>CM046879.1:572908432-575692701 GCA_025667525.1 Glebionis coronaria | reverse complement strand
CATGATTTATCCAAGACAAACCCTTGAAGATGTACAAGACTGATCCTCAAAATATGAAGAAATGACACTTAAAACCCTGTATATTCATAATTATAAGTTTGGCCCCTTAAGTTTGTCAAAATTACAAAATGGTTCTTCAACTTTGAAGAATTGGCAAGTTTAGTCCCTCAACTATTCTAAATTGTCAATTATGGTCCCTCATGAAGTCAAAGAACCAATAAAGACCTTTAAAGATCAATAAAGTCCAAGATCAGTCCCTCAAATATTCAAACATGGCAAAAATAACCCTTGAAACCTTTATTTCAAAGTTTTGTGGCAAAACTATAAACTTGGAAAGTTTATTAACAAAGGAAATGAAGTTTATGGCTGAATAAACATGTTTTACCACTTTTGCCAAAACATAAGGAGTTTCCAAACTTCAAACTCACAAACACGCGCCAAACAACATGTGCCCCCTTATTTCGGATCAAAAGGTTTACTGTTTACCTTTTATGAACCCAGGATTTACCTTCACTTAAACAAAGGGTAAATTGCAATTAACCCTACCCACGCTTGATTCACACATGCAGAAACCTATCCCATACACAAAACCCTCAATCCCACTACCCAAGTGGCCACACACTCAACCTCGTCCACCTATCACATCACAACTTACTCTCCAAGGAATCTGACGTGGCCAAATCAACAGCTTAGACTCTTAGCTTAACCCCAAAGCTAAAATGAACGGTTTTGATCAAAATGGACAGCTCAAGGGCATTCCTAGAAAATCATAGCTAGGGTTTTCTTTGTTTTTAGCATTCTAGAATCGTCTACTAGTCCTATATAAGGAGACCTCAACTTGTGAGAGTCCCTTGTTCTAGATTTTAGTTTCAATCTTTGTAATTCCTTTTTATTAAATAAAAGTTGGATTTTCTGAATAATTGTGATTTTCCCTTTGTGTTTTATAAAATTTTGGTATTTGATAAGCTAAGATCTGAGTTCCATATTCATGTTTGATGGTTTTTGAGGCAAGGTTTTAAGCAATAAAGCTTGTGTTTCAAAAATCAGAAGTTTCATAGTTTGTGTTCATCATTGTGGTTTGTTGATCTTAGCAGGTACAAGGAAGCTGGTGCTTGTTTTTCTAGCACCTCAGCTCAAACATTCCAAGTCTTGGATGTAAGTCTTGGAGGTTTGCATCCCTTTTCCCTTTTCATTTTTCTGATTTTCATTGAATTTTTTGTGATTATGCATGTTCTAACGTGAATCTGTGTTTTAATGCTTGATTTGAGTTTCTGAGGTTGTATAAGAATTGTTAGGGTGGATTGGATCTTTTTTTGATAGGTTAAAACACAACAATCATTTGGAAGATTGAAAAATCAGATTCCAAAAGGGTGTTTGGGTTAACTGATTCAAAGGGGTTTAAGCCTTCCTTTTTTTTTGTTCTTGGTTCTATTGGGTTGCTACATGTTATTCTGGTGCTAAGTGTTGGTTATTTGCAAGTTTGGAAGTTATTAACACCTAGATGCATAAATAGGCTATAAAATCTTGATTACTTGGTTATATTGGCTGATATTTAGAGGACACCTAGATCTAATCATAGACTAGGGTTAACAAGTGTTAAATCTAAGTTTATACAACCAGGGAAGTAGGATTTCAGTGCTAAAATTGGATTTGTGGTCATCTATATCAGAAAAAGCATTTGTGTTCTTGAAGTTCTTAATCAGTAACCTGCATATGCTTAGATCTGCTTGTAATCTTTGATTCAGTGATGGAAATAAGTTTGTTTGTGCTTGTTAATAGTTATTATCGCTTGTGTATGCTTTTGGTTCATTCTGGTTTGCTTATTCATGCTAAAACTGCTTAAGAGTGCATAACTACTTATTTGCTAAGTTTGTGTCATATCTGAGCATTGTTGGCTTTGTCTCTGCTTATTGGCTTATTGGAAGTGTGATTATTTGCTTGATTGTGACACCTTGTGATTCAGTGATCACAAGGGTGCCCTTGTTTCCACTTGAATCCAACTGGATCTCTCACAACTCACAAGTCAAAAAGTCAAAGCAGTGGGAACTCCTTTCCCCTCGTACTAGCCACTACTAGTGTAATTTGGTGTTCAGCTTATCAATAAGCTATTCCAGCTTATTCAAACGTGCAACAACTTTAATTTTGTAATAGGTGCTCCTTTTTTGACCCATTTGTTCATATTGGAGCATTTGGAGGGTTGACTTTAAGGTTTGACTAGAAAACCAACTCATTTGACTTTTTTCATAAGTGCTTATTGGCATATCCAGCTTATTTGGCTTTGCTTATTGAACTTTTCTTGATTGTTTTGGCTTAATTAAGTTGTTTAGAGTCTATTGCAAGTTGAATCAAGTCCTGAGGTGGTCTAGAACTCCAAGTCGACTATTTTGTCCTTTTGTGAAATTTTTCTTGGCTTATTTCTGGCTTATTGAGTGTGCTTTTTCAAAATTTCTTTTCACAGATCTCTTAGGCATCTCAAGGAAGGTTGTGTGTTTAAGAAGAGCTTATGGCATTGGCTTATTGCTTGATGGGCTTATTGACCCAATAAGAATAAGCTGTTTGTTATTTAAGCTGTGATAAGCTCAAAATCAGCTTTTGGGCCTTCAGACTTGTGTGCTTAGAATTAAATTTTGAGTCATATAGGGGTTTTTCAGGTCATTTGGGCTTAGTTTGACTTTTTGGGCTAAAAAGGCCATTAAGGTTGACTGATTTTGCTTTTAGCCCATTTGGGGGCCCATTAGGAGTAATTATGTAATTTCACTTTCCTTTTCAGATTATTTAGGTTAAAATAAACTAGTTTGCAAGTTTTTAAATTTTTTTATAATTTTTGGATTTTTAATATTATTTTATTATTAAATTTCAAATTCCACATTTTTACACTTTATATATTTTTCTTAGGTTAAAAACATTAAAATAGGATTTTTGCAACTCTTAGATTAATTTTATCATCATTAGATTAATTTTTATAATTATTTTAAGTTTTAATAGTTTTTAAATCATTTTAAATAGTTTTTCTTAGTTTAATTTTTTTTTTAAATAGTATTTAATCTTTTTAGGTCACTTTAAAGGTTTACCAATTGAAAAATCTTTAGTTGGGCTTTTTGATAATTAAATATTAATTTTTAAATGCTAATTAAAACCTAAAAATCAAATTAATTATCAAAAAGCCCAAATAAAGATTTTTCAAATGGTAAACCTCTAAAGTGACCTAAAAAGATTAAACACTATTTTTATAAATTTTTATACTAAGAAAAACTATTTAAAATGATTTAAAAATTATTAAAATTAAAATAATTATAAAAATTAATCTAATGATGATAAAATTAATCTAAGAGTTGCAAAAATCTTATTTTATTGTTTTTAACCTAAGAAAAATATAAAAAGTATAAAAATGTGAAATTTGAAATTTAATAATAAAATTATATTAAAATAATATTAAAAATCCAAAAATTATAAAAAATTCTAAAAATTTGCAAACTAGTTTATTTAAACCTAAATAATCATAAAAAGAAAGTGATATTACAAAATTACTCCTAATGGCCCCCGAAATTGGCTAAAAGCAAAATCAGTCAACCTTAATGGGCTTTTTAGCCCGAAAAGTCAAACTAGGCCCAAATGACCTGGAAAAGCCCTATCTGACTCAAAATTTAATTCTAAGCACAAAAGTCTGAAGGCCCAAAAGCTGATTTTGAGCTTATCACAGCTTAAATAGCAAACAGCTTATTCTTATTGGGCCAATAAGCCCATTAAGCAATAAGCCAATGCCATAAGCTCTTCTTAAACACACAACCTTCTTTTGAGATGCCTAAGAGATCTGTGAAAAGAAATTTTGAAAAAGCACACTCAATAAGCCAAGAAAAATTTCACAAAAGGACAAAATAGTCGACTTGGAGTTCTAGACCACCTCAGGACTTGATTCAACTTGCAATAGACTCTAAACAACTTAATTAAGCCAAAAAAATCAAGAAAAGTTCAATAAGCAAAGCCAAATAAGCTGGATAAGCCAATAAGCACTTATGAAAAAGTCAAATGAGTTGGTTTTCTAGTCAAACCCTAAAGTCAACCCTCCAAATGCTCCAGTATGAACAAATGGGTCAAAAAAGGAGCACCTATTACAAAATTAAAGTTGTTGCACGTTTGAATAAGCTGGAATAGCTTATTGATAAGCTGAACACCAAATTACACTAGCAGTGGCAAGCAGCAGGGGAAAGGAGTTCCCACTGCTTTGACTTTTTGACTTGTGATTTGTGAGAGATCCAGTTGGATTCAAGTGGAAACAAGGGCACCCTTGTGACCAATGAATCACAAGGAGTCACAATCAAGCAAATAATCACACTTCCAATAAGCCAATAAGCACAGAAAAAGCCAACAATGCCCAGATATAACACAAACTTAGCAAATAAGCAATTATGCACTCTTAAGCAGTTTTAGCATGAATAAGCAAACCAGAACGAACCAAAAGCATACACAAGCTATAATAACTGTTAATAAGCACAAACAAACTTATTTCAATCACTGAATCAAAGATTACAAGCAGATCAAAGCATATATGCAGGTTACTGATTAAGAACTTCAAGAACACAAATGCTTTTTCTGATATAGATGACCATAAATCTAATTTTAGCACTCAAATCCTACTTCCCTGGTTGTATTAACTTAGATTTAACACTTGTTAACCCTAGTCTATGATTAGATCTAGGTGTCCTCTAAATTTCAGCCAATTTAACCAAGTAATCAATATTTTATAACCTATTTATGGATGTAGGTGTTAATAACTTCCAAACTTGCAGATAACCAACAATTAGCACCAGAATAATATGTAGCAACCCAATAGAACCAAGAACAAAAACAAAGGAAGGCTTAAACCCCTTTGAATCAGTTAACCCAAACACCTCTTTGGAATCTGATTTTTCAATCTTCCAAAGGATTGTTGTGTTTTAACCTATCAAACAAGATCCAATCCACCCTACCAACTCTTATACAACCTCAGAAACTCAAATCAAGCATTAAAACACAGATTCACAATAGAACATGCACAATCACAAATAATTCAATGAAAATCAGAAAAATGAAAAGGGAAAGGGATGCAAACCTCCAAGACTTACATCCAAGCCTTAGAATGTTTGAGCTGAGGTGCTAGCAAAACAAGCACCAACTTCCTTGTACCTGCTAAGATCAACAAACCACAATGATGCACACAAACTATGAAACTTCTGATTTCTGAAACACAAGCTTTATTGCTTAAAACCTTGCCTCAAAAACCATCAAACATGAATATAGAACTCAGATCTTAGCTTATCAAATACCAAACTTTTATAAAACACAAAGGGAAATCACAATTTTTCAGAAAATCCAACTTTTATTTAATAAAAAGGAATTACAAAGATTGAAGCTAAAATCTGGAACAAGGGACTCTCACAAGTTGAGTTCTCCTTATATAGGAGTAGTAGACGATTCTAGAATGCTAAAATCAAATAAAACCCTAGCTATGAATTTCCAGGAATTCCCTTGAGTGCTTGATGTTGTTGAGCTGTCAATTTTGATCAAAACCGTTCATTTTAGCTTTGGGGTTAAGCTAAGAGTCTAAGCTGTTGATTTGGCCACGTCAGATTCCTTGGAGAGTAAGTTGTGATGTGATAGGTGGACGAGGTTGAGTGTGGGGCTACTTGGGTAGTGGGATTGAGGGTTTTGTGTGTGGGATAGGTTTCTGCATGTGTGAATCAAGCGTGGGTAGGGTTAATTTCAATTTACCCTTTGTTTAAGTGAAGGTATATCCTGGGTTCATACAGGTAAACAGTAAACCTTTTGATCCGAAATAAGGGGGCACATGTTGTTTGGCACGTGTTTCTGAGTTTGAAGTTTGGAAATGGCAGATATGGTCCTTGTGTTTTGGCAAAAGTGGTAAAACGTGTTTATTCAGCCATAAACTTCATTTCCTTTGTTAATAAACTTTCCAAGTTTATAGTTTTGCCACAAAACTTTGAAATAAAGGTTTCTAGGGTTATTTTTGCCATGTTTGAATATTTGAGGGACAGATCTTGGACTTTCTTGATCTTCAAAGGTCTTCATTGGTTCTTTGACTTCATGAGGGACCATAATTGACAATTTAGAATAGTTGAGGGAATAAACTTGCCAATTCTTCAAAGTTGAAGGACCATTTTGTAATTTTGACAAACTTAAGGGGCCAAACTTGTAATTATGAATATACAAGGGTTTTAAGTGTTATTTGTTCATATTTTTAGTATCAATCTTGTACATCTTCAAGTCTTCAAGGGTTTTTCTTGGATAAATCATGAACTTGGGCCCGGTTCTTTGTACTGCTTCATTTCTCGTGTCCGTTTTTCCTTGTTTCTTGTGATTTTTTGTCTTTTTCACGATATCCATACCTAAAACACAAGTAAACAAATACAAGCATATATATGGTATTTTATGACATTTTAATGCATTTAAAACCCGAAAAGAACGATGAGATCATTCATAAAAGCCATCTCATCACTCCCCAATACTAAGCCATTGCCGTGCCCTCACACAATGCTAGAATAAAGTATCTATGCATCACCAAAATTCAATTTTATTAATCTTTATTGGAAAGTAAAAGACTTGCAACAATACTACGAAGATGTGTAAAGACATAAGGTATGATTTTCATCACGAATGTGACTTTTAGGATCAATGATTAGAAACAAGTAAATGTCCCATAGAGTAAATTTCGTCATCCTTGATTGTCATACATTCCATGCTAAGTGCAAAAATGAGATCATTGTTGGTACAAGTCACAATGCTAACACTACTCATACGTCCAAATTGTGTAATACTTTTTCTCCCCACAATCCTAGTTATTATAAAAGGAAATGGGTTACTAGAATTTTTTAACTATTTGTCATGGATCAAGAGTGATTCATATTGACTTATTTGAGTATTTATTAGTCCGAAAGCAAAGTAGCACGATTTAATCGATAGTTAGCCGAATGACAAAATCTTTTAAAACGGCTTCTCGTGTATCTCCTTAAGTTCATATCTTGGCATAACTCGTTTCACGATTTGAGACCTTTCTCGGACCGATATTTGGCATGTACTTCATACTTCAAATCTTGGGAAGACGTTCTTGAAGTTATGGTCTTCTCTTCATATATTGGAATTTCTTCACTTGACGTTTTTGAGAGATTCTTCATACTTGGACCACGACTTCATCATTTTTCTTCAATCTTTATTTTGGACTTGGATATACAACGATCCGCCTCCTTTTCGGACTTGGATATATTTATCCTCATACCTTGTAAGGGTCTTTTTGGATAGACTTTCTCCATGATCTTTAGGGGAGTAATTGCTTTTCGTCGTGTCTCTCGATCCTTCGTATTGATTTAGGAATAATGATACTTCACATCATCCTGGATCTTTAGCAACAAAATAGAGCTCCTCATGCCTTGTTAGGGCCTTTTTGGATCTTCACCAATCTTCGCGTCCCGCTTCAATAAGTTATGCCTTGGCTATGAACTCTATTCAACCCTGAGCAACTTTTAAACGATCTTGGGCTAGAAGCTAAGTAACCTTTCAAATCGTACGACCTTACTTATTGCAATTATTTTTATTCCTAATGCATTGATCTTATGGGAGAAAAAGCCACAATTAAAAATATATGAGTTTTTGAAAGAACATTTTCATGTTCTACGTTTAGCATGATCACTTGTCTAACTCTATCATTTCTCGTTCTTCATTATTTAAAGACCTCTAATTAAAAATACTCGTGAATACTTAGCCATGCAAGTCAAAATTAAGCCAAATTTGGATTAGCTTTCATTAAGACTATATCAAATCAAAGTTTTGGGTTTTCAAGCCACCTATAGGATCTTGCACTTTCTTGGACTTTTTCAAGTTTAGAAAATGCACTTTATAGTTCCCTTGATAAGTGACTTTCTCGGATCAATTATAGGAACTTGCAAAAAGTTCTTGTTCTTAACCCGAATGAGCTAAGACTTTCGCGTTTTAAAGTTTCCTATATAAAAGTCTAGCAAAACTTGAATTGACCGGGTTAAGGAATGTAAAGGGCTCCAAATGCCCATCAAGTCAAAAATTAGCTCTTATTCTACCCATCGGAAAATATACATTCGTGTCTTAAAAACACTTATTAAAACTAAGAAAAATTTAAAATTTGGCCATTTTTAGCCTTATTAGCAACAAAATAAAACAAAACATTGAAAGTTGGAAAACGTGAGGGCGTAGCAAAGCAAGTATCTATTCACCCCCATACTAAAAGTAAACATTGTCCTCAATGTTTCGATTCTAAAGGTGGAGCACCCCATACTATAGACGAAGAGTCGAATGATTAGATCTATCATGGAAAGGGTGATCAACAATATATCTAAAGCCGTTTATTAATTATGCTAAAAGATAATTGTTAGAAAAATAAAGGATATGTCATGGATTCGTGAAAAACTTCTTCAAGCAAACGATGGAGGCTCACGTAAACGAATACGAGAGTCTTCAATCGTATATGATGATGATGATCTAGATAACACAATCATAAACAACCACGAGACAACGAGTTGGAAGGGCACAAATCCCCTCTCATTATTTATTAGAAAGCATAAAAGATAAGCATGGGATCTCCCCCACGAGGCACCTCGTTTTAGATTACCAAGTCATGAGCTCGACTCGATCCTCTAAATGCTAATTATCATTGGGGAAGGTGTCTTGGTCGAGGCTATCCAATGAAGGAATTTCCCCACCAAAGTAGTGCTTAAGCCTATGTCCATTCACCTTGAAGTTAGGACCATCATTTTGAGCTAGCTCGATGGACCCATAAGGAAACACTTGTGTAATGGTGAAAGGACCCGACCAACGAGATTTCAATTTCCCGGAAAATATCTTTAGCCTAGAGTTAAAAAACAACACTTGATCACCAACGTTAAAAACCTGGTTTTTAATCTTTGTATCATGAAACTTTTTAGTCTTTTCTTTGAAAATCAATGAATTTTCATAAGCATTGTCTCTTAGTTCATCTAATTCATTCAATTGTATTTTCTGGTGATCTCCTGCGGTCTTCAAGTCAAAGTTTGCATGCTTAAGGGCCCAATATGCCTTGTGCTCCAATTCAATGGGCAAATGACAATTCTTCCCATAGACTAACTTATAAGGAGTACAACCGATAGGTTCTTATAAGCGGTCCTAAAGGCCCATAAAGCGTCATCGAGTTTGTCGGACCATGAAGCACGATTTTCTCCAATCGACCTCTCTAAAATACTCTTCAAAGCTCGGTTCGAAACCTCGACTTGCCCACTCGTTTGCGGGTGATAAGCCGTAGAAAGACGATGAGTAACTCCATATTTCTTTAAGACCTTCTCGAATTGGTCATTACAAAAATGGGTTCCACGATCGCTTATAATAGCACGAGGGGTTCCGAACTGAGAGAATAGTTGCTTCAAAAACTTCACTACCACACGAGCATCATTAGTAGGTAAAGCGTTAGCTTCCACCCACTTAGAAAGGTAGTCGACCGCGACGAGGATATACTTGTTACCATGAGACGATGGGAACGGCCCCATAAAGTCTATGCCCCAAATGTCGAAAATCTCACACACTTGAATTATGTTTTACGGCATTTCATCACGTTGCTACGATTTTCCTTGACGTTGGCACGAATCACACGACTTTACAAGTGCGTGTGCATCACGATAGATAGAAGGCCAAAAGAATTCGGCATCGAACACTTTCTTATCCGTGAGATTAGCACCATGGTAACCACCCGTGGGTCCCTCGTGACAAGCTCTAAGGATGTTAGAATCTTCGGCACCAAAAACACAACGTCGAAAGAGTTGATCCGCACAAACCCGAAAGAGATAAGGGTCGTCCCCAAAATAGAACTTGACGTTACGAAAGAATTTTCTCTTTTGTTGTGTCGTCATACCCTTGATTATGAAATTGCCCGCATGGTAATTTGCAATGTCAGCAAACCATGGGGTGGTGTCTTTAGAATTCACTACACCGAGAGTCTTGAGAGGAAATGTTTCGGTGATTTCCTTGTTCTCGAAAACATCTTTGTGAGGATCTTCTAGACGAGAGAGATGATCGGCCGCTAGATTCTCGGCTCCTTTTTTGTCAAGCATGGTGACATCAAATTCTTGGAGGAGGAGCATCTAACGAAGCAATCTCGGCTTAGCATCTTGCTTAGCTAAGAGATACTTGATAGCCGAATGGTCGGTATACACGATGCTTTTAGTGAAGAAGAGATAAGGTCGGAATTTCTCAAAATCATAGACCACGGAAAGGAATTCCTTTTCCGTTGTGGCGTACTTTAATTGAGCCTCGGTCATCGTCTTACTAGCATAATGGATAGGACGGAAATGCTTTTCATAACATTTCCCTAAAACGGCCCCTATAGCATAATCACTTGCATCGCACATGATTTCAAACGGTAATTCCCAATTAGGAGCAACAAGAATGGGAGCTTCGGTAAGTTTCCTTTTGAGAGTTTGGAAAGCTCTAACACAATCCTCATTGAAGTTAAAAGGAGCATCCTTCTCGAGAAGGTGTTTCATAGGTCGAGATATTTTCGAAAAGTCTTTGATGAAACGATGATAAAAGCCCGCGTGGCCTAGGAAACTCCTAACTCCCTTAACGGTTTTGGGATGAGGTAACTTGGCGATGATGTCTACCTTAGCTTATCGACCTCAATCCCCGCTTTCGAGACCTTATGTCCTAAGACGATTCCTTGTTTACACATAAAATGACATTTTTCCCAATTAAGCACAAGATTGGTTTCTTCACAATGTTTTAACATTTGCTCGAGATTAGATAAACACGACGTGAACGAATTGCCAAAGACCGAAAAGTCATCCATAAACACTTCCATCGACTTCTCGATCATATCGTGAAAAATAGCCATCATACACCGTTGAAACGTACCCGGTGCATTACAAAGTCCGAAAGGCATCCTACGATAAGCAAACGTTCCATAAGGACATGTAAACGTAGTCTTCTCTTGATCACGAGGGTCGATAGGGATTTGAAAGTAACCGGAAAAACCATCTAAAAAGCAATAGAATTCATTCCCCGCGAATCGCTCCAACATTTGATCCATGAAGGGCAAAGGAAAGTGGTCTTTACGAGTGGCGTCATTTAACTTTCGGTAGTCAATACACACCCTCCAACCGATCACAACACGAGTGGGAATTAACTCGTTGTTTTCATTAGGTACAACGGTCATTCCTCCCTTTTTAGGGACACAATGGATTGGGCTCACCCATGGGCTATCGGATATAGGATAAATCATTCCCGCGTCAAGGAGTTTTAGAACTTCCTTTTTGATGACATCGTGAATTTTGGGGTTTACCCTTCTTTGACTTTGAATTGCGGGTTTGTAGTCCTCCTCCATTAAAATCTTGTGAGTACAAAATTTTGGGACAATACCCTTAATGTCGGAAATTTTCCACGCAATTGCCCCTTTATGAGCTTTAAGAACTTTCAAGAGCTCGGTTTTTTCATTATTAGCAAGACCTTTTGCAATAATAACCGGAAACTTGTCATCACCTTCCAAGAATGTGTATTCAAGGTGAGATGTAAGATCTTTCAATTCAAGGATAGGCGGTTCCTCGATTGATGATTTTTGCTCAACACGCATAACTTCCATCGGCGGAAGAAATGGTGGAATAGAAGTATCATCACTAATAATCACCTCATCTTCATTGTCGATTTCATTTGAAGTAAAATCCCCTCCTTGGAATGGAGTGAGATTTGTTGTGGAATTAGCAAGAATCGGATCCAAAATAGTGGGATTGCCACTTGACGAGCTATCGGAAAAACCTAACACTTCTTGTGAAAACTCATCGCAAACCACATCAACTAAGTCAATGTGAATGATGGTAGCGATTGCATAAACATGAGAAGGTTTTGAGTTTAGACTAGCGTTTATAACAAGTTCCTCTTCGTTGAATCTCAAAGTGATAGTTATTGCATGAACGTCGATAAGCGATCTCGAGGTGTCTAAAAATGGACGACCTAAATTAGAGGAACTTAAGGACCCGCGGGGATGTCAACTACTATAAAATCAAAGCGATAGTAGAACTTCCCCACTTTCACAAAAACATCCTCGGCTACTCCACATGCTAACATCGTAGAATGATCGGCCATCTCGATAGAAATGTTTGAAGGAGTAAGAGCCAGAAGCGAAAGCGATTTCCAAATGGAAAATGGCATCAAATTAATGCTCGCACCAATATCGGGGTCACCAACTTTCATATCTTGTATGTCACAAGGAATGAGAAACTTTCCGGGCTCACCAACTTTTTCCGGTATGCGGTTAAGATAAACCGAAGAACAATTAGCAAGCTTTGAAAGCTTTTCCTTATCGCTCATCATACTATTAAAAGTGGAGGAGAAACGAGGCATATATAACAACGCGTCGGCTAAACTTACATCAAAATGAACTTGTTGAAACATTTTTATAAAAATATCGATTTGTTGTTTGTTACGTTCTTGCAATTTCTCTTTGTTTCGTCTCGATGGGTAAGGTAAGGGTGGTGTGGGTTGGACATTAGGCAACGGCCTTGGAATCTCGGGTTCCATGATTTGTATTGGTTCAACCGTAGGTGTGGTTTGAGCGGTACTTCGTGGGCTTGTGATATGCTCCTTTTCGACCATCACCTCGGGCTCTTTCTTGATTTCCTTCTCCGTAGAAGTACTTGGACGAGAGATTGGTTCCTTGAAAGTTTTACCACTTCGTGTAGTAATAACCTTCATGTCTCCCTTCGGGTTTGCAATGGTATCACTAGGAAGACCACCCGAGGAAGAGGGTTTACACATGATTGCTTCAAGCATTTTTGCCATCGGTCTTCAAATTTTAATTGCCTTAAATCCGCTTTTAACAATTCTTGCTTAATCTCATGTTGTCCTTGTTCCATCTTTTGTTGATTTTGTTGAAGACGTTGGACATTTCCTTCCATTTTATTAGCATGAGTTTTAATTTCATTAGCAAGTTCATTTTTAAGTTCTTTTTTCAACTCGGATCTTAAGCTAATCATCTTACGTTGCATATTATCAAACTTAGCATCATTTGCTTTAGCATAATCCAAAAATTCTCCTTGAAGATTTTTAGTGTGAGCATTTTGAAAACCTTGTGTAGTGTTTTGAAAATCACGGTTTTGGTTTTGATTAGTAACTTGTCCATTCCCACTTTGATAATTCCCTTTGTTGTAGTTACGTAAATTGCCTTGATAACCACCATTTTGGTTGTTGTTTCGATAATTATTAGCATTTTGATTTGGTGGAGCTTGATTTGGGCGGGAACCTTGGCCGTTTTGGTTGTAAGTTCCCGTTGCTACGTAAGCACTCGAAGTGTTACCACCGGCGGTAATGCACTCGGAAAGATCATGAGCTCCACCACAAGATACAACTCTTATCAACCGCTTTAACCGAACCGGAATTCAAAGCATCTTGTGCTTTCCAATGAGTCACAAGATTTGAAAACCTATCGAAAAACCGATTTTCCTCATTAGCTTCATCATGTAAGGCATTAATGCTACGAGACGATGACGACGATAACGAACCCATATTGGCAACACTCGGTGTGTTACGAGGGTTATAAACCTTAGATCTATTCTCGATAATCTTTAAAGCCTCATCGGTCGTTTTGCACAAAAAATTTCCACCCGCGGGGGCATTCAAATAATCTCGTTCATGATCATTAAGCCCATTATAGAAAGTATCTATATGATGCAATTCCGAAAAATCAGGGTGTGGACATTCATGTAACATTTCCTTAAATTGTTCCCATGCCATTGAAAAACTCTCATTATTTTGTTGTGTAAACCTTGAAATCTCATTTTTCAAATGTGTTGTTTTAGATGGTGGAAAAAATTGGTTCACAAATTTAGAAACGAGATCATTCCATGTCAAAATCGAATTTAGCGGTTCTTTCTCAAGCCAAATTTTAGCGGGTCCATCTAACGAGTATGGAAACAACATCATTTTAATGGCGTCATGTGGAACATCCTTAAACTTGCTAGTAGCGGTGAGACGATTAAAATTCCTTATGTGGTAATGCGGGTTGTCTTTCTCATGACCTCTAAACTTATTTGCTTGCAACATCGAAATTAAACCCGTCTTAATCTCGAAATTCTCCGCAAGGATAACAGGAATCACAATGGCTTCTCCAAAACCCTCGGTGGGTGCTTGAAGAAACTCCATCATAGTACGATTAGCCATGACGACTTCTTGTTCTACAATAGGTTTAATAATTAGAGTTTGTTCTTCAATCAAAGGATCTTGATTTCCTTGATTTTGACGACGTTTACGAGCTCGTTTTGCTTGACTACGAGTTAGCATAAACTTCACGTAGAATGGGAGATGAGCAAAGAAGATTCTTTTTGGGTGTTTTGTGAATTTTCAATTTTTTTTGTGTTTTTGATTGTTTTTAATTTTTTTGGATTTTGTGTATCTTCGTAGACAACAATCTACCAAATCTCTCCTCGAATCAAACTCTTGATTAAAGAAGCCTCAAAAGAATGAAAACGATCACGTGGAGTGAACGCCTTCGAATGACTTTAGAACTTTGGTGAAAACCAAATTGTTCAAGAGGGTTTAATCACAAAGAAAACCAAGCAAATATATATGATACGTAATAATACTTTGGGCGGCAAAACCCTCGATTAGCCTTCAATCTCAAAATACTCACAAGCAAGCGGGGAAACGAGGCGGTGCGAAGCACTTAAGAGCCTTTTTCCTTAGGGTATATTTTATAATACCCGCCTTATACACACCTTATAGTTTGTATTTTTCAAAATCAAGATTCACGAAAGTATTTATCTATTTTTGCCTTTTTCTTTTGTTTGAGATTCGAATACAATAATTAGGAGATCAAATCCCAATTAAGGTTGTGTTTTCACACTTTTGGAGATATTTTGTATTGATTGTGATACTTAATACAATATAGTAATAATAATTTCACAAGAAAAACAAAAAAACCGATAATACGTATTAGTAGATTTCTACTAATACAAATACCATTTATGGTTAATATTAAAAACAACAAGACAAATTAATCACAACACACCTCCCCGATAGCGGCGCCAAAATGATTGTGGTAAAATACGACCTTTTAGGAAAAAGGCGTAAAAGCGGTAAGTATTAAACAAATGATTTAGGAAAATCAAGTGTTAATGACCAAATGAAGTTCGTTTCCCAAGGAGGTATATGTGTGTGACTAAGATGTAACAAGATTTGACATTAATATTGGATAGAAGGGGATGAGAAAATAGAATGACGAAGACGTGAAATTAATTATTACAACGACTAAACGTAAAACCGTAAAAAGGGCTAAAATAAAAATAAATTCTAAAAATTCCCAAAAAATTCCCAAAAATCAAAATAAATAAACTAAGAGTTTACCAATGATCAAAACTTTTTCTGATCATCATACAAGAAAGCATTGTTAACATCAAGTTGGAAAAGAAGCCAATCATTAGAAACAGCAATGCTAACAAGACATCTAACAGTGACCATTTTCACAACAGGACTGAAGGTCTCATCAAAGTCAATGCCTTCCCTTTGACTATAACCTTTAACAACAACTCTAGGTTTAAACTTATCAACAAGGCCAGAGGACTTGTATTTAATCTTATAGATCCACTTATTGTTAATAGCCTTTCTGTTAGAAGGTAAATCACATAATGTCCAAGTATTGTTCCTTAAAAGAGCCTCTATTTCATTGTTGATAGCCTCGACCCACCTACTATCTTTCACAGCTTCATAGTAGGTAGAGGGTTCAACAGATTGATAAAGAGTGGTAGCAAAGAAAAAATTAGTAGTGTTCAACTTAGAGTAGTTAACATGCTTCTCAATACCATACTTAAGCTTGCTATCAAGAAAAAATCATTGAGTTTGGCTGGCAATTTAGTGGGTCTACTAGACTTTCTAACAGGATGCTCCCCTTCTTAAGGATGGTCCCCAATATGCTCAATAGAAGTGTTAGGAGAATTTTCATTATCAAAATTTCCCTTAGAGTATGAATGCACATTTTCACATATGGTGGTTGCAGAGTCCTCCTCTTGATGATGCACAAAGGCATTATCAATAGTAGGGTGAACCCTACCATCCACACCAGGTGTTGCTCTCTCATCATCATTGGGACTTGGAGGTGATTGGTTATTAAAAAAGGTTAAAAGATCAACATCACTTGTAATAACTACATCTGTTTGACTTTTTCCAATATTGTTTTTCATTTTGAAAGGAAAAACAGATTCATAGAACTTCACATCTCTAGAAAACAAAACTCTTATATTATCCAGGCTAAACAGTTTATAAGCCTTTTTAAAAGATGAGTAACCAATTAAAACATACTTTTCAGACCTAGATGTGAGCTTGTTACTGTTATTCAGACAGGTAGAGAAACATAGAAAGCCAAAACACTTTAAATGAGAGAGGTTAAGTTTTTTTCTTATAGAGCAATTCATATGGGGGACCTACCATTTAAGACAGAAGAGGGGAGCCTATTAATCAAGTACACAACAGTTAGAATACATTCAGACCAAAAATTGATAGGAATCCCACCCTGAAACATAAGACTCCTGGCTACATTAAGCAGGTGTCTATGTTTCCTTTCAGCAATCCTATTTTGCTGAGGGGTATGAGGACAAGAGGTCTGATGGATGATACCCAAAGAAGAGAGCAGTGTGAATTTTGTTGTTAACAAATCCAGTCCCATTATCAGATCTAAAAACTTTGATTTTGGAATCAAACTGATTTTTTAACAAGATTAATAAACTGGGTTAACCAATCAAAAACTTCATCTTTAGATTTCAAGAGATAAGTCCATACAGCTCTAGAGTAATCAGCAACAATGGTAAGGAAATATCTATGACCTTCCTTACTTTGAACTTTGTAAGGGCCCCATAAGTCTAGGTGAACAAGGTCACCAAGTTGACTGGATTTGTGATCACTCAAGGGAAAAGGTTCCCTTGTTTGTTTAGCCCTATGACAAGTTTTACAAACAGAAATAGTGGTGTTTTTGGAAAGATTAAGCTCAGTCTTGAGGGCATTGAGAACCTTGGTCAGAGGGGTGACCAAGCCTGCAGTGCGAGAGATCTTAAAGGTATTAAGGTCATGGCAGTGTTAACAATACCTAAACTCCGAGTCTTAAGTTCATCAAACAAATAGATCCCCCCAGATTTACTACCAGTCCCTAGAATGGTCCCCTTGTCCAAGTCCTGAATATAACATTTATCTTCATCAAAACCAACAAACAGTTTTCTATCTTTAATAAGTTTGTTAACAGAAAACAAGCTAACACAATATCTAGGCACAACCAACACATCATGAAGAACAACACTATTAGAGAGCTTGAGGTCACCAATGTGACCAACGTTGGAAATAGTGCCATTGGGATGACCAACAGAAATGTTGAGATTAAAAATATCAACAACATTTAACATACCAACTGTGGAAGTGGTAAGGTATTGGTTAGCCCTGGAGTCTATAATCAATCCCATAGTTACAGTTTTAGCAAAAATTTGGAATTTCCACAAAAGAACTTAGAGAAATTGATATTGAACCAAACATTAGCATTACAAAAAGATATTCTATCTGCCATATTGGACTGAGTGTTGCCAGAGGTGTCAATGATCAGATTAAAAAGCTTCTACATTTGTTCAGTGGTGAAAGAGTTTGGAGAATTACAAGTGGAAGCCTGTTTTTTCCCCAACTTTGATGTCACAATTAGCATTAAAATTAGATTTAAAACCAGATTGTCTTTGATTACTACCACCCTTTTTGTAACCAGCAGGATAACCAACTAATTCAAAACATCTATCAACAGTATGACCAATTTGATTGCAATGAGTGCACAAAAGGTTAGGGTTAGGACCCCTATAACTTTTGGATCCATTGCCCTTGTTAGGGGTTCTATTAGGAGCATTAGAAGTACTCCTATTTTGGTTGAAGGTCTTAGCAGCAAAAGAAGTGGCATTCATTTTTACCTCTCTATGATCAGAGTTCTCAGGAACACCCCTATGGGATTCCTCTCTAGATACAGTGACATAAGCTTCCTTCACATCAGGGAGTACATCCCTGGTGAGAAGTGCAGTTCTAACAGGCTAATAACAGAAATCAAGCCCCATTAGGAACTATATAAGCCTCATGATCTGCTGATGCAAAGCCAATTCAGTGCTAGCAGCACAAGAACATTTAACAGCCAAACATATTTAGGGATCTTAGAGACAACATCAAACTCTCTCCAAAGAGAGTTCAACTTGTAATAATAGTTAGATATATAACTACCCCTTGTTTAACAGACTTAATCTTCTGAAGTAAGTTATAAACAATAGAACCATCAACTTTATCATATGTTTCATTAAGATCTTTCCAAACAGTTGCAGCATTTTCAGAATAAACGAGGCCCATATACACATCATTAGAAACAACGTTCATAATCCAAGTAAGAACCATAGCATTGCATCTATCCCATTGGGCACACAAGACATCATCAGTACATGAACCATCAACAAAAACATATGTGTTTCTAGCTTGTAAAGCAAGTCTCATAGCATTGTACCACATTCTATAATTTTCAGTTCTCAATAACTTGAAAGGAATATGAACAAAGCTACTATTATCACTACTATGAATATGAAGTGGGTTTCCAGCATCCAAATGCTAATGAGAGCAACAGGATTGGTAGTGGTTTCAAAAAGACCCCTACCACCACCATTTCCTCCACCACCATTGGGTGTGGGAGGAGCACCACCAGCACTCATGACTCACAAAAGAGAGAGCAGAACAAACAAAAAACAGAATAAGAGCAAATAATATAACCAAGTATAACAAGCCAGAAATAAGAACAAAAAAATCACAATAAACACTCAGAATATGAGCACCAGAAATGTTAAGCTATGGACTGGGATTGTCTAGAGCAGGTATCCACACAAGTCAAGGCTGGAGGGTCAAAGTGTTAACCAAATCTGTTTGCACCCACAAACTAAACAACAGTAGCTCACAAAAGTAACTAAGAGAGAGGCAAGTAAGAAGATGAAAGAATGACTTACAGTGCATAAACAGCAACCACTGTCTATAAAAAACCACCCAATCTCTAGATTCACTTAGTCTAGAGGATGTGTGAGTCACCAACAGAAAACCCCCAAAGAAAAGGATATACCTAAGAGAACACCAAAAAAGGTAACGCCACCACCAAAGATGATACCAGGATACCAAAAAATGTAAAACCCCCAAAAATTAAATTAGGGTTTCAAGAAACCCTAATTCAATCTTTCAAGATTCGTAACGGTACCACCAAAAAATAGGAAGGGCACCACCAATAAAAGCCTCATGGGCACCAAAGAACCAAGATCCCCAAAAAAATAAATTAGGTTTTGTGAAAACTCTAATTAATTTTTAAGGAAACATTAACAACACCACCAACTTAAGCTTCCAAAACAGCAAATAAATACCAAGAGCACCACCAGTATGAAGAAACCCAAAAAATTTATTAGGGTTTGAGAAACCCTAAATAAAATTTTTGGTGAATTAGAAGAACAAGTATAACAAACGAGAGTTGGGATATGATACACAAAACCAGATCTAGCAACCTGTCTCTGATACCATGTTAAAAGATCAAACCAATAACATGAATACTAAGACTATCACACAACCAACCTCCCCTTTGTGATATTTATTTTAAGGATTCAAAGTACAAAATAGAAAAGATAAAGATTAGTCCCCAATTGAGTGCTAATCACACAAATACAAAAGAAACGATGAGATCGTCCCAACTAGGTTGATCTGATCTCCCTCATGTACAGAGATCACTCATACACACTTGTTACAAGATGAAAATCAAACTCCCAGGTCAAGATATGATCTTGAAGAGAGAGAGAGAGAGATGAGAGAGCAGCCACACACGGCTGTGTGTGTGTTTATGAAATGATAAGGAAAACCCTAGCCAAAGGCTAGGGTTATATACTCGTCAAATGATAATGGGCCTAAACGGTTCCAAAGAAAGCCCACCAAGAATAGATAAAGCCCACATATCAAAACCTGAAAATAAACCAAAAGGTAACACAAGTAATAATAATAATAATATGGAAGAATGTCAAAACAACATTCATTATAAAGCTCTATCCACTCATTTGTAATGTTTTGCTTAACATCTTGCTAAACTTCTAATCTTATTCTCCGCCATTCAATAAGGAAGTCTAAAGTTAACCCGAACCAACAACCCTACTACTACATTTCCATCCAATAAACGCCTCGCGCCTAAGTCTCCAAACAATTTACGCATGCATTCACTACTTTATGATCTGAGTAAAATTTTATTGGCTCAAATTTATAAGTGTGTTGTAAGATAATAGTTTGTGGAATTGGGTGTTTTAATTAGCATAAGTACATTTGTTAAATTACTACCCTTGCGCCGGTCTTCATAAACCAAATTAAACAGGTAATACTAGGTATCACATACCAAATATATAAGGAGAAAAAAGTATGGAAGATGTTGTTCTAAAAACGCAGTAAGAATAGAAATATCCATGATTGCAATTGCGTGTATTTAAGGAAATGCTTTAAAATGGTTTATGAGGGTTTATCGAATTATCCTATATGCCACTCGTGCTTAAAGGGTTTCGGGTTACTTGCTTGATTTTATGTCTTTCCTTCCTCGTTCAGAAAAGCTATCGGATTGGTCTAACTAATCCTCTAGTTGTACAGTAATAGGACGGTATAGAGGAGCGGCCTCCGTGTTGGCAGAGGCCATCAAGATATTCTGAGGCAGACCACTAGCACTGGAACTTTGGCAACGAGCATTTCAACATGTGGAGATAATATGTTTCAGGCTTGTTTTTCATCTTGGGCTCCATTTCTTTATTGTCATGAACATGTTTTTATTGACTTTTCCTCCTCTTAACGATTCGTTTCTTTTTTATCGACTTTTACACACTCGTAGTTTCTTTACTGTGGGTAAAATTTTCGTATCAGAAAATACCAAAAGCAATTAAAATATTTATTTATGTGTACCTTAGGCATATTTGACATTAACATGTACCAGTTCAATATTAACCTTCAACATGACATAGAGAAGTTATTACACCGGTAACCCTTGTGACCAAGGGAGTGATTAGCATTATTTCAATTCTAAAGTGATTACACGATACACTGCAAGAGAAGGTGTTTCTAAGTATTTTTACAGCTTAAAGTTCAAATAATCAAACTGTTTAGCAAATGATCGATTCAAAGTGAAAATCATCTTTATTTGGGGTGTGTTTGGTAAGCTTGATAAAATCCCTATAGGTATAGGTGTGATTATAAAGTGTAATATAAATGGGTATAAGTTTTTTAAAAGTGTTATTTGGTATATATTATTAATTCGATTTGAATATTTATAATACGTTTTGAATATTTAAAATATATGGGTGAAAAACTTGGAACATTTAATATGTGTGTAAAGGAGAAAAAAAGACATGCGCGTCCACCCGAACAACACACCATAAACACATCTTCCCACTACTATGAATCTATGAGTATGCAGTGGCATTCTCTCATTTTCATAGGGATATACCAAACACACCCTTAAAAATCGCATTGTCATCATTGATATATTTAGTATTTATTGGAACTGTAAAGTAGACAAAACATACCCTATAAAAATAGACATACAGACCCATTGGAATAACATACTATAAACACCTCTTCCCACTACTATAGATCTATGAGTATACATTGATATATCGATTCCTATAGTTATCAAACAACGCATTTAATGGATATCATTGGCATTCCCTTATTTTCATAAGGATATACCAAACACACCCTTAAAAATCGCGTTCCATCATTGTTATATTTGGTATTCATTGAAACTGTAAAGCAGATAATGAAGATATAATAAACACATCGACCATTAACTCCACACTTTTTAGTCCTAAGATGATCACGCTTAACAAATCTCTTGTTTTTTGTTCATGATTTTAGAGTCTGCAAGTCAAGATTGGTGATGACTTTTCATGCTCATCATCTAGAAACATGTCAAAACAATATTAGGTTGCAGCTTGCCCCTGTTCAGTCATGTACGTGCTTTCAGTATGCAACGCCAAACATCCTTAATACTTTTTGCAAGATTAATACGTTTATGGAAGAATCGACAAAACCGACGCAAATAATATTCCCCAAGATGCAAAGATAGGACTTCATGAATAAGTAAAATTAACTTAGTAAGATTTTTTGGATTAAAAAGTAAATGTGTCGTCATCAGCAATAGCTGTTGTGTGAGTGAAACAAAACTGCACCATTGCTCTTAATAGCTCAGTGGAACATATGAAGACCTCACTTGCCAATGTCACATTGGAGCTCCCTCCACATTTCATTCTTATGCCTGATAAATTAAATATATTTGAAGATGTCCCCTTCAATTCTAAGGGGAGCAATTTAAAAGTCAAGAGAAGATAAATGAAGACAAGATTGATGGGTTAACCAACAGTGAAGAACTAATTGACTTTGAATCTCTAAAGAAGCTTATAACTTGTGGTTAATAAGTTGATTTAGATATAATAAACAAGTTTATTGAACCAGGTTTTATCAGTAAAGAAGAACTTGCTCTATAATAGAGAATTGAAGATGAAGCCAATAGGAAAATACTCAGGATGGAACTCTACCATGAAATTGGTGAAGATCTAGTACGCGAGTTATACAAGAAGAAACTGGTGTATGATAAGTTTTGCCACATCTTATGGATAGGAAGCATCTCTCACCATCATTGGCGTTGACTTGATAACCTGAAGGAAACCATTGACATCAAGGTTTACAGAGCTGATGGATCAGATGAAATAACGGTTGACTTTAGGTCCAAATAACTTTCCGTCTCTGAATGGAAAGAAGTGGTGGATACGGCCGGAAATAATACTTCACCAAGATGGATTGAAATTTTTAAAAGGCTTGATTCCTTCAGGGAGAACTTTGAAAAAAATGAAGAGAATGCTAGAAGTTGATGCAAGGGTTCCACTAGAGGATCATGACCCAATCCTAGAGCTGAACAGATTAGCAAATAAAAAAGAGAATATGTTGGTGGATTCTATACCCTAACAAAGAAACATAACTGTTCAGTTTGAAAATCATCTCCCTAACATGTACCGAATGAAATGAGGTTGGGAATGATTTTGTTCAACCATCCTGAGAGACAATCTTTTGTGAGAATTGATGATCTTCATGACCTAAACAATTATATGTCGTGGTCAGTTCAGGTTGTCTTCTTAAAGCGTCACTAAGGTCATGGACTAACTAACTTGCAAGAACCTTCAGTCTATGTGTCTTAAGTGTGGTTGATAGTAGAAACTTAAACCCTGAAGTTAACTCAAAGGTGATCGAGAATCTAAATAGGAATGCTTAGTGTAATTATTTACATATCAACGCAGTTTGTAATGTACTATTCAATATAAACGATAAACAGTTTAAAGTCTCTTTTATATCAATGTACGTAAGAAGAAGTTGCTATGTTCACTTATTACTGATTTTAAACTTAGGCTATTTATATATCCAAATAGGGAGAGATTGTTGGGTCAACAATTACTTACCTTGAAGCATCTCTTAGATAACATAAAATCTCCTAAGTGTAAAATGTTTAGCAGAACAATGTTTATTCTGAAGCATGTTCAATAGAAGGATGCTTCTACTGAAGGAAGTCTAGCTAGAGACATAGTTCAACAATAACTCTCCTAGAGATACTTTGAATACAAGAAGGCTTCACTTCAGCAGATGAGGCGGTTCAACAGTTGAAGACAAGTTCTAAATGAAGAGTTCTAGTTCTGCGTGGTCTGACAATGCCATACCGAACAACGTTGATCTTCTCTTAGATGCTTAAGAAATACTTCAGTCATCTAAGGTTTACAAGACGGGAACAAGATACGCCACAAGTCATAGTATAAAGCAGATCTCATTAGGAAAATATTCTGTGTAAAGTTGGTAATAAATACCACTATTTTTCCCTTTAAAGACACTTTATAGACAACCTATGACTTGCACATTTATTGGAATTTCAACCACCCATTGGATGATCTCTATGTGTAAAGGTGTTCCATTTGTAAACCTTAAATGTTGGGTGTAATAAGAGCATGTCTATGGAGTGTAATATTCATCTCTCGTATGAGAAAGTTATTGAACACATCTAAGAGAATTTCACTCCCAACTTCAAACTGAAAGAATTACTTACAACTAATGATCAATTTGATATTTAAACTCATAACGTAAGCTAGTAGTTTAAGTAAGATGAGATAACCAAATATTGCCATTCAACCATTTTGATATTCCGCTAGAAAATATGTCATAAATTTTTAGATTAAGTTTTAATAAGAATTTATACGTTGAAAATTATTATTTGGTGTTTTTGTTTTACTTGCTCGTATTTATTATATTTTTAGTAAAATAACTCATTTGTTGTCACCCTGCTCTATCTATACTACATATAAATCATTTTATGCACTCCCTCTCCCATAAATGCATACATCCTTTTAATGCACCAACTCAAATATAATTTAGTAATACTAGCAGGGTACCCGCGCGTTGCGGCGGTGGGTACCCTGCGATTAAATTTCATGCGCAAATAAAATAAGATTGACGAACCAATTAGTTTGGAAAAAAATAGTCAAGTTCCTTCTATTTCGTATTTGACTGACTTTTACTGGCTAGACGAACCGAAGGCGATCATAGTTTCCGAATGACCCCGTTGGTATGTTCTAAAATCATTTGAACCATCAACTTGACATATATATTGTATGAGAATTTATGTGTTTTATTAGTTTGTACAATATGTATAATACCATAAATTTTTTATTTAAAGATGTTTTAAAAATAACATTAATGAGTGTATTTAATTAATTTGTACTTTATGCTTTATCATGTGTATTGCTTAAGTTTAAAATTTAAGAGACATTTAATGTATGAATGATTTATGACATAAGTGTTATAAGTTGTATGAGTTAAAGTTAAGTTTTGTGCATTTGAGAATTGTACCATAAGTTTTAAGAGTAGTATTACTTAAAATTTAATGAGGAAAGAAATATTAATCTCTTTTATATGTAGTATATATAGATAAGTTCAAAAGACAAATGTACATGTTTTAGCATACACTAATTAAAAAAAATTATTACCGTCATTTTTCTAAAATTAATTTGATTAATACATGTTATAAAACATATGTTATAGATACAAATTAATTAATATATTAAACACCCTAATTAATACAAATATTTTAAAAATACTCCTAAATTGAATAATACATCTTATTATACATATTGTATAACTTTTAATACACAAATACATCTTATTATACAAAATCAAACCATTACATAATTTACATTCGGGCACAAGTATTGTACACATACAATAATATAAAGAATTTAGTTACATATCCAATACTTTTAGCCACATTCAACCCAACAAATCTCTATAAACATCCGTCACACGATCGATATGATACTAACACTCTGTTCTCGAGCTTTTTTTTAAAAAGAAAGGGAAGGGTTGGAAAAGGAAATCATAAATATCTATGTTCTTAAGGTTTTTTTAAGAGGGAAAGAAAGAGGATAGGAACAGAAAAAGAATGGAAGTTATGAGCTTTTTGGTACAAATATGATCCGCCCAAAATTGGGATGATCAGGAAGGAAAAGGATGAGATTTTGTTAAATTACATTTATATCCTTATTGTTCCTTTATGTTCTATAAATCTGACCTAATTCTCACAGTCCATAACGCCAATAACCACAAGAACGAGCAGTTTATAAAATGGGTGTTTGAATTTTGTTCTTTGGTCAAATTGATTGATCATACTGGAAGGTATATTCAGATCCATGTGTGGTCTTCAATTTCTTTTCGTAAATTTCTTTCATCCGGTTTGTTTTTTAATTATCCAATAGTAATATATCTGATGATTTTAAATCACCGTAAATTACATTATCTAATAATATATTTGATGATTTTAAATCAATGAGAACAAAATAGTGACAAGAACACCGACATATATGTTGAGTACATCAATACTTGTATTTTTTTTGCCATCAAATTCATATACACCGTTTAAGATTGCTTTTATTTTCATAAACTATGATACTTGTAATTGTCAGTAATTATTAACTTCAACAAAAAATGAAAGATTTTTAGGATAATTTAGTAATTATCTTAAGTTTTCTTTCCTCTCTTACTCACTTGAGAACATGAATTAGTATACTTTCTTTCTTCCTCATATGATCCATTCCTTTCCTCTTCCCTTCCCATCCTCTTCCATTCCTTCATATTTCTCGAGAACAGAGTGTAATAAAATCCAGTCACACAAGTATTTATCACTTCCATTTATTTTTCAGTGCAAAAAGAATAAACAACCAAAGAGTGTAAACAATATTAATTATCTAGTTTTATACTTGAACATACATTAAAGTCATAGTACTAAACAAGTGAGAGTTTACATGTGTTTCTTCTTGGACGAATTCTTTTTTTGTTCAGGCATTTTTTCAAACAAACTTCCATCGTATACAGCTCTGATTGTTTCCTTCTTCAATAATCCATTTTTGTCCTTGCCGAGGTAATACAAGATCTTCCATTCCGAAAGACCCCCAATCCTACACAATACATGTATGCTTCGTTAGTCATAACATTATTTATAACCTAATAATTCCAAATGTTAGAATCACGGGTCGTTACCATCCTCCATAGTCCTTGGGTTCCCGGTTTCCTTTGACGAATTTATCAAGCTCGTCTGCTGTTAATGCATCTGAGTT
This sequence comes from Glebionis coronaria, assembly GCA_025667525.1. Taxonomy (NCBI): domain Eukaryota; kingdom Viridiplantae; phylum Streptophyta; class Magnoliopsida; order Asterales; family Asteraceae; genus Glebionis; species Glebionis coronaria. The sequence goes on along the minus strand of CM046879.1, from coordinate 575,665,972 downwards.
TGTGTGTGCATATTTGTGGAATATCTCCTCAAACTTGGCCGGAACAAACCTTAAATGAGAAATTTAAGTGGATATTTAGGCACGGGTAAACATCAATCTAATGGCTATATCTTTTCATTTCAATTATTCCATGGAGTAACAAGTACTAACGCATTGTTACAGGCCACTCGTATAAAAGAATGTCTTAAGAAGCCATTTTAACAATGTTAATAAATTGGAGAAACCCTAGCAATTGTACTTACTCAATTCCAAAAAAATTATTCAGGAAAAAAACACACAATTTAATATATATAAGTGCTACGTTGTGCGCCAACAAAAACAGAAAACACTTGGAAGATAGACACAAAAAAATTTCCAATCGAAAATATGTCTATTTTTAAACCGATATTGATGACAAAAATAAATAGTACTTCTTAGTTGCTCATCCATCTGTAAATAGAATCGATAACCGAATGAGAGAAATGATGATACCTTCCATGAGTGTCGTATACACCAGAGTCACTACCATGTTTGGCCATTTTTATATTTTCGATATCGATTGGGAAAAGCAGATTTGGAAACTTTTTTCCCTGATTCAAACAAACACAAAAAGCATGGTTACTTAGCTTGCTTATACTTCTGATCTTTCTTTTACTTCAAGTATGATTTTTCATGTCCGAAAGTAAGGAAAAAATAGTACAAATTAATATAGCCTTTTAAATTGAAAGAGATGCCTAGCTAATACTTAGCTATAGTTCATATCTATTTTATTTTAGTGAAAATAGCATGAGCATATATACTTTTCTCGCTAGCTTTATTCCAGAAAAAGTGAAAGAATTTATAATTTTGAGTTGTCAAATAGCACTTGCAACATATTATTCTATCTTTGAAACCGAAAGCACCTTCTTTTTTGTTACAACTCCCTTATGAAATTCAGATCGAAATAAAACTGAGATTCCTATATTTTGTAACGCGACTGCGCGTTTAAAGTGTTATATTTTCTTAACATTAGCAAACGCGAATATATTATCAAGTATTACAATATATAATTATTATAAGTTCATCTATCAAAGATAAAAATGTTTATGGGTTTTTTTTTCAAGAAAATCACCCCCATGATTTTAGAATCATCACTAGCTTAAAATAGCAGCAACTAGATCTCTACTTCTAACTTAACAAAAAATATTTAGTTAAGTAGTCTAACATGCAATCAATAAGCTAGCAATAGATTTTTGATGTGAAAATTTGTATAATTGTGTACGAACTAATTTCGATATGATTCTTGTTAAAACAAAATTAATCACAAAAAAAACATAAAAGAAAAACTCGAGATAGGTGATACATACGGGGCGGGTTTTGCCACTAAGACCCATATTGATGAAGACGGCAGCAATGGACGATAACATGATACCACTTCCAATAGCTCAAAACCCTAATAAACACAAAACCCCGTGTATAATTAACAATATAATCACATGAATTGGTGTTTATTGGTATATAAAGCATCGTTACAAATCGGCGACTAAATAAGAACGAAGAAGAATTAAGAAATTAAAAGAAAAGGGCGAAATGAGGAACCTTGAAAAGTTTCCCAAGGGTAGATTACACCATCGTTGTTACGATCAAAGAATGCAACATGCTTTTGCAACACGTTTTGATCATTGTCGATTGCTGGGTTCATATCACAAACGATCGACAATCCAAGAATTAAGCTCAACTCACAAAATAAAACTACTAGAATTAGTAACCTTTGGAATACTATACCTTCAAACTCATGTTCTAGAGCCATAGGTGGATGCTTTGATTTAATTTGCTTGATTATACGCCAATAAAATGCTTATAAACTTGTCACAAACTTTAATATCTATCTGTAAAGGTTAAAGATGTATGAATTGAAGATTGTGTGTTTGTGTAACTGTGTGAAGAATCCAAAGAGGTGTGTAGGGTTTATATGTGGGTTTCATATAAAGCGTGAAAATATGGTTGTCAATTTTGTGATATGAATTTAACGTAAAGACCCCATTTCAAGACAAAATGTGTGAAGTACAGAAAAAGATACATATTCCACTATCCCAGCTAATTTTAGCATATGGGATTTGATTCATAAACGATATACACATGACGCTCCAACCTGATTTGATCGATTAAAATTGTGTCGTGTGATTACTAATTCAAATTTTGGGTGATACGTATCGTTTTTACCGACTTTCTTGTAAGTTGATACCGCTTATACGAACAAAACACAAATATACAATAAATTTTGGGACCGTTTGAGCATCGATCTATTCTTTCAACGAATTTTTTTCTGTGAAGCCATGAACTGGAATAATGTTTTGCCTAACATCTTGCTAAACTTCTAATCTTATTCTCTGCCGTTCACAAAAGAAGTCTAAAATTAACCCGAACCAACAAGCCTACTACTACGTTCCCATCCAATAAACGCCTCACGCCTAAGTCACACCTAAGTCACCTAACAGTTTATGCACGCATTCACTACTTAATTAATGATCTGAAAGTAAAAATTTGTTGGCTCAAATTTATAAGTGTGTTGCAAGATGCTCCCTCCATCCCAAATTAATTGTCATCCGACAAAAAAAACAAATAGTTTAATAAAACATCACTATCACTGTATTTTATCTCTTATTTTTTTGCAAAATAACACTCATACTCTTATGGAATTAATTAAAACATTGTATATATTTTGTAATTTCTAATACCACTAGGTGCAATATGGTAAACTTGTTACATTACTTACATCTATTTTTGGAAAGGGAATATAATGTTGGGACAACCCAAAATAAAATACAGGACTATTAATTTAGGACAAAGGTAGTAATAGTTTCTTTTATTGGGTGTTTAGATTAGCTTAAGTACATTTGTTAAACTACATGCAGGTCTTCATAAACCAAATATATGAGGAGGTAAAATATGGAAGCTGTTGTTCTAAAAACACAGCAAGAATAGAAACACTCATGATTGCAATCGAGTGTATTTAAGGAAAATGCTATAAAATGGTTTATGAGGGTTTATCCGATTATCCTATATGCTACTCGCGACGGATTTCTAGGTGAAAGTGCAATCACAACTGTCCAATCTCGTGCTTAAAGTGCTTCGAGTTACTTGTTTGTTTTTATGTCTTTCCTTCTTCCCTTCCTCACTCAGGAAAGTTGTCCCAATCGGTCTAACCAATCCTCTAGTTGAAGATTAATAGGACGGTAAAGAGGAGCGGCTTCCATGTTGGCAGAGGCCATTCAAGATATTCTGAGGTAGAGCAGTAGCACCGGAACTTTGGTGTCTAGCATTTCGACATGTGGCGACAAATAAGATGTTTCAAACCTCTTTTTCATCATGGGCTCCCTTTCTTTATTGCCATGAACATGTTTTTATTGACTTTTCCTCCTCTTAAAGATTTGTTTCTTTTTATTGACTTTTACACACTCATAGTTTCTTCACTGTGAGTAAAATTTATTCGATTTTTATAAAAAGATTCAAAAACAAGATCAAAAGTTATTCTACCAACCTCTCCTTTTATTTTATTAACAACTTTAGGGTATCCACATACCTAGATTTGTGATCAGTACTTACAAAAGAAAGAAATAAGAACCAAACGTGAATCAATGATCTTAACAACAAGATCACAACTCACAATCAATCTGAACAAATACAATACAAGAACAATGAACAATGGCAACTGAAGCAACAAACAGAGAGATGTAATAGAATGACTGGATGATAACAAGAAAGAGAAGCGATGGCTTGCCAGTTGACTAGGGCTTCACACGACAGAGCTCAACTTGTCACATCTAGTCCTTCCAAAATATAAAACCTGCACAAAAAAAACCAAACTCCAAAACAAAGAAAAATATAAAGAAAAAATTTACCTTACTTACCCTCAAGTTTGGCTGGATATCAAATTACAACTTATTCTTTTAATACCCCATCTTAAGTTGAATGTTGATATAAGTCAATAAACATTAACTTATCACAAAACCATTTGTGATGTTTGATAGGTAACCCTTTGGTAAACAAATCTGCAATGTTGTCTTTAGATTTGATTTTAAAAGTTTTAATCAAACCTGCAGACACTTCTTCCCTTAGGAAGTACAAATCAATTTCAAAATGTTTTGTCATTTCATGAAAGACAGGGTTAGCTGCAATTTGTATTGCAGAACTACTATCACAACTAATAGGAACAGGCAATGTAGCATCAACCTTAAAATCTTTCATGATCTTAAGAATCCACATTATTTCACAAGCAACACTGTTCATAGCTCTATATTCAGCTTCAGCTGAAGATTTTGCTATAACAGACTGTTTCTTACTTTTCCAAGAAACCAGATTATTTCCTAGATAAACAGTATACCCAGTGACAAATTTTCAAGGAATTTTGCATTTAGCCCAATCTGAATCAACAAAAGCATTAAGATTCAGATTATTATGTTTCTCAAAAGATATACCAGTTCCAGGAGAACATTTAAGGTATCTAAGGACATTAAAAGCAAGCTTAAGGTGAGAATTATATGGAGCATGTATAAACTGACTTAGACAATGAACTACATAAGCAATGTCAGGTCTAGCCAGTGTAAGATAAATCAATTTCCCAACAATTTTCTGATAACATGTTTTATTATCAAGAACAACATCAACTTCACATTTAACTTGATCTTTCTTTTTCTTTGAAGGATCAGGTATAGAAGATTTAGCTAGTTTACAAGCTAACCTTCCATACTCATAAAGTAATTCTAGACAATACTTTCTCTGATTAAGACATAGACCTGAATTATTATCAAGTACTTCAATACCTAAAAAATATTTGAGTTTCCCAAGATCTTTGATTTTAAATTCAGAACTCAAATATTCTTTAAAGGTATTAAAAATACTTTCATTGTTCCCTATTATAATAATATCTTCTACATAAACTAACAGTGCAACAAATGATTCATTTTCAGTCTTAGTAAACAAAGAAACATCACTTTTACTTTAACAAAATCTATTTTCAGTTAGAACACTTGTCAATTTTTCATTCCATTTTTAAGTGCTTGTTTTAACCCATACAAAGATTTAGTCAACTTGCAAACCTTATTATCAGAATTAGAGCCATAACCTTGAGGAAGATTCATATAAATTTATTCATCTTAATCTCCATAAAGGAAAGCATTATTAACATCTAACTGATAAACAGGCCAACTATTATGCACAACAACAGAAAGAAGGCATCTCACAGTCACAATTTTCACCACTGGTGAAAATGTTTCCTCATAGTCATTTCCTTCTTTCTGACTAAAACCTTTAGCAACAACCCTAGCTTTGAATGTCTCAACATCTCCATTAGATTTATATTTCACTTTCCACAACCATTTATAGGCAACAGGTTTTCTACCTGGAGGTAAATCAATAATAACCCATGTATTGTTTCTATTAAGAGCCTTCATCCCCTCATTCATTACCTCAACCAACCTAGGGTCTTTGGCAGCCTCATCATAAAACTTAGGTTCAAGAATTTTATTCAAATTATCAGTGAACACAAAGTTATGCATAGACAAGTTGGTATAATTTACCACAGTATTAATATCATACTTAATCCTTTTATCAAGCACATAGTTATCATACTTAGCAGGAATCTTATGTGGTCTACTTGACCTTCTTAGCTCAGACCTCTCTGGACTATTTTGAAAAAGTTGGTGAAACTCTACAAAATCCTCACCCTTAGATTCATAGTCATCATCATTAAGGGCAATATTATGATCTATATCACTAGCCTCACTTCTTCCTAGATCACTCTGGTTTCCAATACTATGATTCTTGTTAATCATAGAATCTGAACCCTGAGAGTGACTCGTAATAGTGTTAGAAGTATCAGTTGATACTTTATCAGCTAAGTCAGATCCTTTTGAAATGCTACCTCTATCACCTAAGCTGACATCTCTCATTTCATCATAGGGATCATCAGATTTGTTTACTACTAAGTCAAAAGTATTTAAACTATTTATTCCCTAATCCTTAAAGATCAAATCACTTTTACAAACATCATTTTTAAAAGGAAAGATTGTTTCATAAAACTTGACATCCCTTGAAAACAACATAGTTTTTGACTCAAGACCAAAAAGTTTATAAACCTTTTTTGTATAAGAAAAACACACTTTTCAGACCTAGCAGCAAACTTATCCATATTATTAAGCACAATACTAAAACACAAACAACCAAAAGATTTTAAATGAGAGACATTAGGTTCCATTTTATATATCATTTCTTAAGGGCTTTTTCCAGAGAGAACAGAGCTAGGAATCCTGTTAATAAGATAAACAGCAATAAGAATAGACTCAGGCCACATGTTCAAAGGTAATCTCCCCTGAAACATGAGGGCTCTAGCAACATTAAGTAAGTGCCTATGTTTTCTTTCAGCTATACCATTTTGCTGTGTGTATACACACAAGTAGTTTGATGAACAATGCCATTAGTTTGAGTAAAACTCTCAAAAAAATTTATTAATGAATTCAGATCCATTATCACTTCTAAAGATTTTAATAGATACATCAAACTGATTTTTAATAGATTAAAAAATTCAACAACTTTATCAAAAAAATTCATCCTTGCCTTTAAGCATGTATAACCACACAGTCCTGGTATATTCATCAACCATAGTAAGTAAAAATATATCCATCTCTACTTTTTACCCTTTAAGGGCCCCATACATCTAAGTGAACAATATCACCCAAGGCTTTGGTCTTATGTTCACTTAAAGGAAAAGGATCCCTTGTTTGTTTAGCCTTATGACATACATCACAAGGCTGAACATTATTAGTAGAATCAATCTGAATTTTATCCTTAAGAATAGCTAAAACTTGGTCAGAGGGATGACCAAGTCTATTATGCCAAACACATTTAGACAAATAGCACTTAGTAATAGCACTATTAGTAAATTTCCTACATGAATCAAACAAGTAAAGTCCATTGTTCTTACTACCAGTCCCCAGAAGGGACTTTTGAAGATAATCCTGAACAAAACATTTATACTTAGTAAAAGAAACAACAAATTTATCATCTTTGGCCAACTTATGAACATATATAAAACTAACCTTATAGCCTAGAACAACCAACATATTTTTTAACACAATTTGATCAGAAAGTTTGAAATTACCAACATGTTTAACTTGTTCAACAGTTCTATTAGGATGAGAAACAGATATTTTTAACTTTAAAACATGAATGACATCATATAAATGGTCTGGAGAAAAAAGTCATATGTTGGGATGCTCCAGAATCAAAGATCCAACCAATATAAGTACTATAAGTACTTATATTAGTGTTATAGTTAAAAAATCTACAAGTAACAAAGTTTATTACATGATTAGAACCAAAAACAATACCTGCAATACAAGACTACACATCACTAGTACCAAGCTTAGATCCAATTAAAGCCATAAGCCTATTAATCTGATCAGTAGTAAAGGGAAGAGAATTCCGTGTTCCCTGATCAACATTAATACCATGAGAACTAGAAGCATTATTAGACCCATTAGACCTATTAGATCCATTAGATCCTCCAAAGTTTCTTTTCTTGAAAACTAAAGGATATCCATTCAATTCAAAACATCTGTCAATTGTATGTCCATTCATGTTACAATGCTTGCATACAAAGTTATTAGTATTATTATTCCCGTTAGAACCTCTGTTCTGGTTATTTCTGTTACCAGACCAAGTATTTGGTTTGGAAACAAAAGTAGAAGCAGTGCTCTTAACATTACCATTATGAACCAAACTATTCTTATGGGACTCAACCCTAGAAAAAGTAACAAAAGCAGATTTAACATCAGGTAAAGGGTCAGCAGTTAATAATAGACTCCTAAGAACACTGAAAGTGTCATCAAGACCCATAAGAAACTGCATAAGCCTCATAAGAGCATTTTGACCTTTAAATTGAGGAGCACTATCATAACTGCAAGACGGAAGATTGACAAGGGAGTCAAATTGCCTCCATAAACTATTGTAGTTATGATAATACTCAAACAATGAAGATCCAAATTGAGTAAGAGAACAAATTTTATAATGCAAGTTATAGATCATAGATCCATCAATCTTATCATATGTTTCCTTAAACTCATCCCACACATCTTTAGAATTTTTTGAAAAAAATTTCCCTTGGTATAACTCAAAAGAAATACATCCAAGTATCCAAGATAACATAACAGCATTAAATCTATCCCATTGTTCTTGAAGAACCTCATCTTCCTTATCTTTTTCACAAGTACCATCAATAAAACACAACTTATTTTTAGTATGTAAAGCAAGTTTAAAGGCAGCAACCCACACTTTATAATTTTCTGGGCCAGTAAGTTTAATAGTCACAATATGTTTCCTATTAGTATCAGTAAGGTGTAAGTAAAGAGGGTCATTAGTATGAATGACAGTCTTAGTATTATCATCAGTATCAGTATCACTAACACCCTTATCACCCTTATCACCCTTTTTGTCACCAGACATGATGACACACCAAGAAAGCAACAAAAAATGAAAAACAAGAACCCCTTGTAACTCTTCTACACACAACTACCAAGAACCACACAAGAAAACTGAATCAATACTCCAATCACTAACTAGATCCCTTCAACACCTATTCTCCCACTAAAACAACCTAGAAACCTAAAAGAGAGAGCAAGAGAGGTGTTACAAAGCACGCGCAACAACAAGCTACCAATAAAGCCATGATCCAATGAGATCAAGCAGATCACACCAAAGATCAGACAAAGCACAGTGGAGAAACAACGTGAAAGAGTTAGTTATAACAAAATAACCAACAAATAAGAAAATACCCAAAATTGAAGAAAAACCCTAATATCAGATTTTAGGGTTTCTTCAATTAGACTTACCAGAAGTGTAATTAAACATAATTAATCACACAAGAACCCAATTAAACCCCAAGGAACACCAGAAATCAGAAAACCCTCAAAAATTATGAAACCCTAAATTTTTGGAAAACTCAAATTAACCCAAAAACTCAATTAACCAAAAGCTTAATTGAAGAACCGATATTTAAAAACACGTATCAAGAACCATTGGATCTGATACCATATTCGATTTTTATAAAAAGATTCAAAAACAAGATCAAAAGTTATTCAACCAACCTCCCCTTTTATTTTATTAACAACTTTAGGCTATCACTTCAAATGTGATACCTAGATTTGTGATCCGTACTTACAAAAGAAAGAAATAAGAACCAAACGTGAATCAATGATCTTAACAACAAGATCACAACTCACAATCAATCTGAACAAATACAATACAAGAACAATGAAAAATGGCGACTGAAGCAACAAACAGAGAGATGTAACAGAATGACTGAACGATAACAAGAAAGAGAAGCGATGGCTTTATAGCTAGTTGACTAGGGCTTCACACGACTTAGCTCAACTTGTCACATCTAGTCCTTCCAAAATATAAAACCTACTCAAAACAAACCAAACTCCAAAACAAAGAAAGATATAAAGAAAAAATTTACCTTACTTACACTCAAGTTTGGCTGGATATCAAATTACAACTTATACTTTTAATAAAAAAATTTGTTTAAGGAAATACGGAAATCAATTAAAATATTTATTTATATAGACATTAGGCATATTTGGCATTAATATGTACAAGTTCAATATTAACTTTCAACATGGCATAGAGAAGTTACTAAGACCAAGCATTATCCCGGTAACCCTTGTGACCAAGGGAATGTTTAGTATTATTTCAATTCTAAAGTGATTACATGATACAATGAAAGAGAAGGATACTCTAAGTATTTTTGCATCTTAAAGTTCAAATAATCAAATTGTTTAGCAAATAATTAGTTCAAAGTAAAAGTCATCTTTACTTAGGGTGTGTTTGGTAAGCTTGATAAAATCATTATAGATATAGGTGTGATTATAAAGTGTAATATAAATGAGTATAAGTTTTTCAAACGTGTTATTTGGTATATATCAGTAGTTTGGTTTGAAATTTTATAACAAATTTTTAATATTTAAAATATATGAGGTGGAGAAGTTGAAATAAATATGTGTGTGAAGGAGAAAAAAGACACGTGAGCCTACTAGAATAATGCACCATAAGCATCTTTTCTGGATCTATGAGTGTGCATTGATAGATCGATTCCCATATTTATCAAATAACGCTATTAATGGATATCATTGACATTTTCTCATTTTCATTGGCATATACCAAACACACCCTTAAAAATCGCATTGCCATCATTGATATATTTGGTATTTATTGGAACTATAAAAAAGCATACAATGAAGATATAATAAACACATCGACTATTTACTCCACACTTTTTAGTCCTAATATGATTAGGCTTGGTCAAAGCTCCTATTTGTGATTCATGATTTTAGAGTCCGTAAGTCAAGATTGGTGATGACCTTTCATGCTCATCTTCTAGAAAACACCTTTAAAACAATCATGTTGCAGCTTGCTCCTGTTTAGTCATGTACGCGCTTTCAACATGCAACGCCAAACACCCTCAATACTTGATGCAACATTAATAGGTTATATGGAAGAATCGACAACACCAACGCAGATAATCCTAAGATGCAAAGATAGGACTTCATGAATAACTAAAATTAACTGAGTAAGATTTTTTTGGATTAAAAAGTAAACGTGACACCATCAGCTACATCAGTTATGTGACTGAAAAAAAACTACATCATTACTTTTAATAGCTCAGTGAAACATATGAAGACCTCACTTGCCAATGCCACTTTAGAGCTCCCTCCACATTTCATTCTAATGCCTGATAAGGCAAATCTATTTGAAAATGTCCCTTTTAATTCAGGGGGTAATTTAAAAGTAAAGAGAAGATGCATGAATACAAGATTGATAGGTTAACCAACAGTGAAGAACTAACTGACTTTGAATCTCCAAAGAAGCTTACTACTGGGGGTTAAGAAGCTCATTTAGATAGAATAAACAAGTTTATTGAACAAGGTTTTATCACTAAAGAAGAACTTGCTCTATAGTATATAATGGAAGATGAAGCCAATAAGAAAATACTAAGGATGAAAATCTACCGTGAAACTGGTGAATATCTAGTATGTGAATTCTATTAGAAGAAGGTGATGTATGAGAAGTTCTGCCACATCTCTATAGATAGGAAGCATCCTTCACCCATCATCAGGGTTGACTTGATGGCCTGAAGGAAACCATTAACATCAAGGCTTACAAAGCTGATGACTCAAATGAAATAATGGTTGACTTTAGGTCCAAAGAAATTTTCGTCTCTAAATGGCAAGAAATGGTGGATACGGCCAGAAAGAATACTTCACCAAGGTGGATTAAAATATTTAAAAGGGTTGAGTCCTGTAGAGAGAACTTTGAAAAAATGAAGACAGTGCTGGAAATTTATGCAAGGGTTCCACTGGAGGATCAGGACCTATCCTAGAGCTAAACAGATTGGTTAATGAAAAAGAGAAGATGTTGGTGGACTCTACACCATAACAAAGAAACATAAAACTTTTGTTCATTTTGAAAATCATCTCCCTAGAAATGTACTGAATGAATCAAGGTTGGGATTGATTTTGTTCAACCATCTTGAGAGACAAGTTGTTGTGAGAATCGATGATCTTCATGACCTAAACAATGAATGTCGTGGTTAGTTCAGGTTGTCTTCTTCAACCATCACTAAGGTCAACGACTAACTAAACTTGAAAGAACCTTCAATCTATGTGTCTTAAGTGTAATTGATAGTAGAAACTTAAACCTTGAAGCTAACTAAAAGGTGATCGAGGATCTAAAGAGTGATGCTAAGTGTAATTATTTTTGTCTAAATGTAATTTGTAATGTAATGTTCATTATAAACGAATATCAGTTTAAAGTCTCTTTTATATAAGTGTATGTAAGAAGAAGTTGTTATGTTCACTTACTACTGATTTAAAACTTAGGCTATTGTTATCTTAGAGATGCTTCAAGGTAAGTAATTTTTGACAAAAAAAACTCCTAAGTGTAAAATGTTTAGTAGAACAATGTTTATGTTGAAGCATGTTCAATAGAAGAATCTTTCTACTGAAGGAAGTATAGCTAAAGACATAGTTTAGTAATAACTCTCCTAGAGATAGTTTCAATACAAGAAGTCTTCACTTCAGCAAATTTGGGAGTTTAACAATTGAATACAAGTTCTGAATGAAGAGTTCTAGTTCAGTGTGGCCTACAATACCATATTGAACAATGTTGATCTTATTTTAGACGCTGAAGAAATACTTAAGTCACCTAGAAGGTTTACAAGGCGGGAAAAAGATTTGATTTAAGTCAAAGTATAAAGCAGATCTCATCGGGGAAATATTTCGTGTAAAGATGGTAATAAGTACAACTGTTTTTCCCTTTAAGGACACTTTATAGACAACCTATGACTTGCTCGCTTAATGGAATTTCAATCACCCATTGGATGATCTCCACGTGTAAAGGTGTTCCATTTGTAAACCCTAAATGTTGGCTGTAAAAGGAGCATGTCTATGGAGTCAAATATGCATCTCTTGTATTAGAAAGTTATTGAACACTTCCAAGAACATTTGTGTCCCAACTTCAAACTGAAAGAATCACTCACAACTGATGATCAATATGAGACTTAGACTCATAATGTAGGTTTGTAGTTTAAGTAAAACGAGATCACTAAATATTGTTATTCAACTACTTTGATATTCCATAAGTAAAGTATGTCATAAATTTTTTGATTAAATTTAAATAAGAATTTATACGTTGAAAAGTTTTTTATTTGATGTCTTTGTTTTACTTACTCGTATTTACTATGTTTTTAGTAAAACAACTCATTTGTTGTCATGATGCTCTATATAACTTGAGGTTGATAACTTATATTGGGTTAAAAGGGACGAATGCATTTAAGACGTTTTTAAGACTAATCGATAATTTTTTTAATTAACACTACATTAAAAAAGTTCATATATGTCCGAGACTCGACAGGGCACCCCTGGTTAATTATGTCGAAGTCGAAAAACTAGCTTTTAATAAGACGTTTTGCTAACGACATAATCCGCTAAACACAAAGATAAAAATCATACCATTACATAATTTACATTCGGTTACAAGTATTGTACACATACAATAATATAAAGAATTTAGTTACATGCTAAAAACTGGTAATATCCAATACTTTTAGCCACATTCAACCCAACAAATCTCTATAAACATCAGTCACACGATCGATATGATACTAATAAAATCCAATCACACAAGTATTCATCACTTCCATTTATTTTTCACTGCAAAAAGAAGAAACAACCAAAGAGTAAACAATATTGCATTTATTTTGCACAAGTATTAATGTCATAGTACTAAACAAGTGAGAGTTTACATGTGTTTCTTCTTCTTGGACGAATTCCTTTTCTGTTCAGCCATTTTTTCGAACAAACTTCCATCGTATACAGCTTTGATTGTTTCCTTCTTCAATAATCCGTTTTTGTCCTTGCCGAGGTAATACAAGATCTTCCATTCCGAAAGACCTCCAATCCTACACAACGTATGCTTCGTTATTTATAAACATTACTTGTAACCTAATGGTCGCAAATGTTAGAGTCACGTGTTGTGTCATTACCATCCGCCATAGTCCTTTGGCTCCCGGTTTCCTTTGACAAATTTATCTAGCTCGTCCGCTGTTAATGCATCTGAATTTGTGTGTGCATACTTGTGGAATATCTCCTCAAACTTGGCCGGAACAAACCTTATATGAGAAATGTAAATGGACATTTAGGCACGGGTAAACATCAATTTAATGGTTATTTCATCTCATTTCATTTCAATCATGGAGTAACAAGTACTAATGCGTTGTTACAGGTCACTCGTATAAAAGAATGTCTTAAAAATCCATTTTAACAATGTGAAAATTTTGGAAAAATCTTGCCACCAAAACAAACTAAGATGGATAGGGGTATAAATGCCTTTAAGAACAGGTATCAATTAAGTTCCAATTTTCCAAGTAAATAATTTGAGCTTACTCCATTGGAAAATTATTTTCGGCAAAAACACACAAAGTTTAATATAAGTGCATAAGTACGGCGTGCACCGACAAAAACAGAAAACACATGGAACACAGAACACGAAAATTTTATCTAAGCAAAAAAAAATTATATTCATAAACAGAAATTGATGACCAGAAATTGTATTTCTTTCATGCTCATCCATTCAAAAATAGAATCGAGATAAATGAAGGAGAGAAATGATACCTTCCATGAGTGTCGTATACACCAGAGTCGCTACCATGTTTGGCCATTTTTATATTTTCGATATCGATTGGGAACAGTAAATTAGGAAACCTTTTTCCCTGCTTCAAGAAAACACAAAACCGTGGTTACTTGCTTGTACTTCTAATCTTTCGATTACTTCAAGTATGATTTTTCTTGTCCAGAAATAAGCAAAAAATAGTACAAATTAATATAGCCTTTTAAAGTGAAAGAGATGCCTAACTAATAATTAGCAATATAGTTCATTTCTATTTTACTTTTGTGAAAATAGCATTGAGCATAAACTTTTCTCTCTAGCTTTATTCCAGAAAAAAGTGCAAGAATATGTAATTTGAGTTGTCAAATAGCACTTGCGACATATCATTAAAGAATTTATACCGAAAGCACCCTTTTCATATTTTTTGGGTTACAACTACGACCTTACGTCAATATAATGTGATCGCTTATGAACATTAGATCGTAACAAAACTGAGATTCGAATATTTTCTAGCGCGTCTGTTTTGTGATTAAAGTGTTACTATTACTTTGTTTAAATTTAATTTAGTTAGAAAACGTTATAAAGTTTGTTGTTACAATAAACATATAATTATTAGTATATATGTTTATGTATTAAAGATAAAAATGTTTATGAGAATTTTAGGAAAATCGCTCCCCACCCATGATTTTCGAATCATCACTAGCTTAAAGTAGCAGCAACTAGATCTCTAATACTAACTTAAAAAAAGTATTTAGTTAAGTAGACTAAGATGCAATCAATAAGTTATAGAAATATCTTTTTGAGTGGAAATTTGTATATCTTGTGTACGTAACAACTAATTTCGATAAGATCCGGTAAGACAAAACTTAATCACGAAAAAACATAAAAGAAAGAGTCGAGATAGATGATACATACAGGGCGTGTTTTGCCACTAAGACCCATATTGATGAAGACGGCTGCAATGGACGATAACATGATACCACTTCCAATAGCTCGAAACCCTAATCAACAGAAAACCCCGTAAATCACATGAATTGGTATTCATTGGTATCTCAAGATATATAATCATTATTCCAAATCGTTAACTGAATAAGAACGAAGACATGAAATAACCAACCTTGAAAAGTTTCCCAAGGGTAGATTACACCATCGTTGTTACGATCAAAGAAGGCAACATGCTTTTGCAACACGTTTTGATCATTCTCGATTGCTAGATTCATATCACAAACGATCGACAATTCAATAATTAAGCTCAACTCATAAAATAAAACTACTAGGATTAGTAACATTTGGAATACTATACCTTCAAACCCATGTTCTAGAGCCATAGGTGGATAATTTGATCTAATTTGCTTGATTATACGCCTATAAAATGCTTATAAACTTGTCACAAACTCTAATATCTATCTGTAAAGGTTAAAGATGTATGAAGATTGTGTGTTTGTGTAACTTTTGTGTGAGAATCCAAAGAGGTGTGTAGGGTTTATATATAGTGGGTTTTTGATATAAAGCCAGAAAATGTGGTTGTCAATTTTTGTGATATGAATTTAACGTAAAGATCCCATTTCAAGACAAAAATGTGTGATGTACAGAAAAAGACACATATCCCACTATTTTCACACAGGTAATTTTAGCATATGGGATTTGATTCAGAAACGATATACGCATGACGCGCTCCAACCTGATTAGATCGATTAGAATCGTGTCATGTGATTACTAATTCAAATTTTGGTATGGTCTGATAGGTATAATCATCAGGATAGGTGATGTTTAGTGTATCGGTGATAATCTTATTAGACGAGTCATTATCCCAAGCCTATTTGTCGGCTTGAGGTCATTAGGTTTAGAGTTTCATGGAGTGAGATACAAGACAGGTCTAATCTAAGGATTAGACCTCTAGGATACCATGAAAGATAATTCCCCGTGGGTTATATGTTTATTGATACGTTATTTGTAGAGTACATACGATAACGAAACACTAAAAGGCCTAAGCCCATAATTGGGCTTGGGCCATATCTATCCTCTAATACTCTCTGTAATCCAAGGGGCGAAATCGCGAAAGTTCGGATTGGATTAATAAACCAAATAAATATTAAACAACGTTAAGCGAATATAAAGCGATGTATTGTTAACGAAGAAATCCGACAGCAAGCGGAAGCAGTTCTTCAAGCACCGACAAAAGCAAATAACAAATTGGTTGATAAAGATATCCGACAGCATACGGATAATTATTTTTAATCTGCAACGAAAAAACAGGCAAAAATTGAATACTACAGGGGAAAGGCTGAATTTATGTAACTTATTTGTTCAAATTAACTAATATACGCAAGATACTTTTTTTATTTCGGATATACGCAACATAATTTCAAACACTTACTAATATACGCAATATTAACCAAAATGTGACTTGTTTGACCAGTTACCACTAAGAAAAGTTACAGTTTGGTCTTTTGGTCTGCGTAAACTTCCACCGTTAGTCCTTTGACATTTTTTTACATTAGAAAACTTAGCAATGATACCTTGACTTTAATACACATATTTTTATACACACTTTTTAAACGTGTTATTATATACACGTTTTATACGCGAAAAATTCTGAACTTTGACAGACGATTTCAACGTCAAAACTTAACCCGTAAACTCCGAAAAACTCACGTTAAGTCAATGTATACGTTCTCTACAACTTTCATGTTTTATGTTTTTTCATGAAAAAGACATTTAGATGGTCGAAACCCCGATTTAAAACTATGACAGCAATACCAGTCTTTTCACAGGTTTTTTTAGATACGTAATGGAATCGATCTGATGTACTTATTAAATTTTCCATTTTTATCATACTACTATTTTTATAAGGTTTACACTTTGTTTTATTATATTTTAGGTATAAAATATATATATTAGTCATTGATAGGTTTAGAGACTTCAAAGTAAGTATTTAGCACTAACCGAGACCGTCGAAATTCGGATTTACTTAATTACCGAAAATACTAGTATTGTTGTCATAGTTTTAAATCGGGGTTTCGACCATCTAATGTCTCTTTCATGAAAAACATAAAACATGAGAAGGTATACATTGACTTAACGTGAGTTTTTCGGAGTTTACGGGTTAAGTTTTGACGTTGAAATCGTTTGTCAAAGTTCAGAATTTTTCGCATATAAAACGTGTATATAATAACACGTTTAAAAAGTGTGTATAAAAACGTTTATAAAAATACGTGTATTAAAGTCAAGGTATCATTGCTAAGTTTTCTAATGAAGAAAATGTCAAAGGACTAACGGTGGAAGTCCACGCAGACCAAAGGACCAAACTGTAACTTTTCTAAGTGGTAACTGGTCAAACAAGTCACTTTTTGGTCAATATTGCGTATATTAGTAATTATTTGAAATTATGTTGCGTATATCCGGAATAAAAAAAGTATCTTACGTATATGAGTTAATTTGAACAAATAAGTTACATAAATTCAGCCTTTTCCCAATAATATATTATCTGATTTGGGGTGTATCTAGAGGACGTGAAGGATTTCCATATGGTATGTCTCGTATTTGGTATTGCCAGAAGTGTTTTTTTCTTTAAAAAGAGGAATGGATACAATCAGAGAGATAAAATATCCACTGTCAAAGAAAAATATAGGAACATGATGATTAATAAGCAAACATAAAACCCTAAACCTAATGACCTCAAGCTCACAAATGAGCTTGGGCTAATGACTCGTCTAATAAATCTTGGAATCAAAGTATGTGAAAGTAAGAAATTTTAGTCTTCTTTATTTTACATGTGATTTTGTGATAATTTTACGTGTTTTTTCCGGATAAAAAATTGTTTGTTTATAAAACCAAAAAAGGTGTAAAATTCACCTACAACTATTGTTTCATTGTTTGTACTTAACTATTTTTCTTGAAGTAATAAATTATTTCAAAGAAATCTTTAACCAATATTTTTCAAATTAGTTGATATAAATTATATCTTTTTTTTCTTTTTTGGTAACCGTGATTTTCGACTTATTGGCCGACTAATATACGGGGTTTGAGTCCACCGTCACACAGACTCAAACCAGGTAAAACCTTCCCTTTTTAGAAAGTTGACGCGGCCATTTTAAGGTTGTTTGCACCTAATGGGAATTGAACTTGATATACATTATATCGTTTTTACATAAATTTTGGGACCAAAAATGTTTGAGTATTCTTTCAACGAAATTTTTGTGTGAGGCAATAAAATAGAATAGGTTATTGTAACGCTCTATCCATTCATTTGGCCTCACACAAGTCTAAAGTTAACATTACAAATATTTGTAATCTTATTCTCTACTGTTCAAAAAACAAGTCTAAAGTTAACACGGAACCAACAATCCGTCAATCAATATATGTTAATATATGTTAGTAATTAATATTTCTTGATAACATGTTTGTCTTGATAGAATTTTAAAAAATAACTTCATCGCACAATATTTTATATTTAAATGTTAAGTACATGTGCAGCATTATTCATACAAAACGGATCGATAGTATTACGAGGTTTTTTTTAGAACGACTGAAGAATATTTATCATAATATTATATAACGTTTAAACATAATGAATCATCGTTGTTTATATGTTTATAATACTCATTTTTATACATTATAAATCACCTTAGACTCTTCATATATTGACAGGTACGATTCAATTAAATATATTTGCAAAATGATTAGGATTTTATAAAGTTTGTACTAAAAGACATACGTAGACGATAAATAGTTTTTGGATATGCAAGTTTTAAAAAATTTAATAAGTGAACAATAATTTGACATTAAACTTACATTATGAATACTTTAAATAATCATATGGACATATTGCGTATTAATTAGTATATTATTTTTTCATTTAAGGTCCGTTGCTCAACAATTAAAACATAAATATTGATTTGTGTTGTAAAAGTTTATACAATAGTTTTAGAAGTTTATTTTTGAAATTTAGGTTTTGATACAAAAAATTAGATAAAAGATTATAATTATACGATATGCTTTCCAAGTTGGATTGGCGTTTTACCACTAAATGAGATTCTAATCTATATAATAATACTTATAAGTCACTTGCATGAACGAAGCTTACAAATAAACTAAATGTGTTTTAATTTTTAGCTTAATATACAGATTATATAAAAATCTTCTCGTATTTATTTTTTTGTAATTTGTGTTTAATGTTTATAGGAACCTCAAATAGAATTGATATATTTTGTATGTTTAAGGTATAAAGTCTAAAGGGTATAAACTGTGAGATATAATTTATTTTTTAAATTTATTGAAAAATATAAAAAAAAGTTATAAGTTTTACTTAACTCAATCTAATTTATCTAAAATTAAACCACTAAAATTGTATTAGTGACATTTCCTTATTTTATTTTAATAAATTTGACACTTGTATTTTTATGTTTTTTTCTCTATCAAATCCCTCCACTGATTTATTAATAATAAAAATGAATTGATAAGCACTTTTGTCAAATAAGAAAAAAAAATTGTTTAAAAAGAAGAAAAAGAATAAAAAAATTAAGAGAAAGTTTCTTATTAAAGTAGCATTTTCAATGTGAAAATACTCGGTTATCGTTTTACTTTATTATATATAAATTAATATTGATAAATGCTAGATAAATTAAAGGCCAAAGCATATACTAGTACACTAAGTAAAGTGGATCACCTATTACCGTGAACTATTAAAAATACAGAATGGTACCCAAAACATAACAAAATTGAATTTTTACTATCATAAACTAATTAAATCAAGAATTAATTAATTTTTCTTCCTAAAAACTATTTTAATAAAATATTTTGTATTAAATAATTTATCGTAACGTATTAGCTAAGTGTATGCTTCAAAAAATTTGAAACAATAAGAATTTAACTTTTATTTCTTGATATGCATATTTAAATAAAAAATTAAAATTAGTTTTAGTTGTTCTAATAATTATTTGAAATATATATTTAATAATATAATATAAAGTATATAAAAAAGTGGGCTAGAAATATATTACAGCATAAATATTTTATAAATTTTAAATAATAAATTAAAATACTATATAACTTTTTTTAAATGTAAAGTAGTTAAATTTTATGAAAAAATATATATTTACTTAGCTCACGTTTTACTATAAATTATTTATCATAAAATACCTTACTAATATGATTTTACTAGTAATTATTGAATTCATAAAAACACCATGTCAATCACACAAATCTCCAACATCATCTCCTTGTAAATTACGTGTTAGGAGATGGATTATGTCGAAATATATCCCTCCATTATCGATAACAAGTAATAAAGAAAAAATATTTTATAAAACTGAATTTTTACCATCGTAAACTAATTAAATCAAAAATTAATTACTTTTTTCTTCCTAAAAATATTTTAATAAAATATTTTGTAATAAATAATGTATTGTAACGTATTAGCTAAGTGTATGCTTCAAAACATTTAAAAAAAATAATAATTTAACTTTTTATTTCTTGATATGCAATTATGCATATTTAAATAAAAAATTACAATTAGTTTTAAATTGTTCTAATAATTATTTATAATAAATATTTAATAATATAATATAAAGTATATAAGAAAAAGTGGGCTAGAAATATATTGCAACAAATATATTTTTTATATTTTAAATAATAAATAAAAATACTATATAAATTTTTAAAATAAAAAGTAATTAAATTTATAAAAAAATATATATTTACTTAGCTCACTTTTACTATAAATTATTTATTATAAAGTACCTTACTGATATAATTTTACTAGTAATTATTAAATTACACACTAGTAAACTACCACGTCAATCACACAAATCTCCAACATCATCTACTTATAAGTTAGGAGATGAATTCTGTCCAAATATATACCTCCATTATCGATAACCAGTAATAAAGAAAAAAATATTTTATAAAAAACGTGATGCTTTTGGTCCTAAATTTATTCTTTACTTGTTCAACATCTCTAAATTTCCCAACCCTTAAGCAGAAATAAAACAAAATGTCTTATTACACATCTCTTGATAATCAGAAATAATGAAAAGCCTTCCTATTGTATCACTAATTCAATTTCGTTCCATTTCAAAACGATAGAAGTCTTTTATCTATAGCCTGGGATTCATACAAAAACTACCACATCAATCACACAAACCCCAAACATCATCTATTTGTAAATTACGAGATGAATAATGTCCAAACATATACTTTCATTGTCGATAACAAATTAATTTCTCGTTTTTAACAATTAACTAATTATTAAGTTAACTCAAAAATTAATTGATTTTTTCTCTAAAATCATATTATTAAGATATTTTATAATAAATCATTTATAGTAAAACTTAGACTAAGTAAATTGAATTTTTATTTTTAAAATTTAAAATATTATTTTAATCTATTATTTAAAATATAACAAATATATTTGTAGCAATAATTTTTAAAGTATGTTTGATCCACTACTATTAATATATTTTTATATTATATTATTAATATTTGTTTCAAATCATTATTAGAACAATTTAAAACTAATTGTCATTTTCTATTTAAATATGCATATGAAAAATAAAAAGTCAAATTATTATTGTTTCAAATGTTTGAAGCGTACACTTAGCTAATACATTATAATAAATTATTTATTACAAAATACTTTATTAAAATATTTTTAAACGAAAATTTAGTTAATTGTCGATTTAATTAATATAAGATAGTAATAATTTAATTTTGTCAAGTTCAAGTATCATTCTATACTTTTAAAAGTTTAGGGTACTAGGTGATCTACTTTGCCAAATTCATGGTGCTAATATACGTTTTGGCCTAAACTAAACGTGTGTGTAAAATACAAAACAGAGATATCGTGCTCTTTGAAGTGTCCTTATCATGGTTATCAGGATCACGATATTGATTTTTAGGATCTTATAATTTTATGATGTTGCAAAGCAAAAACGATTATGATCTTACATAAGATCTTTGCAAGCGTTGAATCTTATAGAATCCTTCCTGATCATAAGATCTTGAGATGTATTATCCGATCTTATATTTCTCAAATCACAATCTAAAAACTAAAAATTTATTGGTTAAGTCTTGTAAAACTTGAAAAAGTAACATTTTTATCTCTTAAAACATTTCATATTATAATTTAGGACAATATTTTTATAAAAT
Organism: Glebionis coronaria; assembly: GCA_025667525.1. Classification (NCBI taxonomy): domain Eukaryota; kingdom Viridiplantae; phylum Streptophyta; class Magnoliopsida; order Asterales; family Asteraceae; genus Glebionis; species Glebionis coronaria. Next base: position 575,643,643 of record CM046879.1, on the reverse strand, counting down.
ACTCATATATTATTATGTTAGTGATATATAAAAATTTATAGATTGACATAATATTACAAAAACTAATAAGAAAATGACATTATAGTAGGATCTTAAGATCTCATTCTGATCTTACAATTCCGATCTTGCTATAACAAAAATGATCCATAGTAGGATCTCGATCTTAACAACCTTGGTCCTTATCTTTCAGTAGAACTTAATTAATCTATATCCGAAAATTTTATTTGATTCAAGTAAAACTTAGGTAAATATAATAAGTAAGAAGTTTATTTATTATGTATTTAATGCATATTTTAATCTATTATGAAACTTCATATTTATTAACTACTGTATAAGCTAACTTGTCGCCATTGGATATTAGAAAACAAAACCCTTAATAATTTTTAGCACGTAACATAATTTTTGGAGAACTTAATTTTAATTTTATGTTTTCTTTACAACAACATTTCGAAAAACGACAATTTAAGTTTTGGGTAACTTTATGTAACCGGCTAATCGAACACATGTTGAATCCGATTTCTAGTTGAACCCATTGACACAGTTCGGTTTTTTAAAACTGCATACACTATCATTTTACGTAAACAACGTATGTGTATTTTTGTAGATATATGTTTTTAGTTATTTTAAATGTGTATATATATTTATACTTTTAAATAATTGTGTGTTCTAATTATATTATTAAATAGTATTAATTATTTTTATTTATAATTGTTTACTAACTATTATGTATTACTAGTAACTAGTTTTAATGTGTGTATTAAATTATGTTTGTATTAATGAGATGTTAATTTTTGATATTTTAGTTATTTAGTAATATATAGCTTAAGTGGTTTCTTTGGGGAAGGTTTCTTGGAGGTCTTGGGTTCAAGACCTGCCAAGGGCCTTTCAGGGGAAGCGGATAAGGAGTCTAACATAACTAGGCGAAGGTTCGAAGAAAACATTCTACTGCTTGGATATCATTGCACGACTCGACCCACTAACGACTAACCACTAACATTTGCCGTTCTAAAAAAAAGTAATATATAGCTTAAAATTTTATGATACTTCATAAGAGATGATTTTGAAATATATTTTTTTGCTAGACACTATATTGTTCTTTTTTCTGCTTTGAACATACATTATATTATTGTCACCTCTTTAAAGAAAACTCAAAAGCAAGAAACTGTTTGTAAAGATATGGGTCGATACTACTATACCTTTATCTTTATTGTAGTTAACTCCTTTACTAAAGAAATGCACTCTAATATTCTAACCACTAATTACGGTGTTAACATGAAATGTTTCCAAAATATTTTGTTTTATTTAATCAGTATTTGCTTTAGATGACTAAATACGTCCAAAACAAATCAAATAAACATTGAACATGTGTAATCCTCTTCTCGAATTTTCTGCAAATCACTTTTCTTAATTGGCAAATAAATAATGATGATGATATTATATACTAGCAAGAAATCAAGGAACAATAAAGGGGCCAAAAGAAGCAAAAGTAACAAGCAACGCAAGTTAATTAAGTATTATGATGTTTAAACTTAGAATCAATGGCAAGTTTGAACATGGCTTTACACAATGCGAAGCAACATTTCCCATCACATTTTTCCTTACACGCCAGGCCAACTCAATCAATAATTAGGACCTTTTCACATCACTACCCAATTCTAAAAGACATGTTATTCTATTATATAACTCATTTCATTAAACTTTGCAATATATGGAAAATACTTTGTTACTTGCATTCCTTTCATTTTGAATAAACATTACTAAAAACACGTTGGATAACGAAAATGTAGGTCTAGTGATTAAAAGATTTGTAAATATCATTTAAATATGTGAGATTACAAGTTTAATTCATGTTAAGAATAAACAACCCCGAAGTAGTCAACGTAACTTTATAAAAAGATATATGTTTATCCGGTTTGAGTATGCATGATGATAAGTTCAAAACATATGAATTACTTTAAAAAGTTAAACTCTTTTTTTTTTTTAAGGGCTAATGACTTAAAAATGTATTTAATTTGACATTTTTTTGCGTTCTGTGTACCTATCTTTTTTCTTTCCCATTATGATTATCAAACTTTTAAAAGTCGGTCATTATGTGTATTTTGTCACTATTTTACCATGTAAAATGATGATTTTACCCTTCAAAATTTTGAAAAACTAAGGGTAAAATGGTCACAAAATACACAGGATGATCGATTTTTGAAAGTTTGATGACCATAATGGGAAAAAAAAAGTTGGCTACACAAAACGCAAAAAAATGTCAAGTTATATGCATTTTTAAGTCATTTGCCCTTTCCTTAACTTTATTTATATATTTTGTTTTGGTGCATTTGAGAAAACCTAACAAGATAGTAAATATATTTTGGGTAAAAGCCCCAAATACATCATATACTATACCACTACTATAAAAAATATATTTTACAACGCTCTTTTTATAGCAGTTTCTCACTATACCGCTTTAAAAAATAAAGAAAGCCATTTTATAGAACACCTTTTTGTAAAACCGTTCCAAATAAAACTTTTTTTAAACGGTTCCCTTTAACACAACATTTTATAGTACGGTTTTTAATGACCGTTGTATAAAACAACCTTTTTCAAAAAATTCACAATCAAAAAGCGGGAAATTACCCACAATTTTTCGTTTTTCCTAGTGCTAATAGTGGAACCACCTTATAAAAGTAAACGAAGTACCACCACATAACTTATCTCTTTTTCTCATTTTATAATCCTAAATACACTATCATACACATACAAATAACATCAAGTTGCCAGAAATGGTAGCAAACTAACATCAACAACTAAACTCGAAAAAATCACGACATACATAAAACCTCCAGATCTGGTAACATTTGCTTGCTGTAAATCTAAATATTATTTTTTATTAAATATTAAGATTTGGTTGTTTTGAATCTAACAATTTATTCTTAGAGATTCAATGTTTGATATTTTTGTTGTTGTCGACAGGTGTTATTAATTTGGACATCCATCGGAAGAGCTTTCAACTTATCGATATAGTTTTCCTCCAGATCTGTTGCCTATTAATGTGGGTTAAATTTGTTTAAAAGTCTATAGAGATACCCATATGAAATTAGGCATAACTTATCATATGTAATAGTTGTTGATATTTTATAGAAGATGTATTCTAAGTTACCAGCACTTGATTGTTAAAAGAGACAATCAGATAATGGAATGAAAATTTGCAAGTCTTTATGTAATTTGAGAAACTGTTCTTGAGGATTGTGTTGTGATAAAAAAGAATTCATATTATAATTGATTTAGAATAAAGCATAAAAAATAATAAAGCAAATATAATATTGGTGGATTTTCATTTTATAGAACGGTTGTCATATGTAGTTCTAAAAAGTTGTCCTAAATTGTTTTAAAAAGTAGCCATTTTTTACAACGGTTTAAAACTGTTTCATATAATGACATCTATTTTTTACTACGTTTACTCATACAACGGTTCAGGACCGTTTTAAAAAACCTCATTCAACCGTTTCAATAAATACTTTGTGTACTAGTGTACAAAAACGACCATTATACGTATCAGACTTTTTATGTATAAAATTAACATTGAAACTTGTTATAGTGGGTAATCCGGTGACGTGGCAAAGCCAAACCGGTATTATTTGACTTTTTGTTAACTTGGATTCCACCTCAGCTGGGAACCCGATCCAATCCATATTTGATAACGTATAATTCTCAACCGGGTCATGAACCCGGCCCACGGGTACTACCCGTATCCGGCCCATCACGAATGGGTTGGATTAATGTCATTTTAGCTTATGGGCTTGAATGAATAGTGGCCGCATAAGATGTGTGCGGCCCACGACCCGGCCCGGCCAGAACAGGGTTAGACAGAATCACAATTCTATCAGGATTGGGATTTGCCTCAAAGAATAGGATAACAATCAAGCTAATTATGGTGATTATCTTCTGCTTGGGACCGAAGTAAACAGTGAGCCCATTAGGGTTTCACTGCCTATATAAGGAACCCCCAAAGGTTCCACAAAGGTATTACATTCTCTATACTCTCAATTCACGACCGATTTCTAACCCTAACCGACTACTTACTCTCACGCCAGAGTCTAATCGTGGGACACGTTCCCACGGTAAGTCTAACGCGTGTTGCTTTAGTGTGCAGGATCTCAGCAAGTTATTCACTTGGTGCAAGATCCGGAGCCCAGCCTACCCGAATTAAAGCCTAATTCGGGTCTAGCAAGGATCATCCAACTTTTGTATCAACAAGTTGGCGCCTTCCGTAGGACCCAAACACTAAGCTAGAACCTCAATCAACGATCTCTTTTAATTGCGAACGGACATCCGCAAGGGAATCCGAGGAACACGAATCCTGCGAACCGGAAGTCCACGGGGGATGGGATACTCATCTCCACCCAGTCCCCTGGCACCCAAACAGGCGGGCCGAATAACCGAAACATTTTTTAGCCTTTTGGTGGGGCAGGCACGTCCGGCAATACCCCACCACCAACCATTACCAAGGAAAATCCTGATCTGGGGAGTGCGCCTAAGGCCCCTAACAAGGAGTCGCATAGGCCATCAATCGAGACAGAATTAGAAGTAGAACCACTTAGTGACGAAGACCTCGCCTGTGTTCTCACGCAGAACTTTGACAGGATCGTCTCGGGTATCGCGTCAAGGTTAAACCTAGGAAGGAACCTCCAATCTAAGCTCAACTTTGGCAGGACCGCGTCTGGCACCTCTCCTCAAACTCAAAAGAGGAGGAGGGCGCGCCCGCAGGAGCAAACCCCCTTGAGGAAAACCCTCAACCTCGGAATGTGTTCGAGCGCATAGGGGATCACGTTATGTAGGAATTACTACAATCTCGTGAGGAAGGAGATAGGTCCGACGGCTCTGCCGAACGCCTGGTGTTGGAATTGACCAGGAACAATCGTCGCACCAGCGTGTGGGATAGGATGAATGGTGGGAAGAAAGATCCTAGCTCTTCTCACAAAAGTGGTCCTCAACCTAGAAGTGGGGCACCGCCCCTCCTCCCGGCCCTTCGGGATCGGATTCGGATGACCATCCCCCCAAGCGTCATCGCCCTAGGTATACTCCCCCACCACCATCCGACGATGAGGGATACTATGATGATCCCTATTATCGGAACGAGGAGGAGGATCTCTCCCGTCTATGGTGCGACGACAGAGAAGATGCCTTCACTCTCCGCATACGAAACTACTCTGAGGATAAGAAGCGTTGTATGCCGGCGTGTGTTAAAACCTATGATGGGTCTTGTGATCATGATGATCACCTAAAGATATTTGATACACAGGAGAAAATTGAACGATGGCCGATACCTATATGGTGCCAGATGTTCAACTCGACCTTGATTGGCAATGCCCGTGATTGGTTTGAAAGGCTCCCTTCCCGAAGCATTGATAGTTTCGGCGAGCTGCGCACTGCGTTCAAAAACAATTATACTCAGCGAAAGAAGTATAATAGGGATCCGGTCTCATTAGCAACCGTCAAACAGCGGCCCGGAGAGTCCACGGAGGACTTCACGGAACGTTTCAATGACGAGTGCATGCGCACAAAAACGATGCCAGAGATCCTAAAAATTTCTGATTACATGCATGCCATAACGGACAAGGAATTAATTAGGCGCCTCAATGACAAGCGACCGGAGAGGTATGACGACCTCATGGAAAGGGTCAGAAACTTTGTAGAATGAGAAACCGTGGTAGCCGCGGCATATCCTACAAAGGGAAACCATAACTATAGATCGAACGACCAGCCCAAGAGGCAATCAGGGGGCCAAAGCACCCAAGGCAACGGAATGAGCTCAGATTACAAGATTCAGAATAAAGGAGGGCGGTCGGATGATGAATTCACCCCTCTAAAGATGACTTACCGGGATATCTTGTTGACGGAGGGGGCAAACTTCCCAAGACCTCCCCCAATGACAACTCCATTGGACCGCCGTCAAGGAAATCGCTTCTGCGAATTCCACAATGACAAGGTCCACGGCACGGAGGAATGCATCCAGCTCAAGAAGCACATTGAGTCACTGATCAAATCAGGCAAACTCAAACATTTGGTTAAAGATTGGAAGGATGGGAAAGATAACAAAAAGTACGATAAGAAGGACTCCCAAAAGGACAATTCTTCAACCATATATATGATCCAATCTTGGCAGCGCCGCACAAAGAAGAAAGTTAGTCAAAAATTTTCACGCGTCAGAGAGATCTCATTCCCTCCCATTACGGCAAGCAACGTGGTCGATGCACCTCTCATGATTGAGGTAAGCATTGGAACACACAACGTTTGTCGTATGTATGTGGACGAAGGATCATCGGCGGAAGTACTCTACGAACATTGCTTCGTACAGCTACGACCAGAGATAAAAAGCCAATTAGTACCGGCCACGTCGCCGCTCATTGGCTTTAGCGGAGATACCATCTGGCCAATTGGACAGCTGCATCTATTGGTAACCATTGGGGATAAAGAGCATTATACTACGGCATGGATGAACTTTATGGTGATACATTCACACTCCCCTTATAATGGTATTATCGGAAGACCAGGGATCCTAGCCATACGGGTTGTCCCGTCCACAGCTCATGGTATGATTAAATTCCCAGCCGAAGGAGGAATTCTTACAATTTACAACTCGATCGTGCCGTCATCCGAATGCCATGCCGTGACAACACCAGTCCAGCCTGTTCCCATTAAGGAAGGATCACCACCCCCTAATTGGAAGGTGGTAATCCACCCGACTACATGGAGCAAGAGGTGGCTGATAGGTGTGAAAACACCCATCCTTTTACCACTTAATTATAATGAAAACGAGACCATAACGTGTATTTTATGTCGTAAATGTCGGAATTATGCGTGGTTTGTGTTTTTGTTGTGTTTTAGGACCAAAATGTGAAAAGGAAGGAAAACACAGGCTTTCACGGGCTTTTATCAAAGAAAAAGACAAAAGACAAAGTCAAGAAATCAAGAGTGCAAAAAGAACGGAAGTCCAAGGCCTATTCTAAAAGATTTATCAAAGAAAAAGTCCAAAGACGGAAGTTTAATAAAGCCGAAGAACTCAAGTCTTATTTATGAAGAAATCTCAAGACGAGTTTAAAGAAATCCCGAGCCAAAAGTCGAGACTTTAAAGACGAGACGGAAGAAAAGAAAGAAGGGAGAAGCCACCAACCACTCCCCTCTCCTATATATACCACCCTCATTTGTTAGGAGAGGGTTGGTTAGTTTTAAGATTAGATTAGGAGTAGGTCAGATTAATGTTTTATCTCTCTAAGTTTTATGCTTTCTCTCTCTAGATTAATTTGTGATCTTTAATCTTTAAGTTCTTGTTATTGAATCTTTACATGTTAATCAAGCTTTTAATTCATCTTCATTTTCTTCTCTTGCTTAATCTTTCCTTATGATTCATGGTTGTGTTCTTGAGTTTTTCTTAATTTTAATCAAGTGGGTTTTGATTGATTTGATCATTAGTGTTAGTTTTATTGCTTTGGTTTGACTAGTTATTGTTTATTAATCATTAGTGGTTGTTTTGGTTTAATCGTTTGGTTGATTTTGGTTAGATTTGATTTAATTCGCACCCTTTTGTTCTTTACTGTTCTTCGAGTTCTTCAAATTCCCCAGATTCCGAATCAACAGAATATTCTGGATGAAGGTTTTGGAAAGTTATTCCGCATGAGTTTTGTATTCCGAACGAAGCTTTTGTTCTTATTATTCCGGATGAGCATGACCTTCCGAACGAAGGATTTTGTTTAGATTATATTCCGAATGAAGCCTTTCTTTTTATTATTCCGCATGAAGTTAATTATTCCGAATGAACCTTTTTATTCCGGATGAAGCAAGTTTTCCGAATGAACATTTTTATTCCGAGTCAGCATTTTATTCCGAACGAAGCACACATTCCGGATCAGTCATATTATTCCGGATGAGCAATTTGTTCCGAATGAACCATTATTCCGAACGAATGATTTATTCCGGATGAACCAATATTCCGTATGAAGCCATTCATTCCGGATGAAGGGTATATTCCGGATGAAGCATTTTATTCCGAATAAAGGATTATTCCGGATGAATATGTTTATTCCGAATGAAGGGGTGATTCTGAATGAGTGTTTTTCTAGTTTCTGTAATTTTAAACCTGTAGTTTTAAGCTTTATTTTTCCCGCCTTTTTATTTAATCGCACTTTTCGATTTTCTGCAAACTCTTAGTGTAAACTTGTTTGAACTTCTTATGTTTGAACTGCTTATGTGCTATATGTTTAATTTCTTTGTTTAGTGTAAGTTTGTTTCTTGTGATATAGCTTTTCATTTATCGCATTATTGATGTAACTGACTGTTTGGATTAGCATATTAAGGGTCTTTAGTTGTAGCAGTGGAGTTTAGCTTGATTTAGTCTCATTTGAAGCTTGACATAAATCTCATTTCTAGTTACATTAGTCCCATTTGTAGTTGTTTAAGCTGTTGTTCCTAGTGTTCGATTATTAGTAGCCTTATACTGATATTGCATTTTAAGTCTGATTATAGATGGTTAGAGGATAAGTCTGATGTAAGTCTGTTTGTTTTAGTCAATTGGCATAAGTTTTGTTAAGTGTCAGTTTTAATCCTTCACTTTGAATGCTTTAGTTACGCTTACAGTTCAAAGTTAGCCGCAGTTAGTTGTAATTTGACCCTCAGTTAGAATATTAGTTGCGATTTATGTCCTTGTTAGTTAGGAAAAATTGCATAACCGGTCCTTTCTGTTATCTTTAACGAAATCTGTTAAGATGGGCTTACTTCATATATGTTAGGCTCAGTTATCTTGTTGGGCCATTTCTTTAAGCTGCTAGATTAGAATTAGTGTTTGCAATTTTCTGTTACACAATTTGAATTTGAATATTTCATAAAGGTGCATTTTTTTAGGTTTATAAAGATTACTTTCTAGTTTAATATTTTGTATTTGTATTTTGTAGAATAAATTGGTATTTTGTTTAAATCGTATTTTGTGCTTTAATAGTGGTATGTGCTAAATGTTTTAGTGTAGTACGTATATGTAGTATAGATATTATTTTACATTTTTAGGAGTTTTATTTGTCAAAATTGTCAAAGTAGCTTAAATACCAAATACGCTATTATACACCAAAAACAATAAAGTCAAATTTGGAAACGTTATATCAATTCGTTAAGATACCGAGAAAAACGAACTATAAAAAGACAGATATTAAATGGCGCTGCTGCCGGTTCTTTTCGTGAAGATTAACGGTTTCGAGTGAGACGATTGGATTTTGGGATCCGTTCACTTTGTGAACGTTATTTTTACGTATTATAAATCAAAAACATAAAAAAAAAATCAAAAAGATAAAAATATAAAAAATAAAAATCACAAAAATCAATTCTTTTCCTAAAGAATTGAACCAAAAAAATAAAAAATCCAAAAAATAATCTTTTTCCTAAAAGATTACACCCAAAATATATATTATATCGGTTTTCATTGTTTTTACGTACATATAGTATTTTTCTTTAAAAAATCAAATAAATACAAAAATATTTTCTTTATATTATTATATGTAAATACGTATACGTATAAGAACAACCAATACACATATCTTCCATAAGTATTGCCGAGGCAATACACCGTGTTAGGGGGCGTTCCGGTCCTTGACACGTGTATCGATCAAACTCAATAAAGCAAGAATAGATAAATACTTCCAATAGGCAATAATTAGAAGAATACAAAGTACAAAGTGAATAGAAAGGCGATGTGCTATAAAATGCCATCTAAGGGTCAATAGGTACTTAAGTGCTTCGCGCCACCTAACCCCCCGTTCACTAGTGCGTATTCTAAGAAGGAAGGCTTTATTGGGGGTCTTGCACCCAAGTAGTAATTATATATATTATAATTTCTTGTGGATATTTCATATCGAACCTCGAGGGAGATAATCTCTTCTCTCTCAAAAGTCGACCGAGGGCTACTCCCTCATTCCTCGTGTTTACTTACACGTGTACTCGCACGCGTGTAACCAAACCACCTTTGGTGTATTACTTCCTTCCCCGAGGAAGCTTTTAGACGTCATTTCACTTGTATATACATTCGACCATTTTGCCACACATGGATAATCGTCCTATTTTGGAGATATTACAAGACGAGCATTATCGAGCTGTGTATGGGCCTTGTGCGACTTGTGGAGGACCGCATGGTGCAAATAATTGTCATCTATACGCGAGCGATTATGATCAAGGGTTTAATGAGGATTTTCAAAATCAAGAATTTTTAAATCAAGACGATTTTCAAAATGAAGAGAATTTTCAAAGTCATAATCAAACAACCTTTCACAATCAAGGCATTTATCATTTCTTGAGTAAAGATGCTTTTAAATTTGTAATGCAAGCACTTGAGACAATGAAAGAGGCAACTAATCCGAACATCTTAGGCTTGAGCACATACGTCTTGCAACTCATGAGACCTAACGATGCTTTACCTGATGATGAGCCTTATTTGAGAGTAGATGTGGAGGATGATACACTTAGTGATGTTCCTATTATAGACCATTCCATCTCTCCACCGACTATACTTGAGCCATCCACACCTTCAACACCTTTACCTCACATGGGACCCACCGACTCTTTAACCATGGGGGACGAGCCTCTTAGCACTAATACAAACACCAAATCGTATGAATTAACCTCTTCTAGTGTTGAGATCCTTATCCCAATCCAAAGAGAGCTTGAGAGGGTTTCCAATGAACCATGTGATGAGCTTTGTATTGATACTTCTTCTCCTTATGATCACATTGAGATTTCATCACATATTGACCTTCATGCTACTACTAGTGATTTTGGTGACTTTGATCTTGATGAATTGTTTAAAGAAAGGGATAAGGAGATTGAGGAAGAGTTTGTGAAAGACTTTCCACAAATGGAGGATGATGATTGTGATTCTAGTGACGCGTCTTATGCTATATCATCCAATGATTTGTCTTTTCAAGATAACATTCCTAATTTGGATGAAGAGTTTGCTCCTATAGGAAAAGTGGATCCTTCTCCTCTACCACCTTATGATTCTTGTGATGAAACCTTTGATGATCCTTATGATAGTGATGAGTCTTTTACTTCTGATGATGATGACTCCATTTCTTCTATGACTCCTTCACCTATTCCTCTAAGTGATTTTGTGATACATTCAAATCCTCTTTTTGAGACATGTTTTGATAACCCAATTTTTGAGGAGTGTGAAGAACCTAATAATGAGTCTATAGAAGAAGAACCCTTGATTGATCATCCTTCACTGGTTTTTGAGGATACACCTATTGATTTTCATGATAATATCATCCCTTTGAGTGATTCTCTCATTAATACACCTCCTTTTGAGCCTTATGTTCCCACCCTCCCACCCTTGAAGTTGGTTATTGATGAAGATCCTTTCCTCTTAGAGATTGATACTTTTTCATCTAAGGCACCTTTAGAACTCAAAACCTTTGATATGGACTCTTTTATGGAGATTGATGCCACCATAGAGGATACTCTTGCACATTTTGATATAGAGGTCGACGATAGTGTTTCTAATTTGGAAGAGGAGGTTCGTCTTATTACTACATTGCTTTTTGGGAACATAGAGCCTACACCTCCTCCACAAGACATTATTACTCTTGATCCTCTTTTCATTATGCCTTCTATGGAAGATTACCCACCTTTTGATGATGATGATTATGAGCCTAACATGGACATAATAGTTATGAATGTTTTGATACCTACACCTTCATATTCTTATGATGCTTTGATCACTAAGGGGGAATCTTATATGGTTGATACGAGTTCATCTCCTTATATTCTCATGAAGGGAAAGGTTTTTGATCCTGGGATACGTATGTTTGAGACACCTTGGTTTTCATCTACTCCACTTAAGAGTGTGACTTCTATTGATATGGGCTTCTTGTATGAGCTTACTTTGGTGATGCTACCTACTTTGGAGTTGTTCACTTGTCGAGATGGAAACTATGTATTTGATCCTGGGGTGATTTCTATATGAGAGCTTTCGTATGTTGGACAAACTTGAGACACGTTAGACCGTTCCATTTATCGAGGCAGATATTGTAAATCTTATAGTAAATGGCAACGTGCTAAGTTTGAGTGTATCATGTGAGATGTGCTTCAAAGTGGATATTCTTTAGTCTCCATGATGGTTTCCCCAAGGACAACCTAATTCGGGGCCGAGTCGAGCTAGCGACTTAGGGTTAAAAAAAACTCAAGCAATGAATAACTAGGTTAGAAAACGTAGAGTAGATTTTCAATAGGTTAGGTTTAATTAAGAGGATGTTATAGTAGAGTTGAAGTGGAGGGGTGGCCTTTCTTCTTCTTTTGGTGTTTGCTTCAAGGGTTGCTCTCTCACATTTCATGCTTGGAGCTTATGAAGGAGACCCGTGTATCTAGTTCACTTCGATTAGTTTTTGCTATCGTGATATTCAACCTTGTGCTTGACATGAATACCCTTTAGTTGTCTCTTCCTTAGCTTGGGTTAAGCAAAGTATTCATTGTCATAAGTGTAGGGGAGTTTACTCCAATACTCTTAAACATTGAGGACAATTTTTATCTTAAGTGTAGGGGAGACTTCTATCGAAGTGACCTTACCTAGACCATTTCCTTAACTTCATGATAACATGGAAAATTAATTTTTCAAATATTTTTCAAATTTTTGATCTACTTTGGCCACCAAAAATAGGCATTCATAATTTTGCATAAATCATTTTTCATTTGTATAACACATTTGCATTGTATATATTTATTCTTTTATTTTTCATCAAAATATATAAAAGAGAAAAATATAATAAGAACATGGTTTAACAAGTTTAGACTTCTTTGAAATATTAGGCCCGCCATGGATATTCTGACTCAACCCGAGTTTGCTTATCAAAGCATTCTCTAGCTAGTATCCTTAACCATGTAGTCCTTCATTGGTCTATTAGGTTAAGCATCCACCACTCTCATTATTTGAGATTTTAAATTTGTGGAGAATGGGAAATGATAGAGTTGAAGCAAGTATAAAAGGGCTAGATAAACTTCATGATAATTAATTATGGCTAAACCCTTCTCTTCTTTGCCTCTATTTTCTTCGCATGTATATAATTGTTAATAAATAATCAAGAACGGTTTTAATTGGTTTGTAATCTCTTATGCATTTTTGTCTAATCATTCATGGTTGATACAAGTACGTCTTAAGATTCTAAGTTAGTACATTTTATGTGTACTAGACTTATGTCATGCTCAATATTTAGCGGGTGTTTTTCCTTTTATTCTTTTCTACTTTCTTTGTGAGGAATAAAGAAAAATAAGAGCGGCTTACAAAAAAAAATGAGTGGCTAGAAAAAAAAAGAAAAAAAAAGAAAAAAATATATATATACAAGACTCCCAAGAGGGGCAGTGTGGTGTTAATTATAGTGACTGTTGAATTCCAATATTACCTTGACGGGTTGCGGGGATTCGATAGATTGCTCCAATCCAATATTACCTTGACGGGTTGCGGGGTTGAAGATCCAAAGTCTCAAAAAGATGGCGGATGTAAATTATTGCGTGAGTTTTATTTTTCTTTCCTTAGCGAGTGTGTAGCTACTTATGAAAGCATGACATGAGGATTTTACACATAAGGCGAATGACTTATTACTCTTGAAACGGACTAATATTACTTGTGAGCGGTTTTTCAAGTAATGGATGAGAAGACTACTTAGGATTAAAACCGTGCTTCCTTATTTTTGGATTTTGCATTTCTTATACTTCACGCTTTAAATAATGACAAATTTGCCAAAAGCAATTTGCTCAAATAATAACCGGTTCCACATTTAATTGTCATGAATAAGTTGATGCACTTTTTACTTGTGAATGCAATGATCCCATTTTTAAGCTTGGTATGGGGAAAGTGAAACTTGAGGGTGATAAGTGTCCATGGTACCAAAGCCCTAATTTAAGTCATTGATTTCTTTATGAGTTATTTCCATCAAAACCATTTATAAATTCAAAAATATATAAATAGAATTGTTTTCTTTGCATTGCATTGTAAATATTCAAAACCATTCATCATATAGCATAGTATAGTTTATTAAATCATAAAATGGCCAAGGTTGGTTAATTATGAGAAAAGTGCACTTTAGAGCTTTGAAATGCTGCATTGCATGAGGTCATGGAAATGGTCAAGTGGAGGGGAGTTGATAAGTGTGAAAACACTCATCAATAATGATCCAAAAACCACTCAAAACACAGTCAAATACATTATATTTAACTGAAAATTATCAGAATCACGTTGGTATTTGTGTTTCATGTGTTTTCAGGTAAAAAGATGCATTTTTGAGCAAACATGCGTTTTCAAGGATTTATTTGACGAAAAGACGAAGAAAAAGACGAAAGATGCTTTCAAGGACTTTACTTGCCATCATTTAGCAAGATCGAGGGCTTAAGTCGGAATTTCTACAAAGATGAAGGATGAAAAAGAAATTACTTAAAAGTTTAAAACACATTTGGAAAGAAAGAAGAAAATGGAGGACTAAAAGAGAAATGAATGGAAAGTATATTACTTGGTCAATTGACCAAGCCGGTCAAATTAACACATACTCGTCTTCATCACACCAACGAAGAGAGAGAAAGAGAATTTACAAACGTCTTCTTCTTTCTCATCCACCAAACCTGCAAAATCAAATCAAGAAAGATCAAGAGGTTTTCAGGAGAGAATCAAAGTAGCAAAAGTGATCAGTTTTTCCTCCTCTATAAGATGATGTAAGTTAATTAGATCAAGATGGAGTAATGAAGAAACCCCCAAATCAAGAATGAAGAACGAGTCACCCTATCCTCGTATTTCACACGTGTCTTCACTAGATTGGACAAGACACGTCATTGAAGTCACCATCTCCTCTCTCGACGCCTATAAATAGAAGACGAATACTCCATTTCGAGACGGTTAGCATAGGAGTAGTTACACATAGTTAGTTAGGGTATAAATAGTTAGTTAGATTTTCTCTCATTTTTTCTTGTTAAGCTTTTGTAACTGCATTAGTTAAAGCTTGTAACCGAATTAGTTTTCAGCCATTAATGGAAGTTTAGAGTTACAGTTTTCTCAATCTCTTTTCTTTTTCTATTCTTTACTGATTACTTGTTAATATTCATCAACTCATTCTCGTTACTGTCTTTTTCTTCGATTAAATATCGTTACTATTCATTGATGCTAGCTAGTTATTCTTGGAGCTTTTGGATGTGATTACATTAGGAATCATTCTATGACATATAGAATAACCAGTGTTTACAGTTTGGTTGGATTTTATAGCTTTAAAAGTTTTTCAGTTTAGTCAGTTGTAAATGGAATCAGTTTTAAATGGAATTTTTCATCATAAGCTTGTTCAAATTAGTTTGTAGAACTGATAAGCTCATAAGCTCTCAAAAGCTTATGAGTTTTAAAAGTGTTGATGTTAGTTTTGTAAGAAAGATACGGATTTGTTCAAGTTTGCAGGATATCAGATTAGAAGTTGTTTGGATTTGAGTTGTTTAGCAGTTTATTATCAGATAGTAGTTAGTTCAAACTTTGGTTAAAATTAGGAGCTAGCTCTGTTTTCGTTTACCCTTATCTGTTCATTTTAAACAGTTTTCTGATCATACTGATATTACTGTTAATGGATTGTTATGAGATTTTGGCAGCTTTTAGTTTATAAACTTTTTCAGGTATGGTGGTTTGGAGTACAGATTAGAAGATACGATAGTAGATCTGTTGGAATCCACAGTAGCAGGTGTGTTCGATTTAAGCCGGTTCAGCGCCGCGTTTCGACATCAACGGACTAGGCCTGGATGAGAATGGTTAAGCACATTTCGATTTTCTGCAAACTCTTAGTGTAAACTTGTTTGAACTTCTTATGTTTGAACTGCTTATGTGCTATATGTTTAATTTCTTTGTTTAGTGTAAGTTTGTTTCTTGTGATATAGCTTTTCATTTATCGCATTATTGATGTAACTGAGTGTTTGGATTAGCATATTAAGGGTCTTTAGTTGTAGCAGTGGAGTTTAGCTTGATTTAGTCTCATTTGAAGCTTGACATAAATCTCATTTCTAGTTACATTAGTCCCATTTGTAGTTGTTTAAGCTGTTGTTCCTAGTGTTCGATTATTAGTAGCCTTATACTGATATTGCATTTTAAGTCTGATTATATATGGTTAGAGGATAAATCTGATGTAAGTCTGTTTGTTTTAGTCAATTGGCATAAGTTTTGTTAAGTGTCAGTTTTAATCCTTCACTTTGAATGCTTTAGTTACGCTTACAGTCCAAAGTTAGCCGCAATTAGTTGTAATTTGACCCTCAGTTAGAATATTAGTTGCGATTTATGTCCTTGTTAGTTAGGAAAAATTGCATAATCGGTCATTTCTGTTATCTTTAACGAAATCTGTTAAGCTGGGCTTACTTCATATATGTTAGGCTCATTTATCTTGTTGGGCCATTTCTTTAAGCTGCTAGATTAGAATTAGTGTTAGCAATTTTCTGTTACACAATTTGAATTTGAATATTTCATAAAGGTGCATTTTTTTAGGTTTATAAAGATTACTTTCTAGTTTAATATTTTGTATTTGTATTTTGTAGAATAAATTGGTATTTTGTTTAAATCGTATTTTGTGCTTTAATAGTGGTATGTGCTAAATGTCTTAGTGTAGTACGTATATGTAGTATAGATATTATTTTACATTTTTAGGAGTTTTATTTTTCAAAATTGTCAAAGTAGCTTAAATACCAAATACGCTATTATACACCAAAAACAATAAAGTCAAATTTGGAAACGTTATATCAATTCGTTAAGATACCAAGAAAAACGAACTATAAAAAGACAGATATTACTTTTATTTAGGGAGCTATAAAACGCGAAAGTCTTAACTCTCACGGGCTAAAAACAAGAACTTTTCGCAAGTTCCTATAATTGATCCTAGAGAGTCGTTTATCAAAGGAACTTTAAAATGCGATTTCTAAACTTGAAAAAGTCCAAGAATTTGCAAGATCCTATAGATGACTCGAAAACCCAAAACTTCGATTTAATTGGCTAAGCATCCACGAGTCTCATTCCTTGAGATTTTAAATTGTGGAGAACGAGAGATGATAGAGTCAATTATAAGTTTGGTATTCTTTCTTGAATTTATGTGAATTAATTATGAGCCTATTCTCCCATCGCTTGCTAATAAATTTATCTGCAATAAATAAGGTTTTACGATTTGAAAAGTTACTTAGCTTCTAGCCCAAGATCGTTTAAAAGTTGCTCGGTATGGATTAGAGTTCATAGCCAAGGCATAACTTATTGAAGCGGGACGCGAAGATTGGCGAGTCCGAAAAGGCCCTAACAAGGCATGAGGGCTACATTTTGTTGCTAAAGATCCCAAGTGATGTGAAGAATCATTTATCAAAAATCAATGTGAAGGATCGAGACACACGACGAAAAGCAAATACTCCCGAAAGATCATGGAGAAGTCTATCTAAAAAGGCCCTAACAAGGTATGAGGATAAATAGATCCAAGTCCTAAAAGGAGGCGGATCGTTGTATATCAAAATCCCAAATAAAGATTGGAGAAAAATGAAGAAGTCATGGTCCAAATATGAAGAATCTCTCAAAGCTTCAAGTGAAGAAAATTCCTATTATGAAGAGAAGACCATAATTTCAAGAACGTCTCTCAAGATTTGAAGTATGAAGTCGCTGCCAAATATCGGTCCGACAAAGGTCTCAAATCGTGAAGCGAGTTATGCCAAGATATGAACTTTATGAGGTCCCGAGAAGCAGTTTTAAAAGATTTTGTCCTTTAGCTAACTATTGATTAAATCATCCCACTTTATTTTCAGCCTTAATAACTATCGAAATAAGTCAACAATGCATCCTCGTGATCATTCAAGACAATAATAAAATATAAGAGATACACCTAGGAATAAGGGAGTCTAAGTGAATAATTGGCCCACATGAGTTCGTGTTAGTTTGCTAACTTATAATAACAATGATCTCATTTTTAAGCTTGGTTTGGGGAACGTGAAACTTGAGAATGATAATCATTCACGACATTCCAAAACCCTAAGGTAAGTATTTGATTTCTTTACTTGTTTTATTATTTTCTATCTCTTTAATAAAGGCCAAGGTGGATTGATTGTGATGAAAAGTGTAAACGTGCTTTGTAACTAATGCATTGCATGAGGACATTGCAATGGTCAAGTGTAGGGGATTTGATAGGTCTGAAAATACCCATCCTTTTACCACTTAATAATAATGAAAACGAGACCATAACGTGTATTTTATGTCGTAAATGTCGAAATTATGCGTGGTTTGTGTTTTTGTTGTGTTTTAGGACCAAAATGTGAAAAGGAAGGAAAACACGGGCTTTCACGGGCTTTTATCAAAGAAAAAGACAAAAGACGAAGTCAAGAAATCAAGAGTGCAAAAAGAACGGAAGTCCAAGGCCTATTCTAAAAGATTTATCAAAGAAAAAGTCCAAAGAAGGAAGTTTAATAAAGCCGAAGAACTCACGTCTTATTTATGAAGAAATCTCAAGACGAGTTTAAACAAATCCCGAGCCAAAAGTCGAGACTTTAAAGACGAGACGGAAAAAAAGAAAGAAGGGAGAAGCCACCAACCACTCCCCTCTCCTATATATACCACCCTCATTTGTTAGGAAAGGGTTGGTTAGTTTAAGGATTAGATTAGGAGTAGGTTAGATTAATGTTTTCTCTCTCTAAGTTTTATGCTTTCTCTCTCTAGATTAATTTGTGATCTTTAATATTTAAGTTCTTGTTATTGAATCTTTACATGTTAATCTAGCTTTTAATTCATCTTCATTTTCTTCTCTTGCTTAATCTTTCCTTATGATTCATGGTTGTGTTCTTAAGTTTTTCTTAATTTTAATCAAGTGGGTTTTGATTAATTTGATCATTAGTGTTAGTTTTATTGCTTTGGTTTGATTAGTTATTGTTTATTAATCATTAGTGGTTGTTTTGGTTTAATCGTTTGGTTGATTTTGGTTAGATTTGATTTAATTCGCACCCTTTTGTTCTTTACTGTTCTTCGAGTTCTTCAAATTCCCAGATTCTGAATCAACAAAATATTCCGGATGAAGGTTTTGTTAAGTTATTCCGCATGAGTTTTGTATTCCGAACGAAGCTTTTGTTCTTATTATTCCGGATGAGCATGACATTTCGAACGAAGGATTTTGTTTAGATTATATTCCAAATGAAGCCTTTCTTTTTTTTATTCCGCATGAAGTTAATTATTCCGAATGAACCTTTTTATTCCGGATGAAGCAAGTTTTCCGAATGAACATTTTTATTCCGAGTCGATAGTTATTCCGAGTCAGCATTTTATTCCGAACCAAGCACACATTCCGGATCAGTCATATTATTCCGGATGAGCAATTTGTTCCGAATGAACCATTATTCCGAACGAATGATTTATTCCGGATGAACCAATATTCCGTATGAAGCCATTTATTCCGGATGAAGGGTATATTCCGGATGAAGCATTTTTTTTTGGACGGCAAAGGGATAATATATATTAAAAAAACATGCTACTAGCAAGGCGCTAGAAGCACAAACAATACAGACTATAGGAAAACATGAACTAAACCCTACCCGAGGCTTTAACTGCGAGGCCTACAAAAGGGATGAAAAAACTCTAGCCTATTACAACTAGAGAAAAATCCCCACTCATGGAGGCCGAGCCACCGGTTTTCACTCCGGAGTGTTTTTGATGAAGACCCAAACAAGCCTCGAGGAAAAAATATAAAAAAATAGAGAAACAAAAAAGCTAATGTTCCGAACAAAAATAAAGGCCTGAATCTACAAAAAGCAACCATCACGAACCCATAAGCAACAAAGGATGGTTCAGCCATTCAACTAAATTACTCGACATACGCCCCCTGTGAGAAATCCAAGAGAAGAAAGAAGCACGGATATTATCAAAGAGATCACATTTCTTCAACGGATGAGCACAAAAAGTAATGCTGTTACGAAATCTCTAGAACCACCAGAACAAAGCCGCAAAAATAACATATAAACATCGGGACTTCCTCTTAGGAGCATGCCACGAACAAAACCAGTTTTTCCAAGCATCATAAGACGTAAATGAAGGAAAAGAAAGATCACACCATTTACGAACGAGAGACCAAACCTCCTTAGCCAAATCACACACAAAGAAAATGTGATCAGCAGATTCAATATTACCATTGCAAGAGGAGCACGATATAGTAGGTATATCTATACCACGAGACGAGAGGTTCAACCGATGAGGCAACCTGTCCAAAGATAACCTCCACAAAAAAACATTTACTTTACCCGGAAGAATTTTTTCCCATGAAGTAGATGGAAAAATAGATGGAAGAAGTTTAGAATCAATGAGACGTCGAGAACTCCTTACAGAGAAAATGCCATCATCAGCCATCGACCAAGTACAAGTGTCCTCATTTAAATTAATATCTATCTGGCTTATTTCCAACAGTAAGTCTCTTAAATAAGCCGTGTTTCGAGTGCCAATATCAGCCCTAGACCAATTCCAATTCCAGTTACCATCAACAATACGGTCGATGATTAAGCAGTCTTTGTCTTGGTCTAATCTATAAAGTCTGTTGTACCGAGTAAGAAGAGGTGAATCACCGATCCATATGTCTTTCCAAAAACGAATACGAGTTCCACATCCCACTTTGAAGCGAAAAGAATTAAGAGGAATTATATCTTTTGAGTGCAGAAAATTAGAAGTACCAACAATCCTAGACCAAGTGCCATTAAAATTACAGCCTTTATCATTCAAACCACCATCTTGACCGTGTAACGCTTTAATGATAATCACCCAAAGATTGTTTGGAGAAGAAAACATCCTCCAACACCAATTTTGAAGAAGAGCAAGGTTGAAAGCCTTTAAACTACCGATGTTCAGGCCTCCTTTATCAAAGGAAGGAAGAACTTGAGACCATTTAACCCACGCCAAATTCTTAGAATCTTGAGACCCGCCCCAAAAAAACCTAGAACAAAGACTCTCTATAGTACTCAAAATAGTTTCAGGATCCTTAAAAATTGAGAGATAATATATGCCCAGACTACCTAAAACTGCTTTAATAAGGGTGAGACGCCCTCCTATGGATAACAAGTTAGCTTTCCACGAGGAGAGTCTCTTCTTGAACCGATCAATCAAAACACTCCAACTCGAAGTAAGATTCATGTTAGCACCGATTGGAAGCCCAAGGTAACTGAAAGGGAAAATACCTGCAGCACATCCAGACCTTCTAGCCAATGACGAAAGCTCATCATTAGAAACACCAATACCATAAATGTTTGATTTATGAATATTTATTCTAAGACCCGAGGCGAGATAGAAAACATGGAGAACCCTGATAACATTGTCTAAGTCACGAGAATTCCAATCGGTAGTAATAACCACATCATCAGCATAAAATAAGTAAGATAACATAACATCAGAAGAACCAAGTTTGACCCCTCTAATAAGCCCAGAGCTGACTGCATTAGACATAGCACAATGGAGACCTTCCATAACAAGAATTAAAAGGAAAGGAGATAGGGGATCTCCTTGCCTTAAACCACGTTTAATTGAAAATTCTGAAGTAGGACTACCGTTAATCAAAATAGAGGCTCTAGAGGAGTGAAGACAAGCTCTAATCCAGGAACGCCACTTTGAACCAAAATTGAGGCTATGAAGGATGAAGTCAAGGTATTTCCAACTAACCGAGTCGAAAGCTTTTTCGAAATCTACCTTGAAGATCAACATCTTTTTCTTCCTTTTTTTGTACCATTGGATGATCTCACTAATAATAAGAGGACCGTCAAGAATTTGAAGACATGAAATGAAGGCAGACTGCTCTTTACTAACAACCTTATCAATCACTTTAGAAAGACGATTAGCAAGAATTTTGGCAATGATCTTGTAATGAGTACCAATGAGCGAAATGGGCCGAAAATCTTTAATAGAGATGGGGTTACTCGTCTTCGGGACCAGCGTGAAAAAAGAAGAATTGGCACCTTGAGGCAATGAACCTGTAACAAAAAAAAGACTTGACGAACTCGAAAATATCTGACTTCATGATGTCCCAATATTTCTTTATAAATGCGAAAGAAAAACCATCAGGACCCAGGGCTTTGTCACTTCCACAATCCCAAACAGAATTTTTCACTTCATCTAACGAGATTTGTAACTCCAAGAGATCGCTATCAAAAGGACATAGAGTTGAAGAATGGGTCATCGCATAGAAAACTACATCAGAATCGTGAGTTTGGAACTTATCTTTGTAGTAATTAAGAAAGACTTCCTTAATACGAGCCGGTTCTGAAATCCAAACTCCATATGCAAAATACCGGTTATCGCTTGAGATCTCCTTTTGCTATTAATCATCCCATGAAAAAATTTAGAATTTTCATCATCGTGTATATCCCATTTGATGTGAGCTTTTTGGATTAAATCAAGAGATTCAAGGTTGTCAAACTTATCAATGTCTTGAAGAAGCTTAATCCTTTTTTCCCGATCAGTGATACTCGTTGAACCATCATCAATCTTTATCTCAATATCTTTAATCTCTGATAATGCAGCCTGTTTTAGAGTCTTGTCATTCTTCTGAACATCAGCCTGCCATTTTTTATAGCCATTTTAAGACCTCTTATTTTCTCATGAGACTTGATGTTTCTGTTTCTGTTACTAGAATCCAAAGAAACCCATGTAGATTTAACGAGATCATCAAAAACCGTCCATATTTAACCACGTATTATAGAATTTAAAAGGGGAGGGACCAAAATCAGCTTTCTTAATGTGAAACAGAATTGGTGAATGACCCGACTCAGCATTTGTAGTTTATTAGTTTAGATATTCCGAATCAGCATTTGTAGTTTAACATTCCGAATCAGTGTTTTATATTCTGAATGAAGCTTTTCTTGTTTTTTATTCCGAATGAAGCTTTTCTTGTTTTTTATTCCGAATGAAGCTCAACATTCCGGATGAGCATTATTATTCCGGATGAAGAGATATTCCGGATGAGCAGTAATGTTCCGAATCAAAGTCTTTAGCTTTTTGTTCCGAATGAACCAACATTCCGGATGAAGGAATTTGTTCCGAATGAACCATTTTATTCCGGATGAAGGAATTTGTTCCGAATGAAGGAATTTGTTCCGAATGAATGACTTTATTCCGGATGAAGGAATTTGTTCCGAATGAACGTTTTTATTCTGGATGAATGATTTTCTCATTTTTGTAATTTTACAGTTAGTTTTTAAACTTTATTTTTCCCGCCTTTTTACTTATCGCATTTTTATTTTACTTGCCTTTAGTTTAAGTTTGCCTTATTTACTTTTAAGTTTACCTTTTTATTTTTCATCACGTTTTTAATTTCTCGTCATTAATTTCTCGTCAAGTTTTTATCTTTCAGTATTTCTTTTTACCGTTTTTATTTTATTTTTATTGTTTCAAGTCTTTATTTTTAATTAGTGTAGACAACGACAACCATTCTATTTCTTTTCCACCAAGAACAATTGAGTCACACTTTGAACCGGAAATCAATTCGAGAAGATACCGAGAAACGAACCTTTCAAACTAGTAAAATCCGTGTATCAAATTCATGAGGATAAATGCTTTGACCCGGGAGGTGACATGGATCATTCTATGATTGATAATTTTACGGCTTTGCAAATTGGTCTGCATCCATTGTCTTTAGAGGATGACAATGTGATTCCCTTACCCACCCCGCCTCCCGTCAATCTGGATTTCACTTGCTTTTCTTATATTGAGCGGACTTTCCTACCATCCACTACTTATCCTCCTGCCTCTCCTTTGTTAATGTCCACCGGGAACGAGGACAAGGTCTTTGATCCCGGTATTACATTCGAGGCCCCCCCATGGATCATTTAATTCGCGGACGAGTCAGGATCGTGACTCAGTTAACAAAAACAGGCGCTCTTCGGGAGGCAACCCGATTATCTATCTTTCCCTGTTTTCACCATAAGTGTAGGGGGAGCCCCGTTGGTGTTTCTTGTTTTTTTTTTCTTATCATGTGCAGGGATTAGAGCTTCAACGACACACTCTTGATGATTTTTGACGACCCGTGATTCCGTGTTTCCGTCTTCCCGGTTCTATCCTATACTCTTTTCGATTCACTATTTTATATTTTCCAATATTAAACCAGGAATCTCTTTAGTTGTCTCTTCCTTAGCGAGATTTAAACAACGTGCACAATGTCCTAAGTGTAGGGGATTTTACTCCCACATGCTTAAACATTGAGGACAATGTTTATATCAAGTGTAGGGGGGACTTCTATCGAAGTTAAGTGGCCTTTTTCCTTGTATTTGTCCTCATTTTAACCGGAAAATCAATTTTTCGACATTTTTCAAAATTTTTGATCTATTTTGGCCTATTAGTTTTCCTTTGTTATAGTTATTTTATTTCTTTGCTAGAATAAATCTTTAATAAAGTTGTTTTAATTTTCAAACGCTGTGAATCTTTTGACTCAACCCGAGTTTACTTATCTAAGTTTACTCTAGCTAGTATCCTTAACGTGTTTAAGTCAAGTTTTGCTAGGCTTTTATTTAGGGAGCTATAAAACGCGAAAGTCTTAACTCTCATGGGCTAAGAACAAGAACTTTTCGCAAGTTCCTATAATTGATCCTAGAGAGTCGTTTATCAAGGGAACTTTAAAATGCGATTTCTAAACTTGAAAAAGTCCAAGAATTTGCAAGATCCTATAGATGACTCGAAAACCCAAAACTTTGATTTAATTGGCTAAGCATCCACGAGTCTCATTCCTTAAGATTTTAAATTGTGGAGAACGAGAGATGATAGAGTCAATTATAAGTTTGGTATTCTTTCGTGAATTTATGGGAGTTAATTATGAGCCTATTCTCCCATCGCTTGCTAATAAATTTATCTCCAATAAATAAGGTTGTACGATTTGAAAAGTTACTTAGCTTCTAGCCCAAGATCGTTTAAAAGTTGCTCGGTATGGATTAGAGTTCATAGCCAAGGCATAACTTATTGAAGCGGGACGCGAAGATTGGCGAGTCCGAAAAGGCCCTAACAAGGCATGAGGGCTACATTTTGTTGCTAAAGATCCCAAGTGATGTGAAGAATCATTTATCAAAAATCAATATGAAGGATCGAGACACACGACGAAAAGCAAATACTCCCGAAAGATCATGGAGAAGTCTATCCAAAAAGGCCCTAACAAGGTATGAGGATAAATAGATCCAAGTCCTAAAAGGAGGCGGATCGTTGTATATCAAAATCCCAAATAAAGATTGGAGAAAAATGAATAAGTCGTGGTCCAAATATGAAGAATCTCTCAAAGCTTCAAGTGAAGAAAATTCCTATTATGAAGAGAAGACCATAATTTCAAGAACGTCTCTCAAGATTTGAAGTATGAAGTCGCTGCCAAATATCGGTCCGAGAAAGGTCTCAAATCGTGAAGTGAGTTATGCCAAGATATGAACTTTATGAGGTCGAGAAGCAGTTTTAAAAGATTTTGTCCTTTAGCTAACTATTGATTAAATCGTCCCACTTTATTTTCAGCCTTAATAACTATCGAAATAAGTCAACAATGCATCCTCGTGATCATTCAAGACAATAATAAAATATAAGAGATACACCTAGGAATAAGGGAGTCTAAGTAAATAATTGGCCCACATGAGTTCGTGTTAGTTTGCTAACTTATAATAACAATGATCTCATTTTTAAGCTTGGTTTGGGGAACGTGAAACTTGAGAATGATAATCATTCACGATATTCCAAAACCCTAAGGTAAGTATTTGATTTCTTTACTTGTTTTATTATTTTCTATCTCTTTAATAAAGGCCAAGGTGGATTGATTGTGATGAAAAGTGTAATCGTGCTTTGTAACTAATGCATTGCATGAGGACATTGCAATGGTCAAGTGTAGGGGATTTGATAGGTGTGAAAACACCCATCCTTTTACCACTTAATTATAATGAAAACGAGACCATAACGTGTATTTTATGTCGTAAATGTCGGAATTATGCGTGGTTTGTATTTTTGTTGTGTTTTAGGACCAAAATGTGAAAAGGAAGGAAAACACGGGCTTTCACGGGCTTTTATCAAAGAATAAGACAAAAGACGAAGTCAAGAAATCAAGAGTGCAAAAAGAACGGAAGTCCAAGGCCAATTCTAAAAGATTTATCAAAGAAAAATTCCAAAGACGGAAGTTTAATAAAGCCGAAGAACTCAAGTCTTATTTATGAAGAAATCTCAAGACGAGTTTAAAGAAATCCCGAGCCAAAAGTCGAGACTTTAAAGATGAGACGGAAGAAAAGAAAGAAGGGAGAAGCCACCAACCACTCCCCTCTCCTATATATACCACCCTCATTTGTTAGGAGATGGTTGGTTATTAGGAGTAGGTTAGATTAATGTTTTCTCTCTCTAAGTTTTATGCTTTCTCTCTCTAGATTAATTTGTGATCTTTAATCTTTAAGTTCTTGTTATTGAATCTTTACATGTTAATCAAGCTTTTAATTCATCTTCATTTTCTTCTCTTGCTTAATCTTTCCTTATGATTCATGGTTGTGTTCTTGAGTTTTTCTTAATTTGAATCAAGTGGATTTTGATTGATTTGATCATTAGTGTTAGTTTTATTGCTTTGGTTTGATTAGTTATTGTTTATTAATCACTAGTGGTTGTTTTTGTTTAATCGTTTGGTTGATTTTGGTTAGATTTGATTTAATTCGCACCCTTTTGTTCTTTACTGTTCTTCGAGTTCTTCAAATTCCCCAGATTCCGAATCAACAGAATATTCCGGATGAAGGTTTTGGTAAGTTATTCCGCATGAGTTTTGTATTCCGAACGAAGCTTTTGTTCTTATTATTACGGATGAGCATGACATTCCGAACGAAGGATTTTGTTTAGATTATATTCTGAATGAAGCCTTTCTTTTTATTATTCCGCATGAAGTTAATTATTCCGAATGAACCTTTTAATTCCGGATGAAGCAAGTTTTCCGAATGAACATTTTTATTCCGAGTCGATAGTTATTCCGAGTCAGCATTTTATTCCGAACCAAGCACACATTCCGAATCAGTCATATTATTCCGGATGAGCAATTTGTTCCGAATGAACCATTATTCCGAACGAATGATTTATTCCGGATGAACCAATATTCTGTATGAAGCCATTCATTCCGGATGAAGGGTATATTCTGGATGAAGCATTTTTTTTGGACGGCAAAGGGATAATATATTAAAAAAACATGCTACTAGCAAGGCGCTAGAAGCACAAACAATACAGACTATAGGAAAACATGAACTAAACCCTACCCGAGGCTTTAACTGCGAGGCCTACAAAAGGAATGAAAACACTCTAGCCGATTACAACTAGAGAAAAATCCCCACTCACGGAGGCCGAGCCACCGGTTTTCACTCCGGAGTGTTTTTGATGAAGACCCAAACAAGCCTTGAGGAAAAAATATAAAAAAATAGAGAAACAAAAAAGCTAATGTTCCGAACGAAAATAAAGGCCTGAATCTACAAAAAGCAACCATCACGAACCCATAAACAACAAAGGATTGTTCAGCCATTCAACCAAATTACTCGACATACGCCCCCTGTGAGAAATCCAAGAGAAGGAAGAAGCACGGATATTATCAAAGAGATCACATTTCTTCAACGGATGAGCACAAAAAGTAATGCTGTTACGAAATCTCCAGATCCACCAGAACAAAGCCGCAAAAATAAAATATAAACATCGGGACTTCCTCTTAGGAGCATGCCACGAACAAAACCAGTTTTTCCAAGCATCATAAGACGTAAATGAAGGAAAAGAAAGATCACATCATTTACGAACGAGAGACCAAACCTCTTTAGCCAAATCGCACACAAAGAAAATGTGATCAGCAGATTCAATATTACCATTGCAAGAGGAGCACGATATAGTAGGAATATCTATACCACAAGACAAGAGGTTCAACCGACGAGGCAACCTGTCCAAAGATAACCTCCACAAAAAACATTTACTTTACCCGGAAGAATTTTTTCCCATGAAGTAGATGGCAAAATAGATGGAAGAAGTTTAGAATCAATGAGACGTCGAGAACTCCTTACAGAGAAAATGCCATCATCAGCCATCGACTAAGTACAAGTGTCCTCATTTACATTAATATCTATCTGGCTTATTTCCAACAGTAAGTCTCTTAAATAAGCCGTGTTTCGAGTGCCAATATCAGCCCTAGACCAATTCCAATTCCAGTTACCATCAACAATACGGTCGATGATTAAGCAGTCTTTGTCTTGGTCTAATCTATAAAGTCTGTTGTACCGAGTAAGAAGAGGAGAATCACCGATCCATATGTCTTTCCAAAAACGAATACGAGTGCCACATCCCACTTTGAAGCGAAAAGAATTAAGAGGAATTATATCTTTTGAGTGCAGAAAATTAGAAGTACCAACAATCCTAGACCAAGTGCCATTAAAATTACAGCCTTTATCATTCAAACCACCATCTTGACCGTGTAATGCTTTAATGATAATCACCCAAAGATTGTTTGGAGAAGAAAACATCCTCCAACGCCACTTTTGAAGAAGAGCAAGGTTGAAAGCCTTTAAACTACCGATGTTCAGGCCTCCTTTATCAAAGGAAGGAAGAACTTGAGACCATTTAACCCACACCAAATTCTTAGAATCTTGAGACCCGCCCCAAAAAAACCTAGAACGAAGACTCTCCATAGTACTTAAAATAGTTTCAGGAGCCTTAAAAATTGAGAGATAATATATGCCCAGACTACCTAAAACTGCTTTAATAAGGGTGAGACGCCCTCCTATGGATAACAAGTTAGCTTTCCACGAGGAGAGTCTCTTCTTGAACCGATCAATCAAAACACTCCAACTCGAAGTAAGATTCATGTTAGCACCGATTGGAAGCCCAAGGTAACTGAAAGGGCAAATACCTGTAGCACATCCAGACCTTCTAGCCAAAGACGAAATCTCATCATTAGAAACACCAATACCATAAATGTTCGATTTATGAATATTTATTCTAAGACCCGACGCGAGATAGAAAACATGGAGAACCCTGATAATATTGTCTAAGTCACGAGAATTCCAATCGGTAGTAATAACCACATCATCAGCATAAAATAAGTGAGATAACATAACATCAGAAGAACCAAGTTTGACCCCTCTAATAAGCCCAGAGCTGACTGCATTAGACATAGCACAATGGAGACCTTCCATAACAAGAATAAAAAGGAAAGGAGATAGGGGATCTCCTTGCCTTAAACCACGTTTAATTGAAATTTCTGAAGTAGGACTACCGTTAATCAAGATAGAGGCTCTAGAGGAGTGAAGACAAGCTCTAATCCAGGAACGCCACTTTGAACCAAAATTGAGGCTATGAAGGATGAAGTCAAGGTATTTCCAACTAACCGAGTTGAAAGCTTTTTCGAAATCTACCTTGAAGATCAACATCTTTTTCTTCCTTTTTTTGTACCATTGGATTATCTCACTAATAATAAGAGGACCATCAAGAATTTGACGACCTGAAATGAAGGCAGACTGCTCTTTACTAACAACCTTATCAATCACTTTAGAAAGACGATTAGCAAGAATTTTGGCAATGATCTTGTAATGAGTACCAATGAGCGAAATGGGCCGAAAATCTTTAATAGACATGGGGTTACTCGTCTTCGGGACCAGCGTGAAAAAAGAAGAATTGGCACCTTGAGGCAATGAACCTGTAACAAAAAAAGACTTGACGAACTTGAAAATATCTGACTTCATGATGTCCCAATATTTCTTTATAAATGCGAAACAAAAACCATCAGGACTCGGGGCTTTGTCACTTCCACAATCCCAAACAGCATTTTTCACTTCATCTAACGAGATTTGTGACTCCAAGAGATCGCTATCAAAAGGACATAGAGTTGAAGAATGGGTCATCGCATAGAAAACTACATCAGAATCGTGAGTTTGGAACTTATCTTTGTAGTAATTAAGAAAGACTTCCTTAATACGAGCCGGTTTTGAAATCCAAACTCCATCATGCAAAATACCGGTTATTGCTTGAGATCTCCTTTTGCTATTTATCATCCCATGAAAAAATTTAGAATTTTCATCACCGTGTATATCCTATTTGATGTGAGCTTTTTGGATTAAATCGAGAGATTCAAGGTTGTCAAACTTATCAATGTCTTGAAGAAGCTTAATCCTTTTTTCTCGGTCAGTGATACTCGTTGAACCATCATCAATCTTTATCTCAATATCTTTAATCTCTGATAATACAGCCTGTTTTAGAGTCTTGTCATTCTTCCGAACATCAGCCTGCCATTTTTTAATAGCCATTTTAAGACCTCTTAATTTCTCATGAGACTTGATGTTTCTGTTTCCGTTACTAGAATCCAAAGAAACCCATGTAGATTTAACGAGATCATCAAAACCGTCCCTATTTAATCACGTATTACAGAATTTAAAAGGGGAGGGACCAAAATCAGCTTTCTTAATGTGAAAGAGAATTGGTGAATGATCCAACCACAAACGATCAATAGCTGTGATTTTGATGTCAGGGATGTCTTCTATGATACTTTCAGAGATAAGGAATCTATCAAGTTTGCTGAGTTTAGTACCTGCTTTATTCATCCAAGTAAAGTAACTACCTGTATTTGTCTTCATACGGAATATTTAATCACGTGTTAGGAGAGGGTTGGTTAGTTTTAGGATTAGAGTGGGAGTAGGTTAGATTAATGTTTTCTCTCTCTAAGGTTTATGCTTTCTCTCTCTAGATTAATTTGTGATCTTTAATCTTTAAGTTCTTTATATTGAATCTTTACATGTTAATCAAGCTTTTAATTCATCTTCATTTTCTTCTCTTGCTTAATCTTTCCTTATGATTCATGGTTGTGTTATTGAGTTTTTCTTAATTTTAATCAAGTGGGTTTTGATTGATTTGATCATTAGTGTTAGTTTTATTGCTTTGGTTTGATTAGTTATTGTTTATTAATCATTAGTGGTTGTTTTGGTTTAATCGTTTGGTTGATTTTGATTAGATTTGATTTAATTCGCACCCTTTTGTTCTTTACTTTTCTTCGAGTTCTTCAAATCCCCCAGATTCCGAATCAACAGAATATTCCGGATGAAGGTTTTGGTAAGTTATTCCGCATGAGTTTTGTATTCCGAACGAAGCTTTTGTTCTTATTATTCCGGATGAGCATGACATTCCGAACGAAGGATTTTGTTTAGATTATATTCCGAATGAAGCCTTTCTTTTTAATATTCCGCAAAAGTTAATTATTCCGAATGAACCTTTTTATTCCGGATGAAGCAAGTTTTCCGAATGAACATTTTTATTCCGAGTCGATAGTTATTCCGATTCAGCAATTTATTCCGAACCAAGCACATATTCCGGATCAGTCATATTATTCCGGATGAGCAATTTGTTCCGAATGAACCATTATTCTGAACGAATGATGTATTCCGGATGAACCAATATTCCGTATGAAGCCATTCATTCCGTATGAAGGGTATATTCCGGATGAAGCATTTTATTCCGAATAAAGGATTATTCCGGATGAATATGTTTATTCCGAATGAAGGGGTGATTCCGAATGAGTGTTTTTCTAGTTTCTGTAATTTTAAACCTTTAGTTTTAAGCTTTATTTTTCCCGCCTTTTTATTTAATCGCACTTTTAGTTCACTTGCCTTTAGTTTTATTTCAAGTTTACATTTTAAACCTTGCCTTAGTTTATTCTTAGTTGCATTTTAAGTTTACGTTATTTACTTTTATCGCTTTAACTTCTCGCTTTATTTATGTTTTATTTACTTTGCCTTTACTTTTTAAAGTTTTAATTTTTATCTTTCCCAGTCCTTATTTTAAATTAGTTTTAGACAACGACAACAATTCTATTTCTTTTCCACCAAGAACAACTGAGTCACACTTTGAACCGGAAATCAATTCGAAGAGATCGGACGATAATATTTTCTTACTAGGCAAAAACCTTGTATCAGTGGCCATAGGGGGAACGCTATCGAATAACGGGAAGAATGCCATGTGTTCTCTCCTAAAAGCAAACCTTGATGTATTCGCATGGGAACCTAAGCATATGACAGGCGTGCCGCGTTCGATAGCAGAACATAAATTTCAAATCCGCCAGGGATATCCCCCTGTTAAGCAAAAGAAGCGTGGTCAAGCACCAGAACACAGCCAGGTAATCCTGGATGAGGTACGGAAATTAGTAGACCCCGGGATTATGCGCGAGGTATACTACCACGAGTGGATATCTAACCCAGTCATGGTCAAGAAGTATGATGGGAGCTGGCGCATGTGTGTGGACTTCACGGACTTGAACAGAGCTTGTCCGCAAGACTGCTATCCGTTACCAAAATGTGATTGGAAGGTAGAATCCTTATGCGGATACCCTTTCAAGTGCTTTTTAGATGCGTACAAAGGGTACCATCAGATCCAGATGGCGAAGGAGGATGAAGAGAAGACGGCGTTTCACACTAGTCAGGGCGTGTATTGTTACACGAAAATGCCGTTCGGACTAAAGAACGCAAGAGCGACATATCAGAGACTTGTTGATAAAGCCTTCGACTCCCAGATAGGCCACAACCTCGAGGTCTATGTTGACGACCTGGTCATCAAGAGTCATACGGAGGAAGCACTTCTCCGTAATATCCAGGAGACGTTTGACACGTTGAGGAGAATCAACATGAAACTGAATCCAAAAAAGTGCACGTTTGGGGCTACCGAAGGGTTGTTCCTTGGGTATATGATTAATCTAAACGGCATCAAGTCTTGTCTGGAGAAGACGGACACTGTGATAAAGTTACCATCCCCTCGGACACTCAAGGAGGTACAATCACTAAATGGAAAGTTGGACGGACTAAACAGGTTCTTGTCGAAGTCCGCAGAGAAATCACTACCTCTATTCAAAACACTCAAGAAGTGCATGAAGAGAGGAGATTTCCGCTAGACAAAGGAGGCAGAGGAAGCCTTTGAGCAGCTTAAACAGCACCTCGCGCCTCTTCCTATACTAGTTGCACCCCGACCTAAGGAGGAGCTCATCATGTACCTATCTGCTACGTACGTAGCAATAAGTGCAGTCCTTATGACCGATCGAGACTCAGTCTAGACACCGGTTTACTTTATATGCACAGCATTGCAAGGACCGGAGCTGAACTATTCATCAATGGAGAAGTTGGTTTTAGCATTGGTGTACGCCGCGAAAACGCTGCGCCGGTACTTCCAGGCGTACCCAATTGTGGTTATCACCGATCAACTAATAAAACAAATCATCTCTAAACCAGACGTGGCCGAGAGGCTACAGAAATGGAGCGTGCTATTAGGAGAACATAACATCTCCTATAGACCAAGGACAACGGTTAAGGGCCAAATTTTGGCAGACTTCCTAATTGAGATACCTGAGGAGGACGAACCAATGGTGCAGAACGAGGAAATTCCAGCGGAACCATGGGTTTTGTTTACTGACGGATCTTCGTGCACGGACGGATCAGGAGCCGGCCTCATCCTCACGAATCCGGAAGGTATGGAGTTTACCTACGCCTTACGTTTTGAGTTCACAACCACGAATAATGAGGCGGAATATGAAGCATTGATTGCGGTACTACCTGTATCCGGCCCATCACGAATGGGTTGGATTAATGTCATTTTAGCTTATGGGCTTGAATGAATAGTGGCCGCATAAGATTTGTGCGGCCCACGACCTGGCCCGGCCGAAACAGGGTTAGACAGAATCATAATCCTATCAGGATTGGGATTTGCCTCAAAGAATAGGATATACACTCACCATAATTAGAAGATAACAATCAAGCTAATTATTTTGATTATTTTATGCTTGGGGCCGAAGTAAACAGTGAGCCCATTAGAGTTTTACTGCCTATATAAGGAACCCCAAGGGTTCCACAAAGGTATTACATTCTCTATACACTCAACTCACAACCGATTTCTAACCCTAACCGATTACTTACTCTCACGCGGAAGTCTAAGCGTGGGATACGTTCCCACGGTAAGTCTAACGCGTGTTGCTTTAGTGTGCAGGATCTCAGCAAGTTATTCACTTGGTGCAAGAGTCGGAGCCCAGCCTACCTGAATTAAGCCTAATTCGGGTCTAGCAAGGATCATCCAACTTTTGTATCAACAATCTTATCAGGTAAATTCATTCGTTTATATCACCTCATTCTACAAACACAAAAACGAAGAACCTTAATTCCCAACTGTTCACCTAGTTCAATCGATTCAAATCTTGCGTAATAATCCTAATTCAATTAAAAGAAAGTGTTCAGAACCCTTGGCACCTACTAAATTATCAACCACAAAAGTATGTCTAGTTTGTCTTCTACATGGTTTAAGCGATACGGCAAGAATCAAGATGTTAGAAACAAAACTCAGTGTGATTGTAACCCCCCACACCCAATCCCTGTTCAAACTAAGTGGACACCAGAAATCCTGGTAGAAGGTTTATGGGTTTCCATATTAGAGATAAAACAAAAAAATATGGTGTTTATGGTCTTCTAGACCTTGAAATATCGTCTGAATACTACAAAGATTTGTTGTATGAGTTGAATGAGGAGAATAAATTTTTGAAAAATTTGGGAAAATCTTCTGGTTATAGCAAAGTGTCAGGAAGCTTTTTACCCCCATGACCCAAACAAAGACCTGTTGAATGGCATCAAGGAGGACTTGAAGACTGTCAAGGCCAAATTTCAAGTTTATGATAGGCTATTGTTAGTGGTTTCTATTTGTGTTTTGTTTTTAAGCATTGCTATCTTTCTTGACTCGGTAATGTAATCTTAGTGTATACAATGAATGAATATAATTATCCAAATATGTTGTTCCTAGATTTTGTATTTCCATGTGTAATTCCAGTTTATATTTGGAATGAATATAATTATTCATCCTTATGTCAAGTTAATGTGAACCATCTTTATAGTGTTCCCTTTTTCTTACTTCATGTGTTATTGTATAATTTTGGATTCTAAACCAAGTACTTATATGTTCCTTGTTTAATTCACCCTTGCAGAGCTTATTTATTATGTTTGAGTGATAGTGTTGTTACCCAATTTAAGGCATACTCCCACCTACTTGGACAATGATACGAATGATATATATCCATCCCCCATCTGCCTATTTAACATTTACTCCCTACCCAGTTTTAGTCAAACAAAGACATATATATAACATTATAACTTAACCTAAGATTAAAAAAATAGATAAAGGTAAAGGTATGTCTAGTGTGAATTTATTAGCCTTCTTATTCACCAAATGTCTAGGTCATCCTTTCTATCTAATGTTTTCTTGCAGGAATCATTGAAATTAGTAGTGACACAAACTTTGAATATGTTATGACTAATGGACCTTCTGCACCCAGTGTTGATTCATGTAAAATGTCCTTTAAATATATGTCATTTGGTGCTAGTTGATAAAAAAAGATAGAGTTCTAAAAAATTTGATGTTGATGAAATGCCTAAAGCTCTTCTGAAATGGTATGGCTATTCTACCCAAGAATCCTTTAAAAATGATGATTTGACTGTTTATAGAGACAATGCTTTGCATAAATACATTCAAAAGTGAAAACTTCTAATTGCACCCAAACTTGATGATGATATAATTGGTAGATACATACCCCTGAATGCAGCTTCAAAACCCACTAGAAAAAGTCTAATCACAACCACTGGTTGTGTTAATGGTCCTTCAAATCAAAGGACTTTGTTGTAAATCTGTGGCCAAATGAAAGGTGGTTAGAATGCAATGAAAGTAAATGGGAAATCCAAGGTTTGATATCTTCTATCATGCACTTATCTAGGTGATCATGATCTCAGATGGTTTGTTTATGTATTTAGTTGACTTTTATGTTTAACTACAAGACTGTCTATGCTTCTATGTAATTACATACTTTCTATAAGAACAAGTTATTCCTATCAGGATGTTTAATGATGCTCTGTTCCATAAAGGAATGGAAAATTTTGTTGGATAACTTAAAGAAAACATGTGGACATCCACATATGGTTTGTTTTTGTTACTGGCTATACATAGTATCTCCCAACTGGGAGACCAAGTGGTCTAGTTTTTGTGAAAAGATACAATACAAAAACCATAAAAAAAATAAAACATGTTACTTTAAATAAGAGATTCCCATGTGATATATTAAAGGAATTAAATACACGTGTTTGTATCCAGAAAATTTATGCATCCATTTTATTGAAACACACATACAACCACATCATCTTAGTTTATCCTTCACAAAAGATTGGTATATGTTTTTAGGTCATTAGACCAATACCATTACAAAATACCTATATATTAATCATCCAGTTTACAACAACAAATTATAACACCTAAATAATTTTAATCACTTAGATAAAGAGCCTTGTTTGGTGTAGATCCATTTCCATCTTTATCAAATTTCAATTTCTTGGACTTAATCTTAGCTATCCTTTCAGATCTGTCTCTGTTCTTGTAGAAAACTCCAAATGGAACTACTTCCACTAGATCCACCCACAGTTTTACCACTATCTCTTACTATGAAGTTGTTTTGTTGAGTAGGAATTTCTTGAGTTGGTACCTCAAATTCTGAATCATCATCATGTATCATGTGTTGAGTATAAAAGTATTTTGTTGCATCTTGTGGATTAGACATAAAAATTTCATCCATTGGATCTTGATTGTACTTCCTCATGTCTGCTGCTAATCTTGTAATTGGAAATCCATGGATTGTCTCTTTAACCGAAGGCCTATATACTTCCCAAGATTAAACTCACTATAGTATTCTTTCCATGCTTCTTCATTCTATATTCTTTGTCTGTCTTTCTCATCCACTTATCTTTTTTTTTCAACTTCAATTCCTAAGTGCTCCTCCAATGCCTCTATGTCCACTGACTTTTATCTATAAACAATTTAAATAGACCTAATTTGATCTCATATTTACCTTTGGAGTTAATTTCATTTCTGAACCAAATGCTGGTTTTTGCCTTAGTCTTTTTTTTTACCATGAGGAGGCTTCGTGGATGCAGTTGGTGGCCTTTTAGAACTAGATGGAGTACTCCTAGATGAAAAAGTTGGAAAATTTGAAACATGAGTTGTGTCATTGGTTCTTGAAGCAGGAATAACATGGTCAACCATCTGTTCTGGCTCATCCTGTCTTGATTGGTTACCGTTTACAACTTCTTCTTCAGCTTTTTGTGTTTGTTGTTCATAAAGCACACCGTAGAAGTTAGTTGGTTTAGGTTTTGGTGCATTCTTGTAATTGGTTTGTTGTGCCATGCCTCCCATCATCTATGGCAATGCATCACCCTACCCATCCTACTAAATTCATATTCATTCTTTGATGGATGCCTTATCCTTTGTTTCCTTGGCCTACCTGTTTTTCCTTTCTTGAGGTGGTAATGGTTTTTCAAGGTTTGTTTTCTTCCATAACCTACTACCAGGAACTTGTCTAATAGAATGTTGATAACAGTTTATCTGTTTTTTTAATGCCATTCACTGACACCTGTTTCTGACTTAAGCCCTAAACGAGAATAATCAGGCATTACAT
The DNA here is from genome assembly GCA_025667525.1 of Glebionis coronaria. Taxonomy (NCBI): domain Eukaryota; kingdom Viridiplantae; phylum Streptophyta; class Magnoliopsida; order Asterales; family Asteraceae; genus Glebionis; species Glebionis coronaria. The sequence continues at coordinate 575,606,171 of CM046879.1, read as the reverse complement.
GAACACATGGAATACTTGTAAGCTCCCACATCCTACAACCACACAACCTTTTGTCAACACTCACACCGTACCCATGGTCATCTCTTTTGACCTCAACTTCTTAGTAACCACTTGCATACACCATCCAGTTCTTGTGTTATTTAAAGAATTTAAGTTATAAGCAATATAAAAATTTGATACAAAAATAGTTAAATTATATGTTTTCGTACCTAAGTTTCACTATATGCAGGGTTTGCATTTTCTTGGCAAATGGTGTAATAACATCTGTGTGCTCCATTTCTTTCTTGTCAAGCATCCAAATTCTTTGCACAATGTGTATTCTGTCTTCTAACACTGTAATAATTGGTTTTCCCCTTGCCAAAAATATTCTAGAGTTAAAACTATCAGACATACCATTTTCAAATGTTGCACAACATTTATGCATTTCAAAGTAAGCATGACACAAAGTATTTGGGTTCGTGTCCACTAACCATGTGTAAGCCTTATCATCTAGCTCCTTGATTGCATTCATAACCTGGTGAAAGTGTTGTGGTATTGTGCAAGAAGCAACCCAACAAAACAAACTCTTATATTGTAAGCCATCCATTTCTTCTTGAAATTTTTATAAATGTGTCTTGCACATTGCTTGTGCTCTGAATCACCTAACCATATTTTGTTGCTTCAATTAAACCCTGTAGTCATAGTATATTACACAATATTAGCCAAATATGAATAAATTTTTATGTTAAGTATGCATAGTTTTAGGTAGAAATGAGTTTTTACATACCTTATGTCTATTTGATATGACTGTAAGGCCAATATCATTATTCAAATATAGGTCATGGTATAGCAAAGCCAAGAACCATATCCACCTATGTTTGTTTACCACTCCCACTACAGCCTAACTGTAGGAAACATTTGATTGCTATCATCCCTCCCCATAGCTTAACTTAACTGGCCTTTACAAGTGTGTGTAAAAAAGAACCCATCCAAACCAATAACTTTTCGACAAACTTCTTTCCATCTCGCCTTCAGTCCATCAAAACATACATATAATCTCTTGAAATAGGCCAGCCCATCATCTTTTTCTTGTAAATCAATGTGACATGTTGAACCAAGATTAGAGTCCAACAATGCTTGCCTACGGACCTATAACCTACTATAATGGTCAACTAAGCCACCATCATGATCAAACAATAGAATTTGTTTTACCGTTCTACATTGACCCAAAGTGACACATACCATGAAATTTTCTTTGATTGAATTCTACATATGCTTGTGAGTAATATGAGGGTTATCAATGATTTCCCTAGCATAATTCTCTGCTATCCATTTATATGTAAACAATGCACCTAAGTTGTAATTTCTACAACACTTCTAAGCAGGGCAGATGCTTTTAATTTGAAAGGTTCCTTTAGTACTCATCCAACTAGACCATAGCCTAAATGAGCATTCCACTCCAAGCATCACATATTATTTTTCTTTGTCTTCTTTTTTCAACCCACTTAGCTTTTAATGTTTCACTCACATTGCTAGGATCACACTCATTTTATCCTAATATGTCTTTACCTTTATCATTGTTTGAGGTAGCTTCCTCTTTATCATCTGTCCTAATTTGTAGGCTTTCATCTATTGCCGCAGGTTTGTTTTACCTCTTTGCCAGCACACTTACCAGCACTAACCTCCCTACCACACTTAACTAGTAATCTATGACAATCATTTTGCAAATACCATAACCGGTAACCATTTTTAACTCCATAGTTAGCTAGTCAGTTTTTTAGTTGTAATAAAGTCTCAAACATCATACCTAATACTGGTTCACATTGATCCCATGGTGTATCAGGATCAAGATTAGGGTACTAAAAGTCCTTCCTAACCTTGTATTTAGGTTCTACAAAAGTATCTTTATGGACATTATATTCTAACATTAAATTTCCAAGTTCTCCTTCTTGAGGATTGTCATGGTCATCCACCAACCTACCCTTACCAACAAGCTTATTAAACCAAGAGTCAGTGGTAGTCAACCTAGGAATGACTATATTTTCCTCACCCTCGTTTTGAAAGTGAATGTGTTCAGGCAAATAATCCAAGTTCTCATCATTACTAACATCATCAAAGTCACTATCACTTGAATATGATGCTAACCTATCCTCATTAACCAACTGAAAAACATCATACCCATGATGTTCAGTATATATATACAAACGGCTATCATTCTCAAATAGGCATTCTATAAAATCTTCTAATTGGGCATCATTAGTGATGGGTCTCAAACCCATGCACATTGAAACACCGGGTATGATATAGAAGATCCCTAACAGTACATCTAGGACTAACCTACGAATAATAGTTAAGAAATCATCATACTTCATACCTTCGAAGTTTGTATCATCTATTACATGAACTTCTCCATTGGAATAGGATACTAGATTTCTAATAAATACGCCATTGTGGTGCAAATCCATCATAAACTTCACAATTTGTGTTGAAATAGGCTGCCACATCGAAAAAAATTAATTAGGGAAAGTGCAACTATCAATCGACTCAATTATGCGTAACTATCATTCAATTGATACTTGATATACGAAAAATTAAATTAGTTACCAATTATAATTGAGCTCAGCACTATCATAAAAGTTTTTGATAAAATTAGGGTTAATAAAATAGATTGTGGGAAGATCTCACTTATGTAGCTCGATTATTTAGGGAAAGATCAAATTTAAATAAGGTGGAAATAAAAATAATTACGTGGATGAATTAAGTAGTGGTCACCGACAAAAAGAAATTCAACGGTAAAATCAAATAAGTTTGGTCAAAATCTAACGTGGCAATGGTGCATTTTATACATAAAAAGTCCGATATGTATAATAGTCACATTAATATAATATAAGATGTATTTGTGCCTTTTACCCATATATTTTTTATGAAGCAAATTTATTTATGAGAAATCGAAATTTTATACGAAATTTAATGACGCATCGAAAAAATCAGTGAGTACCATAGGAACTAGAAACACACATTGATTATGTCACTAAAGGGAATCAACCATATAATGTTAAAATATGATAAAACAAATAAATATTTTTATATGTTGTGTTAAAATAGGGCGCGTTAAAGCTTGATGAGCGGCTTTCATGCTACGCAATAGGTCAAGGCGCACTACGATCATGGGCGGAGTCAGAATATAAAGTCATCGGGTGTACAAAATTTTTAATATAAGTATTTATGTATTACATAATTTTAGGACCGGGTTCATTTTGAAGATATAGAGATTTTTAACAAATATATACACTACGTGAAAAAATTCCATCAGGTTCTCGTGCATCACTGAGAACCCCATAGCTCCGCCGCTGGCTACGATATGAAGTGTAGTGATTACTGAATTCAAATCTAAAGAATGAATATTATTACATGTAAGGAGAGTTTTCTAGCTTGAATTATTATGTACAATACTTATTGTGAACTAAATATAAATATAATGTTATAATATGATAAAACAAATAAAGTTTTGGGAAAATCACCTAAAAATACCTTAAACTTACCACTTTTTATGTTTGTATGTACCTTACTTTTTTTTTTCTCATTATATCAACAAACTTTTGAATTTCGATCTTTGTGTGTAACGGGTGACCTGCTAAACCTGTTAATCCTACGTGGAGCAGGTTACACTAACGACCTTTTATTTTTATTGCAACGTTGGTCCTTTTTACTAACCATCGTTTGCAATTAACAAAAATTTTAAATAAAAAATTAAACTTTTTCCTTATTATATTTCCAAAAAAAACTTTTACCAAAAAAATTAAAAAAAATTTTTATTACATTTTCCAAAAACTTTTATAAAAAAAATTAACTTTTTAAATTAAAAAAAAATTCTTTTTTCTTGTTACATTAAATAAACTTAAAAAAATTTCTTATCACATTTAAAAAATACAAATATATATATAATGACGGCCCTTAGAGTTGTTGTTAAGAGAGATCTTTTTATTACAAGTCAATGTAAAAAGTGAAATCAACCAATCATAATCAGATGTTTGTTGTGTATCCTCCTGATTTTTAGGGATTGTATCAATGTTTTTCGGAATTACCATCCAATCGTGATGATTCATTTATAAGCTTGTACTAAAATTCATTCTCTTAACGACAACCCTAAGTGCTGTTATTAGCAAAACCCATAAATAAATACTTCTGAAAAAAGAATTTTATGTTTCCTTATAGACGTGAAAGTAATGGATTAACCATAATATCCGTTCTTATAATTGGGCGTTAGCATGCAATTTACCATCATATTATGATTCCTAAACTGATACTACGATTTAAAACTTTATATATACGATAAGAAGCCCACCACACGAAATTCACATATATATATAAAAAAATTTACCAGATATTTGTTTGGATCTAAAGAAAAAACCCAGATCTCACCCAGATCTACCATCATTCCAACAACACTAATAAAAGATCCACCCAGATCTAAGCAAATGAGGACCTAGATCTATTCTCACAATAACAAAAAAAACTCATATCCTCATATAAAAAAAGCATAACGATTCGTCTCATATCGAAAAAAACTCACAACTCAATTCAAATCAAAACAAATGAAGACATAGAAAAGAAGAGGCTGTGTTGATGGACTTGGGGTTTTTCTTTTTCTTTTCTTGTTCATGATCTAGAATGATAAAGATCGGATTACGTATGTTACTGTTTCTTGTTTGAGATGAATAGATAGTGGGTTTTGTATATGTTTGTGAAGATTGTTTCTGAATCCAGTGATGGTTTTGTTTTGTAGTTTTAGATTTGGAAGGTTAGGATAATGATATATGTTGTAGATGACTAGCACTCCAGCAGTGATGATGATATAAAAAAGGGAATTTCTAACATGTGCCCTCAATGCACATGTTTGTGTTTATATAAAAGTAAAGTTTAGGTTTATTAAATGTAAATTGTTATTTATATATGGTGAATTTTAAGCGTACTTAATTGAATTTAATGTATTTTTTAATATAAAAGGAAAGTTAGTGTTTAATAAATATGGCTTAACATGTGCTTGAGGGCACATGTTAGAAAAACCCAAAAAAAAAATGTTTTCATCTTATACGAAAAATTTCATTTACTACTGTACATTTTTTTTGGTTAGATTTATTTAGTACATTTTTTTCCATAAGTAATAGACTTTTTAAAAGTTAGTAAAAAAAAATAGACTTTTTAAAAGAAATCAGTTACAACATTTTAGGCTTTTTAGTCGTATAACGTAGTAATAACTTTTTTATCACGTAGTAATAATTTTTTCATAAGAAGAATAATAAATTTTTTTATTTTTTTATAATAATAATAAACTATTATTATTAATTCTTTTTACATTACATTCGAGGGCATTTTAGTTGTTTTATTTAACTTTAACAGTCAAAGTTAGTCCTTTCGTTCAAAACTAACAGCATTGTAATTAAACTTGGACTAACAGTGCAAAAGTTTGTGGGTAAGCAACCTGTTAATGGTTTAGCAGGTCACCCGCTATACACAAAGATCGAAATTCAAAAGTTTGTTGATACAATGAGAAAAAAAAGTAAGTTACATACAACCATAAAAAGTGGTAAGTTTAAGGTATTTTTAGGTGATTTTTCCTAAATTTTTTGTATATGTTGTACCGCTATAAGTCACGTTCAGGATTCACCTTAGCCGCTAAACGTATAGCTTTGACATGTCGTCACGCCACGTCTCATGCTATTTATAACAATGATAAAAGATACACGAACATTTCGAACTAATGACCACTATTTTATGTTTTCATTGAGCTAACACCATTCGTCCTTATGGTTTGCGTTGACTGACGTCGTTCATCCCTTGACCATAAAAGTTGCACCGTTCGGCCTTAACTTTGAAACCTTTTTTTTCGTTTTCCCTTGCTTTAACTGGCCTCACATTTGATCGTTAAGTAATATTGCCACAGAGATAATGTCGTCATTTACATCTTCAAAATCATATAAAGCTCTCACCGACCTCATTTCTCTCTCAGTCCTTATACTTTCCCTTTTTTTTCTCTCTAAAACCATCACCTTCTTCCCTAAAAATCATAATTTAAAAACCCTAATTAAGGATCATCTGATTAAAACTAGGATGGTCGCTCCAATGTATAACATTAGGGATAATGGGATTGTTGATCGTGATCCATACAAGATGTACAGTAAGTAATTCTTTGAATTTTCAATTTATTACAGTGTTCATTATTCTGCATGTTTTTTATCATTCTAATTTACTTTTAGTATTAGTAATTGGATTTGAAATATTATAATTGATGTTTATGGTTGCAATCCCTATAATAATTGATTTTGTTTAAAAACAATTGCAGGGGCTGAGTCTACTATGTTTTCCATCAAGCTACATCATGGTGGTTCTTTCACAGAATCCTTAAACAGGAGTTACAATAATGGTAATTTAACCTTCGTTGATTTGATAGACATTGATGAGTTTTCTGTGCATGAAATAGATTCGATCTTAGAAGACTTAGGACATGATGGCCATAAGGTTATGTTTTACCATTTCTTGAAACCAGAAAAAGATTTAGACAATGGACTAGAACCTTTAGCGTGTGAGAAAGATGTTGTGTTGTTAGCTAACTATGTGACTCAAGGGCTAAAGGAAGTTTATGTTGAGCATGGAAAGACTAACCATGACATATGCACACCTCCAAAAGCTAAGAAACTAGTTATTGAGGAGTTAGATGTTGAACCAAGGATTTCTAAGACATGGATAACAATAGTTGCTAGGAAACTAGTTGTTGATGTTAATGAACAACATACATGTGAGAGTAGTAGTGTAGTTAAGAATAGGGATGAGCTAATAATTTCTTAAGTATCTAGCCAAGTATCTAGTCAATTTGTCAATGACTTTTATTCTTCATATGACCCCTATGAAGAATCATTTGACCCATTTGCAGACTTAGACATAGTGTTACCAACAGGTGAGAATAGGGATAAGGGTAATGAAACAGAGGTTGTGGTTGAGGTAAATGATACAGAGGTAGAGTGTAACGAAACAGAGGTTGAGATTGAGGGTAATGAAACAGAGGTTCAGGCTGAGTGTAATGAAAAAGAGGTCGAGGATGATAGTGATAGTAAAGATAGTGATTACATAATGGAAGATGACAACATGCTAGAGGATATGGATGTTTTCATGGAAGACTTTGAATGCCATATAGATGATAATGTAGAGTTTATGGGTCTATTTATGAACTAGCTGTTGATATGGAAGGAGATGTAGAGATAGAAGTTTTAGACAATGACTATTTTGAGAGTTGGTTTGACAGTGATGATGAAGATAGCAGGATAAGGAAAAGAAAGTTGAAAGAACTTAGGAAATAAGCACATGCTAGTGAACAAATCTACAAAGCCTATTTCTATGTTGGGAAAAGGTTTCCCAATAAACAGGAGGTGAAAAAATAGATTAAGGAGCACTCAATTGAGACTAGGAGCGAAATCAGGATGGTAAAGGATGACAATGAAAGGGTGAGAGCAGTTTGCAACGGTTTTATTCCTTTTATAGAAGTTTTTGAATACATGATGGATCATAATGGGGCAGGTCAGTCTAGTGCGTCCAAGGCCAAAGTTGCAAAGTCTACTAGATCCAAAATCCCATGCAAAGACAAGTTAACTAAGGATAAGATAATAAATGGTGGAAAACCAACTACTAACAAACAGTTGGATAAAATAAATGTCTTTGGGTTTTGCTCATTTCCAAGCTAAAAACACTAAAACATGGGAGGTCAAAACATACAAATCAGTCCATAAATGTTTATAATCAAGGACTAATTTGTATGCTACATATGAATGGTATTCTAAACAGTAAGTAAAGCAGTTGAAAACAAACCCTAAGATTCCAGTTAGAGCAGTCCAAGAGCAACTTCAATAGAAGCATGAATTAGCTATTACATAGTGTAAGGATTTTAGGGCAAACAAGCAGCAGAAAGGCAACTAAGGGGTGATTACCAATTGTAGTACAAGATGTTGAGAGACTATGTTTTGGAGTTACAACAAGCTAATCCAAACACAACTGTGAAGATCCATGTTCAATCTTAAGTTGACCATACAGTTTCAACTAGGGTTTTTAAAAGGATATATGTTTGTTTAGGTCCTCTAAAAGCTGGATTTAAAGCTGGGACAGGGATTTTTTTGGATTGGATGGGGCTTTCATGAAGGGTCCATATCCAAGACGATAATTGATAGTTGTGAGTGTTGATTCAAATAATGGTACTATCCATTGGCTTATGGGCTTGTTAAAACAAAAAACACTTAGTCATAGACATGGTTTCTTACTCAGCTTAGAGATGACCTAGATCTATACAGAAATTCGAACTTTACTTTTGTAAGTGACAGACAAAAGGTATCTAATTACTTAAGTTAATTCAATGCCTCTATTTATATTACTATGTTATATGTATGCTAATAAGTTAATTTAATCTGTCATTTCAGGGAATTATACCTGCAATAGCCAATTTTTATCCAAATACAGAGAATAGATATTGAGTGAAACATATTTATGAGAATATTAAGAAGAAATGGAGTTGTACTGCATACAAATTGCTGTTGTGGCAAGAACCTAAAGCAACAACAAAACCAAGCTTTGAATATGCAATGAAAAAGTTGAAGGACTTGAGAAAAGAATGTTTGAATGGTTGAATGTCATACCTCCACAACACCGGTCAAGATCCCACTTCTCAGGTATGTGTACTTGTTGATCCATGTTTTGTATGCTTGTGTACTTGTTGATGAATACTTGTGGTATACTTGTAAAAATGTAGGGCAAAATCAGATGTGTTGTTGTATAATATATGTGAAGTTTTTAATGGGAAGCTTGTTGATGGAAGAGACAAACCTATCATTGCAACTTTGGAGTATGCTAGAGAGTATTTGATGAAAAGGTATGTTAATCAATATAAGTTATTTTTTGATAGGATGTGATTCTTAACAATATGTATATCATTGGACAAGATTGTGAATGTCAACAAAGTGATTGATATATGTGATGGACCACTAACACCAACTGCTACAAAGATTTTGGTATCAAATTCAAAAGAATCTAAGAAGTACACAGTTGATTATGCTGGTGACGAGTACTACCAGGTAAGTGGTCCATTTGTTGACCAAGTTATGGTTAATGTTGTTGCTAGAACTTGTGACTGTAGAAGATGGGAGTTGACAGGTATACCCTGCAAACATGCCATTGCCACAAACTAGAACATGGCACTTAACAACCAACATGCTAGCCTACCTGAAGCATGGGTGCACCCATGTTATAGGTTAGAAACCTAGAGAAATGTTTTTTCTTTTAATATCAAGCCAATAAGAGGCCATATGTATTGGCCAAAATGCAATGTTCCAACCACTCTTCTGCCACCCAAGCACCAACCACAAGTTAGCAGCCCCCCTAAGGAAAGGAGGAAGTCATACTTAAAAAGGAGGTATTCAAAATTGTTAAGAATGGAAAGTTTTCAAGGGAGCACAATAGTGTTACTTGTGACAAATTCAAAACTAAAGGACACAATTAAAGAAGTTGCACTGGGCCTAGAGTTCTAAGTTCTAACAAGAGAAAAGTGCCAAGCAAAGAAATGGATCTAGATGGTGATGCTCCCACAGGTTCTCAGTCAAAGAAAAGAGCTACGCAAGCTGCAAGCTCTGCAACACATAGTAAGAAAAGGAAAGAGCCTTCCACACAACATACAACACCGAAGAAGAAAGCATCCAAGAAGAAGTAATTCTGTTAGGCTGAGACTATGTCTTGAATCAATGTTTATGTTAGGATTTATGTATGTTAAAACTATGTCTTGATACAATGTTTATTATATACTCTTTTGTTTATGGCATTGATATGCGTGAAAACTAAACTAATGCAAGTTATGTAAAGCATGTTATGTTTATGTTCACTTTTCTTATCCTTTCCTAGTTTTTTTATGGGTCAAATATAATCATGGCTGAATATTCAGTGCAATTGAAATAGAAACACATAACAATATTCATTCCATTCCTTAACTGAGACAAAGCGTACAACTTGATTACAACATACATTGAGATTATACCCAAAAGACAATTATACCTAACATCTAATTAGGTTACTAGTTCAACATAACATACACAACAAAAAAACACAAGATACTTCTTCAATCTTGTTCTTGCTTGTTCAAGATCTTGTAGCACAACTTCATGGTTGCTCAAAGACCTTAAAAGACCTAGGATTATCATCACTGAACGAGGACACATTGGGGGATCTACCCAATCAACAAATCTGCAACATTCATGTACAACAAACGTAAGTAATAAGTAGCTAATCATCTAATTCGTATATCAATTTAACATAACCCTATAATATATACCTTTCTTGGAAAACTATAAAACCTTCGAACAGGGTTCTGATTTGTCCAAGATGTTTTTATAGAAGGAATTACACCACAAATACATACAACAACAACAATTCTCTTATTGTTTTGATTTAGGGTTTGTGGTGGTTGGATCGTGGTGGTCTATGTGTGTGGTGGCTGATTTATTAAAGATAATGAGTGACAGAGAAATGGAGTGAGGGAGTTAGGGTTATATAGGATGGAATAAGCAAGTGAAATGATGCATTTGTCTCTGTGCAATATTACTTAACGATCAGATGTGAGGCCAGTTAAAGCGTGGGACAAACAACGATAAAGGTTTCAAAGTTAAGACCGAATGGTGCAAATTTTTTTTGTCAATGAACGAACGATGTCAGTCAACGCAAACCACAAAGACGAATGGTGTAATTTACTCAATTGAAAACAGTACGTAAAGTTGAAATTAACTATCTTTTTAGGGTCTGTTTGGTTTTAAATTGGGTTTTTACTTTTGGTGTGGGTTTATAAAGTAGGTGGTTTAAGATTGGGTATTATTAAATGAAAAGTAATGTTTATTTTGTTAAAAGTTTAAAATATTTTATATTATTTTAATTTTTCAATAAAAATGAAAAAAGTAAGATTAATATAAAAAAAAAGGCAACTAAAATAAAAAAAATATAAGTGTGGCTCATATTTATCCACCTAAGCAATGTTAGACAATATGAACATTTCTTACAAAGCCTGGGATGTAGGCATCCTTTTGTGTATGCCGAGTTTTTTTGGTTTCGATGGACCAACTTTTAAACCATCATTCAAACCAAACGACACATTTAAACCCAAAGTCAAAACTTTTGCCTTATCACCGAAACCAAACGCATCGTTAGATGCTTTCATTTCCATAAAGCAATTAAGAAAAAAAAGACTATACACGTTTTGTTTGTTGATGCTGAAAAGTGAGGTTAACTAGAAAGAAAAAAAAACGCGTTCTCTCGACAATGATGTGACATTGTTTTTATTCTTGACAATGGCTTCACATTTTATCAATCAAAAAATATAATCATGGTCTTCACACTAGAGATCTTAGGGGATAAGCTAGTTGAACATTTATATATGAAACAAGTAATCATTATTTTTCAAAGAATTAAGCAATTTAAAAATATAGTAATGTATTTTTTTTTCTTTTGAAACCTCTTAATGGTAAGCAAAAGTAAGCTCAAACCATCTAAACTCTTTAGTTGGTAGACCCATTAAAGCTATATTTTTTTCACTAAGAGACTTATTAAGAGGCATATATGGTACCGTTTAGTTTGGTAGAGTTAAGATCTATGTATGTAAGAACCCGTACTCTTTCAATATTATTTTATTCTTTTATTCGTGTTTTTTGAATTTTCCAACGTATTATATTTTCTTGTATTCTTATCTGTAAATCCTGAGATCCTGATATTCTAATAAATTTCATTTTTTTAAGTATTTATGGATCTTTGATAATACTTTATCTGGAATTATAAAATTCCTTATTTTATTTTTCCATATTTTTTTAAATCAAAGTTTTTGATTTAAAATCACCCGCGTGCATTTTACAATGAGTTTACTCAAATCAACGAATAACGAGGATTACTAACGATCACAATACCGACAGATGCCCAAAATTTTACGTTTTATTATCGATTGTTTCGAAAATTAATATTTTCAACGATTTCGTTTTAATTACGTGTTAAGTCGTGTCGGAAAACCATATTATCATAATTATGACGCATTTTAACTTTTGAAAAGTATTTTTACGAAACCCGAGCCCCGTAAATATTTTCAAGATTTACTAATAGTCATTTTTTATCCTCCTTTAAACTATTAAATTGCATTTACGTACAAAACTATCCAATATTTGCAAATTCTACCCTAACCTTACTATATAAACCTTCTACCTAATTTTCTTCTCATTCTTACCACACAAAAACACACACAATGTAAAAAAATGCTCTCCCTCCCTTTCTTTCTTATTAATGCCGCCACCCTAAACCACCACAAAACACCCTTTAATCATCAATTTTAACTTGAATCCCTTCAAACTAATCAAAGTCCACATCCTAATATCTTCTTGTGATTCTTATGGTACCAAAATCTCCCGCATGCATCAAGGTTTTCAAGATTTTATGATTTTATAGTTGGAACATGTTTTGATCATTATGAATGTGATGATCTTGGTAAGATCATCATGTTATGCTCTTTAAAAGTTATATTTTTGGTCTTTGATCTTGTTAAATTTGACAAGAAAATGTTTTAGGAGTTGTTTGGTTGATGGGTATGATAGTAGGGTAATTTTAGAGGTATATGATTGATTAGAGTTAGTTGAAAAATTTATTTGATATGATTTTTAAAGAAGGTATTTTGGACAACGGGTTAGAGCTGATTTTTCGTGGGTCAAAGTATGATAAAAGCTTGATAATATAGGATAATATTGTAATGGTCGTTGAGTCGTTCGTTTTGATATAAGATAGAGCTTCTAACCCATTACGGATAAAAAGTTATGCTAGTTTTAGTATTCGTGTACCGGGAGACGCAAATCGGCACAATCCGAAATTGTGGCTGATTAGGCATGGTTAGATAAATGATACTACTGGTTTTTAAGGTTTATAAAGTTAATATGATGAGTCTAGTAGTGAGTTTAAAAGGCGGATTGTCAAGATAATACTTTTAAAGTGATATAAACGGTTTATTGAAACAAGTATACAATTCTGTCCCAAATTTTAGAGTCGAGTAAAGTGTCGAGCTGATGGGTTTTAAAGTATTAACTTTGGATCAAATTTTGCCAGGGTCTTATAAAAGTTATAAGTGACCTTGACACAAAATGTTATCTAAATCGGACAAGTCTAGATAGGATAGATCGGTGTGTACATTCGGAGTGTACTTGCTGATTTGTATTTTGGACACATTGTTCAGTGCTCGTGTGGCGTGAGTTTGAGTATTAACTATTGGACATGGTGACTAATAAGTGTGAAAACACTTATCCTTTTACCACTTAATTATAATAATAACCAAGACAAAACGTGTATTTTATGTCATAAATGTCGGAATTATGCGTGGTTTGTGTTTTTGTTGTGATTTAGGACTAAAATGTGAAAAGGGAAGAAACACGGGCTTTCACGGGCTTTTATCGAAGAAAAAGACAAACGATGAAGTCAAAAGATCAAGAGTGCAAAAAGAACGGAAGTCCAAGGCCTATTTTGAAGATTTATCGAAGAAAAAGTCTAAAGACGGAAGTTTAATGAAGTCGAAGAACCAAGTCTAATTAAAGAAGAAAATTATAAGACGAGTTTAATTTATATCGACAAATCCCGAGACGACGTCGAGAAAGACAAAGAATTAAAATCGAGTCGAGATGAAAAGAAAGGAAGAAGGAAGCAACCAATGCCCCTTCCTCCCCTTCTCCCTATAAATAGAGACCTCCCACCTCATTTATGAGTTGTTGGCTATTTGACAAATAGTTCTTCCACCATTTATTTTCATGTCATTAAGTTTCTTTTCAATTTAAATTCCTTGTCTTGCACCTTAAATTTGTAATTTTATTTCTTTACTTTTAATTGTTGAATCTTTTCCTTTAATCAAGATTTTCATTATCCATCTTATTCTACTTTTCTTGTTTTTGATTTTGATATTGATTCGGAGTAAGTATGCATTTTGCTTGATCTTATTGCTTATTTGATTAAAAAGTTTATCTTTTTATTCCTATCTAAGCTTTTATACGATTTAAGCTTTAAGCTTGTTATGCTTTTTGGCTTATTTCGTATCTAGCTTATGGTCTTTTAAGTTTTCTTAAAAAGTTTAATCTTTTAGTTTATTTTATAAAGTTTGCTTATTTTGTGTCTTGAAAGTTTTTAAATTTGTGCTTATTTAGTTCGACTTATTATTGTTTTAATTAAGTTTTTGGTAATTGCTTACTGTTTAAGTGCTTATTTGGTTTGACTTATTTGCTTATTGTATTCCATCGTAACTTCCTCAAGGGTTTCTGCTTGTTCCGATCGAGTAAGTGTGATCGCATAAACCCCTAGGTTTCTACTTGCGATCCATTACTGCGATCAAGACTAAGATCACTCACCACGATCTAAGCTACGATCGACTGGTTGCGATCGGGATTGCGATCTGTGGCTACGATCTGGAGTTCGATCGTTCACTACGACCCAAGGCTTCGATTCTGGGTACGATCACTTGGTCACGATAGTCCACTGCGATCCACTTGTTGCGATCGTGGTGGAGTGCGATCCAAAACTTCGATCACTGGCTGCGATCTAGCCTTAGATCTAGAGTGCGATCGCTTGACTGCGATCTAGGGTACGATCCAGGGTACGATCAGACCACGATCGTTGGTTGCGATCGTGACTGCGATCTGACCTTTGTTTGATTTTATTTCCTGTTTTTTTTATTTTTATTTGAAATTTTACTTTTCCCGCATTTTTACTTAGTGTTGTTTTAAACTTGTTTTATCTTAGTTTAAATTTAAAGTTTTCGTCATTTACTTTTTGTCAAGCTTTTATATTTAATTCGTTTACGTCTTTTGTTTAAGTTTTATTTAGTTTATCGCTTTTATTATCTTGTCATTTACTTTTTAAGTTTTTTATTTAAAAATAGATACTCAACGACAACTCTTTCTTTTATCCACCAAAGACGAATGAGTCACACTTAAAACCGGAGATCAATTCGATTAGACATACTTCAAAGAACGATTTCTTAGCTATTAAAATGGCGCCGCTACCGGCTCTTTTCGTGAAGATTAACGGTTTTCTGTGAGAGACGCGTTGAATTTTGGGATCCGTTCACTCGTGAACGTTATTTTTCTTGCTTAAAATTTTTCAGAAATCCATAAAAGTTATAAATTTTCAAAAATACAAAAACATATAAAAATCATTTCTTTTTCAAAGTTTTGCACCAAAAAGATTTTATTTTTACAAGTACATATATTCTCTATTTCTTTGGTATCTTTTTCTTTTTCTTTTGTAGGTGTATGCGTACTAGATCTTCATCTTATTCAGAGCCCGAGACTCGTGAAGATTTAGATATGGCTGGTGTGCACAACAACAATAACCCACCTCACCTCAACATGAATAATAACAAAAATCTTCCACAACCCGACTTACGCACAATGGAGGAGCTGTGTCAACCTACGATGAACGGACGCGGAGGACCGATTGCGCCGGTGAAAATCACGGCTCTAGAGTTTTCGTTGAAGCATCACATGATACAACAAGTTCAAAACACTTGTCCATTTCGCGGATTACCGGATGATGATGCCAACAAACACCTCGACAAATTCATTACCGTTACTCAAAGCATGAAGTTGCCCGGTGTTACTATGGATTTCTTCGCCTTCACCTATTTCCACACACTTTATCCCACCATGCCGAAAAATGGTTTGATCGTCTTCCGAAGAATTCAATTCATACATGGGATGAGATGACTCAACGCTTTTTGTCGCGCTACTTTCCACCATCCATGGTCACGAGCCTTCAGAATCAAATCAGTTGATTCACACAAGAACCTAATGAGTCTATTTTCGATGCTTAGGAATGATATAATGTTTTGATCGATCGATGTCCAAACCACAACATGCTCCCCGTCACCTTAATTGATACTTTCTACAACGGTTTAACTTTTCGAGATCGTGATACGATTAATGCAGCCGCCGGTGGCACATTTATGAAAAGAAGACCTAAGGAGTGTAGAGAGCTTATAGAGAACATGACTGCTCATCACAAAAATTGGGATTCATCCGCATCTTCAAGGAATAACCCGAGAGTCAATGTTTCTTCTACCTTATCACACACCGAGATTACCGAATTCACCCGCATGATGGCCGAAATGAACAAAAGTATCCAACTCTTGGCTACAAATCAACAACAACAAGTTAAAGCTGTAGCACTTTCTTGTGAGATCTGCGGCGGTCCTCATTCATACACTGATTGTCCTTCTACTCATGACAATCTGGAAAACGTGTATGCGGCTCATGGTAACTATTCAACGGAAAGCTATCAAGCCCGACCTCAAGGTGATCGTAACTTGCTAAGTTACCGTTCTAACAACTTTCTTTCACCCGATTTTTCTCCTCAAAACCACAACCCCAACAACTACAATAGAAGCAATCCAAACCCACCTCGAGCTTCTAATCCTTATCACCCACCCGCTCAACAAGCACCACCCATCACTCCACTCACAACTGATAATCATGATGTTGAAGCTTTCATGAGGACCCAAGGAGAGCTAGTTAAGAATCTGCAAAGCCAAATCATCAACTTAAAAGGAGATATCACTAAGTAAAGGAATGATATTAGAACCGAGCTTCGACATGATATGAAAACCTCTTTTAGCAATAAAACAAATGATTTAAAGAATATGCTGGCTAGTTTCTTCCCAAGTACTCAACCCTCTACTTCGGGCTCTCTTCCTTCAAATACCGTCACCAATCGAAGAGCGAATGTGAGTGCTATTACTACACGCAGTGGAGCAACCTTAGTAGGACCATCTACCCCTCCCCCAGTTAATCCATCTACACCTCCTCCACCACCATTTATCCCACCTACTTCCACGCCTAGTATTAGTTCTCCATTATCGTCTCCACCTCTTACTGAAGAAGTTCCCAAGAAACACCCTTCACTAACCCCACCTTCCACCTTTAAACCTTCAACATCTCAACCTTTACCTGCTACACCTACACCACCTAAACCCAACATCCCTTATCCTTCTCGGTTAGACATTAACAAATTGTTTAATAAAGAGGATGCTCAAATCACTTCTTTTATGAAGATGATCTCTCAAATGAATTTCAACATTAGCCTCGTTGAAGCACTTGCCAAATGCCGAAATTTGTGAAAGCATTCAAGGAATTGCTTAATAAGAAGGAGAAAATGGCCGAGTTTGTTAATACTCGATTGAATGAAACTGTTCTGCAGTCCTTCTTAAAGAACTTCTAGAAAAACTTGGAGATCCCGGTCGTTTTGTGCTACCATGTACTTTTAACCAAACCGAAGAATTTACTGCCTTAGCCGATCTCGGGGCAAGTATAAATTTGATGCCTTTAAGTGTTTGGAAAAAGTTATCATTACCCGATCTTACACCAACAAAGATGACTCTTGAGCTAGCAAATCGAACTCTCGCTTACCCCGTTGGTATCGCCGAAGAAGTGTTTGTTAAAGTTGGTACCTTCACTTTTCCGGTCGATATGTTGTTGATTATAAAATGGACCCTCGTATTCTGTTAATACTTGGTCGGCCATTCTTAAGTACCAGAAAAACCTTAGTCGATGTTGCCGAAGGTAAGCTAATCTTAAGGGTCGGGAATGATGCTCAAGTTTTTAAAATGGGGCAGATCACAAACAAATCCAATGGAAGAGAATCGACAAATATGATTAATGTGCTTCAAGACGAGTTTGATACTAATACTTGTGAAAGTACAAAGCTTGATGATTTTGTCGTCTACAACAACCCTCTTTTTGATTCTTGCTATGATAATCCACTTTTCGCAGACGATGTGGACGATTCTCTCTCCAATTTTGATCCTCCACCAATGTATGATGCTCCACCAATCTATGATGATTCTAGTTCCGATATGGATGATTATGATGATTTTACTTCTGAGTATAAAGACATGCCCACTTATGATGACTTTGATGATGTCGATACTCTTTCGAGTGATTCTTCACATGATGCCTTGCACCTACTTTTGATGAAGATCCTCCACCAACAATGCTTGATCCTACTTTGGATGACTACTCATTTGAGGAAGACTTTGCTACTTTTCTCAACACTTACTTCCCAAATGAGAATGATTCTCCTCCTTTGGACTTTGATTATGGTCTTTATCCTCCTTCGGATATGAAGAAACCCGTTTCAAAGGAGAAGAAGCCGGATGACACCGATATCCGTAGTACTTATGTCTTGACACCTCTCTATCCACCTTATGAAGATGAGATTGTGCGATTTATGAGCGGATCTTCTTCAAATTCTACTGAGCCTGAGTGTTATTTTCCCCTAAAGGAAAAGGTGTTCGATCCCGGTATTGCAATTTTTAAGCCATCTCAGTATCCATCTGATGAAATAAAAGGAACGATTTTTGGACACAATGAAGATATGCTTGCACCTCATCATACTGTCTACCACCGTGCTCAATCTTTGCTTAAGGGAACCTTGCCTACTCTTCTTTGGCTTTCCTTGTTCGCCTTAAGCTTGTGCTACTGGATGGATGAAAACCATGTATTTGATCCCGGTGGATGTGTGTTAAGCTTCTTTCCATGCTAATCAAGGTCAAGTCAGGCTCACGACTCGGTTAACAAAAACAAGCGCTTCTCGGGAGGCAACCCGCAATATCTATCCTTTTTATCCATTTTTATAATAAATGTAGGGGGAGACCCTCGTATGTGTTTGTTGTTTTCTTTCTTATGATGTGCAGGGATTCGAGCTTTCAAAGATCCATTCTTGATGACTTTTGACGATCCGTGATTCCGTGTCTCCATCTTCCTGGTTCTATCCTAAACTCTTTTGATTCACTATTTTATATTCTTTAATATTAAAATAGGAATCACTTTAGTTGTCTCTTCCTTAGCAAGATTTAAACAACGTACACAATGTCCTAAGTGTAGGGGAGTTTACTTCCACATGCTTAAACATTGAGGACAATGTTTATATTAAGTGTAGGGGGACTTCTATCGAAGTTAAGTGGGCTTTTCCTTGTAATTGTCCTCATTTTAACCGGAAAATTGATTTTTCGACATTTTTCGAAATTTTTTATCTATTTTGGCCTATTAGTATTTACCTTTGTTATAGTTATTTTCTTTCTTTGCTAGAATAAATTTCAATAAAGTGGTTTAAATTTTTAAATATTGTGAATCTTTTGACTCAACCCGAGTTTACTATTCTAAGTTTACTCTAGCTAGTATCCTTAACGTGTTTAAGTCAAGTTTTGCTAGGCTTTTATAAAGGGAACTTTAAAACACGAAAGTCTTAACTCTTACGGGTTAAGAACAAGAACTTTTCGCAAGTTCCTATAACTGATCCTAGAAAGTCGTTTATCAAGGGAACCTTAAAATGCAAATTCTAAACTTGAAAAAGTCTAAGAAATTGCAAGATCCTATAGATGACTTGAAAACCCAAAACTTTGATTTAATTGGCTAAGCATCCACGAGTCTCATTCCTTGAGATTTTAAATTGTGGAGAACGAGAGATGATAGAGTCAATTATAAGTTTAGTATTCTTTCATAAATTTATGTGAGTTAATTATGAGCTTTTTCTCCCATCGCTTGCTAATAAATTTAATTACAATAAATAAGGTTGTACGATTTGAAAAGTTACTTAGCTTCTAGCCCAAGATCGTTTAAAAGTTTCTCGGTATTAATTAGAGTTCATAGCCAAGGCATAACTTATTGAAGCGGGATGCGAAGATTGGCTAGTCCGAAAAGGCCCTAACAAGGCATGAGGGCTACATTTTGTTGCTAAAGATCCCAAGTGATGTGAAGAATCATTTATCAAAAATCAATATGAAGGATCGAGACACACGACGGAAAGCAAATACTCCCCTAAAGATCATGGAGAAGTCTATCCAAAAAGGCCCTAACAAGGTATGAGGATAAATAGATCCAAGTCCTAAAAGGAGGCGGATCGTTGTATATCAAAATCCCAAATAAAGATTGGAGAAAAATGAAGAAGTCGTGGTCCAAATTGAAGAATCTCTCAAAAAGTTCAATTGAAGAAATTCCTATTATGAAGAGAAGACCATTATTTCATGAACGTCTCTCAAGATTTGAAGTATGAAGTCAATGCCAAATATCGGTCCGAGAAAGGTCTCAAATCGTGAAGCGAGTTATGCAAAGATATGAACTTTATGAGTTCCCGAGAAACAGTTATAAAGATTTTGTCCTTTAGCTAACTATTGATTAAAGCGTCCTACTTTATTTTCAGCCTAAATAACTATCGAAATAAGTCAAAAAATGCATCCTCGTGATCATTTAAAAATAAAATAAAATATAAGAGATACACCTAGGAATAAGGGAGTCTAAGTGAATAATTGGGCCATATGAGTTTGTGTTAGTTTGCTAACTTATAATAACAAGGATCTCATTTTTAAGCTTGGTTTGGGGAACGTGAAACTTGAGGGTGATAAACATTCATGACATTCCAAAACCCTGATGTAAGTCTTTTATCTTTTTACTTGTTTTCATCCTTTGATTATTTTATAATTTTCTATCTCTTTAATGTCTTGTGTTTAATAAAGGCCAAGGTGGATTGATTATGATGGAAAATATAAAACTTGCTTTGTAATTAATGCATTGCATGAGGACATTGCAATGGTCAAGTGTAGGGGATTTAATAAGTGTGAAAACACTTATCCTTTTACCACTTAATTATAATAATAACCAAGCCAAAACGTGTATTTTATGTCGTAAATGTCGGAATTATGCGTGGTGTGTGTTTTTGTTGTGATTTAGGACTAAAATGTGAAAAGGGAAGAAAACACGGGCTTTCACGTGCTTTTATCGAAGAAAAAGACAAAAGATGAAGTCAAAAGGTTAAGTGTGCAAAAAGAACGGAAGTCCAAGGCCTATTATGAAGATTTATCGAAGAAAAAGTCTAAAGACGGAAGTTTAATGAAGTCGAAGAACCAAGTCTAATTAAAGAAGAAAATTATAAGACGAGTTTAATTTATATCGACAAATCCCGAGACGACGTCGAGAAAGACAAAGAATTAAAATCGAGTCGAGATGAAAAGAAAGGAATAAGGAAGCAACCAACGCCCCTTCCTCCCCTTCTCCCTATAAATAGAGACCTCCCACCTCATTTATGAGTTGTTGGCTATTTGACAAATAGTTCTTCCACCATTTATTTTCATGTCATTTAGTTTCTTGTCAATTTAAATTCCTTGTCTTGCACATTAAATTTGTAAGTTTTAATTTTTACTTTTAGTTGTTAAATCTTTTCCTTTAATCAAGCTTTTCATTATCCATCTTATTTTACTTTTCTTGTTTTTGATTTTGATAGATTCGGATTAAGTATGCATTTTGCTTGATCTTTTTGCTTATTTGATTAAAAAGTTTATCTTTTTATTCCTATCTAAGCTTTTATACGATTTAAGCTTTAAGCTTGTTATGCTTTTTGGCTTATTTCGTATCTAGCTTATGGTCTTTTAAGTTTTCTTAAAAGTTTAATCTTTTAGTTTATTTTATAAAGTTTGCTTATTTTGTGTCTTGAAAGCTTTTAAATTTGTGCTTATTTAGTTCGACTTATTAATGTTTTAATTAAGTTTTTGGTAATTGCTTATTGTTTAAGTGCTTATTTGGTTCGGCTTATTTGCTTATTGTATTCCATCGTAACTTCCTCAAGGGTTTCTGCTTGTTCCGATCGAGTAAGTGTGATCGCATAAACCCCTAGGGTTTCTACTTGCGATCCATTACTTCGATCAAGACTAAGATCACTCACCACGATCTAAGCTACGATCGACTGGTTGCGATCGTGATTGCGATATGTGGCTACGATCTGGAGTCCGATCGTTCACTACGACCCAAGGCTTCGATTGTGGGTACGATCAGTTGGTCACGATAGTCCACTGAGATCCACTTGTTGCGATCGTCGTGGATTGCGATCCAAAACTTCGATCACTGACCTTTGTTTGATTTTATTTCCTGTTTTTTTTATTTTTATTTCAAATTTTACTTTTCCCGCATTTTTACTTAGTGTTGTTTTAAACTTGTTTTATCTTAGTTTAAATTTAAAGTTTTCGTCATTTACTTTTTGTCAAGCTTTTATATTTAATTCGTTTACGTCTTTTGTTTAAGTTTTATTTAGTTTATCGCTTTTATTTATCTTATCATTTACTTTTTAAGCCTTTTATTTTAAAATAGATACTCAACGACAACTCTTTCTTTTATCCACCAAAGACGAATGAGTCACACTTAAAACCGGAGATCAATTCGATTAGACATACTTCAAAGAACGATTTCTTAGCTATTAGTGACTTACTCAAGTGTTTAGTCATTATATAAGTGACTTATTTACTGGTCCAAGCGAAGTAAAGGGATTGTTTGACTAGCGTTGACTTGGCGTCTTATGACGGGTCAAATTCAAGAGTGCAAGTGTTTAAACGAGTAGGGTTGAATAAATGGGATAATATGGATTCATTTGGTTCGTGTCAATGGTTTTGAAATATGAATACTTTAAAAATATTTAATTCATAATATACTTGGTATATATCGATATTTGAGTTCGAGTTTTAACGCACGCCTTATTTTGATAGGTTGCGGTTTTCGTGTTTCCCGGGCATCCATATCGTCGGTGATCGTCATGCTACTACTTTTTATACTCAACTACTGAGTACAATGATTCACTTACTTGTGGATAAGGTGAGTTCATAGCCCCTTTTTTCTTGTACATGGTTTCTAAACGCGGAGTGAGATTTTACATGGTGGGACACAACCATTTAAAAACTGTATGCTATCTAGAACTTGTATGCTTTCCAGACTTTCATTATTATTATTGCTTTTAGTCTATAGCCTTAAATTTCCTCTCCTGATCATGAACCATTAATTATTGAGTACCAAGCGCGAATGTTGTGGGTGGATACATTGGGATTGACTATCCCCGTCTCAAGTACCTTAACGCACTAATATTTGTTTATACTTGAGTATTTAGGCTAAATACTCCCTAGAGGAACTTACATGTGTTAAGCTTCTATTCATGAACTGAACAGTAATAATAATGTTTTGGACTATGGTTAATGTACATAACCATTTCCATATTTACTTGTTTTACAAATAAATGCTTGTGTTCCACACCTTTACTGCTAAACCTATGAATATCACTCAACTTTATGTTGACGATTTTACATGTTTAATCTCAGGTATTATTACTTAGTTTTGCTTGGATGGGAGCCCGCAAGATATGACCGCAACTTGGAGATTACTGTGTTACTTTTAAAACTTTGGTTTTATTTAAAAACTATCAGCAGTTTATTCAGTATTTTGATAACTATAAGTTACAAAACCATTATTAAATAATAAACTTTTCAGCATATAAAACTCTGGGACCTTTGTATAAAAACTCTGATATTTTATGATGTAATGTATATGTTTTTATTACGTCAACTTTGAGTAATTTATAATTCATTGTCACTTGTCCCATGACGTGTTAACCCCTCGTTGCCTAGTTGTTCCATGTCAGATTCTGGGGGTCTCACAGATTGGTATCAGAGCGATGGTTATAGGGAACTGAGTCGTTTTTCAAAACTTAGTCTATAACCGAATGTACAAATATTTCATGTTTTAAAGTGTCAACCACAGAATCTGCCAATGTTGTTAGATATCTGCGCGGGTAACTCTCTAATCCTTATTATTTATTTTAATTATCGTTGTAGTATTTCATCTCTTGATTACATGTTGAAATATTACATTACCCTAATGACGATAATTACTATGTCTTTTCAAAGCCTTCGTGCCTCAGGAATTATCGTTGAATATTACTTGATTACATATGCTCTTACTATATTTCTTGAATTCTTGTCCATGTAATCTTGATCTTGTTACTGTGATTTTAATTTGTTATGATGTTACATACTTGTATTTAGAACGCGTATGCTGCTGACTTTTCATACTCACTTTTCTGAGTACTATTGCTATTCGTTTATGCGTGATATGATTGACCTCATATACTCGTTCGTTTTGAACCGTCTATTTTCTTGACTCATTGTTACATGTTGTGCATACTCTCGTGATACCATTGTTTGGGATTAATAAGTGTTGCTTTCAATGAAACATCTGATTTTCATTTTACTATTGTGCGTGTTACTTTCATTGTTTAAACTCCTTTAAGATATATATTTAGATATCCAATTTGCTTTTCGACCATATTTGATTGGATGTATTGGAAAATAGTCTATAGACCATTATGTAACTCAATGTGTCTCCAAAACGACTAAAGGACATCATGTGAGTCACACAACTCGAAGTATTCCTTGAAACCCGTGTTGAATAATATTGTGAGTTTTCGTAACCTTGACTGACTGTTACGTCATCGTTTAAGCGACACTTGAATATCTATTAAATACTACTTCATTAACCATTCTTCGTTTTTATTTCGAATACAACGTTCGTTGTACCTTGAAAACACCATTGTCATCTTGTAATTCCTCCTCTATTATGTAGCGATTGTTTGAAATATAATTCTACTTCTATAAACATGTACCCTCCCTTTTCATTAACCCTTCTCTCTCCAGGGTGCGACTTGTTAATGTTCCATGTTTTCTCGGTATGTCTTGTGACTTTGAAAATCACGCCGCCAAGAGATCTTCCTTCATTGAATCTTGAAATCGAAGACATGTATCTCATGCGCCGTTCTTGATTTCTTAGTTTATTATGGGCGTTATTGAACTATTTTATACTATGCTTTCCTTACATGCATAATTATACAATTTATTCTTTTTGGTGTTTATGGAATCCATAAGTCTTAATTCTGGATTATTATGAAATTGGATTTAATTTCAAGGTGTCGAAAAATATACTTTATACAGAAAAGTTATAGGTAATTTAACGGTGTCGAGAAAATATTTTTATAAACATTAGACATAAAAATATATTTCTACTTGTTGAGACATTCCTTTAAGACATAAAAATCAACCCGTAAATCCTAAAAACGAGTAAGTTACGCTCATCAGAAATTGTAAAATTTATGAACTTAATTCTGCATATTTCAAAAATATCATTTTGTTGACAGATTGAATGCAAGGGCATTTTCGTCTATTTTTTTATCCGTTTCAAGTCTCGAGTAAAACTAGAAAGTTGTTCAAAATATCGTTTTACATCAAACTGCTTCAGACTTCGAGTCTTAAAAATATCGTCTAGTGAGTTAATTGGTCTGGTCAGACCCCGAAAGTCAAACTTAAAGGTCAAAATTGATAGAATTTAAAAATATGATTTCAAACATTTTAAGTACGTTTGAGCTCGTAATACTCTAATGAATGATATTTCACAATTAAAAATATTGATTGCGTTTGAAAACGTTAAAATAGTAACTTGAGTTAGATCATACAAACATAAATCTTGAACCTTTGAAACCAAGTGATTTGATAAACCAATGATGAACTATATGTTGGAAAAATGAGTACATTTTTATGCGTCACTATTTACGTGTTAGATTTCTAAACCCTCCTAAAATAGAAACTTTTCGGAGTAGTTTTACTATATGGGAACTGACCTTCTATTTTCTTAAAAGTATATTTATGCCAAATAAATTACGATGTGCACACACATGGATTCCTCTATCCTTCCTTTATATATGACTTAATTTTCATTCTAAGTTGTCTTTCTTTACTTCTATCGTACCAGTAATTTGCTCCGAGGTTTGAAGATCTGCTTTCATATCGTTCGTTATCATCTTGACACGTATCTCATAACGATTCCGGCTAAACCCTTTGAAACTTTATCAACTTGTAACCATTTCATTGACTGTCTTGAACTACTCTTTATTACCCTCATGTAACCCACTCGCTATTTTACAAGTTACCATATAAACCCAAACTGGTATTGTTTGCGAATCATTTTATTAAATGTTCCACTTGGACCTTATTAAAATACTGGAATGTTATCTTATAAAATTAATTTATATTAACTTTACAATGTATTTTCGCAACTTGTTCTACCTTGGTTCTTTAAAGAAATCTTGTAACATTGCAATTGTTGATTAAATATCTAGCTAGTAACTTAGTGGCGAAGAGTTTCAAAAATTATTTTGATTTCTACTTTTATAAATGGCATTATATACATATTTTAAATCATATGACATGTAATACTGGTTTGACGAAGCTGATCTTCACATTGCTACAAATTATGCATGTCCTGATCACCTATGCGTAATTGAAAGTCCCTAATCAATGCAAGAAACCCTAATCTTAACTTAATCAACACAAGGTATTACTTTTCAAACGTAATCTTATTATTATATAATAAAGAATTACAAGTGTTATGGATAACATAGTTTGATGACAATGTGTTGTGCACACTTTGAACAACTATAAACCCTAACTTATGAATACAGTCGTAGCTGTTTGATTCACTAAGTTATATGCAATAATGTTATGAATATCTCAAAGTGTTAAACATTAATGCATGGATACACATCCTTTTTATAGTGTTACGAGATTGACCTAAATAGTACTTGATGGTGACTACACAAGCTTTTACAAGTTCCCACATCAGTCACATGATGTCCTTCTATTCTTGGTAGTCTTCCATTATGCTTTAAGGAAACAGTTGTCAAAACAGTTTCCTTTTTCTTCATAGTCTCGAACACACAAATGGCATGTCCAAAGTGTGCTGAGTGTTAACAGGGTATTGCCACCCCTGTTAACCCTCAACCCCTCAAAGTCCCTGATACATCTTGGCTGTTATCCATCACAGCCAATGAGTATGTCTTCAAGTAATCTTTGACTTCCTTGACAATGTCTCTGACATGGACTCCTCTGAGGTTGCTCACAGAGACTTGGATCTCTGTGAGTCTTGCGAAACTTGCTTGCCTCCTAGGCACAGGCAAGGGACTATCTAACAGCCTAATTATGTTTAAATCTATGATCATGGAATCTAACAAGTTTAGATTCCCAACAATCTCCCCCTATTTAAACATAAATAATGCTAGATCTAACTAAGTTAAGGTAAGTGAGTTAACAGCTTCTTCTTACTCATAACAGATCTAAACAAACATACCTCATGATTTTATTAATACTTAAAGAAAAATTACAAGTACATTACATAAGTAAAATAAAAGATGAAGGTAAAAAGGGCTGTGAACATCTTCAATAGTCATCATTTTTAATCCTTTCTTCAGCTTCAGCCAAGTCCAATCTGTTATCTAGTTCATCCTGCAAAGTCTTGGCAAACTTCTTGGAATACTCTGTGTTGATCTTGAGTGACTTCTTGTGACAAAGTAGCTGAATAGTTGAAGCTAAGCACATCTCATCTTCCTTTTGAAAAGCATACTGGCAAGCCCTGTTCATGAATGCCATTCCTCTTTCGGGCTCTGTGTATGTCTGACCATCAACTGGGCCAACAATACCATTGGGGAGGATCAAATCCCTGTGCATGCCATCCACTTGAACATCTTCAGTAACAAAAGTTTCATTAACAATTTGAGAAATTCTTCTTCTTTAGTTTCCAGTCTTTGGGGGTTCTTGTTCAAAAAGCTGTGGTGGGGGATCAATCTTAAGTTTAGCAGCTGTTTCCTTGATCCAGGTAAACTTGGCCTTAATAGTCTTCAGCAGAAGGAAATTTGCCTGTCCATTTCTTTTGGCAGCTAAGGCTTCAAGTTCGAACCATTCTGATAACCCAAGTGTCTTTAGCCTGAAGTTGTCAAACACATTCATATTTCCTGGTTGGTTATCCCTCCATAAGATCATCCTTGGGGTGTTTGTGGATTTATGAATGGTGTATTTGAACTTGGTTATCTTGCCAGGGGCATATCTGTTGTTAACGCAGGCATCATAGTCAGCTTTGACTTTCCTTAGTGCCTCAGCGCGTTTTGCTTCCATTTCCCTCAACCTTTGTTTTTGCTTTTCTCTTTCAGGTGGTGTCATCTTCCTCAGAGTAGCTTCATTCAATTCTTTGGCTGTATTGAGTTCATTTAATCTCTTGAATTCCTCAGCCTGTTTCTCTATTTCTTCAGGGGTTAAAGGAATCTCATTGGAAGGTGTAAATGTTGAGAATTGGGAAAGGTCTATGGTGGATCCTCCTGTCTCTAGCATCACAGCTATCTTCTTGAGTTTGGTGTCTGTGTCAACCAAAACTATCTCCTTTCCTTTCTTCGAGACAGAGGAATCCACACTTATGTTTTTCAAAACATCAGCTCTTCTGATAAATGCTGTCTGAGCCTGTGTTTGGATTGCTTTGCGGAGGGAGCTAACAGTGAACTTTAACTTCTTGGCAGCTGGTTCATCATCATCCCCAGGCTTGCTGGTGTTAACCAAAACCAGAGACTTTGATGAGTCAGCTCCATCTTGAGTTTGTTGCTCACCCTGAGTATTATCCTCATCATCATGTATTATAACAGGTGTGATGACTTGGAGAGGAACAGGTGTAATGGTGGGGTTAGCTGATGATGAGCCTTGTTTAGCAGATGCAAGGCTGAGTGTTGTATCTTTCTCCCCCTCACGTTCATCCTGGCTTCGCAGACGTTTGGATGAACGTGCTTGAAAATGTCTTGCAATCTGTTCAACAGAGGCAGCCATAGCACGTTGCCTTTTCCTTGAAGCCCTGACAATCTTCAGCAGGAGGTTGCCATTTGCATTAGTATTTTCCTGAACACGAATGACAATAAAATTAGCATGACGGTATTGCCTGTTGCGAACCGCATCAAATTGCCTGTGCATGGTTAGCTCATGTTCATGAAACATGGCAGGGACCTCTGTGTCAATGACATCCTTCACTCTAGTAGAAAGGTGACTTAGTCCTTGGGCAACACCTTTCCTGGCACCATCCTTGATTGGCTCAGTAACCGCCTCAGCCACAGCCTTTTGTATGATTCCAGGGAATGTAACAGTGAAGTTGTGCATTTCAGACTTTATTACATCCAGCTTCCTTGATAAACGTTCAATGTCTGACTGATGATGAACAGGCTGAAGATTCTTGATGTTGAGGCTTTGCTGAGCATAATCATCCCCCCTTGGTAAGAGATCAAAGTTAGTCTGGGCAGGATGATCAAACAATAGAAAATCCGCTGTTGGATCATAGGCTGGGCGTTGGAAAACTGTTGTTGTTGAGGTAGCAGAGTTTGGAGTAACAACAGCATCCTTGGGAGGAGGAGTCTTATCGCCAGCTGGTGTGGACACAACTATTTCTTTGGGAGGAGAGACATATAACTGGTCTTCCTCATCTTCTTCATCCTCCTCCTCAAACATCCCTTCAGGGATTTCATCTTCAGGCATGGACTCAATATCAGAGACATAATCCTCCAATGATAGCATTTCTTCATCAGCATTTAACAGAGGCTCTTCATCATTGGGTTTGTCTTGAGTCATTGTATCAGCCTCCTTTTCTTGTTGTACCTGAGATTCGATGACTGGCTGTACAATTTCAGCCTGCAAATTGTTTCAATTAGTAACAGGGAAAAAGATAAGGGGAATGGTCGCCATTTCGCTGTCCCAGAGAGGCTGAGGGTGATTACTCAGCCACTCCAAAGGATAAATCCTTGGGATTCTTTTAAGTGTGAAAAAAATATGGTTAATGATCGCCATTCGCTGCCCCTAGGAAAGCTGAGTGTGATTATTCAGCCCCCCCAAAAGGTTAAAACCTTTGGGACTCTTTTGATTGTGAGACATATGTTGGTTATGGATCGCCACTCGCTGCCCCTAGGAAAGCTGAGTATGATTATTCAGCCCCCCAAAAGGTTAAGAACCTTTGGGACTCTTTTAAGAGTGAAACATATGTGGTTAAAGGTTGCCTGTTACACTGCCCCTAGGAAAGCTGAGGGTGATGATTCAGCTCCCCCTGAAAGGATAAATCCTTTGGGACTCTTTTAAGGAGGGAACCAAGAGGCTGTGTGAAGTACAGCTGATCAAGGTTGAGACATAAGTGTATTCAGGTTGTTGTTAGCCTGAATACTGTCTAGAGGGTGCAGGGTCATCGGGGTGCTTTATAAATACAAATGAATCATTCCCTGGTGCAAAGACAGGGTGTACAGAAGTCTTAAAGGATTTTAAGTGCATTGACAGACTTCTATGGGTCGAGGATTACCCCAACTTCACCACTCTCTCCTACAGACAAGTGAGAGTGGCTGCTTGTGAACCTCTAAAAATGTACACTGATTACCTATGAGATATCAGCTGGATCAGGCTGGTTTCCTGTCGTCTCAGCTGACTTTGAGACACTAGACTCCTGTTGTTTGTCAGCAGATGTATCTGAATCCACATGAGTATCTAGACCAGAGGAGGTGTCAGTCTTCTTTCCCTTGGCCTTAGAGACAGCTTTGGTGTGGGAAGAAGAGGGGATTTTCTTCTTCTTAGGCTGTTGGCCAGAAGAAGCCTTGGACTTGGTAGTGTGCTGCCCAGAGGTCAAAGACTTAGACTTGCCAGGCACACTAGAAGTATTCACCTTCTCAGAAGAAGGGAGCAAGGGCTTCTCAGCTGTTGGTAGTTGGTTGGCCACATTCATCATATGAGCGGTGACAGGGACATCTTCAGCTCCTATTTCTTTATAGATGGCACCTGTGATGCGGTAGGGCTTAAGAGCAGTCAAAGCATTGTTGTGGTAGTTGTCTCACAGCAGACTTTCGAAGATCAGAGACAGGAAGCGCACATAGCATATATTCTTTTCCCTGACTTGATTCCTTCCCTTCAGCTGTTCTACAAGGTTGGAGTAGAGAATGCTTCCAACATCAACATCAGCTCCCCAGATTAATCCATATGCAATAGCCTGATGGTTGAAAGACATCTGATCCTGTGATCCCTGCATTCCTCCTAGGGATTTAACAATGTGGGTGAAGAGGACACGCCACATGGGAGTGAAATACTTAATCTTCAGGGGAGATTTGGAGAGGACCTCAGCTGGTGTAAGGGCAGCGTTTACGTCATGGCATGGTTTGAGTGTGGCCAGGGCTTCTTTGACAGCCTTTTTATCAATTACCTTCGGGCATTCATCTCCATGCTTCAATCCGGCCACACTTGAGAAATCTTTAAGGGAGAAGGCGAAAGGGTGTTCATTGCATGAAAGGCTAAATGTTATGGTGTCATCAACCACCTCAGCAGAGTACCAGAATTCCCTAAGGTATTCTTGGTAAAAGGTGGATGGGGATTTGGTGAAGGCTTCACTTAGGTCACAATTCTGCATGAAACTGACCAGATCTGAATAGGTGCTATTGGGTGCCTTAATCCATCCAATGGCGTTGTTGGAGGCGAGGATGCTTTCGTTGATCTCGAAGTTAACATTTGCTGCTTTAGGAACTGAAAATGCCATGGATTCGAGGTTGAATGTGAAAGAAAATGGCGGATAGGTTAAGAGAGAGAAGAAATTAGAGAGAGAAATGATTTGAGAAATAAGAATGGTGGTGGGTGAGAAGAGAGAAGAGACAATATATATGTTCAAATTACGTAAACAGTTATTCAACCGCATTAAATGCAAAGTGAGAAAATGACTGTTCACGTGGGTCCCTTGACCTTTCAAAACTTATTTGTCTCCTCGTTATTCGAAAAATAAATGATTAAATATTTGAGAATGTTTTTTGCATTTACTTAGAAAGTAACTACCTAGTTTCATGTGAAAAACATTTAATATAGAATCAATCATTTAATGAACACATTTAATATCAAGCCACAGGCTTTGAGATATTGAGCATCCCTAGCTCATCAACTAGCCTGTTGAACGAAGTTTCAGCCAAAGGCTTTGTAAAGATATCAGCTAGTTGCAGCTCTGTGGGAACAAAATGTAGCTCAATATCTCCCTTCATTATATGATCCCTGATAAAATGATACCTGATATCAATGTGTTTTGTACGAGAGTGAAGAACAGGGTTGTTGGATATGGCAATGGCGCTGGTGTTGTCACAAAACATTGGCACTTTGTCATACAAAATTTCATAGTCAGCCAATTGACTTTTCATCCAGAGCACCTGAGCACAACAGCTGGCTGCAGCGACATATTCTGCTTCAGCTGAAGACATAGCCACAGAGTTTTGCTTCTTAGCACTCCATCCAACCAATTTTCCTCCTAGGATTTGACAGCTCCCTGAAGTGCTTTTCCTGTCAATACAGCATCCAACATAATCTGAATCTGAATAGGCCTTGAGATCAAAGCCTGATTCCTTTGGATACCATAGGCCTAGGGATGGTGTTCCTTTAAGATACTTGAAAATTCTCTTAACAGCCACTAGATGGGATTCTTTTGGGTTAGCTTGGTACCTTTCACAGAGACATGTGGAGAATTGGATATCTGGACGACTAGCTGTTAGATAAATGAGTGACCCAATCATGCCTCTATATAAAGTCTCATTAACAAAGACTCCTGACTCATCAGGGCCCAAGTTGTTGGGTGGAAGCATGGGACATTTCACTGATGCACAATCAGCTAAGTCATATTTTTTAAGTAAATCCTTAACATACTTTTCTTGACAAATTGAAATTCCCTTAGGACATTGTTTAATTTGAAAACCCAAAAAGTAAGTTAATTCACCCATCGTACTCATCTCATATTTCTTGGTCATTAATTTAGCAAAACGTTTACTAAGATTGACATTTGTTGACCCAAAGATGATATCATCCACATAAATCTACACAATGATGAAATCACTCTTATCCTTGAAGGTAAAGAGTGTTTTATCAATAGAACCCCTGACAAATTTATTTTCAGTTAAGAAATTGGAAAGAGTTTCATACCATGCTCTTGGAGCTTGTTTCAGCCCATACATTTCCTTGTGAAGTCTATACACATGGTTGGGAAACTCGCTGTTCTCAAATCCTTCATGTTGTGCAACATACACTTCCTCAGCCAAATCACCATTGAGGAATGCACTCTTTACATCCATCTGATACACAGTGATGTTCATATAGGCAGCATAAGCAAGGAAGATTCTGATGGCTTCAATTCTAGCAACTGGAGCAAATGTTTCATCATAATCAATTCCTTCAGTCTGAGAGAACCCCTGTGCTACTAGTCTGGCCTTGTTCCTGATGATGTTCCCAATTTCATCCATCTTATTTCTATAGATCCATCTAGTTCCTGTGATATTCTTTCCAGGTGGAGCTGGCACTAGTGTCCATACTTTGTTCCTTTTGAACTGATTGATCTCTTCTTGCATAGCAGCTACCCATCCTTCTTCTACCAGAGCTTCAGCTACTCTTTTAGGTTCAATTTGTGAGAGAAATTCAGCAAAGAGACATTCATTTGCTGAGGCTGACTCTGAGTCTTGGATTCGCTGTCTAGTTGTGACCCCTGCATTAGGTTCCCCAATAATGTTGACAAGAAGAATGTGTTGATCTCTTGACCACTTATTTTGAGGAGCTGGGGACTCAAGGACAGGAACACTTGTGGGCACAGCTGGTATAATTTGAGTTTCATCCTGTTGACTAGGAGGGCTTTCTTCAAAGACTACTTCAGTGTCAGAGTTTTCTTCAGCCATATCAAAAGGTGCTATTTCATTATCAGTAGGAGAGTCTTCAGGGATTTGAAGAATTGGTGAGTCATCAATAGCATTAGAAGGAGAAGGACTACCAGAGGTTTGAGGTTCTTCTTCATCAAGTTCCTGAGAGGTAGGAACTTCTACGTTGTGAGTAGACAGAGGGTCAAAGGCCGGGACATAAGGAGTGAGAGTGTTGGAGTGATGATGACTGGTAGGTCTGGGTTCTGTGAACTCATCACTTGGGAAAGATACATTTTCATTAAAATCAATTCCATCACCCTCTGTTCCTGTTCTCTGTATGACTTCATCATCTTCATTGAATCTAACGTGGAAGGTTTCTTCTACTTCTTGTCTTCTGATGTTGAATACTCTAAAGGCTTTAGCTGTTGGAGAGTATCCCAAGAAGAAACCATCATCAGCTTTTTCATCAAACTTTCCAAGTTTATCTCTGTAGTTATAAATGAACACAGGGCATCCAAACACATGAAAATAGCTGACATCTGGAGACCTCTTTCTGAAAACTTCATAGGATGTTTTACCATGTCTTTTGACAATGATTGATCTGTTTTGTGTGTAGCAGGCAGTGTGAACAGCTTCTCCCCAAAATTGCTTTGGTAGGGCTACACCATTCAACATAGTTCTGGCTACTTCAATCAAATTCCTGTTTCTTCTTTCAGCCACACCATTTTGTTCAGGGGTGCCAGCTGAAGAGAAGTTCTGTGAAATCCCTTTTTCATCATAAAAAGATTCAAGTTGATGATTCTTGAATTCAGTACCATTATCACTTCTTAGAGCTTTGACTCTAACATCATTCATATTTTCAACCTGTCTGATGAAGGACATGATGGTTTCAGCTGCATCACTTTTCCTTCTGAGGAAGAACACCCATGTGTATCTTGAAAATTCATCAACAATGACCAAGGTGTATTTGTTGTGATTAATGGTCTGAGGTTTGACAGGCCCAAACAAATCCATGTGAAGGAGATGTAAGCACTTGTCAATAGAGAATGATTGCCTAGTCTTGAATGAAGACATGAGATGCTTTCCTTTGACACAGGCAGAACAAGTCTTGTCTTTAGAAAACATTACTGAAGGTAGACCAGCAACCAGGTTTTGTGTGGCTATCTTGTTGATGTTCTTGAAGTTGAGATGAGACAGTCTTTTGTGCCACAGCCAATTGACACTTTCAGAGGCTTTAGCAAGAAAACAATTTGAGCTGTCTTCAGAGCACACAGCCATGTTGATGACATAAACATCTCTCCTTCTAGGTGCAATCAGCACAACATCATTGTTTTTGTTGAATATGGTTCCCTGAGTCTTAGTAAACAAAACCTTATAGTCAGCATCACACAATTGGCTGATGCTAATAAGATTGTGTTTAAGACCATTCACATATGCAACCCTGGTAAATGTAATCCCATTGCAGTTCACTGAGCCATATCCTTATGTGTCACCTGAAGAGTTATCTCCAAACACCACTTTAGGACCTGGCTCCTTTGAGTATCTGTGCAGGTATTGTTGAATCCCTGTCATGTGTCTAGAACAGCCACTATCTAGATACCATACCGATTCCTTGAGATATTTCTGCACAGATACATAGAAACAGGTTAGTTCCTATGGTGAACCCACTTTCCAGTGGGTTCCCTGAATTGCTTATTAGCAACTCTTGTGTTCCTGAAGAACTTTTGGCGTTGGGAGGGACAGTTCACTGTTTCATGGTTATAACTTCCACAGATATCACACCCAGGGAAGTCACCACACTCGTCTGAGTGATGATCTATGAACCCACATAATTTACAGGGAGGATAAGGTTTGTAATTTCCCTGTTGTCTTTTGGAACTCTGTGGTCTATCCCTAGAGGGTGTCTGAGCTCTTTTAGCTGCCATGTGTCTATCATGATCTAAAGTCATATGGTGAGAGTTTTTACATACATTTCAATAAGGTTTGATTAACCTTTCCCCTTTGGGTTCACCCAGGACTGACTTAGGTTCATGTGAAGTAGAGCATTCAGCGGAAGGCTTAATGTGTTGTTTCAAGAGTTCTACTTCTTTCATAAGAGACAACAGGCGATCTTCAGTAGTAGGGTCAACCTTATTCACAGCTTTAGTAGCAACAGGCTTAAAAGCTACTTGTTTACCAGTTTGTTTAGCAGACACATGAAAAACTTTAGCTGGAGGTTTCTCAATATCAGAACTAAGTTCACCCTTAGTAGTTCGAGAGGAACTGCTAGGTTCAACTCCAGAGAGTTTGGTCAAAGGTGGTAACTCAGTCACATCTTCAGAGACAGGGTCATTAGTCAAAGTGGTATCTGACATATGAATAGTCTCTGTAGATTTAAAGACAATGTCTTTGGGTTTGGTGAGAATTCTCAGCTTATTTTTCTTAGCAGATATATCCCTTTTTAAGTCAGCAGGCACTTCATCCCTAAGCAATTGATCTATAGTAAACCTAGCACACAGCCATTTTTCAATAACCTTGTTTAATTCAGAGACTTGATCATTTAAAGCAATGTTTTTCAAGGTTAATCTTGCTACTTCATTTTGCAGGGATATTTTCTCTAAATTAACCCGCCTGAGAGTTTCACATTCAGCTTTAGCATTTAGCATTTCAGATTTAACAGAGTGAAACTTATCAAGTAGGTTCTTTCTTTGTTCCTCAACAAAGTGTAAATCAACAATGGTGTAATCAAGGACATGCTTACGTTCATCACTATCAGACATAGATAAAAGCCTGTGTACCTTTTTCATTGTGATGTCAACCCATTGTCCTGATCTTGCATCACCTTTTCCAACAACTGGTTCATCCTCAGCTACCGCCATGAAAGCCCTGACTCTGGTGGTATCTTCTTCATCTGAAGTCAGTGGTTCATCATTCCAATCATACGTTTCAGCAACCAACCCTTTCTCTGTCTTTTTCTCACTACCCTTCTTCTTGGACAGAGCTTCAATTTTCAAGTTCATTTGTTCTAACTCAGCTTTAAGTGCCTTGTACTTATTTTTGTAATCCTTCTTCTCAGTGTCTGATGAATTGGATTGATGAGATGAGTTATTATGTTGTTTGAACTTGTAAGGTTTGGATGAAGATGATGGATAAGAGGGTGAGGATGTCTTGGTGGAAGGACAGTCTTTTTGAAAATGTCCAAGCTTTCCACAGGCAAAGCAAGTTTCT
Source organism: Glebionis coronaria (assembly GCA_025667525.1). Lineage (NCBI taxonomy): Eukaryota > Viridiplantae > Streptophyta > Magnoliopsida > Asterales > Asteraceae > Glebionis > Glebionis coronaria. The sequence continues at coordinate 575,569,562 of CM046879.1, read as the reverse complement.
TTTGACCTGTCGGTTGGTTTACTAGCTGATCCTACTCTTCCTGATCTTTTGAAGTATCTTCTTTGGTTGGCTAGCAAGGCTCTTTCATGGAACTCTGCATTAAGGTCTGTCAAGAACTCTTGGCTGCTACGGGTATCTTCTTCAACATCAGAATTGCTGTCACGAGAATGTGTTGCAGAGATCAATGCTTTGGAAGATGCTCCTTGGACTACAAATGTTTCAGTCTCTGACTTGTAAATAGTATCAATCAGCCCTTCTTCATAATTGTACTTTCCATAGAGCTGAGTAAGGGTATCATTTTTGATTGAGTTGTTAGCTCTCTGAGTCTGATTCATGCTCAGCCACTTTCTTGGAAGGCTGTTGACAAAAGTGGCATTGATCTCAGCTTGACCAATAGTGACATCATTCATTGCTAGGTCATTGAGAAGAATCTTCAGCCTAGTATAGGTTTGCTGAACCTTTTCACCTTCAAGTGACTTGAAGGCATTGAACTGAAGTCTGAGTGCCTGAATCTTTGTCTCTCTTGTTTCAGAGGGTCCTTCATGGCCAAGGATGAGGTATGTCCACATTCGTTTAGCTGTGGGACACTGAATGACAGACTTCATGATATGTTTGGGAAGACAGGATATTATGATGCTTTTGAGACGTTTATCTTGGTTTGCCGATTTCCTATCAGCTGGAGTCCATTGTTTGAGAGGTTTGGGAAGAGGGTTTTCTTCAGTGAATGTAAGCGCCATGGGAATATAAGGACCATTTTCTAAAATTTCTAGAAGAAAAGGTTCAAGCCCATCAAGATATACGAGAAATTGACTCTTCCAACTGGCAAAATCTTCTTCATCAAAGAGTGGTACACTTGTGACATGTGATCCACCTCTTGAGTCAAGAAGTTGGGGTAGATCATCGTTATTGGCAGGAGGGTTGAGTCTTGGTGAAGATGGGTTTGTGGAAGGTGATTGTGGTGGGTTAGAAGTTTCTGGCATGGTGGATCTTGATTATAAAACTGAGAATGATGTTTCTTGAAGGTTTTAATATCAAACACCGCTCTGATACCAATTGAAAGTCCCTAATCAATGCAAGTAACCCTAATCTTAACTTAATCAACACAAGGTATTACTTTTCAAACGTAATCTTATTATTGTATAATAAAGAATTACAAGTGTTATGGATAACACAGTTTGATGACAATGTGTTGTGCACACTTTGAACAACTATAAACCCTAACTTATGAATACAGTCGTAGCTGTTTGATTCACTAAGTTATATGCAATAATGTTATGAATATCTCAAAGTGTTAAACATTAATGCATGGATACACATCTTATTTATAGTGTTACGAGATTGACCTAAATAGTACTTGATGGTGACTACACAAGCTTTTACAAGTTCCCACATCAGTCACATGATGTCCTTCTATTCTTGGTAGTCTTCCATTATGCTTTAAGGAAACAGTTGTCAAAACAGTTTCCTTTTTCTTCATAGTCTCGAACACACAAATGGCATGTCCAAAGTGTGCTGAGTGTTAACAGGGTATTGCCACCCCTGTTAACCCTCAACCCCTCAGAGTCCCTGATACATCTTGGCTGTTATCCATCACAGCCAATGAGTATGTCTTTAAGTAATCTTTGACTTCCTTGACAATGTCTCTGACATGGACTCCTCTGAGGTTGCTCACAGAGACTTGGATCTCTGTGAGTCTTGCGAAACTTGCCTGCCTCCTAGGCACAGGCAAGGGACTATCTAACAACCTAATTATGTTTAAATCTATGATCAGGGAATCTAACAAGTTTAGATTCCCAACAGTAATTTAGAAGGAGCCATGCAAGACCGAATAGTAGTCACCTTAAATATTTGACAAAGAATCAACTTTTTAATTATGTTCCTTAAAAAGTTAGATAAAATAAAGTTTTGAAAACTTTTACATTTTATGCGAGTAGCACCAGTTCCCGACATATACATATGAATCCTTATCTTTTCTTGAACAAAGTACACGCCTCAAACACATATTTCCTTACTCAACGATCCTTGTTTTACATGTTACCTCATCTTCCTTCGTGACATAATTCTCATTACCACTTGTCTAAATTCTTACCATTGATACAAGACTTGAAAGTTTCAACATTATTATGCTTCTACATCGATCTACCTTCTCTATCTAGTTTGGTAGACCGTCGAAACGCATCTGGACGCGTATAATGATTTAGGACTGGACGTGAACAATGATTTCATGTATTGTCATGATGTGCGTTAGACTCTATTGCCTTGAAATTCATTCGTGTGAACCACGTATTGATTCCGCCTTTCATTGCTAATGTTGTTCATCTTACTGAAATTTCTCTTAAGTAACTTCTTAAGAATTTTCTTAGATTTGAAAATTAATTGTGTGGCTTTCTCTTTCGATCATGTATCGACCACCGAGAACTTAATAAGTCGTTGTTGGTGACGCCAACCACACTTGTGAACTAATATTGTTAAATCCCTTGTTTCTTATTGCCCATACCATCAATGCATCTATTCAATCATGTTCGTTATAAATTTGGTACGAATTACGTTTTATTCTCTCGTGCTATTACACGTACTCTAATTGTTGATCGTTATTCGTTTCATAATCGTTTGCTATTTTGTCACTTTCTGAAAACCAGAAACTGTCACATGTTTACCATCTAATGCAGTAAACACCTTCTTGGATTTCTAAAAATTATTATTAATTTTAAGAACGTTTTATACATTTTATCAAATGTTTAAATTACCAAAATAACTGTTTCAAGATAAATATTAGATCTATGCATCCTCTTTGGTCGATTTATAAATAATGTTTAAAAGGATGTCAAGCGGTATCTTTTAAATTATTTGATATTATCATACTTTACTTACAACCCAATGAAATTATCAATTTAATTTATAATTTCTAACAATAATTCTAAAGAATTTGGAAATTTGATTTTCTCTAAATGGTAACATTAAACTTGAGTCTTTAACAATAATTTCATATTCCCATCCAAAAGTGCTTAAGCCGATCAAGATAATTACTTTGAACTATTCTACTTTTTGACTTTGAAATTCTAATCAAGAAAAAAGATATAGCAACTGCTTACTCACTAAATGTATATAGTTTGATTTCAAATCACTAAATATTGTAAAGTTTTCTTTTAATCAAGAAAGTACCAAAACCGAGTTTTACAATAATACAAATGCTAGACAGATAATTGTGACAACTTGTAATCTGAATGCTTATATGTAATTCATTTTTCCTTTCTATTTCTCTTGTATTTAGATTGTTACGTTTTAAAATTTTCATGTTTTACAGTTGCTTCATTTGCGATTCCTTGTTGATTAACAATCTTGATTCATTTTAGCGCACTTTATCTGTTTAAGCAATTCTTGTGTTCATTCTATTTCTCTATAATTCCCCATACTGAAAGGTCATTATTCTAATCCAAGTTTGAAGGTATATTCCAAAAGGAGTTAAGAAACTGAAACGTAGTGAATTCCAATCGTGAAGGTACGTCGTGGTGCATAAATTACCTGGGATGCAATGAGTTTGTTCTACACTTTGCCTCTCCATTTGTTTGTATCTTCCTCCGTCTCCAGTAGAACTCTAAGGGACCAGAGTTCCTTTAGGGGGGTAGACTGTAAGAACCCGTACTCTCCTAGTATTATTTTATTCTTTTATTCGTAATTCATGAATTTTACAACGTATTACATTTTCTTGTATTCTTATTTTAAAATCACCAACATGCATTTTACAATGAGTTTACTCAAATCAATGAATAACGAGGATTACTAACGATCACGATACCGACGGATGCCCAAAATTTTACGTTTTATTATCGATTGTTTCGATAATTAATATTTTCAACGATTTCGTTTTAATTATGTGTTAAGTCGTGTAGGGAAACCATATTATCATAATTATGATGCATTTTAACTTTTGAAAAGTATTTTTACGAAATCCGATCCCCGTAAATATTTTCAAGATTTACTAATAGTCATTTTCTACCCTTTAAACTATTAAATTTCTTTTAGGTCCAAAACTATCCAATATTTGAAAATTCTACCCTGATCTTACTATATAAACCTTCTACCTAATTTTCTTCTCATTTTATCATACAAAAACACACACAATCTAAAAAAATGCTCTCCCTCCCCTTCTTTCTTATTAATGCTGCCACCCTAAACCACCACAAAACACCCCTTAATCATCAATTTTAACTTGAATCTCTTAAAACTAATCAAAGTCCACATCCTAAAATCTTCTTGTGATTCTTATGGTACCAAAATCTCCCACATGCATCAAGGTTTTCAAGATTTTATGATTTTATGGTTGGAACATGTTTTGATCATTATGAATGTGATGATCTTGGTAAGATCATCATGTTATGCTCCTAAAAAGTTTTATTTTTGGTCTTTGATCTTGTTAAATTTGACAGGAAAATGTATTAGGAGTTGTTTTGTTGATGGGTATGATAGTAGGGTAATTTTAGAGGTATGGGATTGATTAGAATTAGTTGAAAAATTTATTTAATATGATTTTTAAAGAAGGTATTTTGGACAGCAGGCTAGAGCATATTTTTCGTGGGTCAAAGTGTGATAAAACCTTGATATTATAGGATAATATTATAATGGTTGTCGAGACGCTCGTTTTGATATAAGATAGAGCTTCTAACTCATTACGGATCAAAAGTTATGCTAGTTTTAGTATTCGTGTACCGGGAGACGCAAATCGGCACAATCCGAAATTATGGCTGATTTTGGGTCGACTCTCGGGGACTTTAGGCATGGTTAGATAAATGATACTACTGGTTTTTAAGGTTTATAAACTTAATATGATGAGTCTAGTATTGGTTTTAAAAGGCGGATTGTCAAGATAATACTTTTAAAGTGGTATAAACGGTTTATTGAAACAAGTATACAATTATATCCCAAATTCTAGAGTCGAGTAAAGTGTCGAGCTGATGGGTTTTAAAGTATGAAATTTGGCTCAAATTTTGGCAGGGTCTTATACAGGTTATAAGTGACGTTTACACCAAATTTCATCTAAATTGGAAAAGTCTAGATAGGGTAGATCGGTGTGTACATTCGGAGTGTACTTGCTGATTTGTATTTTGGACACATAGTTCAATGCTCGTGTAGCGTGAGTTTGAGTATTCACTATTGGACAGGTTGACTTACTCAAGTATTTAGTCATTATATAAGTGACTTAGATACTGGTCCGAGCGAAGTAAAGGGATAGTTTGACTTGCGTTGACTTGGTGTCTTATGACAGGTCAAATTTAAGAGTGCAAGTGTTTAAACGAGTAGTGTTAAATAAATGGGATAGTATGGATTCATTTGGTTCGTGTCAATGGTTTTAAAATATGAATACTTTGAAAATATTTAATTCATAATATACTTGCTATATATCGATATTTGAGTTCGAGTCTTAACGCGCGCCTTATTTTGATAGGTTACGGTTTTCGTGTTTCCCGGGCATCCATATCGTCAGTGATCGTCATGCTACTACTTTTTCTACTCAACTACTGAGTACAATGATTCACTTACCTTTTGGCTAAGGTGAGTTCATAGCCCCTTTTTACTTGTACATGGTTTCTAAACGCGGGGTGAGATTTTACATGGTGGGACACAACCATTTAAAAACTTTATGCTATCCAGAACTTGTATGCTTTCCAGACTTTCATTATTATTATTTCTTTTAGTCTATTGCCTTATGTTTCCTCTCCTGATCATGAACCGTTAATTATTGAGTACCAAACGTGAATGTTGTCGGTGGATCCATTGGGATTGACTCTCCCCGTCTCAAGTACATTGACGCACTAATATTTGTTTATACTTGAGTATTTAGGCTGAATACTCCCTAGAGGAACTTACATATGTTAAGCTTCGGTTTATGAACTGAACATCAATAATAATGTTTCGGACTATGGTTAATGTACATAACCATTTTCCTATTTACCTTTTTTACAAATGAATGCTTGTGTTCCACACCTTTACTACCAAACCTATGAATATCACTCAACTTTATGTTGACGATTTTACATGTTTAATCTCAGGTATTATTACTTAGCTTTGCTTGGATGGGAGCCCGCAAGATATGACCGCAGCTTGGAGATTACTGTGTTACTTTTAAAACTTTGGTTTTATTTAAAAACTGCCAGCAGTTTATTCTGTATTTTGATAACTATAAGTTATAAAACCATTATTAAATAATAAACTTTTCCGCATATAAAACTCCGGGACCTTTGTAATAAAACTCTGATCTTTTATGATGTAATGTATATGTTTTTATTACGTCAGCTTTGAGTCATTTATAATTCACTGTCACTTGTACCATAACGTGTTACCCCCTCGTTGCCTATTTGTTCCATGTCAGATTCTGGGGGTCTCACAATGTAGACCTTTAAATTAGCATAGACCTATTCAACCAATCATAATCACCCATATTTAAAAAACCCACTTTCCACCACTTTTTTAAAAACTAAATATCTCACAAACGGTAAATCGTTAATAAATCAACTTTCTATCGAGGGGCACATATATATACTTTCGACGAACATTTTTTTTTACTTTTTTTCTTAAGTCACGTATGAGAGAATCATATATGATTCGTCACGAATCATATATGATTTTCAGAAAATCATATATGATTCGTGATATGAATCACATATGATTTTCTAAAAATCATAAATTGTTTCGTGACGAATCATATATGATTCTCTTAGGCGTGACTTAAGAAAAAAAAAATCGAAAAAAATTCGTCGAAAGTATATACATGTTCCCCTAGATAGATAGATGATTTTATTCTCGTCGCGATGATATGTTTTGTTTTACGTAACGATGAACGGTTTGTGATATATTTAATTTTTATAAATGAGTTTTTTTGTTACATGATAAAAATGAATGGTTGTGATTAGTTGATTGAGTCTATTATGCTAAATTGAGGTTTATGTTGAACTTTTTCCTAGTTTGGTAGACATCCCCTAAAGTCACTTGAGATAACCATTTTTAGGAGAATAAAATTGTAAGCGAAAACAATGTAGACAAAATTAAAGGTTTAAATAAAACTAACCATCAAATGTTTGTGTCGTCATGTGTTTGTATTTGGGCTAAAAATAGGATCATGAACGACCTGATCTAACACTACTACACAAATAGTCTTTACCCACGAAATTTTTCTCATGGAACAAAAACCGTGGGAAATTTGACACGGTATTCTGTTAATCATAAGATTCAAAGCTATTTAGGGGTGATCCGGAGGTCGGAGAGGATAAAATAAGTGTTTAGACATTTTAGAGAGAGAAAGATTACAAGGTGAAAGGAGTGTGTTTATTTTAAAGAGAGAAGTGAAAATAAACAAATGGGAATCCTCACCCCTCCATGGAAGTATGGAGGGGTATATATAGGCTAAACAAGGAGTAACTTTGACAACTTGTCAATAGTAGTCCCTCCACATTTTCCGATCTGAATATAATGTAATTCCGTAAATGGCGCTCACATTTTAGGGCTAACAATATTCCCCCAATGTGGAGACATACGGAATTACTTACAATGTTCCTAACAAGTAAAAATACAACAAAATAAAGTCTTCCAATGCGCTTCTAATGCTGAGGATGTCTTTTAGTTCTTCTTGTCTTCATACCTTGTACCTCAGCTTGAATCCTCTTTGTCTTTGCTTGTTGTGGAACAATTGTAATATGCATGATTTGGATTAACTTCCCCCTAATTCATGCAGCATGTATTAAAAAACTTTCTTCATAGACTTCTTTTTAACGAAGTTTCTGAATCAGAAACCAATATCTGTATCATAAGCAGATTCAGACACTTTGATGTAGTTTGAACAATCTTCTAGCTCATCGGTTTAAGTGCACAGGGAAAATTTGTAGAAGAACCACACCAGATAATACTGCTTCTATACTGTCTCATGTCGTTTGGTTTTTGGTGATAATCCGTTTGGGGTAACATGCAGGAAATCAGTAACAATTCTTCTCACGCCTGCAGATTCATAAAAAATCATATAAAGTAAGTAGATACCATTCCATGTACACTACTTCCCCTGGAAGTTGATCCGATTACTTCAAAGTACACGATCTTCCCCCATGATGATTTTGAACTCTCGGAAGCATCATTATCGTGGACGTCCATATACTCGAGAAGCTCTTAGTCTTAAGCGTCTTGAAAAGTTTTGAAAGTCGTTGAGAAACTTTGAATTTTTTTTTCTTAGACTATGAAGTACCATTGTCGTTATGAGGCTCATAAATATCCCGTGAGAATTGATTGCTGATTCCATCTCTCTCTGTCTAACTTACCAACCTCGAATTCATTCGGCTATTGTTGGGTCAAAAAGTTGATGTGGCAGAAACTCAAAAAAATGAAGAAAACGTGAAGATTTTTCCAAGCGTTGTTGTGACCAAATTGGACGCTGACATGGCTTTAGGCGAACGTTGACAGGATTATAGCCGTTGGGCGTTGATGGGTTATATTTGACCGTTGACACTCAATGGGACCTACCCAGTTGTTACTTTTTGACATATTTTCAAGCCGTAATTTTAGGAGTTGTTACTTTCATTAAATGCATGAGATAACTTATAACTTTTTCAATATTTTCATGATTAGTTTTTGAAAATCTTTGCCTATTTTTGGGCCAATCACATGCATTGTTTATCTCCTATAAATTTGGCTCCTATTTTTAAAAACAGGGTATCTATAATTCTTGTCTAACACTTTTCTCTTATCAACCTTCATCTTCTACACTTAAAATTAACAGCTTTCATCAATGGCACCAAGATTTAACTCAGCAGAATTGGATTTGGGGTTCAAGTCTCAACACAACATGATTGCTTATCTTGTTGCTGATAATACTTTGTTCCCTCAATACACACAAATGGTGGCGTATTTGAACGCATCCCCATTAAGGTATGCTCTTTCTCATGCACCACTCATTCCAGTCACACACATTAAACAGTTTTGGAACACTGTTAGTTCCTCAACAGTTAATAGAGTGACCATATTAACTTCTATTGTTCATGGGAGATCTTGGGTGGTTACTGAGGCCTTGGTACGCCAGGCCTTGCATCTTGATGATGCTGATGTTATAACCATTCTTCCCATAACTGAAATAGAACAAGGGCTTAGGGCTTTGGGATATCCAATTCCTGATGAAGGTACTCTTAATAAGTACCATAAGCAGGAATTTCCCCCAGCCTGGAAGTATCTCATTCACATTCTCCTTCAATGTTTGAGTCCTAAATGTACTGCACACAATGAGATCAATAGATCCATTGCAACTGCTATTGTGTGTATTGCAACAGGGCAAAAATATAACTATTCTAAAATGATTTTTGAAGGGATGTGTAAAAACAAGGGGACAAAAATGACTTTAGCTTATCCCCGTTTTCTGCAAATGATTTTTGATGATCAAAGATATTGTTCAAGGGATCACAATGATTTTTATAAAATCCCTGAACAAAAGAAAGCTATTTTTACCAAGATGAATTCACCACCTCATAGAGACTTACCTTTAACCCCAGCCATGCTTGCTGTTATTGCAGCAGCACAACCCCAACCAGACCCCCAACCTCACATTGATCCTCAACCACAACTTGAACCTATCCCTGAACCTTTACCCTCACCTGAACAAATGCAACTTAACCAAGAACCCTTTGACGCTGACACATCTAATGTGGGCGTTGATGTGCCTATTTCCAACGCTGAAACCCAACCATCACAATCCCAAACACCCCTTAATATAGGTTGATCAAACGCCATTCTTCCCATTCTATCCATTCTTCCACACCATCTTCCACACCACCTGAATATAGGTTGATCAAACGCCAAAGGACTGCTGGAGAGTTCTCCTCTGGTGGTCCTAGCCATGAAGCAGAGAGAACCACCACCACAAGTGTGGCTGGTGACCTGGATGAGGCTGGGACTATTGGTTCTGGCTTAGAAGCTGGCCAAGGCAGTCCCACCATAATTAAGTCCTCATCCATGCCCAATGAACCTGACTTGGGAGGTCAAATCCCCATTTCAGAGGAGGGCAGACTGGAACCAATGACTCTTTTGGAATTAACGGCTGTCTGCATTAGCTTGCAAAAGCAAAATGCAGACTTAGTACAAATTGTCAGCTCACAAGGCCTTGAACTCAAGCAATTGAGGGAGAGGATTGTTGTTTTGGAGAGTGATCATGCTAGGAGAGGTATGGAGGAGTCTTCCAAAGGGGAGGAAGATCAAAGAAATCTGAGTGATAAGAGCAGTCAAGATGGTCAATCATTGGATGTTGCTGAAGCTTTTACTACTTTGAAGGAACAAACAGGTTTTGATACGTCCTTAATCTCTCCAACCAATCTAAATTTATCATTTACAGCAATGTTGAGAGAGGTTACACAAGGCGCTGAGGGAAAATATTTGAGCGTTGACAAGACAAGAAGGGACGCTGACAGAAGTGAACGCTGACGAGTATAGGTCAGCCGCTGACAAGGTTTGCATAGACGCTGACAGAATAAGTCAACGCTGACAGCGTTGACAGTGTCGTCCGATATATGAACTTTAACGCTGATAGGTATTGTCCAATATTGGACAATACATCTGTCAAAGATATTGGACAGAAGAAGATATTGGACAACACAAAGTTTGCTGCTGTTGAGAAAATTGGACGTTTTGAGCACACAAAAAGGAGGATTATACACATGAAGGTACATGGAATCTCCATTTTAATCTAGAATATCATGTTGATATTTATGGCTCGGATATTTTTTAAAGGAATTAATGGTCTTAAAGCAAGTTAACAACTATTTGTGAGAATTTGATGGATATTTTAAACTATGTAATCGGGATAGCCTTGTGAAAGAGTTATCCATTGCCATACTTTTACATATGATATGAAGATGTTATTCCATTAAATTCGTCATGAAGAGGTGTTGGCTTAAGGGGAAGAGTTCTTATGGTAAGTTTGATGATTGAAGAAGATTTTCGCGAGTTTGTGTTCTATCATATCTTAAAGTTGTGCACTCTCAGCCATAGACTTTAAAGGTAACTTGTTCGTGCTTTACATGATTGGTGATGAAGACTTGTCATAACACTTGAAAGAGTCACATTATCGTGCTCAGTGTCTCACAAAGGATGAGAATATTGACAAGGGATTGAGGTCTACTTATAATTTGCCTAGTATAAGTTCTTAGTCACGTGGATAGTACAAGACATGGAACACAAGGTTAGGTTATTCTACTTCTACATCAAAAATATTATATTAATTGTTCTTCAAGATCATTACACAGAGCCTACATATGGAGAATCTTCAACATTGCAACATTGTTTACTTCCTTGTTGATGTGACAAAAAGGGGAAGAAATACGTGCTATACTTGAGGGGAAGCAATTTGAAGATCATGTATAACTTACAAGAGATACACATAGAGTTTTGCCACCATCAACTAGGGGAAGATTGTTGGGTCAAAAAGTTGATGTGGCAGAAACTCAAAAAAATGAAGAAAACGTGAAGTTATTGTCTAAGCGTTGTCAAGAGTTAATCAAGCGTTGACAAGAGTTAATTAGGCGTTGATGGCTCAAGCATTGTCGTGTGCAATCTAAGCATTGTCACATGCAATTCAAGCATTGACAAAACGTAGACAAAAGAAGCTTATGGAAGTTTCTATTTAGATAAACATGCAAAAGATATTCTGCATAAGTTTATTTAAATAGAAGATTTACTTGTTTATTCATCATTATCTCTTGTAAACCCTAATCCTTACACTATAAAAGGAACCAAGGGTCATAGGTTTTAATCATTCAATTCATTCACAATGTAAACCTAAAGTGTGTGTCGACTAGACGTGGGATTCAATGTATACACGTCTAGTGATTGTTGATTATTAATATAATTAGCAATCCATGTGTTTTAATTCATGTTATTCGTGCCTAAACACCTTGTTAATGATTGTTGTTCTAATTCCGCTTTGATTGTTTAATCATATGAACAATGATCATTCCTAGTAGCTTAAAAGATCCGGAAACCAAGGTTTCCACAGCTATTTGTCGTGACCACATGTGAATTAAACCCGATATTCCAAACTTGAAACTGAAGTACAATCCCCCAAATTTGTTACTTAAGCTTGCACTTATGTCGATTGAAGAACGGTGCAGAAACAAGTCTCTTATACCTCTTGAAGTTATCCACACGAGCAACTGCGTGTGACCATGAGAACTGCAACAAAGCTCCCAAAAATAATAGTTATCCATGTCGTCGACCATCCACCCCTTGACAGTGGAAACTAGATAATTCAAGTCTCAATCATAAATTTTATCGCCCAAGCAAGTCATCAATCGATAGACTGGGTTTGAAGAAAAGGGGTAGAAAAATAGAAGGAAGGCTCGATGATGAAATAAGTAGATGCCTTCGTGAAATCCCACTTCAACTTCAAATAAAGAATACCAAATCCACTTCGTGATCACGTGTCTTCGTAGAATCAAAACTATCTGTTTGTCATTTGAGTGAATCTTATATCGAATCGTTTTAGCGTTAAGTGTTTTGTTTGCTTTGGTGTTGTGTTTGTGAATGTCGTTAACTAGAAAAAATGATAAAATATCATTAAAGGATAATTTTTCTAGATGACTTGTCGTTAAAGCCCAACGTCAGTCAAATGCCCAACAGATGCGCGGATAAAAAATATTAGGATTAAAACCTAAAATTTTCTGTGTCGTTTAAGCACTTACAATCGAAACATACCGAATCCCCATATCAAAAATCATGTTGTCATAACCCAAAGAATGCTTGTTAATATCCGTTTATACCAAGACATCATAGCATATAATATATGTTGAGTGTTGACATATCATAGCCATGTGACCCCCATATATACCGAGACATCAAATCCAGTCCAATCTGAGATGCTACTCAGCCCAGTAACAATCCATCACTTGAAATAAAGCATCAGAATGATAACCAAATTCAATATTAGAAACTTTGGAAGACGTGGCCCATTGTTGGTTAAATACCCGATACATATGCCACTTCTTGGGATATAAAAACATAGACCCACAAAATTAGGTCATAAGAAACCTAATATTACTCACAAACGCCACATCTTATCCCTAATCTACCCATCATCACATGTCTTCTCGTTTACTCCGCTCCCTTATCATCTATCAGCCATAGAAAAAAATTGAAGACCAAATCTCATATCATTTCTAGTATAACACAAAGCAAAACCCCTAATATATCTTCATCATAAAACAAATCAACCATATAACACTATAACTCCATATCTCAGTTCGAATCTAAGACACGAAGATCTATTAAATGCTTTCGGGTAGGTTTTTATGTAAAGGTTTATGATTCATTTTTGAGTGTCGAGTCCCAGTTGAAACAAATAGATTGATTATAACATAAATGTTATAAATCATTATTCGATTTCGTATAATAAAATTTGGGTTGTACCCAACAAAAATCGATGAAGATTGATTGATTCGTGTAGATCTTTAAAGATCTCTATTTGCATGTATAAAAACGAATTGAATCGGAGATTTTATGTTATCAATTCATTTCTGTTTTCGAGTCTAGATTTGATGGAGCCTAGGTGTCGATGGGATTAGGATTAGACGAGTTGGGTTTGGATTGAATGCAGATGGGGTAAGTCTCGACAGTTTTTTTATTTGAAAAAATCATGTTGTCGCAATGTTTATTGAAACCACACCCATCGTAATGTTTTAGAAACCATCGCATAGTTTTTCAATACAATCCATCGTAATAATAATACCAGCCTATCACAATGACATCGCAATGTAATCAATGTCTGTCCATCGCAATGAGTCAACCCATCCATCACAATGAGTGAACCTCACCCATCGTAATGTTATGATGGTATCCATCATAATGAGACCCATCGGAATGAGGCCCATCGGAATGAGACCCATCGGAATGAGACCCATCGGAATGAGACCCACCGGAATACTATCGTAATATTCGATCACAATGTAGAAACCCTAAGGTTTTTGCGATCGCAATACACGATCGGATTGAGACCCATCAGAATATAGCCATCTGAATAGGGTTTTGACCATTTTTTTTGGTAACCCTGAAAAAAAAATGGATCTGCTCCATTAGTTTATGTCCTTTTCCCACCATGAAAAAATCCAGAACAAATCAATGTATGAAGGGACAAAACAAAAAAATGGGTACCAATAAATGGACAAAAAATGATGAAACTTTACCAGACACAGATTTCGAGACATAAATAGATTGAAAAGAATAGATATTTCGTGACTTGAATTGATAAGAATAGATTATAACAAGACACGAATACCTACCATGAATAAGAATGATACAAACCATGAAACTGATAACACAACACGAACACCAAAAAATAAATAAGCAAACACAAACACAAAACACCCCCGGTTAGCTCTGATACCAACTGTTAATCATAAGATTCAAAGCTATTTAGGGGTGATCCGGATGTCGGAGAGGATAGAATAAGTGTTTAGACATTTTAGAGAGAGAAAGATTATAAGGTGAAAGGAGTGTGTTTATTTTAGAGTGAGAAGTGAAAATAAACAAATGGAAATCCTCACCCCTCCATGGAAGTATGAAGGGGTATATATAGGCTAAACAAGGAGTAACTTTGACAACTTGTCTATAGTAGTCCCTCCATGTTTTGCCTATCTGAATCTAATGTAATTCCGTAAATGGCGCTCACATTTTAGGGCTAACATATTCCCAGGGATTTCCCACAGAAATGAAAAAAAAATATTCCGTGGGAAATTTCCCACGGATATCCCATAGAAGAATTGACCAAGTTTTCCGTGGGAAAGTCATGACAAGTTACCCACGGACTTCCCACGGATTGCAAATTACCCACGGATTTCCCACGGACAACATATTATTTTATTATTTATTCATTCTTGAGAAATCCGTGGGTAATTTACCCACGGATTTCCCACGGACAACGTATTATTTTATTATTTTTCCATCTGTGGGAAATCCATGGGTAATTTACCCACGGATTTCCCACGGAACTCATAATATTTCAGTAATTATACATCCATGGGAAATCCATGGGTAATTTACCCAAGAATTTCCCACGGAAAACACATTAATTTATTATTTATATATCCGTGGGAAATGTGTGGGTAAATTACCCACGCATTTCCTACGGATTACAGATTTCCCACGGATTTCCCACATATTACCCACATAATTACCACGGACTACCAATATTTTGTGATTTATACATCCGTGAGAAAGTTGATAAAAGTTTATTCAATAAAACATACATTTTATATTATAAAGTCGATAAAAAGTTAAACAATAAACATACGAATTACAATAAAAAGATGATAAAACATACGAATTACATTACAAAGTTGATAAAACATACGACTACTCCTTTGAACATATCGTATACAACGATACCTTATCGACTACTCCATTGAACATCTCGTATACAACGAACCCTATCGACTACTCCTTTGAACATACTGTATACAACGGTACCCTATCGACTACTCCTTTGAACATCTCGTATACAACTATACCTTATTGACTACTCCTTTGAACATCTCGTATACAAGGATACCCTATCAACTACTCCTTTGAACATCTCGTGTACAACGATACCTTATCGACTACTCTTTTGAACATCTCGTGTGTAACGATACCCTATCACTACTCCTTTGAACATATCGTATACGACGATACCCTATCGACTACTCCTTTGAAGATCTCGTATACAACGATACCCTATCGACTAATCCGTTGAACAACTTGTATACAACGATACCCAATCGACTACTTATTTGAACATCTCGTATACAACGATACCCTATTGACTACTCTTTTGAACATCTTCTATACAATGATACCCTATCGACTACTCTTTTGAACATCTCGTATACAACGATACCCTTTGAGCATATCATATCGACTACTCCTTTGAACATATCTTATCGACTACTCCTTTGAACATATCGTATACAACGATACCTTATCGAGTACTCCTTTGGACATCTCGTATAAAATGATACCCTATCGACTACTCCATTGAACATCTTGTATACAACGGTACCCTATCACTACTCCTTTGAGCATATCGTATACAACGATACCCTATCGACTACTCCTTTGAACATCTCGTATACAACGATACCTTATTGACTACTCCGTTGAACATCTTGTATACAACGATACCTTATCGACTACTCCTTTGAACATCTCGTATACAACGATACCCTATCGACAACTCCTTTGAACATCTCTTATACAACGGTACCCTATCACTAATCCTTTGAACATATTGTATACAACGATACCCTATCGACTACTCCGTTGAACATCTCGTATACAAGGATACCCTATCGACTACTCCGTTGAACATCTTTTACACAACGATACCCAATCGACTACTCTTTTGAACATCTCGTATACAACGATACCCTATTGACTACTCTTTTGAACATCTTCTATACAATGGTACCCTATCGACTACTCTTTTGAACATCTCATATACAACGATACCCTTTGAGCATATCGTATCGACTACTCCTTTGAACATATCGTATACAACGATACCTTATCGACTACTCCTTTGAACATCTCGTATAAAACGATACCCTATCGACTACTCCTTTGAACATCTCGTATACAACGGTACCCTATCATTACTCCTTTGAACATATCGTATACAACGATACCCTATCGACTACTCCTTTGAACATCTCGTATACAACGATACCCTATCGACTACTCCGTTGAACATCTTGTATACAACGACACCCAATCGATTACTCTTTTGAACATCTCGTATACAACGATACCCTTTGAGCATATTGTATCGACTACTCCTTTGAACATATCGTATACAACGATACCTTATCGACTACTCCTTTGAACATCTCGTATACAATGACACTCTATCGACTACTTCTTTGAACATCTCGTATACAACGGTACCCTATCACTACTCCTTTGAACATATCGTATACAACGATACCCTATCATCTACTCCTTTGAACATCTCGTATACGAAGATACCCTATCGACTACTCCTTTAAACATACCGTATACAACGATACCCTATCGACTACTCTGTTGAACATCTCGTATACAACGATACCCTATCGATTACTCCGTTGAACATATCATGTACAACGATACCCTATCGACACAACGATACCATATCGAGTACTTCGTTGAACATCTCATGTACGATGATACACTACCGTCTACTCCGTTGAACATCTCGTGTACGACGATACACTCTCGATGACCTCGTTGAGAATCTCATGTATAATAATACCCTACTGGGTAAAATCATTTGTATATTTGTTGATACATAAGCGCGTGTGTGTGTTCCGCATATTCGTTTATTACATTCATTATGCCTATCGATGTTTTTTATGTAAGTATGCGGAGGTGTATATGCGTAAACGTGTGAGTATATCAAAAAAGTTAATGAAAAACGATCATGTCCATGAGAAATTCGTGGGTAATTTCCCACGGATATGATAAATCCGTGGGAAAACCGTGAGAAATTTTTCCACTAATTTCCCAATTTTTTTTTAGTTTCTCACTTTTTCTAATCCCCGCCTTTTCTTTTCCCAAAATATCAAATCAGCCCGCCTATTATTTTCCCCAAAAGTTAAAAATTTCTTAAATTTTTTAGCTTTTCTATTCTAACATTTTTCTTTCCTTATCCATCTCATCTCATTACAACCTAAAAATACCTAGATCCATCTCATCTTCATTACAATTGTTTCCATATTACACAACTTTCCTTATCCATCTCGTCTCGTTTCCACCGCCAACCACCTACAAATGAATAATCATAGAAATCACGATTAGCCATTTCTCATTCGATTTCATCTCTACTCATATATGAAACAGGTAATTTAGTGTGTTATATGTTCAATTTAATCATCAATTTAAGGTTTTCATGATTTAATTTCGTGTTTGATTGACTTTACGAATTAGGGTTCGTGTAACCCGAATCTATTTCATGTTTTAACATTTAGTTTCATGTAATTTTATATCATCTTGTGTTTAATATCAGGGGTGCTGACGAAAAGCAAACGGTTGACACAACATTAAACAAGATACATCAGTAAGTATATATATGCACATTAAGGTTTTATTGTTGTATTGTGTTAGAAAATACTAAAAACATGTCGTAATTTTAACTTGCTGAGCGAGCTGGTTGGGTTGGGTGATGGGACAAACATGTCAAACGGCTGAAACTACTTTACTTCTATTCTTAACAATCTTGCAAGTAAATATGATTATACAAACAATAACATTGCAGATCTACAGTGGCGGAGCTAGCTTGATGTTCAAAGGAAACGACGTGGTCAGTGGCGCCTTGCACCAAAGTATTCACTTATTCAGTTTTATTATAAGTTATTTGAATGTGTATATGTTTGGTTAGCATAGGTATTTAAACTTACTAACATGATCTTAGTTATCACATTGGTTCTGGATATGCAGATAGCTAGAAAAATTTGCATATAAAAGGCTGTTTTAGCTACTAAAATGGAGGTTGATCTAAATCTGTCATTGAATTTATATAACAGAGGATAGGAACTGGTTTTGGATACACTTAACTATAGTATATATATGATATGGTTTGAAATTGAATTTTTTGGGACTTAGGGGCTGCTAAAACAGTAGTAGTAGTAGCAATAACACATAGCTATATAGTTTTTGCTCAAGAAGGAAGATAATAATAAAACTTAGGACTTGTAAAAATTGTTTGATTGGTTCACCCACATACACCTTTGCTTTATATTTAGTTGTTTAACTATGTTTACTAAGATCAAAAACTCGCTGGTTCAAATCTTGGTAATAATCTTGGGTTGAAAAGTCTGTAGAACAGGTATGGATAACTTGTATTACATTTATCATTTATCTGTTCAGTCTAAGTTTTAATCATATCTTAAATATAAATTCTACTATATTTGATTTTTAGATTGATGCTGATATGGCAGTAGTTGGTGAAGATGGTGAAGTTGATTTCAAAGGGGAGGCAAAGTTTCAACGACATCCAAAGGGTGAAGCCGTGAGTGATTTTGCGAAGTTAAAATCACTATCACAACAACGACAGTACCTACCAATATTTTCTATAAGAGATGAATTCATGCACGTATGATTTTTTTGTTATAATATTATTAATTAAATTATTATTTCTGTAATATTTGATGTGCCCTTCTAATAATATATTTTTATTGTTATGTGAATAGGTGATACGAGAAAATCAAGTAATCGTGGATGTAGGTGAAAATGATTCAGGAAAGACGACACAATTGACTCAGGTATGATATCAAATTTATATGATGTGGTTGTGTTATAGCTACAATGATGCATCTTTTTTATATATACATGTAGTTTTTTTGTTGGTAGTATCTGTATGAAGATGTGTTGTCCCATTAATTTGTGATGATTAAACAAGAAAGAAAGGTAGAAAATAGATGAATTCTAGAGAGAGAAAGTAGTGAGAGAAAGTAGAGAGAAAATGGTTGGAACTTTTGGAGGATTAGATTAGTGAGAGAAAAAAATGAAATGACCAACACCCTTCCTAACATGCTAGTGTTGGGAATAAAATATAGCCAGTCCACTTAAGTGCTGACAAGAGGAAAACAAGCGTTGATAGGAAGAAAACAAACGCTGACAGATCAAGCGTTGACAAGAAGAAGTCAAGCGTTGATAGGTTGAAGACAAGCACTGATGGAAAGATTTAGTCTACGCGTATATTGTTTCTAGTTTGTTTCTAGTAAAGATAAGTTCAACATTGTATTTTCTATAATTATCTTTACCTAGAATAGTTGATACGTAGACTCTTGTACAAGGCTTCTTATGTCTATAAAAGAAGACCTTTAGGTTATTGTTCAATATAAGTTTTCATAAGTTATTCGTTTGTTAAACACTTTCATTGTAAGCAAGTTTGTCATTATCAATCAAGTGAAAGTTTGTTTACATCTTTGTGTGTTCTTGTTTAAGTGTTAATTCCGCATAACACTCAGATTATATTATACATAAACAAAGTTTCTCTACGTGTATAGCTTGATCTAATCTCGTATACACAAAGCTTAATCGATCTAAGTTTGGGATCAACAAGTGGTATCAGAGCTTGTTGAGAAACTTTTGATCTTAAACAACACAAGAACCCTAAAATCACCAAAACCCTAATTTTAACCAAAACCTAAAAACATCATGTCAAATCCAGAAGTAACCTCCTCCTCCTCATCTTTACCAAACATCAAGATTCACATGCTTGATGCAACCAACTTTGAGCTGTGGAAATTCAACTTTGAGCAATATCTAGGGATCTATGACTACACTCTCTGGGAGATTATTGAATATGAAAATACATTCAATAAAGCTCAAAAGATTGCTAATGCCATTGCTGCAAGATCAGCTGTTGCTGGATGTTCAGAAGCAGATAAGAAAGAAAAACCTGATGATGGTAGAGCTGTGTCTGCTGAAGACATAGCAAAGAAAAGGGTTGATATGAAAACCCTAAACATTCTGAAACTCTCTTTGGGACAAGAGAACCAGCATAAATACAGAGGTTATGAATCTGCAAAAGACCTTTGGGCAGCTCTTGAAGTTGCATATGGTGGCAATGATGATACTAAGGAAGAGAAGAAGAAGCAACTCATGCATGAGTATGCTGTTTTCAAGGCTCAACCTAATGAGAAGCTTAGCAGTGTTAGAAGCAGACTACTTGACATTACAAGCAAGCTGTCCTTCATGGGGACACAAGTTGGTGATGTTGACACTATTTCCACTTTTCTTAAAAGCCTTGGTGATGCGTGGAAGATTGAGGAAAGATCTATACTTGCCAATAACACACACAAAAGTTCTACTTTTGATGATATCTACAACAAACTGAGGCTGTTGGAAAATGAAAGTCTTTTGGAGAATGGAAGTAAGTCTACCAACAGTAACATGGCCTTCTTCTCACATAGTGAAGGTCAATTTAATCAGAAGGACTCATACATGCATCTAGTTACTGGATCAACATGTGTCAACGCTGGATCATGTCCTGTCAACGCCTCATATTCAGACGCTGACACATACAAAATTGACTCACTAAGAGTTAAGCCTGCTGGTTTGGATCTGGATACTGTGTGTGCATATATTGCTTCTTTGCCCAATGGTTCAGTGATTACATATGAGGACCTTGAGCAAATAAGTGATGAGCACTTGGAGGAGATGGATATTAAGTGGAACATGGCTCTTGCTAGTATAAGAGCAAACAGGTGGAATAGAAGGTTTAAGAAGAAGATGACCTTTAATGCAAAGGACACTGCTGGATTTGATAAATCCAAGGTTGAGTGCTATAATTGTCATCGTATGGGGCACTTCATGAGGGAATGAAGATCTCCAAGAAGATCCGATGCTGGCAAACCCTCAAGTCAAGTTGTTAAGGCTCAGGATCCTAAGGCCATGGTAGCAGTGCAAGAAATTGATGGTGTTGGATGGGACTGGAGCTATTTGGCTAAGGATGGGGAAGAGGATAAAGCTTTGGTTGCAGAGATAGAAGAAGAAGAGCATGTTCAATATGCTCTCATGGCACACTCCTCCTCTTCATTAGATAATGAGGTATACGATGATGCTTTTTTATAGTAAGGGTTGTAGGTTAAATACTGAAAAACTTAACAAAGAGATCTGAAGATTGTTAGATGATGTGAGTACTGAGAGATGCAAATTTTCTAACTATCAAATTGCTCTCACTCAAACTGAGGAGACAGTTTCTGAGTACAAGAAAATAGAATTTGACTTAAAAGATAAAATAAATATCTTAAAACATGAGTTATATGCTAGTAATGATGTTAGGAACATCATGGAAAGGGTTAATGGTGAGTTACAGGCTAAGTTAGATGAGGCTATTAAGAATAAGGATAATGTTGACCTTAAAATTCAGAGATTTGATAAGGCCTCACAAACCCTAGGATAATGTGTTAATAAACAGAGGGATCCTAAGGATATGACTGGGATTAGGATGAAAGAGTATACTCTTGTTCCACCACCAGCTAGGGACTTCTATGGTGTCCAAAGAAAGGACTTATCTTGGAATGGTTTGCCAGAACTCCAAGAGGAGGAATTTATTCCTCCACTAAGAGTCCTTACCCCAGTTGAAGAGTATAAACAAAAGTTGACTGACTTGAATGAATGGAAGAAAGCCAACCCTACCTTGTTTGTTAAGGGTGGCTTGTTATGTGAAAGTCCAAATGAGTCAACTCATATTAAAGTAACAAACCCAATCACTGGTAAGACTGTTGACCTTGGCTCAAACACTATTAGAAAACCTAGCATTAAGTATGCAGCAATGTATAGGAATACTAGGTCACCTAAAAGCCAAGTTAGTGATAATGGAACAGGCTTCTTCTCTTCTAGACCTAGGGGTGTGTCTAGAAAAGCCTGTTACACATGTGGTAGCTTTTCACATTTAGCATATAAGTGTGTCAACGCTTCCAAGGTCAACGCTGTTAAAAAGTCAAACACTATCAGACCTAAAACGTTTGTGGAGCAAAGTCCACAAGTTGTTAGACCAGCCCCATTCTTCACTAGAGGGTCTAACACTCATGGACAAAGACCATTTCAGAAGACCAATACTTGGTCTAATAGGCAATGGGTTTCTGTAGCAAACCCTAGGTTCAACGCTGACAAGGGTAATTTCAGCGTTGACAAGACCAAATCCAACGCTGACAGAAACGTTGCCAGACCTAAATATTTGCAACCACAGGGTAAGGGGTCTAAAGCTTCTTCAAGCTTGACATGGAGACCTAAGCCAGATCAAAACCCTAATTCTAATGGGCTTTCTATGACCTGCAACAGATTTAATTATATTTCCAAGGTCATTACAAAACCAATTGGGGTTAACTGGGTATTTCATCCAAAAAGGGATAAACAAGGGGTTCTTATGAGAACTAAGTTTGTTCTTGTTGAACAACCAGTTGAATCCAAGTCTGCTCAGGCTTGGGTTCCCAAATAAAACTAACTTGTTTTCTTTATGTGCAGGGTATTCAAAAACAGGTCAATGATTATGGATATTGGGACAGTGGATGCTCTAGGCACATGACAGGGAAGGAAGATTATTTAACTAACTTCACTCCCATTAAGGATGATGATAAGGTTTACTTTGGAGGCGGATATGGAACTATCACAGGCAAAGGAAATCTTCTCACCAAGAACTTACGTTTTGAAAACGTGTTTCTGGTAAAGGAACTTGATTACAATCTTTTTAGTGTATCACAAGTTTGTGATAACAAAAATAAAGTTCTGTTTACTGATACTGAATTCTTGGTGTTAAGCAAGGATTATAAAATCCCAGATGAGAAATATATTGACTATAGAACACCTAGACATAAAGACATTTATAATGTGAATCTAAATGGGATTAGGATAAATAATAATATGTCATGTTTTTATGCTAAAGCTTCAATAGATGAGAGTAATCTATGGCACAGGAGACTAGGGCACATAAACTTTAAGAATATAAACAGGCTTGTGAGACTTGGCTTGGTTGATGGTTTGCCTGAAAAGGCTTTCCACAATGACCACTCTTGTGTTGCATGTCTTAAAGGCAAGCAGCACAAGGTCTCATTTAAGTCTAAACAGGTGCACTCTAGTTCTAGACCACTTCACTTACTGCATATGGACCTATTTGGTCCAACTAATATTGAGAGTTTGAATGGTAAATCATACTGCTTTATCATCACAGATGACTTTTCTAGGTTTACTTGGACTTTCTTTTTAGCTATGAAAAGTGACACTGTTGACACTTTAATTGACTTTATTACTCAGATAGAGAAGAAGACTGGTAATGAAGTTAAAATGCTTAGAAGTGACAATGGTGGTGAGTTTAGAAATAAGCTATTAGATGATTTTTGTGCCAAGAAAGGGATTACTAGGCAGTTTAGTGTTGCCAGAACCCCACAACAAAATGAGGTTGCTGAGAGAAAGAATAGAACCCTAATTAAAGCAGCCAGGACTATGTTGGTTGATGCTCACTTTACCATAGCTTTTTGGGCTGAGGCTGTGAATACAGCTTGCTATGTTCAGAATAGAGCATTGGTCAACAAGATACAGAACAAAACACCTTATGAGTTACTTTGGGGAAGGAACCCTAATATTGGTTTTCTTAAACCTTTTGGTTGTCATGTAGTTGTACTTGATACTAGTGATGCCTTAGGTAAATTTAGTGCAAAAGGTGATGAAGACTATTTCATGGGTTATTCAGTACAGAGCAAGGTATATACGGTTTACCTTAGGAAGGAAAAAACGTATACTTTGTTTGGAATAAAATATAGCCAGTCTACTTGAGCGCTGATAAGAGTAAATTTAACACCCCCAAATTTACACGCAGCGGAATACATCTTTGGGTGCTAAACAATGATACAACAACACATAATTTATAAAGAACGACTCGAAAAGAGACGTTTCAAATTTATCGTTCCTAAAACATTTGTCAGAGTAGCGTAGTCCCAAGACATCGTAACCAAAGTACAACCAAAACAAAAGATTTAAATTGTTTGAACAAAAGGAACGACAAATATTCAAAGAGTTTATATTGTAAAGTAGTGCACAACATTCATTCCCGTGGCTTCCAAGCTTCACCCTTCCTGATTACCTGAAATACATGTGAGAAAATCATCAGCAAAAATGCCGAGTGAATCTATAGGTTTATATAATCATTTTGAACACAAGCAAAGATTATAAGTTTGTGGCATGCTTAAAGGCAACAAGCATCAAATAATAATTTGCATCAACAATAATAATTGTATATAGCATAAATTGCAATAAGCTCATGGAACCGAGCCCTTAGACACTCCCATATCAGTCTAATAAGACGAGAGATTTATTGATTGTCGGTTACCTCCAGATTATTGGTACATTGCCGTATACCTGACTTCTCAATACAATATGTTCATACAGTGTGGAGGTCGGGCCTAAGCTTCTATGACAAGTCCACAAAAACTGAACCGGGGCGGCTTCCCCCATAGATCTATTAATTGTACTAGCGGTTAACCCATCATTGGTTAATTAACGGTCCATAATTGAGGCTTTAACTAAGGCAATCACTTAATGCAATTTAAAGGCAACCACGGGTCCATTCATAAAGGGACAAGCATACCATAAAAATCTTGTGTTCTAAGTTTACAAAACATGTATTCCCCCTCGCGGGTTTTTAAAATCGTATAATTGCGCAAACGAGGCTATAGACTCACCTTAGTACTTATAGTAGTTGAAGACGATCGCCGACGATAGTAGATGCCCGAAAAACACGACAACCGCAACCTAGCAAATAAGGTGCGTACATTAATAATAGACTCGAGAAATAGATGATACTTAATAAAATCAAACTCAAGTATAAAATCACGACAACTCGAGAGAAAACGATGCAAGTGGTTCTATTATACTCTCCTATATATTCATTTTATTATTATATGCCTTTAATAAAAATCTGCCGGAACATACCGAATGTCCAAGCCGTTTTCCCATACTTAAACATATCAAATTTTTATGATACTACTCAGAGAACTTACTTACTATATATAGAAAGTCCTCCCAAAAGCCCATTAAAATATTTTACTTCTAAAGTTCCCTGCCCGACTCATCTTTGAATCACAAAATCCGGACAGTTTAGCGACCTTGACTTACGAAACCATTTTGACCATTCTAAACAACTCCATTTGTAAAACCGCCACTTGATTCTAAAAATAGACTCAAAATGCTAAACTTGGAGCCTGAGAACAGCCCTTGAATCATTTTGAAACTCATTTTATAGTCCCCGAGATTCGATCCAAATATCGACAACAATTTTCGGATTGTGTCGACACTCGTCTCCCGGTACACGAAAATCAAACTAGTGTATCTTCCACCTCGTTTGGAGTTGGAAGGCCTACTTTATATGAAATCGAAGCTAACAAAATTCTATACAACCCTATCCTATTAGTTAAGTGATTATCAAACAGTAAGACCCCCAAAAACAGCCTCAAACCTACTGCCCAAAATCACCCTTCAAAATCTCTCACAAAATCATGTTTTTGATCAATTCTAACAATTGTCCTCATCATCCTACACCCCTAATATCATCATAAACCATCCCTAACACTTGCATCATCATCAAAATCAAAAACCCAAAAATTTAAAAATAAGTTTTTAGTGAAAAACTAGCATAAACATCATTTGATGATTACTACTAACACATGCATGATCATTTTTACAAAATTTTTAATTCTTTCAATCACAAAAACTAAAAAGTCCATGGATACAATATAAAATCAATATGATAAGATGATCATACAACTATATAAATTATCAAAGTTCATAAAATTAAAAAGTATGATGCATGTAGCTAAAATTTGTACCAAAATGTAGCCCTTTGAATTCTAAGGATGGGACTTTGCTTGGTTTTGGAAGATTCAAGCTAGAAAAAATGTTGATGATGGTTTTAAGGTGGTGGTGATGGACGGTTTGTACAAGAGAGGGGAGGGGAGGATTTTGTGTTTTTATTTGTATAAAATAAATGAGACAATTTTAGTGGAAAAGATTTATATAGTGTAGGTAGGGTGTTATTTGCAAATATTAGATAGTTTTGGTCCATAATGTAAATATTAGTTAAAAAGCGGGAAATGACTAAAAGTCAATTTTACAAATATTTACGGGACTCGGGTTTCGTAAAAATACTTAAAAGTTTAAACGCACACGAAAAATAATAATATAACGACTCGATACGTAATTAAAACGATATCGTCGAAAATATTAAATATCGAAACGATTGATAATAAAATATAAAATTGTGGGCATCCGTCGGTATCACGATCACTAGTAGTCTTCGTTGCTCGTCAAAATATTAAAATAAAATATTTAATATCGGTTTCAACTTAAACCGTTAAACATAATAATATTTAATATTATAAAATACTTCAAAAATATTTGAAAAGTAAGATTAAGTAATGACCTTATTTTGTGGGTTTTACATCCTCACCACCTTAGGAGAGCACCGTCCCGGGGCTTACTTCTCCTTAGGTCCGTCTACAAATAAATGTGGATACTTGCTCTTGAAGTAGTCCTCTCGCTCCCAAGTGTATTCGGGTCCACGTCGGGAATTCCATCGCACTTTCACTATCGGGATCCGACTTTGCTTAAGACGTTTCACCTCTCGATCCATAATCTCCACCGGTTCTTCAATAAAATGCAGCTTGTCGTCCAGTTGAATCTCCTCAAGTGGAATTATCAAATTCTCGTCCGCCAAACACCTCTTAAGATTAGAAACGTGAAAAGTATTGTGAATAGCACTTAACTTTTCTGGCAATTCCAACTTATATGCCACAGGACCAACTCGATCAATAACCTTGAATGGACCTATATAGCGCGGACTAAGCTTTCCTCGCTTGCCAAATCGAATTACTCCTTTCCAAGGTGATACTTTCAGCATAACCATGTCGCCAATATCAAACTCCAATGGTTTTCTCCTCTTATCCGCATAGCTCTTCTGTCTACTACGAGCTGTCAATAAACGATTCTTTATTTGCACGATCTTCTCAGTAGTTTCTCTAATCAATTCAGGAACCGTCGACTGACTTTCTCCAATCTCACACCAACCAACTGGTGATCTACACTTTCGCCCGTAAAGTGCTTCAAAAGGTGCAGCCTTAATACTTGCATGATAACTGTTGTTATATGAGAATTCCACCAAAGGTATGTGTCGATCCCAACTACCTCCAAAGTCTATTACACACGCTCGTAACATATCCTCCAAGGTCTGAATAGTCCTCTCACTTTGTCTGTCCGTTTCCGGATGATACGTAGTGCTCATATCCAACTGAGTCCCCAGAGCTCGCTGAAGCGATTTCCAAAACTCAGATGTGAACCGACTATCTCGATCAGAAATAATTGACAAAGGAACCCCATGTCTACAACCGAGTAAGTTTGTCTAAGTCATCAGTTTTCTTTATCGACAAGAAATGAGCTGACTTAGTCAACCGATCAACAATCACCCAAATCGTATCATAACCACTAGAAGTCCTCGGAAGTCCCGAAACAAAGTCCATAGTGATCTTCTCCCATTTCCATTCTGGAATTTCAGGTTGTTGCAGTAAACCCGAAGGTCTCTTGTGCTCAAACTTCACCTTAGCACACGTCAAACATTTACTAACATAAGTAGCAATGTTAGCCTTCATATTCGGCCACCAGTAACATTTCTTCAAGTCTTGGTACATTTTATCCGATCCTGGGTGAATCGAATATTTAGACTTATGAGATTCGTGCATAATTAGATCTCTCAGTCCTCCATACACCGGTAACCACACACGATTCTTGAAATATCGAATTCCGTCATCACGAATTTCGAATATAGGTGTCATCCTTCTACCCAAATCTTCATCTCTCACATTCTCTTCCTCCATCGCCTTAGTTTGAGCTTTAAGTATTCGATTAGATAAATCAGAATAAGTTTTCATGGCTAAAGCTCTAACCCTTTTGGTTATTTCTCTGTCCTTCCTACTAAGTGCATCGGCAACTACATTCGCCTTGCCGGGATGGTAGCAAATTTGAATGTCGTAATCACTCAACAATTCTACCCATCTTCTCTGCCTCATATTGAGCTCCTTCTGATCTAAAATATGTTGCAGGCTTTTATGATCGGTATATACCACACTCTTTGTACCGTAGAGATAGTGTCTCCAAAGTCTAAGAGCAAAGACAACAACTCCTAATTCCAAATCATGTGTAGTATAGTTCTCCTCATGCTTCCTCAATTGACGAGATGCATACGCGATCACTTTCTCCCTTTGCATCAACACAGCACCAAAACCCTTACGTGATGCGTCACAATATACCACAAAGTCTTCAACTCCGTCGGGCAAAGCCAAAATTGGTGCAGAACACAGCTTCCGCTTCAAAGTTTGGAATGCTTCTTCTTCTTCTGAACCCCATTCATACTTCTTGTTTTTCTGTGTAAGTTTAGTAAGAGGTTTAGAAATTAAAGAGAACCCTTCAATAAATCGCCGGTAGTATCCAGCTAATCCCATGAATTGTCTAACTTCAGTCGGGGTCGTAGGCCTAGCCCAATCTCTAATAGCTTCAATTTTGGAAGGATCAACATGAACACCGCTACTATCGATCACGTGCCCAAGGAATTGAACTGAATCCAACCAAAAATCACACTTGGATAATTTTGCATACAACTTCTCCTTCTTCAACAACTCCAAAATAATCTTCAAATGACCTTCATGCTCCTCCCGACTTTTGGAATAAATCAGGATATCGTCGATAAATACAATCACAAACTTGTCGAGGTATGGTTTACACACACGATTCATTAAGTCCATGAATACCGCAGGTGCATTAGTTAACCCAAACGGCATCACTTGAAATTCAAAGTGTCCATAACGCGTCCGAAAAGCTGTAATAGGTATGTCCTCCTCTTTAACACGAAGTTGATGATAACCCGATCTCAAGTCGATCTTCGAGTACACACACGAACCTTGAAGTTGATCGAACAAATCATCGATCCTAGGAAGTGGATAACGATTTTTAATAGTTAACTTGTTTAACTCTCGGTAGTCTATGCACATTCTGAACGATCCGTCCTTCTTCTTCACGAACAATACTGGAGCTCCCCAAGGTGACGAACTTGGTCTAATGAACCCCTTCTCCATTAACTCCTTCAACTGATCTGCCAACTCCTTCATCTCAGACGGTGCCAAACGATAAGGTGCACGCGCCACCGGTGCAGCTCCTGGCACTAGATCAATCTTGAATTCGACTTCTCGCTGAGGCGGAAGCCCTTGCAAGTCATCGGGAAATACTTCAGGAAAATCACGAATAACCAGAACATCTTTGATAGGTGTGTAAACACCCATCCTTTTACCACTTGATTCTGGCTAAAACAAGACCAAAACACGTATTTAATATCATTTGTTTGGAATTATGCGTGGTTTTTGTGTTTAAAGTGTTTTCAGAGCCAACCGGATGAATATTGAAGAAAACATGGGATTGCACGGGTTTTACTGAAGAAAAGGACTCAAGATAAAGTCTATTGTCCAAGAGATGCAAAAGATTTGAAGTCACTGGGCCTATTCTAAGATTTATCGAAGAAAAGGACCAAAGATGGAAGATTTACACAAGTCGAAGAAACTCAAGTCTATTAAACGAAGAAATTAAAAGACGAGTTAAATTTAATCGACGACAAATCCCGAATCAGAATCGAAAACAGAAACTTTTCTGAAAAGACGAAAAGACAAGAAGAACGAGAGAAAGCCCACTCACCAACCAAAGGACAAGCCTATATAAAGCTCACCCCTCACACATTTTAGGCAGTTAGTTTTAGTTTTCTTCTCCCCCACCTTTCTCTCCTTCTTGTTCGTATCATCACCATCACCACTAGGGTGATTGGTGATTTTGATTTTTGTTTTTCCAATCTTGTTATTTTAATCCTTGTTTTATCTTGTTAAAACATTAATCATTTAATACAAAGTCTTGTTTAATCTTTCCATTTCATCTTGTTCATCATCATCTTTATGCTCAAGTTCTTAAGTTTTTATTTTCTTGATTTGATCTTCAAAAGTTGTTGGGATTTGTGTTTTTGTTGATGGGATTTGTAGCTTATGGTTAATAGATGCTTTGTGTTTAGTTTTATCTAAGATTTGGTGAAAAATTTGGTGATTTTTGGTTTAAAATTAGTTTTCCTTGTTCTTCGGCTATATTACTGTATCTGGGTTTCTGAAAGTTGCGGACGAATAAAAAAGTTCCGAATGAGTTTGTCTTTAAAAAGTTCCGAATGAGTTTGTCTTTAAAAAGTTCCGAATCAGAAGAAATTCCGAATGAACAGTAACTTCCGAATGAACAGTAAGTTCCGAATGAACAGTAACTTCCGAATGAACCTAAGTTCCGAATCAACGACTTCCGAGTGAAAAGTTCCGGATGAACCAAAAACTTCCGAATCAGTAGAAAGTTCCGAATGAAGGCTAAGTTCCGAATGAGTACTTAAGTTCCGAATCAACCTCTTTGTCAAAAGTTCCGAATGAGTTTCCAAACTTCCGGATGAACCAAAGTTCCGAATGAAGGTTAAAACTTCCGAATCAATTTTCTGTTAGTGTTACTGTTTTACTGTTTATCTGTTTCTTTACTTTTATTTTTATTTCACAATTTATATTTTATACTTCAACTTTAACTTTAATTTTAATTTTAATCTTAATTTCAATTTTAATTCAAATCTTTATTAATTGTCATTAAAGTAATTGTATTTGATTTAAATTTTCATTTAAACTTTTTATTAGGTTAGAAAACCAAACCCTTTTATTTAGTAACCAAGAACAATCATTCCACTTAAGGCCGAGATCAATTCGAGAGGACTGTGAGAGAATTAGAACCCATACAAAAACCTTGTATCAAATGGCGCCGCTGCCGGCTCTTCTCGTTAAGATCAAAAGTTTTTTGTGAGAACTTGGATTTTGGGATCCGTTCCCCGTGAACGTTACTTTTTCATAAAAAATTTCAAAAAATCCTAAAAAATATAAAATTTTCAAGAATACAAAAAAAAATTAAAAAAAAAATTAAAAACCAAAAAAAAAAAATATTTTTTTTTGTATTGTTTTTGCCTTGTTAGTTCTTTTTCAGGTGTATGCGCACTCGATCCACGTCTTATCAAGAGCCCGAGCCTCTCGATCACTTAGACATGGCCGGTGTACCACCTCCAAACAATAATAACAACAACAACCCACCTTTCAACAACATGAACAATAACAACCACAATGAGCCCCTTCCGGATAATCGCCCGATGATTGAATTGCTGCAAGCTCATGTAGATGGCAACACTGACCCAATTGTTATACCACCAATTGCCGCCAACAATTTCGAGCTAAAATCAGGCTTTATCCAGATGGTCTCCGCTCAACCATTCTTGGGACGTACCATTGATGATCCACACGACCACATCAAGAGATTCTTGCAACTCACCAACACGGTCAAATTCAATGGCGTTCCACAAGAGGTTATAAGGTTACAACTTTTTCCCTTTTCTTTAGAGGGACAAGCCCGGCATTGGCTTGCTAAGGAACCGCCACAGAGTATTCTCTCGTGGACGGATTTGGAAACCAAGTTTATAAATTACTTTTTCCCACCCTCTCGTACTACCGCTTTGCGGAATGAAATCATAAATTTTGAACAAAAGCACGATGAGTCATTCAGTGAATCTTGGGATCGTTTTAAAGATCTTTTAAGAAAATGCCCACAACATGGTTTTACCAAAGTACATCAAATTAATACTTTTTACAATGGTTTAAGCATGAGTGACCAAGATTCACTGAACAGTGCCTCGGGAGGTAATCTACTGGCTAAGACTTCCAATGCTGCTTGGGACATCATTGAGAATAAATCTCGTGTGCAAACCAAGAGTGTTCGGACCAATGTCGCTAGTGCTAGCACTAGTGACAGCGACAAGCGATTGGACAAAATCACTACGCTTCTTGAATCGCTTGTCACCCACACCGTCAGCAACAACAACAGCAACAACGCTAAACACGCTCAAGTTAACGCTGTCAGCCAACCTTGTGAGATATGCGGTGGTCCTCACTCTTACACCACTTGTACCGCCACCCAAGACTACCCTTCTGAGAATGTTAATGCAGCTTATGGCACCTATCCTCAACCTGCTTATCAAGCTAGACCTCAAGGTGACCGTAATTTACTTAGCTACCGCAGCAACAACTATCTTTCACCACCTGGTTTTCCTCCAACCAACCCAAACCAACAATCAAACCTCAATCGCCCCCCTCAACAACAACAACAACCTCGACAACCATACATCCCTCCTCACAAGCAGCAACAACCGCCTCAACGTAACAATCAAGTCTACCAACAACCTGCTTACCAACCACCTGCATACAATGCCCCTCCCAACCAAACCACCACTGCATTACACCAAGAGGTTGCAACCTACATGAGGACCAATGATGTGATTGTGGAAAATCTCCAACAGGAAGTGCGAAACTTGAAGGCAGACCTTGTAAAGCAAGGAAATGATTTGAGAGCCGACATGAGAAACACGTTGGATAGCCAAACTAATGATCTGAGGAACATGATGGCTGGTTTCTTCCAAGGTAATCAACCCTCTTCTTCGGGTACTCTTCCGAGTAACACCGTTGCGAATCCAAGAGGGGAGATGAAAGCAATCACCACTCGAAGTGGCAAAGGTACCAAGGAACCCGAGCTTCCTATACCTCCACCGGTGGTTGTGACTAAGGAGAACGAGTCACCTGCTCCTATTCCTCATCCTTCTCCTTCCCCAATTTCTCCACCTCTTCCTTCTACCCCTCCTTCACCTGTGGTTGTGAGTGATCCTATTCTCCAAAAGCCTTCCTCTTCTTCCAATATACCTTATCCATCTAGGTTGAGGAAAGAGAAGCAAAAAAGAAAGGATGATATTCAGGTTTCGAACTTCCTTAAAATGTTCAAACAATTGAATTTTAACATCTCCTTCGCTGAGGCTCTCACTCACATGCCTAAATATGCAAAAATGTTTAAAGATCTTCTGAGCGACAAGGAAAAGCTCCTCGATATTGCCAACACCCAACTTAATGAGAATTGCTCTGCAGTGCTCTTAAGGAAATTGCCAACTAAGCTTGGTGATCCGGGTCGTTTCCTTATCCCTTGCAATTTCCCGGGAGTAGAGAATTGCATGGCCCTAGACGATCTAGGTGCCAGTATTAATCTTATGCCTCTAAGCGTTTGGAAGCAATTATCTCTCCCAGAGCTAGTCCCCACCAAAATGACTTTGGAATTAGCTAACCGTACGGTTGCTTATCCAGTGGGGATAGCCGAAGACGTCATTGTAGGAGTCGACAAATTCACCTTCCCTGCTGATTTCGTTGGCGTCGACTACGAGATGGACCCCCGTGTGCCACTAATTGTTGGTCGTCCATTCTTGAGGACCGGTCGCACTCTCATCGATGTTGAAGCCGGTGAGCTTATCATGAGAGTGGGTGACGATAATGTAGTTTTCAACATGGGAAAGCTTTCTAAACAGCCTTATTCATACGAGAGTGTTAATTGTATTGACGTTCTTGATGAGGCTTGTGAAGAACACTTCAAAGATGCTTGTAAAAGTATTCCTACCTCTCTTCCCAATGTTGAGACCGTTTCCTCTATCGACTCATCACTATCTCTATTTGGAGAAAGTGATTTCCTTTGGAAAGATTTGGAAGCCACCATGGGAGATGTGCATTTAGACAATGACGATTCTACTACCAATTGGGATGAAGATCTCAGCTTCATTAAAAACCTTCTCAAAGAAGACAATCCTTCTCCTCCATCTCCCACGGTTATTGCTATCGATACTCTGACTTCGAATACGCCTCCCGTCGAAAATCCTCCAGATTTGGAACTTAAGGAGTTGCCGCCCCATCTCGAGTATGTATTCCTTGAAGAAGAGAATAAGTCGCCCGTCATCATCGCAAAGGATTTGAAGGATGAAGAGAAAGCCCGACTTGTCGCCATATTGAAAGATCATAAGAAGGCTATTGCTTGGAAAATTTCTGATATTCGTGGAATTGATCCTCACTTCTGCACACACAAAATTCTCATGGAGGACGACTTTAAGCCCACTATTCAAAGCCAACGAAGGGTGAATCCAAAAATCCATGAAGTCATCAAAACAGAGGTTATCAAACTTCTTGATGCGGGTATGATTTACCCTATTTCGGATTCACCATGGGTTAGTCCAATCCATTGTGTGCCCAAGAAGGGCGGAATAACCGTTGTTCCCAATGAACACAACGAGTTGATTCCCACTCGTCTCGTTACTGGGTGGAGAGTTTGTATAGACTACCGCAAACTCAATGATGCCACGAGAAAGGATCATTTCCCTCTACCTTTTATGGACCAAATGCTTAAACATTTAGCCGGTAATGAATATTACTGCTTTCTTGATGGTTTCTCGGGTTATTTCCAAATACCCATCGATCCCCAAGATCAAGAGAAGACGACATTCACTTGTCCCTATGGCACATTTGCTTACAAAAGAATGCCTTTTGGCTTATGTAATGCGCCCGGGACTTTCCAAAGGTGCATGTTAGCTATCTTCCATGACATGGTTGAACAAACCATGGAAGTCTTCATGGATGATTTCTCGGTCTTCGGGGATTCTTTCTCTTCTTGCCTTGCCAATTTGGAACGTATGGTCAAGCGGTGCGAAGACACTCGCCTAGTTCTGAATTGGGAAAAATGCCATTTTATGGTAAAAGAAGGCATCATGCTGGGACATAAAATTTCCAAAGCCGGTCTTGAAGTAGACCGCGCTAAAGTCGATGTTATCGCAAAGTTGCCTCCACCTTCAACCGTGAAGGGTGTGAGAAGTTTACTGGGTCATGCGGGCTTCTACCGTCGATTCATCAAAGATTTTTCTCAAATCGCTCGCCCGATGACCCACCTCTTGGAAAAAGATACTCCTTTTCTCTTTTCCAAAGAGTGTCTTGAAGCCTTCAACTCGCTTAAGGATAAGCTAACTAAGGCACCCGTCTTGGTTACCCCTAATTGGGAGCTGCCCTTTGAGTTGATGTGCGATGCTAGTGATTTTGCTATTGGAGCGGTTCTGGGACAAAGAGTGAACAAACACTTCCAACCGATCCATTACGCTAGCAAGACAATGACAGGGGCACAATTGCATTATACGACAACCGAAAAAGAGCTTTTAGCTGTTGTCTATGCCTTTGAAAAATTTCGCCCCTATCTTGTCCTTTCTACCACAATTGTGTACACCGATCATTCCGCGCTGAAGTACTTGTTAACAAAGCAAGATTCCAAACCAAGACTTCTTCGCTGGGTTTTGCTGCTCCAGGAATTTAAAATCGAAATTCGCGATAAAAAAGGAGCTGAAAACCTAGCCGCGGATCATCTTAGCCGACTTGAGGATCCTTACCAAGGGGATCATCCGACCAAAGAAATCAATGATTCTTTTCCCTTGGAGACCTTAATGTCTATAAACTCGAAGCCGAATGAAACCCCGTGGTTTGTGGACTTTGCAAACTACTTGGCGGGTGGAATTCTCAAGGAAGGGTTGACGTCTCAACAAAAGAAAAAGTTCTTCACCGACATTAAGACTTACTTTTGGGACGACCCTTACCTATTCAAACAATGTGCCGACCTGATTATCCGCCGATGTGTTGACGGACCGGCAGCGTCTGAAATCCTTGATGCTTGCCACAAAGGACCCACCGGTGGTCACTTTGGTCCCAACTACACCGCCAAAAAAGTGTTTGATTCGGGATTTTATTGGCCCTCCATATATCGTGACACTCACGATATGGTTAAAAGATGTGATGTTTGCCAAAAACAAGGCACGATCACACATAAAGACGAGATGCCTCAGAATTTCATTCAAGAGTGTGAAATCTTTGATGTTTGGGGTATCGACTTTATGGGGCCATTCCCTTCTTCTAAAGGAAACAAATACATCCTTGTAGCCGTTGACTACGTCTCCAAATGGGTTGAAGCCAAAGCTTTACCCACTAATGACGCACGGGTGGTTTGTAACTTTTTGAAAGCTCTATTCGCTAGATTCGGTGTGCCTCGTGCCATTATTAGTGATCGTGGGACTCATTTTTGCAATGACCAATTCGCAAGAGTCATGGCTAAGTACGGTGTAAATCATCGTCTTTCCACAGCCTACCACCCACAAACTAATGGCCAGGCTGAAATATCCAACCGAGGACTTAAGCGAATTCTGGAAAGAACCGTGGGAGAGCATCGTGCCTCATGGGCTGATAAACTTAATGATGCTTTGTGGGCTTTCCGTACTGCTTACAAGACCCCGATCGGCTGTACGCCTTATCGTCTTGTGTACGGGAAAGCGTGCCACCTCCCCATTGAGTTGGAGCACAAGGCTTACTGGGCCTTGAAGTGGGCTAATTTTGATATAAACAAAGCCGGTGACCTACGCAAGATCCAACTGAATGAGCTGAATGAACTCCGTAATGAGGCTTATGAAAATTCTTTAATCTATAAGGAAAGGACTAAGCTCATTCACGACTCTAAGATTAAAAACCGAGAGTTCCATGTTGGAGACAAAGTCTTACTTTTTAACTCTCGGTTGAAAATCTTCTCGGGAAAGCTCAAATCTCGTTGGTCCGGCCCATTCACCATTGCCCAAATTTTTCCATATGGTACTCTCGAGCTCGCTCAACCTAATGATCTTCTCCCATTTCCATTCTGGAATTTTAGGTTGTTGCAGTAAACCCGAAGGTCTCTTGTGCTCAAACTTCACCTTAGCACACGTCAAGCATTTACTAACATAAGTAGCAATGTTAGCCTTCATATTCGGCCACCAGTAACATTTCTTCAAGTCTTGGTACATTTTATCCGATCCTGGGTGAATCGAATATTTAGACTTATGAGATTCGTGCATAATTAGATCTCTCAGTCCTCCATACACCGGTAACCACACACGATTCTTGAAATATCGAATTCCGTCATCACGAATTTCGAATATAGGTGTCATCCTTCTACCCAAATATTCATCTCTCACATTCTCTTCCTCCATCGCCTTAGTTTGAGCTTTAAGTATTCGATTAGATAAATCAGAATAAGTTTTCATGGCTAAAGCTCTAACCCTTTTGGTTATTTATCTGTCCTTCCTACTAAGTGCATCGGCAACTACATTCGCCTTGCCGGGATGGTAGCAAATTTGAATGTCATAATCACTCAACAATTCTACCCATCTTCTCTGCCTCATATTGAGCTCCTTCTGATCTAAAATATGTTGCAGGCTTTTATGATCGGTATATACCACACTCTTTGTACCGTAGAGATAGTGTCTCCAAAGTCTAAGAGCAAAGACAACAGCTCCTAATCTCTAATAGCTTCAATTTTGGAAGGATCAACATGAACACCGCTACTATCGATCACGTGCCCAAGGAATTGAACTGAATCCAACCAAAAATCACACTTGGAGAATTTTGCATACAACTTCTCCTTCTTCAACAACTCCAAAATAATCTTCAAATGACCTTCATGCTCCTCCCGACTTTTGGAATAAATCAGGATATCGTCGATAAATAAAATCACAAACTTGTCGAGGTATGGTTTACACACACGATTCATTAAGTCCATGAATACCGCAGGTGCATTAGTTAACCCAAACGGCATCACTTGAAATTCAAAGTGTCCATAACGCGTCCGAAAAGCTGTAATAGGTATGTCCTCCTCTTTAACACGAAGTTGATGATAACCCGATCTCAAGTCGATCTTCGAGTACACACACGAACCTTGAAGTTGATCGAACAAATCATCGATCCTAGGAAGTGGATAACGATTTTTAATAGTTAACTTGTTCAACTCTCGGTAGTCTATGCACATTCTGAACGATCCGTCCTTCTTCTTCACGAACAATACTGGAGCTCCCCAAGGTGACGAACTTGGTCTAATGAACCCCTTCTCCATTAACTCCTTCAACTGATCTGCCAACTCCTTCATCTCAGACGGTACCAAACGATAAGGTGCACGCGCCACCGGTGCAGCTCCTGGCACTAGATCAATCTTGAATTCGACTTCTCGCTGAGGCGGAAGCCCTTGCAAGTCATCGGGAAATACTTCAGGAAAATCACGAATAACCGGAACATCTTTGATAGGTGTGTAAACACCCATCCTTTTACCACTTGATTCTGGCTAAAACAAGACCAAAACACGTATTTAATATCATTTGTTTGGAATTATGCGTGGTTTTTGTGTTTAAAGTGTTTTCAGAGCCAACCGGATGAATATTGAAGAAAACATGGGATTGCACGGGTTTTACTAAAGAAAAGGACTCAAGATAAAGTCTATTGTCCAAGAGATGCAAAAGATTTGAAGTCACTGGGCCTATTCTAAGATT
Organism: Glebionis coronaria; assembly: GCA_025667525.1. Taxonomy (NCBI): domain Eukaryota; kingdom Viridiplantae; phylum Streptophyta; class Magnoliopsida; order Asterales; family Asteraceae; genus Glebionis; species Glebionis coronaria. The sequence continues at coordinate 575,530,708 of CM046879.1, read as the reverse complement.
TATCGAAGAAAAGGACCAAAGATGGAAGATTTACACAAGTCGAAGAAACTCAAGTCTATTAAACGAAGAAATTAAAAGACGAGTTAAATTTAATCGACGACAAATCCCGAATCAGAATCGAAAACGGAAACTTTTCTGAAAAGACGAAAAGACAAGAAGAACGAGAGAAAGCCCACTCACCAACCAAAGGACAAGCCTATATAAAGCTCACCCCTCACACATTTTAGGCAGTTAGTTTTAGTTTTCTTCTCCCCCACCTTTCTCTCCTTCTTGTTCGTATCATCACCATCACCACTAGGGTGATTGGTGATTTTGATTTTTGTTTTTACAATCTTGTTATTTTAATCCTTGTTTTATCTTGTTAAAACATTAATCATTTAATACAAAGTCTTGTTTAATCTTTCCATTTCATCTTGTTCATCATCATCTTTATCCTCAAGTTCATAAGTTTTTATTTTCTTGATTTGATCTTCAAAAGTTGTTGGGATTTGTGTTTTTGTTGATGGGATTTGTAGCTTATGGTTAATAGATGCTTTGTGTTTAGTTTTATTTAAGATTTGGTGAAAAATTTGGTGATTTTTGGTTTAAAATTAGTTTTCCTTGTTCTTCGGGTATATTACTGTATCTGGGTTTCTGAAAGTTCCGGACGAATAAAAAAGTTCCGAATGAGTTTGTCTTTAAAAAGTTCCGAATGAGTTTGTCTTTAAAAAGTTCCGAATCAGAAGAAACTTCCGAATGAACAGTAACTTCCGAATGAACAGTAAGTTCCGAATGAACAGTAACTTCCGAATGAACCTAAGTTCCGAATCAACGACTTCCGAGTGAAAAGTTCCGGATGAACCAAAAACTTCCGAATCAGTAGAAAGTTCCGAATGAAGGCTAAGTTCCGAATGAGTACTTAAGTTCCGAATCAACCTCTTTGTCAAAAGTTCCGAATGAGTTTCCAAACTTCCGGATGAACCAAAGTTCCGAATTAAGGTTAAAACTTCCGAATCAATTTTCTGTTAGTGTTACTGTTTTACTGTTTATCTGTTTCTTTACTTTTATTTTTATTTCACAATTTATATTTTATACTTCAACTTTAACTTTAATTTTAATTTTAATCTTAATTTCAATTTTAATTCAAATCTTTATTAATTGTCATTAAAGTAATTGTATTTGATTTAAATTTTCATTTAAACTTTTTATTAGGTTAGAAAACCAAACCCTTTTATTTAGTAACCAAGAACAATCATTCCACTTAAGGCCGAGATCAATTCGAGAGGACTGTGAGAGAATTAGAACCCATACAAAAACCTTGTATCAAATGGCGCCGCTGCCGGCTCTTCTCGTTAAGATCAAAAGTTTTTTGTGAGAACTTGGATTTTGGGATCCGTTCCCCGTGAACGTTACTTTTTCATAAAAATTTTCAAAAAATCCTAAAAAATATAAAATTTTCAAGAATACAAAAAATAAATTAAAAAAAAAAATTAAAAACCAAAAAAAAAAAATATTTTTTTTTGTATTGTTTTTGCCTTGTTAGTTCTTTTGCAGGTGTATGCGCACTCGATCCACGTCTTATCAAGAGCCCGAGCCTCTCGATCACTTAGACATGGCCAGTGTACCACCTCCAAACAATAATAACAACAACAACCCACCTTTCAACAACATGAACAATAACAACCACAATGAGCCCCTTCCGGATAATCGCCCGATGATTGAATTGCTGCAAGCTCATGTAGATGGCAACACTGACCCAATTGTTATACCACCAATTGCCGCCAACAATTTCGAGCTAAAATCAGGCTTTATCCAGATGGTCTCCGCTCAACCATTCTTGGGACGTACCATTAATGATCCACACGGCCACATCAAGAGATTCTTGCAACTCACCAACACGGTCAAATTCAATGGCGTTCCACAAGAGGTTATAAGGTTACAACTTTTTCCCTTTTCTTTAGAGGGACAAGCCCGGCATTGGCTTGCTAAGGAACCGCCACAGAGTATTCTCTCGTGGACGGATTTGGAAACCAAGTTTATAAATTACTTTTTCCCACCCTCTCGTACTACCGCTTTGCGGAATGAAATCATAAACTTTGAACAAAAGCACGATGAGTCATTCAGTGAATCTTGGGATCGTTTTAAAGATCTTTTAAGAAAATGCCCACAACATGGTTTTACCAAAGTACATCAAATTAATACTTTTTACAATGGTTTAAGCATGAGTGACCAAGATTCACTGAACAGTGCCTCGGGAGGTAATCTATTGGCTAAGACTTCCAATGCTGCTTGGGACATCATTGAGAATAAATCTCGTGTGCAAACCAAGAGTGTTCGGACCAATGTCGCTAGTGCTAGCACTAGTGACAGCGACAAGCGATTGGACAAAATCACTACGCTTCTTGAATCGCTTGTCACCCACACCGTCAGCAACAACAACAGCAACAACGCTAAACACGCTCAAGTTAACGCTGTCAGCCAACCTTGTGAGATATGCGGTGGTCCTCACTCTTACACCACTTGTACCGCTACCCAAGACTACCCTTTTGAGAATGTTAATGCAGCTTATGGCACCTATCCTCAACCTGCTTATCAAGCTAGACCTCAAGGTGACCGTAATTTACTTAGCTACCGCAGCAACAACTATCTTTCACCACCTGGTTTTCCTCCAACCAACCCAAACCAACAATCAAACCTCAATCGCCCTCCTCAACAACAACAACAACCTCGACAACCATACATCCCTCCTCACAAGCAGCAACAACCGCCTCAACGTAACAATCAAGTCTACCAACAACCTGCTTACCAACCACCTGCATACAATGCCCCTCCCAACCAAACCACCACTACATTACACCAAGAGGTTGCAACCTACATGAGGACCAATGATGTGATTGTGGAAAATCTCCAACAGGAAGTGCGAAACTTGAAGGCAGACCTTGTAAAGCAAGGAAATGATTTGAGAGCCGACATGAGAAACACGTTGGATAGCCAAACTAATGATCTGAGGAACATGATGGCTGGTTTCTTCCAAGGTAATCAACCCTCTTCTTCGGGTACTCTTCCGAGTAACACCGTTGCGAATCCAAGAGGGGAGATGAAAGCAATCACCACTCGAAGTGGCAAAGGTACCAAGGAACCCGAGCTTCCTATACCTCCACCGGTGGTTGTGACTAAGGAGAACGAGTCACCTGCTCCTATTCCTCGTCCTTCTCCTTCCCCAATTTCTCCACCTCTTCCTTCTACCCCTCCTCCACCCGTGGTTGTGAGTGATCCTATTCTCCAAAAGCCTTCCTCTTCTTCCAATATACCTTATCCATCTAGGTTGAGGAAAGAGAAGCAAAAAAGCAAGGATGATATTCAGGTTTCGAACTTCCTTAAAATGTTCAAACAATTGAATTTTAACATCTTCTTCGCTGAGGCTCTCGCTCACATGCCTAAATATGCAAAAATGTTTAAAGATCTTCTGAGCGACAAGGAAAAGCTCCTCGATATTGCCAACACCCAACTTAATGAGAATTGCTCTGCAGTGCTCTTAAGGAAATTGCCAACTAAGCTTGGTGATCCGGGTCGTCGCCTTATCCCTTGCAATTTCCCGGGAGTAGAGAATTGCATGGCCCTAGCCGATCTAGGTGCCAGTATTAATCTTATGCCTCTAAGCGTTTGGAAGCAATTATCTCTCCCAGAGCTAGTCCCCACCAAAATGACTTTGGAATTAGCTAACCGTACGGTTGCTTATCCAGTGGGGATAGCCGAAGACGTCATTGTAGGAGTCGACAAATTCACCTTCCCTGCTGATTTCGTTGTCGTCGACTACGAGATGGACCCCCGTGTGCCACTAATTGTTGGTCGTCCATTCTTGAGGACCGGTCGCACTCTCATCGATGTTGAAGCCGGTGAGCTTATCATGAGAGTGGGTGACGATAAAGTAGTTTTCAACATGGGAAAGCTTTCTAAACAGCCTTATTCATACGAGAGTGTTAATTGTATTGACGTTCTTGATGAGGCTTGTGAAGAACACTTCAAAGATGCTTGTAAAAGTATTCCTACCTCTCTTCCCAATGTTGAGACCGTTTCCTCTATCGACTCATCACTATCTCTATTTGGAGAAAGTGATTTCCTTTGGAAAGATTTGGAAGCCACCATGGGAGATGTGCATTTAGACAATGACGATTCTACTACCAATTGGGATGAAGATCTCAGCTTCATTAAAAACCTTCTCAAAGAAGACAATCCTTCTCCTCCATCTCCCACGGTTATTTCTATCGATACTCCGACTTCGAATACGCAGCCCGTCGAAAATCCTCCGGATTTGGAACTTAAGGAGTTGCCGCCCCATCTCGAGTATGTATTCCTTGAAGAAGAGAAGAAGTCGCCCGTCATCATCGCAAAGGATTTGAAGGATGAAGAGAAAGCCCGACTTGTCGCCATGTTGAAAGATCATAAGAAGGCTATTGCTTGGAAAATTTCTGATATTCGTGGAATTGATCCTCACTTCTGCACACACAAAATTCTCATGGAGGACGACTTTAAGCCCACTATTCAAAGCCAACGAAGGGTGAATCCAAAAATCCATGAAGTCATCAAAACAGAGGTTATCAAACTTCTTGATGCGGGTATGATTTACCCTATTTCGGATTCACCATGGGTTAGTCCAATCCATTGTGTGCCCAAGAAGGGCGGAATAACCGTTGTTCCCAATGAACACAACGAGTTGATTCCCACTCGTCTTGTTACTGGGTGGAGAGTTTGTATAGACTACCGCAAACTCAATGATGCCACGAGAAAGGATCATTTCCCTCTACCTTTTATGGACCAAATGCTTGAACGTTTAGCCGGTAATGAATATTACTGCTTTCTTGATGGTTTCTCGGGTTATTTCCAAATACCCATCGATCCCCAAGATCAAGAGAAGACGACATTCACTTGTCCCTATGGCACATTTGCTTACAAAAGAATGCCTTTTGGCTTATGTAATGCGCCCGGGACTTTCCAAAGGTGCATGTTAGCTATCTTCCATGACATGGTTGAACAAACCATGGAAGTCTTCATGGATGATTTCTCGGTCTTCGGGGATTCTTTCTCTTCTTGCCTTGCCAATTTGGAACGTATGCTCAAGCGGTGCGAAGACACTCACCTAGTTCTGAATTGGGAAAAATGCCATTTTATGGTAAAAGAAGGCATCGTGCTAGGACATAAAATTTCCAAAGCCGGTTTTGAAGTAGACCGCGCTAAAGTCGATGTTATCGCAAAGTTGCCTCCACCTTCAACCGTGAAGGGTGTGAGAAGTTTACTGGGTCATGCGGGCTTCTACCGTCGATTCATCAAAGATTTTTCTCAAATCGCTCGCCCGATGACCCACCTCTTGGAAAAAGATACTCCTTTTCTCTTTTCCAAAGAGTGTCTTGAAGCCTTCAACTCGCTTAAGGATAAGCTAACTAAGGCACCCGTCTTGGTTACCCCTAATTGGGAGCTGCCCTTTGAGTTGATGTGCGATGCTAGTGATTTTGCTATTGGAGCGGTTCTGGGACAAAGAGTGAACAAACACTTCCAACCGATCCATTACGCTAGCAAGACAATGACAGGGGCACAATTGCATTATACGACAACCGAAAAAGAGCTTTTAGCTGTTGTCTATGCCTTTGAAAAATTTCGCCCCTATCTTGTCCTTTCTACCACAATTGTGTACACCGATCATTCCGCGCTGAAGTACTTGTTGACAAAGCAAGATTCCAAACCAAGACTTCTTCGCTGGGTTTTGCTGCTCCAGGAATTTAAAATCGAAATTCGCGATAAAAAAGGAGCTGAAAACCTAACCGCGGATCATCTTAGCCGACTTGAGGATCCTTACCAAGGGGATCATCCGACCAAAGAAATCAATGATTCTTTTCCCTTGGAGACCTTAATGTCTATAAACTCGAAGCCGAATGAAACCCCGTGGTTTGCGGACTTTGCAAACTACTTGGCGGGTGGAATTCTCAAGGAAGGGTTGACGTCTCAACAAAAGAAAAAGTTCTTCACCGACATTAAGACTTACTTTTGGGACGACCCTTACCTATTCAAACAATGTGCCGACCTGATTATCCGCCGATGTGTTGACGGACCGGCAGCGTCTGAAATCCTTGATGCTTGCCACAAAGGACCCACCGGTGGTCACTTTGGTCCCAACTACACCGCCAAAAAAGTGTTTGATTCGGGATTTTATTGGCCCTCCATATATCGTGACGCTCACGATATGGTTAAAAGATGTGATGTTTGCCAAAAACAAGGCACGATCACACATAAAGACGAGATGCCTCAGAATTTCATTCAAGAGTGTGAAATCTTTGATGTTTGGGGTATCGACTTTATGGGGCCATTCCCTTCTACTAAAGGAAACAAATACATCCTTGTAGCCGTTGACTACGTCTCCAAATGGGTTGAAGCCAAAGCTTTACCCACTAATGATGCACGGGTGGTTTGTAACTTTTTGAAAGCTCTATTCGCTAGATTCGGTGTGCCTCGTGCCATTATTAGTGATCGTGGGACTCATTTTTGCAATGACCAATTCGCAAGAGTCATGGCTAAGTACGGTGTAAATCATCGTCTTTCCACAGCCTACCACCCACAAACTAATGGCCAGGCTGAAATATCCAACCGAGGACTTAAGCGAATTCTAGAAAGAACCGTGGGAGAGCATCGTGCCTCATGGGCTGATAAACTTGATGATGCTTTGTGGGCTTTCCGTACTGCTTACAAGACCCCGATCGGCTGTACGCCTTATCGTCTTGTGTACGGGAAAGCGTGCCACCTCCCCATTGAGTTGGAGCACAAGGCTTACTGGGCCTTGAAGTGGGCTAATTTTGATATAAACAAAGCCGGTGACCTACGCAAGATCCAACTCAATGAGCTGAATGAACTCCGTAATGAGGCTTATGAAAATTCTTTAATCTATAAGGAAAGGACTAAGCTCATTCACGACTCTGAGATTAAAAACCGAGAGTTCCATGTTGGAGACAAAGTCTTACTTTTTAACTCTCGGTTGAAAATCTTCTCGGGAAATCTCAAATCTCGTTGGTCCGGCCCATTCACCATTGCCCAAATTTTTCCATATGGTACTCTCGAGCTCGCTCAACCTAATGGACCTAATTTTAAGGTGAATGGCCAACGAGTGAAGTTGTACTTTGGTGAGGACACCTCTCATGAGGTGATTACAACCCTCACCACGTTCCCCATGAACTAATTTTGGGCCGAGTCAGGCTCGTGACTCGGTTATAAAAAACAAGCGCTCCTCGGGAGGCAACCCGAGTATCTATCTTTTTATGTTTTAACCCCCTAAGTGTAGGGGGGGACTTCTATACGCGTTTGTTTTTGTGTGGTGATGTGATTACAGGGATACGTGCACTCTTGGAATCTTTGAAGAACCGTGCTCCCGTGTTATCTGAAATCCGGTTCTATCTCTTAACTATCGTGATTCAATTTTCTTCATACTCACATTTGAAATTGATCACTTTAGTCGTCCCATCCTTAACTTGAGTTAACCAACGTGCACAATGTCATAAGTGTAGGGGAAACTTTTTCCACATGCTTAAACATTGAGGACAATGTTTATCTTAAGTGTAGGGGGGACTTCTATCGAAGTTTTAAGTGGACTTTTCCATGAAAATGCCTTCATTTAACCGGAAAATCATATTTTTCAACATTTTTCAAATTTTTTATTAACTTTGGCCATTTAGTCGTAATTTTTAAATTTTTATCGTTGCTTTCATATGTATATATCCCGCAATAAAGTCAAAAATATTAATAAAATGGTGTAGCTAGTTTAGAAGTCTTTGACATATTAGGCCCGTTGCGTTTATTTTGACTCAACCCGAATAGACTTATCCAAGTTTATTCTAGCTAGTATCCTTAACCATGTAGACCTTAATTGGTTTATTAGGCTAAGCATCCACGAGTCTCATTACTTGAGATTTTAAATTGTGGAGGACGAGAAATGATAGAGTCAATTATAAGTCGGTATTCTTGCACAAGCTCACTTGGTGTAATTATTTGCCTATTCTCCCATCACTTGCTAATAAATTATCTGCAATAAGTAAGGTCGTACGATTTGAAAAGTTACTTAGCTTCTAGCCCAAGATCGTTTAAAAGTTGCTCGGTAATGATAAGAGTTCATAGCCAAGGCATAACTTAGGAAGCGGGACGCGAAGATTGGCGAGTCCGAAAAGGCCCTAACAAGGCATGAGGATTCAATTTTATTGCTGAAGATCCAAAGTGATGTGAAAAGCATTATTCCTAAAATCAATATGAAGGATCAAGACTCACGACGAAAAGCAATCAACTCCCATAAAGATCATGGAGAAGTCTATCCGAAAAGACCCTAACAAGGTATGAGGATAAATAGATCCAAGTCCGAAAAGGAGGCGGATCGTTGTATCTCAAAATCCCAATTAGAGATTGAAGAAATAATCATGAAGTCGTGGTCAACAAAGTTGGAGTACCCCTCAAAAGTCTCCAAGTGAAGAAACTCTATTATGATGAGAAGACCATTATCTCAAGAACGTCTCTCGAAGATATGAAGTATGAAGTACATGCCAAATATCGGCCCGAGAAACGTCTCAAATCGTGAACCGAGTTATGCCAAGATATGAACTTTTTGATATCCCGAGAAGCAGTTTTAAGAGATTTTTTCCTTTAGCTAACTATTGATCAAATCGTCCTACTTTGCTTTCAGCTTAAATAAACTATCGAAATAAGTCCAAAAATGTATCTTCATGATCATTCTAAGACAAAAATAAAATATAAGAGTTACACCTAGGAATAAGGGAGTTTAAGCATTTAATTAAGCCATGTGTGTAAGTGTTTGAATTGCTAACTTATAATAACAATGATCTCGTTTTTAAGCTTAGTTTGGGGAACGTGAAACTTGAGGGTGATAAATCTTCGCAGCACAAAAGCCCTAATGTAAGTCATTGATCTCTTTGCAAGTTATTTCCATGTAGCTATTTTCAAGTGAAAATGGTTTTCTATCCTTTTAAGTTTTAATTTCTTTTAGTACTTTAATTTTTGTTAAGTAGTATTTTAATAAGGCCAAGGTTGATTAATTATGAGAAAAGTGTAAATTTGCTTTATCACTAAGCATTGCATGAGGGCATGGCAATGGTTAAGTGTAGGGGATTTGATAGGTGTGTAAACACCCATCCTTTTACCACTTGATTCTGGCTAAAACAAGACCAAAACACGTATTTAATATCATTTGTTTGGAATTATGCGTGGTTTTTGTGTTTAAAGTGTTTTTAGAGCCAACCGGATGAATATTAAAGAAAACATGGGATTGCACGGGTTTTACTGAAGAAAAGGACTCAAGATAAAGTCTATTGTCCAAGAGATGCAAAAGATTTGAAGTCACTGGGCCTATTCGAAGATTTATCGAAGAAAAGGACCAAAGATGGAAGATTTACACAAGTCGAAGAAACTCAAGTCTATTAAACGAAGAAATTAAAAGACGAGTTAAATTTAATCGACGACAAATCCCGAATCAGAATCGAAAACGGAAACTTTTCTGAAAAGACGAAAAGACAAGAAGAACGGGAGAAAGACCACTCACCAACCAAAGGGCAAGCCTATATAAAGCTCACCCCTCACACATTTTAGGCAGTTAGATTTAGTTTTCTTCTCCCCCACCTTTCTCTCCTTCTTGTTCGTATCATCACCATCACCACTAGGGTGATTGGTGATTTTGATTTTTGTTTTTCCAATCTTGTTATTTTAATCCTTGTTTTATCTTGTTAAAACATTAATCATTTAATACAAAGTCTTGTTTAATCTTTCCATTTCATCTTGTTCATCATCATCTTTATCCTCAAGTTCTTAAGTTTTTATTTTCTTGATTTGATCTTCAAAAGTTGTTGGGATTTGTGTTTTTGTTGATGGGATTTGTAGCTTATGGTTAATAGATGCTTTGTGTTTAGTTTTATTTAAGATTTGGTGAAAAATTTGGTGATTTTTGGTTTAAAATTAGTTTTCCTTGTTCTTCGGGTATATTACTGTATCTGGGTTTCTGAAAGTTCCGGATGAACAGTAAATTCCGGATGAACATAAAAAGTTCCGAACGAATAAAAAAGTTCCGAATGAGTTTGTCTTTAAAAAGTTCCGAATGAGTTTGTCTTTAAAAAGTTCTGAACCAGAAGAAACTTCCGAATGAACAGTAACTTCCGAATGAACAGTAACTTCCGAATGAACCTAAGTTCCGAATCAAAGACTTCCGAGTGAAAAGTTCCGGATGAACCAAAAACATCCGAATCAGTAGAAAGTTCCGAATGAAGGCTAAGTTCCGGATGAGTACTTAAGTTCCGAATCAACCTCTTTGTCAAAAGTTCCGAATGAGTTTCCAAACTTCCGGATGAACCAAAGTTCCGAATGAAGGTTAAAACTTCCGAATCAATTTTCTGTTAGTGTTACTGTTTTACTGTTTATCTGTTTCTTTACTTTTATTTTTATTTCACAATTCATATTTTATACTTCAACTTTAACTTTAATTTTAATTTTAATCTTAATTTCAATTTTAATTCAAATCTTTATTAATTGTCATTAAAGTAATTGTATTTGATTTAAATTTTCATTTAAACTTTTTATTAGATTAGAAAACCAAACCCTTTTATTTAGTAACCAAGAACAATCATTCCACTTAAGGCCGAGATCAATTCGAGAGGACTGTGAGAGAATTAGAACCCATACAAAAACCTTGTATCAATCTTCCACACGCCTAACCGGTAGTTCTTTCTCCACTACTTGAGCCAAGAACAGGTGACAACCTCTTTCTACATATTTCTTCGCCTTGATACAAGATATCACCGTCAGGCGAGATCTACCGACATCACCTTTAACTACTAACACCTTACCCTTAACCGGTATGTGGACAACTTTCTCCCCACATACAATTACCGCATCATGAGCAACCAACCAATCCATACCAACAATCACATCAAATGAACCCAAATCTATCGGCATCAAATCAATTTCAAACAAATGATTTGCTAATTTCAAAGGACACTTCTTAAATATAGTGGTAGTACTAACTAATTGTCCATCAGCAAACTCGACCTCATAACTAGCATTTAGGCTTGTTGGCTCAACATTAATTAAACGACTAAAGGAAGTGCTTATAAAGCTCCTATCAGATCCTGAGTCAAACAACACACTAGCATAACGATGGTTGACTAAGAACGTACCCGTCACCACATTTGGACCTTGTGCCTGATCAGCATCCTTAACAACATAAACTGCCCCAGCAGCTTCACCTGCCTTCTTGTTCTTCAACTTCGGGCATTTGGGACGAACATGATCACGTTCTCCACATTCAAAGCAAGTCTTGATCGGAATAACATTTGCTCCAGTGGCAGGGATCCATGGCTTGCACTTCTCCGCAGCATGCCCAACCTTTCCACATTTAGTGCTCCTTGGTGGACAATTACCAAAGTGACAAACACCACAGCTCTTACATTTCTGGGCTGGTCCCCCATAGTCAGCATTGTCATTCTTGTTAGTTGCAGCTCTAGCCCCATCATTTCTCTTCTGATTGTACTGCCTATGGTGGTTACTACCTTGATTACCACTCTGCGAATTCTCCCATTTCCTTTTATTACCCTCGGCAGCTTTCTCAGCCCTATCTTGAACTTTTTGCCCCATGAGTGTATGAGCCATTCTTACAGTCTCAACAAAGTTATTGGGTCGAGATGAAGTTGTCTCACCTTTAATGTACCCAGGCAGCCCTTTGATGTATTGATCCATCTTCTTTTTCTTAGTAACAAAAGCATCTGGACACAACAAAACCAACTCATTGAATCGGCTAGTGTATGCAGCAATGTTATTGTCTTTCAGCTTCAGGTGCCTCAACTCATCCTCTAAAGCAGATAACTCTTCTTCTGGACAGAACTCCTCTTTTAGCAACCTTTTAATTTCATCCCAAGGTTTCCTGTTTGCAGCTTCTAAACCAACTATAGCAACTTGAGTCTTCCACCAGCTTAAAGCTCGATCCTTGAAGGTAGCAACTGCGAACTTAACCTTGTTCCTTTCTGAGCAATCACTAATCTCAAATGTTGTTTCTGTTTTCTCAATCCACCTGAATAATTCTAGTGCTCCTCCAGTTCCTTAAAATGTAGTGGGTCCACATTTCATGTATCCAGCAAAAGTACACTCTTTAACCGTAGCAGCAACCGGAGCAACCTCATCTGCAGGATTCTCAGCTACACCTGCCCCAGCAGCTTCTGGTCCAGCATGTTCACCTTCAGCACCCGCACCTCCAGAGCCACCTGCTCCTTCAGTGTTAACACGCGCAGCTCTATCCGCAGCTAATGTTTTCGCAACCTCTTCAGCAACTAGCCTTGCAATGGCATCATTTGTCATTCTCCTAGGTGGCATGATTCTGTCACATCTCAAAGAGAAGATAAAATGAATGAGTTGATTGTATTCATGGTATAGTCATATCATGTACAAAATCAATCATCCTCCTCATCGAAGACGAAATTTGACGGTGGTAAATTTCACAAAATATGTATAAGTTTATAACAAAATGAGATAGGATAATTTCCAATAATTTAATTAAATTTAGAGAATCCTTCAAAATAATTGCAGGAAAAATTCCAAAAATTTATTTAAGTAAATCATTAATAAATGATAACTCTTATCGAAAAGTTTAACGATATCAATATATATATCGATAAAGGATTATAGTATTTATTTAGAAATACTTAGCAATAAGGCATACATAATAATGTATACTAAAGTTGTAATCCCAGAAGTAGCTTGAACCTAAAGTCACGCGAAATCATGTGCACCGACTCTTTGAAAAATAAAACCGACAGTTATAGTTTAGGTTTTTAGAAAAAGACCTAGTTCTCTATAACTCATGGCTCTGGTACCAATCTTTAACACCCCCAAATTTACACGCAGCGGAATACATCTTTGGGTGCTAAACAATGATACAACAACACATAATTTATAAAGAACGACTCGAAAAGAGACGTTTCAAATTTATCGTTCCTAAAACATTTGTCAGAGTAGCGTAGTCCCAAGACATTGTAACCAAAGTACAACCAAAACAAAAGATTTAAATTGTTTTGAACAAAAGGAACGACAAATATTCAAAGAGTTTATATTGTAAAGTAGTGCACAACATTCATTCCCGTGGCTTCCAAGCTTCACCCTTCCTGATTACCTGAAATACATGTGAGAAAATCATCAGCAAAAATGCCGAGTGAATCTATAGGTTTATATAATCATTTTGAACACAAGCAAAGATTATAAGTTTGTGGCATGCTTAAAGGCAACAAGCATCAAATAATAATTTGCAGCAACAATAATAATTGTATATAGCATAAATTGCAATAAGCTCATGGAACCGAGCCCTTAGACACTCCCATATCAGTCTAATAAGACGAGAGATTTATTAATTGTCGGTTACCTCCAGATTATTGGTACATTGCCGTATACCTGACTTCTCAATACAATATGTTCAAACAGTGTGGAGGTCGGGCCTAAGCTTCTATGACAAGTCCACAAAAACTGAACCGGGGCGGCTTCCCCCATAGATCTATTAATTGTACTAGCGGTTAACCCATCATAGGTTAATTAACGGTCCATAATTGAGGCTTTAACTAAGGCAATCACTTAATGCAATTTAAAGGCAACCACGGGTCCATTCATAAAGGGACAAGCATACCATAAAAATCTTGTGTTCTATGTTTACAAAACATGTATTCCCCCTCGCGGGTTTTTAAAATCGTATAATTGCGCAAACGAGGCTATAGACTCACCTTAGTACTTATAGTAGTTGAAGACGATCGCCGACGATAGTAGATGCCCGAAAACACGACAACCGCAACCTAGCAAATAAGGTGCGTACATTAATAATAGACTCGAGAAATAAATGATACTTAATAAAATCAAACTCAAGTATAAAATCACGACAACTCGAGAGAAAATGATGCAAGTGGTTCTATTATACTCTCCTATATATTCATTTTATTATTATATGCCTTTAATAAAAATCTGCCGGAACATACCGAATGTCCAAGCCGTTTTCCCATACTTAAACATATCAAATTTTTATGATACTACTTAGAGAACTTACTTACTATATAGAAAGTCCTCCCAAAAGCCCATTAAAATATTTTACTTCTAAAGTTCCCTGCCCTACTCATCTTTGAATCACAAAATCCGGACAGTTTAGCGACCTTGACTTACGAAACCATTTTGACCATTCTAAACAACTCCATTTGTAAAACCGCCACTTGATTCTAAAAATAGACTCAAGATGCTAAACTTGGAGCCTGAGAACAGCCCTTGAATCATTTTGAAACTCATTTTATAGTCCCCGAGATTCGATCCAAATATCGACAACAATTTTCGGATTGTGTCGACACTCGTCTCCCGGTACACGAAAATCAAACTAGTGTATCTTCCACCTCGTTTGGAGTTGGAAGGCCTACTTTATATGAAATCGAAGCTAACAAAATTCTCTACAACCCTATCCTATTAGTTAAGTGATTATCAAACAGTAAGACCCCCAAAAACAGCCTCAAACCTACTGCCCAAAATCACCCTTCAAAATCTCTCACAAAATCATGTTTTTGATCAATTCTAACAATTGTCCTCATCATCCTACACCCCTAATATCATCATAAACCATCCCTAACACTTGCATCATCATCAAAATCAAAAACCCAAAAATTTAAAAATAAGTTTTTAGTGAAAAACTAGCATAAACATCATTTGATGATTACTACTAACACATGCATGATCATTTTTACAAAATTTTTAATTCTTTCAATCACAAAAACTAAAAAGTCCATGGATACAATATCAAATGAATATGATAAGATGATCATACAACTATATAAATGATCAAAGTTCATAAAATTAAAAAGTATGATGCATGTAGCTAAAATTTGTACCAAAATGTAGCCCTTTGAATTCTAAGGATGGGACTTTGCTTGGTTTTGGAAGATTCAAGCTAGAAAAAATGTTGATGATGGTTTTAAGGTGGTGGTGATGGACGGTTTGTACAAGAGAGGGGAGGGGAGGATTTTGTGTTTTTATTTGTATAAAATAAATGAGACAATTTTAGTGGAAAAGATTTATATAGTGTAGGTAGGGTGTTATTTGCAAATATTAGATAGTTTTGGTCCAAAATGTAAATATTAGTTAAAAAGCGGGAAATGACTAAAAGTCAATTTTACAAATATTTACGGGACTCGGGTTTCGTAAAAATACTTAAAAGTTTAAACGCACACGAAAAATAATAATATAACGACTCGATACGTAATTAAAACGATATCGTCGAAAATATTAAATATCGAAACGATTGATAATAAAATATAAAATTGTGGGCATCCGTCGGTATCGCGATCACTAGTAGTCTTCGTTGCTCGTCAAAATATTAAAATAAAATATTTAATATCGGTTTCAACTTAAACCGTTAAACATAATAATATTTAATATTATAAAATACTTAAAAAATATTTGAAAAGTAAGATTAAGTAATGACCTTATTTTGTGGGTTTTACAGTAAATCAAGCGTTGATAGGAAGAAAACAAACGCTAACAGATCAAGCGTTGTCAAGAAGAAGTCAAGCGTTGATACATTGAAGACAAGCACTGATGGAAAGATTTAGTCTACGCGTATATTGTTTCTAGTTTGTTTCTAGTAAGGATAAGTTCAACAATGTATTTTCTATAGTTATCTTTACCTAGAATAGTTGATACGTAGACTCTTGTACAAGGCTTCTTATGTCTATAAAAGAAGACCTGTAGGTTATTGTTCAATAGAAGTTTTCATACGTTAAACACTTTCATTGTAAGCAAGTTTGTTATCATTAATCAAGTGAAAGTTTGTTTACATCTTTGTGTGTTCTTGTTTAAGTGTTAATTCCGCATAACACTTAGATTACTATATACATATACAAAGGTTTCTCTACGTGTATAACTTGATCTAATCTCGTATACATTAAGCTAAATCAATCTAAGTTTGGGATCAACAAGTGGTATCAGAGCTTGTTGAGAAACTTTTGATCTTAAAGAACACAAGAACCCTAAAATCACCAAAACCCTAATTTTCACAAAACCCTAAAAACATCATGTCAAATCCAGAAGTAACCTCCTCCTCCTCACCTTTACCAAACATCATGATTCCTATGCTTGATGCAACCAACTTTGAGTTATGGAAACTCAACTTTGAGCAATATCTAGGGATCTATGACTACACTCTCTGTGAGATAATTGAATATGGAAACACATACAATAGAGCTGAAAAGGTTGCTGCTGCCATTGCTACAAGAACTGTTGTTGTTGGATGTCCAGAAGCAGATAAGAAAGAAAAACCTGGTGATGGTAGAGCTGTGTCTGCTGAAGACATAGCAAAGAGAAGGGTTGATATGAAAACCCTAAACATTCTGAAACTCTCTTTGGGACAAGAGAACCAGCATAAATATAGAGGTTATGATTCTGCAAAAGACCTTTGGGCAGCTCTTGAAGTTGCATATGGTGGCAATGATGATACTAGGGAAGATAAGAAGAAGCAACTCATGCATGAGTATGCTGTTTTCAAGGCTCAACCAAATGAGAAGCTGAGCAGTGTGAGAAGCAGACTGCTTGACATTACAAGCAAGCTGTCCTTCATGGGGACACAACTTGGTGATGTTGACATTAATGCCACTTTTCTGAAAAGCCTTGGTGATGCGTGGAAGATTGAGGCAAGATCTATTCTTGCCAATAACACTCACAAAAGGTCCACTTTTGATGATATCTACAACAAACTAAGGCTGTTGGAGAATGAAACTCTTTTGGAGCATGGAAGTAAGCCTACCAATAGTAACATTGCCTTCTTCTCACATAGTGAAGGCCAATTTGATCAAAAGGACTCTTACATGCATCCAGTTACTGGATCAACATGTGTCAACACTGGAACATGTCCTGTTAACGCCTCATATTCAGACGCTGACACATACAAAAGTGACTCACCAAGAGTTAAACATGCTGGTTTGGATCTGGATACTGTATGTGCTTACATTGCTTCTTTGCCCAATGGTTCAGTGATTACATATGAGGACCTTGAGCAAATAAGTGATGAGCACTTGGAGGAAATGGATATTAAGTGGAACATGGCTCTTGCTAGTATAAGAGCAAACAGGTGGAATAGAAGGTTTAAGAAGAAGATGACCTTTAATGCAAAGGACACTGCTAGATTTGATAAATCCAAAGTTGAGTGCTACAATTTCCATCGTATGGGGCACTTCATGAGGGAATACAGATCTCCAAGAAGATCTGATGCTGGCAAACCCTCAAGCCAAATTGTTAAGGCACGGGATCCTAAGGCCATGGTTGCAGTGCAAGAAATTGATGGTATGGGATGGGATTGGAGCTATTTGGCTAAGGATGGGGAAGAGGATAAAGCTTTGGTTGCTTAGATAGAAGAAGAAGAGCATGTTCAATATGCTCTCATGGCACACTCCTCCTCTTCATCAGATAATGAGGTAAATGATGATGCTTTTTGTAGTAAGGGTTGTAGGTTAAATACTGAGAAACTTAACAAAGAGGTGATAAGGTTGTTAGATGATGTGAGTACTGAAAGATGCAAACTGTCTAACTATCAAATTGCTCTCACTCAAACTGAGAAGACAGTTTCTGAGTACAAGAAAATGGAATTTGACTTAAAAGATAAAATAAATATCTTAAAACATGAGTTAGATGCTAGTGATGATGTTAGGAACATCATGGAAAGGGTTAATAGTGAGTTACAGGCTAAGTTAGATGAGGCCATTAAGAATAAAGATAATGTTGGCCTTAAAATTCAGAGATTTGATAAGGCCACACAAACCCTAGGAGAATGTGTTAATAAACAAAGGGATCCTAAGGACATGACTGGGATTGGGATGAAAGATTATACCATGGTTCCACCACCAGCTGGTGACTTTTATGGTGTCCAAAGAAAGGACCTATCTTGGACTGGTCTACCAGAACTCCAAGAGGAGGAATTTATTCCTCCACCAAGAGTCATTACCCCAGTTGAAGAGTATCAACAGAAGTTGACTGACTTGAATGAATAGAAGAAAGCCAACCCTACGTTGTTTGTTAAGGGTGGCTTGTTGTGTGAAAGTCCTAATGAGTCAACCCCTATCAAGGTAACAAACCCAATCACTGGTAAGACTGTTGACCTTGGCTCAAACACTGTTAGAAAACCTAGCATCAAGTATGCAGAAATGTATAGGAATACTAGGTCACCAAAAAGCCAAGTTAGTAATGATGGAACAGGCTTCTTCTCTTCTAGACCTAGGGTTGTGTCTAGAAAAGCCTGTTACACCTGTGGTAGCTTTTCACATTTAGCATATAAGTGTGTCAACGCTTCCAAGGTCAACGCTGTTAAAAAGTCAAACATAGTCAGACCCAAAACTTGTGTGGAGCAAAGTCCACATGTTGTTAGACCAGCCCCTTTCTTCATAGAGGGTCTAACACTCATGGACAAAGACCATTTCAAAAGACAAATACTTGGTCTAATATGCAATGGGTTTCTGTAGCAAACCCTAGGTTCAACACTGACAAGGGTAATTTCAGCGTTGACAAGACCAAATCCAACGCTTACAGAAACGTGACCAGACCTACATATTTTCAACCACAGGGTAAGGGGTCTAAAGCTTCTTCAAGCTTGACATGGAGACCAAAGAAAGATCAAAACCCTAATGATAATAGGATTTCTATGACCTGCAACAGATTTAATTATATTTCAAAGGTCATTACAAAACCTATTGGGGTTAACTGGGTATTTCATCCAAAGAAGGATGAACAAGGGGTTGTTATGAGAACTAAGTCTGTTCTTGTTGAACAACCAGATGAATCCAAGTCTGCTAAGGCTTGGATTCCGAATGAAAACTAACTTGTTTTCTTTATGTGCAGGGCATTCAAAAATAGGTCAATGATTATGGATATTGGGACAGTGGATGCTCAACGCACATGACAGGGAAGGAAGATTATCTGACTAACTTCACTCCCATTAAAGATGGTGATAAGGTTTACTTTGGAGGTGGATATGGAACTATCACAGGCAAAGGAACTCTTCTCACCAAGAACTTGCGTTTTGAGAACGTATTTCTTGTAAAGGAACTTGATTACAATCTTTTTAGTGTATCACAAGTTTGTGATAACAAAAATAAAGTTTTGTTTACTGATACTGAATGCTTGGTGTTAAGCAAGGATTATAAAATCCCATATGAGAAATATATTGACTATAGAACACCTAGACATAAAGACATCTATAATGTTAATCTTAATGGGATTAGGATGAATAATAATATGTCATGTTTTTATGCTAAAGCTTCAGTAGATGAGAGTAATCTATGGCACAGGAGACTAGGGCACATAAATTTTAAGAATATAAACAGGCTTGTGAGACTTGGTTTGGTTGATGGTTTGCCTGAAAAGTCTTTCCACAATGACCACTCTTGTGTTGCATGTCTTAAAGGCAAGCAGCACAAGGTCTCATTTAAGTCTAAACAGGTGCACTCTTGTTCTAAACCACTCCACTTGCTATATATGGATCTGTTTGGTCCAACTAATATAGAGAGTTTTAATGGTAAATCATACTGCTTTGTCATCACAGATGACTTTTCTAGGTTTACTTGGACTTTCTGTTTAGCTATGAAAAGTGACACTGCTGACACTTTAATTGATTTTATTACTCAGATAGAGAAGAAAACTGGTGATGAAGTTAAAATGCTTAGAAGTGACAATGGTGGTGAGTTTAGAAATAAGCTTTTAGTTGATTTTTGTGCCAAGAAAGGGATTACTAGGCAGTTTAGTGTTGCCAGAACCCCACAGCAAAATGGGGTTGCAGAAAGAAAGAATAGAACCCTAATTGAAGCAGCCAGAACTATGTTGGCTGATGCTCATTTCCCTATAGCTTTTTGGGCTGAGGCTATGAATACAGCTTGTTATGTTCAAAATAGAGCATTGGTCAACAAGATACAGAACAAAACACCTTATGAATTACTTTGGGGAAGAAAACCTAATATTGGTTTTCTTAAACCTTTTGGTTGTCATGTAGTTGTACTTGATACTAGTGATGCCTTAAGTAAATTTAGTGCAAAAGGTGATGAAGGCTATTTCATGGGGTATTCAGTGCAGAGCAAGGGATATAGGGTTTACCTTAAGAAGGAAAAACGTATTCTTGAGAGAGTACATGTTAGGTTTTTAGAGAGTAAACTTAGTGATCCTGAAAGTGGTCCAAATTGGTTGTTTGACTTGGAACCTCTATCTAGGACTTTAAATTATATGCCTGTCACTAATCCAGACATTGTGAAGGTAACTTCAAATGTTGTGAAAGAACAAGTTTTTTATGTTTCAAGTACACAGGTTAATGAAGAGGTTGGATCACAAGCAGACAAGTCATCTCCTATACAAGAGTATGTCACAATTCCCATATGGACAGATGCTTTTGCTGCTGCTGGAAAGGATAATGGTGGTCCCCAAGTACCACCAGTTAACAACATGCATGGTCCTTCAGGCGCTGACAAAGGAAAATCTAGCGCTGACAGGACAAATTCAGATGTTGATGGCTCAAACGTTGACAATACCATTTCAGGCGTTGACAACCCAAACGCTGACAACCAAGGATCAGGCGTTGACAACACTTTTGAGCATCTTTTCGCTTCTAATTTTGAACAAGGTGAACCTTCCAATTTATATGAAGAGGTTCATCCTACTATTGGCAACTTGGATAATGAGATTGAAAACAACGGACTTTTTGAAGGAGGAGTTCTCACTTCTACTATAAAGAATCAACCTACTTCTCAAATCATTGGTGATATTATGACTCCTGTTCAGACTAGAAGATCTCATCAAAGTCTTGGTGGATTTATTGCCAATATTCACAAGAAGGTTGATACCCCTATTGTGCAAGCATGTTTGTTTGCCTGTTTTCTGTCACAACAGGAACCCAAGAAGATCTTTGATGCTCTCAAAGAACCAAGTTGGGTGGAAGCAATGCAGGATGAGCTTCACCAATTTGCAATTCAGGATGTTTGGGAGCTGGTTGATTGTCCCAGATATGTCAGACCTATAGGGACAAGATGGGTTCTAAGAAACAAGAGAGATGAAAGAGGTGTTGTGGTCAGAAACAAGGCACATTTGGTGGCTCAGGGATATACACAAGAGGAAGGGATAGACTATGAGGAGGTCTTTGCACCAGTTGCAAGGATTGAAGCTATAAGAATATTTCTAGCCTATGCTTCCTGCATGGGCTTCACTGTCTATCAAATGGATGTGAAGAGTGCCTTCCTCTATGGAAAAATTGTTGATGGGGTGTATGTGATGTGGCCTCCTGGTTTTGAAGATCCAGAGAATCCAGACAAGGTGTATAGAGCCAAGAAGGCTATGTATGGACTTCATCAAGTCCCAAGAGCATGGTATGGCACATTATCCACTTATTTGGTGGACAATGGATTCAAGAAGGGCACCATAGATTAGACATTATTTACCAAGAAGGCTGGTAAGGATGTCTTGCTTGTTCAGGTTTATGTTGATGATATCATTTTTGGATCTACTAATCCAAAGATGAGTGAGGATTTCTCCAAGCTTATGACAGACAAATTCAAGATGAGTGCAATGGGGGAGATGAACTTCTTTCTAGGGTTACAAGTTTAGCAGAAAGAAGATGGTATCTTCATCTCCCAAGATAAGTATGTGGCAGAGATCTTGAAGAAGTTTGGTTTTTCTCCACATGAAAAGAGGGCTACTACTCCTATGGATAGAGAACACCCTTGGGGAAAGATTGGAGATGGAAAAGATGTGGATGTCAGGCACTATAGATCAATGATTGGTTCATTGATGTATCTCACAGCCTCCAGACCTGACATCATGTTTGTTGTGTGTGCATGTGCACGCCATCAAGTGACTCCCAAAGAATGTCACCTTTATGCTGTCAAGAGAATCTTTAGGTACCTAAGATGTTATCCCAGTCTTGGCTTGTGGTACCCTAAAGATTCCCCATTGGAGCTTATTGCATATTCAGACAGTGACTATGGAGGTGATAAGTTTGATAGAAAATCCACAACTGGTGGATGTCAGTTTCTTGGGAGCAGGTTGATATCTTGGCAATGGAAGAAACAAACAATGGTGGGCAATTCTACAACTGAAGCAGAGTACGTTGCTGCAGCTGCTTGTTGTGGACAAGTTTTATGGATTCAGAACCAGCTGTTGGATTATGGGTATAATTTCATGCATACCAAGATATTTGTTGACAATAACAGCACTTTATGCATTATTAAGAATCCTATACATCATTCTAAAACTAAACACATAGAAATTAGACACCATTTTATAAGAGATTGTTTTGAAAAGGGTTTAATACAACCAGATAGGATTGACACAGAAGAAAATGTGTCTGATTTACTAACTAAACCATTTGATGCTGGAAGATTTCAATACTTGGTAACAAGTATTGGAATGATCAATCTTACATAATATGTGTTTTGGGGTCTTTTTGTAAAAGTATGTACAGGATAATGCATTGTTATTGGTCTGTTTGAGGATTTAGATTTTCCACTATATTTTTCTAACACTAACAAAGGTTACTTTAACGCTGATGCGTGTTATTGTGACGTTGTCAGCAATATATTTGTCTAACGCTGACAAATGTTTCCTTAACGCTCACAAGTGTTATCGGGGCGTTGTCAGCCACAATGTTAGTTTTGTGGTTTTCAATCTAAATGTGCAGGTGGTGTTAGCATTATACCATTGAATAAGAGTTTCTTATGGATCCTTGGAGAATCATTTGAGCATGTTTTTATTTATGGATGATGGTTGGAATTTTCTATTCCTATCTTGACATAAATTTTTTTATGTTCATGCATATTTTTTGCAACATATGTATCACAGTTTAAGGGGAGGTTTTAGGAACCTTTAGGACTTTTGGGTATCCTTATGATACTCTTATCACAATTCTAGATTGTGTCCACAGGTGAGTATGAGTTAGTTTTACTAAATCATGAGGCACTGTAGCATGCAAAGTTGATATACTATGCATGCTGCCAAGACATTTTTGGCCTAGAATTGGTTGTGGTCTGTTGGGAGACTTGGGAATGATTTTATCATGGGTTTTACCTGGGAGTAACAAGGAATTTTATGAGGTAACTTAGTTGTTAAGAGTTTTGGTTAGCAAGGGACACTAGAGGACTGTTATGTCTATCTTGCATAAGCAAGTATGCATAACTGGACAGTGCTTGCCGCCCTATGATAATTATCAACTTATAGGTTATCTTCTCTAGGATAAATTACTTTGTTAAGGTCATGAAATAGAACAAGGACTAAGGGCTTTGGGTTATCCTTTCCCTGATGAGGGAACTTTAAACAAATATCATAAACAGGAGTTTCTCCCAGCCTGGAAGTACCTAATACATGTCCTCTTGCAATGTTTGAGTCCCAAGTGTACTGCCCACAATGAGATCAATAGGTCTATTGCTAGTGCTATTGTGTGCATTGCTACTGGGAAAAAGTTTAATTATTCTACAATGATTTTTGAGGG
Organism: Glebionis coronaria; assembly: GCA_025667525.1. Classification (NCBI taxonomy): domain Eukaryota; kingdom Viridiplantae; phylum Streptophyta; class Magnoliopsida; order Asterales; family Asteraceae; genus Glebionis; species Glebionis coronaria. The sequence goes on along the minus strand of CM046879.1, from coordinate 575,507,181 downwards.
CATGTGTAAAAACAAAGGGAATAAGATGACATTAGCTTATCCCAGATTTTTACAAATGGTTTTTGATGTCCAAAATTACTGCACAAGGGATTATGATAATTTTTATGAGATCCCTGTACAAAAGAAAGCAATTTTTACAAAGATGAACTCACCCCCACATCGTGACTTACCCCTAACCCCAGCTATGATTGCTGTCATTGAAGCAGCACAACCCCAACCAGACCCACAACCCCAACTTGACCCAATACCTAAACCTTTACCTTCACCACAACACATGCAAATTGACCAAGAACCCTTAGACGCTGACACATTAAATGTTGGCGTTGACATGCCTATTCCAAACGTTGACACCAATCCTTCACAGATCCAAACACCCCTTAACCAACCTACATCCACCCAATCCACATCATTTTCTCCCCCAACACAATATAGTTTGCAAAAACGCCAAAGGACTAATGGAGTGTTCTCCTCTAGTGGTCCTAGCCATGTAGCAGAGAGAACCACCACCACAAGTGTGGTTAGTGCTATGGATGAGGTTGGGACTATTGGTTTTGGCTTAGAAGCTGGCCAAGACAAACCTGACATCTTTAAGACCTCATCCATGCCCCATGAATCTAACTTGGGAGGTCAAATACCCATTTTAGAGGAGGGCATATTTGGAACCAATGACATTAATGGAATTGATGGCTGTTTGCATTAGCTTGTAAAAGGAAAATGAAGACTTGGTACAGATTGTCAGTACACAAGGCCTTGAACTCAAGCAATTGAGGAGAGGATTGTTGTTTTGGAAGATGCTAGCACAAGGCGTGGGATGGAGGAATCTTCCAAAGGGGAGGATGAACAGATAAATGTGAGTGATAAGGGCTCACATGATGGTGAATCTTTGGGTGTTGCTGAGGCCCTAACTAGTTTGAAGAAACAACTAGGTTTTGATACGTCTCTAGTCACTCCTACAAACTTAAACTTGTCTTTTACAGCTATGTTGGAGGAAATTACAAGAGGCGCTGAGACAGGTAACTTGGGCGTTGACAAACAAGATTTGAACGCTGACATGAGTAAATTGGGCGCTGACAAAAAAAATTTGAGCGTTGACAGACCTGTAGATGAGGTTGATGTATTCCAGTCATCATCCATCATTAAAGAAGTTTCTTCACAGGTATTACCATCTACCTTACCCATAATTGATCCATTAGATAAGGGTAAGGGAATCATGGTAGAAGTAGATATTCCAAAGGATGCAGCACATGTTGAATTTGATAGAAGGTTGGCTGCACAAATTATGGAAAAAGAAAGAAAGAAGGTGGGTGAATCACCTTTTGTTGTCACTTCAGAAGAGCAAGAAGGAAGTGATGAAGCCAGTTCAGATGCAAGTGTAATGAGTTGGCAAAAGAGAAGTTGAATGAGTTGAAATTGCAAGTAGATTTTGACATACCAGAAGTTGTTCAGATGTACCATGCATGGGAAGATAGGTGTATGGAGAATCCAGATTTGACTATTTCAAACCAGATATGGGGTTTGGAGATTCTTCTAAGAGTACAAAAGGATTGCAAGGTAATTCTGAAACACAGGGCTAGCAATATTCTCTCAATGTTGAAAAGGGATAGAAGGGAGTTGTACTACATGCTACTCAGATGTCATGGAACAGGATGGACTTTTAAGGAATTGATTGGATTGACATTTGAAGAGTTGGAGTTCAAAGCTTTTCCCATTTGGGCAAGAGTGCAGGAAGAAAACACTCTAAGACTTCTTTCTGATGAAAGGAAAGAAGAACTTGCTGAAGAGATGGAGCTTAAGAAGGCAATGATTGTTCCCAGACTTGTGAAGAAGGGAGTCCCTCTTGAGTTTCCCAAAGATATGGATAGGTTGAATCCAAGTGAAGCTGTTATAAGAAGGAGCCTCAAGCTCTCACCATTGGAAGCTTCAGATATGGTACAAGTGTTACCTCTTGATTCCAGAAACCCTATATAAGCTATGAAGAAGATGAATGTGGGTTTTGGAAGATTGTCAGGTATGGAAAAGAGGTTCACACTTTTACCACTCTTATATCTTTGTTTGCAAGTTTTGATAGAGAAGACTTGGTAGACCTTTGGAGGTTGTTAGAAGCCAAGTATGAGACTGAAGATCCTACTTCAGTCAATGCAATAAAACTGTGGTCAACATTTAAGAGAATGTGTAGACCAAGAGATGAAGATCCTGCTATTTGGAAGGATCTTTAAGATGACCTCAGTGGTCTTCAATGGCGTTTGTATTCAGCTGCTGGTGTATATTACTTGAGTTCTACAAAGTTTGCTGAGTATCTTCTTATAGATGCTCAGTATTCCATGTCCAAGGAAGTCTTGGAAAAGATGAAGACAACATAGCTGGAGATTGATTATTCAAGTGATGTGGCCAAAGATTTGATCAGACATATTTATTACCAATATGAGCAAGTTTGTAAGATTCCTCCTAGTTCTTAATGTTTATTCAGAAACTTGATTATTAGAGTAAATATCAAGTTTAGGGAGGATTGTTGGGAATAAAATATAGCCAGTCTACTTGAGCGCTGACAAGAGGAAATCAAGCGCTTGATAGGAAGAAAACAAACGCTGACAGATCAAGCGTTGACAAGAAGAAGTCAAGCGTTGATACATTGAAGACAAGCACTGATGGAAAGATTTAGTCTACGCGTATATTGTTTCTAGTTTGTTTCTAGTAAGGATAAGTTCAACAATGTATTTTCTATAATTATCTTTACCTAGAATAGTTGATACGTAGACTCTTGTACAAGGCTTCTTATGTCTATAAAAGAAGACCTTTTGGTTATTGTTTAATAGAAGTTTTCATACGTTAAACACTTTCATTGTAAGAAAGTTTGTTATCATTAATCAAGTGAAAGTTTGTTTACATCTTTGTGTGTTCTTGTTTAAGTGTTAATTCCGCATAACACTTGGATTACTATATACATATACAAAGGTTTCTCTACGTGTATAACTTGATCTAATCTCGTATACATAAAGCTAAATCAATCTAAGTTTGGGATCAACATACTTGAGAGAGTACATGTTAGGTTTTTAGAGAGTGAACCCAGTGATCCTGAAAGTGGTCCAAATTGGTTGTTTGACTTGGAACCTCTATCTAGGACTTTAAATTATATGCCTGTTACTAATCCAGACATTGTGAAGGTAACTTCAAATGTTGTGGAAGAACAAGTTGTTGATGTTTCAGGTACAGAGGAGTATGTCACTATCCCCATATGGACAGATGCTTTTGCTGCTGCTGCTGGAAAGGATAATAGTGGTCCCCAAGTACCACCAGTTAACAACATGCATGGTCCTTCAGTCGCTGACAAAGGAAAATCAAGCGCTGACAGGACAAATTCAGGCGTTGATGGCTCAAACATTGACAACAACATTTCAGGCGTTGATAACCCAAACGCTGACAACCAAGGTTCAGGCGTTGACAACACTTTTGAGCATCTTTTCTCTTTTAATTTTGAACAAGGTGAACCTTCCAATTTACATGAAGAGGTTCATCCTAATATTGATGGAAGAGAGTCTGAAGAAGATATTGGCAACTTGGAGAATGAGATTGATGACAACAGACTTGTTGAAGGAGGAGTTCTTACTTCCACTATGAAGAATCACCCCCCTTCTCAAATTATTGGAGATGTGATGACTCCTGTTCAGACTAGAAGATCTCATCAAAGTCTTGGTGGATTTATTGCCAATATACACAAGAAGGTTGATACCCCTCTTGTGCAAGCATGTTTGTTTGCCTGTTTTCTGTCACAACATGAACCCAAGAAGATTTTTGATGCTCTCAAAGAATCAAGTTGGGTGGAAGCAATGCAGGATGAGCTTCACCAATTTGTAATTTAGGATGTTTGGGAGCTGGTTGATTGTCCCAGGTATGTCAGACCTATTGGGACAAGATGGGTTCTTAGAAACAAGAGAGATGAAAGAGGTATTGTGGTCACAAACAAGGCACGTTTAGTGGCTCAGGGATATACACAAGAGGAAGGGATAGACTATGAGGAGGTCTTTGCACCAGTTTCAAGGATTGAAGCTACAAGGATATTTCTAGCCTATGCTTCCTGCATGGGCTTCACTATCTATTAAATGGATGTGAAGAGTGCCTTCCTCTATGTAACAATTGTTGAGGAGGTGTATGTGATGCAGCCTCCTGGTTTTGAAGATCCAGAGAATCCAGACAAGGTGTATAGAGTCAAGAAGGCTATGTATGGACTTCATCAAGCCCCAAGAGCATGGTATGGCACATTATCCACTTATTTGGTGGACAATAGATTCAAGAGGGGCACCATAGACAAGACATTATTTACAAAGAAGGCTGGTAAGGATGTCTTACTTGTTCAGGTTTATGTTGATGATATCATCTTTGGTTCAACCAATCCAAAGATGAGTGAAGACTTTTCCAAGCTTATGACAGATAAATTCAAGATGAGTGCAATGGGGGAGATGAACTTCTTTCTAGGGATACAGGTTCAGCAAAAAGAAGAAGGTATCTTCATCTCTCAAGATAAGTATGTGGCATAGATCTTGAAGAAGTTTGGCTTTTCTTCACATGAAAAGAGGGCTACTACTCCTATGGATAGGGAACACCCTTGGGGAAAGGTTGGAGATGGAAAAGATGTGGATGTCAGGCACTATAGATCAATGATTGGTTCATTGATGTATCTCACAGCCTCAAGACCTGACATCATGTTTGCGGTGTGTGCATGTGCACGCCATCAAGTGACTCCCAAAGAATGTCACCTTTATGCTATCAAGAGAATCTTTAGGTACCTTGGATGTTATCCCAATCTTGGCTTGTGGTACCCAAAAGATTCACCATTAGAGCTTATTCCATATTCAGATAGTGACTATGGAGGTGATAAGTTTGATAGAAAATCCACAACTGATGGATGTCAGTTTCTTGGGAGTAGGTTAATCTCTTGGCAATGCAAGAAACAAACAGTGGTGGCCAATTCTAAAACTGAAATAGAGTATGTTGCAGCAGCTGCTTGTTGTGGACAAGTCTTATGGATTCAGAACCAGCTATTGGATTATGGGTATAATTTTATGCATACCATGATTTTTGTTGACAATAACAGCACTTTATGCATTATTAAAAATCCTGTGCATCATTCTAAAACAAAACACATAGAAATTAGACACCATTTTATAAGAGATTGTTTTGAAAAGGGTTTGATACAACCAGATAGGGTTGACACAAAAGAGAATGTGTCCGATTTATTTACTAAACCTTTTGATGCTGGAAGGTTCCAATACTTGGTAACAAGTATTGGAATGATCAATCTCACTTAATATGTGTTTTGGGATCTTTTTGTAAAAGTATGTACAGGATAATGCATTGTTATTGGTCTTTTTGAGGATTTAGATTTTCCACTATATTTTTCTAACACTGACAAAGGTTACTTTAATGTTGATAAGTGTTATTGTGACGTTGTCAACAATATATTTGTCTAACGCTGACAAAGGTTTCCTTAACGCTGACAAGTGTTATCGGGACGTTGTCAGCAACAATGTTAGTTTTGTGGTTTTTAATCTAAATGTGCAGGTGGTGTTAGCATTATACCATTGGATACAGAGTTGCTTATGGATCCTTGGAGAATCATTTGAGCATGTTTTTATTTATGGATGATGGTTGGAATTTTCTATTCCTATCTTAACATAAAATTTTTATGTTCATGCATATTTTTGGTAACATATGTATCACAGTTTAAGGGGAGGTTTTAGGAACCTTTAGGACTTTTGGGTATTCTTATGATACTCTTATCACAATTCTAGATTGTGTCCACAGGTGAGTATGAGTTAGTTTTACTAAATCATGAGACACTGTAGCATGCAAAGTTGATATACTATGCATGATGCCAAGACATTTTTGGCCTAGAATTGGTTGTGGTCTGTTGGGAGACTTGGGAATGATTTTATCATGGGTTTTACCTGGGAGTAACAAGGAATTTTATGAGATAACTTAGTTGTTAAGAGTTTTGGTTAGCAAGGGACACTAGAGGACTGATATGTATATCTTGCATAAGCAAGTGTGCATAACTGGACAGTGCTTGCCGCCCTATAATAATTATCAACTTATAGGTTATCTTTACTAGGATAAATTACTTTGTTAAGGTGATTTTTCATTTTTTTAAACTTTTATTTTTGGACGCTGCCAAGTATTTTTCCAAGCGTTGTTGTGACCAATTTAGACGCTGACATGGCTTTGGCAAACGTTGACAAGAATATAGCCGTTGGGCGTTGATGGGTTATTTTTTACCGTTGACACTCAATGGGACCTACCCAGTTGTTATTTTTGTCGAATTTTGGGGCCGTAATTTTGGGAGCAGATAACTTCCAATTAATGCATGAGATAACTTATTTTCTTTTCAATATTTTCATGATTATATTTTGAAAATAGTTGCCTCATTTTTGACCAATCACATGCATATTTATCTCCTATATATTTGGCTCCTATTTTTAAACAGGGTACCTATCATTCTTGTCTAACAAATTTCTCCTATACTTCATCTTTATCAATTATTCAAACAGCTTTCAACAATGGCACCAAAACTTAAACCAAGTGATTTGGTATTGGGATTCAGGAGTCAACACAACATGATAGCATATTTGGACGCTGATGATACTCTGTTTCCCCAGTACACCCAGATGGTGGCGTATTTGAATGCATACCCAATTAGGTATGCTCTTTCTCATGCTCCTCTCATCTCTGTCACACATATTAAACAGTTTTGGAGCACTATAAGTTCCTCAACAGTTAATAACGTGACTACATTATCATCTATTGTTCATGGGCGCACATGGGTGGTTACTGAAGCCTTGGTTCGCTAGGCTTTGCATCTTGATGATGCAGATGGTATAACCACCCTTCCCGTTCATGAAATAGAACAAGGACTAAGGGCTTTGGGTTATCCTTTCCCTGATGAGGGAACTTTAAATAAATATCATAAACAGGAGTTTCCCCCAGCCTGGAAGTACCTCATACATGTCATCTTACAATGTTTGAGTCCCAAGTGTATTGCATTCAATGAGATTAATAGATCCATTGCTAGTGCTATTGTGTGCATTGCACGTGGGCAAAAGTTTAATTATTCTAAAATGATTTTTGATGGCATGTGTAAAAACAAAGGGAGTAAGATGACATTAGCTTATCCCAGATTTTTACAAATGGTTTTTGATGTCCAAAATTACTGCACAAGGGATCATGATGATTTTTATGAGATCCCTGTGCAAAAGAAAGCTATTTTTATAAAGATGAACTCACCTCCTCACCATGACTTACCCCTCACCCAAGCTATGCTTGCTGTTATTGCAGCAGCACAACCCCAACCAGACCCTCAACCACAACTTGACCCAATACCAGAACCTTTACCTTCACCTCAACACATGCAAATTGACCAAGAACCCTTTGACGCTGACACATTAAATGTTGGCGTTGACACACCTAATCCAAACGTTGACACCATTCCTTCACAGACCCAAACACCCCTTAACCAACCCACATCCACCCAATCCACATCATCTTCTACCCCACCACAATATAGGTTGCAAAAACGCCAAAGGACTACTAGAGTGTTCTCCTATAGTGGTCCTAGCCATGTAGCAGAGAGAACCACCACCACAAGTGTGGTTGGTGCTATGGATGAGGCTGGGACTATTGGCTCTGGCTTAGATGCAGACCAAGACAATCCTAACATCTTTAAGACCTCATCCATGCCCCATGAATCTAACTTGGGAGGTCAAATACGCATTTTAGAGGAGGGCAGATTGGAACCAATGACATTAATGGAATTAACGGCTGTCTGCATTAGCTTGTAAAAGCAAAATGCAGACTTGGTACAAATTGTCAGTACACAAGGCCTTGAACTCAAGCAATTGAGGGAGAGGATTGTTATTTTGGAAAATGCTAGCACAAGGCGTGGGATGGAGGAATCTTCCAAAGGGGAGGATGAGTAGATAAATGTGAGTGATAAGGGCTCACATGATGGTGAATCTTTGGGTGTTGCTGAAGCCCTAACTAGTTTGAAGAAGCAACCAGGTTTTGTTAGATCTCTGGTAGCTCCTACAAATTTAGACTTGTCTTTTACAGCTATGTTGGAGCAAATTACAAGAGGCACTGAGACAGGTAATTTGGACGTTGACAAGCAAAATTTGAATGCTGACACACCAAGCGCTGACATGAGAAAATTGGCCGCTGATAAAGGAAATTTGAGCGTTGACAGACCTGCAGATAAGGTTGATGTATTCCAGTCATCATCCATCATCAAAGAAGTTTCTTCATAGGTATTACCATCATCCTTACCCACCATTGATCTATTAGATAAGGGTAAAGGGAAAATGGTAGAAGTAGATGTTCCAAAGAATGCAGCACAGGTTGAGTTTGATAGAAGGTTGGGTGCACAACTTGTGGAACAAGAAATAAAGAAGGTTGGTGAATCACCTTTTGTTATCACTTCAGAAGAACACGAATGAAGTGATGAAGCTAGTTCAGACTCAAGTGTGATGATAATAGAACAACCAGAAAGACTTGAGTATGGTGATGAGTTCGCAAGAGAGAAGCTGAATGAGTTGAAATTGCAAGTAGATTTTGATATGCCAGAAGTTGTTCAGATGTACCATGCTTGGGAAGATAGGTGTATGGAGAATCCACATTTGACTATTTCAGATCAGATATGGGGTTTGGAGATTCTTCTAAGAGTACAAAAAGACTGCAAGGTAATTCTGAAACACAGAGCTAGCAATATTCTCTCAATGCTGAAAAGGGATAGAATGGAGTTGTACTACATGCTACTCAGGTGTCATGGAACAGGATGGACCTATAAGAAATTGTTGGGATTATCCTTTGAAGAGTTGGAGTACAAGGCTTATCCCATTTGGGCAAGAGTGCAGGAAGAAAATACTCTAAGACTTCTTTCTGATGAAAGGAAAGAAGAACTTGCAGAAGAGATGGAGCTTAAGAAGGCAATGATTGTTCCAATACCTTTGAAGAAGGGAGTCCCTCTTGAGTTTCCTACAGATATGGATAGATTGGTGCCTAGTGAAGCTGTTATAAGAAGGAGCATCAAGCTCTCACCATTGGAAGCTTCAGATATGGTACAAGTGTTACCTCTTGATTCTAGAAACCCTATTATAAGCTATGAAGAAGATGAATGTGGGTTTTGGAAGATTGGCAGGTATGGGAAAGAGGTACACACATTTACCACACTTATATCTCTCTTTGCAAGTTTTGATAGAGAAGACTTGGTAGACCTTTGGAGGTTGTTAGAGGCCAAGGATGAGACTGAAGCTCCTACTTTAGTCAATGCAATAAAACTGTGGTCAACATTCAAGAAAATGTGTGGCCCAAGAGATGAAGATCCTGCTGTTTGGAAGGATCTTGAAGATGACCTCAGTGGTCTTCAATGGCGTTTGTATTCAGCTGCTGGTGTATATTATTTGAGCTCTACAAAGTTTGTTGAGTATCTACTTGTAGATGGTCAGTATTCCATGTCCAAAGAAGTTTTAGAGAAGATGAAGACAACACAGCTGGAGATTGATTATTCAAGTGACGTGGCCAAAGATTTGATCAGACATATTTATTACCAATATGATAAATGTTGTAAGATCCCTCCTAGTTCTTAATGTTTATTCAGAAACTTGATTACTAGAGTAGATATCAAGTTTAGGGGAGGATTGTTGGGAATAAAATATAGCCAGTCCACTTAAGCGCTGACAAGAGGAAAACAAGCGTTGATAGGAAGAAAACAAACGCTGACAGATCAAGCGTTGACAAGAAGAAGTCAAGCGTTGATAGGTTGAAGACAAGCACTGATGGAAAGATTTAGTCTACGCGTATATTGTTTCTAGTTTGTTTCTAGTAAAGATAAGTTCAACATTGTATTTTCTATAATTATCTTTACCTAGAATAGTTGATACGTAGACTCTTGTACAAGGCTTATTATGTCTATAAAAGAAGACCTTTAGGTTATTGTTCAATATAAGTTTTCATAAGTTATTCTTTTGTTAAACACTTTCATTGTAAGCAAGTTTGTCATTATCAATCAAGTGAAAGTTTGTTTACATCTTTGTGTGTTCTTGTTTAAGTGTTAATTCCGCAGAACACTTAGATTATATTATACATAAACAAAGTTTCTCTACGTGTATAGCTTGATCTAATCTCGTATACACAAAGCTTAATCGATCTAAGTTTGGGATCAACAGCTAGGAAGGGTATATATAGTCCACCCACATGCGAGCTTGTTTATGGACTATAGATTAATAGGATGGGCTTTCCTTTTGGGCTTTAGTTACTTATGAATGAACTTTAGCCTAAAGTTAAGCCCGTATAACACGACTAATCTAATACCTATTACAACGTTATAATAAACGATACATAATAAACATATGACCGAGCATTCTTGTTTGACTCAATATTTTGAGGCTAACAATCTCCCCCAATGAGAGGTCATTACCCTTTATGAGAGGTCATTACCCTTTGTCATTTGTAGATTTGTAGAGATTAATAATCTCGCCATAAATGAGTCTTGAACGTGTAATAGTAGTCTTGTTTCTTTATGTTGTGATCTTTGAGCCTTTGTCGTTGTCTTTCGACTTTGTCTTTAAATCCTGAGATCTTCAAATCATCCTTGACTAGTCTTTGCCATCTTGCGATCTTGTGTCTTCATCTACATGCTCACACTATTAGTTGTTGAATATGTCTTTAGGCATGAGTATGTGGTTTTGAATCTTTGACTTTGCTGAGTACACCGTGACGCCACCTTCTTGAGACAAAACATAGACATGGACTGAATGGCTTTGACATTCGTCCTAAATCGGTAGCGTTTTACCTCCGGTCGGTGAAGACCATTATACGATATTAAATACCGTACCTGTGATTAGGTAGATTCAATTAAGAATCTCCTTGACAGGGTTTCGCGGCAGTACTAGCCGTTCTCTTTACTCGACCGTCTCAAAGCAAGACTGCGAACATAAAGAGTGAATCAATTGGATAAATATCCGCTTGATTAAAGTCGTCAATTCAAAATCCTGGAACAAGTGCGATTCATAATGAATCTTACCATTGTTGCTTTCCAGTTGACACAAGCTTGATTCATATGAATCTCGCAAGTCACCTACCGTAGCGCTGTTTGAGGTTAACGCTAGAAGGATTTCCATTCGTCACTGTGAATATTAATGAATATCACTCTAAATGTTCTGGCAAGATCATAAAGATATTGCGTAGAAACCTGAAACGAGTTTCAATCAATTCAGAATCAAACCACTGTTGCTTTTCAGTTTTACACATGTTTAATTCATAAAGAATCTTACATATGACCTACCCCAGTGCTGTTTGATGTTAACACTGGAAGGATTTCCACTCATCATTGTGAATACTAAGTAGTATCACTCTGAGTGTTCAAGCAATATCACAAGGATATAGCGTAGGACTCTCTTGTTTGACATCTGTGTGTCCTAACGAGATTTGATTTATCTCTTGGCTCTAGACTCAATTTGTGCACTTTTAGTGGTCGGGGGCTGGATCAGATGCCACCTATTCAATATCAACTATCTCGGAATGAGAAAGCTAATAGAATTCATGTTTTTCTCTGTGACAATAAAACAAACTTCTTTTAAGAGAAGCCTGAGTAGCTAGGGAAGGGTTGTGCACTTCATCATTGGGTCCATGATGAGTTTTTCTTCATGATGTGTTGACTCGGTTTCTGCCTAAGTTGTATAGAGAGCTTCTTTGTTTACACCCTTTATCCTTAAATTTCTTTTTCATTCTTCAACCCCTTCAATGCTTACTAAGACATCATTACCAGCACCTTGTTGTGATTGTTCCAGTGCTAGCATCAGTACTTAGTCGACATTCAGCTATATTCACATTCTAGTCCATCTTTCCTAAGGACTTTTAATCATCTATTGGATTGTCCCTGAGAAGATCCCTCCGGTTCTAGTTGGATCATAGGACTTAAACCTAACCACCCTTTTGACACCAATAACGTCATGGATTAAAGATGTTGTGGGTATGAGATCGTAACCATAAAACCACTTCAAATGTCTAACAAAGTGTTTGAAAAACATTTAACACCTTGCTAGTTTTGTTGTTTCAGAAATGCTCCCCCTTCACATGTGCATCGATAATCGAAAGTGTTTCACACATGTGGGTAAGAGTTAAAGTGCTTGAGTCTTATACAAGATCACATTTTAATCACATTTTCTCCCCCTATCTCTAATATATAAAATCTTTTGATATTAGAGATACCAAATTTGATTAAAATATATTTTGAAAAATAGTCTTGAAAATCTCCGGGAGAAAGATGTGTTAATCTTTGCATGATGTTGAAATGCTCCCCCTCAAAAATTGATCCAATTGAATTGTCATTGTGAGGATATGATCCACATTTTACTTTTTGAGGATGAGAATTGTTGAACACACAATTTTTGAAAGATTTTGAATAATCATTGAAAATTCTTGAAAAAATTAAGTTCAACGCTTTTTGAAAAATCCTATTTCTTTTTGGCGAAGAGGTTTTTCTAAAGCATAAACTTGAGTTCTTAGACTTTGAATGTCTTGACAAATCCACTCGAGTGTAAGAAGATTTCTCTTCTTTTGCTGAGGGTAAGCGCACTAAATCGTACACTCCCCCGTGAATTTAGATCCGGGTTGCAATCTGAAAGTGATTAAAAGCCATTGTGTTGAGCTCAAAACGTTGAATGTTTTGTGACAAGCTTAACCCACGATAGATTGCTCTACCCGTTGTTGGAAAAATTGTCCAAAATTGACATTTTCCGTTATTGAAAGATAGAAATGACATGTTTTGAAAAATATTTACAACTTTCATTCGAGCTTTATGTACACACCCGTGTCGTTATTGAGCGACATTTCTAGGTACGTCCATATTATCAATACTGAAAGACATGTCGAGAAGAATATTTTTGGATTTTGAAAGATTTTTAATTTTGTGTGTTGTTTTTTATATGTTTTATATTTTTGTATTTTGCTTTTTCAAAAATATATACAAGTAGATGTTTGATATATAAATCAAGCAGGCACCTTTGCCAGAATCTCCAGGTATGCTGGAGTCAAACATCTCATACCAATTTTCCTAACGAGGTACTCAAACCTATCTTTCGACAGAGCTTTCATAAACAAGTCGGCTAATTGGTAATCCGTTCCAACAAAGTATAGTTCAACGATACCTCGTTCAACTTGTTCCTTTATGAAGTGGTATCTGACATCGATGTGCTTCGTGCGGGAATGCTATACCGGATTGCAGGAGATGGCTATGGCCGACTTTGAGTCACAATACATAGGTACTTTATCAAAGTGTAAGCCATAATCCGTGAGTTGTGTTCTCATCCAAAGAACTTGAGCACAACACGCAAATAGAGACACATACTCCGCTTCGGCTGATGAAAGTGACGTGCAATCCTGCTTCTTGGAAGACCATCCCACAAGTTTATCTTGACCTAGAAATTGTGCACCACAAGAAGTACTTTTTCGTATATCAAGACACCCTGCATGATTAGAATCTGAATAGGCCATTAGAAAGAAACCGGTTTCCCTCGGATACCAGAGTCCCAAATGAATGGTATTCTTAAGGTGTAGGTCCTTAGTTTCTTAGGATTTAGCAAGTGTTATGATTATCTAAAGAAGAGATGGAGAAGAAAGAACTAGCGAGAGAAAGCTAGAGATAGAAAGGAGAGAAAGAGAGAAAAGATGGAATGTGTATTAGTGACAAAGTGCTCAACCCCTCCTAACATGCTAGGAGGGGGTATATATATCCCACCCTACATGTGGGCTATATGGGCTATTCCTAACATGCTAGGAGGGGGTATATATAGCCCACCCTACATGTGGGCTATATGGGCTATATGTTTATATATTAGATCACGAGCCCAATACTTGAATATATCGTTAGAGTGACCGATCCTTTCTAAATATGTAAAAACGTATTTCCAACAATCTCCCCCTAGGGGAGGTCACTCCAAGTTACAATCTCCTAAATAGTCTATAGCTCGTGATCTAAGCTAACAATGATCTGACCGAGACTTTCTTTGAAAAACATATTTCCAACAATCTCCCCTTAAGGGAGGTCACGCCATTTTACAAAATCTTAAACCTAGCATACTATGCTTGAGTCTTCGATCTTGTTCTTGTGAATATGCTTGATGTGATCTTTGACTTTAGTCTTGAGCATGTTTCCTTGCGTTGACCCTGTGCATTCATCACTTGTGATTTTGCCTCCTTGTGACTTCATGTTCCACATACTTATACTTTTATAAATTCTTGAAAGCTTCAGAGTTTGATACAGCGGAAGACTTGACTTTCAGACTTTCTTGAATTTGTTGAAGTATTAATTGTATGCAGTATAAGCATGTGCTGACGACTTCTTCTGGATTGTACACCGCAATGACACCTTCTTGTTACGTTGCATAAGACAGTCAACAACAAAACATATATATGGATGAAATGGCCTTGAACATTTCATTCTAATTCTGTAGCATTTTACCTCCGGTCGGTGAAAACCGTTGGACGATATAAAATATCGTACTTGTGGCAGGTAGTTTCAATTAAGAACCTCCTTGACAAGATTTCGCGGGTAAACCCGTTCTCTTTATTCGACCGTCCAAAGCTGACTGCGAACATAATGAGTGAATCATTTGGATAATAATATCCGCATGATTTGAAGCCGTCAATTCATGTTCCTGGAACAAGTGAAAATCAATTAAGAACCGCACCATCGTTTCTTTCCAGTTGTCACGAGCCTGATTCGTATAAAATCTTGTAAGTTACCTACCAAGTGCTGTTTGAGGTTAACATAGAAGGATTTCCACTCATCAATGTGAACACTAAGGTATCACTCTGAGTGTTCTGGCAAGATCACTAAGATATTGTGTAGAGGCCTGGAACGTGTTTAAATTCAGTTAAGAATTAAACTACTGTTGCTTTCCAGTTATCACAAGCTTGATTCATAAAGAATCGCACAAGTCACCTACCATGAGCTTTTTGATATTCGCTCAAGAAGTATTTCCATCTTCATTGTAAATACTTTCGTATTACTCGGATGTTCAGGCAAGATGATGAAGATTTTACGTAGGACTCTTAAGATCTTTCTTACTTTTCACAGTGTGTGAAGAAGCAAGGAATTATGAAAGTGTGTCCTAAATGAGATATTTGATGATCTCAAATGGCTCTAGACTCGATCGTGCATTTTGGATTTAGTGATCGGAGGCTGGAGAGGAGTGCCACCATTTCAACACCAATTTATTCGGAGTGAATAAATCAATAGATAGTGCGTTGTCTCCGTGTGATTAAAACAAATACCTTTTGAGAGATATCTGAGTTAGCTGGGATGGGTTGTGCATTGCATCACTGGGTCCATGATGTCTTATCTTCAATATCAAGCATCATTAAAAATGATCTTAATAGCATACGTATTGACCCGGTTTCTGCCTAAGGTTGTAAGTAGGGCTTGTTTCTTTACACCCTTTATGGCGGATCAACATGGCGAGTAGAAGACTCTCTAGTTTCGTGTACCGGTGTACCGAATGGGTTGTGAAAATCATCATCGTTAGATAATGCATCTTCTGCTTGATTTGTGTTCTCTGGAGAAATGACAGTAGTTGTGGATGTTGTAGGATCGATTGTTGTGGTGATATTCAGAGGAAGTAAATCTGCAGCAACCCGTGTTGAAGTAGATCAAGTTGTATCCTTTTGTTGACGATGATCGGTATCATCAATCTTATCATGAGTGACAGCGGAAGACTTTGATACAACTTGTTTCTCCCCCGTGAAGTATTCATCAAACATTGGTCCATATAACATTTCCAACTCTTCAAGTGTCGTGTCCACTGTCATGTCTGCTCTTGGAACATGTTCAGGAACCAGCTTTAAACTTGACGGTTCATTGTTGTGGTCTTGAGTTCCGAGTTCCGTGTGGTTGTGCACAGAAGTCTTTTGTCGTTGTGGATCGGGACTTAAACTGTTTTGTTCAAGTGTCATTTCTTGCAATTCATCAAAATATGAATAGTCTCGACTATCAATTTTGTTCTCTTGTTATACACTCTGTATCCCTTAGACTGAGTTGCATATCCCACTAAAATGCATGCATCACCTTTCTTTTTCATCTTGTCCAGATTTTCACCATCTCGAATAATATAACACGTACATCCAAAAACAAGAAGGTGTTTGAGTGACGTATTGCGATCATTAATTATGTGATATGGTGTCTTTTCGTGTCTTGGGATAATTAAGGAACGATTTTGTGTGTAGCATGCGGTTGATACGGGTTCGGCCCAAAAGAATAGTGGTAGTTTTGAAGTAGATAATAATGTTCGAGCAGACTCAACTAAAGTACAATTTCGTCTTTCAACAACTCCCTTTTGTTCAGGTGTTCGAGCAATAGATGTTTCATGTTCAATCCCTTCGGCTTCAAAATATTTCTTCAGAGTTGAATTCAAGAATTATGTGCCTCTGTAAGTACGTACCACTTTTACTTGAGCTTGAAGACCACGTTGTATCAGCATAAGGAAGTTAATGAGAAACTCATGTGTTTCATCCTTGGACCTTAAGAAGAGGGTCCAGTGTACCTTGAGTAGTCACTGACAATTACCAAAACATAGTTATTCCCATTGATGGTTTGAACATGCATGGGGCCACATAGATCTATATGAAGAAGATCTAACCGTCCTTTAGAGCTTGGTGTAGTCTTTGTCTTGAAACTACACTGTTTAACTTTACAAAGCTCACAAGAAGAACAAAGATGATCTTTGATGAATTTCAAGATAGGAAGGCCTCGCACAATATCTTTCTTGGAAAGCAAGTTGATGGTATCAAAGTTAAGATGAGATAAACGTTGATGCCATAACCAATCTTGAGTCGTTGTAGCTTTAGCCATGAAATAAATTGGAGTTGAAGATGCGGAGTCTTGTAATGAAATGGTGTAGAGATCAGTACCCCGTGAACCGGTAAGTAAGTCACTCCCATCATAATCACGAACAAAACATGTCTTCTTTCTGAAAGCAACCTCCAAATCCGCATCACAGAATTGACCAATCGAGAAAAGATTGTAATTGAGCCCTTCAACGTAGTAAACCCTTTTATTGTGATATTCCCCTGAACCAAGTCTCCATATCCTAGGATCTATGCAAAATGATCATTTCTGAATCGGACCGTACCCAGGAACTTCTCCACGAAGTTAATTAGAAGCTTGAGATTCCCTGTCATGTGCTTCGTGCATCCGGAGTCCAGTATGAAGAGAATTATTTCGAGCACCTGCAGAAGAATTAGAACACGATGGAGCATTTGCTAAATTAGATTCCATGTTAGTTGTGATGTTCGATTCATTAGTTTCCCTAGTTTCATCACTTAGAGGCACACTAACGCACGTAGTCACATTTTCTGTCCTAACCTTAGGCATCCATTTATATCCTGGAGGAAATTGATTAGCAAACCACCATTTCAAGACTTGCTAGCAGACTCATATAATTCCCTAATTCTGCTTCTAGTGGTCTTAGTGGTGGAGTCTGATGCAATACTTTTCTCAGGGGGGTTACACCAGGATGGTTCATTTTGCGTTTGGGTTTTCTAGCACTAATAGACATCACAGTTTGCTTCTTAGTTCTAGTAGCTACGCTTTTGACATTATTCGAAACACACATTGCATGATTGGCATTAGCACACTTTCCACATTACACACAAACAAACTTAACATTCAAAGCATTCAAAGTTGAATCATTCAAATCGTCATTACACTCGATTACAGACGTTTTATTCATAGAAACATTGAAAATCCCAGGGTGGTCTTCTAATATCTTCATCTTCCCTTGACTTTTGTTTTTCCAAACCTTTTCATTCATGCGAGTGCTCTTAAGCTGGGGTCGGCTAACACTATCAGTGGGGACTACTCCTGTAGTAAAAGACACACGTCTATTTGTGTTTCTAGAAGTCTGAGGTGATTGACTTTCTTTGTTGTGTGTGGGTTTAGTGGCCAATCTATACATCCCTGGTTTAACCATATTTGTGTTCTCAATGCTTTGTGATCTAATATGTGTTTTGGGAGTGTTTTGTGGTAACCTATACTTCCCATCCGTCTTGGGGGCAAACACAGGTTTTGCAAATGCAGAATAGAGAAAATAGAAGATTTTCCCAAGACAGAGGGTCTAGTTAGTTTGTGCGCATTAGGTTGTCTTACAACAGGTTTCTTAACACTAGGTTCCACAATTTTCCCACCCATCTTAGCAGCGAGTTTCTTCAACTCTGCTATCGCTATTTCCCTGTCTTGTAACTGATCTTTCAACTTTTTAATTTCCAAACTCTTTTCATTCATTTCTCGACACATTTGGGAAAGTTTTTCTTGCAATTTATTATCATGTGGAAAACTTCGTATGTCTTTTTGCAAAGCAAGTTCAAGACAATGACAATGTTTTTTAAGGAAATCAGTTTTGTGTTGAAGTAACTCAAAAGCCTTTTTATCGACATTTTCTTTACGTTTCGAAAGCTCAAGTTCAAGACGCTCACATTCTTTGATCTTATCAAGATATTTGCATGCAACATCAGAATATTCATCGATATCAGCACAAGATTGAAGAGTAACATACAAAATATCTTTGGAGAGACATTCTTCTAAGAGTAGATCATATTCGTTTAAAAATCAGATTTGTCATTTTGAAGTTCATCAATTGCTTTTTCAAGAGACTCAACATATTTTAAATCATCGTACATTTCAGACCGAATCCATTTTTCGAACTCAAGAACATTTTCTTTGATTATCTTAGTATTTGGTATTAAAAGTTCTTTCACAAGAACAGTTATGTCGTGAGGAATATCTGTTTTCCACTTATCTTTTTGACGTTTTACCCAATCGCTTTCAACAATTGATTAAACATTATCAATATATTGTTTAAGAAAACCAAGTGTTTTTCTACTTTTGCTTTTAGAAGCATCAAGAGGCAAATAGTTAATATATTTAAAAACATTCTTTTTCCTCTTAGCGGCAAAATCTTTCTTCCATTGAATTCGTCTTTGTTTGCATTCGAAAAACAATTCCTCACGAGACTTCTATTTTTGTGGAGTGAAAAGACCATAAAGACTGTTTTCATAAGCATAATTATATGGTGTCAGAAAGTATTTGTTGACCGGTGATCTACTCTCCTCATCCCAAAGGGACATTTCTTCACTATCGAGGCTAGCTACTGGGCAATCATGATCGGTCCATTCGGACTCATCAAGATATAAGTGAGGGTTAGCAGCTTGAGCTTGTTCGAGGTACTCGGGGCTTGCAAAACTAGGTTGACCTTTGAAAAACGACCGAGGTTCTATCATTCTAACGGTTTGAATAGAGTCATACGTTTTATAAACAACTTTTTTCAAAAAATCGACTTGTTCTTCGAGATCCTTTACTTTTTCAGTATCTTTGCCTTGTCTATTTTTGAAATCTTGTTTTAATTTTTCAACCTCTTGTTTCTTTTCGTCAAGAATTTTAGCAGAATCGGTAGTATTCATAGAAATCTTTTGTTCAAGTTCATTAACTTTTGTTGTGGCAAGGTACGTTTTTTTGACGTTCATCACTTAATAAGTCATTAAATTGACGTTTTTCTTTTGTTAACAAAGCAAGAGCTTCGTTGTATTTATTTTCAAAATCGTCCTTTTTAACGTTGAGAACACGACTTTTGTACCCCTCAAGCTCTTTGGTCGTTTGAAGAAGCTCAACCCTATAACTATCAATAGTCTCACTAGATTTTATAAGAGCGGCTTTGCTTTCTTCAAAGTTTTGAGTGAGCGATGTGTTTGCCTTCTTTAATTGCTTTTGACTTTTCTATTTTCATTGACATCTTTTTGTAAACTAGCAATTAAATTAGCAAGCGCGACACGCTCCTCATCATCATACTCATTTGCATGTTGATCATCCTCAAACTCATTATTGCACATGTCTGATGAATCGGGTGTGGTATTGCTATCAACTGTTTCCATTATACACGTGTCAGTAACTATTGTTGGTAGATCACTATGCTCATGTGTATCACCAAACACATTATATTCATCATCATGTTGTACTTTATCAATTGGCTCGGTATCAAAGATAGGACCATTGTCATCTTCAGTGACGTTAAGGACCTCATGAATCTTTGCCATGTATGAATAATGTGCCTCGAGTTCTTGGTTGGAGAGTTCATCATCTGTGTCGTTAAGCATTTCTCCTTCCTCAGCTGATAACTTGATCCCAGCTTCCATTTTCTTGCATAGCAGCATCTTTTCCTTATGATAACCATAATCTTGACCCTCTTTGGCGTCCTGCATTCCCTAGCCACATGCACATAACCTCGGCAGTTAAAACACTGAATCCCAGTTTATTGCACAACTTGAACACCAACAGTTTCCCTATTTCCAACAACAGTAGCAACCCTCTGATTAACATACTTTGCGGGTTGTTGATCATACTTTGTAGGACTCTCAGCACGTCTTCGAGTGGCATACCTTGGAGGACTTTGAGCATAGTTGTTCCTCGTGTTAGATGATGTTCTGAGGTTGTTGTTGGTAGGTTTCTAGATTTTCCTGTATTGTTTCATAATAAAAGCCATTTGTTACTTGAATTCCCTATCCTTTTGAGCAAGTTCTTCATCATTGTCTTCTTCGGATGATTGCTCGGGTGTGGGTGATGGTGCTCTTGCAACTTCTTTGTCTTGGGATCTTGTTGGAGCATGTGACTTAGAGACAGTGGATGATCGTGGTGATGATGATTGAGTGGAGTAGGTCTTTGGAACACGAGAACGATAATCTGAGTAATGTTGAGTGGTAGACACCAAAGCAAGTGGATTTGAAACCTTTGCAGCACGTTCAGCTCGAAGTTCATTTGTTTCATTTTGAAATTGTTTCAAAACATCAAAGAGCGTGTGATATGAAACTTCATCTAACTTTTTTTGTTGTTTCACCAAGGTGACAAACCGTGTCCACTCTGGTTGAAGTTGCTGTAGAAATTGGACATTGACTTGCATGGTGGAAACTTGCAAGTTGTTTCGGGTCATGTCATTCATCATTTTGTAGAATCGGGAGTAATAAGAATCAGTTGATTCCCCATCCTTTGATGTAAACTTTCCAAAGTTACAAAACATCTTAGTTTTCATGTCTTGTTTTTTAAGTGATTCACCTTGTTGCAATCTTTCAATAGCCGTCCACATTTCTTTAGGAGTAGAACAAGCATCAACCGTGGAATAAATATCATCTCCAATGCCACTGAGAATTAAGTAGATTGCTTCCTTTTCTGCATCAAACCAAGCACGGTTCTCTGGTGTGAGGTCGTTACTCTTTTCATCACGTTCATATGCAAGTTGTTCTTCAGTTGTGTGTGTGGCTGGTACTCCAGGAACTTGAATCCTTGAGATTTTATAGGGTCCATAAAAATAAATTACCTTAAAGCATCACCGTTAGGTTTTGTGTCAAGATAACGTAGAAAACGGGATTGCCATTGATCATATCGAGCCGACACAAGCATTGGTGGTCTCTCTTTGTTACCCGCCACCATTATGTTATTGTTCGTCACACGATATTCTGCAGTAGAATCCATCTCAATACTCTCTGAAATGATGAAGTGAATATGGATCTTAAGTAGATGTGTTGATTGTTGTTGAAGTTGAAATTTCGAAAATTCCAATTTTTTCTCAGTCCGACAATAAATTCCTCAGTCCGACAAAACGGCAAGCTAAAAAAAAATTGTATCGCCAAATTTTGAAATTGAGTTAGAGATAGCCAAAAACTAGTAGGGAAAAAATTTGATTTTACTTGACCTAAAAATTTTAACTTTTTTTTTAATCTTCGTGTAAACTATGTTCCGGGACTAGTCTAGATAGTGGCTAAGTCTAAAAAATACTCAAACAAAATTTAACCAAACAGATCTCAATGTCTCATCGCAAAATCCATCGGAATACCCATCGCAATGTCACCCACCGGAATACCCATCGCAATATCACATCGCAATGTATTAGATCGCAAGTCTGATCGCAATGTTAGATCGCAAGTCTGATCGCAATGCTAGATCGCAACACGTGATCGTAAGATGTGATCGCAAGTCTGATCGTATGTCGTGATCGTAAGACTGATCGCAAGTCGTGATCGTAAGTCATGATCGCAAGTCTGATCGTAAGTCGTGATCGCAAGTCTAATCGTAACTTAGATCATAAGTCATGATCGCAACACCTGATCGTAATACTAGATCACAATGACGATCGTAAGATTAGATCGCAATGTAATATCGTAATATCAGATCACAAGATACGATCGTAATATGGCAATCGTAATATTCGATCGCAATGTAGAAACCCTAGGTTTTTGCGATCGCAATATTCCGATCGGAATGTGCAATAAACTTTCCGAGACATGAAACCAACAAAGAATGGAGATTTTTTACCTTGTAATTCGTGTTTCTAACCAAACCAAAATAAACAAAATCTTACCAAAAGTATGTAGATGATCTATAGTACAATTTAGAACACGAAAATCAACGAAAAACAAGAAATACTTGAATTCGAGATGATTTTAGGAGTAAATCTGTAACACCCCACTTGGATAAGTGGACCGTTACGTGTATTTATGGCGTGTCATCAAAGCATAAGGTAAATGTCCTAAAACATTAACTGACCATAACGGAAATACCGGAATCAAACATCGGCAATCCAAACATAAGCCCAAAACATGAAAAATAAAATACTGAATGAAAGGACTAAACAATGTCCGAATAAGCAGAATACTGTAAGAAATGCAAAATGTAAGAAGTCTGGATAGCTTCCATCCAAATGCACATGCGCTTAGAATCCTAAAAGCGTCCCGGTGTACCTGCCGTTAGAACATGAAAGAACTACGGCTGAGCATAACGCTCAGTGAACGGATATAGAGCATGATAAGAATATACTGAATGAAACAGACGATAGAATATAGAAACTGTAAGACTGATATGAAATATGTGGTAGAACTCTGCATAAAATCTGAGCAATCTGATTCATATATACTGATACTGAAATATAACCATTAATTCTGAAAACATGCATTTACTGTATTTTATTTGCCAGAGCTTATATAGGTCACGTGCTGTAACAACCGTGCATGAATAACTGGAGGGGTGACCTCGTCATGCTGTAGAGGGGTGACCTCTAAATAACTGTGCTGGGTGGAGGGATCAGCTCCAATGTGAAGGATGTAGAGCACACACCACATTCACCCTGATAACATGAAACACTTATAAGCCTAGGATGCATCCATACGCCCCACTAAAACATACATATAAAAATGGCCAACTGAACATGAGTGGGACGATGCAGGATATCACTCTCCTGCATGTGAGTCACGACACCGGTGCCTCTAGTGCCGTGGTTACGGTACCTCCGTAACTAGTACATAAACTGGTCGTGCTTGTATATAATGCTCAGGCAATTCATTTAGTTATTAACATGATTTCTGATAACTTAAACATATACTGGGGAAAACATTTGGCGGAAGACGGGGAATCCTAAACATGCATAGAAGGGAAGTCCTTACTGAAAGGACGGGAAAATCCGTACCTTGTGCCCATTAATGAAATAAGAACGAAAGCTGAAGGATCGATCCCGACTTCACAGGTACTACATAAATAACGTACGCGAAAAATAAGTTGACTGATGTTAAATATTTTACTGCTCTTAACTGTTTAGTTGGATTTAAGTTATACTTGTATTACTATTTATAATCTAATAAATTCTTATTGTTCGTAAATATTACAGATTTAATATATCATGTATTTCTGATTACTGGATAATGTATAATCTGACATTACTATAAATAGTAACTCGTCATAAATTAGAAAGTTTCCTAATATAGAAAGTTTCCTGAAATAGAACGTATCCAAAATAGTTCCCTTAAATTAAATCCTTGATAAATCCTATGCTTTAAACAATTAACATGACAAAACGATATCGATATAATTTTATTAATAAGATAATAAAATCGACAATTAAATTTCTTTATTTACAAAATCGCTTTTTAAAATGATCTAAAGCGTTTAAATAATCCCGTTCAATAATTATTATAAGCGATTCCGAAAACTCGTGCTAAGTTTTAAAATAAGTCTAGCCAAACAGCCCTCTAATTGTTTTTACAAAACTGACTGCCAAACACACCCTTAACCTGTTCTAAAAAGGATTGCCAAACACCCCCATAACTCTCTAAAACCCACTGCCAGGCCAAAATCAAGCCGGCACCCTAATTAGGGTTGCGCTGGTGGAAAATCATCACCACCGAGACTCATATGAGTCTCGGTTTGTGTGCAAACCGTCCAAACGAACACCCCCTCCCCCTATGGGTCGCGTTTTCCATGATTAAAACTCCTTGAAATCGAATTAAAGAAAAGAAACAAAAGAATTTGGGTTTCTTACCTTGTGTTCGTGTTAGGGCTTAGGGTATCAAAAGAAAACGAAAATCCTTGTTCTCCCAGGATCAATCCTCGATCCTTAGTCTTGTTTCTTGATGTGGTCGCGGCAGGGAGGAATGAACAACAATAAACTGGCGGCTGTATTTTTTTGTATTAGGGTTTGACTTAGTGTGTTTGTGTCGGCAGGGAAGGATAGAAAGGAACCCCCGTCTGTTTTATTTCCTTCACATGGGCTTGGCCCAAATTTATTTTCACGAGTTGCGGCGCAAGAAAATGAGTTGCGGCGCAATACGCAAGAGTTACATGTGCTGCGGATCACGAGTTGCGGCGCAAGACAATGAGTTGCGGCGCAATTGAAGGGGCTACAGATCATGGTGCTGCGGATCACGAGTTGCGGCGCAAGACAATGAGTTGCGGCGCAATTGATGCTGCTGGCAGTTACGAAATTGTGTCCTTATTTAATAACACTTGTAATAAATAGTACTTTGTAATAAATTTCTCGCGCTTGTTTAAAATTTTCCACGTGTATGTTTTAAAGAAAATATCCCGCGTAAAATAATAATAAACCGCGTATTTATAAATTCTCGATTTAAAATACGGGTTTTACAATTCTTCCCCTCTAAAGAAATAATTCGTCCCCGAATTAAAATGCGGCGTACTGGGTTTTACAATTCTTCCCCTCTAAAAGAAATAATTCGCCCTCGAATTAACGATGATAAGCTGATGGAGTTATAAGAACTGAAAGAACACGTAGACTGAAAAGACAATTAAGCTGACGGATAAATTGTCTTCTGGTTAAGACATAATGCTGCTGATAAGTATAAACTTGTCATGACTGAAATGATTATGTAACGTGACATGGCTAAAGAGGACATGGAACGTGACATGACTAAAAGAACATAACTGAATTTATTAAAGAAAAGGATGAGAGGTCCGGATGGACTCCTCTGTTTCGAGTGGCCTCCCGCTCGAAACGATTCCTCCAAGGATCTAACATAATAATTAAAATCTTGGTCCTGATGACCCTGTCCTGACGATGCTGAATAGTTTCTGGTTCCATATTAAGATGGAATTTCTAATCCTGAATGAATAAGCTATAGCATGTAGTATACATAAAACGGTACGTACAATTATCCTGAAAAGATAACATTTATATCCCTGAGCAAGCTGTTGAGAGTATATCCAGGGACAAGCTACGTGAACAATTGTGAACATGCTAAGTGAGCAATTGTGAACGTGGTTCATAATTATATGAGGAGCACTGGCGTAGGATTAGAATATGATAAGTGAATCATACTGTGAACGTGATACTAGAACATATCCTGAACGTATGCTGACTGAGGAAGGAATGCCAAATGATACGGCCTGAGATGTGAAACGTCTGCCTGGTTATGGAGTAGTTGTGCTAAACTTGAGTCTAATTTCTCAAGCTTTCTGTAACCGTACTCGGTAATAAACTGAGAAACGTGTATCGTGAAATGGCACACGAACTTGAACGTGAACAACGTTATGAACGCTAACGTGAGCTTAAATCAGGAGATAGCATAGAAGATGAACTGATCAGCATCATACTGCGAATGAGACTTAAACGTGAAAGTGAGAATAAACATGAAATTAAAGTGGACGTAAACATACACTTGATCGTGAACATGTATTCTGTTTGATATGATGGTCGATGGAATGCCTTGAATTCATACGATTTACTGCTGAATTTCAAAGTTTTCTGCAGACCTGCCACCACGTGATCCTTTCGGACGAAAGAGACGCGCAGTCTGATTACATGGTTGATGATAACTTAGATAGCATCATACTTTCTCTGAGTCTGTTGTAAACCGATAACAATCTCCATGGAGTCTTGTCTCTTTTCGGTCTAGAATTTCTACTTGTAGTAATAGCATGTCGGTGTTCTATCTTGAACCTGAGGTATGTCAGGAATCTAGATATGAACATAGTTGCATTAATGTGTGATGTGGATTCTATCAGTGTTTGTCTGGGATTATGGAACATTCTGGTGGAAATCTTGTTGAATAGTCATAGAAAAATTTCTAGTGATGACTGTCGGCAATTTCTGCGGTAGCAGTCAATTGAGTTCTAGAAATTTTATACTACGTTCATAGTCGTCAGTCGGGACCATCAGGTGATGGCCTTCACCTTCGCAGGATTGTCTGGAATTTCTTTCTGTTGAAATAGGGTGGTTCAGATATGCCACCTTGCTCATCTGAAACATACATCTAGAAAGCTTGCGTATATAATTTTCTCTTATCGGAGAATCTGCGGGGTCGTGAAAAGATGATTCCCATGTCCTTCTCTAGAATTTAGGAGATCAAAATCTTATCAACGAATGTACTGTCAAATTTGTCTGAGAATTCAAGGAAAATTTTTTTTTTTTTTTTTTTTTTTTTTTTCATACATTTTCATACTATAGTTGGAGCATTAGGGAGCTCAGAAGTAAAATTCAAAATTCTTAGAGTGGCTATAATATGTGCAACAACGGTCTGAAGATCATCATATTCTTTCCTCATCACTGATGGTAGCATGATCTTGAATTTTTTTTTTTTTTTTTTTTTTTCCTGGAAGGATGTTTACGACACCTCGTAATAGGTCAATTAAACTTCCTATTCGTGGAATGAATATCGATTTGGAAAGGTGATCTGATAAATTTTTCGATGGGGCGCTAGGGCGAATAAAGCCTAGTTTTGGTAACTCTTGCAGCAATTGCTGCAACTCTTTTAATCGTAGCTAGAGCCCTGTAATAAAGAGTTTTGAAAACAGGTTCTGTTCTTGAGGCAAGCTCGATGTTAAATTATGTCTCATGGGTAGGCATGAATTTCTGGAACACCTTCTGGAATGACATCGGAAAATTTTTAGGATAATCTGCTGGTCATGGATTCGAGGGATTTCAGAAGTGAATTTATAACTGATAACCAAAAGTCTTCGTAACTATGTATTGGCAAGTCACGCGCTCGTAAGGAAGAAACAGCTTGTACTGATTTTTCTGGCAAAATATATAATGAATATATTTGGGCTTTAATAAGACGGATCTCGTCGTTAACTGAAGGGAAAACTTTAATAAGTATGGTGGTACTGTTGAGTCCTTTCTGGGTGAGAGGCAGATAACTACCTGGTTTGAGATAAGGCTGACATAGGGATACATGAAGTGGACATGGAGACTTTTCACTGAATGGGTTCGTCTGTAACCTCACAGAGTGAATACTGCGTGTTTTACCTGAGTAATAATCTAGTGGTGGTATCTGAATTTTAATGGTCTGATTTTATGCGTGGCATAACAGAATGAGTAAACCCTTTTCTGAAAGATACCCTGAATTACTGAGGGTCTTGCTTGGAACATACTGGAATTAGGAGCTCTGACTCGTACTCTGAGAAGATATTTCGTATGACGTGTATCATGACGGGTGCCCTGATATGTGTCTTCCGAAATGATACCTGAGAACTATGTCTTGACTGATGTCTTGGCACGTGTTTTAATGGGTGAGTCTGAATAAGATTAAGAATTTATGGTAACTGCTAGGGTCGGCGGACCGGTTAGACCACTGACCTCTTGTATTGTTGGTCATGTCCGTTCCGGAGTTCCGATGGTTACTGACTGATTAATTATAAGCACGATGATTGTCACCACTGCTTTGTCTGTCAATTTATGACGGTCATTATCATGACCGTGATTCATGTGACTATTCTGCTGAGTGGCCGGCTGGGTTCCGGTTCCCACTCTTCTGAATGAAAGTTGGCTGGGTGAAGTGTGACATCTAACTGAGAAGGTAACAGCATAAAATCGAATGGTAGCGTCTGATGGTTAAATTTATTCTTGTCAGAAATTTCAAGTTTATAGTTTTCGTCCTCGTTCCGCGGCGTCAGCATCTTGAGAAATCTCCAAGGTTCAGCAGCATCAGCATCAGTGTGGTCTTCAGAGTGTTAGCAGCATCAGCATCTGGTAAAATCTTCAACTCACGAGCAGCATCAGCACCTGGTAGAATATCGACAAGTGGGAACGTCCGCGATGTTTAAGGATCGATTAGTAATATCTATGGAGTAGGGTACCTGGAGTACACCTGGGCTACTGTACATGAAGTACACAATGAATACTGCACATGGAGCATATATGAGACACTGTACCTGGAGTACACGTGAAATATTATACATGGAGTATAACTGAGACACTGTACATGGGGTACATATGGAATACTGTACATGGGGCTGGTGGAAATTTTATGGGATGATCGATACTGGTGTCGATTTTCTGACATTCTCAACGGAAAATAATTTGATTTAACTGGTTAGCAACTGAACTGAAACAGTTACTATGATGGCTGAAAATTTCTGCATGGACTTAATGCTGGTTGTATAGAGGCTGAAAGTATGATTAAACAGAGTTTCATCAATGTTCAGTATGAAGACAGAAGACATGATTGATAAAGACTAGAACATGATTTATCACGAAATAGGATTTTACTGTAATCCTTCTATATTTTAGCCTGAAGGCATCATCACTTTGCTGAAAACATAATCCTCGTAAGGAGACATGAAACTGAATCATCATGTAGATGACATCAACGTGAGGGTATAAAATTTGACGGTTATAAGGAACACAAAAAGTTAAATCAACTGAGGTGTAATATTAACTGATGTGGACGGCTAAGGTTCAATCCACGTACTTCAAGGAAGGAAACATGAGACTAAGTATGGGCTATTCTGGTTCGATCCATACTGGTCAAACTTTTCTGAGAACTGTCATGTATAGAAATTTATAATCTCGGACTAAATATGGATGGCTGTAGCTCAATCCATACTTGTCAAAATTTATGAACTGTCCCGATATGACCAAGGTGAACAACTGTGGATCGGTTCATAAAACATCATTTGACTGAAAAGCATGAAATTTGACTTGAGAAATAAGGAACGACTATGGCTGGTTCACTAAGTAATATTTGACTGAAAACATGAATCTGACATGAGTAAGGGTAAACGCCTATGGTCAGTTTACCAATACAAGATCTGAACGGCAAGGATGAACGCCTATGGTCAGTTCACCAAAATGAAGACTCGCTAAAACACATGCGACTAAATATGGCTAGTTATGTACTAACCTTTTACTTAGTCAAAACTTTAAGAAAACGGACTGATAAATGAAGAAAACTGACTGAATAATCCATGAGAAACATGAAAGATAACAACGCCAAAATCTGGGAAGTTCCTGGTGACTACCCACTAGTCACAGGTCAAGTTTTAGAGCCTACAGGTCGAACCTATAGCTCTGATACCATAATTGTAACACCCCACTTGGATAAGTGGACCGTTACGTGTATTTATGGCGTGTCATCAAAGCATAAGGTAAATGTCCTAAAACATTAACTGACCATAACGGAAATACCGGAATCAAACATCGGCAATCCAAACATAAGCCCAAAACATGAAAAATAAAATACTGAATGAAAGGACTAAACAATGTCCGAATAAGCAGAATACTGTAAGAAATGCAAAATGTAAGAAGTCTGGATAGCTTCCATCCAAATGCACATGCGCTTAGAATCCTAAAAGCGTCCCGGTGTACCTGCCGTTAGAACATGAAAGAACTACGGCTGAGCATAACGCTCAGTGAACGGATATAGAGCATGATAAGAATATACTGAATGAAACAGACGATAGAATATAAAAACTGTAAGACTGATATGAAATATGTGGTAGAACTCTGCATAAAATCTGAGCAATCTGATTCATATATACTGATACTGAAATATAACCATTAATTCTGAAAACATGCATTTACTGTATTTTATTTGCCAGAGCTTATATAGGTCACGTGCTGTAACAACCGTGCATGAATAACTGGAGGGGTGACCTCGTCATGCTGTAGAGGGGTGACCTCTAAATAACTGTGCTGGGTGGAGGGATCAGCTCCAATGTGAAGGATGTAGAGCACACACCACATTCACCCTGATAACATGAAACACTTATAAGCCTAGGATGCATCCATACGCCCCACTAAAACATACATATAAAAATGGCCAACTGAACATGAGTGGGACGATGCAGGATATCACTCTCCTGCATGTGAGTCACGACACCGGTGCCTCTAGTGCCGTGGTTACGGTACCTCCGTAACTAGTACATAAACTGGTCGTGCTTGTATATAATGCTCAGGCAATTCATTTAGTTATTAACATGATTTCTGATAACTTAAACATATACTGGGGAAAACATTTGGCGGAAGACGGGGAATCCTAAACATGCATAGAAGGGAAGTCCTTACTGAAAGTACGGGAAAATCCGTACCTTGTGCCCATTAATGAAATAAGAACGAAAGCTGAAGGATCGATCCCGACTTCACAGGTACTACATAAATAACGTACGCGAAAAATAAGTTGACTGATGTTAAATATTTTACTGCTCTTAACTGTTTAGTTGGATTTAAGTTATACTTGTATTACTATTTATAATCTAATAAATTCTTATTGTTCGTAAATATTACAGATTTAATATATCATGTATTTCTGATTACTGGATAATGTATAATCTGACATTACTATAAATAGTAACTCGTCATAAATTAGAAAGTTTCCTAATATAGAAAGTTTCCTGAAATAGAACGTATCCAAAATAGTTCCCTTAAATTAAATCCTTGATAAATCCTATGCTTTAAACAATTAACATGACAAAACGATATCGATATAATTTTATTAATAAGATAATAAAATCGACAATTAAATTTCTTTATTTACAAAATCCCTTTTTAAAATGATCTAAAGCGTTTAAATAATCCCGTTCAATAATTATTATAAGCGATTCCGAAAACTCGTGCTAAGTTTTAAAATAAGTCTAGCCAAACAGCCCTCTAATTGTTTTTACAAAACTGACTGCCAAACACACCCTTAACCTGTTCTAAAAAGGATTGCCAAACACCCCCATAACTCTCTAAAACCCACTGCCAGGCCAAAATCAAGCCGGCACCCTAATTAGGGTTGCGCTGGTGGAAAATCATCACCACCGAGACTCATATGAGTCTCGGTTTGTGTGCAAACCGTCCAAACGAACACCCCCTCCCCCTATGGGTCGCGTTTTCCATGATTAAAACTCCTTGAAATCGAATTAAAGAAAAGAAACAAAAGAATTTGGGTTTCTTACCTTGTGTTCGTGTTAGGGCTTAGGGTATCAAAAGAAAACGAAAATCCTTGTTCTCCCAGGATCAATCCTCGATCCTTAGTCTTGTTTCTTGATGTGGTCGCGGCAGGGAGGAATGAACAACAATAAACTGGCGGCTGTATTTTTTTGTATTAGGGTTTGACTTAGTGTGTTTGTGTCGGCAGGGAAGGATAGAAAGGAACCCCCGTCTGTTTTATTTCCTTCACATGGGCTTGGCCCAAATTTATTTTCACGAGTTGCGGCGCAAGAAAATGAGTTGCGGCGCAATACGCAAGAGTTACATGTGCTGCGGATCACGAGTTGCGGCGCAAGACAATGAGTTGCGGCGCAATTGAAGGGGCTACAGATCATGGTGCTGCGGATCACGAGTTGCGGCGCAAGACAATGAGTTGCGGCGCAATTGATGCTGCTGGCAGTTACGAAATTGTGTCCTTATTTAATAACACTTGTAATAAATAGTACTTTGTAATAAATTTCTCGCGCTTGTTTAAAATTTTCCACGTGTACGTTTTAAAGAAAATATCCCGCGTAAAATAATAATAAACCGCGTATTTATAAATTCTCGATTTAAAATACGGGTTTTACAAAATCACACGAACCAAATAGTTTATCAACAACGAATCGCAAAACTACCCCATAGCGATTGATACCAATTGTTGTCCCATTAATTTGTGATGATTAAACAAGAAAGAAATGTAGAAAATAGATGAATTCTAGAGAGAGAAAGTAGTGAGACAAAGAAGAGAGAAAATGGTTGGAACTTTTGGAGGATTAGATTAGTGAGAGAAAAAATGAAATGACCAACACCCTTCCTAACATGATAGGAAGGGTATATATAGTCCACCCATATTCGGGCTTGTTTATGTACTATAGTCTAATGGGCCGGGCTTTCCTTTTGGGCTTTAGTTACTTATGAATGAACTTTAGCCTAAAGTTAAGCCCGTATAACACGACTAATCTACTACCTATTACAAAGTTCTAATATACGATACAAAATAAACATATGACCGAGCATTCCTGTTTGACTCAATATTTTGAGGCTAACAAGATGGGTATACAACATATGGCGTAGTTGGTTGCACTCAACCAAGACGTGTGGCAGCAATGAGTGTGGCAAAGAGAGTCAGTAAAATGGAAACCGAGCTTGGAGACAAGGTCGGTTATGCTATTCGTTTTGAAGACGTGACTGGACCCAAGACTGTTATAAAGGTAAGTCGACTTAATGTGCATCTACTCAATAAAATTACATGTTTATTTGATCGGATTTTTGGTTGCTGACCACATCACTAATATCTCTAGGTGGAAAGTGAAATTGAAGGAAACATAGGAAAGACCCGAGTTCTGTTTACTAATAGTATCGTTTTTATCTTCAACAAAAGTTATTTATCTAACAGGTTTAAGTTTGAGTTAACTCTAATTACCTTAAAATTAACATTTAGTTGTAGTTAAAGTGCGCTAAATCCTCACTTAGGTGCATATCGATCATCATTTATATAGGTAAAAATGGGTGGGTGTCATAAGTTTGAAAACAGGTCAAAATGGGTCAGCTTGAGTAATGTTTAGTGTGTGTCATTTAACATCGAAAGTAAGTAAGAAGTTACGGGCCACTCTCAAGTTAGATAATTTAGAGGTTATGAGGAAAATTTACAACACCTTATCTCTTATGGTTAAGATATGACGAAGAACGGTAGGCATGTTTGGATGTGGAGCTAAGTTAGACGTTAAGTGGGTATCAAATGAGTAGTTTATAAATCCCAAAGTGGATGAAGAAATTACAAAACATACAGTGTAATAGAAAATGTATCCGACCGTTGTTCTGTATAGCTTAGTTGTGGTTAAAAAATCAATTCTGGAATTATTGCCAAGAATATACTTGAATAAAAATAAAATCAGGTTCTTCGTGAACGAACAAAGAAGGCCGTTTTGTAAATTTTATGGAACTTTGCAAATTTTGTGCAAAAAGGTAAGTATTTATGTGTACTTACTTTTTACCTCTAACAAGAACTTTTTCCATTATAAAAACCTTAATGTAATAGTAGGCCCAAACATACATTATTATTGAGCAT
Source organism: Glebionis coronaria (assembly GCA_025667525.1). Lineage (NCBI taxonomy): Eukaryota > Viridiplantae > Streptophyta > Magnoliopsida > Asterales > Asteraceae > Glebionis > Glebionis coronaria. The sequence goes on along the minus strand of CM046879.1, from coordinate 575,473,569 downwards.
GCCTGAACGATTTTCCTGCATATAAGTAGTTCTAGTATCATTGTTGTAATTGTCTTAAAGGTAATAATTATGTCAAAATGAGTTACAATTGATGATATTTTTACTGTGTATTTTGGCAGTGTGGTTCTGTTGCTGAAACAGTAGCATATGACATCATTATGGAGGTTGCCATGAAAGTGCAGAACTTCCATCAAAGAAATTTACTGTTACATAGAAGCAGTAAGTTGTAAGCACAAAAGACTCGATATTCCTGGTGATGTAAAGCTTCCTGTAGCAGTCTTGATAGAAGCCCGTTGGATAGAGTGAGTTCAAGCATATCTCATATTTTGATGATATTGTTGTTCGACGATAAAATTCGTCATATTAATTCTTTTTTATAATTCTATTGCAGAGAGCTATGGAAGCGGCCATCCTTTATTGTATGTAGCAGCGTCAGCCCACCAAGAACAACAAGTGAAGGCATTAAACTTTAGGTTTTTGTTAGAAGTTATAACTATTGCACGTTTATGTATCCGATATATTGTATTTGTATATTTTGGTAATAAATTAATGGCAGATTTTCATATAGATTTTGGAATTCGGAAAATGTCGAATTATATTGTGGGAATCTGTGGAATATGTTCGTGGGAAATAGGTGGGATTATGCCCGTGGGACATCTGTGGGAAATATTTGAGGGAAATCCGTGGCAAAAACATGAAATATGGTTGCTAAATATTGTGTGAAATCCGTGGAAATATGTCCGTGGGAAATAGTTGTGGGAAATCTGTGGGAAACATATGGAAAAATAGGTGTAAAAACTTGTGGGAAATTCGTGGGAATATGGTCGTGAGTAATTTGTGGAAAAAATGATTGTGGGAAATCCGTGGGAAAATGGTCGTGGAAAATCTGTGGGAAAAAAGTTCGTGAGAAATCCGTGGGAAAAAAACCACTTCTTGAATGTTAAAAATGTGTGATAAAAACCGTGGGAAATCCGTGGGAAAATGGTCAACGCTCCATGGGAAATTTCGTGGGAAAATATTTACCCACGATGTTTTTACAAATGGAATAATTCCGTGAGAAATCCGTGGGTAAGGGCCCTTACCCACAGAATTTCCCACGGATCTTGCTTTGGGTATCGGTTGTTTCTCTAGTAGTATAACAAGCCGTTCGCAACCGAGCCTATCTTATTCAGTTCGGTTTCGATTTAAAAGTTTGTATATTTCTTCAGTTAGGTCTAGTTCGGTAATATCGGTTTCGGTTCGGGTCCGATCTACCTTTTTTAGGTTCAAACTAATAAAACCGAACTAACATGACCTTATTTGGTTCGTTTTGGTTCATATAATGTATACTCGGTTTGGTTCTCGGCTGTTTTCTCTTATTCGGTAACTAGGTAAGATCGGTTTTTCTGGATTCGATAATCTTGATATTAATCTTCTAAGTAATATTTAATACGTAATGCTTTAAAAACCATGTATTTATAATTAGGGGTGAAAACGAGCCAAGCAGCTTGAGCTCGTAAGGGCTCGAGCTCGACTCGTTTAAGTTTTACATAGCTCGAGCTCGAGCTCGGTTTGTTTCGAGCTTTATTATTTAGGTTCGGGCTCGGCTCGTGGTATGATAGACAAGCTCGGGCTCGGCTCGAGCTCGGCTCGTTAATATGATTTTGCAATGTAAACATAAAATTTGGGTCGAGCTCGGCTCGTAATATACCTAAATTAGGCTCGTTAATAAGCTTGTTAAGAAGTTTGTATATAAAACATTAGGCTCGTTTAGGCTCGCGAGCCCAAACGAGCTTTGTACGTGAAACTCGGGCTCGAGCTCGTTTAATAAACGAGCTGCAACTTAGGTTCGAGCTCGGGCTCGAGCTCGTTTTGACTCGACTCGTTCAAACTTTTTACCGATCCGATCCCGAGCTTTTCACAATCACGAATAGACATAATAAATGTCATTAAAACTTAATTATTGCTATATAAATGAAAGCTTTTTCTGCATTAGATATGAATGAAATGTGATTCGTCATTTCTTATTTATTCAATAGAGTTGTTATTTGTTAGCCAATGACACCTGTGTTAGTATTTATTTCACAACATGTGATCAGGCTATATATTTAGATTGTGTTTCGTACTCCACAATATATCTCCTACGTCAATAATCAATACCAATAATTTGGTAGTGCACTTATCAACCTAGGAGGCTAGGATTACTAGAATATAGCCAATGGTAAATGTATAGTAGTCAAATTCTCACGGTATCCTCGTATATATTATGGTGAATCTATAGAACAAATTATGTTGCTTCTTTGTTAGGGCATGTTTGGTATGGACTATGAGGTTATGAACAATGGAAATGATAGTGATACAAGTGTTTGTTTAGAAAATGTGTGTTTCAGATTTCGAAATATACACATATGTGCTATCCATCATTCTACTATGTGGAGCTAGGTATGGCTCTATCATTACTTTTTGTTTTATTTTTTTTACAACATCTTACGTCAACATGAAAATGACCACATGTTGCTTTGTAACTCATGGCTAATCAAACTTGAATGCCATTTGTTTCATGAATGTATACGCAAATCAAATTGTTTAAAAAGGCTTTTCAATACTCATTTCAAACAAATTACATCTTTAAAGCATACTTAAATAAATATTCGTGTAATCAATAATAATTCATGAATTTGATATCCATTCTATTTTTGTATCAATCCAAACAACAATGTTGGTTATGATACAATCGATAAAATCGATAGTCATTCCATCATATACCGATACCGATACTATTTTATATATGTACTTGTAAATATTGTTATGAAGTAGTAATATATTTTAAATTTTAAAAAAAATATATTCGTGGTGTACTAAATTGTTGTTAGTGACTCATTGGAAAAGTGGCACTAAATCAAAAAAATGTACGCATATTATCGAGACATTCAATATTCGCAGAAAGAAGGAAAAGAAAAGTTCAATAAACATTAAAACACGATAAGAAAATTATTGTTCGTGAATTGGAAAGGTGTTTTAAATTAAAATAATGTCACTATGTACAAGGGTGTCACTAAAAGTTACAAAAAAAAAAAGAATACTACGTCCTTCGTACTAGGTATGTTTTTCTCGTGCGTCACCCACGCATAAAGAGTTTATGTTATTTGGAAAAAGGAATTGTGAAACTCAAGTCGAGAGGTGGTTTAAACATTTTCAATGTTGAGAGGTTTTGAAAATTAGTTCGCAACTTAATTCACGTTTACGTTAATTTCGCAATTTTAAGTTTTTTTATTATTCGTGTAACGTATTTGGTTATCCGAGTATTATTTAATTACTCGTATATCATTTTTAATTGTCTATATATAGCTTTTAATTTTATGAATAAAAATATTTAAGTTACGTTTATGTTTTATTTACTTTTCTTTAATTTATAATTAAATAAACAAAATGATTATGAAATTTGAGGTAGAAGTGAGCTGATATGAGTTTTTTTTAATACAATGAAAATGTGACCTTTTTATAAGTTGATAAGAGAGAAGAAATAAAAGAAAGTTAAGATAACGTAAAGGTAAAAAATGATTTTGGGGAACTACTCCATCCACCCTAATTAGACAACAACACTAAAGGGGCGTTTGGTTAATCTTATAAGTTTGGCTTATTCTTATATTATATAATTCATAGAGGTGGCAAAACGGGTGGGCGGGCGGGCACGGACGGCGGGTCAAATGGGCGCGGGCTAAACGGGCACGGGTAAAATAGGCGGGCTAAACGGGCGCAAGTTTAAATGAGATAAAATACATATAAAAACGTAAGAATTAAAAAATAAAAATACTTGTATAAAGCCGCGGATAAAAACTAAATATAAAATATCTGCCGAGTAGCCTAACTAGTGTTTTACATGTGCGCCCATTAAGCCTATAAGTTTCTTACATGTGGGCCCGTTTAGCCCATTAATAATAAAGAATAGGCAAAAAGTGCCCATATGTATCAAAATGGGCAAGATTTGCCACCTCTAATAATTCATTTATGGTTTATATATTATAAACTTATAAGCTTATGCTTAGTGTTTGGTTTAGCTTATCAAAACTGATAAGGTAAAATGACAAAAAGTACACGAATATTAAATAATGTGGTTATTAAATGTAGTTATTAATGTCTTTTTATGTTTTACTGTTATATAAGCACATCATTTTTATAAAAGCTACAAATTTTATGCTTACCAAAGCCTTATATATAAGCTTATAAGCCTACTTGTATAAGTTTAACCAAACACTTAGTTTCGGCTAATAAGCTTGTATAAACTAATAAGCTTATAAGCCCACTATATAAGTTAAAACAAACACCCCTAAAATGAGTTAAATAATGTATTTGCCTTTATTTCCATGTTTGTCTATTTTTTTCTAAAAATACTTGCATTATGTAAGATACTTTTTTTTCTTTTGTGGTGATAATATGTGTTGATTTATGCAATCTTCCTTTGTTATGTTCCATGTTATGTTTTGTTATTTCTCTTTTGTGTCCACATGCATATAGCTGGGGGACATCTTTTGTCATTGTGATATTCTTCAATGTTGGGCTTCACTTCATTTGGCTAAGTGGTGATGGGCTTTTGCTTATTAGGCTTTGGAGACGTTAGCAGATGAAGTTATATTACCCTAGCTACTTGGTAGTTAGGGTTATCATTCATTAAACACACACACACACAGCCGTTTGGCTGCCCTCTCTTCTCTTTCTCTCATCAAGAACATGAAGCTTGACCTGGGAGTTTGATTATTCAACTTGTATAGTGTGTGTTGAGTGATCTTTTGTATGTGAGGAAGATCAGATCAACCTAGTTGGGACGATCTTACTATTTCTTTTGTATTTGTATGATTAGCACTCGTTTGAGGACTAATCCTTTCATTTCTGTTTTTTTTACTTGAATCTTTAAATAAATATCACAAAGGGGAGGTTGGTTGTGTGATAAACTTGGTATTCATGTTATCTTTTTGATCTTTTAACATGGTATTAGTGAATTATGAATGTTGTGTCTAGTGATGTTTATATGGGTCTTGTTTATTCTGAGAATGCTGCTATTGTGTGGAAAGATTTGAATGAAACTTATGATAAGGTTGATGGTTTTGTGGTTTATAACCTGCTTCAAAAAATTGAGTCTGTTAAACAAGGAGGTAGTACCTTAGCTGATTATTATCATAGACTTAACTCCCTTTGGAGGGAATTTAATGTTGTTACTAAACTTCCTAAGTGTATTTGTGCTGCTAAGTGCTCTTGTTCTGCTAGCACTGAGCTGGCTCTACATCAACAGATCATGAGGTTAATGCAGTTCTTAATGGGGCTTGATGACTGTTATCAACCTATTAGAACTTATATCCTCACTAGGGACCCTCTTCCTGATGTCAAGGAAGCCAATGTCACAGTATCAAGAGAGGAATCGCATAGGGGTATCCCTGAGAACATTGATCATACTGAGGCTAAGATGAATGCCACCTCTTTTGCTGCTAAGACCTTTAATCAGAATAGGAGGGGTACTTCCAATACTCCAAATAGATCTGTTTACAAGGGAAATGGGTCCAAAAGTTATAGGGGTCCCAACCCTAACCTTTTGTGAACTCATTGCAGTCAAATTGGCCACATTGTTGATAGGTGTTTTGAACTTAGTTGGATACCCTGCTTGTTACAAGAAGGGGGGTAATTCTCAAAAGCAATCTGGTTTTAAAACTAATTTTAATGCTAATTGTGATGTTAAAACTAGAGAAAAACAAACCTCTACGTATAATTCTCCAAACTCTTTTACCACTAAACAAATGCAGAAACTCCTTAACTTGATCAATAACTCCTCTAGCCACACTCAGTCCAGTATGGCAGGTAGAATCTCTTTCTTTAATGCTAATGCTTATTTTAGTATTAATTTTTCTAAGTTCTATTGTGGCAATTATTCGATTATAAATTTTTTGTTAAAAGTTTAACTCTTGGATGGATTATTGATTCTGATGCCAAGCAACACCTTACCACTTCCATAGTTTGTATGGCGAATGTTGTTGACATATCTAATCTCAACATTTCTGTTGGTCTCCCAAATGCCATTGTTGCTATCATAAGTCACATGGGTGATCTTAGACTCTCTATTATGTTGTTCTTCATGATGTCCTTGTTGTGCCTGGATATTGTGTTAGTCTGCTTTCTGTTAACAAGCTTATTAAAGATAGCAAGTTATTTGTGAGTTTTGATGAAGATAAATGTTATATGCAGGACTTGGTCAAGGGGACCATTCTGGCGACTGGTTGTCAATCTGGGGGGGCTTTATCTGTTTGATGACCATAAGAATGCCATCTTAGGTATTTCTAATTCTGTAACACCCTATTTTAGTAAATGACATGTCACGCGTAATTATGGCGTGTCATCAAAGCATGCAAGGTAAATGTCTTAAAAATATTAAATGACCATGAATGGAAATACCAGAAACAAACATCGGTAGTCCAAGTATAAGCTCATCACACATAATATAAGTACTGAAATGGAAAAGATATAAACTATGTCCAAAGAAATAAGTAGCATAATGTATGGAAAAATGCATAAAGTGATGAAGGTAGATAGCTTTCAATCCGTATGCACCTACTCTTATAGCCTACGAGCGCCCTTGAGTACCTGCCGTTTGGGAACATGAAAGGAAAACGGCTAAGCATAACACTCAGTGAACGGATATACAAGTATAGCATGAAATGACATAAGCATAAAAGACTAATGACATCAGAAATGTATAAGTCTTAGATAACCTGGAACATGTTCATAAAACTGGTTTTATAGTTTGAAAAGACATATGTTTTTATGTAAAATATGTATTAATTAGCCAGTAGCCCATATAGGTCATGAGGTTCCACCGTGCATGAATACTTGCAGGGGAGACCTCGTCATGCAATTAGAGGGGTTGCCTCTAATTAAATAGTCTGGGTAGGAGGGATCAACTCCTTGTGAAGGATGCAAGGCACACATCGCATTCACCATGAAAATCCTGTAAAACATGTAACTAGGATGCACCCATACGTCCTACATGATAATAAATATAGGCCAAAACTGAAAATGGACGCCACGAGCAATCACTCCGCCGTGGGGAAGTCATAACACTGGTGCCTCCAGTGTTATGGTTATGGTACCTCCATAACTAGGTGACATTGGTCATGCATGTATATGGCTTAGGCATTTAATCTAACATAAGTAATCAAACATATAAAACAATGTTGGGAAAAAAGTTGGATGCAAACGGGGAATCCTAATAAGGGAAGAATGTACATACTGAAGGACAGGAAATCTGTACCTTGTGTCCAGTGAACGAGGAAAGACGAAATGATGAAAGTCCTACTCCGACCTCACTAACGCTACATAAATAGGGGACATGTATAAGTATTCTATTTACCGAGTACGTAACTGATTATATCATGTCTTAGCTTGTTTTATATGTTTTAGTCTTGTTTTAAATGTTATACTGTGTTTATAATGTATTGCATGTATTCTGATTAAGTATTATCTTGTATTCTTATATTATTATACTTGTTGCGTAACAATAAGTAACTTTCTAAAAATAGCAGGTTTCCTAAAATAGAAAGTTTCCAAAAATAGAAAGTTTCCAAAAATAGAAAGTTTTAAAAAATAGAAAGTTTCCAAAATAGATAAGTTTCTCAAAATAGAAAGTTTTCAAAAAAAGACCAGTTTCTAAAAATAGAAAGTTTCCAAAAATAGTAAGTTTCCTGAAATAGAAAGTTTCCATAATTAGAAATAAGCTAGATTAATAAGCTAATAATATAAGCTTAAGTTACTGGTTAAATATCATAAGTCATGTAATCAATAGTATAGTTTATTAATAATATCATGGTAATTATATAAACTATAGGTTATACGATTTAATTAAATATAAGCATGATTTAATTAAATTAAGGCATATAAAATACTTAGGTTAAACATGTATTAATAATTTATTATTTATAACCTAAGTCATGATTTATTAATTAATTATAGTCCACGCTTTTAATAATTCATTAATACTATAGTCTAAATTAAATGGTAAAATACTTAGGTTAAAAATATGTATTATTTCTAAAGTAGCTATATCCTAAGTCCACGTTAAATTAAATTAATTACTAGTAATGGTTTTAATTAATTTAATTTTCTTGAAAAAATAGCATAACTTGTAAAAATTAATCATGTGACCGAACGCGTGTTTTAATTTAGACCGTACCATGAATCGGACCGGACCCCTTGAACCGGACCAAACCAAACACCCCTTAGCAGTGGCTACCCGGCCTAGCCAGTTGCCACTGCTCGAACAATATCACCACTGGCTGTATCCGGTGGTTCCCCCTGGTTTGTCTCGGCTACCAACTGCACGCAACAAAGTTCCCACCGGCAGTAGGCCGGTTGTTACCCCCTGCTGCGCCGCGTGTTCCCACTGTTAAACAAAAGCAGCCACCGGCTTGAGCCGATGGTGCTGTTGTGTTACGCCGAGACCCACGCCGTGCCACCACCCCGACGCGAGTCGGGGTCCTTGTTTCCCCTGCTATCGAGCCACAAAGACCACGCCGAGACCACAAGGTCTCGACAGTGGTGAAACGCGAGACACCGAGAGCTTCGGCTCTCGGTTTGCGTGCTTCGGTCGAGCAACCCCACCAAAACCCCCATTATTACATGTTTTCCTTGCTTTGTCCCCATGTTTAACATGTTTTAAATAAGTTTTAAATAAAACATAATCATAATTAAAGAAAAGAAAATAAAGATCAAGGTTTTGATGTTTACCGAATGCGTGATTGAATGAGACTAAGAACACTAACATGAATAACCCGTAATTCAACAATCAAAATCAACCCGAAACACCCTTTGGTGTGGTGTGTAGCCGACGGTAAGGAGAAAGACAAGGAGGCTAGGGTTTTTCTCTTTTTTGTAAAATCTGTAGAATGAAACTCTGTGTTTCCCTTTTTCTTAATTTAGTTAAAATCAAGTTGGGCTGGGCCCTTCTCCCTTTCCCGTCCGCGGCTATAAGGGGCCTACAAGGGTAACCCGACTAATTTTCATGTTTAATAATTTACGTGTTCGTTTGTTAATGTATTCGTGTTAGTTCGTGGTTAATTATCCGTGTTATAATTAATACTTGTACTTAATCAATGTTTATCGTGCAATAATAAATATACGTAGTTCACATGTTCATGTTTTAATGTTCGTGATCGTATGCTCGAGATTATATTATTATGATTAATAATTATCGTGTAATATCACGTACTTAATAATTATCGTGTACTAACACGTACATAATTTCTGAATTTAATATTCGTGACACGTGTTCATGTCATAAAAGGAAAGTTTTACTTGGTGCATATGTTTACGTAGTGTACTGTTCATGGCATTTAGATGCGGGTTTTACAACTCTTCTCCCTTAAAAAGAATAATTCGTCCCTGAATTATAGATAAAGTAAAACTGAAAGAGGAACATACCCGAATTCCAAACATGAAATGAGGGTAAGAAGCCCGGATAGACTCATCTGTTTCCCAAGTGGCTTCCCGCTTGGTATGATCCCTCCAAAGGATTTTGACGAATGGAATCGTCTTCTTCCTCATGACTCGTTCTTGTCTGTCAAGAAATCATTCGGGTTCCTCGATGAAGGTAAGATCTTCACGAATCTATTCAAGTGGATACTGAACCATTTGAAGGGGATGATACTTGTATTCTCTGAGTAAGGACACATGGAAAATGTCATGAACGTGAGAAAGATTCGGAGGTAACGTTAAACGATATGATATTTCATCGACTCGGTCGATGATATCAAACGGTCCGATGAATCGAGGTTTGAGTTTCCCTTTGATTCCAAAACGTATAACACCACGTGCCGGTGATACCTTAAGAAAGACATGATATCCCACGTTGAAATGTAAATCCCTACGATGCTTGTCGGCATAACTCTTCTGACGTGCACGAGCTTCTTGTAATTTCGCTTTAGCTACAACGACCTTCTCGTTGGTCAACTCTATCATCTCAGGACCTTCAAGTGTTCTCTTACCAACTTGATCTCATCATATGGGGCGCGACACTTCTTGCCATATAACATCTCAAACGGGGCACACTTGATGATGACATGCCAACTATTGTTGTATGCAAACTCTTCCAAGCAGATATAATCGTCCCAATATCCTGTCCATTTTAATGCACATGCTCGAAGCATGTCTTCTAATGTTTGAATAGTTCGCTCCGACTGCCCGTCTATTTGAGGATGAAAAGCCATGTTAAGCTTAAGTTTGGTACCCCAAGCTTTATGCAGATTCCTACAAAATTGCAAAGTAAACCGACAATCTCTGTCCGAGATGAGCTAGCCAGCTCTCAGCCTCATTGGGGCTGACAGTCTTCTCGAAGGATCGCGGACGCTTCTTGTTGAATCGCTCCATCCATGTGATTAGTGTAGCTGGAGGAGGAGGAGGATTCTGATGTTGATGCTGATGCTGATTGTTGGCAGCTTGCACCTCGGCCCTGATTTCATTCCTCAGTTGAGGAAGCATGGCCTGCATCGCAGCTTGAACTGTTGCATTGAGTTGCTCTTGTTCATGTGTGAGAACCATATGATAATATAAAACAAAATGCATGATTAAACTGATGAAAATATAATATATATATATACATGAAAAAAAATTTATGCATATAAACATGAAAAAAAATTTATGCATGAAAACAGTGTATGAATGCATGATGATGAAATGACATGGGTTTGGGTGAACGCCTTTGGGTTGGTTCACCTAAACAAAATGACATGACGAGGATGAACGTCTATGGGTCGGTTCATCAAAACAAAAATGATTTGATTAAAAACACATGCGACTAAATATGGCCAGTCCTGTACCAACCTATAATTAGTCAAAATTCCTACAACAATGATACATGTATAAATGCATGAAAACAACTGTCAGTTCTAGGAAGACCATGATGATTACCCACTAAACACAGGTCATGTTTTAAGAGCCTACAGGTCGAAACCTTGTCTTTGATACCATAATTGTAACACCCCATTTTGGTAAAAGACATGTCACGCGTAATTATGGCGTGTCATCACATCATGCAAGGTAAATGTCTTAAAAACATTAAATGACCATGAATAGAAATACTGAAAACAAACATCGGTAGTCCAAGTATAAGCTCATCACACATAAATATAAGTACTGAAATGGAAAAGAATTAAACAATGTCCAAAGAAATAAGTTTCATAATGTATGGAAAAATGCATAAAGTGATGAAGGCTAGATAGCTTCCAATCCTTATGCACCTACTCTTATAGCCTACGAGCGCCCTTGAGTACCTGCCATTTGGGAACATGAAAGGAAAACGGCTGAGCAGAACGCCCAGTGAACGGATATACAAGTATAGCATGAAATGACATAAGCATAAAAGACTAATGGCAGCAGAAATGTATAAGTCCTAGATAACCTGGAACATGTTCATAAAACTGGTTTATAGTTTGAAAAGACTTATGTTTTTATGTAAAATATGTATTAATTAGCCAATAGCTCATATAGGTCACGAGGTTCCACCGTGCATGAATACTTAGAGGGGAGACCTCGTCATGCAGTTAGATTGGTTGCCTCTAATTAAATAGTATGGGTAGGAGGGATCAACTCCTTGTGAAGGATGCATGGCAAACATCGCATTCACCATGAAAATCCTATAAAACATGTAACTAGGATGCACCCATACGCCCCACATGATAATAAATATATGCCAAAACTGAAAAGGGACGCCACGAGTAACCACTTCACCGTGGGGAAGTCATAACACTGGTGCCTCCAGTGTTATGGTTAAGGTACCTCTATAACTAGGTGACACCGGTCATGCATGTATATGGCTTAGGCATTTAATCTAACATAAGTAATCAAACATATAAAACAATACTGGGAAAATAGTTGGTTGCAAACGGGAAATCCTAATAAGGAAAGAATGTCCATACTGAAGGACGAGAAATCCGTACCTTCTGTCTAGTGAACGAGGAAAGACGAAAGGATGAAAGTCTTACTCCGACCTCACTAACGCTACATAAATAGGCGACATGTATAAGTATTCTGATTACTGAGTACGTAACCGATTATATCATGTCTTAGCTTGTTTTATATGTTCTAGTCTTGTTTTAAATGTTAAACTGTGTTTATCATGTATTGCATGTATTCTGATTAAGTATTATCTTGTATTCTTGTATTATTATACTTGTTGTGTAATAATAAGTAACTTTATAAAAGTAGCAGGTTTCCTAAAATAGAAGTTTCCAAAAATAGAAAGTTTCCAAAAATAGATCAGTTTCTAAAAATAGAAAGTTTTCAAATATAGATCAGTTTCTAAAAGTAGAAAGTTCCAAAAAATAGTAAGCTTTCTGAAATAGAAAGTTTCTATATTTAGAAATAAGCTGGATTATTTAGCTAATAATATAAGCTTAAGTTACTGGTTAAATATCATAAGTCGTGTAATCAATAGCATAGTTTATTAATAATATCATGTTAATTAAATAAACTATAGGTTATATGATTTAATTAAATATAAGCATGATTTAATTAAATTAAGGCATATAAAATACTTATGTTAAACATGTATTAATAACTTATTAATTATAACCTAAGTCATGATTTATTAATTAATTATAGTCCATGTTTTTAATAATTCATTAATACTATAGTCTAAATTAAATGGTAAAATATTTAGGTTAAAAACATATATTATTTCTAAAATAATTATAACCTAAGTCCTTGTTAAATTAAATTAATTACTAGTCATGGTTTTAATTAATTTAGTTTTCTTGAAAAAATAACATAACTTGTAAATTAATCATGTGACCAAACCGGTGTTTTAATTTAGACCGTACCATGAACCGGATCGGACCCCTTGAACCGGACCGAACCAAACACCCCTTAACAATGGCTACCCGGCCTAGCCGGTTGCCACTGCTCGAACAATATCACCACCGGCTGCAGCCGGCGGTTACCCCCTGCTGCGCTGCGTGTTCCCACTGTTAAACCAAAGCAGTCATCGGCTTGAGCCGGTGGTGCTGTTGTGTTGCGCCGAGACCTAAGACGAGCCACAAGGCCGCCCCGACGCGAGTCGGGCTCCTTTTTTCCCCTGCTGTCGAGCCACAAAGTCCAAGCCGAGACCACAAGGTATCGGTTGTGGTGAAATGCCAGACACCGAGATCTTCGGCTCTCGGTTTGCGTGTGTCGGTCTAACAACCCCCCTAAAACCCCCATTATTACATGTTTTCCTTGCTTGATCCCCATGTTTAACATGTATTAATCAAGTTTTAAAAAACATAATCATAATTAAATAAAATATAATAGAGGTCAAGGTTTTGATGTTTACCGAATGCGTAATTGAATGAGACAAAAACACTAACACGAATAACCCGTAATTCAACAATCAAAATCAACCCGAACACCCTTTGGTGTGGTGTGTAGCCGGCGGCAAGGAGAAAGACAAGGAGGCTGGGGTTTTTCTCGTTTTCTTAAAATTTGTAGAATGAAACTCTGTGTTTCCCTTTTTCTTAATTTAGTTAAAATCAAGTTGTATTGGGCCCTTCTTCCTTTCTTGTTCGCGGCTATAAGGGGCCCACAAGGGTAACCCGACTAATTTTCATGTTTAATAATTTACATGTTCGTTTGTTAATGTATTCGTGGTTATTATTCGTGTTATAATTAATACTTGTACATAATAAATATTTATCGTGAAATAATAAATATACGTAGTTCACATGTTCGTGTTTTAATGTTCGTGATCATATGCTCAAGATTATAATTATTATGATTAATAATTATCGTGTAATATCACTTACTTAATAATTATCGTGTACTGACACGTACGTAATTTCTGAATTTAATATTCGTGACACGTGTTCATGTTATAAAAGGAAAGTTTTAATTGGTACATATGTTTACGTAGTGTACTGTTCATGCCATTGAGATGCGGGTTTTACAAATTATGCTATGACTTTTAAAACCTCTAAAGACCTTTGGCATTGTAGACTTGGTCATCCTGCTGATTAAGTTCTCAATGCTTTCAAACTTGACCTAAATTTGACTAGAACCACCTCTACTGATGTCTGTGAAACCCGTCATAGGGCTAAGCAAACAAGGGAACCCTTTCCCTCTAGTGATCAAAAATCCTACAAAATTTGGTGAACTTGTTCACTTGGATCTATGGGGCCCTTATAAGGTTCAAAGAAAGGAAGGGTACAAGTACTTCCTTACTATTGTGGATGATTACTCTAGGGCTGTGTGGACCTATCTTCTAAAAGGGAAAGATGAAGTTTTTGATTGGCTTGTTCATTTCATAAACCTTGTTAAGACTTAGTTTAACTCTAATATCAAAGTTTTTAGTTATAATAATGGGACTGAATTTTTTAACCATAAGGTTCACACTTTGTTCTCCTATCTGGGTATCATCCACCAAACCTCTTGTCCTCATACTCTCCACCAAAATAGCATTGCTGAAAGGAAACATAGACATCTGCTCAATGTAGCCAGGTGTCTTATGTTTCAGGGAGGGGTTCCTATTAAGTTTTGGCCTGAATGTATTCTAACTGCTGTGTATCTGATTAACATGCTTCCCTCTTTTGTCTTAAAGGGTAAATCCTCTTATGAAATGCTCTATAAAAAAACCTAACCTCTCTCACCTTAATTGTTTTAGATGTCTTTGTTTTTTAACTTGTGTAAATAACAGTGACAAGGTCACATCTAGGGCTGAAAAATGTGTTTTGATTGGTTATTCCTCCATTAAAAAGGCTTATAAACTTTTTAGTCTTGATCATAGAAGGGTGTTGTTTTCCACAAATGTGAGATTTTATGAAACTGTTTTTCCTGTTAAGATGAAAAATAAAAAGGTAACTGATTTGGCAGATGTAACTTTTACAAGTGATGCTGAACTTTTAAACTTTTTTGATAATCAAAATACTTTAAGTCCCAGTGATGAAGAGAGAGCTGCATCTAATGAGGATGACAGGGCTCATTTAGGAGATGATCCAAGTAATGAGGACACCCCTGATGAAGATCCAGCAACCCATATAGATGACAATGCTATTTCTGAGGGCAACTTTATTGTCCATCCTAACACTCTTAATGAGTATTTTGGGGATACCATTGAGGAAGGGGTTCAGCCTGTTAAGAAATCTTTTAGACCCATAAACTTCCTACTAAACTCAATGATTTTTTGCTTAATAGTAAGCTTAAGTATGATATAAAGAAGCATGTTAATTACTCCAAGTTGAACACTACTAATCTTTGCTTTGTTACCACTCTTAATCAATCTGTTGAACCCTCTACCTACTATGAAGCTGTGAAAGATAGTAGGTGGGTTGAGGCTATGAAAAATGAAATTGAGGCCCTCTTAAGGAACAATACTTGGACTTTGTGTGATTTACCTGCTGAAAGAAAAGTTATCAATAATAAGTGGGTTTATAAGATTAAATATAAGTCCTCTGGTCTTGTTGATAAGTTTAAAGCTAGGGTTGTTGCTAAAGGCTATAGTCAAAAGGAAGGTATTGACTTTGATGAGACTTTCAGTCCTGTTGTGAAAATGTTTACTATTAGATGTATTGTTAGCATTACTGTTTCTAATGATTGGCCTCTTTTTCAACTTGATGTTAACAATGCTTTCTTGTATGGTGATCTTGATGAGGACATTTATATGACTCTACCCTTGGGCTTTAATTGCAATGATAAAAATGAGGTCTGCAAGCTAAATAAGGCTTTGTATGGACTTAAGCAAGCCCCAAGGCAGTGGAATGCTAAGCTGACCACTGTCTTGGTTGAGTATGGCTTTATACAAAGAAAGTTTATTTACTCTCTCTACATCAAACAGAATGGGAACGTGTTTATTGCTCTTCTTATTTATGTTGATGACTTTATTATTACTAGTAATTACAACGAGGAAATTGAATCCTTTAAAGGCTTTCTAAAATCTAAATTCATGATAAAAGATCTTGGCATAATGAAGTATTTCTTAGGTATTGAGATTCTTAAAAATGCTAATGGAATATGCATGACTCAAACAAAATACTGCCTTGAGCTTATTTATGAGTTTGGTTTGCTTGTTGCTAAACCAGCAACAACTCCTTTGCCTAAAAATTGTGTTTTGGCTGTTGATGAAAGTGAAAATGACAAATTACTAGTGAATATTTTTTAGTATCAAAGATTACTTGGGAGACTTATTTACCTTACTCACACCAGACCTGATATCACATATGCTGTCCATTGTCTTAGTCAGCACATGCATGCACCCCTTCAGTCTCATCTTAAGGTTGCATTAAGAGTTATTAGATACCTTAAAAACTCACCTGGGACTGGAATTCAGTTATATAAAGATACCTCTTTAAAGGTTTCTTGTTATACTGATACTGATTGGGCAAAATGTCTCACGACAAGAAAATCAGTATCTGGATACTGTGTTTTTCTTGGAAGGTCTCTTGTCTCTTGTAAGAGCAAGAAGCAACCCACAGTAACCAGACCATCAGCTAAGGCTGAGTATAGGTATATAGCCAGTGCAACATGTGAAGTAATATGGATCACTAATTTTTTTAGTGATCTCAGAATTAGAAACTTGTTTCCTGTGAACCATTATAGTGACAGAACTAAACATTATGTGAAGTAATATGGATCACTATACAGATTGCTGCTAACCCTGTTTTTCATGAAAGAACTAAACATATTGAGGTGGATGTTCACTTGGTTAGGGAAAAAGTTCAGGATGGTGTGATTAACACAATCAAAGTTGCCTCACTTGATCAAACTGCTGACATTATTACCAAAGCTCATAGAATTAATCAACACTTGAAACTGTGTAAGTAGTTGAGGCTTGTGGACATGTTTAGCAGATGATCTCTCTGTTCTCTTCCTTGTCAGATTGAGGAAGGGTGTTGTTTTATGCAATCTTCCTTTGTTATGTTCCATGTTATGTTTTGTTATTTCCCTTTTGTGTCTACAGGCATATAGCTGGGGGGGGGGGGACCTCTTTTGTCATTGTGCTATTCTTCAATGTTGGGCTTCACTTCATTTAGCTAAGTGGTGATGAGCTTTTGCTTATTGGGCTTTGGAGACGTTGGCAGATGAAGTTATATTACCTAGCTACTTGGTAGCTAGGGTTATCTTTCATTAAACACACACATAACCGTTTGGCTGCTCTCTCTTCTCTTTCTCTCACCAAGAACATGAAGCTTGACCTGGGAGTTTGATTATTCATCTTGTATAGTGTGTGTTGAGTGATCTTTTGTATGTGAGGGAGATCGGATCAATCTAGTTGGGGCGATCTTACTATTTCTTTTGTATTTGTATGATTAGCACTCGTTTGAGGACTAATCCTTCATTTCTGTTTTTGTACTTGAATTTTTAAATAAATATCGCAAAGGTAAGTTGGTTGTGTGATAAATTTGATATTCATGTTATCTCTTTGATCTTTTAACAATATGGATGTGATATTGACCAGACAACAATTCCTTAAACACATCAACCATAAACGATCGACAATCGTATAGCTAATAAGTAAACATATAGTAACCCTAAAATTTAGTTTTGTTTAAATATGTTAATGCCTATTGTTCCAACGATTAAAGTGTAGCTTCAACTACGCGTGCTTCTTTTTTGCTGAATTAGTCTTTTGCTCTGCAAGTTTTTCAAACAAGCTTCCATCGTAAACTCCTTTGATGGTATCTTTCGCTAATACCCCGTGATTATCCTTTGCAATGTGATGCAAGAACTTCCATTCAGCAAAGCCCCCGATCCTACATAACGCGTTGCAAGAATTTATATATCAATATTTTGTTAGTTACATCGAGAAACCGTATGCATTATGAGTAAAATGCTAGAGCTATTTGTTCCTACCATCCTTTGTAGTCCTTTGGTTCTCGGTTTCCTTTAATGAATTCGTGCAGTTCATCTGCAGTCAAGGCATCCGAATTTGCGTGTGCATGCTTGTGAAATATTTCCTCAAACTTGGAATGAACAAGCCTTCGATCACGTAATGTAAATTGGATCGTTAGATTGGATCGATATGAATAAATAAGGTTATTAGGATATAACTAATACCTTCCATGAGTGTCGTAGACACCAGAATCACTCCCATGCTTGGCCAAATGTATGTTTTCTAAGTGGATGGGGAATAACAGATTAGGAAACTTCTTACCCTAGTTCAAACAAACCACAAAAACATAGTTAGCTTTACAAGTGTGATCGTAGGCATATATGTCAGTTCCTTGTTACACAAATTGGACTGAACTACAACTTTGGATGAGCTCTTATTATATGTCCATAAGATTTGAATGTGAGATCTCCTTTAACAAAACCATGGTTAGCCATCGTGTTAACACGTCGCCGGGGATAATTAATCCCATTTTTAGCCATCTTGTTAACACTAATCTTTTTCTAAATTATAGTAAAAAAGGTTTTCCAGGCGACATGTTGACGGGATACATTGGCGGGACGATTTCCCACCATTTTTTCTGCAAAAAAATTTGGTCAATGTTTCCCGCGACGTGTCGCCGGAGAAACACTAGTCAACAGTTGACAAAAAATTCTGCCCCAATCTTTGCCACGTCAGACTTGGTTTGTGGTTTAGCGGGTTTTCCCCGTCGATAATTGTCGGCAGGGAATGGGGAATCGTTGTATTGTTGTAATGCCACTTGGTCGTTCAGGTCATGCTATAATCTCTCATAGCATACTAATATAGAAACAACTTGACTCATTGCAGATTTTATGTACAATTTATTTAAGTAAGAATCTCAATTACTCCGATTAGAAGCCATACAATACAAAATACTTGAATATTTTTATCACCTCAAGATTTTAGAAGTTGATTAATTATTCTAAACGAATTGTAATTATCATGTATGCTGAATTGCTGATACTTACAGGACGAGTTTTGCCACTAAGACTGACATTGATGAAGATGGCCGCAACCGAGGATAACAAAAAACCACTCCCAATCGCTCTAAAACCTAAAATGAAACAGAAAAGAACGATACCAAGTTGACAAAACTGATAATCTCAAAACAAAATAATTCTCACATATTTAGGGTTTGAAAGGAAATTATTAGAACCAACCTTGATAAGTTTCCCAAGGGTAAATTACACCATCTTTATTACGATCAAAGAACGCAACATGTTTCTGCAACACGTTTTGATCACTTTCGATATTTGAGTTCATGTCTTAGCGCCACTCAAGGTTTTAACCCGAATCAAACTACAAACACACACAAAACTGATGTGTGAAGGCAGGTAGAGAATACAAAGAGAAAGGTGTTGAGGATTTTATGATTAATTTGGGTTAATATAATAAGAGACATTTATTTTTAACGGCTCATACAAGAAACATTTAATGGTTTGGCACTTTCATGGATCCATATTTGGCGTAAACATCATTTCATGAAAAGTGACACCTACATTCTTAATCGGGTAAAGTATAACATACGACGCATGTTTTTTGTGCCTTAACCTAACGGTGTACAAGTGTTTAAAAGTAATATATATGTTTTTTTTTTGTTAAAATGCAGATATGGTAATTATGTATGTCATTTTTGCATATATCCTACTTGGTGTTTTGAAACTCCAGACGTCATACCTATTAGGATAGTTTGAGTTCATTTTGATACCTTGACTTAACGAAAAATATGTTTTGATCGTTACCATGATTTAACAAAAGGATAAAAATGTTTTTTTTTTGTTTTTTAAAATCACAGTTAATAAAAAATTTACAACCGAAGAATTGCCCAACGCATAACAACACCAGCACATCCTCCTTGTGTATATATTATCAGGTGTGTTTTTTTTCCCAAAATAACTTTACCCAGATCACCCATATAAATCCTAGTCCCATTATGTTCAACCAGAGTTAATTTAATCCTTGCTAATACTCGAAAACGAATCATATTACTCATATGATAAGGCATTAGTTTTGAGTTAAAGGGTTTTAACTAGTAAACAAACACGAAAATTATATGTCCATCATCAATTGCTCCGTTTCTGATAGTGAATGCTCGTGCCATCATAACATTCAGTCCTATTACAAAACTTGGTCATGATTCCTGTTCTATTAATACTAGTGATATACTACGTACTTTTTTTCTTATTATGGATTGCGCCTGGTATTATTTGTTAGCCCGTATTCTAAAGTGTTTATTGTGTAATTATGTAACGGGCTTTAGCCCAAGTCTAGAACATTCTTTGTATCCCTTATATATTGTTTCGGTTGACTGATTAATGATATACACGATTTATCAAAACCCACATGGTATCAAGCCAGAAACCGATCCTAAACAAACCCTAACCCTAAAACAGTCGCTATTCTCTTCTTTATGTTTTCATTGTGTGCTTAGGTCACACACTTCGTTAATTGTGTGCTTTGGTCACACACGTTTGTTTATTGTGTGCAAGGTCACCAAGTTTCAGTCGTGCTCAGGTCACGCTAAAATTAATCTTCCTGTATTCATTGAATGTGCTAGGTCACATCCTTGTTGCTTCTGGTGGTTTTCTTTTACAAACCCTATCTTTACCCTTATCACCTACTGTATTCTTTGTGGTACCCTAAAACCATCATGACCGGTTCCGTTACAAACCCGAACCCTTCCCTCTCGGACAAACTCTCTCTCGTAACACATCATCATCTCCTCACTCGGGTTCCCGTCAAACTTGACATTGATAATTGGAACTACGGGTCATGGGAATTTTTCTTTGAGCAATTGTGTGCTAGTTATGAAGTTGACAAATACCTTCATGCTCCTACAAGCGAGAGTAGTACGAGTTCTACAACACCATTTACACCCGAAGAGCTCAAAGTTGATAAGATTGTTCATTCTTGGATTTTGACGACTCTTTCCGATGCACTTCAAAGACGGTTAGTGGTGGCACGCCCGAAATCCGCGCGAGAAGCATAAAAACTCATAACTGATATTGTCAAAGATAATAAACGCTCTCGTACAGCTGCCTTGAAGGCCGGGTTGAGATCAATCAAACTCGGCGATCTTAGCATGGAAACCTACTTCGGGAAGATCGAGTCTCTTGTTACCATCCTCCAAAGTCTTGATTCTCCAGTTAATGATGAAGATGTGGTTCATTATGCTCTTGAGGGTTTACCCGATCGATATGATCAAGTCTGTGGCATCATGCATCATAAGGACGTTTTTCCTGACCTCAAGACCGCACGTTCTATGTTAATCACCGAAGAAATGCGGTTGAAATCCAAGGCTCTTGCATTACCCGTGGACTCTACTTCATCGTCTCCCATGGTGCTCGTGGCTGAACTAGGTAATCCTCGTCCCTCCTCGACTTCTTCTCAAGGCAAGTCGTCGCGCCCTTGTTTTACTTTTGCCAAAGGCACATGTCGTTTTGGTGATAATTGTCGTTTTGTGCATGATGTGCATGCCAAACCAAGTTCAAATGTTGGGACTGTGCCTAAAAGAAATAATAATAATTATGAGCTACTAGTTAAGTTGATGGAAAAACTTGGTTTGAATAAAACTGTTGACTATCCAATGTCGAACAGTAATGTTGGTACATCTCCACATACATTCTACACTAATGTTGGCCAAGGCTCGTTCCCTTATTCTGTTCCGGCCCACCAGCCCATTTATCAGTTGGGACCTCCTCCTGGTTTTGGACACCCTTCGGCCCATATTGCTAGTCCACCAGCTGCACCCTATTATTCGCATATGGTTCCAACGGTTTATCCTAGCCAATCTGTCACGGTACCACAGGTTCATTCTGCCCCGCCATCATTGGCCCGACAACAAGCTACTGTTCATCCATCATCTCCCCATGTTGGACTTTCGGCTCAGTCAGGATCTACCGTTTCGATGGGACAAGCGACCACATTACCTCATGCTTTTACTGCTGGGACTCTTCATGATCCTTTCACGGGTGTTTGGAATATGGATACAGGTGCGAGTTCTCATCTTAATAACTGTGTTACTAATCTTAGTGATATTTTTAATACTTGTATTTATTCATCTGTCTCGGTTGGTGATGGTCATTCTATTCCCGTCACCAACACGGGCCATAGCATTTTGTCCACTCCATTTAAACCCCTTCACCTTAATAATGTCCTCATCACGCCTAATATTGTCAAGAATTTAATCTCTATTCGTGAATTTGTTCGTGATAATAATTGCACTGTTGAATTTGATGCCTTTGGTTTTCTGTTAAGGATTTCATGACTCGGCGGGTTCTACTCCGATGTGATAGCACGGGGGATCTTTACCCGGTCACGGCTCCTTCTCCGGTTCCTCAAGTTTTTCTTGTCAGTCAGCATACGTGGCATCAACGTCTTGGACACCCAGGAAGTGAAGTGCTACGTCATCTTGTTTCTAATAATTCTATTTCATGTAATAAAGAGAAACCTACCGTGCTTTGCCATGCTTGTCAACTTGGCAAACACGTGCGGCTTCCATTTGTTCGTTCAGATTCTGTCTTTACTTCTTGTTTTGATATTTTTCACTCGGATGTCTGGACTTCACCCATTCCAAGCATTTCGGGTTTTAAATATTATGTCTTATTTCTGGATCACTATTCGCAATTTGTTTGGGTTTATCCATTGTTACATAAATCTGATGTCTTGTCTAAATTTGTGTTGTTTCGTAAATATGTTCATACTCAATTTAAGTGTGAAATTCGGTTGTTTCAGTGTGATCATGGTGGTGAGTTCGATAACCGTGCCCTACATAAACTCTTTGCTGATAATGGCATTCAGTTCCGTTTCTCATGTCCCAAAACATCTCAACAAAACGACAAGTCTGAACGCATGATCCGCACTATTAATAACCAGATACGAACCTTACTTTTTCAAGCAAACCTACCCCCGACTTTTTGGGTCGAAGCTCTTAACATGGCGGTTCATTTAATCAATATATTGCCTTCTACAGCTATTTCCAGTGACATACCATATACCCGCTTATTTGGTACAAACCCAGATTATAGTCTTTTACGCACTCTTGGTTGTTTATGTTATCCACACTTATACCCTAACCACAAACTTGAACCGCGTGCAACACCGCATATCTTTTTAGGTCATGCATCCAATCACCGAGGATATCGATGACTTGAATTAAACACCAATAATATCATTATTTCTCGTCATGTTACCTTTGATGAGACTGTTTTTCCTTATGGCCCACAAAAACCGTCTTCCGCACCTACATACACCTTCCTTGATGATGTGCCTGATATTCCAAGTCAACCACTTCGACCCACTCCAGTTTCAGATTCTCATGTCACCCACGATTATGATATACCTTCTCCATTGCCTACTGTTTCAACCGACACCCATAACTCCCCGGTCCAACGCCCAACCTCACCTCCCACTCAAGATATTTCGGATTAACTCACCAACGAAGACCGATCACAAACTGTCAACGATCCTATTATTGTACATGACCCACCCCAAAATCCGAAACCGAACTCGGTTCATCCCATGGTCACACGTTTTTGTGTCGGAACTAATCATCCTAATCCAAAGTATAATTGTCACGTGTCCACTATTTCTCCGTTACCTAAGTCGTACAATTTTGCTTTCAATGATCCAAACTGGCAAAATGCTATGCGTGATGAATATAATGCGCTTATTAAAAATCGAACTTTGATTTTAGTACCAAGACCCACAGACACCAATGTTGTCCGTTGTATGTGGCTTTTTCGTCATAAGTTTTTAGCCGATGGTACACTTAGTCGCTACAAAGCACGACTTGTAGCGAATGGTAGCACCCAGATTGAGGGGGTTGATGTTGATGAGACCTTTAGTCCGGTTGTTAAACCGGGTACGATACGGACTGTTCTTAGTTTGGCGGTATCTAGACAGTGGCCGATTCATCAGCTTGATGTCAAAAACGCATTTTTACATGGGGATCTATCTGAGACGGTTTATATGCATTAGCCTCCCAGATTTCGAGATTCTGAACATCCTGATTATGTATGTTTATTACAACGATCCCTATATGGTCTTAAGCAGGCAGCTCAAGCTTGGTTTCAGCGCTTTGCGTCGTATATTACTCGTGTTGGTTTTTGTCATAGTCGATGCGACTCCTGATTATTTATATACAGACAGGGGAAGGATACTGCTTATTTGTTATTATATGTTGATGATATCCTGCTCACAACATCTTCTGAGACTTTGTTACAGCGGATCATTACTTCTTTGCATCAGGAATTCTCTATGACAGATTTGGGTTCTCTTAGTTATTTTCTGGGCATTTCTGTAAGACGAGATTCTTCGGGGTTATTCTTATCTCAGCGGAAGTATGCTATCGAGATTCTTGAGCGGGCACACATGGTTAATTGTAACCCTTGTCGAACTCCTGTTGATACCGAGTCTAAGATGGGTAGTGATGTTGATCCAGTCTCTGATCCGACTTTATATCGGAGTCTTGCAGGTTCTATTCAGTATCTTACGTTTACTAGACCAGATATTTCTTATGCAGTTCAGCAGGTCTGTTTATATATGCATGATCCTCGAGAGCCTCATTTGTCAGCTCTTAAACGGATTTTGAGTTATGTTCAGGGCACTTTGGATTACGGTATTTAGTTGTTTGCATCCTCTACCACCTCCTTGATTGCCTATTCAGATGCGGATTGGGCCGGTTGCCCCACTACTCGGCGATCAACATCAGGCTATTATGTTTTTCTTGGCAACAATCTCTTCTCTTGGTCATCTAAGCATCAGCCGACACTTTCCCGTTCTAGTGCAGAGGCAGGGAATCGAGGTGTTGCAAATGCTGTTGCTGAGACGTGTTGGTTGAGAAATTTATTACGAGAGTTGCATACACCGTTATCTTCTGCTACGCTTGTCTACTGTGATAATGTCAGTGTTGTCTATTTATCATGCAATCCGGTCCAACATCAAAGAACTAAGCACATTGAGATTGACATCCATTTTGTTCGAGATTTGGTTACTGCTGGTGTGGTTCGAGTTTTACATGTTCCCTCTCGTTATCAGTATGCATATATTTTCACCAAAGGACTTCCTTCTGTGTTGTTTGAAGAGTTTCGTACCAGTTTGAGCGTCCGATCGTCTCTCGCTCCAACTGCGGGGGAGTGTTAGCCCGTATTCTAAAGTGTTTATTGTGTAATTATGTAACGGGCTTTAGCCCAAGTCTAGAACATTCTTTGTATCCCTTATATATTGTTTCGGTTGACTGATTAATGATATACACGATTTATCAAAACCCACATTATTATGATTCCCGTTCTATTAATATTTAATACTAGTGAAAGTTCTTTACCAGAAAAAAAATACTAGTGAAAGTTAATGAGATAGATTAGACGCTGGTCTTATTTTGGATTAGCCTCAGATTCTTAAAAAACAAAAGAAAAGACAATTTTATCCTTTTGTTAAATAATGATGACGGTCAAAACATATACTTCGTTAGGTCAAGGTATCATAATGAACTCAAATTATCCTCATAAGTATGAGGCATGCAGTTTTAAAACACCAGGTAAGATATATGCAAGAACGACACAGCATAGTGATCATATGTGCATTTTACTCATTGTTTTTTTATCAAACATATTCCTTACTATTAATCCACATGGTCGTCTTTAAAGGAATGCAATAAATGGGATCGCACAGGGTCAACCGATCGCCCGTTGTAAAACAGAAGAGGGGCTTCACCGGGTCCTATAGAAACAATTTCACCAGGAATACACAACTCTTTCAATAGATCATAACCAGCTCTCTCATCGAAAGTGCTTAACGAGAGCTTCTAAATTTGATGTCCTTCTATTATATATATAGAGAAAATATGATGCTCGAGCTTAATTAATTCATACAGTTTTCCTACATGTGTATTTTGTTTTTATTTTAAAAGGTCTCTTGACGATGATGGCACGGTGCCACCAAAATCCACGAGACATCCCTACTATTCCATTCGGTTATTTTGAGTTTCTTATATGTTTAATAAATCTAGCAATAGTTTTGGCGACCATTGATCCGGTGGTCGAACACTTAGTTAATCGGTCACGAGGTTTCTAAAGAACGATTGGGGTGAAACTGCTAATCAAGTTGTTAGGACATGAGTTCATTGCATGAGGTCCGAGTTTTTGAGAAATAATATGGTCGCAAAAAAAATGTATGAGATCAAGGTGTTCACAGCGTGACTCCGATTTAGACCTTTTGATGTTCTAGTTGTTGGTACATTATTTTATTAGAGCATAAGGAGCGGTGGTGTCGTATAAGTGGTGTTATATAGCCAAACAAAGTGGTGTTATAATCAAAAAGTGGTGTCATATAGCCAAACAGTGGTGTCATCTTAGCAAAATAAGTTATAACACGAGAAATGTATGACATCACTTTTTAAATGGAGTTGTGATTTTTTGGTGCCATATGGGTTTTTTTGATACTGTAAAAGGTATATACCTTTTATATTCAAAAAACAAATTTGAAAACCTATCGTGTGGGCTGGTAGCCACAGCGCGACAACCACGACGTCAACCCACAAAGTCTCGCGCCAAACACAAATCTCGAGCCATGGATTGACGCAGGAAAACCACACCGTCGTTCCAACTACTCTTAAAGCAATGCGTTTGCTGATGTGGCTTTATTTGTAATTATAAAAAATAAAATGACTTAAATATTTTCAACCAGTGATAAAACACTAATGGCATTTAAAAAGTTCAACCAGTGTTAGAACACTAATGGCATTTAAAAAGAACACAAACGTTCTGCCAAATAAGTTTTCGATTCTAAACGTTAAGCGATCATGAGCTCTTAAAAGTTTTTTGTGAGTCATCAATATATATATATATATTATCATATCAATTCAATTACCCAAATATTGCGTGTACTTAATAAGAAAAACGCAGGATACTAAAAATGACTTTAAAAAAAATTAAAAATTATGTAATTATATATAAAACTAATAAAAATGTGTTATTTTTTAAATAAAAGTTATATGCGATGGCAGTCCTTACACATACCTCGGAACTGTAATATATAGATTACGTGTCCATGAAACATATAGATTATTGTGTAAAATATAGATCATCGTGTAACATATAGATTTTGAAAAATAATGCAAAGCACTAGGGGTGAAGACGAGTCGAGCCGAACCCGAGTCAGCCAGAGCTCAAGCTTGGCTCGTTTAGAGTTTACAGAGCTTGAGCTCAAGCTCGGCTCTGTTCGAGCCTTATTATTTAAACTCGAGCTTGGATTGTGGTATGTTAGACGGGTTCGAGCACGACTTTCTTATACGATTTCTAATGTAAATTTAGAACGCGGCTCGAGCTCGACTCGTAATATATATAATTTATGCAGGTTAATACACTTGTTAATAAGATCATATAAAAAACATTAAGCTCGCAAGATTAAACGAGCTTTGTACTCAAAGCTGAGGCTCGAGCTCATTTAATTAACGAGCTGCAAAGCTCATTTAGACTCGACTTGTCTAAAATTTTTACCCATCTCATCTCGAGCTTTTCACGAGTAACTCGGCTCGTTTCCACCCTACAAAGCACTATACATAGTTTTTCCATTCAATAAAAAATAGGTATATGATCCTACCAAAAATCCAAAAAACCTAAACATAATCAAAAACAAAAAAAAATCAAAAATTCACCCCAAAAAAAATCTTCTTTGCTACCCGCAATTTCTACGTTTAGTGCATGCGCACTCGATCGACGAATTATTCGAATTCTAACAACATGTAGAATCGACGTAATCGAAATCGAAGGAATCGACAACGAAGAAGAGAATTAGAGACTTAAGTTTCTAATACCGTTGTTGAAACTAGAGACGAGATGGCCGAGAATCGTACGATGATAGAGTTGCTCAAAGCACCCACTTTGGTCATGGAGATGCGATCGTAATTCCCAAAATCGAAGCCGTAAATTTCAAAATCAAATCAGGAATGTTGTCATTAATTCAAGCGACAAAGTTTAAAGGTGATGAGGCGGATAATCCTCACGATCACATTAGGAATTTTAATCGTCTTTTAGCCACGAGCAAGTTTAAGAACGTTGAAACCGATGTCATTAAGCTCATGCTTTTTTCTTATTCTCTCGATGGCTCCGACAAGGATTGGTACGAGAAAGAACCACCCAATTCCATAATTACGTGGGACGATCTCGTTTCCAAATTCGTTAATCATTTTTTCTCGCCGTCTAAGACCACATTTTTCAAAACGCAATCACGAGGTTTGAACAAAAATTGAATGAATCGTTTAGAGATGCGTGGATGTTTTAAGGAATTGCTTAGGCAATGTACTCACCATGGTGTTTCCGAGTTGCACCAAATTTATACGTTTTAGAACGGTCTTAATCTTAGAGAGCAAGATTCGTTAAATTCCGTCGCGGGCGGTAACTTTTTGTGTAAAATTCCTAGGGAAGCTTTGTTGATTATCGAGAATAGGTCTAAGGTTTTTCAACTCTGTAGCACACCGAGTGTTGCCAATGTCGCCAATGTTAGTCATGATAATCGCGACATTGCGAGGGTTGGCGTAAAAGTCGATAAATTAACCAATGTGTTTACGTCGCTTTTGAGTGAGATGAGAATCAAAAGATGCTCCCGCTACGGTGAAAGCGGTTAATGTTTCGTGTACGTTTTGTGGTGGACCTCATAATTATTACGAGTGTGCGGCTACGGATAACCAAACGTCGAGCGTTAATGCGGTTAATGGAAATTTTAATTTTAATCAAAACAACGACGGTCCAACACAAGGGAATTATAGTAATCAAGGCAATAATTCTAATCGTGGAAACAATTTTTCAAATCAAGGAAATTATAATCAATGGGAAACAATTACCAAGGTTAAAATCTGAATTTTCAAAATAGAGGTTTTAACAACAACAACAATCAAAACCGAAATTTAATCAAGGACAAAATTTAAATTTTCAAAACATGCAAAATTCAAGGAAGTTTTTCAAGGGGGAATCAAAATCAAAACAATTTTCAAAGAGATATAAAAACCAATGGAACTTTAATTATAATCAAAGCGTTTTTCAAATGATTTTAAAAAATACATAGAATAAATGAGGCTAACATGAGAAGATTAGAGGGTCAAATTGGTACTTTAAAAACGAGTTTTCCAATACTTGTAAAGGTGAAAGTAATAGATTTGAACAAAGTCAAAGTAAAATCGAGAGTATGCTTGTGGCTATAATGAAGAAACAATTGAGTTCGAAATCGGGTTCTTTACCAAGCAACACCGTGACTAATCCGAAGGAACATGTGGAAGCCACTACGTCTTGTGAAAAAGCTCGTGTGATTCACCCTATCTTTGATAGCTTTAAAGGTGTGCATTCGTCTCTACCATCGACTCCAAAAACGTCTTCATGTTCAAAAGTCGAGGGAAGAAGGAGGTTACCAAGGAAAAGAGTGCACATCCTCGTGTACCTCAAATTCCATCCACCGTTCAAAAAGAGAGTGACATTGACCTTACCAAAGTTTATCTTGATGAAACTTGTGCTTCAAGTTATCTTCGTAATCCAAAAAGGCATATGCTTTCAAAACATGAAGATCCGGACCGGTTTCTCATTCCTTGCGAATTTCCCGAGATTGAGGAATGTATAGCACTTGCTGATTTAGGTGCTAGCATTAATTTCATGCCTCATTCGATTGGAAATTGATGAAATTGTCTAATCTTAGGCGCACTAACATGGTAATAGAGGTAGCTAATTGTACACTTGATAAACAAATTGGTATAGCCGAGGAAATCTATGTTAAGATTGCAAATTTCACTTATCCCGTGGACTTTGTTATTTCCGACTACGAGAGTGACCCTAAATGCCCTATCATTTAAGGTAGACCATTTTTATCGACCGCTCGTGCTCATATCGACGTTTTGGTGGGAAACTAACAATTGAATATGGGGAGGATAAGATGGAGTTTTTAACCGGTAAATCCCAAGGTCAAAAAGATTTAATCAAAACCGATGTTTCTCAAAAGAATACTTCTAAAAACATTTTTTCTTTAGCGGAAAACATGAGGCTTGATGAATGTTTTGAAAGAATTAAGAAAAACGGTTTTCAAGACAATGATTTCGATGAGAAAGAATATGTTAATTTAATTGAAAAAGGTGTTTGTAAATGCATTGACCATAATTCGTTTTAGGATTTATTCGGTGACTCAAATAACCAACCAATTCTGGAGGAAAACGTTAGCTCCATCACGACAATGACCAAAATGGACTCGTTATCACCACCTTCGAAGGACAATGACTATAGGGTGCAAACTTCTAATCCAATTGAAGTGCCTTCGACTCCTAGCCCAAATCCATTAAGGCTAAGGATGTCATCCATATCAAGGCAAATTCACCCATCGTCGAAAAGTCTCATAAGCTTAGTCCTTTGACTTACAAGACTACGGTTGTGACTTTTGAGAAATCTTCTCAAGAGGGTGCTCACATCGACTCTTTCTTTGATCCCGATGGTGATTTTGCCGAGATCGATCACATACTTAAAAATCCACAAGCCATTTTGAGGATTTTCCCATAGAAACCTCTTCGTGTAGGAAGTATGATAATTTTGAGTTTGACCCTGAGATCGAGGAACAAATAGAAATAGAAACTTATCGTATTGACCCACTTTCCATATGTGAGGATCATGAAGTTATCGATCTCGAAGCCAAAATTGAAGAGTTGGAACGTCTTCTTCATAATGACGAACCAACTCACGTGACCAAAAATTCAATTCTTGAGGAGTTACCTTATCAACACTCCTCAAATGAGAATGTCGTTAACTACATTCGTGAGGATTTGACTTACCAACAATCCCCACAAAAGAATGATGGTTTTGTGCTTAATCGTGATCTCTTCGAGAGAGTTTCAAAAATTATTAATAAAGGGAACGAAAAACCTTGGTTTGACGAGCCTATTTATAATGAAGAAATCGATGAGATTAACGATCTTGCGGACGATGAACATTATGTTGACCCCGAGGGGGATGTTTTCTTTATTGATACACGTTTTGAAAACTTTGTACAATCCCCCTCGCACCACCCACGACTTAAATGTGAGAATTTTTAGTGTGCCTAATATCGAGTTAGAAACACCAAATATTTTTAACTTAATTAATGGAAGATCGGGTTTTCATAAAGAGTTTTTCAATGATGAAAAAAGAAAAGATTTTTATCTTAATTTGAATGATGTCCCTAATTTAACTCTATCATCACCGCGTTTATTGAATGCTACCACCTTCTCTACTCCTTTTGACAATGGTGTATGTGGATCTAGTATGGGGGAACTCCCATTTGTGTCCTCCCATTTCTCCACCGTGGACGAGATATTCGATCGCGAAATTGCTTATAAAGGGAAATCTCGGTCTTCCACCGATGTAATAAATGGAAAATCTTTTCTATTGATTGGCGTGAGTCAACCTCGAGTATCTCAATATTTGTGCCCACCCAATGTCCCACCCTCCTATCTTCTTTCTATTTTCTTTAACCCTTTTGGGTTTTCGGTTGAAGTGGCATTGTTTCATTTATCTTTCGATAACGAAGACGCTATATTCGACCCCGGTATATCAATATCGAGTTTTTAAGTACTCCACGTACTTTTGGGCCTTGTTTATCATGTAAGCCTCACCAAAATGACCATTACCATGATAATCCATAAATGATCAAATTTATGAGGATTCGAGTCGAGCTCTTGACTTGGTTATCTAAAACGAGGTACCTCGTGGGAGAATTTCATGCTTATCCTTGTATATATTATCACTTTCTTATGTAGTTTTATGTGAGGAGACATGTGCTCTTCCCGACCCTTTGTTCCGTGGTTGTTTGTGATTGTGATTTATTAGAAATCATCGTCATCATTAAAGCCTCTCGTGTTCGTTTTACGTATCACTCTAGCTGCGATCGTTTACATTGAAGATTCCGATATCCGATGATATATCCTTTTGTGTTCTAACGTTTATCTTTTAGCATAATTCATAAACGGCTTTCAGATTATTCATTATAACCTTTCCATGCTCGAGATTAAGCATTCGACTTTTCGTCTCTAGTATGGGGATGTTTCACCTTTAGACTCGAAACATAGAGACAATGCTTAGTTTTAGTATGGGGGGGGGGGGTGAATAGATACTTTACTTTGCTTACGTCTTCACGCCATCCAATTTTCATCGTTTTGTTTGCAAAATAAGGCAAAAATGGCCAAATTTTAAATTTTTTTATCGTTTTTCATAAGTGTTTAAGACACGAATGTAGGTTTTCCGATAGTGAGAATGAGAGTAATTTTTGACTCGACCGTGCGTGTTGAGCACTTAGTTTCGTTCCTTAACTATATTAGGCTAAGTCTCATTAAATTGAGAACGAGAAATGATAGAGTTAATTATAAGTTATTATGCTAAACGTAGAATACTCGTATTCTTTCAAAAACTCTTTTGTTTTAATATTTTCTTTTACTCCCATCGCTTTAATTTAATAAACTGTTAATAAATATTGACTTAACGGTTTAATCTATTGTTGGTTTTTAACTAATTCTAGTAGTTTCCGTGTAATTAAATTGGGAAAACATTTAGGATTCGCCAGCATCACGGATTTGAAGTATTGGCAAACAAAACAATCGAGAGCTTCCCCAATAATAATTTTAAGCTCATTACCTAAATCAAGCAAAAATTTGAAGCTCAGAAGGCCGAAAAATCTATGCAAAATTGAAAGTGAATGTCATAAAACCTCGAAGCTTTAAAAATCTAAAATTCATTTCAACGTGAGGATATACATCTTAGTTATAATAAACACCTCATGGCGAGGTTAAATAAAAGACAAGGCAAGACCAAAGTCATAATAAAAGCTTCATGACTGAGTTGAATAAAAGATTGAGGTAAACCATGATAATCAAAGCCACCGATGATGAGGCGGGTCATAAAATTCATGGTAAAAAGTCAAATGTTCAAATCCGTTGTAAAATCGTGTTTATCAAATCTTATTTCTTGACTTAATTTTTTTACATCGTCACTATTAAGAAAGGTTATTAATTTAATGATTTTGGTTACACCGTTACGACTTTATTTTTGGACCTAATCTCTATTATAACATAAGTAAAAAATGTATCCTCGTTATCTTTAAGTCAAAAATAAAATATAATAGATACACCTTAGGAATAAGGGAGTCTAAGTATGTGATTAAGGCATATAAGTAGTGTTAGCATTACTAACTTTTTTTGAACGGTATGTTAGTAATTAGTGACTCGAGCTTGCAGTGACATCCAATTGGGCATTATGCAAGCCTCGAACCTTATCCTTAGGGGATAAACCCCACTCATGCTTCTATTAAATTCGGGCCCCTGAAGGTCCTTGGTGAGACTCGAACTTGAGACCTCTCCAAAAATACCTCCCCAAGATTTCCATTGGTGGCCAACTGAGCTAGCTCAGTTGGTTGTGTTATCATTACTAACTTATAATGACAATGATCTCGTTTCACGCTTAGTATGGAATTAAGTGAAAATCAAGGACGACGAGATTATTTTTCTATGAAGCATTCACGTGTTCTTATTCTATGATCCTAAAAGTCCCATTTGCCGAAGAAAAGAATACGTTAGGTCTAAAACGCATTTAGTAGTTAAGTTAAATTCAAATTTCAATAAATATCGAATAAAAATGAATTTTGGAAGTGCTATTGTAACACCCCATTTTGGTAAATGGAATATCACATGATAAATATGGCTTGTCATCAAAGCATGCAAGGTAAATGTCCAAAAACATCAAATGACCATGAATAGAAATACCGGAAACAAACATCGGTAGTCCAAGTATAAGCTCACACACATGAACATAAGTACTGAAATAGAAAAGGACTAAACAATGTCCAAGAAATAAAGTAACGTAATGTATGGAAATGCATAAAGTAATGAAGGGTAGATAGCTTCCATCCGTATGCACGTACTCTCAAGTCCTAGTTGCGTCCATGAGTACCTGCCGTTTGGGAACATGAAAGGAAAACGATTGAGCATAACGCCTAGTGAACGGATATAAAAGCATAGCATGAAATGACTAAGCATAAAATACAAATAGCAGCAAAAATGTATAAGTCCTAGATAACCTGGAACATGTTCATAAAACTGGTTTTATAGTTTGAAAAGACTTATGTTTTTATATGAAAACTGTATTAATTATCCTATAGGTCAAGAGGTTCCACCGTGCATGAATACTTGGAGGGGAGACCTCATCATGCAATTAGAGGGGTTGCCTTTAATTAATTAGTCTGGGTAGGACTGGGGTGGAAACGAGCCGAGCCGAGCTCGAGCTCGCCAATGCTCGAGCTCAGCTCGTTTAAGTTTTACAAAGCTCGAGCTCGAGCTCGACTCGTTTCGAGCCTTATTATTTAGGCTTGTGCTCGGCTCGTGGTACGGTAGACAAGCCCGGGCTCGGCTTGAGCTCGGCTCACTTATACGATTTGGCAATGTAAACATAAAATTTGGCTCAAGCTCGGCTCGTAATATACGTAAATTAGGCTCGTTAATAAGCTTGTTATTAAGCTCGTTAAGAAGTTCGTATATAAAACATTAGGCTCGTTTAGGCTCGCGAGCCTAAACGGTATTTGTACATAAAGCTTAGGCTCGAGCTCTGGCTCGAGCTCGTTTAGGCTCGGCTCGTTCGAGCTTTTTACCGATCCGATCCTGAGCTTTTCACGAGCAGCTCGGCTCGTTTCCACCTCTAGGTAGGAAGGATTAACTCCTTGTGAAGGATGCAAGGCACACATCGCATTCACCATGAAAATCCTATAAAACATGTAACTAGGATGTACCCATACGCCCCACATGATAATATAAATATAAGGCCAAAACTGTAAAGGGATGCCACAAGCAATCACCCCGCCGTGGGGAAGTCATAACATTGGTGCCTCTAGTGTTATGGTTATGGTACCTCCATAACTAGGTGACACTGGTCATGCATGTATATGGCTTAGACATTTAAAACTAAACATAAGTAATCAAAACATATAAAACATATACTTGTGAAAACAGTTGGCTACAAACGGGGAATCCTAGTAAGGAAAAGAATGTCCATACTGAAGGACGGAAAATCCGTACGTTGTGTCCAGTGAACGAGGAAAGATTAAGGGATGAATAGTCCTACTCCGACCTCACTAATGCTACATAAATAAGGGACATGTATAAGTTTTTTGATTACTGAGTACGTTACTGGTTATGTCATGTTCTTAGCTTGTTTTACTGTTTTAAATGATATACTGTATTATTTATGTATTTCATGTACTCTGATTAAGTATTATCTTGTATTCTTGTATTATTATACTTGTTCTGTAATAATAAGTAACTTTCTAAAAATAGCAGGTTTCTAAAAATAGAAAGTTTCCAAAAAAAGAAAGTTTCCAAAAATAGATCATTTTCTAAAAATAGAAAGTTTCTAAAAATAGAAAGTTTCCAAAATAGATCAGTTTCTAAAAATAGAAAGTTTCCAAAAATAGTAAGTTTCCTGAAATAGAAAGTTTCCACAATTAGAAATAAGTTGGATTAATAAGCTAACAATATAAGCTAGTGTTTACTGATTAAAAGTCATAAGTCATGTAATTAATAGTAAAGTTTATTAATTAAATACTATAGGTTATAACTGATTATTAATTAATAATGATAGTACATGTTTCAATAATTAATAATATACCATGGTTAATTAATAAACTATAGGTTATGCAAATTTAATTAAGTCATGGTTTAATTAAATTAAGTCTAGTAAAATACTTAGGTTAACATGTATTATTAAATTTAATTAATAAACCTATGTCATGGATTATAAATAATTATATGTCCATGTTTTGATTATTAATTAATAACTATAGTCTAAACTAAATGACAAAATACTTATGTTAAAACATGTATTATTTATAAAATAATATAACCTAAGTCATGATTAAATTAAATTAATTATTATAGCATGTTAATTATATTAATTATCCTTGTAAAAAAATATAACTTGTAAAGAATCCCGGACCCGAATCCCGAGACAAAACCAAAAACCTGACACCAACCACCACCCACAGCCGCGGCTGCGGGTAGCGGCTGGTGGTTGCGCTGCCACGGCGGCGGCTGCTGCCACTGCTGCGCTGTGGCTACCTATTGCCCGAGCAAAGTTCCCACCGGAATAAGGCCGGTGGTTCCCCCTGCTATGCTCGCTGTTCCCCCTGCTCGAACCAACAGCCACCGACTTAAGCTGGTGGTGCCTGCTGTTGGACCGAAACCCACACCGAGCCCCTTAGGGGGTCTCGGCTGTGGCTAAACAAGGGCACCGAGATCCCCTTGGCTCTCGGTTGGCTGCCGAACCACACCACAAACCAAAACAAAACCCTCCCATGATTTATTTTAATCCTTAACATGTTTTTATCACTTTTTTAAAAAATATATCATAAGAACATTATTAAAATAAAAGAATTAAAGATCAAGGTTTAATGTTTTACCCTAATGCGTGATTGAAAAGAACACGAACACGAACCAATAACCAAAGATCAAAAACCAAAAACGAATGCCTCTTGTTCTTTGTTGATGCCGCGGCTATAGAGTCACCAAGGGGCTAGGGTTTTAATTTTTTTCTTGTAAAATAATATGTTATGAAAACTCTATGTTTTTAGTTTTCCCTTTAGTAAAAATTAAATGGGCTGCCCCCCCCCCCCCCCCTTTCTTCCTTGTCTGCGGCTACCACAAGGACCGAGGCAAAACCCGTGCCTTTTTATGTTTAAGCTAATACTCTGCATTCGTTTTAATTATTAGTCCTAGTTCGTGATTAATGTTCGTGTTATATATATTTCGTGTTCTAATAGTCGTGCTATAACTATTATACGTAATAATTATCATGTTTACAAATGTTCGTGATCATATGTTCGTGATTATAATTATTATACTTAATAATTATCGTGTAATATTACGTACTTAATAATTATCGTGTATTAATACGTACGTAGTTTCTGAAATTAAATGTTCGTGACACGTGTACATGACATAAATGGAAAGTTTTAATTAGTTCGTAGGTTTACGTAGTGTACTGTTCATGGTATTTATATGCGGGTTTTACAACTCTTCTCCCCTAAGAAGAATAATTCGTCCCCGAATTATAGATAACGTAAACTAAAAGAGGAACATACCCGAATCAAAACTTGAAATCAGGTTAAGAAGTCCGGATAGACTCCTATGTCTCCCAAGTGGCTTCCCGCTCGGTATGGTCCCTCCAAAGTATTTTGACGAATGAAATCGTCTTCTTTCTCATGACTCGCTCTTGACGATCAAGAACTCGTTAGGGCTCCTCAATGAAAGTAAGATCTTCACGAATCTGTTCAAGTGGATACTGAACCATGTGAAGGGGATGATAATTGTATCCTCTGAGTAAGGACACATGAAAAACGTCATGAACATGAGAAAGCTGCGGAGGTAATGCTAAACGATACGATACTTCACCGACTCGCTCGATGATGTCATACGGTCCAGTGAATCGAGGACTGAGTTTTCTTTTGATTCCAAAACGTCTAACCCCACGTGCCGGTGATACCTTGAGAAAGATATGATCTCCCACCTTGAAATGCAAATCCCTATGATGCTTGTCGGCATAACTCTTTTGACGTGCACGAGCTTCTTGCAGTTTCGCCTTCGCTACAGCGACTCTCTCGTTGGTCATTTCTATCATCTCCGGACCTTCAAGTGTTCGCTCACCAACCTGATCCCAGCAGATTGGGGCGCGACACTTCCTACCATACAACATCTCAAACGGTGCACACTTGATGCTGGCGTGCCAACTGTTGTTGTATGCAAATTCTACCTAGCAGATGTAGTCGTCTTAACTTCCTGTCCATTCGAAAGCACATGTTCGAAGCATGCCCTCTAATGTCTGAATGTTCGCTCTGACTGTCCGTCTATTTGAGGATGAAAAGCCGTGCTAAGCTTAAGTCTGGTGCCCCAAGCTTTCTGGAGACTTCTCCAAAATCGCGAAGTGAACCGAGGATATCTGTCCGAGATGATACTGGATGGAGCACCATGAAGTCTCATGATCTCCTTCTGATATAAGTCAGAGAGTTTGCTAACCGCATCATCCTTGTAGATCGGTAAGAAATGAGTTGACTTGGTAAGTCGGTCAACGATAACCCAAATGGCATCATTTTTCCTCTTGGTCTGTGGAAGTCTGGTGACACAATCCATGGTGATCTTGTCCCACTTCCACTCTGGAATGTCTAATGGTTGTAGTAGACCACTAGATCGTTGATGCTTGATCTTAACCTGCTGGCAGGTAAGACATTTGGAGACATATGTAGCAACATCCTGTTTCATACCACTCCACTAGAAATACTATTTGATATCGTGGTACATCTTTGTGGAACCAGGATGAATGGAGAATGGGGAGCTATGAGCTTCAGCCAATAACGCCTACCTGAGTGTAAGATCATCAGGAACACAAAGTCTAGTGCCCTGCCATAAGATACCGTCGTCATCTAACCAAAACTCCGTCTACTACTCTAAGTTCTGAATAATTGCCCATATTTCACCATCGTCCTTCTGAGCTTCCTTGATCCTAGAGAGTAAGTCAAGCGCCACTCTAAGATTTGCCCAGTAGCCATGTTGTCCACGTACCATGATCCCAATATCTAGTCGCTCCAAGTCTCTTATAATCTCTTCCTCTATCTTAATGTCGTTGATCATACCCGACTTTCTACTAAGAGCATCTGCCACTACATTCGCCTTGCCGGAATGATACAGTAGATTAATTTCATAATCCTTCAACATCTCTAACCACCTTCTCTGCCTCATGTTCAATTCACGCTGAGTGATGATATATTTCAGGCTCTTAAGATCTATGAAGATATCACATGATACGCCATACAAGTAATGCCTCCAAATCTTCAGTGCAAACACAACAACTGCTAGTTCTAAGTCATGCGTGGGATTGTTCTCCTCATAAGGCTTAAGTTGTCGTGACGCGTATGCAATCAATTTCCCATGTTGCATGAGAACAAAACCAAGACCCTTCCCTGAAGCATCACTATAGATCTGAAATCCACCTTTACCAGATGGGAGAGTAAGAATAGGTGCAGATACCAGCCTCTGCTTTAGGTCTTCAAAGCTCTTCTCTCTTTCTTCAGTCCAGACAAATTTCTCCCCTTTCCGTATTAGTTTCGTCAATGGCAGTGCTAATCAGGAAAAGTTCTCTACGAACCTACGGTAATAACCAGCTAAGCCTAGAAAGCTATGAACTTCAATTGCTGATGTCGGTCTTGGCCACATGGTAATAGCCTCAACCTTTCAGGATCCATGGTTATTCCCTCTACAGATGCTATGTGGCCTAGAAACGCCACTTTACTCAACCAGAATTCACATTTGGAGAACTTGGCATACAGCTGCTTCTGGCGAAGTATCTGTAATACTGTACGAAGATGGTCTTCCTGTTCTTCCTTTGATTTAGAGAAAATCAGAATATCGTCAATGAAGACAATGACGAACTTGTCTAGAAACTCATAGAAGATACGGTTCATCAAGTCCATAAAAACTGCGGGAGCATTGATAAGGCCAAATGGCTTGACTACAAATTCGTAGTGTTCATAACGTGTACGGAAAGCAGTCTTGGCGATGTCCTGCTCTTTCACCCGTAGCTGATGATAGCCAGACCTCAGATCGATTTTGGAGAAATGTTTGGCCCCTTGGAGTTGGTCAAACAGATCATCAATGCGTGGCAAAGGATATCGATTCCTGATGGTGATCTTATTAAGCTCACGATAATCAATGTAGAGACGCATACTACCGTCCTTCTTCTTCACGAATAGAACCGGTGCACCCATGAAGATGCACTAGGGCGGATGAAACCTCGTTCCAAAAGTTCTTGTAGATGTTCCTTTAACTCCTTAATCTCAATGGGAGCCATGCGGTAAGGAGCCTTGGAAATTGGCTCAGCTCATGGGATGAGCTCAATATTAAACTCTACCTCGCGAGCAGGTGGTATGCCCGGAAGTTCTTCAGGAAACACATCGTGAAATTCTAACACGATAGGCTGATTCTGGATGGATGGAGATTCAGCCTCCATGTCATGAATAGTAGCTAAGTAGCCCTCACAACCATGTGACAGTAATGCACATGCTTGCAAGGTTGAAACTATTTGTATAGACCTTCCTGGTATGAAACCGTTGTGAATGTACTCTAGTGCGTTTACATCACCGAAAATGACCCGATATGAATGGCAGTCTATGGTGGCGTGGTGTTTAGATAGCCAGTCCATGCCTAATATCATGTCGAAATCGCACATGTCCAATGGAAGTGCGTCAACTAGACAAATTTTGTCGTCAAACTCAAGGGGAAGACCCTTGTAGCAATGTGTAATGCATACAGAGTCTCTTAAGGGCGTGGAAATGTTTAAGACATTTTCTAGTGGCATAGGGGATATCCTAACACGATTAGCATAAACAGTGGATATGACCGAATGAGTAGCACGCGTGTCAAATAAAACGCATGCAACTTGACCATACATATACAAGATTCCAGTGATGGTACCTGTTTACTTGTTGGCCTGGTCACGCAAGGTCGTGTACACCCGTCTGGTAGTCGGATGTGACTTGGAGTTGGCATGTCCAGAAGTGCCCTCAATCTCACCCTTACGACAGTCCTTCATGCGATGGCCTGGCTGGCCACACTTGAAGCAAGCATCGCTATCACGGCGACACGGCCCTAGGTGTCTGCGGTTGCACGTATTGCAGAGAGGGTGAGTATACCCTCCAACAGGTTACCTAGCTGGCTGGGAGCCTGTTTCAGAAAAGTATACGTGAGACATGATTATTGGGCACAATAGGACAATGCAGAAAATCGTAAGACGTAATACTAGATGTAGCTGCACGGTTGGGTTGTGAACCTCTTCGGTCCTGCTCCCGTCCATTGCCATT
The DNA here is from genome assembly GCA_025667525.1 of Glebionis coronaria. Lineage (NCBI taxonomy): Eukaryota > Viridiplantae > Streptophyta > Magnoliopsida > Asterales > Asteraceae > Glebionis > Glebionis coronaria. Next base: position 575,432,789 of record CM046879.1, on the reverse strand, counting down.
ATTCCTGGTAGTAGATGCTGAAGTGTCAGGAATATGAATCATAAAGTACATAACATAGAAATGAGTAAGTTTAGGGACCTGCTGCTATTGAAGTTGTTGGCGTTTTACGGTAATTGTCATTACCGCCGCGCCTATTCGAAGGAGAACGGTCATGAGTCTGACCGTTACCCTTAGGCTGATTCTACTGCTGAGTGGCTGGTTGAGACCGGTCCCCAGTCTTCTGCCTGAAAGATGCAATTGTATAGAGAAATATACCTCTTGTCGGGTCTTTCTGCCTCTCCAACTCATCCCTCTCTTACAACATCTCCAACTTGCGGGCTGCATCTGCCACCTGTGCCATAGTATTAAAGGTAGCATACACCAAGTTATTGGCGACAGATGTTCGAAGAGCCTAGCGAAAGTGGTACGCCTGCTCCTCCGCAGTCCCGGCTGCTGCGCCAAGGAATCCAGCCAGTCGAAGAAACCTCTGAATGAACTCATTGTTGCTTTCCCCAACTCTCTACCTTATACCATGATACTCCCTCTTGAGCTTATCCTGCTTAGCTTTCGGGAAGAACTGCCTCATAACCAACTCCTTGAACTCTGCCCAAGTCAGGCCAGTCACCTAATCGTCGCCTCCATTCGACAACTTAAGTGCCTTCCACCATGCAAGCATGTTTCCTTCAAACTTGTAACAAGCTAACCTTGCCTTAAAGACAGGGTCGCATCAGCCTCAGAAGGGCTGTCAGTCTGCTCAAAAGATTTTGGACGCTGCTTATTGAATCGCTCCGCCTTGTGATCAGGGTAGTTGTAGGTAAAGGAGGAGGATTATGATGCTGGTGCTGATTGTTGGCAGCTTGCACCTCAACCCAAATTTCATTCCTCATTTGAAGAAGCATAGCCTGCAGAGCATCTTGGACTGCTGCATTCAGTTGTTCTTGTTCACGTGTGAGAACCATCTGACAGTATAAAACAAAGTGCAATGATTAAGCTGATTAAAACATAATATAGAAACATGAAAAAAATTATGCCTATAAACAAGAAAAAAAATTATGCATGAAAACAGTGTATGAATGCATGGTCAACAAAATGACATGGGTTTGGGTGAACGCCTATGGGTCGGTTCACCTAAACAAAATGACTTGACAAGGATGAACGCCTATGGGTCGGTTCATCAAAACAAAATGATTCGATTAAAAGCACATGCGACTAAATATGGACAATCCTGTACCAACCATTACTTAGTTAAAATTCCTGCGACAATGATACATGAAACAAATGCATGAAAACAAACTGTCAGTTCTAGGAAGACCATGGTGATTACCCACTAATCACAAGTCATGTTTTTAGAGCCTATAGGTCGAAGCCTTGGCTCTAATACCATAATTGTAACACCCCATTTTGGTAAATGGAATATCAAAGGATAATTATGGCGTGTCATCAAAGCATGCAAGGTAAATGTCCAAAAACATTAAATGACCATGTATGGAAATACCGGAAACAAACATTGGTAGTCCAAGTGTAAGCTCACACACAGGAATAAAAGTACTGAAATGGAAAAGGACTAAACAATATCCAAAGAAATAAAGTAAACTAATGTATGGAAATGCTTAAAGTAATGAAGGCTAGATAACTTCCATCCGTATGCACGTACTCTCAAGTCCTAGTTGCGTCCCTGAGCAACTCCCGTCTGGGAACATGAAAGGAAACAAGCTGAGCATAACGCCTAGTGAACGGATATAAAAGCATAGCATGAAATGACATAAGCATAATAAGATTAATAGAAGCAGAAATATATAAGTCCTAGATAACCTGGAACATGTTCATAAAACTAGTTTTATAGTTTGAAAAGACTTATGTTTTTATATGAAAACTGTATTAATTAGCCAATATCCCATATAGGTCATGAGGTTCCACCGTGCATGAATACGTGGAGGGGAGAACTCAACATGCAATTAGAGGGGTTGCCTCTAATTAATTAGTCTGGGTAGGAGGGATCAACTCCTTGTGAAGGATGCATGTCACACATCACATTCACCATGAAAATCCTGTAGAACATGTAACTAGGATGCACTCATACGCCCCACATGATAATATAAAAATAAGGCCAAAACTGTAAAGGGATGTCACAAGCAATCACTCCGCCGTGGGGAAGTCATAACACTGGTGCCTCTAGTGTTATGGTTATGGTACCTCCATAACTAGGTGACACTGGTCATGCATGTATATGGCTTAGGCATTTAAAACTAACATAAGCCGATCAAAACATATAAAACAATAATTGGAAAAATAGTTGGCTGCAAACGGGGAATCCTAATAAGGAAAAGAATGTCCATACTGAAGGACGAAATATCCGTACCTTATGTCCAGTGAACGAGGAAAGATGAAAGGATGAAAATTCCTACTCCGACCTCACTAAAGCTACTTAAATAGGACATGTATGAGTTTTCTGATATCTGATTATGTTACTGGTTCTTGTATGTTCTTAGCTTGTTTTATATGTTCTTGTCTTATTTTACTGTTTAAAGGATATACTAGATTATTCATGTATTTCATGTCTTCTGATTATGTTTATCTTGTATTCTTATATTAATATACTTGTTGTGTAATAATAAGTAACTTTATAAAATAGAAGGTTTCCAAAAAAAGAAAGTTTCCAAAAATAAAAAGTTTCCAAAAATAGAAAGTTTCTAAAAATAGACCAGTTTCTAAAAATAGATCAGTTTCTAAAATTAGAAAGTTTCTAAAAATAGTAAGTTTCCTAAAATAGAAAGTTTTCATAATTAAAAAGAAGCTAGATTAATAAGCTAATAATATAAGCTAGTGTTTACTGATTAAAAGTTATAAGTCATGTAAATAATAGTATATTTATTAATTAAATACTATAGGTTATAACTGACTATTAATTAATAATTACAGTACATGCTTTATTAATCAATAATATATCATGGTTAATTAATAAGCTATAGATTATACAAATTTAATTAAGTCATGGTTTAATTAAATTAAGTCTAATAAAATACTTAGGTTAACATGTATTATTAATTTTAATTAAAAAACCTAAGTAATGAATTATTAATTAATTATAACTCTATGTATTAAATAATTAATTAATAAACTATAGTCTAAAATTATGTGACAAAATATACTTAGGCTAAACATGTATTATTTATAAAAAAATATATAACCTAAGTCCATGTATAAATTAAATTAATTATTAGACATGTTAATTAATTTAATTATTCTTGTAAAAAAAATAACTTGCAAATAATCCCGAGCCCGAATCCCGAGACAAAACCAAAAACCCGAACACCAACCACCACCCACAGCCGCGGCTGCGGTGGCGGCTGGTGGCTGCGCTGCCAACGACGGCGGTTGCTGCCGCTGCTGCGCCGCGGCTAGCCGCTGCCGGCACAAGGTTTCCACCGGCTTAGGCTGGTGGTTCCCCCTGCTGCGTCACCTGCTCCCCCTGCTCGAACAAACCAACCACCGGCATGACCGGTGGTTCCTGTTGATCGACCGACACACACACCGAGCCCCATAGGGGGTCTCGACTATGGCTAAACAAGGGACACCGAGAGCCCTTGGCTCTCGGTTTGGCTGCTGAACCACACCACAAACCAAACAAACCCTTCATTTAGTTTATTTTAAATCATAACATGTTTATTTAATTGTTTTTTAAGATCTATCATGTGTTCATAATTAAATAAAATAATAAAAGATCCAGGTATGATGATATACCCCAATACGTGATTAAAAGAGAACACGAACACGAACACTAATCCCAATAAACCAAGAGCCAAAATCAAAACGAATCCTCCTTGTTTCTTTGTGGTGTGCCGCGGCTATAAGTCACAAACGGAGCTAGGGTTTTAATTTTTTTGTTAAAATTCTGTAAATGGTTTCCTGTGTTTTTAGTTTTTACTATTTAGCTAAATTCAAAGTTGGGCTGGGCCCCCTTGTTCCCCTTGTTCGTGGCTACCAAGGACCATAAGGCCAAACCCGTGCCTTTTTATGTTTAAGCTATTACTCGTGTACATTCGTTTTAATTATTCGTTCTAGGTCATGTCCAATGTTCGTGTTACATATACTTCGTATATATATCGTGTTCTAATAGTCTGTTATAATTATTATACGTAATAATTATCGTATTTATAAATGTTCATGATCATATGTTTGTGATTATAATTATTATACTTAATAATTACCGTGTAATATTACATACATAATAATTATCGTATATTAATACGTACGTAGTTTCTGAATTTAATGTTCGTGACACGTGTACATAACATAAATAGAAAGTTTTAATTGGTTTGTATGTTTACGTAGTGTACTGTTTATGGTATTTATATGCGGGTTTACAATTTATTATTATTATTATTATACACGGTTAACACCTAATATTCATCCTATACAGATTAAAACCCCCACCAAATCCCTCATGAACCCTAAATCCCCAAATCCACCAAACCAATAAACTAACTCTTGATCATCTCAATGTGTACAATTTAACGTCCCATTAACCAAACCCCACCCAAGAATTAAACCTCACTACACCCATGTGGGCTGTAGGGACCTCCCCTTCCCCGTCTTTTTCACATTTCTCCCAAGAGCAGACCAAATCAATGGCACAGGTTAATTCCTTCACCCTTACAACTTCTTTGGAGGACTGAGATCGCTTTGGACAGTTGGCATCATCACATGTTGTAACAGAGATCACAAGAGCTAAATTGACCAAGACTGAATTTTTTAATTCATCCAAGGGCATTTTAGGGCAATCATCTAGCTAGGGTTTATCACATTGCATTTAGTCTAGAATCTTCCTTGAGTAGTATTTTTATAGCAGTCGAATATGTGACTTGCCTTTGTTCCAGAAATTGATATTTTGTAAACCCTTTTTCATTAATAGTTAATGTGTGGATTTGGCCTTGCAATTTTTTTTCTAAGTTCCATTTTAGCTATAAGTAATTTAAAATTTGTTTTTGTTTCATCTGTAGTTCAAGTTAATTTCAAATTCACCAAAAAGTTTATCAACAATTTTATTAACTTTTTGAGACCCAAGTGAGTCAAACTGTTGAATTGAGGTTGGATTGACAACTCAAACTCAACCCAAGAGCCTGTTGTTGATTAGTTTAGTGTCTGTATGTGTTCAATTTCATACTCTAATTCATGTTCTGTGGTTAAATAGTGTTGGGACTTAGATATCTTGAGTTGATATGACAAAACAAGATGAAGGACCTAGTAGTAATATATTAGCTTAGATAGTAAGCTAGGGTTGTGATGTAACCCTAGTCCCTCTATTATATAAAGAGGGTACCACCTTGGTTGTTATTCACTCATTTATAAATAATGTAAACCATAGGTGTGTGTGCGTTCTCCTGGTGTCAAGCCTATAAGGCACCAGGAGTAGTAGTTAATAGTTCATTAATAGTAATAATTTCATTAGTGAAAGCATTGTTCTTGGTTATGATTGTGTTTATTATGAGTCCGCTGTGCATTTACAATCACGATCATGATATCCCAGATGAGTCTAGATCCTAAGACTCAACAAGTGGTATCAGAGCTTGTTGGCTCTCGATCTGGTTGATCTACAAGGTTTTCGTTAGTATTTTCTGTGTTTTATAAATAAAGTTGCTGATCTAGGGTTTTTCCCAGCAAACCCTAGATGATTTGTTGTTCTGTTGCTGCTGATCTATCATGTTGGTGCTGTTACTGTGTTGTTCCTGTTAGTAATTGTTGCTGCTGTTGGAATGATGGTGATTATACTAGCTTTGGTGAGTTGATTTTCAAATCAATGATGAACCCTAGTATGATCAAAAGAGACTCTAGCTGCTGTGAAAAGCTGTTCTCATTAAGAAAAGTGTTTCTCATTTCTTGTAACTGGTTGCATACGAAAGCTGTTCAAAATAGGGTTTTCGTATGATAAACCCTAGATGGAAAAAGTCATGAATTTGTTTAAGGTTATCATGATAGCTGAGTTGGTAACAACAAAAGCAATCACGTTTGTGGTCCTAATATGGTTATGTGGCCCAACAACTTTTGATTGTGTACAGATTCATGTGTTTAACATGAGCCTTAACGTGACTTTAATGAAGGGTATATGCAGAAAAGGACGTGGGTCAGTGATAAGTGCACTCTTCTTGTATTGGGTGTTTCGAGTATTGGTCATTGTGGGACCAGGACGTGCTGCAAAGACAAATGACGTGTGTATTTGCTATCGTTTATTTGAGAAATGACGAGTGGCAGAGGACGAATGAGAATCCTGATCACGTGATTCGAGAGTTTCAGGTTTGGTTCAGTAACGTTTTATTTATAATATATAATATACGTGAGGTTTATTACTATTGTATACACGTGGGTTGCTCATTTTTGGATACGAGAATTGAGGAAAGGAATATTATATTCCTGATCTTCAGGGTTAAGCAGTTATGAGATAATTAGACGTGGGATATGTTCGTCTGATGTTACCAATATCATCGAAAAAGATACGCATTTTAAATGGAAGAAATATTGGATTAATATAAAATCCCAAATAGTTTTGAAGTATGTTGCGAGAGTTTTGGCAAGATATGATTTATGGTCATGCTAATTATATGGGATTGGTTTGGACGTGGTCTAATTTTGGCCATGATATATGGGCTTATTTATTTGGCCATGATTTTTTGGATAATATAGCATCACGTGACATTGCTGGAGTTTGTTATATGATGCATACCTGTTTTTTTTTTGGAAAATTGATAAAGACGTGTGGAAGCAATTAAGGGTAGTTATTATATGCGCAAGGATGGATAAAGTCAAACTGATGTGATACACACGGTTGAATACTAATATATTATGCGTAATTTTTGGTACTGATTGGGACGATAATACAGTATGGATGGCTGCTTTTTAGGAATGTATTTTTGTGTCATTTAAATGCATCCCTGATTTTTAGGGAGTGTGTATTAAGTCATTAAAATGTTATTTGATTTATTGGAGCCTTCAAGTACTGGACGAGGTTTAAAATGGGCTTTTTATGATTGGGCTAACATGCAATATTGCGTCCATATCTTATACAGTCAGATTGCAACAATAAAACAATAATGGTACAACAACATTATAGTGACAGTTCTTGCGTCACTAAAAGTTTGGAGGAAGATGTGTTTGATATTAGTAACAGTTTCAGCCAAAATGTGGTGACAGTTAGTGGAAAAAAAAGATTAAAAAAAAAGAAAAGAAAAAGGGGGTTTTGAGATGCTACTGGTAGGTTATGCTGTTCCTACTAGTGAGCTGTGGTTCCTACGGGTCATATATTGTTCGTGGTGGTTTTGTTCTCGGTTCCTCCTAGTAATATTCGATGGTTCCTCCTGGTTGAATCATCGGTTCATACTAGTCGGTTCCTACTGGTCCGTACCACTGGTTGGTTCCTACTGGTTTGTACCTCTTGGTAGGCGTATGTTCTTGCTGACTTGATTTTGGTTCCTGCTGGCTTGTTGTATACTAACTTTCGTTGGTCGGTTTTGGTTCCTTCTAGTCAAGTAAGATTGAAACTACTCTGATTTAGTGACTAGTCTGATGTCACTACTGTTACTGGAGGAGGAGTTATCAGCCATCATCATTTTGTTGTGGAGATTCATTGAAGAAGACATTTTCTTATCACTTATTTTATGTTGTAGTTGATTTTCACAGGTTTTGTGTTCTTATCATATCTTAGAAGGAAGGGAGTACCTTTTAAGATAACTTGCTTGGTTTGTATGGTGACGAAGACTCGACATATCTAGCGAAGGGGTACGATCTATTCATATCTTAAAAGGAGTAGGAGCCTTTTTAAGATAGTTTGCTCTATGCGTACATTTGCTATCCGCTTGAAGGGGTTACGTTATTGTGATCAGTGTCTCATTTATTTGAGGATTTTGTTCGAGCTCGACGTCACGTGGTTAGTGCAAGACATAAGACACAAGTTTGGGAGATTCCACTTCTTCATCAAATTCGTTATACTTGATTTTCTTCATCAGTGATCACTCCATGGAGCCTACTGGATTCGACATGCACTTCTTAAGGGGAAGACGATCCTTTTTGAGTTGATGTGACAAAAAGGGGAAGAATGCATGGATCAAGGGGAAGCTTAGCCATCATCTATATTAGATTCAGGGGAAGTTTGTGCATACTGGTTTTGTCAAATCAACTAGGGGAAGATTGTTGGGACTTAGATATCTTGAGTTGATATGACAAAACAAGATGAAGGACCTAGTAGTAATATATTAGCATAGATAGTTAGCTAGGGTTGTGATGTAACCCTAGTCCCTCTATTATATAAATAGGGTACCACCTTGGTTGTTATTCACTTATTCATAAACAATGTAAACCATAGGTGTGTGTGCGTTCCTCCTGGTGTCAAGCCTATAAGGCACCCAGAGTAGTAGTTAATAGTTCATTAATAGTAATCATTTCATTAGTGAAAGCCTTGTTCTTGGTTATGATTGTGTTTATTATGAGTCCGCTGTGCATTTACAATTATTATCATGATATCCCAGATGAGTCTAGATCCTAATACTCAACAAGTAGGACTTAGAAGTTCAAGTTGTTAATCTTCCTTTGAAATCAGATAGTTAAAGGGTGTTTGGGTTTGTCCGATTAAAGGGGTTGGTGACAACACCATTTGACCACAATTGCTTGCACACTTCATTTGTTCTTAGAATAGTGGATTTAGACTAAAAATCTGTTTCTTTAGGTGGTAGATTTGATTTTCATGTTAATGGTATTTTTTTGCACAAGTTTTCTTTGGTCTCATAGTTCTTGCATAACTTTTAGGATTGGACTGAGTTTTTACCATTTCTGGATGCTAGAATAAGATGTAGGGTATTTGGTTGGTTATTGAGAGTTTGTGCAAGCAAAAGTTGTGCACCACATAGCGAAAAACCACCAGATAGAAAAATCATTAGGAGGAATTAGTTTTAGGCCATAAAATTTGGTATATTGTTAGCATACTTCATGTCTTAGGTCTACTTATTTTTAGTTTCAAGTTTCATAGTATTTTGTAGCTTATAGCTTATTCTAAAGTTCACTAGAAAAGCCATAGGCGCACTTGCTCGATATACCTGATTTTGTGACTCATCAGATATCTGACAACAAACAGACAGTTTGTTGCCCGATATCTAACATAGGGATAATAGCTGTTTTTGGATTTGTGCTATATGTGGCTTACTGATACTTATTTGTTGCTCGTTGTTGTTGTTCTTAGCTTAAATTTCACCTCCCAATAAGCAACTGCTTATAGGGGTTGTACTTGTCCAAAAAAAATCCAAAAATAAAATAAAATCAAAAAGCTAACCTAACCAAGATTCCACACCCTGACCTCTCGATAGAGGGTTGAGGTGCCTTACCGGTGTACTAGTGCCTTTTCTTGTTCGGCTTCACATTGTTTTAATCTTATACGCATTTTCACTTCCATTAGTATAAATAAGTTGTAGCTTATTAGGGCTGTTGTGGCTTATTTAGTTAGCTTCTCGTGTCTTGCTTATTTTTCCTTGTTAGTATTATACATTTAGGATTTTTAGAAAGTGGTTTGGGATTTTTCCCGTTTATCAGTTATTTTTAATCAATTTTTCTTTTCCTGTTTTTATAAAGTCCATAAAAAATAGTAAATTAGTTTTTAAAATTTTCAAAAAAATACTTTTTAGTTTTTATTAAATATGTTTTAGGTTTACAATTGATAAAATCTCATTTTTGATTTTTTTCTTCATTGTTTTTAATTTTTGGTCTTTAAATAGATTTAAAAGTAAATAATAATTAATTAAAAAGTTTTCAAAATTTTTTATTGAGTTTTCAATCTTAGTTATACTTTTTAGGATTTAATTGCAATTTTAATAATTTTATAGATAACTTTTATTTTTTCGTCTCGATTCGCGTGAAAATATGATTCATCGTAGTGTAATTCTTTTTAGCGTAATCCGTCTTTTACTTTTCTCTCTTTCACTCACAAAAAACGAACTAATCCAAAAGCGTTTTTAACTTGCCTCATATCACACACCTTCTTCGAGAACGAACTCATTATCGGTCTTCGCGTTTTCCTTTACGTGGAAACTTAATACTTTGCCCATTTGTGTTTTGTTTTTCCTAAAAGAAGGTACACATAATTTTACTCACATCCGTTCACTTTTCCCATAATATATTACATATACATTTCTCTCTAGTTATCTCTCTAGAAACCCTCCACCCTCTCTCTCTCTAAGTTAATATCATAGATTACACAATTCTACAAGTTGTATTGGGCTCAACCCAAGCTCCTAAACCCTATATCTACCGGTTGATTATTTAGTGCAAGACACGAGACATTCTATCATCTAACATAGTATCAGAGATCAAACAGTCACTTTTCATACCACCGATCCAATAAACCAAAACCCGAGAAGAAAGATAAAATATTCAATCATACGTAAAATCCATCCTAAGTTTGTGTTTGTTGTCCCAGCATAAACGCCTCTTCATTGATTATTTAATTGAACACTCAATAAATCTTGATATGATGTTTGCTAATGTAACATGGAGTGGATAGAAGAGTATTGCAAGGAGTTTTCCATAGTTGACACCTCATCAGGCTTTCAAGTTAAAGCAACCATATGACGTGTTGATGCTTGGAAATCATGAATAGTAACATAAAGTTTTTAGGGATAAAATTATCATTTAGTTTGCTAGTTTTGTTTCTAGTTGCGTGTCATTATGTTAAAAAAAAGTTATAGTTATTTAATTGTTTTTTATTGTCCAGGGTATTAATTACATGACTAGAATGTGTGACAGGGATAGATGACTCATTTTCAACAATAACTAAATGAAGGTTACGGTTTAAAAAAGACGTTTGAAGGTTACCGGGATGAGATGAAAGATGAGAAGTTGTTCAAGTATCCATATACCGTTGTTGATCCCATGATGCCATAACAATAATCTTTTACAAAATAATTGAAACAAACACTTATTTTTAACCAAAATTAAATAACTGATTATACAACTCAATTATACCAAATCAACAAACAAGCACTGCGATTTGATAACAGTAACAACGAATCAACAAGACGCACTTCGATATAAATTAGAACCATACAATATGCACCATTTTCAATATTAAATATTAATTTCCCAACAACTATTCCAAATCAATACTGTAATTGATAGTTTTGAGTTGGTATAGTTGTTGGGAAATCAATATTTTATATTTTAATCTGGGCCCTTGGATGTAAATGGGTTGGATGATGTAGATTATCATGTTTTAATCTGGACCCTTGGATGGTATTAGGTGAAGGAAGGAAAAAAATAGATAAATGGAAGGTTTTGAAATATTGTAGAGACATAGTATGGGAAGGGATTTAGGTACTAGAATTAGCACACTAGTACAAAAATGGTTTTGGTCATACATATCAAATTTCGTGTAGTCACAAATAATTTTTTTGTGTGACTAAATTCACCAATCATAAATAAACAGTCACACTTGAAGTCAGTTTGTATGACCATTTCGTATTTTGTTTGTCACGCATATGAATATTTACGTGACTAGGGCTAATAAATGATTTTTGGATGAGTCGTTAGTCACTTGATAATTTGAGAGTGTTACCGAATCAAACTCTGCTTCAAGTAGTAGTCACATTATACCTATACATGTGTGACAAATATTTGTCATACACACATTGAATGTGACCAAAAATCATATATGGTCACATAGACTTATTTTACAAGTGAAAAATTGATAAACAAGGTTGCCACACACATTATTTTAATGTGACTAGTATATTTTGTTAAATGTTAACCACACATGAATTTTGTGTGTGTGGCAATCTGAAAGTAGGTATTGAAACATTTGCCACTATATTTATTTAAATGTGACAAATATTTTACAATTACTTGAAGACTATGATCAAATATAATACATGATCACATTAAATCGTCAAACAATTATGTGACTATATGTTTGCCAATAGTCACAACATTTGAGAAATGGGTAACTAAATTATATTTATGGTCACACTATAATGGGACTATCTGTGACCAACACATTGAAAACGTCACACAGTAAAATATTCATGTGACAAATGTTTAGAAACAAATGTAATCTCAATTTTCACTAATGTTAATATTAGTCACATATTTAGAACCAAATATTCATGTGGCAAACTGGTTAAGTGTGTTAGTGTTTGAAAGGAAGGTCTAGGGTTCGAGTCCTAGACCTTGTTTTTTGCTATTTTTTAAACACAATAAGCCCTAAAAACACAGAAAGCACACACTTTCTACACGCCCAATGAGAATGCTAATTCTTGGAACTTCACAAAAATTAATTACATGCATGAATATGCATTAGATGTTGGCATGTAGGCTGCTGACTCTTTGTATTCCATCCTTGGTTATATAAACAAGGATTAAGTAATGAAATTAATCATAACAAAAACATAACAACCACTTAATTATCAATATTTTAAGAATAAAAAAATGTCTTCTTCAGCGAAAAGAACATTTTCTGTTGATTTGAAGATACCCGTGTAGTAGAAAACAAGTTTGTATCCTTTATTTTATTAACGTTGTATCTTTGTTATCCTAATTATTATATGTTCTTTTTAGGAAACCTTGTGTGGTGCCCAAAGTTAAAGCTAATGCATATGGAGAGTTACCTGATGTTTTTCCATATAATGATCCATATGACGAGTACGAGTGCTACGTTGAGGAAGCTCAGGAACAACGACAATGGAAGCTGGAAGACAAAGAGAATGCCAGACTTGAACAACAACGCCAGAGGGAGGAATCTACTTCCTTAAGAAGGAGGCAACAGGAGCAAGAACAATGCCAGAGAGAGGAAGCTGCTTCCTTTATAAGGAGGCAAGAGGAACAGCGCCAGAGGGAGGAAGCTTATAGGAGGAAACTGGAGGAAGAAGATCAAATAATTGATGATGATGTTTATTTTTCTGAGCATGAAATTGAAGAAGAAGAAGAAGATGAGTTCAAAGAGTCTTTTGATTACGATGAACTTCATTTGGCTTTTGATCCTGAAAAATCTCTAAAGTTTGATTAATTAGAGAAAAAAAATGTTTGTTTTTATTTAAAAACTGTAATCCTTTAGTATTATTGAATTGAATTTATGTTTGATCAGTTTTCATCTTGTCTTATTTTTATTTTACTTCAGTCATTTCAAAGTTTTCATTTTCAGTTTGATTAATAATTAAGCACATTGTTTGAACAAATTAGTTATTTATGGGAAATTAGACACGAATTAAAATAAATACTTGGGAGGACTAGTGAAAATAAATTAAAAAGATAAACAATCTTAACTTGTGCTTGACCAGATAATGATTAAAAACGAAATAAGCTTAAACAAGCAACTTTTCAAGAAAATACTCAATATTAGCTTAGTTCTGAGTGAAGAATGGCCTAGCAGTATTGTTACAAACATTTGCTCAGAAGATTAAGGCAAGAGCCTAACAACTGTCCATCCAATTGGAAAAGAATTGCAGATGTAATAGCTAAAAAGCACGTTAGAATTAAGCTAAGTCGAAAACATAAACTGCTCAAAGCTTAATTAGTTTTGCTGGAGAAGGCGGGAAAAAATTGTGTTATAAGATCCACCGAAGTGGAAAGCCGTAACCGGATGTGTAACAGATAACTTTGACACAAAAATCTTGGTTATATGTGTTATGCATCTAGGATTATACAACTCACAACATGAATAAATAAAATACAAGATGAACCATGTTTACATCCATGAAATACAAGTCTAATTTCATAATATTGATCATAATATTGCAGGTTCATACAAAATGTGAATGACAACATATTTGCATTCCAAAAAATAATGGATACACCCATCCATGCAGAATAGTGTTTAAAATTGATTACATAAACTATACCTACACTTAACCAAAATAGTCTAAAGAAGATTCATCAGAAACATCCATAAAACATAGATAATAAGTTCTTCCATAGCCTACCCCCTACAGGTTCCTCCATAGCGTACCTCCTCTTCCTTTTTCCTATCTTTGTTTCAAATTCTTTCAATTTTTTTACAAGGCAGGAAACATATTGCATTTCTGATAGGTGGGGGCCTTTCGGTTGTAGAAAATGGAGACCGAGAAGATGACTCTGCATTTGGTGTACATCCCTTGCTAACACTTGGACTGATTATCTGTTTAGATGACCCACTCGCCTTGCCTGCAGTCTGACTGGATGAACCAATAGCTTTGCCTTTCTTCTTAGACGATGAATTAGTCTCTCCCCAAGTCTCGTCCGAACTACAATCATCTGTAGAGGTGCTAGAATACTTGGAAGGTTCATCCTGGTCATCATGAAATGGGTGCTGGAAGTCTTTAATGTTCACATGATCAAAGATTTCATCTAATGACATCAAATCTTCCTCAGAGCTTTCAAAGCTTTCATCTGATGATAGCGTATCTTCTTTAGAGCTTTCAGAGGAATCAAGCATGATAACATCTGTAAATTACAAGACAAATTTTAATAAATTCATATACTAACAGCCACCCAGATACTCAAAACAATAAAACATTCATATACAAAATTATTAAAGGTTAAAATATAATATACTAACCTCCCTGCAACAGTCTCTGTTTGAAATGTTGGAATTCCCTTTCAAGCTTTTCCACCCTATTATGTTGGTTAGAAAGATCAGTTGTGGTATCAGTTTCCATTGGTTAGAAAGATCAGTTGTGGTATTAGCTTCCATTGAACCGTTTCCTTTTTCTTTTTTTTTCAAGTCAGCTCTTGTATCTACATCAATTAACAAAAATCATAATACCGCATAAGTTAACTACAAATACATAATCACATGTCTGCTCTAAAGTTTAACAGCTGCACATAAACGACATCTTAAGCTCATTTGCTCTTCGAGGTAGATATCTCCATGATTCCTCTATCTCGTGAACATGTTCATCTTCATACCCAATATATGAATCTAATATACACCTAATTCTTTTTCGTTTATCCTTTTTTATATAAGTGGCTCAAAATTTGACCTTCACATTCGGTCTTTGATTGATATCAATATCATCAATACCCATGAAAAACCGAATATGAGTGCCAAAGTAAGAGGTCCTTTACTAAAAAGGCTAAACAAAAATATGTTAACGCATATTGGATTCACATATTGGGCACGAAGATGATGATTTTGCGAGAAAGAGGAATCATGGCGATATTTACCTCTAAGAGCAAACGGGCTTGAGTTGTCGTCTATGTGGAGCTGTAATACCTTAGAGCATACATGTGATACCGAAACTAGTGAATAACTATATTTCTCTAAAGGTTAAAATTTAGTTTACTAACCTCCCTGCAACTGTGTTTGTTTAAAAAGTTTGAATTCCCTTTCAAGCTTTTCCACCCTATTATGTAGATTAAAAGGATCAGATGCTTTATCAGCTTCTGTTGGTCCATTTCCTTTTTATTTTTTGTTTAAGTTAGCTCCTGTATCTGTATCAGCATATAACCAATGCAACTGTGAAAATGTATAGACTTCTTGGCCAACATTTTTGAATCTAAGATGGCATCGACAGAACAACCTACATATTTTCGTTTACCCTTTTTTATGTAAGCCCCTCTTACTATGGCCGTCGCATTATCTTTTTCATGGGTATCACTACCATCAACTAAGGTCTTTACTGAGAGACCATTTTCCTTTTTGTTGATTGGTCGAAGGTTTTCCCTCCCATTTGTAAATTATGGCGCTTATTTCGGCATCATATTATCCTAGTCGTCAATCTGAACGCGCTCACTTTCACTTTGAGTTTCAGAATCGAAATATAATCCACACATGGATCAATCCAAATACTAAATGCATGATATAAACCACACAAGTCTGTATCTAGATACTCAACTGGAAAGAGTATTTGGATACTGAAACTAAAACTGAAAAGTGAGAGCATTCATAGTGGTGACTCGGATAACTTGCTACCCTATGAAGCCTTAAAAGTGGGAACTGGGAAGGAAAACGTTCGACCAATCAACAGAAAAGAAAAGGGTCATTTATTAAAGACCGTAGTTGTTGGTAACAAGGACCATGAGAAAGGGAAATGACACGGCCATAGTAAGAGGTACTTACACAAAAAAGGGTAAACGAAAAGATGTAGGTTGTTCTGTCGATGCCATCATAGATTCAAAAAAAGGTGACCAAGAAGTCTATACGTTTTCACATTAAGATAATCAAAACTAATCCCAACTCAAACGTTTAAGGTTTCAAGTATGACCAACCCCATTTTTAAAAATTTTTGGTTTGTTTTTTTAGCTTATATAATGGGCTTATATAAGCCATATGTATTATGTAAGCCTATGTTGAATAAACTTATAATCCCATGGCTTATATAAGCTTAAGTTAACATGAGGGTAAAATGGTAAATATGTTATATAAGCCCAAACCTTCCTAAAAAGCCACATTTTTATGGCTTATCATAACACCCATATATAAGCTTATAAGCCCACTTATATAAGATTAGCCAAACACTTGGTGTGAGCTTATAAGCTTATATAAGTTAATAAGCTTATAAGCCCATTATATAAGCTAAACCAAACACCCCCTTATCTCATGTATCTACATCATCATATAACCAACAGAATACTTGAACCATTTATCATTTTCACTACTCCTAAAACTTTACATAGTAAAAACTAACTATTGATCAATCTAACGCCTTTCTAACAAACATATAAACATAAAATGGCACAAAATTGACCTTTAATATATGCCCTTATAGCTTCATCAACCTTAATAGCTTCATCAACCTTTATAGCTTCATCAACCTTCATAGCCTCATCTGCCTTGTAGTCTATATAACAAATATTAAAACAGAATCAATTATTGGTATTTTCATAACATGCAACATCATCAAAACAAAAACAAATCATCAAAACTTCAATAGTACTGTTGCGAAGTACAAACCCTAACCTTGTTTTGATTTTCCTTTAGTCTGTTTTTTAATCTATAACTGCATCAAGTCTTCAATAATAGTGTTAGCAATCGTATCATCATATCTCTAGTTGGTTCCATACTTATCCATCACATAGTCAATCATCTCAGCAGTGATCGGGACTTCTGTAAAATTAATATCCATCCATTCACTTAGGTTTGATTTATCAGGGTTTGAAGATTTATTACTGTTTGTGGCTGGGTGGGTGGATAGTTGATTCATTATTTGACCTCCGGATATTGAATGCGTGTGTGTGTGTCTGAGTTATTAGTGGACGGGGTACCGGTGCTATATATCAAGTTGCATGCAAAGAAAAGGCTTCACTTTTTATACACGTTGGGTGTATGTGGCGAAACGTGTTGATGTCGGGACTGGAGTTAGAGCTTATATAATATAAGTCGGGTTTTAAATTTGTATTTTTTAGATTTTTGTTACATTAGTGACTTTATTTAGTAGTATAAGCTTATTAAATAAGTGTATGATATAAGCTATAGTTTTAATAAGCATATATTATAAGTAAGGATTATTATGTGGTAAATGTTATTAATATTAAATACTTACTCTTAACAAATGATTATTACTTAAAAATAATAATACATGATATTATAAGTAATTATTAATTATTAATATTTCATGATTTTATTAATTAAACTTTACCTTACATGATTATTGGATAATTAAATTAAAGCATGTTATTAATTTAATTAAACCTTGGTTAAAAATTAATATAACTTAATTAAGCTAAATTTCATAATTAATTAAATGTAACATGAATAATTATATTAATAATTATTTTAACCTAAAGTTTATTTAAATAAAATTACATGTTTAATTATCATGATAATTATATTAATAATTATAACATAAGTCTTTTTTATTAATTATATAATATAAGTCAGGTGCTTAACCGGTTTTATGACTTATTTCAACAAGCTCACGTCTGAATGTAACATAAACGACGACTAATTTGTTATCTGATTTATTTTAAAACCTTAAAGTTTTAAAAAAATATGAAATGTCAAACCCATCTATCTTGAATGATGCTAACCCTAAATCAAAAACCTTAACCAATTAAACCATAAACCCAAATTAAACCATAAACCAATAATAAATCCTAAATCCTAAACCTTAAACAATTTAACCGTAAACCATAAACCCTTAAACCATAAACCTTAATTAAACAATAAATCATAATCATGCATACCATAAACCATAAACCATAAACCTTTATCCCTAAACCCTAAAACCTGAACCTTAAACCAATGAACCCTAAACACTAAATCTTAAATCTTAAACCATTTAACCTTAAACTATAAACATTAAACCTTTAATTAACCCTTAAACCACAAACCCTAGCTAATTAAACCATTAATACTAAACCTTAAACCATAAACCCTAAGCCCTATACCTTAAACCAATGTACCATACAAATTAAATCATAAATCTTAAACCATTTAACCTTAAACTATAAACATTAAACCATTAATTAACAATTAAACCACAAACCCTAGCTAACTAAACCATTAATCCTAAACCTTAAACCCTAACCCTAAACCGCAAAACCTAAGCCCTAAACCTTAACCCAAAAAAAACCCTAAACACTAAATCATAAACCTTAAAGCATTTAACCTTAAACTATAAACATTAAACCTTTAATTAACGCTTAAACCACAAACCCTAGCTAATTAAACCATTAATCCTAAACTATAAACCATAAACCCAAAAACTTAAACCATAAACCCTAAGCCCTATACCTTAAACCAATGAACCATACACATTAAATCATAAATCTTAAACCATTTAACCTTAAACTATAAACATTAAACCATTTATTAACAATTAAACCACAAACCCTAGCTAGTTAAACCATTAATCCTAAACCTTAAACCCTAACCCTAAACCGCAAACCCTAAGCCCTAAACCTTAACCCTAAAAAAAACCCTAAACACTAAATCATAAACCTTAAACCATTTAACCTTAAACTATAAACATTAAATCATTAATTAACCCTTATACCACAAACCATAAACCTTAAACCCTAAACCCTAAGCCCTGAACCTTATATCAATGAGCCATATATAAACACTAAATCATAAATCTTATACCATTTAACATTATACTATAAACATTAAACCATTAATTAACCATTAAACCACAAACCCTAGCTAAGTAAAACATTCATCCTAAACCTTAAACCCTAAACCCTAAACCGCAAACCCTAAGCCCTAAACCTTAACCCCAAAGTCCTAAACACTGAATCATAAACCTTAAACCATTTAACCTTAAACTATAAACATTAAACCATTAATTAACCCTTAAACCACAAACCATAAACCTTAAACCCTAAACCCTAAACCCTGAACCTTAAACCAATGAACCCTAAACACTAAACCATAAATCTTAAACCATTTAACCTTAATCTAAACCACAAACCCTAGCTAATTAAACCATTAATCCTTAACCTTAAACCATAAACCCTAGATAATTAAACCATTAACCCTAAACCATAAATCCTAAACCTTAACCATCAACCCTATACCTTAAACCATATATAAACCTTAAACTCAACCATAAACCATAAACCCTAACCCAATACTAAAGTTGAATGTCCTCACCCTAACCTTATTAAACAGACCATTCAAAATCGACCTTATTCATATTAAATTGCTTGAGATGATTATTCAAGGTGATTGATATAAAGCTCAACTAAATCCCACATACTGCTTAAAAACCGAAAGATATTTATCTCGCAGTTGTTAAGCATTATTATAACCTAATATACTTAAGTTATTTAACTATAATTTTATCTTTAAAATTAAAGAAATATTTAATTTTATGTTTTTTATAAAAATACAACGTATATGCTTTTTTATTTACTTATTATTTGTTTATTATTAACTTTTAAAAATTAAATGTTAATTATAATTTTATTATTAAGTAAATTTAATATTTACATTTTCATTAAACACACATAATATCCGGTAACCATCTTGTAACCACCACCATTTTCACCACCATTTTCACAATCACACAGGAAGAACGAACCCTAAATCACCCAATAACCGATCAAAAAAATAAAACCTCATACACAATAGTCGCAAATCGACACAATCATTAACGACATGAAACATCACGAAAGAGGTAATGCAACAATCAGTATTTTTAATGTAATATTACGGTTTATACGAATAGTGTAAGTTTGTTATGATATTAGAGTTTACACTTATTTTTAATGCATGTATGTGGACCTACGTCATATTTAATTAAAGTGATTCAATTTATAGGATTAACCCTTCTTAATGTGTTTATATGGTCTATGTTTCAATCTAGGTTATGGGTTTTGTTAATGTGTCTGGATATGGTCCCATGGTATGTTACAGTTTCAGGTTCTTTTGGTAAGATATTGTTTTAGGTTTTTTGAAATCAGTTGGATATGGTCCCCTACACAAACATATGCATAACCAAATCCAAATGTTATTAGGGAATCCACAACCATGCTACACATACTGCCAAACACTCTTTTCATCGACATATAACTAACATTAATATGTACATGTTTGCAGAAGTAATTCATATTGAATCAAACACTTCATCATCTACTTCTGAAAGTGCTAAATTTCACCCACCCCTAGCAATACAAGGCCTATTGGTAGTTTGCCAAGAATTTCTTCAAGTACTCCCTGTTTTCGTCCTCCACTGTTTCAAACTCCTAGTAGGCATACATAATGTCACAAGTTCTTCATCTATTCTTCCTTCCTTGTTTCAAACTCCTAATGCCACAAGTTCGTCCACTCGAGTTGGTACTCCCTCTGTTCTTCCTCCCTTGCTTCAAACTCAAATTTTAGGTGTACCTAATGCCACAACATCTTCCAAAAAAGTTCGTCCTCCCTCTATTCGTCCTCCCTGTTTAGAAACTCCTATTCTATTCAAACCTACTAAAGAGGATGAATCAGATTCATCTGATGAGGAGGAAGACACTAATGATGTCGAGGTAGATTCTAGTGATGAGGAGGAAGATAAAAGTGATGAGGAGAAAGACACGAGTGATGAGGATTATGAGTTAGAACTTAAAGTTTATGGTTGAATGTACAACAGTGTGAAGTTTTAATTTATTCAACTTAATGCTAT
The DNA here is from genome assembly GCA_025667525.1 of Glebionis coronaria. NCBI lineage: Eukaryota > Viridiplantae > Streptophyta > Magnoliopsida > Asterales > Asteraceae > Glebionis > Glebionis coronaria. Next base: position 575,411,757 of record CM046879.1, on the reverse strand, counting down.
GCCAGGTTTAAAGTTAAAGCCGACTGCTTACTCCAAAGGATATAAGAAAATTTCAAACAAGGTAAAGTTAAGTTGTTATGTGTTTATGCATAAAGCTGTATACGTTTATACCATCGATTAATTGTTTTAAACACATGATGTGGTCAAATATCAGGAGGAATGGGAAAACAGATATTGGATTAGAATGAGCCCTTTCTTTGACTCTAGCGATGAAGAATTAGTTGCTCAAGTTGATGCTCCAAGACGAAAGCACACTCCCAGATCAAAGCACACTCACAAAGCTCATTCTTTTCAAGTTAAAGCTCCAAGACCTAATGTCGTTGTTAGCCTAGCCAATAAAAAAACTTGGAAAGAAGTTGTTGAGAAGAAGGTTCGGTCAAGGAATGCTGCGCAACAGCAAAGGCAAAAGGAAGGTTGGATGATGTCAGTTCTCCCTGTTTAGTATGAACAATGTGTTTGTGTTTTGTTGGTCTGCTATTTCTAGGCACCTATTGTGTTATTAACCTACAGGTTGCAACAATTTAATAGATTTATATGCATTACAAGCATTATGAAACAATTATCAGTTATCTGTAATCAACAATATGGGTTTGTAACTAGTTAATATACGTATTTTAAGTCCATGTACAATTTAATATATGTACTCAAGCAATTATCAGTTATCTATCAAAGGTTTTTGGTTGAATGTTAAAATGTGTAAAATAGTATATAATTTGTTCAAAATATATTTTTACCAGGAAACTCAAAGGGAAAGTTTACCTACTTTGAATGTTTAATTTGGAGGCCAATTGGAGTTCAAAATATTTGGTTGTTTAATTTTTGTATTTGGAGCCAAAATTTTCACGAAAATTTTGAATGTCCATGCTAAGTTAATGCATATGCAGTTACCATAATTTTCTAACTCCATCTCCATCTCAAAACTTGATTTGTCTCCAAAATCACAAAATATACAAAACTCAATTACTTTTTCATTAGTTTCATACCATTTGCACTTATTGTTCTTGTACACATCGAATTGTGGTTAATAATCATGAACGCTGTAAACGATGATCAAGATTATATTGTTAATCATGATTATTTTAATGATGAATCTTTGGTTAATAATCATGATGTAAATCACTATAATCAAGGAGATTATGAATCAGAGGATTATGGTGATCAATCAGATGAGGATGAAGACATCAGATTACATAAGGTTTTTAATAGGAGGGGTATAACTAGGTTATCCAAGTTTCAGACAAAATATGGAAAACCAGGTGTCATGAAGATAAATGTAAACTTTGATGCACTAAATAGAATATCAGGGCCAAACAAATCATTGTTTATCAGTTTTTTTAGGAGACATGGTTCAGGAGCAGATAGGATTGAAGATTCTATCGTGGAAAGATGTGAAGGAGGAAGCAAGAGAAAAACTTTGGACTAAAACCACGGTACACATACAAATTTTTTTACCCAACTATTAGTCTTATTCCTACATTTACTTTAACATTATGTTAATATGTGCAGCAATTCTTTGAATTTGATGTGTCCTTCAAAAGGTTGGTTATGAATAAGCTAGGTGAATTCCTAAGAAATTTCAAAAGTAAAATGGCAACAAAGCACATAGTTCCCAACCTAGATAAACCTGAAAAACTAAATGAAGTTCCAAAGAATTACAGAGCAATCTTCAATGCCGAACAGTGGGTTGCTTTTATAAACCACACAGCCACAGAAGAATTTAAGGTTGTTAATTTCTATTTCGTTTTACATTTATAAACACCGTATGTATGCATTGTTTGGAAACTCTGTATGACAAACATACTCTGTTACATACTAGCAACTTCTCATCCAGTAATCTCTTTTGTTAGGTGAAATCAGATGCAAATAAATTGGCGCATTCCAAGTCTATTTATCAGCATACAATGGGACGTAGTGGTTATGTATATATAAAAGAGCAAATGGTAAGGTTATATTGGTGTAATATCCTAACACTGTTGTCCATGTTGGTTTAACTTTTCATCTGTATGTATTTTATGTTTGGAAAATCATAAAACAAGAAATTAAACCAAAATTGGCACTAAGACGGAAAAGACAGAAAAGAGACATATTATGAAACAATCAAAATTGGCACTAAGATTGTAAGTGTTATTGCAAATTTTTGTATATTATATTTATATTCGTATAATAAACTATTTACCATTTTTTGTGTGCAGTTAGAAGCAGAGGACCATATCAGAGATGGAACCTTAATGGTTGATAGTGGCACAGATTCTTTATCACATGTATTAGGCAAGGACAATGGAGGGTATGCAAGAGGAGTGGGAGGCAGAGTTACGTGCAGGAAGTTCTTTGATCTACCTAGAAGGAAACAAGGAACTGATGTAAGGATTGCGATGCTTGAAACTAAACTTGATAAGGAGAGACAGGCGCGTAAAGATAAAGAGATTACATTCACTCAATTAACCACCCAGATGTAACAAACACAGGAAACTCTTAATAAAATGTTGAAACTTATGTCTCAACATGGGGTTAATATAGCAGAGTTAACGCCAAGTTAGTCAAATGTAAGTCTAGTTTTCTAATTTTGATTTGATGATTTTCAGTCTGTAATACCAATAACAATTAACATACTTATATATTGCACGTATTACAACTAGAACATAATACATTAAATACAATACCTAGTGAAAAGCAAAGGACGTTGATCAGTGGTGGTGGACTTTAGAAGGGTGTGTTATTTCCAATGTCTAAGTCAACTGCAACTTCAAACAGGGATTTGGACACTGCAACTATAGCTGCAACTTCAACTGCAAACAAGGTAAGTTATAAAAAACCATGTTTGGTTTCTAAACTGTACTATACATGACTTATTTACTGTGTTATGTATATATGAAGGGACCTGATAGAACTAGAGGAGCAAAAAATAAGACTAGATCGTTAGAAAAGAAGTCTCAAATTCAAAATTCCCAATCTCAAGAAGATATTTCTCCAGCTTCTGGATCACAACAAAATCTGTTTCCCTCGACACAACAAGACGTACCTATTTCATCATTACGAAAGAAGCGTACATCTTCTAAATCGAAAGTAAATCAGTCTCCAGCATCACTACCAGATGAAAGTATTTCATCATTATTCATATAATTACTTGTTTAATTTATTTCTCATTATAGCATGTAAACATATTTTATTCAGACATTTAAGTTCAAACTGTGGAACATCTCTAGGACAATTATCATTGGTAACGGTACGGTATACAAGTCTAAGGATGGAGACAATGTAATGATTCATAAGCAACCACTACCAAAAAAATTGCTACAAAGTTTCAGTTGATGGATCCCTAGTGGATGCAACATTCATACCAGATGACGGAAATAATGGTTTAAAAACTGTTAAGGATGTTAATAAGTGTGAAAACACTTATCCTTTTACCACTTATTTCCAATAATAACAAGACCAAAACGTATATTTTATGTCGTAAAAGTCAGAATTATACGTGGTTTGTGTTTTTATTGTGTTTTAGGACAAAAAGATAAAAAAAAAAGGAAGAAAACATGGGCTATCACGGTCTTTTATAGAAGAAAACGAGAAAAGACGAAGTCAAAAGATCAAGAGTGCAAAAAGAACGGAAGTCCAAGGTCTATTCTGAAGATTTATCGAAGAAAAAGTCTAAAGACGGAAGTTTAATGAAGTCGAATAACTCAAGTCTAATAGAAGAAGAAAGTTATAAGACAAGTTCAATTTGTATCGACAAATCCTGAGACGACGTCGAGAAAGACAAAGCATTTAAATCGAGTCGAGAAGAAAGAAAGAAGGAAACACATGCACCTTCCCATCTCCTATAAATACCCTCCTAAACACATTAGGAGGGTGGTTAGCTAGTTTATTTTTCTTTCTTTAGTTTTTATTTTAGAGAGAGAAAGTGTTTAACTTTCTCTCACTAAAACTTCATCTTTTATCTTTCTTGTTTTAATCAAACTTTTACTTTTTAAGCTTAATCTTGTTTCAATCTTCACCTTTTAATCTTTCTTGTTAGTACGATTTTGTGTTCATCATTCTATTTCATCTACTTTCTTTAAGATGCCACAATAGTTCTTTCTCTTGTGAGTTTCTTTATTCGTTGGGTTAAGAGATTTACAAGTCTTACACGAATTAAGCTTTGAGATACTCATGCTTATTGGCTTATTTAGTGTTTAGCTTATTGTTTTTAAGTTTTCTTAAAAGTCTAGTGTTTTTAGAAAAGTTTGTTTTATAAAGTTTGCGAATTTAGAATTTCAAAAGTTGTCAAATTTTGCTTATTGAGTTGGTTAAGTCTCGGTTAAGTTTGCTTTTTGGTAGTGCGGTATTGAAGTTTTTTAGCTTATCTCCATTTTCGGATTACTGGATGTTTCATCGCAATCATAGGGTTCCAAGTATTTCGATGGTTTCAGACAGCTTATTTGTGATCGCAATAACCCAAGGGGTTCATCAAGTGCACATCCCCCTTATTACGATCATGATTGCGATCGCTCATTGCGATCGCACATTGCGACGGGTCTTAAGGATATTTTAAGACGAAACTCTGCCCAATTTTAGTTAGCCACATTCCGACAGATTGTGTATTCCGATAGACTTGAACATTGCGACAGAATTATATTCCGACAGAAGTGTTTTCAGTATTCTGATAGCTTTGATTTCATACATTCCGATAGACTTGATCTTAATTATTCCGATACTGGTAATTCAGATAGATTATTCCTATAGAATTTGTTTACTAATATTCCGATGCCTAATTTGATATTCCGATGGATTTTACTTTGATATTCCGATGGTTTTGTTTTCACTACATTCCGACACAAACATTCCGATGGATTAAGTTTTTATGTTTTACAAAGTTTTAAGTTTTAAATTCATTACGTTTTAATTTCCAAAAATTGCACGCTTCCCGAAATCTCTACTTTTACCAAGTGTTTTTCTACTAATTTTTAGTTTAATTTTTAAAGCTTTAATTTTACTCAACGACATTTTCCTATTTCCTTTTAGTTTAAAAATAGATAATCAAACAACCCATTTTATTTTCCACCAAGAACGACTGAGTCGCACTTTCAACCGGAAATCAATTCGAAAAGATCGGAACAACGAATTTTCATAGGAGGCAAAACCCTTGTATTAAATGGCGCCGCTGCCGACTCTTTTCGTTACGATTAACAGTTTTTAGTGAGAGACGCGTTGGATTTTGGGATCCGTTCATTCTTGAACGTTATTTTCCTTGCTTTAAAATTTTCAAAAATCCATAAAAATTAAAAAATTTCAAAAATCCAAAAAAAAATAAAAAAAATAGAAAACCATAAAAAACCAAAAATATTTCTTGTCTATCTTTCTTTTCTTTTTGTAGGTGTGTATGCGTACCTGTGCTCGTAAGAAGAAATCAGCTCAAGCCGAAGTCATTAATCCACCTATTGTCACCATGGACAATCAACCAATGATCGAACTTTTGCAATCGCACGTAGAGGGCAACACCGATGCTATTGTCATACCCAAGATTGGAGCCAAAAATTTTGAGCTCAAATCCGGCTTTATTAAAATGGTCTCTGCTCAACCTTTCTTGGGGCGTTCGCTTGATGATCCTCATGACCATATAAAAAGGTTTCTTTAACTCACCAATACGGTTAAGTATAATGGGGTTTCACAAGAAGTGATTCGCTTGCAACTTTTTCCTTTCTCCTTAGAGGGACAAGCCCGAAATTCGCTTGATAAGGAACCGCCACAAAGTATTCTTACGTGGACGGATTTAGAGACTAAATTCATCAACTACTTTTGCCCACCCTTACGTACTACCGCTTTGCGGAATGAAATAATTACCTTTGAACAAAAGTACGGTGAGACATTGGTGAATCTTGGGACCGTTTTAAGGAACTTTTAAGAAAGTGTCCACAACATGGTTTCAAAAAGTACATCAAATTAATACTTTTTACAATGGTTTAAGCATGAATGACCAATATTCAATAAATAGTGCATCGGGGGGTAATATTTTTGTTAAGTCTTCTAATGTTGCTTGGGATATTATTGAGAATAAGTCTAGAGTGCAAACCAAGAGTGTCCGGACTAATGTGGCTAGTGCTAGCACTAATGAGAGCGACACGAGAATTGATAAGCTTATTTCTCTTGTTGAAACACTTGCTCTCCAAACCGCTAACAATACCAAAGCTATCAATGCACAAGTTAATGCTTTGAGTCAATCATGTGAAATATGTGGGGGATCTCATTCATACACCGATTGTCCTTCGACTCATGACAATCCGGAAAATGTGTATGCCGCCAACGGTAACTTTTCTACAAGAGGCTATCAAGCACGTCCTCAAGGTGACCGCAATTTGCTCAGTTATCGTTCAAACAACTTTCTTTCACCACCCAGTTTTCCACCTCAAAACCCAAAAAATCTCAATCGTAACAATCAAAATCAACCTCGAGCTCCAAATCAATATCAAACCCAAAGAAACTCATATCCACCTCAAAGAAACAATCAAGTTCACCAACCACCCGCTTATCAACCACCTGCCTACCATGCTCTTCCTACCACCCAACCCACCACATTAAATCAAGAGGTTGACACTTACATGAGGACTAATGATGTGATATTGCAAAATCTTCAGCGGGAAATGGCCAACATGAAAGAAGATATAGTGAAACAAGGGAATGATCTTCGAGCCGATATGCGAAACTCTTTGGCAAGTCAAACGATTGACTTAAGCAACATGATGGCTTGTTTCTTCCCAAGTAATCAAGCCTCTGGTTCGGGTTCTCTTCCGAGTAACACCGGTGCTAATCTAAGAGGGGAGATGAAAGCAATCACCACTCGAAGTGGAAAAGGTTTAATGGAACCCGAGCTTCCTACACCTACACTGGTGATTGTGACAAAGGAAAACGAGTCCCCTTCTCCAATTCCTCTAACTTCTACTTCTCCAATTCCTCCAACTTCTACTTCTCCAATTCCACCACCTTCTACTTCCACCCCTCCACCACCCAAGGATGTGAGTGAGAATTCCATTCCAAAGCCTTCATCTCACCCCAACATACCTTATCCTTCGAGATTAAGGAAAGAGAAATTGAAGAACAAGGATGATATTCAGGTTTCTAACTTTCTTAAAATGTTTAAACAACTGAATTTCAATATCTCCTTTGCTGAGGCTCTCGCTCACATGCCCAAATATGCTAAAATGTTTAAAGATCTTCTCAGTGATAAGGAGAAACTTCTTGACATCGCTCAGACCCAACTTAATGAGAATTGCTCTACAGTGCTCTTAAGGAAAGTACCCACCAAACTTGGTGATCCGGGTCGTTTTCTCATTCCTTGCAACTTCCCCGGGGTAGAGAATTGTATGGCCCTAGCTGATCTAGGTGCTAGTATAAGCTTAATGCCATTAAGCGTTTGGAAACAATTATATCTACCCGAGCTAGTCCCCACACGTATGACATTGGAGTTAGCTAACCGTACGGTTGCTTATCCAGTGGGGATAGCCGAAGATGTCTTCGTCGGTGTCGACAAATTCACCTTTCCGGCGGATTTTGTTGTTGTTGATTACGAGATGGATCCCCGTGTTCCATTAATCGTTGGACGTCCATTCTTGAGGACCGGTCGCACTCTCATTGATGTAGCCGCGGGCGAATTAATCATGAGAGTTGGTGACGATAAAATCGTCTTTAATATGGGTAAACATTCTAAGCAGCCTTCTGAAAATGAGAGCGTTAATTTCATTGACGTTCTTGATGAGGCTTGTGAAGAACATTTCAAAGACGCTTGTAAAGTGGTTCTTCTTCTCTCCCCATTGTTGAGACCGTTGCCTCATTGCTCCATCACTAACTCCATTTGGAGAAAGTGATACCCTTTTGAAAGAATTTGAAGAAACTTTGAGAGATGTGGACTTGCAATATGACGATTCTCCCTCTAATTGGGATGAAGACATTCGTACCATTGAGAAACTTCTCAATGAGGACCATATTTCTCCACCATCTCCAAAGGATATCTCTATCGATGAACCGAATTTGACTACTCCTTCCATCGAAAATCCTCCGGATTTAGAGCTTAAGGACCTACCGTCTCATCTCGAGTACGTTTTGCTTGAAGTCAACAAGAAGTCACCCGTCATCATCGCAAAGGACTTGAAAGAAGAAGAAAAATCCCGACTTATCGCCGTGCTGAAGAATCATAAGAAAGCGATTGTTTGGAAAATCTCAGATATTCGTGGAATTGATCCTCACTTTTGCACACATACAATTCTCATGGAGGACGACTTTAAACCCACTATTCAAAGCCAAAGAAGGGTGAATCCCAAGATCCATGACGTTATCAAAAAAGAGGTTATCAAACTTCTTGATGCGGGAATGATCTACCCTATCTCGGATTCACCATGGGTTAGTCCCGTCCATTGTGTGCCTAAGAAAGGCGGAATCACCGTTGTGCCCAATGAAAACAACGAGTTGATTCCTACTCGTCTCGTTACAGGGTGGAGAGTTTGTATAGACTATCGCAAACTCAATGATGCTACGAGAAAGGATCATTTCCCCTTCCTTTTATGGACCAAATGCTTGAACGGCTAGCGGGAAATGACTATTATTGCTTCTTAGACGGTTTCTCCGGGTATTTACAAATTCCCATCGATCCCAAAGACCAAGAGAAAACCACATTCACTTGTCCTTATGGAACACTTTCTTATAAAAGAATGCCTTTCGGCTTATGCAATGCTCCTAGGACTTTCCAAAGGTGTATGATGGCTATCTTCCATGACATGGTTGAAGAAACTATGGAAGTCTTCATGGATGATTTCTCGGTCTAGGGTGATTCTTTCTCTCATTGCCTTTCCAATTTAGAACGTTTGCTCCAACGGTGTGAAGACACTCGTCTTGTTCTAAATTTTGAAAAATTCTATTTCATGGTAAAAGAAGGCATTGTTCTTGGACACAAAATCTCTAAATCCGGCCTTGAAGTGGACCGTGCTAAAGTCAGTGTTATTGCTAAATTACCTCCACCTTCAACCGTGAAGGGTGTGAGAAGTTTCCTTGGTCATGCGGGCTTCTATCGTCGATTAATTCAAGATTTTTCTAAAATCGCTCGCCCGATGACCCAACTCTTGGTAAAAGATACTCCTTATATATTTTCTAAAGAGTGTCTTGAATCCTTCAATCTTCTTAAGGACAAGCTAACTAAGGCACCGGTCTTGGTTACCCCTAATTGGGAGCTACCTTTTGAATTGATGTGTGATGCTAGCGACTTTGCTATTGGAGCGGTTTTGGGCCAAAGAGTGAACAAACACTTCCAACCAATCCACTATGCTAGCAAAACAATGACGGGGGATCAATTGCATTATACCACTACCGAAAAAGAGCTTTTAGTTGTAGTGTATGCTTTTGAGAAGTTCCGCCCCTATCTTGTCCTTTCCACCACAATCGTGTACACCGATCATTCCGTGTTGAAGTACTTATTGACTAAGCAAGATTCTAAGCCAAGACTTCTTCGTTGGGTTTTGCTCCTTCAAGAATTTAACATTGAAATTCGTGACAAAAAGGGAGCCGAAAACCTAGCCGCGGATCATCTAAGTAGACTTGAGGATCCTTATCAAGGGGATCATCCGAATCAAGAGATTTATGACTCTTTTCCCGTTGAGGCCTTAATGTCTATCAATTCCAATCTTGATGACACCCCGTGGTTTGCGAACATTGCAAACTACTTGGCGGGTGGTATTCTCATCGAAGGTTAACATCCCAACAAAAGAAGAAGTTCTTTAAAGATATTAAGACTTACTTTTGGGATGACCCTTATCTCTTCAAACAATGTGCTGATCTGATTATTCGTCGGTGTGTTGATGGACCCGCAGCTTTAGACATTCTCGAAGCTTGCCATAAAGGACCCACCGGTGGTCACTTTGGTCCTAACTACATCGCGAAGAAAGTATTTGATTCGGGATTCTATTGGCCCACCATTTATCGTGACGCTCACGAAATGGTTAAAAATTGTGATGCTTGCCAACGCCAAGGAAAGATCACACAAAAAGATGAGATGCCTCAAAATTTCATTCAAGAATGTGAAATCTTTGACGTATGGGGCATCGACTTTATGGGGCCATTTCCATCATCCAAAGGGAACAAGTACATCCTCGTAGCCGTTGACTACGTTTCTAAATGGGTTGAAGCCGCTCTCCCTACGAATGACGAGAGGGTGGTTGTGAACTTTATGAAGCAACTTTTTGCTCGATTCGGTGTTCCTCGTGCTATCATTAGTGACTGCGAGACTCATTTTTGCAATGATCAATTTGCTCGAGTCATGGCTAAGTACGGTGTCAATCAACGTCTTTCCACCGCTTATCATCCTCAAACAAATGGTCAAGCCGAGATATCTAACCGTGGATTGAAGTGAATTCTTGAGCGTACTGTGGGAGATCATCGTGCCTCGTGGGCTGATAAGTTAGATGATGCTTTGTGGGCTTTCCGTACCGCATATAAGACCCCGATTGGTTGTACACCTTATCGTCTTGTGTACGGGAAGGCATGCCGCCTCCCTATCGAGCTGGAACATAAGGCATACTGGACCTTGAAGTGGGTCAATTTCGACATCAACAGAGTCGGCGATCTTCAGAAGATTCAACTCAATGAGCTAAATGAACTAAGGAATGAAGCTTATGAGAACTCATTGATCTACAAGGAGAAGACCAAGATCATCCATGATGCTAGGATTAAGAACCGAGAGTTCCACGTTGGTGATCAAGTTTTACTCTTTAACTCTCGGTTGAAGATCTTCTCAGGCAAGCTGAAGAGTCGTTGGTCTGGTCCATTCACCGTCTTCAAAGTCTTCCCATATGGCACCATTGAGCTTTCTCAGCCAAATGGGCCCAATTTTAAGGTGAATGGCTAGCGCGTGAAGTTGTACTTTGGTGAGGACATCTCTCATGAGATGATTCCATCCCTCACCACGTTTCCCTTGAATTAGTTCTGGGCCGAGTCAGGCTCGTGACTCGGTTAACAAAAACAAGCGCTTCTCGGGAGGCAACCCGTTGATCTATCCTTTACCGTTTTCATAATAAGTGTAGGGGGAGCCCCGTATGTGTTTGTTGTCTTGTTTCTTATAATGTGCAGGGATTAAAGCTTCAAAGAGCACTTTTATGACATTTGAAGAACCGTGATCCCGTGTACCCGTCTTCCTGGTTCTATCCTAAACTATCGTGATTCAATATTTCATATCTTATATGTTCACATTGAAATCACTATAGTTGTCCTTTCCTTAGCAAGATTTAAACAAAGTGCACAATGTCCTAAGTGTAGGGGAGTTTACTCCCACATGCTTAAACATTGAGGACAATGTTTACATCAAGTGTAGGGGGACTTCTATCGAAGTAAGTGGGCTTTTCCATTAATTTGTCCTCATTTTAACCAGAAAATTGCATTTTTCGACATTTTTCAAAATTTTTAATCTATTTTGGCCTAGTAGTTTAGTAGTATTTTCCTTTGTTATCGTTATTTACTTTCTTTGCTAGAATAAAATTTTCAATAATGTGGTTTTAAATTTTTCTAAGTCGTGAATATTTTGACTCAACCCGAGTTTACTTATCTAAGTTTACTCTAGCTAGTATCCTTAACGTGTTTAAGTCAAGTTTTGCTAGGCTTTTATATAGGGAACTTTAAAACGCGAAAGTCTTAACTCTCACGGGTTAAGAACAAGAACTTTTTGCAAGTTCCTATAATTGATCCTAGAGAGTCGTTTATCAAGGGAACTTTAAAATGCGAATTCTAAACTTGAAAAAGTCTAAGAGTTTGCAAGATCCTATAGATGACTCGAAAACCCAAAACTTTGATTTAATTGGCTAAGCATCCACGAGTCTCATTCCTTGAGACTTTAAATTGTGGAGAACGAGAGATGATAGAGTCAATTATAAGTTTTGTATTCTATCATGAATTTATGTGAGTTGATTATAAGCTTTTTCTCCCATCGCTTGCTAATAAATATATTTGCAATAAATAAGGTTGTACGATTTGAAAAGTTACTTAGCTTCTAGCACAAGATCGTTTAAAAGTTGCTCGGTATTAATTAGAGTTCATAGCCAAGGCATAACTTATTGAAGCCGGATGCGAAGATTGGCGAGTCCGAAAAGGCTCTAACAAGGCATGAGGGTTACATTTTGTTGCTAAAGATCCAAAAGTGATGTGAAGAATCATTTATAGAAGGATCGAGACACACGACGAAAAGCAAATACTCCCCAAAAGATCATGGATAAGTCTATCCAAAAAGTCCCTAACAAGGTATGAGGATAAATAGATCCAAGTCCTAAAAGGAGGCGGATCGTTGTATATCAACGTCCAAAATAAAGATTGGAGAAAAATGAAGAAATCGTGGTCCAAGTATGAAGAATCTCTCAAAAACTTCAAGTGAAGAAATTCATATTATAAAGAGAAGACCATAATTTCAAGAACGTCTCTCAAGATTTGAAGTATGAAGTCGCTGCCAAATATCGGTCCGAGAAAGGTCTCAAATCGTGAAGCGAGTTATGCCAATATATGAACATTATGAGGTCCCGATAGGCAGTTTTAAAAGATTTTGTCCTTTAGCTAACTATTGATCAAATCATCCCACTTTATTTTTAGCCAAAATAACTATCGAAATAAGTCAAACAATACATCCTCGTGATCATTCAAGACAAAATTAAAATATAAGAGATACACCTAGGAGTAAAGGAGTCTAAGTGAATAATTAGGCCACATGAGTTCGTGTTAGTTTGCTAACTTATAATAACAATGATCTCGTTTTTAATCTTGGTTTGGGGAACGTGAAACTTGAGGATGATGAACATTCATGACGGCCAAAACCCCAATGTAAGTCTTTGATTTCTTTACTTGTTTTGTACATTTCTATCTTTTTAATCTCCTTAAAGTTTAGTATCTAATAAAGGCCAAAGTGGGTTATCTATGATGAGAAACGTAAACTGTGCTTTGAATTTAATGCATTGCATGAGGGCATTGCAATGGTCAAGTGTAGGGGATGTAATAAGTGTGAAAATGCTTATCCTTTAACCACTTTTTTCCAATAATAACAAGACCAAAACGTATATTTTATGTCGTAAAAGTTGGAATTATGCGTGGTTTGTGTTTTTATTGTGTTTTAGGACCAAAATATAAAAAAGGAAGAAAACATGGGCTATCACGGGCTTTTATCGAAGAAAACGAGAAAAGACGAAGTCAAAAGATCAAGAGTGCAAAAAGAACGGAAGTCCAAGGCCTATTCTGGAGATTTATCGAAGAAAAAGTCTAAAGACGGAAGTTTAATGAAGTCGAAGAACTCAAGTCTAATAGAAGAAGAAAGTTATAAGACAAATTCAATTTGTATCGACAAATCCCGAGACGAAGTCGAGAAAGACAAAGCATTTAAATCGAGTCGAGAAGAAAGAAAGAAGGAAACACATGCACCTTCCCATCTCCTATAAATACCCTCCTAAACACATTAGGAGGGTGTTTAGCTAGTTTATTTCTTTTTTGTCGTTTTCATTTTTAGAGAGAGAAAGTGTTTAACTTTATCTCACTAAAACTTTATCTTTTTTTTCAAATTTAAGCTTTATTTCATCTTTGTATTTGGAATTCATTAATCAAAAGTTCAAGTTTAAGCTTTTAACTTTAATCTTCTTCTACCTTTCTTGATTTTAAATTGTCCTCGATCCGAAATTTTAATACAAGGTGCTTGATTTAGATGTTTTTGTGATTAAAAAGTTATCTTTTTATTCTTTTCTAAGTCTTACACGGATTGAGCTTTGAGCTATTCATGCTTATTGTCTTATTAGTGTTTAGCTTATTGTTTTTAGTTTTCTCAAAAAGTTTAGTCTTTTTAAAGTGTCTTTTATAAAGTTTCCGAATTTAGTATTTCAAAAGTTGTCAAATTTATGCTTATTTATTTGGTTAAGTTTCGGTTTAGTGTTCTTATTTGGAAGTGCTTATTGAGATCTTAGCTTATTCCACCTTTTCGGATTGCTTGGTGTTTCATCGCAATAATAGGGCTTCTAATATTGCGACGGTTTATTCAGACAGCTTATTTGTGATCGCAATAAACCAAGGGGTTATACTTTGCGATCAAGTGCACATCCCCCTTATTCTGATCGTGATTGTGATCGCTCATTGCGACGGGTCTTAAGGTCTTATTAAGACGAAACTCTGCCCAATTTTAGTTAGCCATATTCCGACAGGATCACTTTTATTCCGATGCCTTGAACATTGCGACAAAATTACATTCCGACAGAAGTGTTTCCAGTATTCCGATAGCTTTGATTTCATACATTCCGATAGACTTGATCTTAATTATTCCGATACTGGTCATTCAGATAGATTATTCCGATAGAATTTGTTTACTAATATTCCGATGCCTAATTTGATATTCCGATGGATTTTACTTTGATATTCCGATGGTTTTGTTTTCACCACATTCCGACATAAACATTCCGATGGATTAAGTTTTTAAGTTTTACAAAGTTTTAAGTTTTAAATTCATTACGTTTTAATTTCCAAAAATTGCACGCTTCCCGAAATCTCTATTTTTACCAAGTGTTTTTCTAGTAATTTTTAGTTTAATTTTTAAAGCTTTAATTTTACTCAACGACATTTTCCTATTTGCTTTTAGTTTAAAAATAGATAATCAAACAACCCATTTTATTTTCCACCAAGAACGACCGAGTCGCACTTTCAACCGGAAATCAATTCAAAAAGATCGGAACACCGAATTTTCATACGAGGCAAAACCCTTGTATTAGATGTAAAAGGTAGTTTTGTGGCATGGCCAAAGGAAAAGGTTATTTTTTATCAACAGGTACATACACTTGATTTATAATTCTACATATACATAGATTTTCATATTTAGTTCCATGTTTAATACACGTCTTTTGTTTCTCTACAGGAAACAACACCACCAAATATCATAAAAGCTATTGTTGAAAGTGCACCAAAGATAGGATCTAAGCGCTCGATGAACGTTCCAGCAGGCAGTACATATACGACAATACCTCATATGAAGAAACAAGCTAGGAATAACAAGGCTCAAAGTACTTTACAATATGGTGATTCAAAGTCTTTACAGGTGTGATTCTTTGTGAAAAGTATGTTACTTGAGAATAATAAGACATTACAGTTGTTGATTTGCTTATGTACATTCAATTTTATATATTAATGCAATTAAAATTTGTTTTCCAGAATTTTGTTTTTTGTTTTTATTGAATTCTGAAAGGTTACTAGAAGATGAAACATAGTCACACTTATTATCATTGTTAGTCACATTCCAATGTGTGACTACATATAAAAAAAAGTCACACAAACATACAATTCATGTGACTATTGGATGCATATAGTCACACAAAATACAATTGGCTTAACTTGACAAAGCATATAGTCACACTTATTACTACTATTGGTAACTCTTTGGTTAATTATATGTGACAAACTCAGAGCCATTAGCATGACTTGTGTGACTTCATGTCATAAAAGGTCACACAAACATACAATTCATGTGACTATTGGATGCATATAGTCACACAAAGTACAATTTGCTTGACTTGACAAAGCATACAGTCACACTTATTACTACTATTGGTAACTCTTTGGTTAATTGTATGTGAAAAACTCAGAGCCATTAGCATGATTTGTGTGACTATATGTCATAAAAGGTCACACAAACATACAATTCATGTGACTATTAGATGCATATAGTCATACAAAATACAATTTGCTTGACTTGACAAAGCATACAGTCACACTTATTACTACTATTGGTAACTCTTTAGTTAATTGTATGTGAGAAACTCAGTATAATTAGCATGATTTGTGTGACTACATACATGAAAGGTCACACAAACATACAATTCATGTGACTATTGGATGCATATAGTCACACAAAATACAATTTTCTTGACTTGACAAAGCATACAGTCACACTTATTACTACTATTGGTAAGTTTTTGGTTAATTGTATGTGACAAACTCAGTACCATTAACATGATTTGTGTGAATACATGTCATGAAAGGTCACACAAACATATAATTCATGTGACTATTGGATGCATATAGTCACACAAAATATAATTTGCTTGATTTGACAAAGCATACAATCATACATATTTCTACTTTTGGTAACTCTTTGGTTAATTGTATGTGACAAACTCAGTACCATTAGCATGATTTGTGTGACTACATGTCATAAAAGGTCACACAAACATACAATTTATGTGACTATTTTATGCATATAGTCATACAAAATACAATTGACTTGACTTGACAAAACATACAGTCACACTTATTACTACTATTGGTAACTATTTGGTTAATTGTATCTGACAAACTCAGAGCCATTAGCATAATTTGTGGAAGGTCACACAAACATACCCTCCATGTAACTATTTGATGCATATAGTCACACAAAATACACTAATCACATAGTAAATGTCACACATATTATATATTCATTTTACAAACTTATAAACAGTAGTCACTCTTAAAAAAAACTCCTGTAACTGTAGAGTGTTTACCGTCACACATATTCACTAAAACACCAAATATTCTACCTAGTTCGTCACACATTTTTTAGTATTGGTCACATTTTCTTGTTGGTTATCGTCACAAAGATCAGATCGTGACCGTAGGGTACCTACGGGCGCACCTTTAGCCACAAAGACTAAAAAAACCGCGTGTGGCTGTATGCCTACCGTCACTCGTTTTGAGTGTGACGGATACCATTTTTTGTACTAGTGGCAAGATATTAGAAGAGATGTTATCATGGCTCTGATTATCATAAAAGTTGCGATAATATGATAAGGAGTAATATGTTTTCCTTGTCCTTTGTCATCAGCATAAGTACATATACATTGTGTAGGCTTGAACACAAGATAAGAATTACAGCTACGTAACTAATCAATCAGTCATTGTTAATGATTGACAACTAATGACACCATATGACACCAGACAGTTCAGTGTAAACTATTCTTTTAGCATAGAGTCAATTAAACAATCACAACCACCCATTTTTTTTCATCTAACAAAAAACTCACTTTATTAAGAATTAAATATCTCACAAATCATTAATCATTGAGCAAAACGAAACATATCATCGGGACGAGAACTAAATCATCGTTCTATCGATGGCACATGTATATACTTTCGATGAACTTTTTTTGTCTGAGAAAACCATATATGATTCGTACTACGAATCATATATGATTTTCTAAAGTCAAATGACTCGTATCACGAATCACGAATCATATATGATTTGTATATGATTTTCTGAAAAACTATATGATTTTCTGAAATCACATATGATTTTAGAAAATCATTTATAATACGTGATACGAATCATATATGATTATCTCGGAAAAAAAGTTATTCGAAAGTTTATACATGTGTTACTTTATAGAAGATGATTTAATTCTCGTTGTAATGATATTTTGTCACTTGACGATTCACCGTTTGTCAGATATTTATTTTTTTAAAAACATTTAAATAATAGGTTTGACTGAATATGATTGATTGATGTGATTTATGTTATACATTGATCTTCACTCTATTTAAAAGAGCCAAAAGTTCATTGAAGTCCTATCTTTTTGCAAAGTCTTTATGGACTAATCTACACCATCCAACCCATTTACATCCAAGGGCCCAAATTAAAACATGATAATTAAACAAACCCTTCCCCCTTATATCCCACAATCGTTTTTTTCTCATCCACCCACCACAGATCTCGCACACCAACCACCATCAGCCACAACCGTATATTTCGATCCGATCAACCATAATAATACCTAATTCTGGTGAGATTCACAAAACCCACCATTACCAGAAGAGTGTCATATAGAGCATGACGAGTAGTGTGCTTCTGCTTCTGCTTAAGAAGCACCAACTGATCTTGCATTGCTGAAAACTCATTCCTCATTATATGTTCACTGTCCTGAATAGCCGCCTCACTTACACCTTCCTCTAATAACCGTTGCCTCAACTTCTCTGCGGACACTGTAATACCACTGTTGGTCCACTAGTTGTAGATCATACAGCCTGATAAGGATGTGTTGGGTCAAAAAGTTGATGTGGCAGAAACTCAAAAATGAAGAAAACATGAAGGCATTTGTCTAAGCGTTGACAAGCGTATTCTAGGTGTTGTCAAGAACAAATCAGGCGTTGACAGAAGCAAGCATTGTCACATGCAATCCAAACATTGACAAGAAGCCTTTGGAAGCTTCTATTTAGATAAATGTGCAGAATATATTTTGTATATGTTTATTTGAATAGAAGATTTACATGTTTATTTGATATTATCTCTTGTAAACCCTAGTCCTTACACTATAAAAGGAACCATGGGTATTAGGTTTATTCATAACTTTCATATATAATGTAAACCTAAAGCGTGTGTCGACTAGACGTGGGATTCAATGTATACACGTCTAGTGATTGTTGATTATTAATATAATTAGCAATCTATTTGTTTTCATTCATGTGTCTTGTGTCTAAACACCTTGTTAATATGTTGTGTTCTAATTCCGCTTTGATTATCTAATCATATGAACATGATGTATTCCTAGTAGCTAAAAGATAGAGGAAACCAAGGTTTCCACAGTTGGTATCAGAGGCTCGTGGCTCGTGATGCTAGTACCAACAAGGTGTTCGTGTATTGTGAAGAAGAAGAAAAATCCGTCTAGGGTTTTTCTGGACGTTTTTGTGTGCGCAGTAGTATTCAGAAGGCCATAACTTTTTATTGAACCGTTGGATCGCCACGAAAATGTTTGTGTGTGTTCTACACACATATATCTAGATATCCACCGGAGGGATTGTCGAGATCTATCACCAAGAAAAAGTTATTAAGCGTCAAAGTCAGCAGTGGTCATATGCTGTTTTCTGTGAACAGATATAGTAAAAACGCGATTTCTCCTTCGTTAACCGTTGGATCGTCGTGAAATTTGATCTGTAGGTTCTTGACACTTGTGTCAAGGATATCACCGAAGGGATCTTCGATCGGATCTCTCATGAAGAAGATATTTGATGTCAAAGTTCACTGCAGTTTATGGTTTTCACATAAAATCATGATTTAGGGTTTATAAAACCCTAGATCTATTACCCGCTGACATGTGTTATTTAGACGCTGATAGATGTTGGTGTGACGCTGATAGATGTTGGTGTGACGCTGACAAGGGATGGATGAGACGCTGATGGCCAGGCACTGACAGGTACAAAGTTGGCGCTGACAGTAATAAGTTAAGCGTTGTTGGGAAGCGCTGACACTTGTTGTCCGGTATATAAATTTTCAAACGCTGACAAGTGTTGTACGATATTGGAAAACACACAGTGTTGATATCTTGGACAGTGAAGGATATTGGACAACAAAAGGAATAGCTGCTGTTTGGGAAATTGACACGATTTTGGCACACAAAAAGAGGTATTTACACACGAAGGTACATGGGATCTCCGTTTCTATACAGAATATCAATTTGATATTCATGGCTCGGATATTTTTACAAGGAGTAAATGATTTTTAAGTAAGTTAGCAACCATTCATGAAGACTTTGATTGATAAAGAGTTATTCGCTAACAACTTTTACATATGAAGATATTGGTTCATTAAGACTTGTAATGAAGAGGTGTTGTCTTAAGGGGAAGAGTTCTTATGGTAAGTTTGATGTTGAAGTTAGTTTTCACAAATTTGTTTTTCTTATTTAGGTGAGCAATACACCTTGTCTCTGTACTAAATATATTGTTACAGCGTACGACTGGCTCATAGTCGTTAGGTTACCAGTTCCCATGTAACAAAAACTATGGTGAGCAATACACCTTGTCATTGGACTAAATATATTGCTATAGCGTAGATTGGCTCATAGTCGTGAAGGTTACCAGTACCCATGTAACAAAAACTTATGGGTGAGCAATACACCTTGATCATTGGATCTAAATATATTGTTATAGCTAACAACTGGCTTATAGTTGTGCGGTTTTTGTTGGTTTCAGTTCCCGTTCTTACCAATAAACTGAGCCTCCTTTTGCAATGAAAGAGTTGCATTTTTCTCTAGTCGTTTCGCGACTAGGGGAAGAGTTTATCGACTAGTGAGCGATTGGGTGAAAGAAATACAAAGTTTGGGTTATTCTGCTTCTACATCAAAATTATTGTACTTATTTTTCTTCAAGATCATTACACAGAGCCTACATTTGGAGAATCTTCAAGATTTCATACATTGTTTACTTCCCTGTTGATGTGACAAAAAGGGGAAGACATACGTGCTACAATTGAGGGGAAGCAATTTGAAGATGATGTACAACTTACAAGAGATACACAAACAGTTTTGCCGACATCAACTAGGGGAAGATTGTTGGGTCAAAAATTTGATGTGGCAGAAACTCAAAAACGAAGAAAACATGAAGGCATTTGTCTAAGCGTTGACAAGTGTATTCTAGGCGTTGTCAAGAACAAATCAGGCGTTGACAGAAGCAAGCATTGTCACATGCAATCCAAGCATTGACAGAAACATTGACAAGAAGCCTTTGGAAGCTTCTATTTAGATAAATGTGCAGAATATATTCTGTATATGTTTATTTGAATAGAAGATTTACATGTTTATTTGATATTATCTCTTGTAAACCCTAGTCCTTACACTATAAAAGGAACCATGGGTATTAGGTTTATTCATAACTTTCATATACAATGTAAACCTAAAGCGTGTGTCGACTAGACGTGGGATTCAATGTATACACGTCTAGTGATTGTTGATTATTAATATAATTAGCAATCCATTTGTTTTAATTCATGTGTCTTGTGTCTAAACACCTTGTTAATGTGTTGTGTTCTAATTCTGATTTGATTATCTAATCATATGAACATGATGCATTCCTAGTAGCTAAAAGATCAAGGAAACCAAGGTTTCCACAGGATGGTGAACGACTTTTGTAATCAAAAGTCTATTCACAGAGAGACTCTAATGAAACACAAAGTATTAGGGCGGAATATACTAAGAACAAGAAGAAACATTATAACTAGATAAATAACTTGATCCTTTCTAAGGATTTCTATTATATTGATATGAAATGAAAACTGGTGAAGGTGTGTCTAACCCTTCTGCCAATGGGTTCCTTTTATACTACAAGGAAACCCTAACTACATTAATCATAAAACATGTAACAGTTGATATGCATATTCTTTCCTAAGATATCTCATGCATATCCTAACAAACTACTACAAATAATATTGTTTGACCTTACTACTAGTCTAGGAGCACGTGTTGCTTCAACTACTACCAGGACCAGGAGGAACTACATACCTCTAAGTTCACCTATTAAAAAATAACATATTACATAGGTCCTAACAATTCTCCCCTAAACTTGAATTTGACTGGTTAAGTTCATGTTTCTTGGTAGATCTTGTAGAAACAGCTTGAGGATTGAAATAGCATAACCATAGCAGCAAAAGAACCATCATCAGCAAAAACACAAATCATGCTGCAACTAAGAACTCTGAGAAGCTTCTTGAAAGCTTGGAAAATACCTGCACTTATTGAATCTTCACAGCAACATGAGCAGATGTGATAAGCCTTTACCAAGTAGCTGCTCGCTCTTGGGCTAGCTAGTCTTTGTGGTGGAATCAAGCATCACCTTGGGAGACCAGAACCCAACCCAACTCTTAGAACGTAAATCAATGGTGAGTGGGAGTACCATGATGATTTTGGGCAAATCATCACAGCCGTCAACGGATTTGAATAAAGTCTTTACTAGAAGTCGTACCCTCCTAGACTAGCCAACTCTTAGCAATGAAGCATCGGTGAGCGGAAAACCCTATAGCTTTGAGCAAGCTATTACAGCTATCAACAGATTTGATGTATGTCTTTACCAAGAGTCGTACCCCCTTGGACTAGCCACTCTTCAGTCTAGGACCAAGGCGAGTGAACACCATCCAATTTTGGGTAAATTAGCAACCATCAACGGATTTGATAATCACACTAGAGCCGTACCCTCATGGTGAATCAACTCTTTCTTGTCTGTGAGACATGGTGAGTTGAACACCATTTGTTGTGTGGAAAGATTACAACACCAGAAGTATACCTCAAACCAGCCCACGTGTGAAAAGTTGTCTTAATGGAAAAGTATAAGCAGATATTATATAAAAATATATTATTATTTTTTTTCAAATTATGAGAGTGTTAGTCACCTATCACTATATATATGGGTGAAAAGAATGTAAAAGAAATCAAAAGTATAGGACAAGCATACCAAAGACTAACCAGAAGCGACAACCTTGTCTGCATGGACCCGAGCGTGAATGGATTCAACTAATGTGGTGGCCATAGCAGACTCATTACCAGATGGAGCATTTGACACCACCAAGTGATACTCCAACATAGCTTCCATAGTAGCAATGTTAAGGGGATACTCCTGATCAACAAGCATGAACACTCTAGCATCAGATTCTAACTCCAACACATGTACTCCACACCCAGCATACAACTTTCACCTAGAAATGACCCAGCGGGGTTGTTCCGTCCATACCCTAGCACTAGGAGTACTAGGAGGACAATCCAACATAACCTTCAAGTCCCCCCCCCCAAAGGACCAAACTAGGCCAGGAAGGGACAACACTAGGAGTTGCAGGGATAACAGCATTAACCAACCCATAAAGAACCATAAGATCTTGACGTTCCACCCAATATAATATACTTTGCAGTCCTGAGAAATATTTATGGTGGTAATCACTTGTCTTGATCATATGAGTAAATGTGCCAGCAATAATGGGGGATGGTTGAATTTCCCAATGCACAACCCTCCCATGACCAAGTGGGATATCATCATCGTTGTTATAAGTGGCATCAATTAAGTGTACAGGATCCCTCTTCTCTCAAAGAACAGCCTTGCCACGGCTAGCCTTGTTCTTGTGAATAGACTGGTGAGGTGTAGGTGAAGAAGGAGATGGTTCCTCCTTGACCTTGGCCATAGTAGCAGTAGCAACACCAGAAGGAGAGGTCTGGTCATCATCCTGAATGGTCAAGTCAAAAAGTATGGGAGTGGTAGCAGCTTCATCAATAACAGGTGTAGGGGTTGGCTCAGTAACTGGTGGAGGAGTAGGACCAACAACAGGGGTGGTAGTAGCTTCAACATTAGATGAAGGGGTTGCAGCAACACTTGGAGAGGGACTAGATGGAACAGCAGAAGTACCCTCATCAATATTTGATGTATCAGAAGTACCGCCATCATTTGCACCGAAGGATGGAGTTGGGGCAGCCCTAGGAGTGGGGGTTGGAGCAACAAGAGCAGGTGGGCGAAATGTGGCATTGGCGGGCCTCTTCATGTCTTTCTGCTAAATCATCTTGTTGTACAACTCCTTAAGATCATCATCAGATAGCTTCTTGACCCTCTTCATAGGCTATCCATATGTAAAATAAGCGCCAGATTGATTCTTCACATACTGCTGCATGATCTTCTTCTGTTCAGGATAAGAAAGTGGTCTGTTGCGGCGAATTTGTCGAAGTTGAGCAGTCAAATCTTTCCTTTGCCTTTGAACCAGAGACATAGCCCGACGAACACAATTCCCTTGGTTCACATCCTCACCCAAGACATCAGTGAACTGAGAGACATCAGATGTGAGAATGGTAACCACATCCATTCAGTCAGCGTTGTCCCAAAACATCGCATTGTACTTCACCTGTTCATGGCGTTGTTTCCTTAAAGCTTCATCATCAGCCGCAGCCACAGCCTCCTGCTCAAAATCCGCATGAAATCTTTGTGCAGCCTTCTCTCCCAACCTTTCTTCATCCAGTTGCTTGCGGGTTCTCTTTCTAGGAGGGGAGGGTGCATCAGTCATTGGGGCTTTACCCTTGTCAGCATGAGAGGGAACATGAGTTGAAGTTGAAGGACCAGAAGTGTCAGTCCTTGGCACGGGGCCAACACCATATGTCGGAATTCTGGAAGCACTAGAAGGAGCAGGTATGTCGTCACTAGGCTAGGCTACAAAGGCGGCGTTGGCCAAAACAGTAAGACCATCTTCCTCTCCCTCATTAGAATCAAATAGTACCAGCTTCTTCTTTTATCGCTTCAAAAACTTCTCCAAAGTCTTTACCCGGTCAGGCAAAGGGAGCACAAAGTCCCTAGTGAGCTTGCGGTGCTTTTTGAGCTCTTCCTCCAAAGATAGAATCTTAGCATAGTACCTGTGCACCAAAGCAAGTAAAGAAGTGAGAGTAACTGGTTCCTCAGCTTCCCCACCAAGAGGACTTGGCTTTGGGGATGATTCATTGGGACCAGAAGCAAAGGACTGGTCAACCTTATGAGCATGAGAATCTGGCACAAAAGAGCTAGAAGGCTCCTCAGTAGAAGGGTGAACAGGACTAGGAGGTGGAGTGTCAAGAAAGGGAGACACATGTGGGATAGCAGAAGAAGTAGCATTCAAGGTAGACGGCATTTCTACCATCACCTCTGGAGCAGGTTCCTCAACCTCCACATGAGGTTCCCCAGCAACAAGATCCTCCTCCTTCATTGGATCATCAACCAAATTAGGTTCCTCCTTGGCTTCATCAGCCGGATGAACCTCATTGGGATCCACGTAGGCAATGCCCAACATAGCAGGAGTGAGAGGCCTTTCAGGACCAAGAAATCCAAGCTTCATGTTAGCATACACCTTAGGAGTGAGTTTATAAGGCATAAATTCTTTTCTATTTCTAGGCAGACACATGAGAATCTAATGTATAAACCTAGGATACATAATAAATTTCTTTTTCAAACCACCAAGATTGTTATAATACCATCTAACAGATAACGAGAGAAGTTAAATCTACGACCTTGGGCGAGACAAATCAAACCTATAGCAAGGGATATGGGAAATGCATCCCAACTCCCAGCTTTGGGACTCAAACAGTGAATCAAGAAGTGGACAAGAAGCTTCCATTGAGGTGAAAAATGATTTTTCTGAAAATTAAATTTTCCCTCATGGTTGTACCCATTGGAAGCCATCCCATCCAAAACTTCTTCATTAGTGAGGAAAACAATGCCATCATCATCCTGAAGATGAAGGGCAGACCTAATGGAGGCTTCAGTCACCACATAGGAACGACCATCAATGGTGGCATGAATCTCCAAAGGACGACTCAAGACTTCTTTAGTTTCAGTCGTGTCCCAGAACTGGCGTATGAATGAGTCATAAACAGTGGGACAAACAGTTAGAGCATACTTGATGTGAGATGCTTCTATGAACTCTAATATTTCTAGAAACTCCTCTCTCTTTGGGCCTTCATCGAGGTAGGCGACCTTGTTGTGATCATTCTTGTATTAAAGAGCAGCCATGGATGATGATTGAAGATTGAAAGGTAATGCTAGAAGATGGTTGAGGGTAGGAGCGTGTGTGTGTGTGTTTGGAAGTATGATAAGTGAGTCAAATGATCCCATTAACCATAAATAATGCTTAGTGAGACTATTCATTGACCCCTAATTATAGGGGTTGCCCTTTCCAAGCTAAGGCATTAATTGTGTGTAACCACTTGCCCTTTAATCCATTAATATCTAATCCCAATTACCAAAAATATATAAATGGAGGCACCAGAAGTAACTTAAGTTGACTGAAAGTCAAAATGGCTAGAAGTCAACGCTAGTAGCAGCGAGTGGTCAACAAATGTCAACATAATGAACAGTGATCCGAAGAGATACTAGAAGCCAAACACAAGTGGATAAGGAGAGCTATTGACCCACTAGGAGCAGAAGAGTGTCACTAGGAGTAACCAAATCCTTCCACAAGAAGTTGCACACACAACAAAAACCCATGTATAATATCGAAAGAAGCTACCAAAAGTAAGAATGTACAAGTATACATGTACAACAAGCCTCCCCTCAATCCTAGACTTTAAGGATTGACCATACCAATGTGAAACACCAAGTGGTTGAAACTTGGACCATCAAATGCTTTAGTCAACAAATCAACAACATTATCATCCGTATGTACCTTGAGAACCTATATCAACTTCTTTTCATTGGCATCACGTATAAAACGGTGCTGAATCTCTATACGCTTGGTTCTTTGATGAAAGACCGGACTCTTCACAATGTAGATAGTGCTTTGATTGCCAATGAAGATTTTGGTGTTCATAAAATTGAACCCATAGTCTAACATTTGGTTTTGTATCCACAAGACTTGTCCACACAACTAGTAGCAGCTACATATTCAGCTTCTGTGGACGAAGTAACTACTATGGTTTGTTTCTTACATTGCTATGAAATAAGCCTGCGTCCCTAAAACTCACAACCACCAGTAGTTGACTTTCTATTATTATTAACACCTGCATTGTCACTATCACTATAGGCTTCAAGAACAAAAGGGGATTCCCTTGGATACCATAAGCCTATCTTAGGTTGTGCCTTGATATACTTGAAGATTTTCTTGACAGCATCCAAATTTGACACGGTAGGTGCCACCTGATGTCTAGAACAAGCACTAAGTGCAAACATAATGTCTGGGCGTGAAGCTGTCAAATACATGAGTGAGCCTATCATTGACCTGTACAAATGAACATTAATAGGAGGATCCGACTCATTCTTGATTTTGACTTTAGATACCTCATAAGGTGCTGCCGCTGGTCTAAGAGGTTCCACATCAAATTTCTGAATAATGTCATGAACATATTTATCTTGACTAATGAAGATACCATCCTTCTGCTGCTTGACTTGGAGCCCAAGGAAAAATGTTAGTTCGCCCATGGCACTCATCTAAAATTCTCCTTTCATCAGTTGTTCAAACACATCACACCATTCCTTCTTAGTAGACCCGAAGATAATATCATCCAAATAAACCTGAACAAGGATGATGTCTTTGACATTCCTCTTAAGGAACAATGTTTTGTCAATAGTACCTCTTCTGTAGCCATGCTTCAACAAGAAAGTAGATAGACGCTCATACCAGGCTCTAGGAGCTTGATGAATACCATAAAGAGCTTTGACAACCTTGTAGACCTTCTTAGGATGAAGTGGATCCACAAAGCCCTTAGGTTGAGTGACATATACTTCTTCGTCAATCTTTCCATACAGAAATGCACTATTGACATCTATTTGAAATACTGTAAAGCCAATATAAGAAACAACGGCAAAAATAGACGTATGGCCTCAATTCGTGTAACATAAGGAAAAACTTCATTATAGTCAAGGCATTCAAGCTGAGTGTGGCCCTGTGCTACTAGTCTTGCCTTATTCCTCACCATAATACCCTGAGAATCTTTCTTGTTTTTGAGAATCCATTTGGTACCAATTGCTGTCTTTCCATATGGTAAATCAACTAGGATCCAAACATTCTGAAACAAGAATTTTTGCATCTTTTCCTGCATAGCTTCTACCTAACTTTTATCCTCAAGAGAATGTGAGACAGACCTAGGTTCCACCTGTGACAGAAAATAAGAAAACAAACAGTGAACAAAATATGTGTGATTATTTCGCTTTTGGTCTTCAATGTAGCTCTAAAGAGCATGATGACCAGAAGTTGCTTTCTTATGCATGCCGTGAGTCTTGACAATAGAACCAGGATCTCCTATGATTTATGTTGTAGGATGCACTTTATGGATCTGTTGAATAGTAGTAGGAGCTACTTCTACTTCTGGTGCCAAGTTAGTAAGATCCCCAATAATGCCATCGTCATATGAAGCAGAATCGAAAATGTGTTCTATTGGTTGCTTATGAATATCATCCAGCTTAGTAGAAGACTTCTTATGATAGTTTCCTAGGTCAGAAGGACCAGAGAACCTAGTTGTGGAAGTTGGATCACTAATAGGACAACCAATAGGAGTTGAACTTGCACTAGGAGTAACAATAGGATCACTAGGAGTAGCTGGTATAGCAGGAGTATCCAAAGGAAACTCAAAGCCTCCTTGGGTGCCGCAGTAGTAGCATCTTGTTGTTGCTTAAGCAGTGTATCAAGAGCTCCTTGTGAGTCAAGAATGTCTTGTGAAGTAGCACCATCAGGAGTAGCAGAGGTGTTGGGAGCAACTATTGTGGAATAGGATGGTATGACAAAAATGTCATCATCCTCATCTGAATCTGAAAAGCTAGTAGTAGCACCTGCATTAGAAGACACAAATACTTGTGGACCTGCATGTTGGTTAGTTTTGAAAGGAAAATATCCCAATGAGTCGCTAAGATAATCAAGATCAAAATACCATAGGACCTTTGCCTTGGATGTTTGTATTCTCCTTAAAGTACCTTAGATTGATAGTTTCAATGACACGCTTGGCAGTAAGATTATACACCCTATAGGCCCTTAAGTGAGCTGAATAACCTACAACGAAGCCTTCATCAGCCTTGCCATCAAATTTCCCCAAACAGTCACTAGTGTTAAGAATGATGACAGGACAACCAAACGGTTTCAAATGAGTAATGCTTGGGACTTTGGCTGTGAGTAGCTCATAGGGGGTCTTCTTATGAGGATTGGTAATGGAAACCCTATTCAACACATAACACGCAGTGTTGACAGCTTAGGTCCAAAACATAGTCGGAAGTTTAGAATCAGCAAGCATGGTTCTTGTAGCTTCTATAAGAGTCCTGTTTTTCCTTTCTACAACACCATTTTGTTGAGGAGTCCTGGCAGCACTGTAGTCCCTTTTGATACCTTTGGAATTGCAAAGTGCTATGAGGTTTACATTCTTGAACTCAGTCCCATTGTCACACCTAATCCCTTTTACCTTCTTGGATAACTGATTTTCAGTGAGGGAAATGAAGTCTTTGAGAATGGAGTAGGTCTCACTTTTAGCAGCCAAAAAGAAGACCTATGAAAACCTGATATAACCATCAGTTTCCACAAGGCAGTAGTGTTTATGGTCAATGCTCTTAATGGAGGTAGGACCAAACAGATCCATATAAAGTAACTGTAAATGTTCAGTTATTAAACTGAGAGCAGTAATGGCTTTGAAGGTTGCTTTGTGCTGTTTGCCTTTGCTGCAAGCAAGGCAATTGATGTCATTCTTAAAAGTTTTGGGAGGTAAACCAGAGACCAGGTTCATATTATCCAGGTTTTGAATGGTCTTGAAGTTTACATGCCCCATCCTCCTATGCCATTTTGTGGCTTCATCTTCTTATGCTTTGGCAACCAAGCAAGCTAGTTGACCAGTAGGATTAACTTCAGTCAAATTGATACTATAGAGGTTGTGTCTTCTTGGAATTTTTAGTAGGACTTGGGATTCATCCGGTAGCTTAAAGTCTTTGGACAACACCAAGCAATCAGTATCCGTAAAGAGGACAAACTGCTTCTTATCACAAATCTGAGAGACAGAGATCAAGTTGAAGTGTTGTAGTGCTTCCACATAGTAAACCTGCTCAAAATTAAGATTAGGAGTCTTAATAGTTCCTTTCCAGAGATTCTC
Source organism: Glebionis coronaria (assembly GCA_025667525.1). NCBI lineage: Eukaryota > Viridiplantae > Streptophyta > Magnoliopsida > Asterales > Asteraceae > Glebionis > Glebionis coronaria. The sequence goes on along the minus strand of CM046879.1, from coordinate 575,382,448 downwards.
CCTTCACCGCCACCAAAGTACACTTTCCCGCCTTGAAATGGTATAAAATTAGTCAAAAGACCTTTGTTCCCTGTCATGCTCCTAGAGCAACCACTATCTACAATTCTAAGAGATGGATCTTGGTATGGATTAATCTACAACAACATAAAAGTATATAACAGTTAGTGTCTTAGGGGGACCCAAACCATTCCTGGCGTGAGTCTACCTTGTGGATCATTATAAGATAGCCATGGAGATTGATGAGATCCACTGTTGTTCTTGTGTTTCCGGGGCATCATATTGGATTTATTTTGTGTCCAAGAACAACCTGCTGAGGGCTTAACAGCAGATCCCAAATTTCCCATCCCAAAATACATTTGGTCTATAGTAGAAGAATTAGGGTTAACAGAATTATGAAAATATTGAAAATAATTGCTGGTTGGTCTGTTAGAGGTACTAAGATTACTTCTCTAACTAGTAGAAGCTGAAGGAGAGGTCCTCCTAGTAGAAGGAAAGGATTGGGCACATGGATTTAGTCTTCTAGAAGCAAAACCACACACCAGTAGCGGTAGTTATTGGTGCACCAGGAGTACCATAAGAGAGATTTCCAGTAGGCCTTTGATCATAAAAATCACAATCTTTAATCAAATGAAATTTACTATCACATAGAAATTATGTTTTAAAAGACCTTTTATTCAAATGACATTGTTTTGTACTGCTATTCTTATTACAAACAATTCTAGAGTAACAACATTCCTAGAAGACATAAGACTAGAATAAAAAGACAATGGAAGTAGCACTAGAAGCAGCAGTGTCATTTGGCTTGGGACTCGAGGGACTTGACTCTTCACTTGAACCACACGGTGCATAGTCACTTGCCTTGTCACTGAAAGTACAAGAGAAAAAGTCATTAGTATTAGTAGAACTTTTTGGAGACTCATGCATATGTGATTCATCCAAGTCTTTATGCATTGTGTAGGCATAAATGTTCCTGTAAGAGGTGGAGGAAAAACATGTATTGCTACAGTTGGTTTAAACCTATTGTAACTAGGTTTTCCCTCCTACTCTTTGTCAGGATCAAAGACACTTGAAAAGTATAAATCAAAACATCATTTGGGCCTATATAGTTTTCAAATCCTAACCCCCTTTTTGTTCTTCCAGACATACTGCTATCTATTAGCTTGGAAAGATTATTTGGTGCTTTTTGCCATTTATCAAACTTTACTAAAGTAGCATCCAGTTTCTCTTGCATATCTTGTTTTGCCTGAATACTCTCAGTATTATGTTTTTCAGTATACTTAAGCAAGTTAGTGGTATTCTCTAAATCAATACTTAATACCCTAATCTTATCCTCGTACTCAAGTTGAGTATTTTGTAACCACTTCTTTTGTTGTTCTAAAGTTTTGAGAGAAATCTTATAAGCTTGAACTTCTAAAAAATACTTGTCATTTTGAGCATTTAGTTCATTGCATTGTGTTAAGAGGTCATAATATTTATCATCACAACCAAGAGAGCAATTTTGTACCTGAGGAGAGATTCCCATTAGAGCAAATTCCTCCGCTTCCTCTGCCTCAGATATGTGACCAGCAATCATAGCAAACACATCAGTAGTAGACTCAATTGTATCCATAGTTGGAGTCGCATGATCATTCCAATTTATCATGGTATCAACAGATACCAAAACTTTCTTTTCCTCCTGAAGCTCTTGAACCTTGAAAGCTGAATACATGTTCTTCACCTGGTCATTTTTATTAGGGCATTCCCTAGCAAAATGTCATTGCTGATGACAGTTGTAGCATTTGACTTTGCTTCTATCAAACCTGGCTGGCTCTCTTGGGTTGTAGCTGAATTTTCTACTAGCTTTCTTCTCAAACTTATTAACCCGGAGAGTAAGCATAGCCATCTGCCACTTGAGGTCTATTTCATCCAAGTCAAGCTTATCAACCTGTTTGAAATCATCAAAAGCTAGTTCCTGTTGTGGATCAACATCAACCACAAAGGAGTGAAGAACAGTTTCTACCATGCTACTGGTCTTGACTTTTGATTCAGGAGTTGGAGTATGTTGTGAGGACAAAGTATAGCTTGGGCTACTGGTATAGGGCATTGGACCAGAGCCCATGGAATTCACAAAGGCAGAATTAGCAGGAGTAGAGTAGGAGTCACACGGGTATCCTCTCACATTAGACTCAATAGTTTTGAGTTTGTAAAATAAGTCATCAAAAGAGAGATACTCAAGTCCTCCTTTTGCTTTTAGAGAGATGACTACTTGGTTCCATGAATGAGGCAGAGCTCTAAGAAACCTGGCATTGATGTCTTTATTTTTTGGTTTGGACCTGAGTTGATTTAATTGACTGAGAATCTTTTGAAACCAGTCTTAGCCTTGATGAAGACCTTCTATCTCAGAAATCTTGAATTCTGTAAATTCATCTCTCAGCATTGATCTGCGCATCTTCTTGGATTCCTCGTTCCCTCCAAATCTTGCCTTGATGTCATTCCAAATTTCCCTAGCATCATCCATGTGATAGAAATCACCCATATGATCATTAGGAAGAGACTGAAGCAAAATAGTTTTTGCTTTGATTTCCTTCTGAACAGTTGTGATTTCTTCATGAGTTTTAGGATCTAGAATGGTGATATTACCATTCTTGTCTCTACCAGTATTCTTCTTGCTGTTGCCATTCTAGACAATCTTCCACAAGTCTAAATCAGTGTTGGTGATCCAGCACTCCATCTTCATGGCCTAGCTGTCATAATCTTCCTTCTTCAGGAGTGGGAATTTCCTATTTGTATTGGAGACAGTAGCAACGATTTGATGTGTTTGCTGTGTTGTGGTGGTGCTTGGTTGTCCTGTTTCATTTGAACTAGAAGCAGACATGTTTCAGTTAGTAAAAAAATTGAAAGAAAATAGTTCTTCTTGTACAGAGACTCTCCCATGCTCTGATACTAGTTGTTTGGTCCACTAGTTGTAGATCTTATAGCCTGTTAAGGATGGTGAACGACTTCTGTAATCACAAGTATATTCACAGAGAGACTCTAATGAAACACAAAGTATTAGTGCGGAATACAAATACTAAGAACAAGAATAAACCGAATAACTAGATAAATAACTTGATCCCTTTCTAAGGATTTCTATTATATTGATAAGAAATGAAAATGGTAAAGGTGTTTCTAACCCTTCTGCCAATGGGTTCCTTTTATATTACAAGGAAACCCTAACTACATTAATCATAAAACGTTTAACAATTGATATGCATATCCTTCCTAAGATATCTCTTGCATATCCTAACAAACTTTTACAAATTCTACTACTAGACTAGGATCACGTGTTGCTCCTACTACTACTAGGACCAGGAGGGACTACATACCTCCTAGTTCACCTATTATAAATCACCTATTACATAGGTCTTAACAACCACCTATAGGATCCATTAATTTAGTGTTAGACATTCGAGAGAACATGCCTTTCACAGCCTGTAAAGCTTCCATCCACGCTAGGCGATCCTCCCTAGTATATGCCTTCAAATGAAGCCTTTTTGTCCTAGTAAAAATGAAAACTCTTTTGTAACAAATCCATGGTGACTCATGTATGAGTCACCGTGACTCATGTATGAGTCATCTTGGTGACTCATACATGAGTCATGGTAACTCATACATGAGTCATATATGAGTCATGATGACTCATATATGAGTCTTGGTGACTCATATATGAGTCATGGTGAGTCATATATGAGTCGGTGACGAGGTCGCCGGAAAAGTGGGTTCTTATGAAAGTCGCCGAAAAATGATGGATTTGTTGTAGAAGTCCATGGAGAACTGGGTTTGTTATGGAACTCGCCGGAAATTGATGAATTCTTGTGGATCTTTTCGAAAAATGGTGGATTTGTTGTGAAAGTCGTTGGAGAACCGCGTTTGTTGTGGAACTCGTCGGAAAATGGTAGGTTTGTTGTGGTGGTCGCGGGAAGAATGTCGGGTTGTTGTGGTGGTCGCCGGAAAATGGTGGGAGATGAGGTTGTTGTGGTGGTCGGCGGTTAGGTGGTTGAGGAACGGGATCCATTTTTAATTTTTTTTAATTTTGGTGTGTTGTAAAAATAAAGAAAGTTATATGAAAGGTGCGTTTAATCATAACTTTGGATCATTGTAAGATGGATGATATGGAGTGGTCCATCAAAATTATGTTAAATAAGATAATGTCATATATCTCTTCCTATTTAAAAGATATGCGATATGGATTTTATAAAATTTGAGGCATTTGGTGTTGTTCCATCTCTGTCTTTTGATTTTACTTAATACTAGTATACACTTTTATTATTTGACTGGAGATAAAACTAAATACACATAGGTGCTACTAGCCGTGCACATAATAACCGTAACCGAAACCGTAACCGAAAAAAAAACCGAAACCGAAACCGGTCAACACCGGTTATTGACCATAACCGGTTTCGGTTACGAAATAACCGGCGGTTACTAACCGGTTACGGCTTTCGACTGTTAGCACCGGTTAGTACCGGTTAGTGAGTAACCAGTTGGGCAACCGGTTAGAAAATAAGCGGTTTGTAACCGGTTTTTTTATAGTAACGTTGACATTCACTGTAAGGAAAAAGAAGCAGCAGTGTAGTAGCAGTAGGCACCCAGTTACCGTTTTTTCCATGTACAACGTTTATATTTTGTATTTTTGGGCAGGAAACATTTTTATAAATAGCATGCCAAGTCTAGTTTACTTAATTACATTTTACAAGAATCATATACTCAAAAAAATAATCAAACATTCCCAAATCATACGCACTAAAAAATGGCAACTCAAAATTCCGTTAACGCCGGTTCTACAAATGATCGACCAACGGTTGTTCAAGTACTAGAAACACTCCGGAATAAAGAAATTTGGCAACATTTTGATCTTTGTTTGATGTCAGATAGTACTCATAAGGCTCGTTGTAAACATTGTGGCAAATTCTTGTGGGTCAAATCCAACTTGACGTTGAAGCAACATATCACCAAAAAGCGTTGCACGTCTAATAGAAGTTGAATTTTGATGTATCATGAATAAAAGTTGAAGTATCTTATGAATAAAGGTTGTAGTTTGTGTTTCAATCAAATTTAAAGGGCGTTTGGGTCAACCTGCTGCGGCTGCAACAAAGTTTAAAGGGTGTTCGGGTCAAGCTGCTGCTGCAAAGGGGATGGATAAAATGTTCACTTTCTAGTTTGCTTGTAACTCTTCTTTACTGTTGGTTTGAATTTATATATGTTCTTGACAAGATTGTAGTAGCCAGAGGTTGTTAAAATTTATATTTTAACTACTGTGATGAACACTTGAACTCTAATAGTACACTGATGGTTATTAAACATCATCATTTTGCCAAAAGAAAAAATTTCACACCATCCATTTACACTGAAGGCAAAAAATAAAAAACCGGTTATACCCGGTTTTTCCCACCCTAACCGGTTAGTACCGGTTAGGGTTTTTTATCCTCAAAATTCAACCCGACCCTAACCGGTTTTTGAGACTAACCGGTCAAACCGGGTTTGACCAAAAACCGGTTACGGTTACTACCCTAACCGGTTACAGCAAAAAACCCGATATGTGCACGGCTAGGTGCTACTGCATCCTCATAAAATTTGATTTAACACGTTTGGTAGTCTGATATTGACAAGTTCATGGACAAGCACAGTGGTGCTTTTAACTCGAAATAGCGATGTTTTCTAATGCTCACCTACTTATGTATCGTACCATAAAAGTATCCCAACTCTACCTCCAACAACGACCCTGCAATTTCCAGTTTTATTGCTAAGTTAATTTACTACTTTCTTTCAAGTATTATGCTTTAATTATTTGTTCTTACATGATCATATATACCAAAATGTTCACCGAGGAAAGTTTGAACTACAAAGACATGTATAGGGGATAACTTAATTACCAATAGGGTATGTTGGAGACTTGGAGATGGTTATATACAATGTTTTCAGACTTGGGTCGATCCGTTCTACAATTCGTTGACCCGGTTTCGGCCGTAAAACGGGTTATATTAACTTGGGTTTCATATTTTTGAAACCAGGTTTGAGCGACCCGCGTAACCCGGTTCTCGAGATCTGACCGGGTTTCGAAATTTTCGAGGTTTTTAAAAAAATATATGTAAAGTTTACATATTTGCGACGGAATTTTACTTTTACATATTATATTAGTTAATAAACAACTTATATTTTTAATATACGGATGTTTTTATTATTTTTATATATAATTTTTTTAATTATTAAAAATATAAAAAAAATTAAAAAAAATCGGGTTGATCCGAGTCAACCCGAGTTAATCCGAACCTGATGACTTGATCAGATCAATTTAATAACCGGGTTTCAAGACATTGGTTATATATCAAAAGAACACAAACAACAAAATATTCTATAGAACAATACACAAACGTAATATTGTTTGTTTATGTGTTTATGTCCATCTATTTGACATACCTAAATAAAACGAACCATTTTCAGTTTCTTTGTTAATGAAATTTGTAGGCCTATGTTGTACCTAGGGGTGGCAATTCGGGTCGGGTTTGGGTTAGCGGGTTCGGGTTATCAGGTTGGCGGGTCAGAAAATCCTAACCCAAACCTGACTTATTTAATTAATCGGGTTAGCTATGTCAACTCTAACTTGTTTACACATAACCCGAACCTAACTCATTTAACCCATATATATATAATCGGGTTGACGTTAAATAGGTTACATGAATTGAATAAGTCAAATGAGTTTCGGGTTGACCCATTTAACAAGTTTTATATAGAAAAATAGACACATTACACGTGTTAATATGTTAAATGTGCTTAGGTTCGACTTGTTTAGCCTAGTTAACACGTATGATAAAATATTAATCTTTTTTAATATAAGGAAAAAAAAAATCTTAAACGGGTTGTAAGGTCGATTCGCTTAATTTAAAAACCTAACCTGTTTAATAAACGGGTCAGATAGATCGACCTAAACATGACCTAAGATTTAATATACTCAACCCGAACCTGTTAACTTTCGTGTCGGTTTTAGGTCCAGTTTCGTGTCGAGTCAAAAATTGTCACCCCTAGCTCGGGTTCAAACTTACTTGTTCTGTTGTTCGTAATTTTTCTGGGGAACAACACGAACAATGTTACGCTAGTATCTGGTCGGTATGACTTAGATTCGGTGCGTTTCTGAATACGTGGTAATAGCATAGAAACCGGAGAATATCCATATATATAAGTGGCCGATGGAATATGAGAAACGTGGTTAACCTTACACACGTCACTTTTTTTTTAACAACAAATATAATTAAAACAGTAGCAAGAAGCTAAAAAAAAATTACACAATAACAAATTTACAATCTTTCATCCAAATTATCCAATTAAACTGGGATTTACACCTTATTAGAACACCAACTAATATTATGACACAATTTCATCAAACAAATTAGCCCTTATATTGGACTAAACAAGAGTTGATTATAAAAGCACCAAATCTTACACGCCTCACTAATGTGATTGACCTTTGCTAGCTGGCAATGTTTCTCTGTCGGACATCACATAAACGTTTTTATTAATTGGATCTTGAGTAGACATAGTTTATTATTCGGGGTGTTTGGTCTTGCAACGCTTGTAATGCCGACCGTAAATAGTGTAAGAAAACTATAACACTTTTTATTTATAAATAAAAAAAAATTAATTAATTAAATTAATATAAAATAAATAACGAAATATAAATAACAGAAAAACAAGTATAGAAATAATTATAAAAGAAGGTGATTTGCACACTCTTACAATTGATTGGGACACTAAAAAATGTGTTGTCTTGACATATATACCCTTAAAAAACTAACACTTATATTCACCCTAACAAGGACATAAATGTCAAGATAACATATTTGTGAGTGTGCCAATCAAATTTATGAGTGTGCAAATCACCTCCCAATTATAAACGATAATAAAACAATAAAATAATAGCAAGACTTACTAAATCACCAGCAAGTCGAGGCACGTGTTAGACACGCTTAGCATTAAAGAGCTGAGGCACGTGTTTGACACGATTCCCTTAAAATAGATACCCGTTTGTTTCTCAGGGTACAACAGCCGAAACAGTAAGTTGTACTGTCGGACTTAACAAAACTGCCCGGAATTTTACATTTTCAGATGCGTACTCCATATGTTGAAAATCAATAATAACACTTAATGATTTGATGTCTGGTGACGTATAGTCCCCAACCGGGTCATGGACCCGGCCCACGTGTACTACATGCATCCGGCCCATCACTGATGGGTTGGATTAAATGTCATTTAAGCTTATGAGGTTCGAATGAACAGCGACAACATAGATGTGTGTGGCCCACGGCCCGGTACGGCCGGTACAGGGTTGGACAGAATCACAATTTTATTAGGATTGGGATTTACCACAAAGAAGAGGATATACACTCACCATAATTAGAAGATAACAATAAAACTAATTATGGTACTTATCCTTTACTTGGGGCCGAAGTATCGGTGACAGCCCATTAGGGTTTCACCGCCTATATAAGGAACCCCCAAGGGTTCCACAAAGGTATCACGTTCTTCATACGCTCAACCTATAACCGATTCATAACCCTAAATAGATTACTTACTCTCACGCCGGAGTCTAATCGTGGGATACGTTCCTACGGTAAGCTTAACGCGTGTTGTTTTAGTGTGCAAGGTTTCAGCAAGACATTTACTTCGCACAAGTACAAAAAATGGTATCCGTCACACTAAAAAAGAGTGACCGTAGGCATATAGTCACACGCGGTTTTTTAGGCTTTGTGACCAAAGGTCCCGCGACCGTAGGTACCTTTTGGTCACAAGCTTGTCTTAGTGACCTTAGCTATAAAAAATGGGTGACCAATACTCGAATATGTGTGACAAACTAGGTACAATATTTGGTGTTTTAGTGAATACGTGTGACGGTAAACACTCTACAGTTACACGAGTTTTGTTTAAGAGTGACTATTATTTATAAGTTTGTCACATGAATATACGATATGTGTGACATTTACTATGTGATTAGTGTATTTTGTGCGACTATATGCATCCAATAGTCACATGAATTGTATGTTTGTGTGACCTTTTATAACATGTAGTCACACAAATCATGCTAATGGCACTAAGTTTGTCACATACAATTAACCAAAGAGTTACCAATAGTAGAAATAAGTGTGACTGTATGCTTTATCAAGTCAAGCAAATTGTATTTTGTGTGACTATATGCATCCAATAGTCACATGAATTGTATGTTTGTGTGACCTTTTATAACATGTAGTCACATAAATCATGGTAATGGCACTAAGTTTGTCACATACAATTAACCAAAGAGTTACCAATAGTAGAAATAAGTGTGACTGTATGCTTTGTCAAGTCAAGCAAATTGTATTTTGTGTGACTATACGCATCCAATAGTCACATGAATTGTATGTTTGTGTGACCTTTTATGATATGTAGTCACACAAATTATGATAATGGCTCTGAGTTTGTCACATACAATTAACCAAAGAGTTACCAATAGTAGTAATAAGTGTGACTGTATGCTTTGTCAAGTCAAGCCAATTGTATTTTATGTGACTATATGCATCCAATGGTCACATGAATTGTATGTTTGTGTGACCTTTTATAACATGTAGTCACACAAATCATGCTAATGACACTGAGTTTGTCACATACAATTAACCAAAGAGTTACCAATAGTAGAAATAAGTGTGACTATATGCTTTGTCAAGTCAAGCAAATTTTATTTTGTGTGACTATATGCATCCAATAGTCACATGAATTGTATGTTTGTGTGACTTTTTATGACATGTAGTCACACAAATCATGCTAATGGCACTAAGTTTGTCACATACAATTAACCAAAGAGTTACCAATAGTAGTAATAAGTGTGACTGTATGCTTTGTCAAGTCAAGAAAATTGTATTTTGTGTGACTATATGCATCCAATAGTCACATACAATTGTATGTTTGTGTGATCTTTTATGACATGTAGTCACACATTGTAATGTGAATAAGTGTGACTATGTTTCATCTTCTAGTAACCTTTCAGAGTTCAATAAAAACAAAAAACAAAATTCTGGAAATCAAATTTCAATTGCATTAATATATAAATTTGAATGTACATAACCAAATCAACAAATGTAATCTCGTATTATTCTCAAGTAACATACTTTTCACATAGAATCACATTTGTAAAGACTTTGAATCACCGTATTGTAAAGTCTTTTTAGCCTTTTATTCCTAGCTTGTTTCTGCACATGAGGAATAGTCGTAAATTTACTGCCTGCTGGAATGTTCATCGAGCACTTTGATCCTATCTTTTGTGCACTTTCAACAACAGCTTTTATGGTATTTGGTGGTGTTGTTTCCTGTATGGAAACAAAAGTCGTGTATTAAACATTGAACTAAATATAGAAAGCTATGTATATGTAGGATGATAAATCAAGTGTATGTACCTCTTCCAAAAAAATAACCTTTTCCTTTGGCCATGCCACGAAACTACCTTTTACATCCTTAACAGTTTTTAAACCATTATTTCCGGCATTAGGTATGATTGCTGCATCCACTAAGGATTCATCAACCGAAACTTTGTAGCAATTTTTTGGTAGTGGTTGGTTATGAATCATTACATTGTCTCCATCCTTAGACTTGTATACCCTACCGTTACCAATGATAATTTTCCTAGATATGTTCCACAGTTTGCACTTAAATGTCTGAAGAAAAAATGTTTACATGCGTTAATGACAAATAAATTAAACAAGTAATTAAATGTAAAATGATGAAATACTTACATCTGGTAGTGATGGTGGAGACTGATTTACTTTTGATTTAGAAGGTGTACGCTTCTTTCGTAATGATGCAATAGGTACGTCTTGTTGTGGCGAGGGAGACAGATTTTGTTGTGATCCAAAAGCTGGATAAATATCTTCTTGAGATTGGGAATTTTGAAGTGGAGACTTCTTTTCCAACGATGCTGTCTTATTTTTGCTAACCTAGTTCTAGTAGGTGCCTGCATATATACATAACACAGTAAATAAGTTATGTATAGTAGAATTTAGAAACCAAACATGGTTTTTTTATAACTTACCTTCTTTGTAGTTGTAGTTGCAACTGCAGTTGCATTGCATTGTCCAAATCTTTGTTCGAAGTTGCAGTTGTCTTAGACATTAGAAATAACACACCCTTCTGAAGTCCACCACCACTGATCGACGTCCTTTGCTCTTCACTAGGTATTTTGCTTAATGCATTATGTTCTAGTTGTAATACCTGCAATATATAAGTATGTTAATTGTTAATGGTATTACAGACTGAAAATCATCAAATCAAAATTAGAAAACTAGTCTTACATTTGACTGACTTGGCATTAACTCGGCTATATTAACCCCTTGTGAAGACATAGCTTTCAACATTTTTTCAATAGTTTCCTGTGTTTGTGACATCTTGGTGGTTAATTCAGCGACTGCATCCTCTTTTTCTTTATGCGACTGTCTCTCCTTCTCAAGTTCATTTTCAAGCAACGCAATTCTTACATCAGTTCCTTGTTTCCTTCTAGGTAGATCAAAGAACTTCCTGCACGTAACTCTGCCTCTCACTCCTCGTGCATACCCTCCCTTTTCCTTTCCTAATACATGTGATAATGAATTTGAGCCACTATCAACCGTCAAGGTTCCATCTCTGATCTGTTCCTCTGCTTCCAGCAGCACACAAAAAATGGTAAATAATTTATTATACGAATATAAACATTATATAAAAAAGTTTGCAATAACACTTACAAACTTAGTGCCAACTTTGATTGTTTCAGCATATGTCTCTTTTCCTTCTTGTCTAACCCTTCCATTAAACCACAATACACCACGGGGGGGGGGGGGGGGGGGGTGTTCTTGATTTGGTGTAATTTCTTTTCTTATGATCTTCCAAACATCAAATACATACAGATGAAAAGTTAAACCAACATGGACAACAGTCTTAGGATATTACACCAATATAACCTTACCATTTGCTCTTTTATATATACATAACCACCACGTCCCATTGTATGCTGATAAAGAGACTTGGAACGCGCCAATTTATTAGCAGCTGATTTCGCCTAACAAAAAAGATTACTGGATGAGAAGTTGTTAGTACGTAACAGACTGTGTTTGTCATACGGAGTTTCCAAACAATACATACATACGGTGTTTATAAATGTAAAACGAAATATAAATTAACAACCTTAAATTCTTCTGTCGCCGTGTGGTTTACAAAAGCAACCCAGTGTTCGGCATTGACGATTGCTCTGTAATTCTTTGTAACTACATTTAGTTTTTCAGGATTATCTAGGTTGGGAACTATGTGCTTAGCTGTTAATTTACTTCTGAAATTTCTTAGCAGTTCACCTAGCTTATTCATTACCAACTTTTTGTAGGACACATCCAATTCAAAGTATTGCTGCACATATTAACATAATGTTAAAGTAAATGTAGGAATACGACTAATAGTTGGGTAAAAAAATTTGTATGTGTACCGTGGTTTCAGTCCAAAGTTTTTCTCTTGCTTCCGCCTTCACATCTTTCAACGATAGAATCTTCAATCCTATCTGCTCCCGAATCGTGTCTCCTAAAAAACTTATAAACAATGATCTGTTTGGCCCTGATATTCTATTCAGTGCATCAAAGTTTACATTTATCTTCATGACATCTGGTTTTCCATATTTAATCCGAAACTTGGCTAACCTAGTTATACACCTCTTATTAACAACCCTCTGTTTACTGATGTCTTCATCAGCATCCGATTGATCACCATAATCCTCTGATTCATAATCTCCTTGATTATCGTGATTTCATCATCATTATTAGCCAAATAATCATCATCATTAACAATATAATATTGATCATTGTTTTCAGCATTCATGATTATTGACATGTGTACAAGAACAATAAGTGGGAATGATATGAAACTAGTGATGGCAGTAATTGAGATGGAGATGGAGTTAGAAAATTATGGTATATTTTGTGATTTTGGAAAAAAATCAGGATTTGAGATGGAGATGGAATTAGAATATTATGGTAACTGCATATGCATTAACTTAGCATGGACATTCAAAATTTTCGTGAAAATTTTGGCTCCAAATACAAAGATTACACAACCAAATTTTTTGAACTCCAATTTGCCTCCAAATTAAACATTAAACTTTTCCATTTGAGTTTCCTGGTAAAATTAAAGCTTGAACAAAATTTTATACTATTTTTCACATTTTAACATTCAACCAAAAACCCTTAGTTTAGACTGCATAAAAACTTGAATTAATATATTATAAGAAAATGGATATAACATATAGTGAATTGTACATGACCTTAAAATACTTATATTAAGTAATTAACAAACTAGTATTGTTGATTACAGATATAACTAATAATTGTTTCATAATGATAGCAATACATACAAATCTATTAAATTGTTACAACCTGTAGGTTGAAAATGCAACAGGTTCCCAACAATAACAGACCAACAAAACATAAGACATTTGTTCATATTACACATGGAGAACTGACATCATCCAACCTTCCAACATTACTTTTGCCTTTGTTGTTGCTCCCCTCTGCAACATTCCTTGACCGAACCTTCTTACATTATGTATGCCTACAAATAGTGAGGGCGAATACATGGAATACTTGAAGAACTTGTGGTCAAACTCCGAATCGGACTTATATTGCTAACTTCTGCAAACATGTACATATTAATGTTAGTTATATGTCGACGAAGGTAGTGTTTGGCAGTATGTGTAGCATGGTTGTGGTTGCCCTAACAACATTTGGATTTGGTTATGCATATGTTTGTGTATGGGATCATATCCAACTGATTACAAAAGACCTAAAACAATATCATACCAAAAAACCTGTAACTATAATATACCATGGAACCATATCCGGACACATGTCGAAAAACCATAACCAAGATTGAAACATAGACCATATAAACACGTTAATTAAAAATGACATAGATTAAGAAGGGCTAGTCCTATAAATCAAATCACGTTAATGAAAAATGAAATAGGTCCACATACATGCATTAAAAATTAGTGTAAACCCTAATACCATAACAAACTTACACTATTCGTATGAACCCTAATATTTACATAGACCAATACTGATTGTTGCATTACCTTTTTTCTTGATTCGTCATGTCGTTAATGATTGTGTAGATTGGCGACTATTGTGTATGAGGGTTTTATTTTTTTATTGTGTATTGGATGAAGATTTAGGATTTCTTCTTCCTGTGTGTGATTCTAAAGATGGTGGCGGTTACAAGCTAGATGGTTGCTGGATATTATTTATGTTTAATGAAAATGTAAATATTATTTAGAATTACTTACTAATAAAATTATAGTAACTATTCTGAAGATGGTGGCTTATGGGGTTGACGTCAACTCAGGTAATAGGCATCACAGTGTATGGACAGTTTTATGTGTCATATACAACCTTCCTCCATGGTTGTGTATGAAACGAAAGTTTATCATGCTTTCGACCCTTATATCGGGATATCCGGGGAATGATATTGATGTTTTCTTAGAACCGTTAGTTGATGATCTGTATACCTTATTTGAACTTGGTGTTGATACATATGATGCGTCAACGAAACAAAACATTAAGCTTCATTCCGTTGTGTTATGGACGATAAATGATTACCCATCACTGGGTACATTATGCGGCTGCCCATACAGTGGATTCAATGGTTGCGTGGTATGTGGGAAAGATACACATTGTGTAAGACTTTCGACCTCAGCCAAGCAAAGTTATGCTGGTCATAGACGATATCTACCATACACCCATCCATTCAGAAAGCAAAGGAAATCGTTTAATGGACAACGAGAACTTGCACTTGCTCCAGTACCAAAGACATGGGAAGAAATATACGACGAAGTTCGACATATTCAAAATAAGTGGGGAAAGGTATAGAAAACTAACAATAACGCATTAGGAAACCAGGAAGATACAAGAGGCAGAGGTGGGAAAATTCAAAATAACAAAAGAAAAGCAACAGCGGAAGACGAGGGTAGTTCAAGCCAACCTACTGAATCATATTGGAAGAAATTCAACATTTGGTATCGAAGGCTAAGGTATTGGAGGCATAATCCTGTTCCACATTGTATTGACTTTATGCATGTAGAATAAAATTATGGGGAGAGTTTTGTTGGAACTTTGCTAAATGTTCCTGGTAAGACGAAAGATGGATTGAAGGCACGATTGGATCTGGCAGCTTTGGGTATAAAACCTGAGCTTTTTGCTAGGCTAGAACAAGACAAAACAACACTACCTCCAACAGGATACACGTTAACTAATGTTGAAAAAGACAAATTTTGTGAAACGTTAGCCAACCTCAGAGTACCACAGGGATATTGTTCAAATTTTGCTAGTTTGGTCAACGTAAAGGAAAGGAAGCTCATTGGCCTTAAGTCACATGACTATCACATGCTGATGCAAGAGTTTTTACCAATTGCAATACGTTTAATCATGCATCCACCCACACGATATGCTATTATCAGGTTTTGCTTTTTCTTTAAATCTATATGTAGAAAAGAAATCAAATTGGAAGAACTAGATGCGATGCAACAAGAACTAGTTGTGACACTGTGCCTACTTGAGAAGGTCTTTCCTCCGTTATTTTTTGATATTATAATACACTTGACTGTGCACCTAACTAGAGAGGTGAGATTGTATGGTCCCATATGCTTTCGGTGGATGTACCCATTTGAAAGATGTATGAATGTTATTAAAAACGATGTTAGAAACAGAAACAGACTAGAGGGATGCATTGCTGAGGAGACCATTGCGGAAGAAACAATAGAGTTTTTTAACGAGTATCATAAAACAATGAAATATGTTGGTTTGCCACCTGATAAAGAAGTAACCAATGAAAATGAGGACGGAATGCCATTGTCGGCCGGCACACCATTCGAAATGAATGGGGAACTATTTGCAAAAGCTCATTTGTATGTACTACAAAATACAGATGAACTTTTACCCTATATCGAGTAAGTATTACTAACACATGTCTATTTCATTAATATAAATATTCTAAAAACAAAAAAATTAATCAAATACATTGTTTCGTTTCAGGCGACACAAGAATTTTTTGAAAAAAAATAACCCGGATAAACGAATAGCATTGCTGGAGGTTGAGCATTGTAAAACTTTTGCTAAGTTGTTACATGATGAGGTAATTACTTGTATGATGTTTATAATTATTTGTTTTTTGCTAAATATTGGTTAACTTAACATCTCAAAAACCAATACTAAGCTAGTAGTAGAGAATAATAAATAAGCACTTACAACATAATGAAGCGATCTCCAACTCTCAGTAGCAATTAGAAGCGTTGTCATTAGCTAGGTAGAAGTCCACCAACACACCATTTCTTTATCTGAAACACTATTCTTTAACTGTTGAAATTCAGGTTTTGAGAGAGTTAGCAATATCAAAAGATAGCGTATCAGATACTGTTAGGTGGATATCATTTGGACCACGCGCCACGGTAGTGAAATACGATGCATATAACATCAATGGGTATACATTTCGTACGAAAATAAATGATGGCAAAGTTCACCAGAACAGTGGGGTTTGTGTTGAGGTAGAAGATACTCATATATCCAAAGAAGTTGAAACCAAAAAAAAACTATTTTATTATGGGGTTTTACAAGAGATATGGGTACTAAATTACCGTTTCAGGAGAATACCTCTTTTCAAGTGCGATTGGGTTAATCACAAGAAACATGCGGTCAAAAAAGATAAGCTTCTTGGATATACATTGGTAGACCTGAATAACTTAGGCCACAAGAATGATCCGTTCCTATTTGGCTCACAAGTAGGACAAGTGTTTTATGTCCAAGACCGGGTACACAAAAATATGTCTATTGTCTTCAGGACCCCTAGCAAGAATTACAAAGATACATATGACGAAGCTGATGAGGAATTTAGTACAGTTATTCAACAGAACAATGATAACACTTTCCCAGATGCACATGTAGGTGATGATTCACACAATGACTATTATCGACCAGACGGTGAAGGAGTTGTCATACGAAAAACAAAGTGAAGCCTGTCATGCTCAAGTTGGCACAATCGGCCTTTTTATCCTATTTAACTTGTTCTTTTAGAGGATAGGTTCTAGTACTTGTTTAAGGATTTATGTTTGTGTGCATATCACGGATTTAATCTTTCATTTTTTCTGCAAAAACACTTGTAATCTCTTTTATTTGAATGTAAAATTTCTTTAACATTCAGTGGTTCTTTTAATTATGTTTTTATGAAAATTAGATTTCAGTTGTGTCCTGCTGATTTAGCTAACTACATGTAAGTTTTCATAATCTGTCATACTGAATTCTGTCATACTAGTGAAACTTTGTGTTCAAAAAGAATGTTCAGATTGGTGAGTTGAGTTGCATATTTGTTTATATAGCTAGTGACATACTAAATAGTGTTCAATTTGGTTATTTGAGTTGCAATTACTGAACTGCATAATGTAAATATAGCTATTGCATCAGTTTGTATCAGTTTCAACTCCAGTAGTGGTTTGGCTTGTGAATGCTTATTTTATTAATTATCCGGCTTATTTAAGTCTTTTGTTGCTCACCTTTATATTTCATATTGGTTGCATGCCCTGAATTTGCTTAAATTTCATTATTCCTTTGTAATTTTGATATACTGCTCAACATAAGGGGTGTTTGGGACTGTATGTTTAAGCTTATTGACAACATGATTTAAACGTCCTATTGCCTGCACACCTAGTGTTTAGTTACAATAGGTTATAGTTGGTTTTTATTTCAGTCTGTATTCACAAATTTTGTGATTAGCATGTATTGCAAAAATATGCACATTACTGAAGTGCACTAGCTATTGACATAATGAGTATAAATTTGTGTCTGCAAGAAGTTTGCATAATCTATAATACAGAATTTTGTCATACTTGTCAAGTTTGTGCTCAAATTCATACTTAAATCAGTTCATGTACCTTCTTTAATTTCATACACACATCACATTCTGCTATCTTAACCCCCAAAAATTACAACAAATACTGATATTAAGCATAAGTATAAGTTAAAGAACAATTTAGTTAGATGTAATAAAAAATTAAGATAAACACAATAGCAGACATTAAACATTAAACCAAATTAAACATAAATGTCAATACCATTACCATTAGACATTATATACATATTAGATATGAAGTTAAGCAAAACATGGGTACAGAGTACTTTAACTTAAATAAAAGAGCTGGTTTAGACATGACATACCCAATCTGCATATTGATGGGCTAAAACAACAAAAAGATATGTGCCCATGCACAACAATCATCAAACATTTTCTTCTGCTGGTGGAACCATTTCCATTTTAGTGGACCAAGCTTTCAACTCATCCACACCTTCAACTTGTTCCTGAACAATAATGTTCAAACGGTAAAGCTTCGTCTCCAACCTCTTTTTTAAATCAGCAAAATCTTTAATAGACTCCTCCCAATCAGCAGCTGGATGCTTGGTCTTCATTTCAGAAATTGCAGTACGCACCCTTTTTAGGCTTACCTTAACCGGTTCAATCAAATCTCGGATATCATTAGTAAAGGCATTCTCTTCAATAATCAGTTGCTCCAAGTATACCCTCGTAGCATACGAAATATTTGCACCACCAGTGAGTTGCAAAATCTCGTCCAACACAGGGGTGGCATTTGCATCAGAAGTACTTCCTTGAGAATCTGCCATGGATTGATCTGTTAATAGAAAGTAAAAATGTGTTTTTGATTTGGGGAAGATGATCTGTTAGTTGGTGATGTTATATATTATATAACCATAGGCGGGGTATTTATACAACCCATAACAACCACAGTTTTTTATTGGGGCAAATGTAGAGTTGCAGCAAATAGTCTGAACTCAATGCATGCAAGGATAGTATCAAGGAAGCTTCGACCCACACTTGTAAATGTGTGTGACAGTTTTTTTTGACGGGCTTAGTTAGTCACATAAAAAAATACTTGTTGAGACAAACTATTATTTTATGGGCTTAGTTAGTCACATAGAAAAATACTTGTTGTGACTAGGTGTAGTGACTTTAGTCATACAAACACTAAAAAATGTGACTCACATCAACATTAGTGAAAATTGAGATTACATTTGGTTCTAAACATTTGTCACATGAATATTTTACTGTGTGACTTTTTCAATGTGTTGGTCACATATAATCCCATTATAATGTGACCATAAATATAATTTAGTTTCACATTTCTCAAATGTTGTGACTATTGGAAAACATATAGTCACATAATTGTTTGGTTATTAAGTATGATCATGTATTATATTTGATCATAGTCTTCAAGTAATTGTAAAATATTTGTCACATTTAAATAAATATAGTGGCAAATGTTTTAATACCTACTTTCCACTTGCAACACAAACAAAATTCATGTGTGGTTAAAATTTAACAAAATATACTAGTCACATTAAAATAATGTGTGTGACAACCTTGTTTATCAATTTGTCACTTGTAAAATAAGTCTATGTGACCATATATGATTTTTGGTCACATTCAATGTGTGTATGACAAATATTTGTCACACATGTATAGGTATAATGTGAGTACTACTTGAACCAGACATTGATTCGGTAACACTCTAAAATTATTAAGTGACTAACGAATCATCAAAAAAGCATTTGTTAGCCCTAGTCACGTAAATATTCATATGCGTGACAAACAAAATACGTAATGGTCATACAAACTGACTTCAAGTGTGACTGTTTATTTATGACTGGCGAATTCAGTCACATAAAAAAATTATTTGTGACTACACGAATTTCAGTCTGTGTGACCGAAACCCATTTTTGTACTAGTGTGGTGCAAGAGCCAGAGCCCAACCTATCCGAATTAAGCCTAATTTGGATTAAGCAAGGATCACCCAACTTTTGTATCAACAAGTTGGTGCCATCCGTGGGACCATACACTAAGCTAAACTCAATCTCAATCTCAATCTCTCCCAATGACGAAGGGACACTTTCAGGGAAACTCAAGGAACACGAATCCTGGGAATCGGAAGTCCGCGGGTGATGGGATAATCACCTTCGCCCAACCCTCTGGTGGCCAAACAGGAGGAATGACTAATCGAAACACGTTTCAGTCTCTCGGTGGGGCAGGCACATCCGATAATACCCCACCACTAACCATCACTTTGGATAATCCCGATCCGGGAGCTGCGCCAAAGGCCCCTACCAAGGAGGCGCAAAAGCCACCAGTGGTGGAGGCAGAATTGTAAGTTAGTTCACTCGATGATGAGGACCTCGAACGTGTACTCACGTTAAATTTTGATAGAATCATGCCAGGCATCTCGGCAAGGTTAAATCTGGGAAGGAACCTCCAGTCCAGACTTAACTTTGGTAGCGCCGCACAGGGTACTCCCCCTCAATTTCGAAAGAGGGGAAGGAAGATGCGAGCTCAGGAACAACCTTCCTTCGAGGAAACACCTCTACCACGGAATGTGTTCGAGCGCATAGAGGATCGCATCATGCAAGAATTGCAAGAACCCCAGGAAGATGGGGATAAATCCGACGGCTCCACTGGACACCCGGTGTTGGAAACTCCTGTGGACAATCGCCGCACAAGTATGTGGCGTAGGATAAACTCTGGTGGGAAGGAAGCTCCTTCTCACAAAAGTGCTTATCATAAATCAAAAGGCGGGGGAACCCCCCCCCCCCCCCCCCCCCCCTATCGCGACCCTTCGGGGTCTGATTCAGATGATCATCACCCTAGACATCGTCGGACCTAGGTATTTGTAAAATCCTTGATTTTACCATGATTCAATGTAATAAAGTTTCATCCAATGATCTTATGAACATTCACTCATGTGTTATATTTCTATAAGATGTGTGTGAACTTGTCCATTATGTACTTATACTTCTAAAATCATTTTGGTATTGTCATAAGTTACATAACTTAAACCTTGTACATAAGACTAGGAGAACAAGTAATGAAATGTATAACAAACTATGTATGCACAACACTTAACAAAACTTGGGAAATATGTTGTATTAAGTATTTATGCCGTATATATATGTGTGTACATCATAGGCATACATACACATCTTGGACTAGCCCAAGATCCTTTATCTTTTTGTGCTAGCCCAACATAAGCCCCCAACATAAGCCCATCTTCCTTTTGGTTAAGCATTACACGGCACCCCACTATGTGGAAGAAGAAGTGATGCCTTGGTTTTAGAAAAGCCAACACTTGGCACATACTCTCTTACCAAGGCAATCATACCCCTTTTTCCTTGCCTTCTCTTTCTTCTTTAAGCCGAAAACTCTCTCACTCTTCACATTCTCTCATGCAAACCAAATCTCATTCTCTCTTCACCTTTCTCTCTCAAATGATTCGGCTATAAGCCACAAACATCCAAGATTTTTCATTAAATCTACTATATCCTTGTCCCATCTTAACTACTAATCATTTAGTAGCATCATCACCCTTGGAAGCATTATAACAAGCCCTGGCCGAACCTTAAGGGTCACGACTTGGTTTATATTTAGGGTTTTCTTCATCATCTAGATTAGATCTCTAATCTCCTTTGTCATCTAGATCTTCCTTGGTAACTTTTAAGAAAGAAAGGTATACTCCTTATGCTTCTTCATTTTTACTTGCATGCATCATCATCCATCTATAAACACATGTAACAAACTTTGTTAAAAATCGAGATTTGATAAGAACCATGACCTTAAAGGTCACGACATATATTTGAGCACCATTAGTCATGGATAAAATCTTTTTAATAAAGAAACCTATAACTAGTACTCTATGTTTTAACTTTATTAAAAATCATATGAACTATTTTATGAATTTAAATGTAGCATGGGTTACACATCTTACTCTTTGGGATTTTGGTTAACTAATAATCATAGATCTCATAAAGTAAACTTGTGTAACTTAAAAACAATGAAAGACCATGACCTTAAAGGTCACGGCAAGATTTAATGGACACTTATGATTTATGTACTAAGTTTTAATGATAGAATATGTATTATTACATGTGAAATGGAATACTAAAAATCACTAAAATGAATTATGTGTACATATATAGCCGTGGGTTATGTATGACTTTTAATGGGTTTTAAATGTACATGCATGCTATTATAAAACCTAGATCTAGTGATAAGTGTTAACTTAACATGATAAACATAAAACAAGCTTATAGATCTTATGGGAACATTGGGAGAAAAAATATAGCCGTGACTATATGTTGTTTTCTTGGAATTGTGGTAACCTTAGAAACATGCAAGAAGCCTAGATAACCATGTTGTATTTTTATAAATATTTACAAGACATAAAACTAGCTAAAAAGTTCATCTTGGAAACACCAAGATTTAAAATTATATCTGTGGGCTATATGTATGTATGTATGGACTTGTGACTTGGTTTCTTGATTTGTACATAGATAGATCTTATTTTGAGGACACTTATAAGTACATGCAACCACAAAACAAGTTTTGACTCATCTTAATAAGCTATGATTAATTATATCCGTGAGTTATAAGCTCCTATCAGGGCTTATGACTTGCATGCAACCTTGTAACACATCTAGATCTCATTTGGTACATCAAATAAAATAAACTATAAGTTTTATTCTTTTATTAAGGTTTAAAACAAAATATGGTTAAGCTAATAATAAGCTTATAAGAAATTCTTAGATTAATACTTACATGAAATGAAAAGTAGTATTGATGGACTAATTAAGCCCATGCAACATTAGTCCAAGACTTAAGGACCCAATAAGCCCATTTAATAAATCTTAGTATCTAAATGGACTTAAGATTACACTTAGGCCCATTTAATTAATTAATAGACTTAAAAATGTATTTAAGCCCAATAAATATTTTAAAGACCCATCTAAACAAGTTAGTGGACTTAATATATATTTAGGCCCACTAGATGGCCTATTAGATATTTTAGCCCATTTAATGAGCCCATATAATGTTTTTAATGTTTAAATAAAAGTTTTTATAATAAAATATAACTTATAAAAACTTTTGGACTAAAATGCCAATTTATGAAACTTTAGGACAAAAACCGTGACTTATGAAACTTGTTTTGATAAATTAGTAAGCACCAGGACTGAAAATGTAATTATCCAAAAGTCTAGGGTTTAATAAATACCATCCGTGGCATATAAAACCCTAGGGACCATTTTGGGAAGTTTCTAAAAGCTTTTGTCATTTTATAACCCTAAGGACCATTTTTGTAATAATCTAAAACTTAAAGAAGCCATAAGGGCTGTTTTGTCATTTTATGAAAGTTATAAAACCTAGATATGACTAGGAGGACTAAATCTGCCATAAGTCGAAACTTTAACAAGCCCTAGGTACCAAATGTGTAAAATCCGAAAGTTTACTTTGTTTAAAATATGGAGGGACTAGTTTTGCCATGTTTTGAAACTTTAACAAGCCCTAACCCTAATTCTATTTTAAATTTAGTAAAACTTAGTTAAAACCTAAACCATAAGGATTAATGTATAAATTATTAAACTTGTAATTGATAAATTATTTTATAAATGATAAATAATTTATGGGAACTTTTAAAGTTAAATAAAATATTATATTTTTATTGCTCAAAAATAAAATATTTATATTTTGCTTTATGAAATAAATTGTGTAAACAATTTGGATAGGTATTATTAATACATGAACTCATATACTTTTAGGAAATAAAATTATATGAATATTAAATAAATTGAATACAAATATTTTAAGTAGAACATTTTTGTGTTTACTTTAATATGAAACTTATTAGTAAGTTTAAATGGATATTAACAATACATGAACTACGAACGTAAACTAATATTTTAAGTAGGGCATTTTTTGTCTACTTAAATAGGAAACTTAATTGTAAGTTGAATGGTTATTATTAATACATGTACTACGAATGCAAACTGATATTATAAGTTAAACATTTTATGTTTACTTAACTATGAAACTTATATAGATAAGTTTAAATGGATGTTGTTAATACTTGTACTATAGTTATTTAGATAAATACTGTAGCATTAATAAACTGAATAAAAATATGTATAAGCATACACATATGTTCTTTGTACTATCTATTAAGACTGTACTATTTGATTAGGCATAACTTTTGGCGTGAGCATTATTTGGATATTCGTGTTATACAGCTATTGCCAACTCCCAGGTGAGTTTACAACCCCATATAAACTATTGATAAACTGTTCCTCTACGGGGGAGAAAACATGCAACTATTTTAAATGGACATAACTGAATTGTATAAACTTGACTATGATTGACTATTATAGAAACTGTTAAATTGTTGTAAATCGCCCGAATATTATAAATAGATCTATTAGGGATTGGTCATCCCCATCTGGGTGAATCATGCTCACTGTGCCTTGGCCGGGACAACAGATGTATACCATGTTGGAACTGGGTTTGGGTGTCTTTTTGTAAGACACTACGTCCTCATCTGTTGAGGACTATGGAAGGTTAAGCTTCAGTTTCGAGTAATAGCAAATGTAATCTACGTTTTAGTAAGATTGCTTTGTGGATTGTTACTTCTATTATTAATGTATGTCCAAACTAATTATTGTAAACCTACAAATTCACCAACTTTATGTTGACCCTCTAAGCATGTTTTTCTCAGGAAAATGAAGTTAGTAAGTGATATGTGCATGGACTCAAGCATGATTGTAATCTGCAATGTAGGACTTGTCAGGGGTTCTATTTGGGAAACATAAACAATCTACTTTTATCATGTTGGAGACAATTTGTCATAAATTTGTTTAATAATCATGTAATCTGTTTTGAATAATCTTTTATCTTATGCTCTATGAGCTATATGCTGTCGATCTACCCTTGTGACATCTCCGTTGATAATTCCGCATATTTTGACCCTACCCGGGGTGTCACAGAGAATGGTATAAGAGCATTACTTATAGAGAACCATATAAATTTTTAAATAAAATAAAATAAAGTGAATTTTCTTTTATTTAAAACTGGACTATAACTTTATAAAATCTTTTGGGAATTTTTTTTGGGACCGTATTAGTTAAGCATATAGATCGTAGAGCATTATTTGCTATGTGAACTAAGTGTTACTGACTGATAAATAAACTGCTTAAATGATTTTTTATATATATATATATATATATATATATATATATATATATATATATATATATATATATATATATATATATATATATATATATATATATATATATATATATACTAGTTGCAAAACCCGCCCGATGGACGGGTATGACTTCTGATTATCGTTTACAACACCCGTTAGGCTAACGTTTACCACAAATTACATCACTCCGGATTAGCGATGCAAACATGTCTTCGTTATCTTCTCATGAAGGATGTATTTAAAAAAAATTAACTTTTTTTGAAAAAAAAAATTCCATAATCTTTTTTTAAAATGCATTAAAGTCCTCTTTTTTTAGAACGTTTTTCTGAAAAACATTTAGTTTTCTAGAAAGATTAGGAAAAATTATTTGTTTTGGAAAAACGTTTAATTTGTTAAAAAAATATTTAAAAAATTTAAATATTACGGAGTATTTTTTTTCTTTGGAACACATTTATTTATTTTTAACTTAAAAAAAATTCGAAGAGTATGTTATTATTTTTTAATTTAACTTTTTTAAACATTTTTCAAAATGCAAAGTAAACTTTTTTTTTGAAACAACATATTAAAACTTTTTTTTCGAAATAAAACTAAAACTATCTTTAAAAAATAAAACAAATTTTTTTTTGAAAAACATACATCTTTTTGGCAAAATTTATTCCTCGTGGAAAATATTTACATCGTCTGTCCTTGAAGGATGTATTGTGAAAAACGTTTGCCTTTAACGAATGATGTATAGTGCTAATACTTTCACCCAAAAGATGTATTGCTCGAAAAATTCAGGTTACGAAGATTTATGTTACCGTTTACTCTCGATTAAAAGTCTAAACACAACGGTGTCCAAACGCATCACATTTATGTGTTACTTAATGTAGGAGTCAACGTATACAGTTTAATTAAGTTTTTAAACGCTTACAAAATGACTCGAGAATGCAATTAAATATGAACCGTATTCAGAGTTCAAAATAAGATATTTTATTGTACATCCATTCCATCCTAGACGGTGCCTTGGACAACGGTAGGGGTGTCAATTAGGTAATGCTCACAATTCTAGAAGATGCAATTGAAGAGATTTAGGAAGTGGTTGCAATGGTGCCCATCCAAGTCTTACAGCTATACGTCCATATTTAAAGGTGTCAATATTTCCGATCTGAACTCGACCTGAACCCGACCCGAGCATATTTGAGTTGGGTTACTCGGGTTGAAATTTCAATTCGGGTTCTCGACTAACCCGAATACAAAATCAGGTAAATATTTATGTCTAATTCAGGTTCGGGTCAACCCGATTGACCCGAATAAGAATGTTTTTTTAATTTTTTTAATTTTTAAAATTTAAATTAAATATAAATTTTATTAAAAAAATTAAAAAAAGGTTTTTTTTACCCATATTCGGGTTGACCCGACCCGAATATACCCGAACCCGACTAACCTTAGTTCAACTTGGGTCGGGTCGGGTTCGGGTGAATTATGTCCAATTCGGGTTCGGGTCAACCCGATTGACCCGAAAAAGAAATTTTTTTTATTTTTTTTTTTTTTAAATTTTAATGTAAATATAAATTCTATTAAAAAAATTAAACAAAAGGTTTTTTTTATATTTTACCCATACTCGGGTTGACCCAAACCCGAATAGACCCGAACCCGACTAACCGGAGTTCAACTCGGGTCGGTCTCGGGTAAAATATTTTTACCCTCAACCCGAGTTTGACCCGACCCGATTCCCACCCTAGACCATATTTGTGTCAACCTATACGAAGAAATGAGACATACTCTATCACAATTGACATTTTTGCGAGTGTAACTCTTAATGGAAAAGCAAGATGGTGAAGTGTCAGTAACTATACACACTCAACGCTCTTTAGGCCCAAACCTTTAAAGCTTACAGATACTCCCTATGACCAAACACTTACGACATTATAGGAAAAGATACATTGAAACAAATGTTATTCATTTAGTGTTACTGGTATTACTTGGCTTTGTCAGGTGGAACATCTCTTAACAGTTCAAGATCAATGCTTTTGTGCTCTCATACAAGTCAATTAAGAATGGCCTGCATCCGATAATTTAGTTAGGATTTCATAGTCATAGTCAGCTTTCGATATGGTATGGGGCGTATGCTACTTATTTTGTATCAGATTACTTGTTACAAAAACAGATGATTACTTGTTTTGTATCAGCTTTCGATTATTTTCTCTCATTATCAGAAGAAAAGACAGTTAATGGGGATGGTTCAGTTAAGGCCATGTTTGTCACTGTTGCATTATTTTCGATTATTTTCGATTATTTTCGCTTTCGTCCATATTGTTCGATTCTTCTTTCTCAAATGGTGCACTATATTGTACACCATTTTTTGGGCCCAAGCCACTTTTTTTAAATAGCCTGCACAACACATACCTATCTTGCAATACACAACCCAAATTTGTAGGGTCACACTGTCATCACCTAATGTTATACTTATAAATTTTCCTGCTGGATAAAGAAAAGCCACAATAAGATCACCCAAACTCTGCTTAACAGAACATCAAAGATATAAATGTACCTCACAATGAAAGCGATAAGATGCTTTTGTGTTCGAAGAGTAGCTTGTAGCATCTAATGTCGAAGGTGACTGGGTTGAATCCAGATTTTCCATACGGATATTTAATTCACCTTGTTATGAATTAGGAATAAGCTGCATATGCAAGGGCCTGTTGTAGCGATGGATCAACGTCTTGTGTGCTTCCAAGGTCGTGGATCATGTTTTAAATGAGGAACAATGTACATATCGAAGCATATGACACACTTGGCTGACTTTTTAATTTTACTCCTGGATTTCTTTTGGGAGAGGTGATTTAGGGATACATGGGAATGCAAACTTTCCAACTCTTATGTTGCGGATCACCTCACATTTCCTCATGATTGAGCATCTCTAGCTCCTTCAAACTCGACAACCTGTCAAGTTCTACACAATTTCCTAGATAGGTGTCACAACACCCCTTTTGCAACTGACATAATCAAGGAAACATATGTATGCTCCGTTTGTAAGAAACGGGTAAGTTCAAAACTCATAATAATTTAAAAAAATAAAGATTTTATAAATGAATGTAAACCTAAAAATATCCTACTGATAAAGATAAAACAACTCTTTTTGTGGAAGGTTTTTCTGATTTTAATAGAATACCTGTATGAAATGTTGAGCAGTCTGACCTTGTGCCGCAGATCCATTATCTCAACAGTCATTTCCTCATGATTTCCGCTTGACTATTAGATCGCAACAGAATAGAACTCGCACCCATGTTGGCATGCTACAGAACCACTTCCCAAGCAGATCAATTGCGGATATAATAACGGTTGGTAACAGACACCATGCATGTATCATATCCGATCACACGTTCCCCCCTGATCGAGCCACTTTTATTTGCTGAGTGTCTGACATTACATCGCAAGAGTTGTTCCTCTCGACATTTTTTTCATCTGATACCTTAAAATCACTATGATTTACTACTCTCTTGTGGAAAATTTTAGTTTTTCTGCCACCATCGTCTGTGAGCACTTTTACATAAAAACAATGTGAGCACTTTTACATAAAAACAAAATCATTACATAAGGAGCAAAAAATATTAAATCTTGATACAGTATTTTTTAGAAATATGTTATATGCAGAGCAGGTATCGGTAAAAATCATAGTGATGTAACGCAACACATCATGATCAGTAGTGGAGCTTTAAAGCAAAAGCTTTGTCTTAGTCTTCTGATTTGTGTCTTTGCTTTCTCCTGCAAGATAATTTCCATGTATATAATGTTACGCTGCAGTATGTACAAAAGAAAATTGTAATTCCTTAAGAGAGAGATGCAAAAGATAAATGGAGACGAGAAACAAAAATGAGAGGGTTTATAAACTTCAATGTTATTTGCAGCTATACTTTATGTGCTTCTTTCTTATTAATTTTTTCCTCAGCCTTCTGAAATTTATGAAACGGAAATTATAAACTAAGAATAAGACCGACAGTTCAAATAAAAGTCCCATATTAATGAAATAAACGCAAATTCTTGCATGTTTTATTGGAGCCACTATTTCCTCTGTTCTTAAAGTGAATGGGGATGATATAGTTGGTGATTGCAACTTGTCTTTATCACTCAGGGACTATGAACTATTCACACCCACACAAAATATAACAAAATAAAAAATTCCTTTCTTTTTCATTAAGCAAGTATTCTATCAATGTCTAAAATATGATGCTTGGAATAACTTACGGCTGAGAAAATTTTCCATTTTTGGCCAGGCGTTTGGCTGCTTACAATTGAAGGATGAGCAGGTGTTTCAATCCTTCATAAGGTATCAATACAAAAACATCAAACATGTAGCCCAAATAAAAAAGGAATTTGACACCATTACTTGATTGACTTTCACTAAATAGTTTCAATAGTTTACCTTTTTTTACTGAATGAGTTTCAAAAGTTTTGTTCACTCCATTTATAGCCAGCAGCGTAAAATTCACATAAGCAAAGTCGTATAAAGAAGTCACAACAATGGAGGACAGTTCCCTTGGAATCAAAAATAGCATCTATAAGCATCATATTATTCTCTTCCTCGATACGTCCAGGAGGTGATTCGATGCTAATCTTACGATTTTTGCATATATACCCAGATACTTCAATGCATTGCACGCTTTCTTGGTTTGCTTCTGATCTGTGCCCAACTCCCTTCGTAGGCTTGTTCTAAGAATTTGTTCATAGTTGGCCAATTAGAGACGGATATCCAGTATCTTTTAATTGTTGTTTTAAAGCAACATCTGCATTCCCCTAGCATGGAATTATGTTCAATAAACTTGAATTATGATTTATACCCGTGTGCTTCATGAAAAAGATCAGATAAGACTTACATTTTTTCCGCCATTAAGCCTTGTTAGTCGTGAACTCACTAATACTATCCGAGCGCATTCAGTGAAAAACCTCATTAATTGGGATCACAGTCGTAATCTTATTTTTGGTGCCAATATAATCGACGATGATCACAAATTGAGCAGTCAATAGAATTATCTAATTCAGTAGCAGCGGTATTTGACACTGATAGAGCCATAAATCCCCTAAAAAGCACCAAAAATATGAGTTAGTGCTTTGATAATTCAAGGGGAATATTTGTGCACATATCCCCTGAACAAACGAATTCTGAATCAATTTAAAGCGTGGACAATGTTTGTTAAGCAGTTATAAAGCATGTGACATATTTAGGGGGAATCAGTTTTAACATATGAACACAAACCACTCTTGGAGGAGGCACGTACTCTTTTCAGACCTGAATAAGCACCAAACATCGGCCATGACCGCAATGAAAATCTTGACAAGTTAGCAGCAACCATTACCCTGCTGATAGCTCCTAGATAGTAGAAGATATGAGCCTTATTAGCACTATTAGTTAACTAATAATTGGCAGAAAGTATCAATGGTACAAATCGGTTACATATGGTATGTTATAGAGGTTCTGCACTAAAGTAGATTGTCTGATTATTACATGAGCAAAAACATATATCCTATCAATATATCCATTATATTACTTAGTAAACAAAACGGAGTATGCATATGGTATACAGATCAAACAGACAGACCTCAACCTACAATAAAACCATTTAGCTAATTTACAACCATCTATAAGCAATTTCAAGTTCCAAAAGTAATAACCTTTTCATATATATACCAATAACATAAAGTTTTTTTAGTAACAATATAAATTATACATCAAACACCTTATAAAACCAAAAAGCTACAAACTATGGAAAACCTCTGCAGCTCTCCACCAAATAAATATCCAAAATTACGATCTATACCTTGATTCAGCTCAAGATCAGTACAAAGAAACAAATCCGCACATATAGATTGTCTAACCTGAAAAATAATATAATGAGCACCCCATTTCATTGCCTAAAATAAATCGTATCAGTACTAAATATCTTGTGCTTGAACTTATAATTTAGTGTAGTATAATCAACAAAAGATATCTGTAAGCTGTTAATCAGCCTGAGCATGGACAACCACCAAATTAGTATGGCAAACTGGACAATAAAACATGGTGCAATCCACTTCCTCAAAGTTTGGTGCATTGCTTAAAAGTCAAAACCTACCCATTCCAGTAGATCCATCTGGTAAGGAATGCATTTGATTTTTCCTAATTTCAGTAGGTTCCTACTCAAACAAAGTGTAACCAAAGAGATATTTGTCAAAAGAATGATTACAGTATACTATATGGCCCCTGATCATATAAATAAAATCATAAAGATGAAAATAATACTAACAATATTAGAGTAGAAGACGGACAATCTTTAATAAAAACGAAATTATTAGGATCTGTATTTTTAGGTCATGTTAGTGCTCATGGATTAAAGAAAACTCATACCTCGGTCTTCTCAAGCGTCTCAGTTAAAGTTTCAGATATTAGCATCAAAGACTTATAAAGTTCCTGAAGCTCCATCCTATGTTGTTCAACGAAACAAAAAATAATAAAGATCAGTGCGTTGATAACAAAGATCGCAAAAATAGTAGGGTTTATATGCCCTGACACCTTTGCCCCTAAATTCGCTATCAAGTTCCATAGACTTTTTTTAAGCCATTTTCTTGATCAATAATAAACGAAACAGATTCACATTAGGTTCAATATTTAGTAACTGTGTGTACAATATGCAATTATGCATGATCAAAAAGAATTACCTACCTGCAAAGCAGATGACCATTGTTAGAGCTTCCGGTGAAGTCCTCGATATCTGTATATGCATCCATAAAACACATGTACAACATCAGTTCCTGTGGTTTAAACCAATAAATGAGAAAAAGTTTCAGCTGTCTTGAAACTAACCATGAAGTTCGGTATAGATTATGTAATCCACAACCATACTACAATAGGCATTACCCTAGCACCATACAAAAGTCAGTAGCTACTAAATAACCAAAATTGAATTCTACAATCTTTTATATGTCATTCATTGTCACTCGGTAGTTGACTGTCTCATAAGTATGTCAGCTAGCTATCAGTTACAGTATTAATCAAGACATACCTCTTTCTGCTATCACTCCAACTAATGTGATTGCTTCCTTCGGAGTTCCACTGAAGTTGAACCTAATTCAAACAATGACCTAATCCCCAAACAAACATAACAGTTAAAATTACAATTATTCATAAAAAATAAACAATCCCTAATTAAACCTTTATTTTTATTTTGGTATATAAAAATAAACCTTTGCTAAAGATTGTAGATTAGTAAACTCTAATTAATCAATCCGACCAAATCTAACCTACAAAAATCATAAACCTTATTAATTACAAATCACACGAACATGATTATATGATTCGATCACTGAATATCATACAAACCTTGTATAAGTGATTTGGAAGAATGATTATGTGGTTCTTGGTATCATCAAAATCCTAATTAATATCCAAATTCGACTGATTAGATGTGGAAATAAGCAACAAAAATCGTATAATCGTGTATTTGAATTGAAACAAAATAATTGTAATTCGCAACATATAATTCGAAACCCTAAATATTTAAATTAAAATTCATACCTGCAACTAATCCCTATCGATATTGGATCGTCAGATGATTATATAACCGATTGTTTTTAAGCAGCTATGTTTGGATCGTCGTATGTTTAGGTTCGGGAATTTGTAAGCCCAAAACGTAAGCCAGTGCTGACTGGGATTAGTACCCTGATTGATGACGTGGCAAATCCCTCCTCTTATATATAATGTAAAGATATATATACATACATATATATATATATATATATATATATATATATATATATATATATATATATATATATATATATATATATATATATATATATATATATATATATATATATATATATATATATATATATATATATATATATATATATATATATATATATATATATATATATATATATATATATATATATATATATATATATATATATATATATA
Organism: Glebionis coronaria; assembly: GCA_025667525.1. NCBI lineage: Eukaryota > Viridiplantae > Streptophyta > Magnoliopsida > Asterales > Asteraceae > Glebionis > Glebionis coronaria. Next base: position 575,349,383 of record CM046879.1, on the reverse strand, counting down.
TATATATATATATATATATATATATATATATATATATATATATATATATATATATATATATATATATATATATATATATATATATATATATATATATATATATATATATATATATATATATATATATATATATATATATATATATATATATATATATATATATATATATATATATATATATATATATATATATATATATATATAAGTATTAATATATATAACCTTAAAACATTGCGATGATTGTTTAAAAGGGATATACTTCATAAAACTTGTAACCATAAATAATATTTTTCCTTTGTTTGTAAGCTTATACTTCAAATTTAAAATAATATTATTTTCAGAGCATCATGACTCAACCTACCGCACATCCGACTTTTCTACCAGTAGTAGCACCTGCTCCAACTACCCGTTCATCTCCACGATCAGTACAGTGTGGATGGTTATCAGCCTCAGACTAAGAGGATGATCAGACTATCGAAGCTGTACTTCATGAGGACCCTTTTTCTGCTCCAGCATCAGCCATCGGGCTATTTTCCCGAGTCTATACCCGGCTCCACTTTCGAGATCGGGGAAGGCTCTGGGGCGGGACGTGCCGACTCTGTCCAGGCCCAGTTTGCCGCATTGGCCGCATGCCAGGAGCGGGAGATATCCGACCTTCGTAGCCTATTGACATCTGGTCAACTGGGCTATACTGCCATCCATGAGCGTATCGACTCTCTCACTCATACTATGAGGGGAGAGGCACAGGCAGCCAGAGGTGTCCAGGCTAAGATTGACGAGGCTTTGCAGTGGCTTTAGGAGGAGAACTATCGTCTCCACTAGCGTATCCATACCATGGAGAGTCTCAAGCACCAGACCCATGCTGCTCTATCTGCTCAGGAGCAGTCCCTGTCCATTTTCTTTCGACCTTTCCACCGTCCGACACGATGGAGTTACTACAGAGATGACCTATCTTCGTAGGGCCGTCGACAGACTTAGGACCCAACTGCTGACAGCATTCCGCATGCTCAAGGAGGCCCGAGCGACAGTTCGGACTTTATGGAACACCAGGAGAGCATCTGCAGCTTCATCAGCCCCACCAGCCTCAGCCTCATCTAGCAGACCATCTAGGCAGGAGTAGGATAGATGTACTAGATTTCTTGTACATCATGATCAGCCTATGGGTTGTACCCTAGCTGTCATGGTATAGGACTTTTTTACTTTTCTTTATTTTCAGCTTTTGGTGATGTAATCATGTACTGTATCTTTTCTTTTTGGACATGTATTTTGGGATGTAATGTATTAAAGACTGTGTGTATCACTACCCTGGACAAGGCTTGACAAGCCTATGACTTGGATTTTGTTATGCTAGATGGATGTTAAATTTCTTATGGAAATAGCATGTAATCACTTTCTTTATTATATTTGTTGTGCAATGTATTATATTATGAGATCTTGACAGGTTATCCAAATTTGTTATGAAATCAATGCATAAATTTTCCCCGTGCGTAATAATATAAAAACTACACTAACGTTTGAACTAATAATCTCATTTTGTGTATGATTATAGACAAATGGTGATTACGCGATCAAAACCCAATAATGCAACCACTTCAAACGCTGCTAATACTGAATTTCTAGAAGCTACTCAAAATGTCACCGCTGCACAACTCCGAGAAATGATAAGTGAGGGCATTACAGCAGCCATGGCAGCCAGAGGAGCTGATCCAAATGCAAACAATAATCCAAACCTCAACATGCGAGAAACAACACCAATAGGGGTTGTTCTTACCCCGACTTCTTGAAATGTAAACCCTCATACTACCGAGGAAAAGAAGGAGTTTTTGAATTGATGTAATGGTTTGAAAGACTAGAGACAGTTTTCCGCATCAGCGATTGTGCTAACGAGAACAGTGTTAAGTTTGCCACATGCACACTACTCGAGAGCGCCCTTACCTGGTGGAACTCTGTGGTCGCTACTCTTGGACATGACACTGCTTATACTCTCACTTGGGCCAACCTCAAGGAGAGGATGACTGAGAAGTACTGTCCTAGAAGAGAAATGAAGAAGTTGGAAATAGAGTTGTGGGACCTAAAATGCAAGAACAATGATATCCTTTGGTACAACCAAAGATTTCAAGAGCTAAGCTTCACGACCCACTACCGTTGAAGGTGCTATGGAATTTGCGATTGAGCTAATTAACAAGCGAGCCTACAATTTGTCTGAAAAGCAAACGGAAAACAAGAGAAAATCAAATGAAAGCTCTCGTAGCCAGCACCAGCAGTCTTCCAAAAGGCAAAACGTTGGGCAAGCTGATGATACTACTCCCACAACCCGCACCAAGAACTACTCAGGATCGAAGCCTAAGTGTCCAAAGTGCAATTATCATCATGTTGCTAGAGGACAATGCCAGGGATGCTACAAGTGCGGCCAACAAGGCCATTTTGCTCGTGAATGTCAAGCAAATGTTGTTACCCCGGTTTGACCCAATAACAACCCTGGAAACAGAAACAAAGGCAAGTCCAATGCTCGTGGGAGCGGAAGTGGGCAACAAGGAAACCGAAACCCCACAGGTGGAGGCAACAGTGGATCAAAGAGAGCTGTAGTATGTTACGAATGTAGGACCCCTGGACACGTGAGACCCGACTGTCCCAAGTTTGCCAACCAGAAGAAGGACAACAAGGGAACTCCCTCTCAAGTGTACATAGTTGGAAATACCCAAGCCAATCCAGATTCCAACATCGTCACTGGTATATTTTTACTAAACCAACGATATGCATCTGTCTTGTTTGACACCGGGGCAGACCGAAGCTTTATATCTACTGAATTTAGTAAAGTATTGGAAATCACTCCATCAGTTTTAGACCCCTACTATACTATAGAACTAGCCGACGGAAAAGTTGTGAAGGTTGACACCATCATTCGAGGTTGTACCTTAAACCTTTCCAATCACCCGTTTAACATCGATCTGATTCCAATAAGACTTGGTAGCTTTGATGTCATCATTGGCATGGGTTGGCTAGCAAAGTATCATGCAGATATCATATGTGATCAAAAACTGGTTCGTATACCTTGGGGAGATGAAACCTTGATTATACGAGGGGATGGTAACCCTGATATAATCAACACTAGACTTAGTGTCATTTCTTGAACCAAAGCCCAGAAATACTTGACCAGAGGATGCCCTATTTTCCTAGCACACATCTCCAGAATCTATGAAGAAGACAAACCCGAGGAAAAACGGATCGAGGACGTACCAATTGTCCGAGACTTTCCTGAAGTATTTCCTGATGAATTGCCGGGTATGCCTCTAGTGCGACAAATAGAATTCCAAATTGATTTGATTCCTGGGGCTGCACCAGTAGCCAAGGCCCCTTACCGGTTAGCACCATCAGAATTGAAGGAATTTGCCAAACAACTCTAGGAACTATCAGAAAAAGGATTCATTAGGCCTAGCTCCTCTCCATGGGGAGCCCCTGTTCTGTTTGTCAAGAAGAAAGACGGCTCTTTTCGGATGTGTATCGATTACCGGGAATTGAATAAACTAACTGTAAAGAATCGTTATCCATTACCTCGCCTATTCGATCAACTCCAAGGATCGAGTATGTATTCTAAGATTGATCTGAGATCTAGATATCACCAACTGAGAGTCCGGGAAGAAGATATTCCTAAGACAACTTTCGGAACCCGTTATGGTCATTTCAAATTCCGAGTCATGCCTTTTGGGTTAACAAACGCACCAGCAATATTCATGGACCTCATGAACCGGGTGTGTAAACCCTATCTGGATAAGTTCGTGATACTTTTCATCGACGATATACTTGTCTACTCCAAGAACCAGCAAGACCATGCGGAGCATCTGGCACAAGTATTGAAAGTACTCAAGGAAGAGCAGTTGTATGCAAAGTTTTCCAAATGTGAGTTCTGGATACCTAAAGTTCACTTCCTAGGTCACGTCATTGACAGCGATGGCATCCACGTAGATCCTGCGAAGGTCGAGTCCGTTAAGAGTTGGGCATCTCCTAAATCACCGACAGAGATCCGCCAATTCCTAGGCCTTGCCGGATACTATCGCCGATTCATCGAAGACTTCTCCAAGATAGCCAAACCAATGACCAAACTCACTCAGAAAGGAGTGAAACTTAATTGGGGAGAAAAGGAGGAATCAGCTTTCCAATTGATAAAACAAAAGCTATGCAGTGCGCCTTGATGGTTGTAAAATTAGATACTTGCTTTAGGAAAAACAAGCAACTAAAATAGGGTAAGCGTGCACGACGATTTAGGAAAACCGTGTGTGAATGACCCTTAAGAAAGTGAGTTCGTTCTCAAGGAGGCACGTGTGTTGTGTAATGAATGATTGATTATGTTTTTTATTATTAATGAGAAGAAAGAGAAGAGAAAATGACGAAGACGAAAACGTATTAAACTACGACGAAAAAGACGTAAACGTAAAGTCGTAAAAAGGACAAAAATTAAAATTTTAATCTAAAAATTCCTATAAATTACTAAAAATCCACAATAAAATTCTAAGAGTTTACAAAAAATCCAAACTTGCCAAAACCTTTTAATTAATTTAATAATGACTTTTTAATGCTAATTAAAGCCCTAAAAATCACTTTTAAATATTAAAAATCCCTAAACAAGATTTTATAATTTGTAAACCTCAAAAATGACCTAATTAAACTAAAAACTAATTTTAAAAATTTTAAAACCAAATTAAACTATTTTTAAACTCCTAAAAACTATTAAAATCTATTAAATCTTGAATTAATTCTAAAAATTAATTGAAAAGCCTAAAAATTAATTGGAAAGTGAAAAAGTTCCTATTTTAATGTCTAGAATCTAGGAAAAATGAAAAATAATTAAAAATAAAACTTTGAATTTTAATGAATAAAATAATAATAAAATATTCAAAAAAATAAAAAGTTCTCAAATAAATTCTAAAAAATTCTAAAAAATCCTAAATATTCTAATTAAGAAGAAAATGCAAATTAAAGTTCCTAAAACCTTTTGGTTAATTTTATATTAATTTTTAAAGTTGTCTAAAAAACCTAAAATTAAATAAAATTAAAAATTAAAGTTTTTGAAAACTTTTTGATATGTAAACCTCAAAAATACAAATTAAAACCTAAAAATTATTTTTTTGTATTTTTAAATTACTGTTTACTATTTTTTAATTACTTTCTAAATTTAAAACTAAAAATAATCCTATTAATTAATTAAATAAAAGGAAAAATAAAACTTTTAAACAGAAAAGTCTGAAATACTAATATTAACCTAGGAAAAATGTAAACTACCAAATAAGCTTAACAAATAAGCTTAAATAAGCTGAAAATGGCCACGGCTTATATTAATAAGCCAAACTCAAATCCCCCTTAAGTAACACTTGAAATGAACCCTTAACGTAAAAGGTCCATCTAGATCACTGGTTAACACGCTTAGTCCCCCAGCGAGGGGTCGCGTGTTCGAGTCCGGTGCGGGTGGACTTTTTACAAATTTTTTTTTTTTTCCTTTAACACTTAATCAGTAGCACTTGTAGGCTACAAAAACACAATCCAACCACTTTTTAACCCAAGATTAAACAAGATCAATCATAAAACGTGCCCAGTTCTTGTTGAGTTTCTGAATGAACAAGTGACTTTGGTTCACTTGTAAAATTAGGAACCAAGAGGGGCTTGGCTGTGATGATTTTGATGGTGTTTGTTGATGGACAAAGGCACCCTTGTGCTCTTTGGAGCACAAGGAGTCAAATATAAGCAGATATCAAGCACACTTAGCACAAAAGTGGGACAATCAAAACAAAACAAAGCATATGAATGTTGCTGAGGTCTTTAGACTAGGTCTGGTGGACATTTTGCTAAACAAAATGCACACTAATGAGATTCAATCTCTCAAATCTTGCACACAACCTTACAACCTAGCATACAAATGAACAACAATCCTAATAAGCACTAACACTTAACAGAATTACAAGATCATGCACCAAAATCTCATAAAAATAAGCAGAAAGTGACTTATGCAGATTTTGCTATTCTTTTTTCACTTTTGACTTATCAACTTGCTTCAAATCATGGCCAAACTTGTTACTCAACTAGTTTAGATCCTACACTACCATATTCAACCTCTCTAACACCTTTTTAAAAACACAATCAAAGGTTTTACCCCTGCTAAAACACTTATCCAAACAGTCCTTTAAATCTCTTTTTCAAATTTTTCAAATCAAAAGCTCACAAAACTTACTCAAATTGATCCTATGATCATCTAACATGCATACAAACACAAGAGAACTCAAATCAAACAACTTAAACCAGCAATCAACACTTAGTCAACCAAGATCACATAAGCATACACTTTTCTGAAAATTCAAAAAGGGAAAAGGACTTTTACCTTAGAACCTTACATCCAAGGTTCTAGTGGATGTAAATCCACCTCCTTATACACCCGGGTGTATGCAGAAACAATAATCAACAACAATCTTCAACCTGAAAAATCAAAAAGAAAAACAAATACAAAGAAAATGCACTTTTCTGATTTTCTGAAAATTCAACCTTGAAAACCAATAACCTTTGAAACTAAACAGGTTTTAAACAAATCCAAACTCACAAATCAAAACTCCTTTTCCACTTTCACTTCAAAGGGTTTTGCTTTCTGAAATTTGAATCAAATTTAAAACTTTTGAAAATTATCAAAACACACAAGTGTTTACACAATGATAAATGGAACTCAGTTTTAGCCTTTAACACAACACACAACTTTTTAAATCTAATAAAAGGAATTACAATTGTTTAAACACAAATACCAAACTTCATTAATTCAAAAAAGGAATTACAAGGTTTTTTTGGCTAAAAACTGGAACCAGAGGGAATGAACATGCTCATATCCCTTTTATAGACTAAATGGAACCTTCTAGGCCTAGGAATAAAAAATTAACAAACTTAAACCCTAATGGATGGATTTCCAGAAAAGCCCCTTGAGTTCTTGACGAATTCTTGGTCAAAAAGTGTCCCATGTGGATGCCAGCTCTTGATTTTGATTCTTGGACGTTGGATGAACCTTGGGGACAAAGGAGTTGATCCTAGATGTTAAACTGGTCGGGTGTGGGGTTTTGTGTGAAAGAGACGTTGCAGGGGAAGGCTGGGGAGGGGTCCACAAAGCATGTGAGCTTGTTGGGTGAGGTGGGTTTGGGTGAGGGAATGTTTAATTAGTGATCTGGACTTAATCAGAACATAACCCCTTGATTTGAATTACGTTCATGATTAGGGTTTATGGGTTTAAGGGGGGGGTTTTGATCTGTTTTGGAAAAACCTTTTTTCAAAAAGGTTGTTTTAGGAGGGAATTACGGGTTAGGGGGGGTTTGACTAAATCTTGACCATGTTTAATAATAATAAACCGGGTTAGCATGGGTGGGTGGACGGGTTTGGGTGAGATATGGGTTGGTGGGTGGGTTATGATGAGGTGTCACGTGGTGACTGGGTGGGAAAGTTTCTTTGTTTGGCAGGTTAGGTCCCCAAGTTTGCACCATTATTTCACTTTGTAATTAATACCCATCAGTGCTTGTTTTTCACATGACAACTTTGGCCAAGTTGTCAAATATGGCACATAAACTTCCAAAGCTTTTTCCAAGGGCATTAAATGTATATTCTTCAAATTCCAGGGACTGGTCTTGTAATATCTTCAAACAATAAGGACCATACTTGTACAATTGACATTTAGAGGGTCAATTGTGACAAGTTCTTCAAAGATGAGGGACTAAACTTGACAATTCTTCAAACTTGAGGGGTCGTTTTTGCCAATCTTCAATTCTTCAAGGGTCATTTTGCAAAATCCAAACTTGGGCCCGGTTCATTGTGCGACTTCGTTTCCCGTGTTCGTTTTTGAATGATCCTTGTGATCTTTTGCCAATTCCTTAATATCCGTACCTAAAAATACACAAGTAACAAACACGAGCATATATTTGGCATTTTTTATGATATTTTATGCAATTAAAGGCCGTTTTGGACGATGAGACCATGTATAAAAGCAGTCTCATCACTCCCCCATACTAAACCATTGCCGTGCCCTCACGCAATGCTAGAATAAAGTGTCAAAACATCTCCAAAATTTAATTTTATTCACTTTATTGAAATGATAAACTAGCTATACTACACTATTACTACTAATTGTGTTATAGACATAATGTATGATTTTCATCGCAAAATGGGACGTTTAGGTTCATAGAACAAGAACACGTGAATGCTTCGTTAGAAATAATTTTGTCGTCCTCGATTTTCACCTTAATTCCATGCCAAGCGTGCAACGAGATCATTGTCATTATAAGTTAGTAATGCTAACACTACTCATATGCCCTAATCACGTACTTATTCCCCCATTATTCCTAAGTTGTATCTCTTATATTTTATTATGTCTTAATGATCACGAGGATACATCATTGACTTATGCGATAATAGAGATTTAGGTCTAAAAATAGAGTCCTAACGGTGTAACTAAGACCATTAAATCAATAACCCCTCCTAATAGACAACGATGTTAAAAAATTAAGTTGACAAGAAGAATCGATAAACACGGTTTTATAACGGTTTTGAACATGAGACTTATTACCAAGACTTTTATACGCCCCCTAACGGAAGGGCCTTATTATCTTTGGTTTACCTCCATCTTTTATTCAACTTCGCCATGAAACTTTTATTATGACTTCGGTCTTGCCTTGCCTTTTATTATCCGCCATCATCGGTGGTTTTATTAGCCAAAGACGTATATCCTCACGCTAAAGCGAATTTTGGATCTTTAAAGCTTCGAAGATTAAGGCTTGATTCACTTTCAATTTTGCATAGATTTTAGGCCTTGTGGGGCTTCAAATTATTTGCTAGATTTAGGTGAGCACTTGAAATCTTATTATTGGGTGAAGCTTTCGATTATTGGGGTGCCAATACTTCAAAACCGTGACGCTGGCGATACCTTAATGTCTTCCCAATTTAATTACATGGAAGCTACTAGAAAAGACTAGAAACCCAACAATCAAAACTAAACCGCTAAGTCAATATTTATTAAGCAAAAAATATTTACAAGCGAAGGGAGAATAAGCAAACAACGAGAACACATGAGTTTTTGAAAGAACACGAGTATTCTACGTTTAGCATAGTAACTTATAATTAACTCTATCATTTCTCGTCCTCATTTAAGAGACTTAGCCTAATGTGTAGTTAAGGAATCAAAGCTAAGTGCTCAACACGCACGGTCGAGTCAAAAATTACTCTTATTCTCGCCATCGGAAAATCTACATTAGTTTCTTCAAACACTTATGAAACATGAGAAAAATTTTAAAATTTCGCCATTTTTAGCCTTATTTTGCATAAAACGATAAACAAAACGATAAACTTTGGAAAGCGTGAAGGTTTGGCAAGGCAAGTATCTATTCACCCCCCCCCCCCCCCCCCCATACTAAAGTTAAACATTTTCCTCAATGTTTCGAGTCTAGGGGTGCAAACACCCCCATACTAGAGACGTAGTCGAATGCCTAATCTAGCATGGAAAGGGTGTAACCATTAAGTAATAGCCGTTTATGAAGTGTGCTATAAACCTATGGTTAGAACATAAAAGGATATATCATGATGTGGATATTGGGAAAGGCCTCCAAAGCAAACGATCGAGTGCTCCCATGAAACGAACACGAGAGGCTCCAATCGTGAAGATGATGATCTAAAAGACACAATTCACAAACAACCACGGAACAAAGGTTGGAAGGGCACAAATCCCCTCACATTACACTAATTAGAAAGCAATAATATGTACATGGATAAGCATGGGTCTCCCCCACGAGGCACCTTGTTTTTGATAACCGAGTCAAAAGCTCGACTCGAATCCCCATAAATGTGATCATTTAGGGATAATCAAGGTTTGGTCAATTTTTGGTGGGGCTTACATGATAAACAAGGCCCAAAAGCACATGGAGTACTTTAAAAATCCGATAAACGTATACTGGGGTCAAAGATAGCGTCCTCGATTTTCGGATGAAAGACGAGACAACACAACTCCAACACAAATCCCAATGGGATAGAAGAAAATAGGAGAGAAGAAATAGAAGGGTGGGACAATGGGTAAGTCAAAACATTGAGCTACTCGAGGTAGACTCGCACCAATCAAATGAAAAGATTTTCCATTTATTGCATCGGTGGAAGACCGAGATTTCCCTATATAAGCAATTCCAGGATCAAATATCTCGTCCTCGGTGGAGAAAGGGGAGGGAACATAAGGGGCTTCCCCCACACTAAGTCCACACAAAGCATCGTCAAAAGGAGAAGACGAGCTTGTAGTACTCAATAAACGCGGTGATGACGGAGTTAGAATTGTAGAAAAATCTTTTAAATTCAAGTTAAAATCTTTTCCTTTTTCATCTTTAACACTCTCCTTATGAAAACCCGATTTGATTATGTCAAAAATATTTGGTGTATCTAAAACAATGTTAGTCACACTAAAAATTCTCACATTTTGAAAGCGTTTTGGTTTAGGTGGTGGCAAGTTTTCAAATCTTTTGTCAATAAAGAAAACCTCCCCATCGGGATCAACGTATTCATCATCCGAAGAATCACTCGAGATTGGAATCGTAGGCTTAACACTCTTAACCTCCATCGGCGGAGGGGACGGAACTTCATTTTTATCAACTCCTAAAACTCTATTTGAAATCTTTTTGCAAATGCTTTTGGTGGAATTGACATTGTACAAAGATGTGATAGAATAAACATGAGAAAGAGTGGAGTTTTGGGTTGCATTAATGACGAGTTCTTCCTCATTGAAACGAAGAGTGATTTTTCTTGCATGCACATCGATAAGTGCTCTCGAGGTATCCAAAAAAGATCGACCTAAAATTAACGGAACTTTAGGATCGATGGGAATATCAACAACAATAAAGTCTAAAGGATAGTAGAACTTTCCAACTTTCACGAAGACGTCCTCGGCAACTCTACAAGCTAGAATCGTAGAATGATCGGCCATTTCGATTGACATTCTTGAAGGAGTGAGATTTGGAAGATTGAGCGATTTAAAAATCTCAAGAGGCATCAAATTAATACTAGCACCAAGATCGGCCAAGGCGTAGCATTCTTCCATGTCTTGGATAGCACATGGGATTAAAAACTTTCCAGGATCACCGACTTTTTGAGGTATGCGGCTTAGAAAAACCGATGAACAACTAGACGATTTTTGCAATTTCTCTTTGTTATTCAATATACTTTTGAAGTTTGCGGCAAATCGAGGCATCATGACTAAGGCGTCGGCAAAACTTATATTAAAATGCAAGTCACGAAACATTTTCATAAAGAGTTCAAATTGATAATTATTTCGTTCTTGTGCCTTTTCCTTGTCTCGTCTTGATGGGTAGGGTAAAGGTGGTGTGGGTTGGGGCAAATTAGGCATAGGCATCGGCCTTGGAATCTCGGGTTCCATGATTGGTATTGGTTCAACCGTAGGTGTGGTTTGAGCGGTACTTCGTGGGCTTGTAATGTGCTCCTTTTCAACCACAACCTCGGGTTCTTTCTCTTTTTCCTTCTCCATAGAAGTACTTGGACGAGAAATGGGTTCTTTGAAAGTTTTACCACTACGAGTAGTAATAACCTTCAATTCTCCTTTCGGGTTCACGATGGTATCACTAGGAAGACCACCCGAAGAAGAGGGCTTACACATGATAGCTTCAAACATTTTAGCCATACGGTCTTCAAACTTAGATTGCCTAGCATCCGCTTTTAACAACTCTTGCTTAATCTCATGTTGTCCTTGCTCCATTTTTTGTTGATTTTGTTGGAGTCGTGTGACATTTCCTTCCATCTTATTAGCATGAGTTTTAAGTTCATTAGCAAGTTCGTTTTTTAGCTCGTTTTTCAACTCGGATCTTAAGCTAATCATCTCACGTTGCATGTTATCAAACTTAGCATCATTAGCCTTAGCATAATCCAAAAATTCTCCTTGCAAATTTTTAGTGTGAGCATTTTGAAAACCTTGAGTAGGAGTTTGAAAATCACGGTTTTGGTTTTGATTAGAAATTTGCCCATTACCACTTTGATAATTACCCTTGTTATAATTCCTTTGATTTCCTTGGTAATTTCCACCTTGATTGTTGTTTCGATAGTTATTAGCATTTTGATTTTGTGGAGCTTGATTTTGGCGGGAACCTTGACCGATTTGGTTATAAGTTCCCGTGGCTACATAAGCATTCGAAGTGTTACCATCCGCGGTAATGCACTCGGAAAAATCATGAGCTCCACCACATGAAATACAACTCTTAGCAACCGCTTTAACCGAAGCGGAATTTGAAGCTTCTTGAGCTTTCCAATGAGACATAAGAGTCGAAAACCTATCGAAAAACCGATTCTCCTCATTTGCTTCATCTTGCAAGGCATTAATGGAACGAGATGATGACGAGCCCAAATTGGCAACACTCGGTGTGTTACGAGGGCTATAGACCTTAGACCTATTTTCTATGATTTTCAAAGCCTCATCGGTCGTTTTACACAAAAAATTACCACCCGCGGCGTCATTTAAATAATCTCGTTCATGTTCATTAAGCCCATTATAAAAAGTGTCAATTTGATGCAATTCGGAAAAATCATGGTGTGGACATTCATGCAACATTTCTTTAAACCTTTCCCAAGCCATTGAAAAACTTTCATTAGGTCTTTGTGTAAAACGTGAAATCTCGTTTTTCAAATGTGTTGTCTTAGATGGTGGAAAAAATTGATTCACAAATTTAGACACGAGATCGGCCCATGTCAAAATCGAATTCGGCGGTTCTTTCTCAAGCCAAATCTTGGCGGGTCCATCTAACGAGTAAGGAAACAACATCATCTTAATGGCATCGTGTGGTACATCCTTAAACTTGCTTGTCGCGGTAAGACGATTAAATTGCCTAATGTGATAATGTGGGTTGTCATTTTCGTGACCGCGAAACTTGTTTGCTTGAAGCATAGACATTAAACCCGTCTTGATCTCAAAGTTCTCCGCAAGGATGGCGGGAATCACAATGGCCTCTCCAAAACCCTCGGTGGATGCTTGAAGCAACTCCATCATAGTACGATTAGCCATGATAGCTTCTTGTTCTACAATAGGTTCCTCACTTGGAGACTCCTCACTAGAATGAGTTTTAGTAGGAGTTTTGTTCTTGCGTCTACGTGCACGTTTTGCTTGATTACGAGTGAGCATAAATGTCACGTACAACGTGGAGACAAGCAAAGAAGATTCTTTTTGGTATTTTGTGTTTTTTCAATTTTTTTGTGGTTTTTGATTGTATTAACCTTTTTTGGAAATTGGTGAATGTATTAAGTAGACAATGAGTCCACAAATCTCCTCCTCAATCAAATCTCTTGATTAAAAAGGCCTCAAAGAATGAAAACGATCACGTGGAGTGAACGCCTTCGATGACTTTAGAACGATGTTGGAACACCAAATCGTTCAAGAGGGTTTAATCAAATGAAACCAAGAAAATATATATGATATGTAATAATACTTTGGGCGGCAAAACCCTCGATTCACTCTCAAAATCAAATACGCACAAGCAAGCGGAGGAAACGAGGCGGCGCGAAGCACTTAAGAGCCTTTTTCCTTTAGGTTGTGAAATACAACCGCCTTATACCCACCTTATAGTTTGTATTATCAAGATTAAGCTTCACGAAAGTATTTATCTATTTTTGCCTTTTTCTTTGGTTTGAGATTCGAATACAATGATCGAGTGATGAAATCCCGAATCAAGGTTGTGATTGCTCACGTATTTGGAGTACTTGTGAATTTATTGTTCTACGTATATAATATAGTAATAATATTCACACAAAAACCGAAAAACGATAATACGTATTAATAGAGTGCTATTAATACAAATACTATTATGGCTAATATAAAAAAAACAATTGTTCAATCAAAACACAACACGCCTCCCCGGCAGCGGCGCCAAAAATGATGGTTGTAAAATTAGATACTTGCTTTAGGAAAAACAAGCAACTAAAATAGGGTAAGCGTGCACGACGATTTAGGAAAACCGTGTGTGAATGACCCTTAAGAAAGTGAGTTCGTTCTCGAGGAGGCACGTGTGTTGTGTAATGAATGATTGATTATGTTTTTGATTATTAATGAGAAGAAAGAGAAGAGAAAATGACGAAGACGAAAACGTATTAAACTACGACGAAAAAGACGTAAACGTAAAGTCGTAAAAAGGACAAAAATTAAAATTTTAATCTAAAAATTCCTAAAAATTACTAAAAATCCACAATAAAATTCTAAGAGTTTACAAAAAATCCAAACTTGCCAAAACCTTTTAATTAATTTAATAATGACTTTTTAATGCTAATTAAAGCCCTAAAAATCACTTTTAAATATTAAAAAGCCCTAAACAAGATTTTATAATATGTAAACCTCAAAAATGACCTAATTAAACTAAAGACTATTTTTAAAAATTTTAAAACCAAATTAAACTATTTTTAAACTCCTAAAAACTATTAAAATCTATTAAATCTTGAATTAATTCTAAAAATTAATTGAAAAGCCTAAAAATTAATTGGAAAGTGAAAAAGTTCCTATTTTAATGTCTAGAATCTAGGAAAATGAAAAATAATTAAAAATAAAATTTTGAATTTTAATGAATAAAATAATAATAAAATATTCAAAAAATAAAAAGTTCTCAAATAAATTCTAAAAAATTCTCAAAAATCCTAAATATTCTAATTAAGAAGAAAATGCAAATTAAAGTTCCTAAAACCTTTTGGTTAATTTTATATTAATTTTTAAAGTTGTCTAAAAAACCTAAAATTAAATAAAATTAAAAATTAAAGTTTTTGAAAACTTTTTGATATGTAAACCTCAAAAATACAAATTAAAACCTAAAAACTATTTTTTTGTATTTTTAAATTACTGTTTACTATTTTTAATTACTTTCTAAATTTAAAACTAAAAATAATCCTATTAATTAATTAAATAAAAGGAAAAATAAAACTTTTAAAAAGAAAAGTCTGAAATACTAATATTAACCTAGGAAAAATGTAAACTACCAAATAAGCTTAACAAATAAGCTTAAATAAGCTGAAAATGGCCACGGCTTATATTAATAAGCCAAACTCAAATCCCCCTTAAGTAACACTTGAAATGAACCCTTAACGTAAAAGGTCCATCTAGATCACTGGTTAACACGCTTAGTCCCCCAGCGAGGGGTCGCGTGTTCGAGTCCGGTGCAGGTGGACTTTTTACAAAAAAAATTTTTTTTTTTTTTTTCCTTTAACACTTAATCAGTAGCACTTGTAGGCTACAAAAACACAATCCAACCACTTTTTAACCCAAGATTAAACAAGATCAATCATAAAACGTGCCCAGTTCTTGTTGAGTTTCTGAATGAACAAGTGACTTTGGTTCACTTGTAAAATTAGGAACCAAGAGGGGCTTGGCTGTGATGATTTTGATGGTGTTTGTTGATGGACAAAGGCACCCTTGTGCTCTTTGGAGCACAAGGAGTCAAATATAAGCAGATATCAAGCACACTTAGCACAAAAGTGGGACAATCAAAACAAAACAAAGCATATGAATGTTGCTGAGGTCTTTAGACTAGGTCTGGTGGACTTTTTGCTAAACAAAATGCACACTAATGAGATTCAATCTCTCAAATCTTGCACACAACCTTACAACCTAGCATACAAATGAACTACAATCCTAATAAGCACTAACACTTAACAGAATTACAAGATCATGCACCAAAATCTCATAAAAATAAGCAGAAAGTGACTTATGCAGATTTTGCTATTCTTTTTTCACTTTTGACTTATCAACTTGCTTCAAATCATGGCCAAACTTGTTACTCAACTAGTTTAGATCCTACACTACCATATTCAACCTCTCTAACACCTTTTTAAAAACACAATCAAAGGTTTTACCCCTGCTAAAACACTTATCCAAACAGTCCTTTAAATCTCTTTTTCAAAATTTTCAAATCAAAAGCTCACAAAACTTACTCAAATTGATCCTATGATCATCTAACATGCATACAAACACAAGAGAACTCAATCAAACAACTTAAACCAGCAATCAACACTTAGTCAACCAAGATCACATAAGCATACACTTTTCTGAAAATTCAAAAAGGGAAAAGGACTTTTACCTTAGAACCTTACATCCAAGGTTCTAGTGGATGTAAATCCACCTCCTTATACACCCGGGTGTATGCAGAAACAATAATCAACAACAATCTTCAACCTAAAAAATCAAAAAGAAAAACAAATACAAAGAAAATGCACTTTTCTGATTTTCTGAAAATTCAACCTTGAAAACCAATAACCTTTGAAACTAAACAGGTTTTAAACAAATCCAAACTCACAAATCAAAACTCCTTTTCCACTTTCACTTCAAAGGGTTTTGCTTTCTGAAATTTGAATCAAATTTAAAACTTTTGAAAATTATCAAAACACACAAGTGTTTACACAATGATAAATGGAACTCAGTTTTAGCCTTTAACACAACACACAACTTTTTAAATCTAATAAAAGGAATTACAATTGTTTAAACACAAATACCAAACTTCATTAATTCAAAAAAGGAATTACAAGGTTTTTTTGGCTAAAAACTGGAACCAGAGGGAATGAACATGCTCATATCCCTTTTATAGACTAAATGGAACCTTCTAGGCCTAGGAATAAAAAATTAACAAACTTAAACCCTAATGGATGGATTTCCAGAAAAGCCCCTTGAGTTATTGACGAATTCTTGGTCAAAAAGTGTCCCATGTGGATGCCAGCTCTTGATTTTGATTCTTGGACGTTGGATGAACCTTGGGGACAAAGGAGTTGATCCTAGATGTTAAACTGGTCGGGTGTGGGGTTTTGTGTGAAAGAGACGTTGCAGGGGAAGGCTGGGGAGGGGTCCACAAAGCATGTGAGCTTGTTGGGTGAGGTGGGTTTGGGTGAGGGAATGTTTAATTAGTGATCTGGACTTAATCAGAACATAACCCCTTGATTTGAATTACGTTCATGATTAGGGTTTATGGGTTTAAGGGGGGGTTTTGATCTGTTTTGGAAAAACCTTTTTTCAAAAAGGTTGTTTTAGGAGGGAATTACGGGTTAGGGGGGGTTTGACTAAATCTTGACCATGTTTAATAATAATAAACCGGGTTAGCATGGGTGGGTGGACGGGTTTGGGTGAGATATGAGTTGGTGGGTGGGTTATGATGAGGTGTCACGTGGTGACTGGGTGGGAAAGTTTGTTTGTTTGGCAGGTTAGGTCCCCAGTTTGCACCATTCTTTCACTTTGTAATTAATACCCATCAGTGCTTGTTTTTCACATGACAACTTTGGCCAAGTTGTCAAATATGGCACATAAACTTCCAAAGCTTTTTCCAAGGGCATTAAATGTATATTCTTCAAATTCCAGGGACTGGTCTTGTAATATCTTCAAACAATAAGGACCATACTTGTGCAATTGACATTTGGAGGGTCAATTGTGACAAGTTCTTCAAAGATGAGGGACTAAACTTGACAATTCTTCAAACTTGAGGGGTCATTTTTGCCAATCTTCAATTCTTCAAGGGTCATTTTGCAAAATCCAAACTTGGGCCCGGTTCATTGTGCGACTTCGTTTCCCGTGTTCGTTTTTGAATGATCCTTGTGATCTTTTGCCAATTCCTCAATATCCGTACCTAAAAATACACAAGTAACAAACACGAGCATATATTTGGCATTTTTTATGATATTTTATGCAATTAAAGGCCGTTTTGGACGATGAGACCATGTATAAAAGCAGTCTCATCACGCCTCTCTTATGTTTGCCTGAGGGCAATGATGACTTTGAGGTATATTGTGATGCATCATATAAAGGATTGGGATCAGTATTGATGCTAAGAAAGAAAGTAATTGCCTACGCTTCTAGGAAATTAAAGAAGCATGAGAAGAACCACACTACTCACGATTTAGAACTTGGAGCTGTAGTCTTCGCCTTAAAAATTTGGAGGCATTACCTTTACGAAAAAAAATGTACAGTGTAAACCGACCACAAGAGTCTGCAACATATACTAGATCAGAAAGAGCTTAATATGAGACAGTGTCGTTGGATCGAACTGCTAAGCGATTACGATTGTGAAATCAAATACAAACCAGGTAAAGCAAACGTAGTTGCTGATGCATTGAGCCGTAAGGATAAAGACCCACCCATGAGGGTTCGAGCCTTAACTATGACCATCAATCTAGACCTGCCCAAGCAAATTCTTGAAGCACAAACTCAAGCATAGAGACCCGAAAACCTCTAGAAAGAAGACATAGGAGGAATGCTTCAAACCGACCTCTCCAAAGTGAAACTGGAACCAAGGGCGGATGGAACATTGTGCTTATACGGGAGGAGTTGGCTACCCCGTTATGGGAATTTGAGGGACGTAATCATGCACGAGTCACATAAATCCAAATATTCTATACATCCTGGATCGGAAAAGATGTATCAAGATATAAGGAAATTATATTGGTGGCCAAACATGAAAACTGACATCGCCACCTACGTCCAGAAATGTTTGACATGCGCACGTGTCAAAACAGAACACCAAAGGCCTTCAGGTTTACTGGTACAACCTGAGATACCAGAATGGAAGTGGTAAAATATTACCATGGAATTCGTTACCAAAATCCACAAATCATCACGCGGATATGATGCCATCTGGGTGATAATCGACCGACTCACCAAGTCTGCTCATTTCATACCTATCAAGGGATCCGACTCCCTATCCAAGTTGGCAAGGACCTACCTTAAGAAAATTCTAACCAAACATGGAGTACCAGTCTCAATAATTTCTGACCGGGACAATAGATTCACTCCTAACTTCTGGAGGGCTCTCCAATGATCCCTGGGCACCCAACTGGATATGAGCACCACCTATCATCCACAAACGGATGGTAAGAGTGAGTGAACCATCCAAACCCTAGAGGACATGCTAAGGGCATGTGTGATTGTTTTGGAAATGGTTGGGTCGAGCATATACCCTTGGTCGAATTCTCCTACAACAATAGCTATCACGCCAGTATCAAGGCCGCCCCTTTTAAAGCCCTTTATGGAAGGAAATGTCGCTCTCCTGTATGCTGGGCAGAGGTAGGTGAGTTCCAACTCACTGGGCCTGAATTGATTCAGGAGACTACAAACAAAATTGTCCTTATAAAACAGAGACTACAAGCTGCTCGCGATCGACAAAAGAGCTACACGGATCAGAAACGCAGACCCGTACAATTCAAAGTAGGCGATCACGTCATGCTAAAAGTATCACCATGGAAGGGAGTTATACGATTTGGAAAGCCTGGAAAGTTAAATCCACGATATGTGGGTCCTTTCAAAGTGGTAGCCAAGGTCGGAGAAGGGGCTTACCGTTTGGAGCTGCCACCACAATTAAGTCGGATACACCCCTCCTTCCATGTATCTAATCTGAAAACGTGCTATGCTGAGGAAACTTTGATCATGCCCTTAGAAGGAGTCCATATCGATGACCAACTCCAATACACGGAGACACCAGTGGAAATCATAGAGAGAACAACCAAGAAGTTGAAATGTAGCCGCATCCCGTTGATCAAAGTGCGATGGGACTCAAGGAGAGGCCCCGAGTACACCTGGGAACGAGAAGACATCTTCAAAGCCAAGTACCCACATCTTTTCACTTAAAAGATAACTACGTTTTTAGTAGCTTTGAGGAAAAAGCTAAAATAACGGGGTGGTGCTGTAAAATCCATGATTTTACCATGATTTAATGTAATAAAGTTTCGTCCAATGATCTTATGAACATTCACTCATGTGTTATATTTCTATAAGATGTGTGTGAACTTGTCCATTATGTACTTATACTTCTACAATCATTTTGCTACTGTGATAAGTTACATAACTTAAACCTTGTACATAAGACTAGGAGAACAAGTAATGAAATGTATAACAAACTATGTATGCACAACACTTAACAAAGCTTAGGAAATATGTTGTATTAAGTATTTATGCCGTATATATATGTGTTTACATCATACGCATACATACACATCTTGGACTAGCCCAAGATCCTTTATCTTTGTGTGCTAGCCAACATAAGCCACCAACATAAGCCCATCTTCCTTTTGGTTAAGCATTACACAGCACCCCACTATGTGGAAAAAGAAGGAATGCCTTGGTTTTGGAAAAGCCAACACTTGTCACATACTCTCTTACCAAGGCAATCATACCCATTTTTTCCTTGCCTTCTCTTTCTTCTTTAAGCCGAAAACTCTCTCACTCTTCACATTCTCTCATGCAAACTAAATCTCATTCTCTCTTCACATTTCTCTCTCAAATGATTCGGCTATAAGCCACAAACATCCAAGGTTTTTCATTAAATCTACTAGATCCTTGTCCCATCTTAAGTACTAATCATTTAGTAGCATCATCACCCTTGGAAGCATTATAACAAGCCCTGGCCAAACCTTAAGGGTCACGGCTTGGTTTATATTTAGGGTTTTCTTCATCATCTAGATTAGATCTCTAATCTCCTTTGTCATGTAGATCTTCCTTGGTAACTTTTAAGCAAGAAAGGTATACTCCTTATGCTTCTTCATTTTTACTTGCATGCATCATCATCCATCTATAAACACATGTAACAAACTTTGTTAAAAATCAAGATTTGATAAGAACTACGACCTTAAAGGTCACGACATATATTTGAGCACCATTAGTCATGGTTAAAATCTTTTTAATAAAGAAACCTATGACTAGTACTCTATGTTTTAACTTTATTAAAAATCATATGAACCATTTTATGAATTTAAATGTAGCATGGGTTACACATCTTACTCTTTGGGATTTTGGTTAACTAATAATCATAGATCTCATAAAGTAAACTTGTGTAACTTAAAAACCATGAAAGACCATGACCTTAAAGGTCCTGGCAAGATTTAATGGACACTTATGATTTATGTACTAAGTTTTAATGATGGAATATGTATTATTACATGTGAAATGGAATACTAAAAATCACTAAAATGAATTATGTGTACATATATAACCGTGGGTTATGTATGACTTTGAACGGGTTTTAAATGTACATGCATGCTATTATAAAACCTAGATCTAGTGATAAGTGTTAAATTAACATAATAAACATAAAACAAGCTTATAGATCTTATGGGAACATTGGGAGAAAACAATATAGCCGTGAGCTATATGTTGTTTTCTTGGAGTTGTGGTAACCTTGGAAACATGCAAGAAGCCTAGATAATCATGTTGTATTTTTATAAATATTTACAAGACATAAAACTAGCTAAAAAGTTCATCTTGGAAACACCAAGATTTAAAATTATAGCCGTGGGCTATATGTATGTATGTATGGACTTGTGACTTGGTTTCTTGATTTGTACACAGCTAGATCTTATTTTGGGGACACTTATAAGTACATGCAACCTTAAAACAAGTTTTGACTCATCTTAATAAGCTATGATTAATTATATCCGTGAGTTATAAGCTCATATTAGGGCTTATGACTTGCATGCAACCTTGTAACACATCTAGATCTCATTTGGTACATCAAATAAAATAAACTATAAGTTTTATTCTTTTATTAAGGTTTAAAACTAAATATGGATAAGCTAATAATAAGCTTATAAGAAAATCTTAGATTAATACTTACATGAAATGAAAAGTAGTATTGATGGACTAATTAAGCCCATGCAACATTAGTCCAAGACTTAATGGACCCAATAAGCCCATTTAATAAATCTTAGTATCTTAATGGACTTAAGATTACACTTAGACCCTTTTTAATTAATTAATGGACTTAAAATATATTTAAGCCCGATAAATGTTTTAAAGGCCCATCTAAACAAGTTAGTGGACTTAAAATATATTTAGGCCCACTAGATAGCCCATTAGATATTTTAGCCCATTTAATGAGCCCATATATTGTTTTGAATGTTTAAATAAAAGTTTTTATAATAATATATATCTTATAAAAACTTTTGGAATAAAATGTCAATTTATGAAACTTAAGGACAAAAATCGTGACATATGAAACTTGTTTTGATAAATTAGTAAACACAAGGACTGAAAATGTAATTATCCAAAAGTCTAGGGTTTAATAAATACCATCCGTGGCATATAAAACCCTAGGGACCATTTTGGGAAGTTTCGAAAAGTTGTTTTGTCATTTTATAACCCTAAGGACCGTTTTTGGAATAATCCGAAACTTAAAGAAGCCCTAGGCGCTGTTTTGTCATTTTATGAAAGTTATAAAACCTAGATATGACTAGGAGGACTAAATCTGCCATAAGCCAAAACTTTAACTAGCCCTAGGTACCAAATGTGTAAAATCTGAAAGTTAATTTGTTTAGAATATGGAGGCACTAGTTTTGCCATGTTCTGAAACTTTAACAAGCCCTAACCCTAATTCTATTTTAAATTGTAAAACTTAATTAAAACCTAAACCATAAGGATTAATGTATAAATTCTTAAACTTGTAATTGATAAATTATTTTATAAATGTTAAATAATTTATGGGAACTTCTAAAGTTAAATAAAATATTATATTTTTATTTCTCAAAAATAAAATATTTATATTTTGCTTTATGAAATAAATTGTGTAAACAATTTGGATAGATATTATTAATACATGAACTCATATACTTTTAGGAAATATAATTATATGAACATTAAATAAATTGAATACAAATATTTTAAGTAGAACATTTTTATGTTTACTTAAATATGAAACTTATTAGTAAGTTTAAATGGATATTAATAATACATGAACTGCGAACGTAAACTAATATTTTAAGTAGGGAATTTTATGTCTACTTAAATAGGAAACTTAATTGTAAGTTGAATGGTTATTATTAATACATGTACTACGAATGCAAACTGATATTATAAGTTAAACATTTTATGTTTACATAACTATGAAACTTATATAGATAAGTTTAAATGGATGTTGTTAATACTTGTACTATAGTTATTTAAATAAATACTGTAGCATTAATAAACTGAATAAAAATCTGTATAAGCATACACATATGTTCTTTGTACTATCTATTAAGACTGTACTATTTGATTAGGCATAACTTTTGGCGTGAGCATTATTTAGATATTCGTGTTATACAACTATTGCCAACTCCCAGGTGAGTTTACAGCCCCATATAAATTATTGATAAACTTTTCCTCTATGGGGGAGAAAACCTGCAACTATTTTAAATGGACATAGCTGAATTGTATAAACTTGACTATGATTGACTATTATAGAAATTGTTAAATTGTTGTGAATCGCCCGAATGTTATAAATAGATCTATTAGGGATTGACCATCCTCATCTGGGTGAGTCATGCTCACTGTGCCTTGGCCGGGACAATAGATGTATACCATGTTGGAAATGGGTTTGGGTGTCATTTTGTAATACACTACGTCCTCATCTGTTGAGGACTATGGAAGGTTAAGCTTCAGTTTCGAGTAATAGCAAATGTAATCTACTTTTTAGTAAGAATGCTTTGTGCATTGTTACTTCTATGATTAATGTATGTCCAAACTAATTATTGTAAACCTATAAATTCACCAACTTTATGTTGACCCTCTAAGCATGTTTTTCTCAGGAAAATGAAGTTAGTACGTGATATGTGCATGGACTCAAGCATCATTGTAATCTGCATTGTAGGACTCGTCAGGGGTTATATTTGGGAAACATAAACAATCTACTTTTATCATGTTGGAGACAATTTGTCATAAATTTGTTTAATAATCATGTAATCTGTTTTGAATAATCTTTTATCTTATGCTCTATGATCTATATGCTATCGATCCACCCTTGTGACATCTCCGTTGATAATTCCGCATATTTTGACCCTACCCGGGGTGTCACAGTATTCCACCCCTGAACCATCAGACGACGAAGGACGCTACGATGCCTACTATCGTGATGAAGAGGAGGAATATCTCTCCCTCCCATGGTGTAGCGAGAGAAAGGATGCCTTCACTCTTCGTATACGGAATTACTAGGAGGAAAAGAAGCGCCGCGTACCGGCGAGCGCCAAAACCTATGACGGATCTGGTGATCTGGAGGATCACCTAAAGGTGTTTGACACACAGGCTAAAATTGAACGATGGATGATGCCAATATGGTGCCAGATGTTCAATTCAACTTTGATTGGCAATGCGCGCGACTGGTTTGAGAAGCTCCCCCATTGAAGCATCAACAACTTCGATAAAAAACGTACCTCATTCCAAAACAATTATACTCAACAAAAGTAGTATAATAGAGATCCGGTCTTATTGGAAACAGTCAAACAAAGGCTCGGAGAGTCTACATAAGACTTCACGGAGCGTTTTAATGACGAGTGTACGCGCACAAAAGCGTGCCCAGAGCTCCTTAATTTCCGATTACATGTAGGTCATAACGGACAAGGAACTAATCAGGCGCCTCAATGATAAACGTCCAGAGAAGTTTGATGAACTCATGGAAAGGGTTCGGAATTTTGTGGAGGGGGGGGGGGACCGCGGTTGCTGCGGCTTATACCCCACAAAAGGGAACCACGGCTACCAATCAAACGATCAACCTAGAAGGAAATCAGGTGGCCAAAGTAACCCCGGCAATGGGAGGAGTTTGGATTACAAAAACCAGACAAAAGGAGGACGGTCGGATGACAAGTTCACCCCTCTAAAAGATGACTTATCGGGATATCTTGCTAACAAAAGGAGCAAATTTTCCAAGACCTCCTCCGATGACAACTCCGGTTGATCGTCGTCATGGCACTCGAATCTGCGAGTTCCATAATTACAAGGGTCACGGCACGGAGGAGTGCATTCAGCTGAAGAAGCATATAGAGTCGCTGATTAAATCAGGAAAACTCAAACACCTGGTCAAGGATTAGAAGGATGTGAAGGATAACAAAAAGTATGACAAAAAAGATTCCCAAAAGGATAATCCTACGACCATATATATGGTTCAATCATGGCAGCGCCGGACGAAGCAGAAAGTTAGTCAAAAAAATTTCACATGACAAGGAAATCTCATTCCCTCCTATCACGGCGAGCAACGTGGCTGATGCACCTCTCACGATTGAGGTAAGCATTGGAACCCATAACGTTCGTCGTATGTATGTGGATGGAGCATCATCGGTGGAAGTACTCTACGAACACTGCTTCGTACAGCTGCGACCAGAGATCAAAAGCCAATTGATGCCGGCCACATCGCCGCTCATTGGCTTCAGTGGAGACACTATCTGGCCAATAGGACAACTACGTTTACTGGTCACCACTGGAGATAAAGAGCATTCCACCACGTCGTGGATGAACTTTATGATGATACGTTCACATTCTCCGTACAATGGTATTATTGGAAGACCAGGTATCCTAGCCATTCGGGCAGTCCAGTCCACGACACATGGCATGATTAAGTTGCTAGTCGAAGGGGGAATTGTCACTATTTACAATTCAATCTTGCCGGCATCCGAGTGTCACGCCGTGGCAACACCAATCCATCCAGCTCCTATAAAGGAAGGATCACCACCCCCCAATTGGAAGGTGGTAATTCACCCTGAATACCCAGAACAAGAGGTAGCTATCAGGGGAACGCTCTCTAAAAAAGGGAAGATGGACATGTTCTTTCTCCTAAAAGCAAACCTTGATATATTCGCATAGGAGCCGAAGCATATGACGGGCGTACCGCGTTCGATAGAAGAACATAAGCTTCAAATCCGCCCTGGATATCCCCTTGTTAAACAAAAGAAGCGCGGTCAAGCACCAGAACGTAGCCAGGTAATACTGGACGAGGTACGGAAGCTGGTAGATGCAGGAATTATGCGTGAGGTCTATTACCATGAGTGGCTCTCTAATCCGGTCATGGTCAAGAAGCATGACGGACGTTGGCGCATGTGTGTGGACTTCACATACTTGAACAAAGCTTGCCCAAAAAATTGCTATCTGCTACCAGAAATCGATTGGAAGGTGGAATCCTTATGCGGGTACTCTTTTAAATGTTTCTTGGACGCATATAAAGGATACCATCAGATCCAGATGGCGGAGGAAGACAAGGAGAAAACGACGTTCCATACCAGTCAGGGCGTATATTGTTACACTAAAATGTCGTTCGGACTCAAGAACGTACATGCGACATATCAACGACTGATGGATAAAGCCTTCGACTCACATATAGGCTGTAACCTTGAAGTCTAGGTGGACGACTTGGTTATCAAAATCCATACGGAGGACGAACTCCTCCGCGATGTCCAAGAGACATTCGGCACATTGAGAAAAATCAACATGAAACTGAATCCCAAAAATGCACGTTTGGAGAAACCGAAGGAATGTTCCTTGGGTATATGATTAATCCAAATGGTATCAAGCCTTGTCCGGGGAAGACGAAGGCCCTGATACAGCTACCATCCCCTCATACACTCAAAGAGGTGCAATCCCTTAATGGAAAGCTGGCCGGTCTCAATAGGTTCTTATCAATGTCCGTAGAGAAGTCACTTCCTTTATTTAAAACACTCAAGAAGTGCTTAAAGAAAGGAGACTTTCGCTGGACAAGAGAGGCGGAAGAAGCATTTAGGCAGCTCAAGCAACATCTCGCGGCTCTTCCCATGCTAGTCGCCTGCGACCTAAGGAGGAACTAATCATGTACTTATCTGCTACATATGGAGCAATAAGCGCAGTTCTCATGAATGATCGGGATTCAGTCCAGACTCCGGTATACTTCATAAACAGAGCACTGCAAGAGCCAGAGCTGAATTACTCACCAATGGAGAAATTGGTCTTATCGTTGGTTTATGCTGCAAAAAGGTTACACTGGTACTTCCAGGAGCACCCAATAGTGGTGGTCACGGACCAACCAATAAAACAGGTGATCTCCAAACCAAACGTGGCAGGTAAACTACAGAAGTGGAGCGTCCTGCTGGGGGAATACAACATCTCATATAGACCAAGGACAACCATCAAAGGCCAAATTTTGGTAGATTTCATAATTGAGAAGCCCGAGGAGGACGAGCCAATGGTGAAAAAGGAAGAGATCCTATCAGAACCATGTATTTTGTTCACGGATGGATCTTCTTACACGGACGCATCGGGAGCTGGCCTCATACTCACAAATCCGGAAGGCATGAAATTCACCTACGCCTTGCGTTTTGAGTTCACAACCACGAATAATGAGGCAGAATATGAAGCATTAATTTCGGGTTAGAAAATTGCCGCTATGATGGGAGTCCGCAACCTGGAAGCCTACATGGACTCACGGCTTGTCGCGAATCACATCCTAGGAGGGTACGAAGCCAAGGAGGAAAACATGATCCAATATCTGGAGAAACTCAAGTCACTCATCGCCAGCTTTGGCAAGTTCTCTATCAAGCAGATACCAAGAGGCAAGAACAAGAAGAAGGATGCTCTTAGCAAAATCGCGTCTACGAGTTTTGCTCATCTATCCAAACAAGTGTTGGTTGAAATACTAAAGGATAAATCCATTGCGGGAGAGGAGGTCGCAATAATAGTTGATGAGTAGGGGCCTACATGGATGACTCTGATCATAAACTATCTATCGGAAGAAACTCTTCCTGAGGACGAAAGAGAGGCGCGCCACATCAAAAGGAAGTCGCAACACTTTGAACTCCGAGATGGTGTCTTGTAAAAACGATCATTCCTACAGCCGTGGTTGCGATGTGTCGGACCATGCCAAGCTAGTTATGTGATTAGTGAAATTCATGAAGGGTCGTGCGGTATGCACGCTGGCCCCAGATCGGTTGTAGCGCGGGCCCTACGCACAGGATACTATTGGCCAACTATGCATCAAGACGCACAAAATATGATTCTTAGGTGCAATGAATACCAAGTGCACAGGCCAATAACGCGGCATCCACAACAAGGGCTAACACCCATCACATCCCCGTGGCCATTCTACAAGTGGGGAATTGACATAACAGGTCCTTTTTCCTGTTGCAGCCGGAGGCGTTAGGTTCTTGATCGTGGCTGTGGACTACTTCACTCGCTGGATAGAAGCTAAGGCGGTCGCAAAAATCACGGGCAAACAGGTAATAAAGTTTGTTTGGGAAAATATTTTAGGTCGTTTTGGTTTGCCAGGGGAGATCATCTCGAATAACGGGAAGCAGTTTGCGGACAATCCAATCAAAGATTGGTGCGTGACGTTGAACATCAGACGGCGCTTCACATCAGTTAAACACCCATATACTAATTCATTAGTGGAACAGGCAAATAGAAGCCTAGGTGAAGGAAGCAAGGCGCGCCTAGATGAGAGGAGCGCCAAATGGTGGACGAACTACTACATGTCCTATGGGCACATAGAACAATGATAAAAACGGCTAATGGGGACACTCCATTCGCGATGGCCTATGGAACTGAGGCTGTCACCCCAACAAAATTAGGATGCCAAAAATCCGTACGGCGGAAGTTAACGTCGTCACAAACGATGAGGAACTCCGGGTCAATCTAGACCTACTCGAGGAAAAAAAGAGAGATAGCAGCTATCAATGAAGCTAAGTCTAAGGCACGGATGAAAGCTTATTACGACTCCAAAGTCAAGGGTGTTTCCTTTCGACCGGGGGATTTTGTCTATCGTGCTAATGAGGCAAGTCGCGCGGAGAACACAGGAAAACTTGGTCCAAAGTGGCAAGGGCCGTATGAGGTCACAGAAGCTTTGGGGCTAGGCGCGTACAAGTTGCGTGATATGGAGGGCCGTGACTTGGATCGTACATGAAATATTTGAAACCTTAAAAGGTGCTATCTCTAAAAGGCTACGGCCTCCGCATGGACATTTCGCTGTAGACAGCTTCAATAAAGATCCATGTATTTTTTGGTTTCATGTTTTCTAGGTTCTATTTGTCTTAGGATTTTTAATTCTGTCAAAAACTTGTAACCGTTATAATAAAATGTCGTGGTGCCTAGCTAGCTCCGCGGCTTCTTCTTATGAAAATTATTGTTTTATGTGTCCTTGGAATTATTTTTTATTCTCTTACGTGTTATTTCTTATTCATATGCATTCTTTCAGCCGTACATGTACTATTCGCTTCCAAGCGGAGTAAGAGGATTAAGTGAACATAATAATTCAACTTGTCCCATAAGAGGGATGCAACCCCCGTGACGTGGATCATGTATCCTTATTAGACACCTTATTTACAAGACGTTGTAATAAGTTCCCACATGCCGTACTTACGTAGTGCCGGACATGGTAAAGACACGCAATGCACGTCTAGTAAAATATAGACTTAGTTTTATTCTTAACCAAGCCGTGACACATCATGCAACAGATACATGATATCTAAGTAAAAACACAAGTTTCAAAGATACAAACAAAATTCGCCGTGATTATCACGGACATATATTCATTAATATTCTGAGTGTTCGAAAACTGAATTACAAATTAAGGTCATGGACATCCACGGACGAATACAAAGAGCAGTACAAGTGTTCACGAATGACCAACTACATAGAAGGCAGGAACTCACCTACTTTATTACCTTCGGCTATCAATGCACGAAGTACCTCACCACGGGCCTCCTTCTCGCTACGTGCCCTGGCTAGGTTGGCCTCCAACGCCTCACCCAACGTCTTCTCACCCTTCAAGACCTTTAAGTTCGCATCATAAATTGGAAGGGTGAGCTGGCTGGGGTCTGGTATAATATGGGCCTAAGGATCCGCTTCGCTTTCTGACCCTGCGTCTGGGAGAAGCTTCGCCATGATGTCCTCATTGGTGGCGTCCTTCAGAGCTTCGAGGTCAGACAAGAAAGGGTACTCCAGGTCCCCCCAGGACGGCCATGGATGCGGTCATCTTTGCCTCAGCCCTATGGTTGTAGTAGGCATGCCTGGTGATTTTTTCATTATTGCATATTAACTCAGCAGCCTTAGTCAAGCCTTCATGTCTGTCGTGGTCAATGCCATCTGACACGACATCAGCGAAAGACTGTACGAACTGCGGCGCCTCTATCACTCTCATCACTGCCAGGCGCGTCCCTTGGCCCAACATCCACCTACGACTAGCAATGGTCGTAAGAAGTGGGGGGCACAACACTTCATAATCTATGGCCAGTACGCGCAGTTCATTTTCCACCTTGCCCAGGGCCTCGGCCATTTGCCTCTCCATTTCAGCCCGCTCCTTGGTGAACTCTTCCTTCAGAGCCTCCTCGCCCTTCACCAACGTCCGCATCTTCTCTAGTTTTTCGGTAAGGGTGGATGCTTGATCACCCGCGGTCTTAGAAGAAGCCTCTACTGCAGCTACCTGTTTGTACAAACACTGTGGGTTATTTTGTGGTTATAAGCTACTTATATTGGAGCATTGGGAAGGATTGGGAACTTACCTTGTCACGAAGGATTCACGCATCAGCCTCCATCTCTTCGATACGGTACTCCCGGGAAGCGGCGTGGCTGGACTGCTCTTTTATTGTTGCTTCCGCAATGGATAAGTCCGCTCGCAAGGTAAATATTATTTTCTCATGTTTCTCTACCATTTTTTCACGGCGGGCAACTCTCCTATCAGCTCTTTCCACATGGCCCAAGACCTCTTCAAGACGACGTCGCAGGGCCGCACCAACAGTCATATGGTGTGCTGAGGCAACGTTGTACTGCTCTAGAAGGGTTCCGTGCTCGATCTCATCCAGGTCTTGTACCAGGGTGGGAGGAGTCAAGTGGACCACAAATTCCTTACACTCCGACTCTGCCTCTAGCCTTGTCAGCTTTGACAAATTTAAGGCTGGGCGAAGGCAGGAGTTCGGGCCTTCGGGCTGAGGCTCTTCTGCAGTGGTGGGAGGAGGAGATGGTGGAATGACGACTATCATGGGGGAGGGTTCCCTATCAACTTCCTTCTCCTACGCCATGGTCGTAGGATCCGCCCTGTTATTTAGCCAACACTTATAATTTTTTGGAAGTTTTCTACACAACAAATATAATAGAGTATAAAAAAAGGAGACTTACGTCGCAACTATTATCGGTTCCATAATGGTGGGAGATATGGCACTCACCGGCGTCGCCTGCCACACGGTAGTATCTACCTGCTCCTCTATTTTGGCAGGGTGGGGCAGGGGGTTGTCTTGGGACAGGGTAGTGCTGCTTCCTTCTTGGTATTAGGGGTGATCTTACCTTAGCCTCTTGCGGGGCACGTTGAAGGCCCCCGCTTCCATCTCTACTTCTTTAACAACCCTCCTTGAGGATTTGCGCTTCCTGGAAGTGGGTTTTGTTGCCTGGAGGTCCCGGTCTCCTGCGCTACTTCCTCTTCATCGTCATCATCAAATAGTCAGTTGATGGACGGATCAGTTGGCTGCTCCATGTTTTCACCTTGGTTTTCACCTTGGAGGGCGGTGGCGTTCTCTAAAAGCAGCTCACCACCATCTTCATTGGTGAAGTCCAACATCGACTTCTCTATCACTGGTCCCTGTTCACCGGACTGCGACTCTAGTGTTTCTTCAAGAGGGATGGTCATACCGGCAGTCGCGACAAGAAGAGAGGGCTCGCCCTCACGTAGTGGTCGGGATCCCTCCGCGGCCTTGTTCGGATCTCCCTGCCGTAGAAGCCCAAATAGCTTCATCTCTGCAGACATACGCATACATGTACGTTAGTATGATTGAAAGCATGATTATAACATTTATATGGACATACATCTATATATATATATATGAAGAAACACCTACCATGTCTACGCTCAGTCAGAAAGAACGGATATTTGTCCTCCCTACCAAAGTAGTTACGGTTAATCCCTACTAAGCATAAGAAATACTCCGATAGTTTCTTATGAAAGTCAGTGCGATGGGTGTCTAACGTTCTAACATCTCGGCTGCTATACTCATTGGTTGGAGGTGGATAATCATGTCGCACCTTGGTTTGAGAATAAAAGTTATGGGGAACACTTTGGCGTCTACAAAGAAGTAATGGTCATACCACTTCTAGAGGGAGTCTAGAGCTTTCCTATAACACATGGGGGCGGTCGCGGATCGTTTTCTGAACGACAGCACCCATTTACCATTTAAGGGACATAAAAAACCCGTAAATAAACTAACGGTGAGGGTTACCTCACAAGCGTGATATGAGATCTCAAACTAGTTAATCTTACATGCTCCTATACAGTAGAGTTGGGATATATGAAAATCATAATATGTAAGGATATCTAAAAGGAAGTTAGATAGAGGAATACAGCAGTTTTCCGATTCGAATAGACGCATATATACGCCTATTTTCCCAGTGGGAGTATCCATGATCACTTCACCATCACCCAGATAGGTAGGGTGTACACTCTACGGAATATAATAATCGGAAAGAAATTCCATAAATTTATCCGGTGACATCACGTTGAGTACAGACGTGATGGTAGGGTTGTCCTTCACCATGATTTATAAAAATGAGGAGAAAGTTGCGATGATCTAACCTGGTACGGTGGATTTCCTTGGAAAATAAGGAGAAGGAATGAAGGAGTGAAAGCAAGTATAACAATGGTGGAAGAAGTTATTAACTGTGTGTGTACACAATCACACACACAAGCCTTTTATAGGGTTGCATCGATTTACGAGGTGCACTGGATGATTGTCACGTGTAATCCACTACGCCCATCTAACGGATGGGGTTCATGACACAACTAAAACGTCAGAGGGACCTACGGGCCACCTCTTGAACAGTTTTGAGTAGCTCGAGGGTGGGCCCATGTGGTGCACTTTTGTAGTCAAACCTGTGAACCATGACTATAATTAATGCACATATTAATATTGTCCCGGTCGACAGCCTTGTGGTGCGGCTTTATTTACAAAGGCGGTATTAGGGGCATTAGTTAGTCTAGAAGTTACGCCTACGACTGTAACAACTAGACTGGGGGGACATGATGACGTATAGTCCCCAACCGGGTCATGGACCCGGCCCACGGGTACTACCCGATCCGGCCCATCTCTGATGGGTTGGAATAAATGTCATTTAAGCTTATGGGCTTCGAATGAACAGTGGCCGCATAGATGTGTGCGGCCCATGGCCCGGTACGGCCGGTACATGGTTGGACAGAGTCACAATCTTATTAGGATTGGGATTTACCCCAAAGAAGAGGCTATACACTCACCATAATTAGAAGATAATAATCAAACAAATTATGCCACTTATCCTTTGCTTGTGGCCGAAATAATGGTGACAGTCCATTAGGGTTTCATCTCCTATATAAGGAACTCCGAAGGGTTCCACAAACTTATCACATTCTTCATACTCTCAACCTACAACCGATTCATAACCCTAAATCGATTACTTACTCTCACGTCAGAGTCTAATCGTGGGATAGTTCCCACGGTAAGCTTAACGCGTGTTGTTTTATTGTGCATGGTCTCAGCAAGACATTCACTTGTTGCAAGAGCTGGAGCCCAACCTATCCGAATTAAGCCTAATTCGGATTAAGCAAGGATCATCCAACTTTTGTATCAACAATGTGTAAAAAAGCTATGGAATTAGGCCTCTATTTATATACAATAGAGTCCCTTTAAGTTTACTCATCCACCGATATGGGATAGAAAATAAATTATTTTTCCTCTTTAAGCATGGTACCAAATGCCTATCTTTGAGACACGATATCTCATTCACATCAACTTCATCGTGGACACATAAAGGCTCATTGAGAAGCTCTCTTCAAGGAGAACACGAACCTACAAAGTATCACTTATATATATGATACATACATATATACATAATTGTGTCCAAAGTTGGTCAAAAGTATTTTTGCCAACCAAATTTTTCCAACAACCCCCCCCCCCACATGAATAGAGACCGGTCATAATACATAAAAGTTTCAATAAAATTCCAATAGTTGAATCTTGCATATGATAAGTAGTTGTGACCCTTTGAACCTTCCCTTGTGAGATGCACTTAGTCTCCTAGGTCTGAGTAGACGTGATGTATTTGAACTCAGCCTCTGTTTACGTAGTCGACAATACACACTCATACAAGACTCTCACTGACATTGTCAAGTCCTCATAGTTGTGTTTGTTATGGTCATGAACATTCGCCTGGTTCTGCAAGAGCTCTTAGTAATTGCGTCCCCCTACATTTTTTTTCGAAGCGACCCCACTTCTCTCTCACATAAGTGATTTCATCTTGAATCATTAAAAACATATGTTTTAGATTTCATCTTGAATCATTATGCTTTATGATTTCATCTTGAATCATTAAGCCGTATGTTTAACCTCTCAAGAAGTCACATTGTTATTGGAATGGACTATGAAAGTTACTATTTTAAGTAACTCCCCCACATTCACGTGACTTCCCTCACATTTCTATGATTAGGTTGTCCTATTGAACCCAGATCTTGGGATCTCTAGTCAACTGGGTTAGATTTTCCTTCAAAGAAACTTATTCCTTCAAGGGATTTAGTCTCATTCCTTTAGACGACTTACTAACTAAATCTCTGATTAAGCCTTTCGTAAGCGGATCGACGATGTTATCATTTGACTTTACGTAGTCAATCGTGATAATTCTAGTTGAGAGTAATTGTCACAACAATCACAATCTATGATGGATATGTCTCGACTTACCGTTTTACATTGTGATATGAGCTCTGTCAAATGACTATCACACTTTATAAACATGGTTGTTACCGGTATACGCCATCTTGGTATGTCTTTAACGAATAAGCGTATACTTTCCCACATATTCTATAATTTTATCTCAAATAATAAATTCATATATCATCATAGATTTAGCTATAACTGTCTCTTTAGAATACTTTCAAGATTTGTAAGACATAGCTTTCCACTCAGCATAAATACATCCGCTCTAGTGGATTTAGATTCTTATCTGTAAGAATCCATATTTGCATTACTCTATCACTTGATAGTAGTCTGATATCTTCCATTATGCAATATTATTAGTATTGTAGCACTTGAATTAATTATATATTTGTTTATCATGATTATAATTTCTAAATTAGGTCACACATACGTCATTTGACACATAAGATGCCCAATATTCTTTGAGTATTGAAAATAGGCAACTCTTCTACCTCTATTTCAAATAGATTTAAAAAATATGTCATTAGACTCTAGCTAGGCTGAAATCTCCTACATTGAACCTTTCAATAATATTCTTTTTCATAATGTTTTACTTCAAAACAAATCCATATGGACTCAAAACAAACCCAAAAACTAATGAAGTCCATGTAAAATCTTGACTCCAACATATCATTTGTGGAGTTATTCATCTTGTTATCATTTCTAGTGATAAGTATACAATTTTTGTATAAACATAAGAGTACATATCTACTATTGATCACACGTACATACATTAATTTTGAATCCACATTCTGACATGATATGGTCAAAAAGTTTGATGTGATTGTTTGAGAGCTTGCCTTAAGCCATATAATGACTTAATAAGCCTACAAAATTTTCTCTCTAGTATAGGAACCATGAAACCCTCAGGATGGTTCATGTATAGTTCCTTTTCTAAATCCCTGTTTATAAATATCGTTTCCACATCCACATAAGAGACTTCCAAAATTTCTTAATACGGCAATAAATTACCATCATAATTGAGGATAATCGTGTAACATGTGAATAAGTATCAAAGGAAGATAGACCTTCTCGTTGTCTAAATTCTTTGATACCGATCATGCTTTGCACATGTCAATGGTGACATTGAGTTTTATCTGCTTCTTGAAGATCCCTTTATAGCCTAGTGGTTTACAAGTTAAGGTAAATCCACGAGCTTCTAAGTTTACTTTTGTAAAATAGAATCTATTACACTTTTAATGGCTTCTTTCCATTGATAGCCTTACAAACAAGTTACAGCTTCTCAATAAGACGTAGGCGTATTTTTTCCATAATAGAAACAAAACCGAATCCAACCAATCTCTCGGTTCATGCCATTTTGTTTCTTATAGGTTCAAACTCTCCTTGGGTCAATCTTGTCTCTCATCTAAGAGATCAATTTCATCTCGTTGTCTCTGACCTTGGACAACCTCGTCATCTATTCTAGATGATCTTTCAATTTCCTTCGTAAACAAGGAAATATATTTCCGAAGAAGGAATCATTCCTTAATTCTATTACTGTGTCTATTTTTTATTCATGTACAATGAAATGATAAGCATTGCTCTTCATAAAAAAACATCCTGTGAATATACAATTCATGAGTTTAGGTCTAAGCTTTCGAACCATGAATTTCATACGGATATCTTAGCTAGATATCCCTCACATTTGTAAGTACTTATAAGATAGTTTTCTTCTCACCCTAGTTCGTAAGAAGTATATTATTTTATTTACAAGGGATTTTATCTAAAAGATAAGTAGTCGATATAATCGCTTCCCCCACATGCCATGGCCTAAACCTAGACTTAAAAACATGGCATTAACCATTTCTTCTAACGCATGATTCTTTTCTATATCAAGAGCAATGAATTTATGTCTTATTCTAAGTTTAGCCTAAAAATTTAGAAATAGAGGCACGTATTCACTTCCAATAACTTCGAATCACCTTGTTATCGATAATAAGTTGGTTCTCAACTTACGTATATAGATCAATCTTGTCTATATCCTTACTCTCAAGTAAGTGTAAATAGCAATATTTTGTACCACAGTTAGTCAATATGATGAAGTGCACGCTATTCGCTACCTTAGTAGGTATCAATTCCATATCACATAAAACCATGTGAATCATATCAAGGTTTTTGGTTTTTTCTGATCAACCAAGAGAAAAGACTTGTCAATTTAGCTTCAACTAGATTTTGATTTTGTAGTCTGTGTCAATACAAAAATGGGTATCCAATTTGGTTTAATTGGACAACCTGTTAAGTAAAATTTAAAACATGTCAAAGTAAGTCATATCATACATTTAAAAAATAAAATAAGTCGAATTCACCCTCATTTTGCTAAAATGACCATTAGAAAACATAATCAACTTAACCATTTTAAAGGCGTAATCGGTATGCACTTAATATATGTTATTAATTAACTCGAATTTTATTTGATTCAAACACAAATGAAAGCCAAATTTCATTAAGCAACCATCCGGACACAAGATTCCAATGAATCTCTGGCACTCACAACGTTGGTTAACTTAGTGTCTTTTTCAAATGTGAATCACATCTTTTTATTCCTTTATTTTGTAGTTGGAGAGTTGTTCAAAATCGTTATCTCCATTCTCAACTGCATTACAAGAGTTAATCAAACTCTTATCACTATATAAATGACATGATACTAAAGTGATAATGCACCATTATCTATGATTGGATTCACTCATGGCCTTAGTTTTCATGTCATTCATATCATATAATGCATAGTTATGGCACAACAGGCCTGAATGCTTCTAAGCATCTACCATTCACGTAAGTATCAGTCTCCCTTTTAATAAGTTCAGGTCCATATCCTTTGATGTCACTCGTAACACTATAAATGTTAATATGAGGTTCCATGATTAGTTTGACACTAATTTTAGTACTCTTAACAACGTGCTAAATCACATAGTGTTTCTTACACAAAAACGAATTACATCGAATTTTGTTTAAAACACTAAGGTTTTGTACGATCCGTTTTACAAAACCCACTTCAAAAGAAGTCTTTCATGAACAATTAAAGAGTATCAGCTCTAACATAATGATTTAAAAAAAACACATATGTAATATGATGTTGTCAATCTTCATTAAGAAGATCTTAACTTCACATGATCTATTTCTACAATGAAACTTAACTAGGTTTCAGTAGATCCATTATTCTACAGAAACTCAATAAGATTTCTATAGATATGCCTTTAAACTCAACAAGGTTTCTATAGATATATCTATAAACTCAACAAGGTTTCACGAATTACATCTGGTTTATAATTAAACTCGGCCAAATTTAAAATGAATTACCCAAGTCAAATAAACATTCCACTAATTTAATAAAAATAGTGTATGCAATGTAATATTTAATGATAACTCATACCATTGTCAATATCTTGTTTCATAAAAATTCTTCTTGATTTCATTGAACACGTTCCAAAATTGCAATAAAATAACAACTTTCATTTTATGAGATCAATGAATACGTTCTAATAATCTCATAAAATAGCAACTTATATTTTACGAGATTTGTGTCAAAGAAACTCCACTTGGTTTCAATGATTCTAAATTCACCATGATTCCAATCATGTTGTAACACCAATTACACTTACAAGATTCACTAGGGTCACGATTATGTTACCACAAGTAAAGTTGTCAATATTTGAACGCAATACAGTTTAAGAACTACAAACACAATTTTGTATCTAATAAACCCGACATGATTTACATAAACTTGTACCAAATCTGATTCAAATAAACTCAATCATGGCTTCAGTAAATCTAGGTTAAAACTATAACATATGTAATAAACAAACTAAACAATCAGTTTGAAAACAACCTCATCACGGTTTCAACACAAACTGATACGATAAACTATTTTTAAAAGTCATTTATTGATCTATAACACCAGATCAGTTAATTAAAATTCTGTTTGCTTAAAAACTGATTTTCCAAAGAAACACAATCTTGGTTTCGAGAGAATGCAGTTTGTATAAAAATCTGTCAATTAAATTAATATGATTTAAGAGAAAAAGTGTTTAATTCTGTTACACAAAATCTGTTTTTAGTCACATTGCACGATGCGACTTTTATAGCAGCCTGACATGCTGTAAAATCCCAACTGCTTAGCCCCACGAGAGGAGAAACCCCTGTCAAATCAATGCACGCATGTTTACCTCCGGCCCATCCAAAAACCAAAACGTCAACGGGTCTGAGTGTAAATCTTCCATCTGACAGGTCGGTCAAGAAATTTACAGGTGCCTCTTTCTTGGCGGAGATCCTGACACGCTTACATATGTTGTAAAGAACGTCCTAATAAAATCATGTTTGAAGCCCGGTAGTATATTTATATACTATCGCAGTACCGGTTTGAGCAATACGAGTTAATATCATGCCCATGAACATTCAAAAGAGACATAAAAGATTATTATTCAACTATTAGCCAGTCAAGTTGAGTTTCTTAATCATTTGAAAAATGATATATATAACCTAAATATCATGAGCTCAGTTTATATCGTATGACTCCGTTTTTGTTAACAGCAATAGATGCAAAAGATTGAGGTTTTTAATGCATATAGTACTATATGATTCATCTTACAATACGGAGTATGTAATGCACAACAAGCATTATACGAAATAATGGCCCGACCAATCTTTGACCGGATACCATTGCAGAGACGTAACGCGAAATAAAATGATTAGGTGCACTTAAAATTTATCAGATGCATTTAACACAAATTTAACAAAAATTAATGTTTTTTAACAGATATAACATTACGCAACAAAAAACATAAGTGCCCCGAGACCCCAAAACCCACACCTTGGTTCCGTCCTTGTACCATCAGAATCCAGTATCCACATATATATGCACATTTCTTAATACGGGAAGTTATTAAGACCCCCTAAAAAGTTATCTATACCCCTTTGGTTTTTGAATTTTTATTATTTTTTTTATTTTTATAATTTTGTTTACGTTAAACAACTGAGAAACTGAAAATACACAAAAAAAACTATAAAGTTTAATAAGTAAAAAGTATAAACTGACAAAAACACAAAAAAAACGGATAAAAAACTACGCTAAACAGTAAAGAAGAGGAAAATACAAGTGAATGATACTATTTGATACCTTCGTGACGACAAGAGTACGTACAAAGGTTGGACGGAGTGTACCAATCCCACCCGTGAGTTGCCAAAAACCACGCGCGACTCCCACCCCTTAAATAACTCACGTGTGAGTTAGGGGAAGGTTACACTCGCTATGGTCAGTTCTTCACCATAGTCACTTTACCATTTCAAACAAAATCTTCCAACGGCAATTATATAGAAAAAATTACTTTTTTTTAAATATCCTTATAAAATACCCAACAATCTAAATCATTTCTCTCACATTTTTAAACTTTTATTTTACATCAAACTTCTTTTCATAACACAAATGGGTTCAAACCAACCATGGACTTCCGATGAGGAGGTAGCTTTGTGTCAAGCTTGGGTACGTGTTTTGTTTCGGAGTCGTTCCACGTGACCGGGCGAAAGCGTTTTGGGAGGAGGTACGTAGCTGATTACTTTCATACCAAAATAGGCGTTCGATGAAAACGTTGTGACTCCATTCTCCGTAAATAGAAAACTATGATTCGTCTCCAAGTTAGTCAATTTTCTTCGATTTACGATCGTATCTTACTTAATTCAAGTGGGACTTCTGAAGAAACTATATATTAAGAAGCCGCAATCCAATATCAAACTCTTTATCATTCGGATTTTGCATTCTATGAATGTTGGAAAATTTTGAAACAATCTCCCGTATGGATCGAGGTTGAATTGTCACGGTTTCTTGATATGAGACGATAATTTTCAAATTTTACTGTTTTTAGTTGTTGAATAAAAAGTGTTTAAGTTTTAATATTATTATGTAATGTTTTTAGTTATTAAATAAAAAATGTTTTTTGCTTACGTTTTTAGTATACGAATTAAAAAAATTAAAAAAAATGGTATGATGTGACGGTGAGTTTCTCACCGCCAGTAAAGTTGTAAAGTAGATTGGGTGAGTAGAGAGAAAAAGTTGAAGTGGCGCTGAGATAGAGGTGAGTTTATGGCTTTCCAGTCCATCCAGCCTAATAGTAGTGCCAATAAATTTTCTGAATATATGGGCATCTTTCATCATTGAGACACACAGGTAGTAATTACACTATAAAACAATAGTACAAATCATGTCGGATAGCACATTTAATGGCCTTTGCTCCTCGGTCTAACCCTAGCTAGGTCATGTACCATGTTCATGCTACATGGCTCCATTATATATTCTCACTTTCGTATTTCAGGTGCATGTATCTAGCTACCTAAGAAAACTTGCTGAAATTAGTAATTTGAAATTCAAAGAATGGGAAGATCACCGAGTTTCGTCAAGGGCTTGAAGAAAGGGCCTTGGACTTCAGTAGAAGATCGCAAACTTGTGGCATATATAGAAGAAAATGGTCATGCAAGTTGGCGTGCATTGCCTCTTAAGGCTGGTACGTAGACACAGAAATTTATACTAAGAAAACTATGATATGTATTTTTATTTATGTGTGTTAGAAATATACATTATACATGCAGGTTTGCAAAGATGTGGAAAGAGTTGTAGACTGAGATGGACGAACTATTTGAGACCAGATATCAAAAGAGGAAAGTTTACTTCACAAGAAGAGCAAACTATCATCCAGCTCCATGCACTTCTTGGCAATAGGTAATTTGTGGCCCTATTTTATTTGTTGATTTTGATGTATGGATATTATGGAGCTAGATTTGGGGTCCATGTTGTATTACTGAATGTAGCAAGTCTTTTAAAGAACCCAAGGTATATAAGTGGGCACTCACATTATGAGACATGGAGAGTAAAAGAAGTGGAACCAACAAACCAAATAATTGATCCAAGTGTGACATTCAGGGTGCATATGTTTTATATTATTATTTGTGGCAATGTATATGATTAAAATGTTCTGTTATTTTCACAAAAAAAATATGATCAAAATGTTAGAAACATTGAGTTTAATTTATAAGTTTTATTAAGGATATTAATAACTAGATACATTTACAGTTGTTTTTTTTACATGATTCAGATGGTCAGCAATTGCAACTCATTTGCCTAAAAGAACAGATAATGAGATAAAGAATTACTGGAACACACATCTTAAGAAAAGGTTAACCAAAATGGGTATTGATCCAGTCACCCACAAGTCGAAAACCGCTGTCAATACCAACGTGAGTCATATGACTCAATGGGAGAATGCTCGTCTCGAAGCAGAAGCTAGGCTTGTACGTAGTTCAAGAGTTGTTTCTAACTTCTACCAACGTATCCAGACTGGTTCGGCTCCTGATCATATCAATAAGTCATTCATATCATCAGTTTCAGGTCCACCTCCGTTGTGCTTTGATGTTTTTAAAGCATGGCAAGGTCTTACACTATCTAAGCTTTCTAACCTAAATGGGATTGAGACTCATAACGACCAAGCTTTGCCGAACGTGAATGTTCTTGAGAGCGTTGAGCCACAAACTCTTAAAGATATTTCCACGGAATATCGTATGAACGAACCCTTTAATGATTCATTTAATACTTTTGACAACCCTAAAGAGGAAGCAACTCAACACACACTTGATCAAGTGAATGACATGATATACCAAGATAATTATTTGGTGGGTGCTTTTACAAATCATTTGGTCAATGATGCAAACTGTCATGGTCCTTTTGAAGATGATTGCAATTATTGGAGTAACATTCTTGACAAATTAGGGAACAGTTCATCATCTTTTTTTTAGATCACAAAATCCATCTTCAAAATGATTAGGCTTAGAACAAATATATCGCCTTTAATATGTCCTAATAAGTTGTAACCGAATCTAATAACAATAAACATTTGATGTCATTCAGTTCCATATTCGTTATAATTTGATCGTCATCTTGTTGTACCCTGTATTTCATAGAATTTAATGCAAATTTTTGTTGCACAGGTCTTCTTCGTCATATCTCCAGGATCGAATCAACCAAACAAGCATCATGATTTTCAGCAAACATCATAGCATCATAGAGTAAGAAAATAAAGAACAAAGGGATATGAACCCTAATAACTTTCTGATATATTGAATCAAGTGGGTTGGTTTTTACAATCGTAAGAAGCCTATCTATTTATAATGAAGCAATCGGTGCCTCTATCAACAGGCATACCGTTTGCCTAAAAGTAAAAGATACATCTATTCGTTATAACATACAACTGCCATATTATGCATCTCATGGGCTTGGGTCTGTGGGCCCAAACATAATCGTTGCAGGCTGTCCTTTTTTGGTATCTAGACATTACAAGTCCAACAGTTCCTCCCTAATGTCGAGATGCCAAAACCTTCGTTTCTCGGTTTCTTTCTTGCATTCTTGCATTGTCCTTGATCTCTGGGATTATGATCAAGCCCGCATCGCTGTTGAGAGTCAAATCCGTCTAGCAAATAATTATCACGATCGCTTCCTGCTAATGACAACTATGTCCGCTTCATGCTAATGACAATCAAACCCGCTTATCCGCTGTTGATCTTGATCAATCCCGCCTTCTGGCTAATGATCTCAATCCCCTGACCAATCTTCTTTCTGTTCCTCTAGTTCTTGTCTTCCACAACAACGTTTCCTCTAGTTCTTGATTAAACCTGCCTCGTTGTTGAAAGTCAAACTCGTCTCGCTAATGATTATCAATCCTGCCTTCTGCTAATGACAATCAATCCTGCCTTGTTTCTGACAATCAAACCTGCTTCCCGCTGTTAATCCTAACTAGTAATGTTGTTGATAATCAATCCCGCCTTATGCATGTCTTCCTCCCTGTTTTCACGAACGATTCCCTGAATCGTTGGTCTTTCTTTCTTTGAAACAATTCCTAGAATTGTTGTTCTTCCCTTTTTTGAACAATTCCCCGAATCGTTGCTTTCTATTTTTGGAACGATTCCCTGAATCGTTGGTGTATTTGATTCCCTGAATCAATTATCTGTCTCTCTTTTCTGAAAAACAATTCCCAGAATTGTTGTTCTTCCTCTTTTCTTTTGGAACGATTCCCCGAATCGTTTCTTTCCTTTCTTTCTTCTTTCATTCATTCGTTCTATTCTTCTTGTGACTCAATCATGATGTGGTGTTGCTTGGTTCCTTGGCGCTCTGATACCAATGTTGCACAGGTCTTCTTCGTCATATCTCCAGGATCGAATCAACCAAACAAGCATCATGATTTTCAGCAAACATCATAGCATCATAGAGTAAGAAAATAAAGAACAAAGGGATATGAACCCTAATAACTTTCTGATATATTGAATCAAGTGGGTTGGTTTTTACAATCGTAAGAAGCCTATCTATTTATAATGAAGCAATCGGTGCCTCTATCAACAGGCATACCGTTTGCCTAAAAGTAAAAGATACATCTATTCGTTATAACATACAACTGCCATATTATGCATCTCATGGGCTTGGGTCTGTGGGCCCAAACATAATCGTTGCAGGCTGTCCTTTTTTGGTATCTAGACATTACAAGTCCAACAATTTTGTCCCTATATGCCATTTTTGTGAGAAAACTCATGAGACGAAAGTTTGTACTAAAACGCTCATGAATTTGGCATTTTGGTGCGAAAGATACCCTGAGGCGTTAAATTTAACATTTTGGTTGTGGTCGCACGTGAAGGCATTTTCGTCCTTCCCCTCCTCCCCTTAACGGCTGAACATCCCACCTTTTCTTTGTGCAAAAAAACCCTTAAGACCATTTTTCCACCATTACAAACACGTGTGCAAGATAGAGGCAATGTGTGATTTAAGGGACTAAATTTACAAAGATGCTTGGC
This sequence comes from Glebionis coronaria, assembly GCA_025667525.1. Taxonomy (NCBI): domain Eukaryota; kingdom Viridiplantae; phylum Streptophyta; class Magnoliopsida; order Asterales; family Asteraceae; genus Glebionis; species Glebionis coronaria. Next base: position 575,305,106 of record CM046879.1, on the reverse strand, counting down.
TATATATGTATGTCATTGACACAACACTCTTTAGTCGAATCATGTTGTATATAGTCATTCACATAGCACTCTCGGGTGATGGTGATCATCTGAATGTGGCAAACCCGCAAAAATCTAAACATCATGGACAAACTGGAACCCGGGACCTCAATTCTATTGTTGTCCTAGTTGTGATTTTATTGGTTGGAGTGACCCCCAATGTGTTACAGAGCAGAAGATGTGGTCCATGGGATCTTGAGTGCTCGGAATGAACTAGAAGAAGACCTGAAAGATCAAGTGATGTTGTTGAGGGAGAAGGATGATTTGGTAAAAAAATTGAAGAAAATGCTTTTTTTTATCTGAATTTCTATTCTCATTGTCTAAAAATTTTCTACTTTGTTATGGCAAATGTACTTGATATGGGTTGTTGATTATAGTGTATTGTGTTGATTATAAACTATTAATGGTTTTTTTGTGTTTGGATACAACCTCTCATTTTTTACTTTAATCATGCAACGAAAAGGTAGTTTTGGATGTTTGAGTACATAATTTAAGGGTATAGAAGTATATGCTAGTATTATGCCTAAATGTGTAAAAATATTGTTGCAACATCTTAGTGTACAAGCTTTCAATATGTAGTGACTTGCTAAGGGAATGAATGATCTCAAGAATCTCAAGTATTATGGAGAAAATAGCCTCATTTTTTTTTTTGCAATTCAGTTTGACGAATTCAGTCAACAATTCATAACATTATTCCTAAAATGATAAACTAGAACCATACAGTGTAAAACACAAACAATAAAAAAATTATCTTACAACACACATAACCAATAAATAAAAGTGAACATTGTTTTTGCAAAGGTTGAAAAAATCATGAATCGCTAGTCGACCGATCGATCACCTTGTAACTTGTAATCGTTTTAGGCAGGATTAATGGTGATTAATCAAATCGGTATATTTAGCAAATTTTGGGTATCAGTGACAAGTTTAGGTATTTCTAACGAGTTAAGGTATTTTCAGAAATATTATTCTTGAAAGCCAACTTATCATACATACAAATAGTTACGATAATTGATAAACACAAGTTTACAATGAGTTTTCAGTATTTTCGGTAAGATTTGCAGGTTTCGACGAGTTCGACATCCCTTGACCAACGTTGACCTCATTAATCGTCTTTTACATAAATAGGCAAGTTTGATAGCCTTGTAGTGATTAAGCGGCGATTAAACAACCTTGCAGACCGTTTTTGCAACATTGGTTTTTGTTATTGCACCATCAAACTCACTGGTACAAACTCAAGGCTGCAATCTCATTTCTTCTTCTTTGTAGAGCCACCATCCTCTATCTTACTTTGTCTCTTCTTCCTTCTAACTTACCATTCACTATTGATTGTGATCAATTGGATGACTTGTTGTTCCTGCTTCGTGAGTTGTTTCTGTTGGCATTCGCTAACTATTGAGACAATTCTAGTTCGTGATGTCATAGTTTTTGTGATGCCATTAGTTGACTATCTAGGATTTCTTTTCTTGATCAATTGCCCTTTTTTGTTCCTTGACTGTGTCTTGCACCCTAGTACAGCCTCTCTTATTATGTCCTTGTACATTACACTTCTTAGCAAGTCATCCGGATGCTCGACCTTGTCATCTGCCACTCTTAACCATCATCTTTAAAGATTGATCATCAAATTCATCCTTGAAAACTCTTCTCTTATTCTTTGGTCTTCCTATAGGAGCATGGAGGTGATGAGGTAGTAACAGACTAGGGATCCTGCATTTTGGCCAAAAAGTGAAACGATTAACAGGTTCAACCTTATACTGACACCTCTCCTTCCATGTATTTAACCAATAACATGGTGCCACCTAATCTTCTAATATCCTAACAGTTTCTCCATGAGTTATATTTCTTATTAGTGCTGCAACAACATGCGTACATGATATGTCAGTTATCTCTCATCTTCTACAATCATATTGCCTAAGATTGAGCTTCACAACACACTGGTCATTAGGCCCCCTACACTAGTATGAATCCCCCATTACATAAAGAATATAGTACTCATATTTTTCTTCCTTAGCGAACCTAAAAATTCGCTCTACGGTTGGGTTAACTGACATTAATCTTGTATATGACTTGCTCTACATTTACAATTCTCATAATAAGATAACCCATTATATATGTATTCCAAACAACCAATTATTGGCTTATCTCTTCCATCCACCAAATTACTGTTAAAAGCTTCACATATGTTGTTAAATAGGAAATCACATTTAGCTCTCCTTACATGTTACATAAAGTATCAGCATTCTACTCATAATAACGGAAAAGGCATAGTATGCATATGTTATACCATATTCGACTAACCATACCTAAAAAAGGTGTCCTACACCATGATGGTGGAGGTATCTTTTTAAACATTCATAAGACTTAGGTTCTACTACTTTAATTTTATCCATTGTTGCATCCATGTGAGCTCTTTCATACCTCCAAATAAGCTCTTTCACACTTTTGTCTTTGTAATCATTTTACATATTTTCATAGATGTGTTTGGCAAAAAAATATATGTTCAACATTAGGAAACAGTTCTGTAATGGTTGGTAATATCCTTTATAGAAAGAAACAAAATTTAACTTGTTTGATCTGATAATATACAAAATTAATAACTAGTCAATGATTATACCTTTCGTTTGTCTCAGATAAATGTGAAGTTTGAATTAGGTTGCAAATTAAGGTCATCTCCTAAGAAGGAAAGGAACCATAACCATGAAATGTTTCACTCAGCTTCAACAAGTGCATAAGCTAGCGGGTGCATATCATTATTGATATCAACACCGACAACCATTAAGATATGACATGTATATAGCCCTTTGATAAAAGCTCCATCCAAACCCAGTAGTTCCCTTTTAGTAGATCTGAAACCTTTTTTTAGTGGATTAAGACAAACATAAATTTGTTTAAAAACCCTTGAATTAAGGCTTAAAACCGTGTTTGTTTCAACCTAATTCTTGATAGTTGTACCCGGGTTTTTTCGCTTCAACTCCATCGTAAAATCCATAAGTATGGATATTGTTGTTGATAGTCATCATGTATTCTTTTCATGGTTGTTTCTTTTACTCTTAATACCTTAGTATTACTAGGGTTTATTTGGAATTTTTGCACTAATTTCTCTTGTACATCCTTGATTGGGATCTTAGGATTTGATACAAGGATTTTGCTAGCTTCTTTAGATAGGAATCTTGAATTAGCAATCAAAATATATCTTGTTTGATGCATTTATGATCATCAGTAAATGTTTTGATTTTACAACACACATCATTTAGTGTTTTTTATGTGTGTAGGGACTACGGGATGTGGATTTCTTACAGAATTATGTATCAAAAAAGATTGTTTCTGCATTTTTTTCCTTCAAATTTGAACTTCAACGAATGTTTGAAGGGCCAACTTCGTCACCTGCAACAATCGAATAGGTAGGACCCAAAACAGTTCCAAAGCAGTTTGTAATCATTATTAGATCGCACTTCATTACTGTAACATTTCTCCTACTCTCAATGTCATAATTTCTTATTTCATCATGTATATGCTCTTTTGTTACATATTCCTTGCTAACTACGAAGTCAACCTTAACATTTTCCTTGCCTTTGTATTCATTGATGATTTGTTTCAACCTTTTTTTTTAGTGTGGGAGTATCATTTGGATTCACCAAAATCAAAATAATCAAAGTCAAGCATGTTCATAAAATCCTAATCCTTTCCGCCACTACCACCAACGAAGTTTGTCATATGTTGAAGGTGTACATAAACTTCAAATTAAAAACGATCCATGTCTACCTGTGTCTTGATGGGGGCTGTATCTTCTTGTTCAAAATCACTTCTATAAGTCTCATCCAAATTCTCTACATCCTCATTTTCATCTTCATCAACCCCTTTAGCATCAAACCAAAGAACTCTTTCTTTATTCAAGTTGAACATCACATGTTCATCATCCCCTTGATGAAGTTCATCTACCATGGCTGTAACGGTGTCTTCATCATCAGCATTGGCTTGTTAAAACAAGTCATCGTCGAAGCTATATGTATCATCAACAACATTACCTTCTTAGACACATGCATCATCATTAGCTTCATCGGTACCAAACCCAACATCTATCATTGTTTTGTCCCATTAAAATCACATGGATTTCACATTTGTATGTCAAGCATAATTTTGTTAAAACTTATTGCCCTAGTTGAAGCTTGACTTTCATTACATCTGAACATCGTCATGCTACCCTCCTCTTGACGAACTAGGGTCGTACATGAATTCAACACTTTATCCTGTTTTCGGTGATCAATAGTTGAAACACCATTTTTTATGTACACCTTTAGCTCTCTGGATGTGGTAATGCATGTCTTCTATTTTCCTACATTTTCATTAAAATCTATAGGTATTAGTTCTTGATCTAGTGATTGGCCTGATATCTTATAATACGAGTGGACAATCCTGTTATCCTTGAAACCTAAGTCACTTAACAATGCATCATACACATCAAGCGAAAAAATCTATCTACATCTATATAATCATACTAAGCTATTGTTGGAAATCGATATATCCTTCCAGGTGGTGATGTAAAATCTCCACCATGACTTTATTTAAGGCTAACTAAATTCTTGTAGGAGTGTGTGAAAATAAGAAAAACATCAAAAAAATATTATAAGAACAAAATTAAACACTAATATATATAACTACAACGTTAACTTGTTTCAACTCAGTATATGCATTCTATTAGCATATGTCGAAACTATAAAACCAAATCCATTGACAGTATGAAAACGCTAACCATAAACACCAAAAAGATCTTTGATATGTCCATTATGTTTTCGATTTACACCAAAGGGCGGTACGGCGAATTCACGATTATATTGATTTTGAACGAAAACACGATCGAGGATGAAAGTAGCTATATAAGTTGACTAGTGTTTCGATCATATTGGAAATGAGGGTTTTTTTGCGTATTGGGGATTGTTATACACGTGTTTGTAATAGTGGGAGAATAGTCATAGGGATTTTTCGCACAATGGAAAGAACTGTTGATCCCAAACTTAGATCGATTAGCTTTCTATTATCGAGATTGAATCAAGTATAATACGTAGAGAAACTTTGTGTATTCAACACTCTAAGTATTATGCGGAAATTAATACTTAGAATAAAGAACAAACAATATATGAATACCAAACTTTTACTTTGATTAATAATATCAATGAATGATTACAATTAAAGTGTTGTGAAATATGTGGAAGAGGTGTGTGAAAGGGATATCTAATGTCTAACCTTAAGGCCTCCTTTTATAGCATAAGGAGCCTTGTACAAAAAGCTAGAATTGGCTATTTTAGGAAGATATACAAGATAAACATAGAAAATAACTTATTTACTAAATATTTTTAAACATTAAGAATATATTCTGAATTCTTATCTTCATATTTTGTCCACCAGCTTGAAGAATTCATCATTGGCAGATTTAGTCCTTGTCTTCCTAATATTTCCTTTGTCAGCACCTCAATATTTCTTGTCAGCGTTCAACTTGTCAGCGCCTCAATTCTTCTTGTCAGCGTCCGAAATCCCTTTGGCAGCGTTTGAGTGACTTAGCTAATTTTATTCCCAACAATCCTCCCCTAAACTTAATATCTACTCTAGTAATCAAGTTTCTGAATAAAACAAAATATACAGAGAGGATTCTTACAAACACTCAAATCGCTTGTGTAGCCAATCACCTTCTTCAATACATCTTATAACAACGAGCTTCATTAGTTACCTACCGAGTCTCTGGAGCCTTCTTTATAACTTTTGTCACTCAAATTCGTTTTCTCCTCCTTTTTTAAGACTCCTCTCCAAGATCAATATCAAAGGATGGAACCATGAATGTCCTCCTTGGCTTCCTAGCAGCATCCAAAACAGCAAGTCTCTCCATCAACTATGTGAGTTTAAAACCTTAATGCATGACAGTTGGTACAAGTAATGTATGTTACTTTTTCAAGCAAATACAAAAATTCGTCAATTCCATGATATTCAAAAAGTTTCATACTGTCCTCATCCACATTCGGGAAATGTATCCTTAATGTTGATTCATAAGACATGGAGATGGACTTACTGATGATAAGACTGACTTGACCTGCATTAAAGCTAGTGCCAATAGCCTCAGCCATCTCCATAACACTATTCACCCTTATGAAAGTGATCTGTGCTGCTACTCGATGTCAATCACTAGGAAAAACATCTCAATGATCATTAGGCATCCAGATATCCAAAAATTCTTAAAAATGAAAGGGCGATGAAACGTTTTGGGTCTATAAAGAAGTTTATAAATGACACCAGCTGGGATGTCATAACATAAAATGAAAATACCTTAACAAAGAAATTAATCCTATGGAAATTATCTTTTCATAAAAAAGACTAAGCTTTGCAAGGACTGTCCAATCACACACACGTGTACAAACACGATAGATATGAGTGTCCTCGAGTATCACTTGCTCACAAAGTCCTTAAGAGTGAAGATAACTTATATAATATCCTTGTAACTCCCAATTAAACCCAAAATTTATGTAACCCAAGTCACCAAACCAACCAACCCAATTCTAGGACAAAATGTCTTGGCAGCATGCATGTAAAATAAATTACGTGCATGCTACAGTGCCTCGAGGTTTAGAAATTCCAAAAATTTCATAAAGAAAGAGCCTTCATTATTTCTAACCCCCACTCACCTGTGGACGCAATCTAGAATTGTGATAAGAGCATTCGAAGAATACCCAAAAACCTAAAGGTTTACCTCCCCGTAACAGAAGCATACAAATCATTATATGTGAAGAAGAAAAATTTTATTTCAAGATAGGAATGTAAACACTCCAACCATCATAAATAAAAGTTTGCAACTCTGTATCCATCTAAATGTAGCTCCACATTCCTGCATAGTTAGAAAAAACCACAAAAACACACCAACAGAGGCTACCCTTTCCCACAATAATGGGTAGAGATAACATGTCAGTGGTGAAAAATAATAATAGTGGAAAGACCAATAATGCATGTTCCTTGAGCATCCAATATTCCAATATCCTTGATCATTAACCTGCTTTTAGATAGGCTGCTAAAAAAGAAAACAAATTAGTTTTCTTTGGAGATCCAAGCCTTGTTAGACTTGGATCTGTCTAGTTGTTCAACTAGAGTTGTCTTATTCTTTACCACAAATCCCTGTTCATCCCTTTGTGACTAATTATGGAATCCATTGGATCGTTAGACTCAATGGTTTACACCATTTATCTAGGTTATCAATTGTACATGTGATGAACACACCGGAATAACACAATTAATCATGAATAAGATGTTTAACAAGATGAATGTTTTCCCAAAGAGTTTGTATTATTTGATTAATACAAACCACTCTAGGCATAGTCATTGTTCATATGATTAACAATCAAAGCGGAAAAGAACAATAACTATGAAACAAGGTGTTTAGGCACAATACACAGAATTACTAACAATTGGTTTGCTCATTATATTAATAACAAACAATCACTAGGTGTGTATACATTAATCCCACACCTTGTCGACACACGCTTTAGGTTTACATTGTGAATGAAAGATATGAATAAAACATAAGGACCTTGTTCCTTTTATAGACTAAGGATTAGGGTTTACAAGAGATAAGATCAAATAAAACATGAGTATCTTCTATTTAAATAAACTAATACAGAATATTAATAAATAATATTCTGAATATTTAACCTAAATAGATATTTCCAATAGCGTTTGACTTCTGTCAGCGGTACGTTAACACTTGTCAAAGCTTAGACACAATGTGTCAGCGTTGAAGTGAATGCTTCATGTTTTCTTTATTTTGAGTTTCTGCCACATCAACTTTTTGACCCAACAATCTTCCCCTAGTTGATGTCGGAAAAACTCTTTGTGTATCTCTTGTAAGTGGTACATCATCTTCAAATTGCCTCCCCTCAAGTGTAGGAAACAGTGTATGCAATCGAAGATTCTCCATAAGTAGGCTCTATGTAATGATCTTGAAGAAAAATAAATAAAGTAATCTTGATGTAGAAGTAAAATAACCCAAACCTATGTTCCATGTCTTGTACTATCCATGTGACGTCGAACTTATATGAAAGTGGAAATATAAGTATACATCGATCCCATTGTCAAACTCCTCATCCTTTGTGAGACACTGAGCACGATAATGTAAATCATTCAAGTGATATCATCTTCAACTGCTAGATTTTGAAAAGTCTTCGTCACCAACCATTAAAGCACAAACAAGTTATCTTAAAAGTCAGTGGCTGGGAGGTCACAACTTTAAGATATGATAGAACATAACCTCGCGAAAATATTCTTCAAACATCAAACTTACCATAAGAATTCTTCCCCTTAAGCCAACACCTCTTCATGACGGGTCTTAATGAAACAATATCTTCATATGTAAAAGCTGTTACTGAATAACTCTTTCACAAGGCTATCCCAATTACATAATAAACATTACTCCAAAAATACTTCACTAATTGATGCTAACTTAGAAAAATCATTGACCCCTTTAAAAATATCCGAGCCATAAATATCAAACTAATATTCTGTATAAAACGGAGATCCCATGTACCTTCGTGTGTAAATACCTCTTTTTGTGTGCCAAAGTCTATTTATTCCAAACAACAGCTATTCCTTTTGTCGTCCAATATCTTCCTTTGTCCAAGATATCATCACTGTGTGTTGTCCAATATCGGACAACACTTGTCAGCGTTTGAATAATTATATATCAGACAACAAGTGTCAACGCTTTCTAACAGCGTTTAACTTATTACTATCAACGTCGAAATAACAAATGTCAGCGTCTACATCTGTTAGTGGCTGACTTACAACCTGTCAACGTCTCATCAACTGCTGACACCACTAAGGCTACAACACGTATGGTAGAGAGTGCAATTGCACTATGGATAAATAAATAAATACACTAGGATAAAGAAAACTTACTGTTTTAAATTTACTCTCATATATCCATGTGATTTTCTTTTTAGTTCAACCCCACGTCCAAACTAAATCAACTCCAATATTTTCGTGAGATATCATAACTGCTTCCACAAATATCATACTCTTCCCCTTAAATCACACATAGGAAGAATATGATTTAACCGTCTGATATATTGTTCCCAATTAAAACGTATCTCCCTTTGTCACAGGCTGTCGCACTAATCTCATGAGATACATCTTTGCCAAAGACAGAACAAAATAAGCTTACCATCACCAGATCCATATTAAGGACGCTCATAAACTTCTGACTTTGAACAACAATCATCATGTGTATCGTTCATCTTTTGTACATGCTGCCCCATGCTTGCCAGATGTAGGGTTTCTCACAAACCCTAAAATGGAAAAGTACTTTTTCCAAATTAGAACTCAAACAATCCTGGATATTGAACTTCTTGTTGAACTGCTACTATCAAAGGATGAATCTAGGGTTTATGAAAACCCTATAGTAATAACGTCCATAGCAGTTATAAACAAAAACCATACTAGGGTTCATCGTGTATTTATGAATCCAGTCACCAAAGCTAGCATGATCGATTTTTACCAACAACAACATACCATCTATTCTGTTTAGGAATGATCCAGGGTTTGAAGAAACCCTAAATCATGATTTTATGTAAAACAAAAAATATGAAAATCACCACTGCTGCCAACTTCGACAGCCTATAACTTTTTCTTGGGGATTGTTCTCGACAATCCCTCTAGTGGATATTTAGATATATGTGTGTAGAACACATACACAAAATTTTATGACGATCCAACGGTTCAATAAAAAGTTATGACCGTCTGAATACTACTGCGCACACAAAATCACTCGGAAAAATCCTAGACCGAATTTTCTTTTCTTCTCAAAAAATGAACACCTTGTTGGTCCTAGCATCACGAGCCACGAGGCTCTGATACCACTTGTTGATCCCAGACATAGATCGATTAGCTTTGTATTATCGAGATTGAATCAAGTATAATACGTAGAGAAACTTTGTGTATTCAACACTCTAAGTATTATGCGGAAACTAATACTTAGAACAAAGAACAAACAATATATGAATACCAAACTTTTACTTTGATTAATAATATCAATGAATGATTACAATGAAAGTGTTGTGAAATATGTGGAAGAGGTGTGTGAAAGGGATATCTAATGTCTAACCTTAAGGCCTCCTTTTATAGCATGAGGAGCCTTGTACAAAAAGCTAGAATTTGCTATTTTAGGAAGATATACATGATAAACATAGAAAATAACTTATTGACTAAATCTTTTTAAACATTAAGAATATATTCTGATTTCTTATCTTCATATTTTGTACACCAGCTTGAAGAATTCATCATTCGCAGATTTAGTCCTTGTCTTCCTAATATTTCCTTTGTCAGCGCCTCAATATTTCTTGTCAGCGTTCAACTTGTCAGCGCCTCAATTCTTCTTGTCAGCGTCCGAAATCCCTTTGGCAGCGTCTGAGTGACTTAGCTAATTTTATTCCCAACAAGAAAGAAAATTCCCCACGTGACATAATGACCAAAATGTTAGATTTAACGTCTCAGAGTATTTTTCTCACCAACATGGAAGTTCGTGGGCATTTTAGCACGAGCTTCTGTCCCAAAGGTTTTCTCGCAAAATGGCATAGTACAAGGAAAATTTTTCCAGCTTACCCTTAAATTTATATGATTTCATACTATTATAAGAATAATTATTATTCGTGTTATTATCCTGAAATATATATAATATTAGGTGTGTGTCGCAAAAATAGTAGTAGTGATCGATATTATACTTTTTTATAAAAATGTTTGGTGACATAGTTATAGGTGTAATCATAATAAGTAAAATAGTTTTTAAATTTGCAACACTCCTAAATAATACTTCATGGAGCGTTAAAAATATACATTTCCAAAAAACAGACAAAAACTACTTCCTACTTGTCAAACAAACATTAAAAATCATAACGTTTAAACGCTTATCGTTCACCGCTCTTAAATGCTCCTAAATGGTTTGCTTCAAACACACCTTTAGTGTTTTCTATAAATATAGATGATATTTATGATATATATGATGAAACTAATCGAGTTACACTATACGGGTTTAGACCAATCTTTAGTGGCGTGTTTTTTAAAGCATGGTCTTTCTTTTTGGAAAATGATGAAAAATATGTGCTTTGTATTTAACTCAAAATAAATCTTGAAACATGAAACTAGATGTATTAGTGTTATATTTTGCAATAATGAAACTAAATTCAAATTGGGTTGATGTTTAAAAGAGCATCGTATTTTTATATGATTGTATGATATGTGTAGAATTCAAGCTTCTGGCTGGTTGTAATTTTGTCTTCGTAAACAAAAATCATATATGTAGTATTTCTAAGACACTTTAGAATGTTCTTAACAGCAGCTCTATGCGCAACAATAGAATTTTTCTTAAATATGCTTCTTTTGTTCTAAGCGAACGCAACATCGAGAATAGTTCATCTTACGGCATACATGATCCTACAACTTAGTCATAAGAAACACTTTGCATGCGATTCACCTCAGCGTGTGTTGAAGCACCTATTGACTTACTTAATTTTGGTTGAGCTTGTACGAGGATACTCACGTTTGGAATTCTTCATGTTATACCTCTTCAAAAATTTCTCTATATGAGTACTCTCATATAATCTAATTTATTGTCTTGATCTATCTTGGTAGATCGTGATTCCAGTGACATATTGTGCTTCTCCTAATCTTTCATGGCAAAACAATTACCAAGGTAGGTTTTTAAGCCTTGAAACTTTGGAATGTCATTACCCATGATCAGTATGTCATCAACATACAAGATTAGAACAACTATATTGCTCCCTTTATCATATATACACATGGCTCATCACATTTTTTTGTAAAAACATATGGCCAAATTGTACAAAGATGCATTCAATCATCTCGTACACAAGTTAAGAAAACCTTTTTTAACTTTAGTTAAGGTGCAACTTTACTACGAGAGAAGATAATTACCACATACGCCGAGGCATGCAGTGGCACGAGAAAAGATTAAAAACACTCAAATCCTAGATGATTTGACTAAATATATAATGTATTAATCATCATTACAAAATACAAAAGTGTTGTAATTTATAATTTAAGAAGTCAATATAATCTTTGCAAATCATGTCATTGAGAGGATAATTTATAATTCATCATACTGCACGTAAGCCCAACTTGAGTGGAAATATAATTTCGCAAAAACAATTAAGTTACAGTAAAAACAAGTATCATAGTTTTTATGTCGTTTAATTTGTCAAAAGAACAAGTTTTATGAATAACACATAGTCGTTCACGAGGAATCATTAAGTGTGTTTATCAATAGACAAATTAAATCAAAATTCATGTAAGTTCGTCATTAGAAGGATGGTTTATGAGCCATAATTACAATATGTAAACCCAAACTTAGTGACAATAAACTCGCAAGAATTTTAATTTAATTAAAGAGGGAAATGCAGAAATGCTCCCTGTGGTTTGCTCAAAATGCAGGCGGCCTCCCCACTTTTGCGAAAGTGCAGGCAACCTCCCCAATGTTAAGGTAAAGTCAGCAGGCGGCCTCCCCAATGTTTAACGTTGTTAACTTTGACTGGTTATATAAGGGCATGACCGTCTTTTCAATATTAATAAATTAATAAACATTTCTCCCCTTCTTTCCTATAAGTACAGTCGGTCCACCGTATCTTAATGAGTTTGATTAAATCAAAGATGCAATTCTTTAAAATATTATATATTTTCTACAGGTGGGAATTATGATTGCTCAAATTGGAGAGTTTGCTTTTCTTCTTTTAAGTCGTGCTTCAAATCTTCATCTTGTTGAGGTACTCTCGCTCCTTACCTCATTTGAAAAACATTTTAATGACCATTTATAGTGGATTTCAAAGACTTTGACCCACTCTAACAAATTCACTTTTACCCATTAACCCAACTCCTGCAATTCCTGTTATTTTGGAGACTGGTTGTAGAATTGTTTGTATGTTTAAAACTGACTAGGTTGATTTTTTGTGACATTTCAACTTGTATCTTTTTTGGTCAATGATGGGTACACATGTGCTAATCTGTACATCTATACGTTTTCTAGGGAAAGATGTACCTTCTTCTTCTTGGAACTACTGCTCTTAGTCTGGTAAGCTTTCTGATGTTCGTTTTGCAAGTCTTAAATTTATATTACAAGGTTTAGACAAAACAAAGGACTAGAAATACAAATACGGGCAAGTATACCCTTTCGTTCGTAATATAGCTTTGTAGTGGTAAGCCAGGATCGTTCGCTGGGACTTAATTTTGTTTTGGTAATCAATATAATAATTGAAGAAAGAAATGATTGATATGAATAACAATAGTAACAAATATGACTTATATGGGATAGTTCGAATGAATTCGTGATGAAGATAATAATGATCTAGATATGTTTAGGTGGGTAAAGAGTGATAAACCTTTTTCGTCAAAACGGTGTTTACACAACTTACTTAGGGTGATTCAAGACTTATGTTTATTCGAGCGACTAAGCTCAAAACAAGTTTCCAACAAGCTCAATATTTTATCACGGTTTCTAAGCGGATTTCTCCAACCAAAGATTCAAAACCATAGACAAGTCTTTAAAAACTTATTACAATGATTTGCGTTTCTCAACGCCAAGCCATAATAACAAATCAACTCTAGATAGAATATAGTTTATAGAACTAGGTGGTAACGTGGTTCTACAACATTAGCTTGAAGTCAGTTATAAAGGATCATATCATAGCATCATCACTAATCATAGTCACATACCCATATAGTCACAAATAGCTTAGCCTAACATAGTAATCAAAGTAACAAATGGAAAAGATTAATAAAACATCATACTTAGATTAATTGAATGAACGAGTACACAAGTGTCATGATTGTATCGTTTCTCTAAGAATCAAAGAGTGGAAAACTCTCGTTACAAGTATTTCCCAAAAGTGGATAATACTGAAATATCACTAAGAAACCTAAGAATACTCGGATTTACAGAGTAGTAGTTGAGAGATGTGTTGTGTATAAAATGAGTAGAAGTGGCTCCTATTTATAGTGTTGGCTGAGACAAAATGTGCGCCGCACTTATCCGAAAGTGTGCCGCACTTTGGAAGTGGGAATGGGCGCCGCACTTCTGACAATGTGCACCGCACTTTTGTGCATTCCAGATTCTTCTTTCAATAGTTTGTCATATTTGCACAATAAGGACTCTCCTTTGTATTTTCTTCACTTTGCTTCTTCATACTTCATACTTGCATATAAAACGCAATATATTAAGTATCGAAAGCTCTTATTTATGATACAAAGTGGCATTATAATAACGGGTTGAATATGTATATTTTGGTCGTTATCAAATTCCTCCACACTTAGCTATTGCTTGCCCTCAAGCAATCAAAGCGAGAAAACAAATTAGATTTTAAAAATGCTTTTAAGTGATATGAAGTATGATAGGAAAATGATTAAATTTTTATAAGTAGCAAAAGTAAATGACAAATAACTTCAACACCTCACATGGATAGTGTTTAGATTTTAAGTTCACACAAATGTCACTCAAAAAGGGTAAATGTAAGGTAACACTCAAATAGCACGGAAATAAAATAGATAGCTACCATAAGTTTGTACATGACACATAAACATAACCGTTGTGACGTGAGCACCAAATAGATTTTCAAAGAGACAAAACGTGATAATGATGAGGGTGTAGGAACAAAATATGCCTTGTCAAAGTCGTAAAACAAACTATAATACTTTATTCTTTATCATATATACTTTTTCGACTTGACAAATGGATAGGCATAAGCATAAGGATAATAGCACAAGGGATCATATATGACATAGGTACAAGTGCAACATATTTTAGCAAGCCAGTGTAGCTTAACTAAAATGATAAAATGGTGATTTATTTTGCCTCTTCTCGAAAATATCTATAAATTAACATCACTGCGATTTAGTAAATGATTATCAAGCACAAATTCTGAAGCATACTAGATTATCGGCTTTCACACAAAATCGAGAAATATAAATCTAGGTTTCCTCACATATTTGTTGGATAGTTTTTGTGCTTAGTTATAGTGTCAATCAATGAGATTTTTTCTTTGCCAAAACTTTATTTATTTAAACCATATCAATTTTTATTTATTTTTAAAAAGATTTTTAATGTGGAGAAATTTATTATTTATTATTTATTATTTTTCCTATTTGTCCCTCCTTCACACTTAAGGTGAACGTTGTCCTCGATGTGATAACTGATAAAACAAAAAATAGGAAAAATTACAAAGGGAAACGAGAACATCCTGGGGCTAAGTAGAAAATTGCGGGACTTCAACAGATGAATCCAGCTTGGAGCTCCAAATTTGTTATTTTATAGCATGCGATAAAACAAAACAAAACACATGCAATATATACAAGGACGATTTTATTTATTTATAGGTCCTCCTCCATACTTAAGGTAAAAAGTGGGGGATAAAATACGGATTGCCTTCCGAATAGCGCTGAGTTTAGAGTCTTCAGCCAGACTCGGCTACTCAGTTTTATTTCAAAAAGAAGGGGATTTCTTCTTCATCGAATTCATTACAGTTTTCTTCTTCGTGGTAGAGCTTGAGTCTATGTCCATTGACAACAAAAGTGGTATTGTCTCTACCGTAGAGTTCAACATATCCGGATGGATATTGGTGTTTTACTATGTAAGGTCCAGTCCATCTCGATGTAAGGTTGGGTTGCTTGAATTTATATTTCGAGATAAACAGAAGTAATTTCTCTCCATGTTTGAAATCTTTTCTTTGTCGCAGTTTACGATCATGCCACACTTTGGTTCGTTCTTTGTATAAACGTGAACTTTCATAAGCTTGTTGTCGAAATTCATCTAACTCATGTAGTTGAAAGATACGTTTTTCTCCAGATGCAATAAGATTAGGGTTGCAGTTTTTAAGGGCCCAATATGCACGGTGTTCAATTTCTATTGGTAAGTGGCATGTTTTTTCATACAAGAGCTTGTACACTGTGGTTCCAGTTGGTGTTTTAATGCGGTACGAAAGGCCCATAGAGTATCTTCTAATTTCTTAGACCAACAAGTAGGGTTGTTTTGAACGGTCTTTCTAAGGATTCGCTTAAGAGCTCTATTAGTGTTTTCAACTTGACCAGTCGTTTGAGGGTGGTAAGATGTGGAAAATCGGTGGTTTAATCCATATCTTTTCATGATTTTTTCCATAAGTTTGTTACATAAATGAGTTCCTCTGTCGCTTATTAGTGCTTTTGGAATTCCAAAACGACAGAAAAGTTTCTTTAAGAATGCTATAACAACTCTTGCATCGCTAGTTTGAAAGGCTTGAGCTTCGTCCCATTTCGATACATAGTCGATGGCGACTAAAATGTATTCACATTTATACGATTTAGGAAATGGTCCCATGAAGTCGATACCCCATACGTCAAAGATTTCGCAGACTTTGATATTATTAAGAGGCATTTCATCTCTTTTTGTAAGATTTCCAGTCCTTTGACATGCTTCACATAATCGTACTAAGCTATGAGCTTCATGAATAAACGTTGGCCAGTAAAAGCCAGTGTCGAACACTTTTTTAGCGGTGGTGTTCGCTGCATAATGTCCTCCGATCGGTCCGTAGTGACATTCATCGAGAATTTTTCGAGATTCGGATCCGGAAATAAAACGTTGGATCATTCTATCGGAGCAGATTCTAAATAGGTGGGAATCATCCCAAAAATATTTTTTAAGTTCAGAAAAGAATCTTTTCTTTTGTTGATATGTCATTCCCTTTCGCAAAATACCTACAGCCGAATAGTTTGCAAAGTCTGCGAACCATGGTGTAATGTTAGTATTTATTCGCATTATGTGTTAATCGGGAAAATCATCGTTTTCATCATCGCTAGAATCATCATTCACTATGCGAGATAAATGATCGGCAACAACATTCTCAGCACCTTTTTTTATCATTAATTTCTAAATCGAATTCTTGTATAAGCAATATCCATCGTATGAGACGAGGTTTGGCATCTTGCTTTTTAAATAAGTATTTTAAGGCTGAGTGATCGGTGTAAACTATTGTCTTCAATAATACGAGGTATGATCGGAATTTGTAAAACGCATAAACTACAGCCATGAGTTCTTTTTCCGTGATGGTGTAATTTTGTTAGGTTGCGTTTAGAGTTCTACTAGCAAAGTAGATGGGATGAAATTGTTTTCCATCTTTTTGTCTAAGGACGACTCCAAGGGCATGTTCACTTGCATCACACATAAGCACAAATGGAAGGTTCCAATTGGGGCTTGCAATAATTGGTGTACATGTAAGCTTTGCTTTAAGAGTTTCAAATGCTAAAAGGCATTCATCATTAAAATCGAATGTTCTTTCTTTTTCAAGAAGTTGAGTTAAAGGTCTTGCGATCATCGCAAAGTCTTTGATAAATCGTCGGTAAAATCCGGCATGACCTAAAAAACTTCTAATGCCTTTCACATTAGTAGGTGGTGGGAGTTTTGAAATTACGTTTATTTTCTATTTGTCAACTTCTAAGGCTACGCCAGACACTTTGTGTCCAAGCACAATTCCTTCTTTTACCATAAAGTGACATTTTTCCCAGTTTAGCACAAGATTTGATTCTTCACATCGTGCTAACATTTTATCAAGATTTCTAAGATATGTATCGAAAGAATTTCCAAAGACGGAAAAATCGTCCATGAAGACTTCGACTGATTCTTCAATCATATCGTGAAAGATTGCAATCATACACCTCTGAAAAGTAGCAGGTGCATTGCATAAGCAAATGGGCATGCGCTTATACGCGTAAGTTCCAAATGGACAAGTAAATGTGGTTTTCTCTTGATCCATAGGTTTGATTGGGATTTGAAAATATCCGGAAAAACTATCGAGGAAACGAAAGTATTCATTCCCTGCGAGTCTTCCTAACATTTGATCCATAAAGGGCAAAGGAAAATGATCTTTCGCAGTTGCGTCATTTAATTTTCGATAGTCAATGAAAACTCTCCATCCAGTGATAGTTTGTGTTGGTACGAATTCATTGTTCTCGTTAGTTACTACAGTGATAACTCCCTTTTTAGGTACACAATGAATAGGACTAACCCAGGGGCTATCGGCGATTGGGTAGATTATTCAAGAATTGAGGAGTTTAAGGATTTGTTTTTTAACAATGTTCTTCATATTAGCATTTAGTCTTCGTTGTTTTTCAACAATCGGTTTCTTGTTATCCAAAAGTTGTATTTTGTGTTTACAGAACGATGGACATATGCCAGGAATATTAGAAGTTTTCCAAGCAAAAGCTTGTTTATGCTTCTTGAGAACTTCAATTAAATCGTTTTTGTGTTCTTCCGAAAGTTTGGATGAAATAATTACAGGTAGTAATTTTTCTTCGTGAACAAACGCATATTCCAGATGTTCAGGAAGAGGTTTAAGTTCTAAATCTGTAGGGGGCTCTTCCACAGATTTCTTAACTTTGAAATTGGTTTCGAAATTTATGGTTTCAAACGGTGTTTCTTTTTCTTCTTCAGGTGTTTCTATAGGTTCGTTAGTATTAACGGCTATGAAGGCGTCAAATTCAGCAAAACGTTCTTCTTCGAGGATGGTTCCTTCGATAGAATATAAAATTTCGCTTCCTTCATCAAGAAGAGCGTCGAAATCGGCTTCAACGACTTCTTCAATGACATCAATACTAAAGCAAGTATCTTCATTAGAATAAGAGTGTTTCATTGCTTCATCGATAGAAAAGGAAATTCTATCTTCTCCAACTCTAAGGTTGAGTTGTTTTTGTTTCACACGAATCACAGAATCAGCTGTATGCAAGAAGGGTCTACCAAGGATAAGAGGTACCTTGCTATCTTCTTCCATCTCTAGGATTACAAAGTCGGCAGGAAAAATGAATTTTCCAACTTCAACTAGCATGTTTTCAGCTATTCCCATTGGGTATTGAAAAGAACGGTCTGCAAGGCGAACGCTCATTTTTGTCGGTTTAAGAACAACTTTTGAGAGTTTAGCATACAAGGAGTATGGCATGAGGTTGATACTAGCGCCAAGATCGGCCAAGGCGTTACAAGAGTATGAGTGATGGAAATTACATGAAATTAGGAAACTTCTAGGATCTCCAAGTTTTGGTGGTACTTTGTTTTGGATAATGGTAGAACATTCATCATTCAGAAAAGCTAAAGATACATCTTCAAACTTATGTTTGATTTTGATAAGTTCTTTGATAAATTTGCCATAGTTTGGCATTCCAGATAGAACATCGACTAAAGGCATATTGATTCTAACTTCTTGGATTATGTCGAGGAATTTACCATACTTAGCTTGCATCTTTTGCTTGCGTAAGCGTTGGGGGTATGGTACTTTTGGTTTGTATGGTTTGGGTGTTGGGTTTTCAGTGATTTCTATTTTGGTTGGTTGGGCTTCATCTCCATCGTCACTATGGAGTGGGTTTTCGATTGGTGTGTCTTGTGTAGGTTTGGTAGGTGATTCATAAGATAAACCACTCCGCGTGAATACGACATTCACATGTTCATTACGAGCTTGCGGTGGTTGATATTTGTTGTTGTTTTTGGGGTTTGGGTTGGTGTTGCTAGGTAAAGAACCAGAAGCGCGATTCGATTACTTATCGGCAAAACGATCAAACTTAGCTTCAAGGTTTTGATGGAAGCTTGGTGGTTTTTTTTTGAAGTCTCGAACTTTGTTTTGAGGTCAGTGAATGTATCTCGCACGAAAAGGTTGGTTTTTCTTTCAGATTCGATAAAATTGTCGAGCTTGGTTTCGAGGTTGGGTTTGTTTTCGGTTTGGTTAGGTTTCTTTTCGTCTCGATTGTAACTTGGTTTATCATTAGATCTCCAATTATCGTGGTCACGATTATGATAATCATTACAAAATCGAGTTCGACGAAAGGTGTTCATGAAATTGGCTTCTTCTTCCTTTGTCATTGGTGTGTCATCGTCATCACATTCAAGAGAAGGATGGTTTCCTCCACAGTGTTTGCAATTTTCACGACTCTTGGTTTTCATCTCTTTATATTGAGTGTCGATTTTGAGAGACATGGCGTCCATACGAGCCATAATTTTTTCAGCGTCGGTTCGGTTGTTGCTTTCTTCGGCAAAAGCTACGGTTTTTTGTGGGTTTTTGTTTTTGTGGTTTTTGGACCAATCAAGCTTGAATAAGATTTTGTCATCTAACCATTGGTAAGCTTGGTTAGGGGTTTTGTAAAGGAAAATACCGCCCGCTGCAGGGTTCAATGCATCTTGGGTAGCATCGTCAAGACCATGATAGAAAATCTTGATTATTCCTTCCTTTTTTAGTCCATGACCATGGCAGTTTCTAAGTAATTCTTTCATTCTTAACCATGCATCAGTGAGAGTTTCTCGATCTTGTTGAGAAAAGCTTCGGATTTCTCCGAGGTGTTTTTCAAATAGGGCAGGAGGAAAGAATCGGCTAATGAAAGCGGTTCTAAGACCTTCCCATGTTCGAATGGTTCCTTCGTTAAGTTCGTCGAGCCATGACTTGGCTTCTCCAGTCAAGGATGATGGAAACATCATGAGTTGAATGGCTTCGGCTTGTCCTTCTCCATCGTTAAACATTTTGCATATTACGCTAAATTCATGGATGTGTTTGTGAAGATCCGTTTTGATTCGACCATCAAATTGGTGATTTTTGACAAGTGTCAAGTGGTTTCCTTTGATTGCAAAAGCGTTCGCAAATTTCATGTAAAACGATTGCGGAGCCAGGATTTGGTGCTACAACTCTGTCGGCTGACCACATTGGTTCATCATCGGTGTCCGAAATTGGGTCGTAACGGTTGATGAGTTTGGTGAGAAATAGGAACTGAGAAAGGTTGTCGAAAGGTTGGTTGATTTCGCGAGGTTGATGTTGCTCGTGTCTCCTATCTAAAGGTACACGAAGGTTAAGGGTACGTTCAGGTTCTGATAATGGTGATAATGGTGGAGTTTCGGATGAACGGGTGTGCATCCAACAAGAGTTTTTTTGTTAATAGAAGAAATGTGCGGCGCACTTTTTGGTTTGTGCGGCGCACTTCTATACTGCAGAAAAATTTTGGGTTTTGTTTTAGTGGGAAATGGTTCAATTCTTCAAAGATTACGAAAGTTTTGGTTACAAAACAGGATTGTAAGTCCCCGACAACCGCGCCAAAAACTTGATGTTCATTTTGCAAGTCTTAAATTTATATTACAAGGTTTAGACAAAATAAGGGACTAGAAATACAAACACGGGCAAGTATACCCTTTCGTTCGTAATATAGTTTTGTAGTGGTAAGCCAGGATCCTTCGCTGGGACTTAACTTTGTTTTGGTAATCAATATAATAACTGAAGAAAGAAATGATTGATATGAATAACAATAGTAACAAATATGACTAATATGGGATAGTTCGTATGAATTCGTGATGATGATAATAATGATTGAGATATGTTACGTGGGTAAAGAGTGATAAACCTTTTTCGTCAAAATGGTGTTTACACAACTTACTTAGGGTAATTCAAGACTTATGTTTATTTGAGCGACTAAGCTCAAAACAAGTTGCCAAGCAGCTCAATATTTTATCACGGTTTCTAAACGGATTTCTCCAACCAAAGATTCAAAACCATAGACAAGTATTTAAAAACTTATTACAATGATTTGCTTTTCTCAAAGCCAAGCTATCATAACAAATCAACTCTAGATAGAATATAGTTTATAGAACTAGGTGGTAAAATGGTTCTACAACATTAGCTTGAAATCAATTATAAAGGATCATATCATAGCATCATCACTAATCATAGTCACATACCCATATAGTCACAAATAGCTTAGCCTAACATAGTAATCAAAGTAACAAATGAAAAATAGTAAGAGAACATCATACTTAGATTGATTAAATGAACGAGTACACAGGTGTCACGATTGTATCGTTTCTCCAAGAATCAAAGAGTGGAATACTCTCGTTACAAGTATTTCCCAAAAGTGGATAATATTGAAATATCACTAAGAAAGCTAAGAATACTCGGATTTATAGAGTAGTAGTTGAGAGATGTGTTGTGTATAAAATGAGTAGAAGTGGCTCCTATTTATAGTGCTGGCTGAGACAAAATGTGCACCACACTTATCCGAAAGTGCGCCAAACTTTGGATGTGGGAATGTGCGCCGCACTTCTGACAATGTGCGCCGCACTTTTGTGCGTTCCAGATTCTTCTTTCAATAGTTTGTCATATTTGCACAATAAGGACCCTCCTTTGTATTTTCTTCACTTTGCTTCTTTATACTTCATACCTGCATATAAAACGCAATATATTAAGTATCGAAAGCTCTTATTTATGATACAAAGTGGCATTATAATAACGGCTTGAATATGTATATTTTGGTCGTTATCACTTTCTATTTCTTTTCTTAGAGCTGGCAATTAATGTTTCGGGTTATGATTATCTTTAATGGTCCAAACAGGTAAAATTAATGAAGTTAGCTAAATTGGAAAAACTTTGTTGAAATCGTCCAAGTTGCATATATAATGCATAGAACTTTCTAAAGTCACAATCTATAAAGATTTTCTTTTCTTTCTTTGATTCTTTCTAATATTTCTTTTACTCTTGTATTAATTCATAGTCTTCATTCATTGTTATGGTGACTACTTTAGGTTGCTAATACACATGCATGAATGAGTTAGCCAGTCAAGGAAAATTTTATCATGAGATGCACTACAAGTGTTCGCCGAAATGTCTTAATAAGATCTTCATCAAACAAGTCGTAGTTCCCATTTCACAACGATGGACTTTGCACATTTTTATCTGCAACAATAGTCTTACTATTTGTCACACAAATTTTCATTTTTAACAATGTCTTTTGTAAATAATTCTTCTAATGGAAACATGTTGTGATATAAGCAAGTGAATCTTCACTTGTATCCTTGTTTTCTCATTCTTATCTAACATGTAAGGTGGTCTTTCGAGCCGCTAAATCATGGTAAACAGAACCTTTACAAACACTACAACTCCACAAGTGTAGGAGTGGCAGAATAACCAATTGAAATTTTCATCAATGCTTGCTAAAATAGTACTACGGAGTAATAAACTAGCCATTACATTTAGTTATGGTCAATCATGTCTAATTAAGATCCAAAAATTGTTACAAACATCCGTTTTGATACCCAATTATTTATCCACACATCTCATCAAACATTTTACATACATTATTAATCTAGATCGAAGTTTGGTAATCAAATTTCATAATCCCAGCACACATGCAACTAAATTCACCAAGAAAAAGATTGTACTTGATACGAAAGCATACACTAATGAGTAAATAATGAGACAAAAGTTAAATAGCTGTGATGTAAGATGTCGTTTTTAGATGAGATGAGATTCAAAGTATTCAACAATGAATAAGAATTTACAAGGAGGAAATCAAAATTGGTAAAAAGTAGATCTTAAATTCAACGTTTGAATTGTAGATTTTGAATCAAAAGAAAATCATGTAAAAGCTTTAATGCTTTAAAAGGGGAAAATTCTGGAAGAAAATGCTTTAAAACGACGTAGTATTGTGTGTTTCTATACACAAGCTTGGGTACCTAACAGCCACACACTCACTTTCCCTTTTATTAATATGGAAAAGATGGTCCTGCCCTTAGATAACGAGTCAAAATTAACAACGTTAAACGTTAGGAAGGCCGCATGCCGACTTTACCTTAACGTTGGGGAGGTTGCCTGCACTTTTGCAAAAGTGAGGAGGCCGCCTGCATTTTGAGCAAACCATAGGGAGAATTTCTGCATTTCCCTCTTAATTAAAACTAGTTTCCATATAAGTATTAGACCGTTTTAAGTATTTCAAAAGTATTTGAAAATAAAATCTTTCACAAGGAAACATATAAGCAAATAAAACAAGCAGAAAAAGGGGTAGAGGTGAAGACAGACTGTTTATTAATGGGTAACCCATAAACACCAAACAAGTTGACTCGTGATACCACTGTTAGGATTTAAGAACTAGTAAACCATGTTCAACGAGTACGCAGTGGAATGATATAGTTTGGTATTCATAATTAACACATATATAAAACAATAAATACCAACCTTTTAGTTTAATGATAAAATCAATAAACACTCTTGATCTTAATTCTTGAAACATAACGTTTAAAATATAGTCTCTAACGATTGCTCGCACACCCCGTCAAACGAACATGTTATGATACTAGTGGTTACTTCACGAGGCTTCTAACAATACTTGTACTTCAGTTGGTTGATAAACCGAACTCTAAACCCTAGATAGGATACGTTTAGACCGGGTGTGAACTAGCTAACCAAATACCAAAACCCTAGTTAGGGTTTACTTGCTTTGTGTTTTTAATCGAAACCTTAAAAGGGTATTTAGGAATTTTTTTTTATTTTTTTAACCTTTGGTTAGGGTTTTTCTATCACAATTGAGTACCAATAAAATGGTAGGCGGAGAGCAAGGGAAGAGAGGAAATTCGGTTGCTATGAGTGACCGGTTTAGGGTTTTGTTTGCGAGGGAGGGATGCTTGGAATGAGAGGTAAAGAGTGCTTATATACTCTAAAGGATAACTTGTAAAACGATTAGGAATTGTCTTTCAAATCCTTATCTAATACAAACTCAACACAAAATCTATTCTAGAAGCTTTATGTGGTCGCTGAAGGCCACTGAAGGCCCGAGCTGATAAAAGAAGTTTCTAGAAAGTTTAGGAAAGGTCTAGGAAAATATCTATATAAGATAAGTTGGAAGTGTGTAGAATGTAATAGATAAATGTGGTAGAAAATAAGATAATAATGGATTAAGAAATATTTGGAATACCATAGAAATATCCTATATCCGGAAGCTTCCATGGAGTAGTATAAATAGGTGTTGGTTGTAAGAATTTTTTGTATCTCGCATAAAAGTACCAAATAGTTGAGTAATAAAAGTTTACTTTCCTAAAACCTTATCTCTTCCTCCAACATAAGCCTAAAAGGCCTCGTGTGTTCCCAACAAACTAGTATCAGAGCCTAAAAGGTTCTAGCCTCGGTGAAGATCAAGATGTCGAGTTCAATGAACTTGTTTCAATTTCCTCATCTCACCAAAGACAACTATGTTAGCTGGTGTATTCGGATGAAGGCGTTACTCGGATCACATGATGTGTGGGCGATAGTCGAGAAAGGTATTGAGAATGTTGAAGATGAAAACTCGTTCAGTGCTGCCCAAAGGGAAGAATTTCAGAAGGCAAGTAAGAATGATCAAAGTGCTCTTACTCTCATTTATCAATGTCTTGATGATGCGATGTTTGAGAAAGTTGCAAATACAACAACTTCTAAGGAAGCGTAGGAGATCCTTCAAAATGCTTTCAAAGAAATCGATAAAGTGAAGAAGGTGTGTCTTCAAACTCTTAGATGAGAGTTCGAAAAACTCCAAATGGAGGAATTCGAAACCATTTCGGATTATTTCACTCGTGTCTTGATCATTTCAAATGAAATAAAGAGAAATGGTGAAAGTTTGACTGACACAAGGCTGATAGAAAAGATTCTCCTCTTTTTGCCACCAAGCTTTGATTACATTATTGTGGCCATAGAGAAGTCAAAAGGCATCGACTCTATGACCGTTGATCAACTCATGGGATATTTACAAGCCCATGAAGAGAAGTTGAAGAAAAGAAGGGGGAAAGAACCCTTAGAGCAAGCTCTATACTCAAAGGTCTCTTTCAAAGAAAGAGAAAAGAGCTTTTTACATGGACGCGAGCAAGGACGAGGACACGATACTTTTCGAGGTCGTGGTGGTTTCCAAGGTCTAAGACGAGGATGAGGAAGAGAAGATGTTAATAAAGAAGAAGAGAACCAATGGTCTCCTAGTAGGAGGGGTCGTGGAAGAGGCTACCAATCTCAAAGAGGAGGTAAGTCTCAAATACAATGTTATGATTGTCGAAAGTTTGGTCATTATGCTAGCGAGTGTACTAGCTCAAGACAAGTGGAAGAAAAGGCCAATCTTGTGGAGGTAGATTACGAACATGAACTTACTTTGCTAATGGTGAGACATGGCAAACAAGAAGAGAGGACATAGCCATGGCATATAGATTCCGCTGCCAGTAACCATATGACGGGTGAAGAGGACTTGTTCGTGGAGATGGAGCAAAGTAAAGGGTCACCTTCGGAGAAGAGTCAAAGGCACCGGTGAAAGGAAAAGGTAAAGTACTTATCCTAGCTAAAGATGGAAGTCACCAATATATTTCAGATGTATACAATGTGCCCAACCTTAAAAGTAACATTTTAAGCGTGGGACAACTGTTGGAGAAAAACTATGATATTCATTTTAAAGATCGTAGTGCCACGATAAGAAACCATGAAGGAAAGCTCAAAAAGTGCCTATGACTAAAAGACGAATGTTCATCTTGAACATTCAACATGATGAAGCTAAGTGCTTAAAGAGCTGTTTTAAGGACCAATTGGGGCTTTGACACATGTGGTATGGGCATTAAACTTTGGTGACTTAAAGTTGTTATCTTCTAAGGGAAATTGATCATCCCAATCAAGTATGTGAAGGATGTATTCTTGGGAAGCATGCAAGAAGTCCGTTTCCAAAGGAAGCAACGTCAAGAGCGAAGAAGCCTCTACAACTAATTCACACGTATTTGTGAGGTCTCATTACTCCACCTTCTCATGGTATGAATCTAAACTTTATGCTTTTTATTGATGATTATTCTAGAAAGACTTCGGTCTATTTTCTAAAAGAAAGATCCCAAGCCTTTGATGCTTTTAAGAAATTTAAAGCTATGGTTGAAAAGGAGAACGCTTTAAAAATTAAATCCATGAGATCAAATAGAGGTGGAGATTTTTTATCAAAAGAATTTAATAAATTCTACGAGGATAATGGGATCCAGAGATTTCTAACGGCTTGTTACTCCCCACAACAAAATGGAGTGGTTGAGAGAAAGAATAGAACCATTCTCAACATGGTCCAAAGCATGTTGAAAAGTAAGAAGATGCCAAAAGATTTTTGGGCCGAAGCAGTTGATTGCGCGGTGTATCTATTAAACTGGTGTCAGTGTAAGAGTTTGGACAACAAGACCCCACAAGAAGCATGGAATGGGATGAAGCCTACAGTCTCTCATCTAAGGATATTCGGGAGCATAACGTATGTTCACGTTCTGAGCCAAAGGAGAATCAAGCTTGATGATAGAAGTGAGAAGCATGTGTTCGTGGATTATGACAAGCAGTCCAAAGGATACAAGCTCTATAACCCGATCACACGGAAGGTAGTAGTGAGTATAGATGTGGAGTTCGATGAAGAAGGTTCATGGGATTGCAGCATTAAGGAAACTGAAAGGTATGACTTTCTTCCTCTAACTAATGAAGAAGAGGCAGGTGAATCAAGAGAAGAAGTTCAGCAACCTAAAAGTCCTGCTCCAAGTCCAACCCAAGGTTCGCCAGTAAGTTTAAGTGAAGGAGAGCCCAAGATAAGAAGTTTGCAGGAGCTCTACGAGGTAACTGAAGAGATACCCCTTCTCTCTTTATATGTTGATTGTGAACCTTTATGTATCGAAGAGGCCATGAAGAGTACTAAATAGAGACAAGCCATGGACGAGGAGATAAAGTCCATAGAAAAGAATGACACATGGGAGTTGACAATCCTTCCAAAAGGCCAAAAGGTTATTCCACTCAAGTGGGTATACAAGGCCAAGAAGAACGCCAAAGGCGAAGTGGAGAAGTACAAGGCAAGAGTTGTGGTCAAAGGCTACAAACAGAAGCATAGGATAGACTACGAAGAGGTATTTGTCCATGTTGCCAGCTTAGAAACTATAAGAATGATTATTGCTATTGTTGCTCAATATGGGTGGAAAATCCATCAAATGGACGTGAAGTCAGCATTCCTAAATGGAGTTCTAGAAGAAGAAGTTTATGTGGAGCAGCCACAAGGATATGTTGCCAAAGGGCAAGAAGGTAAAGTTTTAAGGTTGAAGAAGGCCTTATATGGACTAAAGTAGGCACCCTAAGCATGGAATACTAGAATCGACAAGTATTTCCAAAGGGAATGGTTTTACAAAGTGTTAAGTGAATACGCACTTTACGTGAAGTTTGAAAATGGAGATATATTGCTAGCCTGCTTGTATGTGGATGATTTGATATTCACAGGAAATTCCCAAAGTATGATGGACGAGCTCAAGAAGTCAATGACGAGAGAGTTCGAGATGACAGACATAGGACTTATGTCTTATTATCTTGGCATCGAAGTGAAGCAAACAGACGAGGGAATATTCATATGTCAAGAAAGATATGCCAAGGAGATACTGAAGAGGTTCGACATGAATAAGTGCAATCCTGTTGGCACCCCCATTGAACATAAGGCAAAGCCTTCAAAGCACGACGGAGGAGAAACGGTAAACTCAACTTTATTCAAGAGTCTTGTTGGAAGTTTACGCTACTTGACGTGTACAAGACCCGACATACTCTATGCGGTCAGATTGACTAGTCGTTCTATGGAAGAGCCTACGACAAAACACTTGGAGATTGCGAAGAGGATCCTCCGTTATATCAAAGGTACCACAGACTATGGTATATTTTATCCAACAAGTGAAGACTTCAAGTTGGTTAGATATAACGATAGTGACTGGGCTGGAAATAAAGATGATGGAAGAAGCACATCAGGATTCCTGTTCTTCCTAGGTAAGAATGCCTTTACATGGTCTTCAAAGAAGCAACCAGTTGTTACCTTGTCCAGCTGTGAAGCAGAGTATGTTGCTGCAACATGATGTGTATGTCACGCAATTTGGCTCAGAAGTATTCTAAAAGAGTTGCAAATGGAGCAAAAGGATGCGACTGTGATCTACGTGGACAACAAATCAGCAATCGACTTAGCGAAAAATCCAGTCTACCATAATCGGAGTAAGCATATAAACACTCGGTATCACTTTATTCGAGAATGCATTGCAAGGAATGATGTTCGAGTGATACATACGAAGTCTAAAGATCAAGTTGCAGATATCTTCACCAAGCCGCTCATCGAGCGAGATTTCTCAAGACAAAGGATGATGCTTGGAGTCGGGAAATCAAGTTTAAAAATGGGGTTTTAGATCGTAAACTTGATTTGGTCGCTGAAGGTCGCTGAAGGCCACTGAAGGCCAGAGCTGTTAAAAGAAGTTTCTAGAAAGTCGAGGAAAGGTCTAGGAAAATATCTATATAAGATAAGTATGGAAGTATGTAGAATGTAATAGATAAATGTGTAAGATAAGAATGGAGTAAGAAATATCTGGAATACCATGGAAATATCCTGTATCCGAAAGCTTCCATGGAGTAGAATAAATAGGTGTTGGTTGTAAGCATTTTTTGTATCTCGCATAAAAGTACCAAATAGTCGAGTAATAAAAGTTTACTTTCCTAAAACCTTATCTCTTTTTCCAGCATAAGCCTAAAAGGCCCCGTGTGTTCTCAACAAGAGTGTATCCACGTGGTTTTGGTTTTTGTCTTTTAAGCCCTACCTATTTATTCAAGACACTATTTGTTAGTTAAACATTTAACGGTCACTAACGGTCTTCTAAAAACATTTCGTAAAGTATATTATTATTTAGCGTATAAAACGTACATATTAAATAAATAATAAACGTGTTGTCCGTGATTTAAAATACGCCCCCGATAGATTTATATGTTCCCAGCTTATCTTAACGACCACATAAATAATCTGTCATGATCCATATACATATACCGATATACGTGGATGCACTAATGCTGCACAATCGATGCATGCATGCATACGATGTACACAGTTATACGTACATGCATACATATGGCCAAGAATTGAGGGAAGCTAATACGATTTTTCAATTGTTGCATGTATTTTTCTTTCTTCCATAGAGAAAAAGTAAAAATATTAGTAGTTCCTACGAGTCTCAATTGATGTGTTTTCCCGGTTATATGAGAGGTCAGCCTTTTTGACTCAAATATACGCGATCAAGTCACGTTAACTAATACTTAATTTATCTTTCACATTAAGTAAAAATGGATGTTTCACATATAAAAAAAATATTAAATTTTTTTTTTCATAAATTAAAATATAGTGTAACGCGTGACACACCTAACTTTCATGTGAGTCCGCCCTGTAGCTAGTATAACCTAGGACCGTTCTACCACTATAGATTAAAACGAGACAACAATAGAGACATGTACTCTATCTGTAGTATAACCTAGATCGAATTCATAAGCTATTTTTTGTCAAGTTGCCTTTGTATTAATGTATAAAATTTCATAAATAATCATTACAAACGATAGGAATTTTATTGCAATCCGAGTAGAAACAAGAAACCACGATATAAATTATTGGTCGAATTTTATTGGCATTAGAGTAAAAACATGACAACGATATATGAATATAGGTCGGTACACTATAGTATAATATTAAAATATTATATTCATGTCAGTAATGTTTGTACATAAAAGCACAGTTATGTGGTCCGCAACATTTACTACTATATGGTTTTATCATCTGTTTTATATGCAGGGATGGAACGATATTGGGTTCTGGAGATGTCGGGATCAGGACTGGTTGGGATACTCATGTATTTTTGTTGTGTAATGTTACTTTGTTAATATTTGATCTTTGTTAGATTTTTGTTAAATGTGTTTGATCTATCAACACTTGAAAACGAAAATAGTCATAATGTCTAAAATTTACGACAAATCATATATATAGGAATTAATTCTACCAATATTACATATTCTTTTTTCGCTGTATGTTTAACTTAAACTATTTATTGTCAGTGCCCTATGTGTGAATTTATATGCACCTCCAAGGATGTTAGACTCCTTTATCCTGATCGCACTGATTCAACCTTACTTAAGGTAATCCATCTCCTTTTATGGCTATCTTTCGATTCGTTGTCTGCATGCGCAACTTTTGTTTTTGTATAAATGTTAAATACCTGTGCATTCCTTACATTACCTAAAAAAATGAGGGCAACTATACCTCGATGCAATGAATAAAGAACCAAATTTTAATTCATGTGCCAAAGTTCAAAATTACAAATCACTAAAAAACTGTTTTGATGGCCGAGCTGCTGTTGCAATGGCAGCAATGAGCATTCAATATACTTATCTAACACATTAAACATAGCTGTCATGTTTTGGACACCTTAACGGATCATTCACAGCAATCTCTAGTTTATGGAGATCAGAAAGTAAGAAACTCAAATCATTTCGGAGTTTTCATGAAAAGTGTTGTAGAAAATTTTTTGGACCAATCACGTCGCTTGATTTGGACACGTAGGCGAAAAAAATTTGGATCATTCACAGCAATCTCTAGTTTATGGAGATCAGAATGTAAGAAACTTAAAAACTTATCTTTGATTGATTGTGTCAACTGTATTTCAATTATAAAGCATTCTTTGAATAGCCTAAAACCTTGGACCTAATTCGACCAATGCTGGGAAACTCCTAATGATCTCCTGAACACTAGATAAACATATACTTAAAAGATGATGCCGAAAATAAAATAAATAGATAAAAGAAAGAGGTTTCACCTGTTAATGTTAAGGTTACCCTGGGGAGAGTATCCAACGTTAATGGGGTATCCACGTGACTCTAATCTGCCTCTTCTGTGTCCCTCATCAATATTTCCCTAGGAAAGGACTCACCGTCGAGTTCTTAATAGGAATAATGGTTGGTCCGGGCGAATGGTAGTCGACCACAAGAGTTCTCTCTTCTCTTATTCTTAAACACAATCCTCCCTGTGATTTTCTATATGTGAAATAAAACCTTATTAGATCCTTTATCCCTTATTTGTTTTTTTTTCTTAAAGGCATCTCGAGTCTTGTTAAAGTACAACATCTCACCAAGCTAGCCCCATGTACAAAAACAATTTTCTAAACATCTGGGTGAGAATTTAGGTATTCTTTGGGCATGGTGTCTTTAATTTCGACTTTAGTATAGCTCGTCTAGAAGCTTTGGTGTGATTTCACCAAGTTTTGCTCCTTACTGTTTATACGTGCTCCTTTGGACTCTTTGTGGCACAACATATATGATTGTCTAGACTCCAACCAGAGCTAAAGTAGTTTTACGTTGGATGTCTCCCATGCATACAAAAAGGTAGTACTAATACACTTGAACATCATATAAATATGATCTAAAGGGCACAGAAAAACTCATCAAAGCAGATAAATTAAATAACCGTCCTCTATTGCTCGTTAGGCCGGCCACCTGTTGTCTTAAAGTTTACGTAGCTCTTGTAACCATTTTGTTTGTTGGTGTCATTGTGACATTGTGGTTCTTGGTGTTAAATTAGCCGCGTCTACATTTACCACCCCAAGACTACGTTATTTTTGTCAAATATAAAAAAATAAAAACCATCATGAAAACATTTCTGAACATCCTTACATAACGAGTATAAAGCGTTTGGCGAGTGCCAAAATCGGAGGACTGCGCGTGAAGATGCATGGGGCAATGGGGATCAAGTGGAGGGCTTCCATTACCACTAGTCTAAATTAAAGTATAGAGTTTATTTACTAAATTTATAAATTTATTAAAAGACATGAAAACTACTCCCTCGGTCTCATAATTATTGTCCACGTAGTTTAATAAAAACATCAATTTTTAGCTTTTTCTCTTACTTTTTACACAATGACAATTTTACCTTTAACCAATTAATTTATAACTTCTTTATCGTTTATAATAATACTTTCAAGTGATGGTGATATGGTAACTTTAACATACATTTCTTATTTATTTAAACTATATAAAAGTTATATACATTTCACGGTTCAACCGGTTAACCGCCGGGTCGAACCGGTATCTAATAAAATAATTTTTTAATTCAATACATATTTAAACTATATAAAAGTTATATTAAACGTATATATAACTTGAAAACTTTGATACATACACAATAAATATAAGACGAGTGGGACTTTTAACTTTATAACAACATTGAAAATTTGAAATATCCATTTAACTGACACCACTGAGTATTCAGATAAAAAAATATAAAGTTTATGAATTGTTTTCATGTCCACTCACATTCTCCATTAAAGCAAATTATTGTATTAAATTAACTTTGACACGATATTCTCCATATCATCTTTTACTTGTTTGTCTTCCTCATCATATCTACACCCACCATCTTTTCCGGTACTGTAATAACCCAACGACAAAAAGTTAAACAGGCCGGATCTGTTAACCGGTTTAACCTGGGTTGGCTAAAACCCGACGGTTTAATCCGGGTCTCGAATCTTCTGAAAACCGGCTGACAACGGCCCGGTAACATCACCGGTCACCGGTTCAACCGGTTTAACCGGCCGGGTTGAACCGATTTTTAAAACATTGGTAATAAGTTTACTAAAGTCCATATAATTTTAAATTTATCAACTAAAGTTTTATTCATTTTTCCTTTTTAGTTTTTTTACAAAATCTGACACATTGAAAACAAGAAACTATACATATTTTTTGTGTTGTATGAAATTTTGATAAGTCTAACCAAATTCAATAAATCTTCTGTTGTCTAACGGAATTTCTTCATTTTGCTTACGTGACAAAATTGAGCTCCCCTGATTGAAACCTCTAGAAATATTTATTTTACATTGTGTAAGATAAAAGGTAAGGTAACATCTAATGCCTTCCACGAGTTATAAGTATTAATACCGTCTAAGATAGTATATGGGGAAGTTGAGACGTACACGTAGATAGTCATACCTTTAGTTTCAGTTCTACCAAAATGTAGAAAAAGACCTCCGGTCTTGTGAATGTTCTCTTATTTCACACAATACGAGATTTTAAATTCACATGTAACTTTATTTTTATTTATTATATAAAAATAAATACAAGTTTTGTATAATATTATTTCAAATATCTATGCAGGTGTCCACAATACATTTTCCTTTCACTAAAGAGGGTTTGAGGGACTTTAAGCATTATGCATTGTATAATATTATTTCAAATATCTATGCATTACAATGGAACGTAAAACGGTTGTAGTGGATTGTATGCTTGATGCATTAAAGCGGAAAACGGATGAACAGTTGCGGCAACGTGCTATGTGGGCTCAAGGTAAGCAAGTGCTGGAAAGTTCGAATAAGATATTAGATCAAAATGCTGATACATTGAAACACAGCGTTGAGGCATGGGAACGACAGGCTGATGTATCTGGATGTCGGGCTGATGCATTGAGACGACGCGCTGATATATTGAAGTGGCGGGCTAATTGGCATGCACGGCAAGTTTGAACTTTTTTGAAAAAAGATATAATGAGCATATGGGGTGCGTGCGAGAGAACAGACAACATTAGCTCGAATGATATTACATTCCGGCAGCTACCTATTTCTCAGAGACACTAACCTCTTTTTTTGTCAGAGGTGACACAGTCTCTAATTGTTTCTGGAAGCCAGGTCTTCATTTGTTGTTCCATCATTTTGAGTTGTTGTTAAATATTTGGACCTAATCAGATACCATTCTCTAACTAGAGGGACTTATTGTGTTAACTTTGATTGTTTCAGTTTCACCTTGGACATGCTTTAAAGGATGCTGATGAGGTGGAGGGTTTATTCTGGCTTATGGGAAAGTTGAAGGCGGTTGAAGATAATTTGAGACAAACGTCTCTTTGACGTTTGACTCTTGGAGTTATATTGAGACGCTCCCTCATTTGTCATCTTATCTGGGTTTCTTATGTGTGTGTTTTCTTCATCTTGTTTCTCTCTTTCAAAATGTAACCCAGATCATTG
Source organism: Glebionis coronaria (assembly GCA_025667525.1). Taxonomy (NCBI): domain Eukaryota; kingdom Viridiplantae; phylum Streptophyta; class Magnoliopsida; order Asterales; family Asteraceae; genus Glebionis; species Glebionis coronaria. Next base: position 575,270,434 of record CM046879.1, on the reverse strand, counting down.
TTATTTGTTTTTTGTTCTTGTAAGACTATTATCATTTAGATAATAGAGTCACACCAGTATAGCTGTGGTGACTTGTTTAATCTTTTCCTTCAAACTTGTTTTTCGTTAATTAAAGTTTTGATTCTGAGTTTATATCTTCCATACTTTGCTTTATTCAATATTTCTTCATGGTATCAGAGCCATGGTTCTCTGAAATCGTTGAAAAAATATTTTTAGGGTTTCAAAATTTTTTGGGGTTTTTTAAAATTGAAAGGTTTTTTGGATAGATCTGCTATTGAGATAGTCAGATTTAAAAAGATTTTGTTCTCATTGTTTTTTATTCATCCTAAAATCGATTTTTTAATTTTAGGGTTTCAAAAAATTTTGGGGGTTTCTTATATTATATTTGTTTTAACCATGTTTGTGGTGCAGGGACGTTATATACTTGATCTATTGCATAGATCTGTTGGTGATTTCACTTTTCCCTAATTTTTCTTAAATTAGGGTTTGGTGAGGAGGTTCTGTTTCTTCTAGACTAAGTGAATCTAGTAGAAACAGATCGATTGAGCTTTTGTGTATGCACTGTAACACCTCTGCTCTCTCTTCTTCTTTGATTATTTGGCTACTGGCTTATTTGTTTTTTCATACTTGTTTTTTGGGTGATATCTGTGATTATACTCTCTCGTATATTGATACTCTCTTTTTTGTTGATCTTGCTATTGATTGTTGGGGTATTTTGCTTATTTGGACCCTTAATCACTGTCTTGCCCTTGACCTGCCACCCTTGAGTGGTTTGGAAGCCTGGGAACTTTGTTGACTTTGATTAAGTTCTTTTTTTGGGGTTTGGTTTCTGTGACTATTCACTATGACTAGTGTTCATGGTTACACAGACACTGAACATCAAGATGACCAGATTGGGGAAGAATTTGTGGTCACCTTGATCAGTAAACTTGATATTAGTGACCCTTTGTATCTTCACCCTAATGACTCTGCCACATTGATTGTGATTTCTATTAAACTTAAAGGAACTGAGAATTATCAAATCTGGTCTAATGCTATGCTTTTGGCATTGGAGGGAAAAAATAAAACTGGTTTCATAAATGGATCTTGTAAAAGATCCCTAACTAATGATGTGTTAGGAAGACAATGGGATAGAGTCAATGCTGTTGTGTTAGGATGGATTCTTAATTCTATTTCTGATGAATTGTTTCTTGGTCAAATTTTCTCTAAGAAAGCTGAGCATGTTTGGAATGATTTGAAAGAAACCTATCATAAGGTTGATGGGTCTGTGATATTTAATCTGCATCATAAGATTAATACTTTAAAGCAAAATGGCTCCAACTTGTCTGATTATTATCATACCTTGAATGCTTTGTGGAAACAATATGATGCTATGGTTGAGCTTCCTAATTGTGTTTGTGCTGCTACTAATGAATTTAAGAATTCTCACAGAGTTGCTTCTGGTAGCCTATTTGGTACCTCTCAGAGGAATCAGACTTCTGCTTTTCTTTCAAATGGGCCCACCAGAAATGTGTTTCAAGGCCACCAGAATGTTAACCCTAACCCCAATGGTGGCTTTAGACCTAATTACAATAGCAGCAGTCCTAATGGTGGTTTTAGACCCAACTATAATAGTAGCAGTCCTAGACCTAACATGGCCAATAGACCTAATACCTATAGACCCAATGGGAACTCTGAAGTGGTTTGTGAAAATTGTGGGTACAATGGGCATACTATTGATAGGTGTTTTAAAATCATTGGGTTTCCTGTTGATTTTGGAAAAAAGAAATCTGGTCAAAATTCTAAAAGGAAAAACTTTTCAAACAACTCTGTTGGCTCTAATTCCAACTCTTTGTTTTTTGATGAACAACTTTCTGCTTTACTCTCTCTTATCAAAGAGAATACTGGTTCTGAAAAGGGTGTGCAGGCCAATATGGCAGGTACCTACTTTAATTCTAGTAAGGTTTTTAATGATAACTTTGGAAAGTTTTTTTGTTCTAATATCCACTCTAAAGTGACTCAACATGGGAAAGTTGTTGACTCTGGGGCAAACCAACACATGACTAATGATGAAAAAGAATTGGACAATGTTTTTGACATTTCTCATCTCAAAATTAAAGTCAGTCATCCTAATGGTACTAAAGCTTTCATATCTAAGATGGGAAATTTAAAATTGGGAAATGGTCTTGTCTTGTTTGATGTGTTGGTTATACCTGAGTACTGTGTTACTTTGATATATGTGCATAAATTAGCCAAGGATAATAAGATATTTGTGTTTTTTGATGAAAATAAATGCCTTTTTCTGAATCAGGATTTGAATCTGAAAAACATTCTAGGGACTGGTAATCAATGTGGTGGTTTATAGTACTTAGATACTAAAGGTATTAAGTGTAATGCTAGTCAATCTGTCCCTGTTTGTTCTCTATCTTACTATGATTGGCATTGCAGACTTGGCCACCCTGCTGACCCTGCTTTAGACACCTTAAAAGACACCTTGAAACTTGATAAATATGATAAATATGACTTTTGTGAAGTTTGTCAAAGGGCTAAACAAACTAGAAAGCCCTTTCCTTTAAGTGACCATAAGACTAAGTGTTTGGGGGACATTGTTCATCTTGACTTATGGGGTCCTTATAAGGTGACATGTCACACTGGCCACAGATATTTTTTGACCATTGTGGATGATTTTACCAGAGCTGTTTGGGTATATCTCATTAATTCCAAGGATGAAGTTGTTACTTTTTTAGATGTTTTTCATAAAATGATTAAAAATCAGTTTAAAAGAAACATTAAAGTCTTTAGAAGTGACAATGGTACTGAATTTGTTAACCAAACTTTCAACAAGTTTTGTAACAACAATGGCATCCTCCATCAGACTTCATGTGCTTATACCCCACAGCAAAATGGGGTGGCTGAAAGGAAACATAGACACCTCTTGAATGTGGCTAGGTGTCTTATGTTTCAGGGGGGAATTCCTTTGAAATTTTGGTCTGAATGCATTCTAACTGCTACTTTTCTCATTAACAGATTACCCTCTTCTGTGTTAAATGGAAAGTCCCCTTATGAAATGATTTACAATACTTGTCCTAATCTCTCTCTTATCAGAATGTTTGGCTGTTTATGCTTTGCTACTATTTTGAATAGTCATGATAAATTGTCTAATAGGTCTGAAAAATGTGTTATGATGGGTTATTCTAATTCTCAGAAGGGTTACAGGCTTTTTAGTCTTGATAGAAATCAGTTTTTTGTCTCTAGAGATGTGAGTTTTTTTGAGACTATATTTCCTTTTAAGGATTCTGTCTCAAAAGACAAGCATGATGAGTCTAGTGTCCCTAGTCCTGGTCAAGATAAAAATCTGTTAAATTTTTTTGATTTAGATAACCCTGAGCTACCTAATGATGATGAGAGAGTAACAGGTAGTCATAATAGTGACCATGAGTCACAAAGTGAGGGTAGCCACTCTTCCAACCATGGGAACAATATGGACACTGTTGATTCTCCAAATATTGGAGATGATGCTCATAACAGTGAGGATATTGAAGCTAGGTTGGGAGAGGAGGCAGCAACACTTGATGAAAATATTGAGTCTGAAGGTCACTTGGATCAAAATCCAAGTGCTCCTACTCAGGGTGTCAGAAGGTCTACCAGACCTTCTGTTTTTCCAAAAAACTATAATGATTTTGTGGTTAATTCCAAGGTTAAATATGGTCTTGAAAAATTTGTGGGGTATTCCAGACTTAATCATGAAAACTTCTGTTTTGTCACCCAACTTAACAAAAACAGTGAGCCAAGGAATTTTTTTGAAGCTTCTCAAAACCCTTATTGGATTGATGCTATGAACTCTGAACTTGCAGCCCTTCTTGAGAATGATACTTGGGATATTGTTGAATTACCAAAGGGTAGGAAGGCCTTAGGTAGTAAGTGGGTTTGGAAACTTAAGTTTAAGTCTAGTGGTGAATTGAAAGATACAAAGCTAGGGTTGTTGCGCAAGGTTTTGGTCAAAAGAAGGTATTGACTTTGATGAAACTTTTGCCCCTGTTGTTAAGATGGTTACTGTTAGATGTTTGCTTAATATTGCTATTGTGAATTCTTGGCCTGTGTTCCAACTTGACATTAATAATCCTTTCCTTTATGGTGATCTTGATGAAACTGTTTACATGAAACCACCACAAGGATACCTTTGTGGTGGTGACAACATGGTCTGTAGGCTCAAAAAATCATTGTATGGGCTTAAACAAGCTCCTAGGCAATGGAATGCTAAGCTTACAGCTGTGTTGAGTGAAAATGGTTTTGTTCAAAGTAAATCTGACTATTCTTTGTACACCAAGTCTCTTGGTAATATCTTTCTTGCCTTACTTGTGTATGTTGATGATATCATCATTACTGGGAACAATATTGCTGAAATTGAAAAATTTAAAATATTTCTGAAAACTAAGTTTATGATTAAAGACTTAGGAAAGTTGAAATATTTTTTGGGGATTGAGGTTGTTGATACTAACTGGGGCATTTGCTTAAATCAAAGAAAGTATGTGTTGGATCTTCTTTCTGAATATGGTATGTTGGCTTGCAAACCTGCTAGCACTCCCTTGGTTACCAAACTTGCTATATCTAATGAACCCACTATTGATGACCCCTTACTTGATAATATTGTTGATTATCAGAAGTTGATGGGTAAGCTTATCTACTTAACCAATACCAGGCCTGACATATCTTTTGCAGTTCACTACCTAAGTCAATTCATGCACTCCCCTTTGAGATCTCATCTTAAAACAGCCTTCAAGATATTAAGATATCTTAAAGGCTCTCTAGGTTTGGGCATTCACATTAAGAAGACTTCTGGTATGTTTCTAAATGCTTATTTTGATGCTGATTGGGTTAAATGTGTTGTTACTAGAAGATCTGTTACTGGTTATTGTGTTTTTGTTAACAACACTCTTGTTTCTTGGAAGAGTAAAAAACAAAACACTCTCTCCAAATCCTCTACTGAAGCAGAGTATAGAGCTCTTGCTTCAGTGACCAGTGAGGTCATCTGGATTTTAAAGATTTTAAAGGACTTAAAATGTGAAAGTCTTTTACCTGTTACCTTGTACTGTGACAGTAACTCAGCTATCAAGATAGCTGCTAATCCAGTGAACCATGAAAGAACCAAACACTTAGAAATTGACTTACATTTTGTGAGGGAAAAAATTCTGAGTGGTGTTGTTAAAACTTGTAAGGTGGATTCTGCTAATCAAATAGCAGATATCCTCACAAAGGGACTGGATACACTACAACACAATGCTCTTGTCAAAAAACTTGGCATGTGTAATCTGTATGGGGTATCTGATTAAGGGGGATGTTAAATATTTGGACCTAATCAGATACCATTCTCTAACTAGAGGGACTTATTGTGTTAACTTTGATTGTTTCAGTTTCACCTTGGACATGCTTTAAAGGATGCTGATGAGGTGGAGGGTTTATTCTGGCTTATGGGAAAGTTGAAGGCGGTTGAAGATAATTTGAGACAAACGTCTCTTTGACGTTTGACTCTTGGAGTTATATTGAGACGCTCCCTCATTTGTCATCTTATCTGGGTTTCTTATGTGTGTGTTTTCTTCATCTTGTTTCTCTCTTTCAAAATGTAACCTAGATCATTGTTATTTGTTTTTTGTTCTTGTAAGACTATTATCATTTAGATAATAGAGTCACACCAGTGTAGTTGTGGTGACTTGTTTAATCTTTTCCTTCAAACTTGTTTTTCGTTAATTAAAGTTTTGATTCTGAGTTTATATCTTCCATACTTTGCTTTATTCAATATTTCTTCAGTTGTTGATCCTTGTCTATCTGTTCCATCTTCAAGTCGATGTTCTTCCCCAAAATTTAATAACTTCATTGAATCAGAGTATAAAGTTATCGGGTGCATAAAATTTTTAATACGAGAATCTATGTAGCATATAATTTTTGGACCGGGTTCATTTTGAAGAAATATAGATTTTAAGCAAATATATACACTACGCGACAAAATTTCATTGGGTTCCCGTGCATCCCCGGAAACCCCCTAACTCCGCCCCCTGACTCCATTGTGTATTATCAATATGGAGATTTGTTAATAGTTTTTTTCTGCTACTGTGCATGATTGATTTTTGATAGATTTGTAGTTTAACTAAACAAAACATATAATACAAAATCTAAATATCAAGTTCACTTTAGTTACGGGAAGCAATGGACCAAGCAACGATGATAAAAAGTGATTTTCTGTAGTTGTAGCATATAAGTAGACTTTAAAGCTTAATTTGACGATTGTATTAGAATAAGTAACGGCGGAAACATTTTATACAGGTTAAATGAGCATATGGCCGGACTCATGGTTCTAAAAGACGCGTTATGGCGGCACTAAGACGTGACCTCCACGTTACAAAATAGATTAGGGTCGGCTCCAAAAGTTATATAGTCTCAGATTTCATGTTATTACAACATAGAAAAGTTTGTGCGAAAATCTCACTATGTCTCAACATTGTATTCACAAATTTGAACCAAAGAAAGCTAAAAGGATTTATTGATATTAGCCCGTATTAATATAAGCTCATTTAGCTAGCCCATTTAGTTACTATAACTCCAAAATAATTTTTTGATATAAGTCGGTTTTAGCTATTTTTCCGTCAAATATTAACTAAGCCATCTTAGTTATTTTTCGCGTACATACATAACAAGTCGTTATTTATTGTGTCACAACAAGTATCAAATAGTCGTTATTATATAAATTTACAACAAAAATTATGTATTTTTATAGTGTCATATAGTTTTACAAAAAAAGATTCGCTTCATTTCCAAAAGGGTGAATCCCAAGAGACACGAGTGCTCACCAACAAGGCGATGCCTCTTGACCATTGCGTCTTTGTCATAGTGAAAACATACTAACTCAAATGAGGTGCATACTTTGCACTTTCTTAACTCGTATCCGATCATAATATAAAATCTCATTGGTTTCTAGCAAATCACGATTACCTAAAATAGTTATTCCAGCTTGATGGAGTGTTCATTTCAAATTTTAGCTCGGTTAAGTAATTGATTCAGCTTGACTCGGCTCGATTACAAACTTTCAAAAAAATGAAGCTTAGTACTTGTATTCAGCTACAATCTATATTTTATGTTCTTTAACATGCCTTTTCTTACACAAACAAAACTCTCAACACCGAATTTTTATTTTAATTCCCATGTGATTCATTACTTTGATTATACTATTTCATCAATGCATAAAAGTCCAATTATCTTTTTTTATTGCTAATCTTGCCAAATATATTTTTAAAGTAATACGTTTATCTCATTTTATATCACGTTTTGTTTTTGTATAGGGAACAAATGCAAGTGGACAGAGGTTGGAAGACCAACTCACTTATCCATGTTATAGTATGATTCTTTTTTTTATAATTATATTTCTTAAAACTTAACTAACAAAAGTACTTTTAAAATACTTTTGAAAACTCAAACTTGTTATGCGTCCCTATGTATACAAGATGTTTAGACATAAATATTTTTCTGAAAAACGAAACAACTATTAAGATAACATCGGAAGCTCCAAGTAGAAGATAGTAAAAAGAACATTTAAAAAAAAAAACAATAGCTCATTAAAACATTAAGGATGTATTTGTTAGAGAGAATTGAAGGAAGAGAAATAAAAATAATTTCATTTTTATTGTTTAGTTGATAGAAAACTAAAAGATGTGAATAGTTGAATTCTTAGGGAATTAGATCATTTGTAATTTGTGTAAAAATCATTTCCACTATTTTTTTTGAGAAAACTATTTCCTAGTTATAATTTAATAATAATAATGATAATAATAATTATTATTATTATTATAATTATTGATAACATCATTTTTTGTTTTTATTTTTTTGTTTTATTATTATTATTTTTTTCTATTTATTTTATTATTATTATTATTATTTTATTATTATTATTATTATTTTATTATTCATATTTATTTTTATTTTTAAATTTTATTATTCTAAATTATATATTATTATTATATTTATTTATTTAATTATTTTTATTTTTATTTTTTATTAATTATTAATCTTTTTATTGTTATTTATTAATATTTATAATTATTATCTTAGTATTATTATTTTTATTTATATTTTTAAAGTTTATGTTGGGTCTACTAGATGTAGATCTTGCAGCCTGTCAGGACCGGTGAATGACTTCTGTAATCACAAGTCAAATCACAAAGAGACTCTATACACAATATGAATGTAGAATATAAATATAATCAAGAGAAACAGAATAACTATAAAGACTTGATCCTTTCTAAGGATTTCTAATATTAATAATGACTAGAACTACGTTTTGTGAAGGTGTGTCTAACCCTTCTGCCTAAGGTTCCTTTTATACTCCAAGGAAACCCTAATACATCATTAAAGAAAACGTGTAAAACTGATATGCATATCCTTTCCTAACATATCTCATGCATATCCTAACAGAATATTAAGTAAATAATAAAGTTTGACTTCGACTAGGACCAGGAGCAGGACTTGCTCCTACTACGACTAGGACTAGGAGGAACTACATACCTCCTAGTCTACCTACTACATATAACTATTACAATGGTCCTAACAATCCTCCCCTAAACTTGAATTTGACCTGTTGAGTTCAAGTTTCCTGGAAAATGTGCAAAGAAAGCCCGAGGATTGTATCAGCAAAACAAATAGCAGCATCAACAAAATAAGAATCAGAAGAACAGCCGCATGAAACACTAGAAGCTTCTCCAAAGCTTGTAACAAATCAGCATCAGGTTGAATCTTTTCAGCAACATGAGCAGATTTGATGAGCCTTTAACAAGTAGCTGCTCGCTCTTGGGCTAGCTAGTCATTCTGGTGGAATAAGCATCACCCTGGGAGACTAGAACCCAGCCCAACTCTTAGAACGTGAATCAATGGTGAGTGGGAGTACCCTGATGATTTTAGGCAAACCATCACAGCCGTCAACGGATTTGATGCGTCTTTACCAGAAGCCGTACCCCTCTGGACTCGCCAACTCTTAGCAATGAAGCATCGGTGAGTTGAACACCCTATAGCTTTAAGCAAGCTATTACAGCTAGCAACGGATTTGATAAGATCTTTACCAAGAGCCGTACCCCCTTGGATTAGCCACTTTTCAGTCCAAGACTATGGCAAGTGAAAACCATCCAGTTCTGGGTAACCTGGCAACCATCAACGGATTTGAGAATCGCACCAGGAGCCGTACCCTCAAGGTGAATCAACTTTTTCTTGTCGATTAGACATGGTAAGTTGAGAACCATTTGTTGTGTGGACCACGTCCAACACCAGGTGAAACCAAGTACTAGAACAAAGTCAAACCAGGAACCACATTGTGAAACAGCCAAGGGATATTATGTACAAGTATAAAAGCTAAACTGTGTTTAAAGTATAAGCAGATATTATATAAAAAGTATATATATATATTTTTTTTTTTTTGAACTATAAAGAATGAAATTCACCAATCACTATACATATTGGTGAAAAGAATAAAAATAAGAACAAAAATCCAAAGTAGAAACACTTACAACCCAATCACCTTACATACCAGAAGCTGCCTTCTTAGCCGCTAGCAACCGTGCCTGAATACCCTCTACCAAAGCCGTAGCCATACTCGACTCATTCCCAGAAGGAGCAGTAGAAATCTGCAAGTGACTTGCCAACATTGCTTCCATGGAAGAAATAGTCAAAGGATACTCAACATCCGTCAGCATAAACACCACATGACCAGATTCTAATTCCAACACATGAACTCCACATCCAGCATAGAGCTTTCATCGCAGAATCTCCCATTGGAATTGATCCTTCCATATGCCCAAAACAGTAGCAGTTGGAGGAGGATCCAACATCAGCTTGAGATCGGCCCAGAGACGGATACCAGGCCAGGAAGACACCGCCATGGGGTTAAACGGCATACTAGAATCAACAAGCCCAAACAACGCCATAAGATCCATACGGTCAGCCCACGATAACACACCCTGCAAACCCGTTACCAATCGCACAGTCCCATCACTCAAAGTAATCCGATGGGAGACGCCACCAGGAAGTGTTGTAGACCTCTCAACTGTATAACCCGTAATGCTTCCATTGCCCAAAGGTAAGTCAGAATCGCTATCCGAAGCTGCATCAATTAAGTTCTCAGGATCACGCTTCTCAAAAGGAACTGATTTACCACGGCGAACACGACGAGCAAGTTTCTGGCGAGTGGAACGTCGAGGCGTGGGAGCCGAAGGATTTGATTCAACCTTCACCTTAACTTCAGCAACAGCAGGGGAAGCAGTAGAAGTAGACTCATGAACATGTCCACCCAAAGAACCACTAGGAGCTGCATCAGAAGTAGGATTAGGTTGTGTTGCAGGAACTTGTGGTGACGGAGATGGCACATCAGATGTAGCAGCAGTAGGTATGGTGGGATCAACAAAAGTGCTTGCAGGAACATGGGTGGTGGTAGTAGTAACAGATGTGGTGGTGGAAGCATGAGTGGTGGTGGTAGTAACAAAGATGGTAGTAGCAGGACCAGCAGTAGAACCAATAGGAGCAACCAAGGGTGTAGTAGAAGGACCAACAGAAGTAGCAATAGAACCAGAAGGACTACCAACAGAACCAGGAGTGGGTACAGACGAAGGACCAGTAGAATCAGCAGGCATAGAAGCAGTCACACCACTGAGGGGAAAACCTATTCTTTTGGAAGTTAAACTTCCCCCCATGTTCATAACCTATGGCAGCCATACCCTCTAATACTTCCGAATTGGGAAGTGATACAACACCCCCCTCATCCTGAAGATGAAGAGAAGAGCGAATAGACGCTTCAGTTACCACATAAGCACGTCCATCTATGGTAGCATGGAGTGCTCGTGGACGTCCAGCCACATTCACAAGCTCAGCAGACGCCCAAAATTGACGTACCACACTATCATATATGGTAGGACAAACAGTAAATGCAAACCTTAAGTTAGCAGCTTCAATGAAATCCAAGATGTCAGCAAAGTGTTCACGATTTGGACCATCACCCAGATAAGCAACACGATTATGAGCAGGTTGGTAAGCAAGAGCAGCCATGGATCTTGATGAATTGATGGATTGGGATTGGGATGTAGAGAGTAGAAGCGGTTTTTGTGTGTGTGTTAATTGTAATGAGTGAGTCAAGGGTGTATGTTGACCATATATGAAGAAAGTAGTAACTATTCATTGACCCCTATTAATGGGGGGTTGCCCTTTCAAATTAAACCATAATGGCATAATAACCACTTGCCCTTTTTAACACAATAACCAACCCCTAATTTACTTGCTGAATTCAAACTTGCAAATACCAGTATTGGGAGCGTTGACCAAAAGTCAAAGCACACAATGGTCAGACCAGGAGCAAAACGTGATTAACAAAGGACAAAAGAAATGAACAGTAGCCAGACCAGTACCAGTACCAATAGCCAAACACCACTAGACATGGAAGGATTTTAAACCACCAGAAGGCAACCAAGTATAACTAGAAGCTGACCAAGGAGGACCAGAAGCCAGTCATATAAGGCCGTATCCACCAGAAGAGAGCAAAAATCCTCCATCAGAAGCATCACACACCATCATAACCAATAAATTATGTTGTTAAATACTATGAATACGTTAGACTGACCTAATATGTACACAAAGCCTCCCCTTAGGCTTTGCCTCCCCTCAATCCTAGACCTCAAGGATTGACCATCCCAATATGAACCACCAAGTGGTTAAACCGAGGACCATCAAACGCTTTAGTCAGCAAATCAGCAACATTGTCATCCGTATGTACTCTAAGAACCTGTATCAGCTTCTTCTCATTGGCATCGCGTATAAAATGATGTCGAATCTCAATATGCTTCGTCCGTTGATGAAATACAGGATTCTTCACAATGCAAATAGTGCTTTGATTGTCAATAAACATTTTGGTATTCATAAAATTGAAACCATAGTCCAACATCTGATTTTGGATCCATAAAACCTGACCACAACAACTAGCAGCCGCAACGTATTCAGCTTCTGTTGAAGAAGTAGCTACGATTGTCTGTTTCTTACATTGTCATAAAATAAGCCGACGACCCAAAAATTGACAACCACCAGTAGTAGACTTCCTATCATTATTAGCACCAGCATAATCACTATCACTATAGGCTTCAAGAACAAAGGGAGATTCTCTAGGATACCAAAGACCCAATTTAGGTTGAGCCTTGATATACTTGAAAATCTTCTTCACTGCATTTAAGTTCGAAACCGTTGGAGTCACCTGGTGTCTAGAACAAGCACTTACTGCAAACATAATGTCCGGACGTGATGCAGTCAAACACATGAGAGAGCCAATCATAGACCTATACATGTGAACATTTACCGGGGGATCTGGCTCATTCTTAAGTTTGATTTTAGCAACTTCATAAGGAGTTGCTGCTGGTCTAAGAGGATCCATGTCAAACTTCTGAAGAATCTCATGAACATATTTATCTTGACTGATGAAAATCCCATCCGATTGTTGCTTGACCTGAAGACCAAGGAAAAATGACAGTTCTCCCATGGCACTCATCTGAAATTCGCCTTTCATCAAGTGTTCAAACTCATCACACCACTCCTTCCTTGTAGAACCAAAGATAATGTCGTCCACATAAACCTGAACAAGGATAATATCCGTGGAATTTCGCCGAAGAAATAGTGTTTTGTCAATAGTACCTCTTCTATAGCCATTCTTTAACAAGAAAGTGGAGAGACGCTCATACCAAACTCTAGGAGCCTGATGTAACCCATAGAGAGCCTTGACCACCTTGTAGACTTTCTTGGGATGAAGTGGATCAACAAACCCCTTAGGTTGAGTAACATACACTTCTTCGTCAATTTTTCCATAGAGAAATGCACTCTTGACATCCATCTGGAACACCGTAAAGCCAACGTACGAAGCAAAGGCCAAAAACAGACGAATAGCCTCGATCCTGGCAACCGGCGCAAAGACTTCAGTATAGTCAATGCCCTCAATTTGAGTGTGTCCTTGTGCGACAAGTCTAGCTTTATTCCTCACAACAAATCCCCGTGCATCCTTCTTGTTTTTGAGAATCCATTTGGTATTGATAGCTGTCTTCCCATCTGGTAAGTCAACCAGAACCCAAACATTCTGAAACAAGAATTGCTGCATTTCCTCCTGCATAGCCTCCACCCAACTTTGATCCTCAAGAGCATGAGAAACAGACCTAGGTTCCACCTGTGAAAGAAAACAAGCAAACAAACAGTGTTGAAAGTCCGTATGATTATTACGCTTTTGATCCTCAATATAGCCCACAAGAGCATGATGATCAGACGAGGCCTTCTGCTGCATTCTGCGCGTCTTGACAGTAAAACCAGGATCTCCAATAATTTGAGTGGTAGGATGATCTTTATGTGATCGCAAGACTGGATTGGAAGAAACCTCCACTTCTGGTGCCATGTTATTGAGATCACCAACAAAATCAGCATCATATGAAGCATTTTGGAAAATCCCGTCTACCGGTTGTTTATGTACATCATCCAGCTTGGTAGAAGACTTCTTTTCATGGTTCCCCAAATCAGAAGGACTGGAGAAACGTGTATTGGAAGCAGACTCACTAGCCGGAGTACCAGTAGTTGAGAGGCTAGCACTAGGAGCAGAAGCTGGAGTACCAGGAGCAACTTTGTCAGTAGGCTCAACCAAGGGAAACTCAAAACTACCTTGAGCCGCTGCTTTAGTAGCTTCTTCTTGTTGCTTGAGAAGAGTGTCAAGAGCTGCTTGGGAATCCTGTACATCCAATGGAGTTGCATCACTAGGAGGAGTAGGAGAAACCGTGGTGGAATAGGATGGAACCATAAAAATGTCATCCTCATCATCTGAATCAGAAAGACTAGAAGGAACACCAGTACTAGAAGTTGCAAACACTTGTGGTCCTGCATCATGGTTAGTTTTGAAACGAAAATATCCTAACGAATCACTAAGATAATCAAGATCAAAATACCATTCTGGACCTTTTCCTTGTATGTTTGTTTTCTCCTCAAAATACCTGAGATTAATAGTTTCAACTATCCGTTTGGCTTGAAGATTGTAGACACGATACGCCCGAGAATGAGCTGAATATCCCACGATGTATCCTTCATCAGCCTTGCCATCAAACTTCCCCAAATAGTCACTGGTATTCAGAATGGTGACTGGACACCCAAAAGGCTTCAAATGAGCAATATTTGGAACTTTGCCCGTGAGCAGCTCATAAGGTGTTTTCTTGTGAGGATTGGTAATAGAAACCCTATTCAAAACATAACTTGCAGTATTAACAGCTTCTGTCCAGAACATGGTCGGAAGCTTGGAATCGGCAAGCATAGTTCTCGCTGCTTCTATTAGTGTCCGGTTCTTTCTTTCTGCCACACCATTCTGTTGAGGAGTCCTAGCAGCACTATAATCTCGTTTGATGCCCTTAGCATTGCAAAGTACGATGAGGTCTCTATTTTTAAACTCGGTTCCATTGTCGCAATGAATACCTTTAACTTTCTTGGACAACTGATTCTCTATCAAGGTAAGAAAATCTCGAAGAATTGAGTAGGTCTCACTTTTGGCAGCCATGAAGAACACCCACGTAAACCTGCTATACCCATCAGTTACCACCAAACAGAATTGCTTGTGGTCAATGCTCCTGATGGATGTGGGACCAAATAAGTCCATGTGTAGAAGCTGCAATGGTTCAGTAATAAGACTTAAAGCAGGAATGGCTTTGAAGGATGCTTTGTGTTGTTTGCCTTTGCTGCAGGCAATACAATTTATATCATTTCTAAACGTCTTGGGAGGTAAACCAGAGACCAGATTCAGATTGGCAAGTTTGTGAATGGTCTTGAAGTTCACATGTCCCATCCTTCGGTGCCATTTAGTGGCTTCATCTTCTGAGGCTTTTGCAACCAGACATGCTAGTTGACCAGTAGGGTTGACTTCATTCAACTTGATGCTATATAGATTGTGTCTTCTAGGGATTCTGAGTAAAACTTGTGAGTCATCCGGAAGCTGAAAATCTTTGGAAAGCACAAGTGCATCAGTATCGGTGAAGAGTACAAACTGCTTCTTGTCACAAATCTGAGAGACCGATATCAAGTTGAAGTGTTGAAGTGCTTCTACATAGTAGACCTGCTCAAAATTTAGATTTGGAGTCTTTATCGTTCCTTTGCCAGTGATTCTGCCTTCACCTCCACCAAAATAGACCTTGCCTCCATGAAATGGTACAAAGTTAGAGAGAAGACTTTTATTGCCAGTCATGCTCCTGGAGCAACCACTATCAACAATGCCTAGAATAGGATCCTGGTATGGAGTAACCTACAACAACAAGATAGTAAAAGTGCAAATGTTAGCGTCTTAAGGGGACCCAAACCTTTTCAGGTTTGAGCCTGCCTTGTGGATCATTTGAAGAATGCCAAGAAGATTGATGAGATCCACCATTGTTCCTTGGTTGCCTGTGCATCGTATGGGTATTATTATTTGACCAAGAACAACCTGCTGAGGGCTTAACAGCAGTTCCCAAAGTGCCCAAACCAAAATACGTGTGGTCTAAATTATGCGGATAGATTGGATAATTTGGAAAATAACTACTGGTTGGTTGGAATCCACTATCTCTCCAATAATCAGACGCGAAAGGAGAGGATACTCTAGAAGTATTAAACATTGGAGCACTGGGATTAAGTCTTCTAGAAGCATATGAGGCAGCTCCTGGTAGACCAGGAGCAGGAAAAGCATGATTTACAGATGCATGTGTGTCATAATAATCACAATCTTTAATTAAATGAAAGGAACTGCCACAAACAAAACATGTTTTGAAAGACCTTTTATTAGAATGAGATTGTTTCATACTGCCTACTTTATTACACACATTTCTAGGAAAAAACATTCTTCCTAGGACTCAATAAACAAGGACCAGACACACTTGACTTGACAGCAACTTTTTCTTCACACTTCCTAGCACCAGTAGCAGCATGTTCATTCGACTTGGAACTTGTAGGTCTTGACTCTTCACTTGAACCATTAGATGCAGAGTCACCGGCTTTGTCACTGAAATTACATGAGACAAAGTCATTAGTATTAGTAGAACTTGTTGGGGACTCAAGCATCTGCGATCCATCCGAGTCATTATGCCATGAGGTGGGCATAAAAGTTCTAGTAAGAGGAGGAGGGACAACATGCATTTCTGCTGCTGGTTTAAACCTATTGTAACTAGGTTTGCCCTCATCCTCTTTGTCGGCATCAAAGACACTTGAAAAAGATAAATCAAATACATCTTCAGAATCAATATATTTTTCAAATCCTAAGCCTCTTTTAGTTCTGCCAAACATGCTACTATCAATTAATTTTGAAAGATTTTTAGGTGCCTTTTGCCATTTGTCAAATCTTAACATTGTAGCATCTAATTTAGCTTGCATCTCCTCTTTTTCTTTGATACTAGCATCTCTTTCAGTTTCTGTATATTTAAGCATATTTGTAGTGTTTTCTAAATCAATGCTTAGTATCCTGATTTTATCCTCATATGCACGTTGAGTATCTTGTAACCACTTCTTTTGTTGTTCCAATGTGTTTAATGAAGCCTTATAGGCTTGAACCTCTAAAAAATACTTATCATTTTGATCATTTACTTCATTAAATTGGGACAACAATTCTGTGTATTTATTATGACAACCAAGAGGACAATGTTGTACCTGAGGTGAGATGCCCATAAGAGCAAACTCTTCTGCTTCTTCTGCATCAGAGAGATTCCCAGCAATCATTGCCAACATATCAGTCGAGGATTCAGCTGATTCCAGAGTAGAAGCCTGATGATCATTCCAGTTGACCATAGAGTCAACAGATACCAACGCCTTCATGTCATCTTTAACCTCCCGAACCTTGAAAGCGGAGTACCTGCTCTTCTCCTGATCATTCTTGCTAGGGCACTCCCTCGCAAAGTGACCCTGTTGCTGGCAGTTATAGCACCGTACCTTGCTTCTATCGAATCTTGCTGGCTCCCGAGGGTTGTAATTAAATTTCCTTCCTGCTTTCTTCTCAAACTTGTGAACCCTAAGAGTAAGCATGGCCATCTGCCATTTAAGATCTATCTCATCCAGGTCAAGTTTATCGATCTGTTTGAAGTCATCAAAAGCAAGTTGTTGTTCAGCAGTAACATCAGCCACAAAAGAATGAAGAACAGCTTCTACCATACTACCAGACTTGGCAGCAGGATCATGAGCAGAAGACATGGGACTAGATGCATATGACATGGGACTAGTATGCTGAATAGTATGCTGGGGGGAGACAGTATTGCTTGGGCTACTTGCATATGACATGGGACTAGATGCCATAGAGCTCACAAAGGCTGAATTAGCAGGGGTGGGAAAAGAGTCACTAGGATATCCTCTCACATGAGGTTCGAATGTTCTGAGCCTATGAAACAAATCATCAAAGGTGAGATAGTCAAGCCCACCTTTGGCTTTGAGAGAGATCACCACCTGGTTCCATGAGTAGGGTAAGGCTTTAAGAAACCTTGCATTAATGTCACCATCATCAGGTTTTGACCGAAGTTGATTCAATTGGCTCAAGATTTTCTGGAACCTATCATACCCTTGATTTAGACCTTCAGTTTCTGAGATTTTGAATTCGGTAAATTCATCTCTCAGCATGGACCTTCGCATTTTCTTTGACTCCTCATTCCCGCCGAACCTTGCTTTTATGCCATTCCAGATCTCTCTGGCATCATCCAAATGGTAGAAGTCACCCATGTGATCTTCAGGAAGAGATTGAAGCAAAATTGTTTTTGCTTTTACCTCCTTCTGAATAGCGATGATTTCCTCATGAGATTTAGGGTCAAGAAGAGTAATATTACCGTTCTTGTCTCGTCCAGTAAGCTTCCTGCTGTTTCCATTTAGAATGATCTTCTAAAGATCTTGATCAGTGTTGGTGATCCACCATTCCATCTTCATTGCCCAGTTATCATATTCACCCTTCTTCAGAAGAGGGAATTTTCCATTCGTGTTGGAGACCGTAGCCAGGATCTACTGAGGTTGCACAATTTTAGGAGTGCTTTCTTCTCCTGTTTGAGTAGAAGTTGAGGCAGACATGATAAAACAGATTGTTAGTAATAAAAGAACTTGATTCTGCTTGTATAGAGACCCTCCCAGGCTCTGATACCACTTGTTGGGTCTACTAGATGTAGATCTTGCAGCCTGTCAGGACCGGTGAATGACTTCTGTAATCACAAGTCAAATCACAAAGAGACTCTATACACAATATGAATGTAGAATATAAATATAATCAAGAGAAACAGAATAACTATAAAGACTTGATCCTTTCTAAGGATTTCTAATATTAATAATGACTAGAACTACGTTTTGTGAAGGTGTGTCTAACCCTTCTGCCTAAGGTTCCTTTTATACTCCAAGGAAACCCTAATACATCATTAAAGAAAACGTGTAAAACTGATATGCATATCCTTTCCTAACATATCTCATGCATATCCTAACAGAATATTAAGTAAATAATAAAGTTTGACTTCGACTAGGACCAGGAGCAGGACTTGCTCCTACTACGACTAGAACCAGGAGGAACTACATACCTCCTAGTCTACCTACTACATATAACTATTACAATGGTCCTAACAATTTATTATTATTTATTTTTAAAATATTATATATGTTTATTGTTGTTATTATTTATAATAATAATAATAATAATAATAATATTTTTTATTATTATTATTCATTTATTATTTCCATTTAAAAGTTTTTTAAAGAAAAAAAAAGATTTGCATGAGTATTTAATATCTACGCTACCAAACAAATGAATTCAATAAATTATTTCTTTAGATTTCAGTTTTAAGAATACAACTGTTTACTTCATATCTAATCTCTAAAATTCTCTCTACCAAACGTGTCCTAAAGGTGTGTTTGATAGAGGGAATTGTAGGAAAAGAAATGGAAATAATTTCATTCCCTGTATTTGGTTGCTAGAAAAATAAAAGAGGTGGATAGTTTAATTTTTTAAAAATTTAATCTTTCTAATTTATGTGAAAATCATTTTCACTATTTCTGGTGTGGAAATCATTTTCTAGTTATATATTAGTAATACTTATTACTGTATTATTATTTTTATTTTTTTATTTTTATTTTTTCATTATTATTAACTTCACTTTATTAGAATAATAGGATTTTACAAAAAGTTAGTGGGAAGTCTAAATACTATCGGAGCTCCTACTCCTTTAGCTATAGCGAAACTAATCCTATTAAAAATATAAAGGGGTAGCACGTGCCCCAATGTCTTGAGCCACGGAAAACTTTTGGATCCGTTTTAGTAAGGTAACCGCATCCTCCTCTAATTCTCCCAGAGAAGAGAACGAAAAATGGAGAAACCCATATCCAATAGCCGCACACTTAGCCATATATTTAGCACGTTTACGTTGTGCAGCATCGACCACAACGCGATCAGGCACAAAATTAGCCACCGGATTGCGTCAAAGGTGAAGATTCAGTCAAATCCACACACATCCAACCCTCCATCCCATGAGTAAAGTAGCATATTTGCTATATCGGATCCAATACACACACACAACGCGACCAGTCAAAGTTTATTATTATTATTTTATTTTATTTTTGAACGAATAACCGTGCTCTGCACAAATAATAATAATAATTATTATTATTATTATTATTATTATTATTATTATTATTATTATTATTATTATTATTATTATTATTTATTAAACCATCACTTTATTAGAAACAAAAAGGGATTTACAACAAATTGGATGGGAGTCGAGATACTATCTGCGCTCCCACCCCTTTAGCAATGGTAAAACCTATTCTATGGAAAATATGTACAGCAGCGCGCGCTCCAATGTCTTGAGCCTTAGAAAATCTCTGAATCCGCTTCAGCAACGCAACTGCATCTTCCTGTAACTCCCCTAAAGAAGAAAAGGAGAAAGGAAGAAACCCATATCCGAGAGCTGCACACTTAGCCAAATACTTGCATCGTTTACGTTGTGCAGCATCAATCACAGCTCGGCCAGGAACAAAGTCATTCATCCCCGTACGAGTCAAAGGAGAAGAACCAGTCAGATCAACGCACACATCTTTACCCCCTCCCAAGAATAAAACAAAATATCTGCCGGACGTAAGGCCTTATCAGGTCCTCCATCTAATCCAATATTAACTTCCTTTCTGACAGATATCCCTGAACGGTAACATATATTATTATTATTATTATTATTATTATTATTATTATTATTATTATTTTATTTTATTATTATAAACCATCACTTTTATTAACAACAAAAAAGGGATTTACAACAAATTGGATTGCAGCCGAGATACTATCTGCGCTCCCACCCCTTTAGCAATGGTAAAACCTATTCTATGGAAAATATGTACAGCAGCGCGCGCTCCAATGTCTTGAGCCTTAGAAAATCTCTGAATCCGCTTCAGCAACGCAACTGCATCTTCTTGTAACTCGCCTAAAGAAGAAAAGGAGAAAGGAAGAAACCCATATCCGAGAGCTGCACACTTAGCCAAATACTTGCATCGTTTACGTTGTGCAGCATCAATCACAGCTCGGACAGGTACAAAGTCATTCATCCCCGTACGAGTCAAAGGAGAAGAACCAGTCAGATCAACACATACATCTTTACCTCCATCCCAAGAATAAAACAAAATATCTGTCGGACGTAGGACATTATCAGGTCCACCATCTAATCCAATATTAACTTCCTTTCCGACAGATATCCCTGAACGGTAACATATGTCAGCAAGAGTATCACGAACCAAATTGTGACGATACTTAATCCCAACGATGCCAGCACACGATACGGCATGATCCCCAAATATATCCCCATCAAAAACCCTAGAACAAGCTGAACAGGGCTTCAAGACAGAGAACAAGGGAATACCTAAGCGATAGCACAAAACACATCGATAGGACCTCCCATTCATAGTCTGACCTAATCCGGGGATAGGAACCGTCCTAAGCCAGTCAGACGTATGATCCTCCCTCTGAGATGCCCATAAAGCCAACTGACGAGCAGATAAAGCGAAAGTGGATTCAGCATTCTTAATAACCCGAGCAAAATATATATCTGCCATTTTCTTCATGAGTTTGGGGGCAGCGACCTCACTCGGATTACTTAGAAAATCAATCTCCATAACCGAGTTAAACACACGTAAGGCATCATCAAACTGGAGTCCATAAGATCTAATATCAGTGTGTTGAAGTAACTTAGACTGTAAATCAGCTGACTGTAACCGAGAAGCAAGAAAAGCATAATGCAATACGTCACCCGCAGAATAAACACCCAACCCTCCAAAGGAAAAGGGCAACGTAGCAAGTCTCCACTGCCATTCACCAAATCCCGGTCCAGAAGCAACAACGATACGCTCCAAAGAAGAACGGAGTGCCAAATCAAAAGAACTTTGGGCAGACTTGAAAGCACAAGGTGAACAAGTACGCATAGCAAAATATAACTTGGAAATACCGGCACAAGAACGAAGAAGCAGCAACTCACATTGCGGGTCATTAATTTTGGCCACAGCATCCATAAGCTCAATAGTCTTAACAGCACGCTTCAACACAAGCTTATTACAAAAATCAAGATCTACACTCGCAGGCCCCCCAAGTAACTTAACACCACTCGTAGGTCGAGCAATATTATCTGGGAACACACCAATAAACTTGCTACGAGGATCCTCGGTCGGCCAAAAAACTTCAGTCTTATCAATATTCAGATGTAGTTCATACACTGGACCCTCCTCCATGATGCACTCCAAAACTTTCCCCACAACCAAAGTATCCCCAATAATAGTGCCATCATCCAAATACCAGGCTTGTAGAGAAAGAGAGAAGGAGTCCCGAATCTTACATATCAATGGTTGAAGTACAAGAGCAAAGAGTAACGGACCAAGAGGGTTACCCTGCTGTACCCCCTGACATGACCTTAATACATGTTCCCCGTAATACAACCTTGCCGGACTAGAATAACAAAACTCCACCCAGGACGAGATAGAGGGACAACGAAGACGAACCTCTCGCAACATAACCTCTCGATCAACCAAATTGAAAGCATTTTTAAAGTCCACAAGTAACATCGACAAACCGACATCATCACCATATCTCTCAAGAAAATGATTCACAGCATGAAGAATTGCCTCACTCCCACCCGACACTCCCACCCCAAACTGCAAATCACCAAAATACCCTTCCAAAGAAGGACCAACCTCATAAGCACATACCTTGGAGACAAGCCGTCTCCAAATAGTACCGACAGCAATGGGACGAATCCCACCACCTGGCTTAACCAACGGAGTGAGGGGAGCACTGGCGATAAACTCACCCAACACCTTGGGACACCGCCCATCAAGAAAAAGGTTCACTACTTGGGTGATAGAAGAAACTAAATCATCAGAAATAGCAACCGCGGAACCACTCAAACAATCTAAAAGGTGTTGGGCCACACCAGATGAAGCGAGGGAAGGTTCAGCCAAACACTCTCTAAGAACCCTAGATCATGTCATGTCAAGAACCCTAGATCGAGAAGCAACCAGGAGATGATGGTTAAGAGAAATATCTGGCAAAGAAGGAGCATGAACAAAAGGATGTTTATTTTTTAGGTCTTCAAGAGTAGTATCATTATAAGGAGCCACACCAGATGAGGAAAGAACTCTAACAGCAGCAGAATAATGCCCATCAGAAATCTTCCGTCTACACTGCTTAATATTCTGCTCAACCAACCCACTATCCTCACTAAGAACATCAGACAAAGCGGGGGAAGGTTCAGCCAAACACTCTCTAAGAAGCTGTAAACTACCATCAAACGTCTCCCAAGAACGAATAGCATTAATAATATACTCCTCTTGCTTTTGTCTCTTGATAACGGACCTACACTCCAGATTACTTCTCGGACGAAAGGTTTTAAGCAGACAAAGAGGCAAAACAAGCAAACGAACCCAAGAAGAAATGTCATCAGGCTTGTTAACCACCCTGTCAATGGCCCCTTTCAAAGCGCGAGAAAAACCCAAACGACACTTTGGAGGGATAGGTTTTATTATTATTATTATTATTATTATTATTATTATTATTATTATTATATTTATTTATTTATTTATTTTTATTTTTTTTTATAAACTTCACTTCATTAGAATAAATATATCTTACAAAAAGTTAGTGCGGAGCCGAGATACTATCTGAGCCCCCACTCCTTTAGCAATAGCGAAACTTATCCTATTAAATATATGAGCAGCAGCACGTGCTCCAATGTCCTGAACCATAGAGAACTTTCGGATCCGCTTCAGCAAGGTAACCGCATCCTCCTCTAATTCCCCAAAGGAAGAGAAAGAAAATGGGAGAAACCCATAACCAATAGCCGCACACTTAGTTGGATGAGAGTCTATACACTAGTTGCTCCCAGTATCTTTTGAATACAAAAGCTCAGTTTATGACTATTTTATTTTTTATATTTTGTTTTTTGTTTTTTTATTAGTATTCATTAAAAAGTTATTGTTATTTATTAATATTATTATTATTTTAATATTATTATTTATTTTTATTTTTATTTTTAAAGTTTATTATCATTATTATTATTTATTCATTTATTATATATTATATATTATTATTCTTTTTTTATTTTTTTTGTTTTATCATTATTATTAATTATTAACTTTTTATTGTTATTTATTAATACTTATAATTATAATTTTTTTTATTAATATTTGTATTTATATTTTTAAAGTTTATTATTATTATTACATGTTTATTTTTTTATTTTTTATTTTTGTATTATTAATATTAATATTAATTTTTTATTATTATTATTCACTATTAATTTTTATTTATTAATTATTATAATATTTATAATTATTATTTTTATAATTATTTTTCTTATATTTTTAAAATTTATTATTATTTATTTTATATATATTATTATTGTTGTTATTATCCGTTTGACCGATTCAAATAAATTAAGTTGCACAACTCGTGTTTAGGTTGCATTGTTAAACACGAACATACAAGGTTTGAGATTTTAAAACACAAACATGTATGATGAGTAGAGGTGAGTTCTACATATAACATGAAACAATAAAAGAAGAAAGGAATCAATCGCATTCATTCATTTTTTCAATAAAAAAAACTCATCTTTCACCTTTTTCTTAAAAACACCATATCTTTCAAACGATAAATCGTCAGATTACGAAAAATTGCGACGAAAAAATTCTTATCTTTCAGTAGATAGGCACTTCGATATATTTTTGACAATTTTTTATTATTGCGATTTTAGACTATAAAAATCACATGTGATTCGGAAAAATTATTTGTGATTTTTTTATAAAAAAATAATTTTTTTTACAGAATAAATAAATAACTTTTATTATTATTAGTGTAATTATTTACATAGTCGAATGTAAACACGTAACAAGTTACGCCACTAGATTTTTCATATAGTTTCGACGATTTTTTTTTGAAATTTTCGTCAAAAAAATTACACATAATTTGTAAAATCACTAGTAATTTGTAAAATCAATTGTGATTTGTATTTATAAAATGCATGTGTGATTCAATATATCGCATGTGATGTTATAAATTTACATGTGATATTAAATTAACAAATCACGTATGATTTCAAAGATCCTTAAATTGTAAATGATTTTACAAATTCATTAAATTACATGTGATTTAATGATAATTACATGTGATTGATCCGAATAACAAGTTACTTATACTAAATCCAAAATCAAAATTTTCGCCAAACCGTAAGTAATTTTTTCAAACACTTGTGATTTGTGTCAAATGACATGATTTTTACCAAATCACATGTGATTTGTGATAAAAAAAAATTAATGATACGTACTTCTATATACTTTCGACGATTTTTTTTTAATTTCCGCACTCACGGATCACATGTGATTTATTACTTTCACGAATTACATGTGATTAAAATAAACTCATAAGTAATTCAAAAGCAAATTTGCTTTATATATTTTACATGAATCACATGTAAAAACACATAGAGAATCACATGTAATTCAAGTAAAATTACATGTGATTAAAACAAAATCACATATAATTCAGAAGCTAGTTTACTTTTTATATTTTATATGAATGACAACAAAATATTTTTATATATTGACACAATTACATGTGATTCAAACAAAATCATATGTGATTCATCTAAAGTGGGTTTGTTACAAAAAGTTAAGGTTTCGAAATGTTTGAATCACATGTAATACAAGCAAAATCACATGTAATTATCATCGAATTACATGTGATTCAATGCAAGTAAATCACATGTAATTATCATCGAATTACATGTAATTCAAGCAGATAATTTAATATATTAACAAAATTACATGTGATTAAAAAAATCACATGTGATTAAAAAAATCACATGTGATTCATCTAAAGTGGGTTTGTTAGAAGAAGTTAATGTTTCAGAATGCTTGAATCACATGTAATGCAAACAAAATCATATGTAATTATCACAGAATCACATGCAATTCAAGCAGAATTACATGTGATTCAAACAAAATCACATATAATTTAAAAGCCAATTTGTTTTATATATTTTATATAAATGAAACAGATAATACAAAATTAAAAAAAAGGGATAATTATCAAAAGAGTCCTTTAATTTTGAGCAATTCGTGATTGAGTCAAAAAAACATGTTTTTCTTGATACGGTCCAGGGCAACAAAGTACCAACAAAGAATATAGGGCAACAACCATTCAGATTTTGACAAGTGTCCAAAGAACAGGGCAATTCTGACAGATTGCCCAAAGATATAGGACAACAGAGGACACGTAGCGCATTCTGCACCCAGTTGCCCTATTGCCCAAAAAAATAGACCATTTCTAGAAAGAGAAAATTTAAGGTGTTTTTTGGGAAGAGAATAATGAGCAACAGACCTTTTTGGTAATTTTCCCTTAAAAAAATCACATGTGATTCATCTAAAGTGGGTTTTTTAGAAAAAGTTAAGGTTTCAGAATGCATGAATCACATGTAATGCAAGCAAAATCATATGTAATTATCACCGAATCACATGCAATTCAAGCAGAATTACATGTGATTCAAACAAAATCACATGTAATTTAGAAGTCATTTGTTTTATATATTTTACATAAATGAAAACAGATAATACGTGATTAAAAAAATCACATGTGATTCATCTAATGTGGGTTTGTTAGAAAAAGTTACGGTTTCGGAATGCTTGAATCACATGTAATGCAAGCAAACTATATGTAATTATCACCGAATCACATGTAATTCAGAAGCCAATTTGTTTTACATATATTTTTTTGGGTAAAGGGGACCACCCCGGTAAAATGAACATTTTTATATTAATGGCAACAAACATTTTAATATATTAACAGAATTACATATGATTCAAACATTTTAATGGAATTCACATAAATCACATGTGATTTTAAAGTAATAACGAAAATATTTTTTCATTTAATAAACGGTTATTTTCATATACTTTTAACAATTTTACAATGTTAAAATTCTCGTAAAAAATACACGTGATTTTCACAAATCGCATGTGACATTACAAATTGAAATGTGATTTTTAAAATAATAAATTAAACATGAGTTTTCGAGAATCACATGTAATTTTTCGAAATCACATGTGATTTTTTACGAAAATTTTTAAAAAAAGTTCGCCAAAAGTGTATAGAAGTGCATATATATAGAAAGATAATTTAATTCCCGTCGTGACAGTTAAATTGTTTTTTCATAACGATTAACGGTTTGGAACATATTTAATTTTTTAAAAATAGGATGAAAGTGTGTTTTTTTAATTAAATTTAAAAAGATTAATATACACCATTAGATGTGATTTAAATGGATGGTGGAAATTGCTTCCTTTTTTTCTTTTTTTGGATACATGTTCCTTAGAGAACTTTTGTCATGATGAGTACTAGTTTTAATACCCGTGCACGCACGGATTTTTTCCTAAAATTTTAATTATGTTTAAATATCAATTAATATACAAATAAGATAACTTTTCATGTATGCTTTCATGTCAGATATCGTTATGTAACTGATTATAATTTTTAATATAACAGATCATTTTTAGTGTTTTTTTTCATAATTTTAGGTATAATATATCACTAAACAAACGATTAGCTAGATATAAACGACAATCAGATTATTATTTTTTCAATTATTTATACAGATTACTTAGATTTACTCAGAATCAACACTTGCGTAAATAACCATGTAATGAGATCAAATTCACAACTTGCTTATCAAAATCTTCAAACCCACGTGCCTGCAACATTGGCGTGCCAATAAACGCTTAATGATAGTAGAACAGATACAAAGCATGTCGAGTTCTATCTACGCGATAGGAAAGACTTCATTCAAGATCACAATTAGATATGTAGAAACTAGAAGGGGGGGTTGAATAGTTTCTCTTCTATTGGTGACCAAATTAAAATTACTTTCAATTTGGTTTGTATCAAAACTATCTTTTACTTGAGGCTAAGTTGCATAATGATTAGATTCAATTCAAATGCACTAGCAAAGATAATAGGTAAGTATAATGATAATGAAATAAGTAAAGAGTAAGGAAGGAGAAAACCAAGTGGGAAGACACCAAGATTTATAGTGGTTCGACAACGAGGCTCTATCCTCGTTTCTACTCCACTCCTCGAGTACACCTACTCGAGATTTCCACTATATCCACAAGCTCCCTTCTCGGCGGAGAAAACCTTACATCGTTTCTTACATTATTTTCCGACACTAAGCTAAATGTCGAGACCTAATCTTTAGCTAGGATCAATCTACACAACGTGCCTACTTCACAATTTAACGACACAAGGCTAGATGTCGGGTTCTAATCTTAAGGTAGAACCAATCTTCACGACGTTGCCTACTTCACAATTTAACGACACAAGGCTAGATGTCGAGTTCTAATCGAAAGCTAGAACCAATCTTCACGACTCTTCACTTTGAAGCTAAGTGAGAACTTCACACAACACAACTGCTAATCACTTTTAAGTTTAGTGAGAACTCATAAGACACGACCACATCACTTTATAGTTTAGTGAGAACTCCTAATCAAATCTATTACAACTCAACTAGACTTATCCAAGTACACACATGTAGCTTGGATTTACACAACACAAATCCAAGCAAACACATATGCAATGGATGTACACAACAAATCCAAGTATCCACAAATAACTTGGATGAACACAACTAGTCCAAGTATTCATAAATACATTGGATTGACCTAAAACAAAAAGGGTATCATGATGAATATGACTAGCTCATAGATTCATCTTTATCACAACACTAGTGAGTGAGTGATCTTCTCATTGGACAAGGTAAAGGAGGGGATCAAGAGGATAATCATATGTAAACATCCTTAACAATTTAAGTGATCATTTACTAATGATTATACTATAGAACATAGAAAGAGGGCTGAGAAAAGCGTCCAAGAGGCTTACTGGAAAATGAGATTTGACCCACTATTTAAAGGAGACAAAGTATAACGGATCTATAACGGCTAGCTATGCGCGGTACCTTATCTCACCCCCGCGGTACCTTATCGATAAGGAACCGCGTAGGTAGTTAAGGTACCGCCACTAGACTCCGCTCCGTTTTTTATCTTTTAGTGGGGTGGGAATATCTGAGGTATTTGAAACCTTCAAAGGATATTCTAACAGCATTTGGAATATGCTATTTTCAAATTTTCATTTTCCATTTTAATAAAACATTTTCTATAAAAGAAAGTTTACTAAAAAGTCTTTTGTCATATTAACAAAAGTGAGTTTTAAGGATAATCATTTTGATGATCACTAAGTATGATTAAGAAAGGTTAGTGATATGATTATTACCTTGATGATAGTGTTAGTTAAATAATTCATTTTGTGTTTTACACTAAATGTGTTGTATGGTTTGTTGTGATCAAAACTATGAAAGATTAGTTAACACTAATAATGTTTTTAGGCATCACTTGCATTAACAATCTCCCCCTTTTTGATTACGACAAATGATAAACTCATTTACGTAGAAACACAAAATATGGAATTATTAACTAGTTTATCACTATCATTTCTCCCCCTTTGTCGTAGCAAAAAGGTTAGCACAAGTCGTTGAAGAACATCGAACTTTGCTAGTAGCTCCCCTTTGGTGGTTGCTCCCCCTTGCTTAGGGCACCAAGTTTGTGAGCTAAGGTGACATGCTACACAAAGGTTAGTAAAAAGGAAAGAAACACCAATGTATATATGATCACTACCTACTAAGTAACTTGAGAGGGAGAGAGAGAAGAAATCTCAAATTAGAAGCAAGTATTTTGCTAAGTATGTCCAAAGAGGTAATTGATAAAATCAAACTTCAATCCAATGAAGATGATAAGCTTGTCAATGGGTTAAAGCTTAGAATTGATGGAATCACCCATAAGCAATTGTAAAAATTAACCATGATCAACTCAAAATAGAACTAATGAAATAGCATACAAACAACACAAAGGTTACATAAAAGAAAAAGACACAACAAAGAAGATAGTCATACACACAATATGAGTATCTAAAAGCAATAAATATGGAAAATAAACCACTAAGCATAAGCTAGTCTAATAGTGATATTTTCCAAGATTGCTTAAAAAAAAGACTAAAAAGACGACGATGCATCATTCGAAGTTTTGTCCACCGGAACGAAAACTTGAATAGGAGGTCGAGTGAGGAAGAATTCAAGAAAATTTAACTTCTTATACACATGAGCAAGTTCAATTTGTTGAAATCGACAACAAGCACACGAGGATCCATGATGCAACACAAAATCGTTTGATGGGGGTATGGCATCAAACTTAGGGTTTGGTGGTGGTGGGGTAATGGGTTTGGGAATGTTTTCACAATGCCTTGTGAGGTTTGGGAAGGTTGAAAGGTCATTGAGTTGAGGGGTTTTGAAGGATTTTGGTGGTGGGGGAACATTTTCTTTTGCTCCGGTGATGGGGTTTATGGTATAAGTCTCATTCCAATACTTGATTGGAGAGAAGGTAGGGTTTTTGGGTGGTTTGGACGAAGATGGTTCATTTTTCTTAACCCAAATAGGTCAAACCGAGATTTTCGGTTTCTTTGAAAGCTTGGATGAGGAAGCTTTGGGTGAGTGGGGTTGTGACAAAGAAACAAGGTTAGGAATGTAGGAGTTAGGCATTGTGAGAGTGTGAAAATGAAATCTCAAGGTTATGTGAGAATGTATTCTCAAGGTTGGGAAGGTGTGAGAATGAAATCTCAAGGTTGGGAAGGTGTGAGAATGAAATCTCAAGGTTAGGGTATAAGTAAAATGTAATCAAGGTAAGAGTTTGAATACAAAATGTGTAGTGTCAAGGAATGTTTAGTCAATTTGAGTAAACAAGGAATCTTGACAGGGTATAGGGTTTTAAAAGTTTTGACCAAAAATTCGTCAAAAGCCACTTATTGTCCGCGGTACCTTATAGGGACCGGCGGTTCCATATCGCTAGGGAACCGCGGGACTTTAAGGAACCGCGTCCAGTGGACTTGAAACCATGTTTTTCCTGGGTTTTGGGAAAAACTAAGACTGTTTCAAAAAGTTGCAAATCTTGGAATTTTACCTCTATTAGCACCAAATTATGCTAGGGTTGCATAAAGCAACACATTCACAAAGAATGTCTTGACAAAGGGTGACAAAATAATTTAGATATCATTTAGAACCAATTTTAGTCAAGTTTAGAGGTTGTGATAGATTTAGGTTCAATTTTAATTTCAAATTAAAGTTGATTAGTGTGCACAAAGGGATAGAAACATACAAAGCTAAATCCATAGATCAACAACAAGAAACATTCATTAAGGAAGCAAGTACATAGACAAATAAAACTAACTAATACATAGCTAGCTTAACATTAAATCTAGATAAGTAGTTTTCTTTGGCTAGGTTTTGTTGAAAACTCTTATTAAGAAAACTCCATCATTCATCTCCTAGGAGGAGGCATGGAGAACAAGGCAAGCAAGAACTCTTGCAACCTCCTATGTAGTCCATACATATCCATCCTAAGGTTATGGATGATGTAGTGGTTGTAAAGACAACATGGACAACTAGGACCATGAGTTTGTTGAAACCCATAGTATGGATCACCCAAAAGGAGGGAAAGTGGAACACCCAAAATTGGAATGTTTGAGTTAGGTGGAGGTGGAGGAGGCATGTTCTCCAAGGGTGATATGGGTGAGAGTGGAGGCATGTTCCCTAAAGGGGAAATGGGTGAGTGTGGAGGTAAATTCTCCAAGGTTGGTGAAATGGGTGAGTTGTGAGGGGTAAATGGTGAAGTCACCAAAGTGTCATCAAAGTCATTCACAAAAGGAATGCTTTGGATTGGTTGGGGTTGTGTGGTCACATCCAAGGGTGCACTTGGAGTGAAGGGTGAAGAGAGCTCATTCATTCTTGAGTTGAATGAAGAGGAGGTAGAACCAATGGAGTGGTTAGTACCATAGGTGGATGATGTCTTGCATGGTGCAAGAGGTGGGGAAGATGATGAAGAAATGAGGATAGGAGCCATCTCATTCTTAGGTGTGTGGAAAGGTGAGGAGTTTGGCTTGGCTACCTTAATCCTTATTTTGAGTGTTTTCCTTGGGGTGGAGGTCTTGGAAGTGTTTGAGGTTTTGGTACACACCATGGTTGTTTAGGGTGGTTTAAGGTTTAGGGAAGTATGTTTGATGTGTGAAGAACATGGCAAACAAGGTGGGTTTAAATGGGTGAGGGGATGATCCAAACTAGTAATGGTTTAAAATCATTTTAGGTGAATAATGAATTTAGGTAACCTAGTTTAGGAAATGTGCAGTTTATTACTGAAAATCATGCAAGGTTTACACAGATTTAAGAAAACAGTGTAAAGCAAAGATGCTGTCGTGCACAGTGACCGGTGGTTCCTTATCTAGGACCGGCGGTACCTTATCGATAAGGAACCGCGGGTCGATATGGAACCGCGACCAGAGGGTTTTCAAAAATTTCCCATCCCAGATTTTGATAAACCCAGATTTTTCCCAAAAGATTCACAAGCCAAAGTTAACTACAGATCATAATCTAATAAGCTAACTATCACAAAAATGCACAAAGCTATGTAAATCATGAACATGATGGCATAATTAACATTAAGGATCAAAATAAATAATAATCCAAACATGCAATCATAAGTTAATACACATCCTAAGATAAAATAAAATTGTTCAACATTACATGTTTACCAACATGTATTCTTTGAAATACTTCAAAGCTTTCACCTTCTCTTTTTGCCCAATCCCTTGATCATATTCCCCAAGAACTTGAAACCTTTTCTTGATTCAACCCGGTGTTCGTGCAATTCCCCTCGAGTTCTAAGGTTTTCACGGTAAAGATGCTCCATATTGAGATCTTCCGGTACTTCACTAGAATGATGAGGAGGAGGAGCTAAGTCTTCAAATTCATCCTCGAATGGGTTTGAGGATGGATGGGAATTACTCGAAGAGTGGAAATGAGAACTAGTACCTATGCCATCACCATCACTTGTTGGCATGTCCATGTCCTCATCATCCATCTCTTGATGATCAGATTTTCTCGATCCTCGATCACTTCTTGTCTTTCTTGCATATGCCTCTTGAATAGGCAACATAACCCGATGAACCGGGTAGAAGCAAGAAAGATCAAGGTGGGGAAAATCATGAGCAACCCTTTTGAAAAGGCGAGTTAGAAGCATAGCATAGGGAAGGTTTGTTTTGGGCTTCGAAAGGGCATAATTAATTCGTCGAGCGATATAGAATGCCAAGTTGTACTTGGTGGATGTAAGATGCAACTCAACATATGCACCATACACGCCGGGATATGATCTTGGTTTCCACCAAGACAAAAGACATTCTCCCTAAGGATATTGGCCCATTGGACCATAAAATCCTTAAGGTCGCTAGAGAGCACTTCATATCGATTCACATTTCGTACATTTGAATGAAGGCTTCTCACAACGTTTCCATCACGCTCTTTCGAGATGATGTCAAGGATGAACTCTAGATCAATTTCGGTGAGGTCATTTGGAGGTTTATCGAAGGATTCCGAGAGAGCATCAAGTCTCCATTTATCCGTAAAACGACAAGTGCCTTCATATGGCACACCGAGAATTTGACCAAAGTTTTCGAGGGAGTATTGAATCAATTGATCATTCAACACGAAACGAATGAAATTTTCTCCATTGTATTAAAGCATGGAGTAGGTGCTAAAGAATTCAAGAAGGAATAAGGGGTAAATATCTTCTTCTATGTTGAGCAAGCAATCAAACCCCGAAAGCTCAAACATAGATTGGATATAGTCATAACCCGTTATTTCCTTGTCAACGACTCTACCCTCATGGAAACAACGAGTGGAAAGGGATGGAAAAGCGTTTTGAAGTTGGGGGGAAGCATAGGTTTGGGAGAGGTTTGGCATGTATTGTCTAGTGTATTGATGATCTTTTTTATATTGAGAAGGCATGATTAGTACCTAAATAAACATAAGACAATATTTTTCCAATCACTCATATGAAAAATAAAATCAAAAATTGAAAATATGAGAATGTGTTATATCAATTTCTTGACAAACAAAGGATTGAATCCATAACATCCTCATGTTCACAATGCATCTATTCCATCATTAACCAAGAACACATGAACTATGTTGGATCAACAATGGATTAGAACATTGGTTTTTCAAAACAAGGTTTTTAGGTAAGCATTAACAATGTCATTACCTACTTGTTCATGGGTTCATCTCAAATCCATCATTCAACCAAAATCATTTAGCCTAAATTCGGATTTGTTCTACAAGTGGGTTTTAGTGAAATCTTAATGAATATGAACCTAAGGAATCATAGTAAAATAACCATGTCAACCCACATTCCTATTAAGGTTTTAATTCAATTTCAATTTTAAAAATCCCCAATTATGAAAGGATGAACCCTAGAACAAAATAGATGAAATTGAAAGAAAATACTTACAATTAATTGATGTTAGATGAAGGATGAGTGAAACCCACAACTTGGAATCAATTAATTTGAGTGATTGAAGGTTTTGGAAGCTTCAACAATGGTAGAAAAACAAGAAAACTGTCGCTGTGTGTTTTTGGGAGAGAGATAGTGGTTTGAAAAGAATAAAATAATCAAATTGGCGCTCTGACAAAACTTACTGCCCGCGGTACCTTATCGATAAGGTACCGCGCCTTTGAGCCGCCTAGATAAGGAACCGCCTACAGAGGCAGGTTTTTATCTATGAAAAACGCCAAATTTTGAAAACCAAGTTTTTCTAAAATACTTAAGATTAAATCATGAGCTTTTTAGAATATCATTGGATCATCATAACACTAAGCAATATGCCTTAACGAAGGATTACGAGTTAAATCGAGATCGAAAAGAACCGAAATGGACAAACGACTACTCGTAGCAAAACGACTAAGTGGAGAGAAGACAAGGGAAGTGAATCAAGACTAGTAAGGATGCTCAAGGGAATAATGACAATCTTCAAATAGTGGTAACGAAGAGCTTGTGTCATATATAGTGGTTTAAGACGTGCCTTTCCGGCGAAACGTTAAACGGATTTGGTAATGAATAAGCACAAAGCAATTATTCAAGTATAGACTAAGATCACTTCAAATAATAGTCTTAGTCTAAACCAAAATATGAGCAAGGTATTAATTCACTTTCTCTCCCACAAAGGGCCTACTAACCGTATGGGTGCAAAACATGGAAATCATGCTTGATACTTTAAGCTTCTACTAACTCACTCTACATCACCATAGTGAGTCAAGTATCCAAGCAATGAAGGTTTGAGAGGATAAAGGAAAAGAAACACAAACCACAAATAAATGTCAAGGCAAGGATGCCGAGAACAAGCACATAGTCAAGTAATGATCAAAAGAATGATCAAAGGGCGTGTGGAAGAACGAAAGCATACCTTGGCCACAAAGAGCAATCCATGAAGGAATAAGTGCTATGCCCAATCAATGAATATGATGAGTACTAAGTCTTCAAGGACTAGTATCATTCCCAATCATCTTGGTATCATCATTCAAAGATGTTAAAGATCAATGAATATGATTCTTCTACAAGTGCAAGTAACTCAATCCACAACCAATTAAGTGATTGATCTTCATGAGTGCCTACACAAAGCAAGATGCAAACTAGTAGATACATTTCAAGAGTATATCTAAAATGCATAAAGGCTACTAATCTTAAGTGGGATGCAATATTATCAATTAAAGGACCTATTTTCAAAGAAAACATAGTTTTGACCAAAGAGAAACGTTAGTACAACTAGACCTTCTAATTTGAGGAGACAATGGATCGATCCAAGTTTCAAAGTACAATATACTTTAAAGATCTTGAGTGACCATCGCTCTGATACCAATTGTAGAAACTAGAAGGGGGGGGTTGAATAGTTTCTCTTCGATTGGTGACCAAATTAAAATTACTTTCAATTTGGTTTGTATCAAAACTATCTTTTACTTGAGGCTAAGTTGCATAATGATTAGATTCAATTCAAATGCACTAGCAAAGATAATAGGTAAGTATAATGATAATGAAATAAGTAAAGAGTAAGGAAGGAGACAACCTAGTGGGAAGACACCAAGATTTATAGTGGTTCGACAACGAGGCTCTATCCTCGTTTCTACTCCACTCCTCGAGTACACCTACTCGAGATTTCCACTATATCCACAAGCTCCCTTCTCGGCGGAGAAAACCTTACATCGTTGCTTACATTATTTTCCGACATTAAGCTAAATGTCGAGACCTAATATTTAGCTAGGACCAATCTACACAACGTTGCCTACTTCACAATTTAACGACACAAGGCTAGATGTCGGGTTCTAATCTTAAGGTAGAACCAATCTTCACGACGTTACCTACTTCACAATTTAACGACACAAGGCTAGATGTCGAGTTCTAATCGAAAGCTAGAACCAATCTTCACGACTCTTTACTTTGAAGCTAAGTGAGAACTTCACACAACACAACTGCTAATCACTTTTAAGTTTAGTGAGAACTCACTAGACACGACCACATCACTTTATAGTTTAGTGAGAACTCCTAATCAAATCTATTACAACTCAACTATACTCATCCAAGTACACACATGTAGCTTGGATTTACAAAACACAAATCCAAGCAAACACATATGCAATGGATGTACACAACAAATCCAAGTATCCACAAATAACTTGGATGAACACAACTAGTCCAAGTATTCATAAATACATTGGATTGACCTAAAACAAAAAGGGTATCATGATGAATATGACTAGCTCATAGATTCATCTTTATCACAACACTAGTGAGTGAGTGATCTTCTCATTGGACAAGGTAAAGGAGGGGATCAAGAGGATAATCATATGTAAACATCCTTAACAATTTAAGTGATCATTTACTAATGATTATACTATAGAAAATAGAAAGAGGGCTGAGAAAAACGTCCAAGAGGCTTGCTGGAAAATAAGATTTGACCCACTATTTAAAGGAGACAAAGTATAACGGATCTATAACGGCTAGCTGTGCGCGGTACCTTATCTCACCCCGCGGTACCTTATCGATAAGGAACCGAGTAGGTACTTAAGGTACCGCCACTAGACTCCGCTCCGTTTTTTGTCTTTTAGTGGGGTGGGAATATCTGAGGTATTTGAAACCTTCAAAGGATATTCTAACAGCATTTGGAATATGCTATTTTCAAATTTTCATTTTCCATTTTAATAAAACATTTTCTAAAAAAGAAAGTTTATTAAAAAGTCTTTTGTCATATTAACAAAAGTGAGTTTTAAGGATAATCATTTTGATGATCACTAAGTATGATTAAGAAAGGTTAATGATATGATTATTACCTTGATGATAGTGTTAGTTAAATAATTCACTTTGTGTTTTACACTAAATGTGTTGTATGGTTTGTTGTGATCAAAACTAAGAAAGATTAGTTAACACTAATAATGTTTTTAGGCATCACTTGCATTAACAAGATATGTGTAGTCATGTAAACGTTGGAATGAATTACATTGTTGTCAATAGAAATGAAGCATCGCTCTGTTTTCTTCCCATTGTGATGGGGATTTTCATACCACTTTGATCTCCAGTGGTTCAAACCTGAATCAGTACACTGTCAGTATTCTTGTGACTGTATCCAAAGCTGGAAATCCCTAAGCTGGTCACTTACGTCTCAAATCCTCCTGCAAAAAAAGGTAGCATGAAGAAGTAATGAAGCGGAGGCTAGTTGCGTAAAATGTAAGCATTAGTGGAAATTAAAGCTTGTTACCTCATTAAGATTTTTGTTTTGTTTATTTGCAATGAGTCATGTCTTAGTTTGGTTGGTTTGGTACCAATCAGCGATGGCAACATTGTTATTTCAAACAAAATACATTTCCATGTTTAACGAAAATAAAATTTTCACAATACAAATACTGAGTCAAGATGAACTTGTGCTTATCAAATTCATTAGTTAATTAGCCTATTGCTAAAATGCCAAGTATTAAAATATATACTTATAAGAATTTTATGACACTAAGACTGAAAAGAAAAGGTTAGCTGAAATAAGAAGCTGGCGTTAAGGTTTTCGCAAAATATTTTGTTCCATGTAATCAATCTCCTATGTCAAATTCAATTTGTATATTTTGATTAAAAATGCAAGAAATATACGCATAAAAAGTTATAGATTATAACCAGCCAATTTATGAATTATTAAAAGTTTTTTCAATTAAGGTTTCCATTTGAATCTGGATTGTTAGCAAAGGTTGTAAGTGACAATCTTTTGCAATGATTTAATACTCGCGCTTGAGCTGTAACTTGTAGCATGATGTTTTCATATTTTATAGAGTATCATGCAAGCAGAGGTGATCATATTAATTACGGAGTAGTATTTTCGAAAATTATGTAACAATCTAATAATGCTTTCTGATGTTATCTTGAAGGCAAGGGAATTCCACCCTGATATAAAAACCTAGAGATCCAAAAGCTGGTCATAAATTTAGGTGCAATGTTAGACTTAAATATATTTTATAACTAAAAATTGTTCTTTTCTATCAATGGTGTAATGAAACTCCAACATACCTGTTCATAGGAATGATATACTTTAGCTGATTCCAGACTTTGATTGCTTCATCCTTTATCTTGACAACTACTAATAACAATTTAGGGCAATCTTCTATTGCTATGTCGAGAAATCAAAAGCACACACCAACATACAAAACTGGTTGAACGAACACACAAATTGTTAAAAGGACATATGCTACCTGCAAATGATATGATATGGTATTGGATCACATGTCAAACGATTATCGAACTATACAAAATGAACAACTCTATTTTTCATCAAAATTGGAAGAATATTTTTTTCATAGAAACTTGGTTTCGCCTCACATAAAAGTCAGCTACTTTACAGTGAGATAAACTCTTACGACACTATGCCTTAAGATCCAACGACTAACTCATTTGGAAAATAATTCACTATACGGACATCAGGCTTCAGGTAATACGCTGAAGTGTAATCCATTAGGGGGTGTCTGGATGTGTTGAGAAATTGATTACATCGTAATTAGTTTACTGTAGATGTTTAGCAAAACTAAGTATGAGCCGAATGAGATGAAACCTTACAGATGTTGATATTGGGTCCAAGGCGTTAGAGAAAGGAACCTCCATAGGCTTGAGCTGAAATCGGATTCAACGAATGAACGGGCGCAAGAGCTGGAACCGGAGGCGGACCTGCAACCGCCTGTGGATTATATAGCCTTGCGGTGGATACGCCTCCTCAACAGGGCAATTCTGCTCATATTGCGATGCATAGGAATAGGACGGCTGAGTATCACAGCCAAAACGTGATTACCTGTGATATACAGAATTAGCATGTAGGTGTTTGGTTCAAAGGATTTCTACTAATCTGTGATATAGTTTCACTTCTATACTCTTGTATTAGTCCCTTGATTAATCATCCACATTCCAACTCCAAACCAACTTGCCATTTAGTTGTACCTAAATCCATTTGAAGCTCCATACAAAGGTAAACCAAATCAACAAATTTAAGTTCATCACTCTTTTGTCTAACCCATGTCTTGTATTCCTACTCCATTCAGTGCGACCAAAAAACATAAATGCCTTCTGAAATGTAAAAAAGGCAAATAAAAACATAGTTAGTGTCTATGTTGCATAAATCTGTTAGAGGCGACAACAAAAATAGGTCAGGTGAGGTATTGTGCTGAAACTACATTCAAAACTCCATGTTTCATCATGCATTTCAAAAACAACATACACTTATCCTATGCGTGATATAAAGTGTGCACCTGATCCACATAAAAGTCATCCATACATAATAAAAATTCCCTCTACTTGTAATACAATAACCAAGTGGTGCCTAATTTGGGTACCAATAAACCTTTTATCCATTGCAACTTCACTACAAAGCATAAAGACAGCCAATTGCAAGAAGCCATTGCTAAAGCAATCTTAAAGTGATGTGTTAATCAGTTATTTTCTAGTAAGCACATTCGTTCTTATATTTACGCAGAAACGCATACAAAGCTACTTAGCATAGTAACATAAATGTGAACGATAACATAACCGAACATGGCAAAGAGCAATATCATAACATCTTACCATCAACTTAGCCATTCTGAGACAGTATTTGCATTGCCAGAGATTTATAATGAAGTTCCTGTACACATATCAGGTCCCGAAGTTAGTTGCAAAGAGTCCCTCATATTGTCTGAAACAAAAGAAAACAAAAATTGTCAGCAAAAGGAATATGAAATTCTAAATATCCGAAAGGAAAAATATCGACCGACTAAGTGTCGACAAAGTTACCTATATCACTTGCAATTGTCGGGCGAGATGCATAACAGGTGCCAAAAGTTTGCTGAACCGCTAGGTAAGTAGCACATGTTTGCTAAACTGGGGCGTTAGATGAAGTATGGTATCGGGAAATTGCCCTTGTTACAAACAATTAGCATACATAACGGCCATTGTCACAATATTGTAAACCAAACATGTGTAAAACTCAAGATATCGACCCGCTGAGGTATCCAACGTTTTCTTCCGCTTCATAATTGGAATATTCAAAACGACGAATGCCTATCTCTAAAATGATTCAAATGAGAAACTGGTGTATGACGAAAACTGAGGTAAATAGTGTTAAGGGCGACAGGGTTATTGTAAGATACTCGGAAAAAAGTTGAAACCAATGTAGATAGCCAGACAACCGACTCCGAACCTTAATTTAACTTTATGACAAGCTTAGTAAATCCATTCCAATATCACAAACATCGTTAAAAATTACACATCTAAAGAAAACAAAAAAATCAATTTAGGGCATTCGTAAGCAAGCATTATCAAACTGCAGTAGGTTAATTTTTTTATAGCATAAACTGAGCCGTGGTAACTTACAAAATCACATGGCAAAAAGAATTATAAACAGCTTTTAAAATTAAGCGTTAAGGAACTAATTCAAACAAATGCAAAAATCCATGATATAACAAAAGGCATTATACAAATTAAGTATTAACACGAAAGCCAAACATTTACAATAACAATCATTAATCACCAAATCACACAAACATCAATAAACACAATGGTGTACTAAATCAAATACACTACACAATCGAATCATTCATGTCTGATTGTTGTAGAAACAATCAAATCGGTTAAGGAATC
The DNA here is from genome assembly GCA_025667525.1 of Glebionis coronaria. Lineage (NCBI taxonomy): Eukaryota > Viridiplantae > Streptophyta > Magnoliopsida > Asterales > Asteraceae > Glebionis > Glebionis coronaria. The sequence goes on along the minus strand of CM046879.1, from coordinate 575,229,814 downwards.
ATAACAAAATAGAAATTACTAAATCATTGTAATTGAAAAATTAAAGTAAAGATGAATCCGAAAATCTTACTGGGTTATTTGATCGTCGTTGTTATTAGTCGATCGGTCAATTGTTGTTATCGAAGTAGGGATGTAGTGATGTTGTGATTATAGGTGTAGACTCATGTTTACTTTGGACACCCTTTAGTTTATAAAAGGCTATGGACACCCTTTTAGTTCATAAATGTTGTGACCGTTTTGTTTAAGTTTTTTCTTTTAGTTTTTGACACGTATATTTTTATGTCTGTTTTTCTTTTCTATCAAGATATATAAACGAATTTTTGAAATTTGTTGCTAAATTAAGTAATATTTAATCTTTTTAATATAAAAGTTCAAAATCAAATGATTATTTCTTATTAAGGAAATAATCTTTTAAAAAAATTCCTACTTTAGATTTTGTTTTACAAAAAAAAAAATAGATATTTTTTCATATTTTTAAATCATTTAAGTTGGATGATACTAACCAAAGCCGGCCACAAAATTGCCACTATAATGTTGCCAGATCAGAAAATATACTGTATAAACAAAGGATTGATACACGTGAAAGATGTTAAAGCGTACAAATGAATATATGACACGTATATATGGCTAAAGCCTAGAATATTTTTTTTAACTTCAATTATAATTTTAAACTTAAAATAAATCAAACTTTATTTCAAATCAAAAATAAAAAAATTTAGACATTAATTAATATTTTATTAAATTGATTCATTCATTTTTATGAACAATTTTTTTAACAAACTATTAATTTTTATTTTTAAATTGAAATAATGTTTTTTTTAATAATTTTAAATAGCTCGCTATAGCCCGCCTTAAGGCACGCTAAAGCTTGAGGCGTGGCCTCCACGCTACGCAATAGGTCAATGCGCACTACGACATGAGGTGCGGTAATTTTTGAATTCAGTTCTAATAAAGGAATATTGTCATATGTAAAGAGAGTTTTCTAGTTTTAATTATTATGTACAAGACTAATTATAAACATAATATAAATATAATATTAAAATACATAAAATAAATAAATATTTTTATATGTTCTGCCGCTATAAGCCACGCTTTAGAAACGCTAAAGCTTCGCCTTAGCCGCTAAAGCATGTAGCTTGGATATGCCGCCACGCCACGCTTTACGCTATTTATAACCTTCGTTTTTTTCATTATTGAATTTCATCGTACTCTCTTCGTCCCAATATTATTATCCACGTTTCTTTATTGAGATGTTTCAATTTAATTGTCTACTACTAATAATAGAAAGAAAAACTTGATTAAGTTTGTTATATTACCTTTGATTTACTTAAAGAAGAATTAAATTAATTAGTTAAGGTTAAAATTGTTATTTTATCAAAAAAATAAAAGAGTGATTAATATAACAAATGAATTTTTTTGAAATTGTGTGTTTTTTTTCCGTGGCAATAATTTGGAACGGGAAAGTATTCTCCTAAATGGCGTGCTCATTAATTTAACATTTATTTTAATATATTTTTATTAAATTTTTATTTTATTTTATTTTATGTGAGTTTATTTTATTTTGATTCGATGTTTTTTATAAATTTAATTTTAGATTGAATATAAATTTAAAAACATAACATTTACATATTCGTTAAAGAAAATAGTCAATAAATACCCGTTATTACATTACACAAATATCATATTAGTTAGTTTCTTTATAAATTGCATGTGATACATTACTTTCATTTAAATATATTTCCAGAAAAGTCCACTTTATCTTCTTTATTGTAAATTACAAAGCTTTTTTAAAGTATTGCACTATTGGTTGCTACATATTCATTAATTTATATCACGTTTTCTTTCTATAATGCAGAAAAAAATGCAAGTGGAATGCAGGTTGGAAAATCATGTCATTTTTTCATGTTTACTTTGGAATTACGTGTAACAAACGCGTTGACAAAATCATTTCATCTTATCTCCTTTTCATTTTATATAAAAGTTAAAGTTAATTTCTCTCGTCCGTGAAGGAACAAATCAGCATCAATTTCATTTTCCTCATGTTAAAACTAAAAAGTAGGGATGACTATTTGGACCCGAATCCTGAATACGAACCTGAACCATTCCTGGAACTGTACCGATTGCCGATACTCGAATCCCGTTCGGTACGGGACCGGGACTATGAAATAAGGTGAAAAAAAATTCGGGACGACTAATTCGGGACGGGACCGATACCAAATCGCGAAATTCCCGAAAAAACGGGAAAATCCCGATTTCCCGGTACCGATACCCGTACCGGTACCGATTCCCGATTACTGAATCCCGTTCGGTACGGGATCGGTACATAACTTTTTAGATCGGGAGCACTAAATCGGGACGAGTTCGGGACGAGATTGGTACCGAGCTCATCCCTACTAAAAAGTAACTGTGTACGCTATGATTGTGTTTGGTAACAATTTTTTTAAAAACGTTTTTAACAATTAGCATTAACATTTAGCATTAACATTTATAATAACTAAAAAAAAAACTTGTTTGGTAACAATTGTATTAACATGACCAGTTATCACAAAAATGTTCTCTTCTCATATGTTTTTGAATGAGCATTTTTAAATAAGCATATTATTGAAAGAACATAAATTTTAATAAATTATATACACTCTTAATAATATAAAACATTAAATTTAAAAGAGTGTTCTATTTATATATGTATATCCTTTTATGTCTTTTTGCACATTTAAATTACAACTAGTACTAATTAATCAAACATTTTTATAAATTAACTGCTACTGCTACTGCTAACTGTTTATGTTAACTGCTTAACTGCAACTGCTTTCTGCTTTCTGCTAGTGTCACCAAACACAATATATGTACACGTATGATGCGTAGGTTTATAAAATATTACCGAAGTAGTATGAGTTTGTTTTAAAAAAATTACTCTCTTCGTCCTATAATAATAGTCTATTGTTTATTTATTCGGTAATAATTTTGCAAATTTAACTTCAAATATTTTTATTTGTGTTATATGATACTTGATGCAAAATATATGAATGAATTGAGTTTTAAATGTATTTTCATTGATATAATTTTAATCAAGTATCATATAACACAAACAAAAATATTTAAAATCAAAGTTACAAAATTAAAATTGAAAAAGTAAATAGTGGACTATTATTTTGAAACGGAGAAAATAAGTTATTTATAAATAAGTCTCGTTTAATTGACATATTTTCTCTCTCCTCTATTTCTTTCAAACCAAACCCATATCTAAATTTAATTCCAACCCTGTTTACAAACCAAACGCATCCGGACATCCCTAAAATGGCTAAATGTTTAATCCTGTGATTTTTTTACTTATGGAGATTGCTAAAGGTAGCCAAAAGGGTTGCTTTTAAGATATTGAGACACACATCAATTGTCAACACGGACGGAGCTAAGGATATCTCGTGAGTGTCCAAAACATTTATGGACTTTTTTGATACGGTGTGAATTTTTTTTTTAAATCGATTTCTCTCAAATCGTAAATGCACCCGATGGATCGACCATGTGTTTATAATCTTTTTTAGTTATTATACTTAAAAAAAATTAAACTATACCATATTAGAATTCAAAAAAATTATATCCCCGATCATATTTGATCATGACTTCGTCCCTAATTATCAACCACTTTAATTTAACATCTCACAACCGAATTTATGAATCACTAGTTACATATGTTTATGTTTATTAAATGCAACCTTTAAAAATATACTTTGCAAAAAAATTTCCTTAAAACCAACTTATAGTCTAGAACTACTTACCGATTAAACAAAAAACCAATTAATATAAAAAATGATGATACTTCCTTTGCGATAAACTAAGTTTTGACTTGACATTGCAAGTTGACTAATAACAAAACGACTATAATTTCGAATAGTTAAGAGTCAGTGCTAGTGAACTTTCATGGCTAAAAATGATTAATTTTCTTCCTTTTAGATTTGAACATTTAACTTTCACTCGGGAAAAACAGATATTTTTACCGTCGAATCATCACTTATGATTAATAATAAAGATACTTCGAATGTGTCTAAAATTTAAAAAAAGTATTATGGATGCGCCTAATGTATTGAGCCCCTTTCCACGTCCCCGAAGCCCACAGAGCGGTAGGCTAAGCCGGAATTAGCGAGAGAGATGTGTTTAGATTAGCACGATGATCATTCTCTATTTTATATTTTTTTTTCAATAGTTTTAGCTCGTCATACTTTTTTTTTAAAAAAATTAGAAAAAAGTTACTATCTATCTATCTAAAAATTATTGTCACCAGACAAAAATCACACAATTTAAGAAAAGTTTTTTTTTTTAACGACAAATGTTAGTGGTTATTGGGTAGAGTCGTGCAATGACATTCAGGCGGAAGAATATCTTCTTCGAACCCTCGCCTAGTTATGTTAGACTCTTTATCCGCTTCGTCTGAAAGGCCCTTGGCAGATCTTGAACCCAAGACCTCCAGGAATTCTCCCCAAAGAAATCATTTAATGGAACCTTGGTGGCCAACTGAACTAAGCTAGTTGGTTAAGAAAAACATATTTATTACAACTTTCTTTCACTTATTTTTTGCAGAATGATAATTTTACCTTAACTAATTAATTTATAACTTTTAATATTTGCAATAATGACCAGAAGTGAGTGTAATAAAGTAAACTCGAACTAAATTTTATTTTTATTTTTAGAAGTGGACAATAATTTTGAACGTAAAAAAAGAAAGAAGGAGAATAATTTGACACTAAGGTAGTAAGAAAAAAGTTCCCCATAGACCCCAACTTTATCATAGACCAAGTGGGATAATCCTGACCCTCCATTTTTATACATTTCAACGGTTATGGTTTTTAAATTTTTTTTAACTGAAAATAAATAAAACCGTTTTTTTTACACACACATCCTTTCCATTTTTACACACTTTCCATTTTTTACACACACATACTCTCCTCTCTACTCGTTTAACACCCCAACCGCAACCACCTCAACCACCACCGGAACCACCCTAACCACCTATGTTATAGATCCGATCTATTCGGAATCATCTAATCGTTCTAATGTACATATAATCGTAACCCTAACCCTAATTTTTACATCTATATGGATATACGAGATGAGTATGTTGCTGCTAACGCGGCGAAGCTTAAATCATCATCTAACCCGTCTGGAGAAGCTGGTAATGGTCTTTTTTTATTTTTATGCTTTTAATTTATGCTTATTATGCTTATCTGGTAACTTATATGGGTTTATTGCTTATTACACTTATCTGGTAACTTATATTTGATTTATTAAAGGGAAATGCTTATTTACACTTATCTGGTAACTTATTATGCTTATATTTGATTGTTTTATTTTGAATTTGACGAATCATGTATGTTTCATGGTGAAACATATATGATTCATAGTGAATCATATATGTTTCACCATGAAACATACATGAAAGGGAAATAGCTTAGGTTTTGTTTTTTAAGATTATGATGGTAGCCATTTGTATTCTGCAAGTGTTTTATTCTGAATCCTGACGAATCATGTATGTTTTACCATGAAACATATATGATTCATAGTGAATCATATATATTTCATCAAGAAACATATATGATTCATCATGAATCATATATGTTTCATGGTGAAACATATATGATTCACTATGAATCATATATGTTTCATGGTAATACATACATGAAAGGGAAATAGCTTTAGCTTTTGTTTTTTAAGATTATGATGGTAGCCATTTGTATTTTGCAAGTGTTTTATTCTAAATCCTGACGAATCATGTATCTTTTGCAGTTACTACAACTAAAGTTGGTATAAAAAGTACGCCTCCTAAACCTGAAGCTCCTAAAACAACCTTGCGTCCTAAATTTAAAGTTGGTAAAACAATCCTACTTCCTAAATCTATAGCTCCTAGCACAGATAATCCTGAACCGCCTCTTAAACCTAAAGCTGTCAAAACATCCCCGCCCCCTAAAACCACTATGCGAACTAGGCAAGCTGATCCTGAACCACCTCCACCTCCTCCTTTAAACACTGACAAACCCCCATTTCCTAAAAAAGTTAATATTGTATTTTCTCGAAAAGGTAAAGACGATAAGAAGGTTAGTGAGCTTGATGTAGAGGCTAAAGAGGATAAGAAGGGTAGTGAGCCTGATGTAGAGGCTAAAGAGGATAAGAAGGGTAGTGAGCCTGATGTAGAGGCTAATGAGGATAAGAATAACTTGGTTGATGTAGAGGCTAAAGAGCATAAGAATAGTAGTGAGGCGGGTGGTGATGATGGGAGTGGGGAATCTGATGAGGCTGGGAGTGAGGAGCCGACTGAGACTGGTGAAACATATGTGAGTGAGAGTGAAGAAACTAATTATGTGGAAGTTGCAAAGAGTGGGAATAAGGAGCCGTCCTCAAGTGATAGTGATTATGTGGCGAAGAGTGAGAGTGAAGAAACTGATGAGATGGTTAACACATATGATGGGCTGGTTGATACAGATGAAGAAAAAGTGGAAGTTGCAAAGGCGAGTCAGAAAGTGCCTAGTAAACGTGTTGGGAATGTAGCTGCCAAAGAGGGTGTTGTGAAAAAAGCAAAGGTTGAGAAAAAAGAGGGCGTTGTGAAAAAACATGTGGATTTGAAAAAAGAGGGTGCTGTGAAAAAAGAGGTTGATAGGAAACCCAAGGTGGATATGAAACGGGAGTCATAATCTACCATGGTTGTTTATGAATCACCATCTAAGAAGCAGATGGTGAAGAAGAAGAAACCTGTTACTGAGGAACAGGCTAAGAAAGTTGCGTACTCGAATAAGTTTCCGCCTCTTTTTTCTAGAACTGTACCAAAGTCACTTTTGGATGTCATAAAGATGCTTCTCTTGTTGACATGGAACAGTTTTTGAATGAGATTGGTTTTTCTAACTGGTGGGGTCTTAAGGTTGATCAGTTACCAAATCGTTTAACGAGGGTTGCTGTGAATGCTTTTAATAAGTCGACTTATGAATTTAAGCTTGATACAGGCAGCTTTCTAGTCACGCCCGAGAAAATCCATGAAATCCTAGGACTTCCTATTAGTGGAATTTCCTTGTTTGATTTGCCCGAGAGACCTTCAAACGACGTTGTTGTTAAGTCATGGCTACAACACTTTGCGCCAAAGGGTCGGAAAAAAATCACGGCTAAGGACATCAGTGACAAGTTGATGCAGGCGACGGATAAACTCTACTTCCTGACACTTTTCGCAACTATGATGGGTGACGCGGACTTCATGAAAGCAGCACCAAGGCTTAATGTGGTTAACCACATTTATGAAGATACGGATATTTCTAAGGTGGATTGGTGTCGTTTCGTTCACTCTTGTTGTCTTAAAGAAGGTGTATTACCTGAAACTCTCCAAGGCTATTACACAGGTCCCTTGTATTTTCTAGTTATAAGTCCCCTATCTTTTTTATTAACTTTTATTTGTTTTACATTTTTAACTAATTTTAACATTTTGTAACACTAAACATATATGTTTTTTCTCTATTGTGTGCAGCTCCTTTATCTTGATTCAACGAAGTATGACCGATATACAGTTGTTCGTTCAAGACCAGCCATCACGGACTGGAGTTCTACTGACATGCATAAGCGGCAAGAAATTGAGCTTCAAGATCAAGTTTTTGGTAAACTGGAGCTTCGTGGAGCATGGAGTCCGGATGAGGCACGGGAAACTGAGGGTTTCTTTGGTGCCACTGATCTTAAAAAGAAGATGAAAGCTTCAGGTGTACCACCTAAGGAGAAAAAGGTATGAATCAACATTTTTAAATGTTTAGAATACTACGTATAATTCACCATTGATCAGATTTGATTCTAATTTTCAGTGTATTTTACATTTATTTTACATTTATTTATATGTTTCATGGTGAAACATATATATTTCACCATGAATCATATATGTTTCATATGTTTCACCATGAATCATATATGTTTCACTATGAAACATATATGATTCATCATGAAACATATATGTTTCACCATGAAACATATATGATTCATGGTGAATCATATATGTTTCATGATGAATCATATATGCAAAGTTCATCATGAATCATATTTTGATTCTAACTTTCAGTGTATTTTACATTTATTTGTAGAGTATATGCAAAGTTATTGAAGATAAGCTGTCGAGAGTATCAAAGGAGAAGTCTGAGATAGAAACTCTCTTGAAAAGGGCTAGCTACGACTTCCCAAATGATGAACAAGTTGATGCTTTGTACCACAGATATATTGGATTGTTTAAAGATACTATGTGGTTGCAAGATAAGTCACCCAATATTGACGATTTTGACGATGAGAAGAGAGACGATGAGAAGAAAGACGATGAGAAGAGAGACGAGCCGGCTGGTGATCCGGCTGAGAAGAGAGACGAAGCGGAGAATGTTGCTGATGCTGAAAAAGGAGACAAAGGCAAGGAGACGTCTCATACTGAGGATGTTGTTGCTGAGAAGGAGGGGTGTGTTGATGAATTAAATGTGGAATCTTATACTCAGTGGATTAATGCGAACATATGGTGGTATGGACCATATGTGGTTGATGTGACTGTCGAATCTTTTGGCCATGAAGTAACTTGTTAACCTTTCATTATTTATTCATATTTTTTACGTTATGTTATTATGAATTGTTTAATTAAAAAAAGGTTCAATGTTTCAGGAGGAGTATTAGGCTTGGCCTACGGATCTTCCTGGTGCTGTGTCTGCTGGGACTGCTCCACCGCTGCCTGGTGTTGAGCCTGCTGGGACTGCTCCACTGCTGCCTGGTGTTGAGTCTGCTGGGACTGCTCCACCGCTGCCTGGTGCTGTGCCTGCTGGGACTCCTACACAACAGACTCCTCCAATGGGTATTAAAAAATTGGTCCAACCAGATTATCCAATAACCTCTGTTTATCAGTATAAGAGAATCAATGTTGCGTCATTGATTAACAGAGTTGAGTTTATCATGGGAAACAGCTTGTTTTCTATGCAAGGCGAAAAATAGTAAGTTCCCTTTGTCATGTCTTTTAGAATTTTTTTGTTAACTGTTTATGAAAAATACATGATCCATGATGAAACATACATGATCCATGATGAAACATACATGATCCATGATGAATCATGTATGTTTCATCATGGATCATGTATGTTTCATCCATAACTTTTTGTGTAAATTACTGGATAACACCATTTATTTTCTTATTTTGTAGTGAAATTGTTTTTCAAACTGTATCTGGATATCCTCTATTAGCCGTACGTGTCAATTTGGAGACTTTGGCACCAAGGATATGGATAGATGCTAGTGTCATAGACTTTTTTGTCGCCATTCTTAATGCTGAGCATGATACCAAACTTCTAGAGACGAAATATCACTATTTTTCTACTGGTTGTATTGTAAGTTGTCATTTGACTATTCTTCGAGTGGTTCTATTAGTTTCATGTTTTCTCTTATGACTTTTTTTTCTTATACTGACACCAGATATGATTAGCAGAGTTCTTGGTGAGGAACCATCATACAAACTGTTTAAGGAAGCAATATTGGCTCAGTTTGAAGGTGATGAAGCTTCTGCGTCTCTCTCACGCGTTGAGTTGGCTTTTTTTCCTATATGCACTTCAAATCATTTTTATGTGGTTGTTTTCAACCTCAAAATACCAACTACAATGTTGATTCTTGATAACGCTTCTGGATTTACCTATTCAGCAAAATACAAGGGAGCTTGCGATATTTTGGTAAGTTTATTATGGGGGATTATATATAATTACGGATTATGATTGTATTTTGTTACACATGCATCTTTTTTATTTAATATGTTTTCGTGTTTTTCTCTTTCTCGTTTTGTAGAAAAAGTTCTTTGCAAGGTATTTGGAGGAGCATAATCATCCAAGTCACTCCAAAGTTTCAAAAATGAAAAGCTATGTTCCAAAGTTGAGTTGGAGTACTAAAACAAATCATGAAGATTGTGGTGTATTTGCTATGATCCATGATGTGTCGTGGATAGTATAGGTGATAATTAGATACGTTATAGGGTAAATTAGAAAATTACCTTTAGGAAAAAGTAATAGTCTAATTATACCAATGACGAATTCAATTAAACACGTGAGTGAATCAAGTTCGTTGTACACGAAGATCTTATGAATTTGAGACGTTTTGCTTTGATTTGGATAATCGATTTGAATTGGTTTTCGGTTTTTAAACTACAATTAAAATCTACAAATTTTAAACTAATTAATAAAAGCCTAAAGTGCATGAATCGTTAACCCCGCAATTTTAAAAATCTACAAACAATTAATTATTTAAAGTATAAAACTATTAAATAAAATTAAACTATTTTGATTATCTATGAAAAATTAAACTATTTAATTAAAATAACTTTTGGACTTTTTTTTTAAATCTAATTAAACTTTTAAGAACAAAATTACTTTATTAAAAGTTACTTTAAAAACTAATCTATTTTAAAACTAACTTTTGTTTAAATCTAATATTATAAAAATTTAATTAATCAAAAATAAACTAATTAAGCTACTTAAATTTAATAAAAACATTTTTATTTTATTTTTATTTTATTTTTATTTTATTTTTTATTTGTATTTATTTATTTATTTATTTTATTACTAAACAATTTAATTTTCCAAACTTAAATAAAAGTGATTATACTTTTTACACTAGAAAAATGAGATAGACGTTTAAAGGAAAACAAATGACAGTTAAAAAGTATAGCTTTATAAATCTAAAGACGAAAAGTTAAACAAAATAGTAAGCTAAGCCCAGTGGTAGAGATGAAAGATGTTGAAGTGCAGGTCTCGAGTTCGAGACCTGCTATGGACAAAATTATGGTATTATTTTTGGAATCCAGCTCAATTAAAGGAAATAGATTAAGTCTAAAATAACTAATAAATCACACGAACAATCAATAACTGAAACTAATTAAAACCAGTGAAGCAGTGCTTAAAATGAACAGCATAAATCTCAAATAAACTCCTCAAATACCCACTGAGATTAAATCAAACTTAAACATTCATCCAGGCTATTAACAATCTAACAATAAACATTAATAGTAAATGGATAAAACTCATAACACAGATTAAATCAGTAGTCAAAAACAAATATATCAGTAAGAAAAAAAACTAAAAATAAATCTAAGGAATTCAGAAAGTAAAATTATCAGCAGAAGTACAGATAAAATACTAATGTCACCCTATATCAGCAAACCAAACACCCCCAAATTTATTAGCAGGCCACGAATCACATAGCATAACATCGATATAACAGCAAATCATAACAGTAAACCAACATACACTAAATTTAGCTTAAACTAAAATTTATTAAGACAATAATAAACTTGTAGCTTCAAAACAAAAGGTACAGCAGTTGACAGTTCTAAACTTACTCGAAAACAAATTACCAACTTTAGTTTATCCGATATTCAGAATCTATATAAAGCTTACGACAAAATTAAAATTCTACAAATTACCAAGTTCTACAGTTAAAGCTACTACCCTGTTTAACTATGACAGATTACAAAAATAGATCATTAAACCAAGATTCCACTGTGCGAATATCAGCAAGTCTGCACAATAGGATTTGTCGACAGTAGCCAAAAAGCAATTACCAACAACACTGAACAAAATCAAGCAGATCCAACGAGAATGACAGAGCAGATTCATTAAACCACTAGTTACAGTAAGATCACAAAGTTTGCAGCAAATCAAATCAAACAATGCAGTAAACTCGTAGCTAGTCACAATCAGCAGCTTATATGAATAAACAAGTTCATCACAAATTCTAACCAACAAACTAAAATTACTGATGGTATACAACTAAGCAGTCCAAAATTAAAACTGAACAACTTTCATATCATAAATCAGTAACTAAAATGATAAGACAATACTTTTTGCACGAATACAACACAAATAAACTAAATCTGATAAAAGGAAAGGATGTAGAACCTGATTCCCTCAGCAGGAACAGAGGGAAAGATATTGCTCTTAGAGCTTGTCTTTCTGCCCGTAGCTGACGAGCCACGAGCTACACACCAATATCCTATCTAAACCTAACGCCGACCATCAGCACTAAACCCTCGCCTTAAATCCTCCATCTAATCTCGAAAATCAGCAGCTATTTAACCTGTTTTCAGTCTTAACCAGTGGGGTTAAGTTTTTATCCCTACTTCACTTAATATCACTCACCTAAGCAACCAATTGAGCTTATGTGAATGATAAACATTTATAATATTTGAATGAAGAATATAGAAGACCAAGTTCCTTATTTTATAACATCACTGCCAAGTATAATTTTTAACAGTTAATAGTTAAAACGTATGAGAATTTTTCGAGAATGAATAGTCGCTTTTCAACAGTAAAATTAAACAGGATAATAAGATGATTAAACACTGAAAATTAACTTTATTATTAAAATCAAATCATTACAAAACTAATGAAATTAAAATTACAAATTCTAACTATATTCTAACATTATAACATTAAAAAGTAAAGAAGGGATGATTACAAGCATAAAAATGGGGGTTTTTATAGCCTCCCAAGGCTTGTTGGTGATGCGAATATCCGGATCTTCTGGGGAATATCCCTTTCTATTCTTGACCATAGATCTTCAATTTTCTTCTCTCTCTTTAATCTGAGGGCTGAGATGGTTCACAATAGCACACGGATCGCCAACGTGGCATCCGTGTGCTAGTTGTGCTTCTTTTAAAGGCTCTGATTGGTTGAATTTGATGAGTGATGTGTAGCAGCCAGTGAAATTAAGCCACGTATCAAGGCCTCTCCATACTCTCTCTTCCTAAAAGATTGGGGTTTTTATTCCCTTTGATGTGAATTAATTAAATACATGAAAAGCCCCATGTAACTTTTATTCTTTACCCATCTAGGGTTTGGAACAGTAAGGGTTTTTTACTGGTTTTGTTGAAGAGGAAAATTGGGGAAGAAGATAACACATAGATGTTATCGAATGTTTTATTTATTATTGAAAGTGAGTGGAAAGATGTGTGAGTGGTTGGGACGTTTAATATTCGAAGTAAATGTGTGAATGGATGATACGTTTTTTATTTATTGACTAAGAACATGAAAATATGTTAAACCCTACAAGCCCAACAATCATTTATTCTTCCACTCGTTTCTTTCAGTTGGGCTTAAGCCCAACTAAATTCTCCATCAGCCGTATGCTAAACTCCACTTTGGGCCTTATATGGACTTTTTCAACTTAACACAAACCAACTTGAAAATTAAATGGGCTTTTGAGCCCATTTACCCCATTGTGGGACCCACTTAGCCCGTTTCACTTATTTAAATATTTAATCCTCTAAGTCGAGCTCGATTTTGGCTTCCTCGATCTTTTTCTTCATTCTCGTGTCCGTTTTGCCGGTTTTCGTGAACTTGGTACCTACACACATGAAAACAAGAAACAAGCATTTCCAAGGCATATTTGATAAATATAATGCATAATTCCATTGTTTTAAGCTACAAATGATATGAGTAATTACACACATATCAAATTCCCCCATGCTAAGCAATTGCCGTGTCCTCACGCAATGATAAAATAAAACTATATCTACACCATTATTCAACATTTTATTTTGCAAAGACATAAAATAACTTTAAGGATCATAAAAACACAAATAGATTCATCGTCCTCGACTTTTCACTTTTCCATGCCAAGTGCAAAAACAAGATCATTGTTATTATAAGTTGGTAGACTAACACGAACTCATGTGGGCCAATTATTCACTTAGACTCCCTTATTCCTATGTGTATCTCTTATATTTTATTGTTGTCTTGAATGATCACGAGGATGCATTGTTGACTTATTTCGATAATTTATTAGGCCGAAAATAAAGTGAACGATTTAATCAATAGTTAGCTAAAGGACAAAATCTTTTAAAACTGCTTCTCGGGACTTCATAAAGTTCATATCTTGGTATAACTTGTTTCGCGATTTGAGACCTTTCTTGGATCGATATTTGGCAATGACTTAATACTTCAAACCTTGAGAGACGTTCACGAAATAATGGTCTTCTCTTCATAATATTTCTTCACTTGAAGTTTTGAGAGATTCATACTTGGACCACGACTTCTTCATTTTTCTCCAATCTTTACTTGGGATTTTGATTTACAACGATCCGCCTCCTTTTTGGACTTGACTTCATTTATCCTCATACCTTATTTTGGTCTTTTTGGATAGACTTCTCCATGACTTTTTGGGAGTATTTTGCTTTTCGTCGTGTGTCTCGATCCTTCATATTGATTTTTGATAAATGAATCTTCACATCACTTGAGATCTTTAGCAATAAAACATAGCCCTCATGTCTTGTTAGGACCTTTTTGGACTCGCCAATCTTCGTATCCCGCTTCAATAAGTTATGCCTTGGCTATGAACTCTAATCCATACCGAGCAACTTTTAAACGATCTTGGGCTAGAAGCTAAGTAACTTTTCAAATCGTTCAACATTATTTATTGCAATTAAATTTATTAACAAGTGATGGGAGAATAGGCTCATAATTAACTCACATAAATTCCCGAAAGAATACCGAACTTATAATTGACTCTATCATCTCTTGTTCTCCATAAATGGATACTTAGCTTATCAAATCAAAGTTTTGGGTTTTCAAGTCATCTATAGGATCTTGCAACTTCTTAAACTTTTGCAAGTTTTAGAATTTGCGTTTTAAAGTTCCCTTGATAAACGACTTTCTAGGATCAATTATAGGAGCTTGCGAAAAGTTCTTGTCCTTAACTCGTATGAATTAAGACTTTCGCATTTTAAATCTCCCTATATAATAGCCTAGCAAAACTTAATTCAAATACGTTAAGGAAAAGCTAAGGTTAAAAACCAAGTCGAGTCAAAAACTATTCTTATTAAAAGCCTACATTCGTGTCAAAAACACTTATTTTATTTATTAAAACTTAAAAACAACACTAAAAATTTAAAATTTTATTGAAAAATGAGAAAAACAACGTTTGGACACGACAAGAGCAATTGCAAGCGATTATATCGATTGACTCCCCCATGCTAAAACCAAACATTGTCCTCAATGTTTCTTAGCTCAAGAGTAACACCCCCTTGCTAAAACACGAAGAGTCTAATGCAAAATCCTAGCATAGAAAGAGCACGCAAATCTATAAGCCGTTTATTAATTATGCCTCAAGATAAAACGTTAGTCGATAAAAATCAAGGGTAAAGAAAGTGTGCCCCTTTTTGGCATTCAAAGTGTAACACCCCATTTTAATAAATGGAATGTCACGCGTAATTATGGCGTGTCATCAAAGCATGCAAGGTGATATGTAGTAAAACATACATGACCATAGGGAAAACCGGAATCAAACATCGGTTCCCAAACATAAGCCCAAAACATAAATAAAGGAAATGAACTGAATAAAGACTAAACAAGCATAACTATATGAAGGCAAAAAGGAAAAGAAGTCTCTGGCAGCTTCCATCCTATGTGCGTCCTCCAAATGCTCGAGTCTTGGGTACCTGCCGTTTTGGGACATGGAAAGGAAAGTAACGGCTGAGCAAGACGCTCAGTGCACGGATGTACAATATAGCATGAATAGGATAAGCATGTAACATATAACAGCGGAAGACTAAGTACTGAGTAAACTGGTTAAGTAACATGAAAACTGGTTTTATAGTTTGAAAAGCCTTATGTTTAACCTGCGAAAACTGTTTTAACATATAAATACCATAGCCCATATAGGTCATGAAAAGGTCACGTGCATGAATACTTAGAGGGGTGACCTCATCATGCTGATTAGAGGGGATGCCTCTAATCAATATACTGGTTTGGGTAGGAGGGATCAGCTCCTTGTGAAGGGTGCAAGGCACACACCACATTCACCATGATAAACTGAATAAAACATGTAACTAGGATGCACCCATACGCCCCACCTGATATAATAATATGGCCAAACTGAAAAGGGACGCCACGAGCAATCACTCCGCCGTGGGGAAGTCATAACATCGGTGCCTCCAATGCTATGGTTATGGTACCTCCATAACTAGGTGAAACTGGTCATGCTTGTATATGGCTATAGTTTATGCTAAATTAACATAAGCAGTTCAAAACAATAAAACAAATGCTGGGGAAAACAGTTGGCTGCATACGGGGAAATCCTAATAAGGAAAGAATGTCCATACTGAAAGGACGGGAATCCGTACCTCAAGTCCAGTGAAAGAACGGAAGAAAGACTCCTACTTCTGGATCACTAATGCTACATGAATACACACGTGTATAAGTATCGATTCACTGATTACGTACTGGGTTCTGTGTCTCGTTATAGCTGATTTGGTATGTTTTAGGTCATGGTTCACTGTTTAAAGCCTTAAACTGTGTTTATCTTGTATTTCTGGTTAATCTGATTAAGTATAACTGGCGTTTCATGTATTATTATACTTACTGTGTAATAATAAGTAACTTTCAAAAAATAGCAGGTTTCCAAAAATAGAAAGTTTCCAAAAATAGAAAGTTTCCAAAAATAGAAAGTTACCAAAAATAGAAAGTTTCCAAAAATAGAAAGTTTCCAAAAATAGAAAGTTTCCAAAAATAGAAAGTTTCCCAAAAATAGAAAGTTTCCAAAAATAGAAAGTTTCCAAAAATAGAAAGTTTCCAAAAATAGAAAGTTTCCAAAAATAGAATTTACTGCCTAAAATAGATTAGTTTCTAAAAGTAGAAAGTTTCCATGATTAGATTAGCTGCCTGAAATAGATTGATTTCCATATATAGAAGGTTTCCATAATTAGATTAGTTGCCTTATTTAATTAAGTTTCTATAAATAGAAGTTTCCATATTTAGAATTAAGCTGGTTACATAGGCTAACATATAAGTCTACGTGTTTATAAGCTGATTTCTTAAGTCATATGATATAGTGTATAGTTTAATTATTATTTCATGTATTTTAATTAAACTATAGGTTAAGCATTTTAATTAAAGTATAACATGTATAATTAAAATAAAATGAAAATACTTAGGTTACAATGTGTATTATTATTAATAATAATATAACCTAAGTCATGTCTAAATTAATTAATTATAGGCATGTTTTAAATAATTAATTAATTATAACTTATAACATAAAATACTTAGGTTAAATTAATGTCATGATAAACTAATAATTAAAATAACCTAAGTCATGATTTAATTAATATTTCATGTTATTAATTAATTATATCCTAAGTTCATGATTCATAAAAATTAACATGTAACATAGATCATGATTTAACCAACGAACCATGAATCGGGCATGAATTCGACACCGTACCCCGGGCCAAACCCGGGGCACACGTGTCCCCTTGCTGCCGTGGGTCCCACATGAGCCAACCAAGACCAATTGTGGTCTTGGTGGTGGCGGCAATAGCAAACCAAACCCCCCCTCGGGTTTATTTGCTAGGCGGCCAAAAACAAACACCCTTATAAACCATTCTTTGATTTTAATTAATACCAAAACATGTTAGATCAATGATTAATTACCTTGTTTTCATAAGAAAAATAATAACATGTTCATGAAAATAATCAAAGATTAAAAGAATTAAAAGAATTAAAAAGAAGGGTTAGAAAGGTATACCACTATGTAGCTTGGAAAAGGATGAACAAACACGTATTCTAACACTTGTTTTTAAGATCAAAATCAAACAAACACCCCCTTGTGGTGATGTATAGGTGGCGGCACAAAGAGAGCAAAAAGGAGAGGAGAAAACTCTTTTTAGGGTTTTTATGTTTATTTCTTGAAAATGAAAATGAAAACATGTTTTTACCTTTCACCCCCCCTTAACTTGTAAAGTCCATGGGCTAAGCCCATTTCTTGGTTGTGCCGTGGGTATGGGGGCCCCACATGGGGTACCCGTACCTTTCTCGTGTCCCGATGTTTCGTGTTCGTTCGTGGTTAAACGTGCTCGTGTTTAACGTGTTTCTGTTTCTTTTAAAGTGTCGTTTATCGTAAACTCCACGCTCGTGAATATATTCTGAGTATTTACGTAATTATTTTAGTTAGTATTTTAAATGGTGATCATGATTTAATTATGTTCACGTGATATATTATTAACTGTTTATCATGAGTTCGTACGTAATCGATACTTGTCATGTCATACACGTATGCACTTGCTTGATTATTAGCACATGAATGTGATCAATACTACATGAGGTAAGTTTTAATCTAGAACGTACGATCTTAAGGGCACTATACATGATAAAAGCATGCGGGTTTTACAATTCTTCCCCCCTAAAAAGAATAATTCGTCCCCGAATTATAGATAAAGTATCTGAAAGCGAAACATACCCGAATCAAACTGGAAGGGTATGCAAAATAACGGAAATGAAGGTGACATGGTAGAAGGGAACGTGGAACATGACATGTCTTGAAAAGACATGGAACGTGACGTGACTGAAAGGACATATGTAATCGATAAGAGAAAAAAATGGATAAGAAGTCCGGATGAACTTGTCCGTTTCCAAGTGGCCTCCCTCTTGGAACGGTTCCTTCAGAAGATCCTGACACTAATGATAAATCTTGGTCCTCCTGACCTTGACTTGGAATACGAAGAAATTCTTGGTTATCAACGGAAGGTAGATCCCCTAAATTCGATCAAGGAAAATAAGAGTTAACGTGCAAGGGTACTGAAACGTTACGATGCAAGACCATCTGACTTAACTGATAATTAGAAACGATGCGCGAGACATAAAGAAACGTAGTACGTGAAAAATTTTTGAACGTGATACGTGAAAAATTTTGAACGTGCTACGTGGAGATATGGCGAGTGTAGTATAAGTAAACATATCGTGATCCATGATACGTGTAACCTATTTTGATCATGATATGAGGAACGTGGAATGAACATGACATGTGAGACATATCGTGATCATATAATATAATGGCGGTGACGCCAAACTCTACAAGGTGAGACGTGGAATATGACGTGAAACGTCTATCTGATGATGGGGAGTTATACTAAACTTGGGTCTGGTTTCACAAGTTTCTTGCAACTTCCAGAATGAGAAAAGAAAAGAACGTAAAATCGTAAGCCAAAATACGATCATGAACGTGAATAGTGTCATGAACGTGAGCGAGAAAGCAAGTCGTGGAATTAGAATGAAGCCGTAAAGTAAGCTAGGAGTACAATTACGAATCTTTGTCTGACCGATAGCTGAGGGATTGCCAAGTGATCGGATGAGCCTTGGCTGGAACATGTTTGTTCAATCTGTTGGTTCTGAAATCCGTACGGATGTAAGGATTTTGCAAACTTGATCAAACTGTATACAATAACCCAAATAGCATCATGCTTCTTCTGAGTTTGCTGAAATCTGGTAACCAAAATCCGTGGAGATCTTGTCCCATTTCAATTCAAAATTTCAGATGATGAAAACATCCCAGTTTGTTGGTGTCTTATCTTAACCTGTTGGTATGTCAGGTACCTAGATATGAACGTAACTGTATCTTGCTTCGTAGAACTTGATACATAGGAGTTTGTGAAACTCTGAGTCTCTGAATCTAGACTTTTCCTAGCGTAGGATTTTCTAAAACATCTAATGTAGTGTAGGGTTCTCTCCTTTACGCATAAGCTGAGTCATGGTAAGATTAACCATAGAAACCCATGTGATTCAGCGTGTCACTGTAATCAAACAGAATTGATATTGGAAAAATATTCAAAGGTAGAATTTCCCTTGTCATAGAATTTGCAACATAGTGCAGATATGGTCTTCCTGTTCTTCTCTAGGCTTAGAGGAAATCCGGTTATCCTCAATGAAAACGCTGATGAATTTGTTTAGGAGTTCATGGAAGCTCAATTTATTAACTCCATAATGCTGTTGGAGCATTGATGAGACTGAATCAAAATCATAAATCTAGCATGACCGAGTCGTGCACAAGTAGCAGTCATGGACACGTCCTGCTTTTTTTTTTTTTTTTTTTTTTCCACTCGTCACTGTTGGCAGCATGATCGTGAGTTCGATCTTGGAAAAGTGATTAACACTATAAGGTCGATTGGACATGTTGTCAATACGTGGAGGAGAATAACGGTCATGAATGGTGATTTGTTTAAGTCAACCGTAGTCGACACATAATCTCATGGTACCATCCTTCTCCTAGAAGGTTCTTCTGGAGTGTAAGGAACAATTTTGGAATAATCTGTTGGTTATGCGTAAAAGGACCTTAGTAGTCGTGGGTTATTGACAACTAGAAAATTTTAGCAATATGGTTAAAAAGCACGTGCTTGAAAAGCATAGATAATTTGTAAAGATTTTCGGATGGAAAATCAAGCTGAATGTATTCAGGAGCCTGAACGTTACTGTACATAATTATGAATCATAACATGGTGTGGTGTTCATAGTACATAATTAGGATATAAATTCATCTCGTGTCTGTCCGAGGAAAATGCGTTAGCAGCTTGGATCTCATCATTTAGCTGACGGATAATCTTCGTATACGTGGAAACACGAAAGGCGTCCTTCATGGTTATGAATATATGAACTATGGTCAAAGGAATGAAAGTGACATCGGCAACGTGACAGTTCTCACTGATGCGCTGATAATGGTGTTGAAATTCTTGTGGCCCGATTAATACATGGCACAACAACATAGATATACCCTTGGAGGGTACCCTGAATTTCTTAGGAATGTTCCATAATTAGACGTGAGTCATGTGTCTTTACTCGTGTCTTGAGAAATGTAAGCGTGACATATGTCTTGACTGGTATCTTGACATGTGTCCTCAGAAAGTATACGTGAGACATGTGTCTTGACTGATGTCTTGACATGTGTCTCGAGATGTGAAACATTTAGAACTACAAATATTAGGTTAAAATGCCAGAATTGGCGGATCGGTTGGACTACTGATCATTTGTATGTCTGATCACGTCCGTGGCCGGAGCCTCGGTTGCGATTTCTAGGATAGTTGCTGTCATAGTAGTGGTTACTATCATCTTGTCTGTCGGTTCCCTGACGGTCATTCTCATGACCGTGACTCATGTAACTATTTAGCTGAGTGGCCGGCTGGTACTGGTTTGCACTCACATGGCTGAAATGACAGCCGAACGACGTGTGACATGTAACTATGAATTTAGGACAATGATTGATGGGAATTGTTTGATGGTGAAGCATCTTCTCGTCCAATTGCTTTGCTCCGACGCCTTTGTCTTCGTCTTTTAGGATCTCCAGGTTGTGAACAGCATCAGCATCAGCATCTCGTAGCGTCTCCCAACATCAGCAGCCTCAACCTTCAGTAACATCTCCAAGCTATGAGCGGCATCGACAATCTTGTAGAATATCAGTAAGTGAACATACGCCTGAGATGATTTAGAATCGACTAGCGAATACTCGTGAAGTATTGCAAGTGGAATACACATGGATTAAGGTACATGTAATACACATGAAATACGGTACGTGGAGTACACATGGAATGCACATGAAATGATCGGTATGGGCTCGTTCATTTGTCATGATTTAAGGAAAGTAAACCGGTTAAACGGTTAAGAAAACCATCATGATAACCTGACAGTATTAGCATAGACATCATTCTGGTTGCATAGAGAAACGCTAAAGTGTGGTTTCACAAAATTCAACGATGATTTGCCTGACAACATGATCAATGGAAACCAACCATGACTATCATGAAAGCATGATTCAAGAAATCTAACAATGTCTTGCAGGACAACGTAAATAACAAAAGAGGCGTGAAACATAATCAACATGAAGACGTAATTATCACGAGGAAACACGAAACCATCCATTACGAAGAAGTGTATAACATAATCAGCATGAAACTGAAGTTAACCATGACAGTATGAAGGCATACTTGACATAAAGACATAATAACTTATGATGGGACATGAAAAATTTTTTATGCCAATTTAAATCATGAGAAACATTTTATGCTAGAAAACAGTGCATGAATGCGTAATGTAGTTTATAAAACCTTTATATGTGCGAGGGAACGCCTATGGGTCGGTTCCAAAACAAAAGACATGGCGAGGGGACGCCTATGGGTCGGTCCCAAAGTTAAAAGCTTCGATAAAAGCACATGCGACTAAATAGGGCTAGTCCTGTACCAACCATTACTTAGTCAAAATTCCTGCAACAGATGACATATGATATAAATGCATGAATGCATGAAACATAATAATTAAAAGTCATTGTCAAAACTTAACAGAAAAAATTTTATGTGAAAATTATGAACTACTGGGGTCAGTCCACATCGTCACAGTTCACGAGGAACATCATGCATAGACAATGACACATAACTAAGTATGGATGACGGTTGTTCATTCCATATTAGTAAGACGATACTGGTGAAAACATCATGGTGAAAACAACAAGGTGCTGAAAACGTCATGGCTAAAACAAAAAGGTGCTGAAAACATAATGGTTAAAACAACAACGCGCTGAAACATCAATACGTGGAATAACAATCGTTGGCTTAGGAAGCTCCTGGTGACTACCCACTAGTCACAGGTCGAGTTTTAGAGCCTACAGGTCGAAGCCTTGGCTCTGATACCATAATTGTAACACCCCATTTTAATAAATGGAATGTCACGCGTAATTATGGCGTGTCATCAAAGCATGCAAGGTGATATGTAGTAAAACATACATGACCATAGGGAAAACCGGAATCAAACATCGGTTCCCAAACATAAGCCCAAAACATAAATAAAGGAAATGAACTGAATAAAGACTAAACAAGCATAACTATATGAAGGCAAAAAGGAAAAGAAGTCTCTGGCAGCTTCCATCCTATGTGCGTCCTCCAAATGCTCGAGTCTTGGGTACCTGCCGTTTTGGGACATGGAAAGGAAAGTAACGGCTGAGCAAGACGCTCAGTGCACGGATGTACAATATAGCATGAATAGGATAAGCATGTAACATATAACAGCGGAAGACTAAGTACTGAGTAAACTGGTTAAGTAACATGAAAACTGGTTTTATAGTTTGAAAAGCCTTATGTTTAACCTGCGAAAACTGTTTTAACATATAAATACCATAGCCCATATAGGTCATGAAAAGGTCACGTGCATGAATACTTGGAGGGGTGACCTCATCATGCTGATTAGAGGGGATGCCTCTAATCAATATACTGGTTTGGGTAGGAGGGATCAGCTCCTTGTGAAGGGTGCAAGGCACACACCACATTCACCATGATAAACTGAATAAAACATGTAACTAGGATGCACCCATACGCCCCACCTGATATAATAATATGGCCAAACTGAAAAGGGACGCCACGAGCAATCACTCCGCCGTGGGGAAGTCATAACATCGGTGCCTCCAATGCTATGGTTATGGTACCTCCATAACTAGGTGAAACTGGTCATGCTTGTATATGGCTATAGTTTATGCTAAATTAACATAAGCAGTTCAAAACAATAAAACAAATGCTGGGGAAAACAGTTGGCTGCATACGGGGAAATCCTAATAAGGAAAGAATGTCCATACTGAAAGGACGGGAATCCGTACCTCAAGTCCAGTGAAAGAACGGAAGAAAGACTCCTACTTCTGGATCACTAATGCTACATGAATACACACGTGTATAAGTATCGATTCACTGATTACGTACTGGGTTCTGTGTCTCGTTATAGCTGATTTGGTATGTTTTAGGTCATGGTTCACTGTTTAAAGCCTTAAACTGTGTTTATCTTGTATTTCTGGTTAATCTGATTAAGTATAACTGGCGTTTCATGTATTATTATACTTACTGTGTAATAATAAGTAACTTTCAAAAAATAGCAGGTTTCCAAAAATAGAAAGTTTCCAAAAATAGAAAGTTTCCAAAAATAGAAAGTTACCAAAAATAGAAAGTTTCCAAAAATAGAAAGTTTCCAAAAATAGAAAGTTTCCAAAAATAGAAAGTTTCCCAAAAATAGAAAGTTTCCAAAAATAGAAAGTTTCCAAAAATAGAAAGTTTCCAAAAATAGAAAGTTTCCAAAAATAGAATTTACTGCCTAAAATAGATTAGTTTCTAAAAGTAGAA
Source organism: Glebionis coronaria (assembly GCA_025667525.1). Taxonomy (NCBI): domain Eukaryota; kingdom Viridiplantae; phylum Streptophyta; class Magnoliopsida; order Asterales; family Asteraceae; genus Glebionis; species Glebionis coronaria. Next base: position 575,205,879 of record CM046879.1, on the reverse strand, counting down.
AGTTTCCATGATTAGATTAGCTGCCTGAAATAGATTGATTTCCATATATAGAAGGTTTCCATAATTAGATTAGTTGCCTTATTTAATTAAGTTTCTATAAATAGAAGTTTCCATATTTAGAATTAAGCTGGTTACATAGGCTAACATATAAGTCTACGTGTTTATAAGCTGATTTCTTAAGTCATATGATATAGTGTATAGTTTAATTATTATTTCATGTATTTTAATTAAACTATAGGTTAAGCATTTTAATTAAAGTATAACATGTATAATTAAAATGAAATGAAAATACTTAGGTTACAATGTGTATTATTATTAATAATAATATAACCTAAGTCATGTCTAAATTAATTAATTATAGGCATGTTTTAAATAATTAATTAATTATAACTTATAACATAAAATACTTAGGTTAAATTAATGTCATGATAAACTAATAATTAAAATAACCTAAGTCATGATTTAATTAATATTTCATGTTATTAATTAATTATATCCTAAGTTCATGATTCATAAAAATTAACATGTAACATAGATCATGATTTAACCAACGAACCATGAATCGGGCATGAATTCGACACCGTACCCGGGGCCAAACCCGGGGCACACGTGTCCCCTTGCTGCCGTGGGTCCCACATGAGCCAACCAAGACCAATTGTGGTCTTGGTGGTGGCGGCAATAGCAAACCAAACCCCCCCTCGGGTTTATTTGCTAGGCGGCCAAAAACAAACACCCTTATAAACCATTCTTTGATTTTAATTAATACCAAAACATGTTAGATCAATGATTAATTACCTTGTTTTCATAAGAAAAATAATAACATGTTCATGAAAATAATCAAAGATTAAAAGAATTAAAAGAATTAAAAAGAAGGGTTAGAAAGGTATACCACTATGTAGCTTGGAAAATGATGAACAAACACGTATTCTAACACTTGTTTTTAAGATCAAAATCAAACAAACACTCCCTTGTGGTGATGTATAGGTGGCGGCACAAAGAGAGCAAAAAGGAGAGGAGAAAACTCTTTTTAGGGTTTTTATGTTTATTTCTTGAAAATGAAAATGAAAACATGTTTTTACCTTTTACCCCCCCTTAACTTGTAAAGTCCATGGGCTAAGCCCATTTCTTGGTTGTGCCGTGGGTATGGGGGCCCCACATGGGGTACCCGTACCTTTCTCGTGTCCCGATGTTTCGTGTTCGTTCGTGGTTAAACGTGCTCGTGTTTAACGTGTTTCTGTTTCTTTTAACGTGTCGTTTATCGTAAACTCCACGCTCGTGAATATATTCTGAGTATTTACGTAATTATTTTAGTTAGTATTTTAAATGGTGATCATGATTTAATTATGTTCACGTGATATATTATTAACTGTTTATCATGAGTTCGTACGTAATCGATACTTGTCATGTCATACACGTATGCACTTGCTTGATTATTAGCACATGAATGTGATCAATACTACATGAGGTAAGTTTTAATCTAGAACGTACGATCTTAAGGGCACTATTCATGGTAAAAGCATGCGGGTTTTACACAAAGAATGGAAGATCAAGTGGACCGGCAAAAACCGAACACGAGAGTCTTCAAATATAAGGGTCGTACCTAAGATCACAACACAACAAAACACGAGCACGAGCTTGAAAGATCAAGCCTTATTAGGTGTTAGAAATAGAAAGAAGATAGAATGTACGGGACTCCCCCACAAGGCACCTCGTTTTTGTTCACCGAGTCATGAGCTCGACTCGATCCCCGCATTCATTTGTCCTTAGGGAAAATGGTGAAAACCGGCATATTAGGATAAAATCCAACTTAAAGCACGATGTCGGGGTCAAAGATTACATCCTCGTTGTTCGATGACAAACGAAAGGATAAAACTCCAACACAAATCTCTAAAAAGAGATGGTAGTCACAAATAATGGAATGGATATAGCATGCTCCCCGAGATAAACTCGCACCAAGATGATAGAAAAATCTTTTAATTATTGCATCGGTGAAAGGCCGAGATTTCCCTAAATAAACGATTCCGGGGTCGAATACCTCATCCTCGGTAGAGAAAGGAATGGACAACACGGTGTCGTCCCCCCATGCTAATTCAAGATCATAGAAAGCACATGGTAATGGTGGAATAAAAATTTCATCCATAGTGGAATCAACATTCTTTGCTTTAACGACCATTTCACCCTTAGAAATGTGATCAATTGGGTCATGGTACTCAATATGAGACACATGAAAAACCCGCACATTAAGGTCAAAGTGGGTGGGAAGAGGACTAGGGACGAAATCATCATCAAGTAAATTCTCTAAAAAGAGAGCGTCCCCCTCCGGGTCGATATCATCAACACCCGGTGGTATCGAATCATGAGAAGCAAGAAAAGTGTCAATCTCCTCCATAAGCGGATCACTATCCTCAACGGGAATAGGAGATGGAGAGAAAGACTTTCTAATAGGCTTATAATTCAAAGCCTCGATCCTAGATATGAGAAGATAAACGTTGGATAACTTCTCACGAAGAACCACGTCCTCCACATCTAAATGAGTAAGTTCATCGGTGAACTTCTCAAGGATCGGAATAGTCAAATCAACCTCATTTCCCGGTGGAAATGGGTCTAAAGGAGCAAGTTCAAAAGTGAACCTCTCAAAAATCGAATCACTATCATCCTCATTTCCCGGTGGAAATGGGTGACGAAGAGTAGGTTCATCGGCGAACCCCTCAAAATCCGAGTCGTGAATATCATCTTTATAAGAAAGTTCATCGGAGAACTCCTCATTAGAAAATTCACTAGAAGTAGAATCATCCTCAAAATCTTCATTTCCATCACAATTTTCATCATTAGAATTGGAAATATCAAAGTGAATGGAAGAAGTAGAGTCATCACAATGTGGCAAGTCACACATCTCATTGAAAATACCGTCAAACTCTCTTGGGTTTTGGACAAGAATAGTGCTAATATGCTCGTCCCCCTTGCTTAGAGAATTTTCAAGTTCCACGATGGAAGAATCATGAATAGGAGTGGTGATGTCATGAGAGATTTCCTCATCATCTAGGATGGGAGAATCCTCGGGCTCAATAGCCGGCAAGATACGAATAGGAAGCACAATAGCACTAGACGAAGGATGTAGAGCAATAAGATCTCTCAAAGAAATAGCACTATCCTCGTCATCATCCAAAAGAAGAGAACGCTCGATTTCACGATTAGCAAGATATCTTTCTTCCTCTTGAATTTTTTCTTTCTTTCGAATCTCAATGCTTAAACCATTATAATCTTGCGAAAGTTGTCGAATCCTTAGTTCATAATCTCGTCTAAATCCCTCATCAATTATTTCTCCATGAAATCGTCGACTTCCTAATTCATTTGTTATGTCATTAATCTCTTGATTAATTTGTCTCTTTTCAAGCAACAAATTTTCAATACTTTTTTCAACAATTTCGACACTTCTTTGATTCATCGTTTCAAATTCGAAAGAATATTGTGGTGATTGGTCAAAACCGGAAGGAATCGAATTATAGCAAGGATTAGGCTCATAAAAACTTTGATCTCTCGGTTGACAACAAAAACTCTCGTGAGGACCTCCACAATACTCACAACAAAGATATTGTTGTGATAAACTCGGTAAATCTTATGGATAACAATTATCATTAAAGTTTTGATTGTAGCTCGGTTCTTGCTCGTAATTAAGCGAGAATCGATGCGAACAATCATCACCAAAATGAGAATCATTTCCACAAAACTCACACGAGGGTGTCTCGTATGTAGGGTGTGGAGGTGGATTGAAATCGAGAGAATTATTCGAAAAATTCGGTTTTCCACATGAAGTAATCTCATTACAATAAGGACAAAATCCAACACGTATATCGTGACGTAAGTCATTTCCACAACGCTCACACGTGCACCACCGACATGGTAAAAAACCATATAACGGTTCTCCACACCCAACACAATCGACGAAGGAAGAATTAAAATTTAGAGGGTGAAGAGAAAAAGAATTAAACATGATAGAGGATTAAGAAGATTATTTTTGGTATTTTTCATAAAAACGATACATAATATATAATAAGAAAATAACAAAACTTTCCGAGGACGGAAAGGGTCTTCAAATCAACGATCAACAAATCTCCACAAAGACGAATCGTACACAAGATCCCCGGCAGCGGCGCCAAAATTTTTGATGTGTCGTGGATAGTATAGGTGATAATTAGATACGTTATAGGGTAAATTAGAAAATTACCTTTAGGAAAAAGTAATAGTCTAATTATACCAATGACGAATTCAATTAAACACGTGAGTGAATCAAGTTCGTTGTACACGAAGATCTTATGAATTTGAGACGTTTTGCTTTGATTTGGATAATCGATTTGAATTGGTTTTCGGTTTTTAAACTACAATTAAAATCTACAAATTTTAAACTAATTAATAAAAGCCTAAAGTGCATGAATCGTTAACCCCGCAATTTTAAAAATCTACAAACAATTAATTATTTAAAGTATAAAACTATTAAATAAAATTAAACTATTTTGATTATCTATGAAAAATTAAACTATTTAATTAAAATAACTTTTGGACTTTTTTTTTAAATCTAATTAAACTTTTAAGAACAACATTACTTTATTAAAAGTTACTTTAAAAACTAATCTATTTTAAAACTAACTTTTTGTTTAAATCTAATATTATAAAAATTTAATTAATCAAAAATAAACTAATTAAGCTACTTAAATTTAATAAAAACATTTTTATTTTATTTTTATTTTATTTTTATTTTATTTTTTATTTGTATTTATTTATTTATTTATTTTATTACTAAACAATTTAATTTTCCAAACTTAAATAAAAGTGATTATACTTTTTACACTAGAAAAATGAGATAGACGTTTAAAGGAAAACAAATGACAGTTAAAAAGTATAGCTTTATAAATCTAAAGACGAAAAGTTAAACAAAATAGTAAGCTAAGCCCAGTGGTAGAGATGAAAGATGTTGAAGTGCAGGTCTCGAGTTCGAGACCTGCTATGGACAAAATTATGGTATTATTTTTGGAATCCAGCTCAATTAAAGGAAATAGATTAAGTCTAAAATAACTAATAAATCACACGAACAATCAATAACTGAAACTAATTAAAACCAGTGAAGCAGTGCTTAAAATGAACAGCATAAATCTCAAATAAACTCCTCAAATACCCACTGAGATTAAATCAAACTTAAACATTCATCCAGGCTTAACAATCTAACAATAAACATTAATAGTAAATGGATAAAACTCATAACACAGATTAAATCAGCAGTCAAAAACAAATATATCAGTAAGAAAAAAAACTAAAAATAAATCTAAGGAATTCAGAAAGTAAAATTATCAGCAAAGAAGTACAGATAAAATACTAATGTCACCCTATATCAGCAAACCAAACACCCCCAAATTTATTAGCAGGCCACAAATCACATAGCATAACATCGATATAACAGCAAATCATAACAGTAAACCAACATACACTAAATTCAGCTTAAACTAAAATTTATTAAGACAATAATAAACTTGTAGCTTCAAAACAAAAGGTACAGCAGTTGACAGTTCTAAACTTACTCGAAAACAAATTACCAACTTTAGTTTGTCCGATATTCAGAATCTATATAAAGCTTACGACAAAATTAAAATTCTACAAATTACCAAGTTCTACAGTTAAAGCTACTACCTTGTTTAACTATGACAGATTACAAAAATAGATCATTAAACCAAGATTACACTGTGCGAATATCAGCAAGTCTGCACAATAGGATTTGTCGACAGTAGCCAAAAAGCAATTACCAACAACACTGAACAAAATCAAGCAGATCCAACGAGAATGACAGAGCAGATTCATTAAACCACTAGTTACAGTAAGATCACAAAGTTTGCAGCAAATCAAATCAAACAATGCAGTAAACTCGTAGCTAGTCACAATCAGCAGCTTATATGAATAAACAAATTCATCACAAATTCTAACCAACAAACTGAAATTACTGATGGTATACAACTAAGCAGTCCAAAATTAAAACTGAACAACTTTCATATCATAAATCAGTAACTAAAATGATAAGACAATACTTTTTGCACGAATACAACACAAATAAACTAAATCTGATAAAAGGAAAGGATGTAGAACCTGATTCCCTCAGCAGGAACAGAGGGAAAGATATTGCTCTTAGAGCTTGTCTTTCTGCCCGTAGCTGACGAGCCACGAGCTACACACCAATATCCTATCTAAACCTAACGCCGACCATCGGCACTAAACCCTCGCCTTAAATCCTCCATCTAATCTCGAAAATCAGCAGCTATTTAACCTGTTTTCAGTCTTAACCACTGGGGTTAAGTTTTTATCCATACTTCACTTAATATCACTCACATAAGCAACCAATTGAGCTTATGTGAATGAAAACATTTATAATATTTGAATGAAGAATATAGAAGACCAGTTTCCTTATTTTATAACATCACTGCCAAGTATAATTTTTAACAGTTAATAGTTAAAACGTATGAGAATTTTTCGAGAATGAATAGTCGCTTTTCAACAATAAAACTAAACAGGATAATAAGATGATTAAACACTGAAAATTAACTTTATTATTAAAATCAAATCATTACAAAACTAATGAAATTAAAATTACAAATTCTAACTATATTCTAACATTATAACATTAAAAAGTAAAGAAGGTATGATTACAAGCATAAAAATGGGGGTTTTTATAGCCTCCCAAGGCTTGTTGGTGATGCGAATATCCGGATCTTCTGGGGAATATCCCTTTCTATTCTTGACCATAGATCTTCAATTTTCTTCTCTCTCTTTAATCTGAGGGCTGAGATGGTTCACAATAGCACACGGATCGCCAACGTGGCATCCGTGTGCTAGTTGTGCTTCTTTTAAAGGCTCTGATTGGTTGAATTTAATGAGTGATGTGTAGCAGCCAGTGAAATTAAGCCACATATCAAGGCCTCTCCATACCCTCTCTTCCTAAAAGATTGGGGTTTTTATTCCCTTTGATGTGAATTAATTAAATACATGAAAAGCCCCATGTAACTTTTATTCTTTACCCATCTAGGGTTTGGAACAGTAAGGGTTTTTTACTGGTTTTGTTGAAGAGGAAAATTGGGGAAGAAGATAACACATAGATGTTATCGAATGTTTTATTTATTATTGAAAGTGAGTGGAAAGATGTGTGAGTGGTTGGGACGTTTAATATTCAAAGTAAATGTGTGAATGGATGATACGTTTTTTATTTATTGACTGAGAACATGAAAACATGTTAAACCCTACAAGCCCAGCAATCACTTATTCTTCCACTCGTTTCTTTCAGTTGGGCTTAAGCCCAACTAAATTCTCCATCAGTTGTATGCTAAACTCCACTTTGGGCCTTATATGGACTTTTTTAACTTAACACAAACCAACTTGAAAATTAAATGGGCTTTTGAGCCCATTTACCCCATTGTGGGACCCACTTAGCCCGTTTCACTTATTTAAATATTTAATCCTCTAAATCGAGCTCGATTTTGGCTTCCTCGATCTTTTTCTTCATTCTCGTGTCCGTTTTGCCGGTTTTCGCGAACTTGGTACCTACACACATGAAAACAAGAAACAATCATTTCCAAGGCATATTTGATAAATATAATGCATAATTCCTTTGTTTTAAGCTACAAATGATATGAGTAATTACACACATATCAATCCATTTGGAGAACTACACCGGCAACAGTAATAGGAGATGGGATGTTGGTCTATGCGAAGAATCTGCTATGCAAAGAACTTTGTTGAAGCGTATGAGGTTCAAGATAGCTACAAAGATTCTTCTTCATAATTTCAACAAGGAAAGAGCCAAAATGTTCAAGCTAGCCTATGATTTTGAGACAAAGGTTGACAAGGAAGAAAGAATCGCAATCATTGTTCATGCGCTAAACCATAGACATGAGCGTGATCCAGAGAAGGCTTCAGCCGAGAGTGTAGAGGATGATATGGCTCAGAAAGGAGAGGGTGACATGGCTAAGAAAATTGAAGGGAAATGAAGAATGACTTTATTCTATGATTGTGAATGGTAGAAGGATAGGAAAAAACACTAATATGGGTCTCTTTTGGTAGATCTAGCTGTTGGGCCCCTGATGTTTCTAATTGTTAGTAATCATTGTATTTTGAACGTAGTCTAAACAATGTAGTCTGTACAAGGTAGTTTGAATTACATGTTTGTATTTTTTATGTGTTCAAATCTTTGATAATTACAAGGTTTATCTGTGTACAAATAATGATAGATGTGCCTTGATGAATCTTATATGGTTGATGATAAATCATACATGTTTTATCATGAATCATACATGATTCATCAAGACACATGTATGAATAATCACACTTACTTTTGAAATTTTTAGATTTAGAGTTCTTTTTAACAATAATAATGTATCACTCTTGAATGAATCCATCATGATTCATATATGATTCATTATGAATCATATATGTTTCATCATAAAACATATATGTTTCATGATGAATCATATATATTTCATAATGAAACATATATGATTCATGATGAATCATATATGTTTCATAATGAAACATATATGATTCATGATGAATCATATATGTTTCATTATGAAACATATATGATTCATCCCCAAACACTTCTAAACACTTTAAATTAAAATGATAACACAGAAATAAACATATATGATTCATCCCCAAACACTTCAAATTAAAATGATAATGCAGAAATAATCAAGTATTAATTGAACTAAATATCAAAACAAAGTTGATTCAAAGTATAAAACTAAGTGTAAAACAAAGTGTTAATTGAAAACATATTGATAGTAAATATGACTTGAAAAAACATAGAATGATCAACAAGCTGTGTTTGATGTTTGTTCTGTAGCGGCAACGTTTCCAGCTTCTGTAGCAGCAACGTTTCTAGCTTCTGCTTGAGCAGCTTCCATAAGCGCCAACTTTGCAATATACTTTGGATTTAATGGACATGTGTTCTTGGTATGTTCATTTGTCACTTGTTTGCAACATAAACATTTCCTAGCCTGCTTTTTCTTAGCTTTTATAGCGATTTCTCTTGCACTTTTAATACGTGCTCCTTTAGGTGCTGCTTTACGTTCTCCTTTAAGATCGGCTTTGTTTCGAGCCCCTTCTAGATTTCCTATGATCGGTTTATCAGCATCCGGCTTTCCAATTGCATATAAATCTAGGATTACATCACTCGTTTTCTGGGAAGGTGGCTTAGGAACTTGAACTTGTATTTCCTTCTTAATTTTTTCCAACGTTTGCACAAATTCTGCCAACTTTGCTTCATCTTTACTCAACCAAAACAAGCATTCATCGACCACGTTGTTGGCGTCGTTAGTTAACCTTTCAATGGTTTCGTTCTTTTCTCCGTATCTGTTTGTCTTTCTTCTCAATCCAAGTGGTATTAAATTCCTTCTCCAACGCCTTAGAATGTATTTTTATGGAATCTTTCCAACATCACGGCTCTTCAAAACACAAAATACGTGTCGGCACAAAAAACCATACCGAGTGAAATGTCTACAAGTACAATTAACTGAACAGTCTTTTGGATGACGCAGAACCTGATTATGAAACATTAAAAACAAAATTAATACTTGGGCATTTACCAAAACAATTATAAAACATGTATGATTCATCATGAAACATGTATGATTCATCAGGAAACATGTATGATTCATCAGGAAACATGTATGATTCATCATGAAACATATATGATTCATGTTGAATCATACATCATTTTGGTAACAGTAACAACAATTAATGATTCATTAACCATGAAACATATATGATTCATTATGAATCATGTATGTTTCATCATGAATCATATATGTTTCAGGATGAATCATACATGTTTCATGATGAATCATATATGTTTCATCAAGAAACGTGTATGATTCAACATGAATCATATATGTTTCATGGTGAATGAATCGTATACTATTTTGGAAACAGCAACAACATTTAATTGATTTCACTCACTAACCTTGTAGGTAGCAACCTTGTCTTCTTCTTGTATAACCATCTCTTTGCCTTCCTCGGTAGAAATTGTCCGGTACTCCCCTGCCCTCGTGTCTTTAACATGAACCGTCTCAACTCCCTCTTCCGTTCTAAGCTCTACTATTTGACAAGCCCAAACCGATTCCATTATTTCCTTTTGAACAAGCAAAAATATTGTCCTAGTATATATCGTATCCGCATATGTTTCCATCTCTAACCTTGTATAAGGTTTTGAAGCTGCTTCAAATGTTTTGAAGTCTAAAAACTCTTTCCTGTGTCTTTGCCTTTCCATGGCAGCTTCATAGCACATCATGAAATTGAGTAATGTTGACCCATGATTCGTGAAACATTTGAAAAATGCATTTTCACTCTCGGATCTGGAAGTGGTTCTCATTAAGCCAAACAAAGGAGAGGTAATAAAGTATGTCGGTAACCACATTTCTCGAAGGGTAAACATCTTCTTTATCCACTTGTGGTCTTGCAATTTGAAGTCTTCGATTAATTTATTCCATCTTTCTTCAAAGTCCTTAGGCTCTATGAACATATTCCACACAAGTTTGTTGAAACGTTCTTTGAAATTTGTTTCTTCATATGTTTCTTTGCATATCTGTAAAAATAATTTGACGAGAATGATTAGATACATGGTTCATCATGAATCATACATGATTCAGCATGAATCATATATGTTTCATCATGAATCATATGTGTTTCATCATGAATCATGTATGTTTCATCATGAAACATATATGATTCATGATAAAACATACATAATTCTACAAGAAAAATACAGACTTATGGTAAATAAAATTCACCTTTGATGGAACTTTTTGCATGATGTGCCACATGCATAATCTATGTTTAGACTGCGTAAACACTGGTTCAATTGCTCGCTTCATTGCCCCATCTTGATCTGTTACAACCATATCGGGTTGCTTTGGGTGAGCAGTCAAGAATGAAGTTAATAGCCATATATAAGCATTTGTGTCTTCACATAACAGCAATCCTGCGCCGACTGTCACCGAATTTCTGTGATTATCTATGGCGGTGAATGGAACAAAAACCATGTCGTACCTGCAAATTAAGTAAATCATAATCAGATGAGAATGATTAGATACATGGTTCATTAGATACATGTTTCATCATGAAACATATATGTTTCAGAATGAAACATATATGATTCATGATGAAACATATATGATTCATCATGAAACATATATAATTCATCATGAATCATGTATGTTTCATGATGAAACATACATGATCCATGATGAATCATATATGTTTCATCTTGAAACATATATGTTTCATAGTAAACCATACAGAATTCTACAAGAAAAAGTTTTTATTCAACAACTTACTTATTCGTTCTGAATGTTGCGTCAAATGATATTACATCACCAAACTCATTGTAGTTGCATTTATCAACTTCATATGCCCAAAAAAGTGCAACTAACACGCCGTTTTTAACCTTATACTGAAATGTAAAGTTTGGCGCAAACAACTTCTTATTTTCCATCTTCTCTATCAACATATGTGCATCACTTTCTCCTATAACCTCATTAACGTCTCTGATATGATTCTTAAAATCGTCAGTCGTGCCATGAACATACTGAGAACCCCATTTCATCGTAGAAAACAAGTGGTGCGCCTTTGTTCCACCAAGTTTCATTGTTGAAGCTTTTATAACAAACATTTTTTCCGCCTGAGTCATCTTCGTTGTTTGTTTGTAAGATGCTCAAATTCTTTCGGAATCATTCGGTGGTTGTGTCTCGGATCGAATGTAACTACTTCATACTTTCCGGTACGACTATCCAAAGCAATCTTAATTCTCGCACGGCAACCCGTTAGTCTATGCTTTGTATTTCTAACTTGCTTATCATTGTGTTGAGGATCCAGTGTGTTAATATCTATCTCCTTTGGATTCCCTTCTCGATTACACATGACATACTTTGATTTTACCAAACCACTTTTTGTTTTCTTTTGGCATGTCATCTTAGCTTCAAACCCTGCCTTTTCAGCGTAAGTGTTATAAAAATCGACACCTTGCTCTATTGTATCAAAAGTTTGCCGCACAAAAGGTAGGTACTGCGTTTCGACATATGGTTCGCAGTATATCGTTCCTCCAGGTGTCTCGCCTTCTGGGAACAAAGTTGGAGTGCTCCTTGGAACTGTTAAACAATAACATTTAGGTTTTGTTTTAGTAAATTATTTTTACAGTGAATCATGTATGTTTCATGTTGAATCATATATGTTTCATCATGAAACATATATGATTCATGATGAAACATACATGATTCATCCAACTTGTTTTTGAAGTTTTTACCAATTACAGTATTTTAAAGAATAACTATTTTAACAGAATCATAGAATCATATATGATTCATTTTGAATCAATTGTTTGTATATTGAATGAAACATATATGTTTCATGATGAATCATATATGTTTCATAATGAAACATATATGTTTCATGATGAAACATACATGATTCATCCAAATTGTTTTTGAAGTTAATTTCCTTTACCAATTATAGTGTTTTAAAGAGTGACTATTTTAACAGAATTATATATGTTTGTATGTTGAATGAAACATATATGATTCATCATGAATCATATATGATTCATCATGAGTCACTTGTTTTGTATATTGAATGAATCATATATGATTTACCTGGAGTTTGAATGATATTGGCTTCAACATTTGACTCTTCAATTTGATTCTGAGTCATAGGGTTTTCATCTTCTTCGTATTGAACTATACTTGAATCTGCATCAATCGCATCGTCATCAGCCATGTTTGTGGTAGTTGTGATTAGGGAAGGTAGTTGTGGATGTTGAGGTCGCCCGAAAAAATGGAATGGAGGTTGTTGTGGTGGTTAAGGTCGCCAGAAAAATTAAGGTTTATAGATCTGTGATTAAGGAGATCTGTGATTAGGGAGTTGTGGTGGTCGAGGTCGACGGAAAAAACGGTTATGGAGGTTGTTGTGGTGGTTGAGGTCGCCGGAAAAAAAGGTTATGGAGGAGGTGGTGGTCGCCGGTTTTGATAACGGGAAAAACGAAAAAACCGTTTTGAGCTCAGAGAGCTGTGTGTTTTTTTAAAGAAAAAAATGAATTATTAATTTCTAAAACTCTATTTATATTTTTAATTAGTAAAAAGTTGGTGTAATCTTGACCATTGAATACAAAATAAATGGATGACCCAGATTGTCTCATTTAGTGTATGTTATATATTATATCTAGGGGGATCTCAACTCAAGGCATTAATATGTAGGGTACAATTACAAGTCTAAAGTCAGTAAACTACTCAATTAAAAAGATTGCCGATCTTTACGGGCTACCGACAGCCATGTTTTTACGCTATCCAATTTTGCACGTGGTTAAACTACTGGTTAATCCGGTCACCATTCTAGACTACTATTCGGTAATCTCGTGCCTTGTACTGTACGAGTACTATGTTTCATTAATGTTTAAAAAAAAAAAAATAAGTACTATGTTTCACTAACCAAAGCTAAACTATACTAAATCCAGAATATAGATGTTTTAGTAAGCTGTACATTGTGCATATATGTTTGTATACCAATCTGAACTATTTTGATCCAGCAAAAGAGAGCTAGTATTGTTGTATTTTGGAGTTCTACCAACATGATACAATATGCAAAATCCATTTTTGGTCAAACAAATATATGATGTATTGTACATTTAGTTTTGGGTAAGTATAAAAGTGGATGAAATTTAGGAAAAAAAAATTATTTTTAAAAAGAGATATATTTTCTGTCAACAGCTTATTTATATTCTTAACATGTGACTGTATTTATAATTGTCATTTTAGCTTTATATTTTTATAACAAATTTCGCCACCAACACAGTGTAATCAAAAGAATCAACTTCACCACTGAAACACATCTTACAAAATCATTTAATTAAAAAACATACACACACAACAAAACCTTAAAAACTCAACCGTTTAGACAATCGAGTTCTCTTTTATTTAATCGAAGAAGTGTATTACATGAGTGAGTGTTGTACGACAACACACGTGTTATTTTGCCAGCAAAGACGAAGATAGAGTCTTGAAAGGCTTATTAAACCTGGCGTAAGCTAATGACTTGTTACTAAGACCAATAGAATAAAATTACAACTGTTTGTCCGCTTTAACTCATAAGTACGATCAGGGGTGGACGGAGTTTTTGGAAGCTCAATGAAAATTTGTTGCTTAGTGTAAAAAAAAATTGAAATTTTGTGAATTGAATCTGATCTCAAAATTTTATGTCATGCAAATACATGTTTTATTCATTTAGTCCACTAGTGTCAAAAGAAAAACATATTTGTTATAGTTTTATTGAAATCGTAAATTTAAGTTTTGACTTTTTTCTTTTACACTTATAAAAAAATTGCACCTAACTTATAGCCATGATAAGTCTGCCCCTAAGTAAGATTTTAAGTTCATAGTTATATGTTACTATTATATAATGGAACACTTCAAGGACACGTCAATTTTCTCTTTTGACAACTAACTTCATCACCAAAATATAAAGACATAAATATATTCTACAAAAACACAAATTAAAATCACATACTCATGTCTTGCAAATTAGGCATGCTTAATGCATGCTCAAAGACAGAGCTACATTTGTCGCGTGCGACACGAGAGTCACCCGGTTTCAAATCACCATGTGCAAAATTTTTAAAACAACTGTTGATATTGGTATGAGCAACAATCAATAACTTTTTTTTTACTTCCACTCTTAGGCAGGAGGGAGTGATAGAAAAACTCACTTGTGAGTTTTATGTGGTGAAAGTCATGTGTGGGTTTCTCATAAACAGGGGCGGGTATTAGTAGAGACTAGAGAGGGCCCCGACCCCCTAGTATAAATATTATGCATTTCGTTTCAAAGTTATTATCCATTTTTCTATTTTGGTATGTATAAAATACTTCGACCCTCAAAATAAGAGCTCAAGTTTCGTCGCTGCTCATAAACCTCACCACCGCCCCAGGTAGGGGTGTGATTCGGGTTGACCCGGTCGGGTTCGGGTCAACTCGGGTCGGGTCAAGTCGGGTCAAGGGTAAAAAATATATGACCCGAACCCGAGCCTAATTAGAACTCGGGTCACTCGGGTTCGGGTCAATTCGGGTCGGGTCAATTCGGGTCGGGTCAACTCGGGTTCGGGTCAACCCGAGTTTGAGGAAAAAGTGTAAAAAGTGGCCTAATTTTGTACTAAAACAATGTAAAAAGTCTAATTTTAGTCGGGTCAAGTCGGGTTGGTCGGGTTCGGGTCAACTCGGGTCGGGTCAAGTCGGGTCAAGGGTAAAAATATATAACCCGAACCCGAGCCTAATTAAAACTCGGGTCAATTCGGGTCAACCCGAGTTGACCCGAATACGCTTTTGGACCCGAGTGACCCGACCCGAATATGATTATTCAGGTTCAGGTTCGGGTCGGGTCAACTTTTTTGACACCCCTAGCCCCAGGCATAGGGTGGGTTTTCTATACAAAATAAATCCCACTAAAGGTATCAAAGCTACCCTTCGTAAAACACACCATGTGAGCCCCATTTACCCTATTTTATTTATAAATATTCCCATTTAAACAATTATAAAACACAACAAAATCAAATTCATATACATCTTTATTTTTACAATTTTTTTAACGTTGATGAGTATACGTCTATGTTCCGTGATTTAATGACCGAAGATGAAGAGAATTTGGTGAATAGCCTTCAGGTACGGTTTCTTGCAAAAGTGATGTCGCTCTTTCGTAATAGACGACAACCAAACCGAGTGTCGAGAAACCCGATAAATTGAGATCATTATGGTGTCCATGATCGTTTAATTGACGCGTTTTCTTGAGAATCCGATGTACAACAAACGAGAATTCCGAATGGCTCGACCACTTTTTAACCAGATAGTTGTGGATGTATCTGCTCCTGATTCTTACTTTAGTTCAAATATCGACGCGTTTTCTTGAGAATCCGATGTACAACAAACGAGAATTCCGAATGGCTCGACCACTTTTCAACCAGATAGTTGTGGATGTATCTGCTCCTGATTCTTACTTTAGTTCAAATATCGACTGTACTAGAAAAGAAGGCATTGCTCCGTTGGTGAAATGCACTTCTGCAATTCGTCAATTAGCATAATACATTGTTCCAGCTTTAATAGATGAATATCTGCAAATAGCTAAAAGAACTTCACGTAGGAGTTTTGATCATTTTTTACTACCATTAGAAATGTGTATGGGCCAGAGTATTTGAGAAAACCCACAGCGAGTGACGCTGAATTACTGTATCAACATCGAAGAGAAACACGGTCTCCTAGAGATGTTCGGAAGTCTTGACTGCAAAGGTTCGGAGTGGTTAGGTTGTCCATACGCCCATAAAGGGCAATATGTTAGACGTGATCATGGACCGAATCCGTTCATTTTGTTGGAAGTTGTTGCGTAGCAAGACTTGTGGGTATGACATGCTTTCTTTGGTGTTTATGAGTCTAACAACGACATCAATGTCTTACATCAATCACCTTCGTTTAACGATTTAAAAATCGGAAGAGCACCATAGATTTTGTGGCTAATGTCGTTACTTATCCATTTGGATAATATCTTGTTGACGGGATGTATCCCGAATTAGTTCCAATTGTTAAGACGATTCTGAAACCCGTTGACGATGACCACAATCGAATATTGTATAAGAAAAAGTAGGATTCGGCAAGGAAAGATGTGCAACAAGCGTTTGTTGTTCTAAAAAAGAAATGGGTCATAATAGCTAATCTCGCACGTGCGATGAAAAAATAATTACTAATATGATTATGCATGAATCATATGACATAATATGATTCGAAAACATAAAGGATATGAGATAAGTCCCAGATGGTTCCCGGGAGAAGCAATCAACCGGACAATTTCGTACGAACTCGACACAAATTCATGAAGTTATGACGTACATTCGATCGCCCCAAGTGCATCATAACATTCGAGCCGATTTAATCCAACATTTGGCTAAAAATAATGTTTAATTTTTTATTTAATTGTAATGTTTTTAATATTTGAAGTTTATGTGATATTTTTATTTGATGAAATAAAAATTTTAATTTATAAATAAAAAAATAAAAGTGATAGTGGAAAGATGAAGTGAATATGAGTTATTTTTTTTCTCGAGTACTCTTGAAAGATGAGTTTTATGTGAGTTAATAAGAGAAGATAGAAAGCTGACAGATGAAAGATGATAGAAAGCTGAAGTAACGATGAGTTTTTTTTCTTACCACTCCCTTTAGTATGTAATTTTAGTTTACCCAAATTGCAATTGTGCAACAACCTCTCAAAATTCAAAGGCGTATTTACGCTCTGTTCTCGCGTTTATATTTTGGAGTGAATAGGAAATGTTTGGGGTGGTAATAAAAAAAATTTGCGTTCCTGAGATTTTTCAGGAGAGGATAGGGAAGTAAAAAATAGTAAATTATACCAAATTTACTTTCCTAATCTTCTTCCCAAATTGGAGTGAAAATGAGTGAATTTCATTTTTAACCTTATTATTGCCTACATCTTATTATTTTCTTTTCAACTTAGGAACAAGTTATAAAAAAATATTTCTTCTTCATCTCCTCTTACTTCTTTCCTTTTTCCCTCTCCATTCCTCTTCCTCTCCTTTTATTCTCGGGAACAGAGTATATATTTCAGTATAAAAACAACGCGTTCATAAATCGATATTTTAAAAATCGGTTTTTTAATTGATTCGGTCGAATAATCAGATACAATTTAACCGGTTTAAGTGATAGTTCAACCTAGTGTTTTTTACCCAAAATCGACATTCGATTACCTGATTCAACTGACTCAATCGATTCGAGTCCAGTTTTAAAACAGTGCTTTAAAATCTCAAGACTCGGTCTAAGCTATCAATGATATTGTTCTATACGATTATTATATCTTCATGCAACTAATGTACATTTGACTTGGCATGTACTACTAACATAAAGAATACCACGACTACTTTTTTAACTTAAGATAAACATAAAAATAAAAACGTGTTTTGGAATCTATCTTATTTTAAACGAGGGACAAAATCAACGGTTGAGATCTCTTTTACTATTCAAGTCACAAGACTAAAAAAGACCTTCCCCTAACTTCTCTTTTTTCTCACTCTTTCATTTCGAATATTTTCAATTTTCTCTCTTTAAAACATCTTTCATGTTCAAGATATTTGTGTGTTTTATATTATAGTTTTTGAAAATATTTTTGAGGTGCAAAAAATGGAAAGGGATTTCATGGGTTTAAATTCTAAGGAAGAAGCTATTGAAACAGGTATATATATTTCTGTTTTTTTTGTCAGTTTTCAGAATATAAGTTTAAATGTTGTATGTTTGATATAAGTTTAAATGTTGTATGTTTCATATGGGGCTATAATTTATTATATAGGTATGTTGTAGAATTATTTTGACACTGATAACTATTCTTATGGCACATAGATCCACAATTATTGTTTTTAAAAAATTAATTTTGTTTAATAAAAAAAGTTAGCAAAGCAGCTTGTTGCTAGTTTGATTTTCACCTGATAAATTCTAAGTTTAATTTTGATGAAATGGAAATTTTGTTTCCATTTATAACTCATTATTCAGTTTATATGGTACATGAATGTTTTCTTGTAGCCTTGTAGGGATTATGGTGCTTATTACATGTGGCTTAATTGATTATAAATATTGGATCTAAGAATAGAATATGGATATTTATGTTATTTTAGAAATTCATTTTCATTGCTTTTTTTTTTTGTAAATTTACATATTTGTGAAATTTGTCTTTTTTTTTTCTTTCTTCTTTCAGTATACCCCACTTTGACATGTTGTATCTCACCATTGGATAAACTTAAACTTTAAGCTTACTGAAGTGTGTTGCTTCAAGGTCTAAAGTAGTTGACCAAGTATTAATGATCATGATTCATGGTATTATTATTTAATTTTTTTATGTAAAATGTATAACTGTTTAAAAAATGAAAGGCCTACTCAAGGATCACAGTTTCTTTACCTAATTAACTAATTTGAACTAAGTAGTTAATAGGAATCAAAGTAAAACATTTGAAGTTATATGGAAAAAAGTTCAACCATATTTGACAAGTCAGTTGTTTTGTTATATGTCCGATCTAACGTTGCGATTACTATCATTATGGAATTGTGTAGTGCTTTTGAAGAGCTCGGCGTTTCAGTGGTCTCTGTCAAGTAAACACTATGCTCAAATCTTGTTTTTTGTTCTTCAAGGCTAGTTTGATCTGGCTATTGTTGTATCTTATGATGTAATTTGTACGTTGCAGATGGTGGTCAGGAAGGAGTTAACAATCACCACTTGGCAGAAAATAAGGTTTGTTTTGACCATTTTAATTAGATTTGCAGCTAACTGTGAACATTTTGAACAATTGCTCACCTTTTTTAACCTTTTTTTAGGATTCACCACGTGGTCCAGTTCAGTTAACTATATTTTACAAGGGTATGGTGAATGTCTACAATGATATGTCCCCCGAGAAGGTTCAATCACACAAATCTCTTCCTTTCGTGTTTGTTGATTTGAAATCTTGTACAAGAAAAGCTTAAATCTTGTTATTTTCTATCCAGGCTCAGGCTATAATGTTTTTGGCCGGAAATGGGACTGCGGCTCAGGCTCATGCTCATGCTCAAGCTCATGTGCCTACACCAAGAACCCCAGCGGATGGGCTCCAGATGACCCCAACCTCTGTTGGTCCATCAACTGGCACTAGCTCAGCAACACCTACTGATGCATTAAAAAAGATGAGCTCATTCCGACTGATGCAATCAGCTGTTCCTCAGATGCGTGGAGCATCTTTGGCTCGCTTTCTTGAGAAACGCAGGGAAAGGTAGCTTATCTAATTCAGGTTTTTAAATTTGTGTTTAACACTTCTTTGGTTTTTTTATTGCAAAAGTCATATATCAGAAAAGTGAGAAGACCCAATGATACTTCTCTTTTTGTTGTCTGATACAGAGTGATGGCCTCAGCTCCTTATAGTAAAGGCTCAATGGAGTCCAGCGGCAAACCTGAATCGAGCAATGGATCTAACAAAGACGAAACGAAGTGATTTTATGTTCCTGGGAACTATGGTTGTGTAAAACTCTAATTACAATAGGTACTTTATGTTTGAAGTATTGATAGGCAACAATGGTTTCAAGGGAAGTTTTTTACATTGTTTTTATCATATAGTAGTTTATATTTGTATCGACAAGAAAACATCTATATTTATTATCAAATTATATCTTTTAGCATTTTGAATGTTTGAATTTAACGTAGTGTCTAGCTTGTACTTTAGAGTTTAGACATATCATTTTGAAATATTCAATTGCTAAAATTTTAGGAAAATATATAAGCGTTCGACCAAAAGCAGTCGAAGGTTACTAACATTGTGTTTTTAGTTTTTACCGCACATTCTTCTAAGAAGGTATGCTAAAAAGGTTATTTTGTTATATGCTTGATCTAACATTGTAAAATTGTATTTTTACCTTGCTGAAATTCTAGATTCAGTATGCTTAAAAAGTTTAATATAATTCCTAAAGTATAATATATGTGTTAATTATTTAAAACAATAGTATTAAGAAGTTATCAGTTAACCAACCCAACAGACCCACTTACTCTACCGACTCTCGTTATACGCATCACCCTTGGACACAAAAACAGCCTTTACCGACTTGAACATTCTCAGTTGAGTATAAGAAGCATTTCGATTTATCTATTCCACTTTGCCAGTTCAAAAAGAAAAAAAAAAATCGCCTCAAATGTACAAATGGCCAGTTTCATCCTGAAAACCTTGTAAGTGAGCTCTATAAGCTACTCAAAAAGCTTATAAAAGAGAAAGAAACACTAAAACCTGAAACCTTCAAGACAGATTTTGAGAGATCTTTGGATGAGTAGCAGCATAAATGGAATAACTTGTATCGGTTTTTAAGTGAGAAAGATGATGCTGCACATCTGGACGCATATTTTCAATAGCTCTTCCACATAAAGCAAATACATCTGCTGTTATCTTTGAATTTGGCTGTACAGGCCCTCCCTGACCTTCGTAATGAACAATATGATGCCTGAATTTTTTTTAGGGAAAAAGATGATTAAAACCATAGGCTAAGTCGTATTTTTTGCTGATGGTATACGAGCTCAGTTATATGATTGGTTAAGAAGTGTTCTTACAAGAAGTCTATAAGATCTGTTATGTCTGATGCTTCAACAGGAGTTGGCGGCTGAGTATCCTTCCCAAACACATCCACCATCATGCTTAAAAGCAGTTCCAAAGTCTGGAATATTCGTTAAAAACAAATTAGAAGATACCTCATCATTAGGAATATACATATATATATAGAATCACATTTATTTTGTTACCTTAACGAAGAGACTATGAGCGTTTGCTAATCTTAACAGCACAGGCCCGATTATGCGAAAGGCTATTCTAAGCACTGTGACTGAAGAAACAGGCCTCAGTTGGTCTAAAAGGAGATGCGTCTTATCTAGCCATTCTATTGGAAGATTGCTGAAAAATGCATGGAGCAGGGCCACCATATTTCCTGCCATTAAAATGATCATACTCCACAAGATGCCCACGTGTATCATCATGGAATGGTATTCAAAATATTTGACCAATTGTCAAACATATAATTAACATGTGCATCAGGTTTTGCAAAAAATCCAGGGTTGACCCAAAAACTTTTATAGGCTCTATCAATAAAAACATGTTCCTTAGAAGCTAAATTTCTAGAGTGTACCCATTTAGATGGGTAGAAATAAAACATAACCCAAATCGACACAGTCGTAAGTAAATGGGATAAAACTGTCACCTCGATACAAATCACATGATGGAAATTATGATAACAAACAAATAGGTATAAGATATATGGTTTAAACATACCGAGGGTAGTGGATGTATTTTCTTGAGCAGCGCATGTTGGATCCAATAAAGCAAAACCAAGAGCAGAGTTTAGCTTATTATCTTTGATCACACGTGAAGCCTCTGCATAGAGCTGTATGTGAAACTCGACAGGAAGTTGAGCCAACAAAAGCCCACAAGCTTGGATCATCACACAAGACACTTGAAGGTATGAATAACCAGTCCCCGAAACAAATTTTGAGAAGTTAAATGTTGGAGTTGCAGGATTTGATCCGGCACAACCCCCTAAAGAATCGGTGCTAGCAGAAGATGACCCTCTACTTGATAATATGCGGGAACTATGATTAGACTGAATAAAAGTTGGTTGTATCACAATAATCTGTACAAATGATGAAACAATCTGTGCTGTAGTTACAGTAAGAGAGAGGATTTCTATAACTGCGGTTTCGAGTATGAGTTGAGTAGATGTGCCGGGATCTTGTATTTGATAAAATGCTTTTTGACTTTCAAAAGCAATTGTTGATCCTAATTGGTTAGTTGGGGGGCTTCTGGTTTTCAAGTTAGGTAAAGGAGGAATGACATTATTCACAAGATTTAGTAAAAGAGATGCAAAATACTCCAATGGTGGACATATGGCGTTTGTTGAATTGACGTGCTGCGGAAATGACTCGGAAAATCGGATCTGGAAGAGAAAGTAGCTCAGTAAAATATGGGGTGGAAATTTAAATCATTAGCTTGTATTAATGGGTTGTAGTGGATAAAGGAGTCGTATGGGTTTGGCAAGTGGAACATAGTCCATAGTGTGTTTGTAGTGCATACAATCAGAATTATCATTTTATTCCAAACAGATACCTCATATTTGAGGTCATATTTTTGGAAATCATATCTGACACTATTCATATAATTTAACAATAAGTAAATTTGGGCAAACGTGTTTCAGAACAACCTAACCCATTTCAACCAGCACAAAAATTACTCATTGTAACCTGTAACCCAACCCACCCGACCCACTTTTTACCCATCAAGCTATCATAGGATGAACCTTACCTTCTTTATATCGAGTACATTCAGTATCCGGAAGATGAGATTTCCAGGAAGATGTCCATAAAAATACGCAAGTAAATCACGAACGAATGTGAAGTTCAAAGGATAGTAATGAAGAAAAGATGAATATAATTGGAGGATTCTGTCAGCTAGGTCTATGGCATCATTCTCAATAAGCCTATAAATAATCAAGGGGATAATCGGAAGTAAACGTGCTGCGATATCATCAAAATATGTTGGGTGCCTGCAAAAACACAACCTTTATGTAACACTGACAGAAAAACGTAATTAACAAGGTAACACTACATAGCATGCCGAAAAACTTTAACGATCCAAGATATGAAATGCACTTGGCAACACAAGTAATTAGATAAGACTTATAACAGCTAAGTGTATATATCCAGTGAAAAATATACCTTTCCTTCCATGATAAATGATTGCCAAGAGCCTTCTGTAAGTCAATACGCTTAGAGACTCCATTTTGAAGCCAGTGTTCAGGATTACCTCGATTAGAAACATATAGCTTTATTCTCTGTTGAAGCTCTTGTCTTTCCATTAAAGTAACCTGGAAGTTCGTAATGCAACTATTTCAGACTAACAAATAAAACGATATGTCTTAAAAAGTGCATACAAAAATAGAATAATTATATGTCAGAAAAGGATGAAGAATCTCAGCAAACAGCTACAAGAACCTACCACGATACGCAATGCATGGGGATCATCGTCACGGTCTATTAAAGCCAGAAGCAAAATATCTGGAGGCAGCAACTCATGGATCCAGATAAACTTTGCAAGAGTTTCACAGGAATTCGATATAACATCCTAAGATATTGAGCCATCATGACACTATCAGATCCCAATCAATTAGAAAAGCTTATTAAAAAAAAAGAGGACAGGCGCCACATGCTGACGTGCACATAAAACGAATTGACAATGTCAAACCTGCAAGGATTGTCCATGTTGTAGTTCCAACTGATTATTATGGAGAAGGACATCCACCATGGTATATATGTTTGCGGTAACTTCCTCGGGTGAAAATTCTTTGAGTACACGTTCCTGTGTTCAATGGATAGATAATTGATAAAGGCAAGTACATAATCAAAAGTATGAAATGGCCTGGAGTAGGGTGGCAAGTGGGCAGGTCAGGTAACTGGTCAAGCGCGTTCAGGTTGGAATGGACCACTTTTAACGTGAACTGGACTGAAAACGCTTTTTGTCCGGTCATTAATGTTTCTATTAATACATGATCCTTTTAGTATAAGTACTACTACGTACATCGATGAATAAAATGATTTCGGAGATTGTAGATATACAAATAGATTAATAGACTTTGGGATGTTTTAAACCCTGACCCCTTCTGCTTTTAGCTAACTTTTGATTGGACCCATTTAAATCGTTTGAGATATATGAAGAACACAACCCAAATGGATTCACTCATAACCAAAAAATTAAATAAGGGTCGTGAATGCCACCGCCAGTCAGGACATTAAACATTTAAGAAAAACGAGAGCGAGAATGACCATCATACCAAGTTTCCTGTGTTAATGTTCTCAGGGTGTCCATGCATCAGTACCCATGCACCAGCACACAGATATTGGCGGTGTTGAGGAAAACTGCGACTTATATAAGTCATGACATAAGTGGAATCATCTGGTGGTGTGAGGAGTTGTGTACACTGATGGATCACGGTTGCTTCCGCCTGAAAAAGAAATGTCATATTCTTAAAAGCACCTAAACACATCAATCATAAACATCGAATAGCTCGATTTGATAGGGAAAAAATAGCAAACAACGGGTAGCTTCTATAGCCAAAATATGGGACTCCTCATATTAGTATAGATACAATTGTTTTATAATCGAAAATATCATAATGTATGACCTGCTGCCATGCTTGAATTGCTAGGCCCCGCTTGTCTATCCTCCCAGTCAACGCATCACGTAGAACAGCTGGAAAGTAGGAGAGGGTATTCTTGGACCATGTGTGGTCGCTAGTAGCCAGTATTTGTTCTAACATAGTTTGAAGATATAGAAGGTGCTCAGCATCAGAAATGCCACGAGTTTTAATGGTTATAGCAAAAGTCATTACAGCCACACGATTCAATGTTTCTGTGAACTCAGTAGGTCCCTGAAGAAAGTATAAACAAGTTGAAATAAGGTGGTTGATATTATGTATAGTAGAGGTGGCAAAATGGGTGGATTGCCTGGTTACTAGATTGGGTAACGGGTCAACACGGTTTATCTGGTGTGTACAATAGTGAAATATAGTAGTATTATTTTAGGAGGCTGCATGCATTTACACTTTGGGTGACTTTCGACCTAGTTGAGCCATTTGACCCGTTTTCCCTTATATTTTTAAGCCGCATGACCCATTACAGAAATAAAAGGAAAAAGAATATAGCCCAAATCAACCCGTTTTTAAGTACATGGATCAAAATTGCCACCTCTGACTAAAGGGGAAAATGGTACACCGAATGGCCAATATCCCACCTTCACTTCCTTCCTAATGAAAAAGAGTTCTCTTAACGACAAAATTAGATTCAAGCACAGGTTCTCAGCCAATCTAAACATGCGATGTTCCCCACGCTTGCCTTTCAGTGTGGATAGAATTTTGCCAATATCATACATCAATGTCTTGCTCTTCCCTTGGTACCTACATCAGTATTATGGTTATACTTACAAGAACTCACGGGAAGGAGCATCAGTCATGTGTGTAACAATATTTTCATATTTCTTGAAGGGCTTGGTGATATCATCTGAGTAATTAATCGAATATGTAGCTTACAAGTCAAAGCAGGACTAAATAATTATAAGAAACATAATTACTTTGTTCTGTGACATCTTATTTTGTTTTTATCAACAACAGTGTTTAGTTATATGACATAACATGAGTGCGTTATCAAAACGTATATGACTTTAATATGAAGGGAGAAAGAAAAAGGAAACTGTGCCCGACCAGGGATGGACATAAACTCGTGAGCTACCGAGGGTATAGATAAGGCTATATCTTTCTATTATCAAAAGTCTGAAAACTAAATTACAAATTGGTTTGTATATCTCACTATTACCCTGATTCGTAGTCGACTATATCTACCAATTGAAGCACATGTCCACATGCATGTCGATAAACAAGAAATAAACAAATAAATAATTGCTAAGCTGATTAGGCAAGTTAAATGTGAATTGCTGAAGTGTGAATAATTATCAGAGTTGGCAACTAGTCCGAACTACCTGTACAATGAAAATAGCCGGTAGTTGAGAACTTCAAGCACTAATAGGGTAGCTCCTGGTTTATTAAAAGTTTCAGGATTTTTCTGATGCAAATGCTGCAAGACTCATGAGAATTTAAGACACATTAGTTAGAAGAATAGACCACATTAGGTAGAAGAATAGACCTGTGATGAAAACAAAAAACAGGGAAACATGAAGCAGTGGAGGAGATGAGCTTACACTTAAAAGTGAACGGAACAATGAATGAGGTTGAAGAAGCAGCAACCTAGTATATGTTTCTACCATGGCAATGCTAGGTTCATGCTGCATGGATATGCAAAAGCAAAATATCAGAGTATACTCTTATCTAAGTATGTTTCAGGTAGAAATTAAAAGAGGATCTTTATAACATAGTACTAAAGGAGACCCGATTTATTAACGTATTGATGCAAGTCAGAGCTTACCATTCCAGAAAACATTTTATCTTCCAACTGAATAGCCAGTTTCAGACACAGATTAACTGAAAATCCTGATAACAGTGATATTGGCACGGGATTAACCTCCCGCCTCACAGTAACTGTCCCGTTAGCCTGGGAATTTGTTTCTGGTAATTCTGTATACCCGTCACTTGTTAACCAATTCATAACCATCTCGCAAGCAGGTTGTGACATGGTGTAAGACACAGCCCAAAACATCCCAATCGATTTGTCATCCAAATTCATATAATCCATCATGTAGTCCCCTGAAAGTAAGTAATTGGTCAGCAAAAGCGTAATACATGCAGTACTGAATGTGAATGAATATGCATAAGGGCGGGTTGGGTAATGATCAAATGGGTAATTCATTCGTAGAGGTTGGGTTAACTTTTTGTCCAAATATTTTGTTTATATAATATCTAGCATGTCATATACGATTCCATAGATAATACGGAGTATTATTTCAGTAATTATCTAATTTATTGAAAATGTTTTATATGTTAAAATGCAGTTTGATCGACTTTTAGTCTGTTTACTTGCCCCAGTTCCCATTCAAGATAACTTTTTCTTAATTTACCCATATGGCCAATACCTGAAAGAGATCAAACATAAGTCGAATCGACCCATTCATAAGTAATAGGTTTGCAATCTCCAGCGTACAATATACCTTCGCGTACTTCCCTCCACCATAAATCTATTTGCTTTCCTTTACTAAGCTGCTCACTGCTTACAAGCTCTCTGGTTGATGAGTTCAGTGACCATACGCGAAGGGCCTGACAACTGCTTATAAAGTCAAGCAAGATACTTTGGGAACTATTAGGATCCATGCTTGTAGCTTCTTTATGAAATGACAAAACTTTTCTGGTAGTCTCCACCTACAGAAATAAGGGGGCTACTATTACATGTATACTTATATAACATATGGAGTAGATGTTTAAATTTAAATGTACAAAATAACCTTTCTCGAGTCAGTATGTAAAGCATTTAATACAAGCTCGACCCGCATAATCTGCGCAAACAACCATGTGACATGATTTGTCCTAAGAATTTGGTTATCTTCCTCAGCTACACGTGAAACTAACTTGTCCAAAAAATCAACAAAATCCATGCAACCATTTTTCAACAGAAAATATAGTACGTCTGAAAATATAAGCCACTCCTGCCAACAATTTACATCTGCACAAGTATTACAAAAGGTCAACAATTACGTGGAAAGATAAAAAAGAAGCATGTTCAATCTGTTGGAATGCAATGGGCCATTCCTTATTCCTCCTCAATAGGGTACGAGTAGTGGGTGTCTTTTTCCCATTCCACCATAAAAAATGAAAAACTACTCACTATGCAATCCAGTTTTATTTCTTACACTTTATACGATAAGTTTGTTTTAGATAATGTCAGAACTTTGATTAATTATTTCCTAAAAGAATATACTATTATTTCTTTTCATTGAGCTTATAACGAGGTTATAATATGTTTAACTAGTAGTAGTAGTTATAGATAAAAACTTCACTCCTGCTTAATAATGTAAAATGTAGAGTTAAATTATACATGTTCTTTAACAAGATAATGGAATGGCAACGTCTATTCCATTAACTTTCAGTTCCATAATCCTATTCTTTCCAATACTTTGTTATACGAATCGAGACAATCACATATTCAGAGTATAATAATGTGTTGGCTTACCAAAATTTGTAAGTTTCAAGAGTTCAACAATCCTGTCAATTGTTGCCTCACAGAGCATGTCAGAACTAAAGACAGCACCCAGTGGTGTTGGTCCTTGGAAATGGGTTCGGTAACAAGGAGCCACCATAAGCACACGTCGCCACCAATTAGGCGAAGGTGTATTTCTAATGGCATGCTTAATACACCGTAGCGCTCTCTCCCAATCAAGACTTCCTCTCTGAATCGAAAAGGCAATATCCTATATACAGTATTTAAAAAATCTATCAGAATTAATAAGTAAAAGATTCAAAAAGTTATGACTAATCAGAAAATATGATTACCTCCCCATGCAACGGTTCACCAAGCGCACTCGGGTATGTAATAGGAGAGTGTCTTAGGTTAGTAGTTGATTCACCAATCGTATTTACTACAGCCTGATTAAGAATGCGTTGGTTACCGAATGAAGGGCAGTGAAGATGTTGATCCAGCATTTGCATGTATAAGGCCAGCATATCTCGTCTCCTATCTACCTCAAAAATGAGTAACAATAGTTTCCCGTCATCAGGTAAAATTTCTAAAAAATGTAGTCCACTTCTCAATAATTCATAATATGGCACACGACATTTGTCATCATTAACCAACATCTTAACCACATCTAAACACTTGTGTAGCCATTCATATAAGTCCATATCCCGTTTCCATGATTGAATTCCATCCACCTCATTAATCCCATGTTGCTGGGGATTCCAGTTTACCAGCCAGGTCAGCATGTGAAGGAAAATGTCAGAATGAGTACCTGGCTTTAATTTGGCTTCCAAAGCATATAAAATTATCTGGCAAGACAACTTACGCAGACTGCTTATAGCTATACATGATGGTACATTTTCTGCTTGAGCCGGAGATACAATACCAAGAGCTGAAGTCACAGGAGACACCGGATTTGGAGACTGAATACTAAGCGAATTAGGACCCAAAGCTGATGTGGCAGCGACAGCAGGCTGTGGTGAAGTTGTAGATGGTATACCAACTGATAATTCTGCGGAGGTGACGGATGATAGAAGAGATTGTAGAAAGGAATCCCAATGTATGTAACCAATGCTGTACAGACTACGAACAGCAAAAAGTGTAAACTGTGATCTGGGTCGATGACCACTACACTGGATAACCAGAGACGCGAGCACAGATTCAACCGCGTCACGGAATTGTTCATGATCCTGTAAGCATGTCATAAAAAATCCTTGTTTATATTTGAAATACTTTAGAATATAAAAGTAAGGATGCAAAAGCATGACATAAATATGCTACTTTTTGTAGCTCTAAACTTACAGGAAACTGATTCTGAAGCTTTTCAAAATCTGGAAGAAACTGTCCATCACATGGAGGAAGGTCTAGGTTAAGAGCTGTAATTCGCTTTTGTGTCTTGTTTCTGAAATTAGTAACTGACGTTAGTGGCACTAATGATTCAAGTTTGGACTACATAACTTTTCATACGTGACTAGTACTTCTACGAGTCAAACACTAAACTTCAATTCTATATCTAATACTACTGTGGTAGCTAGTTACTGGTGAATCACTAACATGGACTTACGAAAGGCTCATGAGTCACACAACATAAGAGCGACGTGTTTTAAGACAGACTGCCATAGCTTAAAGTATCGTAAACATATAGATACACTGCTCTGACATCCCAAGTCCACAGTAGCAGACTGTATAGATAACTTCCGAGTCAACTATAACTGAAGTAAATAGTTATTAGTAACTCGCTAGCATGAACTTACAACAGGTTCAAAAGCCACTCGACATACGTAAAATAGTTAAATTGGTCCGATAAAACGACATTGAATATCCCATAAATCACTCACTACTACCGTGAGACAAAACATTACATTGCTCCTTTCCAAAGACATTCAATATATGCGTCAGTAGCTTTAGCTGACTAAGACTATATACTACCGAGTATATAGCATTGGTGAAGTTAAATCTCGTTATTATGATAACATACCCACAATGAACCAATGTACTCGATAATGCCAACCGAAATGACTAGTTAAGGTAGCTCTTGAGCAAAGATTCAAGTGGCCAGTACGAAACTCCAAAAAAAATAAAAAAAAAACTCCGGTTGAGGCATCAAAAATGACCTAATAGATAGGAAGTACGTGCAGGTATCCAAAACATGTGAAATGTTCAGGTACACAGACTCTCACTACACCACATGAGACACAGACAAAAGACCCATACCATCTAGTCCACAATACCTCATCCTAAGAAATTTTGACAGCTTGTAATAACATCTGTCCACATATCGCTCATAGTGATCAAATATACAGATTTAGGGTATTGGGGATAGTGAGTTCTAGCAATTGCCTATCAACTTGGTCATATACTTTTTCATATTTTACGCTTCTAATAGTTCAGCATTCCTAGTTATCAATACCACTGCCTTACTGAAACATCTCGCATTCTTTTCCTAACAATTTCAAACAACACATAAGTAGTGAACACTAATCTCTAATAACGTCAGTGTTCGTGGATTAATCATGTGAGATATAAGCGAAACTAAAGCTCTACACTACAGCACATATCATAAACTTCTACTGTTCAAAATAACATATTTACTCAACTCAAAGACAAACATTAAAATTAAAAGTCAAATAATAATAATCGACTTACGGAGGCTCTCGAATCGAATCACCTGACTTATTTCTCCCACTTATCTGCAAATATTAAAACCAATTAATTTAGAATAATTAAAAATGTATGTAAAACAATCAAAATGCATATATTACATACATGATTTGACCTACTAAACTTTTAATTTAATTAAAAATAAATATGGAGTACTTAAAAGTTATTTATCTACAATAATGAAAACGCGAATATAAGACCACAAAATTCAACAATAATAAATAAAACTAAAAAATTTGTTTGGTCAAGTAGCTGTATTAAAATGAAGTAAATCTAAACGCTTCTTATACTCGTGTTTCGACTAGATGATACAAAATCCATAAGGCTAACATCTCATTGCCATGTATGTGTATAGCTTAACGTCATTTACACTTTTAATTACAACTATAGCAAGAAGAAAAAAAACAGTTACTCTGCAACTACGGACAGGTACTACTACTAGTTTGGCCAAACATACCCTTACATTAATTCAACCCAATAAGCATATTACAGATGAAATCCTTATTTATATTTAAATAAAAACAAATAAATAAAACTAATTAATCTATAAGAATCAAACTGCCTACATAAAGGTTGTATTTGGCGACTAGCCTTTTGAACTTCGAGCATTTAGCTTTTAAACTTTGTTTAAACGCTCATATACAAATGTTAATAAAACAAGCGTTTAACATTTAGTTTTAACTCATTTTACACTTCGTAATTACAGCAGCTACACACAGTACGTTACCAAACACTTTTATAAAACAAACAGCATTTCAGCAACTACTAGTATCAAAGCATTTGGCAACATAACTGTATTTGCATTGATAATTTGGGTGTCTTTGGCGCGGAGCATTTGGAACCGGTGAGCATTGTGATCTTTAATGCTCGTTTGGCAAGTAGCTTTATCTAATTTTTCAGAATGCTCATTAACGCTACATGAAGTAGCATTAAGGAGCGTTGATCATTTAGGAGCTGTTTTACACATCATGATTACGCCTATTGCCAAACGGCTCGGCTACTACACTATTGCCAAACACGCCAAAAGTGTAAAATGAAGTATACTTTTCTTCTATTATGGTCTCAAATAGGATCGTTTTAACAAAATCTAAAAGCTAAACGCTCGTCTATATTTTAAATGCTCCTAAATGCTTCAAAAAGTCGTGGCCAAACACAACCTTAAAATAATCACACTCCTACACCCACATTACCAAACGCTTTTATAAAACTAACAGTTATTATGCAACTACTAGTAACAACTACCGCTAGTTTTATCAAATATGACATACACGCTATCATTAGAAAACGTAAAATGACGGAAACGCTAAACGCTACTCTTATTATGTTTCGTGATTAAACAAAACTGGGAAGCTTAACGCACATTGCCTAACAAAAAGCTCCTAAAAGCCGCAACCTAGCACAAGTCGTTGTTTCGTAACATAATTTTAAGAGTGTAAACTGACTGTAACACTAAACGCTTCTTTTATTACCGTTTCGCATATGAGCGTTTAAACAAGCATTACATCCTATAAACGCTAAAAGGCTAAAAACTAAACCTCCTAAAAGCTCGTCGCCAAAGCCTAAATCACATAACGGATCCTAATAAAACTAATAATTCCACATATATCATAACATGTATATAAAATTATTTGGTAACATACCTATAGTGTAATGATAAAGTGTAAACTGACGTAAACGCTAAACACTTCTTTTATTACTGTTTCACATATAAAAAAACGCTAAAAGCTACTGTAAACACTAAACCTCTTATAACCTAGCCTAAATCACGTAACGCAGCCGATAAAACGCATAAATAACAATTAATAAATAAAACTAATAATTCCACTTATATCATAACGCGTATATAAATTTTTTCCGTAACACAGCTATAGAGTAGGAGTAATAAAGTGTAAACCGACGTAAACGCTAAACGCTTCTTTTATTATTGTTTCACATATGCAAAACACTAAACCTCTAATAAGCTAGCCTAAATCATGTGGCGCAACCGATAAAACGCACAAATAAAATTAAATAAAACTAATAATTCCACATACATCATAACGCATTAACGCTTATATAAAAAAATTCCCCTAACACAACTATAGCGTAATAATAAAGTGTAAACTGACATAAACGCTAAACACTTCTTTAATTACCATTTCACAAATGAGCGCTTAAACAAGCATTATAATATCCTAAACGCTAAAAGCTAAAAACTAAACCTCCTAAAAGCTAGTCGCCAAAGCCTAACAAAACGCACTAATAACAATATAAATAAATAAAACTAATAATTCCACATATATGACATACACGCAGCCTAATAGAACGCCAAACACAACCTTTAGTAATCACACTCCTAACCAAACGCTTTTATAAAACAATCAGTTATTATGTAACAACTACCGCTAGTTTTGTCAAATATGACATAGACGCTATCATTAGAAAGCGTAAAACGACGTAAACGCTAAACGCTGTTTCGCATATAAACAAACGCTAAAAGCTACTGTAAACACTAAACCTCTTATTACCTAGCCTAAATCACGTAACGCAGCCTAATAAAACGCACTAATAACAAATAAATAAATAAATAAAACTAATAATTCCACATATATCATTACGCGTATATAATTTCATCCGTAACACAGCTATAGAGAGGAGTAATAAAGTGTAAACTGACATAAACGCTAAACACTTTTTTTATTACTGTTCCGCATATAAACAAACGCTAAAAGCTACTGTAAACACTAAACCTCTTATAAGCTAGCCTAAATCACGTAACTCAACCGATAAAATGCAGTAATAACAAATAATTACAAAAACTAATAATTCCACATATATCATAATGCGTATATATTTTTTTTCCGTAACACAGCTAAAGTGTAGACTGTCGTAAACGCTAAACGCTTCTTTTATTACTGTTTCGCTAATAAACAAACGCTAAAAGCTACTGTAAACGCTAAACGCTTCTTTTATTACTGTTTCACATATAAACAAACGGTAAAAGCT
The DNA here is from genome assembly GCA_025667525.1 of Glebionis coronaria. Classification (NCBI taxonomy): domain Eukaryota; kingdom Viridiplantae; phylum Streptophyta; class Magnoliopsida; order Asterales; family Asteraceae; genus Glebionis; species Glebionis coronaria. Next base: position 575,171,955 of record CM046879.1, on the reverse strand, counting down.
ACTGTAAACGCTAAACGCTTCTTTTATTACTGTTTCACATATAAACAAACGCTAAAAGCTACTGTAAACGCTAAACGCTTCTTTTATTACTGTTTCACAAATAAACAAACGCTAAAAGCTACTGTAAACGCTAAACGCTTCTTTTATTACTGTTTCGCTAATAAACAAACGCTAAAAGCTACTGTAAACGCTAAACGCTTCTTTTATTACTGTTTCACATATAAACAAACGCTAAAAGCTACTGTAAAAACTAAACCTCTTATAAGCTCGTCGCCAAAGCCTAAATCACGTAACGCGGCCTAATAAACCGCACAAATAACAAATTAATAAATAAAAGTAATAATTCGACACATGTTATATAAAACATGACGTAACTAAAACTATTAAACGTGAAATGAACAGTAACGTACACCGAGATAGAGGTTAAAGAGGTCAGTAACGGCCGGTCGGACCGGATGAGAGTGAACCGGTTGAGAAGAGGTGGACCGGTTGTGGTGGTTTTGGTGGTGGTTGTTATGATCGGTACTGTTGTTAGTTGTTGACATTCTGTTAGCGGTTAACGGTGACGGTTATGGAGGTTGAGAAATAAAAGGAATTGCATCGAAATGATTTTGTGAATTGGATTGTGAGGGAGAGTCGCCGGTTTGATTTTTGTTTTATAGGTGAGTCTTTCTTTATTTTGTTTCTTTCAGGGGCCAGGGGGTGTTGTCTTATTTATACTCGACCCATGCCTTGGTGATACTTTATTTGTGATTTTTATTTTGGTTACTTAGGCTATTTAGCTTAAACTGATAATGTAAGTTGTTTAATAAAAAGTTATTAATTTTAATAAAAGTGTTTGATATATTAGCTGTTAATTTTAAAAGTTAAGATGTAAAATGATTAAAAAGTATATATTTAAATAAACTAGCATCGTACTCGCGCAATGCAGCGGCTAGTACCTGATAACTATTTTTTTAGCGAATAAATATTAAAATTTTACTAAGGTTCAAATTAAAGTTAAAGAAGTAAAAAAATTAAATTAACTTAAATAAACTCAATTAAAATGAAAAGACTAAAATTTAATAAAATTGTATCAAAATGGATGTTGAATTAAAAAGCATGAAATTTTAGAAAATATAATAAAATTAAATTATAAAAAAAAATATCAAAGATATTTCAATTTAAAGATAAAAGTTTTTTTGAATTGTTTGTTACTAAGGTTGTTACAAAAGTTTGTTATAAAAACATATGGATGGATGAGATCAATTTTACAAAATATGATCTAAGGGTTTAAATTTAACCTTCATATCTTAATTTTTGGTTTGGAGTTAGGTTTGGAAATTTTAGGTTTGGGATTAAGATTGGAGTTAAGATCGTAGTTAGTTTCTTTATATAATAGTATAGATATAGATTATAATATGTTAGAGGTTATATTAGTAATTTATAGCTTTAACAGCTTTTGACAAATTAAAAAGTTGTATGAATCGGTTTTTTATTTAAAAGATACTTGTTTAAAATAAAAAACTAACAGCTCTAAAAAAATGTTGTGCTAAACAAAGTTAATAAATTATTTTCTTTAAAACTAATAGCTCTAAAAAATTTAAAAAAAACTCTTACCAAACGGACCCTTAGAGTCGTCGCCGCCTCGCAAGTGTACTTTCGTGTCCGCCGTCAAATATTTTATCATGCAATACAACAGTGAATATTTGATGTCGGGATTTAGATTAAATAAATGTTACATATTTACTCATCGAGTTTGTATTTAAATTAATATTGAATTATAAAAAATAAAATCAAAATAAATTTAATAAAAAATATATATATATAAAAATAAATGTTGAGTTAAAAATTATACAAATTTTTAAAAAAAATGATAAAATTAGAATATAAAAGAATTGACAAAAATATATTTTAATTTCAATTAAAAATAATTTTTAATGAGTTCTTAATAAATGTTGCTATATCATGATATATAATATGAGGTTGGCATAAACAACCTACTTAATTTAGTAAATAAAAATGTCTTAAAGTTTAGTCTTTCATTTTAGTGATACTCCAAAATCTATACTACACATTAAAAGAAAATATTTACTATTATTTTTAAAATCAACTTACAACACTATATACATAATATACAATTATATAAACATAACTAAAAACTAATTAATACATAATTTGATACTCATATTAAAACTAAATAATACATGATATTAAAACTAATTAATATATAATTTAATACTCATATTAAAATTAGTTAATATATGCTAATTAATATAAACTTAAACATAAAAACAATTAATACAAATTAATATATAACTAATACACCTCATTACTTATAAATACAATTATATATTCACATTATACAACAATTAAAAGCATATATCAACAAATTCATACATATGTTGTCTACCTAAAATGATGATGTACATAGTTTTGAATATTGAACATGACAACAGTTTAACTGGGAATCGGAGTCACAGTCGGTTCAACTAGCCAATAAAAGACGTCAAGAGGCGAACCGGAGAGGACCCGTTGAAACTGATAAACTAAGACACTGTTACATTAACGTGTACTACTTTTTTTAAACGACGTACTACGTATAAAATAGATTTCACGCACTCTCTCTCTAAAATTTTGAGTAGTATAATGTTGGTATAAATCTTTACAAGACAAAAATTTTATTAATTTATATTTATATTAATTGATTGGCAATACACACAAAATAAATACATATTAATATATAACGTGTATAAATTATTAGTGCTATAAATTATAATTTTTTACATACAATTCTTTAATTGTTCATTATTGTAAGTTTAATATCAAAGTTGTGTCTGATTTTGAACCATTCAATTTTTTTATAAATTTGCATACTCGAATACATATATCGTCTATGTATGTATTTTAATACAAATTTAGTGAAATGATCATTTTGCTAACTAATTCAATTAAATCGTATATAACAAAGTAGAAAGATTTTATTATGATGTATGAAAACGTGTAAACATATAATTTACATATATTTTTTATATTTACACGTTATATAATATCGTGACAAATATTACACAACTTAGCAAATACATTTCAACATCAATCATCACAATCTTGTAATATTATTTTTATGAAATGGTATATACTTAAAATTATTCAAACTTAAATTTATCATTATTATTCATAATATATAATCATAAAACGTTGCGCTCGCAAAATTTTAGTTTCATGTAACCGCAACCACAACGCGCGAATACCTACTAGTGCTTTATAAATTATTATAGATATCTCCAAAAACTTAAGTAATACGATTTGACAAGCTTTTGATATAAATATTTACAACGCAAAAACTTCATAATTTATATTATGTTTTAGTTGGTGAACAACACATATTAATTGACAAAATATGTTTTGGAGTGGGGTTGAGAACTCTCATAAAATCAGTTGGGTATCATGGTCCACTGTTTTAGCTTCAAAAGAAAAGGGGGGTCTCGGCGTTGGATCGTTAAGGGCTCATAACTATGCCTTTCTCTTAAAATGGTGGTGGAAGCTTAATGATGGTAACCCTGACTGCCTTTGGAAGCATATTATTAATGAGATTCATCGCCTCCGTTTTAAACCCATATCCCAAATCTCTAATCCTAATCTTGCTGGTACCTGGAACAACATTGCGAAGGTGCGTGAAGACTTATCTGCAGTTGGGGTCAATTATAGCGATGTATTTTCCATTGATGTTGGTAACGGAAATAATCTCTTATTTTGGAAGGATTTCTGGCTTGACGAATCGTCCTTGTCATCTAGATTCCCCTCCTTATTCTCCATTGAATCAAATCAGGATTGTCTCATCAAGGATAGGATATCTACCTCAGGATATCAATGGAGTTGGAATTCAGGTTTCAACAACCCTACGGTGATCAACGAATTTCGCGACCTTCTTCACCTCATTGCTTCTCTTAATTTGAAACACACCCCAGATAAGTTGAAATGTAAACTATCGTCTGATGGTTTGTTCACGGTGCATCAAGCGAGAAGTCTTATTGAGGACAAATTATCCATCGCTATCGATTTGGGCTTTTCGCCTTGGATTAGATATGCTCCTTTAAAAGTCTGCTGTTTCGCTTGGAGGGTAGGTCTCGGGCGTATCCCTGTTATTAAAAACTTACGTGATAGGGGAGTTCATATGGATAATGCCAACTGTAAGGTATGTGGTTCCACTGAGGAGGATGTCGATCATGCGATTATTCTATGTCCTAGGGCCCTTAACACATGGAAGTGGATTTTTAAATGGTGCAACATCCCACCTCCTACACTTTCTACAGCCAAAGGTCTCCTGGAGTTAGGCACTAATTGGGGTAATTGCACCACAAAAAGGAAAGTTTTTCTCACCATTCTACTTGGCACAATGTGGAGCATATGGAAGGCGAGGAACGATTATACCTTTAACAAGATTGATAATCCATTCACGGTGATAGCAGAAGACGTTATTTCATCTACGTTCTTATGGATAAAACATAGGAGTAATATTCCTTGTAATTGGATAGACTGGCAGTGTAATCCTTTATCTATTTCGGTGTAATTTGTTTGCTACTTTCCTGCCCTCTCTTAGCTTCTTGCTAGTTGAGGTGCTTAATAATATTTGCCGTTTCAAAAAAAAAAAAAAATTGACAAAATAAATACTATCAATTAATATGCAATATGAACAAATAATTAATGATATATAAATTAAATACTACTATCATTTAATATGCAATATGAACACATAATTAATTAATGATATATAAGGTATTCATTAATGTAAATTAAATGTCTAACTTTGTGTTTGATTATGAACATTCAAGTTTTTTGAAATATGCATAATCGAAAAACATACATAATGTATGTATATATTTTGATATAAAAGTAGTGGAGTTTTTAATTATTTTGCTAATAAATTCGGTTGAATCATGCATGTCAAAGTATAAGGATTGTAAGATGATTTATGTTGTATGCAAATATGTAAATATATAAACTACGAAGATTGTCAATGTTTACAAGTTATATAATATTATAACGAATGTTACACAAGTTAGAAGATAAGTTTCATCATCAATGATTACAGTCTCATAGTACTATTTATTTTTGTACCGTAATGCACATATACTTGACATTTTAGTATACAATAGTGTAATAAAGTTATTTCTCAAAGTTCTTGCTATAGTGTAGTTATTATTACAAAAAACATGTAATAAAAAAGGGAGTTGATTTGCACACTCCCTTAATTGATTGGGACACTCAAAAATATCATGTATAGACATTTATACCCTTGTAGAGTGGACATGAGTAAACAAGACATAAGGACATATATGTCAAGACACATTCATTTTAGAGTGTCCCAATCAATTAAGGGAGTGTGCAAATCAATTCCCAATAAAAAAGCATAGCTCTTGTTATTTTCTGATTACTTGAGATCACAACGCGCAAATACACTACTATCAGTGGCGGAGCTTAGTGGGGACCAAAGAAGGTTGTGTCTCCCCTCACAATTTGGATTCTTATGCTAAAATAGCTGACTTTCTTTGTTGCGTAAACAAAGCTTGTAGCGTGAACTTTTGATTTGGCCCTTCTAGATTTGATAATATGCATTTTGGCCCTCCTAAAAAATAATTTGAAGCTCCACCACTGCCTACTATTCTTTTATAAAATCAATAATATCTAATTTCATATTCACGAAAGTTAAATGTTGCTTTTATTTAAAGACAACTATTTTTCCTTAAAATATGTTAATTAAGACATGCTTCGAAACATGCTCCGCATTTTTCGCTAATATAACCAATGAAGTGTGAATTAAATTTGCGTGTGCGAAAATATAAAAAGTTGTTAATGATTTTGAATAAATTAAAGATTTTATTTAAATATTATACATTGTCTTAACAAAAATCTTAAGAGCTGCTTTTAGCGAAAGCTATTTTTATTTATCCCAAATCTCTTTTGCAAGAAGTGAGGTATTGAACATTGTGATTGTGTTTGTCTCATTACACAGCTCACCACCAAATATATGTTACACTTAGATGATTCTAGAATATGGGTTAGGCCCGCAATACAAAGCTATGACCAAAGATATACATATGCCGTCTAATACGCCCCCGCAGGTCGAGCGGGAGGAGGCCGGACGCTCAAACTAGATCGGAAGTCCTCAAACAAAACCGAAGGAAGCCCTTTGGTGAAGATATCAGCGTACTGGTAACGAGATGGAACATGTAGAACGCGAATCGGGTTAACAGACATATAAATAGCACTCACGTTGTCACAATATACGAGAGTGGCAGTTGATAAAGGACAATGGAGCTCACAGAGAAGATTATGGAGCCATGTTGTTTCCGCTACAACGTTAGCAACACCTCGATATTCAGCTTCGGCACTGGAGCGAGAGAGAGTGTGTTGTCGTTTAGACGACCAAGATAATAAATTTTCTGCCAAAAAGACACAATAACCGGAAGTAGACCGTCGTGTAGATGGACACCCTGCCCAGTCAACATCAGTATATCCAACCAGAGAAGTAGTAGTGGAAGCATATAAATGGAGACCAAAATCTAATGTGCCCTGAACATAGCGCAAAATTCGTTTGAGAGCTGCTAAATGTGGCTCCCGTGGATCATGCATGTAAAGAAAAACCTTTTGCACAACATAGGATAAATCAGGACGAGTAAACGTGAGATACTGTAGGCCACCTGCAAGGCTGCGATACAAAGTAGGATCCTGAACTGGAACACCTTCCGGACCTAGTTTTGATTCAGTGTCCACTGGAGTCCGAGAGGGGTTACAATTAGTCATGTGAGCTCGCTCAATAAGCTGGAGAGCATACTTCTTCTCATATAAGAACAAGCTTGTAGAATGACGACTAGCAGAGATACCAAGAAAATAATTAAGAGCCCCAAGATCTGTCATCTCAAACTCACTATATAGAGAACCAATAATCTGCTGAAGAAGAGCAGTGAAGGAGGCTGTAAGAATAATATCATACACATAGATGAGTATATAGGCAACCTTTGAACCCTGTCGATAAACAAAGAGTGAAGAATCACATCGACTATGGTAAAAACCAACTCTCGTGGCATAACCTGCAAACCGCTGAAACCAAGCACGAGGTGCCTGCTTTAAGCCATATAGAGATCTTTGCAAAAGACAAACATGGTGAGGGTAGCGAGATTCAACGAACCCGGGAGGCTGGTGCATATACACCGTCTCAGATAGGTCACCGTTAAGAAATGCATTCTTAACATCAAGCTGGTGAATAGGCCACTTGTAAGATACAACAAGGCTAAAAATAGTGCAGATGGTGGCCGGTTTGACAACCGGGCTAAACGTCTCATCACAATCAACACCAAGTTGTTGACTACTATTGTTAGCAACCAAACGAGCCTTATATCGGCTTAAAGTTCCGTCTACATGAAACTTGTGCTTAAATAACCACATGCGGCGAACCAAATTAACATCTGACGGCCTTGGTACAAGAATCCAAGTACCATTTTTTACTAACGCATTATACTCATTATACATAGCATTACGCCACTCAGGGTTTTGTAACTCAAGAAAGGGCGATTTTGGAAGAGGTGAAATAGGTGATGTGTGGATGGAGTATCGAATGTTTGGTTTGACAATACCTGATTGAGATCGTGTGGTCATGGTGTGAGTACGGGGTGGGTCGGTGGTTGTTTGATTATGGATGGTGTGAGTAGCAGGAGGCGGGCCGGTAGTGGACTGAAGAGGGGTTGGATCAAATAAAGGAGGAGGTAACGGGCTGATTGAATTTGAGCCATGGGAGTGAGTATGGGTTGTATGATTTAGAGATATGGGGAGAGTGGGGGTGAACCGTGGGGATGGGCTGGCGTGGTTGGGCCGATGTTGGTTGGTTGTGTATTATGAGGAGTGGTTCTATTATGGTAGTCAGATGCGAGGGAGTTTAAGAGAGGGGATGGTTGTGTATCGAGAAAGGTATATGAGGGTGGGGAGGTTGGGGTCAAGGATTTGTAGGGAAATTGGGTTTTGTCAAATGTGACATGTCGAGATAGGATAATTTTGTTTGTCTCGAGGTCTAGGCACCTAAAGCCGCGATGATAGGCGGGATAGCCTAAAAATATGCAGGGAGTGGCTCGTGGTGCAAGTTTATGAGGGGAGTGTAGGTGAGGGTAGCATAAGCATCCAAATATGCGGAGACGGGAGTAGTCGGGTAGTTTGTTGAATAGTCGAGTGTAAGGTATGTCGTTGTTGATTGTCGTGGAGGGGAGAAGGTTTAGAAGATATGTGGCCATATGGAGGGCTTCGACCCAAATGGTAGGGGGTAGGTGTGCTTGAAATAGGCGAGTACGGATGATGTTGCTGGTTGTTCGGATCATACGCTCCGCCTTGCCATTTTGTTGGGAAGTTTTTGGGCATGAGAATCGAAATTGGATGCAATTGTTGGCAAAAAGGGTGTGTATTTGGTTATTATCGAACTCACCACCATGATCACATTGGAACGTTTTAATGTCACATTTAAATTGATTTTTAACATACTTTTGAAAATGCAAAAATTTGGCAAACATGTCAGATTTAGAACGAAGAGGATAAATCCAAAGATAATGGGAGTAATGATCAAGGAATAGAACGTAATATTTAAAACCACTAGAGCTAACAATAAGAGATGTCCATAAATCAGAATGAATAATATCAAAACAATGTTCAACAATACAATCGGAGCTATGAAAAGGAAGTTTCACATGTTTGCCAAGCTGACAAGCATGGCAAATATGTTTAGACTTAGTTTTATTACACGAAATAAAATTACGAGAAGCAAGTGAACGTAGCACTTCATCACCCGGATGACCAAGGCGTTGATGCCACGTGGATGAGCTTGTAGACACGAAAGCGGTAGGGATATTTGACGCCTTGGTAACTGGATAGAGATCATCCGAGCTGTCACATCGGAGGAGGATATGGCGAGTCAAGAAATCCTTCACAAAAAAACCAAAGGCGTCAAATTCAATAGTACAATTATTGTCTCGAGTAAATTGACGATTGGAAATAAGATTTTTAATTATATTGGGGGTGACAAGGACATTATTAAGATGGAGGGGACGATGAATGGAAGGAATAATGCTATGGTTGGTGTTTTTAACGGGGATGGAATTACCATTACCGACATAAACAGATGGATATAAGCGTTTGTAAAAAATAGTACCTAAATTACTTGTATTAAAATTTAAGTGAGATGAAGCACCTGTGTCCATATGCCAAGTTGGGTCCTGTAGTGTCATGGTACTAAACGTACTTGGAAGACTAGTCGCTTGAGACCCGTGTTGTACCGGAGCTGGTCCAAGAATTCCCGAGCTAGAATATGGCTGTTGTGAACTCACGTACTGTTGTGGGGTAACAAACTGCCCATGGGTCGGCTGTGGTTGGTGGACCAGGCCATACTGAGTCGGACGGGGATGGCTGGTGGGCTGAGGAGGGCTGGGTTGCTGGTTGTGGCGGCCTATGCGAGAGGAGTAGTAACCAGGTGGAGTGGAAGTGGCCCATGAAGGGCGGGCTTGGGCCTGAAGACCATTCCAACGTTGTTTGTTTCTGCCTTCAGTAGCACTGTTGGAACGAGTGGTTAAACCAATCATGTTCCTATGATCATGAATATACTTACATCTATCACTAAACTTGCACGCCCCTTTATTAAAATGATTGCAAAGTTACGAAAGAGTTGATTGTTGATTCGTGTTGCCCTTTTGATTGGAGGGACTACTTGTTAGGAGAACGGTGGGGGAAGAAGAACTACCTTCAAAACTGTTGGTGATGCCGGATTCTTCGTGAAAGAAGGATTCTTTTAAAAGTAACATGTTGCGAACAGCTTCAAATGTGGGGAGTGGCTCCCTATGTCGGATGATTTCAACGAGAGTAGCAAAACGGGAATCAAGGCCATTAACCGCATATATGACCAAGTTCTTCTCGCTTACATTACAATCGAGGTTTTTGAGACGATTTGCCATGGATTGGATTTTAGTACAATACTCGTTTATCGTCATCTTGCCAATCTTGATAGAACGAAGCTCATTATCAAGACTAATTGCTCGAGCATCCTTGTTATCATTAAAGAGATTTTTGACATGATCCCATAATGCTTTTGCATTACCCGGTGTGGTAATGACTTGTTCTTGAAGGGAGTCACATAAGGATCCAAGGATCCACATCTTGATGAGATCATCAAGTTGACACCACTCCGCACTAGTAGAGGCGGTTTCAGTTTCTACATGAGATTTAAGGCCAAGAATGCCAAGATGAATAAGGGAGAAAGAGCTCCAAGAATTGTAGTTGTGTTTTTCAAGGTCCAATTTAATGAGAACCTTGTTTGATATGCTAAAGGGGATGATTTTGTCGGTGTTAGATAGTGGTGGCGGTGGTGTATCTTTAACAACCATGATGGCAGAATGTATTTGTTATTTTGGTTTGGAAAAGACGTGGTGGGGTTGGGGAGGGAGGGAGAAGAAGTCGTAGGTTAAGGAGAAAAATTAGGGGATAAAGACTGGCTGTGATACGATATTGAATATTGTGATTGTGCTTGTCTCATTACAGAGCTCACCACCAAATATACGTTACACTTAGATGATTTTAGAATATAGGCTAAGCCCGCAATACAAAGCTATGACCAAAGATATACATATGTCGTCTAATAGTGAGGATGATGCGTGTATCTTTGATAAAAAAATCAATTATTTTACGTTATTCAAGTTATTGCAACTTTGTCAATGCAAATGTTGACAAGGTACACATGGGCTTAACGTTGAACCAAATTATACAACTTCCATTTCTGACAAATTTCGGATATCAGGCCCAATATCCAATTCTTTAGAAATGCAATAATATATGAGGTTATGAACGTCTATGTATCACCCAACATTTCAAATGTGTCTCGTTTATGACCGGGTGCAGTGATGATGAAAATCGACATTTTATGCGAGAGGAGATGTGGATTTGAAGTTTTTGAAGATACACGAAGTGCTAGTCAGGCAAAAAAAATAATTCACAAAACGTAAAGTAATTTGCCTCTCTTAGCCCGAAGGAAATGGGTAATAAAACACACGAGTGACTTTTATGTGGCAAAAGCTATTTTATAAACCTTACAACAAGTCACGCGTGGGTTTTACTTTTAAAACTCACCGGTGGTCACTTCCTCACACCTTTTGGTTTGTGTGATAATTTTTCTTTTTTATTAAAATGTGAGTATATTAAGGTATTTAGTGGGATATATTTTATATAAAGTTGGATGAGGTGGGATGAGTTTTTTTTTCCTTATTCCTATGATGAGATGAGTTTTTGTGAGTTATGAAAAAAGCTAAGATGACGTTAAAATTTTGAGGTGACACTCCTTTTAGCCTTATGTAGCATATTATATTTTTTTAACTTTTTCTTCTTGCTTACAGACGTAAGAGGAAAATTCAAATGCTTCTTTTCTTTTTACTCTCATTCTCTGCAACATAAAAGTAAAAGATAATCACATTTTCTCTTTGGGTGCTATTATATGTATCCTTCCTAGTCCACCTTAAAATGACAAAAAGTATATTATTTGTGTACTTTTTGTCCCCTTGTCATTTTTTGAACAGTGTTTTTATCAGTTTTTTTTTCGTATTTTTGTCAGTCTAACAGTTTTGACCTGTTAAACTTTATTTTTTCATTCTGTATTTTACGTTTCACAGTTTTATAACAAAACCAAAATTATAAAAAAAAAAAAAAAAAAAATTCAAAATACAGAGAAGGTACGTATAGAATTTTAGGGGGTCTATATAACCTTGTGCTTTCTCTTTTTGTTTGCAGACAAAAGTAGGAAGAAGCAATTTTTAGAAAGAAAAAAAAAGACAAACAATCGCGCACGAACATTGTTATAGTATACATCGACCACGAGTAGAAGCTCAATAAAAACGCATTTTTAAATGTCCTTTTCGTTTGCTGACAAAAGTGAAGAGAAACAATTTTTAGGAAGAAAAAACAAACAATCACGCTTGAACATTGTTAGTATACATCGATCACGACTCACGAGTAAAGCTCGATAAAAAGGTATTTTTACACCCTTTTGGTTTGCAGTTAAAAATGAAAAGAAACGATTTTTGTAAAGAAAATAAATAAATAATCATCCATGAATATTGTTATAGTATACAACCAGGGGCGAACGCATGTGTTAGCTATGGGGTGGCGGCGCCCCCATTGCTCGACTAAAAAGACAAGATTATAATGTAATTTTTCTTTAATTTTAACAGTTTTTTTAATGCCCTCCACTAAAAACGTAAATTACCCCCCACTCACACATTAAATTCCGACATTTAACACTCTAAAACATAAAAATATTTTATTTTTAAGTTAAAATACCTGATTTTTTATTCGAATTTTAATTTTTTTCCTACTATTGTCAAATTTTTTTTTTGCCCCCACTATCAAATATTCTGCGTCCGCGACTGTATACAACTATACATCAATCACGAGTTAAAGCTAAACAAACAAAAAGATTTGATGGTGCATAACTGCATACTACCAAAGCAAACTGAAATACGTTAATTTGTAAGTGTGTTGTGTGTAGGGTTGTCGGAAAAGTTGACCCGACCCGAATCCGACCCGAACCCGACCCGAACCCAAACCTGAATAAGCCTATTCGGGTCGGGTCACTCGGGTTTAAAAATATATTCGGGTCAATTCGGGTTGACCCGAATTGACCCGAGTTCTAATTGGCCTCGGGTTCGGGTTAATATTTTTTAGCCTTGACCCGTATTGACCCGAATCCGAGCAACCCGACTTGACCCGAGTTTTTTAACACATTTTACATTGAAAATCTACTCAAATAATCCAATTTTTATTTTTTTTACTCATACCCGGGTTGACCCGAACCCGAGTTGACACGACCTAAATTAACCCGACCCGAGTTGACCCGAACCCGGTGGACTTGACCCGATTCCCACCCCTAGTTGTGTGGGTACGTGTTTAAGTAAGGTCGGAACTTTTTAATGGTCGAAAGGTTGTGCTCCTCCAAAAATTCCGATTTTATATTTATATTATTATTATTTTTTTAATATATTTTATATTCTTTTAATAAAAATAATTAAGCATAGTGTATTTCATTTAAATAAATATTTTTCAAATTACTATTTTTTAATAAAAAAGTAAAAAAGGTTCAAATTTAATCCATGTGGTTATAATGTGACGTATTATGTAAGTAAATGCAACATAGTTGGTAACCTTGTGTACGTGGATAATCCCACATTCGAGACCTTCGCACATCAAAGTTCATATTTTTTGAACCTCCAAATATTTTATCCTTGTGATAGTGAATATTTGATTGAAAGTAGTTAAACATTTAAAGGTTGTTTACTTAAATAATCGAGTTATTTTTATTAATAATTATAATTTATATATTAGGAGAAGTTAAACGGATAAAAAGCTATGCCGCTACCCTTTTTTGTATAGCAAAACCAATGATGTTTACTTTATTTTAAGAAGAGTTGTAAGCTAAGATCTTTTTCAAAAGAAAAAGTTCACACTTATACAAAAGAGACACCTGTGAATTTCTTGACCGACCCGTCAGATGGAAGATCCACACTGAAACCCGCTGATGTTTTGATTTTTGGATTGGTTGGAGGTAAACATGCGTGCATTGATTTGACAGGGGTTTCTCCTCTCGTGGGGCTAGGCAGTCGAGATTTTACAGCGGGTTAGGCTGCTATAAAAGCGGTCTCGTGCAAAGTGACTAAACACGAGAAAACATGTGTTGAAAATCAACACGTGTTTATTCCTTTCGCGTTTGATACATTTGGTTTCCTTGCACCTGAGGCGGTGGAGCTACTTACGAGAATACAACGTGTTATGAATACTAATGTTTTGACTCCTAAATCCACAAACGTTGTATTTAATAGACTTGGTTTTGCTATACAAAAAGGCTAGCGACGCAGCCTATTGCCTGTTTGCCTTCTCCTAATATGTAAATCTAATATTTGATCAGAGTGGTACATTTGTGATTTTCATTGTAAAAAAATTAAAAGACTAATATAATACAGTATCAATTAAAAAAATAAACAAACCCTTTAACTACTGACGACAGAAAATAAAGGACCAAAATTGTTTAAAATGTATACTTTAGGTACCAAACTTGTGAATCTATACTGTTTACAGTGGACCGCGATACATCCGAACAAAATGTATTCAAAATGAAAACAACTATTCGTAATACCAACCGTAGGATCTCTGTCTCTGACACCTTTGCTTCCACTTTGGTTTCTACGTGACAACTCAGCAAGTTGGGCCACCCTCAGTCCCACGCCCTTTCTTTTGTCTTTTACAACTTCAACTCTATTTTTTAGTAGGAATGATAAATACCAATGTTTTGAAACCCGGGTCGACCTAGTCGGGTCAATCGATTAGTCCGGTTTCAGCCAAAAAAAAGGTCATGTTAATCTGAGTTACATATTTTCAAAACCCGGGTCGATTCGTCGGGTTTGAAGTAACCTGGGTCAACCCGGTTCTTGAGACCCAGTCACGTTTTGATTTTTTCGAGTTTTTTAAAAAAATATATGTAAATTTTACGTATTTGAGACGAAATTTATTTTTACATATTATATCGGTTAGTAAACAGTTTATATATTCAATATTCGAGAGTTTTAATAGTTTTTTTACATAACTTTTGTTAATTATTAAAAATATATAAAAAAATTTTTTTTTTTACAAAACCGGGTTAACCCGAGTTGACCCGAACCCGGTACTCAATCGAGTCGATTTAAAAACCGAGTTTTAAAACATTAATAAATACTCCTATTATATCTTACTCTCTTCGAGCCATTTTTATTGTGTATTTTTCTATTTTCAAACGTCTTAAAATAATTATTCATATTAAAAATAGATAAAAAAAAAGTTTGATCAAATTTACTATACTATCTTTTAGAATATTAGTAGTATTTAATTATATAAGTGTAAAAGGTAAGCGAGTAACAAGTTGCGTCGCAAGCCCTTTTTGAATTGCAAAGTTATTTTTATTGAAAACCACATCTGTGAATTTATGTGCCATAACGTTTTGTTCATAACGCGCTGAATTCTCTTCAGAAGCTCCACCGCTTCAGGTGCAAAAAAAACCGAAAATATCAAATACAAAAGGAATAAACATGTGTTGATTATAAAATTATTATTATAAAATTAAAAAAAATGTTTAATCTATTAAGTATAAAGTCAAACTTTCATTTTTTAAAAAGTAAGAAAGAAAAAACTATGATATAAATGCATATATTTTTTTTAATGTGTGTTTTTGGTCGGAGATAATAATTTTGGGACGGAAAAGTACTACTTTCCTATTAGCCACATCAAATCAAAACATATGTATTTGACTAATTTTCTTTTTTAATTTCATCCATTTATTAATTCGTTTGTCACAATCATACAAATAAGAAAATATGTAGACATATCAAGTAGATTAATCCGATTTAATAATCTTTCATTAGTACTCGCTCGCAATGTTTTGACATTATCATGTTATGGAGGAAAAACACAAAAGAGAGGAAGAGGAAAAGAAGAGTTTTCATACCCAATTTCCTTAGTAGGAGAAGTGATTGGATTTGGGGTGTTCTCGGTGAATTTGGGTAAAGAAGAATTGGAGAAAATGGTGGTGAATCAAGACTTTCATTTGGTGAGTAAGACATTTTTGCTTTGTGATGGAAGAGATGTAAAATTGTGTAGGGTTATGTAGAGAAAGCCTTAGATATTTTAGGAATGATCAAAAGGTAGAAACTAATATTCTAGAAAATATTTGAATAATTAGGGTGGTTAAAAAAAAGAGGTTTGAGAAGAAACGAATTGAAGGCTTTCTGACCGCGGCTCAATAAAGATTGTTAGCTCTATATTTTATATAGTCGAACAAGAATGTAATAAGTCATCTTAGTCGTTAAAGGTCTTGTTTAGTAATAGGTTAGTCGGGATAACTGAGTTAGGACTTAAGCTAATATTGTATAAGTTAGGGGCTCTAAGCCCAAGTCAAGCCAAGCTCGACCCAAGGAAACAAGCTCATGAGCCCACCAAGCTCATGGGTATATAAACCCTCTTCCATATGTGGAAGTGGGTGTTGGTTCATTTTACTTTCTCTCTAGTAAACATTAACCTTCCATTATTCTCTCTACTTTCTCTCTCTAACTTTCTTCTCTTTCTCTATCTAGAATCTTGTGTTATGGATTGATTTGGGATTAACATTTGGTATCAAGAGCCTATAATGGATAGGTGATTAAAGATTTGTGGTGTGTTTTTCATTAATCTCGTGAGTTTTGATAGATTTCTACTCTAGTTCCAAAAAAAATTCGTGTTTTTGTTATTCCAAGTGATCCACATATCTCCTACATAGTTGTGGTAGGGATTTGGATGCTTTGGGTTGGTCACAATCACAAATTTCTATGCAAAAAAACTCATTTTTTCTGCAAAAGTACGGAACAGTAACTCATATTGCGAAATCATTCCTTCGCAATACGTGAGGGTTTTCATATTGCGAAGTTCATCTCTTCGCAATACGTGAGGGTTTAATTATTGCGAAGATTGATCTTTGTTATTGCGAAAAGTGCCATTTTGCTTGATATTGCGAAGAATCCAATTCAGTATTGCGAAGAACCCATTTTTTGGTATTGCGAGGTTTGAGCCTATTGTACATTGCGAATATTTTGTTTCGCACATTGCGAAGAGTTGATAATTGAGGTATTGCGAAGTTTGGCTTTGTAAACATTGTGAAGTTTAGCAGTCTTGAGCATTGCGAAGACTAGTATAGTCAGACATTGCGAGATCCGAAAAGTGTTGACATTGCGAAAAGTGTTGGATATTGCGAAAAGTTGACAATGCTAAAATTTTTTTGAGTACTTTTTAGACTTAGCCACTATCTAAACTAGTCCCGGATCATAGTTTACCAAAAAAAAAAGTTAAACATTTTAGGTCAAGTAAAATCAAATTTTTTCTATACTAGTTTTTGGCTATTTCTAACTCGATTTCAAAATTTGGTGATACAAAATTTTTCGGTCTACCGTTTTGTCAGACTGAGTAATTTATTGTCGGACTGAAGATTCTTGGATTACTACGAAATTTCAACCACACCTCATCACAACAAATCTACTAAGATCCTAATCCATTCATAATTATTTACCATGTCAAACAACAACAACATTGCGAATGTTAATCAAGTTCGTTTGGAACAAGGTGGCAACAGAAATCCACCTGTGCTGACAGCCGATTGTTACGTTCAGTGGATATCTCATTTTCTAAGATTTCTCGACACTAAGGAGAACCGAACCGCTCTTCGTCATTGCCTTGAGAATGCACCTCCCGTTTTTGAATTCAGACCCATTACCACACGAGTAGATGATGGTACTTCATCAACTACACGAGCTATGGAGAATTTCGATACATGTACTGCTTAGAAAAAGAAACTCCTCCAAGCTGAAGCTGATGTTGTGAACTACATACTCACTGGGATTGATAACGATATCTATTCCACGGTCGATGCATATCCTAATGCTATGGAAATGTGGAATGCAAATCATCGATTGAAGCAAGGTGAGTCGATCAATGTTCAAGATCTCGAGACTAATCTACTTTGGGAGTTCGGAAAATTCACATCCAAATATGGTGAATCCATTGACTCATATTACTCGAGATTCTACAAAATGATGAATGAGCTTGTAAAAAATCAGTGCACCATCTCCAATCATCATGCCAATGTTTAGTTTTTACTTCAACTCAAACTGGAATGGCAAAGGTTTGTGACTTTGGTTAAACAAAGGGAAGATATCAATACTATCTCTTATCACAAACTTTATGATATCTTGAAACAACATCAGAATGAAATGAATGAACTTAGGTCTGAAAAGGCAGAACGGTCTGCTAACTCTATTGCTTTTGTGGCTGCTACTTCAACACAACCCGTTCACCGTAAAAAATGACCTTCTCATTCCATAAGGTCATCAAGCTCATTCACCAAACCTCTAGCTACTGCTAGAAACAAAGCAAAAGCAATTGTCCTCACTCTACCTCCAAAGTATGACACCGAGTCAGACGGAGACAGTGACGATGAACAAACTTCAAGGGACAAGAAGATTGAGGAACTCATGTCTTTGCTCACCACAACATGTAGGAAGATTTATAAACCTACCAAAAACAACCTCAGATCATCATCCAATGCTAGATATAAGGAAGTCGATCATGCACCAAGGTATGACCATGATGCAAGGTATGATAATCAGAGGTTGCCTAATCCAGTTGGGGCTAGAGATACTGTAGGCACTCCGGTTGTGCAGAAGACTGGGATTCAATGCTTTAATTGCAAGGGAATTGAGCACATGGCTAAAATATGCAAGAAGCCAAAACGGGTTAAGGATTCTGCATATCACAAGGAAAAGATGTTGATGTGTAAGAAAGAAGAAGCAGGGATTCCACTCACAACAGATGAAGTTGATTGACGTGATGACACTGATGATGAAGCCGATGATCAGGAGTTGGAGGCACATTACGGGTACATGGCAAAGATTCAAGAAGTGATTCCTGAGACTGCTGACAATTCTGGACCTATCTTTGATACTGAGCTAATTGAAAAGGTACCATCATACGATAACTATAATGTGTTTGCTAATGAATGACGGCATCCTGAGCAACCCGAAAGCATCAATGACACATATGTAATAGACACGGAGGATATCAATATCTCTACGGATTAACAGCATATGTGTAATGATGACGGTAATGCTGCTCAAGATACCGAATCGGATGAGGACCATGATTTGCTTGCATATATTATTGAAACTTTGAAACATGAAACTGATGAAAACAAAGAGGCTAATAAACATTTAAAGCAAGCAAACACATCCTTACATGATGAGATAGACAGGCTTAAAGAGTGTGATTATGTAAAAGAAGTTGATCGACGAGTTGCAATAGCTAATGGTTTGGTATATGAACGTAAGGTGCTCAACGAACAATATTGTTCTGAAGTAACTCATGAAATTCATATGTGAAAACAAAAGATATCGGAACTTGAAGAACAACTTCTTCTACCTAAACTCCAAAATATTGAAATAGAGTCGGTTAACAAAGAACAAACTGAGCTTTATAAAACTCGTGAAGAAAAGGACATTGAAAAAATTCTTGCTTTGGAAAAGAGAGTCGACATGTTAGACAGCATTGTTTACAAAACGGGTCAATTTATTCAAACTATGAACATGCTCAATAGAAATATGAAAACGAGTTTTGTTAAGCCTGACTATCTCACGAATATTAAAAGTATCAAGCCTGCTCTTTATGATATCGGTTGTTATAATGATAATCTTGCCCTTATTATGCTTTCCCCTGACTGCGCCGAAATCATTCGTCATCAAGAAGAGAGTCGATCGAACTTAAGTGATTTGATAAACCTTTCTGATTCTAATAATTATATTAAGTTTGTTCCTCAAAAATAACTTTCAAAAGAACAAAAGATGTTTACAAATGTTCTACCACCGAGTCCTGAAACGGAAAAGAAAGTTTCTTTAAAATGGGATTTCAAAAAGCAATCTATTTTGTTAGAAAAATAAATTTCGGATGACAAACGTAAATGGGATGAAAAAAGTAAAAGTGTTCAGCAATTTGATTTTATAATACAAGGGGTTTTAAATTTGTACAAAAGTGTCGTCGATTATAAAAAAGTTTCTAGAGATACCGTTTGGAATATTAAACCTAACCTACAAGTAGAAGTCGCCATTCAACAATGTATTGTTCCAACCATTGATGACCTTTCAAATAACGTGGAAATGTTTTATAACGCTCACACTAAGGAAATGCTAACTGATTTAAGATATGTTAAATCTCTTGAAGATGAAGTTGATTTTCTTCAAACTAAATTAAAGACACAAGAACACCAACTTTCTAACGAAATTGATCGACTTTCTAAGGAATACTTTTATGCTGACCATATGAATGCTATACTTGGTGTGTATACCGATCTTGATCAATATTGTCATGTAGCATGTCTAGTGTCAGAAACGGACGCGAAATGTCAAAATCTTGAAGTTGAGCTTTTGAAACAAATTCAGTCATATAACAAACTTTTGAAAAGTTTTTCCCAACTTGAGAAACACTCCATTTCTCTTGAACTTGCTTTACAAAAAGGTGATAAATCTCAATCATAAAAAGTATCAAGAACTGGCAGCTTCTTCGTTTCGTCAATTGAATGAAAAAGGTTTCGAAATAAATGATTTGAAAGCTCAGCTACAAGAAAGGGACATAGCCATCAGTGAGTTACAAAAACTCATTGAGAAAATGAAAGGAAAGTCTGATTTGGGTAAACCATCTACCGTTCGTCAACCGAATGCGGTTAAATGCCCTAAATCATCTGTTTTGGGGAAACCCCCACAGACTTTGCCTAAGCTAGTAAATGATAAGAGCACAAATGTGATAACTCCAGGAATGTATAAGATGATCACTAGGCCCACTCAAACTGGAACATCGCGGTTACCTCAGTATATTAGGAAAACTAATCAACGTGTGTCTTCTTCTACATGAGTAATTCCCACTACTAGCGTTAGCGGACCACAACTTAAGAGCACTAGAATGCAAGATAAGGTCATGCCTAACAATGGTCAAGGAAAGAAGTTGGAAGTAGAAGACCACCGTAAGAATTTTAAGTTTCCTAAGAATAAAACGTCTATAACTGCATGTAATGACGGTTTGAATGCTAAGACCTCGAATGTTGAATTTGCTTATGTTAAATGTGGGAAATGTGTTCGTACTTTCAATCATGATGCTTGTGCTTTTAATCATAATGGCGTGAATGCTAGAACTAGGAAGCATATTCTTATGCCCACTAGTACTAGCAAACCCACAATAACTTTGAACCAATCCACTGCTCAACCACTTAAGAAACTAAGTGCGTTAGAATCCACTACTCTGCGTAAACAAAACTGGTTAAAGAAGCTTTATGAGAACATGATTAGGACATGTAAACGGGGGTATTCGAGATTTACACCACCCATATACAAATGGGTACCTAAGTTAACCACTTTAGTAATTGGGTCTATGAATATCAGCTTGCCTCTAGGATTTGCATATAGGCACACTAATATTTTGGAACCCGTTCCTATAAAGGGCTCCCATTTGTCAAATGCTACATTGTCTCCTAATTCTCATGCAGCTCGTCGAAATCATTCTATTCATCATGGACTCCGGGTGCACAAAGCACATGACGGGCAATCTCAAGCTTCTTAGTAACTTCGTGGAGAAGTTTCTAGGTACGGTACGGTTTGGAAATGATCAGTTTGCACCGATACTTGGATATGGCGATTTGGTTCAAGGGAATATTACAATCAAACGGGTTTATTACGTCGAGGGACTTAATCATAATTTATTCTCGGTTGGTCAATTTTGCGATGCGGATTTGGAAGTGACCCTTCGGAAAACTACTTGCTATGTTAGAGACTACGGTGGGAATGACCTTCTTACAGATTCTCGTGGTTCTGATCTTTACACAGTAACTCTTCATGACACATCTTCAACAAATCCAATTTGCTTAATGGCTAAAGCTTTATCATCTCAAGCATGGTTATGGCATCAATGATTGTCACATCTCAACTTTGACACCATCAACTTGCTTTTGAAGAATGATATTGTGACCGGTCTTCCTAAGTTAAACCTCGTCAAAGACCATCTTTGTTCTTCTTGTGAGTTGGGAAAAGCAAAATGAAAATCTTTCAAAACGAAGACTACCCCAAGCTCAAAAGGACGATTGGAACTTATACACATGGATTTATGTGGTCCCATGCGTGTAGAGAGTATTAACGAGAAAAAGTATATTCTCGTGATTGTCGATGATTTCTCCAGATACACATGGACTTACTTCTTAAGTTCCAAAGATGTAACACCGGAGGTTCTCAAAAACTTTCTGAAGATGATACAACGCAATCTTCAAGCTCAAGTCTTAACAGTAAGAACGGATAGGGGTACTAAATTTTTGAACAAGACTCTACAAGCCTACTTTCAAGAAGAAGGCATCGAACATCAAACTTCAATTGCTCGAACTCTTGAACAAAACGGCGTTGTAGAAAGACGGAACCATACTTTTGTTGAGGCAGCTCGAACAATGTTTTCTACATCAAAATTATCACTATTCTTCTGGGCTGAAGCAATTGCAACTGCCTGTTTTACTCAGAATTTAATCTCTCGTAATCCCTAGGCATGAAAAGACACCTTACCACATCATCAATTGAAGGAAACCTACTGTTTCTTTCACGTATTTGGATCTTTATGCTACATTCTTAAAAACGGTGAGAATCTCGACAAGATGAAAGAAAAAGGCGATGCATGTATTTTTGTGGGGTATGCTACATCGTCGAAAGGATATCGAGTTTACAACAAGAGAACAAGGATTATTGTCGAAACAGTTCATGTGAAATTTGAAGAATTGCCACAAATGGTACTTGATCACATCAGCTCAAGTCCCGTATCTCAATGTCCAGCAATGGCACCTACACACAACAATGTACGTCTCGTGCAAGAATGTCAAGAAAATATCCCTACAACAGACTCAACGGATAAGACACAAATGAATGAGTTGGTTGATTTATATGATCCAATGTTTGATGAATATTACTATGGAAACAATCAAGTTGTTTCAACGCCTTCCGCTGTCAATACTGTTGATGCACCCGAACAAAGTCAACAAGACACAACTGCAGCAACTTCAACAACCGTTTCTTAAAAGACAATTCCATTAGATACTCAACAAACTCAAGAAACCATCATATAACCAACATCACCAACCATCAATGCTGCAGGAGGAAACAACAATCAAGCAGTCGATGCACAGTCTGACGAAGAAGAATTTATTAACCCATTTGGTACACCGGTACGCGAAGTCGGAGAGTCTTCTACTCAACACGTTGATCCGTCAAACATGCACACATTCTATCAACGATATCCATCCACTCACCATTGGACTCGTGATCATCCATTGGTTCAAGCAATTGGAAATACTTCACAACCGGTTCGAACACGCAGGCAACTCGAAACCGATAGTGATGTATGTATGTATGTATGTATGCACTCACCGTGAGTTTCACTGTACCTACAAACATCAAACAAGCCATGACTAATCACGCGTGGATTGAATCAATGCAAGACGAACTTCGTCAATTTGAAAGACTTGGAGTATGGGAACTTATTGACAGACCATATGGAACATCGGTTCTCGATTTTAATGGATCTGGAAAAATAAATTGGATGAAGAACAAACAATCATCAAAAACAAATCTCGTCTTGTGGTTAAGGGATACCATCAACAAGAAGGAATTGATTTTGATGAATCATTCGCTCTAGTCGCTCGTTTAGAAGCAGTCAGGATATTCCTTGCTTATGCTGCACATAAGGGCTTCACGGTTTATCAGATGGACGTTAAAACTGCTTTTCTCAATAGTCATTTGAAGGAAGAAGTGTATGTAAATCAGTCGGAAGTATTCGTTGATCCTCATTATCCTGACAAAGTCTACCGCTACAAGAAGGCTGTATATGGACTTAAACAAGCTCCAAGGGCGTGGTACGAAGAACTATCAAACTTCTTGGTTTCCAAAGGATTCTACTAAGGTTTTATTGATCCTACTCTCTTTATTAACAAATATGGGGATGACATATTGCTGGTGCAGGTTTATGTTGATGCCATTATTTTTTGTTCTACGAACCCAAAACTTTCAAAACGTTTTGAAAAACTAATGCACAGCAGATTTGAAATGTCAATGATGGGGGAGCTAAAATTCTTTTTAGGCCTCCAGATTAATCAATCCCCACGTCGTATCTTTATTAACCAAGCTAAGTATGCTCAAGAGATACTTCAAATGCATGGTATGACCTCATGTGCTCGCGTTGGTACACCTTTGTCGACCTCATCCCTAGACGCTGACTTGTACTCACCTCCCGTAGATCAAACGCGATATCGTAGTATGATCGGGTCTCTCGTGTACTTTACAGCCAGCAGGCTTGATATTCATCATGCCACATGTTATTGTGCACGATATCAAGCCAAACCTACTGAAAAGCACCTCAAGGAGGTTAAACGGATCTTTCGGTACCTTAAGAATACCATTCACATGGGACTCTCATATCCGAAGGAAACCGGTTTTCATCTAACAGCTTTTGTAGATTCTGATCATACAGGTTGCCTTGATACTAGAAAGAGCACTTCTGGTGGCGTATAACTTCTAGGGGAAGACAAGCTCGTGAGCTGGTCGTCAAAGAAGCAGGATTGCACCTCGCTGTCATCCGTATAAGCAGAGTATGTGTCTCTATCTGCGTGTTGTGCTCAAGTCCTTTGTATGAGAACTCAACTCACGGATTATGGCTTCCACTTTGATAAAATACCTATGTATTGTGACTCAAAGTTGGCCATAGCCATCTCTTGCAATCTGGTTCAGTACTCCCGCACCAAGCACATCGATGTCAGATATCACTTCATCAAGGAACAAGTGGAACGCGGCATCGTGAAATTATACTTTGTCAGAACTGAGTACCAACTGACAGACTTGTTTACAAAAGCTCTATCGCAAGATAGGTTTGCGTATCTCGTTGGTCGTCTTGGTATGAAGTATATGACTCCAGATGACTTGGAGGTTCTGGCAAATGAAGTTGCTTGATATTCTCTCATGATGACTTCTAAGTGCATCACAGCTTAGGACTCGGCCCTCAAATAAGGAAAGTGTATCTCGGACGATAACTTATCCTTCTCAACGAGAAATTAATATTTCTCGGTCATGAGCTTCTCATAAAAGCATTCCAAGTTTTTAAGTTCATGAAAAACGATTTCTAAGTAAATGTCACCTTAGAACTCGCACTTTACCGAAATGGACCCGAAAGGGAAGTGTACGTTTCAGTGCGCTTTCCCTGTGCAATAGAAGAAAAGTCTTCTATCATGTATTTTTTAACACTGTTGAACACAATTTTTCAAGAATTTCTCAAAAGGTTTTTCTAAATCTTTCAAAATTGTGTTTTCAACACTCCCTTCCTCATAAAATGGTTTTTATATCTCAAAATGTCATATGTTATATTGATCTATTTTTTAGGGGGAACGTTTTAAAATCAAAGCCTTTAATGTTGTTGGGTACATCTCATATAATGTCATATTTTATGTATCCAACACATTCCGAAAATGGTTTAAAACTGTCATATGTAATATACTATATCGAAAAAGGCATCTCATCTCCGTACCTCAACATATTTTGTGGTGTCAAATTTTCTATATATTGTCAAATTTTGATCAATTAGGACCCACATATATTGTTGAGGGGAGAAACCCGACTGAAAAAGTTCCATGATTCATGCGTGCACACATGTTTCTCTCCCAATTCGATTTCAGAAATCGTCACATTTTAATAAATTGGTATCTCTAATATTATGTTTTTATATTAGAGATAGGGGAGAAAATGTGATTAAAATGTAATATATCGCAACATGTGATCTTAAAGACTCAAGTGCAACTCTTTCCTTCACATGCTAAACTATTTTGTATATCTATGCATATGTGTAGGGGGAGCTTTTCAGAAATGTAAAACTTTTAAAGTGTTAAAAGTTTTGATTTTTATCAAGCACTTTGAATGGTTTTTAATGGTTTTATGGTTACGATCTATACTCAAAACAACCTACTATCCACGACGAAATGATGGAGTCAAAAGGTGGTTTAGGATAGGAAACTAAGTCCTATGATCCAACCAGAACCAGAGGGATCTACCCAAGGACATTCCATAGCTAGAAATAGTTGTCCTTAGGAAAGATGGAGTGGAATAAAGCTGAATGTGGACCAATTACTTAAGTTAGCACTAGAACAATCACAAAAAGGTGCTAGTGATGACGTATTGGTAAGCATTGAAGGTGTTGAATATTCTATGCAACTTAGGCAGAAACCGGGTTAACACATCTATTGAAGACAAGTGTCATGGACCCAATGATGCAACGTAAAACCCTTCCTAGCCATTCAGGTTTCCCTCAAAAGAAACTTGTCTCATTGTCACGGAGATCAACACATATCTATTGACTTTCTCACTCCGAGTTAGTTGATATTGAAATGGTGGCAGTCTGCTCCAGCCTCCGACTACTAAAATGCACTTATCGAGTCTAGAGCAAAAAAGAGATCAATCTATCATCTCATTAGGACACAATCGAGTCCTATGCATTATCCTTGTGATATTGCCAGAACATCTGAGTGATACAAATCACAATGAAGATGGAAATCCTGCTTGAGCCAGCATCAAACAAGCTCATGGTAGGTAACTTCTGCGATTCTACACGAATCAAACTTGTGAGAACTGGAATGCAACTAAGTTTAGATTCTTAATTGATTCAAACTTGATTCCAGGTTTCTTCGTAAAATCCGTGTGATCTTGTCAGAACATTCAGAGTGACACTCTTGAGTGCTCACAGAGTCACAGTGACGAATGGAAATCCTTCCAGTGTCAACATCAAACAACACTGCGGTAGGTAACTCGTAAGATTCTCTATGAATCAAGCTTGTGACAAACTGGAAAGCAACAATGGTGCGATTCTTATAGAATCAAACTTGTTTCAGGAATTCTGAATTGACGACTCTAATCAGACGGATAATTTATCCTTATGATTCACTCTTTACGTTCGCAGTCTGCTTTGAGACGATCGAGTAAAGATAACTGGCTACTACCGTCGGGAAACCCTGTCAAGGAGGTTCTTAATCAAATCTACCCGATCAAAGGTACGGTATCTAAAACCGTCTAACGGTCTTCACCGACCGGAGGTAAAGCGCTACCGAGTTAGGGTGAAATGTTCAAAGCCATTTCGTCCATGTCTATATATGTTGCTGCATATCAAGAAGGTGGCGTAGCTGTGTACTAACCGATGTCGATTCAGAAGTCGTAAGAGCACAAGATGGCAATAATCAAGATACTTAAGAATGTAATAGGTCGTCTTGTCACAAGAGCACAAAATGAACACTATCAAGGATAGATTGAAGATCTCAAGCACTCTAAGTCAAATGACGAAGGCTTAAGATAAAGATCACAAAGGCATGAAGGAACAAAGCCGTTACAAACAAGATTAAGACCAAGATAAAAGACCTAAGAAGGAAGATCACCGCCACAAGCATGTATTCACTCAATCATCTTATGCATTTTAAAGATGACCGATACATTGGGGGAGATTGTTAGCCCTATATTTTATATATTCGAACAAGAATGTAATAAGTCATCTTAGTCGTTAAAGGTCTTGTTTACTAATAGGTTAGTCGGGATAACCGGGCTTGGACTTAAGCTAATATTGTATAAGATAGGGGCTCTAAGCTCAATTCAAGCCAAGCCAAGCCCGACCCAAGGAAACAAGCCCATGAGCCCACCAATCTCATGGGTATATAAACCCTCTTCCATGTGTGGAAGAGGGTGTTGGTTCATTTTACTTTCTCTCTCTAGTAAACATTAACCTTCCATCATTATCTCTACTTTCTCTCTCTAACTTTCTTCTCTTTCTCTATCTAGAATCTTGTGTTATGGATTGATTTGGGATTAACAAAGATACATGTGGTTCCCTAAAGATAAGGAGCCGCTGATATTTAATGATCCATGGTTAGAGGGATGTTTAAAGGATTGAAGGAATTTATCTAATTTAACAAATCATAATATTCTAGTTTAACTTAACCTAAAGTTATGCTAAAAAGCAAATAAAAACTAGAACACACACAAAAATCAAACACAACTTTGACCAAAAGACTCTTGTTTGAAAGTAAAGACAATGTTGGGGTGCGATTATCTAGACACGTAGTCATAACATATTTTCGATAATCCATAGATCCTCCATAATTCAATGTTGTTCTCGCTATGATTGTGTGACCCGTACACATTGCATACGTATGTTCGTTAGCAATCGCAAGAACGTATGAAAAACGTTTTTAGATCGAATTAACAATTTAAAAATATTTCTCGACCATTGAGAAAAACTTTGGAGTCTTTTGAAATCAAGGAAACAAGTTTTCCAAAACAATAGATTTACCCCAGAAACTCAAAGACTGGATTACCATAAAATAATCTAACATTACGGTTCCTTAAACAGCCCTGCGGTTCATTAGCTCAGTTGCGGTTCCTTAAAAGATAAAGAACCGTGGATAGAAGCTATGTTTTTGGACGAAAAATATAGTGAAAATTTTTTAAACCCATAAAATTTTGACTAAAAAATAAAAGACTCAAAGGGAAAGACTCAATCAAGCATGCACAATCAAAGAATATGTCCTATTAATCCTAGACCTAGGCGCAAGTAATTAAAAGGTTCCCTCTTAAGAGGCTCAATGAAGATATCGGCTAAGTTATCTATCGAGGGTACCTTCTGAATAGTAATATTCCCCTTTTGAACATTAACCTAAGGAAATAGTGGCGAATCTCTATGTGCTTAGTTCGTGAATGTTGCACGGGATTCTTACTAAGGTCTATTGCACAGTTATTATCACACATGATGGGAACATCATTGAGTATCATCCCGTAGTAAAAAAGGGCTTGCTCCATCCATAGAGCTTGTTAACAAGCTTTATCGGCACTCAGATACTCGACTTTCGTGGTAGATATAACAAGAGCGGTTTGTTTTTTTGGAGAACCAAGAAGTTAAGCAACAACCCATGAAGGTACAAATACCACTAGTGCTTTTCCGGTCCACATAGTCTCTCGCATGATCTGAGTCGCCGTAAACTATAGCTTCTAAGCCGGTCCCCTTAGGATACCCTAATTCCAAATGTATAGTGCCTTTAATGTATCAAAAGATACGCTTAACCGCTTCAAGATGAGAGGTTTTGAAGCCTCTTGGAAGCGGGCACAAACACTAAACATGATATCAGGTCAAATTTCCGTTAGGTACAACAAACTACCAATCATATCCCTATATTTGGTATTGTCGACTAACTCACAATCATCATCTACGGTGAGTTTAGTATCCGAGGCCATGCAAGTCTTTATAGGCTTAGAGTCTTCTAATCCAAATTTCTTTAACATACTTGGATTGATTAAATAATAATGCCATCGTCCATTTGCTTAAGTTTGCGGCCTAAAAAGAAGTTAATTTCACCCATCATGCTTATTTCAAACTCGTCATGCATGATTTTGGCAAAGTCATCACACATACCTTGACAATTTGAACAAAATACAATGTCGTTGACATTTTTCCGCACAATGATGAGGTGAGATCCTTTCTTCTTTGTAAATAGTGTATTGTCTACCATTCCCATGGTATACTCATGTTTTACAAGAAACGCTTTAAGTCTATCATACCAAGCTTGGGTGCTTGTTTAATACCATAAAGAGCTTTCTTAAGCTTGTAAACATGATCCGGTTTCTCAAAATTAATGAAACCCGGAGGTTGAGCCACATATACCTCGTCATTGATCTAACCGTTAAGAAATGCACTCTTTACATCCATTTGTTGAAGCTCAAAGTGTAACACACAAGCGTATGCTAAAAGGATCCTAATGGACTCTAACCTTGCTACAGGTGCATACGTCTCGTCATAATAAGTTCCTTCTTATTGATTATAACCTTGAGCTACAAGTCTAGCCTTTTTACGAGACACTACACCATTCTCATCTAGTTTGTTTCTAAAAAACCATTTGGTTCTTATGATGGTGGTATTACTAGGTGAAAGAGCAAGTTCTCAAACTTCATAGCAATGAATTGATTCAATTCTTCTTGCATGGTGATGACCCAACTCGCATCCATCAAAGCTTCTTTAACATTCTTAGGTTAGATCAAGCAGACAAAACAAAAGAAGTTACTTTGATTTTGGGCTTGCGATCTATGGGTCTTTTGATTAAGGTCGTCTATGACGTTATCTAGGGCATGATTCTTAAATTCCTTAATGTTTACTACCTTTTCAACACTAAGGTCTTCATCTCCTAGTTTTCTAACCTCATTGGCTTTAACTATGTCTATTTCATATAAGTCATCATCTACCGAAGGTGGTGTCTTAGACGAAGGAGAAGTTTCATTGAATGTCACATTAAGTGATTTTTCGATTACGCCTGAGGTTCTATTAAGGACTGTATAAGCTTTACTAGTTTGCGAATAACCTAAAAAATTTGATGTCGTGGATTATAGCAATAAACACACGAACTAGAAAGTAAAAACAACAACAAAGAACTTTATTTCACCCCATCGCTCTTGATACCAACTGTAAAATATTGGTAATCCTTAACCAAGAGTGAGGTTGAAGGTTTTCTAGCGAGAGAAACTAGAGAAAATATGTGTTTATTATGTAAAATGTAAAACCAAACAACACCCTTTCCATGGAAAAGAAAGGGTTTATATACCCAAGTCCTTAATGGACTTGGGTCGCCGGCCCATGGGTCGGGTTTGTTTAATTGTTAAAAGACTAATAATACTATGAGCCCGTAACTATATTGTTAGAGTGACTGAGTCTTCTAACAGGAAAAACGTATTTCCAATGCCATACTAAAAAGTACCTACTTTGCTGATCCATTTTTGACATGTTGATTCATGTGGTGCCGGATAATTACGATCTCATCCTGCATCAATAAAACATGATCCATGTATTACAAATCATATTGATAGACTCACGCTCTCAGCCTGTCATCTACTTATAAAAGAATTTTAATAACTCTAGCTGTCAATAAACTTAGCTCTTCAAAAGTGAACATTTTAAAAGTATCAATATAATTGATTGGGAGACAAGTAGTCTACTGGTCCAGGTTATATAGAATGAGACTAAAATATATAATTTAATACACGTTTAATTTTCTACTCACCATGATTCAGCGGCATTGCTTCTGTCTTTTGTAGTGGAGCAGATAGCTGAAAACTTAGTTTAAATGTAAAAAAAGCAAATAGCTAAAAACAATAGTGAAAATCAGTTGAAGTAAAGTACCGAACCGTACGAACGACAATTGCATATATTTACTACAAAAAGCATATAAATGCAGAAGTTTGTGTATCCTTTAATATCCTTGTCATTTAAAAAAAGCTGGTTTCTGGTACATCAAATAATTTCAAGCTCTGTTGAAAAAAGCGGACAACAACGAATTCGGTATCATAAATACAAACAACACGACTAATATAAGGTATCGAGATGATAGGATAACATATGAAAATAACAATTAGTCCATACTGAACTTTTACTCAACAGATTAAAGAGGTTAGCAACCGTGTACGAGCTGATAAAAGCATGAGAATGGGTCCCTCGGAGTGGTATTAATTTTCCAGCTACACAATTGCTATCAACACGAAACAAGAATAAAAAGTCAGCCACATAACTAAAGAACATTCAGATGATGAAGTTTAAAGATATAATAAAAACACAAGTAAAAGTTCAACTCACAAAACAAAAAAAACTGATAAAGATAATCGTAGAATCATAAACGAAGACGATGAAGTTAAAGATAAATATACTTACTCTTTTGAATCCGAAAGAATCAAAACTGCTGTTGCTGCACACAAAAAAGAGTTTTTAATGATGGTGCCTAGGAGGCTTCTTGGATTTGGGGTTGAATAATGAACGTTATTACTTTTGTAGTAAGAAGGAATGAAAATGGTTGGGTTACAGCTGGTGTATCGTGGCAAAAAAAATAAAGACTTACATGAGAAGCTATAGAAAAAAGTCTCACTTTCTAAATATGTGTTAATGCAACTGTTGCAGTGTTTTTGGCAAATAACACACTCATTATTTTCCATTATTTACTTTTGATTTTATAGGGTTGTAACAATTTTATATAAGGAATTGTTAAATTTTTAACTTTTTTCAACATTGACGATGAGACTTTTATAATGTAGTATAGAACTATAGATATAGATATGATCATGATAATCTGAACACGATAAGGTGTTTCAAGTTTCCAAATCAAAGCAACTTATTAGCTTACTATTATCATAACTAAACAAGTGGTTTCCAGATCAAAGCAACCTAGTAGCTTACCTATTATCTGAATACAATTCAATTTTGTTGTATTTTTGCCAATCGCTTCCTCCATGCGCCTCTTTTTCTTCCGGTCAAAACCTGTGCATCAATGTTGCATTTAAGATGTCACTGTTTAATAACACACACAAACACATACATATAGGGATGATACCATAATATGTGAAGCATATGATGAGACATGAGCCCATATAACAACCCATAAGTTTCACAAGTTTGATATATGCTATGATTAAATGAAAGTGAAAAATTCATTGAAAATTTTGCTTTTTATGCATTACTTGGTAAGATGAACTACTTCTCACAACGTGAATTACCATATCAACATATTCTTATATGTTGTAAATACAATATATATATATATATATATATATATATATATATATATATATATATATATATATATATATAATATATATATATATATATATATATATATATATATATATATATATATATATATATATATATATATATATATATATATATATATATATATATATATATATATATATATTATATATATATATTTTATATATATATATATATATATATATATATATATATATATATATATATATATATATATATATATATATATATATATATATATATATATATATATATATATATATATATATATATATATATATATATATATATATATATATATATATATGTATGTATGTATATCAAGTATGAATTCTAAAATTAATCTAACAAGTACATTATGAATAAAAACATCTTAAGTATAATTATGATGCCCTAACTTCCCTTAGAAATCATAGAATCCCTATAAATGAATGGTAAGCTCAAGGATTGTAAAAGTATGAATACATAACACATATGAATAAGTAATCAAGGAATAGAAGCAAGGATTATACTATCATATGGAAGTATAAATTTATCCAAGAATAAGTAAGTACAAACTATACAAAGCTAAAGTACAAGTAAGTGTACATAATAGTCTAGATCATCACCTAGAAACCCTTGGTAAACAATATTTCAAGCAATGCATACAACATCTATGTATCTATAACTAATACCATATAATAGTTCTAATCTATTATATAAAGAAGAGATAAGTGATCCCAAAGTACTAATATTCACTAATCTAAATCTAATTATAAAATAAGACCTAATAACCAAGATTAGCATATAAAATCCATTTCACATTGATTTAGAGTATAATATATTTCAACAAATTATAAAACTCAACTAAGTATCATCTTTAGATTATACATTTATCTCATTTTAAAGTTACAAGTCATTTCATCTTGTACATTTATTTCATTTAAATTATAAAACTCAACTAAGATCCCATTCTTCAATTCCACTTCTACAAACATACTAGCACTCTTAGAAGACCAGAAACCAGGTCTAAAAAGAATCCATTGAAGCTTTTGAAGCTTTGGTAGAAAGTTATGTTCAAAAGAAGCCATAAGGAGTCATTTTGGAGCTACCTAGGTGATCTCTATGATGACTAATCTTTGATCTTGTTATGGTGAATTCTTAGACTTTTTATAATGTTTAAATAATGTTAGAAAGATAATCTAAAAGAAATTAGAGCATTTGATCATTTTAAATGAAAGTTATAAGCTAAAAATGTCTTAAAACCCTAGTTTTGTAATTTACATAAAATAATGACTTAAAATCCATTTCAAAAGCTATAATTCTGGATAAATGTTGTTATTATGAATATAAATGTGTTTTGAAACTTTTTTTTAAAATCCTAGATCATTTGGAGCATTTTTGAAGTTGTTATGTGATTTTTACAAGTAAGAGGACTAAAATTGTCATTTTTGAAACTAAATGATATTTTGGGCCAAAAGTATCATTTTGTGAAAGCTAAAGATATAATAATAAATATTGGAAAGTTTGAGACCCTAAGGTTAATATTTGAAGGTTAAAAATGTAAATATTAAAACTATATATTTTAGGGGTTAAAAGTGTAAATATGCTAAACTTATAATATTATGTGCTAAAAAGGTAAATAATTCAAACTTAGAAACTAAAGGATCATTTTGGTCATTTATGAATCTATATGGATGAAAGTTATATATTAAAACCCATTGTCTAAAGTAATATAAACTAAAAGGACTATTTTTACCAATTATGGAAACTATAAGGATGAAAATATAAATACCAAAAGAACATACTAATCTTTGAAGAAATTTCTTATATGAATGTATCATATTAGTAGGGAACTTTGTACAAGAATGTTTCATCTCAATATTACGTTCTGAGTGAGTGGTTAGGTTTACGATTTAAAGTGTTCTCGCTCCTCAAACGTTTATAGAATGACTTCTGAGTATGATGGCCCAAACAATGATATCATGATTATCAGAAATTATAAATTCAATAACACACAATTAATAATTAAGAATATTGAATTCAAAACCAA
This sequence comes from Glebionis coronaria, assembly GCA_025667525.1. Taxonomy (NCBI): domain Eukaryota; kingdom Viridiplantae; phylum Streptophyta; class Magnoliopsida; order Asterales; family Asteraceae; genus Glebionis; species Glebionis coronaria. Next base: position 575,137,649 of record CM046879.1, on the reverse strand, counting down.
AGACTTAATACTATACAAAATATGTTAATCCAGGGTTGGTGTTAGACCAAGTTCTTGTTTGCTAGCTCAAGTTGTTCTATGTGATATAAATATGCCAAGATTCAAAATTACTGGATATAAGGTGAGTTCATAGCCTCACTAAAATATACTACTTTAAACGATTTGAAGACCCGTGAGGGGGATATATACTAAACTGGAATACAAGTATTTTGGTATGCTTTCCAAATATGTTTATTGATACTATGTTTACTGCTGCCTTGGAAGTCTCATTTTAATTGTGAACCACTAATCATTTACTGAAAATGAGCGCTAATATCATAAATAGTACTATTTGGGGACTGACATCCCCTGTCTGGGCAAGTCGCACTTGCTAGAACCTTAGTGGTCAAACATGCATACTTTATTTTGCTATACAGGATAGTTGGGCAGACTTCCTCATAAGGGCAAATGGTTGGTTTATGATATGTCTAGCAACGGTATCATAAGTTTCGTGCAATAAATCATTAATTTATTTTACGAGCGAATAATAACGTAGCTCAGAAAAAGGATCCTGTATTCAAAAATGATTTCAACCTATAAATTCACTCAACCGTTGTATTAATTTTAAGCATATATTTGAGGTGTTGATAATCGATAGCATGGAGCAGCATAATGATGACGTGGAGAGATATAGACTTGGGAATTTGTATCATTCAAACCTATTTCTCTAGATCTCGGGAACCTATGATGTACAAAGTATGTACAATTGTTTTATTCAAAATCTCTGATTTTGAATGATAATGGTAATTGATGATTTATAAATGAATAAAATTTATTAAAACATTTTTTTGAGTTGTTTTCTGTTATTGTGTCTTTTATTCCATGAAGTAATACTCTAAAATTATTGTTCTGTTGCGTCATAGTAAAAGTGGGGGTGTTACAACCCATTCAGGGAGTGTTTTTTATATGTTCAAGCAGATTAAGGAGTAACCACAAACCTGCAAATCCGAATTGATTATCAGTTTCAGAGTTACGCTTCAAATATGCACTTTAAAATAGGGGTGAGAAAAAAAACCGAAAAACCAAAACTGAACCGAAAAACCGAAAAAATCGAACCGAAAAAACCGATCGAATATAAAAATCGATGGTTCGGTTTCTATGTTTTCAAAAACCGAAAAGTTTCGGTTCGGTTTCGGTTTTCATTCAAAAACCGAACCGTAAAAACCGAACCGAACCATTTTATTTTATAAAAAATATAAATATAATATAATATAAATAAATAAGTTATATATCAAAATTATAAATTAATATTCGTTTTTAGGGAAATAGGAGTAATATATTTATCTTATTGTTTATACGCGTGTTTGATATATATATGTGTTTACTTGACAATATATCATTACGTATGTGACAATAATCGTTTGTACGCATGTTTACTTGCATGTGTGTATATCTTATTAATATGTGTGTAATTATAGATAAGAAATTTGAGATAAACATTATTAGGCTTAGATTAAAACAAAAAAAAACTATTTTTTTCACGCAAAACAACTTTTTTAATCTAAATCGGACGTACCCAAATAGGGGTGTTCAGTGTTTGGTTTGAGACCGAACAAACCGAAAAAAGAAACCGGACTGAAACCGAATAAAACCAGACCGAAATTTTTAAATGGTGTATGGTTTGGTTTGAGATCGAACCAAAGTATTTAATTGGTGTATGGTTTGGTTTTGGTTTTAATAAATAGAAAACAAAACCAAACCGAAAAACCGAATAACTTTATCTATGTACAATTTTTTTTAATTATATATATATATATATATATATATATATATATATATATATATATATATATATATATATATATATATATATATATATATGTATAATCTTTTCTTTATCCCTAACAAACTCTCTAGGTTTTTTCAAAATAGTTTTAAACTGATAATCCTGAAATCAAGTATCTAATGTATATCCAATAGGAATGTTAAACCTAATTCACTCCTATATATACACACATGCTATACCATTTGGTTTTCTTTTAAAGTTTTTTTGAATTTGGTTTTCTTGGTTTTAACAGAAACTAAACCGAATTCTAATTTGGTGTATGGTTTGGTTTAACATGCTTTATAATTGGTTTGGTTTGGTTTTGGTTTTGATTTTAAAAATCTCAAAACCGAGGAACCCGAACCAAACAACCCACAAATCCAAAAATCGAACCGATGAACACCTCTATACCCAAATATAAGCGGTTTTAGAACCTAAAAAACGGAAAAACCGAACCAAAACCGATTACAACCCGAAAAACCGAACCGCCTAATAAGTGTGAAAACACTTATCCTTTTACCACTTATTTCCAATAATAACAAGACCAAAACGTGTATTTTATGTCGTAAAAGTCAGAATAATGCGTGGTTTGTGTTTTTATTGTGTTTTAGGACCAAAAGATGAAAAAGGAAGAAAACACGGGCTTTCACGAGCTTTTATCAAAGAAAACGAGAAAAGACGAAGTCAAAAGATCAAGAATGCAAAAAGAACGGAAGTCCAAGGCCTATTCTGAAGATTTATCGAATAAATAGTCTAAAGACGGAAGTTTAATGAAGTCGAAGAACTCAAATCTAATTATAGAAGAAAATTATAAGACGAGTTCAAATTACATCGACAAATCCCGAGACGACGTCGAGAAAGACAAAGAATTTAAATCGAGTCGAGAAGAAAAGAAAGAAAGAAGAAAGCACACATGCATTCCCCATTTGCCTATAAATACCCTCCTAAACACATTAGGAGGGGGTTGTTAGTTGTTAGTTCTAGTAGCTAGTTTTATTTTTCAATTTTCTTTCTAGTTTTTAGAGAGAGAAAGTTTTAAACTTTCTCTCACTAAGTTTTCATCTTTTCTTTCAAGATTAAGTTCTTTTTAATCTTTGTACTTGGATTTCATTAATCATAAGTTCAAAGTTAAGCTTTTTGTTCTTTAATCTCTTTCTACCTTTCTTGATTTACTTTAGTTTTTGATCCGAAATCATATTCCATACGGATTGATTTTGTTTGATGTTTAAGTGATTAAAAAGTTAATCTTTTTACTCCTTATTAAGCTTTTAAAAGGTACAAGCTATAAGCTTTTGGTGCTTATTGGCTTATTACGTTGTTGTAGCTTATTGTTTCTTTTAAGTTTTCCTAAAAATTTCGTCGTTTGGAAGTTTGATTAGTCAAGCTTGTATCCGTGTCTTGAAAAGTGTTAAATTTGTGCTTATTAATTCTTGTCTAAAAGTTTAAAAGTGCTTATCGTAGTTACTGCTTATTCGTTTAAGCTTATTTACCTTTTGGACGTCATTCCCATCTTAGAAGGGTTTTGTTTAGTTACGACCACTTGACTACGATCGCCTTGATTGCGATCTGACTTCTTTCTTGGCTTCGATCGCATAGATTGCGATCCCTTCATTTTTCCCTGGTACGATCCACCCCAAGATCACTCATTGCGATCGGTGGGTGCGATCTTGTCACATTTCCTTGTTACGATCGCATTGATTGCGATCCCTGTTGTTACGATCAAGACTACGATCCACACCACGATCACTCATTGTGATCGTGGTTGCGATCAGTTGTTGCGATGGAACATTGCGATGGTGTGTTGCGATTTGAGTACGATCGCCTTGCAGATCTACTTTAGTTTTTGTTTTAATTTCCTTAGATTTTAAATTTAATTTGTCCCGCCATTTTTACTTAGAATTATTTTTAAACAAGTTTTTACTTAGTTTATTTTAAAACAAGTTTTCAAGTTTTCAATCATTTACCTTTTAATTTCCAAAAGATTGCACTCTTTTATTTGCAGTTTAATTTCTAAAGCTTTCACTTTACTCAACGAAAATTTTCATTTTACTATTAGTTTAAAATAGATAACCAAACCACTTTCTTTTATCCACCAAGAACAATTGAGTCGCACTAATTAACGGTAATCAATTCGAAAAGACTTGGAACGAATTTATTTCATACTTGGGCAATCCCTTGGTTTAACCTTGTATTAAATGGCGCCGCTGCCGGCTCTTTTCGTTAAGATTAACGGTTTTTAGTGAGAGACGCGTTGGATTTTGGGATCCGTTCATCTTTGAACGTTATTTTCCTTGCTTTAAAATTTTCAAAAATCCTTAAAAATTAAAAAATTTCAAAAATAAAAAAAAATATAAAAAAAAGAAAAACATAAAAAACCAAAAATATTTCTTGTATATTTTTCTTTTCCTTTTGTAGGTGTGCATGCGTACTCGTAAGAAGAAAGTAGCTCAAGCCGAAGTCATTACTCCACCTATTGTCACCATGGACAATCAACCAATGATCGAGCTTTTGCAATCGCACGTAGAGGGCAACATTGATGCTATTGTCATACCCGAGATTGGAGCGAACAACTTTGAGCTTAAATCCGGCTTCATTCAAATGGTCTCTGCTCAACCTTTCTTGGGACGTTCGCTTGATGATCCTCATGACCATATAAAAAGGTTCCTTCAACTCACTAATACGGTCAAGTATAATGGGGTTTCACAAGAGGTGATTCACTTGAAACTTTTTCCTTTCTCCTTAGAGGGACAAGCCCGAAATTGGCTTGATAAGGAACCGCCACAAAGTATTCTTACGTGGACGGATTGAGAGACCAAATTCATCAACTACTTTTTCCCACCCTCGCGTACTACCGCTTTGCGGAATGAAATCATTACTTTTGAACAAAAGTACGGTGAGACATTTAGTGAATCTTGGGACCGTTTTAAGGAACTTTTAAGAAAGTGTCCACAACATGGTTTCATAAAAGTACATCAAATTAATACTTTTTACAATGGTTTAAGCATGAATGACCAAGATTCACTAAATAGTGCCTCGGGGGGTAACATTTTGGTTAAGTCTTCTAATGCCGCTTGGGATATTATTGAGAACAAGTCTAGAGTGCAAACCAAGAGTGTTCGGACTAATGTGGCTAGTGCTAGCACTAATGAGAGCGACAAGAGAATTGATAAGCTTACTTCGCTTGTTGAGTCACTTGCTCTCCAAACCGCCAATAATGCCAAACAAATCACTGCCCAAGCTAATGCTTTGAGTCAATCATGTGAAATATGCGGGGGATCTCAATCATACACCGATTGTCCTTCGACTCATGACAATCCAGAAAATGTGTATGCCGCCAACGGTAACTATTCCACGGGAGGCTATCAAGCACGTCCTCAAGGTGACCGCAATTTGCTCAGCTATCGCTCAAACAACTTTCTTTCACCTCCCGATTTTCCCCCACAAAACCCAAACAACCTCAATCGCAACAATCAAAACCAACCTCGTGCTCCAAATCAATATCAAACCCAAAGAACCCCATATCCACCTCAAAGAAACAACCAAGTTTACCAACAACCCGCTTACCAACCACCTGCCTACCATGCTCCTCCTCACAACCAACCCACCGTATTTAATCACGAGGTTGAAACTTACACGAGGACTAATGATGCGATAGTGCAGAATCTTCAACGGGAAATGGCCAACATGAAAGCAGATATGGTGAAACATGGGAATGATCTTCGAGCTGATATGCGAAACACTTTGGCAAGTCAAACGAATGACTTAAGGAACATGATGGCTAGTTTCTTCCCAAGTAATCAACCCTCTGGTTCGGGTTCTCTTCTGAGTAACACCGTTGCTAATCCACGGGGGGAGATGAAAGCAATCACCACTCGCAGTGGAAAAGGTTTAAAGGAACCCGAGCTTACTACACCTACACTGGTGATTGTGACAAAGGAAAACGAGTATCCTTCTCCGGTTCCTCAACCTTCTATTTCTCCGACACCTCCAACTTCTACTTCTCCAATTCCACCACCTTCTACTTCCACCCCTCCACCACCCAAGGATGTGAGTGAGAATTCCATTCCAAAGCCTTCATCTCAACCCAATATACCTTATCCCTCAAGGTTGAGGAAAGAGAAATTGAAGAACAAGGATGATATTCAGGTTTCTAACTTTCTCAAAATGTTTAAACAACTGAATTTCAATATCTCCTTTGCTGAGACTCTCGCTCACATGCCGAAATACGCTAAAATGTTTAAAGATCTTCTCAGTGATAAGGAGAAACTTCTCGATATTTCTCAGACCTAACTTAACGAGAATTGCTCCGTAGTGCTCTTAAAGAAATTACCAACCAAACTTGGTGATCCGGGTCGTTTCTTGATTCCTTGCAACTTCCCTGGGGTAGAGAATTGTATGGCCCTAGCCGATCTAGGTGCTAGTATAAACTTAATGCCATTAAGTGTTTGGAAACAATTATCTCTACCCGAGCTAGTCCACACACGAATGACTTTGGAATTAGCCAACCGTACGGTTGCTTATCCAGTGGGGATTGCCGAAGACGTCTTCGTTGGTGTCGACAAATTCACCTTTCCGGCGGATTTTGTTGTCGTTGACTACGAGATGGACCATCGTGTTCCATTAATCGTTGGACGTCCATTCCTGAGGACCGGTCGCACTCTCATTGATGTAGCCGCGGGCGAATTAATCATGAGAGTTGGTGACGATAAAATCGTTTTCAACATGGGTAAAATTTCTAAGCAGCCTTCTGACAACGAGAGTGTTAATTTCATTGACGTTCTTGATGAGGCTTGTGAAGAACATTTCAAAGACACTTGTAAAAGTGCTTCTTCTTCTCTACCCACTGTTGAGACCGTTGCCTCTATTACTCCATCACTAACTCCATTCAGAGAAAGTGATTTCATTTTGAAACAATTTGAAGCCACTTTAGGAGATGTGGACTTGCAATATGACGATTCTCCCTCCAATTTGGATGAAGACATTCGTACCATTGAGAAAATTCTCAATAAGGACCATATCTCTCCACAATCTCCTAAGGATATCTTTATCGATGATCCGACTTTGACTCCGCCGTCCATCGAAAATCCTCCGGATTTAGAGCTTAAGGATCTGCCGTCTCATCTCGAGTACGTTTTCCTGGACGACCACAAGAAGTCACCCGTCATCATCGCAAAGGACTTGAAAGAAGAAGAAAAATCCCGACTTATCGCCGTGCTGAAAAATCATAAGAAAGCTATTGCATGGAAAATCTCCGATATTCGTGGAATTGATCCTCACTTTTGCACACATAAAATTCTCATGGAGGATGACTTCAAACCCACTATTCAAAGCCAAAGAAGGGTGAATCCCAAGACCCATGACGTTTTCAAAAAAGAGGTTATCAAACTTCTTGATGCGGGCATGATCTATCCTATCTCGGATTCACCATGGGTTAGTCCGGTCCATTGTGTGCCTAAGAAAGGCGGAATCACCGTTGTCCCCAATGAAAACAACGAGTTGATTCCTACTCGTCTCGTTACAGGGTGGAGAGTTTGTATAGACTATCGCAAACTCAATGATGCTACGAGAAAAGATCATTTTCCCCTTCCTTTCATGGACCAAATGCTTGAACGTCTAGCAGGTAATGACTATTACTGCTTCTTAGACGGTTTCTCGTGTTATTTTCAAATACCCATCGATCCCCAAGAACAAGAGAAAACCACATTCACTTGTCCCTACGACACATTTGCTTACAAAAGAATGCCTTTCGGCTTATGCAATGCTCCTAGGACATTCCAAAGGTGTATGATGGCTATCTTCCATGACATGGTTGAAGAAACAATGGAAGTCTTCATGGATGATTTCTCGGTCTATGGTGATTCTTTCTCTACTTGCCTTGCCAATTTGGAATGCATGCTTAAGCGGTGTGAAGACACTCGCCTTGTTCTGTATTGGGAAAAATGCCATTTTATGGTAAAAGAAGGCATTGTGCTGGGACATAAAATATCTAAAGCCGGTCTTGAAGTGGACCGTGCTAAAGTGGATGTCATAGCCAAATTACCTCCACCTTCAACCGTGAAGGGTGTGAGAAGTTTTCTGGGTCATGCGGGCTTCTATCGTCGTTTCATTCAGGATTTTTCTAAAATCACTCGCCCAATGACCCACCTCTTAGAAAAAGATACTCCTTTTATCTTTTCCAAAGAGTGTCTTGAATCCTTCAATCTTCTTAAGGATAAGCTAACTAAGGCACCGGTCTTGGTTACCCCTAATTGGGAGCTACCTTTTGAATTGATGTGTGATGCTAGCGACTTTGCTATTGGAGCGGTTTTAGGCCAAAGAGTGAAAAAACACTTCCAACCAATCCACTATGCTAGCAAGACAATGACGGGGGCTCAATTGCATTATACCACTACCGAAAAAGAGCTTTTAGCTGTAGTGTATGCCTTTGAAAAGTTCCGCCCCTATCCTGTCCTTTCCACCACCATCGTGTATACCGACCACTCCGCGTTGAAGTACTTGTTGACTAAGCAAGATTCTAAACCAAGACTTCTTCGTTGGGTTTTGCTCCTTCAAGAATTCAAAATTGAAATTCATGACAAAAAGGGAGCTGAAAACCTAGCCGCGGATCATCTAAGTAGACTTGAGGATCCTTATCAAGGGGATCATCCGAATCAAGAGATCAATGACTCTTTTCCCCTTGAAGCCTTAATGTCTATCAATCCAAATCTTGATGACACCCCGTGGTTTGCGGACATTGCAAACTACTTAGCGGGTGGAATTCTCAAGGACGGGTTAACGTCCCAACAAAAGAAAAAGTTCTTTAAAGATATTAAGCATTATTTCTGGGACGACCCTTACCTTTTCAAACAATGTGCGAATCTTGTCATTCGTCGATGTGTTGATGGGCCGACAGCTTTACAAATCCTTGATGCTTGCCATAAAGTACCCACCGGTGGTCACTTTGGTCCCAATTACACCGCGAAGAAAGTATTCGACTCTGGATTTTATTGGCCCACCATTTATCGTGACGCTCATGAGATGGTTAAGCATTGTGATGCTTGCCAACGCCAAGGCAAGATCACACATAAAGATGAGATGCCTCAAAATTTCATACAAGAATGTGAAATCTTTGATGTATGGGGTATCGACTTTATGGGTCCATTTCCATCATCCAAAGGGAACAAGTACATCCTCGTAGCCGTTGACTACGTTTCTAAATGGGTTGAAGCTAAGGCTCTCCCTACGAACGATGCGAGGGTGGTTGTGAACTTTTTAATGCAGCTCTTTGCTCGATTCGGTGTTCCTCGTGCTATCATCAGTGACCGCGGGACTCATTTTTGCAATGATCAATTCGCAAGAGTCATGGCTAAGTATGGTGTTAATCATCGTCTTTCCACCACTTATCATCCTCAAACCAATGGTCAAGCCGAGATATCTAACCGTGGATTGAAGTGAATTCTGTAGCGTACTGTGGGAGAGCATCGTGCCTCGTGGACCGATAAGTTAGATGATGCTTTGTGGGCTTTCCGTACCGCATATAAGACCCCGATTGGCTGTACACCTTATCGTCTTGTGTACGGGAAAGCATGCCACCTCCCTATCGAGCTGGAACATAAGGCATACTGGGCCTTGAAGTGGGCTAACTTCGACATCAACAAAGCCGACGATCTTCGGAAGATTCAACTCAATGAGCTAAATGAAATGAGGAATGAAGCTTATGAGAACTCGTTGATCTACAAGGAGAAGACCAAGATCATCCATGATGCGAGGATTAAGAACCGAGAGTTCCACGTTGGTGATCAAGTTCTTCTGTTTAACTCTCGGTTAAAGATCTTCTCGGGAAAGTTGAAGAACCGCTGGTCTGGTCCATTCACCGTCGGCAAAGTCTTCCCATATGGCACCATTGAACTTTCTCAGCCAAATGGGCCCAATTTTAAGGTGAATGGCCAACGCGTGAAGTTGTACTTTGGTGAGGACATCTCTCATGAGATGATTCCATCCCTCACCACGTTTCCCTTGAATTAAGTTCTGGGTCGAGTCAGGCTCGTGACTCGGTTAACAAAAACAAGCGCTTCTCGGGAGGCAACCCGTGATCTATCCTTTACCGTTTTCATAATAAGTGTAGGGGAGCCCCCTATGTGTTTGTTGTCTTGTTTCTTATTCTGTGCATGGATTAAAGCTTCAAAGATCCATTCTCGATGACTTTTGACGAACCGTAATCCCGTGTACCTTTCTTCACGGTTCTATCCTAACCTATCGTGATTCAATATTTCATATCTTATATGTTCACATTGAAATCACTATAGTTGTCCTTTCCTTAGCAAGACTTAAACAAAATGCACAATGTCATAAGTGTAGGGGAGTTTACTCCCACATGCTTAAACATTGAGGACAATGTTTATATCAAGTGTAGGGGGACTTCTATCGAAGTAAGTGGTCTTTTTCATGAATTTGCCCTCATTTTAACCGGAAAATTTGATTTTCGACATTTTTCAAAATTTTTAATCTATTTTGGCCAAGTAGTATAGTAGTATTTTCCTTTGTTATCGTTATTTACTTTCTTTACTAGAATAAATTTTCAATAAAGTGGTTTTAAATTTTTTAAAGTCGTGAATATTTTGACTCAACCCGAGTTTACTTATCTAAGTTTACTCTAGCTAGTATCCTTAACGTGTTTAAGTCAAGTTTTGCTAGGCTTTTATATAGGGAGCTTTAAAACGCGAAAGTCTTAACTCTCACGGGTTAAGAACAAGAACTTTTCGCAAGTTCCTATAATTGATCCTAGAGAGTCGTTTATCAAGGGAACTTTAAAATGCGAATTCTAAATTTGAAAAAGTCTAAGAGTTTGCAAGATCCTATAGATGACTCGAAAACTTAAAACTTTGATTTAATTGGCTAAGCATCCACGAGTCTCATTCCTTGAGATTTTAAATTGTGGAGAACGAGAGATGATAGAGTCAATTATAAGTTTGGTATTCTTTCGTGATTTTATGTGAGTTGATTATAATCCTATTCTCCCATCGCTTGTTAATAAATTTATTTGCAATAAATAAGGTGGTACGATTTGAAAAGTTACTTAGCTTCTAGCCCAAGATCGTTTAAAAGTTGCTCGGTATTAATTAGAGTTCATAGCCAAGGCATAACTTATTGAAGCGGGATGCGAAGATTGGCGAGTCTGAAAAGGCCCTAACAAGGCACGAGGGCTATATTTTGTTGCTAAAGATCCAAAAGTGATGTGAAGAATCATTTATCGAAAATCAATATGAAGGATCGAGACACACGACAAAAAGCAAAAACTCCCCGAAAGATCATGGAGAAGTCTATCCAAAAAGGCCCTAACAAGGTATGAGGATAAATAGATCCAAGTCCTAAAAGGAGGCGGATCGTTGTATATCAAAGTCCAAAATAAAGATTGGAGAAAAGAAGTCGTGGTCCATATATGAAGAATCTCTCAAAAAGTTCAAGTGAAGAAATTCCTATTATGAAGAGAAGACCATAATTTCAAGATCGTCTCTTAAAGATTTGAAGTATGAAGTCGCTGCCAAATATCGGTCCGAGAAAGGTCTTAAATCGTGAAGCGAGTTATGCCAAGATATGAACTTTAAGAGGTCCCGAGAAGCAGTTTTAAAAGATTTTGTCCTTTAGCTAACTATTGATTAAATCGTCTACTTTATTTTCGGCCTAAATAACTATCGAAATAAGTCAAACAATGCATCCTCGTGATCATTCAAGACAAAAATTAAAATATAAGAGATACACCTAGGAATAAGGGAGTCTAAGTAAATAATTGGCCCACATGAGTTCGTGTTAGTTTGCTAACTTATAATAGCAATGATCTCGTTTTTAAGCTTGGTACGGGGAACGTGAAACTTGAGGATGATAAACGTTCATGGCAGCCAAAACCCAATGTAAGTCTTTGATTTCTTTACTTGTTTTTATCTTTTTATTTTTCCTAAATGTTTAGTATTTAATAAAGGCCAAGGTAGGTTATTTATGATGGAAAATGTAAATCGTGCTTTAAAATTAATGCATTGCATGAGGGCATTGCAATGGTCAAGTGTAAGGGATTTAATAAGTGTGAAAACACTTATCCTTTTACCACTTATTTCCAATAATAACAAGACCAAAACGTGTATTTTATGTCGTAAAAGTCGGAATTATGCGTGGTTTGTGTTTTTATTGTGTTTTAGGACCAAAAGATGAAAAAGGAAGAAAACACGGGCTATCACGGGCTTTTATTGAAGAAAAAGACTAAAGACGAAGTCGAAAGATCGAGAATGCAAAAAGAACGGAAGTCCAAGGCCTATTCTGAAGATTTATCGAAGAAAAAGTATAAAGACAGAAGTTTAATGAAGTCGAAGAACTCAAGTCTAATTATAGAAGAAAATTATAAGACAAGTTCAACTTATATCGACAAATCCCGAGACGACGTCGAGAAAGACAAAGAAATTAAATCGAGTCGAGACGAGAAGAAAGAAAGAAGAAAGCGCACATGCATTCCCCATTTGCCTATAAATACCCTCCTAAACACATTAGGAGGGGGTTGTTAGTTGTTAGTTCTAGTAGCTAGTTTTATTTTTCAATTTCCTTTCTAGTTTTTAGAGAGAGAAAGTTTTAAGCTTTCTCTCACTAAGTTTTCATCTTTTCTTTCAAGATTAAGTTCTTTTTAATCTTTGTACTTGGATTTCATTAATCACAAGTTCAAAGTTAAGCTTTTTGTTCTTTAATCTCTTTCTACCTTTCTTGATTTACTTTAGTTTTTGATCCGAAAATCATATTCCATACGGATTGATTTTGTTTGATGTTTAAGTGATTAAAAAGTTAATCTTTTTACTCCTTATTAAGCTTTTATAAGGTACAAGCTATAAGCTTTTGGTGCTTATTGGCTTATTACGTTGTTGTAGCTTATTGTTTCTTTTAAGTTCTCCTAAAAATTTCGTCGTTTGGAAGTTTGATTAGTCAAGCTTGTATCCGTGTCTTGAAAAGTGTTAAATTTGTGCTTATTCATTCTTGTCTAAAAGTTTGAAAGTGCTTATCATAGTTACTGCTTATTCGTTTAAGCTTATTTACCTTTTGGACGTCGTTCCCATCTTAGAAGGGTTTTGTTTAGTTACGATCACTTGACTACGATCGCCTTGATTGCGATCTGACTTCTTTCTTGGCTTCGATCGCATAGATTGCGATCCCTTCATTTTTCCCTGGTACGATCCACCCCAAGATCACTCATTGCGATCGGTGGGTGCGATCTTGTCACATTTCCTTGTTACGATCGCATTGATTGCGATCCCTGTTGTTACGATCAAGACTACGATCCACACCACGATCACTCATTGCGATCGTGGTTGCGATCAGTTGTTGATGGAACATTGCGATGGAATGTTGCGATGGAACATTGCGATGGTGTGTTGCGATCTGAGTACGACCGCCTTGCAGATCTACTTTGGTTTTTGTTTTAATTTCCTTAGATTTTAAATTTAATTTTTCCCGCCATTTTTACTTAGAATTATTTTTAAACAAGTTTTTACTTAGTTTATTTTAAAACAAGTTTTCAATCATTTACGTTTTAATTTCCAAAATATTACACTCTTTTATTTGTAGTTTAATTTCTAAAGCTTCCACTTTACTCAACGAAAATTTTCATTTTACTATTAGTTAAAATAGATAACCAAACCACTTTCTTTTATCCACCAAGAACAATTGAGTCGCACTAATTAATGGTAATCAATTCGAAAAGACTTGGAACGAATTTATTTCATACTTGGGCAATCCCTTGGTTTAACCATGTATTACCGCCCAAAACCGAACGGTTTCGGTTTTGATTTTTTGAAAACCGAATATGTCGGTTCGGTTTTGGTTTTAGCCAAAAACCGACCCAAACTGAACCGTGCACACCCCTACTTTAAAACTAATGGCTATGATTTTGTGACTCAAGCGTCGTGCTTTGTCGTGGGCTTATATTGTAAAACCTTTAATTTTACCTTATTGACTTTGTCAACTGTTGAACTACTCATTTTTGGAGTTTATGTAATTTCACTTTTATATGACTTATTATTTATCATATACATTTTGTCATACTACCTTTCATATTTATTTTACATTTATATGAACTCTTAGTCATTTATTGACTACTCTGGCAACTGATTGGCCACTTGATTTAATAATAGACTCATCACCTCAGTACATATTTGAGATAAACTGTAACTTTACTTAATTTATTTATTAAGTACTTGGATTTATTTTTATATGTACCATATTTACATATATTACCTAAAAGGAATATACACCTAAACACTTTAAAACAATGTATATTATCTTACATTGTCATCTATTTACTTTATTTAAGTAAAATAATTATAGTGATGTATTTAATATACACTTTCACTAAATTACCTAAAAGTTTCAACAAAAATACATACAACTCAACAAATACATACAATAATATACAAGGGCTATTATTATCATACAACATTTGGCAAAATTTACCAAAAACCTTCCCACATGCATAATTCATACGTGTATATGTATGCATGCCTACACTACCATCATTTGTTAGCTAGCTTGTAAGTACTCAAGTGTTTAATCTACTAAAACCCTATACTAACTATGCTTACTTACACAAACACATGCATAACCATGCTTTTCTATACCAACCTCACTTTTCTTACACAATCCCTTACACACACCATACCTATTCATATTCAATGTCATTTTGTCTCCCTTGGACCCAAAACACACGGCAACAATTTGCAAGTAAGGAAGGAAAGTCAATTTCCATTTTGAGCATGTGTGTAAATGGCAAGTGTATCCAACAAAGATTTTTGTGTATCCATGCAAGATACATTGTACAAAGTACTAGGATTCACTTTAGATCTCTCTCTCTCTTTGTCTTAAGCCGAAACACACACACTATCCACAACACAAAACATTTGCCAAATCTCATCACGTATCTCTCTCTCAACCTACGGTAAACACCACCTTTCCACCATTTTTGAACCTCCAAGTTTATCTACTACTCCTATACTATGTCTCCTACTATATAAAGGTTAATCATAAGCTCATCCTACAAGAACCTTGGTCCTTGAAGCAAGAAAAAGAGCCCTAGAAGCCTACTTGAAGCCACGACTTGTTTAAGGTCCCCAAGACCTCCATTGTTGAAAGCTTGTCACTTGTTCTTACTCATTCTCCTATCACTCCTAAACCTATCTAAACAAGTAAGTCCAAGCTAAAACCTATCTTTCTAATACATTTACTTTCATACATATTAATATATACATGGTTATTCTTGGTAAAAGTTAATGTTGAAACAAGTATTTGAAACCCTAAAAACCTAAAATAACCCACGGCTCTATTTTTGATATTGCTTAAAATGATGTAAAAACTTATCAACCATGAAGAACACATCACCATGATCTTGTTAAACTTGAAAAACCATGAAAACCTAAACATGCATGATTTTTGGATGTGAGGTTTAAGCTCATAATTTTATTTTGGGTAATCTTGTAATGTTTAGATATAACTAGAAACACTAGATTTATGTTTTTAGGTGCCTAAAAATGTTAAGATCACTATTATGTCTTATAAGGTTTAGTTTTAAGCTCACTATAATAAGTTGCCTAAATAAATATTCATTGTCACTAAATAAATGTTTTTATAAAACTTTTAGTGTCAAAATATAATTTTATAAAGTTTCATGTTGAAAGTATAGATCTATAAGAGTTTTGGACTAAAATAATAAATCTAAGAAGTTTTGGATTAAAATAATAGATCAACTAAATTTTGGATTAAATATAACAAGTATAAAGCTTTCGGGTTGTATTTATAAATTTATAAAGTAAAGGGATCTAAATAAACAAGTGTAGAAACTTATTTTCCAAAAACATAAACTTTTGGACCACTTTTATATATTGTCGAGAGTTGAGGGTGTTGTTTTGAACATATCCGAAACTTAAAGGTGATAAAAAGGACTTAAAAGGGATTAATATAATGTTAGGGTAAATTGTGTAAACTTTAGAAAACCTAGGGATCACTTTGGTCAATTGCGGAAACATAATATTAACCCTAGGGACCAATTTTGCCAAGTTGACAAACTTATTTAAGCCCTAAGTAACCCTAGGGACTAATTCTGCCTTTAGCCGAAACATATTCAAGCCCTAGGGGGCATTTGTGTAACTTGTATTAAACTTAAATATAAGCCGAAGGTTGGAGGACTAAAACTGCCAACTTGTGAAACTTTAATAAGCCCTAATTTAAGCCGTATACTTTAGGGACTATTTTTGCCATTTAATGAAACTTAAACAAGCCCTAGTTACACGTGTAACTAGGGAGGGACCAAAACTGTAATTACTTAAAAGATTTAGAAACCCTAGGGGTATAAAAGTAATTTAACCGCGGGTAATTATTTAAATAAAAGGACTAAAACGTATTTTATACAAAGTATTACGAACACTAAAATTCTATATAATTATACCCGTTATTAAAACGTAAAACTTAAATAAACGTAACAATTGTTATTTTTCCAAACTTATAATTTAATAATTATAAACACTACGTAAACGTGGAATTTAAATAAAATGTTATACATTTTATAAACCTTATTTATATATTAAATATAAATTAAAAATGATTAACTTATAAAATACATATAATTATTATATTTATTTTCTATTACTTTGAATATATATAAAACTATCCTTTATAAATATTTAAAGTTTTTTTATAAACAACGCAAGTACAAAATATTAATTAAATGGATTAATTAATTTAACCTTATTATTTATTTTATACTTAAAATAAATACTATTAGAACTTGTACAACGATAAACAAAAGTACAAGTATCGTAATAAAATGCTTAAAACTAGTATAAGCATGTACAGATTTATTCTGAAACTTTTATGCATTATGTTATTCATTTACCGAGACCTTATAATTATTTAGGTCGTTGATTGTATCGTGAGCATCCTTATCAGATTTATCTACTGACTTATTGCTATACTATTGAGGTGAGTTCATGGCCCCACTTTATATATTGACAAACTTTTAAACCTTTTAATGGGGAAGAAAACATGCAACATATTTTATTTTATGGACATGGATTGAACTGTGAAACCTTTGATTACATTGCCTATTGTAGATGAACCCGCATGACCCGTGCATCCGAAACTGTTAGAATTATTGAATTACCTGAATGTTATAAATAGATCTATTTGGGATTGACCGTCCCCATCTGGGTGAGTCATGCTCACTGTGCCTAGGCCAGGACAACAGATGTTTCACATGTCAGCACTTATTTTTGTTATGGGTGCCTTTTTATAAGACGAAGGGTCCTTATTTGTTAAGGACTTAACTGTCAAGTTTCAGTTTCGGGCAATATGGAAATGTAATTACTTTTAAGTATTGATGCTTTGTGCATTACTACTTCAGAGAATATTTAATGTCCAAACTTATTTTAATTAAACCTGTGAATTCACCAACTTTATGTTGACTCTCTAAGCATGTTTTCTCAGGGAACTGAAACAGGTATTGGTGTGCATGGAATCAAGCAACCTGATAGACTGCATTTATAGAGCTCATCTGGGGTTTTATAAACTGGGGAATAATTCAAACTATTGAACAATGTTAAAGACTATTTTAATAATATTTGCACTTTCAATCATGTAATAAATGTAAGGATAATCTTTTATCTGTTCCTCTATATTCTGTCTGCTGTTGATCCACCTACGTGACACCCAAATATTATTTCCGCTGCGTTTGACTCAATTTGGGGGTGTCACATATATAATATCGAAAAAGAATGGAATAGGAAAACAATAAAACATTAAGGTGAACCAGATTATACACATAGCATAAAAAATAATAAAAAAGCAAGAACAGAGGATATTAGTACAAATAAAACTTACCTATTTTATTGTGTTGACATCATAAATCTGTTATGATGAATATTTGAGGCTAATGGGTGATTTGAAAGTAAATTCCATTACAAATGCCTACGGTTTCTATCATCAATTAAGGTATCATTGACTTAAACAAATTTGGGCGCAAACCAGAGTATCTTTTTGGGACATGTACAATAGAGATGGTGGCGGAAGTTTTTGACAACAACCTTAGCGGTGGTAGTTTCCAATGGCGACCTCAGCAACAGTTCACGATAGTGACGATATGTGACAGCAGTCGATGTCCGAAATAAAATATGACAATCTAAAAACTCTCATCTACAACACAAATCTACAGATTTGTAAACAAAATTAAAATAAACCTCAAAATATTAAAAAATCATACCTTTGTTTGGAGGTTTGATTGGTGTTATGTCGTTCGGTGTGGAAAGGTTAAAGTGACGGCGGCGCTCGGTGGTAGAGGGCTTGATGGTGGTTGAGTTCGGCGGTGATAGGGTTAGGAGTGATGTGAGATTTAAGAATGATATTAGGTGTGTGTTTTTTAGGGTTAAAAGAAAAAACGAAATAAACAGGATGAATGGGTTTTGAACGGGTGTAATTAATTTTTCAACATTTAAAAAACTAAGTGGTTTTTCAACATTTCCAAAAGTAAAAAGTTTTTCAGCATTAATGAAAACTTCTAATATCCTTTATAGATAGTATAGATAAATTTCAACATTACCTTTTTCACATAATATTATCGAGTCACGGGTTTGAACATCAGGTCGATCTAGTCGAGTCATCAGGTCACGGGATCGACCATCGGGCTAACCTAGTTTGAGTCACCGGGTCACAGGTTCGATCACCGAGTCAACCCGGTCGAGCCATCAGGTCACATGATTGACTAACATGTAAACGTGACTGAGTCATCGAGTCACGAGTTCGACCATTAGGTTAACTCGACCGAGTCACCGGGTCATGGGTTCGACCACCGGGTCAACCCGGTCGAGCCACCGAGTTAACTCGATTGAGCCACCCGGTCACTGGTTCGACCTACGGGTCAAACTGGTCGAGTCTCCAGTTTACTGATTCGACCACCGGGTTAACCCGACGAATTACCGTGTCACAAGATCGACCAGGTCAACCTGGTCGAGTCACCGGTTCATTGATTCGACCAACCGGGCAACCCGATCGAATCAACCGGTTAACGGTTCGATCATCATATCCATTAGCATATCGTTAACTATTTGATGTATGTAGATTGTTGCAGTTATGCGCGGGTACACGTCTAGTACATTATAAAAGGTGTATGTAGATTGTTGAAAAGTTGAAAATTTCAACATTTCTAAATATAAAATTCAACATTTATTTTTCACAATATTATCGGGTCACGGGTTCGACTACTAGGTTAACCGAGTCCATTCAGTGGGTCATGTGATCGAACATCGGGTCAACTCGATCGAATCATCGGGTTAACCCGATCAAGTCATCCGGTCATGGGATCGACCACCGAGTCAACACGATCGTGTCACTAGGTTACAGGATCGACCACTGGGTCAACTCGGTCGAGTTATCGGGTCACAGGTTCAACCATCAAGCCAACCCGGCCGAGTCGCCGATAAACGGGATTGACCTCTAGGTCAACCCGGTTGAGTCACCGTGTCATTGATTCGACCACCTGGTTACCTCATAGAGTCCCCGAAACACTCATTCAAACATCGAGTTAACCCGATCGAGTCACCAAATTAACGATTCGCTCACTGAAACAATTAGCATACCGTTAACTATTTGTCGCTAAAAAATTTCCGCAACTATACGCAAATATGCGTTTATAAGCTCACAAACTTAATATATAAGCTAAAAAAACACCTCCTAAGTTCCCACATGCTTTATTTTTAGTTAGCTCACAACCACTTGAACCAAAATAACACATCTCCAGTTCTCCACACAAATTTCCCAAACATCTTCACACAATTTAAGGCCCTTTCTTTCTGTAAGCCAGATTAGATCGGTCAAGACTGAATCGAACTGAAAATCGATATGTTCCAAAACCTCGAACCAAGGACTGAATCGAAATAGTCTGGTCCAATTCGGGTTAGTCCAATCCGATCTTCCGATCCAGTCATATTAAGTATAATGGACGAATTTTTAGTAAGATTAAAAACGAACCGACCGAACTAAAGACCGAAAAGAAATAGTCCGATTCCATCCAAATCTATTTGATCCAATTTTCTGATCCGATCCATCGACGATCCGAGATACTAACCCTGCTCGGCACACTTGAACCAAAACAACAATTTCCACACGAATTTCCCAAACATCTTCACACAATTTAAGGCCCTTTCTTTCTGTAACAACATCTTTTGGTTTTCCTTTTTCCATTAATTTTATTAAAAATCATTAAAGTTCCAATAAAACTAAAAAAATATAAAATCTAAAAAACAAATGTCACACCCAACCCCACCATTCCCAGCCTCTCTCTTGACTCTTTGCTTCCTCAAAACAACCCTTTTTTTTTTATTTCTCTCTCTACATTTCACTTTTTTTATGTTCTTCACACTTCAACTTCAAGCTCATCATTAATGGCTACTCAAAACTTACTAGTGCTCATCTTTCTTCATCTTCTGCTACCTCTAGTTGCCATTGCTGACCAAGGTCAACACACTCTTTTATCTCTTTTTCAGTTCTTTTCTGCATTTTGAACTGTAGAAAATCACTTCTTTTGTAAGTTTTGAGTAGTTTTATGCTTAGTAAACATTATTTTTAGACACCCTTTTGGTTGTTTTGTAGTTGCTACTTGCTAGTGTAAGATAGTTTAGTTGGGGTTTATAGGTCAATGAAAATTGGAGGCCTTAAAATTTGGGGGCCTAAACCCCTAGCTTTACTTGCTTTAATGTATTTATAAGGCAACCCTCATTGTTCATACTTGATACTTTTGACCTTTTTTTGTTTGTCTTTCTAGTTTTTACTTTGAAATGAGTAAGTAAGAGGGTGTTTGTTTTGGCTTATATAGTTGGCTTATGGCTTATTTGATTTTGGGCTTATGCTTAATAAGCTCATATTTTTTGTGGCTTATTGTAAAACTTTTCGGCCTCCCAAAGTTTTGTGTTTTACTTTTTTAGAAAAAAGAATTGAACTTAAATTTTGGCTTTAGTAGGGTTTATATGTCAAAGATATACAGTTAATAGTTTAATGTGTTTATAAGGCAACTCTCATTGTTCATATATACTTTTGACTTTTTTTTCTTCTAGTTTTTACTTAAGGGGGCGTTTGTTTCGGCTATAATAGCCGGCTTATGGCTTATTTGATGTTGGGCTTATGCTTAATAAGCTCATTTTTTGTAGCTTATTTTGAAACTTTCCGGCCTCCCAAAGTTTTGTGCTTTACTTTTCTAGAAAAAAATTTGAATTTAAATATTAACATGAGCTTCATAGAATAGTACAATTCAGCTGTTCAAGTACAGTACACCACATTTCCACTGAAATAAATTTGTTCACTAAATTTTTTGAGCAGTATTGTGCTAAAAAATAGCTTTAAAAGATACCCTTTTGGATATTTTATATCTTTAATATAAAGTTTTGTTATTTGTTAGAAATGTTTTATTAAGTGTCTGTGCCTGGTGGGGTCGAACATGGGGCAAAAACATGATGAACCCAGAAATGGGGTGTTGTGTTAAATGTTAGTGTAATAAGCGATAAACCTTTGTTGTTTATAATTATTTGAATATTTGTCTGGAATATCAAATCCAACTATTAAAGTACAACTCATTTCCTCTGTACCATGTTTATGTTCCACTTTTAAGATTGCTGTTAAGTAAAAGATTCACTTTAAAGATATAATTTTTGTGTTGTTGCATATTTTAAGTAGTTTTAGGTTGAAAAAGATAATAATGTTTTAGATACCCGTTTGCATATTCTATATTCTTAATCTACAAAATGTTTGTTATTAGAGATTTCTTTAGTTCCGGTTTATGGTGTCAAAAATAGGTACGAAAACTCAAGAACCTAAATAAAGCAGTGTCTATGAGCAAGTGAGCATTAAAATCTCGTTGCCGGTGATTTGCACGCTCCTCAAATCGATGTAAACGTCAAATAGAAAAAATAAATTTGAACAAAGAGGGTTTATTGCTTTATAAAGACAATGCCTTATGTGGGTATCTATAGAATTGTCTTCTAGCAAAATATTTAATGTGATTTCAGAGGAAATGAGCTGTATTGTACTTGAATTGTTGAGGTGTGCTATCCTATGGTCAAAATATAAAATTCATATATATTTTCTAGAACAGAAAATCCTACTTATTTTAGATAAGAATATACTCGAAAAAAAAAAAAAAAAAAAATTAACAAGAGGACTAGTGTAGTAATGTTTAGATTTCACTAGGTACACATTTGTGGGTGGCCCGGGAAAAGGTCGGAAACAGTCATGGGATATTTCGGTTAGGCTGCGTACATCCGAGTCAAAAACTCACCATTCGTGAGAAAACCTCATTCGTTTATTAACATTAACATATATAGGATAGCACAATTCAGTTACACTTTGAGATCAACATGCTTGCATCTTTTCGTTAGCTTTATCCCTAAAAAACAGTACCTTTTCTAGATGCCATTTTGCATACTTTGTTTTTCTAACATAAAGTTTTGTATGTTATTATTTTCTTATTTCAAACGAGCAAAGTTTTGGTATTTACTAAATAGGACAATCAATCTATTCAAGTACTATCTGAAATCAATAATTTTCACTTTAATGTTTGCATCTTTTCAGTAGTTTCGTGCTAAAAAAAAATCTTTTTCAGATACCCTTTAGCCTCTTTATTCTATATCTTTAACATAAAGGTTAGTTGATATTATTATTCAGAGGTATTTTCGCGTATCAAATGAGTAAAGTTTTAGTTTTTACTGTTCTAGGAAAAAGAATCTATGCAATTCCACATGTATATTTGAATTTTTTATTTTACCTTAACCTTCCTTGAACAGCACAAATCAACATGCTTCACGCCTTCACTATAGTTTATTTGCTATCCTTTGAGTAATTTTATGCATATTTTATAGTAATATACGTTTTGCTAGTACATGTATATTGACTTTATGGTGTCAAAGATTAGGCAATGACTCATGAACCAAAAACGCATCGTGTTTGTTATGATGTTCTCATTGCATACAGGAAAGTTTAGGTTTTTTTTACTCGTCTAGTATTATGCAAGTTTACGTGTTTATATGCTTTCTGTTTAAACTTTGTAACCTTACGGCAACTGACCTGCCAACAGGGGTTTTCCCGGGGATGCACGGGAATCTGATGGAATTTTGTCGCATAGTGTATATTTGCTAAAAATCTCTATTTTTTCAAAATCAACCCGGTCTCAAAATTATGTACTATATAAATACTTGTACTAAAAATTTTGTGCACCGATGACTTTATACTCTGGCTCCGCCCCTGCCTGCCAACATTACCACCACTGATAATCTGATATACAACTCAGTAATGCTTCTTTGTATATTTTCTCTTTCAAATAATTTATGCCATTTTGATCTTTTCTATATTGAAGAGGGAATAACATGACAATGAAAGATTCCATTTGGGTCCATAAAGATCGACTTTGTAGGGCATTATCGTCATTTCCTTTGCTTTACATAAACATAAGATCCAATGCATTATTTTTGTAAAATTTACATTTGTCCAAAATGTTATATTTGATCAAATGTCTAAAATACCCCTCTTAACTCGTTTTTCGGTTTTCAGATGCTTTTGTAGGTGTGAACATAGGCACTTCTCTATCCAACATGCCGAACCCGACTCAAGTAGTAGCCCTTTTAAAATCACAACAAATTCGTCATGTTAGACTCTATGATGCTGACCAAGCCATGCTGACCGCCCTTGCAGGGAGTGGAATCCGTGTGACTGTTTCTGTCCCAAACCAGCAGCTTCTTGCTATTGGCCAGTCCAATGCAACTGCTGCAAATTGGGTGGCTCGCAATATCCTTACACATGTCCCTGCTACCAATATTACTGCCATATCGGTGGGGTCTGAAGTCCTCACCACAATCCCTAATGCCGCTCCAGTATTAGTCTCCGCCCTACAATACATACACTCTGCTCTGATTTCCGCCAGACTTGATTCCCGTATCAAAGTCTCGACCGCACACTCTTCGTCTATTATCCTCGACTCGTTTCCTCCATCACAAGCCTTTTTTAATCGCACGTGGGACCCAGTTATGGTACCGTTGCTTAAATTCCTTCAGTCCACTGGATCATACCTCATGCTCAACGTGTACCCTTACTATGATTACATGCAATCACGAGATGCAATCCCGTTGGATTACGCGTTATTCCGACCGCTTCCACCGAACAAAGAAGCTGTTGACTCTAACACGCTTCTGCACTATACTAATGTTTTTGATGCCATAATTGACGCTGGTTATTTTGCAATGTCGTATTTGAATTTCACAAACATCCCGATCGTGGTCACAGAATCGGGGTGGCCTTCAAAAGGCGATGCTAATGAGCCTGATGCTACTCTCGATAATGCCAACACTTACAACAGTAATTTAATTAAACATGTTCTCAACAACACGGGTACACCTAAACACCCGGGGATGGCTGTCAGTACATTCATTTACGAGCTTTATAACGAAGATTCGAGGTCAGGAGCTGTTTCTGAGAAGAACTGGGGGCTTTTTGATGGCAACGGGAGACCCATTTACATCCTGCATTTAACGGGTTCGGGTACTATGTTGGCTAATGACACCACGAACCAGACTTATTGTGTGGCCAAGGAAGGTGTGGACAGGAAGATGTTGCAAGCTGCTTTGGATTGGGCGTGTGGTCCCGGGAAAGTTGACTGTTCGGCCATGGTGCAGGGCGCACCGTGTTATGAGCCAGATACTGTTTCTGCACACGCGACATATGCTTTTGATGCTTATTATCATAGGATGGGTATGGCTGAAGGGACTTGTGACTTCAACGGTGTGGCTAGTGTGACTACAACGGATCCAAGTAAGTTTTTCGGGGTCTTATGCATACCGAAGTTGTATTTTGTGCCTGCAATGTTGGATTTCATCTTCACAAAACTAAATGTATTAATTTTTTTTCTTTTCGTTACAGGTCATGGCAAATGTATCTTTCCAGGAAGGTAAAATTGTTCCTTTACATTAAATTTGGTTATTTTCTGCATTATTCGTTCTGAGTAAAATTAACTTTCTGTTTTTCGTGTAGTAATGGAAGTAACGGGACCTTTATAAACGGTACGTCTTTGGCTCCATCTTCAAACTCAACTACATCTGGTAACTCGTCACCTTTTGACTCAGACTATTCGGTTTCTTTCCTAAGACTTATCACGGTGTTAGTCTTGAGCTTAGTATTCTTGTAAATTGCGATATAATATTCGGTTCATGTAAACCCGTTTTTGTTCCTCCTCTAAAAGTGGGGAGGAGGGGTAAAGGAGCGGCAACTAAGGGTGTTTGAAACTCGGAAAATCATGGGATTTAGGTCAATTGTCTAGGTGAACTCGTTTGTTGTATTGTAGAAACAAGCGAATTGAGATTCGTTCTTTCTAATCTATCATTCTTTGACTAAATTCTATGTGATTGATTTTGGTAATTTGAGTACAGTAGGGGATAATAAACTTCATTACTAACGAAGTAAACGGAAACGACGTTTACAGTATGCAAAAAGTCTTTATATTCTTATGTAAGTAATGGAATATGTGAAATTACATATTTACATATTCTTAATCTGCTTCCTGTATCAAATGTCATCGATTTTCGAGCAGCAAGCCTCACATACGAAACCCGAGGACCCTGGAAGAACACATTGCCTGTAGGCATGTCTGTTGCAATAAGGCTTGTTACAAAAACTGCATTTTGGTAGCTGAATCCAACATTCTTCACACAATGTGTCTTCACAAGCCGCCTCACTCTCTTCATCATCAACCCCGACACATTTTCTACACTCTTCACACCTCAAAACACAAAACTTACACCCTCGACAACTACCCGTTGTTCTCTTCCTTTCGCATGTTTCCAAAGGGCAATCGTACACCATTCTCACTTCATCACATTTTGGACATATTTCAACGTCTATGGAAGAACGACCGTCCGATTTTAGCAGCAAGTGGAGCGTTTGAAGGTGTTCTTTGGTGATGTTGAAGATGCCGTTTATCTTTAGTGTTCTCAAGACGATGGTGTGTTGATTTAGCGTTGTCACTGCTTGGATAATCCCTTCGGCTGTTAGGCTTGAGCATTGAGGCACATGTAGCTAAAACATAGACAACAATGATTATAAAGACAAAGCGAAAAACTCAAATATGGTAAATTTGATCAAATTTCGAGATTACGATATACCCATACCTTGTTAATACTTGGATTATTGGCTATGACATTGTTTAGGCCATCATCAGTAATTCTTACACAATTAACAAGTACCAAAGTCTTAAGCCTACCCATCGCCCTCGACGCAATATTCATCAGAATTTCATCTGAAAGCCGCGATTTTCTAGCCTTTTCGTCTACTACTATGTTTAACCATGGCAATATATCATTCTCCAAAGTGTCTCTAAAGGATGTGCAAACTTGAGCCATGGTAAGAAGCTCAAAGAGTGGAAGATATGATAATACAAGGTACAAACATTCATGGGGTTGGCCTATGTTTGATGAATCTTGATTTGTTTGATGTTCTTTGATGCTTGTTTCATGTGAAATATTCATATCCATGGTTTTGAAAAAATAGTTTATACCAATAACATATGACCAAATATGTATACTTGTTTATATGGTTTAAAAGAAATTGTTCTCCAAGATAATATGTGTAACATGTGGTCAAGGTTTGATACAAGTTCAACATTTGACTTTCTAGACCTTCAAGTTTTATACTAATGTTCTTTCTGACCTTCACTGTATTTTTTTTGAACTAGTTAGGGATTCGAATCTACAATAACATTCAATTGGAGAGTATGCAAGCCTCGAACCTTTTCGTCAGTTGGTTCTAACCTTCACTATAGCTCAAACAAGAAAATGAAAGTTACAACACAAATACAGTACTTAACTAAGCTTCAAAATTCATTTAAGTACAACTTCCATTACAATTCCCTTACATATTACAGCAGTTTCCATTGTTAACGATCCATTGGCTCGACAGCAGTCTTGAAAAGAAGAACGTAAACTTTGTTGATAGAAAAATACAAGAAACCGCCTAACGAATGTGTGACGTACGATCCAAAGCTTGTTCCCACGATGCAATGCCACGCCGGACCATAGGATGCATCAAATTCCTAAGAAACAATAGTAAACACATCTATAGGTAAGCATATATGGGGTTTAAAGTTTAAACACACAACATATGGATTTAAATTTTAAACATATGTGCTTTTTACTAAAAAAAGTTACTGTGCAAGGTTAAAATAGGAAGTGTAAAGTGTTTGTATTGTATTGGCCCAAGAACTTGATGGGAACATGTCCTTTAAAGCTGCACACTATCCAACTGTACCTTGTCCATAACCAAACTAAAACAAGAATCTTCATATTCAGTTTCTTGAACAGTTTGTTATTAACAGAACAGATTAACATAAAAAGAGTAAATTTTAGAGTAAAAAGGTAAAAAAAATGTAATCAAACAGACTGCAAGAAACCTAGTACTTTTTTTAACAGAAGTTGCAACATGCTTAAAATGCCCATATTATCCAACCAACATGTAAAATGTGTGAGTATTTGTGGTAAAAAAAACATAGTTACACTTAATATCATAGATAAATGTTGCAAGTATAGGTGATGAAACTATAGGTAATTAATTGTATGATATAATTACAAATTGTATGATTCTATAAGAAATTGCATGATTCATACCACTCTAACATGAAAGTTGCCAAATTTTCCTAAACATATCTTATACGAAAATAACTTTGAAGCGATCACACCAACCTTTTGAGAAAGAAGGGTTTTACCTGATTTGAGTGTGTGTGACGGTAAATTCAAACCACATTGATTAATAGGTCAATTAGTCGGAAATCATGATTATCCAAAAAAAAAAAAGAGTATCTGCCTATAGTCATAGTGTGGCCTATTTGACA
Source organism: Glebionis coronaria (assembly GCA_025667525.1). Classification (NCBI taxonomy): domain Eukaryota; kingdom Viridiplantae; phylum Streptophyta; class Magnoliopsida; order Asterales; family Asteraceae; genus Glebionis; species Glebionis coronaria. The sequence continues at coordinate 575,109,939 of CM046879.1, read as the reverse complement.
TACTTGTCATTCCAATCTTACTACAAAAAGTATGCATTAAGAAAACATGAAAGGATTACTTATTACACTAATGAAGAATTAAAGAAACAAAGTCAATCAACATTTTCTATAATCAATTCATATCTATTTTGAACAAAAGGCCTAGAATCACAAAAGATTACAAATAAGGCATGCACAAATGATTCTGACACCATAAGAAAACAATTTTGACCACCTGCTTTGGAATTTTTCAGTTTGTCCCCTTTGTGAAAAGATGGTAAAATTACCTTGTAATAGTTGTTTATTGGCATTTCTTTTGGAATCAATGTAATGATAGATAGACAATATTTTGTTTATCTTATTATTTGTATTTTAGTTGGCCACCTAGTAAACACTCAAAACTAAGTACTAGTTATGTTTAAATTGCTTTTTGTAAAATTGTAGGGTGTATGTTCATTCTTAAGGAACTAAATGCAAAATAGCCCTTTTACAATCAGATTCCTATATAGTTTGTTCAAGTACATATAAACTCATTACTATTTGATACATACTCTAGCAATGAGTTCCAAAATGACCAAAAGTCAAGTTAATGAACTTATATAAGCCGAAAAAAAGCCATAAACCGGCTATATAAGCCGAAACAAACACCCCGAACCCCCCCCCCCCCCCCCCCCCCCCCCCCCCCCCGGAGGCCGAAAATGAGTGCTTATATATGCAAGTCCTAACCATTTTGAGCTAAAGCATAATATATATATAAACACTCAAGTAGTGTGGATTTAAGACAATAAAGGCACAAATTTCAAAATCTTTGCTCTAATCAACTAACAATCAAGAACAAAAAATACCAATAAATCACAAAACTAAAAAAAACATTCAAATAAAAACTTTGTATAAAAAACTAGACAAAAATTTATAATAAGAAAATAAAATGTACCTTCTTGAGAGCAAGTGCAAGTTTTTTGCTATCAATCTTAATGATTCCATTACCAGAAGACATAGAATCAACATGATCTTTTGCACATTTAAAAGCTTTGTTTTGCAAAACAATGGGCATGTCAGAAGCTTTGACTTTAATATTAAGATGTTGATGAAGGTTTTGTTGATCATTTTCTTTCTTTTTTTGTATCAAGTTGCTCAAGAATTTGCTTCTTCTTTCTAGCTCTTTTTCTGCTTCCTCCATACCCTCATTACTTGATTTGTGCTTATGTTTTTAGTTTTAGTAGTATTATGGAATTTTTGTTGGTTTTTCAAGAAATGTGGTTTGCTTTTTGTGTTTTTGTAATGAGTGAAAAGTGTGATGGGTACTAGTAGGTGTCTATAATTCGGGTTTGACCCACAAAAACCAAAAACCGAATCGAACCGAACCCGAACTAGAACCGAACCGAAAATAGAATTCGGGTTTTGGGTCATAACCAAACCGAACCGAACTACAAATACGGTTCTCGGGTTGGGTATGGGTTTGGCCGTCGGACCCGAGAACCGAACCGAAAACCGAAATTTTATAAATATAAATATATTTTTAATAAATTTATATATATATAATAGTTATTAAAATTTAATTTAATCCTAATATATGCAAACTAGTTATTAAAACATAATTTTAATATAAAAATATCATTTTATACTTGAAATAACCTTTTTTTTCTAAATATTTATATAATTATATATTTTTTTTGAAAAATTCAGAAAATTCAGAAAATTCGGGTTATTCGGGTCAACCCGAAAACCAAACCGAATTTAAATTCGGTTTTTGGTTCGGTTCGGTTGAAATCTATTTCGGTTCGGTTCGGTTTTCGGGTTGACTTAGAAAAAAAAATTAACCGAATAACCTGAACCGAATAAACCGAACAACCCGATAACCGAACCGAATGACACCCCTAGGTACTAGTGATGGTTTGGTAAATAAGTACAAACTATTTTCCCAGCAATTTAAAGATGTTTTTTCTTTTCAAATAAATAAAAACTATAGAAAGGGAAGGTAATCAACTTTTGTTTAGTTTAAAAAGCATATGCTTATTTATACACACAATTAGGGGTGAGAATCGGTTCGGGTTAACTGGGTTCGGATTAAGTCGGGTGGTTTAAGTCGGGTTAGGTCAAGTCGGGTCGAGACTAAAAAAATTATATTTAAACCCCAACTTAGTTAGAACTCGGGTCACTCGGCTTCCGACTAATTCAAGTCGGGTCAATTCGGGTTCGATTCAACTCGAGTATAAAGAAAAAGTATGAAAATTGTCTTGTTTAGAGTAATAATACAATGTAAAATGTGTTATTCAAGTCGGGTTCGAGTCAACTCAGGTCAAGGCTAATAAATATAAACTCGAACCCGAACCTAATTAGAACTTGGTTCAACCTAAATTGACCCGAATACGCTTTTAGACCCAAGTAACCGACCCGAATAGGCTTATTCGGGTTCAGGTTCGGGTCGGGTCGACTATTTCAACACCCCTACACACAATAATCTAGAAAGCACTCGGTAAAAAAAGCTAGGGGCTCGCGTTTTGACTCACGACGTGAGTTTGCGCCGTAATTACCAGCCCACGCTGTGGGGTTTTTTGTTTTTTGAATATATGAACGTTACCGAGATAGTTGGTGGCTCACGTTTTGACTCACGACGTAAGTTTACGCCGTAGCTATCAGCCCTCGTTGTGGTTTTTTTTTTATGAATATATGAACGTTGGGGTAACTGGCAAAAAAAAGCATGCACAAAAATTCAATTCTTTCAAAATTTTATCATTTAAATATTTTTTTATTAAATGAAAGTTTATATCATTTATTATATTTTATAACACATTCATTTATGTACTCATTTTAAAAAGTTGAAGAAAAAAAAGTTTTAGCGTCATCATATTTTTTTTTTTGCCAACCAAGAAACATGAAAAAATTGTGATGTTATACCTTTGTTGGTAGCATGCATAATTTTTGTTGTCGTAACTGTTTTTTCCTATAGCTCAAGCTATAATAAATGAAATAAACAATGCAACGAAATAAATGATGTAATGTGATTACTTATTAGTGTTATTAATAATGTTTGGTTTAGGGTCAGAAAAAACCCGAAATCAAACCGAAAATCGAAAAAACCAAACCGAAAAAATCGATCGAAACAAGAAATCGATAGTTCGATTTTTACTTTTTCAAAGACCGAAAACTTGTTCGGTTTCGATTTTCGACCAAAAACTGAACCGTAGAAACAGAACCGAACCGAATCATTTTATTATATAAAATATATATGCAAAATATTTTTTTTTAATAAATTAAAATTTTAAATTCGTATTCATTTAGTGGATGAAATATAATATATTTATTTTAATTTTTATAGACGTGCTCATTATCTACGTGCGTTTACTTGATAACATATAATTATATATGTAAAGACGATCGTTTATGCGTATGTTTATTTGTATGTATGTATCTTATTTATGTGTGTATAATTTTAAAAATGTGGGATAAACATTATTCAGCTTGGATGACAAAAAAAATAAAGAAAAACAACCAATTTTCTACGTAAAATAAGTTTGTTAATATAAATTGGTTACATCAAAATATAAACGGTTTTAAAAACCGAAAAACCAAAACCGATTAAAAACCGAGAAACCGAACCGCCCAAAATCGAACGGTTTCGATTTTTGATTTTATAAAATCCGAATATAACGGTTCCTTTCGGTATTTGTCAAAAAGCAACCCAAACCGAACCATGCACACCCTGGTTTGGTTGGTACGATAAGATGATATATAATTGATAAAAAATACTAAAATGCTTCATTGTTAATAAAACAGCCTATTTAATATGTTTAATTAATAATGAACTTTAATAATATTTGACTCCATTACTAGACTTAATCAAAAAAAAGAGACCCCTAAGTAATGAAAATAGTGTAATGAGTAATTGCATGTAATTAACCATTACATACTATAATTGTAAACAAACATGATTTATCATTAAACCGTAATAACTTTTTTCATCACAATTTTTATTGCAGCCTACCAAATGCTATGTAAGAGGATTAGGTGTCATAATTACAAATCAACACCACATCAACAAAAAAAGTACAGTTATATCAGCAGCACATCAGCATAACACTAAACCAACATCAACCCTTCTAATCATAACACCAACCAACACCATTTTTTTCTTCATAAAACTCCCTCTATTTCATTTTTTAAACAAACTACCAATTTTATTTATAAACTAAAAATACAAATTAAAGTACGAAATAAAAAAAACCATCACGAATATAAAAAAAAAGGAGTAAACTACATTTTTTGTCATCGTGGTTTACCGGGTATAACACTTTTTGTCCATTTTTAAAAAAAGTTACAGATCCTGTCCGACCGCCGACAACCTATTTCAGAATTAGTCCATTTTGCTTTAACTGTCAGTTTAACTGTTAAAAACAAGGGCATATTTATCATTTTCCGTTTTTTATTAAATAAAAATTAATCTCTTTTCATTTTCAACCTTATGAAACCAATATGTATTTATAAAATAACTAAGATCCATGATCTAAATCCACCACTTTCCGCATTTTAAGTTTACAAAAATCAATCCATTTTATTTTTTTCTCTAAAGTTATCTCAATATCATCATCCACCAACAATCGCCACCACCACACCCACTAATCTCTACCTATCTTTCATATATCTCTCTTGAACTTACAAAAATGCAGTTTACTCTTAAATATATAATCCACCAACCAATCTACCACCACTAATATCCGGCCACCACCAAACCGCCACCTAACACTCACAATATGAGACCCCCAAAATCAGACAAGGGAACAACTAGGCAACAAGGGGGTAACACGTCATGGTATAAATAACAATAAATTAAAAAATGACTTGAAAATGAAATAATAAAAGACATATACTTTACATCATAAAAGATCAGAGTTTTAAACAAAAAATCCCAGAGTTTTATAAGCGAAAAAATCTATTATTTAATTATGATTTTGTAACTTATAGTTACCAAGAATACATGATAAACTTCTGACAGTTTTTAGATAAAACCAAAGTTTAAAAAGTATCACAGAAATCTTCAGGCTGCGATAATATCTTGCGGGGTCCCATCCAAGCAAAGCTAATTATTAATACCTGAGATTAAACATGTAAAATCGTCAACATAAAGTTGAGTGATATTCGTAGGTTTAGCAGTAAAGGTGTGGAACACATGCATTCATTTGTAAACAAGAAATAGGAAAATGGTTATGATCATTAACCATAGTCCGAAACATTATTATTGCTGTTTAGTTCATGAACCGAAGCTTAACTCAATATAAGTTCCTCTAGTGAGTATTCAGCCTAAATACTCAAGTAACAAATCAAATGTTAAATGCGTCAAGGTAATCGGGACGGGGATTGTCAACCCCAATGGATCCACCCACAACATTCGCGCTTAGCAACACAAGTAAATTAACGGTTCATGATCAAGAGAGGCAACTTAAGCCTATAGACTAAAAGCAATAATATCACTAAAAACTGTTGGAAAGCATACAAGTTCTGGAAAGCATACAAGTTTTGGATAACATACAGTTTTTAAATGGTTGTGTTCCACCATGTAAAATCTCACCCCGCGTTTAGAAACAATGTGCAAATAAAAAGGGGCTATGAACTCACCTTAGCCACGAGGTAAGTGAATCATTGTACTCAGAAGTCGAGTAGAAAAAGGTAGTAGCATGACGATCACCGACGATATGGATGCCCGGTAAACACGAGAAACCGCAACCTATCAAAATAAGGCGCGCGTTAAGACTCGAACTCAAATATCGATATATACCAAGTATAATATGACTTAAAATATTCTTAAAGTATTCATACTTCAGGACTAACGACACGAACCAAATGAATCCATATTATCTCATTTATCCTACACTACTCGATTAAACACCTTCACTTTTGAAATTGACCCGTCATAAGACGCCAAGTCAACGCAAGTCAAACTATTCCTTTACTTCACTCGGACCAGTAACTAAGTCATTTATATATTGACTAAACACTTGAGTAAGTCACCATGTCCAATAGTGAATACTCAAACTCACGCAACACAAGCATTGAACTACGTGTCCAAAATACAAATCAGCATGTACACTTCAAATGTACACACCAATCTACCCTATCTAGACTTGTCCGTTTTTGATGAAACTTGGTGAAAAACTCAATCATAACCTGAATAAAACTCAGTTTAAATTTCATTCAATGAATTATATTTTAGAACCACATGCTCGACACATTTCTAGACTTGAAAAACCGGACAGATTTGTATACTTGACTCGTGAAACCGTTTTAACCAACCAAACGTTTACCATTAGCAAAATCGACACTTGACTTTGAAAATATACTCAAAGTGATAAGTTTAGGGTCTGAGAACAGCCCTTGACCATTTGTAAAACTCATTTTATAGTCCCCGAAATTCGATCTAAATATCGACAACAAATTCAGATTGTGTCGATACTCGTCTCCCGGTACATGGATAATCAAACTAGCGTAACTTCCTCCTCGTTTTGAGTTAGAAGGCCTACTTTATATCAAAACGAAGGTATCGAAAAACTCTACAACAAAATCAAATGATCTCAACCTATATCCAAACTTGAACTCACGAAAATCTGACCTCAATATGCTGTCCAAAATACACTTTTAGAAAATCATAAGAAAACATTATTTGACTCAAAATCCACTATGTTTATATATCTACTAACAACCTAAAATCATCCAAATAAATTTTTAATCATTCAAAACACTTGCATGTCAAATTTTAACAAAATCAAAGATCAACAATCAAACTTTTTATGATCAAAACACCATGATCTTATCAAGATCATCACATGCATGATGATCAAAATATTTTTCCATCCATAAATCATATGAAACTTGAAAGTTATTGCATGTAAGAAATTTTGGTACTAAAACAATCACCTTTAAATTTCTAACATGAGACTTGAATTAGGTTGAGCTAAAAAAAGCTAAAAATCATGATCTAGGGGTGTTTTTGGTTGAGTGAGGGTGGCGGCATATAGAGAGAAGGATGAGAGGGAGAGTGTTTGATAATGTGTGTGTTTTTTATGATGAGAATGAGAAGTATGTGATGTGCATGGATGTGTATATGTGGATTATTTGATATACGTTATAGGGTAAATTAGAAAATTACCTTTAGGAAAAAGTAATAGTCTAATAATACCAATGACGAATTCAATTAAACACGTGAGTGAGTCGAGTTCGTTGTACACGAAGATCTTATGAATTTGAGACGTTTTGCTTTGATTTGGACAATCGATTTGAATTGGTTTTCGGTTTTTAAACTGCAAATTAAATCTACAAATTTTAAGCTATTTAAAATAAACCTAAAGTGCATGAATCGTAAACCCCACCTATTTTAAAAATCTACTAACAATTTATTACAAAAAATTATCACTATTTAAAATTAATCTATTTTAATAATCTATAAAATAAATTTATTTAATAAAAATAACTTTTAAACTAATATACTTTTAAAACTAATAATCTATATTAAAAATGCACTTAAAACAAATTTATTTAAAAATTACTTTTATATAAATCTAAAATTATAAAAATCTATTTAGTTGAAAATACACTAATTATACTTTTTGACTTTAATAAAAACATTTTTATTTTATTTTTTTATTTTATAATATAATGTTTACTGATTATTTTATTTAAAACTAATATTTATAGAATTAAAAGATTTTATAAAAAAACGTGACCCTGAATTAAATCATAATAGAAAAGCACAATCTGTCACAAACTATATCACTATATTAGTTGAATCTTATGATATTAAAATCAAAAAGGCTTGTAGCCCAGTTGGATATCACGCAAGACCTAAAAACAGGAGGTCTCGAGTTCAAGACCCATTTGGGACACTTTTTGGAAAATTTATCTTATTGACAGATAAAGATGAAATGTCTTAGGAGAGACCTTTTGGGCAGCTTAATAGCTTAAAGCTGTGAGGGCACAGCTTAATAGCTTATTCAAATCGTTGGGATCTGAAAAGCTAATACTTGAACAATTATTCAGTAGCAGTTCAATACTCAGAACAAAAATACAAGAGAATCAAGTCCAAATAAAACTACTCAGCATAAATCAGTAACAACTGAACAAGTTAATCAGCAAACATAGATATCATTCAAACAAACAAAAAGAAAACTCAATTTCTAAATATCAGAACTTTAATTCAAAACAAGCTCAACTGCTAAACATCATCACATCCAGATACAGCATGAAGCAGTAGCAAATAAAGTTAAAAAAACTAATCAATTATTAATAGCTTATTCAAATCGTTGGGATCTGAAAAGCTAATACTTGAAAAATTATTCAGTAGCAGTTCAATACTCAGAACAAAAATACAAGAGAATCAAGTCCAAATAAAACTACTCAGCATAAATTAGTAACAACTGAACAAGTTAATCAGCAAACATAGATATCATTCAAACAAACAAAAAGAAAACTCAATTTCTAAATATCAGAACTTTAATTCAAAACAAGCTCAATTGCTAAACATCATCACATCCAGATACAGCATGAAGCAGTAGCAAATAAAGTTAAAATAACAAATCAATTATTAATAGCTTATTCAAATCGTTGGGATCTGAAAAGCTAATACTTGAACAATTATTCAGTAGCAGTTCAATACTCAGAATAAAAATACAAGAGAATCAAGTCCAAATAAAGCTACTCAGCATAAATCAGTAACAACTGAACAAGTTAATTAGCAAACATAGATATCATTCAAACAAACAAAAAGAAAACTCAATTTCTAAATATCAGAACTTTAATTCAAAACAAGCTCAACTGCTAAAAATCATCACATCCAGATACAGCATGAAGCAGTAGCAAATAAACTTAAAAAACAAATCAATTATGGCTATAAAACAAGCTAAATAAACCCACAGTCACAACACCAATATAAGACATTAGTAGCCAACTCAAATTATACATTCATCTGAGCAGATAACTCTAATGAACATTCGATCTTGAAGAACAATAATCTCTCAGTTTTAAACTCGAGGTGTATGACAATCAAATCCTCAACAGATTTTCAAACCAAATCAAATCTATCAGGCAAATTAAAATCCAAAATCTCATCAGCTTAACACATTATCAGATGCACAGTTTTATATCTGGCAAATAAATCTTTAAAGCAGTAACTAAATCAGTCTAACCTAAACATCAACTTAAAACTGAACAATCAAAACAATATATAAGATTATAACATAGCAAAAGTCCTAATATATCAATCCTAAAATTATTTCAGACTAAACAAATTAAACAAATCTCAATAAGTGAAAAGCTTAAACTAACAAATCACCCTTAACTAAACTGAATCATATCATCTATCAAATTATCATTTATCAGATTTTAAACTTAAAAATTAAAAACAAATAAGAATAAAATGAGACTTACTTTTCTGACGAAAACCTTTGGGACGTAGACTTGCGCTGAGCAGTCTAAGAAACCGGAATCAAAACCACCATACCACCATTATTTATAACTCGAACCTCCATTCGCACCATAAAACGAACCCAGAATAGTAACATAATCGGACCTCTTTTTATTACCTTTCCAGTAGGGAAAGATACTTTAAATCCTTTTCACTTTTAATGTTAAAAATTAAGCTATTAATTAGCTCATTTTTACCATCACAATGTTATTCTTATTAAACAGAAAATAGGGTTAATTCATAAATCAATTTTAAGCAGTAAAAGATTTTAAATGAGACAATATAAACGAGACACGATATACTGAAATAAGCTGATTTTTCATTAATTTTCAAGAAACATTACAAAGCTTAAAAAGAAATACAATAATTAACCTAAATCTATTTCTACAGAGTAACATTAAAGAAAAAGTAAAGGATGGGTTTACACGATAAATTGGGGGTATTTATAGCCCCCCCCAAGGGCTTCCTTGAGCGAATATCCGGATAATCTTGGGAATATTCCTTCTTCTTCTCAGCCTTTGATCTTTATTTTCTTTCTCTTTCTTTGATCTGATGGTGGATATCTTTCAATCTAGCACACGGATTGCCAACGTGGCATCCGTGTGCTAGTTGTGCTTCTTTCTTGGCCTCTGATTGGTGGGATTGGCTAGATGAGGTGTTGCATCCAATGAAATTAAGCCACGTATCAAGCTCCTCCTCACAGTCTCTTCCTTAAAATTGGGGGTTTTTATTCCCCTTCACGTGAATATCACGTGTGATCAAAAGCCCCATATCAATTTGCTTTTTACTGAGTTTAGGGTTTTGGTGAAACAGTAAATTATTTACTGGTTAGGGTTGAGATGGAATGAGGAAGGAGATGGTTTACATAGAAAATAACGTTGGTAATTTATTTTGTGTGTGAAACGATTGGAAAATAAGTGGGTGAAAATGAATCGGTTTTGTTAAATATATATGGAAGATATTTTGGTGAGTGGGTATTTAATGGGCGGGTGAAAATGTGTGGTGAAGAGTCGTTTTATAACTGAAACGAATTTATAAAATTCATTTGTAAAACCAACGAAACCCTAAGCCCAACATTTATTTAATTTTTATTTTAGTCACAAACTCAATGGGCTTTAAACCCAAATTCAATCCGTGAATTGGACCATCCGTTAGTATTTCCAATTTTTGGGCTTTTAATGGACTTCCAAATCAAATCCTTATATTAACTTGAACTTTAAATGGGCCTTTGAGCCCGTTTACCCCACTGTGGGACCCACTTGATCCGTTTTCTCGATAAATAATTAAATCCTCTAGAGTCGAGCTCGACTTGGCTTCTATGATCTTTTTCTTCATTCTTGTGTCGTTTTTTGTCGGTTTTCGCGAACTTGGTACCTACACACATTCAAACAAGAAACAAGCATATACAAGGCATATTTGATATATTTTGTGCAATATTTCATTGTTTTAAGCTACTATTGATATGAGTAAATACACTCATATCAAATTCCCCCATTCTAAACAATTGCCGTGTCCTCACGCAATGACAAAATAAAATACTAACTACACCATTATTCAACTTTTGACTTATTATTTTGTAAAAACATATTGCTTTTATTATTGAAAAATTAACTTTAAGGATCATAAAAGCTCAAATAGATTCATCGTCATCGACTTTTCACTTTTCCATGCCAAGTGCAAAAACAAGATCATTGTTATTATAAGTTGGTAGACTAACACGAACTCATGTGGGCTAATTAATCACTTAGACTCCCTTATTCCTAGGTGTATCTCTTATATTTTATTGTTGTCTTGAATGATCACGAGGATACATTGTTGACTTATTTCGATAATTTATTAAGCCGAAAATAAAGTGAACGATTTAATCAATAGTTAGCTAAAGGACAAATCTTTTAAAACTGCTTCTCGGGACTTCATAAAGTTCATATCTTGGCATAACTTGCTTCGCGATTTGAGACCTTTCTCGGACCGATATTTGGCAGTGACTTTATACTTCCAACCTTGAGAGACGTTCATGAAATAATGGTCTTCTCTTCATATAGGAATTTCTTCACTTGAATTTTTGAGAGATTCATACTTGGACCACGACTTCTTCATTTTTCTCCAATCTTTATTTGGGATTTTGATTTACAACGATCCGCCTCCTTTTTGGACTTGGCTTCATTTATCCTCATACCTTATTATGGTCGTTTTTGATAGACTTCTCCATGACTTTTTGGGAGTATTTGCTTTTCGTCGTGTTTCTCGATCCTTCATATTGATTTTTGATAAATGATTCTTCACATCACTTGAGATCTTTAGCAATAAAACATAGCCCTCATGTCTTGTTAGGACCTTTTTGGACTCGCCAATCTTCGCATCCCGCTTCAATAAGTTATGCCTTGGATATGAACTCTAATCCATACCGAGCAACTTTTAAACGATCTTGGGCTAGAAGCTAAGTAACTTTTCAAATCGTTCAACCTTATTTATTGCAAATAAAATTATTAACAAGCGATGGGAGAATAGGCTTATAATTAACTCACATAAATTCCCGAAAGAATACCAAACTTATAATTGGCTTTATCATCTCTTGTTCTCCATATTGTAAAATTTCAAAAATGAAATCAATGGATACTTAGCCTATTAAATCAAAGTTTTAGGTTTTCAAGTCATTTATAGGATCTTGCATCTTCTTATACTTTTGCAAGTTTTAGAATTTGCGTTTTAAAGTTCCCTTGATAGACGACTTTCTAGGATCAATTATAGGAGCTTGCGAAAAGTTCTTGTTCTTAACTCGTATGAATTAAGACTTTCGCGTTTTAAATCTCCCTATATAATAGCCTAGCAAAACTTAATTCAAATACGTTAAGGAAAAGCTAAGGTTAAAAACCAAGTCGAGTCAAAAACTATTCTTATTGAAAGCCTACATTCGTGTCAAAAGAACTTATTTTCTTTATTAAAACTTAAAAATAACACAAAAAATTTAAAATTTTATTGAAAAATGAGAAAAACAACACGTTTGGACACGACAAAAGAAATTGCAAGCGATTATATCGATTGACTCCCCCATGCTAAAACCAAACATTGTCCTCAATGTTTCTTAGCTCAAGAGTAACCCCCCTTGCTAAAACACGAAGAGTCTAATGCAAATTCCTAGCATGGAAAGAGCACGCAAATCTATAAGCCGTTTATTAAGTATGCCTCAAGATAAAACGTTAGTCGATAAAAATCAAGGGTAAGAAAGTGTGCCCCTTTATGGCAATCCAAGAATGGAAGATCAAGTGGACCGGCAAAAACCGAACACGAGAGTCTTCAAATATTAGGGTTATACCTAAGATCACAACACAACAAATCACGAACACGAGCTTGAAAGATCAAGCCTTATTAGGTGTTAGAAAATAGAAAGAAGATAGAATGTATGGGACTCCCCCACAAGGCACCTCGTTTTTGTTCACCGAGTCATGAGCTCGACTCGATCCCCGCATTCATTGGTCCTTAGGGAAAGTTTGAAGATCTAGGACAACCTCCGTAGGTATGTCCCCTCCAAAGTAATGTTTCACACGATGACCATTCACCTTAAAGTTTGGCCCGTCTTTTTGAGCTAGCTCAACGGTGCCATAAGGGAAAACTTGTGCAATGGTGAATGGTCCGGACCAACGGGATTTAAGCTTGCCCGAGAAAATCTTAAGTCTAGAGTTGAATAAGAGGACTTGATCACCAACATTGAAAATGCGGTTTTTGATCTTAGAGTCATGAATCCTCTTAGTCTTCTCTTTGTAGATCAAAGAATTTTCATAAGCTTGATCCCTTAATTCACTTAGTTCATTCAATTGAACCTTGCGATGATCACCCGCGGTCCTCAAATCAAAGTTACAATGCTTAAGAGCCTAATACGCCTTATGTTCGAGTTCAATTGGCAAGTGGCATGCTTTTCCGTAGACCAACCTAAATGGTGTACAACCAATTGGCGTCTTGTAAGCCGTACGGAAAGCCCACAATGCATCGTCCAATTTATCCGACCATGAAGTGCGATTTTCTCCAATAGAACGCTCCAAAATCCTTTTAAGAGCTCGGTTTGAAACCTCCACTCGACCACTCGTTTGAGGGTGATAAGCCGTAGAAAGTCGATGAGTGACACCATATTTCTTTAAACTCTTTCAAATTGTTCATTACAAAAATGGGTCCCACGATCACTTATAATAGCCCGCGGAGTTCCAAACCTAGCAAAGAGTTGTTTCAAAAAGTTCACCACAACTCGAGCATCATTCGTGGGCAAAGCCTTAGCTTCAACCCATTTAGACAAATAGTCGACGGCTACGAGAATGTACTTGTTTCCTTTCGAAGATGGAAACGGCCCCATAAAATCGATCCCCCACATGTCAAAGATTTCACAAACTTGGATAATGTTTTGAGGCATTTCATCCCTTTGTGAGTTCTTTCTTTGACGTTGACAAGCATCACAATTCTTGATCAAGTCTTGGGCATCACGATATATGGAAGGCCAAAAGAAACCGGCATCAAAAACTTTCTTCGCGGTGGCGTTAGCACCATGATGTCCCCCGGTGGGTCCTTCATGACAAGATTTAAGGATATCTTGAGCTTCTTTGCCAAACACGCACCTACGAATCACTTGATCCGCGCACACACGAAACAAATAGGGGTCGTCCCAAAAATAGTAGGAGATATCCTTGAAAAACTTTCGTTTTTGTTGGGAAGACATACCCTTGATCACAAACTTCCCCGCATGGTAATTTGCGATGTCCGCAAACCATGGAGTACTATCATCACCACGAAAAGCAATCATACCAAGCGTCTCGAGAGGAAATGTTTCATTGATTTCCTTGTTCTCTCGATCACTTTGGTGAGGATTCTCAAGTCGAGATAAATGATCGGCCGCGAGATTCTCGGCTCCTTTCTTGTCTAGAATTTTGACATTAAATTCTTGAAGGAGGAGAATCCACCGGAGCAACCTCGGCTTAGCATCTTGTTTATTAAGAAGATATTTGATAGCCGAGTGGTACGTATACACTATGGTTTGAGACAAGACGAGATATGGTCTAAACTTTTCAAAAGCATACACAACGGCAAGTAACTCCTTTTCCGTTGTAGTGTACTTTGTTTGAGCATCCGTCATAGTCTTACTTGCACAGTGTATAGGCAAGAAGTGTTTTAGCTTACGTTGCCCCAAAACCGCACCTACCGCATAATCACTAGCATCACACATAATTTCAAAAGGTAGATCCCAATCCGGGGCAACTAAGATTAGAGATTCGGTTAACTTCTTTTTAAGCATCTCAAAGGCTTGAATACACTCATCCGGAAAGATGAAAGGAGTCTCTTTTTCCAAAAGATGGGTCATAGGCCGAGCTATCTTAGAGAAGTCTTGTATAAAACGACGATAGAAGCCGGCATGGCCGAGAAAACTCCTTACTCCCTTAACGGTGGTGGGTGGAGGCAATTTGGCAATCACGTCGATTTTAGCCCTATCAACCTCAATACTGGCCTTAGAGATCTTATGTCCTAACACAATTCCCTCTTTGCACATGAAGTCACATTTCTCATAATTAAGCACAAGATTAGTTTCCTCACAACGTTGCAACATTCTTTCGAGGTTAGAGAGACATGAAGTGAAAGATTCCCCAAAAACCGAAAAGTCATCCATGAAGACTTCCATGGTTTTCTCGATCATATCATGGAAAATGGCCATCATGCACCTTTGGAACGTCCCCGGAGCATTGCATAGTCCAAAAGGCATGCGACGATAGGCAAATGTTCCATAAGGACAAGTGAATGTGGTCTTTTCTTGATCATGAGGGTCAATGGGGATTTGGAAATAGCCGGAAAATCCGTCCAAAAAGCAATAGAATTCATTCCCCGCTAGTCTCTCTAACATTTGATCCATAAAAGGTAATGGAAAATGATCCTTCCTAGTGGCATCATTAAGTTTCCTATAGTCAATACAAACACGCCAACCTGTCACAAGCCTAGTAGGAATCAATTCATTATCCTCATTAGTAACAACCGTCATTCCTCCTTTCTTTGGAACACAATGCACGGGGCTAACCCATGGACTATCCGAGATAGGGTAGATCATTCTGGCGTCTAGAAGTTTAGTGACTTCCTTTTTGATCACCTCATGAATCTTTGGATTGACCTTTCTTTGATTTTGGATAGCGGGTTTATAATCATCCTCCATTAGAATTTTATGAGTACAAAATTTGGGATCTATACCCTTAATGTCGGAGATTTTCCATGCAATGGCCCGTTTATGTTTCTTAAGCACTTTGATAAGTTCATCCTTTTCATTTTCCTTTAATCCCTTAGCAATAATCACCGGTAACTTATCCGATCCTTCAAGAAAATCATACTCCAAATGAGTGGGTAATTCCTTAAGTTCTAATTCGGGTGCTTCCTCAATAGATGTTTTCACTTTAGTCTCATTTTCATTCACAACTTTTAAATCCATAGGTGGTGATTCAAAAGGATTCAATCAACGCAATATCTCCCTCGGGATCAAAATTCTCACTATCAAACTCACTAGGATCAAACGGTGTGCTAAGGTAATCATCAATTTCCTTCTCGATTTTTAAATATCCATTATTCTCAAGCTCTTCAAGAATGAAGTCACCTCCCTCAAATGGAGTAAGTGAAGGCTTAGCCGAAGAGATAATAGGATTCGAAGAAGTGGGATTGCCACTCTTAAAAGAAGCCGAGAATCTAAGAACTTCTTGAGAATATTCTTCACAAGTAACATCAATCAAATCGATTTGATTAATTGATTCCTCGTAGTACTTGGAAGAAAATTTAGAGATATGACCAATATCAAACGTGATATGTTCCTCATCAACTCTTAAAGTCAATTTCCCCGCTTTCATGTCAACTAAAGCACTAGCCGTCATCAAAAACGGTCTTCCCAAAATTAGTGGTACACGAGAATCTTCGGGATAATCGCAAACCACAAAGTCCGTTGGAAAGACGAGTTTCCCTACCTTGACAAACACGTCCTCGGCTATACCTTTTGGTAAGGCGATCGATCGATCCGCTAGCTCGAGAGTCATCTTAGTAGGTGTAAGCTCGGGAAGTGATAACCTTTTCCACACGGAAAGAGGCATCAAATTAATGCTAGCACCAAGATCGGCTAAAGCTAGGCATTCTTCCATATTAGGGAAATCACATGGTATCACAAACTTGCCCGGGTCTCCAAGCTTTTTGGGAAGCTTTTGTGTAAGAACCGCGGAACAATTAGCATCTAAAGATGTAGACACTTCAACCAATTTCCCTTTATCATTCATCAATCTCTTAATAGTCGAAGCAAACTTAGGCATGTAAAGTAATGCATCCGCGAAACTAACATTAATATGAAGATTCTTAAACATCTCTAAAAAAGTTGCCATTTGAGCATTGGACTTTTCGCGGAACTTTTCTTGGTTAAGTCTCGAAGGGTAGGGTAGTGTGGGTTTAGTCTTCGGAAGCTCGGGTTCCGGAATAGGCAATTGGTCTACCTTTGGTGGAATAGGAATTTCCTTTTCTTTAACCACCTCGGGTTCTTGCTCCACTTCCCTCACCGGAGAGGTACTCACATGTGGAAGCAAAGGTCCGTCTAAAGCTTTCCCACTACGTGTGGTTATAGCTTTCATCTCACCCTTCGGGTTTGGAATGGTATTACTAGGTAAGCCACCCGAAGACGAGGAATGTTGACTCATAAAAGATTCAAACATTGAAAGCAATTTGTTTTGACCTTGTTCCAAATTTTGTTGCATACGAGAAACCGTGGTGTGGACATTGTCTCAACAAATCTTTAAATCTTTCCCAAGCAACCCCAAACGATTCATGCACTTTTTGTTCAAATCTAGTGATCTCGTTCTTAAAGTGTGTTGTCTTAGATGGTGGAAAGAAATAATTCATAAACTTTGACACTAAATCATCCCAAGTTAAGATCGAACCCGGTGGTTCTTTCTCATACCAAAGCTTAGCATTACCCTCGAGCGAGTACGGAAAAAGCATGAGCTTAATCACGTCATTCGGCACATCTCTAAACTTGAGAGTCGAGGTAATTCGATTAAAATTCTGAATGTGAGAATGCGGGCTATCGGCCTCATTGCCACGAAATTGGTCGGTACGAATGAGCGATAAAAGACCCGTCTTAATCTTAAAATGAGCCGCAAAAATAGCCGTCACAACGATTGCTTCCCCATACCCTTCGGTGGGTGCACGGAGCAATTCCTCCATTGTTCGGTTATCGGCCATCTCTACAACAATAGGTGGAAGCTCGGGCTCCACTATTCGTTGTTGACGATTTCTATTTCTACGAGGAATATTTTCAAGCCTATTAAAATCAATCACAAGACGAGAAGAACGTAATTGCATACACTACAAAGACGAGAATTTAGAGGATTGAAGAAAAGAAATTAGACAAGAAGAAGATTATTTTTGGTATTTTATTTGGTATTGCTCAATCAAAAATGATCGATAAAAAACAAGGAATAAGGATAACTACTATGGAAGTAAATTACCCTCGGTCGACTTTGAAACGATAGGTGAAAACCTAAACGTCTCGAGGTCCAATAAGTAAACAAAAAAAAATATGATTTATTACTACTTGAGTCGGCACACCAATAATAGGTTGTCCCTCTCAATATACGCACAATCAAGCGGGGAAACGAGGTGGCACTAAGCACTTAAAAACCTTTTTCCTTAGACGGCCTTTTATAGCACGTCGCCTTATACCCACCTTATAGTTTGTATAAATCGAGTTCAAACTTCTTATTAGTATTTATCTATTTTGCCTTTTATTTTTGTTTTGGATTAGAATACAATAGCTAGGTGATGAAATCCCAACTAAGGCTTATTTGAAAAATATTTAAAATTATTGTTCTACGTAATACAATATATTATTCACAAAAAACAAGAAAAACGATACATACTATATAATAGAAAAATAACAAACTTTCTGAGGACGGAAAGGGTCTTCAAATCAACGATCAACAAATCTCCACAAAAGCGAATCGTACACAAGATCCCCGGCAGCGGCGCCAAAATTTTTGATGTGCGTGGATGTGTATATGTGGATTATTTGATATACGTTATAGAGTAAATTAGAAAATTACCTTTAAGAAAAAGTAATAGTCTAATAATACCAATGACGAATTCAATTAAACACGTGAGTGAGTCGAGTTCGTTGTACACGAAGATCTTATGAATTTGAGACGTTTTGCTTTGATTTGGACAATCGATTTGAATTGGTTTTCGGTTTTTAAACTGCAAATTAAATCTACAAATTTTAAGCTATTTAAAATAAACCCTAAAGTGCATGAATCGTAAACCCCGCCTATTTTAAAAATCTACTAACAATTTATTACTAAAAAATTATCACTATTTAAAATTAATCTATTTTAATAATCTATAAAATAAATTTATTTAATAAAAATAACTTTTAAACTAATATACTTTTAAAACTAATAATCTATATTAAACATGTACTTAAAACAAATTTATTTAAAAATTACTTTTATATAAATCTAAAATTATAAAAATCTATTTAATTGAAAATACACTAATTAAACTTTTTGACTTTAATAAAAACATTTTATTTTATTTTATAATATAATGTTTACTCATTATTTTATTTAAAACTAATATTTATAGAATTAAAAGATTTTATAAAAAACGTGACCCTAAATTAAATCCTAATAGAAAAGCACAATCTGTCACAAACTATATCACTATATTAGTTGAATCTTATGATATTAAAATCAAAAAGGCTTGTAGCCCAGTTGGATATCACGCAAGACCTACAAACAGGAGGTCTCGAGTTCGAGACCCATTTGGGACACTTTTTGGAAAATTTATCTTATTGACAGATAAAGATGAAATGTCTCAGGAGAGACCTTTTGGGCAGCTTAATAGCTTAAAGCTGTGAGGGCACAGCTTAATAGCTTATTCAAATCGTTGGGATCTGAAAAGCTAATACTTGAACAATTATTCAGTAGCAGTTCAATACTCAGAACAAAAATTCAAGAGAATCAAGTCCAAATAAAACTACTCAGCATAAATCAGTAACAACTGAACAAGTTAATCAGCAAACATATATATCATTCAAACAAACAAAAAGAAAACTCAATTTCTAAATATCAGAACTTTAATTCAAAACAAGCTCAACTGCTAAAAATCATCACATCCAGATACAGCATGAAGCAGTAGCAAATAAAGTTAAAAAAACAAATCAATTATGGCTATAAAACAAGCTAAATAAACCCACAGTCACAACACCAATATAAGACATTAGTAGCCAACTCAAATTATACATTCATCTGAGCAGATAACTGTAATGAACATTCGATCTTGAAGAACAATAATCTCTCAGTTTTAAACTCGAGGTGTATGACAATCAAATCCTCAACAGATTTTCAAACCAAATCAAATCTATCAGGCAAATTAAAATCCAAAATCTCATCAGCTTAACACATTATCAGATGCACAGTTTTATATCTGGCAAATAAATCTTTAAAGCAATAACTAAATCAGTCTAACCTAAACATCAACTTAAAACTGAACAATCAAAACAATACATAAGATTATAACATAGCAAAAGTCCTAATATATCAATCCTAAAATTATTTCAGACTAAACAAATTAAACAAATCTCAATAAGTGAAAAGCTTAAACTAACAAATCACCCTTAACTAAACTGAATCATATCATCTATCAAATTATCATTTATCAGATTTTAAAATTAAAAATTAAAAACAAATCAGAATAAAATGAGACTTACTTTTCTGACGAAAACCTTTGGGACGTAGACTTGCGCTGAGCAGTCTAAGAAACCGAAATCAAAACCACCATACCACCATTATTTATAACTCGAACCTCCATTCGCACCATAAAACGAACCCAGAATAGTAACATAATCGGACCTCTTTTTATTACCTTTCCAGTAGGGAAAGATACTTTAAATCCTTTTCACTTTTAATGTTAAAAATTAAACTATTAATTAGCTCATTTTTACCATCACAATGTTATTCTTATTAAACAGAAAATAGGGTTAATTCATAAATCAATTTTAAGCAGTAAAAGATTTTAAATGAGACAATATAAACGAGACACGATATACTGAAATAAGCTGATTTTTCATTAATTTTCAAGAAACATTACAAAGCTTAAAAAGAAATACAATAATTAACCTAAATCTATTTCTATAGAGTAACATTAAAGAAAAAGTAAAGGATGGGTTTACAAGATAAATTGGGGGTATTTATAGCCCCCCCAAGGGCTTCCTGTTGATCCCAAAGTCAGATCTTAAACCTTAATAGCTTGTTTAAGGGTTGTGATAGAGAGAAAGAATTCAATCTAACACTAGAGAAACTTTGCAAAGCAAAGTAACTAAACAAGATGCGGAATGTAATGTTTAGCACAAGAACAAATAAGATTCAAACGTTGAACTTTAATATATCAAAGATATACGAATACCCAAAGTGGTATTAGGGTTTACAAAACCTTAAAGTAATAATAATGAAAAACGAAATGAGAAAGACACACGTTGCATGCTAACCTAGTGAGTCCTTTTATAGATACAAGGACCCACGTACAAGATCACTACTAACAAACTATGGAAAGTATTAAGGAATAATAACTGAAACGCGTAAAGATCTATTCCATGTTTATCTTGACGGCAGGGCCTTTGACTCCAGCAGGGGAACGGATCCCCCTGCCTTTGTTATTTAGCAGGGGGAACTTACTCTAGCAGGGGCATGAATAATCAACTAGCAGGGGAAACAAGTAAGCATAGATTTATTCCCAACAATCCTCCCCTAAACTTGTGCTTTCCCCTAAAAGACAAGTTTCTGAATAAATGCTAGTTGATGAGGATGCTTACAAACTCTCTGGCCAAATCTGACTATGAACCATTCTCACCAGATCATAAGCAACAGGCTTTTTGGCATCAACAATTAACTTAGCCTGTGCTAACTTCTTCAAGGTTTCCTGAGAGAAAGGATAATACCTATGATTGAGTAGATAAACACTCACACCTTCCATTACTACCTCATAAACCCCAGAATTTGTAAATAGCTTCCAATACACCAAATCTCCTTTATTCACTGCATCAAACAGAGGATCAAATAATTCATGTTCATACATTCTATGCATGCACTCCCAGATTACCCAATCCTTCTCTACACCATCCATGGTAGGAGGTTTTGCAGCAAACGTTTTCTTCAATAATTTCCACAGATCTTCTAAGTCTTCACTATCCAAAATTTGAAACATGACATCTAGGCTTAGAAATGTCTGTGCTGTATTGTCAGCCCTTGTAAGCTTCCACCAAGTTCTCCCTTTGTGTTCATAAACAGCATACTCTATAATAGCAAACTTCTTTCCAAGTTCACTAGGTGAGATTTCATCATTTTCCTGCAAAATCAGCTGTTTATCAATTTCATCATTTGATGGCCCTTGAGACTCTTTAGTGATTATGCCCACTTGCTCCATTCTCTTGAGTCTCTTTGCTGCTCTTTGTGCATTAAGCACCGACTTCTCAAGTACTTCTGGAAAACCTTCACCTGCTTGGTGTGATTCCCCTGCTGGGGATGATGCACCTGCTTGTGTAGTATCTCCAGCTTTTCTTTTCTTTGTTGCTCTAGCTTTCTGTAGTACTTCACTTTGTCTCCTAAGATACTCAGCTTCCTCAGGAGTGTTGATAGTCATCCAATCCTCCACATCATACAACTTTAGAACTGGTCTGACTGCTCTCTTTATGGCTTCAAAGCTCATATCTCTGAAGTCACCATCCTTCCACTTTCTATGCCTTTTAAGCAGAACTTTGTAGTAATCAAGTTGCCCTTTCTCTGACGTTCTATACTTCTCACTCTGAATTTGCATTGCCCTTCTTTCCAGATATTTAGTTTGATATTTGTAAACAAGGCAAGTCAACTCATACCTGTCTTCCAAAGGAGCATTTTTCAACTCCTTCTCCCATTGATTAAGAAATTCTTCAACATGAGGTACCCTGTCATCTAGTTCCCTATGCATAATCTCAACCTGTTTTAGCATATCTTTGGGCCTCATCTTCTCCATCCTTTGATTCTGCATATCCATTTCCTCTTGTTGTAGCCTGAGAGCTACTTGTGCATCATGAGCTTCTTGGACCTTCTGCTGTTCAGGAGTCAGATGCTTATATTTTCTCTTGGGCTGTTGCACCATGATTCCTTTTCCTTTGTCTTTTGGATCCACTGCTGGTGCTGGTTTTGCTTTAGATGCAGGTTCTTTGATTGTTATCCCCTTCTGAGCTGGTTGCTTTCTGTTCTTCCTAACAAATGTTTGAGTTATGTTCTTAGCAGGGGATAAACTTACAGCAGTGGGATCAGCAATGGCAGGGGAAACTTTTGAAGCAGGGGCTTCTTCTTGATTGCCCATGGTGAGCAATGTTTGAGCAATATCTTTGGTTGCACTCCCCTTGTCACTTCCCTTATCAGCACTTTCTCTCTCCATCCCTTTCTGAGCAATTGGTATCTTTTCATGTTCTCCTCCAGGATATGAATAATACTCAGTAGACGCTTCCATGTGTGAAATTTCCTCCCCTTTAGAAGCATCCTCATCTGTGGAAAGAATTAGTCTGGGCTTTCTCCTCCCCTCAAGAGTAGCAAGTCTGGTTTCCAAATGAGAGATAACCAGACCTTGCTTTTTGACATCTTGTACAAGTTGTGCATTCTGCCTTTTCAGGCTCATGCACATATTCGTCAATTCCAAATTTGTCAAAGGTTTCATACTGCTCTCAATCCTAGAAGGGAATTTCTCCCCTTGTTGGATATCATGGAGTGGGGGAGAGGACTTATTGATGGTGTCACTATCCTGCTCACCCCTTGAGGATGAGACAGTAGTGGCAGCCAAACCCCCAGGTTGCTCCAAACTTTTGGAGACTCTCCTTTCTGCTGCTTGTGAAGATTCACCAGGCAAGGGAGACCTGGCAAACCTGGATTTTGAACGCCTTTCTTGTTGTGGATCAGCAGGTGGTAGGTTCCTGGCAGGGGATTCAGCAGGTTGATTTATGGCTGTTTGATGTTTGGCTTCTTCCCGTCTGATTTGGTCTAGCATTATTGAAGTAAATGGAATGTTTCTGCCAGAAAACAAAGGTGATGGTGCAAGTAATGTGGTGAAAAGTTTGGTTGTGTGTTTGGTTGCTGAAAAATAGTTTCTGTGTGTAATGGGACCATGATCACTCATATTCAGCAAAACTTCTATAAACCTCGGATACATACAAAACTTTGAGGTGCTTGAAACATTTTTAACCATGCCTTTAAAAATCATTTGAGAAAAATAATACTTCCTTCCTGTTGCAAAGCAGATCAGGGCAGAAGCTATCTCACTACCAACCTCATTAAAAGCAGTGGTTTTGGGTGACAAACATTGCATAATAGTATGAATCAAAAATTTCCAATGAGGGGCAAACTGGCCTTTAGCAAACTTTAATTTTTGATTTTCAGAAAGTTTATACCCCAATTTATCAAGACCTTCAAAAATTTCAGCCTCAGAAAAGTTGGTTATTCCATCCTCATCATCAAGGAGAAGATTCTCCCTGATGGAGGCAAGTGTGATTACCTTGGAATGACCATCAACTGTGCTTTGAATTATGACCTCTCCATTCACTGTTTTGGTCATGGCTTTAGACCAGAACTGTTGAATGTGTGAGGTATAAATGCGAGGATTGATGAGAAGGGCCACTTTGAAGTACGAGGACTTTAGAAAGGCCACAGCCTCAGCAAACTCGGCTGGTTCATCATGAAGCAAAGCAATTTGGTTATGATTAGGAGCAATTTTAAGGGTCATGATGAATTTAGAAAATAGTTTAGAGGTTTATAGAGATGGGAGGTAAGTGGGATTAGGTCGAGAGAGATTTGTGGACCTGCTGGTAAAGGGAATTAAGTTTATATAGACAAATTGAAGGGCTGTGATTGGACCAAAATTTTCAAATTGCAAAAATATTAGGAAAAAAAAAATCTTGATAAAAAATAATATATTTGAAATAGAAGGAAAAGATTACCAATCAGCTAAGAAAGCGCCCTAAACATCTTTTAAAAAGAATAAAATATTCCCTAACCAAAATTTAAGCTAGCAGGTCCAACGGCTATGAACAGGGTAACGGTATTGTCGGTCAATGGTCAAACAGGGGAATGTTGTGAAGGCAGGGGAATAAAAGATAAAAGCAGGGGAAACTTTCCTAGGGGTATTAAACTAGTCATGGAAGGACTAATGCTAACTAGCTCTGCTCTAATGCACACACTTGTATACACAAGATAGATACATAGAATCTCAAGAGTCCTCTATTCAGCAATGGTCCCAATACAAAAAGTTAATACATAAGTCCCCCTACACCAGGTAATCCCAAGAAATCATGCATACCCCAGTCACCATCTCAACCTTGTCCTTTACCTATGGTCAGTTAGTCTTGGCAATATGTGCCACACATCTGTATTTTGAACAGCAAGCTGCTTGAATAAAGAAATGTAAACACATACTACAGTGCCTCAAGGTTTCAGAGTTCAGACAAGCTGTGCAGCAAGTCATCATTACCCTGAACCCCCACTCACCAATGGATATGATCTAGAATCATATATGAGTATCCTAAGAATACCCTGAATCCTAAAGGTTTGACCTAACCTCCCCTGAAACATAGAGTATATACCTGATCCACCAAGGAGAATAGTATGCACCATATGAACCTCTGCATTGTTAGTCTAAAACCACATAAAACTACTTTTGTAAAAAGAACACACCCTGCTAAGAGAAAAATCCTCTTGGCAGGGGAATGAACCCCAAGCAGGGGAATCAGTGTTAAAAAGCAGTGGAATGAAAGAAATGGTAAAATTGACTAACAATTATACAACAACAGTAGTGAAGTAACCCTGATTACACATGACAAAAATAGACATCAGATTTTAAGGAGTAACCATTCCAATACCTGCAACCAGATACTGAAACCTCCCTACCTCAAAAGCTTTTGTTAAAAGATCAGAAACATTAAGTTCTGTATCAATTTTCTCAGGGACAATCAGTCCTTTTTCAAAACAATCTCTGATAAAGTGATGTCTAATTTCAATGTGTTTGGTTTTGCTATGAAAAACAGGGTTCTTTATGATGCAAATAGTGCTGTTGTTGTCAATAAATATCTTGGTTTTAAGAAAGTTGTACCCATAATCAAGCAATTGATTTTGCACCCAAAGAACTTGACCACAGCATGCAGCAGCTGCTACATACTCAGCTTCAGTTGTGGATGTTGCCATGATAGTCTGCTTCTTACATTGCCAAGATATAAGCCTGCTTCCCAAAAATTGGCATCCCCCTGTTGTAGACTTCCTATCATTGTTGTCACCAGCATAATCACTATCTGAATAAGCTATCAGCTCAAATGGTGACTCCTTTGGATACCAGAGTCCTAAGGTGGAATGACATTTTAGATACCTAAAAATCCTTTTCACAGCAAATAAGTGACACTCTGTTGGTGACACCTGGTATCTTGCACATAAGCAGACTGCAAACATGATGTCAGGTCTTGAAGCAGTGAGATACATAAGAGACCCAATCATAGACCTGTAATTCCTGACATCTATAAGCTTTCCAGGACCATCCTTGCCCCATGGATGAACCTTGTCCATGGGAGTGGACACCTTCTTCCCATCAGACATGCCAAACTTCTTTACAATCTCAGCTACATATTTGTCTTGTGAGATAAATATCCCATCTTTCCGCTGCTGAACTTGTAACCCCAAGAAGAAGTTTAGTTCTCCCATAGCACTCATTTGAAATTTATCCTGCATCAATTTGGCAAACT
The DNA here is from genome assembly GCA_025667525.1 of Glebionis coronaria. Classification (NCBI taxonomy): domain Eukaryota; kingdom Viridiplantae; phylum Streptophyta; class Magnoliopsida; order Asterales; family Asteraceae; genus Glebionis; species Glebionis coronaria. Next base: position 575,083,708 of record CM046879.1, on the reverse strand, counting down.
CTTTGCTAAGCATGGAGTTAGTTGATCCAAAAATGATGTCATCCACATAGACTTGTACTAGCAGAAGGTCACCCTTTTGTTTCTTAGTAAACAGGGTCTGATCAATCTTCCCCCTGCTGAATCCATTGTCTAGGAGATATTTGGAAAGAGTACCATACCAGGCTCTGGGAGCTTGGTGAAGGCCATACATGGCCTTTTTCACTTTGTATACTTTGTCAGGATGTTCTGGATTTTCAAACCCTGGTGGTTGCATGACATAGACTTCTTCATCAATGGTTCCATATAAGAAGGCACTTTTCACATCCATCTGGAAAACAGTGAAGTCCATGAATGAGGCATAAGCAAGGAATAATCTAATAGCTTCAATCCTTGCTACTGGAGCAAACACCTCTTCATAATCAATCCCTTCTTCCTGAGTATACCCTTGTGCTACTAACCTTGCCTTGTTCCTGACAACTATTCCCCTTTCATCCTTTTTGTTCCTGAGTACCCACTTGGTCCCAATAGGCCTTGCCCATTTGGGACAATCAACCAGAATCCAAACCTCTTGTATGTCAAATTGTAAGAGCTCCTCTTGCATAGCTTCAACCCAGCTTGGGTCATTTAAAGCCTGAAAAATCTTCTTTGGCTCTTCTTGTGACAAAAATGTAGTAAACAGACAACATTGCATGTCTGGGAGCTTCAGGATCACCAATGATCTGAGAGATAGGATGATCCTTATTGTCTCTATAGGTAGGCTGCATGATGACTTCTGTTTCATCTTCTTCCAAATCAGAATTGATGGGGCTATTTTGATTAGGAAAGAAGTCCTCAAAGGAACTTCCAAATGAGACAGCATGACCTAAAGATGGGTGCTTGTGAGCAGAATGAAGCTCTGAATAACTAGGGCCTCCACTCCTGATGATTCTGCTTCCACTGCTGGATATGATAGGACCATCATTTATGGGTGTAGATGATGAGATGAGTGGGGATTCTCTTTCTGCAGCAGAAGTCTCATTAGCATCATGATCCTTTGTGAGAGAGGAATCAATTCCTCTAGCAGGGGAATCCAGGATTCCACTGCTTTCAGCCATTCCACTGCCTTCAGTTATAGCAGGGGATGAGATTGGATGTTCTTTTCCTGAAGCAGAATTATCTTCTTGTTTATCAGCTTTACTAGGAAACAATGAGGGTACATTCATGTACCTCAGAGGTGACTTCTCAACATCAATTGTTTCTTGAGTACCTGAAATGTTAGTGTTCTGCAAGACAACAGGTACATAATTCATGGACTTGGAAAGTACATCTATATCAAAGAACCAGTCAGGACCTGTTTGAACATCTTCAGGTTTGTCTTCAAGAAAGTTCACATGAAGATTTTCTGTGATTTTGCTTGTCTTCTTGTTGAAGACCCTATATCCCTTGTTGTTTAAGGAATAACCCACAAAGTATCCATCATCACCCTTTTCACTAAACTTACCAAGATTGTCAATGGTGTTCAATATGATAACATGACACCCGAAAGGTCTGAAAAAGTCAATTAAGGGAGGTCTTCCATTAAACAGATGATAAGGGGTCTTGTTGTGTGTCTTGACAACCAAGGCCCTGTTTTGTACATAGCAAGCAGTGGATACAGCTTCAGCCCAAAAGATAACTGGAAGTTTGGAATCAGACAGCATAGTTCTTGCAGCTTCAATGAGTGTCCTATTCCTTCTTTCTGCCACTCCATTCTGTTGAGGTGTTCTAGCAATGCTAAATTGCCTCTTGATGCCTTTGTTTATGCAGAAAGAATCCAGTTTCTGATTTCTGAACTCACCACCATTGTCTGATCTTATGGTAACTACCTTCATGCTTTTTGACAGTTCAATTTGATTGATGAACCCAATGAGTATTTCAGCAGTGTCACTCTTTTCAAATAGAAAGAATGTCCATGTAAATCTTGAAAAATCATCAGTAATCACTAAGCAGTACCATTTCTTCATTATACTTGCCACAGAAGTAGGACCAAAAAGATCCATATGCAGTAGTTCCAATGGCTTGGTGGTAGACATACTTGTTTTTGACTTGCAGGATGCTCTGTGTTGCTTCCCTTTCAGACATGCTGCACAAGTATGTTCAGTGGCAAAAGACTTGGAAGGAAGACCATGAACCAGATTATGCTTTACTAGTTTGTTCATGTTCTTGAAATTAAGATGACCAAGTCTTCTATGCCATTTCTTACATTCATCTGCTGAAGCTTTGGCAATGAAACATGTTTTATTGTCTTGGAGAGAGATGTCCTTGAGATCAATTGTGTACATGTTCTTCTGTCTTGGTGTTCTGAGAACAATTGGAGTATCTTGTGGCAAGACAAACTCCTTTCCTAATACCAAGCATTCAGTGTCAGTAAACAAGACAAAATTCTTGTTATCAGTCATCTGTGACACACTGAAGAGATTATACTTGAGTTCTTTCACCAAGTACACATTGTCAAAAGTCATCCCATTTGTGACAATAGTTCCTTTTCCTGTTATAGTTCCATGTCCATCTCCAAAAGAAACACCATCATTGTCATGCAGGGGTACAAAGTTAGACAAGTAAGCTTTGTGTCCAGTCATACTTCTTGAGCATCCACTATCCCAATATGCTCTATCATCCCTTGTCTTCTTTGTCACCTGCAAAAGGAAAAACAAATTAGTTTTTCTTGGGGACCCAAGCCATTACAGACTTGGATCTACCTCGTGTATCAATGTAGGATAGCTTATCGAAAACTAGAGATACACCATTAGATTGAGTACCCCTTTTGGGTGCCCAAACCCAACGAGCTGAGGCTTTCACAGCTTTTCCCCACCTTCCCATGTTCCTAGAAGGTACAACTTTTCTAGCAGGGGATACCCCAGTTTTAGCAGGGGAATCCTTATGCTTAGCAGAGGGAACCCACCTTTTGTTTTGGCCTCTGTTCATGTGTTGGTAAGGTCTAGGGCCAGATCTATATGCAGTATAAGGTGTTGGGGTGGTCACAGAAGTGTTGGGCTTTGGGTGGACATCATTTTCCTTTCTAAGGGCTGGAGCAACATATTTCTCAGCTACTCTATTTCTCAAGGCAGGGGCAACATACTTGGCAGGGGAAAAGGATTTTGCCCCTGCATTTAGAAGAATGGCTCTAGGTTGCATATCCTTTAAGGGATTTGCAGCCACCATCTCCATTGGTGCCTTACACTCTTGATAAGTGTGTTCAAAACTGCCACATGTGAAGCAGGGCTTGGTATTGATCACAGAGTCTTTTCCTAATTGATGAGACTTTTGGTCATTCCAATTTCTTTGATTACCTCTGACATTCCTGTACATACCAGCATATTTAATGGTAGGTTTAGGATACTGTGGCCTACCCTTATATTTGGAAGAGATGCTCTTAGAGTTTGGATTGCTGCTAGAAATTCCTTCTTTTGAAAATCTAACAGGGTTGTCAATTTGCTTTAAGCCAACCTGTTCCTGTTTAACATCCTTAATGACACTAGTTTTAACTAGAGGCTCTTCTGTATCAAGGTTATTAGGTATATAAGCACTCAAGTCAAACTCAATGTCATCCTGTTTTTCAAAACAAGGGAGACCAGTCCATGACAAGTCTTTTCTAGGATAGGGAGCATGGATGTTAGCAGGGGGTGGAGGTATAGTGGCATTCATGTTCTTAATTCCAAACTCTGTTTTGTCCTTAGGAGATTGACCAATTTCAAATGCCTTGGTTAAATCTTTTAAAGCTTTTCCAAATTTTTCAACAGTTTCCTCATCTATCTTTTGGTTAGCTTTGAAAATTTCAAGTTCAGCAGTTAAAACATTTATAGATTGGTTATTCTCCTTGGCATCTCTTTCTAGAATCACAATGTGATCCCTATACTCAGTTTCTCTTTGCCTATACTCTCTTATGGTGGACTCTAGTTGTTCTAAGGCACGTTTGTAGTTATCAAGATCATTATCACAATTGATATAGTCAGCTTTTACTTTTCTGATTTGATCATTTAAAGATTCAGTATTTTTCCTACAAGCTTTAGTACAGTATGAGTCATCATATACCTCATTGTCAGAGCTGGAACTTGACATGGCCATAAGTGCAAAGTCCTTTTCCTCAGCCATCAAAGCTTGATTTCTTTCCACACTTTCTGTCATAGCACTCCAGTCCCATCCATTAGCTCCATCTATCCCCTGCATTGCTACCATGGCTTTAGCACCAGAATCCTCATCCTTTCTATGGCTATTTCCAGACTTAGGTCCTCTGCATTCCCTGGCAAAATAACCCTTCTTGCCACAATTGTAGCATTCAACTTTTGCTTTATCAAACCCAGCCACATTAGATGGATTAATTGTGATCTTCTTCCCATACTTCTTGTGGAACCTGTTTGCCCTCATGCTGAGCAAAGCCATATTCCACTTGATATCCAATTCTTCTAGCGCTTGCTTACTGATTTGACTCAGATCTTCATGTAACACTGTAGATCCTTGTGGCCCTTGAGATGCTATAAAGGCACATGCAGTATCAAGGCTGAATGTGGCTGGTCTTTCTTCATCATAGGAAGGTCCAGACCTGGTAGCAGGGGAATAAGTAGCAGGGGCTACTTCTATTCCACTGTTCTTGGAGATTCCACTGCTTTGTGATATGAATGCCATGTTAGCAGGGGAATCAGCAACTCCACTTGAGTTGGTGGGAATTGTCCCTTTTGACTTCATTTCATTGACAATAGGTTCAAAAACTTTTAAGTTATTGTATATATCATCAATATTCTTGTTGTCCAAGTCATCCTTATTCTGCCAGATTGCCTTATAGACAAACCATTCTTTCTGGAGGCTGTTAAGAAACATGGTATTCACCTGCTCTCTTGTTACCTCAATATCAAAGAATTCTAAGTGGGCCACCATGTCTTGAAGTCTATTGTAAATAGCTCCAATTGATTCATCACCAATTGCTTTGAAAGAAGCAAAATCATCCAGCATTTGGTTCTTCTTCTTCTTCTTTGTGGCTTCATTTCCTCCAAAGGTTGTGCCTATGGCTTCCCATAGTTCCTTAGCTGTTTTGTACTTCCTGAATCTGAGTTGATGTCTATCAGGTAGGGCCAACAGCAATGAGCTGTGAGCCCTGACATCATGCCTTCTAGCCAGTATTTCCTTATCACATAGAGCAGCAGATTTCTTCTTGTCCTTACCTTTGGAACTTTCACCTTCATCCTTGCCCTCTTCAACTGCCACCATTTTGTTGAATTGATCACCAAACTCTATGATCTCCCAGAGAACATAGTGTTCCATTTTCAGGTATTGTTGGATTCTGAATTCCCATAATTCAAAGTTTTCAGGATCCAACATGGGTAACTTGAGGTTATTGTGGTTGTTGCTATTTGTGGATGAATCTGAAGACATGTTTGCTATGAGGATTTGTTCTTGATTTAGACAAAGTTTCTCAACAAGCTCTGATACCACTTGTTGATCCCAAAGGCAGATCTTAAACCTTAATAGCTTGTTTAAGGGTTGTGATAGAGAGAAAGAATTCAATCTAACACTAGAGAAACTTTGCAAAGCAAAGTAACTAAACAAGATGCGGAATGTAATGTTTAGCACAAGAACAAATAAGATTCAAACGTTGAACTTTAATATATCAAAGATATACGAATACCCAAAGTGGTATTAGGGTTTACAAAACCTTAAAGTAATAATAATGAAAAACGAAATGAGAAAGACACACGTTGCATGCTAACCTAGTGAGTCCTTTTATAGATACAAGGACCCACGTACAAGATCACTACTAACAAACTATGGAAAGTATTAAGGAATAATAACTGAAACGCGTAAAGATCTGTTCCATGTTTATCTTGACGGCAGGGCCTTTGACTCCAGCAGGGGAACGGATCCCCCTGCCTTTGTTATTTAGCAGGGGGAACTTACTCTAGCAGGGGCATGAATAATCAACTAGCAGGGGAAACAAGTAAGCATAGATTTATTCCCAACACTTCCTTGAGCGAATATCCGGATAATCTTGGGAATATTCCTTCTTCTTCTCAGCCTTTGATCTTTATTTTCTTTCTCTTTCTTTGATCTGATGGTGGATATCTTTCAATCTAGCACACGCATTGCCAACGTGGCATCCGTGTGCTAGTTGTGCTTCTTTCTTGGCCTCTGATTGGTGGGATTGACTAGATGAGGTGTTGCATCCAATGAAATTAAGCCACGTATCAAGCTCCTCCTCACACTCTCTTCCTTAAAATTGGGGGTTTTTATTCCCCTTCACGTGAATATCACGTGTGATCAAAAGCCCCATATCAATTTGCTTTTTACTGATTTTAGGGTTTTGGTGAAACAGTAAATTATTTACTGGTTAGGGTTGAGATGGAACGGGGAAGGAGATGGTTTACATAGAAAATAACGTTGGTAATTTATTTTGTGTGTGAAACGATTGGAAAATAAGTTGGTGAAAATGAATCAGTTTTGTTAAATATATATGGAAGATATTTTGGTGAGTGGGTATTTAATGGGCGGGTGAAAATGTGTGGTGAAGACTCGTTTTATGACTGAAATGTATTTATAAAATTTATTTGTAAAACCAACGAAACCCTAAGCCCAACATTTATTTAATTTTTACTTTAGTCACAAACTCAATGGGCTTTAAACCCAAAATTCAATCCGTGAATTGGACCATCCGTTAGTATTTCCAATTTTTGGGCTTTTAATGGACTTCCAAATCAAATCCTTATATTAACTTGAACTTTAAATGGGCCTTTGAGCCCGTTTACCCCATTGTGGGACCCACTTGATCCGTTTTCTCGATAAATAATTAAATCCTCTAGAGTCGAGCTCGATTTGGCTTCTATGACCTTTTTCTTCATTCTCGTGTCGATTTTTGTCGGTTTTCGCGAACTTGGTACCTACACACATTCAAACAAGAAACAAGCATATACAAGGCATATTTGATATATTTTGTGCAATATTTCATTGTTTTAAGCTACTATTGATATGAGTAAATACACTCATATCAGTATGTTAGGTGAAAAAAACTTATATAGTGGGGTGGAGGGTAATTTTTGTCAATTGTTAATTTTTTTGGACCTAAAAGCAATTTGATAGTTTAAAGGGTAGAAAATAACTATTAGTAAATTTTGAAAATATTTACGGGGCTCGGGTTTCGTAAAAATACTTTTCAAAAGTTAAAACGCATAAAAAAATATGATACTATGGTTTCCCGACATGACTTAACACGTAATTAAAACGAAATCGTCGAAAATATTAATTATCGAAACAATCGATAATAAAATGTAAAATTTTGGGCATCCATCGGTATCGCTATTATTAGTAGTTCTCGTCATTCATTTATTTGAGTGAACTCTTTGAAAAATGCATGCGGGTGCTTTTAAATCAAAACTTTGATTTAAATAAATATGGAAAAATAAAATAAAAATTTTATAATTCTAAATAAAGTATTATCAATGATCAGGAAATACTTAAAAAATATATTTTATTAAAATTATCAAGATCTCAGGATTTAGTATAAAGAATTCAAAAAAATGTAATACGTTGGAAAATTCGAAAAGTACGAGTAAAAGAATAAAATAATACTAGGAAAAATACGAGTTCTTACAGTCTACCCCCCTAAAGGAACTCTGGTCCCTTAGAGTTCAAATGGAGACGGAGGAAGATGCAAACAAATGGAGATGCAAAGTGTTGAACAATTTCATTGCTTCCCAGGTAATTTCTGCACCACGGCGTACCTTTTCAATTAGAATTCACTATGCTTCAGCTTCATAACTCCTTTATGAATTTATTTTAAACTTGGATTAGAACAATTACCTTTCAACATGAAAAAATATAAAGAGATTGAGTGAACACGAGAAATGCTTATACGGACAAGGTGCGCTAGAACGAGTTAAGATTGTTAATCATCAAGGAATCGCAATTCACGCAACTGTAAAACATGACAATTTACTTATTAGAAAAATAGAGGGGAAATATGAGTTACATATAGACATTTGGATTACAAGTTGTCACAATTATGTGTCTAGGATTTGGTATCACTTTCAAATTTAGCTTAAGTATTTTCTTGATTAAAAGAAATTTGTTTACAAGGTTTAGTGATTTGAAATCAAACTATCTAAAATTCGTGTGTAAGCAGTTGCTAAATCTTTTTCTTGATCAGGATTTCAAAGACAAAACTAACTCAGTTCAAATAATTATTTCAATCAGCTTAAGATCTTTTGGATGACTGTATGGAATTATTGTTAAAAACTTAGGTTTATCGTTACCATTAGAGAAAATCAAGTTTCCAAATTATTTAGAATCATTGTTAGAAATTATAAATTAAATCGATAATTTCATTAGGTTGAAAGTAAAGTATGATATAATCAAATACTTTAAAGACTAAATTACACGGATTGTCCCTGTGGTTTGTACGAAATTGTAACTTTCGTCCCTCGAGTTTCAAAGTTTCATGGGTCGTCCCTAACTCTGAAACTAGTAACACCATTGGTCCCTCCACTAACTGACCGTTAGTTAGTCAAACAAAAACACCCACGTGCCTTGCATGTGATGGGCAGTTTGGTCTTTTGACACACATGGAGGGACTACCCATGAAATAAATTTGTTAAAATTTTTAAAATTCAAAAAAATATTTTTTCAATAAGTAAATATATTTTTAAAATTCGAAAAAAAATTTAAAATTTTGAAAAAAATATATATAATTCGAAAAAATATTTAAAATTCGAAAAACAAAAAAAACTATATTAAAAATTCAAAAAATGTTTAAAATTCAAAAAATATTTGACAAACAAATAAAAAATATATATAAATTCAAAAAACATTTTTTAATTCAAAAAAATATTTAAAATTCAAAAAAATATATTTAAAATTTAAAATTTCGAAAAAATTATTTATAATTTCGAAAAAATATATAAAATTCGAAAAACAAATAAAAAATATATTTAAAATTCGAAAAACAAATACAAAAATATTAAATTCGAAAAAATAATTTAAAAAGTCAAAAATTATTTCCAAAAAATTTTAAAATTTCGACAAAACTTAAAGACGCTTCGAAATTGTTTTTTAAAAAATATTTTTTGAATTTTTTTTAAATAATTTTAAGATAAAATATTTTTCGAAATTTCTTTAAAGTTTTATGAAAATTTTAAGATAAATTATTTGAAACTTTATTTTTTTAAATATTTTTAAGAAAAAACTAAAATTTTTTTTTTTTATAAATTTATAAAACTTTTTTTTTCGAAATTTTTAATATTAAATTTTTAAGTTTTTATGGAAGCAAGGTTATTTCAAAATTTTAGAAGAGTATTATCGAAACAATTTAATATTTCAAAAAAAAATTCTAAAAAGCAAGGTTATTTCGAAAAAACTTAAAAATTTAATATTTAAAATTTCGAGAAAAAAATTCGAAAAATTTATCAAAAAACATTTTTTTTAATTTTTTCTTTAAAATATTTAAAAAATAAAGTTTCGAAAAATATTTTTTCTTAAATTTATTTAAAAAACAAATATAAAAAAATATTTAAAAAAACCATTTCTAAAACGTTTTTAATTTTTGTAGAAATTTTAACATTTTTTGGAAATAATTTTTGAATTTTTAAATTACTTTTTCGAATTTTGAATATATTTTTTATTTGTTTTTGGATTTCAAATATTTTTTCGAATTATAAATACTTTTTTCCAAATTTTAAACATGTTTTCGAATTTTAAAAATATATTTTCTTATTTATAAAGTATTTGTTCGAGTTTTAAATATTTTTTCGAATTATAAATATTTTTTTTGAAATTTAAAACATTTTTTCGAATTTTAAAAATATATTTTCTTATTTAAAAAATATTTTTTTGAATTTTAAATATATTTTTTGTCTGTTTTCGAATATTTTTTGGATTTTAAATATTTTTACGAATTTTAAATATTTTTTCGAATTACAAATATTTTTTTCGAAATTTTAAATTTTTTTCGAATTTTAAAAATATATTTTCTTATTTAAAAAATATTTTTTTTGAATTTTAAAAATTCTAACAAATTTATTTCATGGGTAGTCCCTGTATGTGTGTCAAAAGAACAAATTACCCATCACATGCAAGGCACATGGGTGTTTTTGTTTGACTAACTAACGGTCAGTTAGTGGAGGGACCAATGGTGTTACTAGTTTCAGAGTTAGGGACGACCCATGAAACTTTGAAACTCGAGGGACGAAAGTTGCAATTTCGTACAAACCACAAGGACCATCCGTGTAATTTAGTCTACTTTAAAAGATACAGCTTGATATCCTTTTAAACACCAGTTATAAATCTATCAAAGAGGATGCATAGACCTGACATTTATCTTGAAACGGTTATTTTGGTAATTTAACCACTTGATATATTGTGTAAAACGTTCTTAAAAATTTGTAACAATTTTTTAGAAATACAAGTAGGTGTTTTCTGCATCAAGTGGTAAACATATGACATGTTCTGGTTTTCAAAAGATGACAAGATAGCAAACAAGTAATGAAACAAATAAATATCATTAATTAGTATGCGGGCAATAGCACGAGAGGATAAAACGTAATTTGTATCAATTTCCTAACGAACATGATTGAATAGATGCATTGATGATAAGGACAGTAAGAAACAAAGGATTTAGCAATGATTAATTCACGAGTGTGGTTGGTGTCACCAACAAGGATTATTAATTTCTCGGTTGTCGATACACGATCGAAAGAGAAAAACCACACAACAAATTTTCGAATCAATGAAAATTCTTAAGAAGTCACTTGAGAGTAATTCCAGTAAAATGAACAACATTAGCAATGAGAGGCGAAATCAATACGTGGTTCACACGTATGAATTTCAAGAATCTAACACATATTATGACAATTACACGAAATTATCGTTCACGTCCAGTCATAAATCATTATTTGCGTCCAGAGACGTTTCGAAGGTCTATAAAAATAGATAAAAGGTTGGTCAATGTAGAATCATACCAACATTGAAACTTTCAAGTCTAGTATCAATGGTAAGAAATTAGAAAAGTGATAACAAGAATTATGTCATGAAGGAAGATGAGGTAACAAGTAAAATAAAGATCGTTGAGTAAGGAAATATGTGCTAGAGGCATGTACTTTGTTCAAGAAGACATAAGGGTTCATATGTGTATGTCACGAATTGGTGCTACTCACATAAGATGTAAAAGTTTTCAAAACTTTATTTTATCTAACTTTTTAAGGAACATAATTAAAAAGTTGGTTCTTGGCCAAATATTTAAGGTGACTACTATTCGGCCTTGCATGGCTCCTTCTATATTACGCATAGGTGATCAGGCCATGCATAATTTAGGACTAGCAATGCGATGCTCAGCTTCGTCAAACCAGTATTACATGTCATATGATTTAAATATGTATATAATTCCATTTGTAAAACTGGAATAAAAATAATTTATGAAACTTTTCGCCAGTAACTAATTGGCTAGATGTTTAAATCATTGTTACAAGAATTCTTTACAAGACCAATTGTTGAACAATTTGTGAAATTACATCGTAAAACAATGACCAATGCAAAACATTTTGTAAAACGTTTCACAAACGATAATAGATTATATTCATATGGTGACATGATGATAATTTACAAAATAGCGAGTGGGTTACATGAGGGTAGTAAAGAGTAATTGATAAGAAAATCTACAACATGATTACAAGGTGATAAGGATTCAAAAGGTTTAATTGGAGTCGTCATGAGACACGCGCTAAACTGATATCGAACGATATGAAAGCAAGAACTTCAAACCTCGGCCAAAATAAGTGGTACGATGGAAGAAAAGAAAAATAAGATATAATGACAAATAAGTCATGTATAAAAGAAAGGGTAAATGAATCCATATATGCTCATGTCGTAATTTATTTGACATAAATAAGCTTTTAAGAAAATAGAATATCAGTTCCCAAATAGTACAACTACTCTGAAAAGTTTCTATTTTGGGAAAGTTTAGAAATTTAACACATAGATAGTGACACATAAAAATTACACACTTTTCGAAACATGTATTTCATTATCGGTTTATCAAATCACTTGGTTCCAAAAGTTCAAGGTATATGTATGTATGACCGAAATCAAAGTTACTATCTTAACGTTTTCAAACGTAATCACTGTTTTTAGTGGTAAAATATCATTAGTTAAAGTTTTTCGAGCTCAAACGAACTCAAAAACGCTTCAAATCATATTTTTAAATCCTATCAACTTTGACATTTGAGTTTGAATTTTGGGGTATGATCGGACCAGTTAACTCGCAAATGACATTTTTAAGACTCGAAGTCTTAGACAATTTGGTGTAAAACGACGTTTCAGACAACTTTATAGTTTTACTCGAGACTTGAAATAGATCATAAATCGACGAAAATGCCCTCGCATCAAATTTGTCAATAAAATGATATTTTAGAAATGTACAGAAAATAAGTTCTTAAATTTTAGAATTTCAAATGAGCGTAACTTGCTCGTTTTTAAGATCTACGGGTCAGATTTTATGTCCTAAACGAACGTCTCAACAAGTAGAAATATATTTTTATGTCTCAAGTTTATAAAATATATTCTCGACATCGTTAAATTACATGTAGCTTTTTTGCAGAAAGTATATTTTTTAACACATCTGTAAATTTAATCAAACTTAATAATGACCTGGAATTTATGTACACACATGACTTGTGGATTCCATAAAGACGAAAGAGAATAAATTTTATAATTAAGCATGTAAAGAAAACATAGTATAAAAATGGTTTAAGAATGCCAACAATAATCTAAGAAATAAAAAAGGGTACATGACATCCGTGTCTTAGATTTCAAGATACAATGTAGGAAGGTTTCTTGGCGGTGTGATTTTCCAACATCACAAGACATATCAAGAAAGAAACGGAACATTAACAAGTCGCACTCCTGGAGCGAGGAGGTTTATTAAAAAGGGAGGATACAAGTTTATAGAAGTACAATCGTGTTCCAAACAATCGCCACCTAATAGAGGATGAATTACAAGATGATGATGATGTTTTCAAGGTACAACGGACATTGTAATTCGAAGTCGAAACGAAGAATGGTCAATGAAGTAATATTTAATCGATATACAAGTGTCGTGTAAAATGGTGACGTAAAGGGCAATCAAGGTTACGAAAACTCACGATATTATTCAACACGGATTTCAAGGAATGCTTCAAGATGTGTGACTCACACGATGTCCTTTAGTCTTTTTCGGAGACACATTGAGCTACATAATGGTCGATAGACTAATTTACTAGGCATCCAATCACAGATGGTCGGATAATAATTTGGATATCTAAATAGATATCTTAAAGAGGTTTAACAATGGAAGTAACGCACAGGGTAGTAAAATGAAATTAGAAGTTTCACTGAAAACAACATTTATTTAATCCCAAACAATGGTATCACGAGAATAGACGGCTCAAAACGAAAAAGTATATGAGGTCAGTCGTATCACGCATAAACAAGATAGCAATAGTACTCAGAAAAGTGAGTATGAAAAGTCGGCAGCATACGCGCTCTGAATACAAGTATGTAATGTCATAACAATATAAATTCATGGTAACAATATCAAGTTTACATGAACAAGAATTCAAGAAATGTAGTAAGAGCATATGTAATTATAGTAATATCTAATGATAATTCATTGAGCACGACAGCTTTGAAAAGACATAGTAATTATCGTCATTAGGGTAATGTAATATTTCAAAATGTAATCAGGAGATGAAATATTATAACGATAATTAAAAGTAAATAATAAGGATTAGGGAGTTACCCGCACATATATCGAACAAAAATGGCAGATTCTGTGTTTGAGACTTAGAAACATGAAATATTTAAACTTTCGGTTATAGACTAAGTTTTGAAAACCGACTCAGTTCCCTATAACCATCGCTCTGATACCAATCTGCGAGACCCCCAAAATCAGGCAAGGGAACAACTAGGCAGCAAGGGGTAACACGTCATGGGACAAGTAACAATGATTTATAAAATGACTTGAAAATGAAGTAATAAAAGACATACACATTACATCATAAAAGATCAGAATTTTAAACAAAAGGTCCTAGAGTTTTATAAGCGGAAAAATCTATTATTTAATTATGGTTTTGTAACTTATAGTTACCAAGAATACATGATAAACTTTTGACAATTTTTAGATAAAACCAAAGTTTAAAAAGTATCACAGAAATCTCCAGACTGCGATAATATCCTGCGGGCTCCCATCCAAGCAAAGCTAATTATTAATACCTGATATTAAACATGTAAAATCGTCAACATAAAGTTGAGTGATATTCATAGGTTTAGCAGTAAAAGTATGGAACACAAGCATTCATTTGTAAACAAGAAATAGGGAAAATGGTTATGATCATTAACCATAGTCTGAAACATTATTATTGCTCTTTAGTTCATGAACCGAAGCTTAACTCAATGTAAGTTCATCTAGTGATTATTCAGCCTAAATACTCAAGTAACAAATCAAATGTTAAATACGTCAAGGTAATCGGGACGGGGATTGTCAGTTCCGATAGATCCACCCACAACATTCGCGCTTAGCAACACAAGTAAATTAACGGTTCATGATCAAAAGAGGCAACTTAAGGCTATAGACTAAAAGCAGTAATATCACCGAAAACTGTTGAAAGCATACAAGTTCTGGATAACATAGCCGGATACCCGCACAATGCAGCGCCGGGTACCCGATGTCTAGTCTTTTGCACAATTCAAATATTGCATGTGTTAGTATTTAGTTTTTTGTTGAAGTTAAATAAATTGCTTTAATTTCTAAGTGAGAAACTATGACGGTTTAAGAATGGCAAGAGTCGTCAATATTTCACAAAAGCAATTTCGTGCAAACAAAATTCATCATGGAAGTTATGGCGTTGGTAGTAGATAGTAAAAAAATCAAAGTCATCACATGAGTGAAGAAATTGATCTAAGAGGTCGCAATGTTTGATGGGCTACATAAAATTATGAGCAATTATACTTGTTGAAGGAAGTCATTCTCTTCATACTCCGTAATCCGTAGTTGTTAAATTAGAACTTTCAACAAGGGTGATAAAATGTCAACGACGATTAGTTTAAACTGGTTAAGTATTTAAAAGAAGTAGTCAATGCGTTTAATTTTTAACTGCACAAAACGTGGCCCAAAAATGTTTTTGCTAATAAAACCGGTTTGACCAATTTTGCATATTTCATCACCTCTTGTCTTTTTGCTTTCATGACAGTTAACAACGAATCCAAAAAGACATCTGGACCTCAAAACATAAGAATAATTAAAAAACCTAAATTCTCAATCACTTTTTAAGAGTTCTTTAGAAAGGTCAACGTCGATTTTTATAGCAAATCTTGAAAGATCAAAAACTAAACCACGTTAACCACAAAGATATGAGATAATCAACAAACCAACACTCAACGCGAATTACAAAACCCTCATAAACGGTCTAATCAATAAACAACCTCTAAAATAACCAAACTTCCATGAAAAAACCGCCACCAAAATAATAATAAACTCGAAACATTGAATTTAGCAATATATGCTTAGAAAACAAAAAATATACAGTAACATTAACGGTTTGATTTAGACGCCTGAAACTAAATAGTCAACAGTTGTCATAGATTTAAAAAAAGAAGCACCAACAACACGCATCGAAACCAAGAATAATATCACCTATCGAAACCCGTAGCCCAAATTAACCGAGTTTCAATGGAAACAAAGAAGGGTTTATGTGTGTTTTCAAGTTAAATATAGAGAGAAGCTTTGTGATGATTTTAGAGTGAGTGAATCATCAAGAGAGATGGCGATTTAAGAAGACTATTAGTTTATATATCTCCTTAAGTTTGAAGAGCTCGGCCGTTACAAATGTTAGAATCATCATACCAAAACGTATTGAAATGATTTATGTTATTCACCAATATTAAATAGGTTGTTACTACCTTTTGAAATGGGCTGTTACTCAAGTTTTGAAATGGACTGTATTAAATAAAATTGCATTAAAAATTAATGATGAATAACATTGACTAATAACTTTGCTAGTTTCTTTTTAGAGAAATGTTTAAGGCTGATTTTTTTAAGACTTCTACATATAGAATAGCTTAAATGTTTTATAAAGTATAGAGATACAAGTTCTGGATAGCATACAATTTTTAAATGGTTGTGTTCCATCATGTAAAATCTCACCCCGCGTTTAGAAACAACGTGCAAGTAAAAAGAGGCTATGAACTCACCTTAGCCACGAGGTAAGTGAATCATTGTACTCATAAGTCAAGTAAAAAAAGGTAGTAGCATGACGATCACCGACGATATGGATGCCCGGTAAACACGAAAACCGCAACCTATCAAAATAAGGCGCGCGTTAAGACTCGAACTCAAATATCGATATATACCAAGTATAATATGACTTCAAATATTTTCAAAGTATTCATACTTCATGACTAACGACACGAACCAAATGAATCCATATTATTCAATTTATCTAACACTACTCGATTAAACACTTGCACTCTTGAAATTGACCCGTCATAAGACGCCAAGTCAACGCAAGTCAAACTATTCCTTCCCTTCACTCGGACCAGTAACTAATTCATTTATATATTGACTAAACACTTGAGTAAGTCACCATGTCAAATAGTGAATACTCAAACTCACGCAACACAAGCATTGTACTACGTGTCCAAAATACAAATCAGCATGTACACTTCAAATGTACACACCAATCTACCCTATCTAGACTTGTCCGTTTTTGATGAAACTTGGTGAAAAACTCAATCATAACTTGAATAAAACTCAGTTTAAATTTCATTCAATGACTTATATTTTAGAACCACCTGCTCGACACATTTATAGACTTGAAAAACTGGACAGATTTGTATACTTGACTCCTGAAACCGTTTTGACCAACCTAACCTTTACCATTAGCAAAACCGACACTTGAATTTGAAAATAGACTCAAAGTGCTAAGTTTAGGGCCTAAGAACAGCCCTTGACCATTTGTAAACCTCATTTTATAGTCCCCGAGATTCGATCCAAATATCGACAACAAATTCGGATTGTGCTGATACTCGTCTCCTGGTACACGAATAATCAAACTATCGTAACTTCTTCCTCGTTTTGAGTTAGAAGGCCTACTTTATATCAAAACGAAGGTATCGAAAAACTATACAACAAAATCAAATGATCTCAACCTATATCCAAACTTGAAACCACGAAAATCTGCTCTCAATATGCTGTCCAAAATACACTTTTAGAAAATCATAAGAACACATTATTTGACTCAAAATCTACCATGTTTATATATCTACTAACAACCTAAAATCATCCAAATAAATTTAATCATTCAAAACACTTGCATGTCAAATTTTAATAAAATCAATGATCAAAAATCAAACTTTTTATGATCAAAACACCATGATCTTATCAAGATCATCACATGCATGATGATCAAAACATTTTTCTATCCATAAATCATATGAAACTTGAAAGTTATTCCATTTAAGAAATTTTGGTACTAAAACAATCACCTTTAAATTTCTAACATGGGACTTGAATTAGTTTGAGCTAAAACAAGCTAAAAATCATGATCTAGGGGTGTTTTTGGTTGAGTGAAGGTGGCGGCATATAGAGAGAAGGATGAGAGGGAGAGTGTTTGATAATATGTGTGTTTTTTATGATGAGAATGAGAAGTATCTTAGGTGAAAAAAACTTATATAGTGGGGTAGAGGGTATTTATTGTCAATTGTTGATTCTTTTGGACCTAAAAGCAATTTGATAGTTTAAAGGGTAAAAATGACTATTAGTAAATTTTGAAAATATTTACGAGGCTCGGTTTTCGTAAAAATACTTTTCAAAAGTTAAAACTCATCATAAATATGATAATATGGTTTCCCGACACGACTTAACACGTAATTAAAACGAAATCGTCCAAAATATTAATTATCGAAACAATCGATAATAAAATGTAAAATTTTGGGCATCCGTCGGTATCGCGATCATTAGTAGTTCTCGTCATTCATTTATTTGAGTGAACTCTTTGAAAAATACACGCGGGTGCTTTTAAATCAAAACTTTGATTTAAATAAATATAGAAAAATAAAATAAAATTTTTATAATTCTAAATAAAGTATTATCAATGATCAGGAAATACTTAAAAAGTATATTTCATTAAAATTATCAAGATATGAGGATTTAGTATAAAGAATTCAAGAAAATGTAATACGTTGGAAAATTTAAAAAGAACGAGTAAAAGAATAAAATCATACTGGAAAAATACGAGTTCTTACACACACAAAACTGACGGCCTAATAAACCAACCATTAATCCATTAGAAATTTCTTTAATTTCAACAAGAACCGCAAAACCCAAAATTTAACTAAAAGAATTAAAAACCCGAATTGTATAATTTAAACTCAAATCACAATAACAAGTTCATGAATAAGTAACTCACATTCAAACAACAAAAACCTTCCTTCCATTGGTTTTTAGATTTGTGGTGGATACGATGGTGACGGAAGTTTCGTGATGGTGGACCTGGAGGGTGTTGATTGATTATAAGATGATTTTGTGTTTATGGATATGTTTTTTATTCAAAGTATGTGTAGAATTTGCTTTTAGATTGAAAAAATTGATTTTTTGTTTTTTGATTGAGTTTAAGGAAAAATCATTTAGATTTTTTTGATTGGAAATGAGGGGCGTGTTTTTTATTCTTTTAATAGAGGAGTATTGATTTTTGTAAGAAAATTTAATAATAATAATAAGGTTAATAAATTAGTAATAATAATAATTATAATAATAATAATAAATAAATAAATAAAAAGGTTATTTTGGTCATTTTAAGTGTTGAGGGGAGGGTATTTTAGTGTTTTTTTTATATGTTTTAACCGGTCAAACTGACAGTCAATATGAAAGTGGACTAAAAGTGAAACGAGTCGTCGGATCTTGGACAAGATCCACAACTTTTTTCAAAAATGGACTAAAAGTGAAAGATCCGACAAACCACGAGGAGAAAAAATGTAGTTTACTCAAAAATAATATTACGAATTTTTTTTCAAGACGGCCCCGTCCCTTCATCTCGGCCCATATCCTTACTCATTTTTCTTTGATTAATTGTTATTAATTGATTTTGCTTCTTAACCCAAAAGGCGCCGTCCTCGTCCAAATCCCGACTCGCAGTAGTTAAAAACCGCAACCCCTCCAAACGTTGGTGCGGTATTTTTCAGCATGCGCCTCGAAAGCTCTTTCGGCGGCTTCCCGTTTGAGACAAAGTTCTTGCTCCATTAACTCCTCGAATTGGGACGACGAGTTACTTCCATCGGTGCTCGCCGTGGTGTCGGACTTGGTTTTTTGGCGGGCCGTGGTCTTACATCATGGTCGGATAGATTCTCTTGGGTACTCCCAGGGACGTCTCCGGCTAGGTCAATAGGATCGCGTGCACCCTATTTGCTATAGAATCTCACAACCGCCCAAGCACCTTCTTGAGTAAACGAGATCCCTCAATGCTCTTCACGGTAAATAGAGTGAGCGCGTTTCATCACATTCACATCGTTATCGCCACTTTTCCCCAAACGTTTTGCCCGTTCGAAAGCGACGTTGAACTTTTGGCAATTGGCATTCAACGTATGCCATTTGCTAATTACCAAATCATTTGTACGTTGTTGGAACTTTTTCGAAATGAATTCGTTCAACACGCGATACCAAACCATATCTCCCTTTTGTTGTCGCTCGACATTGTTAACTTATGAAACGACAATGTAAGACGATGCAAACAATTCTTCTTCGATCGGTAGCCAACGAGTCGATGCAAGCGGCTCGTCATCGGCAACATTTTTTTTTCTTTTCTTGACTTCTTGTGAGCACCAAGTTTGTCGGCGACTCGACTTGTTGAGTGAGTAAGTGATCAGTTTGAGATGTGAATGACGGTGGGTCTTGGAATTCACGGTTCACGGCTTGTGATTGTTGCCATCAAAGAAAAACTTCTTGTTGTTCTTGTTGAAAATTTTCCATTGAAGCAAAGCCGGGAAATGGTGGATTTTGAATCGAAAGGCTTCACGAACAAGCTTCGTTCATTAAATTAACGAAACATGGTTGAGGATAGTCGGACATTTTTTTGCTAGTATTTAGTTGATAAAAGTTTGTGATTTGGTTGAGTTGTTTAAAATGATTTTTTTTAAAAATGACTGTTTGAGGGGGTGTTTTTTTTTAATTTTCAACTTTTTTAAAGTTTGGTGAGGGTGAGTTTGTAAACGGTGTCGTAACGTAGCCTAACGTCGAACAACGAGCGTTACGATACCTAGGGCTCTATCATATCTGAACGCACCGTCAAGCTAGGATAATGCTTTGAATTGATTTATTTGCGGATTACGAGTAAGTTGGAACAAAAACAACTTATCGGAACTCAACTAATAACTCATATTGATCGACTATTGTGCAAAAACACTAAAAAAGGGCTATTTCAAAAAGAGGACTAAAAGGGATATTGCACTCAAAAAATATCTTTCTCAAAACAAAATTAGCCAATTACCCCTATTCGACCTATTCGACTATCACTTGGGGTTGACACTTGGCAATTAGGTTAATGAATGGGTTTGTACATGTGGGTCCCAACTTGTACAAGCAAGTATACTTTGTGTAAGTGTACTTATTATCCGACTGCTAGTCACATCCGTTATTCGACTTGTACTTTTTAAATAAAATAATAATTTTCAAAAATATTCTCCAAACATTTTTTTGTTATTTGACTTTCACTAAAATATTAAAAAAGCTCTTTGTCTAGTCTTCTACCTGATTGACTATTTAACTTACCCCACCATGTTTGTGCAGCTGGGCATGATTTATGATTTATCATACATTTAATATTTTGCTAAATTATACATTACTTAAAACGTGATATGTTGGACTATTTCATAACAGAAAGTAGAACTTGATAAAAAAAAACTTAACTCCTAAACATTATTCAAAAGGAACAAAAAATGGAACATGTATCCTTACTTATATTTATTTTTCTAAATTACACATGAGAATGGTGTAAGGTTACAATAGGCGGTGGTGTTGTGGTGGACAGGCGGCGGCGGCCGAAGTTGACAGCGGGTGGCGGCTGCCACAAATGGATGGAGAGAAAACAACTTCATTAGGGTTTGTGTTGTTTATTGTTGGACTGACGTGTGGTGTGGGATTATATTTAGCAAAAAAAATGTTTCTCTCTCATAAAATAATGGTCAAAGTCGAATAAAGGATTTGTGGAATATTTTTAAAAAATTAATATTTAATAAAAAAAGTACGGGTCGAATAATTGATGTGACTAGTGGTAGAATAACAAGTACACTTACACATATTGTACTTACATGTAATTGTGGAGGTCCCACTTGTACAACCCAATCATTAGCCCAAATGCCATGTGTCAACGGTCGAATAAGTTGAATAGGATAATAGGCTAATTAATAGTCCCTTGAGCTATTTTTTAGGTGCACATATGATTTTGGTCCTCATTTTAAAATAGCCCCAAAAAAATGCTTATTAGTACCGTCTAAACACACAAAGCAAGGGTCGCAATTTTTGACACGACACGATAAACGACACGAAGTTAAACAGGTATGGGTCGAGTATAAACAGGTTTGGGACAAAAACAGGTCAACCCGTATAACCCGTTTAATAATTGGGACGTGTTTGGGTTGAGCAAGTATTAAACAGGTCGACACGTGAACCCGTTTAAGTATATCTAAACCTTTAAAAATTATTATATAACTGATTTAATGATTTTGTGTGTGTACTCTTGAAGTGTTGTTCGTACTCGATTCAATTCGAATTGATCACGGTTTATGGTGGAATTATTGGTGTTGGTCACTAAAAGGGGGAGCTTTTGATTATCTAATATAAACGTAAAGCTTTTAAACATAAAAATAAAGAAAGATGTCTAACCTCTATTGCTTATCCAGAGTGAATGCTGCACAGTAGATCAAAGTGAAAATAACTGAAGGTAATTATCTATTTTAAAATAAAGTTGTAAACTTGAAAGGGTTAAACTAAAAACTAAGACTTTTAAAATAATTGACGAAAGATTAAACTTGTAAAAAGGAATTTTGAAAACTTAAAACTTTATAAAAAATGTAACTTGAAAATAACTAGGATAAAACACTTTAAAAATTTAACTAAGTAAAAATGGCGTAAAAAATTAAGGTTTAAAAACTAATTCGGGAAAACAGTTCTTCACCTAAGTCGGAATACTAAATCCTTAACCTAATTCGGAATCCTTGCCAAAGAAACAATTCGGAATGCAGAAACTTGGTCTAATACGGAATGTCAATCATGCACTTAATCCGGAATCACTGGCATGCACGTAATTCGGAATCTGGTGATACTCTAATTCGGAATCCAACATCCACTCCTAGTTCGGAATATTGCCTCTTGATGTTATCTGAAATGCTGCAAGTTGAACATAATCCAGAATGTGAGTTCTCACTCAATCCGGAATACGCATCCAAGACCTAATCCGGAATCCTCCTTCTCTGCACTATTCGAAATACAGATACAACACACAATCCGAATAAATATTTCGGATCTAATCCGGAATGGGGATTTCTGATGTAGTTTGGAATGTATCCTATATACTAATTCGGAATCATTGATCCTTAGGACTTAATCCAGAATGCAGTTTGGTATGCAATCCGGAATCCGTGCTCTAAACCTAATTCAGGAATGGAGTGTTTGTTTTGGAGGGAAAACAAGGGCTAAGTCGGAATATAGGTTTGCAACTAGTTCGGAATACTAGGGTTTGCACATAAGTCGGAATAATGGGGTTTTAGGAAGCCGGATAAGAAACAAACTTTTAAGCAAAATGAAAATAAGCAAAACTAAAATAAGCACTTATCTAAAAACTTAACCAAATCAATTTAAAGAAAAATCAAAATAAGCCAAAATTTTAAAACTTTTAAAAATACTAAATAATCAAAATATTTAAAATCAACTCTTCATAAAATAAACTATTAAAACACTTATTTAAAAAACTAGAAAAGCATAAAAATTAAGCAATAAGCACATTAATCTAATAACCTCAAACGCGCCAAATCAATAAGCACAATCCAATAAGCAAATCAATCACACAATCAACAAGATAAAATCAACTACATGATTAAAGAGACAAAATAATAGATTATGATTAAGAAAGGTAGAATGAGAATTAATCAAAAAGCTTGATTAGATTGAAGATTAAGATCCAAAATTACAAGATTAAGATGAAAGTTTAATAAGCTTGAAAGAAAAGCTAGAGAGAGAAAAAGCAAAACACACACTAATTACCTACTAAACTTAAAGAAAAATGTAGATTTGTAAATCTATGCTTATGTTTTTAGAGAGAGAAAGAGATAGAGAAATGGTGGATTTCACACTTTAGAGAGAGAAACTAAGAAAGAACTATGTGTAAAATAATGAAACCACACCCCTCTCCATCTAAGGAGAGGGTTTATATACCCAAGCCCTTGTCATGGGCTTGGGCTTACATTTTGGGCCGGCCTACACATGTTGTAGGCTAGGCTTGATGTTGTTTGATAAAAAAATAAAGTTAACTAAACTACGAGCTATTACATGAACTATCGTTGGAGTGACCGATCCTTCTTAATACGTAAAACGTATTTCCAACAATCTCCCCCTAAGGGAGGTCACTCCAAACAAGGGCGTTACCCAAGTTACAATAATAAAATAAACCTAGCATACTATGCTTGTCTTGAGCTCGTAGTCTTCGTCTTTCGTTTTCTTTTTCTTTTCTGGTGAACATGCTGATGTGATCTTTGATATCAATCTTTGAGCATTAATCTCTTGCCTTGATCTCGTGCATCCATCACTTGTGATCTTCGTCTCTTCGTGACGCCATGTCCCACATACTTATACCTTCGTAATTTTTGAAAGCTTCAGAGTTCGATACAGCGGAAGACTTAACTTTTAGGCTTTCTTGAATTAGATGAGGTATTAAGTTCATAAAGTATAAGCATGCGGGGATGACTTCTTCTGGGATTCCGCAACGCCACCGTCTTCAAATGCCGCAACATAAGTAGACACGAACGAAATGGCTTTGAACATTTCATTCTAAATCGGTAGCATTTTACCTCCGGTCGGTGAAGACCGTTGGACGATATTAGATATCGTACCCGTGACGGATAGTTTCAATTAAGTAACTTCCTGACAGGATTTCGCGGGTAAACCCGTTCTCTTTATTCGACCGTCCAAAGTTGACTTCGAACATAAAGAGTGAATCATTTAGATAATAATATCCGCATGATTTGAAGCCGTCAATTCATGTTCCTGGAACAAGTGAAATTCAATTAAGAACCGCACCATCGTTGCTTTCCAGTTGTCACGAGCTTGATTCGTATAGAATCTTGCAAGTTACCTACCAAGTGCTGTTTGAGGTTAACACTAGAAGGATTTCCACTCATCACCGTGAACACAAAGGTATCACTCTGAGTGTTCTGGCAAGATCACTAAGATATTGCGTAGAGGCCTGGAACGTGTTTAAATTCAGTTAAGAATTAAACAGCTGTTGCTTTCCAGTTATCACAAGTTTGATTCATAAAGAATCGCACAAGTCACCTACCATGAGCTTTTTGATATTCGCTCAAGAAGGATTTCCATCTTCATTGTAAATACTTTCGTAATACTCGGATGTTCAGGCAAGATCATGAAGATTTTGCGTAGGACTCTTAAAATCTTTCTTACTTTTCACAGTGTGTGAAGAAGCAAGGAAATATGGAAGTGTGTCCTAATGAGATATTTGATGATCTCAAATGGCTCTAGACTCGATCGTGCATTTTGGATTTTAGTGATCGGAGGCTGGAGAGGAGTGCCACCTTTTCAATACCAATTTATTCGGAGTGAATAAATCAATAGATAACGTGTTGTCTCCGTGTGATTAAAACAAATACCTTTTGAGAGATATCTGAGTTAGCTGAGATGGGTTGTGCATTGCATCACTGGGTCCATGATGTCTGTCTTCAATATCAAGAATCATTAACAATGATCTCAATAGCATATGTATTGACCCGGTTTCTGCCTAAAGTTGTAAGGAGGGCTTCTTTCTTTACACCCTTTATCTTTACAATTCTTTTTCATTCTTCAACCCCTTCAATGCTTACCAATACGTCATAACTAGCACCTTGTTGTGATTGTTCCAGTGCTAACTTAAGTACTTGGTCGGCATTCAGCTACGTTTACAATCTTTCCCTTTCTTTCCTAAGGACTACTATTTCTAGCTATGGAATGTCCTTGGGAAGATTCCTCCGGTTCTGGAAGAATCATAGGACTTAACCTATCCTACCATCCTTATGTCACCACAATCTTCATAGTCGTGAATTAAATGAGGTTTGGGTAAGTATATGTCATCATGAAAATCCATTTTGATATAGAAAAATCCATTTTTCTCCCCCTTAACATATGCCACGATATTCGAAAACATTTCGCATATGTAGAGATGAGCCAGCACATTACGTCAAACCATTTGTGATGATATCCCATATTAAATCACATTTTCTCCCCCATATTAAAAATATTAACCCAATCGATGTTTTTAATATCAATTGATTTAATGAAGTTTTAACAAAGGTTTTGGGAAGAAAAATGCAAGTCCGTTTTATCTTCATGATACCAACTGTGTGAGATATGATATCGATTTGTAACAAGATCACATATTCACCATATTAAAAAGAATTGACAAGGTTGGACCTGATAGATGAGAACATCATATGATAAGATCAAATGGTTCTTGTCAGCATATGTTGGTTGCCTCGTCACGTCTGAAGTCATCTCTTGACACCACATGTACGATTGGTATTGTTGTCTTGACACCAACTTGTGAACTTGGCACGTTCGGCATCGAAGATTTTGAATGCTTGACAATTGATCCCCCTCAATTGTTGACCCGTGTTCTATTGAAAGAGCTGTAGTCGTCGGTTGAGTAGTCGCATCGTCGAGTATGTAGATACCAATTGTAGATAGCAATGGTTGTAGAGATGATAGCTTCATAAAAACAAGACTTCTCTTGTTTTAACAAATAAATGCACTGAAACGTACATAGATTTGTGTTAGACCAAGGTATAAAGTAAACTTGATCCCTTATAAGGTTTGAAAGTAAACCTTGCCCGAGAAAATTAATTCCCGTTGAGAGCCAAAGCTTTCATAAGAAATACTTGACTTTAATGTGAAAACCGGGTTGCAGTCTGAAATAACTACAAGCCATTTAGGCATGTTTTATGAAATATTTACAACTTTTGTACGAACTCTATTTATGGCGCCGTGTCGATATTAATCAACATTTCTAAGGCCGTAAATATTATCGTACCAAAAGACATGCCTTTGAAAAATAAAGTAAAAATATTTTTGGATTTTGATGAATTTTTCAATTTTTATGGTTTTTATATGGTTTTATATTTTTGTATTTTGCTTTTGTGGATAAAAATATAAACAATATATACAGATGATCACCAAGGATACGGAGAATAGTTTTACCACCACTATTCTTTCGCTTCATCTGCTAGTTCCTTTAGAGTCTCAGGCGAGAAGGTTCTCATTCCTAGCTTGTCGGCCAAAAATTCAATTCGAGCGTGATCTAAAGCCTTCGTGAAAATATCCGCCAGTTGATACTCAGATCGGACAAAGTAAAGCTCTATTACTTTTCCACTTGCTCCTTGATGAAGTGGTAGCGAATGTCAATATGCTTCGACCGAGAGAATTGAACGTTGTTGCAGCATAAGGCAATTGCACTCTTGTTGTCACAGGTCATCGAAATCTTGTTGAAACCTAGACCATAGTCGGTTAATTGCGATCTCATCCAAAGAATTTGAGCACAGCAACCGGACATGGCTATGTATTCTGCTTCCGTACTTGAAATTGCAGCGCTTTTCTGCCTTTTCGATGCCCAACTGATTAGTCGATCTCCTAGTAGTTGCAAAGTTCCACTCGTGCTACGCCTTGTATCTTGACAACCCGCGTGATCCGCATCTACATATGCCATTAGTGCAATAGAAGAGTCCTTCGAATACCAAAGTCCCCGATTAATGGTTCCTTTAAGATATCGAAAGATCCTTTTAACAGTAGCTAAGTGTAACTCAGTAGGCCTAGTTTGATACCTGGCACACATATATATAGCAAACTGAAGACCAGGGCGACTAGCTGTGATATACAGAAGAGTACCGATCATTCCACGATAAAGTGTCGGATCAACAGCAACTCCATGTGGATCTGCATCAAGCTTAGATTTCTCCACCATTGGAGTGTCCACGGGGTCGCAAGATTCCATCTTATATTTCTTAAGCGATTCAAGGGCATATTTGGATTGATTAATAAAGATGCCTCTGGGACTCTGAGATATCTGAAGACCTAAGAAGAATGATACCTTGCCCATCATTGACATCTTAAACTTGGAAGACATGAGTGTCCCAAACTCATCCGATAAGGTTTGGGTCGAGGTTGCAAATATAATATCATCAACATATATTTGTACCATAATCATATCTTTACCTCGTTTCTGAATGAACAACGTGGGATCCACCTTGCCTTTTGCGAAGCCTTGAGTAATGAGGAATTGTGACAATAGATCATACCATGCGCGTGGAGCTTGCTTCAACCCATAGAGAGCCTTCTTAAGCTTGTACACATGATTAGGATAATTAGGATTCGCAAAACCATCCGGCTGTTGAACATAGACTTCTTCCTTGATTTCACCATTTAGAAATGCCGTCTTCACATCCATCTGATAGACGATTATATTCATATGGGCTGCATAAGCGAGGAATAGTCTAATAGCTTCCAAACGGGCAACAGGTGCAAAGGATTCCATAAAGTCGACGCCCAATAATTGCTTGTATCCACGAGCTACTAGTCGAGCTTTGTTTTTCAATATTCCGCCTAACTCATCGAGTTTCACCTTGTAAACCCATTTCAAAGTGAGTAACTGCACTTGATCCGGGCATGGACAAGTTCCCAAACATCAAGACGTATGAATTCGTTAAGTTCTTCTTGCATAGCTTCTATCCAACAGGATTGAGTAAAAGCTTGTTGCCATGTCTTAGGTTCAACTTCAGTGAGAAAAGCATCAAAGTGACAAAACATTGCACTTTCTTGTAACTGACTTCGTGTGGATACCGGACGATTAGGGTCACCAATAATAGAATCTATAGGATGATCCTTTGTCCACTTGCTGTCATGTTCACGAATCCGTGGATTGGAGTAAACTGTAGAAGGAGCTTCCTCTGAGGTGGACGACCCGACTTGATTAGGGTCGGGAATAGATACACCAAAGAATGGAAGTTCACGCATTTGAGCGAATTCCAAATCGTGATCATCGTCATCCTCTTCATCATCAATAGGCATGACATGGGTAGTTGTTACTTGTGTTGGTTGAGAATTACTCGTTGTTGGTATATCTTGACCAATTGTTGGTGCAGATGTGTCTGATTGTGCTTCGGTTGCTGGAGCGACAACTTCGGTTACCGGAGTTATTACCTTAGGTTCTGGAGCAACAATACTTGGAGGAGTAAAGAATTCATCAAAGAACGGTTGAAACAACTTATCCCATTCATTCCTGGTAGGTGGTATAAATGATGATGATGTAGGGTTGTTTGGGACAAGACCAGAACTAATGTTACTGGGTCCCATTTCATGAAGTGCGGGTTCAGAGCTGTTTTGCTCAGAAGCCATTGCTGTCAGCTCATCAAAATCAACATTCATAGTTTCGAGGATCTTGCGAGAGTTACGGTTGTAGATCCGGTATGCCTTCTTTGCGGGTGCGTAACCAATGAAAATACCAATATCAGCCTTTGGTTGAAGTTTTCCCAAATTGTCACCATCATTATTTGGATAGCAAAGAGAACCAAATACATGAAGATATGATAAATCTGGTGCTTTTCCATGGAGAAGCTCATAAGGTGTTTTACCATGGCGTTTACGAATTAGTGACCGGTTTTTGGTGTACACTGCTGTAGATACTGCTTCTGCCCATAAAAACAATGGAGCCTTTGCGTAAATTAACATCGTTTGAGCAGCTTCCATAAGTGTGCGATTTTGCCTTTCAACGACACCATTTTGTTGTGGAGTGC
This sequence comes from Glebionis coronaria, assembly GCA_025667525.1. NCBI lineage: Eukaryota > Viridiplantae > Streptophyta > Magnoliopsida > Asterales > Asteraceae > Glebionis > Glebionis coronaria. Next base: position 575,054,665 of record CM046879.1, on the reverse strand, counting down.
GGGCAACGGATGTTTCATGAGATATCCCAACTGCTTCATAATAATCACGCAAGATTTGATTCACAAATTCGGTTCCATTATCTGTACGAATGCGTCGGACAGTAGTGTTGAGACGCACTTGAATCATCTTGAGAAATCTGATGATGAATTTAGGTGCCTCATTTTTTGCTTTAAGAAATTTCACCCATGTAAACCGAGAGTAATCATCGACAATGACGAGGATGTACTTTTTGCCACTAAGACTTACAACACGCATTGGCCCACAAAGATCCATATGCAACAGATAAAGTTTCTCTTGGTTGGTGTCTTCCGTCTTGGGTTTGTAAGATTTCTTAGTGCTTTTCCCCATTGTACACGCGGAACACAAATGATCCTTGTGAAATGATAGTTTAGGAAGACCACGAACAAGTTCGTTTTTCGCCAAATGATTAATAGCGTCAAAGTTAAGATGAGATAACCGTCGATGCCATAACCATGACTTAGTCTTCGATGCTTTGGAGAGAAGACATACGGGAGAAGCGGCCATCATGTCTTGTAGAGACAAAGTATACAAATTATTCCCTCGAGTACCTTTCAATAAATCAACCCCTTCCAAATTACGAATGAAGCAGGTATGCTCTCGAAAAGCAACTTCTAGGTTTGCATCACAAAATTGTCCCACAGAAAATAGGTTGTGACCGAGACCTTCCACGTAATACACTCTTGAAATTATAACATTCCCAATATGATATTCACCATAACCCATTATCTTTGCAATATGATCATTACCAAATCGAACCGTACCAAGAAACTTGCTGACGAAATTTCTGAGCTGAGAGCGATCTCTGGTCATATGCTTGGAGCAACCAGAGTCCAAATACCAGAGAACAATTTGGACCACCTGTTTTCAATAACAACAGTAGACAATGCATTGGAAACTATTGGTTCCGGAGTGTTAGCAGATACAGATATGTTATTATCAGAATTGCTAACATTTTTGTTATCCTTAGATTTCCTGCATTTTCTAATGTGAGTTTTAGCATTTACATGTTTTATTGTTCCAATTTTCTGAGGTTTTGGAGTATTAGCGGGCACTACAGTGGGAGTAGACCTATTTAAAGGGCACTTTGTTCCTACAGTAGTGTTGGTGTTCCTAGTTAAAGGACACGCTTGTGTTTTGGTAGCCTTGGTACTCCTAGTTAAAGGGCACGCTTTCTTCGCTTTAGTGGGAGTGATCCTAGTCAAAGGGCACGTATTTCCTACTATAGTGAAAGTTCTACCAGTGGGGCGCCACATCCAACCAACTTGGGTTAACACCTTCCCAGTCGGTTTCAATTCTAATCCATTTTTCCGGGCATACATCTCATTCACATGGTCAATAAGGCAAGAATCATGACGACTAGAAAACATACATTCATTGCAATTCCAACATTTCAAATTAGAATTCACACTAGGCTTAGAACGCTGCACAACCGCAGAGCCTTTAGGTTTAGCTACATGATTCTTTTTATTCAAAACAGAAATAACATTCTTAGGATGGGCTTCTACTTTCTTCTTCACTTGACTACTAGATGGGGGCAAGATCCTATCATTCTTCTTGTTTCTCTTAAGCTTAGATCTTTGAACCTTAGTAGTGGTGCTTACTCCTGTAGAAGGCAACACGGAAATATTAGAAGCTGGTTTTGATTCCGCCTTATCTTTAGTGACCAAAGTTTGAGATTTTTTAGTCCTAGGGCCCTTGTTAAGTGGTGTGACGGCTATAAGGTTCCTTTTGATTGCACTAGAGGACGATACTGAGATAGTGGCTGCGTTATCCACAACATTCTTACCTTTTAGAGTTCGAAGTGTTTCCTTTAACTCAGCCAAGACCAGATTCTTATCACAAATTTGTTCCCTCAAATCAGATATTTCCACCGACTTTCGATTCAATTGTTCAATCAATGATTGATTCTGTGCAGTGGTATTAGCACATGCGGGCTTTACTGAATCGAAGAGTCGTGTATTTTTCTGTTTTAAGTTATCAACTTTGGACAAAATCTTGGAAACTCGATTATCTAAATCAAGTGTAAAATTCTCAGCGGCCTCAAGTACGTTCACACAGTTAAGCTCCTTAGATTTCTCTATTTCTATCGGCAAAGAGTTAGAAACTTTGTCACTTGGCTGACGCTGTTTTGATTGTAAATTCAATCGAAAATTATTTTCAAAATTTGCATCATCGATATTAACACCTTCGAATGACGTTTCAAAGATTTCTTGAATAAATTGTTGCTTGCATTCAAGCGAAAGACAATGTGTTTGAATCTCATCAAAACGTTTTGAAAGCGAAGAATATGAATCTTGAAGCTTTAAAAATTCAGTGTCAGATTCGTGACAAGTACTATCTACCACAGTATCCACAGATTCAACATTATGCACAATAGAATCATTATCAACACTTGTATTCACACAGACAGAAACTAAATCATGAGACATCACTTGATTCAGAAGCAGATCATTATGGCGTGAAACCCGTTCTATTTCAAGTAAACTGTTTTCATAAGCATCTTCCATTTCATTGAAAACACGTCTAACTTCTTCTATTTCCAAAAACAAATCTTGATCAATATTACGAAGACAAGCTTTAACATTGTTTACAAACGGAACAATTTCATCTCGAAACGCAGCTCTAGTGTGCTCAAAGTTCCATTCACCTTCCGTTATGGCCGTGGCCGTCGTACGTTCCAAAATGACCTTGTCATAATTGGCTAAGTGTTGGTGAACCGTATTTAAGTTAACGGACGCCTTACTTACCGGTGGAATTAACTTCGTTAAATCCTTTTTGACGAGTGTAGGAGACGTACTAGGAAGGTTTTCACTTGACAAACTTTGGGGCACAAGAACTGTTAATTCTGCTAATTCCTTTTGTAAGCGAATGCGTGTCTTTTTCAAAAATTGATCTTTGTTATGTTGATCATAATCAATTGTATGGAATTTTGAAAGCATTTTAGAATGAGTTTCATCCCCAAGTGATTGTGTCTCCTCAGTACTACGAACAAAAGGTGCTTCTTTCTATTTTCCAATTATGGTCATGTCATAAAGACCGAGAATATATTCCTGAGCTTGTTTTGCATAACCGGGATTAGGTGGTAAATCTTGAAGACGTTTAAGTTCGAATTCTTTAAATGATTTAGTTAAAAGATGAACCTTTTCTGTGGAAGCGTATTGTTTTAAAAGCTGTTGTTCTTTGAATTTAAGAAGTTTGGTAGCATTAATTTCCGATTCAACCTTTTTAGACTCGAGAGTTTTGAAATCCATTTTAAGTTTCTGAAAATCATTGACAACCGACTCTTTTTCTTTTAATTCATTGGAAAGATTAGCTTTTAATGATTCTATTTCTTTCAAGTGTTCAATCTTTTCAAAACGAAATTGGTCAAATTCAGAACATGTTATTTTCTCTTCTTGTGGGACCATTTCAAAAGTTTTGACCTTTTCTTTATGCAACGCAAGCTCAGCAGTTAGGGTGGAATTCGTATCTACGGATTGTCTGAGGGCCATATGCATTTGATCAATAATATGTTTAGGCACCATGACCAAATCATGTTGAGCATAAGATTCCATACCCGTCGTAGCATTTGGTTGAGGTTCACTCAAATGTGTTGGATTGAGTACCACATCATTTGAATTACTAGTTCCCGAATGCTGTTCGAGGTTGTCATTTTCATGCCCAACTTGATGTTGGTTATCATCAGTAATATTAGATGTGGTTGGTACCTCACTGATGACATCAGAACCGTAGTGAGAAAGATTAGCAACGAGAGCAGCTTGGGCAGAGTGAATGTCATCACAATCTGAATCATAAGCATCAAGATCATCTGCTTGATAAGCTGCATTAGAGGTAGAAACGACTGCAATGCCTTCAGTATCTGCTGCCCCTGGGTCTGCAAGAAATGCTAACTCCTCTGAATCCAAGATCTTCCCCTTAGATTGAGCATCAACCAAATACATCTTCTCACGAAACCATGCATCATCCCTCCTCCTTTTCGGCTGAGGGCATTCCCTAGCCATATGACCTTGTCCTCGGCAATTGTAGCAAGTCACAACCTTTTTAGGACCACTAGGACTTCCATTTCCATTAGCTTGAGAATTCACCGCTTGATTGTTCCCAGTCCTTGTAGGAGGTCCATATGAATTTTGCCTTCCCTGAATAGGTTGCACCGTCACTTGACCATCTTGAACAGTGGCTTGTTGTCGAGGATTTGAAGAGGTGCGGAGCTGATTGTTTGTTGGTGGAAATCCTCTAGTTGCAACAAGTTTCGACAAGTAGGCAGTGAGATGGTTTAGTACATCAGCTGGCGTATCATTTGGAGTAAAGACCGGTGCTTGGATTGGTGGAAGTTCATTAGAGTAGAAAGCTTGTGCTGGTTGTGCTTCTATTGGAAAATATCCTTGCTGAGGAGTATAGCCCAATGGAGAAGTGTTGGCTTGTGATGGTGATGTTTGATATGGTGGTTGCTGTTGAAAAGATTGTTGATGAACACTTTGTTGATATTCTTGTTGTGGCATCATTGGTGGTTGATAAGATGGTTGCTGTGGTTGCTGATAGATGTGTGGTGGTGGTTGCTGCAAGTATGATGGTTGTTGATAAGTATAAGCCATGTTTTGTTGAGAAGCATACATTGCAAGTGGATCATGAACTTGAGGTGTAGACAACCGAGCCTCGATCACATGGCATTCGTGTTGTTGAAGAAAAGCTTGCAGTTGATCCACATTGGTGTTATGCAAATCCTTAGCCAATTTAACATCCGTCACGTATTTTTTCCATTCTGGAGGAAGAGTGTTCAAATACTTGGTGTTCAATTGAAAGGTAGGAATTGCCATGCCATAGATATTAAGCTCATTCAACAATAGGGTAAATCTCAGATAGTAAGCATTGAGAGTCTCCCCTGGCACATAGGCAAACTTATCAAAAGTTTCATAAAGCTTACACTCTCGTTCTTGTTTAGTTAACGAGGTGCCTTGCATTAGAACCCGAATTCTATCCCATAACTCTTTGGCAACTTTATGTTTGCTGACGAGTTTGTAGACATCTGGAGGAAGAGCTTGGAGAATGATGTTTGTAGCATACTTATCACATTTATCTTGAATCTTCATATCTCCAGTCAACTCACCCGTTGTGCGAGGACGAGTGGTCGTACCTTCCGTCACAGTACCATAATCTAATGGTCCATTGAGCACCGATGCCCAAATTAGATGTCCATTCTCCTTGTTCAACATATAAAGTTCCATTCGGGAAGCCCATTCCTCATACATAGTCTTCACCAACATTGGTGGACGATTATCCGTACCCGAGAGGATGGACTTATCCGTAAGAGATGTGTACTCCATTTCAATAAGTTAAGATTTACAAAGTTGATCGAACAATGAAATAAGGTTAAGTATTTTTGTGTTGTTGTGAGTTAAAATCGAGAAACAATGTTAAAATCCCCTAAAATATGTTCTCGATAAACAAAAAATTCCAAGACAAAATTACACACGAGTTCGAAATTTTTTATGGAATAATTTTTGGTTTGTCGGAATGTCTAGATCGGAATGCCAGATCGGAATGTCAGATCGTAATACCAGATCGGAATACCAGATCGTAATGTAACACTGTCAGAATGATGATGGTATCGGAATGCCTTGATCGCAATGCCCTATCAGAATGTTCAGATCGCAAAGCCCTATCGGAATGTTCAGATCGCAAAGCACTATCGGAATGTTCAGATCGCAAAGCCCTATCGGAATGTTCAGATCGCAAAGTGGCTGACAAAATTTAAGCAGAGTAACGACTTAACAAACTTCCTTATACCCGTCGGAATCCCAGACCGCAATAGCTATCGGAATGATTCAGATCGGAATAAGTGATAAAAATCCAACGATCGCAATGTAGAAACCTAACCCTTTCCGATGGTTAAGTTATTGCGATGGAGGCCCAAGTACAGTTTGTACTTTCCGATGGATGTTTCTGCTGAAATTTCAGAATGTAGAACACAACCTTTTTTGCACTTTTGATCCAAGAAAACTGAAGTTTTAATGAAAACCAAGATACCAAGAACACGTTTAAGCACAAATTCCTATGTTACACTACCTATCACTACGATCAAACCAAAAAATTTTGAAGATTTCGGCCAAAAACTAACCAACAATCTACGAAATGTTTAGAACACAAAAACAAACCTATATTTCATCCCAAGCTCTTGATACCATTTGTAGATTTGTAAATCTATGCTTATGTTTTTAGAGAGAGAAAGAGATAGAGAAAAAATGGTGGATTTCACACTTTAGAGAGAGAAACTAAGAAAGAACTATGTGTAAAATAATGAAACCACACCCCTCTCCATCTAAGGAGAGGGTTTATATACCCAAGCCCTTGTCATGGGCTTGGGCTTACATTTTGGGCCGGCCTACACATGTTGTAGGCTAGGCTTGATGTTGTTTGATAAACAAATAAAGTTAACTAAACTACGAGCTATTACATGAACTATCGTTGGAGTGACCGATCCTTCTTAATACGTAAAACGTATTTCCAACAAAAAATAAGGACTACTCTCTAATGACATGTTTAGGAAACTATATATAGGGGAAGGGAAAGGTGTTGTTTCCTCTTCCTTTCTTCTAGTCTTCTCGTCTTTTAAATAACTCATCTTTCTCGACTTTGTCTCAGGATTAGTCGAATGATAAAATGAGCTTGTCTTCTATTTTTCTTCTTTTAGTAGACTTGGTTCTTCGACTTCGTTAAACTTCCGTCTTTAGACTTTTTCTTCGATAAATCTTTAGAATAGGCCTTTGACTTCCGTTCTTCTTGCACTTTTGACTTCGTCTTTTGTCTTTTTCTTTGATAAAAGCCCGTGAAAGCCCGTGTTTTCTTCCTTTTTCATATTTTTGTCCTAAAACACAATAAAAACACAAACCACGCATAATTCCGCCTTTTATGATATTAAATACACGTTTTGGTCTTGTTTTATTAGAAATAAGTGGTAAAAGGATAAGTGTTTTCATACTTATTAAATCAACTACACTTGACCATTTGCAATGCCCTCATGCAATGCATTAATTTCAAAGCACGGTTTACATTCTTCATCACAATTAACCTACCTTGGCCTTTATTACATACTAAACACTAAGGAAACTAAAAAGATAGAAATATATACAAAATGCTTGAAGGAAGAACAAGTAAAGAGATCGAAGACTTACATTAGGGCTTTGGTTGTCATGAATGTTTATCACCCTCAAGTTTCACGTTCCCCAAACCAAGCTTAAAAACCAGATCATTGTTATTATAAGTTAGTAAGCTAACACAAACTCATGTGGCCCAATTATTCACTTAGACTCCCTTATTCCTAGGTGTATCACTTATTTTTTATTGTTGTCTTGAATGATCACGAGGATGCATTGTTGACTTATTTAGATAATTTATTTAGGCTGAAAATAAAGTAGGACAATTTAATCAATAGTTAGCTAAAGGACAAAATCTTTTAAAACTGCTTCTCGGGACCTCATAAAGTTCATATCTTGGCATAACTTGCTTCACGATTTGAGACCTTTCTTGGGCCGATATTTGGCATTGACTTCATTCTTCGAATCTTGAGAGACGTTCTTTAAATAGTGATCTTCTCTTCATAATAGGAATTTCTTCACTTGAAGTTTTGAGAGATTCTTCATACTTGGACCACGACTTCTTCATTTTTCTCCAATCTTTATTTTGGATTTTGATATACAACGATCCGCCTCCTTTTAGGACTTGGATCTATTTACCCTCATACCTTGTTAGGGTCTTTTCGGATAGACTTCTTCATGATCTTTAGGGGAGTGTTTGCTTTTCCTTGTGTGTCTCGATCCTTCATATTGATTTTCGATAAATGATTCTTCACATCACTTTGGATCTTTAGCAACAAAATGTAGCCCTCATGCCTTGTTAGGGACTTTTCGGACTCGCCAATATTCGCATCCCGCTTTAATAAGTTATGCCTTGGCTATAAACTCTAATTAATACCGAGCAACTTTTAAACGATCTTGTGCTAGAAGCTAAGTAACTTTTCAAATCGTACGACCTTACTTATTTCAATTAAATTTATTAACAAGCGATGGGAGAAAAAGCTCATAATCAACCCACATAAATTCATGAAAGAATACCAAACTTATAATTGACTCTATCATCTCTCGTTCTCCATATTTAAAATCTCAAGGAATGAGACTCGTGGATGCTTAGCCTATTAAATCAAAGTTTTCGGTTTTCAAGTCATCTATAGGATCTTGCAACTTCTTAGACTTTTTCAAGTTTAGAATTCGCATTTTAAAGTTCCATTGATAAACGACTTTCTAGGATCAATTATAGGAACTTGCGAAAAGTTCTTGTTCTTAACCCGTAAGAGTTAAGACTTTCGCGTTTTAAAGTTCCCTATATAAAAGTCTAGCAAAACTTGACTTAAACATGTTAAGGATACTAGCTAGAGTAAACTCGGGTTGAGTCAAAAGATTCATGACGGGCCTAATATATCAAAGACATCAAAACTTGTTAAAACCATTTTATTCCTTTATTTTTGAAATGGAATATATACATACGATGCGATAACAAAAGGAAAGAACATAAAAGAGAATCAATGAAAAATACTACTTGGCCAAAATAGATTAAAATTTTTGAAAAATGTCTAAAAATTAGATTTTCCGGTTAAAATAAGGACAAATTAATGGAAAAGCGCACTTAACTTCGATAGAAGTCCCCCTTACACTTGATATAAACATTGTCCTCAATGTTTAAGCATGTGGGAGTATATTCCCCTACACTTAGGAAATTGTGCACTTTGTTTAAATCTTGCTAAGGAAGAGACAACTATAGTGATTTCAATGCCAACATATAAGATATGAAATATTGAATCACAAAAGTTTAGGATAGAACCGGGAAGAAGGGTACACGGGATCACGGGTCGTCAAATATCATCAAAAGTTCTCTTTGAAACTTTAATCCATGCACATCATATGAAACAAGACAACAAACACCTATGTAGCTCCCCTTACACTTATTCTAAAAACGGGTAAAGGATAGATCAACGGGCTGCCTCCCGAGAAGCGCTTGTTTTTGTTAACCGGGTCACAAGCCTGACTAGACCCAGAACTAATTCAAGGGAAACATGGTGAGGGATGGAATCATCTCATGAGAGATGTCCTCACCAAAGTACAACTTAACACGCTGGCCATTCACTTTGAAGTTAGGCCCATTTGGTTGTGATAACTCAATGGTGCCATAAGGGAAGACTTTGGTGACGGTGAATGGACCAGACCAACGGCTCTTAAGCTTGCCCGAAAATATTTTCAACCGAGAGTTAAAGAGTAAAACTTGATCACCAATTTTGAACTCTCGGTTTTTATCTTAGAATCGTGAATGATCTTGGTTTTCTCCTTGTAGATCAATGAATTCTCATATGCCTCATTCCTAAGTTCATTAAGTTCATTGAGTTGGATCTTCCTAAGATCACCGACTTTGTTGATATCAAAATTAGCCCATTTCAAGGCCCAATAAGCCTTATGCTCCAACTCAATGGGGAGGTGGCATGCCTTTCTGTACACAAGACGATATGGAGTGCAACCAATAGGTGTCTTATATGCGGTACGGAAAGCCCACAAAGCATCATCTAAGTTATCGGCCCATGAGGCACGATGCTCTCCCACGGTACGCTCTAAGATTCTCTTAAGTCCACGGTTTGAAATCTCGGCTTGACCATTAGTTTGTGGATGATACGCGGTGGAAAGTCGGTGATTGACACCATACTTAGCAATGACTCGAGCAAATTGATCATTGCAAAAATGAGTCCCGCGATCACTGCGTAGAAAAGATGTGAAACCATGGTTGAATCATTAATATTGATACCCTTGAAAAGACCCGCGTTTACAACTCTGGAAAAGGAGATATGAAGAGATTCCATAACAAGTAAAAATAAATAAGGATCTAAGGGATCGCCTTGTTTTAACCCTTGATGGAATTGAAACTCTGAAGTTGGACTGCCGTTAACCAGAATAGAAGCCTTACCCGACACCAGACTCCCAGAAATCCATGACCTCCACTTAGATCCGAACCCAAAAGAACAAAGAATATCGTCCAAAAAATCCTATCGAACAGAGTCATAAGCTTTAGCGAAGTCCACTTTAAAAATCATAGCACTTTTCTTCTTGCGTTTACACCAAGCCAGAAGCTCATGAATTATAAACGGCCCATCAAGAATTTGCCTGTTTGGAAGGAAAGTTGATTGTACTTCCGAAATCAGATAACTAAGGACCGTTGAAAGAGGAGTAGCTTGGATTTTGGTGACAACCTTATATAAGCTCCCAATCAGACTAATAGGCCTGTAATCACTAACAAATTTGCAGTTTTTTAGTTTGTCGCACGAGAAAAGTAAGATCGGATCGTAGTAGATCCTAAGATCTTATGATCAAGATCGGGATCCTATAAGATCTTAAGCACCTTAAGATCCTACGTAAGATCCGGATCGTTTTTTGTTTTACAGTATCGTAAAATCGTAAGATCCTAAGATCAAGATCAGGATCTTGACAACCTTGCGTAAAATTACTGACGAAAACGTAAAATTATTGACGAAAACGTAAAAATAATGACGAAAACGTAAAATTATTGACAAAACGTAAGTTTACTGATGAAAACCTAAAAATACTGAGTAAAACGTAAATTTACTGACATAAACGTGATTTATTAACGAAAACGTAGTATTACTGACGAAAACGTAAAATTACTGAGAAAAACGTAAAATTATTGACGAAAACGTTAAAATAATGACGAAAACGTAAAATTACTGACAAAAACGTAAATTTAAGTTTCATCAGTTATTTACGTCTAAAGAATAGTCATAATCTTATGAATCAATAAGGTGGGTTGAAGGTTTCTAGATAGAGAAAGTTAGTGAGAGAAAGTGAGAGAGAATATGTGTATGTTTATTAAAATGGAATGGAAACAACACCAACAACCAACCCCTTTCCATGGTGGAAAGGGGTATTTATATCCCAGCCACTAATGGCCTTGGGCCGACCCATGACAAGCCCATGGGCCGGTTTCTTACTTAACCAAATTAGCAAACATTAACTACGAGCTATACAACATTAATAATATTGTGGAGTGACTGATACTTCTAATATACGTTGAAAACGTATTTCTAACAATCTCCCCCTAAGGGAGGTCACTCCACGTTACACAGTTCTAAACCTAGCATACTATACTAAGTCTTCGTTCTTCAGCTCGTAGTCTTTTCTTCTTTTCTTTTTGTTGTGAATATGTTGATTTGATCTTTTAGGCTTTGGCTTGAGAGCATTGTTCTTTTGACCAATCACGTGCGATCTTTGCCTTCTTGTGAATCTTGCCTCCTCGTGACTCCATGTTCCACACACTTATGTCTTTTGTTGAATTCTCGAAAGCTTCAGAGTTTGGTACAGCGGAAGACTTCATTTGGTACTTTCTAGAATTTTGCTGAACTTTGATGCAGAAAAACATAAGCATGTGGGAACGACTTCAGTTGGTACACCACAACGCCACCGTCTTCGCAGCAACATGATAAGACACGAATGAAATGGCTTAAAACATTTCATTCTAAATCGGTAGCGTTTTACCTCCGATCGGTGAAGACCGTTGGACGATATTAGATATCGTACCTGTGACGGATAGTTTCAGTTATGTAACTTCCTGACAGGATTTCGCGGGTAAACCCGTTCTCTTTATTCGACGATCACTAAGCTTTACTGCGAACATAAAGAGTGAATCACTTGGATAAATTATCCTAGTGATTGAAGCCGTCAATTCATGAAACCTGGAACAAGTGAATTTCAATTAAGATTTTCACCATCGTTGCTTTCTAGTTATCACGAGCTTAATTCATAAAGAATCTTGCACGTCACCTACCAAGTGCTGTTTGATGTTAACACTAGAAGGATTTCCACTCGTCACTGTGAACACTAAAGAGTGTCACTCTGAGTGTTCTGGTAAGATCATATGATAATGCGTAGAGGCCTGGAACGAGTTTAAGTTCAATTAAGAATTAAACTGCTGTTTCTTTACAGTTTTTCACAAGATTGGTTCTTAAAGAACCGCACGTGTAACCTACCATGAGCTTGTTTGATGTTGGCTCAAGCAGGATTTCCATCTTCATTGTAATACTTGCGTATTACTCGGATGTTCTGGCAATATTACAAGAATACTGCGTAGGACTCATAAAAAATCTCTTACTTTTCACAGTGTGTGAGAAAGCAAGGAATAAATGGAAAGTGTCCTAATGAGACTTTTGATGATATCGTGGCTCTAGACTCGATAGTGCGTTTTGATTTAGTGAGCGATGGCTGGAGAGGAGTGCCACCTTTTCAATATCAGTCTACTCGGAGTGAATAAACCAATAGATAACGTGTTGATCTCCGTGTGATTAAAACAAATACCTTTTGAGAGATATTTGAGTTAGCTGGGAAGGGTTGTGCAATGTATCACTGGGTCCATGATGTCTTTCTTCAATATCGAGAATCATTAACATATGATCTCATAGCATATGTATTGACCCGGTTTCTGCCTAAAGTTGTAAGGAGGGCTTCTTTTTTTACACCCTTTATCTTTACATTTCTTTTTCATTCTTCAACCCCTTCAGTACTTACCAATACATCATTACTAACACCTTGTTGTGATTGTTCCAGTGCTAGCATCAGTAATTAGTCGGTACTCTGCTACGTTCACAATCTTTCTCCATCTTTTCTAGGACTTCTAATTCTATCTAGGGAATTGTCCTTGGGAAGATTCCATCGGCTCTGATGAATCATTGGACTAATACCTATTCCTACCACCCTTTTGTCACCACATCCGTCGTGAATAAAGCGTGTTTTGGGAAAGTATAGTCACCATGAAAAATCCTTGAAAATCACTTAAGGTACTTGTGATATTGAAATCAAGATTTTTGTACCTTAAGTGTTTTGTTCATAAAAAACGCTCCCCCTTAACACGTGCTTTACACATATTAAGTTGGATTATCATTAAGTCTTTTTCATCTTTTAGCCAAGTATCATTTAAGTCTCCTTAATCCCATTTTCTCCCCTTATCCAAAATGTTAACCATTAATATTTGGGTTATTGAATGGATTAACCGGTCTTTGGGTAAAAAATGAAATCAATGTTTGGCCATAGAACATATTAATGCTCCCCCTTAAATTAATAAGGGTTAATTGTAGTGCTTTAGTATGATATATTTTGAAAGATTTAGAATCTCGTGAGAACACTACATCAAGCCATAAAAGCACAATATTCACAAAATTTACATATTCACAATTAAAAACCAATATAGAGTGGACCTAAGATGTACGACCCATTAGATGGATCGTTGCAGTAACTTGTGGTGCACTCCATATGGTCTACCACCAATGAACCTTTCTAAGATCCTCATCAATCTACGTTCCCGGAGCTTTTCATCAATATTCTTGATCACATATGTCGCCATTTTCCGATAACCCGGATGCCAATCCTCAATCATTTCTGGTAATGACCCACCAGAATTAAGATGCTCCAATTTTCCTCTGACGTATATGAGAGTCCCATCACTGTATTTATTAAGCTCACCGACCCTCATAAACTTCATGATCCCACGACTGTTCATGTAGAAAATCCCGTAACTTGGAACGGTAATGCCGGTATAGGGACATCTTTGGACATGTTGAGGTAGAACTTGATTCATTGGACGGGTTAGGTTAAGCTTCCTTTGGTAGCTTTTAACTCCCAATTGAAGATCTTCAACTCGTTTCTTGATAACAACGCTTCGTGTGAACATACGAAGTGATGTATTCAAGGCAATGATTTCTTCACGAGTAAGATGGGTAAGTTGATCACGGGTCATCATAAGCAACATGTCTTCGATATCTTCAAGGCGAATGATAGAAAAATATCCCTGCTGTATTGTGTATTCTTTGTCATCCTCCCTTTTTAGACGAATCTCCGTCACATGATGATAGCCATTCTTGGCTTCAGTTTTCAGTCCCAAAATACTTGAGATGCGAATATCGGATTTGACAATACTTCTTGAATTAGCTAAGCAGCAACCTCTGTACGCCCTTCGGACTCGCTCGTCCCAATGTGATGCACCTATAACAGCATACATATCATAATTATGATTTACCTTTGGGACCTAGAGTCGGTTTACCTTTTCCTCGATCCAGGGTATTGTCCCCCAATTAGCAGCTTTCAACAAGGTCAGGGAGGTTGCGTACTTTGATGATCCCTTGAGGAGATAATCAAGATCATAGGTGACAAAGAAGTCAAGAGCAATTTGATTATCTTGAGAAGGATCAAGTGGAGGTGGAGCTCTTTCTGACTCATGAAGGCCTGGCCTTTGAATGGTATTAAGAGCTTTCAGGACCTCGTCAGCATAATACTCGTACTCCATGCGGCTTAACCTGGTTTTGGCGCGAGTTCTCTTGTCCTTTAGCGCTCTCTTCACCAAAGACGGAGTGACCGAAGATTTGAACTCATGAGCCAAAAATGCACACAAGTCTATTGGACTACGGATACGGAGATATAGAACATCTCTATCAGCGTCTATGATTGGATCATATTTAGCAGCTGCCGTGATCCAAGCTTGTGGCGGTGCAGTTTCATCAATCTCCAATGTATTCGCCCAGTCCCGTGTGCTTGACTCGGGAACAGTAGATTGTGGTTCTTTTTGCAGAGGAGTAGAAACATGAACACTTGCTGGTTCTGATTCAGGCATTTTGGTGGTATCATGAACAGGCGAGTGTTGTGCAGATTCAGGTTCAGTTACTGATTCTGCAATCACAGGAGCAACAAAAGAACTAACAGGATTAGTGGTAACAGGTATAGAAACAGAAACAGATGTACCGGGAATCGATGACACAGTAGCAGCATTCACATCATGGCGCCACTTGGTTCGTCCTGATTCCGTAGAGGTGGACTTTTCCTTTTGGGCAGCATCTTTCTGAGACTTGGTACCAGACTTAGATGGTTTCTTTTTGCTGGCAACCTTGTCCCCCGTTTCAGTCTGATCATGTTTATCACCATCATCCTCATCATCATCTCTGTTGCTACCCTTATCACTCTTCTCATTTTGATCACCACCATCACCATCATCATCATCATCACCATCGTCATCATCACCATCATCATTGTCATCACCATCATCATCATTATCTTCTTTTTCGTCACCATCATCCTCCTCTTGTTCACTATCTTCTTTTTCCTCCTTAGGCAGAATGTGGTAAGGTACCACACTGCCAAACATCTTAAACAACCGATCATCCTCCAAGATAGCGTCATTGAGTGCTTTGTAGAGTGTCCACTGAACTCTAGACTTGTCAAAAGATCCAACTTCCTTCATGCGAGCTTTGAGGATCTTCTTTAATTCAAAATCCGTCAAGTCATATGCAATTTTGTAAGCTGCCTCAGAAGGATTGGATGACTTAATCATCAAGTTATCAGCCGCAAGTTTCCTCATCTCATCACGCATCTTTGGCATAAGGGCCTCAACAGATTCATTCACTCTTGCTAAGATAGAAGCTTCAAGTAATTCTTTCTGCTCCTTATATTTATCCTTTATAGCTCGAAGTCTCGTAAGTCGTGCTTCACTCTTTTCAGCTTCAGCATGTTTGACCTGAGCAAGTTCTTCTGCATGAGCTTTACGTGTCGATTCCATCTCTGCAGTGAACATAGCTAGCATCTCTTCTTGGGCTTTCTTGGATGCCTCTTCACTTTCCACTCGTCGAAATAGATCTTCTCGAAGTTGATCCATCTCTTTTCTTTGATTTTCCGTGTGTTTATCCAACATTTCTACCATTACAAACGCAGCCATTGAAGATGGTGCAGAGCTACTCTGTGATGGTTGAAGAGGCACGGTTGTGATTACAGTACTCATTACGGAAGTAGGTGGAGGTGGAGGGAATGGTGTTGGCACTGGTCGGGTTGTTAAAGGCTGGATTGGTGGAGGTTGAGTTACAAGAGGCTGTGTAGTCATAATGATTGTTGTAGCACCGGACGCCTTCTCAACACTTGCTGTATCAGCAATGGATGTCTCCTTCGATGCTGAGTAACGTTCGGGTGACCCAAACTCACTAATGTCATGTGGCTCCTCGTATTCTTCTTCAACATCCATCTGTGCACCCGAACCACTACCGCCCGTGTCTCTCCTACTCTTTTCAATAGCCATCTTCATTAACTTTTTCTCAGTCTTTTGAGTTAGCTCGAGAGTAGGATCGTCATCAACATCTTCTTCATCGTGAAGAACAAGCTCGTCAGCCGTGCTCTTACCCTTCTTAGCCTCAGTCCTTTTCTTCTTGGTTTTAGGTTCAGATAAAGCAACTGTTTGCTTGCGTTTACCTTTACTCTTGACCGTAGTAGACGAGTCTTCTCCTGTCTGAAGGCTTGCTTTTTGTTTCTTGATCTCTATTAGCAGTAGCTTGTAATCAGCAGAAGCTTTAATTTTATCTGTCAGAAGATAATCGGGAATAGGACCAGGATTAACAGCACCAGAGGATCCTTCATGCCTTAGGTCTATAGTGTCATCAGCCTCTTCAGTGTGGTGACGGCTTGCTGCACGCTTATCAATAGAGACATCATTCTTCATAAAATAATGAATTATAAGCTTGATAAACCGAGGGTAAGGAAAGACATTAGCCTTCAGCTTCTTGTTTTGGAAGAGTTGAAAGTTAAATTCTTCCCACAACAAGGATGCATAATCTGTATTTAAGCCTTTGTACATTCCATAGAAGATGTTCATAATTGGTCCACACACCGCATCATGCCCAGTTGTTTTAGGTGTAAGACATCTACTGAGGATACCAAAGATAGCTCTCCAAGGTTGACCCACTTTGGCGGTGGTAAAATCGGACACAACTCGTAGGTCAGGACATCCAAGAGCACGAAACATCTCCATGAGTTCGTCTTTGTTAGGGTTCCTTGAAAATGACAAACATTTGGGTGTATCCCGAATTCCAAATATCTTGCGGAAGTCTGAAGCGGTGAGTGTCTGTTGCTTGTTGTCGAGGGAGAAGGTGATTTTGTTTGAAGTACTCTCCTTGGTAGCCCGGAATTCATACATGTAATCAAATGGCACCGAAGTAGTACTCCTTAAAGCATTCTTGAAGTGAGATTGATCAAGGATTGCTGAGGCGACTTTGAATCCATGGTGAGTGGATTGAGAAACTTCCTTCAGCCGGTAATTGTTTGGTATGAACTTGAGGGCTTTTGCCTCGGTAATTGCGGCTGCTCTAGCATTTTGGAGTTCTTGCACGGTTGGATTAGTCATGGTGTCTGCTTAAGATAAGACATAAGAGGTTGATACACAGAACAATATATATACCATATTCAAGTCATTATAACAAGCAAACGATTATCAATCCAATACTCCTTCGTTCGGAAGTAGTTCGTTCGGAACACCTTCGTTCGGAAGTAGTTCGTTCGGAACACCTTCGTTCTAAAGTCGTTCGTTCGGAACACCTTTGTTCGGAATTCGTTCGTTCGGAACACCTTCGTTCGGAAGTAGTTCGTTCGGAACACCTTCGTTCGGAAGTAGTTCGTTCGGAACACCTTCGTTCGGAAGTAGTTCGTTCGGAACACCTTCGTTCGGAAGTAGTTCGTTCGGAACACCTTCGTTCGGAAGTAGTTCGTTCGGAACACCTTCGTTCGGAGGGTAGTTCGTTCGGAACACCTTCGTTCGGAAGTAGTTCGTTCGGAACATCTTCGTTCGGAAGTGGTTCGTTCGGAACACCTTCGTTCGGAAGTCGTTCATTCGGAACACCTTCGTTCGGAAGTCGTTCGTTCGGAACACCTTCGTTCGGAAGTAGTTCGTTCGGAACACTTTCGTTCGGAAGTAGTTCGTTCGGAACACCTTCGTTTGGAAGTAGTTCGTTCGGAACACCTTCGTTCGGAAGTAGTTCGTTCGGAACACTTTTGTTCGGAAGTAGTTCGTTCGGAACACCTTTGTTCGGAAGTGGTTCGTTCGGAACACCTTCGTTCGGAAGTTGTTCCTACGGAAGTCATTCGTTCGGAACTTCTAAATGCTTGTTCATTCGGAATGCACAAAAATCGTTCTATCATTAATTATTCTAATAGCATTCGTGTGTTTTAAGGCATTCTAAGGCAACAATACTCGATCTAATGCTAATCCGATCCAAACCCAGCTAAATCCTCTAATCAGTGAGGTTTAGTGAGCACCATGCCCAATTTCTCTACCATTTTCTTCTTTTTCACTTTGGCCAATATGAGTTTGACCTAATTAAAGCATACGCCCTAGTTTGATTAATTTAACTAAAACGAATTAATTAAGTGGATTAAAGGGAGAATTAAACGAAACAGAGATTAAGAAACTGATGAGTGTACCTTATGGATCGAATGAAACGGATTATCTGATTAAAAAACGTGATGTTTGTGAGCTTTGTGTGTGTGTTTGTGTGTGTTAATGGCGTCCAGGAAGAGAACAGAAAAAAGAATAAGAGAAAGAGGGAAAGAGACGGGGGGGGGGGGGGGGGGGGGTGTTGTTGACTTAGGTCAAAAATTTTTATGACTTTTCCTTTTTGCTAGTTTTAGTCTCCCAAGTTTTTGTTTTCCTTTTCTTTTCCTTTTCTTTTCGTTTCTAGTCACTAACCGTCGTTAAACTTAACCACCTTTACCTATCTTAGAGATCACACAAACTTAAATATACACGACAAATCACGAACGAATACAAGACAAATACTAAAGCAATTCCAGTCATTAACCATTTAGCCAACTAATTTTCCTCAAACACTTTTGAAAACCTTTTTGATGATGAAGACGATTTAATATTTTCTCCCCCTTAAACGATGACCCGTTTTCTATTTAAAGAGTTGTAGTCATTGTTTAAAGAGTCAAATATTGATGAAACATTTCCAATTAATGTCTTGAAAAGATTGATTCGTGGTGGCAATAAGATTTCTCTTATTTAGACAAATTAATGCACTGAAACGTACACTAACTCGCATTAGACCAAGTTGTAAAGTAAACTTGATCCCTTTGCATGATTTGGCTTGTAAATCATGCCCGAGAAAATTAATTCCCGTTGTGAGCCAACGTTTTCCAAGTAAATACGTGACTTTAATGCGAAAAACAGGTTGCCGTCTGAAATAACTACAAGCCATAATGGGCATGTTTTAAAACTGTACAACTTTTATGCGGACTCTATTTTTGGCTCCGTGTCAATATTGATCGACATTTCTAAAGCCGTAAATATTACCGTACTAAAAG
The DNA here is from genome assembly GCA_025667525.1 of Glebionis coronaria. Taxonomy (NCBI): domain Eukaryota; kingdom Viridiplantae; phylum Streptophyta; class Magnoliopsida; order Asterales; family Asteraceae; genus Glebionis; species Glebionis coronaria. Next base: position 575,035,438 of record CM046879.1, on the reverse strand, counting down.
ACATGCACGATTTTAAAAAAACAAAAAATATTTTTGGATTTTCTTGATTTTATATTTTTTATGGTTTTTCTTGGTTTTATATTTTTTATGGTTTTTCTTGGTTTTATATTTTTGTATTTTTCTTTTTGTGGTTTATATATATACGATAATATACATGATCACGAACAAAGGATACACATGAATAGTTTACCACCACTATTCTGCTGATTCTTCTGCCAACTCTTTGAGAGTCGCTAGAGAGAAGGATTTCATGCCAAGCTTGTCGATCAAAAACTCGATTCGTCCTCGACTAAGGCTTTTGTGAACATATCTGCCAGCTGATACTCAGTAGTGACAAAATACAGCTTGATCACTCCGTTCTCCACCAGCTCTTTAATGAAATGGTAGCGAATGTCGATGTGCTTTGCCCGGGAGTGTTGAACGTAGTTGCAGCAAAGGGCAATGGCGCTCTTGTTGTCACAATACATCGGGATTTTGTTAAATCCAAGACCGTAGTCAGTTAGTTGTGATCTCATCCAAAGGACTTGAGCACAACAACCAGACATGGCAATGTATTCAGCCTCCGTGCTTGAAATTGCAGCGCTTTTCTGCCTTTTTGAAGACCAACTAATCAATCTGTCTCCAAGGAGTTGCACAGACCCAGAAGTGCTACGCCTCGTGTCTTGACACCCAGCATGATCGGCATCTGCGTATGATATTAAAGCAATAGAGGAATCTTTCGGATACTATAGACCACGATGAAGTGTTCCTTTGAGATACCGAAAGATCCTTTTAACAACATGTAGGTGCTTTTCGGTAGGCCGAGCCTGATACCGGGCACACATGCATACGGCAAATTGCAAATTAGGCCTGCTAGCAGTCAGATAGAGAAGGGTGTCGATCATCCCACGGTAGAGTTTCGGATCGACGATAATCCCATTCCTATCTTCATCTAACTTGGATTTCTCCACCATTGGAGTGTCCACGGGGTCACAATTTTCAAAGTTATATTTCTTTAAAGATTCTAGAGCATATTTGGATTGATTAATAAAGATGCCTCTGGATTTTGAGAAATTTGTAATCCTAAGAAAAATGAAAATTTTCCCATCATTGACATCTGAAAGCGTGTGGACATTATCTTCTCAAAGCGTTTTGACAATTCTATGTTAGAGGCAGCAAATATTATATCATCAACATAAATTTGTACCAGTATCATGTCGTTGTCCTCCTTGAGAGTGAATAGAGTGGGGTCCACCTTGCCTTTGGAGAAGCCTTCCGAAATGAGATATGTTGAAAGGAGATCATACCACGCGCGTGGAGCTTGTTTCAATCCATAGAGAGCCTTCTTAAGCTTGTACACATGATTAGGAAACTCCGTGCTAACGAACCCATTCGGCTGACTAACATAGACTTCTTCCCTTAGTTCACCATTCAAAAATGCCGTCTTTACATCCATTTGATAGACGATCATGTTCATATGAGCAGCATACGCAAGGAATAGTCTAATAGCCTCCAATCTTGCAACAGGAGCAAAAGATTCTTCAAAGTCGATACCCAAGGCTTGTTTGTATCCTCTAGCAACCAATCTAGCCTTATTCTTCAAGACTCCACCCATCTCATCGAGTTTAACCTTATAAACCCACAACAAAGTAAGGATGTTAACCTTGTCAGGGAGAGGAACTAATTCCCATACTTCAAGTCTTTGGAATTCATTTAGTTCCTCTTGCATGGCTTCAATCCAAGATGATTGAGTCATAGCCTGTTGCCAGTTTTTAGGTTCAACTTCGGAGAGAAATGCATCAAAATAGCAATAGAGTGAACTCTCTTGTAATTGATGGCGTGTAGAGACTGTTCGATCGAGACCTCCAATAACATTCCTAATTGGGTGATCTTTTATCCATTTGGTGCTGTGATTTTCAATTTGTGGTGGTCTGGAGTGAACAATTGTAGGAGCTTCTTCTGATGTAGACGCGGCTGAAGGGTTTTCAGGTATCGGTATACCAAAGAAAGGAAGCTCTTGTTGGTGAGCATATTCCAAATCGTGATCAATAAAATCCTCTTCAACATCATTAGGCACAAGTAAGGGTGATGATTCAGGTGTAGTTTGAGAATTACTTGGTAGAGGTGCATCCAGTTCAATGTTAATTGAAGATGCATTTGATAAAGCTTCATTAGCTTGAGCAACAACTTCAGGGATTGGAGCTATCACTACAGGTGCTGGAACTTCATCACTTGGGGGATCAAAGAATTCATCAAACAACGGTTGAAATAGTTTATCCCACTCGGGCCTTGTAGGTGGTATAAATGATGTAGAAGTAGGATTATTGGGAACTAATCCGGAACTAATAGCACCGGTTCCTATCTCGTAAAGCGCGGGTTTAGAGCTACGTTGCTCAGAAGCCATCGCTGTCAGCTCATCAAAATCTGCGTCCATAGTTTCTACTATCTTACCAAGACGACGGTTGTAAATTCGGTATGCTTTTTGGAGGGTGAGTAACCAATGAAAATACCTATATCGGCTTTCGGTTGAAGTTTGCCCAAGTTCTCACTATTAATGTTTGGATAACAAAGAGCACCAAACACATGAAAGAATGAAACATCGGGTTTACGATCATGCAGAAGCTCGTAAGGTGTTTTTCCATGGCGTTTCCGAATGACAGAGCGGTTCTGGGTGAAACATGCAGTAGATACAGCTTTTGCCCACAAGAATAATGGAGCGTTCGCATAAATCAGCATAGTCCTAGCAGCTTCCATAAGCGTACGATTCCGTCTTTCAACGACACCGTTTGGTTGTGGAGTACGTGCAGCGGATGTTTCATGTGAAATACCAACTTCTTCATAGTAATCACGAAGAGTCTGGTTGACGAACTCTGTTCCATTATCTGTACGAATACAGCGGACAGTAGTATTTAAACGTACCTGAATGAATTTCAGAAAAGTGATGATAGCCTTCGGTGCTTCATCCTTTGTACGTAGAAATCTAACCCATGTAAACCTGGAGAAATCATCCACAATAACAAGGATGAATTTCTTACTGCTCACACTTTCGGTTCGCATTGGCCCACAAAGATCCATATGCAAAAGATGAAGTTTTTCTTGATTGGTGTCTTCAGCTTTGGACTTGTATGATTTCTTGGTGCTTTTCCCCCTTGAACACGCGGAACATAAATGGTCCTTATGAAATTTGAGCTTAGGAAGACCACGAACTAATTCGTTTTTAGCCAAATGATTAATAGCATCAAAGTTGAGATGAGATAATCTGTGATGCCATAACCATGACTTGGTCTTAGATGCTTTGGAGAGAAGACATACTGGAGAGGCGGCCATCATGTCTTGTAGGGACAAAGTATAAAGATTTGCACCACGAGACCCCTTCAACAAGTCTTTTCCTTCCAAGTTGCGGATGAAACAAATGTGTTGTCGAAAAGTAACCTCTAGGTTGGAATCACAGAATTGTCCTACTGAAAATAAATTATGACCAAGACCTTCTACATAGTATACCCTTGAAACCGTAACATTTCCAATCTGATATTCACCATACCCCATTATCTTTGCAATATGATCGAATTTAACCGTTCCAAGAAACTTGCTGACGAAATTTCGGAGCATCGAGCGATCTCCGGTCATATGCTTTGAGCAACCGGAGTCCAAATACCAGAGGATGATTTGGACCACCTGAAAATATCACCAGACGAGGACAATGTATAGGTTTCAGAATCTGAATGTTCCTTGTTATTAGCAGGTACAGATTTAATGATCTTAGATTTGCTAACTTTAGGTTTCTTAGATTTCCTAGCCTTCTTCCTAGTTGGTGGTGTAGATTCAAGTTGGCTTAAATCCTGAGGTATTTCTTCACTGATAGGCACTATAGTGGGGGCTGACCTAATTAAAGGACGCGGTTTCCATACTTTAGTGCTAGTGTGCCTAACTAAAGGATGCTGAGACCTAACCTCAATGGATGCATTCCTAGTTAAAGGGCACATTTTTCCATCTAATGTAAAGGTCCTACCAGTGGGACGCCATTTCCATCCAACTTAGGTACGAGTTCTCCCTGTTGGCTTCCATTCAAGATCATTCCTAATGGCATTCATTTCATTCACATGATCAATAAGACACAAATCATGACGTTGGGAAAACATGCATTCATTACAATTCCAACATTTCAAATTAGAATTCACAAATGGTTTAGGCTTCTGCACAGGCGCAGAGCTTTTAGTCTTAGCAACATGATTCTTTTTATTTAAATCTGACATAACATTCCTAGGGTGAGCTTATACTTTCTTCTTGAAGGTACTACTAGTGGAGGGCTTGATCTTATCTTTCTTGAGTGGCGATCCTTTAGCCTTAGTAGACTCTTTTAATCCTGTAGAAGGCAAAGTGGGAACATTAGCAACAGATTTTAAAGGTGCCTTAGTTGATGGTGCCAATGAAGGTTTTGCTCCTGGGGTCTTATTGAATAGAGTTACAGCAATGGGTCGATTAGTGAGTAGTATAGAACCCGGTCTACCTATATATTGCAAATATGCTAAGCAATATTGAACTCGCTGAATATATGCATGAGCTGAATAATAGTAACTGCTTGAGGGATCTAACGCATACAAATCATCTAAAATATCCCTAACAAGGTCCACGTGCTTAATTGCATTCATCATATAAACATCGTAAGTATCCGGATTTTGCTTATGGCGCGGGTTCTTATAGATTACTACTGAATTGGTTGATGGAGCACTAGAGGACGGTGCAGAGTTGGTAGCTAAGTTATTAACAACTTCTTGTCGGGTGAGAAGAAGTGTCTCCTTTAACTCGGCCAAAACCATGTTTTTGTCAATGAGCTGGATATTTAAGTCAGAGATTTCCTCACATTTTTGGTTCAATTGTTCAACATAAGATTGTTGCTGTGTCGCATTAAAAGCGAAGCGTTCTTCTAGTGAACCATAAAGATTGGACATTCCCTGTCTTGCACGATCCATCTCCCCTAGAATAGACGAAAGTCTAGTTTCTAAGCACTGGTTTTTAGACTCTGCAGCCTCTAGTTCCAATTTTAGTGTTTCGTTCGATGACACATCTCTCTTTAATCTCATAATCTCTTCCTCTAATGCCTTAACTATCTCAATCATCTTGTCACTCGTCTCAACACTGTTTTCACAAACATTTGTTATCAAAATATCCTCATTTTGAGTTTGCTGTTTTAATTCTAAAGTTATACAATGTTGTTCAAGTTGATTAAAGCGTTTTGTAAGTAAATTGTAAGAATCTTGAAGCTTTAAAAATTCAGCGTTAGACTCGTGACAAGAATGATTATCTACCTCATTTAGAGTATCAGCAACATTTACAGAGAGATCACACACATCATCACATATATTCACAGCATCACATTTAATCATAGCGGATGTAAGCTCATTCGAATAATTAACATTCACAGTAGTAAGCACATCACACGAAATTACTTGGGACAAGAATCGGTCATATTCGGATAAAATCTTTTCCTTTTCAATTAATTGTAGTTCGTAAGCGGTGTCCATTTCATAAAACACTTTTTGAACTTCTTTAATTTCAAACTCGAGATTTTCCGAAAGAGATGCAAAACTTCCTTTTAGATTTTCGACAAACGGATTGATCTCATTCTTAAACACCTCGTTCATGTGTTCGAAAGCCCATTCTCCGGCGTTTAGGCCATTTGAAGTCGTACATTCCCGGATGACCTTGTCAAAACTAGCAAAGTATTGATTAATCTCTTGCAAGTTTCTCCATACAGTGCTAACAGGTGGAAGATCCTTTGGAATTTCCTTAGGTCCTTCCATTTTGACAAGTGTAGGAAGTGTACTAGGGTTTTCTTCATTTAACATGTAGGTTGGTGCTGTGATGATATCTTTATCCATATGGAAGCGAATTCTAAAGTCTGTTTTTGCAAGCTCCTGATTCATTTAAAAATAATCACACTGGGGATATTTTGCAAAGTTGTATGACCGATTCTCATCAACTAGATCCTTATTTGTGCGACCCTCGAAAATAACAATCGGATCTAAGACCAATCCTAATTGGGTTGCATTATAAAGTCTTGGACTATGGATAAAAGCTTGTCTTGCATACCATGGGTTAGGGGGAAGGTCTTTTTGACGCGATAAGTTAAACTCACTAAACGATGCGTCAAATAAGTGCACTAGTTGAGAGGCAGCGTATTGTCTTAAAAGCAAATAATCTAAACTTCTAATCTTATTAGCCGCATTAATTTCCATTTCATTCTTTTTAGACTCGAGTAATTCAAAATCCGTTTGAAGTTTGTGAAAATTAGTGACCACTAACTCTTTTTCTTTAAGTTCGTTAGAAAGATCTGCTCTTATGGTTTCAATTTCTTGCAAATGACCCATTTGTTTGTTTCGAAAATGATCATATTCGGGATTTGTTAGAACATTGGACGAAGGAACTAATTACAAAGTTTGAACTTTTTCGTTGCACAAGGCAAGCTCAGCAGACAAATTCTTATTCTTAGCTAGGGCTTCTAAGAGTGCAGTATTCATTTGGCTAAGTAATTTTGCAGGAACCATGACCAAATCTTGTTGAGCAGGAGTATGCGTATGCAAAATGGCTCCCGGTTGTGATTCACTCAAAGTCTGGGGAATCACATTGATATTACTATCATTGATTGTCTCCTCATTTGAAAGACTCACCACCAAAGACTTATTCGGATCAGCACCCTCTTGCCCAACTTGATGTGGTTGAATACTAGTATCAGTGGTATTAGTAAGTACCTCAGATATTTTATCTGACCCAAAGCTGGAGATAGTTGCCATAAGAGCTGCCTCTGCAGATTGAAGATCATCACAGTCTGAATCGTAAGCATCTAGATCATCTGCTTGGTATGCTGCATTCTGTGTAGTGACAACTTCTTTTTCCGCAATCCCTGGATCAGCAAGAAATGCAAGCTCCTCTTCATCAAGTTCCTGTCCTTGTGCCTGAGCGTTCACCAAATAAATCTTCTCTGCAAACCATTGACCATCCTTTCTCCTCTTGGGTTTTTTGCAATCCTTAGACATGTGACCTTGTTCCTTACAGTTGTAGCATGTAATCATTCTCAACTTACCTGTGGAATTAGCCCGTGGAGGAGTATTGACAATTGGAGCAGGATTGACCATGCGCGCATTGGTGGTTGATGTAGTGGGTCTCCCCTGATAAGGTTGAATAGGTTGAACCATTACCCTGCCATTCTCAATGGTAGCTTGTTGTCGAGAATTGGATGAATTCCTCAGCTGATTGTTAGTAGGAGCTGGTCCTCTAAATCCTCGTTTGCTCAATGTCCTTGTGAGATAAGCAGACATAGTAGCTAACACTTCAACTGGGTCAGTTCCTTGTTTGAACTCAGGAATGGGAACTTCATCATTATCACAATACAATGCTTGGTCTTGTTGAGAGGCATAAGCACTAGAAGGAATACTCATGTGGTCAGAATAGCTTGATGGATATGCTGCATTTTCTTGATAAGAAGAGTATGATGACTAAGCATAAGGTGCAATGCTTGCTGGTGAATATGGGTGAGGTTGTGAGGCATATTGTGATGCTTGTGGTTCTCTTTGAGACGAAGGTGCATTAAACCGATATTGTTGCTGATGTGAGGTGGGTGGTTGAGGTAGAATCGAATATTGGGGGAAGCTTGGAGTCATGTACGGTGATGGATGATAGGCTTGGTGTCCCATGATATAAGGAGTGTTGTTGTATGACAAGCTTGGTTGATTTGCCATCAAAGCTAAAGAATCAGGGTACATACCTCGAGGCGAACGGTGCATGATCACGTGCTTCTCATGCTGCTGGAGAAAAGCATAGAGTTGATCCGAATTGCACTTATGCCAATCCCTAGTTAACTTAACATCAGTAATATACTCACCCCATTCAACTTGAGGTAAAGTATTCAAAAACTTGGTGTTAACCTGGAATGGAGCAATCACGAGATTGTATACATTCAAATCATTCATGAGAGTAGTGAATCTGAAGTAGTAGTCGTGAAGCGTTTCCCCTGGACTGTACGTGAATCTATCAAACAGATCATACAACTGACATTCCCGTTCCTGTTTAGTAAGAGACGTACCTTGTAGCAAAACCTTTAGACGTTCCCATAAATCCTTTGCAACCGTATATTGACTTACCATTCGATAGATGTCATATGGAAGAGCTTGGAGAATGGTTTGAAGAGCCTTTTTGTTTGCATCGGCAATAAGTTGTTGAGCTGGTGTAAGTTCTTCAAACTCCCGTGGTCGAGTCTCATTGTTAACAACGATGGTACCATAATCAAGTGGACCATTCAGAATTGACTTGACCATAAGCCTCCCATATGTCGGTTTTGCCTTAATGTATGACATCATACGGCCTTGCCATGCTTCAAAGACTTCTTTAATGAGCATTGGAGGGCGATTATCCGTTCCCGTAATGATGGAAATATCCGTAAGTGATGTCATTTGAGGCATTAATGAATTCGGATTCATTTTGATCACTTTAAAGAATCAAAGATTATCGGTTGATCGAGCAGTGAAGTAAAGTTGTGAGTTGTGTTGAGTTTTTATGTAAGAAACCAAGATTAAATCCTCTAAAAATTGTCGAAAAAACAAGTAAAATATCCCTTGGTTCGGAACAATTGTTGATTCGGAAGAAATTGGTTCGGAACTTTCTTGATCCGGAAGAGTTGTTGATTCAGAAGATTTGGTTCGGAACTTCTTTGATCGGAACAGTTGTTGATTCGGAAGATTTGGTTCGGAACTTCTTTGATCCGGAACTTCTGGTTCGGAAGATATTGGTTCGGAACTTCTTTGATCCGGAACTTTTGGTTCGGAAGATATTGGTTCGGAACTTCTTTGATCCGGAACTTTTTGTTCGGAAGATATTGGTTCGGAACTTCTTTGATCCGGAACTTTTGGTTCGGAAGATATTGGTTCGGAACTTCTTTGATCCGGAACTTTTGGTTCGGAAGATATTGGTTCGGAACTTACTGGAAAAAGGCTGGTTCGTGTGTTTAACAGTCGACTAAATATCTTAATAACAAACCCAGATTTTTACCAAATTACCCGAAAAGTTTTGTGATTTCTACTAAAAGAAGTAAAACCCAATACTTATCTACTAATCCCAACAACAAAATCACCAAAAATTTCAAGAATCAAGATAGATTTTCCTAAAAACACTAATACAATCAAAAACTAAAGGACAACACAAATCATTACCTTAAATCACCCCATGGCTCTTGATACCAATTGAAGAATAGTGATAATATTATGAATCAATAAGGTGGGTTGAAGGTTTCTAGATAGAGAAAGTTAGTGAGAGAAAGTGAGAGAGAATATGTGTATGTTTATTAAAATGGAATGGAAACAACACCAACAACCAACCCCTTTCCATGGTGGAAAGGGGTATTTATATCCAAGCCACTAATGGGCTTGGGCCGACCCATGACAAGCCCATGGGCCGGTTTCTTACTTAACCAAATAAGCAAACATTAACTACGAGCTATACAACATTAATAATATTGTGGAGTGACCGATACTTCTAATATATGTTGAAAATGTATTTCTAACAACGTCTTCGTCAGTTTTTTTACGTTCTCGTAAATCTTTTACGTTTTCTTCAGTTTTTTAAGTTTTCGTCAATTATTCGTTTATTTAGAAATGAAATGAAATTTGGAAAGTGAAAATTACAATTTCATATAAACAAGTTTTAAAAATTTTCAACTTTTCTCTAGGAAAGAAAACTATTTTCTTCTCTAGAAAATTAGAAAAAAAAATATGAAAAATTTTCCACAACTAAACAGCCCATTAAATTTTTTGTTTGAAAGAACCTTAAGAGCATAAGATATTTTGGCTCAACTTTTTTTTTTAAAAACTTCACTCAGTGATACGAGTTTCACAAAGCACTTCGTGTTTTCGAGTGCTGAGTCATCACAATCCACATCAAATAATATCTGAAAGCGCTAAAAAACACTAAGTCCATGTGTATGGCATTTAGTGTTTTCGAGTTTAAATTTTTATTTCTTTTAAAATTCTATGATGCTATGGAAGGAATGATGTTTTTGATGTTACGAAAAAAGTGATAAATTGACATATTTTTTACTTATTAGACAAGCGGAACACATTTGAATAGCTAACTAGCTGGATACCCATGGTATGCGACTGGTGGGTACCCATAACTACATTTTGCGATGATGGGACGTTTTTTATTTATATGTTTTTTAACGATATCTTTACAAATGAATAACAATTTTTAATTAATATAACTATTAACATTATCCATGCAAATTATATCATATCAAAATAAACATAAGGTACAAACTAAAGAGACAGACGCGACAACGGCGATGACACATGATATTGGCAAATATGACGACAAAACCAAACGGCCGGTATTGACGCGAAATTTGATGTGTGGCGACGGATATTAGTGGATTGAAGAAAAAGAGAAACATGCGTTTGTGATTTGAAGAGATATGAAAATAATAATAAAGTAATTTTTGTTAGTGGTCTTATACTTATTTATTGTATGATTTACATTTAAATGATGTTTCATAAACTATTAAAAATTAAATTGATGCACTAAATAAGTATGTTACAAAATGAACTCATAAATATATACTTTTTAAATTTCATTGGATTAAATGTTAACTAATGGTTTGTTGATTTTTTATTAAAGAAATATTTTTTGGTTTAATTTTTATGACTTGTAATAATAAAAAGAATGTAAATATTTTATAATAGTAGAACAGTCATGTTAATGTTAACTTGAAAAAATCTCACTCTTAAACAAGCATGTTCATTCTTAACACCAACAAAAGACATGAAAAACTACTTCGTGAACAACGTTATCTGAAAACTAAATAAAAACAATCTTTAAACCATATTCTCCCTCGAACTCACGATCTTGCTAGTTAAATAGTTATGTAGTAAACCTATTATAACCTAGATCATTGGCCAAACGTTTCGAACTGCAGTAGCTACGAAAACATCTTCAAAGAGTTCCTCATGAATCTTTAACTGAGCTTCGATAGCTTCCATCACCTCTTTGCACTCCGTGTTAACAACCTTCTTAAGCTCAGTGATCGTTCTTTCCTTCGTAGCAACATCCTTAGCGAGCGAGCTACTCGTAGCCTCATGTCCCAAAATTATCTTGAAAACAAAATCCCTTTGAGCATGACGCCCTCCAGACACGTTTGCAGCCCTCAAACATTCCTTAATAAACTCGATTGTAAATCCTACAGCCATTAGCTTTTTAGCCAAGCCAATACTCCGCTCTTTGTACTGCTCATCCGACGGAAAGAGGTCCAACGCAGGACAATCCGAGGGACAAGTACCATCGGGGCACAAAACACACGGCATGGTTTCGTTTCAAAGTGCAATATTGATCGACTATTCGACTGTAATACAATAATTATGTATGTTTCAATATATATACTTTAACGCGTGGGCTAAAACCGACCTAATATAAAAATTAATACCAAAAAAAAAACTTTGTGGGCTTGGGCTTGAGCTCAAACTAATACTAAAACCGACCTAATACAAAAATTAATAACCAAAAAAAAATAATTTATATTTGTTTCTAATGCAAACTTTAATCAAGGAATCAAGCATAACATGATGTAGAAACTATGGCAAATGTAATCGACATGACATAATATCATACTAGTCGAATTACTAGGAATAAAAAACATAATGATTGAATCTTTTTCACTCTGGTGATCGATGATTGAATAAAAAACATAATAAAAAACGACCCCTTGATTTTGCATCACGAGATTACCTTCCCATCCTGAATATATTGCAAAACGAGTAAAAACTTGATCAAGTTAAACGCGCGATTCTAACAATAAGTTAATTTAAATACGCGTTTATATTACCTAGAGAAGGTTCAACTCCACGATTCTTAAGCTCACGATACTCTTGGCAAAGAGCACACCACTCGCAAAGACAATGGACAAAGACATCGTTACAGGGTTGCTCACGCAACATGTACTCTTGCCTTAACTTGTTACGATACAAACATGAGTATATCCATCCGAAACTGGTGAACAGACACGGTATTCACTAAAATCCTCCACTTAAACGTTGGAAGGTTTCATGATTGAAATTTGCTGTCTTTTTGGTTTACAATTTGTAAATGTTGCGAGGTATCTATTTATATGCATGAAATTGGCGATGCGCTATTATCTGTACAAAGATCAAATTTACTAGCAAAATGGCATTAGTTAAACTCAAATGGAAATGATCATCATTCACGATAGTTAGGCATATGTTTTCATTAAATGTATGCAAGGTTTTAAAAGACTCGCAAACGCTTCGTAAAAGTTTCTTAAAAACGTGAAGCTTGACCTTCACGTCACATAATAAACAAAGGCTTGAGCTTCAGGCTTGAAGTCAACGATAAGTGAAAAAACGTAACAAGTCGAGATAAAACGAGATCCGTAGAGGCTTTTTAAATTTAATATCGATAAAAATCGTATTTTTTATATAAAAATGGAAAAGATTACACTCAAAAATAGTTTCAAAATTTATTTCTTATTTATTACACTTTTTGTCACCTCACTATATTTATAATATGATATAAATATATAATATATATATATATATATATATATATATATATATAGAGTTGGGATCTAATAAGAAGATTAACAAAAATGAGAAGGATGAGAAGAAACTATAACCACTCATTTCAGATGCACCTACAAAATCTCCTGCATCTCCCCTTAAAATTCTCACTCTTATTTAAAATATGTGGTCCAGAGTTCTTCTTATTCTTCTTATTTTTATTTATCTTCTTACTGGATCGCTACTCTATATATATATATATATATATATATATATATATATATATATATATATATATATATATATATATATATATATATATATATATATATATTAATATTTTGTGACGCTTTAATTCACGCTTTAAAACGACATGACTTCCGTTTACTCGCAAAACCGTGACACTTGATTATGCCGTCACGTCAAGCCACGCTTAGTTATGCCGCCACGCAGTGGCGGACGCAGAAATTTAAAAGATGGGGTGCAAAATTTTTTTTTTGATAATGACATCAAAATACCGAAAAAGAAATAATATCGAAATGATAAATCGGGTATTTTTACTTAAAATGCGGGATTTTTAAGGTGTTAGAGAGTTGAATGTTGTGTTTTTATACGTAGGTGGGGGGCAATTTGGTTTATGAATGGGGGGCACGTTCGAAAAATGCTTAAAATTGGAAAAAATTTACACTAAAATCTCATTTTATCGGGCTAGCCATGGGGGGCGCCGCCACCCCCACGCTAACATGTATGTCCGCCACTGCCGCCACGTCACGCCTTACCTTATTTAGAACCTTGTCTGTAGTGGTAGATAAACATGAAATCGTAAGTATTCTGGGTCCGAGATTAAATCATTATAAATTTTGCTGGAAATCGTAAATATTCTGGGTATCCGAGACTAAATCATTATAAATTTTGCTGGACAATACTACCATATTTCGGTATAGCTTTAGAAAGTCAACCAAATTTTTTTTTGATCGTAAAGTCAACCAATTTGATGCTAGAAAATAGAAATATAACTCTAGAAATGTAAAATATTTTAGAACTAAGGCTACTCGCAACGGTTAGGATAGCGGTCGAGTTCGACCAAAGTTGCATTCGGTTGGCCTGTTACGGTGACCGAGTCAACTTAATCGATTCTCCTAAATCGATTTAAGGCACGACCTAATTGAAAGTTGAATAAATGTTTTATTCGGCTGGATTTTCCCATTATATAATTAAAAAAAAAGTTTTTTTAAATTTTTTTTTAAATTTAAACCTTATACTGTTACTTGTTGTTAGTAAGTCACCGCCGAATCGTACCCTATTTTAATTTCTTGTTAATTTTTTAAATTCGTAAACTAAAAACGTAAATAAAAACGTAAACGTAAAAAGTTTTTATTCGAAAATTAAAACATTTATTCCATACGTAAATAATTAAAATACTGAAATTCAAATACAATATGGATGAAAATACACTACTAGATAGATAAAATAAAAATACATAATACGATAGTCAGTTCCCGGATCAGAATCCGATAACTGACCAGAAAACTCTCAACGGAATTGCTCTTGGTAAGCTTCTTCGACCCTAAATTTCTCCTCCCACTCCCTTTGTGCCCTAGCTTCTTCTTCCTTTGTTTCTTTAAATACTTGTTCATCTTGTTATAGTTGATACATCTGATTGTCAATAAGTAAGCAATTTCAGTCGTTTACAATTGGATAGGGTGGATCGAGAGAAACATATCGGTGTCGGTGTTGTTGTGATGAAGAACCGTTATGAGTATGGGAAGTAAGGTTATTCAGCCATTCAATTTTACTTTGAAATTTGAGCATCCATTTTTGTCTTCATTTTAAACAAGGATTTTTGCATACCTTTATCATTGTCAGCTTCCTTTTTTAGCAACATAGCGATTGAAACACGTTTCGATTGGGAAATATTACGACACTTATCATATGTTGTGCGTAAGTTCGTCTTATCATGACTTGCATTACTGAAATCGAAGGCTAACATCGTGAGCTTAAGCTGTCGACATTGTTATTCCTTGATTTATTTCTAAATCATAGCTTTGATCTCGTCAACGGTGTGTGGAAGAGAACACGCCATTTGATTTTTGAAGTTGTGTGTGAAAATACTGAAAGTAAGTATTGGTAGAGTTGTGTGTGAAAATTTTGTGTTTGAAAATGTGGTATTTGTAATGAAAGAAAAGAGGATTTTTTTATTAAATTGTTTTTGAACTAGGTCTCACTAGGTCTCTTTGTTGGGACAAATAGGTCGTTGTAGGTCGCCGGAGAGAGAATGCTAATGTGGCAGAAAAAATGAAGGTCGCACTAGGTCACTGTTGCGGGTAGCCTAAGAAGTACTTGATTTTCACTCAATTCATTTGGCCTATTAGTATGTGAGTTGCCCATCAAGATATTGGATGGTTTAAGTTTGGGAAAAAGAAGGATTTGGTCAAAATCCTCCCTCCTAATTCAATTATTGGTCATGCCAAATGAAAAAGATGGATTTAGTCATACATAATTGCACAACCGCTCAACTACACTACATGTTTGCCATAAGGTACACTTTTTAAACAGTTTCCGGTCCCACGCATGTCCCCCCTAACAAGAGCGATATTTGTCCTATTAGCTTGCCAAATGATCAACTTACGACGCTCAAACAACAAGTGATCAACTTTGTCATTATTGACGAATCTCATAATCCTTGAGATGCAAAAGTAATAGAAAAAGAGAGAGAGAGAGAGAGAGAGAGAGAGAGAGAGAGGAGAGAGAGAGAGAGAGAGAGAGAGAGAGAGAGAGAGAGAGAGAGAGAGAGGAGAGAGAGAGAGAGAGAGAGAGAGAGAGAGAGAGAGAGAGAGAGAGAGAGAGAGAGAGAGAGAGAGAGAGAGATGATGATGATGATGATGAACTAGAAAGAGAAAGTAGAGAGAGAAAGGATAGAAAATGAGAAATATTAGATTGAGAATGATGAAAGAACAACCAACCCCTCCTAACATGCTAGGAGGGTGTTTATATAGCCCACCCTACATGTGGGCATTACGAGCCCATACTATATGTATATTGTTAGAGTGGCCGATCCTTTCTAAATACGTAAAAACGTATTTCCAACAATCTCCCCCTAAGGGAGGTCACTACAAGCTACAATGGTTTTAAACCTAGCATACTTTGCTTGTCTTGAGCTCGTGGTATTTTCTTTCTTTCTTTTTATTTTTCCTTGGAATGGTGAATAGGTTGATTTTGAGGGGCTGGAAGATACTTTTATTTCAGCAGATTATTGGCGCAATTTTCGCCAAAAATAAAGTTTTCGAATCTAATATTTTAGTGTCTTGATTGATAGCTTATGTCATGAGGATTGTTTTGATATAAAATTCACTTTCTAACTCTTTAAGATGAGAAAGTTATAGCCGATTTACGTTTGGTTTTCATGTAGCACGTTTACACTACTTGCTGTCCAGATTTTTACTTAAAGTTTCTGCCAAGATAAAGTGTCATAAACTAAATTTTTAAGGTCTTGTTTAATAGGTGATGTCCTTGTGATTGTTTTGATATAAAATTCGGGTTATAACTGTTAAAAATGAATTTTTTATTACCGATTTATGATTTGATTTTTCATTGGTAATTTTTTGCATATAAAAAAACACTTGCTGTCCAGATTTTTGATTTACGCTTCGCTCAAGTTAATGTGTCGTGAACTGAGATTTTAAGGGCTGTAGTCGCGGAGTTTGTCCTTAGGATCGTTTTGATATAAAATTCACTTTTTAACTCCTAAAAATGAATTATTTATGATCGATTTACTATTTGATTTTCATAAGGTAAATTTTCTGCACGTGGTTAATTTGTGCAGAAATTTGAGTCACCTTGCGATAGCAATTACTTGACCATACTAAGGGCTTTTGTTGATTTTTCAAATCCTAGAACTAAGTACTTCGAGTCTACTTTTAAATGTAAGTGGTTGTGAGTTTTAAAAAGTAAGTACAAGTTAGTTAAAATGATTTTACAAGTTGAGTTGTTAAACTGTCCGAAATTTCAATTGTAGTAAAACAGAAAGCTGAGTAGTTTAAATTTAATATTTTTCCACGAAATTCGAACTGTAGCTTATTCATAATGTGTGTGAGTTCCCTGATTTTTTTCGTGAATTTAGGAATTGTCTAAGTGGGTCAAAACAATAGAGACATTTGATATGTTCCTGCAGGTCCAATTTCGGGTACCTTTTATCAAATAAAAATTGTAAAAATAGGTTTTACTTGTCTCAAGCTTTCGGGAAACTTTTCGGGAGTAAACCATCCATGGAGGGACCTGAATTTCGAATTCGGTGAATTTTAGAGGTCGTTTGATATTTTATTTAGGAAGCCGCGTGAGAGCTCAGGAAATGGTAGATTTTCAGAAATTCATACAATAAGTTAAACTTAAAACTTTTAGGATGGATTCTTGAAGTATGCATATATATTACTTATCACAAGTGTGTTTTGTGTCAATTTCTAGTAATATAAATATTTTCGGGTTAGAGTACATTTATAAAGTACTCGTTACTATTATAGGTCGCGGCTTGCGGTAAAGCGTTCGTTATTGTATCCTTCCGTTTCAAGACTTCTCGACCGATCGATACTACTACACTTACTAAGGTGAGTTCATAGCCTCTTTTCTTATATACTTTGTTACAAATTGCGGGGTGAGAAAAACATGCGTGGAATACAATCATTTAAAACTTTTAGTATGCTATCCGAGAACTGTATGCTTCCCGAGATTACACATTTACTTATTGCATTAGTACCTTAGTCAAAAAGCCCCTACATCATGAACCGTTAATTCACATTTTGCAAGCGCGAATGTTGTGGATGGATCCATCGGGATTGACAATCCCCGTCCCGAGTACCTTGACGCACTTATATTTGATTACTTAAGTATTTTGACTAGATACTTACTAGGGGTAAAACAGTTATGTTAAAACTTCGGTGTCGTGAGCTATTGCAATAAATAAATAAAAATGATTTTGTACGACGGTACTAAATCATATCCTGTTGCTATTCTTATAAAATTAATGTTTGTATTTCACATCACTACTTATTAAACCTATGAATTTCACTCGACTTTATGTTGACCTTTTTATATGTTATTTCTCAAGTAATGCTAATACTTAGTTTTCCTTGGATGGGAGCGCGCAAGATATTTTCGCAGCTTGGAGATTTCTGTGTTATTTTTTAAAGTTTGGTTTTAGTAAAAGCTGTCAGAAGTTTATTCTGTATTTTTGGTAAATATATGTTACAAAAAAACATGTTTAAATAATAGAATTATCCGTTTATAAAACTCTGGGACCCTTTGTTTAAAAACTCTGATTTTTATGATGTAATGTATATGTCTTTATTATGTCAATTTGTGTCAACAATATTTTATTGTTTCTTATACCATGACGTGACACCCCCATGTTGCCTACATGTTCATTGCCTGATTTTTGGGGTGTCACAGCCAGATCTGTCCAGCTGACAAAACCCACCATCTCCAACAACGATCCTAGATCCACCACTAGGATCACCCGGTTACGTTTCTCCAACCCTTGTCGGATCCCAGACCAAACCCCTTTAAATAAACCACCGGATGGTTGTAGTGGTTCTTTAATGGTGATAAAGAAAGAAATAAAGAACTTTTGAATTATATACGGAGCATAAGGATTTGTGGAATAAATTTGTTGAATTGATTGTTTGATTCAGATCTGTGGCATGTTTAGTATCACATTTTTTTCACATACTATTGTTGGTGGTGCTGAGAAAGATATGAAATTATGTGTGAGAAAGAAGAGAAATGAAAAAAATTACTGTACTTACAAGTTACAAATACATACTTTATGTTATTTTTGGACTCGTATATTACTGTACTAACTTTTGTAATGGCAATACATGTAATTATATTGAAGAAGACGGGGTAATATAGTCGTTTTATGCTTATATTGTTATAGTCGGAACAATTTTGAAAGTTCATTGTTAATGTCACGAGATAAAAGAGTAAATGTTTAAGTCGACACAAATTAATAAGTAAGATAGTATTTTATAGCTTTTACCCTATGCAAAAAGAACAAGCAGCATACGTCCACACACATTCAAAAAGCCAAAGAAAAAACACAAGTTTACAAACAAAACACTACCCTTTTCCACAAGAAAAGACAAAATAAAACCAGGAGACTTCAGTTTTTCGTGTTTACAACTCGGTCTCGGTCGACTGAGTGACGAATCTCCCCGATACGAGTAGCCTTACTTTGTGAAGAAATTAAACTCTTTCTCAAATACCAAATAAATAAGATACATATTCTTTTTAGAACATCAACTTGTTTTAATTATCTTACACTTTTTTGATATCATTAGCATAAGTACCTACACAATGCAGCGGCGAGTATTCGATAACTACTTTTACAGTGATAAGTTTCAAATAAAAGTTAAAGTAGTAAAAAAAAGTTGAATTATCTTAAATAAACTTATTAAAAACGAAAAAACTAAAATTGGTTAAATTATATCAAAATGGATGTTAAATTAAATAGCACGAAATTTTAGAAAATATGGTGAAATTAGATTATAAAAAAAATCTACTACCTATATCAAAAGATATTTCAATTTAAAAATAAAAGTGTTTTGAATTGTTTGTTACTAAGGTTGTTATAAAAGTTTGTTATAAAAACATATGGATGGATGAGATCAATTTAACAAAATATGATCTAAAGGTTTAAATTTAGCTTTCATATCTTAATTTTTTGTTTGGAGTTAGGTTTGAAAATTTTAAATTCAGGATTATGATCGGAGTTAGCCTCTTTATATAATAGTATAAATAAATAATTTCATATTTCTGAGGAATCTGTAACCATTTTTGGCTGAGGAGCTTCTCATATACTGTAACATGAAATACCACTAAGATGTAAATTAAAATAAGATAGATAGGTGTATAAACAAATATACGTTATACTACCAAATGCATTCTATTCATAAAGTTTAAGGATGACACAACTATGACTTTGTGGAGAGTTTTAATTTGAAGTTCAACTAGGTTTTGGTGATGCAATGTGTTTTCAGTTATCAATTTTAAAACATTGCATATAACATAATTGCCAATTTATATATAATGGAACTACCGAAGCTCAAGCTGCAAATTAAACAGAAGACGAACTTACGATTTTGAACATTTTTAAAAACAAACTAGTACAGTGCCCGCGCAAAGCGGCGGCGAATACTTAATGACGATTTTTGAAGCAAACAAATGTTACTATTTTACCTATCAAGTTCGTATTTACATTAATTTAAAATGGTAAAAAAGTTAAAGCAAAATAAACCCGCTAAAAAAGGAAATAAAAAAAGTTAATAAAATTTAACGAAATTGATATTGAATTAAAAAGCACAAAATTTTAGAAAATATGATGAATTTAGATTATGAAAATAATATTTTATCTCAAAATTAAAGATGTTATTTTAATATATTGTTACAAAAGTTTGTTACAAAAAGTTGTTACAAAAGGTTGTTAAGAGGAAGATATATATTTAACAACTTGATTCATATATTAAGTGAAAAAGTCTTAAAATTCAGCCAAAAAAAGTTTGTTACAAAAGTCCCAAATGCTTTATAATATAGTAAGATAAGATAAGATAAGATAAAAACAAATTGTGCATATTTTTCCATCACAAACACTAAAATTTGTACTATAAGATTTTTTTAGTTAAACTTAAGTAAGTTGCACTATAAAGGGAAAATATACAAATAAGTTACTAAAGTTTGCTTAAATGTTCACCTAAGTTACTAAAGTATTTTTGGTTACAAAAAGGTTACTCAAGTATACGGATTAGTTATATGAGTTACTAAAGTTTTAAAAAGTTACAATTAGGTTACTCTAAGGGTGGGCAACCTGTTGGTAACCTGTTGTTATGGCCATGTCAACACTTTGTGAGTCCCACCTCAAACAAGAATGTTGTTGACTCCTCAATGTTCGTTCATCAGCACAACGATCACCATCACCAGTTCTCACCGCCACCGGATCTACAGAAAAAACGCTACCACTGAAAAAAGATTGATGTCACTCTCGCCAGCCACCACAACCTCCGGCCATCGTAACCGATCCACAACTACAACCACCGTCACCCATTCATTCGGCACACACACACCCTTCTTCTGCCGTCAACCCAATCGGGATAGTTGCTCATCATGTTTTCGTGAAAAAGTAAAATGAAAGAATTTGAAGATAGCTTAGGAGCATATTGTTTGGAACGATCATTTTTCTTGAATCATGCGTTATTAGGATACGCATAATTTAAAAATAAAAGATAATTTACTCTTTAAACAAATAAAAAATAAGTAATTTCACGTCGACACTTACCTAATACCAAGGGTTAAAACAAAACATAGAGAGTAACTTATTTAACCTGTTACCTTAACTTTAGTAACCTATTTGTAAGGAAAACAAACTTTAGTAACGTAGATGAACATTTTTGCAAACTTTGGTAACATTTTTATGTTTTAACCCATTAATGTTATATGCCACGTCACTTTGTTACCGGTAACAAAAGGTTGCAACCAACAGAGTAACTTATATAACCGGTAACCCAAACATAAGTAACTGATTTGTAACCAAAAATACTTTAGTAACTTAGGTGAACATTTAACCAAACTTTAGTAACTTATTTGTCTATTTTCCCCACTATAAACAAACAAAGTAGCAAAGTTTATTGTCGATGGTTGCACGCATTAAACATCGACCCGGCCTCAAGTAGTCAAGTGGCAGTGGGTCAGTCCTTGCTTGTATGCGCATGCATGGCCATATTAATATGATAGTAGCTAGATATACATCGTGACTGGAAAAAAAATCATATACCTCGATCAAGTCCTCAACAAATTACATATTCTGAGCTTACATTATAATATGACAAAACAAGTTTTTTCTTTGAATCTTTCTGATATATTCCATCATACAACTTTTTATCGAGTCAGTAGTGATCCTAAAAGATTGTCAAGTATGAATATCAAATTACAAAGAAACTTGGTAAGATAAAGATCGAAGAGGAGACTTTTAAGTTCGAAAGTGAATGAAAAGTATTTTATAGAAAAGACTAAAATACTATTCATTGGGCCAAACCAACAACTATATTCGACAACGACATTGTGGCCGAAATCAAGTTGGTATATAACTAGAAATTTTGTAATAGTTCATGAGAATGTACCACTAGATATTTTTTAAAATACAATTCTCGAATTTTTTGAGTTTTTTTTCACAAGATCGTGTATGTTGGTGTTTTTTAACATTTGAATTTTTATAGGTTATTTTAATGAAAAAAAATTCCAACTTGTTATAATTTGATTCGAATGGAACTTTGATGCAGAAGTTAAAAGAAGTTGGGTATCAAAACGAATTTTTGAAACACAAAAACCCGACTTAATGCGCAAATTAAAATTTGTTTGTGTGAATGTTTTTTTGCATTAAAAAGACGAACAAAAACTCACAATTAGGTAACTTTTCTTTACAAAAGTTTTATGCGCTAATATATACCCAATCTTGTGAATGTTTGTTTTTTTTATGTTAACATTCAATATTCATATATTGTTAGACAATAGGTTGGCTTAAGCTTGACTGTGAGCTTGTGATCCATTATATTTAGGATTTTGATTAGGTTGTTTAATCTTAAAACTATGTATTTAGTATAAATACATATGCTATATTATGTAATTTTCATTCAATCAAATCCAACACTTTCAGTATTTTACATAATATGAAAGCCAGTTTAAATTCATCAACAAAATTTATCATCCTCCGGTTATCGACCTACATACCGATGATCCGCAGGAAACCTGGTTATTTTTTACGTTATTGTTTTTTCTTTTATTAGGATTGTGTCTTCGTATCAATTGCATAAACCCTAGTTGTAATAAAATAATTATGTCGAGTCACCTTCAATCAACCATATTTTTTTTCCTTCATATATTTGTGTTCATTGTGTCGAAGATCTCATTGACATTTTTCAAAAATAGTTGGTTTAAAATGCCGCACCCCTAAAGGCAAACCAAATCACGCAAATGAGAAAGCCGTAAGCAGCAAACAACAATGTCATCGAATACAATTATATTTTCGCTCAAACAAACAAAAAAGATGACAAAAAAGAAGCGCCTTTAGCCTCCCTCCATTAGGTTTAGGGTTTTGATTAGGTTGCTTAATCTTAAATCTATGTATTTAGTATAAATACATATGTTATGTTATATAATTCTCATTCAAGCAATCAAACATTTTCAGTATTTTACACGTATAACATTTATCCAAGTTCTTATGTGAACCGGTGCCCATATTAGAGCCGAGTTAAGCGAATTGATTGGCTAGGAAGCGTTAAAGAGCCACGACTCAAGTTGAAACTGTTCATAAACCGAGTTGAGTCGAGCCGAGGGCTTGAAGCAATAAAGAGTTGATAATGGGCTCTCGAGTATCTTTGCCTCCTCCTGCATGCATGCCACATCTTTTTCATTGTTGACTCCATTTTCACTCTTTACCTATAAGAGTCACGTTTGACTCTTATTTGCATGGTTTTCATTTCTCTCTAAGCACACATGTAATAGTGGATCATGAGCAGTGGTGATTGTTTAGGTTCAAATTGTTAAAGAATCTCACGGGAATGATAATTATACCAATTCTACGACCAACGTTACTTAATAATTCATTGGATACTCAAAAGGGGCACCCGCCTATAGGGTGTCGGTTTCGCAACTAGAGAAATTACATAATGATGACTATATTACCTCGTCACGTGCATGTGAAACATTGACAAAGGGTCGAACTATGTAAGACACTAGGCTTCAAGTACGAAGATTGGAAAAAACGTAACTGAAACTAAGATAATATCTGGTGGGAGTTTTGGGTACTATTTGCGCAATACCGCTTATGGTCGTTATCCTGTGTGACACTAACTTGCCTTTTAAACTAAATTGACGACAGTTCCTGTTCAGATTTGCTTCAGTATGGCCATTAATAAAAGTCAAGGCTAGACGTTGTCTAAGGTTGGTTTGTTTCTTCCGAATGGAAAACTATATGTGATGTATCGAGGGGTTAAGAGCAAGAAGGTTATATATCGTGTCAAAGATGATACTTATACCAATTCCACGACAGGTTATGTATAAAGAAGCTTTACATCAAATTTGAACTAAAAATATATAGTCTGTAATTATAGATAATTTATTATGTTTTATTCCTCTTAACGGATTACTATTCATGTATTTTATGTTCGCTATCCACTATATTATAATTTAACACTTTCGTACTTCATCTATCGTTACTTCAATATTTTCAAGGATACTCAAAAAACGCGTCCGTCCATCGGATGGGCCTTGCAACTAGTGAGTAATATACCAAAACATAGTTAAAAATGAAAATTCTGCCGAATTTAAAGATTTTGTGACATATTTTAGCAGTGTTGCAAAAATCGGCCTGGGCGCCCGATTACGATTAATCGGTGATTAATCGCTAGACGGGTATTAACTACCTTGATTTTTACTAATCGACCTTTTTAAACGGCTTGGTCTAAAATCGGTCAACTTTTGATTAATCGGACAAAATTTGGTCAAATTGGGCATAAATCGGCTAAATTGGACAATAATCGGCTGAATCGGCCAACTTGGTAAAGGATAAAATCGGATAAATCGGAAAAAAAAATGGCGAAGTCAGTCTAATCGGATAAAAATCGGTCAAATCGGCTAAATCAGGCAAATATGGGCCATATAATTTCAAATGTTATAACTTTTTATATAAAGATTTATTATGATTAGTGCTCGATTAACCTCTGTCTAACCGATTAATCGCTAGGCGGTGTCCGACAACCGAGCTAGCGCCTAGCGATTTTTACAACCTTATATTTTAGAGAAAAATCTAGTTTTTGATGCGTCTCATTGATAGGATTTGCATTATTAGCACATACCCCTACCACTAAAAAAAATCCAGACTAAACTCTGAGGTTGAACCTTTAGATCTTTAGGAATTTTGGACATTCATTTTTAATGATCAAGGATAGTTAATATAATTCTTTAACTTTCTCGAGTTAAGGATCCGGGTATTTATCGTGTCTTTTTCACTATTATGATTGTAGCATGTTTGTTTCTCACCATTTTCTCTAGAGTCTTAGATCGAGCAGTAGTGTATCTGGTTTTGGAACGTGCTTTGATTGATACATTCCAAGACCGCAAGTGAGATTGCATTTGTGTGATTGGTATTTTACTTTGCTAAGAGGCATTAGGATTAACCTTTAGGACAAGCCTTTAGATTTGAGTGTAAGTTATGATGATCACGTCGTTCGTCTAACACTCCTAACACCTCATACTTAGCACTCATTATTAGTGAAGGTCACCCTTAGTACACCCCTCTGAACCTAATCTTTTCCTGGTTCTCTTTAACTATCGGGTTAATCTATAATGTTAATGAAGAGAACTGTTTACATCCCACTAAATTTTACAATCAAATCGGTTAGCCTGGCATGTATGCACTCCCTTTTAGTGCATTATTATGATAACCCTTGTATAAAATTCCAAGTTAATCGTGTTTCCAAGTCGAGAAGCACTGTATACAGCTTTAGATTAATTGATGGACCATGTTGTTATCATTGTGAAGAAGAATGGGGAAGAGTCATTTTTACCTCTATACATACTTATTGAAGAACTCTATGTAAGTTGATCTTTCTAATTGAGGTCATAGCAGCAGTCTTATGTTTTAGTAAAGTTTAAGTGTAAGGATGCTACACATCTCCTTTGTATATTTATTTTCAACTCTATAAAAAATAGAAAAATAGGAAGGCAAGAAAAAAAGCTCAATTGTAAAGTATTTGTATTTAGCAAAGTGTTGTATATTAGATATTGAGGTCGTATGTCGTCTTGAGCAACATGGTGAATATCGTGCATACGGTTGACTTGCCGCCCTAAAAATTCCCATGGCTATGCGTACACATGATTCCATACCCTTAAACCTAACATTACAACCTTTTGTAAAGTTATATTTGATAGTAAATGCTTGGTGCTTACACCATAGCGGTGGAGGTTTGATCCTTTATCAAGCCTATGGTAATTTATATGTTGTGCCAGGTAATGCATACACGTGATTCCATACCCTTAAACCCAACAATACAACATTTGGTAAAGTCATTGTTGATAGTAAATGCTAGCTTCTTACGCCATAGCGATGGAGGTTTGATCTTTATCAAGCCTATGGTAATCTATAGGTTGTGCCATGTAATGAGTGGTTAGTTTTCGTTTTCATTTCCCTATGTATTACATGAACCATAAACTTGAGCGATATGAGATTAAATACTTATGTGAGGTGCTAGCATTTGTAATTTTCGTGCATTATCAACAAAATCCTATCTATTTATGTTGTAATTATTTTTATTATTAAGTGAAATGCCCCTTTGTAAAACTATCTTAGGTAGTAAAGCTCATTTACTTGAAGACAAGTAAATCGTAAGTTTTGAGATATTCGATGAAGTGTAAATTATTACACTTTAGCAAGGTCATCTCATTTCATATTTGTCATAAAATGCCCTAAAAACAACTTAATTCCTTTCTTTTTGTTATTTTAGCAAATTAGAAGCACTTGGAGCATTTGAGAGGTTTTTAAGGTGTTTTTCAAGCATTTTCAAGACTATGTAAGAAGTCTGGAAGAACCTAAGTCAAGATTGCTTTATCAAGTCACAAAGAAGGTTGTTAATATGAGCTATAGACGTCGTCACACATTGTATCTGAAGCCGTCGCATCGAGCCTCTATAATACGTCGCCAACTTGACCCGACGACGTTACGGACCTATCCACAGTAGAAGCCCACAGAAGATTCGACGGTTCTGATGGCGTCACCCTTTGTACCTGACGCTGTCACAACCCGTACTCTATATATAAAACCCCTTGTAAACATACAATTAGTGTAGAATTTTAGGGTTAGCTTGGAGCAGCCATTGTAATCCGATTTTAGGGTTCTAAAACCCCAAGAATCTCTATTCTATCACCCATATCAATTGAAGAAGAAGTGTTTATCCATTTTAATTAATCATGTCTATGTGTATGATGATTATGTCATCTATCTTTTCTTTCTTTGCTATGTTATGCTAAATTACTTGTTATTTATCAATGATTACATGAAATTTATGATGCGATATTGTTTTGTTTGTTGACTCTTGATTTGATTGTGTGCACGTTAGGCTGTAAAAATCTAGACTAGATCTTCATATCTTAACTCTTGATATATTTATGGATGGGTGTGTTGGAAATACGTTTTTACGTATTTAGAAATGATCGGTCACTCCAATGATATTGGGCTCGTGATCTAATATAGTCAATATAGCCCACATGTAGGGTGGGCTATATAAACCCCCTCCTAGCATGTTAGGAGGGGTTGGTCATTCTCACTTTCACACATTTAATCTAATATTTCATTTTCTCTCCAACCTCTCTCTACCTTTCTCTCTCTAGTTCTTCATCTATCTCTCTCTCTTTTTAAATCATTCCAACACAAGGATAATCCAAAGATTACGAGGACCTACAAATGGTATCAGAGCCTTGGTTTGATTACTTTTGTTCTTGTGTTCTTGATTTTGTTTTTTGATTATCCATACCCACGTCTAATTTTTTTTGTGTTTTTTTTGTTTTAATCTTGATATACGTTATCTAGTTACTTGTTGTAGTGATTTTGGTATCTTGGTTTTGGTTAAAAACAGAAACTTTCTTGGATCAATCGTTCAAAATTTCTTGGTTTTTCTTCATTCCGAAATTCAAGCAAAAACCACCATCGGAAAGTACAACTGAGAGGAATTTGATCGCAATAACCAGCTGGTTCCACTTTGCGATCACTGTATTACGATAACTTATTCCGACGTGACATTTCGATCTAACATTGCGATCTGGGATTCCGACGGTTTTAAGGATTCTTGTGTCGTCACTCTGCCCATTTTACTTTAGCTACATTCCGATCTGGACTTTCCGATCTGGACATTCCGATAGTGATATTCCGATCTGGACATTCCGATCTGGACATTCCGATAGTGATATTCCGATCTGGACATTCAGATAGTGTGACATTCCGATCTGGACTTTCCGATCTGGACATTAAGATAGTGTGACATTCCGATCAAACATTCCGATGGGTAATATTGCGATGGGTATTGCGATGGTTATTCCGATGGGTATTCCGACGGATTAAATTTGAGGATTCCGATACAGTGACAAGTATTTCAAGATTTTTCAAAAACGTGTTTTTGAAAATTTTGTCTTGGAATTTTTGGTTTATCGAGAACAATTATTAGGGGATTTTAACATTATTTCTCGACTTCTACTCACAACAACAAACACAATTACTTTGTTTCATTGATTGATCGACAAGTAATCCTTACTTTCATTTATCATCGATTTTTAATGGATTCGTTGAATTCGACATCTCGAGAGGGAGACTTGCATCTCATGCAAAACAAAGCTAGAGAAAGTGGTATAACGTTCTTTCGACTACTCCAGTCTCATCT
The DNA here is from genome assembly GCA_025667525.1 of Glebionis coronaria. Taxonomy (NCBI): domain Eukaryota; kingdom Viridiplantae; phylum Streptophyta; class Magnoliopsida; order Asterales; family Asteraceae; genus Glebionis; species Glebionis coronaria. The sequence goes on along the minus strand of CM046879.1, from coordinate 575,007,435 downwards.
AGTGACCATTTCTTGGTTTCAAAGAGGAAGCGAATTTCTGACACTCTTCGGTCAAGATCGTTATATATTCATCGATTCCATACTCCTCAACTTGAACCAACTAGCTGAGCAACTTCACAAAGAAGACTTTAATCACTCTGCATCAGCATCTGCATATCAAGCTCTAGTGACACAACTTACGCACTTCTTCAAATTCAACATTTTTAAGTCTGACAATTCAGGGATATGTCAATCATTTCTTCAGTACACACAAACGGAAATTAAAGAGTTTCGTGGTACATTGTTGAAATTAATGATATCAGTCTCGTCTTCGATTTATGAAAGATCTCGACTTCAGCAAGAGTATGATAATGGAGTGCAAGAATCTACGATGCAGATGCAAGAGGAAAATGATCATACGGTTGAAAACTTGGAGCCTAAAGGAGCCTAAAGAGGAGAAAAAGTCGTCAACACAAGGTGATTAGCTGATGTCGTAGCCATTAAGGCATGCTATCTGGCCGTTATAGTGCCTTTGCATCGACCGTAGTATGTATTTTTGTGCTGATGAGGTAGATACATTTAGATGTGTGTTACTGCATGTGTTAATGGCTAGATCTAGGATTTGTATGATTCTAAGTTTATGATTTTTTCATATAGATCATGTAGATACTAGAAGGGGGGGGGGGGGGTTGAATAGTTTCTCTTTATTGGTGACCAAATTAAGGTTACTTTCAATTTGGTTTGTATCAAAACTATTTTTTGCTTGAAGCTAAGTTGCATAATGATTAGGTTCAATTCAAATGCACTAGTAAAGATAATAGGTAAGTGTAATGATAATGAAATAAGTAAAGAGTAAGGAAGGAGACAACCTAGTGGGAAGACACCAAGATTTATAGTGGTTCGACAACGAGGCTCTATCCTCGTTTCTACTCCACTCCTCGAGTACACCTACTCGAGATTTCCACTATATCCACAAGCTCCCTTCTTGGCGGAGAAAACCTTACATCGTCGCTTACATTATTTTCCGACACTAAGCTAAATGTCGAGACCTAATCTTTAGCTAGGACCAATCTACACAACGTTGCCTACTTCACAATTTAACGACACAAGGCTAGATGTCGAGTTCTAATCTTAAGGTAGAACCAATCTTCACGACGTTGCCTACTTCACCATTTTACGACACAAGGCTAGATGTCGAGTTCTAATCCAAAGCTAGAACCAATCTTCACGACTCTTCACTTTGAAGCTAAGTGAGAACTTCACACAACACAACTACTAATCACTTTCAAGTTTAGTGAGAACTCACAAGACACAACCACATCACTTTATAGTTTAGTGAGAACTACTAATCAAATCTATTACAACTCAACTAGACTTGTCCAAGTACACACATGTGGCTTGGATTTACACAACACAAATCCAAGCAAACACATATGCAATGGATGTACACAACAAATCCAAGTATTCATAAATAACTTGGATAAACACAACTAGTTCAAGTATTCATAAATACAATGGATTGATATAAAACAAAAAGGGTATCATGATGAATATGACTAGCTCATAGATTCATCTTTATCACAACACTAGTGAGTGAGTGATCTTCTCATTGGATAAGGTAAAGGAGGGGATCAAGAGGATAATCATATGTAAACATCCTTAACAAATTAAGTGATCATTTACTAATGATTATGCTATAGAAAATAGAATGGGGGCTGAGGAAAACGTCCAGAGAGGCTTGTTGGAAAATGAGATTTGATCCATGATACAAGCATTTTGTATGGGTTCAAAATATTTCTCGGAATCCTCTCGAATTGATCTCAGTTAAAAGTGGAATGATTTGTTCTTGGTGACAAAAAGTGGCTTTGGTTTTCTAATCTACTAAACAGAGAAATGACTAATAAAGATATAAACTTAAAACAACCAATCAATGAAACAAATAACACTTGAACTGAATTAAGTCTGGAAAAAAATACCCTCACTGAAAAATAGTCTATGCGGAATGAAGTGCAATTCGGAAAGAAGATCCTATTCGGAATAAGTGAGCTTATGCGGAATAAAAACACTATGCGGAAAATTCAGTCTATTCGGAAAGTTAAGCCCATTCGGAAAGCATGCCCAATTCGGAATAAATCCTTACGCGGAATAAAAGTTCTATGCGGAAAATCAGCTTATTCGGAAAAACCTGGCCTATGCGGAAAAAGGTACCCTATTCGGAAAAACTGGCTTATGCGGAATAAAATATCTCTATGCGGAAAAACATGGTCTATGCGGAATATCTGAGGTATTCCGAGTAAGAGAAAATTAACACCCCTATTCGGAATATCTAATATTCCGAATAAGGGAAATGAGAAGTTGCCTATTCGGAAAAATGAGCTCTGTTCAGAAAGTTCCTGGAAGGCGAAGATCAGACACAGTAGCAGTAAAACAGGGGACACGGGTCTAAATCCAAATCGACTCCAATACTCCAAAAGGTTTTACCAAATCAAACACAAATCATTTAAATACCATAAGTAACAAATCCCACCAATAAAAACACTAAATCAACAACTTTTTAAGATCAAACTTGAATAAAATAAAAACTTAAGAACTTGCAATAAAAAGATGATGAAGAGCAAGATGAATAGAAAGATTGGAATTGAATGATTAATGTAAAAGTAACAAGAGTAATGATTAACACTTACAAGATTTGAAAAAGAGAATGAAAAATCACCAAACACCCTAATGGTGTTGGTGAAGCTACGAACCAAAAAGAACTGGGAAGAAAAATGAAGCTAACTCCCTAATTGTGTGAAGGAGGAATCTATTTATACTCCTCGTGGTTGGTTGGTGAGTGGGCGTTCTCCCTTTCTTCTTGTCTTCTCGTCTTTTCAGAAAAGTTGACGTTTTCGATTCTGATTCGGGATTTGTCGTCGATTAAATTCAACTCGTCTTTTAATTTCTTCGTTAAATAGACTTGAGTTCCTTCGACTTATGTAAATCTTCCGTCTTTGGTCCTTTTCTTCGATAAATCTTTGAATAGGCCCAGTGACTTCAAATCTTATGCATCTCTTGGACAATAGACTTCGTCTTGAGCCTTTTTCCTTGATAAAACCCGTGCAATCCCATGTTTTCTTTAATATTTATCCGGTTAGCTCTGAAAACACAATAAACACAAAAACTACGCATAATTCCAAACAAATGATATTAAATACGTGTTTTGGTCTCGTTTTAGCCCGAATTAAGTGGTAAAAGGATGGGTGTTTACACACCTATCAAATCCCCTACACTTAACCATTGCCATGCCCTCATGCAATGCTTAGTGATAAAGCAATTTTACATTTTTCTCATAATCAATCAACCTTGGCCTTATTTAAATTCTACTAAACAACAATTAAAATACTAAGAGAACTTAAAACTTTAAAATAAACAAAAGGATGGAAATAACTTGTAAAGAAATCAAGGACTTACATTAGGGCTTTGGTGTTGCGAAGTTTTGTCACCCTCAAGTTTCACGTTCCCCAAACTAAGCTTAAAAACGAGATCATTGTTATTATAAGTTAGTAAATCAAACACTTACTCACATGGCTTAAGTAAATGCTTAAACTCCCTTATTCCTAGTTGTATCTCTTATATTTTATTTTTGTCTTAGAATGATCATGAAGATGCATTTTTGGACTTATTTCGATAGTTTATTAAGGCTGAAAGCAAAGTAGGAGGATTTGATCAATAGTTAGCTAAAGGACAAAATCTCTTAAAACTGCTTCTCGGGATATCAAAAAGTTCATATCTTGGCATAACTTGGTTCACGATTTGAGACCTTTCTCGGGCCGATATTTGGCATGTACTTCATACTTCATATCTTCGAGAGACGTTCTTGAGATAATGGTCTTCTCATCATAATAGAGTTTCTTCACTTGGAGACTTTTGTTGACCACGACTTCATGATTATTTCTTCAATCTTTAATTGGGATTTTGAGATACAACGATCCGCCTCCTTTTCGGACTTGGATCTATTTATCCTCATACCTTGTTAGGGTCTTTTCGGATAGTCTTCTCCATGATCTTTATGGGAGTTGATTGCTTTTCGTCGTGAGTCTTGATCCTTCATATTGACTTTAGGAATAATGCTTTTCACATCACTTTGGATCTTCAGCAATAAAATGGAATCCTCATGCCTTGTTAGGGCCTTTTCGGACTCGCCAATCTTCGCGCCCCGCTTCATAAGTTATGCCTTGGCTATGAACTCTTATCATTACCGAGCAACTTTTAAACGATCTTGGGCTAGAAGCTAAGTAACTTTTCAAATCGTACGACCTTAATTATTGCAGATAAATTATTAGCGAGTGATGGGAGAATAGGCAATTAATTACACCAAGTGAGCTTGCGCAAGAATACCGACTTATAATTGACTCTATCATTTCTCGTCCTCCACAATTTAAAATCTCAAATAATGAGACTCGTGGGCACTTAGCCTAATAAACCAATTAAGGTCTACATGGTTAAGGATACTAGCTAGAATAAACTTGGATAAGTCTTATTCGGGTTGAGTCAAAATAAACGCAACGGGCCTAATATATCAAAGGCTTCTAAACTAGCTACACCACTTTATTAATATTTTTGACTTTATTGCGGAATATATACAGATAAAAATTTAAAAATTACAACTAAATGGCCAACGTTAATAAAAAATATGAAAAATGTTGAAAAAGACGATTTTCCGGTTAAATGAAGGCATTTTCATGGAAAAGTGCACTTAAAACTTCGATAGAAGTCCCCCTACACTTAAGATAAACATTGTCCTCAATGTTTAAGCATGTGGGAAAAATCTCCCCTACACTTATGACATTGTGCACGTTGGTTAACTCGAGTTAAGGAAGAGACGACTAAAGTGATCAATTTCAAATGTGAGTATGAAGAAAATTGAATCACGATAGTTGAGAGATAGAACCGGATTTCGGATAACACGGGAGCACGGTTCTTCAAAGATTCCAAGAGTGCACTGATCCCTGTAATCACATCACCACACAAACACAAACGACCAAAATAGGACCTCCCCTACACTTAGGGGGTTAAAGGGATAGATACTCGGGCTGCCTCCCGAGGAGCGCTTGTTTTTGATAACCGAGTCACGAGCCTGACTCGACCCAAAATTAGTTCATGGGGAACGTGGTGAGGGATGGAATCACCTCCTGAGAGGTGTCCTCACCAAAGTACAACTTCACTCGTTGGCCATTCACCTTAAAATTAGGTCCATTAGGTTGAGCGAGATCGAGAGTACCATATGGAAAAATTTGGGCAATGGTGAATGGGCCGGACCAACGAGATTTGAGTTTGCCCGAAAAGATTTTCAACCGAGAGTTAAAAAGTAAGACTTTATCTCCAACATGGAACTCTCGGTTTTTGATCTTGGAGTCGTGAATGAGCTTAGTTCGTTCCTTATAGATCAAAGAATTTTCATAAGCCTCATTCCGAAGTTCATTCAGCTCATTGAGTTGGATCTTGCGTAGGTCACCGGCTTTGTTAATATCAAAATTAGCCCACTTCAAGGCCCAATAAGCCTTGTGCTCCAACTCAATGGGGAGGTGGCACGCTTTCCCGTACACAAGACGATAAGGCGTACAGCCGATCGGGGTGTTGTAAGCAGTACGGAAAGCCCACAAAGCATCATCAAGTTTATCAGCCCATGCGGCACGATGCTCTCCCATGGTCCTTTCAAGAATTCGCTTAAGTCCTCGGTTGGATATTTCAGCCTGGCCATTAGTTTGTGGGTGGTAGGCTGTGGAAAGACGATGGTTTACACCGTACTTAGCCATGACTCTAGCAAATTGGTCATTGCAGAAATGAGTCCCACGATCACTAATAATGGCGCGAGGCACACCGAATCTAGCGAATAAAGCTTTCAAAAAGTTACAAACCACCCTTGCGTCATTAGTAGGTAAAGCTTTGGCTTCAACCCACTTTGAAACGTAGTCAACGGCTACAAGGATGTATTTGTTTCCTTTAGAAGAAGGGAATGGCCCCATAAAGTCGATACCCCAAACATCAAAGATTTCACATTCCTGTATGAAATTCTGAGGCATCTCGTCTTTATGTGTGATTTTGCCTTGCTTTTGGCAAACATCACATCGTTTAACCATATCGTGAGCGTCACGATAAATGGAGGGCCAATAAAATCCCGAATCAAACACTTTTTTAGCGGTGTAGTTGGGACCAAAGTGACCACCGGTGGGTCCTTTGTGGCAAGCATCAAGGATTTCAGACGCTGCCGGTCCGTCAACACATCGGCGGATAATCAGGTCGGCACATTGTTTGAATAGGTAAGGGTCGTCCCAAAAGTAAGTCTTGATATCGGTGAAGAACTTCTTCTTTTGTTGAGACGTCAACCCTTCCTTGAGAATTCCACCCGCCAAGTAGTTTGCGAAGTCCGCAAACCACGGGGTTTCATTCGGCTTCGAGTTTATAGACATTAAGGTCTCCAGGGGAAAAGAATCATTGATTTCTTTGTTCGGATGATCCCCCTGGTAAGGATCCTCAAGTCTGCTGAGATGATCCGCGGCTAAGTTTTCTGCTCCTTTTTTATCGCGAATTTCGATTTTAAATTCCTGGATCAGCAAAACCCAGCGAAGAAGTCTTGGTTTGGAATCTTGCTTTGTCAACAAGTACTTCAGCGCGGAATGATCGGTATACACTATGGTGGTGGAAAGGACAAGATAGGGGCGAAATTTTTCAAAAGCATAGACAACAGCTAAAAGCTCTTTTTCGGTTGTCGTATAATGCAATTGTGCCCCAGTCATTGTCTTGCTAGCGTAATGGATCGGTTGGAAGTGTTTGTTCACTCTTTGTCCAAGAACCGCTCCAATAGCAAAATCACTAGCATCGCACATCAACTCAAAGGGTAGCTCCCAATTAGGGGTAACCAAGACGGGTGCCTTAGTTAGCTTATCCTTAAGCGAGTTGAAGGCTTCAAGGCACTCTTTGGAAAAGATAAAAGGAGTATCTTTTTCCAAGAGGTGAGTCATCGGGCGAGCGATTTGAGAAAAATCTTTGATAAATCGACGGTAGAAGCCCGCATGACCCAAGAAACTTCTCACACCCTTCACGGTTGAAGGTGGAGGCAACTTTGCGATAACATCGACTTTAGCACGGTCTACTTCAAGACCGGCTTTCGAGATCTTATGTCCAAGAACGACGCCTTCTTTTACCATAAAATGGCATTTTTCCCAATTCAGAACTAGGCGAGTGTCTTCGCACCGCTTGAGCATACGTTCCAAATTGGCAAGGCAAGCAGAGAAGGAATCCCCGAAGACCGAGAAATCATCCATGAAGACTTCCATGGTTTGTTCAACCATGTCATGGAAGATAGCTAACATGCACCTTTGGAAAGTCCCAGGCGCATTACATAAGCCAAAAGGCATTCTTTTGTAAGCAAATGTGCCATAGGGACTAGTGAATGTAGTCTTCTCTTGATCTTGGGGATCGATGGGTATTTGAAAATAACCCGAGAAACCATCGAGAAAGCAGTAATATTCATTACCTGCTAAACGTTCAAGCATTTGGTCCATAAAAGGTAGAGGGAAATGATCCTTTCTCGTGGCATCATTGAGTTTGCGGTAGTCTATACAAACTCTCCATCCAGTAACGAGACGAGTGGAAATTAACTCGTTGTGTTCATTGGGAACAACGGTTATTCCGCCCTTCTTGGGCACACAATGGATTGGACTAACCCACGGGGAATCCGAAATAGGGTAAATCATACCCGCATCAAGAAGTTTGATAACCTCTGTTTTGATGACTTCATGTATTTTTGGATTCACCCTTCGTTGGCTTTGAATCGTGGGCTTAAAGTCGTCTTCCATGAGAATTTTGTGTGTGCAGAAGTGAGGATCAATTCCACGAATATCCGAGATTTTCCAAGCGATAGCCTTCTTATGAGCTTTCAGCACGGCAACGAGGCGAGTCTTCTCTGCATCTTTCAAATCCGTAGCAATAATGACGGGTGACTTCTTGTTGTCGTCAAGGAACACATACTCGAGATGTGGCGGCAACTCCTTAAGTTCCAAATCCGGAGGATTTTCGACGGGAGGCGTTTTCAAAGTCGTGGTATCGATAGCAATAACCATGGGAGATGGAGGCGAAGGTTTGTCTTCAGTGAGAAGATTGTCAAAGAAATTCATGTCTTCATCCCCCTCGGTGGGAGAATCATTAGTAGCTAAATTCACATCTCCCATGGTATCTTCAAGATTGTTCCAAAATAAATCACTATCTCCAAATAGAGACAACGATGAATCAATAGAGGACACGGTCTCAACAGTGGGAAGAGAGGTAGGAATACTTTTGCAAGCATCATTAAAGTGTTCTTCACAAGCCTCATCAAGAACGTCAATACAATTAACGCTCTCATATGAATAAGGCTGTTTAGACAACTTTCCCATGTTGAAGACTACTTTATCGTCACCCACTCTCATGATAAGCTCACCGGCTTCAACATCAATGAGAGTGCGACCGGTCCTAAGGAATGGACGACCAACAATTAGTGGCACACGAGGGTCCATCTCGTAGTCGACGACAACAAAATCAGCAGGGAAGGTGAATTTGTCGACTCCTACAATAACGTCTTCGGCTATCCCCACTGGATAAGCAACCGTACGGTTAGCCAATTCCAAAGTCATTTTGGTGGGGACTAGCTCTGGGAGAGATAATTGCTTCCAAACACTTAGAGGCATGAGATTAATACTGGCACCTAGATCGGCTAGGGCCATGCAATTCTCTACTCCCGGGAAATTGCAAGGGATAAGAAAACGACCCGGATCACCAAGCTTGATTGGCAATTTCCTTAAGAGCACTGCAGAGCAGTTCTCATTAAGTTGGGTGTTGGCAATATCGAGGAGCTTTTCCTTGTCGCTCAAAAGATCTTTAAACATTTTTTCATATTTGGGCATGTGAGCGAGAGCCTCAGCGAAGGAGATATTGAAATTCAGTTGTTTGAACATTTTAAGGAAATTCGAAACCTGAATATCATCCTTGCTCTTTTGCTTCTCTTTCCTCAACCTTGAAGGATAAGGTATATTGGAAGAAGAGGAAGGCTTTAGGGGAATAGGATCACTCACAACCACGGGTGGAGGAGGGGTAGAAGGTAGAGGTGGAGAAATTGGGGAAGGAGAAGGAGGAGGAATAGGAGCAGGTGACTCGTTCTCCTTAGTCACAACCACCGGTGGAGGTATAGGAAACTCGGGTTCCTTGGTACCTTTGCCACTTCGAGTGGTGATTGCTTTCATCTCCCCTCTTGGATTAGCAACGGTGTTACTCGGAAGAGTACCCGAAGAAGAGGGTTGACTACTTTGGAAGAAACTAGCCATCATGTTCCTCAGATCATTAGTTTGGCTATCCAACGTATTTCTCATATCTGCTCTCAAATCGTTTCCTTGCTTGACCAAGTCTGCTTTAAGGTTGAGCACCTCTCTCTGAAGATTTCCCACTATCGCATCGTTAGTCCTCATATAAGTTTCCACTTCTTGGTGAAGAGCGGTGGGTTGGTTGGGAGGAGCATTGTATGCAGGTGGTTGGTAAGCAGGTTGTTGGTAAACTTGGTTGTTTCGTTGAGGTGGTTGTTGCTGCTTGTGAGGTGGGATGTATGGTTGTCGAGGTTGTTGTTGTTGATTTAGGCGATTAAGGTTTTGGTGTTGGTTTGGGTTGGCAGGAGGGAAACCAGGTGGTGAAAGATAGTTGTTGCTGCGGTAGCTAAGCAAGCTACGGTCACCTTGGGGTCTAGCTTGATAAACAGGTTGTTGATAGGTGCCATATGCCGCATTCACATTCTCAGCAGGGTAGTCTTGGGTGGCGGTACAAGATGTGTAAGAGTGAGGACCACCGCATATTTCACAAGGTTGGCTGACAGCGTTCACTTGAGCGTTTTTGGCGTTGTTGCTGTTGTTGTTGCTGACGGTGTGGGTGACAAGCGATTCAAGAAGCGTAGTGATTTTGTCTAATCGCTTGTCGCTGTTATTAGTGCTAGCACTAGCAACATTGGTCCGAACACTCTTGGTTTGCACACGAGATTTATTCTCAATGATGTCCCAAGCAGCATTGGAAGTCTTAGCCAATAAATTACCCCCTGAGGCACTGTTCAGTGAATCTTGGTCACTCATGCTTAAACCATTGTAAAAAGTATTGATTTGATGTACTTTGGTAAAACCATGTTGTGGGCATTTTCTTAAAAGATCTTTGAAACGATCCCAAGATTCACTGAACGACTCATCGTACTTTTGTTCAAAGTTTATAATCTCATTCCGCAAAGCGGTAGTACGAGAGGGTGGAAAAAAGTAATTGATAAACTTTGTTTCCAAATCCGTCCACGAGAGAATACTCTGTGGCGGTTCCTTAGCAAGCCAATGCCGGGCTTGTCCCTCTAAAGAAAAGGGAAAAAGTTGTAACCTTATAACTTCTTGTGGAACCCCATTGAACTTGACCGTATTAGTGAGTTGTAGAAATCTCTTGATGTGGTCGTGTGGGTCATCAATGGTTCGTCCCAAGAACGGTTGAGCATAGACCATCTGGATAAAGCCTGACTTGAGCTCGAAATTGTTGGCGGCAATTGGAGGAATGACAATTGGATCCGTGTTGCCATCGACATGAGCTTGCAGCAATTCAATCATCGGGCGATTATCCGGAAGGTGCTCATTGTTGTTGTTATTGTTCATGTTGTTGAAAGGCGGGTTGTTGTTGTTATTACTGTTTGGAGGTGGTACACCGGCCATGTCTAAGTGATCGAGAGGCTCGGGCTCTTGATAAGACGTGGATCGAGTGCGCATACACCTGCAAAAGAACTAACAAGGCAAAAACAATACAAAAATATTTTTGGTTTTTTGAAAATTTTATATTTTTTATTGTTTTTGAAAATTTTTGTGAAAAATTAACGTTCACGGGGAACGGATCCCAAAATCCAAGTTCTCACAAAAAACTTTTGATCTTAACGAGAAGAGCCGGCAGCGGCGCCATTTGATACAAGCATTTTGTATGGGTTCAAAATATTTCTCGGAATCCTCTCGAATTGATCTCAGTTAAAAGTGGAATGATTTGTTCTTGGTGACAAAAAGTGGCTTTGGTTTTCTAATCTACTAAACAGAGAAATGACTAATAAAGATATAAACTTAAAACAACCAATCAATGAAACAAATAACACTTGAACTGAATTAAGTCTGGAAAAAATACCCTCACTGAAAAATAGTCTATGCGGAATGAAGTGCAATTCAGAAAGAAGATCCTATTCGGAATAAGTGAGCTTATGCGGAATAAAAACACTATGCGGAAAATTCAGTCTATTCGGAAAGTTAAGCCCATTCGGAAAGCATGCCCAATTCGGAATAAATCCTTACGCGGAATAAAAGTTCTATGCGGAAAATCAGCTTATTCGGAAAAACCTGGCCTATGCGGAAAAAGGTACCCTATTCGGAAAAACTGGCTTATGCGGAATAAAATATCTCTATGCGGAAAAACATGGTCTATGCGGAATATCTGAGGTATTCCGAGTAAGAGAAAATTAACACCCCTATTCGGAATATCTAATATTCCGAATAAGGGAAATGAGAAGTTGCCTATTCGGAAAAATGAGCTCTGTTCGGAAAGTTCCTGGAAGGCGAAGATCAGACACAGTAGCAGTAAAACAGGGGACACGGGTCTAAATCCAAATCGACTCCAATACTCCAAAAGGTTTTACCAAATCAAACACAAATCATTTAAATACCATAAGTAACAAATCCCACCAATAAAAACACTAAATCAACAACTTTTTAAGATCAAACTTGAATAAAATAAAAACTTAAGAACTTGCAATAAAAAGATGATGAAGAGCAAGATGAATAGAAAGATTGGAATTGAATGATTAATGTAAAAGTAACAAGAGTAATGATTAACACTTACAAGATTTGAAAAAGAGAATGAAAAATCACCAAACACCCTAATGGTGTTGGTGAAGCTACGAACCAAAAAGAACTGGGAAGAAAAATGAAGCTAACTCCCTAATTGTGTGAAGGAGGAATCTATTTATACTCCTCGTGGTTGGTTGGTGAGTGGGCTTTCTCCCTTTCTTCTTGTCTTCTCGTCTTTTCAGAAAAGTTGACGTTTTCGATTCTGATTCGGGATTTGTCGTCTATTAAATTCAACTCGTCTTTTAATTTCTTCGTTAAATAGACTTGAGTTTCTTCGACTTATGTAAATCTTCCGTCTTTGGTCCTTTTCTTCGATAAATCTTTGAATAGGCCCAATGACTTCAAATCTTATGCATCTCTTGGACAATAGACTTCGTCTTGAGCCTTTTTCCTTGATAAAACCCGTGCAATCCCATGTTTTCTTTAATATTTATCCGGTTAGCTCTGAAAACACAATAAACATAAAAACTACGCATAATTCCAAACAAATGATATTAAATACGTGTTTTGGTCTCGTTTTAGCCCGAATTAAGTGGTAAAAGGATGGGTGTTTACACACCTATCAATCCACTTTTTAAAAGAGACAATATGCAACGGCTATCTGGGCGCGATTTCTTATCTAGCCCGCGGTTCCTTATCGCTAGGGAACCGCCTAGCTACTTAAGGTACCGCCCAGTAGACTACGCTCCTTTTTTGTCTTTTAGTGGGTAGGAATATCTGAGGTATATTAAGCCTTCAAAGGATATTCTTACAACATTTGGAATATGCTATTTTCAAATTTTCATTTTCCATTTTAATAAAACATTTTCTAAAAAAGAAAGTTTATTAAAAAGTCTTTTGTCATATTAACAAAAGTGAGTTTTAAGCATAATCATTTTGATGATCACTAAGTATGATTAAGAAAGATTAGTGATACGGTTATTACCTTGATGATAGTGTTAGTTAAATAATTTGTTTTTATGTTTTACACTAAATGTGTTGTATAGTTTGTCGTGATCAAAACTAAGAAAGATTAGTTAACAGTAATAATGTTTTTAGGCATCACTTGCATTAACAATCTCCCCCTTTTTGATTACGACAAACTATAAACTCATTTGCATAGAAACACAAAATAACGAATTATTAACGAGTTTATCACTATCATTTATCCCCCTTTGTCGTAGCAAAAAGGTTAGCACAAGTCTTTGAAGAACATCGAACTTTGCTAGTAGCTCCACCTTGGTGGTTGCTCCCCCTTGCTTGGGGCACCAAGTATATGAGCTAAGGTGACATGCTACACAAAGGTTAGTAGAAAGGAAAGAAACACCAATGTATATATGATCACTACCTACTAAGTAACTTGAGAGGGAGAGAGAGAAGAAATCTCAAATTAGAAGCAAGTATTTTGCTAAGTTTGTCCAAAAAGGTAATTGACAAAATCAAACTTCAATCCAATGAAGATGATAAGCTTGTCAATGGGTTAAGGTTTAGAATTAATGGAATCACCCATAAGCAATTTTAAAAATTAACCATGATCAACTCAAAATAGAACTAAAGGGATAACACACAAAGGTTACATAATAGAAAAGACACAACAAAGTAGATAGTCATACACACAATATGAGTATCTAAAGCAAAAGATATGGAAAATAAACCACAAAGCATAAGCTATTCTAATAGTGATAATTTTCCATGATTGCTAGAAAATAAAAGACTCTAAAGCAACTAAAGTAATAAGACTCCAAGAGTAGTTAGTCCTTTAGTTGGAAAAATAAGACGACGATGCATCATTCGAAATTTTGTCCACCGAAACGAAAACTTGAATAGGAGGTCGAGTGAGGAGGAATTCAAGAAAATTTAACTTCTCATACACATGAGCAAGTTCAATTTGTTGAAATCGACAACAAGCACACGAGGATCCATGATGCAACAAAAAATCGGTTGATGGGGGTATGGCATCAAACCTAGGGTTTGGTGGTGGAGGGGTAATGAGTTTGGAAATGTTTTCACAATGCCTTATGAGGTTTGGGAAGGTTGAAAGATCATTGATTTGAGGGGTATTGAAGGATTGTGGTGGTGGGGGAACATTTTCTTTAGCTCCGGTGATAGGGTTAATGGTATAAGTCTCATTCCAATACTTGATTGAAGAGAAGGTAGGGGTTTTGGGTGGTTTGGAAGAAGATGGTTCATTCTTCTTGATCCAAATAGGTCGAACCGAGATTTTCGGTTTCTTTGAAAGCTTGGATGAGGAATCTTTGGGTGAGTGAGGTTGTGACAAGAAATGTCAAGGTTATGAAAGAATGAGTTAGGCATTGTTAAGGTGTGAGAACACAATCTCAAGGTTGGGAAGGTGTGAGAATGAAATCTCAAGGTTGGGAAAGTGTGAGAATGAAATCTCAAGGTTGGGGTATAAGTAGAATGTAATCAAGGTAAGAATTTGAATACAAAAAATGGAGTGTCAAGGAATGTTTAGTCAATTTGAGTAAACAAGGAATCTTGACAGGGTATAGGGTTTTAAAAGTTTTGACCAAAAAATCGTCAAAAAATGATTTCTGTCCACGGTACCTTAAAGGGACCGGCGGTTCCTTATCACATAAGGAACCGTGCGACTTTTAGTGAGCAGCATCCAGTGGACATGAAACCATGTTTTTCTAGGGTTTTGGGAAAAACTAAGACTTTTTCAAAAAGATGCAAATCTTGGAATTTTACCTCTATTAGCACCAAATTATGCTAGGGTTGCATAAAGCAACACATTCACAAAGAACATCTTGACAAAGGGTGACAAAATATTTGAATATCATTTTGAACCAATTTTAGTCAAGTTTTTAGAGGTTGTGATAGATTTAGGTTCAATTTTAATTTCAAATTTAAGTTGATTAATGTGCACATAAGGATAGAAACACATAAAGCTAAATCCATAGATCAACAACATGAAACACACATGAAGGAAGCAACTACAATGACAAATAGAAAAGAAAAACAACTAACTATTACAAAGCTAGCTTAACATTAGATCTAGATTAGTAGTCTTCTTTGGCTTGGTTTTGTTGAAAACCATTTATTTAGAAAACTTCATCATTCATCTCCTAGGAGGAGGCAAGGAGAACAAGGCAAGCAAGAACTCTTGCAACCTCCTATGTAGTCCAAATATTTCCATCCTAAGGTTATGGATGATGTAGTGGTTGTAAAGACAACATGGACAATTAGGACCATGTGTTTCTTGAAACCCATAGTATGGATCACCCAAAAGGAGGGAAAGTAGAACACCCAAAATTGGAATGTTTGAGTTAGGTGGAGATGGAGGAGGCATGTTCTCCAAGGGTGATATGGGTGAGTGTGTTTGCAAGTTCTCCAAAGTTGGTGAAATGGGTGAATTTGGAGGGGTAAATGGTGAAGTCACCAAGGTATCATCAAAGTCATTCACAAAGGGAATGCTTTGGAGTGTTTGTGGTTGTGTAGTCACATCCAAGGGTGCACTAGGAGTGAAGGGTGAGGTAAGCTCATTCATTCTTGAGTGAAATGAAGAGGAGGTAGAACCAATAGAATGGTTAGTACCATGGGTGGAGGTAGTTTTGCATGGAGCAAGAGGTGGGGAAGGTGATGAAGAAATGAGGATAGGAACCATCTCATTCCTAGGTGTGTGGAAGGGTGAGGAGTTAGGCTTGGCTACCTTAATCCTTATTTTGAGTGTTTTCCTTGGGGTGGAGGTCTTGGAAGTGTTTGAGGTTTTGGTACAAACCATGGTTGTTTAAGGATTAGGGAAGTATGTTTGATGTGTGAAGAACAAGACAAACAAGGTGGGTTTAAATGGGTGAGGGGATGATCCAAACTAGTAATGGGTTAAAATCATTTTAGGTGAATAATGAATTTAGGTAAGCTAGTTTAGGAAATGTGCAGTTACAGAAAATCATGCATAGTTTACACAATAATGAGAAAACAGTGTAAAGCAAAAGATGCTGTCGGGCACAGTGGCCGGCGGTTCCTTATCTAGGACCCGCGATTCCTTATCGATAAGGAGCCGCTGGTCGATATCATACCGCGACCAGAGGTTTCAAAAATTTCCATCCCAGTTTTTGATAAACCCAGATTTTTACCAAAAGATTCACAAGCCAAAGTTAACTACAGATCATAAACTAATAAGCTAACTATCATAAGGATGCACAAAGCTATGTAAATCAAAAGCATGATGACATAAGCAACATTTAGGATTGAAATAAATAATAATCCAAACATGAGTTAATACACAACCAAATGAAGGAAAGAAAGACAGGAAATCATCCTAGATGAGTGTTGCAAGTAACCATGAGCATAACATCTAATTCCTTGATTCATTTCTGAGACGTACTCGAAGAAGATGATTGAGATAAAATTGATAGTCGGAGTCAACTTCATGGGAGGACAAAATGGAGATTGAAGAGGACATGAAGTTATTGAAATGGGAAGGAGGATTGCTAAAAGACTTTTCTTAAGAAGTATTTTCGACTTGACTTGAGTTAGCATTTCTCTCGGGTGAAATGTTCTCTTGAATAGGAAACATGACTCGATCAACGGAGTGATAAGGTGAAGAGAGAAGAGATGAAAAGTCAATAAGGACTCTTCTAAGAAGACGAGAGAGAAGCATTCCGTAGGGAAGACTTGACTTAGACTCAAGAAGAACAAATCTAATTCTTCTAGCTATGAAAAATGCGAGATTGTAAGGAGTTGTAGTGGCAACACAATACAACATATGTGCAAGGCAAGCGGGTACTAAGTCCCGATTCTCATCTAGACACATTGCATTTTCCCTAATGATTTCGACCCAAGGGATCATGAAATCATTAAGATCGCTAGTAAGTAATTCCCAATGCGAGAGAGTTCGAACAACTCCTTGAAACTTACCAAGAATAGGATGTTCACGAGGATTAAAAATGACATTAATGATGTCCAAAGACGATGGAAGCACAGTCACATAATGAGCATCAACAGGGGCCGATTCTAAAGAGTCAATACTCCAAGCATCGGTGAATCGACAATGACCATTAGATGGCACTTCAAGAATATTACCGAATTCTTCAAGAGTGTAAATAATGATTTTCCCCATTATGGAAAATCGTATAGATATACCATTATTGATGCCTATCAAGGTGAATGAGCTAAAGAACTCCATAAGAAACGAAGGAAATATTGGCTCATCAATATCAAGAAGACAATCAAACCCAATAGACTCAAACATGAAGCGAATAAACTCATTTATAAAATTGGAAAGAATGATGCATCCTTCATGAAAACAACGATGTTCAAGAGACTTAGACGAGTTTTTATGAGAGTGAATCAAATGAGGGTAAGGAGAAGAGGGCATGTATGATCGTGTTCGTTCATGATCTTTTTGATATCTTGAAGACATGACAAGTATCTAAACACGAAAATATCTTTCCAATCACTCATATGAAAAATTAAAATTAAAAAAATCAAAAATATGAGAATGTGTTATATCAATTTCTTGACAAACAAATGATTGAATCCATATCATTCTCATGTTCACAATGTAGCTATTCTATTATTTACCAAGAACATATGAACTATGTTGGATCAACAATGGACTAGAACATTGGTTTTTCAAAACAAGGTTTTTAGGTAAGCATTAACAATGTCATTACCTACTTGTTCATGGGTTCATCTCAAATCCATCTTTTAATCAAAATAATTAATCAAAATTCGGATTTGTTCTATAAGTGGGTTTTAGTGAAATCTTAATGAATATGAACCTAAGGAATCATAGTAAAATAACCATGTCAACCCACATTCCTTTTAAGGTTTTAATTTAATTTCAATTTTAAAAATCCTCAATTATGAAAGGATGAACCCTAGAACAAAACAGATGAAATTCAAAGAGAATACTTACAATTAATTGATGTTAGATGAAGGATGAGTGAAACCCACAACTTGGAATCAATTAATTTGAGTGATTGAAGGTTTTGGAAGCTTCAACAATGGTGGAAAAAAGGGTAAACCGTCGACTGTGTGTTTTTGGGAGAGAGAGATAGTGGTTTGAAAAAGAATAAAATAATCAAACTGGCGCTCTGACAAACTTTACTGCCCGCGGTACATTATCGATAAGGTACCGCAGTTTGAACCGCCAGAGATAAAGAACCGCCTACAGAGGCTGGTTTTTATCAATGAAAAACGGCAAATTTTAAAAACCAAGTTTTTCTAAAACACTTAAAAATATATCATGAGCCTTTTAGAATATCACTGGATCATCATAACACTAAACAATATGCCTTAACGAAGGATTACGAGTTAAATCGAGATGGAAAAGAACTGAAACAGACAAACGACTACTCGTAGCAAAACGGCAAAGTGGAGAGAAGTCAAGGGAAGTGAATCAAGACTAGGATTAATGCTCAAGGGAATAATGACAATCTTCAGATAAAGGAAACGAAGAGCTTGTGTCATATATAGTGGTTTAAGACGTGCCTTTCCGGCGAAGTGTTAAACGGCTTTGGTAATGAACAAACACAAAGCAAATATTGAAGCATAGACAAGATCACTTTCAATAATAGTCTTAGTCTAAACCAAGATATGAGCAAGGCACTGATTCACTTTCTCTCCCATAAAGGGCCTACTAACCGTATGGGTGCAAACCATGGAAATCATGCTTGATACTTTAAGCTACTACTAACTCACTCTACATCACCATAGTGAGTCAAATATCCAAGCAATGACGGTTTGAGAGGATAAAAGATAAGAATCACAAATCACAAAAAAATGTCAAGGCAAGGATGCCAAGAACAAGCACATAGTCAAGTAATGATCAAAAGAATGATCAAAGGGCGTGTGGAAGAACGAAAGCGTACCTTGGCCACAAAGAGCAATCCATCAAGGAATCAATGCTATGCCCAACAATGACTATGATGAGTACTAAGTCTTCAAGGACTAGTATCATTCCCAATCATCTTGGTATCATCATTCAAAGATGTTAAAGATCAATGAAGATGAGTCTTCTACAAGTGCAAGTAACTCGATCCACAACCAATTAAGTGATTGATCTTCATGAGTACCTACACAAAGCAAGATGCAAACTAGTAGATACATTTCAAGAGTAGATCTAAAATGCATAAAGACTACTAATCTTAAGAGGGATGCAATATTATCAATTAAAAGACCTATTTTTCAAGAACAAAATAGTTTTGACCAAAGAGAAACTTTAGTACAACTTGACCTTCTAATTTGAGGAGACAATGGATCAATCCAAGTTTCAAAGTACAATATACTTCAAAGATATTGAGTGACCATCGCTCTGATACCAATTATAGAAACTAGAAGGGGGGGGGGGGGGGGGGGGGTTGAATAGTTTCTCTTTATTGGTGACCAAATTAAAGTTACTTTCAATTTGGTTTGTATCAAAACTATTTTTTGCTTGAAGCTAAGTTGCATAATGATTAGGTTCAATTCAAATGCACTAGTAAAGATAATAGGTAAGTGTAATGATAATGAAATAAATAAAGAGTAAGGAAGGAGACAACCTAGTGGGAAGACACCAAGATTTATAGTGGTTCGACAACGAGGCTCTATCCTCGTTTCTACTCCACTCATCGAGTACACCTACTCGAGATTTCCACTATATCCACAAGCTCCCTTCTTGGCGGAGAAAACCTTACATCGTCGCTTACATTATTTTCCGACACTAAGCTAAATGTCGAGACCTAATCTTTAGCTAGGACCAATCTACACAACGTTGCCTACTTCACAATTTAACGACACAAGGCTAGATGTCGAGTTCTAATCTTAAGGTAGAACCAATCTTCACGACGTTGCCTACTTCACCATTTTACGACACAAGGCTAGATATCGAGTTCTAATCCAAAGCTAGAACCAATCTTCACGACTCTTCACTTTGAAGCTAAGTGAGAACTTCACACAACACAATTACTAATCACTTTCAAGTTTAGTGAGAACTCACAAGACACAACCACATCACTTAATAGTTTAGTGAGAACTACTAATCAAATCTATTACAACTCAACTAGACTTATCCAAGTACACACATGTGGCTTGGATTTACACAACATAAATCCAAGCAAACACATATGCAATAGATGTACACAACAAATCCAAGTATTCATAAATAACTTGGATGAACAAAACTAGTCCAAGTATTCATAAATACAATGGATTGACATAAAACAAAAAGGGTATCATGATGAATATAACTAGCTCATAGATTCATCTTTATCACAACACTAGTGAGTGAGTGATCTTCTCATTGGATAAGGTAAAGGAGGGGATCAAGAGGATAATCATATGTAAACATCCTTAACAAATTAAGTGATCATTTACTAATGATTATGCTATAGAAAATAGAATGGGGGCTGAGGAAAACGTCCAGAGAGGCTTGTTGGAAAATGAGATTTGATCCACTTTTTAAAGGAGACAATGTGCAACGGCTATCTGGGCACGGTTCCTTATCTAGCCCGCGGTTCCTTATCGCTAGGTAACCGCCTAGCTACTTAAGGTACCGCCCAGTAGACTACGGTCCTTTTTTTGTCTTTTAGTGGGTAGGAATATCTGAGGTATTTTAAGCCTTCAAAGGATATTCTAACAGCATTTAGAATATGCTATTTTCAAATTTTCATTTTCCATTTTATTAAAACATTTTCTAAAAAAGAAAGTTTATTAAAAAGTCTTTTGTCATATTAACAAAAGTGAGTTTTAAGAATAATCATTTTGATGATCACTAAGTATGATTAAGAAAGATTAGTGATATAATTATTACATTGATGATAGTGTTAGTTAAATAATTCGTTTTTATGTTTTACACTAAATGTGTTATATAGTTTGTTGTGATCAAAACTAAGAAATATTAGTTAACACTAATAATGTTTTTAGGCATCACTTGCATTAACAAATCATTATAAGGAAGTGAGTAGGATCTAGTAAATGTCGCTATACCACTTTTCTAGGTTTGACCTATTTCTCATATGACTTGTAATTAATAGAAACAAATACACAAACATATATGATCAACAAGTTTTAACGGGTAGTAAACACATTAAGAGAACATTGTCGTGAATAATGCATTATTAGGTAAACACATTATATTTAAGTGGTGAAATTATTTATGATTATGTTAGATTAGAGTGTTAGTCAAAACTCCCCTCTTATACCACGATTATTTACTTGCTTTCATAAAATAAAAAATACAAAAACAATCTTCTTCCCAACTCTAGACCTTATGTACGTTCGATACTAACCTCAAACAATATTATCAAGTAAACAATAACAACCCCGAGTCCCATAATCCATTCTCCATCTCTTCTTGACAATCTTAGTACTCATTTAACGTCATATTACTAAAATCCGGTCTCATGGTGCCTGTAACAAGTTTCTCAAACTAAAAACAAAAATTGGCTTCCTAGTAGCGGCGCAAAAAACTTCATGCGTATTTTCTTATAAATAAAACACCTCACGCTTTAAGTTTATAAAACTCGGTTTCTTATCATGCACTAACAAACATAGAACCCGATCGCTTGTGGCATAGTCGGTAAATCCGGGGTCGTCCCAAAAGCTAGTATATCTGTTATAAATTTGAAAATAGGGCACATTTATAAATTATAAAGCTTTAAAGATTGACAAAATTAAAGACAAATTAGTAAATAAAAATAATAAAGCAAATAAATAAATGGGAATAGATCAGCTGGAGAAAACATACTAGCCTAGTTAATAAAATGTTATTTATTTGTGATGATGTTTCTAAGTGTAAGGTCTACTTCTTATGTGTTCAGTGGTCATAAATTCAAGAAGCCCGATTTTGAGTTCATTCTTTCCCTATCGCTTCTAAATTTCTGCTACCTTATTCGTATCTAGCCAAACAATCTAGTTAATAGTGATAGAACCACAACTACTCCTATGACCTAATTATTCAAACCATGTCACTAGTTCTCTTGCATTTATAAGCATTTAACTTTTAAAGACGGTGATAATAAACCGCTTACATTAGAATAGTTTCCAGCCTATCCTAATACCCTATTTCTCATAGTCAGTCCCTATATTTCATGATATATGCCAAAGAGAATATAGTAATCTCAACACTACCAAACTAGAAGGATTGCATAACATGCATAAGGATATACAAAACAAATTATAATATCAATAAGAAATAATCGAAACATTAATAAAAATATCATAAGTAGACTAGCACTTTAGTGCTTAACCACTCATACCATAAACACATCAAGATAACATAAATATAATGGTCATATTTATCATAAAAATATTACAAGGTTCGTGAAATAGAATGATTAATACAGATAGAGTAAAGATACAAATTCTCCTTTAATAGTGCAACCTTGGGCCGAATGTAGATTCTGTGGTGGAGTTATGTGAAACGATGTGTGCCGAATGATGAGTCCAAGTCCTCTTTTTATATTATTCGACCCTTTTACGACGCAAACATAAGCAGGGTCCACGTCGTAGACTTCATTATGGTAACTTCCTTTCGTATGATATATGCTTCTACGACGTATGTGGGGACAAGCTCTACGTCGTAGACCTTCAAAAACTACACTTTCCATATTGCGTTCCAAAGACTTACGTCATAGAGGAGACAATTCTCTACACGGTAGATGACACTTTTCAATAATACTTCATATCTTGTCTTGTCTAATCTTTAAAGCTGATTCACCACGTCTATGGCGTAGACCACTAGACCGTATATATCTTTATGCCGTTCACTCTTCTAACATTCGAATCTTCTATACTTCGTTTCATCTATGTCGTATGGTATAAATCCACCTACGCCGTAAACGGCTTTGAATATTTCTTTTTTGGCGCCTTTTTGTAAGTATTCCACCATTTACCTTCGTTTTTCGTGCTTTGCTTGTTTTTACGTGCAAAATAGATCTTGTGATTTCTTGCACTTTTTGAACTTATTAGTAACATAAGCGAGCATAATTAAAAGGATATTTGCGCTAAAACATTCAAATATTTAACGTTATGAGTCCATTTACTGAAAGATAAAAATACCTTCCGCGAGTTTTTGTTGCTTAATGTTTTACTGTTTGCAAAAATTTTTATTTTTAAAAAAGGTGTTGAAAATGGGTTTTTTTTATCTTAATGAAAATAATAATTGGTTAGAATTTCTTGATAGAGTTTTTAATGAGTTTTGTTTTAGTGTAATTTTTTTTAAAGTGAAATTTTCAATTTTTATTTAAAGAACTTTTTAAATATTTATATAAGGAAATTCGTAAAGTGTATAAAGCAGATTGCCTATCAAGTCACGGGTTCATCTATCAGGTCAATCTAGTCGAGTCATCGAATTATCGTCTCGACCACTACGTCAATTAACATATCGTTAATTATTTCTCGCTAAGCAATTTTCGTCACATAGCGTGGATACACACGTTTAGCTTAGCGTATCTTTGCGGGAATAACTCAAGACACATCATCAAGTTGACGCCTAAAAGGCTATAAATATTACTCCGTAATGCACAATCTCCTTCATCACTACTCAATCAAACTAAGCACTCCGAATACTTTATAGAGTCACCAATGGCAGCATATGGTCAATCACAAATGGCACAATACGCAAACGGTGTTCCACCGCAACCTATGGCCAAAGTAAAATGGTCCACCGGCCTTTGTGGTTGTGGGGATGACATCTCCAATTGTAGGGTAAAAACTATAAAATACCATCTTACTTATTGATTTGTGCCGACTTTAAACATTTACTATTTAATCTCGTGACTTTACCAACGTACTTGTTTGTTTTGTAATAATATTACCAATATGACCGGATACATTTCCATGTCATTAATTTTATTTTTATTATTTTAAATAATGACACATGTCTAATTAATTTAAGCTATAAAATACCATCTTATTTATTGATTTGTGTCGACTTTAAACATTTACTATTTAATCGCGTGACTTTACCAACGTACTTGTTTGTTTTGTAATAATGTTACCATATGACCGGATACATTTCCATGTCATTAATTTTATTTTTTATTATTTTAAATAATGACACGTGTCTAATTAATTTTAATTTTTATACCGGTCTAATTACTTTGATTGCACTAATGATTCATCTTTTTCAACAATCTTAACTTTTCACCATTTTAGACTTGTGTAATTCGTCAATTATTGAGAACACTCGATTTAAATTTCATTTGCTAAGTTCAATAGAATCACAGAGATACGATTGAACCCCTGAATCTTATGGTTTTTTGTTAGCAACCAGTATTTTAACCATATAAACCACAATTTTTAATTAAACTAAAAATATTTAGCATATTGTTGTTTCATATGGGAAATACAAATGGTATATTAGTCACTTAAAAGGGTAATATAGTCATTTCAGGCTTATATTAGTGCAGTCGGAACAAATTTGAAAGTACAATGGTAAAGTCACGAGAGTAATTAGTAAGTGTTTAAAGTCGGCACATTTTAATAAGTACGATGGTATTGTATAGCTTTTAAAAAAAAGGGAAATCAGACGTGGCCATATTAAACGTAATAAAATAATGACGTGGAAATTACCGTGCCACGCTGTCGGTAACAAGTTACCAAATTGGTAACTTCAAAACAATTTTGAAAGTAGAATGGTAAAGTAACGAGATTAAATAGTAAGTGTTTAAAGTCGGCACAAATCAATAAGTAAGATGGTATTTTATAGCTTTTACCCCCAATTGTAAGCTACAAATGATTTTTAACAAGTTTTTTCCGGCCTCTTCTTTTTTATAGAAGAATTTTGAAAGAAGCTTTTGGTTATACTTAACAATCTGTAGGTTGCATTACTTGTTGGTGTCCATGCATCACGTTTGGACAAATTGCCGAGATTGCTGACAGGGGAACCGAGTATACTTGTAAGTTTTAATGCATACAATTATTTGTTGTACAAAAATAAGGCATATACAATGTAAACGTACAAGAAACGCGCCATGGTTGCTTGATGATTCTATATTACCTCGATGACTTGATCACTAATGGTTTTGCTTTTACGCATGTAACACCAGCTTGTGGAATTCACGGGACTCTTTACACAGTACTTGCTGTATTTACCGGATGTCAATGGATATATACTTCTATGTTTCGGTCTAAAATGAGAAAACAATACAATTTACTGGAGGAACCCTGCAATGATTGGATTCTCCATTGCTGTTGTGAACGATGTGCTTTATGCCAAGAGTATCGTGAACTTAAGCATCGTGGATTTAATATGTCTCTTGGTAAAAAATTCTCTCTTGCTTCTAAGAAATAAGCTAATATGCACCACTATACCGGCCATCATAGACGGACCTTCATAGGGACCGGCCCTCCCAATATTCGGTGTTCATAGTGTAATTATACTAAAACTTAGAGGTATTTTTGGAAAAATTTGTATTTGGTCCTCCAAAAAAATTGTCGGCCCTCCCGCTAAAATTGTTCAAGTTCCGTCTATGCCGGACATACGTCCATTCATCACATAAGAATCTAATTTTAGTTCTTGTTCGTCATATTCAGGATGGGATGGAAATCCGCAGATGCATAATCTAGGCGCACTGCAACCAGTTGCTCCAGCTCAGATGCAACGTTAGGTGCTAAAGTGTGAAATGTTGTACTAGTGATTTTAAAGTAAATAATAAAGTAAAATAAAACCTTATGTGATTCTATTTTTTCTGGTACCATGTATTTTGTCAGGTAACATGTATAGTTGTTGATTGCGTGATTCTATTTTGTCCGCTCAGATGCAACGTTGATGGAAATCAAGCTCAACAGCATGTCTGTTTATATATATATGAATTGAAATTTTTTACCGAGACACACACAAAAAAACTGACTGTATTTTTTTTGTTTGATACGTATATAACATTATATAAACACATAATGCATGCCTCATATAGTTAGGATCCGTGGATTATGAAGCCTTGTACCAGTGCAGCAGTGTGACAAAGTAGGCCTCTCGAACAACTGCAGCAGGAGCGACAACATTTTAAACGGCCAGTTCCTCATGAACCTTAAACTGAGCTTCGATGGTACCTCTTTTTGCACTCGCGTCAACAACCTCCTTAAGCTTAGTGATCATCCTTTTCTTGGTAGATCCTTAGGGATCGAGTGAGCTACTCCTACTTATAGGCTGATGTCCCAAAATTATAACAAAATCCTTCTGAGCATCAAGCCTTCCAGACACCTTTGCAGCCCTCAAACATTCCATAATAAACTCCATTTTAAATCCGACAGCCATTATATTTTTAGCCGACAGCTCTTCCGACGGAAAGTGGTCCACCGCAGGAAAGTTCGAGGGAAAACTACATCGGGGCATGGTTTCTTTGTACTAAAAACGTATTAAAAAATCATAATCATGCATCATTTTATGCTTCTTTATACTAAAAAAGTAATAAAAAAACAGTGCCATGAACAAAAGAGTTATATTTGTTTCTAATGCAAACTTTAATTAACGAATCAAGCATAACATGATGTGGTCTGTTATAAGGTAGACTACACTTTTTTAATCGACATGACATAATATCATACTAGCCGAAAACTAGGAATTAAAAACACGATGATTGAATCTTTTTCACTCTGGTGACCGATAATTTCTTCAATAGTTATCAAACTAGCGTTTCATTTCTCCCGGGCCAACTGGTGGCATCACCATCCCTTGATTTTGCCTTACGACATTTCCTTCCCATCCTGAATATATGCCAAAACGAGTAAAAACTTGATCAAATTAAACACGCGTTTCTAATAATAAGTTAATTTAAATACGCGGTTATATTACCTAGAGAAGGCTCAACTCCACGATTCTTAAGCTCACGATACTCTTGGCAAAGAGCACACCACTCACAAAGACAATGGACAAAGACATCGTTACAGGGTTGCTCACGCAACATGTACTCTTGCCTTAACTTGTTACGATACAAACATGAGTATATCCATCCGAAACTGGTGAGACAACACAGTACAGAATAAACTCCTCCACTTACCTCACAAGCTGTTTTTACATAACATAAGTTAGTCATTCTTCAAACTAAATGGAAAAAATAAACACAAGATCGTTTAGACGAGACTTACAAGTAGTTCCCTTGTCGAGAACCTGAGCAATTCGTCCAAAAGAAATGCATGGACACCAACATGTTAAACAACCTGCATTTAAGTTCCAAACAGCTTAGTTCTCCGTATATATAAACGAATCCGATTAATTCTACGTTATACAAGAATGAAGGCTATATAAGTATTAGACTTACAACTGGACATGTCTTCAGTGCAATCAAAAAGACCGGTTGACCATTTGTTAGTGGCGGCCATGCGCTGAGATGGGATTCCGGTGACATATTGTGGCTGCGGCACCTCGGAAGGTTTCATGATTGAAATTTTCGGATTTTTTGGTTTGGATTGGCTGTGAATGTTGTGATATATTGAAGTGTTGTGAGGTATCTCTATATATATGCATGAGATTGGAGATGGGCTTAGTGACAATGTACAAAGATTAGAGCCCTAGCGAAATCGCGTTAGTTAAAGTCAAATACGAGTAATTTATAAATGGAAATGATCACCATCGACAATAGCTAGGCATCTGTTTCCTCTACCAGAGTGTTTACTAAACATGTAGTATATATGTGGTAGATAAACATGGATCACTTTAGTAAACATTCTATAGCTGTCTGAGATTGAAATTTCATAATTATATTCTTGCTGGACAATACTAACATATTTCGGTTTTTAAAAGTTTCAATAAAAAAGAAAGTATATAATACTTAAATAATATGATTTTGACAAAGTGGTATAACAAAATATGAACCTATACTAATGATATTTAAACACTCTTAAACTAGACATGTCAATTAATGTAAGGGAAAACTCTTTAAATTTCTAAAAGTTAGCAGCAATTTTCCTAAAATGCACTAACTAAATGAAAATTTCTCAAAATACCCTATGCAACTTAGGTAACTTTTGCGACTTTTTTAAAAATAGAAAAAAAGTTAATTTTCTCAAAATTTTGCCATTTTTAAACTAGTCGCATAAGTTGCATAAGTTGAATAAAACATTTTGAGAAATTCTGATTTGATTGATGTATTTTAGGAAAGTAGAGTATTTCAAGAATTTTCCCTTAATCTAACTATACACATCTATTTTATCTAATAAAAAGGCTTAAAATCTAAAGTAAAGGTGTTAGTTTCAATGCATGGTTATATGTACATAAAATTATTGAGTACGTAAATATCTTTGAGTTTTTTTACTTTGAAACAACATTATTTATACAACCCAATTAATATGTATTAGCCATTTTAGAAATGTTTCGAGCCCAAAGTGTAGGAAGTTATTTCTGAAAGCCAATTTAAAAAGATTTAATGATTTGCACACTTTAAATATTTCAATGTATTATTCTCTTTCACGTTACCATACGGTTTCCAAATTTTTTTATTTTTTTTAGTAATGGGTTTTTCGGGTAAATATATTATCCAAAAAAAACAATGAAGTACAAATGAAATGTGGTTGAGATACCACATTAACCTCAAGCTTATAAGCTTGATAAACCACCTAATCTAGTGCTTATGACACGCCATAACCACTTACGCTTCTAGAAACATAAAATGCACCTAGAACATAACATAATGAACCAGTCTAACCAACAACAGTAGTGGAGTAGTAGCTTCCACCTGTTTTAGAGTTGAGAAGATTAGCCGATTCATCATAAACAAGAGCAACCTCTTCTTCATTTTCATCTAAAGCTGAGTACGAATTAGATGTGGTCACATTACCATCAAATGAAAAAAGATCTACTTCCTTCCTCTTGGAAGATGCAGCATTACCAACATATGTACCACCTTTCTTCGGTTCACTAGACGTTGCTTTGGGAACAAACTTGACATTCGGTTGAACCGACGGACCAGTAAACTTAGACTTGGACTTCCTATTCCTATTTTTCTTCTTACCCACTAATTAAAATCCATCATTAGATGTCTCAACAGGCACACTAGTATGAACCGTAGAAGTACTAGGAATAGTCACAACCTTCTTTGGGCACAAATTAATGTCATGACCAAAAATCTTGCATGTATCACACCTCAACGGCTTCCATTCATATTCAACTAGGATTGTTTCTTTGGTATACTCATCACTAGTAAGAGACGGAACACCAATCGGTTTCCAAAATATTTCAATATATATGTTTTTTCAATATCAAGTGAAACCACATATAAACACACACAAAGGCTAAAACACACACCAAAGGTTTGGGACAACCTTGAAAAGTTAGAATTACCGTTATATGTTATATTATCGGTTAAATGTCCACTTATTTTTTTTCGAAGTCTTGTTCAGCTTGTTTTAGGGTGTTTATTAATGATATATATAAAGATTATGATGTGTATTATATCAAACATCGTCACAACGTTGTGCATGACACCCTTGTTGACATCCATTATCGGTCGGGAATTTCAGCCGGTAAGGAGGTTGATATTCGGTAGGATGGGGACGCGACAAACCCTTACGCCCATCAGTTAGGTTGCTTTACTCATTGATAACGAGTTTGATGTGTGTGTGGATCTAATTGGGTCTTCACCTTTGACACAAACTAGGATGATTGATTTTTGTGTCTCGTCATGCACTGATTGATGCGACACAGTGTAAGCGTGTCAAGGAGACTAAATTGTAGCAATTGGATATAGTTTTCTCCCATTTTCATACTCTTTTTAAAGGAATTAGGGGAGGATGCTGATGACGTATAGTCCCCAAACCGGGTCATGAGCCCGGCCCACGGGTACTACCCGTATCCGGCCCATCACAGATGAGTGGATAAATATCACTCAGGCTTATGGGCTTGAGTGAACAGTGCTCGCACATGTGTGCGGCCCACGGCCCAAGGCGGCCGACATAAGATTAGACAGAATAATATTCTGTCTAGGCATATCTTAATCCTAATACGAAGAGATATTCATTGCCAGAATTAGAAGATAACAATCATTCTAATTCTGGTGCTTATCTCTTCCTTGGGGCCGAAGGGTCAGTGAAAGCCCACTGGGGTTTCACTGCCTATAAAAGGAACCCCCAAGGGTTCCACAAAGGTATAACAACTCTCTCTAAACTCACATATAACCCTAAATCGATTACTTACTCTCACGCCAGAGTCTAATCGTGGGAAACCTTCCCACGGTAAGCTTAACGCGTATTGTTTAGTGTGCAGGATCCCAACCAGACGATTCACTTGGTGCAGGAGCCGGTACCCAGCCAACCCGAATTAAGCCTAATTCGGGTCTAGCAAGGATCAACCAACTTTTGCATCAACAAGTTGGCGCCATCCGTGGGACCTTAACACTAAGCTAGAATAAAACCTCATCTCGATCTTTTTCAATGACGAAGGGGCATCCGCCAGTTAACCCCAGGAACGTGAATCCTGGGAATCGGAAGTCCCCAGGGGAAGGGATTCTTATTCCCAACCAATCACCTAGCCGCCTCGCAGGCGGGCCAGGTAACCGTAGCGGTCTTCAGTCCGCAGGGGTGACGAGCACGATCTCGGTGACACCCCCACCCACTTCAACCCTGGACAACCCTGATCCGGGAAGTGCGCCAGACCCTCCTAACAAGGAGCCACGTAGACCCCTAATGGAGGAAGAAGTGGAAGCTCAACCACTTAGTGAGGAGGATCTCACTCGAATTCTCACTCAGAATTTTGAAAGGATCGTCCCGGGGATCGCATCAAGATTGAATCTGGGGAGGAACCTCCAAGCCCGACTCAACTTTGGCGACAGTGGACCATCCACCCCTTCCCAAAACCGGAGAAAAAGGAGGACCCGACCTCAAGAGCAGGGAACCTTCGAGGAAAACCCTCAACCCCGGAATGTGTTTGAACGCATAGGGGATCGCATCGTGCAAGAATTAACGCAGTCTCAAGATGGAGAAAGGTCGGATGGCTCACCCGAGCGGCCAGACCGAGAGCTGACGAGAACCACACGCCGCCCAAGTGTGTGGGATAGAATGAACACAGGGGGAAGACTCCTGGTTCGTCTCAAAAAAGTGGTCCCTACTCAAAAGGCGGGGCACCACCGCCGTCCCCAGATCCGTCTGGGGAGGACTCAGATGACCATCCGCCCAAACGCCGCCGGCCTAGGCGCACGCCACCACCACCAAACAATGATGAGTATTATGGTGGCCCCTACTCTAGGGATACGGAAGCAGAGGACCTCTCGCGTCCGTGGTGTGAACCATGGGATGACCCTAGGCTCACGCGGCCATGGGCTGATCCCAGGGAAGATCCGTTTACCCTCCGCATACGGAACTACTCTGAGGACACCAAACGTCGCATGCCGGCATGTATCAAGACGTATGATGGGTCAGGTGATCCTGTCGATCACCTCAAAATATTCGATACTCAGGCTAAAATTGAGCGATGGCCCATGCCTATATGGTGCCAAATGTTCAATTCGACCTTAATTGGAAACGCTCGTGACTGGTTCGAGGCACTCCCCCCACGGAGCATTGATAGTTTCACGGAACTACGCACTGCGTTCGAGAACAATTATACTCAAAGGAAGAAGTATAATAGGGATCCGGTTTCATTGGCAACTGTCAAGCAACGGCCGGGGGAGTCCACAGAAGCCTTCACTGAGCGCTTCAATGATGAGTGCACACGCACGAGAACCATGCCAGAGCTCCTGAAAATCTCGGACTACATGCACGCCATAACAGACAGAGAACTGATCAGGCGTCTCAACGACAAGCGTCCAGAGAGATATGATGACCTCATGGAAAGGGTCAGAAATTTCATAGAGGGAGAGACAGCTGTTGCCGCGGCCTACCCATCTCGAGGAAATGGGTACCGCTCAAATGACAAGTCCCGGAGACAGTCGGGTGGCCAAGGCAACCAGAACAATAACAAGAGCTCGGACTATAAGAGCCAAAGCAAAGGCGGACGGTCGGACGACAAGTTCACCCCCCTAAAGATGTCCTACCGGGAGATCTTGTTGACGGAAGGGGCGAATTTTCCAAGACCTCCCCCAATGACCACACCCCCGGAACGTCGGCAGGGAAGTCGCTTCTGCGAATTCCATAATGACAAAGGACACGGCACGGAGGAGTGTATCCAGCTGAAGAAGCATATTGAGTCGCTAATCAAATCAGGCAAACTCAAGCACCTAGTCAAGGATTGGAAAGACGGAAAGGACAACAATAAGAAGTATGATAAGAAGGATCCCCAAAAGGACAAGCCTTCTACCATATACATGATCCAATCCAGACAGCGCCGCACGAGACAGAAAATTGGCCAAAAATTTTCTCGCGGCAAGGAAATCTCATTCCCTCTCATTACAACAAGTGACGTGGTTGATGCGCCTCTCACCATTGAGATAAGCATTGGAACACACAATGTCCGCCGCATGTATGTGGATGGAGGGTCGTCAGCAGAGGTATTATATGAACACTGCTTTGTGCAGTTATGCCCAGAAATAAGAAGCCAATTAGTACCGGCCACGTCGCCGCTTACTGGCTTTAGTGGAGATACTATCTGGCCAATAGGGCAGTTGCGTTTGCTTGTCACCATTGGGAATGAGGAACATTCCACTACAACGTGGATGAACTTCATGGTGATACGTTCACACTCTCCTTATAATGGAATCATAGGCAGACCAGGCATTTTGGCTATCCGGGCAGTACCCTCTACGGCACACGGAATGATTAAATTCCCCGTTGAGGGGGGAATCGTTACTATTTATAACACAGTCGTGCCAACATCCGAGTGTCACACTGTGACAACACCGGCACCACCTGTACCACCCAAGGAGGGAGCACCACCACCCAATTGGAAGGTGGCTATTCACCCTGACTACCCGGAACAAGAGGTATCCATAGGGGGGGCGCTCTCTGATAGCGGCAAAAGGGCCATGTGTTCCCTTTTAAGTGCAAACCTGGACATATTCGCATGGGAGCCAAAACATATGACGGGTGTGCCACGCGCGATTGCAGAGCATAAACTCCAGATCCGCCAAGGGTACCAACCCATCAAGCAAAAGAAGCGCGGCCAGGCGCCCGAGCGAAGTCAAGTTATACTGGAGGAAGTGCGGAAGCTGATGGACGCAGGCATCATGCGCGAGGTATACTACCACGAGTGGTTATCCAATCCGGTCATGGTCAAGAAGCATGACGGAAGTTGGCGCATGTGCGTGGATTTCACGGATCTGAACAAGGCCTGCCCACAGGACTGTTACCCGCTACCAGAAATTGACTGGAAAGTAGAGTCCTTATGTGGATATCCTTTCAAATGCTTCTTGGATGCATATAAAGGGTACCACCAAATCCAGATGGCGGAGGAGGATGAAGAAAAAACGGCGTTCCACACAAGCCAGGGCGTATATTGCTATACGAAAATGCCGTTTGGATTAAAGAACGCCGGCGCTACGTATCAGCGGTTGGTGGATAAAGCTTTCGAATCACAAATAGGACGCAACTTGGAAGTATATGTTGATGACTTGGTGATAAAAAGCCACACGGAGGAGGCACTCCTCCGGGATGTCCAGGAGACATTCGACACGCTGAGAAGGATTAACATGAAGTTAAATCCAAAGAAATGTACGTTTGGTGCAACAGAAGGAATGTTCCTGGGATATTTGATTGACCCAAACGGCATCAAACCTTGTCCAGAGAAGACAGACGCAGTGATACGGCTACCGTCCCCGCAGACACGGAAGGAGGTGCAGTCCCTGAATGGGAAGTTAGCGGGGCTGAATAGAATCCTTTCTAAATCCGCAGAGAAGTCCTTACCCCTATTTAAGACACTCAAGAAGTGTATTAGAAAGGAAGACTTCCGTTGGACGAAGGAAGCTGAGGAAGCCTTTGGCCAACTCAAGCAGCATCTCGCATCTCTCCCCATGTTGGTAGCTCCACGGCCAAAGGAGGAACTCGTTATGTATCTCTCAGCTACTCATGGCGCAATAAGCGCGGTACTGATGACGGATAGAGACACAATACAGACCCCGGTCTACTTTATAAGTAGAACATTACAAGGGGCGGAGCTGAATTATTCCCCCATGGAAAAATTGGTACTAGCACTAGTATTTGCCACAAAGCGGCTGCGCCGGTACTTTCAGGCGCACCCGATTGTTGTGATCACGGATCAGCCAATTAAGCAGGTTATATCTAGACCAGACGTGGCAGGGAGACTAGAGAAGTGGAGCATCCTATTAGGAGGGCATAATATATCTTACAGACCAAGGACGGCTGTTAAAGGCCAGATCTTGGCAGATTTCCTGATCGAGAAGCCGGATGAGGAAGAACCAATCATTAAACAAGAGGAGGTCCCAGCGGAACCTTGGGTGCTATTCACGGACGGATCCTCATGCACAGACGGGTCTGGGGCAGGCCTCATCCTCACAAACCCAGAAGGAATGGAATTCACGTACGCCCTCCGTTTCGAGTTCACGGCCACCAATAACGAAGCGGAATATGAAGCATTAATTGCGGGTTTAAAAATCGCCGCTAGAATGGGAGTCCGCAACCTTGAGGCCTACGTGGACTCACGGCTTGTCGCGAACCATATTCTAGGTGGGTATGTGGCTAAGGAGGACAACATGGTCAGGTATTTGGAAAAAGTCAAGACGTTAATCGCGACTTTCAGTAAGTTTTCCATCAAGCAGGTGCCGAGGGGCGAGAACAAGAAAGCGGACGCTCTCAGTAAGATCGCATCCACGAGCTTCGCCCACTTGTCTAAACAGGTTTTGGTGGAAATACTCAAGGAAAAGTCTATCACGGAAGGGGAAGTGACTGCTATAGTTGAAGAGGAGGGACCTACGTGGATGACCCCAATCATCAACTATTTGACTAATGAAACCCTTCCAGACGAGGAAAAAGCAGCAAGGCGCGTTAAAAGGAAGTCACAACATTTCGAACTCCGGGAAGGCATCCTTTACAAACGCTCTTTCTTGCAGCCGTGGCTGCGGTGTGTTGGACCACGTCAGGCGGCTTACGTGATCAGTGACATACACGAAGGGTTGTGCGGCATGCATGCAGGCCCACGATCCGTGGTAGCCCGAGCCTTACGAACAGGATACTATTGGCCCACTATGCACAGAGACGCGCGCGACATGATTCACAGGTGCAATGATTGCCAAGTGCATAGGCCAGTACCGCGGCACCCGCAGCAGGAGCTTACACCTATCACGTCCCCGTGGCCATTTTACAAGTGGGGAATTGACATTGCAGGACCATTTCCTGTAGCTACGGGAGGGGTTAAATTCTTGATTGTTGCAATGGATTACTTTACACGATGGATAGAAGCCAAGGCAGTAAAATCTATCACGGGTAAGCAGGTCAAGAAGTTTGTGTGGGAACACATCGTATGTCGTTTCGGTCTACCAGGAGAAATTATATCGGACAACGACAAGCAGTTCACGGACAACCCATTCAAAGACTGGTGTGCATCGTTGAACATCAAACGGCGCTTCGCATCTGTTAAACATCCACAAACGAACGGCCTTGTTGAACGAGCAAATAGGAGCTTGGGAAATGGAATCAAGGCGCGGTTGGATGAGCGACAGGGCAAATGGGTTGATGAGTTGTCACACGTGCTATGGGCACATAGAACCATGATAAAAACAGCCAACGGAGATACTCCGTTTGCATTGGCTTACGGCACTGAAGCCGTTATACCAGCAGAAATAGGGATGCCTACCATCCGCACGGCGGAGGTTAATGCCGTCACAAACGATGAACAACTGCGAATCAACCTAGATCTGTTGGAAGAAAAAAGGGAAATAGCAACCATCAACGAAGCTAAGTCCAAGGCTAAGATGAAGGCTTATTACGACGCCAAGGTCAAGGGTGTTTCTTTTCGACCGGGAGACTACGTCTATCGTGCTAACGAAGCAAGTCGAGTGGAAAATACAGGAAAACTAGGCCCTAAATGGGAAGGACCGTATGAAGTCACTGAAACCTTGGGACGAGGCGCGTACAAGTTACGCGATATGGATGGCCGCGACCTAGAGCGCACATGGAACATCGCCAATCTAAAAAGGTGCTATCTTTGAAAGCTACGGCTCCCGCATGGATACTTCGCTATAGGCGGTCTTAATAAAGAACCATGCGGGTTATTTGTCTTATTTGTTTTTCTTATGTTTGTTTAAGTTTCCTTTATGGACTTTTTTAGGACTTGTCATCATTATTCAAACAAAAATGTAAACGTTCTAATAAAATGCCGTGGTGCCTAGCTAGTTCCACGACCTGTTTCGTGCAAATTATTTTCCTCTTTGTTAGATTCTTTGTTAGCCGTATGAATTTTACTTGTGTTATAATATGCCATGTTTCTTTCGTATGCATTCTCTCAAAATACCGTACATGTACCATACGCCTCCAGGTGGGGTAAGAAGATTAAGTGAACCTACTAATTCAACTTGCCGCGTAAGAGGGATGCAACCCCATCCGCACGGATCACGTATCCTTACTAGACACCTTACTCACAAGACGTTGGGGTAAGTTTCATATGCTATAGCCATACGGTGCTCCGCATAGTAAAGACGCACGTCGCATGTCTAGTAAATTAGACTTGTATGTAAGACGTGATATGTCACGCGGCATTGGATTGCAATGAGATACACAAGTTTCAAAATTAACAAACAAAATGGCCGTGGTTGTCACGGACTTCTAAAATAAAAAGACAAGTTATTACATGCATGTCTTAGCCGTGTACATATACGGACGAATATAAAATACAAATGTTTACAAACATACAAGTTACATGGGGGGGAGGAATTCTTCTAGATCCTTCTTTCCTTCCTCAATCAAAGCACGAAGAGCCTCCCCGCGAGCATCTTTCCCGTCCTGAACTTTGACGGCAAGAGTGTCTAAAGCTTCACCAAGCGGCTTCTCACCTGACACAGCTTTGGATATGCAGTCATAGGTAGCCAGCGTCAAAGGGGTTGGGTTAGCACTCAGCCGAGACATTATTGTTTCATTGGGAGCGTCTTTCAAGGCTTCAAGCTCATCCAGAAGAGGGTGTTGAAGGTTTGCCAAGGCGTCCATGGACGCAGTCATCTTCCCCGCTGCGGAGAGGTTGTGATACGGATGCCGGGTGATATCCTCACCTTTGGTGATCATTTCCGCAGCTTGGGTCATGCCTTCATGCCTACCACGGTCGATCCCGTCAGATACAACCCCAGCAAAGGCTTGCAATAGGTGTGGAGCGTTAAGGGCCCCGCTTACGGCAAGCCGCATCCCTTGCCCGATAATCCACCTACGACCAGCTGTCGCGCTCAGTAGGGGGGGGGGGGGGCATACTCTCTCCACACAGCTGGCGACCACCCTGCTCAACTCTTCATCAGCAGCGACAACTTGATTTTCAAGGTTGCTTTGAGCTTGCTTCAATTCCTCCTTCAGTGCGTCGCGCTCCTGAGCAATGCTGAAAGATTGCACGGTCACCGCCTTGGTAGCCGCCTCAGCCGCAGACACCTGCGTATAAGATTGGGAGTTAGTGTACGAATATATTTTTGGGCTACATACACACAAGGAGTAGGAATATATGAGCAACATGTTTGGAAGATTACCTTCTCATTTGATGCGGCTACAAGGGCCTCCAATTCAGCGATACGCTTCTCTCTTGTCTCGGCATGGAGTGCCTGCTCCTTCACCGTCGCCTCAACAGTCAATAACGCCGCTTGCAAGGACGTGATGGTCTTCTCGCTCTTCACGACTAAAGCCTCCCGGCGGGCGATCCTTTTGTCGGCACGGCTCACATTGGTGAGGGCCTTGATCAGTCTGCGTCTCAGCGCGGCACCCACCGTCACCTGATGTGCAGATGACACATCAAACTGTTCGATTAAGGCCTTATGGTCCAGCTCATCCAAATCCTGTGCGAGGACGGGCGGAGTGATGTGTTCAATGAATTCCGAGCACTCTGATTCGGCTTCCAGCCGTGTCAAGCTTGATAGGTTCCAAGCTAGACGCAAGCTCTCCTCTGGCCCCTCGCGGCACGGTTCCTTGGCATGGGTGGGGGAAGGAGGATTGTTAGTAACCGCGGGGGATGGATTTCTCCCCACCTCTTCTCCTTGAGTTGCGACCGCCGGATTTACCCTGTGATTAAAACAACAAGACAAATTTTTTAGTCTACATATATCATGCGAGGATACAAATCATCGTCGGGATGGGTACTTACGAGGTGCCAGTAGCAGGATCTGGGCCGGTAGGGGCTACGGCGCTCACTGGAGCGACACGAAGAACTGGCCCTTCCATGGTCGGGGTAGGGTCGGCCTGACCAGACATGGTGTTGCCATCCCCTTGATATTGAGGATGGTCTTGTCGCAACTTCTTGGGAGGAGCATTCTCAACCCCGGCATCCTCCCCAATCTTTTTTGCCACACGCCTGGTTGTCTTCCTCTTTTTTGAAGTACGTGTGGAGGATCCGGAAGCTTGCGTAGTGTCTTCATTCAGGTCGCGCTCCTCCTCCTGGTTAATAGTGCCTCCCTCCAGCAATGGGTCGTCACCATCTTCGTTATGAAAATCCAATGGGGATTTTTCGATAACAGGTTCCTCCTCGTCCGACCTGGGTTCGGTTGTCTCCTCTAATGGAATAGTACGGTCGGCCAAAGCTTCCAGCAAAGGGAGCTCATTCGGCTTCAACGGCCGGAATCCTTCCCTCACCTTCATGGGGTTGCCTTGGCGAATCAATCCGTGAAGGTTCATCTCTGCAAATGATTGAAGAAGTATGTGGGTTAGTAACATTTTAAATATACGCGACAGATTGGATATACAAGGTATATATAACCTACCCTCGCCCTGCTCCGTTAAGAAGCACGGATACAAGTCATCCCTCCCAAAGTAACGACGGCTTATTCCTACCAAACACAGAAAGTTCTCCGGCAACCCTCTATGAAATTCCGTGCGATGGGTATCTAGTATTTTCAGGTCCCGGCTACTATAATCTTTAGGCTTGGGCGGATAATCTCTTGGGGCTTTGGTTTTAAGTACAAAGGGGGTGGGGAATACCTTCTCATCTACAAAGAAGTAATGGTCGTACCAATTCTTCAGGGAGTCAAGGGGTTTCCTATATGTCATCGGGGCATTGCCGGGACGTTTCTTGAACGACAACCACCCGTTCACCAACTGGGGAAAGTAGAAAGCCCTAAAAAGGTTAACGGTGGGGGTTACCCTACAGGTGTGGCATGTAATCTCAAACTGGTTGATTTTACACGCCCCAATACAGTGGAGCTGGGTGATATGAAAGTCATAGTACAGGAGAAGATCTACTAAGAACTTCGATAGCGGAATACGGTAGTTGGCTGAGTCAAATAGGCGTGTGTATATGCCTATTTTCCCCGCCGGTGCGTCCGTAATAGCTTCACCATCACCCAGAGAGGTGGGGTGTACGCTTTCAGGCACATAGTACTTCGACAGGAAGTCGAGGTATTTCTCTCCCGACATCACATTCAGGACGTCCGTGATGAGGGGGTTATCCTTAACCATAATTTATGAAAAGGTTTTTAAGGGCGTGGTGATCTAACCTGCGGTGATGGATGTCCGTGGAAAAGAAGGCAAAAGTTGTGAAGGAAAAGCTTGAAGATTGACAATGGCGGAGGAATGAATGAGTTGTGTGTGTAACATACACGCATGCTCACCCTTATATAGGGTGGCCTCGGTTTCCGAGGTGCCATGGATTCTTGACACGTGTCAGTCACATTCCTATCCAATGGATAGGATTTCTGACATTTCTGTAACGTCAGTAGGGGACCCACGGGTCATTTCTTAAACAGTTTCGTGTGGCTCGATGCTGGTCAGTAATCATGCACTTTTTGCAGATATACGACTGGATTGTTGCATATCATTAATGCGACTGGATTCTTGTCGGGTTATGCGGCTCTTACGTAAGACCATATTAAATGTTGCATTTAATTTGTCTCGGCCATTGCGCGCGGCTGCGGTAGTATTCATTAAGGGATATTCATACGACCGGTTGCCACGTGCGGCCGGAACAAAATTTCCATTATCATTTCCTAGGCCTTTCTTGGTATGACCGGAGGGCAGCTTGATAGTCTAGAGGTTACGCCTACGGCTGTAACAACTAGACTGGGGGGACATGATGACGTATAGTCCCCAAACCGGGTCATGAGCCCGGCCCACGGGTACTACCCGTATCCGGCCCATCACAGATGAGTGGATAAATATCACTCAGGCTTATGGGCTTGAGTGAACAGTGCTCGCACATGTGTGCGGCCCACGGCCCAAGGCGGCCGACATAAGATTAGACAGAATAATATTCTGTCTAGGCATATCTTAATCCTAATACGAAGAGATATTCATTGCCAGAATTAGAAGATAACAATCATTCTAATTCTGGTGCTTATCTCTTCCTTGGGGCCGAAGGGTCAGTGAAAGCCCACTGGGGTTTCACTGCCTATAAAAGGAACCCCCAAGGGTTCCACAAAGGTATAACAACTCTCTCTAAACTCACATATAACCCTAAATCGATTACTTACTCTCACGCCGGAGTCTAATCGTGGGAAACCTTCCCACGGTAAGCTTAACGCGTATTGTTTAGTGTGCAGGATCCCAACCAGACGATTCACTTGGTGCAGGAGCCGGTACCCAGCCAACCCGAATTAAGCCTAATTCGGGTCTAGCAAGGATCAACCAACTTTTGCATCAACAGATGCAACTACATTGCTCAAGTGAATCATTCTTTACGACTCAATGCAAAAAAGAGAATGGAAACCCATATGATAATCGATGACCATGGTCGTCACTACAAGGAGACCATGACCGACCATGGTCGACTAGTCGGTCGATTCAATTAGTCTCCATGGTCGGTCATGGTCTCCTTCTATTGACGACCATGGTCGTCGGTTGTCAGATATGTTAAATGGTCACAGGCACGACCAAGGTCAGGGCATTATTTATGTGTGTTAGTT
This sequence comes from Glebionis coronaria, assembly GCA_025667525.1. NCBI lineage: Eukaryota > Viridiplantae > Streptophyta > Magnoliopsida > Asterales > Asteraceae > Glebionis > Glebionis coronaria. Next base: position 574,966,727 of record CM046879.1, on the reverse strand, counting down.
ATGCTAAAATATATTCTTGCTATGTGTGTTTTTCTAATGTAGCTCGTCTTGTAGTTGTAAAAATTCGTTTGGAAGTCACCGAAGAAAAGATGCTAATGTGAGAAAGATCGACCATGATCACCATGCAACCCAACCTCACATAATTAAGATAAGGCCAACATGAACAAAAACTCATTGCAAATATTCAACTAAACAGATGAATTGAAATTCACAAACCAATTCCTAGAATATCTTATTTTTAATCATATACCGATTGTGATTATATAAGTCATACTAAACGAGCCCTGAGAGTTACAAGAAAAAGAACGAACATAATTCTTATGTTGTAACAACATTAGAAGATTACGAAAACTTTTTTACATCGTTCTTTCCTACTGATGTAGATTGTGTAAAATCTATTGATGGAGATGTGTACGTTTTTTACTTTTTAAGAGACTGATATAAACCTAAAATTTGGCAAAACACAAAAAGTACATTTAAAGTTCTTGGTTTCAAAGCCTTAAAGCAATGGAATAAAACTTTACTAGTTAATCACTTATGGAATATTATATCCGAAAAGGAATCCATACGAGTGAAAGGGATTAATGTGGTAAAACTTAAACATAAGATTGTTTGATGTTGATATAGACTCTAAAGATAGTTGGGGATGGAAATGTATTCTGAAACTTAGGAGTACGGTGAAGGAGCATATTAGATACAAGGTGGATAATGGACAGACTATTAATGTGTGGCATGATAAGTGGAGCAATGGTAACACACCTGATATTATGATTAACAAAAAACATATATTTTATGCTAGTTTTCATTATCATGACTGCATCGCTAATTTGGTAGATGGAAATGAATGAAAATAGACTCAAGATTGGTTGACTAAATATCCAGAATTATGTAGTGTCAATGCTCATGTTCTTAATTGTGATGATAAAGCTTTATGGATTGATAATAGTGTCAAATAAAAGAAATTCTCTACTAGCAATGTTTGTAGGGGTATGAGAGGTATATGTAGTAAGGTCAGATGGAAGGATTTAGTTTGGCATACTTACTGCACTCCCAAATACAACTTTACACTTTGGCTTGCGGTCAAGAAAAAACTGAATACTCAAGATAGGATGATGAGGTGGTATCAAAATAAAGTCTTTGAATGTAGCCTTTGTAACAAAGAAATCCACTCTCATGATCATTTGTTCTTAAAATGTGTTTATGCTAAGAAGATTTGGGAGAAAATCAGTGGAATGGCTAATACTAAAGTAAAGGAAAGTAATTGGGAGAAAACAGTTGAAGCCATGAGTTTAGTGAAAGATAAAGGAGCATTTAAAGTATCATTAAAAGAATTAGTTGTGCTATTAGTGTTTACTATATTTGACAAGAAAGAAATAAAAGGCTTTTCAATAACTACAAAAGAAGTTTGGAAGAAATCATTGAATAAATTTATGAGGATATTAGAGCTGTGCTGATTGCTATTGATGTTAAGGAATCTGCAAGAGTTAATGAAGCGAGTTAATGAAGTTGAAAATATTTGGAAGATCAAGTTCAATAAAAAGACAGTGCTCAATAGTTGAATGTCTCATGACCTTAAGGGTTATTTTGGTAATTTAATTAAGTAGAATTATGATTAAAGTTGGCTCATGATTTACTTTCTCTCTAAATCATGAGTGAATATACAAGCTATGCAGTGATTAGTACTTATACCTTAGAGTTAGCTTGGTGTGACTGTACTTAATGAGCCCTTCAATGTTCTGTAGTTTGGCCTGGTGAAGGAACTTAGAAACTGTTTGGGTTTATTGAGACGTCTATTTCAGGCCAATGTACCATAACGTAGGCTAATCACCTGTGAAGGGTAAAATAGCCTGCGTGGACAATGCATTTTGAGGATAATAGGAAGTGTATGAAAGTTGAACCTTCTTGGTTCCCTCAATGCATTGTCAAAGGAGTTCAGGTTGGATTCATACGAAGGTGTGTGTTTCCTACGTAGTGATGCCTTGCCCTCTGTGTTAATAGACTTATTTTGCGAGGATGTAAGCTGTTAAATAAGTTTAAAAGTATAAGGTGGGCAAATGTAGCTATGCAGGTATAGCCATTCATCTGGTGTGAATGGGGCTATACCTTTTTTGATGATGCCTCCTCTGTTACAATATTAGGCCATTGGGATGTGGGTTGAATGGTTTAATGATGGGTAGAGGTATGAAATATAGTTAAAAAGGTGTGGTATTTGGTGCATTATGGTGAATTGTGGTAACTAGATTGATGTGGTGTTGTAAGTGATTGTTTGGATTAGGTATTAGACAACTAGTGTCTTGTATTGAAAAAGAACATTGTCATCCAAGATCTATGTATCTAGCTGATATATTTTGTGTAAAATCCGCATGCTTTTACCATGAATAGTACCCTTAAGGTCGTACGTACTAGATTAAAACTTTCCTTTTATAGCATGTTTACGTTCACGTATAAGAATTTTAAGTATTACGTACGTGTTAGAACACGATAAGTATTTATTACGCATGAACACACGATAATTATTTAAATAATAATTATAATCCCGAACATGCGATCATGAAATCATGAACGTAAATTAATCACGAGCTAATATTAATTACGTATATATATTTATTACGAACACGAATAAATATATTAAGTCACGATCAATAATTAATTAGAACACATAAAACACGAACACGATAAAACATGAACACCCATTAAAATATTTAGACTCGGAAAAGGTACGGGTTACCCCATGTGGGGCCCCCTACCCGCAGCTACACCAAGAAGGAATGGGCCAAGCCCATTTTTATTTTTTTACTAAAACAAGGATTTAGAAAAATCTTGGTCATTTTTCACAAAACAGGAAAAATAACAAAACCTTAAAAGTTTTTTTCTCCTTTCTTCTTGCTCCTTTTGGCGCCGGATATACAACACAAAAAGGGGGTGTTCGGTTGATTTTTGATCTTGAATATTGTGCAAGCATTCGTGTGTGTTCATCCTTGATTGATCCACGCATTCGGTATAACCTTTTTAACCCTTTTCTTTTATGTTTTGATTTAATAAATCACATAAAATCATGATGTTTTTTAAAACTAATTAAAAACATTTATTTAAAAAAACATGTTAAGGATCATGGGTAAATCAAACAAGGGTTTTTAGGGGTGTTTGTTCTAGCCGACGCCTAACCAAGACCAGGGGGGTCTCGGCTTGGCTTATGAACCACCACCGAGACCTCATGGTCTCGGTATGGTGGTGTGGGTCCCACGACAGCAGCAAACAAAGGGAACCCCGACATTGGTTCGGGGTATGATGTTGATTACGGGTCCGGTTCATGGTTTCTAGTCACGATCCGGTTCATTGATTATGTTAAGGTTTATGATTTTAATAGTTATGTGTTAGAAATTAAATTAATAAAACTTGACATGATTAATTTAATTAACATGACTTAGGTTATAAATTTAATTATTAGATCGACCATGATCACCATGCAACCGAACCTCACATAATTAAGATAAGGCCAACATGAACAAAAACTCATTGCAAATATTCAACTAAACAGATGAATTAAAATTCACAAACCAATTCCTAGAATATCTTATTTTTAATCATATACCTATTGTGATTATATAAGTCATACTAAACGGGCCCTGAGAGTTACAAGCAAAAGAACGAACATAATTCTTATGTTGTAGCCACATTAGAAGATAACGAAAACTTTTTTGCATCGTTCGTCCATACTGATGTATATTGTGTAAAATCTATTGATGGAGATGTGTACGTTTTTCACTTTTTAAGAGACTGATATAAACCTAAAATTTGGCAAACCACAAAAAGTACATTTAAAGTTCTTGGTTTCAAAGCCTTAAAGCAATGGAATAAAACTTTACTAGTTAAGCACTTATGGAATACTATATCCGGAAAGGAATCCATACGAGTGAAATGGATTAATGTGGTAAAACATAAACATAAGATTGTTTGGGATGTTGATATAGACTCTAAAGATAGCTTGGGATGGAAATGTATTCTGAATCTTAGGAGTATGTGTGAGACCCCCAAAATCAGGCAAGGAAACAATTAGGCAGCAAGGGGGTTCCACGTCATGGTACAAGAAACAATGAAATACTGTTGACACAAAGATAACGTAATAAAAATATACATTACATCATAAAAAGACCAGAGTTATTAAACAAAAGGTCCCAGAGATTTATATGCGGAAAAATTTATTATTTCATCATAATTTATAACATATAGTTACAAAAATACAGAATAATCTTCTGCCGGTTTTTAGATAAAACCAAAGTTCAATAGTCACAGAAATCTCCAAGCTGCGATAACATCCTGCGGGCTCCCATCCAAGCAAAGCTAAGTAATAATACCTGAGATTAAACATGTAAAATCGTCAACATAAAGTTGAGTGATATTCATAGGTTTAGCAGTAAAGGTGGGGAACACAAGCATTCATTCGTAAACAAGAAATAGAGGAAATGGTTATGTACATTAACCATAGTTTGAAACATTATTATTGCTATTTAGTTCATGAACCGAAACTTAACATCAATGTAAGTTCCTCTAGTGAGTATTCAGCCTAAATACTCAAGTATAAACAAATGAAATGCGTCATGGTTAAATAACCGCAACATGGGACGGGGATTGTCAGTCCCGATGGATCCACCCACAACATTCACGCTTAGCAACATAAATAAATTAACGGTTCATGATCAAGAGAGGAAACTTAAGGCTATAGACTAAAAGCAATAATAATAATGAAAACTGTTGGAAATCATCAAGTTCTGGAAAGCATACAGTTTATTTTAAATGGATGTGTTCCACCATGTAAAATCTCACCTCGCGTTTTGTAACAAAGTATATAAGAAAAGGGGCTATGAACTCACCTTAGTACAAGTGTGACGGTTATGAGAACCGGGCTGTAGATGGATTACTGTAGTACTCCAAGGGCATTCGTAACCTACAAAAGTGATCACGACCCTTAAGTACGTGTTTTATATGCTTATAAAACAATTATACGGAAATAATTCGATAAAAAATGTATTACGGGTAAAAACTTGCACCGACACCTAAGTCAAAGTGAACTAAGAATAAACAAAGCTTACAACATGTATAAATTATGTATTATACATGTTCTAAGTGTTAGACCAAGTAACCAATACGGTTTGCACACAAAACGCCTCAAGTTTACATAACAAAAGACGTAAAAGTCAAAACGTTCCCGTAAGGCTGTCTTGGGAAGAGTGTCTCTTCCAAACCAAAAATCCAATGGATATGGGATATAAACCCCTGGAACAAGCTTGGAATCTAGTTTCCAAAATTACCAACCATTCGATCTAAGAGTTTACAGAACTTTCTAAAAGTCCAAAACACTAACAGCCCTACCATAAGCACTTAGTGGTCAAACTACACTAGTCAAACTTGTAAACAAAAAACCCGTTAACCTATTAGGTTTAAGGTACTTATATTTCCACCATTGGAAAGGCTCATGAATATACTAACGACTGAGACCGACCACGAGTCAAGAGCTATTACCGTTTATCGGGAAAGTTGCGATCTTTGAAAGGTTACAAAATCAGAATTTGGTTTTCAAACTCGGGTTTACTGTTTTAGTCATAAAAATCATTTGGTGATAGCTATTGATTAGACTGTATTTATACATAGTCTCATCGTCCAAATTGGGCTTAAAACGCTTAAAATATCATCAAAATACCCAAAAATGTGCTTGTATTTGTTCATTGTGTATTTCAGGTACGGATATCGTGAATTCACCAAAAGATCACAAGATTCAAGCAAAAACGAACACAGGAAACGAAGCCGCACAAAGAATCGGACCCGAATGATGAATTTCCAAAAAATACCCTTGAAGAATTGAAGATGTACAAGATTGGTCCTCCATGTTTGAAGAATTGTCATTTTATACCCCGCATCTATCATTATTTGCAATAGGGTCCCTAAAGTTGAACATTTTACAAAATAAACCCTTGAAGAATCATCAAAGTGCATATATGGTCCTTATTTGAAGTTTGCAAGAACACTTGGCCAAATTTGACAACATGGGCAAAGATTTAACAAAGAAAAAGGAGTGTTATGCTGTTGAACTTAATATGACACAAATTTGGAAGATTGGGGGGCATTTTTGCCAAAGTTATAACCCAAATCCACAAAACAACCCATTAACCCACCCCACTAACCCTGTTATCACTTTAAACGAAGTTTAATATTACTCTTTATTCCCTGTTAACACAATCTGTTCATCATCAACATCCCCATAAACCCTAATATCTGAAAAACCATAAACCAAAGGGTTTTCTATAATTTAGTGCCTAGGATTATAATTAATCCCTATGACTAACCAAACCCATGTGTAACATTCATCCCAGTCAGCACAAACAGCCAAGAGTTCCAAGCTGTCATATCACGTGAATGAAGAAGAGGACAAGAATCTTTGACTAGATGGACGATTTGGATCGAATTACTTGGGAACCACTTCAAATCCAACAGCTTTGAATCATCCAAGTACATAGTGTCGACACCCAACATATCATCTCAACCATATATTTCAAAGAAGATGGTTCTGGAAGAAAAATCAAGGGCTCGGATCAAGAAAGAGATTGAAGATGTTGTCATTTTAGGGTTTAATTTTCTACTCACATTATATATAGAATAGCTTTTTCATTTTTTAGTTTTGTTCCAATTTTTATGAAAATTTTGTAAGAGACGAATTTTTATAATAAATTGAGTTCCACCTTAAAAAAAAAAAAAAAAAAAACATTCAGCAACTTTTTCTTTGTTGTCCGAGAACGCTGCAGATTTTTTATTTTTTAGTGTTGTCCGATATCGGACAACACTGATGTTGGACAAACCTGTTGTCTGGTAGGATCTTGGACAACACTAAAGTACTCCACCTTGGGGTACTTTGGGGTACTTTCGTTTTTAGCCACTTTTTAAGTTTTTTTTTTAACTTTTTCATTTTTCCTTTGTTAATTTAGTTAAAATATAATTTTTAGAAAAATAAATTTTATATTTATCATTGTTTTATTATTTTTTAGCATTATTTTAATTAAAAAATGTTTTTAGGCTTTAAAAATTAGAAAAATAGCTTTACAAATTTAGGAAAAATACTTTTTAGTCTTTAAATAATATAAGTGAGTTATTAGTTCAATAAAATAATATTTTGGGCTTTTTCTTAATTATATTTAATTTTAGGGCTTTAATTAGCATTTAAAATTAAATATTTAATTAATAAAAGGTTTTAAAAATTATTTATTGGATTTTTATCCTTATTTATATTATTTTAGACTAGGTTTAATATTTTAATTAATTTTTAGGTAAAATTTTTCGTTTGGTCGCGTTTTTACGTTCGTACGTTTAAGCGTTTTCGACCGTTTTTAGCGTAACCCGTCTCCGTTTTTCTTTCTTTCTTTCTTTCCAAAAACGTAATCACTCGATTAAATAACGTCTATAATATTTATCGGCTAAACACCATACCTCCTCGAGAACGAACTCGATTATTCGTCTTTACGTTTTTCCTAAAACGTATCGATTAATACTTACCACGACTTTTGTGTTGCTTTGTTTTTTTTTCTAAAATAAAGTATATACAAAAATACCGCATCAAAAATGGCGCCGCTGCCGGGGAGGTGTGTTTAGCCATATTTATTTATCGTGTTTGTTTGAGTGTTTACGTTTTTATCGTAAATACTTCTTTTTATTTTTAAATACTATTAGCCATACAAATACATCGTGTTAAATAGAACTCTATTAACACAAAATCGTTTTCTCGTTTTTATTGTGCATAATATATTGTATTTACGTAGAACAATTAACACACAATAATTATCCAAATACACGAGAAATCGCACCTCAATAGTTGAGCGTTCCGGTCACTATTGTTGTATCGAATTCAAACGAAATCAAAGGCAAAATAGATAAATACTCTTAATTGGTTTAATCTCGATAAATACAAACTATAAGGTGGATATAAGGCGGTTGTATTTCACGACCTAAGGAAAAAAGGCTCTTAAGTGCTTCGGGCCGCCTCGCTTTCTCCGCTCGCTTGTGCGTATTTTGAAAGTGACGATTAATTAGGTGTTTGCCACATCAAGTATTAGTAATCTATTTTTGTGAGTTTTAATTATTGAACCTCGAAACGTTTTGGCGTTCCGCCAACGTTTCAAAGTCGACGAGGGTTTTTAATTCACGTAATTACCTTCATTCTTCTTGGATTCATTAATCGAGACCTTTGATTAGTGGATAGTTTTTGTAGATTAATTTCTACGTAATACACCAAAATTCCAAAAAAAAAATTAAAAAAAAACCAAAAACACAAAAAGATTCTTCGATTTTTTCCTCTATTTTCATAATTCTCTTTCTTCACCCTCTATATCGTTTAATTCTCGTAACACCATTCTCGTTGCATCATGTCGAATGATAGTGGATATTATTCGTGTCCATATTGTGGAGGCCCGCCCGATGGTGCCAATTGTTTTAACTGTAAGGTTATTGGAGGTCGAGAGGGTTATGTCTATAACTCCGCTCCACGTGATCATGGTGATAATTTTCAATCTTACGACCAAGATCACCCATCGTCTTCGTTCTACTCGTCATATGATTCGTCTTTTAATTGTGATCAAAATCAAAATGATGAAATGAATCAAAACGCCTTTTGTGACTATGTGAGACGTAATAATGCAAACTTAACGATGATTCAAGAACAAGTTGCGAATCTTAAGGAACATCACGAAAAACAATTGGAAACTCAAAAGGAATTTTACTTAAAGGAAATGGCCTCCATGAGAACCGAGTTGGAAAACGAATATGATGCCGCTTCTAAAGAACAAGAACGTTTATTTGACCTACTTGACGAGAGATGGGATAAAATTGTTGATAAAGTTGTGGAGGCTTACACTAATAAGCAAAATGAACTTCTCTCAACGATTGAGACCTTAGAGAAAAAAGTAGCTTCATACGAGTCGAGTTCTTCATCGAACGTCACCAATCCTAATCTCAAAGGAAAGGTTCAAGCCTTATCGACTCCTAAGACTCATACGCCTCGTATTGATCCCAATCTCTCGAATTTTAGAGTCGTGCAACCTTCGTCGTCTTGCAAAAACGCTGAGGAAACAAAAACGTCATCCAACGAAGTTTTGAAAAATGTTTTTGAAAATAAACCAAAGGAAAAACTCGTAGGATACTTGGGATTATTAAATCTTGTACCTTCTAAACCTAATTTTTCTAATGAGGATGAAATTATTGAGGATTTTCTAAATCAATATACGCTTAATTTTGACGAAGAAATTCCATTAAATGATTTTAAAAAAGAAAAATGTGAAAAGGTTTTAAAGGAAATCGTTAAACCCTCGTTTTTACAAGATGAGCGAAAACTAATTCCGAAGGGACGTGTTAGTAATTTTGCTAAAATGTTCGAGAACCCACGTTCCATCCCTTCGAAGGACAAAGTTGAAACCGTCAAGGCAAAATCGTCACGAGACGAGCCTTTTACTCCTAATCCCACACCGAGTGAGATTTTGGATTTATCATGTGAGAAGTCCGCCGATGGCCTTGCTCACATCGATACGTTTTTTGATATCGAGGTCGAAACGACAAAGGCAAAATCTTCAATCGAAGAGCCTTCTTTTCCTAGTTTCACGACGGTTGAAGCTAACGACTCGATTATCGACGACTTGATTTCCCAACCTGTAACACCCCATTTTGGAAATGGAATCTTACGCATAATCATGGCGTGTCATCAAAGCATACAAGGATAAATGTCTAAGCATTATTTGACCATTAAAGGGAAATACCGGAATCAAACATCGGTAACCCCAAAGTAGAGCTCATCACACACAAACATAAATACTGTAAAAGGAAAGGACGAAACAATGTCCATTGCAAGCTGTATTAAAGTAAAGGAAATGCATAAAGTAAAGAAAGACAGTAAAGCTTCCAGTCCATATGCACGTACGTTTGAGATCTACGAGCGTCCCTGAGTACCTGCCGTTTTGGGAACATGAAAAGGAAAACGGCTGAGCGAGACGCTCAGTGCACGGATGTACAAAATAGCATGAAATAGGATAAGCATGTAACATATAACAGCGTGTTGGAAATACGTTTTACGTATTAAGAAGGATCGGTCACTCTAACAATAGTCCATGTTATAGCTCGTAGTTTAGTTAATCTTCTTTACTTATCAAACAAGTCCAAGCCTAGCCTACAACATGTGTAGGCCGGCCCAAAAGTGTAAGCCCAAGCCCATTACAAGGCTTGGGTATATAAACCCTCTCCTTTGATGGAGAGGGGTGTGGTTTCATTATTTTTCACATAGTAAACATTACTTTCTCTCTCTAGCTTTGTGTGAAATCCACCATCTCTCTATCTCTTTCTCTCTCTAGATACATAAGCAAGATTTACAATCCTACAAATGGTATCAAGAGCCATGGGATGATTGTATTGTTCATGTGTTTGTGTTCTTGATTCATACGCCATTTTTGATCCATTTTCACACGTCCAAAATTTTTTTTGTGTTTTTGATGGTTTTTTCTTGATACAAATCTTCTACATAGTTGTGGTAGGGATTTGGTATAGTTACTTTGGCTAAAAACACAAAATTTTTGGGTGTTTTGATCATTTTTTGGCTTAAAATCACGAATTGGTTGAGTTTTGTCCGAGAAAAGTGGAAAATATTCCGATCTGGTCAAATCGGAAAAGGGGTTACTTATTCAGATCGGCATTCCGATTGGCATTCAAGGCATTCCGATTGGTTAGTATTCAGATTGGGCATTCCGATTGGCATTCAGATCGGCATTCCGATTGGTTGATATTCAGATTGGGCATTCCGATTGGCATTCAGATCGGCATTCCGATTGGTTGGTATTCAGATTGGGCATTCCGATTGGCATTCAGATCGGCATTCCGATTGGTTGGTATTCAGATTTGGTACATTCCGATTGGTATTCAGATTGGGTATTCCGATCACTCATTCCGATTGGTATTCAGATTAGGTTCATTCCGATCAAGGTATTCCGATTTGGGAGATTCCGACTGATATTCCGATCACTATTCCGATAACAAAATTATTCCTTAAAAAATTTCGAACAAACTTGCAGTTTGTGGGATCGTGTGTAATTTTGACTTGGAATTTTTGGTTTATTGAGAACATATTTTAGGGGATTTTAACATTGTTTCTCGACTTCAACTCACAACAACAAACACATTTACTTTCTTTCATTGATCGATCAACGTTTGTAAATCTTAACTTATTGAAATGGAGTACACATCTCTTACGGATAAGTCCATCCTCTCGGGTACGGATAATCGTCCACCAATGTTGGTGAAGACTATGTATGAGGAATGGGCTTCCCGAATGGAACTTTATATGTTGAACAAGGAGAATGGACATCTAATTTGGGCATCGGTGCTCAATGGACCATTAGATTATGGTACAGTGACGGAAGGTACGACTACTCGTCCTCGCACAACGGGTGAGTTGACTGGAGATATGAAGATTCAAGATAAATGTGATAAGTATGCTACAAACATCATTCTCCAAGCCCTTCCTCCAGATGTCTACAAACTCGTCAGCAAACATAAGGTTGCCAAAGAGTTATGGGATAGAATTCGGGTTCTAATGCAAGGCACCTCGTTAACTAAACAAGAACGAGAGTGTAAGCTTTATGATACTTTTGATAAGTTTGCCTATGTGCCAGGGGAGACTCTCAATGATTACTATCTGAGATTTACCCTATTGTTGAATGAGCTCAATATCTATGGCATGACAATTCCTACCTTTCAATTGAACACCAAGTATTTGAACACTCTTCCTTCAGAATGGAAAAAATACGTGACGGATGTTAAATTGGCTAAGGACTTGCATAACACCAATGTGGATCAACTTCAAGCCTTTCTTCAACAACACGAATGCCATGTGATCGAGGCTCGGTTGTCTACACCTCAAGTTCATGATCCACTTGCAATGTATGCTTCTCAACAAAACATGGCTTATACTTATCAGCAACCATCATACTTGCAGCAGACACCACCACACAACTATCAGCAACCATCTTATCCACCACTAGTGATGCCACAGCAAGCATTTCAACAAGGTGTTCATCAACAATCTTTTCCACAGCAACCACCATATCAGACATCACCATCACAAGCCAACACTTCTCCATTGGGCTATACTCCTCAGCAAGGATATTTTCCAATTGAAGCACAACCAGCACAAGCTTTCTACTCTAATGAACTTCCACCAATCGAAGCACCGGTCTTTACACCAAATGATACGCCAGCTGATGTTCTAAACCATCTCACAGCCTACTTGTCAAAACTTGTTGCAACTAGAGGATTTCCACCAACTAACAATCAGCTCCGCACCTCCTCAAATCCTCGACAACAAGCCACTGTTCAAGATGGTCAAGTGATGGTGCAACCTATTCAGGGAAGGCAAAATTCATATGGACCTCCTACACGGACTGGGAACAATCAAGCTGTGAATTCTCAAGCTAATGGAAATGGAAGTCCTAGTGGTCCTAAAAAGGTTGTGACTTGCTATAATTGCCGAGGACAAGGTCATATGGCTAGGGAATGCACTCAGCCGAAAAGGAGGAGGGATGATGCATGGTTTCGTGAGAAGATGTATTTGGTTGATGCTCAGTCTAAGGGGAAGATTTTGGATTCAGAGGAGTTAGCATTTCTTGCAGACCCAGGGGCAGCAGATACTGAAGGCATTGCAGTCGTCTCCACTTCTAATGCAGCTTATCAAGCGGACGATCTTGATGCATACGATTCGGATTGTGATGACATTCACTCTGCCCAAGCTGCTCTCGTTGCTAATCTCTCTCACTACGGTTCTGATGTCATTAGTGAGGTACCAACTACATCTAATAATATTGATGATAACCAACATCAAGTTGGGCATGAAAATGACAACCTCGAACAGCATTCGGGGACTAGTAACTCAAATGATGTGGTACCCAATCCAACACATTTGAGTGAACCTCAACCAAATGCTACGACGGGTATGGAATCTTATGCTCAACATGATTTGGTCATGGTGCCTAAACATATTATTGATCAAATGCATATGGCCCTCAGACAATCCGTAGATACGAATTCCACCCTAACTGCTGAGCTTGCGTTGCATAAAGAAAAGGTCAAAACTTTTGAAATGGTCCCTCAAGAAGAGAAAATAACATGTTCTGAATTTGACCAATTTCGTTTTGAAAAGATTGAACACTTGAAAGAAATAGAATCATTAAAAGCTAATCTTTCCAATGAATTAAAAGAAAAGGAGTCGGTTGTCAATGATTTTCAGAAACTTAAAATGGATTTCGAAACTCTCGAGTCTAAAAAGGTTGAATCGGAAATTAATGCTACCAAACTTCTTAAATTCAAAGAACAACAACTTTTAAAACAATACGCTTCCACAGAAAAGGTTCATCTTTTAACTAAATCATTTAAAGAATTCGAACTTAAGCGTCTTCAAGATTTACCACCTAATCCTGGTTATGCAAAACAAGCTCAGGAATATATTCCCGGTCTTTATGATATGACCATAATTGGCAAATCGAAAGAAGCACCTTTTGTTCGTAGTACTGAGGAGACACAATCACTTGCGGATGAAACTCATTCTAAAGTGCTTTCAAAATTCCATACAATTGATTATGATCAACATAACAAAGATCAATTTTCGAAAAAGACACGCATTCGTTTACAAAAGGAATTAGCAGAATTAACAGTTCTTGTGCCCCAATGTTTGTCAAATGAAAACCTTCCTAGTACGTCTCCTACACTCGTCAAAAAGGATTTAACGAAGTTAATTCCACCGGTAAGTAAGGCGTCCGTTAACTTAAATACGGTTCACCAACACTTTGCCGATTTTGACAAGGTCATTTTGGAACGTACGACGGCCACGGCCATAACGGAAGGTGAATGGAACTTTGAGCACACTAGAGCTGCATTTCGAGATGAAATTGTTCCGTTTGTAAAGAATGTTAAAGCTTGTCTTCGTAATATTGATCAAGATTTGTTTTTGGAAATAGAAGAAGTTAGACGTGTTTTCAATGAAATGGAAGATGCTTATGAAAACAGTTTACTTGAAATAGAACGGGTTTCACGCCATAATGATCTGCTTCTGAATCAAGTGATGTCTCATGATATAGTTTCTGTCTGTGTGAATACAAGTGTTGATAATGATTCTATTGTGCATAATGTTGAATCTGTGGATAATGTGGTAGATAGTACTTGTCACGAATCTGACGCTGAATTTTTAAAGCTTCAAGATTCATATTCTTCGCTTTCAAAACGTTTTGATGAGATTCAAACACATTGTATTTCGCTTGAATGCAAGCAACAATTTATTCAAGAAATCTTTGAAACGTCATTCGAAGGTGTTAATATCGATGATGCAAATTTTGAAAAGAATTTTCGATTGAATTTACAATCAAAACAGCGTCAGCCAAGTGACAAAGTTGTTAACTCTTTGCCGATAGAAATAGAGAAATCTAAGGAGCTTAACTGTGTGAACGTACTTGAGGCCGCTGAGAATTTTAGACTTGATCTAGATAATCGAGTTTCCAAGATTTTGTCCAAAGTTGATAAATTAAAACAGAAAAATACACGACTCTTCGATTCAGTACAGCCCGCATGTGTTGATACCACTGCAAAGAATCAATCATTGATTGAACAATTGAATCGAAAGTCGGTGGAAATATCTGATTTGAGGGAACAAATTTGTGATAAAAATCTGGTCTTGGCTGAGTTAAAGGAAACACTTCGTACTCTAAAAGGTAAGAATGTTGTGGATAACGCAGCCACTATCTCAGCACCGTCCTCTAGTGCCATCAAAAGGAACCTTATAGCCGTCACACCACTGAACAAGGGCCCTAAGACTAAACCATCTCAAACTTTGGTCACTAAAGATAAGGCGGAATCAAAACCAGCTTCTAATATTCCCGTGTTGCCTTCTACAGGAGTAAGCACCACTACTAAGGCTCAAAGATCTAAGCTTAAGCGAAACAAGAAGAATGATAGGATCTTGCCCCCATCTAGTAGTCAAGTGAAGAAGAAAGTAGAAGCCCATCCTAGGAATGTTATTTCTGTTTTGAATAAAAAGAATCATGTAGCTAAACCTAAAGGCTCTGCGGTTGTGCAGCGTTCTAAGCCTAGTGTGAATTCTAATTTGAAATGTTGGAATTGCAATGAATGTATGTTTTCTAGTCGTCATGATTCTTGCCTTATTGACCATGTGAATGAGATGTATGCCCGAAAAAATGGATTAGAATGGAAACCGACTGGGAAGGTGTTAACCCAAGTTGGCTGGATGTGGCGTCCCACTGGTAGAACTTTCACTATAATAGGAAATATGTGCCCTTTGACTAGGATCACTCCCACTACAGCGAAGAAAGCATGCCCTTTAACTAGGAGTACCAAGGCTACCAAAACACAAGCGTGTCCTTTAACTAGGAACACCAACACTACTGTAGGAACAAAGTGCCCTTTAAATAGGTCTACTCCCACTGTAGTGCCCGCGAATAATCCAAAACCTAAGAAAGTTGGAACAGTAAAACCTGTAAATGCTAAAACTCACATTAGAAAATGCAGGAAATCTAAGGATAACAAAAATGTTAGCAATTCTGATAATAACATATCTGTATCTGCTAACACTCCGGAACCAATAGTTTCCAATGCATTGTCTACTGTTGTGATTGAAAACAGGTGGTCCAAATTATTCTCTGGTATTTGGACTCTGGTTGCTCCAAGCATATGACCGGAGATCGCTCTCAGCTCAGAAATTTCGTCAGCAAGTTTCTTGGTACGGTTCGATTTGGTAATGATCATATTGCAAAGATAATGGGTTATGGTGAATATCATATTGGGAATGTTATAATTTCAAGAGTGTATTACGTGGAAGGTCTTGGTCACAACTTATTTTCTGTGGGACAATTTTGTGATGCAAACCTAGAAGTTGCTTTTCGAGAGCATACCTGCTTCATTCGTAATTTGGAAGGGGTTGATTTATTGAAAGGTACTCGAGGGAATAATTTGTATACTTTGTCTCTACAAGACATGATGGCCGCTTCTCCCGTATGTCTTCTCTCCAAAGCATCGAAGACTAAGTCTTGGTTATGGCATCGACGGTTATCTCATCTTAACTTTGACGCTATTAATCACTTGGCAAAAACGAACTTGTTCGTGGTCTTCCTAAACTTTCATTTCACAAGGATCATTTGTGTTCCGCGTGTACAATGGGGAAAAGCACTAAGAAATCTTACAAACCCAAGACAGAAGACACCAACCAGGAGAAACTTTATCTTTTGCATATGGATCTTTGTGGGCCAATGCGTGTTGAAAGTCTTAGTGGCAAAAAGTACATCCTCGTCATTGTCGATGATTACTCTCGGTTTACATGGGTGAAATTTCTTAAAGCAAAGAATGAGGCACCTAAATTCATCATCGGATTTCTCAAGATGATTCAAGTGCGTCTCAACACTACTGTCCGACGCATTCGTACAGATAATGGAACCGAATTTGTGAATCAAATCTTGCGTGATTATTATGAAGAAGTTGGCATCTCTCATGAAACATCCGTTGCACGCACTCCACAACAAAACGGTGTCGTTGAAAGGCGAAATCGCACACTTATGGAAGCTGCTCGAACGATGTTAATTTACGCAAAGGCTCCATTGTTTTTATGGGCAGAAGCAGTATCAACAGCAGTGTACACCCAAAACCGGTCACTAATTCGTAAACGCCATGGTAAAACACCTTATGAGCTTCTCCATGGAAAAGTACCAGATTTATCATATCTTCATGTATTTGGTTCTCTTTGCTATCCAAATAATGATGGTGACAATTTGGGAAAACTTCAACCAAAGGCTGATATTGGTATTTTCATTGGTTACGCACCCACAAAGAAGGCATACCGAATCTACAACCGTAACTCTCGCAAGATCCTCGAAACTATGAATGTTGATTTTGATGAGCTGACAGCAATGGCTTCTGAGCAAAGCAGCTCTGAACCCGCACTTCATGAAATGGGACCCAGTAATATTAGTTCTGGTCTTGTCCCAAACAACCCTACTTTATCATCATTTACACCACCTACTAGGAAGGAATGGGATACGTTGTTTCAACCGTTCTTTGATGAATTCTTTACTCCTCCAACTATTGTTGCTCCAGAACCTGAGGTAATAGCTCCGGTAACCGAAGTTGTCGCTCCAGCAACCGAAGCACAATCAGATACATCTGCACCTACAATGGGTCAAGATATACCTTCAACGAGTAATTCTCAACCAACACATGTTTCAACTACCCATGTCATGCCTATTGATGATGAAGAGGATGATGATGATCACGATTTGGAATTCGCTCAAATGCGTGAACTTCCATTCTTTGGTGTATCTATTCCCGACCCTAATCAAGCCGGGTCGTCCACCTCAGAGGAAGGTCCTTCTACAGTTTACTCCAATCCACGGATTCGTGAACATGACAGCAAGTGGACAAAGGATCATCCTATAGATTCTATTATTGGTGACCCTAATCGTCCAGTATCCACACGAAGTCAGTTACAAGAAAGTGCACTGTTTTGTCACTTTGATGCTTTTCTCACTGAAGTTGAACCTAAGACATGGCAACAAACTTTTACTCAATCCTGTTGGATAGAAGCTATGCAAGAAGAACTTAACGAATTCATACGTCTTGATGTTTGGGAACTTGTCCCATGCCCGGATCAAGTGCAGTTACTCACTTTGAAATGGGTTTACAAGGTGAAACTCGATGAGTTAGGCGGAATATTGAAGAACAAAGCTCGTCTAGTAGCTCGTGGATACAAGCAATTATTGGGCATCGACTTTATGGAATCCTTTGCACCTGTTGCCCGTTTGGAAGCTATTAGACTATTCCTCGCTTATGCAGCCCATATGAATATGGTCGTCTATCAGATGGATGTGAAGACGGCATTTCTTAATGGTGAACTCAAGGAAGAGGTCTATGTTCAACAACCGGATGGTTTTGTGAATCCTAATTATCCTAATCATGTGTACAAGCTTAAGAAGGCTCTCTATGGGTTGAAGCAAGCTCCTCGCGCATGGTATGATCTTTTGTCACAATTCCTCATTACGCAAGGCTTCGCTAAAGGCAAGGTGGATCCCACGCTGTTCATTCAGAAACGAGGTAAAGATATGATTATGGTACAAATATATGTTGATGATATTATATTTGCAGCCTCGACCCAAACCTTATCGGATGAGTTTGGGACACTCATGTCTTCCAAGTTTAAGATGTCAATGATGGGCAAGGTATCATTCTTCTTAGGTCTTCAGATATCTCAGAGTCCCAGAGGCATCTTTATCAATCAATCCAAGTATGCCCTTGAATCGCTTAAGAAGTACAAGATGGAATCTTGCGACCCCGTGGATACTCCAATGGTGGAACGAACTAAGTTTGATGCAGATCCACATGGAGTTGCCGTTGATCCGACGCTTTATCGTGGAATGATCGGTACTCTTCTGTATATCACAGCTAGTCGACCTGATCTTCAGTTTGCTATATGTATGTGTGCCAGGTATCAAACTAGGCCTACTGAATTACACTTAGCTACTGTTAAAAGGATCTTTCGATATCTTAAAGGAACCATTAATCGGGGACTTTGGTATTCGAAGGACTCTTCTATTGCACTAATGGCATATGCAGATGCGGATCACGCGGGTTGTCAAGATACCAGGCGTAGCACGAGTGGAACTTTGCAACTACTAGGAGATCGTCTAATCAGTTGGGCATCGAAAAGGCAGAAAAGCGCTGCAATTTCAAGTACGGAAGCAGAATACATAGCTATGTCCGGTTGCTGTGCTCAAATTCTTTGGATGAGATCGCAATTAACCGACTATGGTCTAGGTTTCAACAAGATTCCGATGTACTGTGACAACAAGAGTGCAATTGCCTTATGCTGCAACAATGTTCAATTCTCCCGGTCAAAGCATATTGACATTCGCTACCACTTCATCAAGGAGCAAGTGGAAAATGGAGTAATCGAGCTTTACTTTGTCCGATCTGAGTATCAATTGGCGGATATTTTCACGAAGGCTTTAGATCGCGCTCGAATTGAATTTTTGGCCGACAAGCTAGGAATGAGAACCTTCTCGCCTGAGACTCTAAAGGAACTAGCAGATGAAGCGAAAGAATAGTCTTGGTAAAACTATTCTCCGTATCCTTGGTGATCATCTGTATATATTGTTTATATTTTTATCCACAAAAGCAAAATACAAAAATATAAAACCATATAAAAAACCATAAAAATTGAAAAATCTAGAAAAATCCAAAAATATTTTTACAATATTTTTTTTCTAAGGCATGTCTTTTGGTACGATAATATTTACGGCCTTAGAAATGTTGATTAATATCGACACGGTGCCATAAATAGAGTTCGTACAAAAGTTGTAAATATTTCATAAAACATGCCTAAATGGCTTGTAGTTATTTCTGACTGCAACCCGGTTTTCATATTAAAGTCAAGTATTTCTTATGAAAGCTTTGGCTCACAACGGGAATTAATTTTCTCGGGCAAGGTTTACTTTAAAACCTTGTAAGGGATCAAGTTTACTTTATAACTTGGTCTAACACAAATCTATGTACGTTTCAGTGCATTTATTTGTTAAAACAAGAGAAGTCTTGTTTTTATGAAGCTATCATCTCTACAACCATAGCAATCTACAATTGGTATCTACATACTCGACGATGCGACTACTCAACCGACGACTACAGCTCTTTCAATAGAACACGGGTCAACAATTGAGGGGGAGCAATTGTCAAGCATTCAGAATCTTCGATGCCGAACGTGTCAAGTTCACAAGTTGGTGTCAAGACAACAATACCAATCGTACATGTGGTGTCAAGAGATGACTTCAGACGTGACGAGGCGACCAACATATGCTGCCAAGAACCATTTGATTTTATCATATGATGTTCTCATCTATCAGGTCCAACCTTGTCAATTCTTTTCTAATATGGTGAATAAGTGATAATGTTACAAATCGGTATCATATCTCATACATTTGATACCATGAAGATAAAAAGGACTCGCATTTTTCTTCCCAAAACCTTTGTTAAAACTTCATTAAATCAATTGATATTAAAAACATCGATTGGGTTAATATTTTTAATATGGGGGAGAAAATGTGATTTAATATGGGATATTATCACAAATGGTTTGACTTAATGTGCTGGCTCATTCCGACATGTGCGAAATGTTTTCGAATATCGGGGCATATGTTAAGGGGGAGCAAAATGGATTTGCATATCAAAATGGATTTTCATGGTGACATATACTTACCCAAAACCTATTTATTTCACGACGATGAAGATTGTGGTGACATAAGGATGGTAGGATAGGTGAAGTCCTATGATTCTTCTAGAACCGGAGGAATCTTCCCAAGGACATTCCATAGCTAGAAATAGTAGTCCTTAGGAAAGGTGGAGAAAGAATGTGAACGTAGCTGAATGCCGACCAAGTACTTAAGTTAGCACTGGAACAATCACAACAAGGTGCTAGTTATGACGTATTGGTAAGCATTGAAGGGGTTGAAGAATGAAAAAGAATTGTAAAGATAAAGGGTGTAAAGAAAGAAGCCCTCCTTACAACTTTAGGCAGAAACCGGGTCAACACATATGCTATTGAGATCATTTTAATGAATCTTGATATTGAAGACAGACATCATGGACCCAGTGATGCAATGCACAACCCATCCCAGCTAACTCAGATATCTCTCAAAAGGTATTTGTTTTAATCACACGGAGACAACACGTTATCTATCGATTTATTCACTCCGAATAAATTGGTATTGAAATGGTGGCACTCCTCTCCAGCCTCCGATCACTAAAATCCAAAGTGCACGATCGAGTCTAGAGCCATTTGAGATCATCAAATATCTCACTAGGACACACTTTCATATTTCCTTGCTTCTTCACACACTGTGAAAAGTAAGAAAGATTTTAAGAGTCCTACGCAAAATCTTCATGATCTTGCCTGAACATCCGAGTAATACGAAAGTATTTACAATGAAGATGGAAATCCTTCTTGAGCGAATATCAAAAAGCTCATGGTAGGTGACTTGTGCGATTCTTTATGAATCAAACTTGTGATAACTGGAAAGCAACAGCTGTTTAATTCTTAACTGAATTTAAACACGTTCCAGGCCTCTACGCAAAATCTCAGTGATCTTGCCAGAACACTCAGAGTGATACCTTAGTGTTCACAGTGATGAGTGGAAATCCTTCTAGTGTTAACCTCAAACAGCACTTGGTAGGTAACTTGCAAGATTCTATATGAATCAAGCTCGTGACAACTGGAAAGCAACGATGGTGCGGTTCTTAATTGAATTTCACTTGTTCCAGGAACATGAATTGACGGCTTCAAATCATGCGGATATCTTTATCCAAATGATTCACTCTTTATGTTCGCGGTCAGCTTTGGACGGTCGAATAAAGAGAATGGGTTTACCCGCGAAATCCTGTCAGGAAGTTACTTAATTGAAACTATCCGTCACGGGTACGATATCTAATATCGTCCAACGGTCTTCACCGACCGGAGGTAAAATGCTACCGATTTAGAATGAAATGTTCAAAGCCATTTCGTTCGTGTCTACTTATGTTGCGGCATTTGAAGACGGTGGCGTTGCGGGATCCAAGAAGAAGTCGTCCCCGCATGCTTATACTTTATGCACTTAATATCTCATCTAATTCAAGAAAGCCTAAAAGTTAAGTCTTCCGCTGTTTCAAACTCTGAAGCTTTCAAGAATTACGAAGGTATAAGTATGTGGGACGTGAGGTCACGAAGAGGCGAAGATCACAAGTGATGGATGCACGAGATCAAGGCAAGAGATTGATGATCTAAGATTGATATCAAAGATCACATCAGCATGTTCACCAGAAAAGAAAAAGAAAAAGAAAGACGAAGACTACGAGCTCAAGACAAGCATAGTATGCTAGGTTTATTTAATTATTGTAACTCGGGTAACGCCCTTGTTTGGAGTGACCTCCCTTAGGGGGAGATTGTTGGAAATACGTTTTACGTATTAAGAAGGATCGGTCACTCTAACAATAGTCCATGTTATAGCTCGTAGTTTAGTTAATCTTCTTTACTTATCAAACAAGTCCAAGCCTAGCCTACAACATGTGTAGGCCGGCCCAAAAGTGTAAGCCCAAGCCCATTACAAGGCTTGGGTATATAAACCCTCTCCTTTGATGGAGAGGGGTGTGGTTTCATTATTTTTCACATAGTAAACATTACTTTCTCTCTCTAGCTTTGTGTGAAATCCACCATCTCTCTATCTCTTTCTCTCTCTAGATACATAAGCAAGATTTACAATCCTACACAGCGGAAGACTAAGTTCTGAGTAAACTGGTTAAGTATTAAGAAAACTGGTTTTATAGTTTGAAAAGCCTTATGTTTATCTTATGAAAACTGTTTTAACATAAATATACCATAGCCCATATAGGTCATGAAAAGGTCACGTGCATGAATACTTGGAGGGGTGACCTCATCATGTTGATTAGAGGGGATGCCTCTAATTAATATACTGGTCTGGGTAGGAGGGATCAACTCCTTGTGAAGGATGCAAGGCACACACCACATTCACCATGAAATACTGAATAAAACATGTAACTAGGATGCACCCATACGCCCCACATGATATAATAATATGGCCAAAACTAAAAGGGACGCCACGAGCAATCACTCCGCCGTGGGGAAGTCATAACATTGGTGCCTCCAATGTTATGGTTATGGTACCTCCATAACTAGGTGAAACTGGTCATGCTTGTATATGGCTATAGATTATGCTAATTAAACATAAGCAGTTCAAAACAATAAAACAAATGCTGGGGAAAAACAGTTGGCTGCATACGGGGAAATCCTAATAAGGAAAGAATGTCCATACTGAAAGGACGGGAATCCGTACCTCAAGTCCAGTGAATGAACGGAAGAAAGACTCCTACTTCTGGATCACTAACGCTACATGAATACACACGTGTATAAGTATCGAATTACTGATTACGTACTGGGTTTTATGTCTCATCTTAGCTTACTTTGTATGTTTTAGGTCATGGTTTACTGTTTAAAGCCTTAAACTGTGTTTATCTTGTATTCTGATTAATCTGATTAAGTATTACTGGTATTTCATGTATTATTATACTTACTGTGTAATAATAAGTAACTTTCCAAAAATAGCAGGTTTCCAAAAATAGAAAGTTTCAAAAAATAGAAAGTTTCCAAAAATAGAAAGTTTCCAAAAATAGAAAGTTACCAAAAATAGAAAGTTTCCAAAAATAGAAAGTTTCCAAAAATAGAAAGTTTCCAAAAATAGAAAGTTTCCAAAAATAGAAAGTTTCCTAAAATAGAATTTACTGCTTAAAATAGATTAGTTTCTAAAAATAGAAAGTTTCCAAAAATAGATCAGCTGCCTTAATTAAATAAGTTTCCATATATAGAAGGTTTCCATGATTAGATTAGCTGCCTAAAATAGATAGATTTCCATATATAGAAGGTTTCCATTAATAGATTAGTTGCCTTATTTAACTAAGTTTCTATAAATAGAAGTTTCCATAATTAGAATTAAGCTGGTTACATAAGCTAACATATAAGTCTAAGTGTTTATAAGCTTATTTCTTAAGTCATATGATATAGTGTATAGTTTAATTATTATTTCATGTATTTAATTAAACTATAGGTTAAGCATTTTAATTAAAGTATAACATGTTTTAATTAAAATGGAATAAATTACTTAGGTTAAAATGTGTATTATTATGTATTAATAACATAACCTAAGTCATGTCTAAATTACTTAATTATAGGCATGTTTTAAATAATTAATTAATTATAACTTATAACATAAAATACTTAGGTTAAATTAATATCATGCTAAATTAATAATTAAAATAACCTAAGTCATGGTTTAATTAATATCTCATGTTTATTAATTAATTTATATCCTAAGTTCATAATTCATAAAATTAACATGTAGCATAAATCATGATTTAACCAACGAACCATGAATCGGGCATGAACTCGACATTGTACCCCGAGCCAACTCGGGGTACTTGTGTCCCCTTGCTGCCGTGGGTCCCACATGCACCAACCAAGACCAAAATGGTCTTGGTGGTGGCGGCAAAAAGCAAACCGAACCCCCCTCGGGTTGGTTATACTAGGCGGCCAAAAAAACAAACCCCCTCTTATAACAACCTTTGATTTTAATTTACCCCAAAACATGTTAGATCAATGTTTAATTATCATGTTTTAATAAGAATATTAATAACATGTTCATGAAAATAACCAAAGATTTAAAAGAATTAAAAAGAAAGGTTTAGAATGATATACCAATACGTAGCTTGAAAGAGGATGAACAAACACGGTTTATAGCAATGATTTTTGTGATCAAGATCAATCAACAACCACCTTTGGTGGTCTTAGGGGTGGCGACACAAAGAGAGACCAAGGAGGAGGAGAGAAAACTTTTTAGGTTAAATGCTTATTTCCTTGAAATGTGAAAAATGAAAAGAATTTTACCATAACCCCCCCTTTCATGTAAAAAGTCAATGGGCTAAGCCCACCTTGGTTGGTGTGCCGTGGGTATGGGGCCCCACATGGGGTACCCGTACCTTTTTCTCGTGTCCCGATGTTTTGTGTTCGTTCGTGGTTAAACGTGTTCGTGTTTAAAGTGTTTCTGTTTATTTTATCATGTAGTTTATCGTATTATTTACACTCGTAATTAAGTACTTACGTAATTATTTTAGTTCGTGTTTTAAAATGGTGATCATGATTTAATTATGTTCACGTGAAATATCTATTAACTGTTTATCATGAGTTTGTACGTAATCGATACTTATCATGTCATACACGTATGCACTTGCTTGATTATTAGCACATGAATGTGATCAATACTAAATAGGGTAAGTTTTAATCTAGGACGTACGATCTTAAGGGCACTATTCATGGTAAAAGCATGCGGGTTTTACAATTCTTCCCCCCTAAAAAGAATAATTCGTCCCCGAATTATAGATAAAGTAAACTGGAAAGAAGTAACATACCCGAACTCAAAATATGAAGTGAGGGTAAGAAGCCCGGATAGACTCCTCTGTTTCCCAAGTGGCTTCCCGCTCGGTATGGTCCCTCCAAAGAATTTTGACGAATGGAATCGTCTTCCTTCTCATGACTCGTTCTTGCCTGTCGAGAACTCGTTCGGGTTCCTCTATAAAAGTGAGATCTTCACGTATCTGTTCCAGTGGATACTGAACCATGTGAAGGGGATGATACTTGTACCCTCTGAGTAAGGACACATGGAACACGTTATGCACGTGCGAAAGCTGAGGAGGTAACGCCAATCGGTAAGATACTTCACCGATTCGTTCAATGATATCAAATGGTCCGATGAAACGAGGACTGAGTTTCCCTTTGATCCCGAAGCGTTTAACACCACGTGCCGGCGAAACCTTGAGGAAGACGTGGTCTCCCACATTAAAATGTATGTCCCTACGATGCTTATCGGCGTAACTCTTCTGACGTGACCGTGCTTCCTGCAGCTTTTGCTTAGCTACTTCGATCTTCTCATTGGTCATTTCTATAATTTCTGGTCCTTCGAGTGTTCGCTCTCCCACTTGATCCCAGCAGATTGGAGCGCGACACTTCCTGCCATACAACATTTCGAAAGGAGCACATTTGATACTTGCGTGCCAGCTGTTGTTGTATGCAAACTCGACCAAACAGATGTAATCGTCCCAATCACCTGTCCATTCCAACGCACACGACCTTAACATATCTTCCAATGTCTGAATTGTTCGCTCCGACTGTCCGTCCGTTTGAGGATGAAAGGCCGTACTCAGCTTAAGTTGTGTACCCGAAGCTTTTTGCAGACCTTTCCAGAATCGCGACGTGAAACGAGGATCTCTGTCTGAGACGATGCTTGAGGGAGTACCGTGGAGTCTCATGATCTCCCTTCTGTAAGTATCTGCGAGTTTACTTACCGGATCTTCCTTGCGTATCGGTAAGAAATGAGCTAATTTGGTGAGTCGATCAACAATGACCCAAATAGCATCGTGCTTCTTCTTGGTAGGCGGAAGACCGGTTACAAAATCCATGGTGATTTTGTCCCACTTCCACTCTGGAATATCCAACGGTTGAAGGAGACCGCCCGATCACTGATGCTCAATCTTAACCTGCTGGCAGGTAAGACATTTGGAGACATAAGTGGCTACATCCTATTTCATACCACTCCACCAAAAGTGCTGTCTGATGTCATGGTACATTTTTGTCGACCCAGGATGTATAGAAAATGGGGAGCTGTGAGCTTCAGCTAACAATGCTTCCCGGAGTTCTTGATTGTCAGGAACACAAAGTCTCGCACCCTGCCAAACGATACCGTCTGCGTCCATTCTGAATTCTGTCTGTTTCTCCAAATTCTGAATTATCGCCCAAATTTCTCCATCATCCTTCTGCTCTTCCTTGATCCTAGACAGTAACTCGGGTTCTACTCTAAGATTCGCCCAGTATCCGTGCTGCCCACGTACCATGATTTCGATGTCTAGCCGCTCCAAGTCTCTTATGTTTTGTTCCTTGATTTCAATGCCGTTGATCATTCCGGACTTTCTGCTGAGTGCATCTGCTACTACATTAGCCTTTCCGGGATGATACTGTAGGTTAATATCATAATCCTTCAACAATTCCAACCATCTCCTTTGTCTCATGTTTAATTCACGTTGAGTGAAGATATACTTCAAGCTCTTGTGATCCGTGAAAATGTCGCATGATTCTCCGTATAAGTAGTGCCTCCATATTTTCAATGCGAACACCATTGCAGCAAGTTCCAGGTCATGCGTAGGGTAGTTTTCTTCATAGGGCTTAAGCTGCCGTGAAGCATACGCGATCACTTTCCCATGTTGCATGAGAACACAGCCCAGTCCCTTCCCCGATGCATCGCTATAGATCTGAAATCCACCTGTATCAGATGGGAGAGTAAGAATAGGTGCGGATACTAACTTCTGCTTTAGGTCTTCGAAGCTCTTCTCTCGTTCTTCCGTCCAGACGAATTTCTCTCCTTTTCGCATCAGTTTGGTGAGAGGTAATGCCAAGCGGGAAAAGTTCTCCACGAATCTGCGATAATATCCAGCTAAGCCTAAGAAACTGCGGACTTCTGTCGCTGACGTTGGTCTTGGCCATTTAGTGATAGCCTCAACCTTCGCTGGGTCCATAGTGATCCCTTCTGCTGATACAATGTGACCTAAGAATGCCACTTTGTTTAACCAGAACTCACACTTGGAGAATTTCGCATACAGTTGCTTCTGACGAAGAATCTGTAGTACCGTACGGAGATGGTCTTCGTGTTCCTCCGTGGACTTTGAGAAAATCAGGATGTCACCGATGAATACAATGACAAACTTATCAAGGAATTCGTGGAAGATTCTGTTCATCAGATCCATGAATACTGCTGGAGCATTAGTCAGACCGAATGGCATGACTACAAACTCATAATGGCCATAGCGGGTACGAAAAGCAGTCTTGGCAATATCCTGCTCTTTAACCCTTAGCTGATGGTAGCCTGACCTTAGCTCGATCTTTGAGAAGTGTTTGGCTCCTTGAAGTTGGTCAAACAGATCATCTATACGTGGCAGTGGATATCTATTGCGGATGGTAATCTTATTAAGTTCACGGTAGTCTATGCAAAGTCGCATGCTGTCGTCCTTCTTCTTAACGAACAAGACCGGTGTGCCCCATGGAGATGCGCTTGGTCTAATGAACCCTCGCTCAAGAAGTTCCTGCAGTTGGTCCTTCAGTTCTTTTAGCTCTATGGGAGCCATACGATACGGAGCCTTAGAGATTGGTTCAGCTCCTGGAACAAGGTCGATGTTGAACTCCACTTCTCGTGCAGGTGGTATGCCTGGAAGTTCAGCTGGGAAGACGTCTTGAAATTCCGAAACTACTGGTTGATCCTGAATCGATGGGGATTCAGCATCCATGTCATGAACCGTAGCTAGATAACCCTCACAGCCATGTGACAGTAATACACGTGCTTGCAAGGTAGATATGACTTGTACAGACCGTCCGGGTATGAACCCGTTATGAATGTACTCTGGTGCATTAATGTCGCCGAAGATCACCCGATATGAGTGGCAGTCTATGGTAGCATGGTGCTTGGATAGCCAGTCCATGCCGAGAATCATATCAAACTCAATCATGTCTAGGGGAAGTGCATCTACTGCACGAATTTTATCGTCAAACTCTAGAGGAAGACTCTTGTATACATGAGTTATTAATACAGAGTCCCTCAAAGGCGTGGAAATGGTAAGCCTATTTTCTAATGGCAAGGGAAATGTCCTGATGTTCTTAGCATATGTAGTGGAAATAACTGAGTGAGTGGCACCCGTATCGAAAAGAACACATGCAGCTTGGCCGTACATATACAAAATTCCAGTAATGGTACCTGTAGATTTGTTTGCCTGATCGCGAGATGCCGTGTAGACACGCCCAGTGGTAGGAGGCGGCTTACTATCAGCATGACCCGAGGTACCCTCCATTTCACCCTTACGGCAATCTCTCATACGATGGTCAGGGAGGCCGCACTTGTAGCACGCGTCGGAATCACGACGACATGGGCCAGGGTGTCTGTGATGGCAAGTATTGCAAAGAGGATGAGTGAATCCTCCAGCAGGAGTCCTTGCTTGCTGAGGGCCTGCTGATGACAAAATGTGTTAAAATAAAGTATATGCACGAGTATAAGACATATGCATCATAAGATGTTCACCAGTGTTAGCTGAACGGTTAGGCTGCGAACCCCTGTGGTTCTGGTCCTTCCCGTTACCGTGGTTCCTGGTAGAGGTTAATATAGTGTCAGCATGAGAGATATAACATGAAATCATAAGAAGATACGTAAATAGTAGGACCTGTTGTTGTTGGAGTGTCCAGCGTTGTTACGGTAATTATCATTACCGCTACGCCTTTCCACAACAGAACGGTCGTTAGTGTGACCGTTTCCTTTGTGCTGATGAGGCTGCTGCTGAGTAGCCGGCTGAGACCGGTCCCCAGTTTTCTGCCTGGAAGATATAGTTTAGGGATGATTATTGAACATATAATGATAGGATGCGGTTTGGTTATCGTTAGAATACGAAATGTTTACCTCTTGTCGGGTCTTTCAGCTTCCCCGAACTCATCTCGTTCCTGCAACATCTCTAGCTTCCTTGTTGCGTCGGCCACTTGTGCTACTGTATTGAACGTAGCACACACTAGATTGTTCGCGACCGAGGTGCGAAGTTCCCACCGAAAGTGGTGTGCCTGGTCCTCAGGAGTACCAGCTGCTGCTCCTAGGAAACCAGCTAAGCGAAGAAAGTGCTGCATGAATTTGTTGCTATTCTCGCCCGCTCTCTGACGTATCCCATGGTACTCTCGCTTGAGCTTGTCCTGCTCTGCCTTGGGAAAGAACTGCTCCATCACTCTCTCCTTGAATTGGGCCCATGTCAAACCAGCGACCCAATCATCACCTCCTTCCGACTGCGTCAAGGCTAGCCACCAGCTGAGTACATCGCCTTCAAACCGGTAGCATGCCAATCTCGCCTTGTAAGCGGGGTCACAGCCCATAGCATTGAAAATCTTCTCGATATGAGTCAACCAGATTTCAGCATCGCTGGGGCTATCAGTCTTTTCAAAAGCTCTAGGACGGAGCTTGTTGAATCTTTCCAGCCACACTGCTAGTGTCACTGGAGGAGGAGGAGGAGGAGGTGCCTGATTCTGCTGCTGCTGATTGTTGGCAGCTTAGACTTCAGCACGGATGTCATTCCTCAGTTGAGGAAGCAAGGCTTGCATGGCAGCCTGAATTGCAGCATTGAGCTGCTCTTGCTCGCGTGTGAGAACCATCTGACAGTATAACATAAAACATATGATTAACAGTTCGAAACATAAAATATAAATTATATATATACATGAAAAAAATTTTATACCAAAAATTTCACGAGAAAAATTTTATGCAAGAAAATTTTTGTATGAATGCATGATGCAGTTTTATGAAAACTTTTGATGCTCGAGAGTGAACGCCTCTGGTCAGTTCACTCAAAACAAAAGACATATCGAGGGGACGCCTATGGGTCGGTCCCAAATTTAAAAGTTTCGATAAAACACATGCGACTAAATAGGGCCAGTCCTGTACCAACCATTACTTAGTCAAAAACCATGTAACAATGACATGTATATGTATGCTTAAAATGATGAGTGCTTGAAAAAAACTGTCAGTTCTAGGAAGACCGTAGTGACTACCCACTAATCACAGGTCATATTTGAGAGCCTACAGGTCAAAGCCTTGGCTCTGATACCATAATTGTAACACCCCATTTTGGAAATGGAATCTTACGCATAATCATGGCGTGTCATCAAAGCATACAAGGATAAATGTCTAAGCATTATTTGACCATAAAAGGGAAATACCGGAATCAAACATCGGTAACCCCAAAGTAGAGCTCATCACACACAAACATAAATACTGTAAAAGGAAAGGACGAAACAATGTCCATTGCAAGCTGTATTAAAGTAAAGGAAATGCATAAAGTAAAGAAAGACAGTAAAGTTTCCAGTCCATATGCACGTACGTTTGAGATCTACGAGCGTCCCTGAGTACCTGCCGTTTTGGGAACATGAAAAGGAAAACGGCTGAGCAAGACGCTCAGTGCACGGATGTACAAAATAGCATGAAATAGGATAAGCATGTAACATATAACAGCGGAAGACTAAGTTCTGAGTAAACTGGTTAAGTATTAAGAAAACTGGTTTTATAGTTTGAAAAGCCTTATGTTTATCTTATGAAAACTGTTTTAACATAAATATACCATAGCCCATATAGGTCATGAAAAGGTCACGTGCATGAATACTTGGAGGGGTGACCTCATCATGCTGATTAGAGGGGATGCCTCTAATTAATATACTGGTCTGGGTAGGAGGGATCAACTCCTTGTGAAGGATGCAAGGCACACACCACATTCACCATGAAATACTGAATAAAACATGTAACTAGGATGCACCCATACGCCCCACATGATATAATAATATGGCCAAAACTAAAAGGGACGCCACGAGCAATCACTCCGCCGTGGGGAAGTCATAACATTGGTGCCTCCAATGTTATGGTTATGGTACCTCCATAACTAGGTGAAACTGGTCATGCTTGTATATGGCTATAGATTATGGTAATTAAACATAAGCAGTTCAAAACAATAAAACAAATGCTGGGGAAAAACAGTTGGCTGCATACGGGGAAATCCTAATAAGGAAAGAATGTCCATACTGAAAGGACGGGAATCCGTACCTCAAGTCCAGTGAATGAACGGAAGAAAGACTCCTACTTCTGGATCACTAACGCTACATGAATACACACGTGTATAAGTATCGAATTACTGATTACGTACTGGGTTTTATGTCTCATCTTAGCTTACTTTGTATGTTTTAGGTCATGGTTTACTGTTTAAAGCCTTAAACTGTGTTTATCTTGTATTCTGATTAATCTGATTAAGTATTACTGGTATTTCATGTATTATTATACTTACTGTGTAATAATAAGTAACTTTCCAAAAATAGCAGGTTTCCAAAAATAGAAAGTTTCCAAAAATAGAAAGTTTCCAAAAATAGAAAGTTTCCAAAAATAGAAAGTTTCCAAAAATAGAAAGTTACCAAAAATAGAAAGTTTCCAAAAATAGAAAGTTTCCAAAAATAGAAAGTTTCCAAAAATAGAAAGTTTCCAAAAATAGAAAGTTTCCTAAAATAGAATTTACTGCTTAAAATAGATTAGTTTCTAAAAATAGAAAGTTTCCAAAAATAGATCAGCTGCCTTAATTAAATAAGTTTCCATATATAGAAGGTTTCCATGATTAGATTAGCTGCCTGAAATAGATAGATTTCCATATATAGAAGGTTTCCATTAATAGATTAGTTGCCTTATTTAATTAAGTTTCTATAAATAGAAGTTTCCATAATTAGAATTAAGCTGGTTACATAAGCTAACATATAAGTCTAAGTGTTTATAAGCTTATTTCTTAAGTCATATGATATAGTGTATAGTTTAATTATTATTTCATGTATTTAATTAAACTATAGGTTAAGCATTTTAATTAAAGTATAACATGTTTTAATTAAAATGGAATAAATTACTTAGGTTAAAATGTGTATTATTATGTATTAATAACATAACCTAAGTCATGTCTAAATTAATTAATTATAGGCGTGTTTTAAATAATTAATTAATTATAACTTATAACATAAAATACTTAGGTTAAATTAATATCATGCTAAATTAATAATTAAAATAACCTAAGTCATGGTTTAATTAATATCTCATGTTTATTAATTAATTTATATCCTAAGTTCATAATTCATAAAATTAACATGTAGCATAAATCATGATTTAACCAACGAACCATGAATCGGGCATGAACTCGACACCGTACCCCGAGCCAACTCGGGGTACTTGTGTCCCCTTGCTGCCGTGGGTCCCACATGCACCAACCAAGACCAAAATGGTCTTGGTGGTGGCGGCAAAAAGCAAACCGAACCCCCCTCAGGTTGGTTATACTAGGCGGCCAAAAAAACAAACCCCCTCTTATAACAACCTTTGATTTTAATTTACCCCAAAACATGTTAGATCAATGTTTAATTATCATGTTTTAATAAGAATATTAATAACATGTTCATGAAAATAACCAAAGATTTAAAAGAATTAAAAAGAAAGGTTTAGAATGATATACCAATACGTAGCTTGAAAGAGGATGAACAAACACGGTTTATAGCAATGATTTTTGTGATCAAGATCAATCAACAACCACCTTTGGTGGTCTTAGGGGTGGCGGCACAAAGAGAGACCAAGGAGGAGGAGAGAAAACTTTTTAGGTTAAATGCTTATTTCCTTGAAATGTGAAAAATGAAATGAATTTTACCATAACCCCCCTTTCATGTAAAAAGTCAATGGGCTAAGCCCACCTTGGTTGGTGTGCCGTGGGTATGGGGCCCCACATGGGGTACCCGTACCTTTTTCTCTTGTCCCGATGTTTCGTGTTCGTTCGTGGTTAAACGTGTTCGTGTTTAAAGTGTTTCTGTTTATTTTATCATGTAGTTTATCGTATTATTTACACTCGTAATTAAGTACTTACGTAATTATTTTAGTTCGTGTTTTAAAATGGTGATCATGATTTAATTATGTTCACGTGAAATATCTATTAACTGTTTATCATGAGTTTGTACGTAATCGATGCTTATCATGTCATACACGTATGCACTTGCTTGATTATTAGCACATGAATGTGATCAATACTAAATAGGGTAAGTTTTAATCTAGGACGTACGATCTTAAGGGCACTATTCATGGTAAAAGCATGCGGGTTTTACACATCCTCTTCAACGAGGAAGAGAAGACGTTTTTGATCCCGACGGTGATTTTTCCGAGATCAAACGTATACTTGATGATCCGCCTTCAATTTTCGAGTTTGATGAGGACCGTTGCGTTAGCCCGGAGGGGGATGCTTTATTAGTCGATTCACATTTTAAAAATTCAAATCCTCCTCCCACCTTCAAGATAAATGTGAAAAATTTAAGTGTGCCTAGAATTGTTTTGGAAACACCAAATATTTTCAATTTAATCAACTCGGGTTTTCGTAACAAAGAGTTAAAAAATGAAAAAGGGAATGAGTTTAAAATTGACTTTAAAGATTTTCCAAAGTTAACTCCGTCATCACCTCGCTTAATTGAGCTTGCTACAAACGCGTCTACTTCTTTTGACGATGTTTTGTGTGGATCTAGTATGGGGGAGGCCCCATTTGTTCCCTCACACTTCTCCACCGAGGACGAGATTTTTGACCCCGGTATCACGTTTAAGATAAAATCTCGGTCTTTTACCGAAGTAGTCACTAGAAATCCTTTCTACACTTACGGTGAGAGTTTACCTCGAGTAACTCGATTTTTATGCCCAACCATTGTCCCACCCTTCTCTTCTTATGCTATTTTCTTGTGTCCCTTTGGGACGATGTTACTTGAAGTCGTGTTGTTTCGTTTATCATCCGAAAACGAAGACACGATCTTTGATCCCGGTATAGAGGTTTTGCCTTTATATACGGTTGCTTTTGGGCCTTGATTACATGTAAGTCCCACCAAAAATGACTGAACCAAGATTATCCCTAAATGATCACATTTATGGGGATTCGAGTCGAGCTTTTGACTCGGTTATCAAAAACAAGGTGCCTCGTGGGGGATTCTCATGCTTATCCTTGTAAATATTATCGCTTTCTTAGTTTAACGTAACGAGGGGACTTGTGCTCTTCCAACCTTTGTTTCGTGGTTGTTTGTGATTGTGATTTATTAGGTTCATCGTCATCATTGAAGCCTCTCGTGTTCGTTTTACGTAGCACTCGAGCTTCGATCGTTGCCTTTGGAGATTCCGATATCCGATGATATCCTTTTATGTTCTAACGTTTATCTTATTAGCATAATTCATAAACGGCTTTTAGGTTATTCGTTTTACCCTTCCCATGCTCGAGATTAAGCATTCGACTTCGTCTCTAGTATGGGGGTGTTTGCACCCCTAGACTCGAAACATTGAGGACAATGTTTAACTTTAGTATGGGGGGGGGGGGGGTGAATAGATACTTGCCTTGCCAAACCTTCACGCTTTCCAAAGTTTATCTTTTTGTTATCGTTTTTTTTTGCAAAATAAGGCTAAAAATGGCAAAATTTTAAATTTTTTCTCATGTTTATAAGTGTTTGAAGACACGAATGTAGGTTTTCCGATGGCGAGAATAAGAGTAATTTTTGACTCGACCGTGCGTGTTGAGCACTTAGCTTTGGTTCCTTAACTACACATTAGGCTAAGTCTCTTAAATGAGGACGAGAAATGATAGGGTTAATTATAAGTTACTATGCTAAACGTAGAGTACTCGTATTCTTTCAAAAAATCATGTGTTCTCGTTATTTGCTTATTCTCCCTTCGCTTGTAAATATTTTTTGCTTAATAAATATTGACTTAGCGGTTTAGTTAGGATTGTTGGGTTTCTAGTCTTTTCTAGTAGCTTCCGTGTAATTAAATTGGGAAGACATTAAGGTATCGCCAGCGTCACGGTTTTGAAGTATTGGCACCCGAATAATCGAAAGCTTCACCCAATAATAAGATTTCAAGTGCTCACCTAAATCTAGCAAACAATTTGAAGCCCCACAAGGCCTAAAATCTATGCAAAATTGAAAGTGAATCAAGCCTTAATCTTCGAAGCTTTAAAGATCCAAAATTCGCTTTAGCGTGAGGATATACGTCTTTGGCTAATAAAACCACCGATGAGGCGGATAATAAAAGGCAAGGCAAGACCAAAGTCATAATAAAAGCTTCATGGCGAAGTTGAATAAAAGATGGAGGTAAACCAAAGATAATAAGGCCCTTCCGTTAGGGGGTGTATAAAAGTCTTGGTAATAAGTCTCATGTTCAAAACCGTTATAAAACTGTGTTTATCGATTCTTCTTGTCAACTTAATTTTTTAACATCGTTGTCTATTAGGAGGGGTTATTGATTTGATGGTCTTAGTTACACCTTTAAGACTCTATTTTTAGACCTAACTCTCTATTATCGCATAAGTCAAACAATGTATCCTCATGAAACATTCAAGACAAAATAAAATATAAGAGATACAACTTAGGAATAATGGGAGGATAAGTACGTGATTAGGGCATATGAGTAGTGTTAGCATTACTAACTTATAATGACAATGATCTCGTTACACGCTTGGCATGGAATTGGAGTGAAAATC
The DNA here is from genome assembly GCA_025667525.1 of Glebionis coronaria. Lineage (NCBI taxonomy): Eukaryota > Viridiplantae > Streptophyta > Magnoliopsida > Asterales > Asteraceae > Glebionis > Glebionis coronaria. Next base: position 574,930,940 of record CM046879.1, on the reverse strand, counting down.
AAGGACGATGAAATTATTTCTAACGAAGCATTCACGTGTTCTTGTTCTATGAACCTAAACGTCCCATTTTGCGATGAAAATCATACATTATGTCTAAAACGCAAGTAGTAGTAGTAGTAGTGTAGCTAGTTTATCATTTCAATAAAGTGAATAAAAATGAATTTTGGAGGTGCTATGATACTTAATTCTAGCATTGCGTGGGGACACGGCAATGGTTTAGTATGGGGGAGTGATGAGACTGTATTTATACATAGTCTCATCGTCCAAATTGGGCTTAAAACGCTTAAAATATCATCAAAATACCCAAAAATGTGCTTGTATTTGTTCATTGTGTATTTCAGGTACGGATATCGTGAATTCACCAAAAGATCACAAGATTCAAGCAAAAACGAACACAGGAAACGAAGCCGCACAAAGAATCGGACCCGAATGATGAATTTCCAAAAAATACCCTTGAAGAATTGAAGATGTACAAGATTGGTCCTCCATGTTTGAAGAATTGTCATTTTATACCCCGCATCTATCATTATTTGCAATGGGGTCCCTAAAGTTGAACATTTTACAAAATAAACCCTTGAAGAATCATCAAAGTGCATATATGGTCCTTATTTGAAGTTTGCAAGAACACTTGGCCAAATTTGACAACATGGGCAAAGATTTAACAAAGAAAAAGGAGTGTTATGCTGTTGAACTTAATATGACACAAATTTGGAAGATTGGGGGGCATTTTTGCCAAAGTTATAACCCAAATCCACAAAACAACCCATTAACCCACCCCACTAACCCTGTTATCACTTTAAACGAAGTTTAATATTACTCTTTATTCCCTGTTAACACAATATGTTCATCGTCAACATCCCCATAAACCCTAATATCTGAAAAACTATAAACCAAAGGGTTTTCTATAATTTAGTGCCCAGGATTATAATTAATCCTATGACTAACCAAACCCATGTGTAACATTCATCCCAGTCAGCACAAACAGCCAAGAGTTCCAAGCTGTCATATCACGTGAATGAAGAAGAGGACAAGAATCTTTGACTAGATGGACGATTTGGATCGAATTACTTGGGAACCACTTCAAATCCAACAGCTTTGAATCATCCAAGTACATAGTGTCGACACCCAACATATCATCTCAACCATATATTTCAAAGAAGATGGTTCTGGAAGAAAAATCAAGGGCTCGGATCAAGAAAGAGATTAAAGATGTTGTCATTTTAGGGTTTAATTTTCTACCACATTATATATAGAATAGCTTTTTCATTTTTTAGTTTTGTTCCAATTTTTATGAAAATTTTGTAAGAGACGAATTTTTATAATAAATTGAGTTCCACCTTAAAAAAAAAAAAAGAAAAAAAAAACATTCAGCAACTTTTTCTTTGTTGTCCGAGAACGCTGCAGATTTTTTATTTTTTAGTGTTGTCCGATATCGGACAACACTGATGTTGGACAAACCTGTTGTCTGGTAGGATCTTGGACAACACTAAAGTACTCCACCTTGGGGTACTTTGGGGTACTTTCGTTTTTAGCCATTTTTTAAGTTTTTTTTTAACTTTTTCATTTTTCCTTTGTTAATTTAGTTAAAATATAATTTTTAGAAAAATAAATTTTATATTTATCATTATTTTATTATTTTTAGCATTATTTTAATTAAAAAAATGTTTTTAGGCTTTAAAAATTAGAAAAATAGCTTTAAAAATTTAGCAAAAATACTTTTTAGTCTTTAAATAATATAAGTGAGTTATTAGTTCAATAAAATAATATTTTGGGCTTTTTCTTAATTATATTTAATTTTAGGGCTTTAATTAGCATTTAAAATTGAATATTTAATTAATAAAAGGTTTTAAAAATTATTTATTGGACTTTTATCCTTATTTATATTATTTTAGACTAGGTTTAATCTTTTAATTAATTTTTAGGTGAAATTTTTCGTTTGGTCGCCTTTTTACGTTCGTACGTTTAAGCGTTTTCGACCGTTTTTAGCGTAACCCGTCTCCGTTTTTCTTTCTTTCTTTCTTTTCAAAAACGTAATCACTCGATTAAATAACGTCTATAATATTTATCGGCTAAACACCATACCTCCTAGAGAACGAACTTGATTATTCGTCTTTACGTTTTTCCTAAAACGTATCGATTAATACTTACCACGACTTTTGTGTTGCTTTGTTTTTTTTTCTAAAATAAAGTATATACAAAAATACCGCATCAGCTATTAACATGAGGTCAGTGGGAGGACTTCACATATGATCCCTACTACTGTATCAAACCTTAAAATGTACAAATGGGGGTCAATAACCTGTAGCCACAAGCTATGCAAACTCGATGTCCCAGAATAGGCCTTCGACCTTAAATAGGTCATAACTTCCTCATCCGGAGGAGTTGAGTGCCTATCCAACTCGCCACTAACATGTAAAAGACCTAAGTAATCCATTTAAGCTATAAACAATGCAGGTAACAATTAAAAATATGGGAGTTTTGGACTGATATACTTGCTGTCCGAAATTTGTCTTTTAAAATCTTAATTTGATCATAACTTCCTCATCCGGAGGAGTTGTGTGCCTATCCAACTCACCACTAATATGTAAATGACCCAAATACCCTATTTATGACATAAAAAGTGCAGGTAATAGTGAAAAATACACGACGTTTGAACAGATCAACATTTGTCCGAATTTTGCTAATATGATTTCTATACCAAACAACTTCTATCCTACTACAATTAACCAAAATCCCCCTCATCACAATAACTAACTAAACTCATAACACTTCACAACACTTAATCATAACCTCTCATCAATCAATTACATGATCTTTTATAATTAATCAATCAAGAAGGTAAAGATGAGGATACTTACAATGATTCACTACTAAAACAATGATCAACCTTAAAATCTTAAATCTTGAAACATGTTGATCGTCCAAATACCTTTGCATGTGTGAATAATTCTTGTGGGTTTACAATGGGAATTGACCAAGGAGTGTTTTGGTGTGATTTAATTGAGTATTTGATCAAGAAAAATGGTGGTGGAGGGAGTTGTATGTGTGTGTTCGTCGGTCTAGAGAGAAAACAAGGAAGAAGATGAATTTTGGTAACAAAAATAAAAGTCTGTGTTTATGTGTGGGTGTTTTTGGTCGACAGTAAAAAAAGAAAGAGGCAGAAATGGGCTTTGGCCCAATGCTAGATTTATTATTATTACTGTTGGAAATACGTTTTTACGTATTTAGGAAGATTCGGTCACTCCGACAATATATTAAGTTGTAGCTCGTAGTCTAGATATCTTTTAATTAACTAAAAAAGGAAAAGCCCGGTCCATGCTTGTATGGCCGGCCCAAATGTAAGCCCAAGCCCATCTTATGGGCTTGGTATATAAACCCTCTCCATTGATGGAGAGGGTGGTGATTTCATTTTGAATAACACATAGTTCTCTTAAACTTTCTCTCTCTAGAAGTGTGAAATCCACCATCTTTCTATCTCTTTCTCTCTCTAAAAACATAAGCAAGATTTACATATCCTACAAATGGTATCAAGAGCCATGGGATGATTGTTTAGTTCTTGTGTTTGTGTTCTTGATTCTCTCGCCATTTTTGATCCATTTTCACACGAACCAATTTTTTTTATTTTTTTATTTTTTGTGTTTTTATGGATTAATCTTGATATACTTCATCTTGTTACTTGTTATAGTGATTTGGTATTGTTATTTGGGTTAAAAACACGAAATTTTTGGTTGTTTGATTCATATTTTGGCTTTGAATCTTGAATTGATTGTGTTACTGTCTTGTCCGAGAAAAGTGGTAAGTTGTATCCTCAGTACGATCTGACTTTGTGTTTGCATAAACCCTGGGGGTTTCTACTTGCGATCCATAGTCACGATCCATTGTTACGATCTAACTGCGATCATAACTTAGATCCTCGCTACGATCCATCAATCTGATTGCCTAGTACGATCCATACTACGATCAAGGTAAGAGTGCTCAGTGCGATAGCTCACTTAGCTCAGAGTACGATCCATCACCACGATTTTAGAGTACGATCACTCGTTGCGATCCATAGTACGATCACTCACTGCGATCACTTGTTGTGATAAGGGAGTGCGATCAGGGTACGATCGTTGGGTACGATCAAGGAGTACGATCACTAGTGCGATCTGAATTCGATCATAGTGAGTGCGATCACAAGTACGATCTGAGTACGATCGTTGGGTACGATCACTAGTACGATCCGAGTGCGATCTGAGTACGATCCAACATTTTTTCAAAAAACGTGTTTTTGAAAATTCGTGTGCAATTTCATCTTGGAATTTTTGGTTTATCGAGAACATAATTTAGGGGATTTTTACATTATTTCTCGGTTTTAACACACTACAACAAACACATTTACTTTCTTTCATTGACCGATCAAGTTTGTAAATCTTAACTTATCGAAATGGAGTACACATCTCTTACGGATAAGTCCATCCTCTCAGGTACGGATAATCGTCCACCAATGTTGGAGAAATCTATGTACGAGGATTGGACTTCCCGAATGGAACTTTATATGTTGAACAAGGAGAACGGACATCTTATTTGGGCATCGGTGCTTAATGGACCATTAGATTATGGTACAGTGACGGAAGGTACAACTACTCGTCCTCGCACAACGGGTGAATTGACTGGAGATATGAAGATTCAAGATAAATGTGATAAGTATGCTACAAACATCATTCTCCAAGCCCTTCCTCCAAATGTCTACAAACTCGTCAGCAAACATAAAGTTGCCAAAGAGTTATGGGATAGAATTCGTGTTCTAATGCAAGGCACCTCGTTAACTAAACAAGAACGAGAGTGTAAGCTTTATGATACTTTTGATAAGTTTGCCTATGTGCCAGGGGAGACTCTCAATGATTACTATCTGAGATTTACCCTATTGTTGAATGAGCTTAATATCTATGGCATGGCAATTCCTACCTTTCAATTGAACACCAAGTATTTGAACACTCTTCCTCCAGAATGGAAAAAATACGTGACGGATGCTAAATTGGCTAAGGACTTGCATAACACCAATGTGGATCAACTTCAAGCCTTTCTTCAACAACACGAATGCCATGTGATCGAGGCTCGGTTGTCTACACCTCAAGTTCATGATCCACTTGCAATGTATGCTTCTCAACAAAACATGGCTTATACTTATCATCAACCATCATACTTGCAGCAGCCACCACCACACAACTATCAGCAACCATCTTATCCATCACTAATGATGCCACAGCAAGCATTTCAACCAAGTGTTCATCAACAATCTTTTCCACAGCAACCACCATATCAGACATCACCATCACAAGCCAACACTTCTCCAATGGGCTATACTCCTCAGCAAGGATATTTTCCAATAGAAGCACAACCAGCACAAGCTTTCTACTCTAATGAACTTCCACCAATCCAAGCACCGGTCTTTACTCCAAATGATACGCCAACTGATGTACTAAACCATCTCACCGCCTACTTGTCAAAACTTGTTGCAACTAGAGGATTTCTACCAACAAACAATCAGCTCCGCACCTCTTCAAATCCTCGACAACAAGCCACTGTTCAAGATGGTCAAGTGACGGTGAAACCTATTCAGGGAAGGCAAAATTCATATGGACCTCCTACAAGGACTGGGAAGAATCAAGCTGTGAATTCTCAAGCTAGTGGAAATGGAAGTCCTATTGGTCCTAAAAAGGTTGTGACTTGCTATAATTGCCGAGGACAAGGTCATATGGCTAGGGAATGCACTCAGCCGAAAAGGAGAAGGGATGATGCATGGTTTCGTGAGAAGATGTATTTGGTTGATGCTCAGTCTAAGGGGAAGATTTTGGATTCAGAGGAGTTAGCATTTCTTGCAGACCCAGGAGCAGCAGATACTGAAGGCATTGCAGTCGTTTCTACCTCTAATGCAGCTTATCAAGCAGATGATCTTGATGCATATGATTCGGATTGTGATGACATTCACTCTGCCCAAGCTGCTCTCGTTGCTAATCTCTCTCACTACGGTTCTGATGTCGTCAGTGAGGTACCAACCACATCTAATAATATTGATGATAACCAACATCAAGTTGGGCATGAAAATGACAACCTCAAACAGCATTCGGGAACTAGTAACTCAAATGATGTGGTACCCAATCCTACACATTTGAGTGAACCTCAACCAAATGCTACGACGGGTATGGAATCTTATGCTCAACATGATTTGGTCATGGTACCTAACCATATTATTGATCAAATGCATATGGCCCTCAGACAATCCGTAGATACCAATTCCACCCTAACTGCTGAGCTTGCGTTGCATAAAGAAAAAGTCAAAACTTTTGAAATGGTCCCTCAAGCAGAGAAAATAACATGTTCTGAATTTGACCAATTTCGTTTTGAAAAGATTGAACACTTGAAAGAAGTAGAATCATTAAAAGCTAATCTTTCTAATGAATTAAAAGCAAAAGAGTCGGTTGTCAATGATTTTCAGAAACTTAAAATGGATTTCGAAACTCTCGAGTCTAAAAAAGTTGAATCAGAAATTAATGCTACCAAACTTCTTAAATTCAAGGAACAACAACTTTTAAAACAATACGCTTCCACAAAAAAAGTTCATCTTTTAACTAAATCATTTAAAGAACTCGAACTTAAACGTCTTCAAGATTTACCACCTAATCCCAGTTATGCAAAACAAGCTCAGGAATATATTCCCGGTCTTTATGATATGACCATAATTGGCAAATCGAAAGAAGCACCTTTTGTTCGTAGTACTGAGGAGACACAGTCACTTGCGGATGAAACTCATTCTAAAATGTTTTCAAAATTCCATACAATTGATTATGATCAACATAACAAAGATCAATTTTCGAAAAAGACACGCATTCGCTTACAAAAGGAATTAGCAGAATTGATAGTTCTTGTGCCCCAAAATTTGTCAAATGAAAACCTTCCTAGTACGTCTCCTACACTTGTCAAAACGGATTTAACACAGTTAATTCCACCGGTAAGCAAGGCGTCCGTTAACTTAAATGCGGTTCACCAACACTTAGCCGATTTTGACAAGGTCATTTTGGAACGTACGACGGCTTCGGCCATAACGGAAGGTGAATGGAATTTTGAGCACACGAGAGCTGCGTTTCGAGACGAAATTGTTCCGTTTGAAAAGAATGTTAAAGCTTGTCTTAGTAATCTTGATCAAGATTTGCTTTTGGAAATAGAAGAAGTTAGACGTGTTTTCAATGAAATGGATGATGCTTATGAAAACAGTTTACTTGAAATAGTACAGGTTTCACGCCAAAATGATCAGCTTCTGAAGCAAGTGATGTCTCATGATATAGTTTCCGTCTGTGTGAATAAAAGTGTTGATGATGATTCTATTGTGCATAATGTTGAATCTGTGGATACTGTGGTAGATAGTACTTGTCACGAATCTGACGCTGAATTTTTAAAGCTTCAAGATTCATATTCTTCACTTTCAAAACATTTTGATGAGATTCAAACACATTGTATTTCGCTTGAATGCAAGCAACAATTTATTCAAGAAATATTTGAAACGTCATTCGAAGGTGTTAATATCGATGATGCAAACTTTGAAAAGAATTTTCAATTAAATTTACAATCAAAACTGTTGGGTCAAAAAGTTGATGTGGCAGAAACTCAAAAATGAAGAAAACGTGAAGTATTTGTCTAGGCGTTGACAAGAGCATTCCAAGCGTTGACAAGAGTTATTTAGGCGTTGATGGAATCAAGCATTGTCACATGCAATTCAAGCATTGACAAAACGTAGACAAAAGAAGCTAATGGAAGCTTCTATTTAGATAAACATGCAAAAGATATTCTGCATAAGTTTATTTAAATAGAAGATTTACTTGTTTATTCATTCTTATCTCTTGTAAACCCTAATCCTTACACTATAAAAGGAACCAAGGGTCATAGGTTTTTAATCATATTATTCATTCACAATGTAAACCTAAAGTGTGTGTCGCACTAGACGTGGGATTCAATGTATACACGTCTAGTGGATGTTTGTTATTAATATAATGAACATCCCAATTTGTTTTAATTCATGTGTTCTTTGTGTCTAAACACCTTGTCATGATCATTGTTCTTTTCCGCTATGTTATCATATGAATGATGATCATCCTAGATATATGGTTCCTAACCATTGAGCCCAACGATCATAGGACTCATCAATTGGTATCAGGGCCTAAGGCTCTTGATATCTAGGTACGACGAGGTGTTCGTGTATGGTGAAGAGAAGAAAAATTCGTATTGAATTTTTCTGGACGTTTTTGTGTGCGCAGCAGTATTCAGAAGGTCATAACTTTTGATCTAACCGTTGGATCGTCACGAAATTTTAGATACGTGTTCTACATATATAGATCTAAACATCCACCGGAGGGATTGTCGAGTTTTATCCCCAGGCAAAAGTTATTAAGCGTCGAAGTTGACAGCAGAGGTGATTTTCAGTTTTCTGCTTTCACATGAAATCATGAACTAGGGTTTCTTCAAACCCTAGATCTACATAAAAAGCAAAATTTTATGATGTTTGTGGCTGTTAGAATGATGTTTGTTGCTGTCAAATATATGATCAAAAAGTAAATTAGGGTTTATCATAAAACCCTAAATTCTTGAAGTAACAAGCAGATTGTGTCTGTTGTGGTTGTCGCTTGCTGCAAAGAAAAAGGATGGAACGTAAAGTACGCATGTATGTTGCGTACAAGGCAAGTGATGTTACAAAGAAACAAAGCAATCAAAGACGTGAGTACGAGGAAGCAAAAGAATTGATGAATGCATTCACACGATTGATAGTAAAGTGTGTTCACACGGTTGCATTCACACAGCCAAAACAAAACCCTAATATTTGATTTCTCTACATGCGTATCCAAGATTGTTCCCGTAGGACTTGTTTCTTATTGGTGGGATGATGTTATGTTCACACGGCCAAGAGCTTTTGATTGGTTATTGATAACATTTGTTACCGTGAGCCTTTAACAAGCTTTGATCCTATACATGGTATTCCACTGAATTACCGAGAGCCCTCAATTCCTATTGGTTGAAGTCTAACGTGTTCACACGGTTATAAGAGTCCCATTGACAAAGTATGCATTCACTCGGTTCTAAATTTCTCATTGGTTGAGATAGTTGTGTGTTCACACAAAGGGTCGTAACAATTGACGAAAGCCTTTCAAATTTGATTGGTTTACATCTATTGTGTTCACACGAAGAATGCAACAATTGGGAATACGCCACTTTTTGATAAGAGATTGAGACGCTGACAGGTTTTCGTATAACGTTGAAAAGTGTGTGGTTCAACGCTGACAGATTTATGAGACGCTGATGATGTCAGCAAATTGAGACGCTGACAAGATTGAAGGTTGGCGCTGACGTTTGTTATTTGGGCGCTGACAGGAAGGATTTCGACGCTGACAGAATAAGTCAACACTGATGGAGTTGACAGTGTCATCCGATATATGCTATTTCAACGCTGATACGTATTGTCAGATATCGGACAATACATCTGACCAAGATATTGGACAGAAGAGATGTTGGATGACACATGGATAGCTGCTGTTTGAGAAAACTGGTACGTTTTAAGCACACAAAAAGGAGAATTATACACACAAAGGTACATGGAATCTCCGTTTTAATTCAGAATATCAAGTTGATATTTATGGCTCGGATATATTTAAATGGATTAATGATTTTAATGCGAGTTGACAACAATTCGTGAGAAAATTTATTGGATTTGATTATGTAATCGGGGTAGCCTTGTAAAAGAGTTATCCGTCTTAATGCTTTTACATATGATATGAAGATTAAGATCCTTTATGAAGAGGTGTTAGCTTAAGGGGAAGAATTCTTATGGTAAGATTGATGATTGAAGAAGATTTGCGTGAGTTTGTGTTCTATCATATCTTCAAACTTTCAGCGGGTTTGAAGATAACTTGTTCATGCTTATATAATTGGTGACAACGGACTTGATAAAAAGATAGCAAAGGTATGGGATTTTTCTTAAGATGCTCTATGCTCATATTTGCTAGAGAACTCTTTTTGTCAAGAGACTACTCACTATAGCCGTGAGTTTTTAAGTCTGCTCATTATAGCCGTGAGTTTTGAAGTCGCATGGATACAACAAGACATGGAACATAAGATTGGGTTATCTACTTCAACATCAAGACTACTTTATTTATTTTTCTTCAGGATCATTACACAGAGCCTACTTTTGGAGAATTTTCAAGATTGCATACATTGTTTACTTCCTTGTTGATGTGACAAAAAGGGGAAGAAAATACGTGCTACACTTAAGGGGAAGCAACTTGAAGATCATGTACAACTTACAAGAGATACACAAAGAGTTTTGCCACTATCAACTAGGGGAAGATTGTTGGGTCAAAAAGTTGATGTGGCAGAAACTCAAAAATGAAGAAAACGTGAAGTATTTGTCTAGGCGTTGACAAGAGCATTCCAAGCGTTGACAAGAGTTATTTAGGCGTTGATGGAATCAAGCATTGTCACATGCAATTCAAGCATTGACAAAACGTAGACAAAAGAAGCTAATGGAAGCTTCTATTTAGATAAACATGCAAAAGATATTCTGCATAAGTTTATTTAAATAGAAGATTTACTTGTTTATTCATTCTTATCTCTTGTAAACCCTAATCCTTACACTATAAAAGGAACCAAGGGTCATAGGTTTTTAATCATATTATTCATTCACAATGTAAACCTAAAGTGTGTGTCGCACTAGACGTGGGATTCAATGTATACACGTCTAGTGGATGTTTGTTATTAATATAATGAACATCCCAATTTGTTTTAATTCATGTGTTCTTTGTGTCTAAACACCTTGTCATGATCATTGTTCTTTTCCGCTATGTTATCATATGAATGATGATCATCCTAGATATATGGTTCCTAACCATTGAGCCCAACGATCATAGGACTCATCAAAAACAACGCCAGCCAAGTAACAAAGTTGCTACATCTTTGCCGATAGAAATAGAGAAATCTAAGGAGCTTAACTGTGTGAACGTACTTGAGGCCACTGAGAATTTTAAACTTGATCTAGATAATCGAGTTTCCAAGATTTTGTCCAAAGTTGATAACTTAAAACAGAAAAATACACGACTCTTCGATTCAGTAAAGCCCGCATGTGTTGATACCACTGCACAGAATCAATCATTGATTGAACAATTGAATCGAAAGTCAGTGGAAATATCTGATTTGAGGGAACAAATTTGTGATAAGAATCTGGTCTTGGCTGAGTTAAAGGAAACACTTCGTACTCTAAAAGGTAAGAATGTTGTGGATAACGCAGCCACTGTTTCAACATCGTCATCTAGTGCAATCAAAAGGAACCTAATAGCCGTCACACCACTTAACAAGGGCCCTAGGACTAAACCATCTCAAACTTTGGTCACTAAAGATAAGGCGGAATCAAAACCAGCTTCTAATATTCCCGTGTTGCCTTCTACAGGAGTAAGCACCACTACTAAGGCTCAAAGATCTAAGCTTAAGAGAAACAAGAAGAATGATAGGATCTTGCCCCCATCTAGTAGTCAAGTGAAGAAGAAAGTAGAAGCCCATCCTAGGAATGTTATTTCTGTTTTGAATAAAAAGAATCATGTAGTTAAACCTAAAGGCTCTGCGGTTGTGCAGCGTTCTAAGCCTACTGTGAATTCTAATTTGAAATGTTGGAATTGCAATGAATGTATGTTTTCTAGTCGTCATGATTCTTGCCTTATTGACCATGTGAATGAGATGTATGCCCGGAAAAATGGATTAGAATGGAAACCGAATGGGAAAGTGTTAACCCAAGTTGGTTGGATGTGGCGCCCCACTGGTAGAACTTTCACTATAGAAGGAAACACGTGCCCTTTAACTAGAATCACTCCCACTACAGCGATGAAAGCGTGCCCTTTAACTAGGAGTACCAAGGCTACAAAAACACAAGCGTGTCCTTTAACTAGGAACACCGACACTACTGTAGGAACCAAGTGCCCTTTAAATAGGTCTACTCCCACTGTAGTGCCCGCGAATAATCCAAAACCTAAGAAAGTTGGAACAGTAAAACCTGTTAGTGCTAAAACTCACATTAGAAAATGCAGGAAATCTAAGGGTCACACAAATGTTAGCAATTCTGATAATCTTATATCTGTATCTGCTAACACTCCGGAACCAATAGTTTCCAATGCATTGTCTACTGTTGTTGTTGAAAACAGGTGGTCCAAATTGTTCTCTGGTATTTGGACTCTGGTTGCTCCAAGCATATGACCGGAGACCGCTCTCAGCTCAGAAATTTCGTCAGCAAGTTTCTTGGTACGGTTCGATTTGGTAATGATCATATTGCAAAGATAATGGGTTATGGTGAATATCATATTGGGAATGTTATTATTTCAAGAGTGTATTATGTGGAAGGTCTCGGTCACAACTTATTTTCTGTGGGACAATTTTGTGATGCAAACCTAGAAGTTGCTTTTCGAGAGCATACCTGCTTCATTCGTAATTTGGAAGGGGTTGATTTATTGAAAGGTACTCGAGGGAATAATTTGTATACTTTGTGTCTACAAGACTTGATGGCCGCTTCTCCCGTATGTCTTCTCTCCAAAGCATCAAAGACTAAGTCATGGTTATGGCATCGACGATTATCTCATCTTAACTTTGACGCTATTAATCACTTGGCGAAAAACGAACTTGTTCATGGTCTTCCTAAACTATCATTTCACAAGGATCATTTGTGTTCCGCGTGTACAATGGGGAAAAGCACTAAGAAATCATACAAACCCAAGACGGAAGACACCAACCAAGAGAAACTTTATCTGTTGCATATGGATCTTTGTGGGCCAATGCGTGTTGAAAGTCTTAGTGGCAAAAAGTACATCCTCGTCATTGTCGATGATTACTCTCGGTTTACATGGGTGAAATTTCTTAAAGCAAAAAATGAGGCACCTAAATTCATCATCGGATTTCTTAAGATGATTCATGTGCGTCTCAACACTACTGTCCGACGCATTCGTACAGATAATGGAACCGAACTTGTGAATCAAATCTTGCGTGATTATTATGAAGAAGTTGGCATATCTCATGAAACATCCGTTGCACGCACTCCACAACAAAACGGTGTCGTTGAAAGGCGAAATCGCACACTTATGGAAGCTGCTCGAACGATGTTAATTTACGCAAAGGCTCCATTGTTTTTATGGGCAGAAGCAGTATCTACAGCAGTGTACACCCAAAACCGGTCACTAATTCGTAAACGCCATGGTAAAACACCTTATGAGCTTCTCCATGGAAAAGTACCAGATTTATCATATCTTCATGTATTTGGTTCTCTTTGCTATCCAAATAATGATGGTGACAATTTGAGAAAACTTCAACCAAAGGCTGATATTGGTATTTTCATTGGTTACGCTCCCGCAAAGAAGGCATACCGAATCTACAACCGTAACTATCGCAAGATCCTCGAAACTATGAATGTTGATTTTGATGAGCTGACAGCAATGGCTTCTGAGCAAAGCAGCTCTGAACCCGCACTTCATGAAATGGGACCCCGTAACATTAGTTATGGTCTTGTCCCAAACAACCCTACTTCATCATCATTTACACCGCCTACTAGGAAGGAATGGAATACGTTGTTTCAACCGTTATTTGATGAATTCTTTACTCTTACAACTATTGTTGCTCCGGAACCTGAGGTAATAGCTCCGGTAACCGAAGTTGTCGCTCCAGCAACCGAAGCACAATCAGATACGTCTACACCTACAATTGGTCAAGATATACCATCAACGAGTAATTCTCAACCAACACCCGAACCAACTACCCATGTCATGCCTATTGATGATGAAGAGGACGATGATGATCACGATTTGGAATGAGAACCTTCTCGCCTGAGACTCTTAAGGAACTGGCAGATGAAGCGAAAGAATAGTGATGGTAAACTATTCTCCGTATCCTTGGTGATCATCTGTATATATTGTTTATATTTTATCCACAAAATCAAAATACAAAAATATAAAACCATATAAAAACCATAAAAATTGAAAAATTCATAAAAATCCAAAAATATTTTTACTTTATTTTTCAACGACATGTCTTTTAGTACGATAATATTTACGGCCTTAGAAATGTCGATTAATATTGACACGACGCCATAAATAGAGTTCGTACAAAAGTTGTAAATATTTCATAAAACATGCCCTTATGGCTTGTAGTTATTTCTGACTGCAACCCGGTTTTCACATTAAAGTCAAGTATTTCTTATGAAAGCTTTGGCTCACAACGAGAATTAATTTTCTCGGGCAAGGTTTACTTTAAAACCTTGCAAGGGATCAAGTTTAGTTTATAACTTGGTCTAACACAAATCTATGTACGTTTCAGTGCATTTATTTGTTAAAATAAGAGAAGTCTTGTTTTTATGAAGCTATCATCTCTACAACCATAGCAATCTACAATTGGTATCTACATACTCGACGATGCGACTACTCAAACGACGATTACAACTCTTCCAATAGAACACAGGTCAACAATTGAGGGGGAGCAATTGTCAAGCATTCAGAATCTTCGATGCCGAACGTGCTTAGTTCACAAGTTGGTGTCAAGACAATAATACCAATCATACATGTGGTGTCAAGAGATGACTTCAGATGTGACGAGGCGACCAACATATGCTGACAAGAACCATTTGATCTTATCATATGATGTTCTATTCAATCAGGTCCAACCTTGTCAATTCTTTTCTAATATGGTGAATATGTGATCATGTTACAAATCGGTATCATATCTCATACATTTGATATCGTGAAGATTAAAACGGACTTGCATTTTTCTTCCCAAAACCTTTGTTAAAACTTCATTAAATCAATTGATATTAAAAACATCGATTGGGTTAATATTTTTAATATGGGGGAGAAAATGTGATTTAATATGGGATATTATCACAAATAGTTTGACTTAATGTGCTGGCTCATCCCGACATATGCGAAATGTTTTCGAATATCGTGGCATATGTTAAGGGGGAGAAAAATGGATTTGCTATATCAAAATGGAATTCATGGTGACATATACTTACCCAAAACCCATTTATCTCACGACGATGAAGATTGTGGTGACATAAGGATGGTAGGATAGGTTAAGTCCTATGATTCTTCCAAAATTGGAGGAATCTTCCCAAGGACATTCCATAGCTAGAAATAGTCGTCCTTAGGAAAGTTGGAGAAAGATTGTGAACGTAGCTGAATGCCGACCAAGTACTTAAGTTAGCACTGGAACAATCACAACAAGGTGCTAGTTATGACGTATTGGTAAGCATTGAAGGGGTTGAAGAATGAAAAAGAATTGTAAAGATAAAGGGTGTAAAGAAAGAAGCCCTCCTTACAACTTTAGGCAGAAACCGGGTCAATACATATGCTATTGAGATCATTTTTAATGATGCTTGATATTGAAGATAAGACATCATGGACCCAGTGATGAAATGCACAACCCATCCCAGCTAACTCAGATATCTCTCAAAAGGTATTTGTTTTAATCACACGGAGACAACACGTTATCTATTGATTTATTCACTCCGAATAAATTGGTATTGAAATGGTGGCACTCCTCTCCAGCCTCCGATCACTAAAATCCCAAAATGCACGATCGAGTCTAGAACCATTTGAGATCATCAAATATCTCATTAGGACACACTTTCATAATTCCTTGCTTCTTCACACACTGTGAAAAGTAAGAAAGATCTTAAAGAGTCCTACGCAAAATCTTCATGATCTTGCCTGAACATCCGAGTAATACGAAAGTACTTACAATGAAGATGGAAATCCTTCTTGAGCGAATATCAAAAAGCTCATGGTAGGTGACTTGTGCGATTCTTTATGAATCAAACTTGTGATAACTGGAAAGCAACAGAGGTTTAATTCTTAACGGAATTTAAACACGTTCCAGGCCTCTACGCAATATCTTAGTGATCTTGCCAGAACACTCAGAGTGATACCTTAGTGTTCACAGTGATGAGTGGAAATCCTTCTAGTGTTAACCTTAAACAGCACTTGGTAGGTAACTTGCAAGATTCTATACGAATCAAGCTCGTGACAACTGGAAAGCAACGATGGTGCGATTCTTAAATGAATCAAACTTGTTCCAGGAATCAGAATTGACGGATTCAATCATGCGGATAATTTTATCCAAATGATTCACTCTTTACGTTCGCAGTCAGCTTTGGACGGTCGAGTAAAGAGAACGGGTTTACCCGCGAAATCTTGTCAAGGAGATTTTTAATTAAATCTACCTGACACAAGTACGATATTTTATATCGTCCAACGGTCTTCACCGACCGGAGGTAAAATGCTACCGAATTAGAATGAAATGTTCAAAGCCATTTCGTTCGTGTCTACTTATGTTGCAGCATTTGAAGACGGTGGCGTTGCGGGATCCAAGAAGAAGTCGTCCCCGCATGCTTATACTTTATGCACTTAATACCTCATCTAATTCAAGAAAGCCTAAAAGTCAAGTCTTCCGCTGTATCGAACTCTGAAGCTTTCAAGAATTACGAAGGTATAAGTATGTGGGACATGGTGTCACGAGGAGGCGAAGATCACAAGTGATGGATGCACGAGATCAAGGCAAGGGATTAATGCTCAAGATTGATATCAAAGATCACATCAGCATGTTCACCAGAAAAGAAAAAGAAAAAGAAAGACGAAGACTACGAGCTCAAGACAAGCATAGTATGCTAGGTTTATTTTATTTTTGTAACTCGGGTGACGCTCTTGTTTGGAGTGACCTCCCTTAGGGGGAGATTGTTGGAAATACGTATTTACGTATTTAGGAAGATTCGGTCACTCCGACAATATATTAAGTTGTAGCTCGTAGTCTAGATATCTTTTAATTAACTAAAAAAGGAAAAGCCCGATCCATGCTTGTATGGTCGACCCAAATGTAAGTCCAAGCCCATCTTATGGGCTTGGTATATAAACCCTCTCCATTGATGGAGAGGGTGGTGATTTCATTTTGAATAACACATAGTTCTCTTAAACTTTCTCTCTCTAGAAGTGTGAAATCCACCATCTTTCTATCTCTTTCTCTCGCTAAAAACATAAGCAAGATTTACATATCCTACAATTACTTAAGCCTAAAACTTAAAATGCATCTAGTTTTAGCCCGACTCAATTCTTAAAAAAACTAATCGTCACTACAATATTCGACCCCTTCCCTGGCCAAATTCATGAGGTTTCCCTGGCGACATGTCGCCAGGGAAAGTGAATCCCTGGCGACATGTCGCCAGAGAAACGTCTCCAACGAAGGCTGGTGCGGGATTGTTTCCCTGGCGACTATTTTTGGTTTCCCTGGCGACTAAGTGGGCCCCGCAACTCTTTGGTTCAAAAATTGGTGCCACGCTGGATTTGGTGCGGGATAGTTTCCCTGGCGACATATGTCGCCAGGGAAAAGTTGGTTGATTAACAAACTTAAGTAAAAATGATTATTAAACCTCACTTTTCCCTGGCGACATGTCGCCAGGGAAAGTATTCGTAGCGTTGACAAGTCAATGCCTGGCGTTGACAAGTCAACGTTGTGCTTGAGTTTCCCTGGCGACATGTCGCCAGGGAAACTATTCGTAGCGTTGACAAGTCAACGCCTGGCGTTGACAAGTCAACGTTGTGCTAGAGTTTCCCTGGCGACATGTCGTCAGGGAAACTTGGTTGACTTTTTAGAAAGTTAAGCGAGCCCCAGGGAAACGTTGACATTTTTTTAGCGACATGTCGCCAGGGAAACGTTGACATTTTTTTAGCAGCCTGCACAACAGGCTATTTCTAGATTTTTTCCGGAAAAAATCTACCAAAACCTGGGAATACAAATACAAAACCTGAAGATACAAATACTAAAAATCTACCACGAATCTAGTACCAAAACACAATAACATGTAACCTCTCGATCAATACAAATACATATGTCACAACTTGAGTACAAAGTTCCTAGTTACACTTATTAAACTTGCAGTTCGGGGTTTACAGTTATTAAACTTGCATGGTAAGGTAGGAAAAACAAGACAAGCATACTAACCATTATTGCCATTCTACCCGTCGACATTATCATTACCACTCCCGCCACTCCCACCGGCGCCACTACCGCTGCCTCCCGTGCCACTCCCGCCGGCGCCACTACCGCTGCCTCCCGTGCCACTACCGCTAGCACCACCCGATAGAAATGTTGAGAACGCATCGGCAAACCTATAGTCACTTCTCATAAAGTCAAACACTTGAGCCGCTTGTTCCAATCGTGGGTCGATGGCAGGAGGAGGAGGAATATAGTGAGAAGTCCTTCTCGGCACTATCTGGCCGACACCGGGCATGTGGCCTCGCTGCTTTCCAGCTCGGCAGATACGGTTGATCTCGTCGTCTGTATGTTTGCCTTCAGCCTTCATCGCAAGCATCCTTTCCTAATGAAGTGACAAAAACAAACGACAATTAGTATATTATTTATTAGTCGGGTTGGTACATTATTTATCGGCAGGGAATAGTAAAAAACCAGGGCATATCCAAAAAAAAATTAATTAATAAATTAATTTTAAAAAAATACTTACATACATAACGCGGTCCGCATCGCAAGGAAAGTTCCCATCCTGGTCGGTGTGCGCAATGAAGAAGTGATCAATGACAGTCGGGGGTGGCGCATCAGCTTCAATTGCAGCTTGCGTCTGTACATACATAGACACGCATATATAGAATGAAGCAAATTCAAAACAAAAAATCACAACACACCAAAACATATAATCAAAGACATATATGTACGTAAATTAATTATAGAATTTCTCACCACTTCGTCTCGAAGGCGTGCCAACGATCAGGATCCCTGCCGACTCGGCGTCTTCTGCTTAGACCGGTTCTGGGAGTCCGTCAGGCATCTTTTCTCATAATCTGGATTACTCCAAAGAGCGATCTGGTTTTTCCCAGTCCTCGGAAGTAATTTCCTCTGGACGCTCGCTGCGGACTCTGCCGATATCTACCGTGCCGGTATCGATGTCTCGGACCCAATTCTTTGTCTTGAGCGTATTTTTTCGAGAATTGTAACTCTTTGTAAGCATTTGATTGATGCCGCCACGTATACCCTTCCATCTATCATGATCACTCTTGTGTGGCGTCAAATTAAACTTATCCTGCATTCTTATACAACAAATAAAACAAACACAGAGTTAGAGTTAGAGATATAATTTATACATTATTTTGTTTATTTATTTAACGGCTTATATATTTATTTAGTTTTTATAATAAAAACAACTTATCCTGATAAGCATAAGCTTTTTGAAAACAGCTTGTTCTGATAAGCTTATCAGGACAATCTGTTTGAAAACAGCTTATCCTGATAAGCTTATCAGGACAAGCTGTTTGAAAACAACTTATCCTGATAAGCATATCAGAACAAGCTGTTTGAAAACAGCTTATCCTGATAAGCATATCAGAACAAGCTGTTTTCACACAGCTTGTTCTGATAAGCTTATCAAGATAAGTTGTATTCAAACAGCTTGTTCTGATAAGCTTATCAGAATAAGCTGTTTGAAAACAGCTTATCCGAAAAAGCTTATTACATTATTCTCATCAAATATATATTTATTTAAAATTTTTTATATTTATTCGAATTTTTTAATATATATTTAAAAAAATTTTATATGATATAAATAAATAAGATACAATTTGTATATTTATTTAAATTTGTTATTTATTTATATGATATAAATAAATAAAAAAATTTATTTAAATATATACACCATTAAATAAATAAATACAATAATGTTATGAACTTAAAAATGATAACTGACCTCTATGTTCGCCCAAACCAACGTCGTGATCTCATCAGGGACATCATTCCAACTTGGGTAGTACAGTGGCACGAGCCTCCTGATACAATCCCCGATGTAATTAGCTAAATGCTGAGCATGCGCCCCGCGAGGCCGAAAAGATTTTTCTTCAAAATCTATCGGGACAGGGCCATGCTCACCAACTTCCTCCAACAAATCGATACATCGGGTAATTCCCCGAGTCTTTCTACCGGCCTCCCTGCCGCCCAAATTTTCTTTTCTTTTGCCTTTGCCTGCAAAAATCAAGTGAGTGACAAAGTCATAAAAATTCAAGGCAAGCAACATATATATGCACCAAATTTATGATTGTGTTACAATAATCCAAATATTCTTACCTTTATTTCTAAATAAGGCAAAACAACCGCTGCGGATGTTTGGCGTAGGAGGTTCATCCTCACCACCACCGTCACCACCGTGTGATCCTGCAACATCTGCTGACATCTGTACAAGTACAATTAGCATAACATAGACAATATCATGAACAAAATAATATAAGCATGCACAAATCCAAATACAAGACATCCAAATAAATATACACATTTAAACAATCCACAATAAATAGATTCATTCATTCAAACAAATAAGTGTCTTTTGCAAGTTACAACTAAAGGTCAATCTTCTTCTTCACTGGAATAAACTATGTCTTCACTATCATCATCATTCACACGTTCTTCATCACTTAAATCATGAGGGACATCTTCATCATCAGTAATACCATCGTCTTCGTCATCAACATCAATGATATTTGGCGTTGCATCAACCTCCGTTTTGTGGCCATCTATATTCAAGGTCACATCACCCAAGTCATTCAAATCAGTGGAAAGTGGTAGATCAGATGAGTTGTCGAAATGTATAATATCAGGAACGGCATCTGACACTATGACACCCCCGTTGGAAAACTTTTTATGATTAACATGTTCAACGACCTTCCAGTTGGGTTTGTTCTTATCTTCAATGTAGAAGACTTGTTTGACTTGTGTTGCGAGAATGTATTGATCATCTTTCCAAAACTCAGCTCTTGTGTCGGTGAGTTGAGTCATGTTGTTTCTATAGATAAGACGTTGTTTACGTAATGTGGGGCGAGTGTCGAACCACTTAACTTTGAACAACACAACACTGAACGACAAATAATGAAACACGAGGATCTGTTGAAGCTGACCATAAGCCATTGTGTTCTCAGGGCCAGGCGTACAAATGCCGCTGTCTTGAGTTGTACGACGTTCATCGCGACTGTGCACGACATACCTCACACCGTCGACTATGCAAGAGTTTAGTGAGATTGGATGCGGTGATGGTCCACAAGCCAAAGCGAATAACTCGCTGGTTTGGATAACCTCTGGGTCTTTGTCATTGTCTACGTGACGTTGACGGATCTATGAGGAATAAAGGATTAGGTACAGAAAACTATTTATAATAATATTATTTTTTTTACAGGTAAGTACACAAGATAAGTCTAAGTTTACCATTTTCCCAAAGAATTCTTTTTTCGTGTCTTTGTCAGGATATAATCTGAAAAACGTTCATGGTATTAGAATAAGTCGCTATTTTTAAGAAAAAGAAGTTTCAAAATAAAATAAAAAACGCGTACCTCTTGAACTCGGAAATATACTTGTCGATTTCAGGACTGTTGTTTAGTACATACCATTCCACTTTCTTGAACTCTTGATAAGGGAACGGAATATACGACTTTTTCCCAAGCGGGTTACATACTGATCGAAACACCTGAAACTGACACGTTGGGGGAGGGGGGTCCACATTACGGTCGAAACGATTAAATTTAGTGGTAACATCATCCCGAAAATACTTAGAACGGAAAGTCAATGCTTCTTGTGCAACATAACCCTCCGCAATCGAACCTTCTGGCTTAGCTTTATTTCGTACATAACATTTTAGCTCTTTCATGTATATTTCAAATGGATACATCCACCGGGGGCGGATAGGCCCGCCTTCAATGGCCTCATCAGGTAAATGGATAACCAAGTGAACCATAATGTCAAAGAAATCAGGAGGATATATAAGCTCAAGATCGCACAAAATGTCAACCACCTTTTTTACAGCAGTCAACATGTCATCCACCATTAAAGTTGCAGAGCAAAGTTGCTTAAACAAGTTACATAGGTCGATCAGTGGTCTTGAAATCTCAGCAGGCAAGTATTCCTAAAGTGCGAAAGGAAGTAAACGTTGCATCATTATATGACAATCATGAGACTTCATGCCCGTTATATTGGTATCGTTATCGGTCACTTTGTGCTTGAAGTTGGATCCGAACCCATCTGGTAGTTTAACACTTTTGATGTACTGACAAAACTTTTTCCTGTTCTCTGGTGTGAAGGAATACGAAGCCTGAGGCTTCTTGCACTTCCCGTTTTTACTTTGGGTGAGCCACAAGCTTTTTCGAATGCCCAACTTTTCCAAGTATTGTCTTGCCTTGATAGTGTCTTTAGATTTGTCATTCATCAACAAAGTGTCCAGGATGGCCTCCAACACATTTTATCGATATGCATGATGTCTAAATTGTGTCTTAGTGAAAGAAAAGGCCAATACTCAAGCTCGTAAAAAATAGACCATTTAGACCAGTTAGGCTCAACACGAAAATTGCGTGTTATCTTCACACCCCCAAAATTCTTATGTTTACCGGGCAGTCGATTTGGCAGTGAAGCGTGTTGATCGTTAATCCGGTCCATGGTAAATGTTCTAGGACGGGGCTGGTGTTCGGGTTTGCCATTGAATAAACGTGAAGTCCTGGATTTATGGCGGGGCGGTAAGAATCTTCTGTGGCCAACATAAACTATTTTGCTTGCCACATGAAGAGATGGAGTGTCGTCCTTACATGTAGGGCAAGCCTTGTAACCTTGCCCACTATACCCAGACAAACTACTTCGAACCGGAAAATCATTGATGGTCCATAAAATCATCGCTCTCATGGTGAATGCCTCGCCTGTAGCTTGGTCTATATTACTGACACCATCCCATAAAAGTTTTAGATCATCAATTAAAGGTCTCAAGTAAACATCAATGTCCTTGCCCGGGGATTTAGGGCCAGGAATTAACAGCGTCAGCATTAAAGAACTCTCTTTCATACACAACCACGGAGGCAGGTTGTATGTTGTCAATATCACCGGCCACATGCTGTAAGTCTGACTAAGGTTGCCGAATGGATTGAAACCATCAGTAGCCAACCCTAATCAAACATTTCTTGGTTCTGCTACAAAATCACCATACTTGGCATCAAATTTCTTCCAAGCCGCACCATCACATGGGTGTTGCATCTTACCGGGCTCCGTACACTTTCTAGTAGCATGCCAAATCATATCCTTTGCACTTTTACTAGACTTGTACAAACGTTGTAGTCTAGGAATGATCGGAAAGTAACGCATCACCTTCTTAGGAACTTTCTTCCCCGACGTGTTAGTGTCTTTCCATCTACTTGTATTACACACCAGACAGAAATCCAAATCGACGTATCCTTCCCGAAATAAGCAACAATCGTGTTCACAAGCATGTATCGAATCGTACCCTAACCCGATCGTTTTAAATGTATTCTTTATTGCATAGTATGACGACGGGAGCTTGAATCCTCTGCTTGGGGGAAAGATAGTTTGCATCCACTCTAGAATATCATTGAATATGGTATCGGTGATTTTACCTTTGGCCTTATAATGTGTAAACTTTGCCATAAAGTCTAATCGAGTCGCTTCTACACAACCAGGGTACAACGGCTCATTGGCACTGCGATATAACTCTTCAAACTCGTTAGCTTGAGTCCGTCTGTTACTTGAGTTGGGAGGAGGTGGAGGAGGAATATAGTCCGGAGGCATATAGGTAAGATCATCAAGTAAAGATGTCATGTCACTAATCAAAGGTTGTCTTGTGTTATCTATTATTGGCAGTGGTGGCGGTGGTGGTGGAGGAGGTATAGGTGTAGGAGGAGCCGGTTCACCATGGTGTACCCATGTTGTATAACTGTTGTCAAACCCGGACTTCATAACGTGGTTCGAAAGAAGGTCAATATGTACCAAGAGTCTTGTTCGACAACGCTTGCATGGACATGGTATCTCATTCAAATGATTCACAAACTTCCTGGAATGCTTGACAAAACTGGTAAGACCCAATATAAATTCTGGCTGATGAAGCTCTAACCGTGTCCAACTCTTATCAATGAGTACCATAACTGTGTTTTAACGATACATTTAGTTATTATATGCAACTTAATTAAGACAAGGAATTTTAAAAAATAATTATTATATATTTCATAAATAATAATATGTATTATATCAAATTATAAAATATATAATTATTATTTATAAAGTATATAATTATATAATAATATTTATTAAAAGATATAATTATCAAGTATAGAAAATAGTATGTTCACCTAGTGCAACTATGGAAGGCAATCCTAACCCACCCTTTGAATGTTTCGTCTCATATATGAATGCGTATAACCGATTTACTATTTGAGAAAATTTCGGCAACATTTCCCCTCAACTCCCCAAATATGTGTTTAAATACATATTCGTAGGAGTAAAGGAGAAACACTGTCGAAATCATCTCAAATACTAAATCGGTTATACGCATTCACATCCTAAATGAGACAAAACATTCAAAAAGCAGTCCCAAACAGGGGACTTTCCGAAGTTAATTCCTAATAAATTAACTTCGGACGGGTTTTCTATAGGTTGATCAATTTCAGACGGGAGTTTTCCGAAATTAATCGCTAAAATCCTAAAATATTCCTAAGGCTTAGTCCAATAAAACATTTATATCAAACAGCTTATCCTGATAAGCCAATCAGGATAAGTTGCTTTCAAACAGTTTGTCCCGATAAACTTAGCATGATAAGCTGTTTGAAAACAGCTTATCAAGATAAATCGGGATAAGCTGTTATCAAACAGCTTATTCTGATAAGCTTATCAGGATAAGTTGTTATCAAACAGCTTATTCTGATAAGCTTATCAGGATAAGCTGTTATCAAACAGCTTATTCTGATAAGCTTATCAGAATAAGCTGTTATCAAACAACTTATTCTGATAAGCTTATCAAGATAAGCTGTTATCAAACAGCTTATTCCAATAAGCTTATCAGGATAAGCTGTTATCAAACAACTTATCCTGATAAGCTTACCGGGATAAGCTATTATCAAACAGCTTATCCCGGTATGCTTATCAGGATAAGCTGTTATCAAACAACTTATCAGGATAAGCTTATCAGGATAAGCTATTTGAAAACAGCTTATCGCGATAAGCTTATCAGGATAAGCTGTTTGAAAACAGCTTATTCTGATAAGCTTATCAGTTTATTTTCATCAAATATGCAACATAACGAGTGTTTGGATTTACGTTTAACACTCAAATTAACAAGTTTATAGATTCCCGACGACATGTCGCCGGGGAATCTAAAATGAAATACTAAATAAAAAACAATATGTATTATAATAAATTACAATAAAAAAATAAGAAAAAACATACCGTTGTAGTCGGGGCTCGGTCGGCTGTGGTCGGGGATCGGTCGGCTGTGGGCGGGCTTGGCTGCGGTTGGGGCTCGGGCTACAATAACATAAAACAAAACATTAACTATATTAATCAAAATCAAAATCAAAATCAATTAAAAAATCTTAATCTAGAAATAAAAAATTAAACCTTTAGTGAAGATGATGGTGTTTAAGATGATGGTGCGTGAGAGTGGCAGTGGAGGCGTGATGATGGTGGCGGAGTGGCAGTGGAGTGGCGGCGGAGTGGAAGAGTGGAGGTGATGGATTGAAGATGGAGATGGTGGTGATGATGAATAAGTGGTGGTGATGATAATGATGGTGGTGAGTGGTG
This sequence comes from Glebionis coronaria, assembly GCA_025667525.1. NCBI lineage: Eukaryota > Viridiplantae > Streptophyta > Magnoliopsida > Asterales > Asteraceae > Glebionis > Glebionis coronaria. The sequence goes on along the minus strand of CM046879.1, from coordinate 574,905,287 downwards.
GTGGTGAGTGGTGGTGGTGGTGATATAGTAGTGAAGGGTGTGGAGGAGAGTGGTGGTGGTGGTGATACAGCAACAAAAACGCGAAGGAGATGGGTTTTTTTTTTGGATAAGTGTTGTGAGAAAAGATAAGGAGATCTGGTCAATAAAGGTCCAAAGTTTCCCTGGCGACAATCTCTGGCGACATGTCGCCAGGGATACTATCCACTTTTGTCGTTTAGCCAAAAACGCGCGTGATTGAAAGTTTTTGGAGGGGTGTGACAAAGTTTCCCTGGCGACATGTCGCCAGGGATACCTTTGACTTTTCAACGCATATACACGTACCTAAACCATTTTGTCGTATCTCCCAAACCTTCCCTGGCGACATGTCGCCAGGGAAACTATCCCCGGCGACATGTCGCCAGGGATAGTCAAATATGTCGCAAGGGATAATGTTTGTGAGAATAAAATTTCTTGTTACTTATGTATTATTATAATTAGTAATAAAATAATTATTATTATTATTATTATTTATAAAATAATAATTATTATTATTACCATTTATAAAATAATAATTATTATTTATAAAATAACTATATCATCCCGGTCAGTTTAATTTCTAAATTCATTCCGATTTATTCCGTTTAGTTTCTCGATTTATTCTAATTCGGTAACCATTTAACATCTAACGTTTAACAAATGCATACCGACTCATCCATTGAACATCTAACATGTAACCAAGACATGTCGAGTCATCCATTGAACATCTAACGTGTAACCAAGACATGCCGACTCATTTATTGAACATCTAACGTGTAACCAACACATACCGACTCATCCATTGAACATCTAATGTTTAACAAATGCATACCGACTCATCCATTGAACATCTAACGTGTAACCAAGACATGCCGACTCATTTATTGAACATCTAACGTGTAACCAACACATGTCGAGTCGTCCATTGAACATCCAACGTATAACCATAACAAACCTGATCATCCATTGAACATCAAACATATAACCATAACAAACCGGGTCATCCATTGAACATCTAACGTGTAACCAAGACATGCCGACTCATCCATTGAACATCTAATGTTTAACAAATGCATACCGACTCATCCAATGAACATCTAACGTGTAACCAAAACATACCGACTCATCCATTGAACATCTAATGTTTAACAAATGCATACCGACTCATCCATTGAACATCTAACGTGTAACCAAGACATGCCGACTCATTTATTGAACATCTAACGTGTAACCAACACATGTCGAGTCGTCCATTGAACATCAAACGTATAACCATAACAAACCGGGTCATCCATTGAACATCAAACGTATAACTATAACAAACCGGGTCATCCATTGAACATCTAATGTTTAACAAATGCATACCGACTCATCCAATGAACATCTTACGTGTAACAAAAAACATACCGACTCATCCATTGAACATCTAACGTTTAACAAATGCATACCGACTCATCCATTGAACATCTAACGTGTAACCAAGACATGCCGACTCATTTATTAAACATCTAACGTGTAACCAACACATGTCGAGTCGTCCATTGAACATCCAACGTATAACCATAACAAACCGGATCATCCATTGAACATCAAACGTATAATCATAACAAACCGGGTCATCCATTGAACATCTAACGTGTAACCAAGACATGCCGACTCATCCATTGAACATCTAATGTTTAACAAATGCATACCGACTCATCCAATGAGCATCTAACGTGCAACCAAAACATACCGACTCATCCATTGAACATCTAATATTTAACAAATGCATACCGACTCATCCATTGAACATCTAACGTGTAACCAAGACATGCCGACTCATTTATTAAACATCTAACGTGTAACCAACACATGTCGAGTCGTCCATTGAACATCCAACGTATAACCATAACAAACCGGATCATCCATTGAACATCAAACGTATAACCATAACAAACCGGGTCATCCATTGAACATCTAACGTGTAACCAAGACATGCCGACTCATCCATTGAACATCTAATGTTTAACAAATGCATACCGACTCATCCAATGAGCATCTAACGTGTAACCAAAACATACCGACTCATCCATTGAACATCTAATGTTTAACAAATGCATACCGACTCATCCATTGAACATCTAACGTGTAACCAAGACATGCCGACTCATTTATTAAACATCTAACGTGTAACCAACACATGTCGAGTCGTCCATTGAACATCCAACGTATAACCATAACAAACCGGATCATCCATTGAACATCTAACGTATAACCATAATAAACCGGATCATCCATTGAACATCAAACGTATAACCATAACAAACCGGGTCATCCATTGAACATATAACGTGTAACCAAGACATGCCGACTCATCCATTGAACATCTAATGTTTAACCAACACATGTCGAGTCATCCATTGAACATCAAACGTATAATCATAACAAACCGGGTCATCCATTGAACATCAAACGTATAACCATAACAAACCGGTTCATCCATTGGACATCAAACGTATAACCATAACAAACCGGATCATCCATTGAACATCAAACGTATAACCATAACAAACCGGATCATCCATTGAACATCAAACGTATAACCATAACAAACCGGGTCATCCATTGAACATATAACATTTAACTATTGGCGGGAAAACGTTGGCGGGAAAACATTGGCGGGAAAATGTTAACCATTTCCCTCACTTTTTGACCATAAAAGGATTCACACATACTTATCATCAGCAGATCACACACACACACTTATCATCTCCTACCAAACTCACCACCACCACCACCTGATTTGGTAGCAGATGGATCCCCGTGAAGCTTATAAGTGTACATGTGGAAATGGATATATAGTGTTGAGACAGTCACATCAACACCATAGCTTTGGTAAACTTTATTATGCATGTCCTCTTTCGAAGGTAAACAATCTAAAGTATTTTTATTTATGTAATATGTGTGATTTTTAAAATAACATGTCATGTCATTTTTTTAATTTTGTAACAGCAAAAAAACAAGATTATGGATGTGGAAATTTTATATGAAAGGATGATCTAGATCTACAACTCCGTATAAGATCTTCCTCTGGATCTTCAACACCTCAAGGTTCTCCTTCAAGGCAATCAATACATCCAAGTTCTTCTACAAGATCTTCTGAATCTGCAACCACTGAGTGCTCAAATTGCAAGATCAAAGATCTAAAGATAAAGATGTTAGAGGCAAGACTAGAAATGGAAAGGCATCCTGAAGACCACGCATGTCAATCGGCTGCAATACTTCATGAGCTTTTAAATGAAATGGAAAATCTTAGCATTGAGTAGTAATCGGCTGCACTACTTCACGAACTTTAAGTTGATTAGTAATGTCTGTTTTTAAGTTTTCCATTTGATTCCACAAGGGCTATGTGTAATATTATGAATAAATAAATGTTTGTTTTATAAATGTCTCATTTTTATTATATAAACGTCGCAAAAATAAAATAACATCGGATCGATAGTTAAAATAATAATTATTTGGAATAAATAAATATTTGTTTTATAAATGTCTCATTTTTATTATATAAACGTCGCAAAAATTAAATAACATCGGATCGATAGTTAAAATAATAATTATATGGAATAAATAAATATTTGTTTTATAAATGTCTCATTTTTATTATATAAACGTCGCAAAAATAAAATAACATCGGATCGATAGTTAAAATAATAATTAAAATGGAATAATTAATAGTTTTCATAACAAGCAAAAACTAATTAAATATATGACAGGGAGTTTCCGTGGCGACATGTCGCCAGGGAAACATTTGGGATTTGGCGGGTAAAAGCCCGCCACACATTTTGTGTTTAACTTTGAAACTAATCACGTATGACAAAGGTTTCCCTGGCGACATGTCGCCAGGGATAAGTTTGACAGGTTATTAGCAAAATTAATTTTTGTTAAATACGATGGACGAAGTTTCCCTGGCGACATGTCGCCAGGGATAAGTTGGGACAAAGTTTCCCTGGCGACATGTCGCCAGGGAAACTTTGGAGGGAAAATTTCGCGCTCTTTCACTTGGTATCTGATTTTGGACGGATTATACCTGGCGACATGTCGCCAGGGAAACCCTAGTCAAACTTTGACCAGAAAGTAAATCTGCTTTAACGCCACGTCAGCGATGTCGCCAGGGAAAAGGTGTTATCCCTGGCGACATTGTGTCGCCAGGGAAACCCCCGTCATCTGTTCTTTGTTTTCTTGTAGTGCGTTTCGACCCGGTGCAAGTTAAAATAAAAAAATAAAATATTTTATAGAACATAGTATTTTGACTTCATAAAGTCGAAGTATATAGCCATCGGTTCTCGTTCCGTCGATTCAGGTAAACTTTTGTAAAACGCGCTCGGGTGCTTTTAAATCAAAAATTTTGATTTAAATAAATACGGAATAATAAAATAAAAAATTTAGAATTCCGAATAAAGTATTATCAATGATCAGGAAAATAATTAAAATATAATTTATTTAAAATTATCGAGATCTCAGGATTTACGTATGAAAAATACAAGAAAGTATAACATGTTGAAAAATTCAAGAAACATAAATAAAATAATAAAATAATACAGGTAAAGTACGAGTTCTCACAGTATGGTGAGGGAGCATATTAGATACAAGGTGGGTAATGGACAAACTATTAATGTGTGGAATGATAAGTGGAGCAATGGTAACACACTTGATATTATGATTAGCAAAAAACAAATATTTTATGCTAGTTTTCGTGACCATGACTGAATGAAAATGGACTCAAGATTGGTTGATTAAATATCCAAAATTATGTAGTCTCAAGGCTCATGTTCTTGATTGTGATGATAAAGCTTTCTGGATTGATAATGGTGTCACATAAATGAACTTCTCTACTAGCAATGTTTGTAGGGGTATGAGAGGTATATGTAGTAAGGTTAAATAGAAGGATTTAGTTTGGCATACTTAATGCATTCCCAGACACAACTTTACACTTTGGCTTGCAGTCAAGAAAAAACTGAATACTCAAGATAGGATGATGAGGTGGTATCAAAATAAAGTCTTTGAATGTAGCCTTTGTAACAAAGTAATTCACTCTCATAATCATTTGTTCTTAAAATGTGATTATGCTAAGAAGATTTGGGAGAAAATCAGTGGAATGGCTACTATGTAAAAGAAAGTAATTGGGAGAAAACAGTTGAATCCATGAGTTTGTGAAAGATAAAGGAGCATTTGGAGTACCATTAAAAGAATTAGTTGTGTTACTAGTGTTTACTATATTTGGCCAGAAAGAAATAGAAGGCTTTTCAATAACTACAGAAGAAGTTTGGAAGAAATCATTGAAGAAATTTGTGAGGATATCAGAGCTGTGCTGATTGCTATTGATGTTAAAGAATCTGCAAGAGTTAATGAAGTTGAAAATATTTGAAAGATCAAGTTCAATAAAAAGACAATGCTCAATAGTTGAATGTCTCGTAACCTTAAGGGTTATTTGGGTAATTGAATTGAGTAGAATTATGTTTAAAGGTGGCTCATGATTTACTTTCTCTCTAAATCATGAGTGAATATACAAGCTATGCAGTGATTAGTACTTATACCTTAGAGTTAGCTTGGTGTGACTGTACTTAATGAACCCTTCAATGTTCTGTCGTTTTTCCTGGAGAAGGAACTTAGAAACTGTTTGGGTTTATTGAGACGTCTATTTTAGGCCAATGTACCATAACGTAGGCTAATCACATGTGAAGGGTAAAATAACTTGCGTGGACAATGCATGTTGAGGATAATAGGAAGTGTATGAAAGTTGAACCTTCTTAGTTCCCTCAATGCATTGTTAAAGGAGGGCAAGTTGGATTCATACGAAGGTGTGTGTTAACTACATAGTGATGCTTTGCCCTCAGTGCTAATAGACTTATTTTGCAAGGATGTAAGCTGTTAAATAAGTTTAGAAGTATAAGGTGGGAAAATTTAGCTATGTAGGTATAACCATTCATCTGGTGTGAATGGGGCTATAACTTTTTGATGATGTCTCCTCTGTTACAATATTAGGCCATTGTGGATGTGGGTTGAATGGTTCAGTGATGGTTAGAGGTAGGAAATATAGTCAAAAGGGTGTGGTATTTGGTGCATTATGGTGAATTGTGGTAACTAGATTGATGTGATGTTGTAAGTGATTGTTTGGATTAGGTACAAGACAACTAGTGTCTTGTATTGACAGAGAACATTATCATCCGAGATTTTGTATCTAGCTGATATATTTTGTCTCTAGTATAGTTGGTTAAACTTGAATTTGTAAAAAAAGGTATAGGCATATCTAGTCATTTTAGAAGGTTACTTGTAACTTGCATATGTTTATTAATGAAAACATTTCACCTTCGCACCAAAGAAATATGAGAAGTTCTTTGAAATCTAATATGAATGTCAAAGTTCATGTGTAAATCAAGTAGTTCATAAGTTCGTAGAAGCTTATTCAAATCGCTACAGGTTTTTAGAAAATTTCTTTACCATTTTTAGTTTACATATTCGGGGTTCATATACAAATTTTGAGAGTTTTTAGCCGCTAAAATCAAATAGTTCAATTTGGATATGTTTTTACCGTTTTAACTTTAGTTAATTCATTAGGTGTTGTCCCGATATGGGCGACCCGAAAAAATGACCACAAGACATAAAGCTACATCTCTATATTTTTTGCGAAGTCTCCAGGTCTACTCATTTTTACAAAATGGACCGTTCTCAACTGTCTAAAACTGTCCATCAAAAAGACGAATAAGGGTATCATTTTAAGTAATTTTCTTGAACGTTTACTAAGTACAGTATCCAAAATTTACGAAGTCATGTATAATATATCTATCTATACTATCTATAAAGGGAAAATCATTATCTCTTGAAAAGTGAAATGTGAAAACTTAAATTCCATAATAGTGAAATGTGAAAACTTAAATTGCATAAATAGGTTGAATCATTAATTAGTCAAAAGTCTTCCACAATTTCAATACTTCTAATATCGGTCACCGGGTCACCTGTTCGACGATCGAGTCAACTCGATCGAGTTACCGGGTTACCGGTTCGTCCACCGGGTTACCGGTTCGTCCACTGGTTAACCCGTCCAGCGTGTCTATATGGGTTTTGAAAATATAAAATTAGGTTCCATTTGAACCGTTTTTCAACTGGTTGAAAACGGTCGGGTCAAACCAGGTTTTAAAATATTTTGGTTAGAGTAACTTTTACAATGGGTTATGAGTTATTTTTATATGGGTTAAACCAAGGTTACAATTCTGATTTGACACTCGAAATTAAAGATTTTACTTTTTTTTTAATGTTTTTTCGCTTTAACTCACGGTGAACAACTTGATCTTTTCAAGTTTTATTGTGAATGTTACATAATACACTTACCACAATATCACATATCATTAATTAACTGTCGTCAAGAGTTTATGTCGTTATGCGCGAGTATTCGTCTATACATATAAATGCATGAAGATAAATAATATGCAAAAACATAAAAAAAGAAAGAAAAAAAAATAGAATTCAAATTACAAATAAATTTTTTATAGAGAGACCTAATTCGTATGCTTAAAAAGAGACCTAATCATATGATTAAAACACGTGGCGCAAATATAATTCTTACAAAGAAAAATGATGAAAAATGGTAAGAATAATGAACCAAGATAACTAGCTCTCCAACCCATACATTATCAATAACCCAAATATTAAAATTCTCGTAGATACTTGTAGATAGATATTCTTAAAACATTAGCCCCAATAATCTCCAGATGATATTGATCATGATGATTTATAAAAGAAATAAACCAGGAAAATATACCAAGAACATTAGATATTCTACTTTAGCTAACAATATCAAAAATGAATTTGGTGATGATGAATTTTGTTGTTGTTGTTGTTGTTGAGGCGTCAACAAGAGCAGCCATATATATATATTTTTGGTAAAAACTATATAATACAATCGTATTTAATAAAATATATCCAATTTAAATACTTACTAATTTATCGTTTGATTTTACCAATGAACTTATTTGTTTTGTAACAATATCACCATTATGACTGTTTACATTTGTTCATTAAAATATTTATTTTAAAATTAAGAAAACAATTAATAATCTCACCATGGATATTTTACTAAACTTTTTACCCGATCCATTTGTCCAATACCCGGTCTAACAACTATACCCGATATACTTTAACCAAATCCTAATATAATCCTATGCCCTTTTTCATTTTCATCCTAAAATTTAACTAAAAAAACATCGCTGCTGTGGCGATCTAATGATTTGTTGGTTTGTTTTTTCGGATTTTAGTTCTCTTGAAAGGAGCATTATTCAATTCTTCGTTGACTCACTTTAGTTTATCTCAGCACCTGTTTTGAGCGGGATAATCCTTTGATCTTAATAGATCCTAGGGTTGAAGGAAGTTTTATGAAGGCATCAGCAAAGTTTATGTCAATGGATGATCTTACAATAACCCCTTTCTCAGCATTTTCTACCATAAGTTGAGAGTACCCTTGATATTGAGGTACATGAATTAAGCATTAGCATTAACGAGGTACAACATTTATATGAATTTTTTGTCAAATACTTTTCTTCTTTAAAAAGAAATTCTAAGTAAATTGCATAATCGTCTTTAAAGTTTGGTCAAATTGCATGTTTCGTCTTAAACGTTACAAAAGTTCAAGGATCATCCATGTGAGGAAACTTTAATGCAAGTATCGTCTTTATGAAGAAAATTATTAGGACGAAACCTGTAAAAATAGCCAAAATTATTGGGACGAAACCTGCAAAATGGCTAAACATTAAGGATGAAAATTTGCGAAATAGTTTGATTTTAGGATAATATCGACACTTTTAAAATATTTAGAACCAAACATGCAAAATATCAAACCTAAAGCACTATTTATGCAACTCAAGAATTCTCTTCTATCTATATCTATACTACCTTATAATGTTCTCATCTCAAAAGTTGAAAAATGTTGAATTTTCAACATTTCCTAATTTACTTTATTAACAAAACCACCGAATGTTGAAATTAATGTTGAAATTGTAATAAAAAGGAAATGATATATTTTGATTTTGCCAGTAGTAAGTCCAATCACTGGAATGTTGAAATTGTAAAACAATAAAGAAAGGATATATTTTGATGTCCCAGTAGTATGGAAAAAATTCAACAAAGCTTCCTATGTAAGAACATTTCAACATATAGGATAATTTAGGTAATTTTGCAATCTGTTAATAAAAACACGTTTCATGAAAAGGTTGAATTTTTACAAATGGAAACTGTTATGGGAAACAATTCTACGACATCAATACACGATCGGAATAATTAAGAGAAGCTATTTAAAGGCTAAAGTCAATGCCTATTAAGGGAAACAATTTAAGGCCTTAAGTCAATACCTTAATACACGATTGTAATAAAAATATGGGAAATAAGTCAAGGCCTTAAAATACATTGTGTGGTTAGTGTAAGTTAGCCAAAACGCGGGACTGAAAAAATGACACGTTCATTCTAAAAATATACTACTCCTCATGCAAGTATTAACATATCATTTCTAAAATTACTTGATCGGATCTCGCCTCCATCCATCTCTCCATCTACATATAATGTAACCACACATGATACATCCATATGGTGGAAAAGGCACTGAATCGCCGATGTTCAATGAATTGGTTGGAAATCTTAATTTTTTTGGTTTGGTACAGGAGCCACGAGACAGTTGGTTTGGTATCATATCTACATTTGCTTATCTATTTTCAAGTACTGATAAATTAAAATTGATTTTTAACCTCGTGTCTTTTGTCTTTTTTGTTTTTCTGTGTAGAAATGGTTTGGCTCAATAACTTCTACAATCGAGGCTAAAAAGTTGATTTATGTGTATGTGAGTTTTCGGGATGATGATTTATGGGTATATGAGGTTGCAGATAAAAAGAAGCCTGCTGTTGGGATGGCGGAGACAGTGAGGGTAATTTTGAGTAGTGTTCTGGTATGAATGAGCATGCTTTTCTTACTCGGCAGGTTTTATTTTCATAGCATGTTCTGGTATAATTATATATGCATTTTGACTTATTCTAAACCAATGGTGATGCTTGTACATTTCCTTTTCGATGGGCAAGTGTTCATGACTTCTGTAAAATACAGCTTCATGTAAGCTGAATACAAGTAGTCTAGCCAACAGAAGCATGGATCAAACTGTTGCGTTGGGTTTATAAACGACGAAAGTGTGTGTTAGATCAGAGGATTTGTATGTTGTGTTTAGAATAGGTTGCGGAACCTCATGAAGATTTGATCATGTAAGTGCAGTATTTTTTTGGCGGTTTAAAAAGGCTGACAAACGACCGAACAACTCGTTATCATCAATAAGAAGGTGATAAAATTATACCATACTTATGAGTCGAATTGTAAGGTGATAATCTACCTCTTGTCGAGCATTTTACAGGATTTTAACGGAAACGAGCTCTTTTCATTGTTAGTGATCTTAGCTTGTATGTTCGTTTAGATGGCTATCGGAAGTCGTATAATAACTCAAGTTTTAATCCATCAAAATGGAAATGCGCCGGATATTGTATGTTCACTTATTATTCCATATTATTACTTTCAATAGTACCGGTCATATTATTCTTATTTCACGTACGCTTCTTTTAATATTCAGTATTATTAAGAATTGTCTAATATAACATGGTCGTGGGGTGATTTTCCAACACATTTTTTCCACTTCATCTTATTCTTATTTCACGTACGCTTCTTTTAATATTCAGTATCATTACATATGGAATCGATTTAACTTGGTCAGCTAGACAACAAGTTTACACAAAGCATTTTAAACAATTTTGACACTCATCATCACCAATTATTAACTTGATTAATATTTAAAAATAACTTTTATTGATACATATATGTTGGTTACCTTTTTTCACTTTAACATATACAAGGCACTATGGTCTCTATTTTAAAGTTACACAAAACACTTACCATCATAATATTATATATAGTTGATCCACTACCGCTAAAAAATATATGTTTTATACACGGGTATTGGTCTATTTCATTGGTATGCATGATTGAATGGAAATATTCAACGTGGTGCAAAGTCAAAATCTTTGTTTCGTGTGTGACAAGTATTCAATCATGAAAACTATTTAACGGTAGATATGGCAATATTCAATGAAAAATCAATGAAAAAAATATTATTTATGACAACAATAGAAAATTTATATGAAGGATTATAAAAAGATTTAAACGTATAGTTGAAAATCACCGGCTGCGATGCGAGTTCGACCATCGATTCACAGGTTCGACAACCGGGTCACGGGTTCGACAATTGATCCTAGGTTCAATCATCGAGTCACGGGTTCAATTATCAAATCAACCCGTTCGAGTCACCGAGTTACTGATTCGACCACCGGATTAATTAACATATTGGTAACTATTTGGTGCTAGAAAGTTTCCGCTGTTATGCACGAGTACTCGTCTAGTCATTTAAAAGAAACTGACATTGTGCATGGATTGAAAATTTTGAAGGCTGCTTTAGGTGGTTGATAATTGCAGTCAAAATGTTCAAAAGAAAAAGTTAAAGTCGTACAATTAATAATTGTTTAAAACCGATACATTTTAATAAATACAATGATACTCTGTATTATATAGTTTTTACCCATATATATTTTTTTTAGATTTATCTTATGCATGGAAGTGTGAGGTTTCTAGAGATGATAAGAAAATGACAAGTGCCTAGAGTTTGTACAAGTGTCACAAGTAAAAGTAGAAAACCAGTTCTATATAATACCAGTTTCAGTGATATGACTTCACCACATTTCAATTCGAAATGTATTTCACCTAGACGCTTTTAACTAATGCAGTATTAGTTTTTCTTTATTTTGCAGTCTTTTATAAATCATAAAATAAGATATCATGAATATTGTGATAAGGGAATCGACGCTGGTTAGGCCTGCGGTAGAGACACCAAAGATAAATCTATGGCTCTCTCAGTTGGACATGATGGTACCTAAGTTTCACACACAAATCTTGTATTTCTACAGGCCCACTGGCTCTTCCAGCTGCAACTTCTTTGATACCAAAGTGATGAAGGATGCTCTGAGTAAGGTTTTGGTTCCATTTTACCCAGTGGGAGGCCGTTTAAAGAAAGACCAAGATGGAAGGACTGAGATTAATTGTCAAGGGCAAGGCGTGTTGTTTGTAGAAGCGAAGTCTGATGGCTTACTAGATGATTTCACTGATTTTACACCTGAAGAGTTACAAATACTTTTCCCAACGGTTGATTACTCATTGGGAATTGACTCTTATCCTTTACTGCTCGTGCAGGTACATACAAACATGACTCTTTTAATAAATGGGGAAGGTCGGGTACTATATGCATGATCAGTGAACATTTATTTTAGAAGAACCGAATTAATTTTAATATACCAAAATAAAAAAATAAACCATACAGTAACTTTTAAACGAAATACATAACATTTAGATTACTCGTTATAATTTTTGGGAGGACCAGAGCCCTCCCGTCTCCACAGAAATCCGACCCTGTGCATGATTGACACCAGTAGCAGAGAGAAAGTGATCACAACTCACAAGTGTCAAGTGACTCCTAGCGAAAAAATTGTAATGTAAAGTTTTGTATTCTTATAATTTGACCCTTTAAGAATTTTGTAATTAGGGGTGTTCATCGGTTTGGTTTTCGGATTTGTGGGTTGTTTGGTTTGAGTTCCTCGGTTTTGAGATTTTTAAAATCAAAACCAAAACTAAACCAAACCAATTATAAAGCACGTAAAACCAAACCATACACCAAATTAAAATTTGGTTTGGTTTCGGTTAAAACCAAGAAAACCAAATTAAAAAAAACTTTAAAAGAAAACCAAATGGTACGGTATGTGTGTATATATAGGAGTGAATTAGGTTTAACATTCCTATTGTATATACATTAGATACTTGATTTTAGGTTTATCAGTATAAAAATATTTAAAAAAAAACTTGAGAGTTTGTTAAGGATAAAGAAAGGTTTATACATATATATATAATTTAAATTTTTTTGTACATAAATAAAGTTATTCGGTTTTTTCGGTTTGGTTTGGTTTTCTATTTATTAGAACCAAAACCAAACCATACACCAATTAAATACTTCGATTCGGTCTCAAACCAAACCATACACCATTTAAAAGTTTTGGTCCGATTTTATTCAGTTTCGGTCCGGTTTCTTTTTCGGTTTGTTCGGTCTCAAACCAAACACTGAACACCCCTATTTGTAATATAGTTATCAGATCTTTAAGTCGAACTTTCTTGCCCTTTAAGAGCATATACAATGCAAATGACTTTTTACAATTAATATTATGTTTGCATTAAATGCTATAGATGCATGAGTTACTATTTATTGCTAGCATGTTTTTGCAAAAGCCTGTGTCTACCAAAGTCTTTTGTAGAAAACTATTAGAAAACCTTTTGTTACAATGCAAAAAAGCCTTCCTAAAAGCTTTTTAAAAGGGTCAGGTTATATAAAACTCCCATATATACCCCTGATTTTTAATATTTTTAATATTTTTAATATTTTTTAATTTTTTTTAATTTTTTTTTTTTAATTTTTATAATTTTGGTTTTGTTATAAAATTGTGAATCGAAAAATACGGAATAAAAAAATAAAGTTTAACAGTTTAAAACTATTAAACGGTCAAAAATAAGGAAAAAAACTGATAAAAAAACTGTTCAGAAAAAAAACTTGGAGACAAAAAGTACACAAATAATATATTTTTTGTACTTTTTGAGTGGGGTAGGGGTACCCAATAGGGGTACCTTTTAAAATTGTGAAAAGATTTTCATGGTTGAATGCCTTAAGGATTTTGTAATATAGTTATCAGATCTTTGAGTCGAATTTTTTAACTCCGCTCTAATTGACACTTGTATTTTTCCGCAGGTAAGTTACTTCAAATGTGGGGGAGTTTCACTTGGTGTTGCCATAGAACACCATGTTGCGGATGCGTTATCTATAGTGCATTTCATGAACTCATGGTCCGAATTGGCTCGTCGCCTTGACATCACTCAACAACCCTTCATAGACCGGACCCGACTCCGAGCTCACGACCCACAACCTCTTTTTGAGCATATGTCATCAATGAAATCATCATCTCCAGTCAAATCCGTGGTAAATAACAAACCTGTGACCAAACATTTCAGATTGACACGAGATCAACTCAATGCACTTGCAACAAAATCCAAGGAAGATGTAAACACAATCAAGTTCACCTCATACGAGATGCTGGCTGCCCATATCTGGAGGTCGGTGTGTAAAGCACGCGGGTTACAGGATGATGAGGTTACCAGGCTCATCATCCCTGCTGAGGTGCGAGCTCACCTTCAGCCCTCACTGCCACCTAGCTATTTTGGAAATGCTGTATCTTTTGTCAATGTCATAGACGTAGCAGGCAAGGTTAAATCCAACCCTACTTTGTATTCTATGAATAGAATCCATGAGGAGATAGCTGTACAGAGGGAAAACGATTACATAAAGTCATTCATCGATTATTTGGAACTAATGCCTCATCTGGACCGTGCGTACGACGGGAGATGTCCCCTTCTTGTTATAAACAGCTGGGCTAAGCTCAAGTGGTTCGAGGCTGATTTCGGATGGGGGCCGCCTATAAACGTTTTGCCTGCTAACATCCATAATGATGGTATGTGTTTTATACTACCAAGCCGGATCAATGATGGGAGCATGTCGATTGCCATGACGTTACAACCTCAACACATGAAGCTGTTTAGCATATTTTTATATGATATATGAAAGATTGCCAAGCAATTGAAGCCCCCAACAGGAAAAGTGTGTTTTAGTTTTATTTTGTGTCAATAAATGCGCGAGACTTTGAAATCAAATTATAGTTGTTATACAGGTAGAATTAATTATCTCACAAATTTATATATTACATATTTTAAATTGCCACTTCAAATTCTCAAATTTGTCTATCTTCTCAAGCACTAATAACATAGAGATATTTTTCATCCTTGTTTTAAAGGAATTTTTTTTTACCTTTAATTTATTTTTATCTAATGATGAAAATTAACTTAAGAATTGGTGGAGGTATCAAAGTTGTAAATATGCCGAACTAATGATTTATCACTAGTGATATGCGAAAATCAACGAATTATCACTATTATAAAGCAATGAAATATCACTGGAATATTAAGCAGTAACTATGTGAATGAAATATCATTAGTGATGTTTCACTGATTTATCACTAGTTATATTTTATTATTTTACAATTTAGTCATTCTGCCATTTTTTTACATTTTTTGACATTTTGGTAAAAATGACCTCTCCGTGTTTTTTAATCTTAGGTAATATGTGGCTATGATTTGTCCCTTGGATTCCACAAATAACTTTTGTCAATAACATATCGCTTGTAAATAGGTTATTTTAGTATGAGCCGAGTATTCTCAAAGTTTGTAAGATCGAGATTTAGTTGGATTGTTTTCGTGTGATCGTAAGTTCGTGATCTTAAGAGCATATGCAATTTTGAATTAATGAATTTAATGCATATATTTTAGTATAGTTACATTAAGGGTAAACTGTAAATTAAATTTCGTCTTTCAACTTTGTAAAAACGACAATTTTGTCACCGAGTGTAAACTTCAATCAATTCTGCTTTTATACTTAAAAATATCGTGTAAAATAAACCTCGAGTGGTTTGTAACTTTCTTTAACTTTTGGCCGTTATCTCCCCTCATGTGTCATGCACATGAGGGCATTTTTGTCATTTCAAGTCACCCTCTTACCTCAACCTTTTTTTTTATGCAAAATCTGTCCCTAAAAAGCTTTCTTCCCCACTTCATCTTCTTCCCCACTTTAATTTTCTCAGAACACCACCACCACCATCGCTGTCGCCGCCATCCACCAACACCACACGCCACCTAATCGAAATTTAATGCTTTATGTTTAACCTTATACATTAATATCATGATTAAGATAGTGACGCTTATTTTTCCACAGTTTTAAAAATGTAGACTTTAATTTCATTTTCTCCCGCGTGCTAATTTTGTTCAAAAAGGTAACGATAAAAGAGTGTAAAAGTATAATAAACGACGAGAAAAAGCGTGGAAATTTTGAAAAACAATCCACGCATAAAAGCATGAACTAATTTTTGATGTGATATGCCATTCACTCTTTATCCCTAAGACATTTTTTAATATCCCCAAATCACTTTACACTTTATCCTTTCTGATCAATCCACTCTTTACCCTTTCACTCACTCAATTTAATAACATCCACAACACTCGATTAATCTACTGTTCACTTGATTGAATATGTTTTTCACTCACTCGATTAATCCATTGTTCACAAACATACAAATCCGTTTATATCCGTTTCTAATCACAAATCGGTTTATATCCATTCACAAATCCATTGTTCACTAGTTTATATCGATTCATGAGGATCTACAACTAAGGGTTCGTCTTTCAATTGATGCATCAGAGTTATTGATGCAACATGGTTTCGTTTTTTAGGTGCTTCAAGTCGATAGTTAAGTCAGTCGGTAGTTAATTTGGTTGCAAGAGCTGCACATTAAAGGTACAAACCTTTCTAATTGTTGATTGTTGCGTTTTACGATTACGCTATGTTAATGTTTAGTGTTTTTAGTTAAAATTGATATAGTATTAAACTTGAAACTACTATTTATAATTTAATTGTTTATAAGTTGATTTATGATTGTTTTATGAAATTGAATCGGTTAGTTAGTTAGTTAGGCTGTGCATGTTATGATGTTACTAGAAATTTTGGCAAAATTATGAATTGTGTAATATTAGCTAGTATCGAGAGTTATGATTAGGTAGTTATTGATTGTTGCGTTTTTATTGTGGTTGCATATCAGAATTTTATTGAACATTAGATTGCAATAGTCCTTTTTGTTCTTCTTATTGTTGTTGTTGATGATGAGAAATAAAATGTTGAAGACTTTTTGAGCAGGAATTTTAGTTTGGTAGGTGTTGTTATAATGATGGGGTTTAGATGAACAAGTCGACTAGTTGGCATTTGTTATTACTGTTGTGAAGACCACCGCCTATGGTATGGGCAACCCAATAAGTTTTCCATTGTTCATTGTTCATTGTTAATGAAGATGTTAATTTAATGTGGCCACTTTCTCCTTAATTATCTGTAACACCCCATTTTGATAAATGGAATATCACAGGATAATTATGGCGCCTCATCAAAGCATGCAAGATAAATGTCTCAAAACATCAAATGATCATAAAGAGAAATACTAGAATCAAACATCGGTAGTCCAACATAAGCTCACACACATGAATATAAGTACTGAAAGGAAAAGGATTAAACAATGTCCAATAGAAATAATGTATGAAAATGCATAAGGTAAAAGAGGTTGGATAGCTTCCGTCCAGATGTAAATACTGTTAATCCCACTTCAATCTATAACACAATATTTAGAGAGAGAAAGAGAAGAAAAGTAGAGAGAGAAACTAGAGAGATGGTGGAAGGTTTTTACTATTAGAGAGAGAAAGTAACCAACACCCTCTTCCATGTGTGGAAGAGGGTATTTATATGCCACGCCACATGGGCTTTGGTGGACTTGTTCATGGGACGGGCTTGGCTTTGCTTGGGCTTACGCCCCTAACTTATACAATATTAGCTTAAAGTCCAAGCTCGGTTAACCCGACTAACCTATTACAATACAAGACCATTAATGACTAAGATGACTTATTACATTCTTGTTCGACTATATAAAATATAAGGCTAACAATCTCCCCCAATGTATCGGTCATATTAAAATGCATAAGATGATTGAGTGAATACATTCTTGTGGAGGTGATCTTCCTTCTTAGGTCTTGTATCTTGGTCTTGATCTTGTTTGTAACGGATTTTTTCCTTCATGTTTTTGTGATCTTTATCTTGATCCTTTGTCATTTGACTTTGAGTGCTTGAGATCTTCATCTTGTGCTCCTTGTGACTAAGATGGCCTATTACATTCTCACATTTCTTAGGTATCTTGATTATCGCCATCGTGTGCTCTTGTGACTTCTGAATCATCATCGGTTAGTACACAGCTACGCCACCTTCTTGATGTGCAGCAACATATATAGGCACGGATAAAATGGCTTTGAACATTTCATCCTAACTCGGTAGCGTTTTACCTCCGGTCGGTGAAGACCGTTAGACGGTATTAGATACCGTACATGTGATCGGGTAGATTTGATTAAGAACCTCCTTGACTGGGTTTCCCGAAGGTAGTAGCCAGTTCTCTTTACTCGACCGTCTCAAATCAGAGTGCGAACGTAAAGAGTGAATCATAAGGATAAATTATCCGTCTGATTAGAGTCGTCAATTCAGAATTCTTGGAACAAGTTTGATTCAATAAGAAGCACCATTTTTGATTTCTAGTTTGTCATAAGCTTGATTCATAGAGAATCTTGAGAGTTACCTACCGCAGTGCTGTTTGATGTTGACACTGGAAGGATTTCCATTCGTCATTGTGAAAACTAATGAGTGTCACTCTGAATGTTCTGGCAAGATCACACGGATTTTGCGAAGAAACCTGGAATCAAGTTTGAATCAATTAAGCATCCAAACTTAGTTGCTTTCCAGTTCTCACAAGTTTGATTCGTGTAGAATCGCACAAGTTACCTACCATGAGCTTGTTTGAGGTTGACTCAAGCAGGATTTCCATCTTCATTGTGAATCGTATCACTCAGATGTTCTGGCAATATCACAAGGATAATCTGTAGGACTCGATTGTGTCCTAATGAGATGATAAATTGATCTCGTTTGGCTCTAGACTCGATAAGTGTATTTTGGTATTCGGAGGCTGGAGCAAACTGCCACCTTTTCAATATTAACTAACTCGGAGTGAGAAAGTCAATAGATACGTGTTGATCTCTGTGACAATGAGACAAGTTTCTTTTGAGAGAAACCCGAATGGCTAGGGAAGGGTTGTGCATTGCATCACTGGGTCCATGACTTCTTGTCTTCAATAGATGTATTGACCCGATTTCTGCCTAAGTTGCATAGAATATTCAATCCCTTCAATGCTTACCAATACGTCATCACTAGCACCTTGTTGTGATTGTTCCAGTGCTGACTTAAGTAATTGGTCCGCATTCAGCTTCATTCAACTCCATCTTTCCTAAGGATAACTATTTCTAGCTATGGAATATCCTTGGGTAGATCCCTCTGGTTCTGGTTGGATCATAGGACTTAGTTTCCTATCTTATACCACCTTTTGACTCCATCGTTCCATCGTGGACAGTAGGTTGTTTTGGTTAAAGATCGTAACCATAAAACCATTGAAAACCATTCAAAGTGCTTGATAAAAAAACTTTTAACACTCTGAAAGTTTTACATTTTTGAAAAGCTCCCCTACACACATGCATCGATATACGAAATGGTTTAGCATGTGAAGGAAAGAGTTGCACTTGAGTCTTTAAGATCACATGTTGCAATATATTACATTTTAATCACATTTTCTCCCCTATCTCTAATATAAAAACATCATATTATAGATACCAATTGATTAAAATATGACAACTTCTGAAAACCGATTGGGAAAAAAACATGTGTAGACGCATGAATCATGGAACTTTTTCAGTCGGGATGCTCCCCCTCAACAATATATGTGTGTCTTGAAACAAAAGTTTGACAAAATTTTGGAAAAACGACACCACAAAATATGTTGAGGTACGAAGTTGAGATGCCTTATCCGATATAGTATATTACATATGACAGTTTTAAACCATTTTCGGAATGTGTTGGATACATAAAATATAACAATTTCAGAGATGTACCTAACAACAATAAAGGCTCGATTTTAAAACGCTCCCCCTCAAAAATTAATCAAAATAACATATGACATTTTTGAGATATAAAACCACATTATGAGAAAGGGAGTGTTGAACACACAATTTTGAAAGATTTAGAAAAAACCTTTTGATAAATTCTTGAAGAATTGTGTTCAACGGTTTTAAAATAATCATGATAGAAGAGTTCTCTTCTATATCTTAGAGAAAGCACATTGAAACGTACACTCCCCTTTTGGGTCCGCTCTTCATGAGCTTAAAACTTTGATTGTTTTGTGAGAAGCTCATGAACGAGTAAGATAAATTTCCCGTTGTGAAGGATAAGTTATCATCTGTGATAAACTTTCCTTAAGTTGAAGTTCGAGTTCTAAGCTGAAATTTACTTAGAATTCATTTTTCATGAACTTAAAAACTTTGAATGTTTTTATGAGAAGCTCATGACCGAGAAATATGAATTTCTCGTTGAGAAGGATAAGTTATCGTCCGATATAAACTTTCCTTAGTTGAGATCTGAGTCCTAAGCTGTGATGCGCTTAGAAGTTATCTACACGAGCTTAAAACTTCGAATAGTTTTATTGAAAGCTCGTGTCCGAGAAAATCGAATTTCTCGTTTTGAGGATAAGTCATACTCGGGATGAACTTTCCTATGTTTGAAGTACGAGTTACAGTCTGACATGTGACTGTGAGTCTTTGTACATGAGCTTAAAAACGTTGAATGTTTTAACAGATAGCTCATGTCTGAGAAAACTGAATTTCTCGTTCCGAGGATAAGTCATCATCGGGATGAACTTTCCTGTCTTTTGAGCTCGGGTTACAGCCTGTAATTTGACTATAAGTCATGTACACGAGCATAAAACTTTTGAATAGTTTTAATAGAAGCTCGTGTCCGAGAAATATTAATTTCTCATTTTGAGGGTAACTTATCGTTGAAGAGATGAAGTTACCTTTCTTTGACGTTCGAGTTATAGTCAGATATGTGACTATAAGTCATTTTGAAGCTTAATTGTGAAACCCATGAGACACTTGTTTCTCTGATATCTACTTCTTTAGCAACCAAACTCTGAGAGTGTATTTTGTTGAACGGTATGAAAATAGAAAACCTTTGTGTTCTTGTTGAACCTTTACTTTATTACCTACACTTTCAACAGTAGTTTGTATGCTTGCATGTGGGTTAGTGATATCTTTGTGAGAACCATGTGGGGGTTCACCTTGAACCATTGTTGCGCTAGAGGGAAATATCTTTTCAGTAGGAACCCACCTTAGACCAATTGTTTTGAAGGTTCTACCCGTTGGTATCCACCTAAGACAAGGTCTAGGAGACATAGGTTTCTGATGCACAACAGCAGACTTAATTTGAGAAAGCCTATTTCCTTTAGGGTTCCGTCTTTGATGTGCTCTAGCATATCGGTTCACCTTGTTCAGGACTTTTGTGATACAATCATCATGAATGACATTAAACACATATTTGTTACATTTCGTGCAAACAAAGTGCTTAGCATCTGAGAAGGCTCTAGAGTTCCTAAGGTTGGCGGATTTGTGCACATCATAGAAGGGTATAGAATTCCTAGATGTGTGATTATCGCTCCTAGGTTGTGGTTTTGTCCTATCTCTTGCTTATGTCTAGTTCTTAGCATCATCTAGATAGCTTTTGTGACTGGTGTCATTTGAACTACGCCTAGGCATGTTCTTAGGGCTATTGCTAGAGTTGCTTGAAGCATTCATGTGTTCGGCTTTGTAGAAGCAAATTTTCGTAAAGAGGGTCTAAATTTTCGTAAAGATAGAATGCCTTGTCCTTTGGCTCAAGGAATTGCTGAAACTGGTTGTAGATAACTAAAAAGGCTGCCATGGATTCATCCTCTTGAAAATCATCTTTTTCAAGTTGCATGTGAAGTTGATTCATGTTGAGTGTGAGCTCGCTGTTGAATGTTCCAACCTCTTGACCAAGTAGTAGGATGAATAGCTGGTTGTATTCGAATGCCATATTAGTTATATTGATGAGTTCATTTGAAAGAGTCGGAAAGTGTGACTAAAGTTGCTTGAAATGTTCCAAACTTCGCTCTTTAGCTTTAATCATTTTGTACTTAATTGCATGAACGTTTGTGTCTGAATTTGAGCTGTTGTTGGACATTGTCAATGATTGTGAATGGATTATGGATCTTAGTAGATGTGTTGTGATTTGATTGTGGTTGAAATTCCGAAAATTCCAATTTTTTTCAGTCCGACAATAAATTCTTCAGTCCGATATAACAGTAAACCGAAAAAATTATGAATCACTAAATTTTGAAATCGAGTTAGAAATAGCCAAAAACTAGTAGGGAAAAAATTTGATTTTAATTGACCTAAAAATTTTAACTTTTTTTTAATCTTCGTGTAAACTATGTTCCGGGACTAGTCTAGATAGTGGCTAAGCTTGAAAAGTACTCGAACAAAATATCCATCGGAATAGTCATCAGAATAGTCATCGGAATAGTCATCGGAATAGTCTTATCGCAATGAGGGATCGCAATGTGATCGCAATGAGTGATCGCAATCATTGATCGCAATGTGATCACAATGAGTGATCGCAATCAGTGATCGCAATGAGTGATCGTAATGTTTGATCGCAATAAGTGATCGTAATGCGTGATCGCAATAAGTGATCGGAATGCTGAAAACCCTATCGCAATGTCCACTGTTCTCGGATATAACACAACCAATTCGAGATTTTGAGCCAAAAAATGATCCAAACACCAAAATGTTTTGTGTTTTTAACCAAAGTAACAATACCAAATCACTACCACAACTATGTAGATGGTTTGTATCAAGAATAAACCATAAAAAACACAAATAAAAAATTTGGATCGAATGTTTTAGATCAAAAGAGGCACGAATAGCAAGAACACAAACACGAATCTTCAATCACCTATTGATGAGACGGCTTTTATACATGGTCTCATCGTCCAAATCGGGCTTAAAATGCATTAAATATCATTAAAACTGCCAAATATATGCTCGTGTTTGTTACTTGTGTATTTTTAGGTACGGATATTGAGGAAATGGCAAAAGATCACAAGAATCAATCAAAAACGAACACGGGAAACGAAGCCACACAATGAACCGGGCCCAAGTTTTGAATTTCCAAAAATACCCTTGAAGAATTGAAGATTGGCAACTTTAGTCCCTCAACTTTTGAAGATTTACACTTTATACCCCTCAAATATTCAAAATTATGAATAGGGTCCCTAAAGTTTGATGACATTACAAGATCAGTCCTTGAAGAATCCAAGAAGTACATTTGAAACCCTTGGAAAAAGTTTGGAAACATATAGTGCCATTTTTGACAAGTTACCAAAAGTTGTCAAGTGTAAAATGGGCGTTGATGGCCATTTATTACAAAGTGAACAAAAATGAAGACCTTGGGGGCCTTAACTGCCAGACAACCAAACTTATTCCCCCAACCAGAACTTGCCACGTCACAAAACCCACCCATTTACCCATTTACCCGACCCTACCCACTAAACCAACCCAATACCCACCCAAGTCCAACCAGTTTATTAAACTGGTCAAACGAACCAGTCAAACCCTCCCTAATCCCTTCCCTCCAAACAGACTTTTTAAATCTTTTTTACCCAAAATAGATTAAACACACCCCCTAATTACCCACATAAACCCTACTAATCCCAGACCCAATTAAATTCATATCAAAGGGGTTTAAGCTCAATCCTTCCAGATCCTCAATTAAGGTCACTCTCATCCCATCCCACACAAAACCCATGTTCCCACTCAACCCATGTGACCTCCCAGGACCACCCTTGCCACGTCTTTTTCACACCAAAACCAAGAGGGGACAAGATAAACGGATGGATCACACTCCTTGGTCCCCAAGTTCAAAATAAACGTCTATGATCAACTTTTCAAGGCTGGAAATCACATGGGACGATTTTGACCAAAGTTTCAAGAGATGACCAAGGGCAAATTCGGATTTTTCAAGCATTAGGGTTTTCTGTTTATTATTTGTTTATTCCAGTATCTAGATGGTTCTACTATGCCTATAAAAGCACCTCTCAACATGTGAGTAGGGCTTTTGTTCCAGTTTTTCTAGCAAAAAATTTTGTAATCCCTTTTTAAGTCAATATAAAGTTTAGTGTTTGATGTTCAAAGTAATTCCTTTTATGATTGTTTAAAAGTTGGTAAACGTTTTTTAAGCTAGAATACTGAGTTCCATTATCATTGTTGAAGTAATTTTGAGTTTTCAAAATTATTGTCAAGTTTCTGAAACATTGATTTCACTTGGTGAAATCTTGTTTCAAGATTGATTTTCTAGGATTGTAAGTTGTAGGATTAAGGTGTTTTTGAAAGTAACATATTTGAGAAGTATTGAAAAGGGTTTTCAAAAGGTTTTAAAAAGTTTGAAAAAATTTAGAAAGTGCATTGTTATTGCTTGTTTTTTTTCAATTCTTCTTGGCAGGTTTGTTTGAGCTTGATTTGTTCAAGTGTTCAGCATAGGCCCGGGCCTATTGGAGAAGGCTAAGCAGCCTTGGTTGGGCCTGGAAGTAGGTCCAACAAGGTAACCTCTTGTTTCCTCTTCATTTTTCAGTTATTGGTGATTCATGCATGATTTTTGTGCAAGGTGTTTAGAGTGTGTTTAAATGGTTTGATTTGAGTTTGTTTAGTGTCATATGCATGATAGAAGTTGTAAAAATCAGATTTGTTAAGTTTTTGTTTGAAAAAGTTCATAATCTGAAAGTTAAGGGGTGTTTGGATTTGTGTTTTAGTCAAGATTTGTGACAAGATTGAGTGTTTAAATCTGTTTAGAATCAGTCTTTAGGGTGTTAATAGGGTGTAAACTAGCTTGTGTCTCAGTTTGGACAAGTTTAGAACACATTGCATACTAAAAGTTGAAAAAGATAGCACAAAAATCTGTTATGCCAATTTTCTGCTTGCTTTGGTAAAATTTGTGCTTTAAATCTCCATAATTGTTAGATCATAGGTCCTAGTAGGGGTTGTGATTTCTTATATGTTGGTTGTTACACTGGTATGCAAATCACGAGCCTTTGAATTTCACTTGGGTGCAAGTAATTAAGCTAACTGTCACCAGACTTAGTAAGCCATCACAGAAACTTCATTTGGTCATTTTGTGCTATTGTAAGCTTGATTTTGTGTGCTATCTTGCTTGTTTTTGTTGTCCTTGACTTCCCACAACCAAACTGGTTGTGGGAGTGCCTCCTTATCCAATCAAAAACACCACAAATCAGCAAAACAAGTCCTCTTGTTTTTTCTTTTCACAAGTGAAGAAAACAATCTTTGCTTGTGTTCTTAAAAAGTATAACTGGGCACGTTTTGGCTTGGGATTTGCTTAATCTTGTTAAAATTGAATTTGGATTTGTGTTTTGAGGATTAAAAGGTCACAGGCTTGGGTTTAAAGTTAAAAAAAATAATAATAAAAAAGTCAAAAAGGACGTGGCCAGGACTCGAACCTGCGCCACTCCTCTCACCACACACACACTCTACCGTTGCGCCCTTGGGTCTTTTACTGATAAAGACCCAAACCAACATGTACTTAAGCACATTTTGAGTTGAGCTTATAATAAAAAGCCGTAGCTTATTTTTGGCTTTCTTAGCTTATCCATTAAGCTAATTTGGCCAGGCTTATTTTTCCTAGGGTTGTCATTAGGCTAGGGATTTTTCTAGCTAGGTTTTGTTTTTTTTCCCTTTATTTTATTATTTTTTATCATTTTTTCTTTAGCCGATTTTTATTAAATAGATAAAAAATAGTAAAAAGTGTTTTTAATTTTTAGAAAAATTGTTTTTAAGTTTTATTTAGGAATTTTGAGGTTTACATCCACTTTTGTTTTCAAAAAGTCTAATTTTTAATTTTATTTGATTTTAGGGTTTTTTATCAACTTTAAAATTTAATATAAAACTATTAAAAAGGGTTTAGGAACTTTTAATTTCATTTTTGTCTTATTTATAATATTTAAGATTTTTGGTAATTTTTTGGAATTTATTTATAAACTTTTTATTTTTTTGAATATTTTAATATTATTTTATTATTAAAAATTGAAAGTTTAATTTTTAACTTCTTTTCATTTTTCCTAGATTGTAGACACATAATTAGGAGTTTTTTCACTTTCCAAATATTTTTTAGGCTTTTCATTTATTTTCTAGAATTAATTTAAGTTTTAATAGATTTTAATAGTTTTTAGTAGTTTAAAAATAGTTTAATTTGATTTTAAAATTTTTAAAAATAGTTTTTAGCTTAATTAGGTCATTTTTGAGGTTTACAAACTTGAAAATCTTGTTTGGAACTTTTTAATAATTAATTGTGATTTTTAGGGCTTTAATTAGCATTAAAAAGTCATTATTTAATTAATTAAAAGGTTTTAGCAAGTTTTGATTTTTTGTAAAATCTTAGAATAATATTGTGGATTTTTAGTAATTTTTAGGAATTTTTAGGTTAAAATTTTAAATTTTGTAGTTTTTACGGTTTTACGTGAACGCGTTTTCGTCTTAGCTCGATCCGTCTTCGTAATCGTCTTTTCTTTCCTTTCTCATTTCTATTCTCTTTTCTTCTTAATAAAATCATCAATCAAAATCAATTCAATTCACAACACACTAGCCTCCTTGGGAAACGAACTTATTTGGTCATTAGTGGTCGGTTTTCCTAAACCGACACTTAACGCTTACCACTACTTTGTGCTCTCTTTTCCTAAAGGGTTGCAAAAATACTACATCATTTTGGCGCCGCTGCCGGGGAGGCGTGTTGTGTTTTGATTGAACCATTGTTGTTTTTATATAGCCATAAATAGTAATTGTATTAGTAGCACTCTACTAATACGTATTATCGTTTTTCGGTTTTTGTGTGAATATTATTAATATATTGTATACGTAGAACAATAAATTCACAAGTACTCCAAATACGTGAGCAATCACAACCTTGACTTGGGAGGTCATTACCCAATCATTGTATTCGAATCTCAAACCAAAGAAAAAAGGCAAAAATAGATAAATACTTTCGTGAAGCTTAATCTTGATAATACAAACTATAAGGTGGGTATAAGGCGGTTGTATTTCACGACCTAAAGGAAAAAGGCTCTTAAGTGCTTCGCGCCGCCTCGTTTCCTCCGCTTGCTTGTGCGTATTTGATTTTGAGAGTGAATCGAGGGTTTTGCCGCCCAAAGTATTATTACATATCATATATGTTTTCTTGGTTTCTATTGATTAAACCCTCTTGAACGATTTGGTGTTCCACCATCGTTCTAAAGTCATCGAAGGCGTTCACTTCACGTGATCGTTTTCATTCCTTGAGGCTTCTTTAATCAAGAGATTTGATTAAAGAGGAGATTTGTAGATTTTTGTCTACTTAATACATTTCACCAATTTCCAAAAAAGTTAATACCATCAAAAACCACAAAAAAATTGAAAAATACAAAATACCAAAAAGAATCTTCTTTGCTCGTCTCCTCGTTGTACGTGACGTTTATGCTAACTCGTAATCAAGCAAAACGTGCACGTAGACGAAAGAACAAAACTCCCACTCCAACTCATTCTAGTGAGGAGTCTCCTATTGACGAACCCATTGTACGAGAAGCACCAACCATGGCGAATCGAACTATGATGGAGTTACTTCAAGCACCCACCGAGGGTTATGGAGAAGCTATTGTGATTCCCGCTATCCTTGCAGAGAATTTTGAGGTGAAAACGGGTTTATTGTCGATGATCCAAAACAACAAATTCCGTGGTGATGAGAAGGACAATCCCTGTGACAATCCGTCAATTTATGGTTGATATTTTATTCTCGAATATTATTTAATAACATTATTTTAATGTTACAATATGAACTCACTTATTTTTGGGAAGTAATTTGGATTTACGTCTTGAAGTAGCATCGACTACGTCTAAACCGGAGGATTCAACGTTACGTGCTTACGTTTACATACACCGTCTTTGGTGACAGTCGGACATTTCAGAAAATAAATTTGTCCATGAATATTATTTTGGAGTTTTAAATTTGAGTTGGTTCATAAACTCACAAATTTACGAGAAGAGATTAGGACTTACGATTTTAATTTAACGTCCTTTACGACTAAACCGGAAACCTTAGGATTACGTATTTACGTTTTTGAACTCCGTTTTTGATGAGACAATTTTTATTGGATTCATTTTGTGTCATTGATTCATAATTTATAAAAACATTTTTCGTGAAACGACCCGAGGGCACGCAAATCGAGGAAACTAGAATCGAGGAATACCCGTAAATTAGTGAGGTGGGACAAAATACATTATCCCACCCCACTAATACACATGGGATGGCACAACATGACACCACATCAAAGATGTGGCATCATGTTAACTTGTAGCTTACAAGTGTAAGCACTAGCTTAACACTTAAGCTAGTTTCTTCCACTCATCCTACAAAAACAACTAGCTACTCATAACCACCATTTTCACTAATGCAAACCACTCTTATCCTCCCATTTCTCTCTCAAAAATTCGTCCTACTCTCACCCTAAATAACCCATTTGATCTTGATTTAACCATGAAATCATATGTTATTCACACATATGATGAAAACCCATTGAAGTTATGAAGATTGGAGGTGATCTTAACATGTAAAAAGGAGTTTTCAAGGGAGTTTGGGGCTGATTTCTCAAGGAGTTTTCATGAAGAACAAGGGCTGATTTTTGGAGGAATCTACAAATACTTGGTGATCCTAGAAGTGGTGTTGATATCTCATAAGATTGGTTACCCAAAACCATGTCTTGTTCATCCAAAAGCTCATCATTTCATCATCATGGTGGTATAAAGATTGTCCTCCTCATCTTCTTGTTATTTTGATTATGTAAACATGTATTTTATTTCCTATTGTATATGTTTATGATGATTATATGATGATAAAAATGTTATGTGGGGATTTGTTGTTGATAATCATGGATAAAAAGATGAAAAACTATAAGTAAAAATGGGTAAATCTTGTTTAAATGATAGGCTATATAAAAACAGTGAAGAACCATATGGTAAACTGATAAAATGATGAAGTAAAATGGATTTACAGTAAGCTATGGGTCTTGTACACATGTGAGAGTTGTCCATGCAATGGAATCAAAATAATGAATGAGATATGATCAAAACAAGTTTAAGTAATAAATCTGAGTTCACTGATTTGGACGATTTTTAGAAAATATTTAGAAGATGATTCAACAGTAGCTATAGAAGAGTTAAATGTAGCACATATCATGTAGTTTATGTGATAAATATTTGAGCTTCTATCTCCATATAGAACTCAAGATATGGCAGTTTTGGTGAAAGTGATGATAAAAATCAGATTTTTGGAAATTAAAGAATAATACTATTATATAAGCACTCAAAATTTTAATGTATAAAATATAAATTAAAACCCACTAACTTATGGATTCTATTTATATAAATATGTAAAAGGTGGAATAAGTGTATAAATTATAAAAATGGTAACTTGTTAAGTTTTATAAGTTATAAAACTATAAACATGATTTTTACGACTTTTTCGGCTATTGCCGTAAAATTAACGTTTTTGTTAAATAAAACTTAGATGGTTGGACCCGTCTAATGAAAACTTTATAAAACTTATACACTGATATATAGACATGTACAACAAGTAAAAACCGATAAAAAACACGAACTATAGGACAAACGGACATTAACGAGCTAAATAAACACATTGGGCTAATAATTGGACTAAATAAGTTAAACACTCCTAAAAAGAACTTATTGGGCTTAACCCATTTGGGCCCAACTTGTAAAGTTTAAGTACTGATAATATAAGTACAAAATGGATTAAAATAAGTTAAAGAACTTATAATAGGCTTATTGGACCTAAAACACGTAAATAGGTAAAACGAGAAAACTAGTATAAAAGTTATCAACACATAACTTTAAAATGAGTAAACGAGAATATGTAAACCCACTTGATCATCATATATATATAATCATCATATGTATACATAATTGATATTTTTATAAAGTCATTGGACAAACGTCTAAGACCGAGTATTACTTGTCTAGGTTTCCGTGATTGAAGCACGTACCGTACGTCCAAATTGCCGATAACCCGCCTTCCCACATCAACGTGAGTTCATAGCCTCGCACTCTTTTAAATGTTTTTATAAATGTTTTATAAACCCGCGAGGGAGATAACATGTTAGATTTTATAAAATAGGACACCATTTGTCCCGATTGTTTGTTTATTGATTTTGGACCCGAATGATTGAATGACCCGATTGTATGACCCGATAAATGATTAAAGGACCCGATAGATGAAATTAAATGGATTATTAAAGTTAGGTTATGTCACTAAAAGTCCCATTAGCATGAATTGTGAACTACCGGGAGTTGGTAGACGCTTATGCATTTAATAGTACTATTTAGGGACGATCACCCCAGTTCGCGCCTTGACGGTTGATCCCCGTCGTGCCACATTGATTGGTAAGCGAATTTATGTATGAGAAGATTTCCATAGCGTGACCTTTGTGACGACACGCTACTTTAGATGGGCAAAATTGGTATCGGGTTAGCTACCCGTTTTGGTTTAGTAAGGTAACAATGTCATGCGGCTTATAATAATCCAAATCACCGAAATACTGTTAGACGCTTCGAATTACGATGTATTGCCTGACTAGCAATACAGGGTCATACTATTGATATTATGTTCGTGTTTTGGTTTTCATAACAATATTTTTATAACGGTTTTTATTTAATCTATACAACGTTGCGAAACGTATTGTATGATGTTTTTACGACATTGGCTCGTATAATGATTTTTAAGGCAAATGCCTATATTATGATTTTCGATAAGGATTTGTATAAAAATGACTTTGGCTATTTTATGTCCCATTACAAAGATTTGTATAAAATGATTTTGGCTATTTTACGGCCTATTACAATGATTTGTACGTATTGATTTTTGATACTAATTTTATACCAAAGTTATATTGATGGAATTTATTAAACTCTATGAATTCACTCGGCGTTATCGCTGACCTTTTCTTTTAACATGTTTTATCTCAGGTACTTGAAGGTAATTCTCGGGAAGACGACAAGAATTCATGGCCCGCACTTAAACAATATTTTCCATTCAAATACTTTGTAAAACTTTGTATGAAATAATATGACTTGGGACCTATGTAACTTTGATGTTTATGAATGGAAATGGTTTTATTATTAAACGACGCGATTTTTATGCGTTATCTATGATGTGAGTAATGTGCTATCCCGTAACACCAACTAGTCTTCCACTGTATTGAGTTGTATAAATTTGGGGGTGTTACAGTTTGGTACCAGAGCTCTCGTTATAGAAAACGAAAGATTTTTAAAACCAAGGTTTTGAATAAAACATTTCAAAATCTTTTTACTATAAACATTTTTCTCAAAATGTCTAAAAATCTTTTGACTATAACGGTGCCGAAGAATTCCCGAGTTACCGACAAGGCCAGACTGAGAAGTGTTATTTTAATATATATATATATATATATATATATATATATATATATATATATATATATATATATATATATATATATATATATATATATATATATATATATATATATATATATATATATATATATATATATATATATATATATATATATATATATATATATATATATATATATATATATATATATATATATATATATATATATATATATATAACTTGGATTATATATATACATATGATGTAATTTGATTACACGATTATTTGATGATTATTTCTATATTTATATGAGGTATTTATACGACGTAGATTGTCACAAGAAACCCTAACTCCCCTAGTAAATTAATCGAAGCTATTCTCGTAGGAATTCTAGCTATCCTAGATCTAAACCAAGCTGTGGATATTTATGATCCCAACAAATGGTTGATATTCGTAGAAATGTAGATATTAGTTGATTGTGATGTTGAAGAAGAATTGGCGAGATTATATCTGATATCGATGTCATGACGATCTTTCCTTATAGAGTGGAGTTTGACAAAACGTTACCACCTAGAAAGATGTCATCTGATTCGTTGTCATCCAATTCTTAAATTGAAATCGAAAGGGTGAATGTTGCACTTGAGGCTGTCATTGGAACCATTACCCAAAAGCCTCATGCCACTAGTACCTTTCCGATAAGTCTAATTGAATGTGTGAGTCATCTCATGCTAGTGACTCATTTGATAATTGTTGTTATAAGAGTTATAGGATTGGAAATTAAGTGTTGTTCATATTGAGTTTTTATTGCCCTATTAAGGCCTAAGAATAAAGTTGGAGTATTGGGAAATGAGGTAGGATATCGAATTGAGTGTAAGTTGATTGAAACTTGAATAAAGTAAAATTTAACTTGTATGGAATATGAGATTGTTAAGAGGAAGTCGTTAAGTTTTGTGATTGAATTATAAGGTTTTAATTGATTGTTAGTTTGTGTTAAGGGCTGTTCCTAGGCCATTGTCCACTGACGAGGATGCCCAGTGTCCAAGAAATAAATTGAAGAAATCTTCTTCTGAATTGAGACCGATGGATCTTCTGGGACATGTGGAACACCTAATGACTCTTGTAGATTAGTATTCATTGTGGTATCTTTTAAAAATCCCTAACTTAACTGAGACATCAGTTGGTAGGATGAGTTCTGAGAATTGTAAGACATAGTGACACGTAATGTGTTACGGTACAATTTTGACTTGTTTGTGATTAACGAAAAGACTACCTTTGATTGCTAAATTCTACATGTGTCGATGTTATCTATCTTTTCTTGCTTCTTCCTAACGCTCACATTAGTGATGCAACCATTGAACAAGTACTCATCTAGAATTGAGTTACGTTGTGGATTATTCTTTTAGAGTGCCATCGAGATCATGAACCTCATGATTTATTTGGTTAAGCTCATTTCCTATCATATCGTAGTTAATTCTTGGTAAACAAGCTTTCATCACTTTTCTGCAGATCACTCATTGTTTTTATAAGATAAAACAGTATCCCTTGAGAAAATTTGAATTTTCATCACTATATGGATTATTTAAAAGTGAGATTTATAAGTGATTGTTATCGAAATGAAGTTGCTTATAAAACCCCTTGGAAAAACTTAATTGTTTTCATAACAAGGAAAATCCTTGAAAATTTATTTTGATTCTTATTTAAGAATTAAACATGTAAATGTTTTTATTATAAACATGATGATAAAGTTTTGACGAACTAAGTATTGCATCGTTAATCTTGAAATTGTATATAGTTGCGCGCCTACATACAATTTGGAATGGACTATGCAAGGCTGATTAGTAGTCACCATAAGACTAAATGAATAAACACTACATTTTCTTTGAAAATTATGAAAGATTAAATTTTATGAGATCTGCAAGAAGTGTAAAATAGGGACATAATGTTAGGGACACCTACATATGTGCCTATAACATCTATTCTTCTGAGTTGAATTTACTCATCTGTGGAAATTGTCTTATTTAACAATTGACAATTCTTTCTTGTCCAATTCTCCCGTAGTGAGATTCTTAGGAAAAGTATCTGATTATCGAGTGTTGATACCCGACTGGATGTATCGACGTTCCTATCATTTCTTTTGATTTGATTTCATTTGAATGACCTGGGTGATGATCCGAGGAGCTTTCGAATGCGTACTCAAATTATGAAAACATGGAATATATTCATATTCGTTAAATGTTTTCGTCTGTATCTGATTTGAAATTCTCTCGCGTAGATTATGCGTTGACCTTACTCTTTAGATGAAAGTTATGTCTCCAGATATCCTTGAACTTGTGAAGGATTATGAGTTATTATTAGTCTTTTGAGAAGTTCACATCTTATCGACGGCAACAAAACTGGAAAGTTGATAATGCCAGTAGAATGGATTGATTGATTATGACATGACGACATTGTCTTAATTGATGGGAACTCGAATAGAATTCCCCTAAATGATAAGATGTTGATTATCAAAAGTGATCTAAATAATTCTTGATGGATGCCCGTATCCTGCATTTAGACTTAAAAATTATACCGTGAATGGTTGTGAATTAATCATAGATATTATAATCTAGAAAGAACTTAAACTAAAATTATTAAAAGATGTTTATGTTATCTAAAACTTTAGTAAGTATTTGTTGATGAATTACCTAGACTTTCGCCATTCAGGCAAGTTGAATTTGGTATTGATTATATTTCCGGTGCTGCACCTGTGGCTTGTGCACTGTGCGTCAGCACCATCTAAATTAAAGGAATTACCGTACAACTAAGAGAGTTGTCGGAGAAAGATTTTATTATACCAAGCATGTCATCCTGAAGAGCTATGGTGTTATCATTCCTTATATTTATAGATTACTGTGAATTGAGTAAATTGACAATCGAAAACGATGTCCATAACTCGAAATGGAAGATTTGTTCGATCATTTACAAGGTTCTTGCGTATGTTCTAAAGATTTGGTCCACGACATGGTTATTATCAACTTCGCATCTGCGAAAGAGATTATCTATTCCAATCACTACATCCGGTGCTTGTAATGAACATTATGAGTTTCACGTGATGTCGTTTGGATTGACTAATACACATGTAGTATTCATAAATTTGGTGAATCACGTGTGTAGGCTGTAATTTGATAAATTCATGCTCGTGATCATTAAGGACTATTTGTTTATAAGAATAAGAATGAAGTTAATAATTAATTATAGATTGCCCTGAATTGACCGAACAATAAAAACCTGTATCTTAAATATTTAACATATGATTAAAGACTTAATCCTTTACATGATTTAACCGTGTGATTAATAGATAATGGAATATAAATTGACTCTTCAAAATTTAGAAGTCATTTAGAACTTTGAGTTATACTAAAAAGAAAGTGCAAATATATTTTGACAAATGTTTTAACAAAGGATTTTAAAGAGATTATTCCCTTATACACTAAACATTTAACTAAACTTCTGTTTAGGGGTAAATGTTTGTGTATACCTCAAGATAACTTAAGAAGAATTGAGGAAACCATTTGAACTATGACTTGAAATTTGAAACGATAATTTACGCTTTTCAAACTAAGAAAATTTTGATCACAGTATAACCAAAGATTTTTCGAACATTTACGAATCCTATTAATTATTTTCGATAAATCAACAAAAATCGTGTTAATTAAATTCAAATTTATTTTTGAACATTTTGTATAATTGGACGAACTAAGAAATTTAAAACTTTTACGTTTACGCTTCATAAAAATTAACTAATAATTATTTAATTAATTATAATAATTATCGACGCTTTAGACGACGGATTGAGTAAAACTGATAAAAATAATAGTTGAGACGAAACTAAAGCATAGAAAATATGAAGAAAGAATTTTGAATAAATACGGTTATGATATTTAGTTCATCAAGGAAGGTGAATGTAGATACTGACACATGATATAGAAAGAATAAAGAACCAATTAGGACATGATCCTTAATAATGAAGGTGTAAAACAAATTGCCGAACGATATAAAAATAGACAATGTTTGTAAAAAGGGATAATATAGATTATAAAAGAGGTTTCACGGCTAATGTGAACCATTAGAATTGAGAAGCCGATGGGGTTAAATGTTTTTAAGACCACTTGTGATTGTCTAAATATGGAGGATTGTGAGATATAGTTATGTTGGAATTTGTAAGTATAAGTATTCTATTTATGTCATTTTATGACTAAAAGTATCTTTGTCTGAAGAAGTTGTACTGATGACAATTATGAAGGCAGAGATCGCCTCATACATTAGTAAAACGTCTAGCTATTGCAAAGGTCATCATCTGAATTTGATTCGATTTGGGTCATCGTCGACAGACTGACCAAATCTGCTAATATCATTCCCGTTAATGATAAATGCAAAAGAGTTATGTAAACATAGTGTGCCTGTATCGAACATCTTTATCAAGATCCTCGCTTCGCATCGAATTTCTAGAGATTTGCTCAGAAGTCATTGAGAACGAACCTTGATGAGAGTACTATGTACCACCCCAATCGAAGGGACGAGGTAAAGTAACGATACAAAATACTATAAGCGCTGTTCTATGTTTGAATGATTGACCTTTGGATATAGACTGTATAATCATTTTCCTTTGGAGAGATTATCCTTGATAATCATCGTATTAGGATCGAGATCGAATCTTGTTAGGATCTAAATATTAGAGCATCTGTAAGAAGGAGTTGAGATGAAGACACCCGACATACACCCATTGTGAGTTGGACATGTCTTTTAGGCTTAAGGTTTCCTATGATGGCGAACCTATCCTTGCAAAATACCCGACCCGCGAGATCTGAAATGATTATTGAAATTAAGATCTGATTATTGACTGCCGATAGTGGACAAGAGGTTATGTGAATATGAAATGTAGATCTTGAAGTGCCAAATGGGTAGCGAAGTTATGCCACAATTTTTAACCTTGGAAAAACAAATGAATTCATGATCTGACAAATCATGGGATATAAGTCCCCGTTATATGGGACCATTGAGATGATATAAAAGATTGGTTTGAAAGGCATATAAGCTGGATCTACCCTAGGACTTCAAAGACTGCGTGAATTATGTTTCGTATATCGAACTTGATGGAATATCTATCAAGTGAGAATCTGATTATTCTTAGTAGAGCTTAGATCGGCGAAAAGTTGCATTCATCAGAAACCCGTGAACATCATGGATAGAGAAAGTAAGTCAACATTTAGCCTGATCTTATTCCCGTAGTTATGTTTGATGAAACTCGCGTATTATGATGGATTACACTTGTGAGAAAAGATCGGATGTGGAGGAAATACCCACATGGCTTTAACTCTATAAGAAGCGAGTAGTAAGGTAAGATGATCTTTGAGGACAAAGATCCTGTTTAGGGGTAAATGCTGTGACAATCCGTCAATTTATGGTTGATATTTTATTCTCGAATATTATTTAATAACATTATTTTAATGTTACAATATGAACTCACTTATTTTTGGGAAGTAATTTGGATTTACGTCTTGAAGTAGCATCGACTACGTCTAAACCGGAGGATTCAACGTTACGTGCTTACGTTTACATACACCGTCTTTGGTGACAGTCGGACATTTCAGAAAATAAATTTGTCCATGAATATTATTTTGGAGTTTTAAATTTGAGTTGGTTCATAAACTCACAAATTTACGAGAAGAGATTAGGACTTACGATTTTAATTTAACGTCCTTTACGACTAAACCGGAAACCTTAGGATTACGTATTTACGTTTTTGAACTCCGTTTTTGATGAGACAATTTTTATTGGATTCATTTTGTGTCATTGATTCATAATTTATAAAAACATTTTTCGTGAAACGACCCGAGGGCACGCAAATCGAGGAAACTAGAATCGAGGAATACCCGTAAATTAGTGAGGTGGGACAAAATACATTATCCCACCCCACTAATACACATGGGATGGCACAACATGACACCACATCAAAGATGTGGCATCATGTTAACTTGTAGCTTACAAGTGTAAGCACTAGCTTAACACTTAAGCTAGTTTCTTCCACTCATCCTACAAAAACAACTAGCTACTCATAACCACCATTTTCACTCATGCAAACCACTCTTATCCTCCCATTTCTCTCTCAAAAATTCGTCCTACTCTCACCCTAAATAACCCATTTGATCTTGATTTAACCATGAAATCATATGTTATTCACACATATGATGAAAACCCATTGAAGTTATGAAGATTGGAGGTAATCTTAACATGTAAAAAGGAGTTTTCAAGGGAGTTTGGGGCTGATTTCTCAAGGAGTTTTCATGAAGAACAAGGGCTGATTTTTGGAGGAATCTACAAATACTTGGTGATCCTAGAAGTGGTGTTGATATCTCATAAGATTGGTTACCCAAAACCATATCTTGTTCATCCAAAAGCTCATCATTTCATCATCATGGTGGTATAAAGATTGTCCTCCTCATCTTCTTGTTATTTTGATTATGTAAACATGTATTTTATTTCCTATTGTATATGTTTATGATGATTATATGATGATAAAAATGTTATGTGGGGATTTGTTGTTGATAATCATGGATAAAAAGATGAAAAACTATAAGTAAAAATGGGTAAATCTTGTTTAAATGATAGGCTATATAAAAACAGTGAAGAACCATATGGTAAACTGATAAAATGATGAAGTAAAATGGATTTACAGTAAGCTATGGGTCTTGTACACATGTGAGAGTTGGCCATGCAATGGAATCAAAATAATGAATGAGATATGATCAAAACAAGTTTAAGTAATAAATCTGAGTTCACTGTTTTGGACGATTTTTAGAAAATATTTAGAAGATGATTCAACAGTAGCTATAGAAGAGTTAAATGTAGCACATATCATGTAGTTTATGTGATAAATATTTGAGCTTCTAT
This sequence comes from Glebionis coronaria, assembly GCA_025667525.1. Lineage (NCBI taxonomy): Eukaryota > Viridiplantae > Streptophyta > Magnoliopsida > Asterales > Asteraceae > Glebionis > Glebionis coronaria. The sequence continues at coordinate 574,867,126 of CM046879.1, read as the reverse complement.
CTCCATATAGAACTCAAGATATGGCAGTTTTGGTGAAAGTGATGATAAAAATCAGATTTTTGGAAATTAAAGAATAATACTATTATATAAGCACTCAAAATTTTAATGTATAAAATATAAATTAAAACCCACTAACTTATGGATTCTATTTATACAAATATGTAAAAGGTGGAATAAGTGTATAAATTATAAAAATGGTAACTTGTTAAGTTTTATAAGTTATAAAACTATAAACATGATTTTTACGACTTTTTCGGCTATTGCCGTAAAATTAACGTTTTTGTTAAATAAAACTTAGATGGTTGGACCCGTCTAATGAAAACTTTATAAAACTTATACACTGATATATAGACATGTACAACAAGTAAAAACCGATAAAAACACGAACTATAGGACAAACGGACATTAACGAGCTAAATAAACACATTGGGCTAATAATTGGACTAAATAAGTTAAACACTCCTAAAAAGAACTTATTGGGCTTAACCCATTTGGGCCCAACTTGTAAAGTTTAAGTACTGATAATATAAGTACAAAATGGATTCAAATAAGTTAAAGAACTTATAATAGGCTTATTGGACCTAAAACACGTAAATAGGTAAAACGAGAAAACTAGTATAAAAGTTATCAACACATAACTTTAAAATGAGTAAACGAGAATATGTAAACCCACTTGATCATCATATATATATAATCATCATATGTATACATAATTGATATTTTTATAAAGTCATTGGACAAACGTCTAAGACCGAGTATTACTTGTCTAGGTTTCCGTGATTGAAGCACGTACCGTACGTCCAAATTGCCGATAACCCGCCTTCCCACATCAACGTGAGTTCATAGCCTCGCACTCTTTTAAATGTTTTTATAAATGTTTTATAAACCCGCGAGGGAGATAACATGTTAGATTTTATAAAATAGGACACCATTTGTCCCGATTGTTTGTTTATTGATTTTGGACCCGAATGATTGAATGACCCGATTGTATGACCCGATAAATGATTAAAGGACCCGATAGATGAAATTAAATGGATTATTAAAGTTAGGTTATGTCACTAAAAGTCCCATTAGCATGAATTGTGAACTACCGGGAGTTGGTAGACGCTTATGCATTTAATAGTACTATTTAGGGACGATCACCCCAGTTCGCGCCTTGACGGTTGATCCCCGTCGTGCCACATTGATTGGTAAGCGAATTTATGTATGAGAAGATTTCCATAGCGTGACCTTTGTGACGACACGCTACTTTAGATGGGCAAAATTGGTATCGGGTTAGCTACCCGTTTTGGTTTAGTAAGGTAACAATGTCATGCGGCTTATAATAATCCAAATCACCGAAATACTATTAGACGCTTCGAATTACGATGTATTGCCTGACTAGCAATACAGGGTCATACTACTGATATTATGTTCGTGTTTTGGTTTTCATAACAATATTTTTATAACGGTTTTTATTTAATCTATACAACGTTGCGAAACGTATTGTATGATGTTTTTACGACATTGGCTCGTATAATGATTTTTAAGGCAAATGCCTATATTATGATTTTCGATAAGGATTTGTATAAAAATGACTTTGGCTATTTTATGGCCCATTACAAAGATTTGTATAAAATGATTTTGGCTATTTTACGGCCTATTACAATGATTTGTACGTATTGATTTTTGGTACTAATTTTATACCAAAGTTATATTGATGGAATTTATTAAACTCTATGAATTCACTCGGCGTTATCGCTGACCTTTTCTTTTAACATGTTTTATCTCAGGTACTTGAAGGTAATTCTCGGGAAGACGACAAGAATTCATGGCCCGCACTTAAACAATATTTTCCATTCAAATACTTTGTAAAACTTTGTATGAAATAATATGACTTGGGACCTATGTAACTTTGATGTTTATGAATGGAAATGGTTTTATTATTAAACGACGCGATTTTTATGCGTTATCTATGATGTGAGTAATGTGCTATCCCGTAACACCAACTAGTCTTCCGCTGTATTGAGTTGTATAAATTTGGGGGTGTTACAATCCCCACAACCATATCCGCCAATTTAATCGTCTTACCGCCACGTGCAAATTCAAGGATGTCTCGAATGACTCGATTAAGATGATGCTTTTTCCGTATTCCTTAGCGGGGCCCGCTAAAATTTGGTTAGAGAAAGAGCCACCCAATTCTATATTGACGTGGAAGGATCTCGTTTCAAAGTTCGTGAACCAATTTTTTCCGCCCTCTAAGACTACGCATTTGAAAAATGAGATTTCTAAATTTTCACAAGAATCAAATGAAAGTTTTTCTACGGCTTGGAATAGGTTTAAGGAGATGTTACATGAATGTCCTCATCACGGTTTTTCCGATTTGCACCAAATAGACACGTTTTACAATGGACTTAACGATCATGAAAGAGATTATTTAAATGCCACCGCGGGTGGTAATTTTTTGTGTAAAACGGTTGAAGAAGCTTTGGTCATAATTTAGAATAGGTCTAAGGTTTATAGCCCTCGTAACACACCGAGTGTTGCCAAAATGGGCTCATCATCGTCTCGTAGTATCAATGCCTTGCAAGATGAAGCAAATGAGGAGAATCGGTTTTTCGATAGGTTTTCGACTCTTATGTCCCATTGGAAAGCTCAAGAAGCTTCGAATTCCGCTTCGGTTAAAGCGGTTTCTAAGAGTTGTTTGTCGTGTGGGGGAGCTCATGATATTTCCGAGTGCATTACCGCGGATGGTAACACTTCGAGTGCTTATGTAGCCACGGGAACTTATAACCAAATCGGTCAAGGTTCCCGCCAAAATCAAGCTCCACTAAATCAAAATGCTAATAACTATCGCAACCACAACCAAGGTGGAAATTACCAAGGAAATCAAAGGAATTATAACAAGGGTAATTATCAAAGTGGAAATGGGCAAATTTCAAATCAAAACCAAAACCATGATTTTCAAACTTCTACACAAGGTTTTCAAAATGATCACACCAAAAATCTTCAAGGAGAGTTTTTGAATTATGCTAAGGCTAATGATGCTAAGTTTGATAATATGCAACGTGAAATGGTTAGCTTAAGATCCGAGTTGAAAAACGAGCTTAAAAACGAACTTGCTAATGAACTTAAAACTCATGCTAATAAAATGGAAGGAAATGTTCCAACAAAATCAACAAAAAATGGAGCAAGGTCAACATGAGATTAAGCAAGAATTGTTAAAAGCGGATGCTAGGCAATCTAAGTTTGAAGACCGAATGGGAAAAATGTTTGAAGCTATCATGTGTAAGCCCTCTTCTTCGGGTGGTCTTCCTAGTGATACCATCGTGAACCCGAAAGGAGAATTGAAGGTTATTACTACTCGTAGTGGTAAAACTTTCAAAGAACCCATTTCTCGTCCAAGTACTTCTATGGAGAAGGAAAAAGAGAAAGAACCCGAGGTGGTGGTAGAAAAGGAGCAAATTACAAGCCCACGAAGTACCGCTCAAACCACACCTACGGTTGAACCTACACCAATCATGGAACCCGAGATTCCAAGGCCGATGCCTTTGCCTACTATGCCCCAACCCACACCACCTTTACCCTACCCTTCAAGACGAGACAAGGAAAAGGCACAAGAACGAAATAACTATCAATTTGAACTTTTTATGAAAATGTTTCGTGACTTGCATTTTAATATAAGTTTTGCCGACGCCTTAGTCATGATGCCTCGATTTGCCGCAAACATCAAAAGTATGTTGAATAACAAAGAGAAATTGCAAAAATCGTCTAGTTGTTCATCGGTTTTTCTAAGCCGCATACCTCAAAAAGTCGGTGATCCTGGAAAATTTTTAATCCCATGTGCTATCCAAGACATGGAAGAATGCTACGCCTTGGCCGATCTTGGTGCTAGTATTAATTTGATGCCTCTTGAGATTTTTAAATCACTCAATCTTCCCAATCTCACTCCTTCAAGAATGTCAATCGAGATGGCCGATCATTCTACGATTCTAGCTTGTGGAGTTGCCGAGGACGTCTTTGTGAAAGTTGGAAAGTTCTACTATCCTGTAGACTTTATTGTTGTTGACATTCCCATCGATCCTAAAGTTCCGATAATTTTAGGTCGATCTTTTTTGGATACCTCGAGAGCACTTATCGATGTGCATGCAAGAAAAATCACTCTTCGTTTCAATGAGGAAGAACTCGTCATTAATGCAACCCAAAACTCCACTCTTTCTCATGTGTATTCTATCACGTCTTTGTACAATGTCAATCCCATCAAAAACATTTGCAAAAAGATTTCCAATAGAGTTTTAGGAGTTGTTGAGAAAAATGAAGTTCCGTCCCCTCCGCCGGTGGAGGTTAAGAGTGTTAAGCCTACGGTTCCAATTGTGAATGATTCTTCGGATGATGAATATGTTGATCCCGATGGGGGATTTTTCTTTGTCGACAAACATTTTGAGAACTTACCACCACCTATACCAAAACGCTTTTCAAATGTGAGAATTTTTAGTGTGACTAACATTGCTTTAGAAACACCAAATATTTTTGACATAATTAAGTCGGGTTTTCACAAAGAGAGTTTAAAAGATGAAAAAGGAAAAGATTTTGAATTGAATTTAAAAGATTTTTCTACAATTCTAACTCCGTCATCACCACGTGTATTGAGTGCTACAAGCTCGTCTTCTCCTTTTGACGATGCGTTGTGTGGACTTAGTGTGGGGGAATCCCCTTATGTTCCCTTCCCTTTCTCCACCGAGGACGAGATATTTGATCCTGGAATTGCTTATATAGGGAAATCTCGGTCTTCCACCGATGCAATAAATGGAAAATCTTTTCATTTGATTGGTGCGAGTCTACCTCGAGTAGCTCAATGTTTTCATGACTTCCCCATTGTCCCACCCTTCTATTTCTTCTCTCCTATTTTCTTGAAACTCTTTGAGTTTTTGTTGGCATACGATGAAGTGGTGTTGGTTTGTTTTTCCAATGAAAACGAGAACGCCATCTTCGATCCCAGTATTTTGCACCATCAAAGGACTTAGTCCTTTATACCGGTTGTTTTTTGGGCCTTGTTTATCATGTAAGCCCCACCAAAAATTGACCACACCATGATTATCCCTAAATGATCACATTTATGGGGATTCGAGTCGAGCTTTTGACTCGGTTATCAAAAACAAGGTGCCTCGTGGGGGAGACCCATGCTTATCCATGTACATATTATTGCTTTCTAATTAATTAATGTGAGGGGATTTGTGCCCTTCCAACCTTTGTTCCGTGGTTGTTTGTGAATTGTGGTTTTTAGATCATGATCTTCACGATTGGAGCCTCTCGTGTTCGTTTTATGGGAGCACTCGATCGTTTGCTTTGGAGGCCTTTCTCAATATCCAAATGATATATCCTTTGATGTTCTAACCTTAGGTTTTTAGCACACTTCATAAACGGCTATTAATTTAACGGTTACACCCTTTCCATGCTAGATTAGGCATTCGACTACGTCTCTAGTATGGGGGTGTTTTCACCCCTAGACTCGAAACATTGAGGACAATGTTTAACTTTAGTATGGGGGGGGGGGGTGAATAGATACTTGCCTTGCCAAACCTTCACGCTTTCCAAAGTTTATCTTTTTGTTATCGTTTTTGTTGCAAAATAAGGCTAAAAATGGCCAAATTTTAAAAATTTTCTCATGTTTTATAAAGTGTTTGAAGACACGAATGTAGGTTTTCCGATGGCGAGAATAAGAGTAATTTTTGACTCGACCGTGCGTGTTGAGCACTTAGATTTGATTCCTTAACTACACATTAGGCTAAGTCTCTTAAATGAGGACGAGAAATGATAGAGTTAATTATAAGTTACTATGCTAAACGTAGAGTACTCGTATTCTTTCAAAAACTCATGTGTTCTCGTTATTTGCTTATTCTCCCTTCGCTTGTAAATATTTTTTGCTTAATAAATATTGACTTAGCGGTTTAGTTAGGATTGTTGGGTTTCTAGTCTTTTCTAGTAGCTTCCGTGTAATTAAATTGGGAAGACATTAAGGTATCGCCAGCGTCACGGTTTTGAAGTATTGGCACCCGAATAATCGAAAGCTTCACCCAATAATAAGATTTCAAATGCTCACCTAAATCTAGCAAACAATTTGAAGCCCCACAAGGCCAAAAATCTATGCAAAATTGAAAGTGAATCAAGCCTTAATCTTCGAAGCTTTAAAGATCCAAAATTCGCTTTAGCGTGAGGATATACGTCTTTGGCTAATAAAACCACCGATGAGGCGGATAATAAAAGGCAAGGCACGACCGAAGTCATAATAAAAGCTTCATGGCGAAGTTGAATAAAAGATGGAGGTAAACCAAAGATATTAAGGCCCTTCCGTTAGGGGGCGTATAAAAGTCTTGGTAATAAGTCTCATGTTCAAAACCGTTATAAAACCGTGTTTATCGATTCTTCTTGTCAACTTAATTTTTTAACATCGTTGTCTATTGGGAGGGGTTATTGATTTGATGGTCTTTGTTACATCGTTAGGACTCTATTTTTAGACCTAAATCTCTATTATCGCATAAGTCAAACAATGTATCCTCGTGAAACATTTAAGACATAATAAAATATAAGAGATACAACTTAGGAATAATAGGAGGATAAGTACGTGATTGGGGCATATGAGTAGTGTTAGCATTACTAACTTATAATGACAATGATCTCGTTGCACGCTTGGCATGGAATTAGGGTGAAAATCTAGGACGACGAAATTATTTCTAACGAAGCATTCACGAGATCTTGTTCTATGAACCTAAACATCCCATTTTGCGATGAAAATCATACATTATGTCTAAAACGCAAGTAGTAGTAGTGTAGCTAGTTTATGTCTTTAATAAAGTGAATAAAAATGAATTTTGGAGATGCTACGATACTTTATTCTAGCATTGCATGAGGGCACGGCAATGGTTTAGTATGGGGGAGTGATGAGACGGCTTTTATACATGGTCTCATCGTCCAAATCGGGCTTAAAATGCATTAAATATCATTAAAACTGCCAAATATATGCTCGTGTTTGTTACTTGTGTATTTTTAGGTACGGATATTGAGGAAATGGCAAAAGATCACAAGAATCAATCAAAAACGAACACGAGAAACGAAGCCGCACAATGAACCGGGCCCAAGTTTTGAATTTCCAAAAATACCCTTGAAGAATTAAAGATTGGCAACTTTAGTCCCTCAACTTTTGAAGATTTACACTTTATACCCCTTAAATATTCAAAATTATGAATAGGGTCCCTAAAGTTTGATGTCATTACAAGATCAGTCCTTGAAGAATCCAAGAAGTACATTTGAAACCCTTGGAAAAAGTTTGGAAACATATAGTGCCATTTTTGACAAGTTACCAAAAGTTGTCAAGTGTAAAATGGGCGTTGATGGCCATTTATTACAAAGTGAACAAAAATGAAGACCTTGGGGGCCGTAACTGCCAGACAACCAAACTTATTCCCCCAACCAGAACTTGCCACGTCACAAAACCCACCCATTTACCCATTTACCCGACCCTACCCACTAAACCAACCCAATACCCACCCAAGTCCAACCACTTTATTAACTGGTCAAACGAACCAGTCAAACCCTCCCTAATCCCTTCCCTCCAAACAGACTTTTTAAATCTTTTTTACCCAAAATAGATTAAACACACCCCCTAATTACCCACATAAACCCTATTAATCCCAGACCCAATTAAATTCATATCAAAGGGGTTTAAGCTCAATCCTTCCAGATCCTCAATTAAGGTCACTCTCATCCCATCCCACACAAAACCCATGTTCCCACTCAACCCATGTGACCTCCCAGGACCACCCCTGCCCCGTCTTTTTCACACCAAAACCAAGAGGGGACAAGATAAACGGATGGATCACACTCCTTGGTCCCCAAGTTCAAAATAAACGTCTATGATCAACTTTTCAAGGCTGGCAATCACATGGGACGATTTTGACCAAAGTTTCAAGAGATGACCAAGGGAAAATTCGGATTTTCCAAGCATTAGGGTTTTCTGTTTACACCCTTTCCATGCTAGATTAGGCATTCGACTACGTCTCTAGTATGGGGGTGTTTGCACCCCTAGACTCGAAACATTGAGGACAATGTTTAACTTTAGTATGGGGGGGGTGAATAGATACTTGCCTTGCCAAACCTTCACGCTTTCCAAAGTTTATCTTTTTGTTATCGTTTTTGTTGCAAAATAAGGCTAAAAATGGCCAAATTTTAAAAATTTTCTCATGTTTTATAAAGTGTTTGAAGACACGAATGTAGGTTTTCCGATGGCGAGAATAAGAGTAATTTTTGACTCGACCGTGCGTGTTGAGCACTTAGCTTTGATTCCTTAACTACACATTAGGCTAAGTCTCTTAAATGAGGACGAGAAATGATAGAGTTAATTATAAGTTACTATGCTAAACGTAGAGTACTCGTATTCTTTCAAAAACTCATGTGTTCTCGTTATTTGCTTATTCTCCCTTCGCTTGTAAATATTTTTTGCTTAATAAATATTGACTTAGCGGTTTAGTTAGGATTGTTGGGTTTCTAGTCTTTTCTAGTAGCTTCCGTGTAATTAAATTGGGAAGACATTAAGGTATCGCCAGCGTCACGGTTTTGAAGTATTGGCACCCGAATAATCGAAAGCTTCACCCAATAATAAGATTTCAAATGCTCACCTAAATCTAGCAAACAATTTGAAGCCCCACAAGGCCAAAAATCTATGCAAAATTGAAAGTGAATCAAGCCTTAATCTTCGAAGCTTTAAAGATCCAAAATTCGCTTTAGCGTGAGGATATACGTCTTTGGCTAATAAAACCACCGATGAGGCGGATAATAAAAGGCAAGGCACGACCGAAGTCATAATAAAAGCTTCATGGCGAAGTTGAATAAAAGATGGAGGTAAAACAAAGATATTAAGGCCCTTCCGTTAGGGGGCGTATAAAAGTCTTGGTAATAAGTCTCATGTTCAAAACCGTTATAAAACCGTGTTTATCGATTCTTCTTGTCAACTTAATTTTTTAACATCGTTGTCTATTGGGAGGGGTTATTGATTTGATGGTCTTTGTTACATCGTTAGGACTCTATTTTTAGACCTAAATCTCTATTATCGCATAAGTCAAACAATGTATCCTCGTGAAACATTTAAGACATAATAAAATATAAGAGATACAACTTAGGAATAATAGGAGGATAAGTACGTGATTGGGGCATATGAGTAGTGTTAGCATTACTAACTTATAATGACAATGATCTCGTTGCACGCTTGGCATGGAATTAGGGTGAAAATCTAGGACGACGAAATTATTTCTAACGAAGCATTCACGAGATCTTGTTATATGAACCTAAACATCCCATTTTGCGATGAAAATCATACATTATGTCTAAAACGCAAGTAGTAGTAGTGTAGCTAGTTTATGTCTTTAATAAAGTGAATAAAAATGAATTTTGGAGATGCTACGATACTTTATTCTAGCATTGCATGAGGGCACGGCAATGGTTTAGTATGGGGGAGTGATGAGACGACTTTTATACATGGTCTTATCGTCCAAATCGGGCTTAAAATGCATTAAATATCATTAAAACTGCCAAATATATGCTCGTGTTTGTTACTTGTGTATTTTTAGGTACGGATATTGAGGAAATGGCAAAAGATCACAAGAATCAATCAAAAACGAACACGAGAAACGAAGCCGCACAATGAACTGGGCCTAAGTTTTGAATTTCCAAAAATACCCTTGAAGAATTAAAGATTGGCAACTTTAGTCCCTCAACTTTTGAAGATTTACACTTTATACCCCTTAAATATTCAAAATTATGAATAGGGTCCCTAAACTTTGATGTCATTACAAGATCAGTCCTTGAAGAATCCAAGAAGTACATTTGAAACCCTTGGAAAAAGTTTGGAAACATATAGTGCCATTTTTGACAAGTTACCAAAAGTTGTCAAGTGTAAAATGGGCGTTGATGGCCATTTATTACAAAGTGAACAAAAATGAAGACCTTGGGGGCCGTAACTGCCAGACAACCAAACTTATTCCCCCAACCAGAACTTGCCACGTCACAAAACCCACCCATTTACCCATTTACCCGACCCTACCCACTAAACCAACCCAATACCCACCCAAGTCCAACTACTTTATTAACTGGTCAAACGAACCAGTCAAACCCTCCCTAATCCCTTCCCTCCAAACAGACTTTTTAAATCTTTTTTACCCAAAATAGATTAAACACACCCCCTAATTACCCACATAAACCCAATTAATCCCAGACCCAATTAAATTCATATCAAAGGGGTTTAAGCTCAATCCTTCCAGATCCTCAATTAAGGTCACTCTCATCCCATCCCACACAAAACCCATGTTCCCACTCAACCCATGTGACCTCCCAGGACCACCCCTGCCCCGTCTTTTTCACACCAAAACCAAGAGGGGACAAGATAAACGGATGGATCACACTCCTTGGTCCCCAAGTTCAAAATAAACGTCTATGATCAACTTTTCAAGGCTGGCAATCACATGGGACGATTTTGACCAAAGTTTCAAGAGATGACCAAGGGAAAATTCGGATTTTCCAAGCATTAGGGTTTTCTGTTTATTATTTGTTTATTCCAGTATCTAGATGGTTCTACTATGCCTATAAAAGCACCTCTCAACATGTGAGTAGGGCTTTTGTTCCAGTTTTTCTAGCAAAAAATTTTGTAATCCCTTTTTAAGTCAATATAAAGTTTGGTGTTTGATGTTCAAAGTAATTCCTTTTATGATTGTTTAAAAGTTGGTAAATGTTTTTTAAGCTAGAATACTAAGTTCCATTATCATTGTTGAAGTAATTTTGAGTTTTCAAAATTATTGTCAAGTTTCTGAAACATTGATTTCACTTGGTGAAATCTTGTTTCAAGATTGATTTTCCAGGATTGTAAGTTGTAGGATTGAGGTGTTTTTGAAAGTAACATATTTGAGAAGTATTGAAAAGGTTTTTCAAAAGGTTTTAAAAAGTTTGAAAAAATTCAGAAAGTGCATTGTTATTGCTTGTTTTTTTCAATTCTTCTTGGCAGGTTTGTTTGAGCTTGATTTGTTCAAGTGTTCAGCATAGGCCCGGGCCTATTGGAGAAGGCTAAGCAGCCTTGGTTGGGCCTGGAAGTAGGTCCAACAAGGTAACCTCTTGTTTCCTCTTCATTTTTCAGTTATTGGTGATTCATGCATGATTTTTGTGCAAGGTGTTTAGAGTGTGTTTAAATGGTTTGATTTGAGTTTGTTTAGTGTCATATGCATGATAGAAGTTGTAAAAATCAGATTTGTTAAGTTTTTGTTTGAAAAAGTTCATAATCTGAAAGTTAAGGGGTGTTTGGATTTGTGTTTTAGTCAAGATTTGTGACAAGATTGAGTGTTTAAATCTGTTTAGAATCAGTCTTTAGGGTGTTAATAGGGTGTAAACTAGCTTGTGTCTCAGTTTGGACAAGTTTAGAACACATTGCATACTAAAAGTTGAAAAAGATAGCACAAAAATCTGTTATGCCAATTTTATGCTTGCTTTGGTAAAATTTGTGCTTTAAATCTCCACAATTGTTAGATCATAGGTCCTAGTAGGGGTTGTGATTTCTTATATGTTGGTTGTTACACTGGTATGCAAATCATGAGCCTTTGAATTTCACTTGGGTGCAAGTAATTAAACTAACTGTCACCAGACTTAGCAAGCCATCACAGAAACTTCATTTGGTCATTTTGTGCTATTGTAAGCTTGATTTTGTGTGCTATCTTGCTTGTTTTTGTTGTCCTTGACTTCCCACAACCAAACTGGTTGTGGGAGTGCCTCCTTGTCCAATCAAAAACACCACAAATCAGCAAAACAAGTCCTCTTGTTTTTTCTTTTCACAAGTGAAGAAAACAATCTTTGCTTGTGTTCTTAAAAAGTATAACTGGGCACGTTTTGGCTTGGGATTTGCTTAATCTTGTTAAAATTGAATTTGGATTTGTGTTTTGAGGATTAAAAGGTCACAGGCTTGGGTTTAAAGTTAAAAAAAAAAGTCAAAAAGGACGTGGCCAGGACTCGAACCTGCGCCACTCCTCTCACCACACACACACTCTACCGTCGCGCCCTTGGGTCTTTTACTGATAAAGACCCAAACCAACATGTACTTAAGCACATTTTGAGTTGGGCTTATAATAAAAAGCCGTAGCTTATTTTTGGCTTTCTCAGCTTATCCATTAAGCTAATTTGGCCAGGCTTATTTTTCCTAGGATTGTCATTCCAGCTAGAGATTTTTCTAGCTAGGTTTTGTTTTTTTTCCCTTTATTTTATTATTTTTTATCATTTTTTCTTTAGCCGGTTTTTATTAAATAGATAAAAAATAGTAAAAAGTGTTTTTAATTTTTAGAAAAATTGTTTTTAAGTTTTATTTAGGAATTTTGAGGTTTACATCCACTTTTGTTTTCAAAAAGTCTAATTTTTAATTTTATTTGATTTTAGGGTTTTTTATCAACTTTAAAATTTAATATAAAATTATTAAAAAGGGTTTAGGAACTTTTAATTTCATTTTTGTCTTAGTTATAATATTTTAGATTTTTGGTAATTTTTTAGAATTTATTTATAAACTTTTTATTTTTTGAATATTTTAATATTATTTTATTATTAAAAATTGAAAGTTTAATTTTTAATTTTTTTTCATTTTTCCTAAATTGTAGACACATAATTAGGAGTTTTGTCACTTTCCAAATATTTTTTAGGCTTTTCATTTATTTTCTAGAATTCATTTAAGTTTTAATAGATTTTAATAGTTTTTAGTAGTTTAAAAATAGTTTAATTTGATTTTAACATTTTTAAAAATAGTTTTTAGCTTAATTAGGTCATTTTTGAGGTTTACAAACTTGAAAATCTTGTTTGGGACTTTTTAATATTTAATTGTGATTTTTAGGGCTTTAATTAGCATTAAAAAGTCATTATTTAATTAATTAAAAGGTTTTAGCAAGTTTTGATTTTTTGTAAACTCTTAGAGTAATATTGTGGATTTTTATTAATTTTTAGGTTAAAATTTTAAATTTTGTAGTTTTTACGGTTTTACGTGAACGCGTTTTCGTCTTAGCTCGATCTGTCTTCGTAAGCGTCTTTTCTTTCCTTTCTCATTTATATTCTCTTTTCTTCTTAATAAAATCATCAATCAAAATCAATTCATTATAAAACACACGTGCCTCCTCGAGAGAACGATCCCCACTTAAGGGTCATAAGTGTTTACGTTTTCCTAAACGTACACTTAATACTTACCGCTTTTGCCTTCCTTTTCCTAAAGGGGTAAAAATTCTCAACATCACCTATCCACTATAGGCTCTTGATACCAAATGTTATTTTCACTTAATCCATAACACAAGATTCTAGAGAGAGAAATAGAAGAAAAGTAGAGAGAGAAACTAGAGAGAGAAAGTAGAGAGAGTGGTGGAAGGTTTACACTTTTACTATGTGTAAAGAAATGAACCAACACCCTCTTCCACACATGGAAGAGGGTATTTATATGCCACGCCACATGGGCTTTGGTGGACTTGTTCATGGGCCGGGCTTGGCTTTGCTTGGGCTTACGCCCCTAACTTATACAATATTAGCTTAAAGTCCAAGCCCGGTTAACCCGACTAACCTATTACAATACAAGACCATTAATGAATAAGATGACCTATTACATTCTTGTTCGACTATATAAAATATAGAGCTAACACATACTCTCAAGGTCCTAAGTGCGTCCCTGGGTATTTGCCGTTTGGGAACATGAAAAGGAAACGTCTGAGCAAAACGCCCAGTGAAAGGATATAACATAGTATGAATGACATAAGCATAAAAAGACTAAAATAGCAGCCGAAATGTACAAGTCCTGTAAAACATGGTACATGTTTATAAAACTGGTTTTATATTTTGAAACGACTTATGTTTTTAATATGAATTTGTCGTTGAGAAGGATAAGTTATCGTCCGATATAAACTTTCCTTAGTTGAGGTCCGAGTACTAAGCTGTGATGCGCTTAGAAGTCATCTACACGATCTTAAAACTTTCGAATAGTTTTATTGAAAGCTCGTGTCCGAGAAAATCGAATTTCTCGTTTTGAGGATAAGTCATACTCGGGATGAACTTTCCTTTGTTTGAAGTATGAGTTACAGTCTGACATGTGACTGTAAGTCTTTGTACATGAGCTTAAAAACGTTGATTTTTTTAACAGATAGCTCATGTCCGAGAAAACTGAATTTCTCGTTCCGAGGATAAGTCATCATCAGGATAAACTTTCCTGTCTTTTGAGCTCGGGTTACAGCATGTAATTTGACTATAATCCATGTACACGAGCATAATACTTTTGAATAGTTTTAATAGAAGCTCGTGTTCGAGAAATATTAATTTCTCGTTTTGAGGGTAACTAATCGTTGAAGAGATGAAGTTCCCTTTCTTTGACGTTCGAGTTATAGTCTGATATGTGACTATAAGTCATTTTGAAGCTTAATTGTGAAACCCCTAAGACACTTGTTTCTCTGATATCTGCTTCTTTAGCAACCAAACTCTAAGAGTGTCTTTTGTTGAACGGTATGAAAATGGAAACCTTTGTGTTCTTGTTGAACCTTTACTTTATTACATGCACTTTCATCAGTAGTTTGTATGCTTGCATGTGGGTTAGTAATATCTTTGTGAGAACCATGTGGGGGTTCACCTTGAACCGTTGTCGCGCTAGAGGGAAATATCTTTCCAATAGGAACCCACCTTTAACCTATTGTTTTGAAGGTTCTACCCGTTGGTATCCACCTAAGACAAGGTCTAGGAGACATAGGTTTCTGATGCACAGCGGAAGACTTAATTTCAGAAAGCCTATTTCCTTTACGGTTCCGTCTTTGATGTGCTCTAGCATATTGGTTCACCTTGTTCAGGACTTTTGTGATACAATCATTGTAGAAACTAGAAAGGGGGGGGGGATTGAATAGTTTCTTATATTTACTTGTTAAAAGATGGTTTTCAAAAAATCCTTTTTCAAAAACTTAGGCTTGAGGAAATATGTGAAATCTTCTTGTGCACAATATGAACAATGATAGTGTAATTAAACTAATACTAACTAATGTATATGTACAGAGAATAAAGAATGTAAAGAGTTAAGGGTAAAGAAAGATCAAACCAAACACCACGGATTTATAGTGGTTCGGCAACGAAGCTCACTCCTCGTTCCTACTCCACTCCTCGAGTACTCCTTACTCGAGAGTTCACTACACAACAAGCTCCTTATGGTGGAGAAAACCGTACACGTTGCTTAACCAATTTCCAACTCTAAGCTAAAAGTCGAGCCCTAATCGTAGCTAGGACCAATCTACACAACTATACTTAGTACATACACAACTTCTAAATAGACACAACTACTTGGATCTTCACAACTATGACACAACAACAAATGTATAAGATTTGATCTTCAAAGGATCTTTGGTGGTGGACTCAACACTTCACAAGGATAATGTTCTTCTCTTTTCACTTGGAGAGGAAGAGATGGATGGGATAGATTCACTTCTAAACAAGTAGTAATCAATCAAATGATCAAGGATTTGAGTGATTTAAGAAGTCTGTTTGAATCTGGAAATATATGTGAAAAAGAGGTGAAGAGAAAATCGGAGAATGGTCCATTATTTATAGGACAAAGGGCCAACGGCTATATCTGCCCGCGGTTCCTTATCTCAGCCGGCGGTTCCTTATCGATAAGGAACCGCATAGGCACTAGGGAACCACCGGAGTAGACTCCGCCTCCTTTTTTTCCTTTAGTGGTGGAGGTCTTATCTGATTATAAAATATCTTGAAAGAATATTCCAAATCAAAAAAGAATATGCCATTTTCAAATTTTCAAATATTTAATTTAATAAAACATTTTCTTAAAAAGAAAGTTTAATAAAAAAACTTGTCATGCTTAATAAAAAGTGAGTTTTAAGAAAAGATTAAATCACTTGATCACTTGATTAAGGTTAGTACTTGTTTATTCATACCTTAAGTGAAAATGGGTAAAATGAAAAATACTTGAACTCAAGAATTCGTTTTTCGTTGTTTTCGTAAATGATTGTTTTTACATATTGTCGTAATCAAAACTAAGTGTTAGGACCATTGTAATAGTTATATGTAATAGGTAGACTAGGAGGTATGTAGTTCCTCCTGGTCCTAGTAGTAGTAGGAGCAAGTCCTGCTCCTGTTCCTAGTCGAAGTCAAACTTTATTATTTACTTAATATTCTGTTAGGATATGCATGAGATATGTTAGGAAAGGATATGCATATCAGTTTTACACGTTTTCTTTAATGATGTATTAGGGTTTCCTTGTAGTATAAAAGGAACCTTAGGCAGAAGGGTTATACACACCTTCACCAAACGTAGTTCTAGTCATTATCAATATTAGAAATCCTTAGAAAGGATCAAGTCTTTATAGTTATTATGTTCTTCTTAATTATATTTATATTCTACATTCATATTGTGTATAGAGTCTCTTTGTGATTTGACTTGTGATTACAGAAGTCATTCACCGGTCCTGACAGGCTGCAAGATCTACATCTAGTAGACCCTACAAGTGGTATCAGAGCCTGGAAGGGTCTCTATACAAGAAGAATCAAGTTTTCTTATTACTGACATTTTGTTTATCATGTCTGCCTCAACTTCTACTCAAACAGGAGAAGACAGCACTCCTAAAATTGTGCAACCTCTGCAGATCCTGGCTACGGTCTCTAACACGAATGGTAAATTCCCTCTTCTGAAAAAGGGTGAATATGATAACTGGGCAATGAAGATGGAATGGTGGATCACCAACACTGATCAAGATCTTTGGAAGATCATTCTAAATGGGAACAATAGAAAGCTTACTGGACGAGACAAGAATGGTAATATTACTCTTCTTGACCCTAAATCTCATGAGGAAATCATAGCTATTCAGAAGGAGGTAAAAGCAAAAACAATTTTGCTTCAATCTCTTCCTGAAGATCACATGGGTGACTTCTACCATTTGGATGATGCCAGAGAGATCTGGAATGGCATTAAAGCAAGGTTCGGCGGGAATGAGGAGTCAAAGAAAATGCGAAGGTCCATGCTGAGAGATGAATTCACAGAATTCAAAATCTCAGAAACTGAAGGTCTAAATCAAGGGTATGATAGGTTCCAGAAGATATTGAGCCAGTTGAATCAACTTCGGTCAAAGCCTGATGATGGTGACATTAATGCAAGGTTATTTAAAGCCTTACCCTACTCATGGAATCAGGTGGTGATCTCTCTCAAAGCCAAAGGTGGGCTTGACTATCTCACTTTTGATGATCTGTTTCATAGGCTCGGAACTTTCGAACCCCATGTAAGAGGATTTTCAAGTGACTCTTTTCCCACTCCTGCTAATTCAGCCTTTGTGAGTTCTATGGCATCTAGTCCCATGTCATATGCAAGTAGCCCAAGCAATACTGTCTCCTCTCAGCATACTTCTGCTCCTGATCCTGCTGCCAAGTCTGGTAGTATGGTAGAAGCTGTTCTTCATTCTTTTGTGGCTGATGTTAATGCTGAACAACTACTTGCTTTTGATGACTTCAAATAGGTCGATAAACTTGACCTGGATGAGATGGATCTTAAATGGCAGATGGCCATGCTTACTCTTAGGGTACACAAGTTTGAGAAGAAAGCAGGAAGGAAATTTAATTACAACCCTAGGGAGCCAGTAAGATTCGATAGAAGCAAGGTGCGATGTTATAACTGCCAGCAACAGGGTCACTTTGCAAGGGAGTACCCTAGCAAGAATGATCAGGAGAAGAGCAGGTACTCCGCTTTCAAGGTTCAGGAGATAAAAGATGACAGGAAGGCATTGGTATCTGTTGACTCTATGGTCAACTGGAATGATCATCAGGCCTCTACTCTGGAGTCAGCTGAGTCCTCAACAGACGTGTTTGCAATGATTGCTGGGAATCTCTCTGATGCAGAAGAAGCAGACGAGTTTGCTCTTATGGGCATCTCACCTCAGGTACAACATTGTCCTCTTGGTTGTCATGATAAATACTCAGAATTGTTGTCCCAATTTAATGAAGTAAATGATCAAAATGATAATTATTTTTTAGAGGTTCTAGCCTATAAGGCTTCATTAAACACATTGGAACAACAAAAGAGGTGGTTACAAGATACACAACGTGCGTATGAGGATAAAATCAGGATACTAAGCATTGATTTAGAAAACACTACAAATATGCTTAAATATACAGAAACTGAAAGAGATGCTAGTATCAAAGAAAAAGAGGAGATGCAAGCTAAATTAGATTCTACAATGCTAAGATTTGACAAATGGCAAAAGGCACCTAAAAATCTTTCAAAATTAATTGATAGTAGCATGTCTGGCAGAACTAAAAGAGACTTAGGATTTGAAAAATATATTGATTCAGAAGATGTATTTGATTTATCTTTCTCAAGTGTCTTTGATGCCGACAAAGAGGATGAGGGCAAACCTAGTTACAATAGGTTTAAACCAGCAGCAGAAATGCATGCTGTCCCTCCTCCTCTTACTGGAACTTTTATGCCCACCACATGGCATAATGACTCGGATGGATCACAGATGCTTGAGTCCCCAACAAGTTCTACTAATACTAATGACTTTGTCTCATGTACTTTCAGTGACAAAGCCGGTGACTCTGCATCTAGTGGTTCAAGTGAAGAGTCAAGACCTACAAGTTCCAAGTTGAATGAACATGCTGCTACTGGTGCTAGGAAGTGTGAAGAAAAAGTTGCTGTCAAGTCAAGTGTGTCTGGTCCTAGTTTATTGAGTCCTAGGAAGAATGTTTTTCCTAGAAATGTGTGTAATAAAGTAGGCAGTATGAAACAATCTCATTCTAATAAAAGGTCTTTCAAAACATGTTTTGTTTGTGGCAGTGCCTTTCATTTAATTAAAGATTGTGATTATTATGACACACATGCATCTGTTAATCATGCTTTTCCTGCTCCTGGTCCATCATGAACTGCTTCATATGCTTCTAGAAGACTTAATCCTAGTGCTCCAACGTTTAATACTTCTAGAGTATCCTCTACTTTAGCTTCTGATTATTGGAGAAATTGTGGATTCCAAACAACCAGTAATTATTTTCAAATTTTTAATCCAATTTATACACATAATTTGGACCACACGTATTTGGGTTTGGGAAATTTGGGAACTGCTGTTAAGCCCTCAGCAGGTTGTCCTTGGTCAAATAATAATACCCAAATGATGCATAGGCAACCAAGGAACAACGGTGGATCTCATCAATCTTCTTGACACTATTCTAAAGATCCACAAGGCAGGCTCAAACTTGACAAGGTTTGGGTCCCCTTAAGACACTAACTTTTGCATTTTTTATTAACTTGTTGTTGTAGGTTACTCCATACCAGGATCCTAGTCTAGGCATTGTTGCTAGTGGTTGCTCCAGGAGCATGACTGGAAAAAAAAGTCTTCTCTCTAACTTTGTACCTTTTCATGGAGGCAAGGTCTATTTTGGTGGGGGTGAAGGCAGAATCACAGGCAAATGGACGATAAAGACTCCTAATCTAAACTTTGAGCAGGTCTACTATGTGGAAGCACTTCAACACTTCAACTTGATATCTGTCTCTCAGATTTGTGACAAGAAGCAGTTTGTTCTCTTCACCGATACTGATGCACTTGTGCTTTCCAAAGACTTTCAGCTTCCGGATGACTCACAAGTTCTACTCAGAATCCCTAGAAGACACAATCTCTATAGCATCAAGTTGAATGAAGTCAACCCTACTGGTCAACTAGCATGTCTGGTTGCTAAAGCCTCAGAAGATGAAGCCACTAAATGGCACCGAAGGATGGGGCATGTGAACTTCAAGACCATTCACAAACTTGCAAATCTGAATCTGGTCTCTGGTTTACCTCCCAAGACGTTTAGAAATGATATAAACTGTATTGCTTGCAGCAAAGGCAAACAACACAAAGCATCCTTCAAGGCCATTACTGCTTTTAGTCTCATTACTGAACCATTGCAGCTTCTACACATGGACCTATTTGGTCCTACTTCCATTAGAAGCATTGACCACAAGCAATTCTGTCTGGTGGTAACTGATGGATATAGCAGGTTTACGTGGGTGTTCTTCATGGCTGCCAAGAGTGAGACCTACTCAATTCTTAGAGATTTTCTTACCCTGATAGAGAACCAGTTGTCTAAGAGAGTTAAAAGTATTCGTTGCGACAATGGAACCGAGTTTAAAAATAAAGACCTCATCACACTTTGCAATGCTAAGGGCATCAAAAGAGATTATAGTGCTGCTAGGACTCCTCAATAGAATGGTGTGGCAGAAAGAAAGAACAGGACACTAATAGAAGCAGCAAGAACTATGCTTGCCGATTCCAAGCTTCCAACCATGTTCTGGACAGAAGCTGTTAATACTGCGAGTTATGTTCTGAATAGGGTTTCTATTACCAATCCTCATAAGAAGACTCCTTATGAGCTGCTCACGGGCAAAGTTCCAAATATTGCTCATTTGAAGCCTTTTGGGTGTCCAGTCACCATTCTGAATACTAGTGACTATTTGGGGAAGTTTGATGGCAAGGCAGATGAAGGATACCTTGTGGGATATTCAGCTCATTCTCGGGCTTATCGTGTCTACAATCTTCAAGCCAAGCGGATCATTGAAACTATTAATCTCAGGTATTTTGAGGAGAAGTCAAACATCCAATGCAAAGGTCCAGAATGGTATTTTGATCTTGATTATCTTAGTGATTCGTTAGGATATTTTCGTTTCAAAACTAGCCATGATGCAGGACCACAAGTGTTTGCAACTTCTAGTACTGGTGTTCCTTCTAGTCTCTCTGATTCAGATGATGAGGATGACATTTTTGTGGTTCCATCCTATTCCACCACAGTTTCTCCTACTCCTCCTAGTGATGAAACTCCATTGGATGTACAGGATTCCCAAGCAGCTCTTGACACTCTTCTTAAACAACAACAAGAAGCTACTAAAGCAGCTACTCAAGGTAGTTTTGAGTTTCCCTTGGTTGAGCCTACTGACAAAGTTGCTCCTGGTACTCCAGCTTCTGCTCCTAGTGCTAGCTTATCACCTACTGGTACTCCGGCTAGTGAGTCTGCTTCCAATACTCGTTTCTCCAGTCCTTCTGATTTGGGGAACCATGAAAAGAAGTCTTTTACCAAGCTGGATGATATTCATAAACAACCAGTAGATGGGATTTTCCAAAATGCTTCATATGATGCTGACTTTGTTGGTGATCTCAATAACTTGGAACCAGAAGTGGAGGTCTCTTCCAATCCAGTCTTGCAATCACATAAAGATCATCCTACCACTCAAATAATTGGAGATCCTGGTTCTACTGTCAAAACACGCAGAATGCAGCAGAAGGCCTCGTCTGATCATCATGCTCTTGTGGGCTATATTGAGGATCAAAAGCATAATAATCATACGGACTTTCAACACTGTTTGTTTGCTTGTTTTCTTTCACAGGTGGAACCTAGGTCTGTTTCTCATGCTCTTGAGGATCAAAGTTGGGTGGAGGCTATGCAGGAGGAAATGCAGCAATTCTTGTTTCAGAATGTTTGGGTTCTGGTTGACTTACCAGACGGAAAGACAGCTATCAATACCAAATGGATTCTCAAGAACAAGAAGGATGCACGGGGAATTGTCGTAAGGAATAAAGCTAGGCTTGTCGCACAAGGACACACTCAAATTGAGGGCATTGACTATACTGAAGTCTTTGCGCCGGTTGCAAGGATAGAGGACATTCGTCTGTTTTTGGCCTTTGCTTCTTATGTTGGCTTTACGGTGTTTCAGATGGATGTCAAGAGTGCATTTCTCTATGGCAAAATTGATGAGGAGGTGTATGTCACTCAACCTAAGGGCTTTGTTGATCCACTTCATCCCAAGAAAGTCTACAAGGTGGTCAAGGCTCTTTATGGGTTACATCAGGCTCCTAGAGCTTGGTATGAGCGTCTTTCAACTTTCTTGTTAAAGAATGGCTATAGAAGAGGTACTATTGACAAGACACTATTTCTACGGCGGAATTCCAAGGACATTATCCTTGTTCAGGTTTATGTGGACGACATTATCTTTGGTTCTACCAGGAAGGAGTGGTGTGATGAGTTTGAACACTTGATGAAAGGCGAATTTCAGATGAGTGCGATGGGAGAACTGTCGTTCTTCCTTGGTCTTCAGGTCAAGCAACAATCGGATGGGATTTTCATCAGTCAAGATAAATATGTCCATGAGATTCTTCAGAAGTTTGACATGGATCCTCTTCGACCAGCAGCAACTCCTTATGAAGTTGCTAAAATCAAACTTAAGAATGAGCCAGACCCCTCGGTAAATGTTCACATGTACAGGTCTATGATTGGCTCTCTCATGTACTTGACTGCATCACGTCCGGACATCATGTTTGCAGTAAGGGCTTGTTCTAGGGACCAGGTGACTCCCACTGTTTCGAACTTAAATGCAGTGAAGAAGATCTTCAAGTATATCAAGGCTCAACCTAAATTGGGTCTATGGTATCCTAGAGAATCACCTTTTGTTCTCGAGGCCTATAGTGATAGTGATTATGCTGGTGCTAGTAATGACAGGAAGTCTACTACTGGTGGTTGTCAGTTTTTGGGTCGTCGACTTATTTCATGGCAATGCAAGAAACTGACAATAGTAGCTACTTCTTCAACAGAAGCTGAATACGTTGCTGCTGCTAGTTGTTGTGGACAAGTTTTGTGGATCCAAAATCAGATGTTGGATTATGGTTTCAATTTTATGAATACCAAAATTTTTTATTGACAATCAAAGCACTATTTGCATTGTGAAGAATCCTGTTTTTCATCAGCGGACGAAGCATATTGAGATTCGGCATCATTTTATACGGGATGCCAATGAGAAGAAGCTGATACAGGTTCTTAAAGTTCATACGGATGACAATGTTGCTGATTTGCTGACTAAAGCTTTTGATGGTCCTCGGTTTAACCACTTGGTGGTTCATATTGGGATGGTCAATCCTTGAGGTCTAGGATTGAGGGGAGGCAAAGCCTAAGAGGAGGCTTTGTGTACATATTAGGACAGACTAACGTATTGATAGATTTTAACAACATATTTTCTTGGTTCTGAGGGTGTGTGGTGCTTCTGATGGAGGATTTTGCTCTCTTTTGGTGGATATGGCCTTACATGACTGGCTTCTGGTCCTCCTTGGTCAGCTTCTAGTTATACTTGGTTGGCTACTGGTGGTTTAAAATCCTTCCATGTCAAGTGGTGTTTGGCTCCTGGTACTGGTCTGGCATACTGTTCATTCCTTTTATCCTTTGTTAATCACGTTTTGCTCCTGGTCTGACCATTGTGTGCTTTGACTTTTGGTCAACGCTCCCAATTCTGGTATTTACAAGTTTAAATTATGCATGGTTAATTGGGAGTTGGTAATTATGTTAAAAAGGGCAAGTGGTTACTATGCAATTATGGTTTAATTTGAAAGGGCAACCCCCCATTAATAGGGGTCAACGAACAGTTACCACTTTCTTTATATATGGTCAACATACACCCTTGACTCATTCATTACAATAAACACACACACTAAACCGCTCCTACTATCTTCACCCTAATCACAATACTTCTTCCATCAATTCATCAAGATCCATGGCTGCTCTTGCTTACCAACCTGCTCACAACCGTGTTGCTTATCTGGGTGATGGTCCACATCGTGAACATTTTGCTGACATCTTGGATTTCATTGAAGCTTCTAACCTAAGGTTTGCATTTACTGTCTGTCCCACCATATATGATAGTGTGATTCGTCAATTTTGGGCGTCTGCTCAACTTGTGAATGTGGCTGGTCGTCCACGTGCACTCCATGCTACCATAGATGGACGTGCATATGTGGTGAATGAGGCTTCTATACGCTCTTCTCTTCATCTTCA
This sequence comes from Glebionis coronaria, assembly GCA_025667525.1. Lineage (NCBI taxonomy): Eukaryota > Viridiplantae > Streptophyta > Magnoliopsida > Asterales > Asteraceae > Glebionis > Glebionis coronaria. The sequence goes on along the minus strand of CM046879.1, from coordinate 574,843,276 downwards.
GGATGAGGGTGGTGTTGAATCCATCCCCAATTCGGAGGTATTGGAGGGGATGGCTGCTTTAGGATATCAACATGGGGGGAAGTTTAACTTCCAGAAAAATAGGTTTTCCCCCCAATGGAAGCTTCTGGTCCAGTTTCTGATCTATTGTATGAGTCCCAAGTCTGGGAGTTGGGATGCTTTCCCTACTCCTTTGGCTACTGGTCTTATCTGCTTAGCCCAGGGTAGAGTTTTTAACTTTTCTCATTATATATTTGAGGGGATGGTTAGTAATTTGTCTAATGCTGGTTCGAGAAAGAAGTTTCTTATGTACCCTAGGTTTCTTCAGCAAATCCTTGTTTGCATTCCTCGTGATAGGACTGAGCATGTGCCGTCTAAACTTACAGCAAAAGTGTATTACAATATGATCAATGGGTTTACTGGGGAATGGAGGCCCTTGACTGAGGCCATGTTGGGATTGGCTCAGGGTCCTATGGGTGCGGAGGAGGAGGCTCCTGAGTTTGTTGTGCTTGATGATGACCCCATGGAGGAGGAGGCTCCTACTATTGGTGCCACTCCTGTGGTTGAGGAGGATCTGGTTGAAGAGGTGGTGGTTGAAAAACCATCCCCTTCCAAGGCTGGTCCTTCTTCAGTCCCACACACGTCTCCATTTGTGGAGACTCCACCTCCTAGTCCTGCCCCACACTCGACTGATAAACCGTTTGATGCTCGTACTCCATAGGTTGACCCACATGTTGCTTCGGGCTCCAATGATGCTTTCCCTGATCCAAGTTCTCTTGGTGGGCAGGCGGAGGAGCCTACTACACTGATATCTTGGCTTGATCTTATGCGCAGGTACCATGAGCGGATGATTTGTTTGGAAGCTGATTTAAACCAACATCGGAAGCTTACAAGGGAGTTTGTTCTTCCTCTGGCTGATCGCATCAAGGCGTTGGAAACTCAGCAACGGCGTCGCAAGAAGCATGTGGTCCATTCAGATTCTGATGAAGAGGGTACGGAGAATGTTGAGGATGGCTTGACATTGTTGGCAAAGGATGCCTTTGCTGATAAAATTTATGATGATTTGCCGGTTCCTCCAACGTCCTCCAGTGTTCCTTCTCCTGGTGCTATTCCCCCTTCTATGGGTGGTGATTCTGATCCTGCTGATGGTTCTCATGCTGGTCCCTCTCATGATTCGAAGGGCAAGGCCCCAATGACTGATGCTCCATCCCCATCTCGCAAGCGTACCCGTCGTCAGATTGAAGAGGAAAGGCTTGGTGAGGAGGCTGCTCGTCGGGTTCAAGCTGAGATTGATGAAGCTGATAGGGTTGCTGAGGAAGAGCTTCGAGAGCGCAGACGTGCACAAATTCAGCATGATGCCATGCATTGGAGTGATAGTGAATGGATGCAAGTTTTAACTGTTCTCACTCGGGATTATGCTCAGTTTAAAGATCTTTTGGGTGACGATGTTGATGAACACAATTGTATTCCGAGGGCTATGGTATTGATGCGTAAGCACCAGTTGGCTCTTGCTGCAGAACTTAAGAAACAGAGAAAGAACAGACCTTTATCTCGGGCTGAGGAGCGCCAGCAGATGCAACGTTATGTGAAATATCAGTCTGCTGCTCATTTTAATGCTCCTTGGACGTGGGCCCGGGTGCGGGCTTTGACTTTTGATGAGCTAAAGTTCCTTTATGAAAAGATGGTTAAGCGTCAGAGTCAACCTATTCCGGAAAGATTTATTTACCATCCTCGTGGTGTAACTTCTTCTACGCCTGCTGATTCTACTGGTCCTTCGTCTGCACACACTCCTGGTTCTGCTGCTAGTCCTTCTGGTTTTGTTGCTACTTCTGTTGGTCCTTCTACTTCACCTTTAGTTGCTCCTATGGGTTCTACTGCTGGTCCTGCTACCACCATCTTTGCTGCTACCACCACCACTCATGCTTCTACCACCACACCTGTTACTACCACCACCACACATGTTCCTACAACCACCTTTGTTACCACCACCATACCTACTACATCTGATGTGCCATCTCCATCACCACCAGTTCCTGGAACTCAACCTAATCCTACTTCTGATGCAGCTCCTAGTGGTCCATTGGGTGGACACATTCATGAGTCTACTTCTACTGCTTCCCCTGCTGCTGCTGAGGTTAAGGTAAAGGTTGAATCAACACCTTCTGATCCCACACTGAGATGTTCCCTTCGCCAGAAACAAGCTCGTCATATTCGCCGTGGTAAGACATTTCCTTTTGAGAAGCGTGATCCTGAGAATTTAATTGATGCAGCTTCTGACAGCGATTCTGACTTACCCTTGGGCAATGGGAACATTACTGGTTATACGGTTGAGCGTTCTACAACACTTCCTGGTGGTGTATCCCATCGGATTACTTTGAGTGATGGGTCTGTGCGATTGGCAACGGGTTTGCAGGATGTGTTGTCTTGGGCTGACCGTATGGATCTTATGGCGTTGTATGGACTTGTTGATTCTAGTATGCCGTTTGACCCAATGGCTGTGTCTTCATGGCATGGTCTGCGTATCTGGGCTGATCTCAAGCTAATGTTGGATGCTCCTCCTAATGCTCCTGTTTCGGGCATATGGAAGGATCAAATGCAATGGGAGATTCTGCGCTGGAAGCTATATGCTGGATGTGGTGTTCATATGTTGGAATTAGAATCTGGTCATATGGTGTTTATGCTGACGGATGTGGAGTATCCTTTGACTATTTCTTCGATGGAGGCGATGTTGGCGAGTCACTTGCAAATTTCTACTGCTCCCTCTGGAAATGAGTCATCTATGGCCACGGCATTGGTAGAAGGTATTCAGGCGCGGTTGATAGCAGATAAGAAGGCTGCTTCTGGTATGTGATGTGTTTGGGTTGTAAGTGGTTATGTTTTGTATTTTTGTTCATTTGTTCTTATTCTCATTCTTTTCACCAATATGTATAGTGATTGGTGAACTTCATTATTCTTAGTTAAAAAAAAAACACAAATAATATAACAATTCATTAAAAAAAAAATATATATACTTTTTATATAATATCTGCTTATACTTTTAACACAGTTTAGATTTTATACTTGTGAATAATATCCCTTGGCTGCTTAACATTGTGGGTTCTGGTTACTGATTTGAGCTTCTCCTGGTACTTGGCTTCACTTGGTGTTGGACGTGGTCCACACAACAAATGGTTCTCAACTTACCATGTCTAATCGACAAGAAAAAGTTGATTCACCTTGAGGGTACGGCTCCTGGTGCGATTCTCAAATCCGTTGATGGTTGCCAGGTTACCCAAAACTGGATGGTTTTCACTTGCCATAGTCTTGGACTGAAAAGTGGCTAATCCAAGGGGGTACGGCTCTTGGTAAAGATCTTATCAAATCCGTTGATAGCTGTAATAGCTTGCTTAAAGCTATGGGGTGTTCAACTCACCCATGCTTCATTGCTAAGAGTTGGCGAGTCCAGAGGGGTACGGCTTCTGGTAAAGACGCATCAAATCCGTTGACGGCTGTGATGGTTTGCCTAAAATCATCAGGGTACTCCCACTCACCATTGATTCACGTTCTAAGAGTTAGGCTGGGTTCTAGTCTCCCAGGGTGATGCTTATTCCACCAGAATGCCTAGCTAGCCCAAGAGCTAGCAGCTACTTGGTAAAGGCTCATCAAATCTGCTCATGTTGCTGAAAAGATTCAACACGATGCTGATTTGTTCCAAGCTTTAGAGAAGCTTCTAGTGTTTCATGTTGCGGCGATTACTCTGATTCTTATCTTGTTGATGCTGCTATTTGTTTTGCTGATCCAATCCTCAAGCTTTCTTTGCACGTTTTCCAGGAAACTTGAACTCAACAAGTCAAATTCAAGTTTAGGGGAGGATTGTTAGGACCATTGTAATAGTTATATGTAATAGGTAGACTAGGAGGTATGTAGTTCCTCCTGGTCCTAGTAGTAGTAGGAGCAAGTCCTGCTCCTGGTCCTAGTCGAAGTCAAACTTTATTATTTACTTAATATTCTGTTAGGATATGCATGAGATATGTTAGGAAAGGACATGCATATCAGTTTTACACGTTTTCTTTAATGATGTATTAGGGTTTCCTTGTAGTATAAAAGGAACCTTAGGCAGAAGGGTTATACACACCTTCACCAAACGTAGTTCTAGTCATTATCAATATTAGAAATCCTTAGAAAGGATCAAGTCTTTATAGTTATTCTGTTCTTCTTAATTATATTTATATTCTACATTCATATTGTGTATAGAGTCTCTTTGTGATTTGACTTGTGATTACAGAAGTCATTCACCGGTCCTGACAGGATGCAAGATCTACATCTAGTAGACCCAACACTAAGCGAGACCGAAAAATGCATGTAACATTTTAGGCATTATTGCATTAACAATCTCCCCCATTTTTATTCCGACAATACATAAATTCAATCAAACAAAAACAAGGTTTTCGAAGACGAGTTTATTCATTTCTCCCCCTTTGTCGAAGCAAAAGGTTGCACAAGTCGGTGTTGAAGAGACGGACTTTGCAAAGACTCCCCCTTGCTTGGGGCACTAAGGAATCGAGAAATGGTGACAAGCTACATAGAAGGGTTAGTTGAACAAAAGAGACAACCAACAAGAGATAGCTATAGGTCACAAAAAAATAAAATAAAAAGAGAAGAAAACACAAAGACTAAGATCCAAGTGAAGTCATATAAAAAATCATACAAATATGTATGAAATAGGAAACAAGCCAAAAGCATAAATCTAATCCTAGTTAATCTAGAATTCTAAGATTTGCTTGAATTAGGTGTCTTGTGGATAAGCAACCAATGCTTATATGAAAGACAAGGTAGTGGTGGAAGGTGGTGGTGGTGGTTTGGTAGAGATCTCATAATCAAAGTGAAGAGGAGGCTTGATTAAGAGACTCTTGATGTAGCTCAACTCCTCATAGATGTGTGCCATAGCAAGATGTTGATATTGACAACAATGACAATATATCCCATGGTGCATGACATTAGCATGAGAAGGAGGAAGAACACTAAAGGGTGGTGGTGGAAGAAAAGATGTTCCACAATCAACATTCTTGGTAGGAGAAATGTGATTAAGAGTGTTCTTGGGTGAATTTGGATTGAAAGTGTTCTTGGGTGAGTTGGGATTGAAAGCAATTGGGGAAAATGGAGGAGAATCAAGGCTTTCATTAGGAGAATAAGACATTTTGGGATGTGAAGTATGGCAAAATGCTTATGCTTAAATATGTAAGGCTCAAGGTATTTTTAGGGTGGTCAAAGGGTTGAAACAAAGATTCCTAAAAGTGTTGGAACAAATTTGGAGTTTCAAAAATACCCGAAAAAGGAAGCACTGTACGCGGTTCCTTATCACTTCTGGCGGTTCCTTATCGCTAAGGGACCGTAGTTCATATATGGAACCGCCTACAGAGGCTGTGTTTGGTGGTGAAGGAATATTTTTCAATGCAACAAATCTTATTTTTCTAGTCTAACTAATCATAGGGATATGCTTAAAAGCAAAAATAGACAAAGAAAACACATACGAACTCACCAAATAGAGATTTGACCAAAATACATGGATTTTAAAATAAAAATCGATGTAGGAGGTGTGTAAGACAAGACCTTAAGTCACGACACAATGATCCTCCATGATTCTATCTTTTTCTTGCTATGTTTGAGAGAATCATACATATGAATTATGTAAGATCGAGATTAATAGCAAGAATCTATGAAAAACGTTTTTAGATTGAATTAACAATGTCAAAACATTTCTCGACCATTTTCGAAAGAGACTTTGAGAATTTTGAAAAAGAGAAGAGAAGATTTTCAAGAAGAGTTTAGGAGACTCAATGACTCAAAGTGATAAAACAATCAAAAGAAAATAAGAGACTCAATAAAAGGAAAGCAATTAAGGAATATGTTCCATTAATCTTAGACCTAGACGCAAGTAATTAAAAGGTTCTCTCTTAAGTGGCTTAGTGAAGATGTCGGCTAAGTTATCCTCGGAGGGTACCTTCTCAATAGAAAAGTTCCCCTTTTGAACATTATCCCGAAGGAAATGGTGGCGAATTTCTATGTGCTTGGTTCGCGAATGTTGCACGTGATTCTTGCTAAGGTCTATAGCACCTTTATTGTCGCACATGATGGGAACATCATCAAGAGAAATCCCGTAATCAACAAGCGCTTGCTTCATCCATAGAGCTTGTTGGCATGCATTTCCGGCACTCACATACTCGGCTTCCGTGGTGGATATCGCAAGAGCGGTTTGTTTCTTGGAGAACCAAGAAGTTAAACAACAACCCATGAAGGTACAAACTCCACTAGTGCTTTTCCGGTCCACATAGTCTCCCGCATGATCTGAGTCCGCGTAGATAATGGTTTCTACGCCGGTCCCTTTAGGATACCATAATCCTAAAGGTATAGTGCCCTTAATGTATCGGAAGATACGCTTAACCGCTTCAAGGTGAGAGGTTTTGGGAGCCTCTTGGAAGCGAGCACAAAGGCAAACACTAAACATGATATCCGGTCGACTTGCCGTTAGGTACAACAAGCTACCAATCATACCTCTATATTTGGTGTTGTCTACCGACTCACAATCATCATCTACAGTGAGTTTAGTATCCGAGGCCATTGGGGTCTTCATTGGTCTAGATTCTTCTAATCCAAATTTCTTTAGCATTTCTTTAGCATACTTAGATTGACTAAAGAAAATACCATCATCCATTTGTTTAATTTGGAGTCCTAAAAAGAAGTTAAGTTCTCCCATCATACTCATTTCAAACTCATCATGCATGATTTTGGCAAAGTCATCACACAATTCTTGACAAGTTGAGCCAAATATAATGTCATCAACATATATTTGTACGATTATGAGGTGAGAACCTTTCTTCTTTGTAAAGAGCGTGTTGTCTAACATCCCCATGGTATACTCATGTTTAACAAGAAACGCTTTAAGTCTATCATACCAAGCTTTGGGTGCTTGTTTAAGACCACAAAGTGACTTCTTAAGCTTGTAAATATGATCCGGTTTCTCAAAATCAATGAAGCCGGGAGGTTGAGCCACATATACCTCCTCATTGATCAAACCGTTAAGAAACGCACTCTTTACATCCATTTGTTGAAGCTTAAAGTCTAAGGCACATCCGTAGGCTAAAAGGATTCTAATGGATTCTAATCTTGCTACCGGTTCATATGTCTCGTCATAATCAATCCCTTCTTGTTGATTATAGCCTTGAGCTATAAGTCTAGCCGTGTTACGAGACACAACAACATTCTCATCTAACTTATTCCTATAGACCCATTTGGTTCCTATAATGGTAGAACTTCTAGGTGGAGGAACAAGTTCCCAAACATCATTAGCAACGAATTGATTCAATTCTTCTTGCATCACAATGACCCAACTCTCATCCGTCAAAGCTTCTTTAACATTCTTTGGTTCAATCAAGGAGACAAAACAAAAGAAGTTGCTTTGGTTTTGGACTTGAGATCTTAGGGTCCTTTGATTTAAGTCACCAATGATATTATTGAGAGTATGATCCTTAGACTCCTTAATATTTACTTCCTTTTCAACACTAAGGTCTTCAACTCCTATTTTTCTAACCTCTTTGGCTTTAACTACTTCTATTTCATCCAAGTCATCATCAACCAATGGTGGTGTCTTGGGTAAAGGAGGGGTTTCATCAAAAGTCACGTTAAGTGATTATTTAATTACGCCCGAGGTTCTATTGAGGACTATGTAGGCTTTGCTAGTTTGGGAATAACCTAAAAAGATACCTTCGTAAGACTTTGGGTCGAACTTGGTAAGGTAGTCTTTGGTGTTGAGAATAAAGCACTTGCTTCCAAACACCCTAAAGTATTCCAATGAGGGTTTCTTACCTTTAATAATCTAATAGGGGGTCTTTCCTAGGAAAGGTCGAATAAGAATTCGGTTGAGAATATAAGTCGATGTGTCCACGGCATTGCACCAAAACTTTTGAGGCAAATATTGCTCGTTTAAAATCGTCCTACTCATCTCTTGGATGGTCCTATTCTTCCTTTCAACTACCCCATTCGATTGTGGAGTGCGAGGAGCCGAGAAGTTATGGGTAATACCATGAGCTTCACAAAAGGCACCAAATTGCACTTCATTATCAAATTCCTTACCATGATCCGTCCTAATAGAGACAATTGGACATCCTAGTTGATTTTAAATTCTTTGACCAAATATTTCGAAATGATCAAAAGCTTCATTCTTAGATGCCAAAAATGTAGTCCAAGTGAATCTAGAATAGTCGTCAACTATAACTAGGGTATAAAGGTTACCTCCATAACTCCATATGGCGGATGGTCCAAAGAGATCCATATGTAGGAGCTCTAAGCACCGAGAGGTTGAAACCAAATTCTTGGCTTTGTGACTTGAGTGAACTTGCTTTCCAACTTTGCAAGCATCACAAAAGTGACTATCAAACTTCATCTTGGGGAGGTGTCTAACCAACTCCTTAGAGACTAAAGATTGAATTAAACGCATATTAGCGTGACCTATCTCCTATGCCAAAGAGTAGAACTATCATCTATAGTCGCAAGACATATGTTGTCTTTTGACTTCTTATTGACCTTCATGACATAAAGCCCATGCTTTCTAACACCTTTTCCAATGACCTTTCCATCTTTTACGATTTCACTATCATGTTCTGAAAAGATGACCTTACACTTACTGTCACAAATTTGACCTATACTTAAAAGGTTAAACGCTAAATTATCTACGTGCTCAACATTTTCAATGGTCATGGATTCAAGAGAAACCGTACCTTTGCCAATGATAGTACCACATAGACTACTAGCGAATGTGACGTTACCTCCATCATATGCTTTGTAGCGCGAGAACAAACTTCGATTACCCGTCATGTGGTTTAGAAAAAACACTATCCTTAATCCACTCATCGGGTTCCAAATCAATTCCCAAGCATATCTAGGTAACACAACACACGATCAAACATTTGGTCCCCAATATGTCATGGGTCCAAAATTGTTAGTTCCAAACATCCCTTGCATTTAGTTGGGATGCATGAATGGAGGAGGGGTTCCCCATAGGGAATAAAATGGAGGAGGATAATAATTCATATAACTATTTTGTTGTTCATTATTTCTCCTAAGTGTATTTGATCTTGGTTTAGAGTTGTGGTCATTCTTTCTAGGTGTTGGAGTTTTACTTCTAGGTCGTGAATTGTTTTCACTATCTCTTCTAGGTGTTGTCGTTCTACTTCTAGGCCTAGACTCATTCCGTACTCTTGGTGGAGTAGTGGATGGTCTTGATAAACTTCTATTTTCCATTAGAGGTTTACTCAAGGGCTTATAGAACTTATCAACGGCATTGTCGTCAAGTATGGGTAATTTGACCTTGTTAACAATAAGATGCTTTGGTTGTTCATCTAAATTTGACTTTTCAAAAAGTTCAGGATTTTCAACAAAACCTCTATCTATCCGCGGTTCCTTATCTAGGGCGGCGGTTCCATAGTGATAAGGAACCGCCCCATACAATCTGGGACCGCGTACAGCAGACGATTTTTCTGAAATCTGACTTGTTTAGGTTCACTAGTTGATACTTCATTTGAGTTAAAATCTAAACCAAGTCTTTCCTTAGAATGAATTTGTTTGTTTAACATATCATCAAGAGCACTAGTACCTTTCATGAACTTTTCCAATTTAATGGAGGTGCTCTTGAGATCTTCATTCTCTAATTTAAGTTTCTCACAACTTAAGCAACCTAAATCAACTTCTTTATTTTTCTCAAGCTTGGCTAATTTCTCCCTAAGTTCATTGATCTCATTTTCAAGGTTAGTTTTGGTTGATTTTAAGGTTTTGTTCTTTTCTATGAATTTAAGGCTAAGTTTGTGTAAATTATCATATTGGCCTTCTAATTCAATATCATCTAAGGTGGAGCTATCATTGCTATAATATTTGGTTTCAGAATGTACCTCTTTAGAAGTATGAGACATAAGACATTTCTCCTCTTTGGGGTTGTCATCAACATCTTCACCGCTATCGCTCCAAGAACCACTAACGAACGCTGTGTGATTCTTATCGCGTGAAGGCTTTGGACAGTCACTAATGAAATGATTTGGATCACCACATCTAAAGCAATTCCTATCACCTTTTTCATTCTTGGCAAACCGAATCTTTGAGAATGGTTTCTTGTCATTGTTGGGTTGCCTCACGTGTTGACCTCGTCTTTTGAAGAACTTCTTGAAATCTCTCACCGCCAATGCATACTCCTCGTCATCGCTATCCGAGGAACTATCATGATCGCTTTGTGCCTTCTTGGCTTTGAGTGCAAGAGACTTCCTTTCACTCTTGGTTTTTACCAATTCCGAGTCCTTCAAAATTATCATCTCATGAACCTTCAAGTTTCCTATGAGTTCATCGAGTGATAAAGTTGAGAGATCTTTCGATTCTTCAATCGCTGTGAGTTTTGCTCTCCACTTCGGATGTAAGGCCCTTATAAACTTCCTAACATTGTTCTTGCTAGAAAAACCTTCATCAAGTGCTTTTAGACTAGTAATAATAGTGTTAAATCTAGCAAAAGCACTATCAATAGTTTCATCTTCTAAGATGACATATTGTTCATATTGTTGGACAAGAAGATCGATTTTACTTTCTTTAACTTGGCTATTACCTTAGTGGGTTACTAAAAGAGTGTTCCAAATATCTTTAGCGGTTTCACACATAAAAGTCCTTTCATACTCTTTCTTAGGTAAAGCATTATAAATCACCATTTTAGCCTCATTATTTTTTGAAAGTTTCTTTTTAGTATCGTCATTAGCTTTGTCAAAAGTGACCAATTCTTTTGTTTTAGAAACTTTATTAAATTGATAAGGTAAAAAATCACCATTGGTAATAACATGCCAAAGATCTAAATCTTTTGATTTCACATAAGTCTCAAATCTATTTTTCCAATAAATAAAACTATTGGTTTCAAAAAGTGGTGGTCTTTGCATAGATTGCCCTTCTAGGTACTTGTTAGAATCCATAGATAGATTCAAGTTTTAAAATACAATATACTTTAAAAATTCTTGAGTAACCTCGCTCTGATACCAATTGTAGAAACTAGAAGGGGGGGAGGGTTGAATAGTTTCTTATATTTACTTGTTAAAAGATGGTTTTCAAAAAATCCTTTTTCAAAAACTTAGGCTTGAGGAAATATGTGAAATCTTCTTATGCACAATATGAACAATGATAGTGTAACTAAACTAATACTAACTAATGTATATGCACAAAGAATAAAGAATCTAAAGAGTTAAGGGTAAAGAAAGATCAAACCAAACACCAAGGATTTATAGTGGTTCGGCAACGAAGCTCACTCCTCGTTCCTACTCCACTCCTCGAGTACTCCTTACTCGAGAGTTCACTACACAACAAGCTCCTTATGGTGGAGAAAACCGTACACGTTGCTTAACCAATTTCCGAGTCTAAGCTAAAAGTCGAGCCTTAATCATAGCTAGGACCAATCTACACAACTATACTTAGTACACACACAACTTCCAAATAGACACAACTACTTGGATCTTCACAACTATGACACAACAACAAATGTATAAGATTTGATCTTCAAAGGATCTTTGGTGGTGGACTCAACACTTCACAAGGATAGTGTTCTTCTCTTTGTACTTGGAGAGGAAGAGATGGATGGGATAGATTCACTTCTAAACAAGTAGTAATCAATAAAATGATCAAGGATTTAAGTGATTTAAGAAGTATGTTTGAATTTGGAAATATATGTGCAAAAGAGGTGAAGACAAAATCTGAGAATGGTCCACTATTTATAGGACAAAGGGCCAACAGCTATATCTGCCCGCGGTTCCTTATCTCAGCCGGTGGTTCCTTATCGATAAGGAACCACATAGGCACTAGGGAACCGCCGGAGTAGACTCCGCTCCCTTTTTGTCCTTTAGTGGTGGAGGTCTTATCTGATTATAAAATATCCTAAAAGAATATTCCAAATCAAAAAAGAATATGCCATTTTCAAATTTTCAAATATTTAATTTAATAAAACATTTTCTTAAAAATAAAGTTTAATAAAAAAACTTCTCACACTTAATAAAAAGTGAGTTTTAAGAAAAGATTAAATCACTTGATCAGTTGATTAAGGTTAGTACTTGTTTATTCATACCTTAAGTGAAAATGGGTAAAATGAAAAATACTTGAACTCAAGAATTCGTTTTTCGTTGTTTTCATAAATGTTTGTTTTTACATATTGTCGTAATCAAAATTAAGCGAGACCAAAAAATGAAAGTAACTTTTTTGGCATTATTGCATTAACAATCATCATGAATGGCATTAAACACGCATTTGTTATATTTCATGCAAACAAAATGCTTAGCATCTGAGAAGGGTCTAGAGTTCCTAAGGTTAACGGATTTGTGCACATTGAATGGTCTAGAATTCCTAGATGTGTGATTATCGCTCTTATGTTGTGGTTTTGTCCTATCTCTTGCTTGTGTATTGTTCTTAGCATCCTCTAGATAGATTTTGTGACCGGTGTCATTTGAACTACACCTAGGCATGTTCTTAGGGCTATTGATAGAGTTGCTTGAAGCATTCATGTGATCAGGCTTTGCAGAAGCAGATTTTCGTAAAGAGGGTCTAGATTGTGGAGTGACTGGTTTAGGAAAATTGCTACGCACGTCAACTTAGGATGCAGACCTCGGATTCGACGTTTTGGGTCGTTCAGATTTAAACGCATTCGGTTGTCTAGCAACTGATCGATTTCTGAATGGTTGAGAAAGAGGTTTCCCCAAGACTGACTGTTTTGCTAACTTAGTATCCACACTATTTCCTTTTAGCTTCCTTAATTCATTTTTCTTTGTCAGCGCAAAAATCTCCTCCTGAATCTGAGCCTTTAATTGCTCATTTAATAGAAGTAACTGAGCGACACGTTGTTCTAACTTAATGTTCATATTGACAAATATGTCATTATCAGCATTCGTGTCATTACTATCTAAAGTGTCGATAGGTTGCATAGATATTTCACTTAGTGAAGAAGGCGGAGGATTTGGATTTTGAGAAGCCAACTTTGATTCTAACAAATTTATTTGTTTTACAAAATGTTCTTTTTCCGTGTTAAAATCTTGAATCTTACGATCCAATTTTTGTTCAAGAACAACATTTGCTTTTTCAAGTTTTTCAAAGTAAGCCTCAAATTTGTTATTTTTCTTTGAAAAATCTAGTTTCGCATCCTCAAAATCTTTTGTCTTTTGAGCTAACGGAATTTCAAGCTCGTGATTCTTAGAATCAACATCCTGGGCACTCTCTCCTCCATTAGTACTCGTATCTGATGAAGCAGGTGTGGTATTGCTATCAACCTTTTCTACTAGATACGTGTCAAAAATGGGTTCAGATTGCTCAGTATGTTGAGGAATATCATATTCAGCATTTAATTGTACCGTAGCCATTGGCTCATCATCATAAATGGGTCTGATATCCGCATCATAGGCTTTTTGATCATTTCCTGAGTTGTTATTGGTATGCTGCATTTCGGATTCTGTCCCGCTGCTTTCTGTATCAACCGAACAAGCATCTAATGCTTGACCATTTTCGACATTACTTTCTTGTGTCTGCATCAGTCTTTTATGCACCCTTCTTTCAAATTGTCGTTTATGACGTGTTCTTTTAGCAATGGACTTCTTGACATTACTCATGTGATGACGGAGTTTCTCTTTGAACTCGTAAAGATAGAATGCCTTGTCCTTTGACTCAAGGAACTTCTGAAACTGGTTGTAGAGAACTAAAAAGGCTGCCATGGATTCATCCTCTTGAAAAGCATCTTTTTCAAGTTGCATGTGAAGTTGATTCATGTTGAGTGTGAGCTCGCTGTTGAATGTTCCAACCTCTTGATCAAGTAGTAGGATTAATAGCTGGTTGTATTCGAATGCCATATTAGTTCTATTGATGAGTTCATTTGAAAGAGTCTGATGGTGTGACTGAAGTTGCTTGAAATGTTCCAAATATCGCTCTTTAGCTTTAATCATCTTGTACTTGATTGCATGATCGTTTGTGTCTTAATTTGAGCTGTTGTTGGACATTGTCAATGATTGTGAATGAATTATGGATCTTAGTAGATGTGTTGTGATTTGATTGTGGTTGAAATTCGGAAAATTCCAATTTTTTTTAGTCCGACAATAAATTCTTCAGTCCAATATAACGGTAAACCGAAATAATTATGAATCACCAAATTTTGAAATCGAGTTAGAAATAGCCAAAAACTAGTACGGAAAAAATTTGATTTTACTTGACCTAAAAATTTTAACTCTTCTTTTTAATCTTCGTGTAAACTATGTTCTGGGACTAGTCTAGATAGTGGCTAAGTTTGAAAATTAATCGAACAAAATATCCATCGGAATTGTCATCAGAATAGTCATCGGAATAGTCATCGGAATAGTCATCGGAATGTTCTTATCGCAATGAGTGATCGCAATGTGATCGCAATGAGTGATCGCAGTGTGATCGCAATGAGTGATCGCAATCCGTGATCGCAATGAGTGATGGCAATGCTTGATCGTAATAAGTGATCGCAATGCGTGATCACAATAAGTGATCGGAATGTTGAAAACCCTATCGCAATGTCCACTGTTCTCGGATATAACACAACCAATTCGAGATTTTGAGCCAAAAAATGATCCAAACACCCAAAATTTTTGTGTTTTTAACCAAAGTAACAATACCAAATCACTACCATAACTATGTAGATGATTTGTATCAAGAATAAACCATAAAAAACACAAAAAAAAATTGGATCGAATGTTTTAGATCAAAATACTCACGAAAATCAAGAACACAAACACGAATCTTCAATCACCTATCCACTATAGGCTCTTGGTACCAAATGTTATTTTCACTTAATCCATAACACAAGATTCTAGAGAGAGAAATAGAAGAAAAGTATAGAGAGAAAGTAGAGAGAGAAAGTATAGAGAGTGGTGGAAGGTTTACACTTTTACTATGTGAAAAGAAATGAACCAACACCCTCTTCCACACATGGAAGAGGGTATTTATATGCCACGCCACATGGGCTTTGGTGGACTTGTTCATGGGCCGGGCTTGGCTTTGCTTGGGCTTACGCCCCTAACTTATACAATATTAGCTTAAAATCTAAGCCTGGTTAACCCGACTAACCTATTACAATACAAGACCACTAATGACTAAGATGACCTATTACATTCTTGTTCGACTATATAAAATATAGGGCTAACACATACTCTCAAGGTCCTAAGTGCGTCCCTGAGTACTTTCCCGTTTGGGAACATAAAAAGGAAACGTCTGAGCAAAACGCCTAGTGAACAGATATAACATACTATAAATGACATAAGCATAAAAAGACTAAAATAGCAGCCGAAATGTACAAGTCCTGTAAAACCTGGTACATGTTTATAAAACTGGTTTAATAGTTTGAAAAGACTTATGTTTTTATATGAAAACTGTATTTTAATTGGCCAAGAGCCCATATAGGTCATGAGGTATCAACGTGCATGAATACTTAGAAGGGTGACCTCATTATGCAATTAGAGGGTTGCCTCTAATTATACTGGTCTGGGTAGGAGGGATCAACTCTTTGTGAAGGATGCAAGGCACACACCACATTCATCATAAAAATCCTGTAAAACATGTAACTAGGATGCACACATACGTCCCACATGATAATGGTTGACAAATAAAAGAGTCCCAAGGAGTAATCCTTAAGGGGGAGCTGGATAATCACACTCAACTATCCTAGGGGCTACGAATGGCGACCGTTCACCATATCTTTATTCACAATAAAAGAGTTCCAAGGAGAAATCCTTAGGGGGCTGGATAATCACACGCAACTTTCCTAGGGGCAGCGAATGGCGATCTTTCCCTTCATTATAAACTTACCAACTATGTACTAACAACTCTTATTACAGGGATTGAATCTTTATGATGCTGAATGATGATCCATTTACCTATGCTGGTGATGACAACACTGAAGCCTCCACCATTGATCTCTCTGCCATATCCGACATTGACTCTATGCCAGATGATGAAGTCTGCATTATCGAGGATGAGAACACAATCTCTGGATTTGAGGACATGGAAGATGATGATGATCAAGTATCATCTTATAAGCTCAAGCCCATTCCCTTCCCTCCATGATTAATGTACAAGAACTTGCTGCAAAGCAGTTATGGGAGCATAGACCAATTCCACCTACTCTAGTTCCATTTCCATCTATGTAAAACATTATTGAGCTAGGGGAAAAGAAGCACTAGGAGTACTTACAACAACTCAAGCCCATCACTGTTCTAAGAATGAAAAATATGCAGGCTCTGGGTGCTGAAGATCTCTGGTTAAAAGAGGTGATATCAACATTACCAAACCCAAAGTCACCAAAGAAGATATCCTCTCTGAGCTCCATTGTCTCACAAGTGCTGCTGAGGAGCTAACCACAAACATAGAGACTTCCATAACTGTGTCCATGGAATTAACTCTCAAATATATGCTTCCTCAACTGTTGGGAAATGCTCTGCAAACCCACCTTCCTATTGTGGTCAACAAGAGTCTACAACAACACATGCCCTCAGTGCTTAAAGAAGCTTTCTTGGCAAATGTTGCTGAAATCGACAAGGCATCTGAACCATCAAGAACTCTACTCCAAGAACTTCTCCAAGAAGAACCGAAGGAGCTATGCCTATTTGTTCATCAAGAGTTCGTAAAATTCAACAAGGCAGGATCAGGCGCAGCTACCTCTGGCGTTGTGCCTGAGGGGGAGAATTCTGCCACCTCCTCTTCTAATGATGAACAAGAGGCTGGGTCTAAGGGGTAGCAGCCAACTAAGTAGCCAAAACCTACCACACAACCTAAGTCCATCATCATTCCCACACCAACTCCGCTGCGATCCTTCAAGCCTACCATGGAAGCTACAAAGGACAAAGGCAAGTCTATAGCCGCTGATGATCATGATACTGTGCTGGGCTCACTACAAGTGGAAGGAGGATCCACTGCCAAGCTCCCAGAGTTAAACAAGTTCAAAAGCACTTATGAGCCACCAATGACCCCAGAGCAAGCAAAGGCTCAAATGATGGAACATAAGAGGCTTGCTGACATCAAAGCTGCTGAGATTAAAAGTATTAAAGCTCTAAACAAACTCCTCTCACCCTCTGTTAAAGAAGCTCAGATGCAAAAGCTCAAAGAACCAGAAATCAAGAGAAATAATGTTCAAAAGGAATATGAGAAGATTGTAAACCAGAGAGCTGAACCAGGGCAAATAACCAAGTACAATTGTTTCATTGATAAAGACAAAAGGGTGGTTATGACCCTATACAGAGACAACCAGATTTCCAACTACAAGGTCAGCAGTGACTTCAAACTCAAAAATCTGGGACTCTTTGAGTGGTTAGAGCTTCTATCTCTTGCCCAAAAGAAGATTGGGCCTAGTACAGCCCATATGATGAAAAACATTCAAGCAAATCTTAATTGGGTAAGAGAAACTGCCAAAAAGCTAAAGCTTCCTCTACCCCCTTAGTTATCACAACAACAACCCCAATGCCAAAGAAAGAAAAAGAACCTAATGGGGCCAATCATAGAGAAATGGGTCACTGAAGATGTGATAGTCGATGGGATGCACAGAAATCTAGTGCTCCCAAAAGAAATCTCGAAGCCTGTCAATGGTCAAGCATACACAGAACCAAGGTTGTAGAAGTCGCTAGGCGGTAGTGAGGCGGTCGACGACCTTCGAGGCGGAATTCAATTAGGCGGATTGGAATTTTATGCATATAAATATTATAAATAATATGTATGATATAAAAAATACTTCTAATTATAAACAATTCGAAGTTCTTGCAAAGTAGACAAATAAAACATAACAATTTAAGTGTTCAAAACTTCAAACGTGAACATATAATTCAATTGGTTCTAATTTGATACGAAAAACCCATTACTTTATGTTTATAATCATTCGTTTATCTCTTATTTTAAGATGTTACGTTAAAATAAATATGGGCATTATATATTAGAAAGAAAACCCTTAATTTTTCGTAAAAAAATATTAACTTTTGTTGACTTTTTGACCGCCTAGCTCCTAGGCGTCACCTAGGCGGAGTATGAGCGCCTAGCGCCGCCTAGCCCTTGTTTTACAACATTGCACAGAACAGAGACGGGAATGGCCTTCATGAATAGAAACTGTGATTATGGATTCCAGAGGGAAAATGAGCTGCATCTTGCATCAACAGTCCAGCTGATTAGACTTAAGCAATGCCTATTGAGGAACTACAAGTATGCCAGTGACTTCGAGTATGAGATTGAGCTGGTCATCAACTCAAGAGCTGACAAAGTTGAAGCACAGAAGATATACGACCAGAACCTTGATCACTGAAGAACCTTGTAATTTTTGTTTTCTTTTTCTTTCACCTCTGGGTGTTCATGTAATAGGCTAGGTCCTTTTAATAACACTTTGAGGTATGTTTGTTAAATTATGTGTAAGAAGAAGCTGTGTACTTACTTACAATAATTCTAGACTTAGTATAATTTATAAACAAATAGAGGGAGATTGTTGGGCCAATGAAAGTTTGAAGTATGGCCCAGTTTAGATTTGTTTAAATTAGATTAAGTGTTACGAGTCGATGTGAAGACCAGCGACAGAGACTAGACCAGCTGAAGGCAAAGCCTCAGCTGGCACACCAGGAACATTCAAGTCAAAGACAACATTAGAGAAGACTATCTGAAGTCATACTCACCAGCAGTTATGGACAAGCTTGAATTTAGAAGGAATGTACTAGTGTTCAAGGATCTTTGAGATGACAATACTCAGAGATCACTTACAACCCTTTGAATACTGAGCAAGTAGAGACCTGCTTTGCCTTTTATAGTTTAGGCGGGAAAATCTCTAAATTGTTTTGAGTGGGACAAAACAAGAGATTCAAGATAAAGCCTAGTACGACATAGTGGGATAAAGTGAACAGTTGGCAGAACTGTTCACCTAAAGTTGTTTAAAGGTATGTCTCTTTATAAACATACATTTAATACGTTGTACTACTTCCACTCAGAAGTTGACACGTATCAACTACTCCCATTAAGGAAGCAACCTCGTACCATTATAAATAAGAGTGAGAAAGAATACAAATACAACCCGTGTGCTTGGATAATTTATCTAAGTTCTTTCTCCCTTTTGAACCTCCGAGTCCCTCAGCTGTCTACCAGCGTCTCTAAGGTTCTCTCGTAAACTTGAGTCTCGAATCAAGTTTACTTGTTCTAGGGTTCATTTCTATATTGTTACTCAACGGGTGTATTTATAGCAATTTGTAATACTTTGTTTATAAAGATTAATAAAACACTACGCGTTTGAAAAGTAATTCATATTGTGTTATCTTGTGTACGAGACATTGTATCAACAATTGTCATATTTTGGGACTTTCAAACAGTTACAGTACTTTATACAATCATGTACCCTCCCAACGGGCCACCACAACAATCAGTATTTGGTCAACCACCACAAGCAGCATTTGGTCAACCACAAATGGCACAATACGCAAACGGTGTTCCACCGCAACCTAACGAAAAATGGTCCACCGGCCTTTGTGGTTGTAAGGATGACATCCCCAATTGTAAGCTTGTAACTTCACTATATATGCCTCTAGGCCTTTGTGATTGTGGCGATGAGTTTCTTACGTTGTGTGACAAATATATTAACAATCTGTAGGTTGCTTTACGTGTTGGTGTCCATGCATTACTTTCGGACAAATTGCTGAGATTGCTGACAGGGGAGCTACTTGTAAGTTTTAATACATGCAATAATTTATGGTACAAAAGTAAGTCAATCATGGTTGGAGAAAACTAATATCACGTATAACGTATTGCATACATGTCTCAGTTGAGACTTCAAACTACAACATGCATGTTGGTTGATGATTCTATATTACCTTGTTTACTGATAGTTTTGTTTCTACATGTAACAAAAGCTTGTGGAGTACACGGGACTTGTTACGCAGTACTTGCTCTCACTGGATTTCAATGGATATATTCTTGTATGTATCGGTCTAAAATGAGACAACAATACAATTTAATGGAGGAACCCTGCAATGACTGCATTCTCCATTGTTGTTGTGAACGATGTGCATTATGCCAAGAGTATCGTCAACTTAATAAGCACCATGGCTTTGATATGTCTCTTGGTAAAAATTTCTCTCTTGCATCTAGTAAATAAGCTAATACGCACAATTTTATATACTACACGTCTGTTTAGAATCTGATTTTAAGTTCGTATTCGTCAAATTCAGGATGGGATGGAAATATGGCTAGACGTAATCAAGGAGTCGCTATGGCACCATTTGCTCCGGCTGTAATGACACGTTAGATGCAATAGTGACATGTTGTACTATGAAATGAATAATTGAATGAAGATAAGACGACGTTGTGTGATTCCTATATATCCCGGTCCCATGTATACTACGGTAGTTAAAAACATGTCAGTCAGTGGATTGTATTCTTTTAATTTTTTTATTTTATTGTATCATTAATTTTAGTTTAATAAGAATGTGTTGTTTAATTATTACTCCGTAGTTAAAAACACAGGGAACGTTGGAGCCATAAAAGTGGTGTCGTAGAAAAAAAAAATAGTGTCATGTCAGCAAAATTGGCTATAATATCAGAATTGTTATGATACCAGTTTTCAGGGGAGTGGTGTGCCATAACTTTTTTGATGCCATAAGATTTTTTTTTACTTAAATACATATTATAAATCCGAATTACAAACAATACTTAAAAATTATAATTACAATTGAAAAATATTAAAACAAAATAACAAACATTAAGAAAACACTTGAAAATATATATATAAAAAAATATTAGGGAAAAACCCTTAATTAAATATTAAGGAAATAACATATAGACACCTCCCTTTGAAAAACCCTAGCCCAAGTTTTATTCTCCAACTGCTCTATCCCTCGCCACTTTTTATCTTTTTCCTCGCTCTATCACCGCAACTCATTAAAAATAAATAAATAAATAACTCATCGCGTGGACTGATAGCCACGACGTGACAGCCTCGACGCAAACTCACAGAGTCTGACGCGATGGCTTATTTTCATGCCAAGCCTCGGTGCCACCTAATTATACCACTGTTCCAACTGCTCTAAGAAAATTTTGAAGCACTGAGAATCCTATAACTGAACTGAAGAAGGTGTTGGAAATGGTTTGCACAAAATATTATTTTGTCAATTTTAGACACTACAATAATTATAGTAATATGCAATGTTTTAAAAATCGGTTTAACCCGGCCGGTTTAACCGGTTGAACCGGAAATCAGAGTGATGACCGGTCCGTTGTGAGCCGAGTTTTTAATAAAACTCGGACCGGATTGAACCGCCGGATTTCGGTCGATCCGGGTTAAACCGCTGGACCAAAAATCAGCCGGCTCAATGTATATCGAAAGAAAAAAAGTTAGAATGCTCTAGCATCATAAGTCATGTGATGTAATTGGGCCAGGTCTGTGTGTAGTTGAACCATACAGTTTCTAATCTTGGTATATGATTTGTGATGAGGATCCATTAATCATTAGGATGATGAGTGGTGGATGAAGATGAAGTTTCATCTATGTGCAATCTTTATTTTGTGATTTCTTGTTTTGTCAAACAAAAAAAAAGAGATGATGATCGGTGGTTGGCTGAGAATAATATTTTGCATTATTTTATGTGTGATGTGAGTGTGTGTGCCATGAGGGGTTTTAGTTTCTTCTCTATAAAATTTGGAAAGTAACTATATATATGTACGTGTCATATAAATTTGCGTTGGTCAGTGGGTTTGCTTTCTCTTTAAAGAGTTTCATGGCTAAAATGAGTATAAAAAATTAAGTTAACGTGAATTAGATATTGTGTATGATAGCGAGACATTTGAAACACAAGTTTTATCATCACTAGAAGAGTATTTCATATCTCTTAAATTATTATTATGAGATGAAAATAAATAAACGAGATTCTGCATATAATAAATACATATTTTTTCAAAAGTGGTCTCCTCCTATGTTTTTGTGGCCTCGAGGGCCCAATCTTGGGTGCTACAAGACCACATCTTACGTGACAATGGTATATGTGGTATGGACGATAATTACGTTTTTGCTTTGGCTTGTCTTCGTGATACGATTCCAAGCTTTGATTTTAGCGTTTTCGCTAATAAGGACACCGCCCCATCTAAAGCCCAAGAAACATTGGCGAGTGCCCTTTTTAGTGAGATGGTCAAGGATATGGAAGTCCACTTTGACATGACGGTTAGACAGAAAGCAGTTTTCGAGTGTCTTCGCACACCACATGCCCAAGATTTCCTACAAGCTATCCCCATAGACGGGCTCGGTCAACATATGTCGCCGGTGGAATACCGCACTATCCTTAAGTATCGCCTTATGATTCTATTATTTCCGGTTGATGCTATATGCCCTATTTGTCGCAAGGCATGTTTGGATTCTTTTGGGGAACATGCGGTTCATTGTAAAGAACTTCCGGGCTTCAAGTATCGACATGATTTTGTTAGGGACGTTCTTTACGACATATGTAGGCGTGCTGGGATCTCCACCAAAAAAGAGGCACCTGTGAATTTCTTGACTGACCCGTCAGATGGAAGATCCACACTGAGACCCGCTGATATTTTGGTTTTTGGATGGGTTGGAGGTAAACATGCGTGCGTTGATTTGACAGGTGTTTCTCCTCTCGTAGGGCTAGGCAGTCGAGATTTTACAGCGGGTCAGGCTGCTATAAAAGCCGGTTCGTGCAAAGTGACTAAACACGAGAAAGCATGTGTTGAAAATCAACATGTGTTTATTCCTTTCACGTTTGATACATTTGGTTTCCTTGCACCTGAGGCGGTGGAGCTACTTACGAGAATACAACGTGTTATGAATAGTAATGTTTTGACTCCGAAATCCACAAACGTTGTATTTAATAGACTTGGTTTTGCTATACAAAAAGGGCTTGCGGTGCAGCTTGTTGCCCGTTTGCCTTCTCCTAATATGTAAATTATAATTATTAATGAATAATGAAATAAAAGAAATTATATGCTACTAAACACATATAATGTCGACTATAGTTTGAATAGTTAAATTTAAACGAAATCAACATCAAAATCATGCATGTTAAACAAATTCAAATGCTTCGTGTAACAATAATTCATAAAAAGTATGAATCAATATTGGTAGATAATGAAAAAATCATGTAAAAACTCATACCTGTATAAGTATTATACTTATATAAGTTAAAAATAAATAAATATAAACATATAGAAAAATCTTAAACAATCATGTATATATGAATTTTGGCAATATTCAACTCTAAAAAAGTTATTTACATATTATTATCCGTTATTCTATTTGCCCAAACTCGTACAAAACCTTAGATGTACATTAAAAACATACATAATCTACTTTTGAATCACAAAGTAAAATTATACCTCATCAAAGATTAATGTCAAAATCTCGTGTATAAGTAGTCATTAAAACTACTTCTCATATATAAGAATTTACTTCAGGACTATTTGATTTATAAATATACAGAAACATACAGAAAGAAAGCTAGAAAATTATGTTAAAGGTGCAAATTGTTTAGATAGTAACCCATAAAATTTTGTTATTTCGATAGTAACCCTTGCCTTTAACAAGAATTTGATTTCTAAGGTTATTTCGAGGAACCACATTCTTATAGGGTAGGTCTGCCACTGCTAAGAGACCCTCCTCCCCCTTTTAACTGGCTCCGTCGCTGTTTATATACGGATAAAACAAAAGTTTATTTATTATGATGTTTTATAAAATCTACTCCTTTCATCTTAAGATTGCTGTTCATCGATAAAAAACACACAATTTATGTTAAAGAGAATGAGTTTAATAACTCAACTCTATTAATATCACAAATAAGATGGAGGACTAAATCAATAATAAAGGTAAGTACATGTATGGTTTTGTAATTATTATTTTTATGTACTGTTAGTTATGAAATGTAGGGTGTGAAGTGTCAATATTGGAAGATAGAAGGATGACGCTAGCAACTTGCTTGAAAATATAGTTTAGGATTTTAGCTGTTTAAGTAGATCTCTCTTTCTCTCTCTCTAATTTGTAACTAGCCACTTTATCTCTCTTGCTTGTTACTATGTGTATTCCCTTGTTTTTGATCTATTCGTTGGATCTTGAATTTGTTGGTTCTTTGTTTCTTTCTATTGTAAGTACGATCACAAATCTAAGTATCACATTCGAAGTAATAGCTTGAAGCAGTTAATAAAATAAAAAGGAAGGTCGGTTGAATTCATATTCATTGTGTTGTGTTCAAATCTTTGATAAAAAATTTTATGGTATTAGAGACAGGTTCTTTGATATCGAAAATTTGTTCGTTTTAAACATTTTTTCCAAAATTAGGGTTTGATCGAATATTGGGGGTTTTTGAAATTAAAGGGTTTTAAGTTTAATTCAATCATTGAGTCGATCAATTCTGGTGTTTAAATGATCAGATCGTAAGTCAATTAAGTTTTCTTAAAAAACCAGGGTTTCTAATTTTTTGGGCGTTTGTTAGTCTTTGCTTTTTATCGGTTCTTAATCTAATTAATCTTGGATTAATTGAAGATTTTGATTGTTATTCTTGAAAAACCCCAAAATCAGAGATTATGGTTAATCAAGATTGGTAAGGGTTTTATATTGTTGGTTATTTTTTGCTTTGTTTCTAACCTCGTAAGTTCTGGTAATTTGTTTCCGCTGTGTTGTTGGTTTTGAGATCATCTTGATCTCGTTGGAAGATGCACATGTTTGTAATTACCTCTCACACCTTCTTTTTAATATTTATTTTGTTTAGTGGGATTAGTTGTCGAAGGGACTAGTTAGTCTTGTTGGATTTGTGGAGTTATAAGGTGGTTATTTGATTTGTTTTTTAAGTGGTTATTTGTTATTTGTCTAGTGTGTTTCTAGATTACTTATTTGTAGTGTTGTTTTCTCTTATCTATCATAATGGTTACTAAAGGGTAGTAAAAAAGATTAGGGATATGCATTTGAGAATAATGAGATTGACATGTTTGATCTATTGTACTTGCATAGTAATGATACTAATGGTATTCCACTTATCAATTTTAAACTAGAAGGAACTGAAAATTAAAAAACTTGGAAAGTAACTATTTCTATAGCTATTCACACAAAAAACAAACTTGGTTTTATTAATGGTAAAGTTGCTAGGCCTGAAGATGCTGTTTTTTTTCAAGAACAGTGGGATAGGTTCAATTCTATGGTTCTTAATTGGATTCTTGGATGTGTATCACAAGATGTGTTTATGGGTCAAGTTTTTTCTAAGGATGCTAAAACTGTTTGGGATGAGTCAGAAGAAACTTTTAGTAAACAAGATGGTTATGTTATTTTTCACATGCACTATAAAATTCACTCACATACTCAGTCAAGTTCCTCTTTGTCTGAGTATTATCACAAATTTAATTCTCTTTGGAGGCAATATGAATCACTTGTTAATTTACGTGAATGTGTTTGTGCTAACTCTGATAAACAAAAAGAGCATAATTAGCTTCTTAAACTGATGCGTTTTCTTTTGGGACTAGATAATGTTTTTGCTCCCATAAGGAGTATAATTCTTACATCATATCATTTTCCTGATGTTAAGGGAGCCTTTGCTACCCTGTCTAGAGATGAGTACCATAAAGGTTCACAATCTCAAGGTTTACCTAAATTGGGGAATTATGCGTTTGTTTCAAAAACCAATAACAGATCTAATAACAATTTGAATAACAACAATTATAATCAAAACAGAAAAGGTTAACATACCTAATTTGGTTTGTACTCATTGTAATATTAATGGACATATTGTGGATAGGTGTTTGGAGCTGGTGGGATACCCTCCTAACTTTAAGAGGAGGAATGGTATAAAACCTGTATTACCTACTTTAATTTCAAGGAAAAATTTTCTTTTTAGAGGGAAAGAGTTGTAAAACCCGAATTTTGAAATGTGAAATTGTCATTTCATTTCATTTTGAAATTATCGTTTTCATTTCGCGGTCAAAAGTTTCTTTTAGAGGGGAAGAATTATAAAATCCGTATTACCTACGTTAATCTCCATGAATCTAGGAACTTTTGCTTGTATTGTCTTATTTGTTTCAAGGACAAAAATTTCTTTTTAGATGGGAAGAGTTGTAGATTATGGTAATACAAGATATAGAATGAGGTGAAAGGTTTTTCTTGAGAGAGAAATTTAGAGAGAGAAGTAGAGAGAAATGTGTGAAACATTATGTAAAAGTGAAACCAACCAAAATCCTCTCCATCAAAGGGGAGGGTATTTATACCCAATCCTATATGATGGAATTGGGCCACCGGTCCATGACATGCCATGAACCGGGCTTGGTTAATGTTATTTTATTAACTAAACTACGAGCCTGTAACTATATTGTTGGAGTGACTGAGTCTTCTAACTAGGAAAATTGTATTTCCAACAATCTCCCCCTAAGAAAGGCCACTCCAAATTACAAAGTCCTAAATCTAGAATACTATACTAGATCTTCATTCTTATGCTCGTAGTCCTTTCTCTTCTTCCTTTTTCTTTCATCTTGTGAATATGTAGTGATAATCTTTAGGCTTGAAGCATTTTTTTTACTTTGACTTTTATGTGATTATAAGAGATTTTCTAGATCATCTTCACGCGCGACCTTTACCTTCTTATGATAATTGCCTCTTGGTGACTTTTTTGTCCTACATACTTATATGTTGTTGAATTGTTGAAAGTTTCAGAGTTTGATACAGCGAAAGTCTTGATTTTGTTCTTTCTTAGATTGTTGAAGTATTTGGTGTTGCAAGTATAAGCATGTGGAGACGACTTCTTCTTTAGATAACACGCCGCAACGCCACCTTCTTGTTATACTGCATAAAATAGTTAACAACAAAACATAGACAGGGACCAAATGGGTTTATCATTTGTCCTAATTCAGTAGCGTTTTACCTCCGATCGGTGAAGACCGTTAGACGATATTAAATACCGTACCTATGATAGGTAGACCACTTAAGAGTATCCTTGATAAGGTTTCACGGTTATTCTAGCATGTTCTCGTTATCGGAGCGTCTCAAAGCAGACAACACGGTAAGAGTGAATCATTTGGATAAATTTATCCTTATGATTAAAACCGTGAATTCAAGTAACTAGAACAATTTTGATTCACTTTAGAATCGCACCATTGATGCTTTCTAGTTGTCACGATCTTGATTCATATAGAATCTTGCTTGTCACCTACCGTAGTGCTGTTTGATTTTACCACTGGAAGGGATTCCTCTCGTCACTATGAACACTAAAGTGTGTCACTCTGAGTGTTTTGGCAAGATCATTTAGATTTTGCGTACAGGACCTGGAACAAGTTTGAATTCATTTAAGAATCAAACCATCATTTCTTTCCAGTCATCACAAGTTTAGTTCATAAAGAATCACATGTGTTACCAATCATGAGCTTGTTTGATGTTGGCTCAAGCATGATTTCCATCTTCATTGTAATGCTTTTGTATCACTCGGATGTTCGGGCAATATTACAAGAATATTACGTAGGACTCATAAAATCTCTTACTTTTCACAGTGTGTGAAAAAGCAAAGAATAATTGGATAGTGTCCTAATGAGACAATTGATAATCTCGGGGCTCTAGACTCAATTATGCATTTTGATTTGGTAATTGGAGGCTGGAGAGGATTTCCACCTTTTCAATATCAATTTATTCGGAGTGAATAAACCGATAGATAATGTGTTGAACTCTCTGACATTAAATAAATATCTTTTGAGAGATATTTGAGTTAGCTGGAAAGGGTTGTGAAATGCACCACTGGGTTCATGATGTCTATCTTTAATACCGAGCATCATTAGAAATGATCTCAATAGCATATGTGTTGACCCGGTTTTTACCTAAGTTGTAAGAAGGGCTTCTTTCTTTAGACCCTTTATCTTTACAATTCTTTTTCATTCTTCAACCCCTTTAATGCTTACCAATATGTCATCACTAACACCTTGTTGTGATTGTTCCAGTGCTAGCTTAAGTACTTGGTCGGCATTTAGTTACATTCACAATCATTCCCCATCTTTCCTAAGGACTACTATTTCTAGCCATGGAATGTACTTGGGAAGATTCCTCCGGTTCTAGAAGAATCACTAGACTTAAAACCTATCCTACCATCCTTATGTCACCAAAAACGTCGTGAGTTAAATGTGTTTTGGGTATGTATTCGTCAAAATCCCTTAAAGTACTTGTGATAATAATATCAAAGTATTTGTACCATAAGAATCTTTGTCCTCAAAACGCTCCCCCGTATGTGCTTCTTAATGCGAAAGAATTTAAGTAAACATTTTGCACATGTGGGAGTAGAGCCCGCAATTAGAGTCTTTGTTTTCAATCACGTATATTTACAAGTCACCTTAATCTCATTTTCCCCCCTTATCCAAAGTTTCAATCCTTGATATTTTGGATACCAATAGATTAGCCGGTCAAGGTCAAATAAAATTATGATTGTCCTTGTAACATAATAATGCTCCCCCTCAACTTAATGAGGGTTAAGTTATAGTGTTCGAGTATGGTTAATGAATGATTTTGAACTTCGTGAGAGATTCTTAAATAATTCATACTCTAGCACTACACCTTCCCACACAAGCCTAGTATATGCAAATATACATTTTCACAAGAGTATAAATTTACGAGATTGGACCTGAATGATCAGAACATAATATGATAGAATCACGTGGTTCTTTATGGTTGTAGGTCTTCCTCGTAATATCTTGATAGAAATTGTCTTAGCTTTCCTCTAAATCAACAATCATTTCTTGAGTGGATTCAGAACTTTCTTTCAAGCTGCATCAAGCAGTCTTAATGTATGAAGCCCAGATATTTGAAGTACACAATTAACCCTTTGAATAATTTGGTAATGCAACACCACATTCATAAGTCTTGGATGCGAATTTCTCTACTAAGGATAGTGATGATGTGAATTGTAACCCCAAATTCAACTAAGTCCCCGATGTTACAATTTATCCCTTTAAATAGACGAGATGAGAACACTTAAATCAACTAAATCCCAAGTGAACACATTCCATTCGCTTATCTTAAGGAATCCCCTTACTTATCAACCTTACGTGCACCTCCTTTTTGTTAACTAATTATACTCATTTATAAAGAATAAGCTTCGTGATTAACCATTTGAGGAAGTCTTCCCAAAATCAGTAACCGATCACTTCAAGCTTTTAGATAATTTTTCACTCGCCACTTCCCCCTAGGAACTCAAATAATGCATACTAAATTATTACGATATGTATCTTCCACCAAAAGGTCGAAATAGTACACCCGAAAGTAACAAAGAATGCCTAAAATAAAAGAAGCTAACCACAAGGAACCTCACTAGACCGATCATGGTATATATACTCCTTCCTCCTTGCTGGTTTCTATACCTCGAAATCAGCAACACCTTGTATGAATATATATACCGGAGGTCGTGTTCGAAGAATTAATAAGCTTAAATTTTGACAATTGATCCCCCTCAATTTTTGACCCGTTTTCTATCTAAATAGTTGTAGTCGTCATTTGAGTAGTCGCGTTGTCGTGTATGTAGGCACCGATTTATTCAGAAGACAACTTTTAAAAATAAGATTTCTCTTATTATAACAAATAAATGCAATGAAGCGTACATAAATTTGTGTTAGACCGAGTTATTTTGTAAACTCGATCCCTTACATTGTTATGAAGTAAACTATGCTTGAGAAAATTAATTCCTGTTGTTGAGCCATTGCTTTCCTAAGAAATACTTGACTTGAATATGAAAAGTGGGTTGCAATCAGAAGTAACTACAAGCCATATAGGCATGTTTTAAAATATTTACAACTTTTGTACAAACTCTATTTATGGCACTATGTCATTATTAAACGACATTTCTAAGGCCGTAAATATTATCCTCCCAAAAGACCTTCATTTTTGAAAAATATTTTTGGGTTTTCTTGAGTTTATATTTTTTTATGGTTTTTATAAGTTTTATATTTTTGTCTTTTCTTTTTGGTGTTTCTAAATATATACAATATATACATGATCACTAGTGGATCCTCAAGAATAGTTACCACCACTATTCTTTCGCCTCATCTGCCAACTCCTTGAGAGTTTCAGGGGATAATGTTCTCATTCCTATATTGTCGACCAAAAACTCAATACGAGCTCGATCTAAAGCCTTTGTGAAAAGATTTGTCAGCTGATACTCCGTGTTGAAAAAATATTGCTCGATTACTCCGTTCTCCACTTGCTCCTTGATGAAATGGCAGCGAGTGTCAATATGCTTCGACGTAGAATGTTGAACGCTGTTGCAGCATACGACAATGGCACTTTGATTATCGTACTTAATCGGTATTTTGTTGAAACCAAGACCATAGTCGGTTAACTGTGACCCCATCTAAAGGATTTGACACAAAAACCAGACATGGCTATGTATTCTGCCTCCGTACTAAAAATTGCAGCGCTTTTATGCCTTTTCGATGCCCAACTAATCAAACGGTCTCCAAGTAGTTGCAAACATCCAGAAGTGCTACGTCTTGTATCTTGACACCCAGAGTGGTCCGCATCTGCATACGTCATTAGTGCAATAGAGGAATCTTTCGGATATCATAGTCCCCGGTTAACTGATCCTTTGAAATATTGAAAGATCCTTTTTACATCATGTAGGTGCTTTCCAGTAAGCCGAGACCGATACCGGGCACACATGAATATAGCAAATTGAAGGTCAGGCCTGCTAGCAGTAAGGTATAGGTGGGTAGCAATCATTCCACGTTAAAGTGAAGGATCAATAGCTATCCCACAATTGGAGTATCCAAGGGGCCACAAGGTTCAAAATAAGATTTTTTCAATGATTCAAGGGTATATTTGGATTGGTTAATAAAGATGTGTAACACCCCATTTTGATATATGGAATGTCACGCGTAGTTATGGCGTGTCATCAAAGCATGCAAGGTAATATGTAGTAAAACATAATAAGGAAAGAATGTCCATACTGAAAGGACGGGAATCCGTACCTCAAGTCCAGTGAATGAACGGAAGAAAGACTCCTACTTCTGGATCACTAACGCTACATGAATACACACGTGTATAAGTATCGAATCACTGATTACGTACTGGGTTTTTATGTCTCATCTTAGCTTACTTTGTATGTTTTAGTTCATGGTTTACTGTTTAAAGCCCTATCTGTGTTTACCTTGTACTCTGATTAATCTGATAAAGTATTACTGGTAATTCATGTATTATTATACTTACTGTGTAATAATAAGTAACTTTCCAAAAATAGCAGGTTTCCAAAAATAGAAAGTTTCCAAAAATAGAAAGTTTCCAAAAATAGAAAGTTACCAAAAATAGAAAGTTTCCAAAAATAGAAAGTTTCCATAAATAGAAAGTTTCCAAAAGTAGAATTCACTGCTTAAAATAG
The DNA here is from genome assembly GCA_025667525.1 of Glebionis coronaria. Lineage (NCBI taxonomy): Eukaryota > Viridiplantae > Streptophyta > Magnoliopsida > Asterales > Asteraceae > Glebionis > Glebionis coronaria. Next base: position 574,811,894 of record CM046879.1, on the reverse strand, counting down.
ACCAGTTTCTAAAAATAGAAAGTTTCCAAAAATAGATCAGCTGCCTTAATTAAATAAGTTTCCATATATAGAAGGTTTCCATGATTAGATTAGTTGCCTTATTTAATTAAGTTTCTATAAATAGAAGTTTCCATAATTAGAATTAAGCTGGTTGCATAAGCTAAAATATAAGTCTAAGTGTTTAAAAGCTTACTTCTTAAGTCATATGATATAGTGTATAGTTTAATTATTATTTCATGCATTTTAATTAAACTATAGGTTAAGCATTTTAATTAAAGTATAACATGTTTTAATTAAAATGGGATAAATTACTTAGGTTAAAATGTATATTAATATGTATTAATAATATAACCTAAGTCATGTCTAAATTAATTAATTATAAGCATGTTTTAAATAATTAATTAATTATAACTTATAACATAAAAATACTTAGGTTAAATTAATATCATGCTAAGTTAATAATTAAGAAATAACCTAAGTCATGGTTTAATTAATATCTCATGTTATTAATTAATTTATATCCTAAGTTCATAATTCATAATATTAACATGTAGCATAAATCATGATTTAACCAACGAACCATGAATCGGGCATGAACTCGACACCGTACCCCGAGCCAAACTCGGGGTACTTGTGTCCCCTTGCTGCCGTGGGTCCCACATGCACCAACCAAGACCAAAATGGTCTTGGTGGTGGCGGCTAAAAGCAAACCGAACCCCCCTCGGGTTGGTTATACTAGGCGGCCAAAAACAAACACCCTTATATAACAACCTTTGATTTTAATTAACCCCAAAACATGTTAGATCTATGTTTAATTATCATGTTTTAATAAGAATAACAATAACATGTTCATGAAAATAATCAAAGATTTAAAAAGAATTAAAAAGAAAGGTTTAGAATGATATACCAATACGTAGCTTGGAAGAGGATGAACAAACACGGTTTATAGCAATGATTTTCAAGATCAAAATCAATCAACAACCACCTATGGTGGTCTTAGGGGTGGCGGCACAAAGAGAGACCAAGGAGGAGGAGAGAAAACTTTTTAGGTTAAATGCTATTTTGCTTGAAATGTAAAAATGAAAAGAATATTTACCATAACCCCCTTTCATGTAAAAAGTCAATGGGCTAAGCCCATTTATTTAAGTGTGCCGTGGGTATGGGGCCCCACATGGGGTACCCGTACCATTTCTCGTGTCCCGATGTTTCGTGTTCGTTCGTGGTTAAACGTGTTCGTGTTTAAAGTGTTTCTGTTTATTTTATCATGTAGTTTATCGTATTCTTAACGCTCGTAATTATATTACATGTATTTACGTAATTATTTTAGTTCGTGTTTTAAATGGTGATCATGATTTAATTATGTTCACGTGAAATATTTATTAACTGTTTATCATGAGTTTGTACGTAATCGATACTTATCATGTCATACACGTATGCACTTGCTTGATTATTAGCACATGAATGTGATCAATACTAAATAGGGTAAGTTTTAATCTAGGACGTACGATCTTAAGGGCACTATTCATGGTAAAAGCATGCGGGTTTTACAATTCTTCCCCCCTAAAAAGAATAATTCGTCCCCGAATTATAGATAACGTAAACTGCAAAGAAGTAACATACCCGAATCAAACTAAAAGGGTATGTACGATGAAAGGACATGAAGATGACATGGTAGAAGGGAACGTGGAACGTGACATGTCTCGAAAGGACATGGAACGTGACGTGACTGAAAGGACATATCTAATTGATACGAGAAAAACGGATAAGAAGTCCGGATGAACTTTTCCGTTTCCATGTGGCTTCCCTCTTGGAACGGTTCCTTCAGAAGATCTTGACACTAATGATAAATCTTGGTCCTCTTGACATTGACTTGGAATACGAAGAAATTCTTGGTTATCAACGGAAGGTAGATCCCCTAAATTCGATCGAGGAAAAATAAGAGTTAACGTGTAAGGGTAACTGAAACGTTACGATGCAAGACAATCTGACTTAACTGATAATTAGAAACGATGCGCGAGACATAAAGAAACGTAGTACGTGAAAATTTTTGAACGTGATACGTGAAAATTTTTGAACGTGCTACGTGGAGATATGGCGAGTGTAGTATGAGTAAACATATCGTGATCCATGATACGTGTATCATATCTTGATCATGATATGAGGAACGTGGAATGAACATGACGTGTGAAACATATCGTGATCATAGAATACAATGGCGGTAACGCCAAACGCTACAAGGTGAGACGTGGAATATGACGTGAAACGTTTATCTGATGATGGAGAGTTATACTAAATTGGGGTCTGGTCTCTCAAGTTCTTGCAAAACTTCCCAGAACGAAATGAACGTAAAATCGTAAGCCCAGATACAATCATGAACGTGAATAGTGTCATGAACGCGAGCGCGAAAGCAAGTCGTGGAATCAGAATGAAGACGTGAAGTAATTTAGGAGTACAATTGGGAATCTTTGTCTGACCCGATAGCTGCAGGATTACCAAGTGGCCGGATGAGCCTTGGCTGGAACATGTCCGATCAATCTGTCGGTACTACAATCCTTGCGGATGTAATGATTTTGCAGACTTGATCAAACTGTTTGCAATAACCCAGATAGCATCATGCTTCTTCTAAGTTTGCATTAATCTGGTAACCAAAATCCGTGTAGATCTTGTCCCATTTTAGTTCACAATTTCAGATGATGAAACATCCCAGTTTGTTGGTGTCCTATCTTAGCCTGTTGGTATGTCAGCTACATAGATATGGACGTAGCTGTATCCTGCTTCGTAGAAACTTGATACATAGAAGGTTGCGAAACTCTGAGTCTTTGAATCAGACTTCTCCTAGCGTAGGATTTCCTAGAACACCTAATGTAGTGTAGGGTTCTCTCCTTTACGCATAAGCAGAGTCATGGTAAGATTAACCGTAGGAACCCATGTGATTCAGCGTGTCACTGTAATGAAACAAAATTGATATAGGAAAAAAATTTTCTAGGGTAAAATTTCTCTTGTCAAGAATTTGCAACATAGTGCAGATATGGTCTTCCTGTTCTTCTCTAGGCTTAAATGAAATCAGGTTATCCTCAATGAAAATGCTGATGAATTTGTTTAGGAGCTCATTTCTTACCGATACGCAAGGAAGATCCGGTAAGTAAACTCGCAGATACTTACAGAAGGGAGATCATGAGACTCCACGGTACTCCCTCCAGCATCGTCTCAGACAGAGATCCTCGTTTCACGTCGCGATTCTGGAAAGGTCTGCAAAAAGCTTGGGGTACACAAATTAAGTTGAGTACGGCCTTTCATCCTCAAACGGACGGACAGTCGGAGCGAACAATTCAGACATTGGAAGATATGTTAAGGTCGTGTGCGTTGGAATGGACAGGTGATTGGGACGATTACATCTGTTTGGTCGAGTTTGCATACAACAACAGCTGGCACGCAAGTATCAAATGTGCTCCTTTCGAAATGTTGTATGGCAGGAAGTGTCGCGCTCCAATCTGTTGGGATCAAGTGGGAGAGCGAACACTCGAAGGACCAGAGATTATAGAATTGACCAATGAGAAGATCGAAGTAGCTAAACAGAAGCTGCAGGAAGCACGGTCACGTCAGAAGAGTTACGCCGATAAGCATCGTAGGGACATACATTTTAATGTGGGAGACCACGTCTTCCTCAAGGTTTCGCCGGTACGTGGTGTTAAACGCTTCGGGATCAAAGGGAAACTCAGTCCTCGTTTCATCGGACCATTTGATATCATTGAACGAATCGGTGAAGTATCTTACCGATTGGCGTTACCTCCTCAGCTTTCGCACGTGCATAATGTGTTCCATGTGTCCTTACTCAGAGGGTACAAGTATCATCCCCTTCACATGGTTCAGTATCCACTGGAACAGATACGTGAAGATCTCACTTTTATAGAGGAACCCGAACGAGTTCTCGACAGGCAAGAACGAGTCATGAGAAGGAAGACGATTCCATTCGTCAAAATTCTTTGGAGGGACCATACCGAGCGGGAAGCCACTTGGGAAACAGAGGAGTCTATCCGGGCTTCTTACCCTCACTTCATATTTTGAGTTCGGGTATGTTACTTCTTTCCAGTTTGCTTTATCTATAATTCGGGGACGAATTATTCTTTTTAGGGGGGAAGAATTGTAAAACCCGCATGCTTTTACCATGAATAGTGCCCTTAAGATCGTACGTCCTAGATTAAAACTTACCCTATTGAGTATTGATCACATTCATGTGCTAATAATCAAGCAAGTGCATACGTGTATGACATGATAAGTATCAATTACGTACGAACTCATGATAAACAGTTAATAGATATTTCACGTGAACATAATTAAATCATGATCACCATTTCAAAACACGAACTAAAATAATTACGTAAGTACTTAATTACGAGCGTTAAGAATACGATAAACTACATGATAAAATAAACAGAAACACTTTAAACACGAACACGTTTAACCACGAACGAACACGAAACATCAGGACACGAGAAAAGGTACGGGTACCCCATGTGGGGCCCCCATACCCACGGCACACATAACCATAATGGGCTTAGCCCATTGACTTTTACATGAAAGGGGGGTTTTGGTAACTTTTCATTTCATTTTTACATTTCATGAAAAATAAGCATTTAACCTAAAAAGTTTTCTCTCCTCCTCCTTGGTCTCTCTTTGTGCCGCCACCCCTAAGACCACCAAAGGTGGTTGTTGATTGATCTTGATCACAAAAATCATTGCTATAAACCGTGTTTGTTCATCCTCTTTCAAGCTACGTATTGGTATATCATTCTAAACCTTTCTTTTTAATTCTTTTAAATCTTTGATTATTTTCATGAACATGTATTTAATATTCTTATTAAAACATGATAATTAAACATTGATCTAACATGTTTTGGGGTAAATTAAAATCAAAGGATGATATAAGAGGGTGTTTGTTTTGGCCGCCTAGTATAACCAACCCGAGGGGGGGTTCGGTTTGCTTTTAGCCGCCACCACCAAGACCATTTTTGGTCTTGGTTGGTGCATGTGGGACCCACGGCAGCAAAGGGGACACAAGTACCCCGAGTTGGCTCGGGGTACGGTGTCGAGTTCATGCCCGATTCATGGTTCGTTGGTTAAATCATGATTTATGCTACATGTTAAAATTTATGAATTATGAACCTAGGATATAAATTAATTAATAACATGAGGATATTAATTAAACCATGACTTAGGTTATTTTAATTATTAATTTAGCATGATATTAATTTAACCTAAGTATTTTATGTTATAAGTTATAATTAATTAATTATTTAAAACATGCCTATAATTAATTAATTTAGACATGACTTAGGTTATGTTATTAATGCATAATAATACACATTTTAACCTAAGTAATTTATTCCATTTTAATTAAAACATGTTATACTTTAATTAAAATGCTTAACCTATAGTTTAATTAAATACATGAAATAATAATTAAACTATACACTATATCATATGACTTAAGAAATAAGCTTATAAACACTTAGACTTATATGTTAGCTTATGTAACCAGCTTAATTCTAATTATAGAAACCTCTATTTATAGAAACTTAATTAAACAAGGCAACTAATCTATTAATGGAAACCTTCTATATATGGAAATCTATCTATTTCAGGCAGCTAATCTAATCATGGAAACCTTCTATATTTAGAAACTTATTTAATTAAGGCAGCTGATCTATTTTTAGAAACTAATCTATTTTAAGCAGTAAATTCTATTTTTGGAAACTTTCTATTTTTGGAAACTTTCTATTTTTGGAAACTTTCTATTTTTGGAAACTTTCTATTTTTGGAAACTTTCTATTTTTGGAAACTTTCTATTTTTGGAAACTTTCTATTTTTGGAAACCTGCTATTTTTGGAAAGTTACTTATTATTACACAGTAAGTATAATAATACATGAAATACCAGTAATACTTAATCAGATTAATCAGAATACAAGACAAACACAGTTTAAGGCTTTAAACAGTAAACCATGACCTAAAACATACAAAGTAAGCTAAGATGAGACATAAAACCCAGTACGTAATCAGTAATTCGATACTTATACACGTGTGTATTCATGTAGCGTTAGTGATCCAGAAGTAGGAGTCTTTCTTCCGTTCATTCACTGGACTTGAGGTACGGATTCCCGTCCTTTCAGCATGGACATTCTTTCCTTATTAGGATTTCCCCGTATGCAGCCAACTGTTTTTCCCCAGTATTTGTTTTATTGTTTTGAACCGCTTATGTTTAATTAGCATAATCTATAGCCATATACAAGCATGACCAGTTTCACCTAGTTATGGAGGTACCATAACCATAACATTGGAGGCAACAATGTTATGACTTCCCCACGGCGGAGTGATTGCTCGTGGCGTCTATCTTCTCATCCAATAGCTTTACTCTGACGCCTTTGTCTTCGTCTCGTAGGATCTCTAGGTTGTGAACAACATCCGCATCTCGTAGCGTCTCCGAACGTCAGCAGCATCAACCTTTAGTAACATCTCCAAGTTATGAGCGGCATCATCAATCTAGTAAAATATCAACAATTGAAAATACGCCTGAGATGATTCAGAATCGACTAGCGAATATTCGCGAAGTATTACAAATGAAATACACATGGATTTAGGTACATGTAATATACATGGAATAAGGTACGTAGAGTACACGTGGAATACACATGAAATGATCGGTATGGGGTCGATCATTTATCATGATTTAAGGAAAGTATATCGGTTAAACAGTTAGGAAAACCACCATGATAACCTGGCAGTATTAGCATAGACATCATTCTGGTTGCATAGAGAAACGCTAAAGTGTGGTTACACAAAATTCAACGATGATTTGCCTGACCGCATGATCCATGAAAACCAACCATGACAATCATGAAAGCAGAATTCAATGAAATCCAACAATGTCTTGCGTGAAAGCATAAATAACAAAAGAGGCGTAAGACGTAATCAATATGAAAATGGAATTATCATGAAGGAACATAAAACGATCTATCATAAAGGAGTGTATAACATATTCAGCATGAAACCGAAGTTAACCATGACAGTATGAAAACATACTTGACACAAAAAAAAACATAGTAACTTATGAGGGGACATGAAAAAAATTTATGCCAATAAATCATGAGAAAAATTTTATGCCAATAAATCATGAAAAAAAATTTTATGCATGAAAACAGTGCATGAATGCGTAATGTAGTTTATAAAAACCTTTTATATGTGCGAGGGGACGCCTATGGGTCGGTCCCAAAACAAAAGACATGGCGAGGGGACGCCTATGGGTCGGTCCCAAAGTTAAAAGTTTCGATAAAAGCACATGCGACTAAATAGGGCCAGTCCTGTACCAACCATTACTTAGTCATAATCCCTGCAACAATGATACATGAAACATGAATAAATGAAACTTATCTGTCAAAACTTATCAGAAAAATTTTATGTGACTAATTATGAACTACTGGGGTTCAGTCCACATAGCCACAGTTCACGAGGAACATTATGCATGAAACAATAACAGATAACTAAATATGAATGTCGGTTATCCATCCATATTAGTAAACCAATATCGATGAAAACGTCAAGGTTAAAACCTCAAGGTGCTGAAAACATCATGGTTAAAACAACAATGTGCTGAAAACATCAATACGTGGAATAACAAACGTTGGCTTAGGAAGCTCCTGGTGACTACCCACTAGTCACAGGTCGAGTTTTAGAGCCTACAGGTCGAAGCCTTGGCTCTGATACCATAATTGTAACACCCCATTTTGATATATGGAATGTCACGCGTAGTTATAGCGTGTCATCAAAGCATGCAAGGTAATATGTAGTAAAACATACATGACCATAGGGAAAACCGGAATCAAACATCGGTCCCCAACAAAAGCCCAAAACATAACAAAGTAAATGAACTGGAAGAAAGACCAAACAAGCATAAATATATGAAGGCAAAAGGAGAAGAAGTCTATGGCAGCTTCCATCCTATGCGCGTCCTCCAAATGCTCAAGTCTTGGGTACCTGCCGTTTTGGGACATGGAAAGGAAAGTAACGGCTGAGCAAAACGCTCAGTGCATGGATGTACAATATAGCATGAATAGGATAAGCATGTAACATATAACAACGGAAGACTAAGTTCTGAGTAGACTGGTTAAGTATTGAGAAAACTGGTTTTATAGTTTGAAAAGCCTTATGTTTATCTTATGAAAACTGTTTTAACATATATATACCATAGCCCATATAGGTCATGAAAAGGTCACGTGCATGAATACTTGGAGGGGTGACCTCATCATGCTGATTAGAGGGGATGCCTCTAATTAATATACTGGTCTGGGTAGGAGGGATCAAGTCCTTGTGAAGGATGCAAGGCACACACCACATTCACCATGAAATACTGAATAAAACATGTAACTAGGATGCACCCATACGCCCCACATGATATAATAATATGGCCAAAACTGAAAGCCACGAGCAATCACTCCGCCGTGGGGAAGTCATAACATTGGTGCCTCCAATGTTATGGTTATGGTACCTCCATAACTAGGTGAAACTGGTCATGCTTGTATATGGCTATAGATTATGCTAATTAAACATAAGCAGTTCAAAACAATAAAACAAATACTGGGGAAAAACAGTTGGCTGCATACGGGGAAATCCTAATAAGGAAAGAATGTTCATACTGAAAGGACGGGAATCCGTACCTCAAGTCCAGTGAATGAACGGAAGAAAGACTCCTACTTCTGGATCACTAACGCTACATGAATACACACGTGTATAAGTATCGAATCACTGATTACGTACTGGGTTTTTATGTCTCATCTTAGCTTACTTTGTATGTTTTAGGTCATGGTTTACTGTTTAAAGCCCTATCTGTGTTTACCTTGTACTCTGATTAATCTGATAAAGTATTACTGGTAATTCATGTATTATTATACTTACTGTGTAATAATAAGTAACTTTCCAAAAATAGTAGGTTTCCAAAAATAGAAAGTTTCCAAAAATAGAAAGTTACCAAAAATAGAAAGTTTCCAAAAATAGAAAGTTTCCAAAAATAGAAAGTTTCCAAAAATAGAATTCACTGCTTAAAATAGACCAGTTTCTAAAAATAGAAAGTTTCCAAAAATAGATCAGCTGCCTTAATTAAATAAGTTTCCATATATAGAAGGTTTCCATGATTAGATTAGTTGCCTTATTTAATTAAGTTTCTATAAATAGAAGTTTCCATAATTAGAATTAAGCTGGTTGCATAAGCTAAAATATAAGTCTAAGTGTTTAAAAGCTTACTTCTTAAGTCATATGATATAGTGTATAGTTTAATTATTATTTCATGCATTTTAATTAAACTATAGGTTAAGCATTTTAATTAAAGTATAACATGTTTTAATTAAAATGGGATAAATTACTTAGGTTAAAATGTATATTAATATGTATTAATAATATAACCTAAGTCATGTCTAAATTAATTAATTATAAGCATGTTTTAAATAATTAATTAATTATAACTTATAACATAAAAATACTTAGGTTAAATTAATATCATGCTAAGTTAATAATTAAGAAATAACCTAAGTCATGGTTTAATTAATATCTCATGTTATTAATTAATTTATATCCTAAGTTCATAATTCATAATATTAACATGTAGCATAAATCATGATTTAACCAACGAACCATGAATCGGGCATGAACTCGACACCGTACCCCGAGCCAAACTCGGGGTACTTGTGTCCCCTTGCTGCCGTGGGTCCCACATGCACCAACCAAGACCAAAATGGTCTTGGTGGTGGCGGCTAAAAGCAAACCGAACCCCCCTCGGGTTGGTTATACTAGGCGGCCAAAAACAAACACCCTTATATAACAACCTTTGATTTTAATTAACCCCAAAACATGTTAGATCTATGTTTAATTATCATGTTTTAATAAGAATAACAATAACATGTTCATGAAAATAATCAAAGATTTAAAAAGAATTAAAAAGAAAGGTTTAGAATGATATACCAATACGTAGCTTGGAAGAGGATGAACAAACACGGTTTATAGCAATGATTTTCAAGATCAAAATCAATCAACAACCACCTATGGTGGTCTTAGGGGTGGCGGCACAAAGAGAGACCAAGGAGGAGGAGAGAAAACTTTTTAGGTTAAATGCTATTTTGCTTGAAATGTAAAAATGAAAAGAATATTTACCATAACCCCCTTTCATGTAAAAAGTCAATGGGCTAAGCCCATTTATTTAAGTGTGCCGTGGGTATGGGGCCCCACATGGGGTACCCGTACCATTTCTCGTGTCCCGATGTTTCGTGTTCGTTCGTGGTTAAACGTGTTCATGTTTAAAGTGTTTCTGTTTATTTTATCATGTAGTTTATCGTATTCTTAACGCTCGTAATTATATTACATGTATTTACGTAATTATTTTAGTTCGTGTTTTAAATGGTGATCATGATTTAATTATGTTCACGTGAAATATTTATTAACTGTTTATCATGAGTTTGTACGTAATCGATACTTATCATGTCATACACGTATGCACTTGCTTGATTATTAGCACATGAATGTGATCAATACTAAATAGGGTAAGTTTTAATCTAGGACGTACGATCTTAAGGGCACTATTCATGGTAAAAGCATGCGGGTTTTACAATTCTTCCCCCCTAAAAAGAATAATTCGTCCCCGAATTATAGATAACGTAAACTGCAAAGAAGTAACATACCCGAATCAAACTAAAAGGGTATGTACGATGAAAGGACATGAAGATGACATGGTAGAAGGGAACGTGGAACGTGACATGTCTCGAAAGGACATGGAACGTGACTTGACTGAAAGGACATATCTAATTGATACGAGAAAAACGGATAAGAAGTCCGGATGAACTTTTCCGTTTCCATGTGGCTTCCCTCTTGGAACGGTTCCTTCAGAAGATCTTGACACTAATGATAAATCTTGGTCCTCCTGACATTGACTTGGAATACGAAGAAATTCTTGGTTATCAACGGAAGGTAGATCCCCTAAATTCGATCGAGGAAAAATAAGAGTTAACGTGTAAGGGTAACTGAAACGTTACGATGCAAGACAATCTGACTTAACTGATAATTAGAAACGATGCGCGAGACATAAAGAAACGTAGTACGTGAAAATTTTTGAACGTGATACGTGAAAATTTTTGAACGTGCTACGTGGAGATATGGCGAGTGTAGTATGAGTAAACATATCGTGATCCATGATACGTGTATCATATCTTGATCATGATATGAGGAACGTGGAATGAACATGACGTGTGAAACATATCGTGATCATAGAATACAATGGCGGTAACGCCAAACGCTACAAGGTGAGACGTGGAATATGACGTGAAACGTTTATCTGATGATGGAGAGTTATACTAAATTGGGGTCTGGTCTCTCAAGTTCTTGCAAAACTTCCCAGAACGAAATGAACGTAAAATCGTAAGCCCAGATACAATCATGAACGTGAATAGTGTCATGAACGCGAGCGCGAAAGCAAGTCGTGGAATCAGAATGAAGACGTGAAGTAATTTAGGAGTACAATTGGGAATCTTTGTCTGACCCGATAGCTGCAGGATTACCAAGTGGTCGGATGAGCCTTGGCTGGAACATGTCCGATCAATCTGTCGGTACTACAATCCTTGCGGATGTAATGATTTTGCAGACTTGATCAAACTGTTTGCAATAACCCAGATAGCATCATGCTTCTTCTAAGTTTGCATTAATCTGGTAACCAAAATCCGTGTAGATCTTGTCCCATTTTAGTTCACAATTTCAGATGATGAAACATCCCAGTTTGTTGGTGTCCTATCTTAGCCTGTTGGTATGTCAGCTACATAGATATGGACGTAGCTGTATCCTGCTTCGTAGAAACTTGATACATAGAAGGTTGCGAAACTTTGAGTCTTTGAATCAGACTTCTCCTAGCGTAGGATTTCCTAGAACACCTAATGTAGTGTAGGGTTCTCTCCTTTACGCATAAGCAGAGTCATGGTAAGATTAACTGTAGGAACCCATGTGATTCAGCGTGTCACTGTAATGAAACAAAATTGATATAGGAAAAAAATTTTCTAGGGTAAAATTTCTCTTGTCAAGAATTTGCAACATAGTGCAGATATGGTCTTCCTGTTCTTCTCTAGGCTTAAATGAAATCAGGTTATCCTCAATGAAAATGCTGATGAATTTGTTTAGGAGCTCATTTCTTACCGATACGCAAGGAAGATCCGGTAAGTAAACTCGCAGATACTTACAGAAGGGAGATCATGAGACTCCACGGTACTCCCTCCAGCATCGTCTCAGACAGAGATCCTCGTTTCACGTCGCGATTCTGGAAAGGTCTGCAAAAAGCTTGGGGTACACAAATTAAGTTGAGTACGGCCTTTCATCCTCAAACGGACGGACAGTCGGAGCGAACAATTCAGACATTGGAAGATATGTTAAGGTCGTGTGCGTTGGAATGGACAGGTGATTGGGACGATTACATCTGTTTGGTCGAGTTTGCATACAACAACAGCTGGCACGCAAGTATCAAATGTGCTCCTTTCGAAATGTTGTATGGCAGGAAGTGTCGCGCTCCAATCTGTTGGGATCAAGTGGGAGAGCGAACACTCGAAGGACCAGAGATTATAGAATTGACCAATGAGAAGATCGAAGTAGCTAAACAGAAGCTGCAGGAAGCACGGTCACGTCAGAAGAGTTACGCCGATAAGCATCGTAGGGACATACATTTTAATGTGGGAGACCACGTCTTCCTCAAGGTTTCGCCGGCACGTGGTGTTAAACGCTTCGGGATCAAAGGGAAACTCAGTCCTCGTTTCATCGGACCATTTGATATCATTGAACGAATCGGTGAAGTATCTTACCGATTGGCGTTACCTCCTCAGCTTTCGCACGTGCATAATGTGTTCCATGTGTCCTTACTCAGAGGGTACAAGTATCATCCCCTTCACATGGTTCAGTATCCACTGGAACAGATACGTGAAGATCTCACTTTTATAGAGGAACCCGAACGAGTTCTCGACAGGCAAGAACGAGTCATGAGAAGGAAGACGATTCCATTCGTCAAAATTCTTTGGAGGGACCATACCGAGCGGGAAGCCACTTGGGAAACAGAGGAGTCTATCCGGGCTTCTTACCCTCACTTCATATTTTGAGTTCGGGTATGTTACTTCTTTCCAGTTTGCTTTATCTATAATTCGGGGACGAATTATTCTTTTTAGGGGGGAAGAATTGTAAAACCCGCATGCTTTTACCATGAATAGTGCCCTTAAGATCGTACGTCCTAGATTAAAACTTACCCTATTTAGTATTGATCACATTCATGTGCTAATAATCAAGCAAGTGCATACGTGTATGACATGATAAGTATCAATTACGTACGAACTCATGATAAACAGTTAATAGATATTTCACGTGAACATAATTAAATCATGATCACCATTTTAAAACACGAACTAAAATAATTACGTAAGTACTTAATTACGAGCGTTAAGAATACGATAAACTACATGATAAAATAAACAGAAACACTTTAAACACGAACACGTTTAACCACGAACGAACACGAAACATCAGGACACGAGAAAAGGTACGGGTACCCCATGTGGGGCCCCCATACCCACGGCACACATAACCATAATGGGCTTAGCCCATTGACTTTTACATGAAAGGGGGGTTATGGTAACTTTTCATTTCATTTTTACATTTCATGAAAAATAAGCATTTAACCTAAAAAGTTTTCTCTCCTCCTCCTTGGTCTCTCTTTGTGCCGCCACCCCTAAGACCACCAAAGGTGGTTGTTGATTGATCTTGATCACAAAAATCATTGCTATAAACCATGTTTGTTCATCCTCTTTCAAGCTACGTATTGGTATATCATTCTAAACCTTTCTTTTTAATTCTTTTAAATCTTTGATTATTTTCATGAACATGTATTTAATATTCTTATTAAAACATGATAATTAAACATTGATCTAACATGTTTTGGGGTAAATTAAAATCAAAGGATGATATAAGAGGGTGTTTGTTTTGGCCGCCTAGTATAACCAACCCGAGGGGGGGTTCGGTTTGCTTTTAGCCGCCACCACCAAGACCATTTTTGGTCTTGGTTGGTGCATGTGGGACCCACGGCAGCAAAGGGGACACAAGTACCCCGAGTTGGCTCGGGGTACGGTGTCGAGTTCATGCCCGATTCATGGTTCGTTGGTTAAATCATGATTTATGCTACATGTTAAAATTTATGAATTATGAACCTAGGATATAAATTAATTAATAACATGAGATATTAATTAAACCATGACTTAGGTTATTTTAATTATTAATTTAGCATGATATTAATTTAACCTAAGTATTTTATGTTATAAGTTATAATTAATTAATTATTTAAAACATGCCTATAATTAATTAATTTAGACATGACTTAGGTTATGTTATTAATGCATAATAATACACATTTTAACCTAAGTAATTTATTCCATTTTAATTAAAACATGTTATACTTTAATTAAAATGCTTAACCTATAGTTTAATTAAATACATGAAATAATAATTAAACTATACACTATATCATATGACTTAAGAAATAAGCTTATAAACACTTAGACTTATATGTTAGCTTATGTAACCAGCTTAATTCTAATTATAGAAACCTCTATTTATAGAAACTTAATTAAATAAGGCAACTAATCTATTAATGGAAACCTTCTATATATGGAAATCTATCTATTTCAGGCAGCTAATCTAATCATGGAAACCTTCTATATTTAGAAACTTATTTAATTAAGGCAGCTGATCTATTTTTAGAAACTAATCTATTTTAAGCAGTAAATTCTATTTTTGGAAACTTTCTATTTTTGGAAACTTTCTATTTTTGGAAACTTTCTATTTTTGGAAACTTTCTATTTTTGGAAACTTTCTATTTTTGGAAACTTTCTATTTTTGGAAACTTTCTATTTTTGGAAACCTGCTATTTTTGGAAAGTTACTTATTATTACACAGTAAGTATAATAATACATGAAATACCAGTAATACTTAATCAGATTAATCAGAATACAAGACAAACACAGTTTAAGGCTTTAAACAGTAAACCATGACCTAAAACATACAAAGTAAGCTAAGATGAGACATAAAACCCAGTACGTAATCAGTAATTCGATACTTATACACGTGTGTATTCATGTAGCGTTAGTGATCCAGAAGTAGGAGTCTTTCTTCCGTTCATTCACTGGACTTGAGGTACGGATTCCCGTCCTTTCAGCATGGACATTCTTTCCTTATTAGGATTTCCCCGTATGCAGCCAACTGTTTTTCCCCAGTATTTGTTTTATTGTTTTGAACCGCTTATGTTTAATTAGCATAATCTATAGCCATATACAAGCATGACCAGTTTCACCTAGTTATGGAGGTACCATAACCATAACATTGGAGGCACCAATGTTATGACTTCCCCACGGCGGAGTGATTGCTCGTGGCGTCTATCTTCTCATCCAATAGCTTTACTCTGACGCCTCTGTCTTCGTCTCGTAGGATCTCTAGGTTGTGAACAACATCCGCATCTCGTAGCGTCTCCGAACGTCAGCAACATCAACCTTTAGTAACATCTCCAAGTTATGAGCGGCATCAGCAATCTAGTAAAATATCAACAATTGAAAATACGCCTGAGATGATTCAGAATCGACTAGCGAATATTCGCGAAGTATTACAAATGAAATACACATGGATTTAGGTACATGTAATATACATGGAATAAGGTACGTAGAGTACACGTGGAATACACATGAAATGATCGGTATGGGGTCGATCATTTATCATGATTTAAGGAAAGTATATCGGTTAAACAGTTAGGAAAACCACCATGATAACCTGGCAGTATTAGCATAGACATCATTCTGGTTGCATAGAGAAACGCTAAAGCGTGGTTACACAAAATTCAACGATGATTTGCCTGACCGCATGATCCATGAAAACCAACCATGACAATCATGAAAGCAGAATTCAATGAAATCCAACAATGTCTTGCGTGAAAGCATAAATAACAAAAGAGGCGTAAGACGTAATCAACATGAAAATGGAATTATCATGAAGGAACATAAAACGATCTATCATAAAGGAGTGTATAACATATTCAGCATGAAACCGAAGTTAACCATGACAGTATGAAAACATACTTGACACAAAAAAAAAACATAGTAACTTATGAGGGGACATGAAAAAAATTTATGCCAATAAATCATGAGAAAAATTTTATGCCAATAAATCATGAAAAAAAATTTTATGCATGAAAACAGTGCATGAATGCGTAATGTAGTTTATAAAAACCTTTTATATGTGCGAGGGGACGCCTATGGGTCGGTCCCAAAACAAAAGACATGGCGAGGGGACGCCTATGGGTCGGTCCCAAAGTTAAAAGTTTCGATAAAAGCACATGCGACTAAATAGGGCCAGTCCTGTACCAACCATTACTTAGTCATAATCCCAGCAACAATGATACATGAAACATGAATAAATGAAACTTATCTGTCAAAACTTATCAGAAAAATTTTATGTGACTAATTATGAACTACTGGGGTTCAGTCCACATAGCCACAGTTCACGAGGAACATTATGCATGAAACAATAACAGATAACTAAATATGAATGTCGGTTATCCATCCATATTAGTAAAACAATATCGATGAAAACGTCAAGGTTAAAACCTCAAGGTGCTGAAAACATCATGGTTAAAACAACAAGGTGCTGAAAACATCAATACGTGGAATAACAAACGTTGGCTTAGGAAGCTCCTGGTGACTACCCACTAGTCACAGGTCGAGTTTTAGAGCCTACAGGTCGAAGCCTTGGCTCTGATACCATAATTGTAACACCCCATTTTGATATATGGAATGTCACGCGTAGTTATAGCGTGTCATCAAAGCATGCAAGGTAATATGTAGTAAAACATACATGACCATAGGGAAAACCGGAATCAAACATCGGTCCCCAACAAAAGCCCAAAACATAACAAAGTAAATGAACTGGAAGAAAGACCAAACAAGCATAAATATATGAAGGCAAAAGGAGAAGAAGTCTATGGCAGCTTCCATCCTATGCGCGTCCTCCAAATGCTCAAGTCTTGGGTACCTGCCGTTTTGGGACATGGAAAGGAAAGTAACGGCTGAGCAAAACGCTCAGTGCATGGATGTACAATATAGCATGAATAGGATAAGCATGTAACATATAACAACGGAAGACTAAGTTCTGAGTAGACTGGTTAAGTATTGAGAAAACTGGTTTTATAGTTTGAAAAGCCTTATGTTTATCTTATGAAAACTGTTTTAACATATATATACCATAGCCCATATAGGTCATGAAAAGGTCACGTGCATGAATACTTGGAGGGGTGACCTCATCATGCTGATTAGAGGGGATGCCTCTAATTAATATACTGGTCTGGGTAGGAGGGATCAAGTCCTTGTGAAGGATGCAAGGCACACACCACATTCACCATGAAATACTGAATAAAACATGTAACTAGGATGCACCCATACGCCCCACATGATATAATAATATGGCCAAAACTGAAAGCCACGAGCAATCACTCCACCGTGGGGAAGTCATAACATTGGTGCCTCCAATGTTATGGTTATGGTACCTCCATAACTAGGTGAAACTGGTCATGCTTGTATATGGCTATAGATTATGCTAATTAAACATAAGCAGTTCAAAACAATAAAACAAATACTGGGGAAAAACAGTTGGCTGCATACGGGGAAATCCTAATAAGGAAAGAATGTCCATACTGAAAGGACGGGAATCCGTACCTCAAGTCCAGTGAATGAACGGAAGAAAGACTCCTACTTCTGGATCACTAACGCTACATGAATACACACGTGTATAAGTATCGAATCACTGATTACGTACTGGGTTTTTATTTCTCATCTTAGCTTACTTTGTATGTTTTAGGTCATGGTTTACTGTTTAAAGCCCTATCTGTGTTTACCTTGTACTCTGAGTAATCTGATAAAGTATTACTAGTAATTCATGTATTATTATACTTACTGTGTAATAATAAGTAATTTTCCAAAAATAGTAGGTTTCCAAAAATAGAAAGTTTCCAAAAATAGAAAGTTACCAAAAATAGAAAGTTTCCAAAAATAGAAAGTTTCCAAAAATAGAAAGTTTCCAAAAATAGAAAGTTTCCAAAAATAGAATTCACTGCTTAAAATAGACCAGTTTCTAAAAATAGAAAGTTTCCAAAAATAGATCAGCTGCCTTAATTAAATAAGTTTCCATATATAGAAGGTTTCCATGATTAGATTAGTTGCCTTATTTAATTAAGTTTCTATAAATAGAAGTTTCCATAATTAGAATTAAGCTGGTTGCATAAGCTAAAATATAAGTCTAAGTGTTTAAAAGCTTACTTCTTAAGTCATATGATATAGTGTATAGTTTAATTATTATTTCATGCATTTTAATTAAACTATAGGTTAAGCATTTTAATTAAAGTATAACATGTTTTAATTAAAATGGGATAAATTACTTAGGTTAAAATGTATATTAATATGTATTAATAATATAACCTAAGTCATGTCTAAATTAATTAATTATAAGCATGTTTTAAATAATTAATTAATTATAACTTATAACATAAAAATACTTAGGTTAAATTAATATCATGCTAAGTTAATAATTAAGAAATAACCTAAGTCATGGTTTAATTAATATCTCATGTTATTAATTAATTTATATCCTAAGTTCATAATTCATAATATTAACATGTAGCATAAATCATGATTTAACCAACGAACCATGAATCGGGCATGAACTCGACACCGTACCCCGAGCCAAACTCGGGGTACTTGTGTCCCCTTGCTGCCGTGGGTCCCACATGCACCAACCAAGACCAAAATGGTCTTGGTGGTGGCGGCTAAAAGCAAACCGAACCCCCCTCGGGTTGGTTATACTAGGCGGCCAAAAACAAACACCCTTATATAACAACCTTTGATTTTAATTAACCCCAAAACATGTTAGATCTATGTTTAATTATCATGTTTTAATAAGAATAACAATAACATGTTCATGAAAATAATCAAAGATTTAAAAAGAATTAAAAAGAAAGGTTTAGAATGATATACCAATACGTAGCTTGGAAGAGGATGAACAAACACGGTTTATAGCAATGATTTTCAAGATCAAAATCAATCAACAACCACCTATGGTGGTCTTAGGGGTGGCGGCACAAAGAGAGACCAAGGAGGAGGAGAGAAAACTTTTTAGGTTAAATGCTATTTTGCTTGAAATGTAAAAATGAAAAGAATATTTACCATAACCCCCTTTCATGTAAAAAGTCAATGGGCTAAGCCCATTTATTTAAGTGTGCCGTGGGTATGGGGCCCCACATGGGGTACCCGTACCATTTCTCGTGTCCCGATGTTTCGTGTTCGTTCGTGGTTAAACGTGTTCGTGTTTAAAGTGTTTCTGTTTATTTTATCATGTAGTTTATCGTATTCTTAACGCTCGTAATTATATTACATGTATTTACGTAATTATTTTAGTTCGTGTTTTAAATGGTGATCATGATTTAATTATGTTCACGTGAAATATTTATTAACTGTTTATCATGAGTTTGTACGTAATCGATACTTATCATGTCATACACGTATGCACTTGCTTGATTATTAGCACATGAATGTGATCAATACTAAATAGGGTAAGTTTTAATCTAGGACGTACGATCTTAAGGGCACTATTCATGGTAAAAGCATGCGGGTTTTACAATTCTTCCCCCCTAAAAAGAATAATTCGTCCCCGAATTATAGATAACGTAAACTGCAAAGAAGTAACATACCCGAATCAAACTAAAAGGGTATGTACGATGAAAGGACATGAAGATGACATGGTAGAAGGGAACGTGGAACGTGACATGTCTCGAAAGGACATGGAACGTGACGTGACTGAAAGGACATATCTAATTGATACGAGAAAAACGGATAAGAAGTCCGGATGAACTTTTCCGTTTCCATGTGGCTTCCCTCTTGGAACGGTTCCTTCAGAAGATCTTGACACTAATGATAAATCTTGGTCCTCCTGACATTGACTTGGAATACGAAGAAATTCTTGGTTATCAACGGAAGGTAGATCCCCTAAATTCGATCGAGGAAAAATAAGAGTTAACGTGTAAGGGTAACTGAAACGTTACGATGCAAGACAATCTGACTTAACTGATAATTAGAAACGATGCGCGAGACATAAAGAAACGTAGTACGTGAAAATTTTTGAACGTGATACGTGAAAATTTTTGAACGTGCTACGTGGAGATATGGCGAGTGTAGTATGAGTAAACATATCGTGATCCATGATACGTGTATCATATCTTGATCATGATATGAGGAACGTGGAATGAACATGACGTGTGAAACATATCGTGATCATAGAATACAATGGCGGTAACGCCAAACGCTACAAGGTGAGACGTGGAATATGACGTGAAACGTTTATCTGATGATGGAGAGTTATACTAAATTGGGGTCTGGTCTCTCAAGTTCTTGCAAAACTTCCCAGAACGAAATGAACGTAAAATCGTAAGCCCAGATACAATCATGAACGTGAATAGTGTCATGAACGCGAGCGCGAAAGCAAGTCGTGGAATCAGAATGAAGACGTGAAGTAATTTAGGAGTACAATTGGGAATCTTTGTCTGACCCGATAGCTGCAGGATTACCAAGTGGTCGGATGAGCCTTGGCTGGAACATGTCCGATCAATCTGTCGGTACTACAATCCTTGCGGATGTAATGATTTTGCAGACTTGATCAAACTGTTTGCAATAACCCAGATAGCATCATGCTTCTTCTAAGTTTGCATTAATCTGGTAACCAAAATCCGTGTAGATCTTGTCCCATTTTAGTTCACAATTTCAGATGATGAAACATCCCAGTTTGTTGGTGTCCTATCTTAGCCTGTTGGTATGTCAGCTACATAGATATGGACGTAGCTGTATCCTGCTTCGTAGAAACTTGATACATAGAAGGTTGCGAAACTCTGAGTCTTTGAATCAGACTTCTCCTAGCGTAGGATTTCCTAGAACACCTAATGTAGTGTAGGGTTCTCTCCTTTACGCATAAGTAGAGTCATGGTAAGATTAACTGTAGGAACCCATGTGATTCAGCGTGTCACTGTAATGAAACAAAATTGATATAGGAAAAAAATTTTCTAGGGTAAAATTTCTCTTGTCAAGAATTTGCAACATAGTGCAGATATGGTCTTCCTGTTCTTCTCTAGGCTTAAATGAAATCAGGTTATCCTCAATGAAAATGCTGATGAATTTGTTTAGGAGCTCATTTCTTACCGATACGCAAGGAAGATCCGGTAAGTAAACTCGCAGATACTTACAGTAGGGAGATCATGAGACTCCACGGTACTCCCTCCAGCATCGTCTCAGACAGAGATCCTCGTTTCACGTCGCGATTCTGGAAAGGTCTGCAAAAAGCTTGGGGTACACAAATTAAGTTGAGTACGGCCTTTCATCCTCAAACGGACGGACAGTCGGAGCGAACAATTCAGACATTGGAAGATATGTTAAGGTCGTGTGCGTTGGAATGGACAGGTGATTGGGACGATTACATCTGTTTGGTCGAGTTTGCATACAACAACAGCTGGCACGCAAGTATCAAATGTGCTCCTTTCAAAATGTTGTATGGCAGGAAGTGTCGCGCTCCAATCTGCTGGGATCAAGTGGGAGAGCGAACACTCGAAGGACCAGAGATTATAGAATTGACCAATGAGAAGATGGAAGTAGCTAAACAGAAGCTGCAGGAAGCACGGTCACGTCAGAAGAGTTACGCCGATAAGCATCGTAGGGACATACATTTTAATGTGGGAGACCACGTCTTCCTCAAGGTTTCGCCGGCACGTGGTGTTAAACGCTTCGGGATCAAAGGGAAACTCAGTCCTCGTTTCATCGGACCATTTGATATCATTGAACGAATCGGTGAAGTATCTTACCGATTGGCGTTACCTCCTCAGCTTTCGCACGTGCATAATGTGTTCCATGTGTCCTTACTCAGAGGGTACAAGTATCATCCCCTTCACATGGTTCAGTATCCACTGGAACAGATACGTGAAGATCTCACTTTTATAGAGGAACCCGAACGAGTTCTCGACAGGCAAGAACGAGTCATGAGAAGGAAGACGATTCCATTCGTCAAAATTCTTTGGAGGGACCATACCGAGCGGGAAGCCACTTGGGAAACAGAGGAGTCTATCCGGGCTTCTTACCCTCACTTCATATTTTGAGTTCGGGTATGTTACTTCTTTCCAGTTTGCTTTATCTATAATTCGGGGACGAATTATTCTTTTTAGGGGGGAAGAATTGTAAAACCCGCATGCTTTTACCATGAATAGTGCCCTTAAGATCGTACGTCCTAGATTAAAACTTACCCTATTTAGTATTGATCACATTCATGTGCTAATAATCAAGCAAGTGCATACGTGTATGACATGATAAGTATCAATTACGTACGAACTCATGATAAACAGTTAATAGATATTCCACGTGAACATAATTAAATCATGATCACCATTTTAAAACACGAACTAAAATAATTACGTAAGTACTTAATTACGAGCGTTAAGAATACGATAAACTACATGATAAAATAAACAGAAACACTTTAAACACGAACACGTTTAACCACGAACGAACACGAAACATCAGGACACGAGAAAAGGTACGGGTACCCCATGTGGGGCCCCCATACCCACGGCACACATAACCATAATGGGCTTAGCCCATTGACTTTTACATGAAAGGGGGGTTATGGTAACTTTTCATTTCATTTTTACATTTCATGAAAAATAAGCATTTAACCTAAAAAGTTTTCTCTCCTCCTCCTTGGTCTCTCTTTGTGCCGCCACCCCTAAGACCACCAAAGGTGGTTGTTGATTGATCTTGATCACAAAAATCATTGCTATAAACCGTGTTTGTTCATCCTCTTTCAAGCTACGTATTGGTATATCATTCTAAACCTTTCTTTTTAATTCTTTTAAATCTTTGATTATTTTCATGAACATGTATTTAATATTCTTATTAAAACATGATAATTAAACATTGATCTAACATGTTTTGGGGTAAATTAAAATCAAAGGATGATATAAGAGGGTGTTTGTTTTGGCCGCCTAGTATAACCAACACGAGGGGGGTTCGGTTTGCTTTTAGCCGCCACCACCAAGACCATTTTTGGTCTTGGTTGGTGCATGTGGGACCCACGGCAGCAAAGGGGACACAAGTACCCCGAGTTGGCTCGGGGTACGGTGTCGAGTTCATGCCCGATTCATGGTTCGTTGGTTAAATCATGATTTATGCTACATGTTAAAATTTATGAATTATGAACCTAGGATATAAATTAATTAATAACATGAGATATTAATTAAACCATGACTTAGGTTATTTTAATTATTAATTTAGCATGATATTAATTTAACCTAAGTATTTTATGTTATAAGTTATAATTAATTAATTATTTAAAACATGCCTATAATTAATTAATTTAGACATGACTTAGGTTATGTTATTAATGCATAATAATACACATTTTAACCTAAGTAATTTATTCCTATTTAATTAAAACATGTTATACTTTAATTAAAATGCTTAACCTATAGTTTAATTAAATACATGAAATAATAATTAAACTATACACTATATCATATGACTTAAGAAATAAGCTTATAAACACTTAGACTTATATGTTAGCTTATGTAACCAGCTTAATTCTAATTATAGAAACCTCTATTTATAGAAACTTAATTAAATAAGGCAACTAATCTATTAATGGAAACCTTCTATATATGGAAATCTATCTATTTCAGGCAGCTAATCTAATCATGGAAACCTTCTATATATAGAAACTTATTTAATTAAGGCAGCTGATCTATTTTTAGAAACTAATCTATTTTAAGCAGTAAATTCGATTTTTGGAAACTTTCTATTTTTGGAAACTTTCTATTTTTGGTAACTTTCTATTTTTGGAAACTTTCTATTTTTGGAAACTTTCTATTTTTGGAAACTTTCTATTTTTGGAAACTTTCTATTTTTGGAAACCTGCTATTTTTGGAAAGTTACTTATTATTACACAGTAAGTATAATAATACATGAAATACCAGTAATACTTAATCAGATTAATCAGAATACAAGACAAACACAGTTTAAGGCTTTAAACAGTAAACCATGACCTAAAACATACAAAGTAAGCTAAGATGAGACATAAAACCCAGTACGTAATCAGTAATTCGATACTTATACACGTGTGTATTCATGTAGCGTTAGTGATCCAGAAGTAGGAGTCTTTCTTCCGTTCATTCACTGGACTTGAGGTACGGATTCCCGTCCTTTCAGCATGGACATTCTTTCCTTATTAGGATTTCCCCGTATGCAGCCAACTGTTTTTCCCCAGTATTTGTTTTATTGTTTTGAACCGCTTATGTTTAATTAGCATAATCTATAGCCATATACAAGCATGACCAGTTTCACCTAGTTATGGAGGTACCATAACCATAACATTGGAGGCACCAATGTTATGACTTCCCCACGGCGGAGTGATTGCTCGTGGCGTCTATCTTCTCATCCAATAGCTTTACTCTGACGCCTTTGTCTTCGTCTCGTAGGATCTCTAGGTTGTGAACAACATCCGCATCTCGTAGCGTCTCCGAACGTCAGCAGCATCAACCTTTAGTAACATCTCCAAGTTATGAGCGGCATCAGCAATCTAGTAAAATATCAACAATTGAAAATACGCCTGAGATGATTCAGAATCGACTAGCGAATATTCGCGAAGTATTACAAATGAAATACACATGGATTTAGGTACATGTAATATACATGGAATAAGGTACGTAGAGTACACGTGGAATACACATGAAATGATCGGTATGGGGTCGATCATTTATCATGATTTAAGGAAAGTATATCGGTTAAACAGTTAGGAAAACCACCATGATAACCTGGCAGTATTAGCATAGACATCATTCTGGTTGCATAGAGAAACGCTAAAGTGTGGTTACACAAAATTCAACGATGATTTGCCTGACCGCATGATCCATGAAAACCAACCATGACAATCATGAAAGCAGAATTCAATGAAATCCAACAATGTCTTGCGTGAAAGCATAAATAACAAAAGAGGCGTAAGACGTAATCAACAGTAAAATGGAATTATCATGAAGGAACATAAAACGATCTATCATAAAGGAGTGTATAACATATTCAGCATGAAACCGAAGTTAACCATGACAGTATGAAAACATACTTGACACAAAAAAAAACATAGTAACTTATGAGGGGACATGAAAAAAATTTATGCCAATAAATCATGAGAAAAATTTTATGCCAATAAATCATGAAAAAAAATTTTATGCATGAAAACAGTGCATGAATGCGTAATGTAGTTTATAAAAACCTTTTATATGTGCGAGGGGACGCCTATGGGTCGGTCCCAAAACAAAAGACATGGCGAGGGGACGCCTATGGGTCGGTCCCAAAGTTAAAAGTTTCGATAAAAGCACATGCGACTAAATAGGGCCAGTCCTGTACCAACCATTACTTAGTCATAATCCCTGCAACAATGATACATGAAACATGAATAAATGAAACTTATCTGTCAAAACTTATCAGAAAATTTTTATGTGACTAATTATGAACTACTGGGGTTCAGTCCACATAGCCACAGTTCACGAGGAACATTATGCATGAAACAATAACAGATAACTAAATATGAATGTCGGTTATCCATCCATATTAGTAAAACAATATCGATGAAAACGTCAAGGTTAAAACCTCAAGGTGCTGAAAACATCATGGTTAAAACAACAATGTGCTGAAAACATCAATACGTGGAATAACAAACGTTGGCTTAGGAAGCTCCTGGTGACTACCCACTAGTCACAGGTCGAGTTTTAGAGCCTACAGGTCGAAGCCTTGGCTCTGATACCATAATTGTAACACCCCATTTTGATATATGGAATGTCACGCGTAGTTATAGCGTGTCATCAAAGCATGCAAGGTAATATGTAGTAAAACATACATGGCCATAGGGAAAACCGGAATCAAACATCGGTCCCCAACAAAAGCCCAAAACATAACAAAGTAAATGAACTAGAAGAAAGACCAAACAAGCATAAATATATGAAGGCAAAAGGAGAAGAAGTCTATGGCAGCTTCCATCCTATGCGCGTCCTCCAAATGCTCAAGTCTTGGGTACCTGCCGTTTTGGTACATGGAAAGGAAAGTAACGGCTGAGCAAAACGCTCAGTGCATGGATGTACAATATAGCATGAATAGGATAAGCATGTAACATATAACAACGGAAGACTAAGTTCTGAGTAGACTGGTTAAGTATTGAGAAAACTGGTTTTATAGTTTGAAAAGCCTTATGTTTATCTTCTGAAAACTGTTTTAACATATATATACCATAGCCCATATAGGTCATGAAAAGGTCACGTGCATGAATACTTGGAGGGGTGACCTCATCATGCTGATTAGAGGGGATGCCTCTAATTAATATACTGGTCTGGGTAGGAGGGATCAACTCCTTGTGAAGGATGCAAGGCACACACCACATTCACCATGAAATACTGAATAAAACATGTAACTAGGATGCACCCATACGCCCCACATGATATAATAATATGGCCAAAACTGAAAGCCACGAGCAATCACTCCGCCGTGGGGAAGTCATAACATTGGTGCCTCCAATGTTATGGTTATGGTACCTCCATAACTAGGTGAAACTGGTCATGCTTGTATATGGCTATAGATTATGCTAATTAAACATAAGCAGTTCAAAACAATAAAACAAATACTGGGGAAAAACAGTTGGCTGCATACGGGGAAATCCTAATAAGGAAAGAATGTCCATACTGAAAGGACGGGAATCCGTACCTCAAGTCCAGTGAATGAACGGAAGAAAGACTCCTACTTCTGGATCACTAACGCTACATGAATACACACGTGTATAAGTATCGAATCACTGATTACGTACTGGGTTTTTATGTCTCATCTTAGCTTACTTTGTATGTTTTAGGTCATGGTTTACTGTTTAAAGCCCTATCTGTGTTTACCTTGTACTCTGATTAATCTGATAAAGTATTACTGGTAATTCATGTATTATTATACTTACTGTGTAATAATAAGTAACTTTCCAAAAATAGTAGGTTTCCAAAAATAGAAAGTTTCCAAAAATAGAAAGTTACCAAAAATACAAAGTTTCCAAAAATAGAAAGTTTCCAAAAATAGAAAGTTTCCAAAAATAGAATTCACTGCTTAAAATAGATCAGTTTCTAAAAATAGAAAGCTTCCAAAAATAGATCAGCTGCCTTAATTAAATAAGTTTCCATATATAGAAGGTTTCCATGATTAGATTAGTTGCCTTATTTAATTAAGTTTCTATAAATATAAGTTTCCATAATTAGAATTAAGCTGGTTGCATAAGCTAAAATATAAGTCTAAGTGTTTAAAAGCTTACTTCTTAAGTCATATGATATAGTGTATAGTTTAATTATTATTTCATGCATTTTAATTAAACTATAGGTTAAGCATTTTAATTAAAGTATAACATGTTTTAATTAAAATGGGATAAATTACTTAGGTTAAAATGTATATTAATATGTATTAATAATATAACCTAAGTCATGTCTAAATTAATTAATTATAAGCATGTTTTAAATAATTAATTAATTATAACTTATAACATAAAAATACTTAGGTTAAATTAATATCATGCTAAGTTAATAATTAAGAAATAACCTAAGTCATGGTTTAATTAATATCTCATGTTATTAATTAATTTATATCCTAAGTTCATAATTCATAATATTAACATGTAGCATAAATCATGATTTAACCAACGAACCATGAATCGGGCATGAACTCGACACCGTACCCCGAGCCAAACTCGGGGTACTTGTGTCCCCTTGCTGCCGTGGGTCCCACATGCACCAACCAAGACCAAAATGGTCTTGGTGGTGGCGGCTAAAAGCAAACCGAACCCCCCTCGGGTTGGTTATACTAGGCGACCAAAAACAAACACCCTTATATAACAACCTTTGATTTTAATTAACCCCAAAACATGTTAGATCTATGTTTAGTTATCATGTTTTAATAAGAATAACAATAACATGTTCATGAAAATAATCAAAGATTTAAAAAGAATTAAAAAAAGAAAGGTTTAGAATGATATACCAATACGTAGCTTGGAAGAGGATGAACAAACACGGTTTATAGCAATGATTTTCAAGATCAAAATCAATCAACAACCACCTATGGTGGTCTTAGGGGTGGCGGCACAAAGAGAGACCAAGGAGGAGGAGAGAAAACTTTTTAGGTTAAATGCTATTTTGCTTGAAATGTAAAAATGAAAAGAATATTTACCATAACCCCCCTTTCATGTAAAAAGTCAATGGGCTAAGCCCATTTATTTAAGTGTGCCGTGGGTATGGGGCCCCACATGGGGTACCCGTACCTTTTCTCGTGTCCCGATGTTTCGTGTTCGTTCGTTGTTAAACGTGTTCGTGTTTAAAGTGTTTCTGTTTATTTTATCATTTAGTTTATCGTATTCTTAACGCTCGTAATTATATTACATGTATTTACGTAATTATTTTAGTTCGTGTTTTAAATGGTGATCATGATTTAATTATGTTCACGTGAAATATTTATTAACTGTTTATCATGAGTTTGTACGTAATCGATACTTATCATGTCATACACGTATGCACTTGCTTGATTATTAGCACATGAATGTGATCAATACTAAATAGGGTAAGTTTTAATCTAGGACGTACGATCTTAAGGGCACTATTCATGGTAAAAGCATGCGGGTTTTACAAGATGCCTCTAGGATTTTGACAAATTTGTAACCCTAAGAAAAATGAGAATTTTCCCATCATCAACATCTTAGATTTGAAGACATGACTTTTTAAAAATGATCGGACAATTTTTGGGTTGTGGAAACAAATATTATATCATCAACATAAATTTGTACCAGTATCATGTCTTTTCCTTCCTTGAGAAAACAATGTTTGATCCACCTTGCCTTTTGAGAAGCCCTCCGAGATGAGGTATTGTGAGAGGAGATCGTACGATGCACGTAGAGCTTGTTTCAACCCATAGAGAGCCTTCGCTTGTACTCATGGTTTGGAAATTCTGGGTTGAATTCTTCCCTTAGTTCACCATCAGAAATGCCGTCTTAACATCCATTTGATAGACGATCATGTTCATATGAGCGGTATACGCGAAAAAGAGTCTAATAGCTTCTAATATGTCAACAAGAGCAATGGATTCCTCAAAGTCGGTGCCCATTACTTGTTTATACTCCCTCCGTCCCTAAATAAGTGTCCCCTTGGACTTTTTTCGGTCTTTGTTTTTAAAGTTTGACCGTAAATATTTATATTTGCGTTATATAATACTTGATACAAATTATATGAATAGATTGAGTTTTAAATGAAATTTCATTGGTATAATTTTCATCAAGTATAATATAACACAAATCTAAATATTTACGGTCAAAGTTGAACAAAAAAGACCAAAAAAAGTCAAAGTGGACACTTATTTAGGGACAGAGGGAGTAAAACTTAGCAACCAATTTTTCTATATTTCCAGTATTCCACCCATCTCATCGAGTTTTACCTTAAATACCCATTTCAATGTATTTGTTTGTACTTTGTCTTGGAGAGGAACAAGTTACCATAATTCAATTCGTTGAAATTTATTAAGTTTCTCTTGCATGGCTTCAATCCAACACGATTGTGTAAAGGACTCTTGTCGTGTTTTAGGTTCAACAACGGTGAGAAAGGAATCAAAATTGCTATACATTGCATTTTCTTGTTATTGGTGCCGGGTAGACACTGGTCTTTCAATGGCACCAATAATGTTTATAAGTGGGTGATCCTTTGTCCATTTGCTGCTGTGTTCATTAATCCGCATATTGGAGTACGATAGCAGGAGCTTATTCTGAGGTAGACAACCCATCAGTATTTTTGAGAAACAGAACACCAAAGAATGGAAGTTCATGTAAGTGAGCAAATTCTAAATCGTGATAATTTCATCTTCTTCAACATCATTAGGAACGAGATAGGGAGTTGATTCAAGTGATGTTTGAGAATTACTAGGGGATGGTGCATCTTGTTCAAAGGTAGCCGTGGATGCATCGGATTATGCTTCATTGTCTTGAGCAACAACTTCGTGAATCGGAGCTATTACTATAGGTACTTGAGCATCAACACTTGAAGGATTAAATAATTCATCAAACATCGGTTGAAACAACTTATCCCACTCGGGCCTTATTGGAGATACAAAAGATGATGACAAAGGATTGTTAGGGACCATTTCGGAACTAATTGTATCGGGTCCCATTTCGTGATGTGTGGGTTAGAGATGCGTTGCTCAGAATCCATCACTGTTAGCTCATCAAAATTGACATCTATCGTTTCTATAATCTTACGAGTGCGTCGGTTGTAAATTTGGTATCCTTTCTTTGGAGGTGTGTAACCAATGAAATTCCAATATCACCCTTCGGTTGAAATTTCCCAAGTTCTCACTATTGATGGTCGGATAAAATAATGCACCAAACACATGAAGAAATGATAAATCGGGTAGTCGTCCATGGAGAAGCTTATATGGTGTTTTACCTTGGCGCTTATGAATGAGTGAGCGGTTTTGGGTGTAACATGTGGTTGCTACTGCTTCTGCCCATAAGTATAGTGGATCCTTTGCGTAAATTAACATAGTTCTAGTAGCTTTCATGAGAGTACAATTACGCAGCGTCATCGTTCTGTTGTAGAGTGCGAGCAACGGATGTTTCATGAGAAATGCCAACTTCTTCACAGTATTTACGCAGAGTCTAATTGACAAAATCGGTTCCATTATCTGTACGAATGTCGCGGATAGTAGCATTAAGACACACTTGAATCATGTTGAGAAACTTAACAATGAAATTTGGTGCCTCGTCCTTGGTACGTAGAAATTTCTCCCATGTAAACCTAAAATAACCATTCATAATGACGAGGATATATTTCTTTCCACTCACACTTTTATTATGCATTGGCCCGCAAAGATCCATTTGGAAAAGATAAAGTTTCTCTTGGTTGGTGTCTTCGGCTTTGGTTTTACAAGATTTCTTGGTGCTTTTCCCTAATGAACACGCAGAACACAAGTGATCTTTGTTGAATTTAAGTTTCGAAAGACTAGAACAAGTCTGTTTTTGGGCAAGTGATGAATAGCTTCAAAGTTAAGATGAGATAATCGTCGATGCATAACCATGACTTAGTCTTTGATGCTTCGGAGAAAAGATATACAGGAGAAGTGGCCTTCATATCACTTAAAGATAATGTGTACAAATTATCCCTTCGAGAACCTTTTAACAAATCAACTCCTTCTAAATTATAAATAAAGCAAGTATGTTGTCGAAAAGCAACCTCAAGGTTAGAATCGCAGAATTGTTTGACGGAGAATAAATTAAGACCAATTCCTTCCACGTAGTACACACGAGAAATCATAACGTTCCTAAATTTTATATTCACCATAACCCATGATCTTTGCAGTCATTCCCAAATTTTATCGTTCCAAGAAACTTACTGATGAAATTTTTGAGCATCGAGCAATCTCCCGTCATATGCTTGGAGAAATCGGAGTCCTAATACCAGAGGATGATTTGCACCACCTGAAATTATCAGCTGAGAAAGACAATGTATCAGAATCTATGGGTTCCTTTGTGTTAGCAGGTACAGATAAAATTATATCAGATTTCCTTACAGTAGTTTTCCTAGATTTCCTTGTTTTCTTTCTATTTTTAGGCTTAACATCAGGTTTTAGTGACCTAATCTCCTTAGGTATTTCTTCACTAGTAGGCACTATTACAGGGGCGGTCATACTTAAAGGGCGCCGCTTCCTTACTTTAGTGATGCTGTTCCTTGTTAAAGGACACTCAAACATAACTTTAGTGGGAGTGATCCTAGTTGACCCTCATCAGTCCTTAAGTCCTAATGATGATAGAGAGGTACCATCTGATGATGCAGGGGAGGTATCTGTGGGTCAATCAGGTGATATCGTAGAAGAACAATCATTTGATAGTATTCATGATGCATCATTAACGGATGATAATCCTTTCTCTAACAGTAATGATAGATTTTATCAAAATCAGGTTTGTTAATGCAATGATGCCTACAAACGTTACTTGTATTTTTTGGTGTCGCTTTGTTTTGATTACGACAATATGTAAAAACAAGCATTTACGAAAACTACGAAAAACGAATTCTTGAGTTCAAGTATTTTTCATTTCAACCATTATCACTTAAGGTATGTACAAAAAAGTACTCATCCTAATTAAGTGATCAAATATTTGATCTTTTCTTAAATAACTTTTTATTAAGTGTGACAAGTTTTTATTAAACTTTATTTTTAAGAAAATATTTTATTAAATTAAATATTTGAAAATTTGAAAATGGCATATTCTATCTTGGTTTGGAATATCCTTTCAGGATATTTTAATCACCAGATTCGAACCATACCACTAAAAGACAAAAAGGAGCGAAGTCTACTCTGGCGGTTCCTTAAGTGGCTATGCGGTTCCTTATCGATAAGGAACCGCGGGCTACAATAAAGAACCACGGGCAGATATAGATGATGGAGCCTTGTCTTATTAATAGTGGATCATTCTTAGATTTTCTCTTTGCCGCTTTTGCACATATAATTCCAGATTCTTTCATACTTCAAAAATCACTCAAATCCTTGGTCATTTGGTTGATTACTACTTGTTTAGAAGTGAATCTTTCTTCTCACATCTCGTCCTCTTCAAGTGCAAAGAGAAGAACACTTTCATCCTTGAAGTGTTGTGTCTACCTCAAAGATCCATTGAATATCAAATCTTATTTATTCATTGTTGTGTCATAGTTGTGAAGATACAAGTAGTTGTGTCTATTTGGAAGTTGTGTATGTACTAAGGTTTATACTTGGTCCTTAAAGTATACTAGTGTAGATTGGTCCTAGCTAAGATAGGGCTCGACCTTTAGCTTAGAGTCAGAAATTGGATAAGCAACGTTGAGTACGGTTTCTCCACCTTAAGGAGCTTGTTGATTAGTGAACACTCGAGTAAGGAGTACTCGAGGAGTGGAGTAGGGATGAGGAGTGAGCTTCGTTGCCGAACCACTATAAATCCTTGGTGTTTGATTTGATATTTCCTTCCCTTATCTTTTTACATTCATTATTCTTTATACTTGTGATTATTAGTTTAGTTGCACTATACCTTGTTCATATTATGTATAAGAAGGTTTCACATAATCACTCAAGTCTAAGTTTTTGAAAAGGATTTTTGAAAACCATCTTTTGACAAGCAAACTTTAAGAAACTATTCAACCCCCCCCCCCCCCCCCCCCTCTAGTTTCTAGAATTGGTATCACAGCGTGGTTGCTCAAGACTTTTTAAAATATATTGTATTTTAAAACTTGAATCGATCTATGGATTCCAACAAGTACCTAGAAGGGCAATCCATGCAAAGACCACCTATTTTTGAAACTGATAGTTTTATTTATTGGAAAAATAGATTTGAGACTTATGTGAAATCAAAAGATTTAGATCTTTGGAAAGTTATTACCCATGGTGATTATTTGCCTTTTCAATATATGAAGTTTCTAAAAGCAAAGAGATAGTCACTTTTGACAAAGCTAATGATGACACTAAAAGGAAACTTGCTAATGAAATAAGACTAAAATGGTGATCTATAATGCTTTACCAAAGAAAGAGTACGAAAGGATTTTTATGTGTGAAACCGCTAAAGATATTTGGAACACTCTTTTAGTAACCCACTAAGGTAATAGCCAAGTCAAAGAAAGTAAAATCGATCTTCTTGTTCAACAATATGAACAATTTGGCATCTTAGAAGATGAAACTATTGATAGTGCATTTGCTAGATTTAACACTATTATTAGTAGTCTAAAAGCACTTGATGAAGGTTTTTCTAATAAGAACAATATTAGGAAGTTTCTTAGGGCGTTTCATCCAAAGTGGAGAGCCAAGGTCACGGCGATTGAAGAATCAAAGGATCTCACCACATTATCACTCGATGAACTCATTGAAAACTTAAAAGTTCATGAGATGATAATTTTGAAGGACTCGGAATTGGTGAAAACCAAGAGTAAAGGAAAGTCTCTAGCACTTAAAGCCAAGAAAACACAAAGTGACCATGAAAGCTCCTCGGATAGTGATGATGATGAATATGCCATGGCGGTTAGAGACTTCAAGAAGTTCTTCAAGAGACGAGGTCAACACGTGAGGCAACCAAGCAACGACAAGAAATCCTTTTCCAAAAACCGTTTTACCAAGCACGATAAAGGTGATAGGAAATGCTTTAGATGTGGTGATACGAATCATTTCATCGGTGATTGTCCTATGCCTTCACGCGACAAGAACCACACGGCGTTCGTTGGAGGTTCATGGAGCGATAGCAGTGAAGATGTTGATGACAAACCCAAATATGAGAAATGTCTCATGGCTCACACTTCTAAAGAGGTACATTCTGAAACCGATTATTATAGCAATAAGAGTTCTTCTCAAGATGATATAGAATTAGAAGGCCAATACAATAAATTACACAAACTTAGCCTTAAATTCATTGAAAAGAACAAAGTGGTAAAATCAACTAGAACTAAGCTTGAAAATGAGATTAGTGAGCTAAGAGAGAAATTAGCTAAGCTTGAGAAAAATAAAGAAGTTGATTTAAGTTGTCTACAATGTGAAAACCTTAGACAAGAGAATGAAGATCTCAAGAGTACCTCCATCAAAGTGGAAAAGTTCATGAAAGGTACTATTGCTCTTGATGATATGTTAAACAAACAAATTCATTCTAAGGAAAGACTTGGGTTGGGTTATAGCACTAATGAACTATCTACTAGTGAACCTAAACAAGTTAGATTTTCATAAAAACAAACCACTATATGCGGTATGCCAATATATGGCGCGGTTCTTTATTGCTTGTTGGGTCAAAAGTTGATGAGTCAAATCACCATGGAAACAAGAAGGACCAAATATGACATTAGGAGAAACTTCAAGCTGGTGGACAAAATACAAGAAAGTTCCCCCTGCTATGAAACTTTCCACTGCTATAAGTTTCCCCTGTCATATATGATAAGAAGAAAAGATTTGGTCAAAGTAGTGATAAGAATGAATATTTATGTTTTGATTTATTCATTAATATTTTATTTAGTTTCCATGTAATCTAGGTTTCCTTATGTTATAAAAGGAACCAGACGTAGGTTTTGTTTATCACTTCCATATTCACAAATGTAACCTACAGTAAACTTTGATCTCTAGGTGTGGGATTCGATTTACACACACCTAGAGTAGTTTGTGTTAATGATTAATACAAACTTTTTGGGAAAACTTCATCTTTGTTAAATATCTTGATCATATTAATTGTGCTATTCCACTATGATTCGTCACATGTACAATTGATAACCTAGATAAATGGTGTAAACCATTGAGTCTAATGATCCAATGGATTCCATAATTGGTATCAGAGCGGGTGGCTCTTGATATCTAGGAGAATCAAGGTGTTTAATTTTGTTGCTGTGAAGAAATAGGGTTTATGTTAAAACCCTAGGTAATTAATTTTGAAGATGTACATGGAGTGCTACATCTATTATATCACGTGGGTAAGTAATTGAAGAAGTCACGATTTGTTTTGACAATTTGTATTGAGTATAATAGTGATTGTTCTTTAAAGATATAAAGGACGTGGGTCATTACACACGTAATATTCTGTTTGGAATTTAGTGCTACATTACTATTCGAGTAGATTGGTTAATGAATGGGTCCCACGAGTCATGATTGGCAACTGCTACCCACGGTTTTAATAATATTTTGATTAAAAGTTCCATATGTTTAGTCACTAGTGACGAATTAAATATTCATGGGTACAAGGTTTCGGTTTGCGTTTGACAAACGAACAGAATAAGTAAATGCAAGTTGTTCACGTGTGCTGTGGTTATGTTTTTTTTGTGTCGCCGACAGGAGAAAACAAAGACCAGAAAGGCTGTTGTGGTTTGAAACAAAAGTGAATTGTTTTGAACACTTTTGTGTTCACACGATTATAATATTTTGTTCACACGAATGATGGTATTTAAACAATGATTGTGTTCACACGGAAGCTTTTGGTCTTATTAAATTGGAAGTTACGTGAAGCAAAATGTCGTCCCTGTGTGGAAATAATACTTTGATTCACTTGTGTGCTTTGTACACAAATGTGCTACTTCGTGATTCATAACCAATTATTGCAGTGGACAGAGACTTCACGAGGGGTTTGGGCTCATGTAAGAGGGTATGGTTCAGAATTATGGTAATTTTTTAATTTACCCTATATTTGTTATTTATTCCACTGTTATAAATTCATTCCCAATTTGTGTGGGTTTGGCACAGTTAATAACAAAAACAGTGGCATTAAAAGTTCCCCCTGCTTTTGAAAAAGTTCCCCCTGCTTTCATTAAAAGTTCCCCTACCATGATCCCCCTGCCTTCAATAGTTCCCACTGCTTTCATTAATGGTTTCCCACTATTTTTGAAAGTCCCCCTGCTGTCAGATATGATTTTTGGGACAACAATGTTTTGGAGTTTGGTATATTCACAGCAACTGGGTTAAAGGTATAAAGGCTCGTTTTATTTTTATTGGTTACGAAGAATTTTTTTTATCATTTGTTTGAAGATAAAGGAGATTTTCACGGCTACGGGTTTTGTGCTTAAACTCTTAGTGACAAAGTGATACAAGATCTAGGAATGTGTGATTTTTCTTATGGTACTCTATGCACATATTTTCTATATTTGAAGGAGTTACATTATCGTGCTCAGTGTCTCATTTTCATGAAAAATGAGGAT
The DNA here is from genome assembly GCA_025667525.1 of Glebionis coronaria. NCBI lineage: Eukaryota > Viridiplantae > Streptophyta > Magnoliopsida > Asterales > Asteraceae > Glebionis > Glebionis coronaria. The sequence continues at coordinate 574,774,998 of CM046879.1, read as the reverse complement.
TTTGTATATAGTTGTCTTTGTCACGTGGTTAGTACAAGATATAAAACGCAAGTTCGGGTTATTCTACTTCATCATCAAGTAAGTTATAATTTGATTTCTTCATATGTAATCATTACATGAAGCCTACAAAAGTGAAGATTCATCAATGACTAACACAGTTTTAGGTGAAGCTCATTTGCTAAAGTGTTAGTCATTCACATATGACACCGAAGTGAAGATTTATGCTACTGTTCATTGGTATTATTACAACTAATATGAGTATCTACTGCTCAAAATCATTTTTTATTAATAGATCACACCTATGTGCTTCATGGAAGGTATTTTGAAAATTAGAATACTTGGGTTTGATGTATGATATTGGTTAGTAGTAGTTGAAAATCAAGGTTGTTCACATACAAGACCCCTATTTTATCATGTCAAAAAGGGGAAGATGTTTACAATGAACGTGCAGCCTGTTGATCTTTGATGTTGTGTGCTTAAGGGGAAGTGTTTTGACATCATCAACAAGGGGAAGATTGTTGGGTCAAAAGTTGATGAGTCAAATCACCATGGAAACAAGAAGGACCAAATATGACATTAGGATAAACTTCAAGCTGGTGGACAAAATACAAGAAAGTTCCACCTGCTATGAAACTTTCCACTGCTATAAGTTTCCCCTGTCATATGTGATAGGAAGAAAAGATTTGGTCAAAGTAGTGATAAGAATGAATATTTCTGTTTTGATTTATTCATTAATATTTTATTTAGTTTCCATGTAATCTAGGTTTCCTTATGTTATAAAAGGAACCAGATGTAGGTTTTGTTTATCACTTCCATATTCACAAATGTAACCTACAGTAAGCTTTGATCTCTAGGTGTGGGATTCAATGTACACACACCTAGAGTAGTTTGTGTTAATGATTAATACAAAATCTTTGGGAAAACTTCATCTTTGTTAAATATCTTGATCATATTAATTGTGCTATTTCGCTGTGATTCGTCATATGTACAACTGATAACCTAGATAAATGGTGTAAACCATTGAGTCTAATGATCCAATGGATTCCACAATTGGTATCAGAGCGGGTGGCTCTTAATATCTAGGAGAATAAAGGTGCTTAATTTTGTTGCTGTGAAGAACTAGGGTTTATGTTAAAACCCTAGGTAATTAACTTTGAAGATGTACAGGGAGTGCTACATCTGTTATATCACATGGGTAAGTAATTGAAGAAGTCACGATTTGTTTTGACAATTTGTATTGAGTATAATAGTGATTGTTCTTTAAAGATATAAAGGACGTGGGTCATTACACACGTGATATTCTGTTTGGAATTTAGTGCTACATTACTATTCGAGCAGATTGGTTAATGAAGGGGGTCCCACGAGTCATGATTTGCTAGCTACCCACGATTTTAATAATATTGTGATTAAAGGTTCCATATGTTTAGTCACTGGTGACGAATTAAATATTCATGGGTACAAGGTTTCGGTTGGCATTTGACAAATGAACAGAATAAGTAAATGTAAGTTGTTCATGTAACACCCCACTTGGATAAGTGGATGTGGAAACCTAAGTTTCACGGATCTTTAAGCTAATAGGAATGATCATTGTTCATATGATTAACATAATCAAAACGGATTTAGAACAATAACCGTTAACAAGGTGTTTAGGCACAAAGAACATGAATTAAAACAATTGGGTTGCTAATTATATTGATAATCAACAACCACTAGACGTGTATACATTAATCCCACGTCTAGTGCAACACACGCTGTTAGGTTTACATTGTGAATATGAGTTATGAAAAACCTAATAACCCTTGGTTCCTTTTATAGTGTAAGGAATAGGGTTTTACAAGAGATAAGAATGAATAAACATATAAATCTTCTATTTAAATAACTATATACAGAATATATCCTGCATATATATCCAAATAGAAGCTTCCAAAGGCTTCTTGTCTACATTTCTGTCAATGCTTGGATTGCATGTGACAATGCTTGGATTGCTCTTGACAATGCTTGCTTCCATCAACGCCTAATTTGTTCTTGACAACGCCTGGAATACTCTTGACAACGCTTAGACAAATGCCTTCATGTTTTCTTCGTTTTTGAGTTTCTGCCACATCAACTTTTTGACCCAACAATCTTCCCTTAGTTGATGTCGGCAAAACTCTTTGTGTATCTCTTGTAAGTTGTACATGATCTTCAAATTGCTTCCCCTCAAGTGTAGCATGTATGTCTTCCCCTTTTTGTCACATCAACAGGGAAGTAAACAATGTATGCAATCTTGAAGATTCTCCAAATGTAGCTCTAAGTAATGATCTTGAAGAAAAATAAATAAAGTAATCTTGATGTAGAAGTAGAATAACCCAACCTTGTGTTCCATGTCTTGTACTATCCATGTGATGAAGAACTTATACCCATAGCAAATTATAAGTAGACCTCGATCCCTTGTCAATATTCTCATCCTTTGTGAGACACTGAGCACGATAATGTAACTCCTTCAAGTTTTATGACAAGTCTTCGGCACCAACCATGTAAAGCACGAACAAGTTATTGTTAAGTCAATGGCTGACATCCACAACTTAACAATATGAAAAAACACAAACTCGCGAAAATCTTCTTCAATCATCAAACTTACCATAAGAATTCTTCCCCTTAAGCCAACACCTCTTCATGACAAGTCAATATCTTCATATGTAAAAGTGTTACTAGATAACTCTTTCACAAGGCTATCCCGATTACATAATCCAATAAATTACTTCACAAATTGTTGCTAACTCGCATTAAAATCATTAATCCCTTTTAAAAATATCCGAGCCATAAATATCAAATTGATATTCTGTATAAAAACGGAGATTCCATGTACCTTCGTGTGTAAATTCCTCCTATTTGTGTGCTAAAAACGTACCAATTTTCTCAACAACAGCCATTCTTTTGTTGTCCAACATCCTCTCTTATCCAAGATCACTATCAGATGTATTGTCCGATATCGGACAATACCTATCAGCGTTTCGATTCACATTTATCGGACAACTCATGTCAACGCTATCCTGTCAGCGTTAACTTATTTCTTGTCAGCGTCAAAACAAAGCATGTCAGCGTCTATATCTGTACCACAAGCTGACGTCATCTGCGCTACAATCTTGAATAGTGGCTAGAAAAGACTTACTCTTACCAATCTTTAATCAAATAAAATACTAGCCTAACATTTTTGCAGCCCAAATAACCTATCCACGTCCAATATTTCAACAGCATACCATCATGGAATAAACTCAACTCCCAAAAATCAAGGAAACATAACTGTATCTTTGTAGTATAAACATATATCCTGTAACCCACACGTGATATATGCCATAAATATGTTTCCATTATCCCACGTTATATATATATAACAATCCCTAAAAATAAGTCATCAAGATGTGTCTTCTAAATTTGTTCCATAATCTTCGTGAGTAACAGTTGTTTAAAGAACTTCTACCCACAAAAATAGGGATAAAACTTGTCTAAATATGTGTTGGATATCACACGTTTTTCTTTCTTGTTGACATATCATAACAACAACAAATCTATACGAAAACAGAACTGGTATTCCACGTGATGTTTAATATTTTTCTCACATTCGTTTGTTTATAACTGCTACTTTGATACAAACCCTAAACTCTGAATTAAGTTAAACCGAAACCCTAATTAGGGTTAATAGAATACTGTACTAGAGTCTGAATTTTTATGGATTATTATAACAGCCACCAACCTCAAACCTTTCTGCTATTCATGTTGATCTAGGGTTTGAGTAACCCTAGTTCATGATTTCATGTGAATAAAGCAAAAACGTTAATACCTTAACCAGCAACCTTCGATCTTGAATAACTTCTTGATTAGGGCTCAAATCGAAAATCCCTTAGGTGAGATTTTAGACACAAGTGCCAAGAATCTACAGTTAAAAAATAACGATGATCCAACGGTTAACGAAGGAGAGATCGTGTTTTGAATATGGCTGTTCACAGAAAACTGCATGTACTCACTGCTGACTTTGACGCTTAATAACTTTTTCCTGGGGATAAAACTCGACAATCCCTCCGGTGGATGTCTAGATATATGTGTATAAAATACATGCAAGAAATTTCGTGACGATCCAACGGTCCAATCAAAAGTTATGACCTTCTGAATACTGTTGCGCACACAAAAACGTCCAGAAAAACCCTAGACGGATTTTTCTTCTTTTCACCATACACGAACAACTTGTTGGTCCTAGCATCATGAGCCACGAGGCTCTGATACCAACTGTGGAAAACTAAGTTTCACAGATCTTTAAGCTACTAGGAATGATCATTGTTCATATGATTAACATAATCAAAGCGGAATTAGAACAATAACCATTAACAAGGTGTTTAGGCACAAAGAACATGAATTAAAACAATTGGGTTGCTAATTATATTGATAATCAACAACCACTAGACGTGTATACATTAATCCCATGTCTAGTACAACACACGCTTTTAGGTTTACATTGTGAATATGAGTTATGAAAAACCTAATAACCCTTGGTTCCTTTTATAGTGTAAGGACTAGGGTTTTACAAGAGATAAGAATGAATAAACATATAACTCTTCTATTTAAATAACTATATACAGAATATATCCTGCATATATATCCAAATAGAAGCTTCCAAAGGCTTCTTGTCTATGTTTCTGTCAATGCTTGGATTTCATGTGACAATGCTTGTTTCCATCAATGCCTAATTTGTTCTTGACAATGCCTGGAATACTCTTGTCAATGCTTAGACAAATGCCTTCATGTTTTCTTCGTTTTTGAGTTTCTTCCACATCAACTTTTTGACCCAACAGTGGACCGTTACGTGTATTTATGGCGTGTCATCAAAGCATAAGGTAAATGTCCTAACACATTAACTGACCATAAAGGAAATACCAGAATCAAACATCGGTAATCCAAACATAAGCTCAAAACATGAAAAGTAAATATAGAATGAAAGGACTAAACAATGTCCAAATAAGCAGAATAATGTAAGAAGTGCATAAAGTAAGAAGTCTGGATAGCTTCCATCCAAATGCATATGCTCTTAGAATCCTAAGGGCGTCCTGGTGTACCTGCTGTTAGAACATGAAAAGGAACTACGGCTGAGCATAACGCCCAGTGAACGAATATAAAGCATGATAAGAAATACTGAAATGAAGCAGATGATAAAATACTGAAACTGTAAGACTAATAAGTAAAGTTGCCATGGAAATCTATGTATAATATGAAAAGTCTGATTTATAAATAATAAAGGTGAACTGTTATCTGTTTAATCTGAAAACATGTATTTATTGAATTTAAATTGCCAAGACCTTATATAGGTCATGTACTGTAACAACTGTTGCGTGAATAACTGGAGGGGTGACCTCGTCATGCTGTAGAGGGGTGACCTCTAAATAATGTGCTGGGTGGAGGGATCAGCTCCAATGTGAAGGATGTAGAGCACACACCACATTCACTTGATAAACTGATAGCTTAGGATGCATCCATACGCCCCACTAATAATACTGATAAAATGGCCAAGCTGAGCTGAATGGGACGCTGCAGGATATCACTCTCCTACAGGTGATTCATGACACTGGTGCCTCAAGTGTCATGGTTACGGTACCTCCGTAACTAGTACAGCTAACTGGTCATGCTTGTATATAAGGCTCAGGCAATACACTAGGGAAAAACATTTGGCTGCAGACGGGGAATCCTAATCATGCATAGAAAGGAAGTTGTTACTGAAAGGACGGGAAATCCGTACCTTGTGTCTAGTACTGACTGCAAGGAAAAGCTTATGAGACTCCTAATCTGATTTCACGGGAGCTACATAAATGACAAACGCGAAATAAGTTAACTGATATCTGTTTAGTTTACTGATTTTTTAACTGTTCGTAGTTTGATTTTATTCTTGCATTATTGTTTGTATATAAACTGATAATATCTGGCTATTCAATAATATTACTGATTAACGTATTTTCCGTATACCTGAATGCTGTATAATGTGAAATTTCCAACATAATTATTATTACTATAAATTGTAATCTGATATAATTAGAAAGTTTCTAAATTAATTTCTTAGAAAATATATATTATATCACGCGTTTCAAAATAATTCAAGCTAACCATATCGATTTAAATTTACAAATTAAATTAATAAATTTGACAATTTAAATAATTTATTTATAAAATATTTTATACATGATTTAATTATACATGATTTAAATAATTTATTTTCACGGAGGTTCACATGCGACGACTCCGGGCTATCCAAAAGGGTAGTCGCCCGGGGATTAGTCGGCTCGCAATGTCGAGTCAGAAACCTAGGTATACCAAAAAATTAACCAAAATATTTTTCTCGCGTCAAAATATGACTACACCTGAAACACGAGCTAAACTATCCCCGAGACGCCCATGTCTCGGGTTGATCAAACCAACCCACAAACAACCGGCGTGGTCCCCCACTGAATGTGCAGTGGTTCCCACTGCTAATGCAGTGGTTGCCACTGCTCCTGCCTATTCTTCATATTCTGTCTATTTCTGTTCCCACCGTCTTTGTTATGGTTCCCACCGTTAATATATTTTTCCTACGGTTTATGCACACCCAAACACCCCTTTTCTAAGTAACCCCAAACACCCGTGCTTTCTTTCTTTTCCCACTGTTTAGCACGGGAACCCCATATGGGACTGTTTTTGGTCGCTGCTGTCACAACCACAACCACCACCGTACCCCACTTGGGTCGCGGCTGGCCAAGGTAGTACACACTGAGACCCCATGTTGGTCTCGGTTCGTGTGAAAACAGTAAAACCTCGACACAAAGAAATGGGCAGATTCATGTGGATTTTTATAACCTATTTGTTCTTGATTTGAATAACTGATTTGTGATATAAGGAAAAGGAGTAATATCATTACCGTTTCTTGATTAAGGATAAAGTGTTGAACACACCCAATCACTTGAAGAAATAAACCCGACACCATTGTTTCTTGATTATAGTTGGCGGCAGTTTTCTTTTTTTTACAACCTTAATCCTTTTTTTCTTTTCTTTTTTTTGTTACTGCTCGTGACAAGGGAATGGGGTTAACTCCCCGTATGTTTTTGTTTTGAGGGTGGGCCGGGCTCCAAAGCCCAAAACTATTTTGTTTAACCATACTAGCCGCCCCCTTTTATATAGTTTTTCTATTTTATTTTTTTTAATCTTATTCGTACGCTCGTATATTATTCCCACGTGTTTTTAGAAACGTATAAATTCCGCGTATTTAATATACGAATAATTAAATACGGGTTTTACAGTTCACGTGTGCTGTGGTTATGTTTTTTTTGTGTCGCCGACAGGAGAAAACAAAGACCAGAAAGGCTGTTGTGGTTTGAAACAAAAGTGAATTGGTTTGAACACTTTTTTGTTCACACTTTTATAATCTTGTGTTCACACGAATGATGGTCTTTAAACAATGATTGTGTTCACACGGAAGCTTTTGGTCTTATTAAATTAGAAGTGACGTGAAGCAAAATGTGGTCCCTATGTGGAAATAATACTTTGATTCACTTGTGTGCTTTGTACACAAATGTGCTACTCCGTGATTCATAACCAATTATTGTAATGGATAGAGACTTCGCGAGGGGTTTGAGCTCATGTAAGAGGGTATGGTTCCAAATTATGGCAATTTTTTAATTTACCTTGTTTTTGTTATTTATTCCACTATTATAAATTCATTCCCAATATGTGTGGGTTTGGCACAGTTAATAACAAAAACAGTGGCATAAAAAGTTCCCCCTGCTTTTGAAAAAGTTCCCCCTGCTTTCATTAAAAGTTCCCCCTGCCACGATCCCCATGCCTTCAATAGTTCCCACTGCTTTCATTAAAGGTTTCCCACTGTTTTTAAAAGTTCCCCCTGCTGTCAGATATGATTTTTGGGACAACAATGTTTTGGAGTTTGGTTTATTCACAGCAACTGGGTTAAAGGTATAACGACTCGTTTTATTTTTATTGGTTAAAAATATTTTTTTTATCATTTGTTTGAAGATAAAGGAGATTTTCGCGGGTACGGGTTTGTGCTTAAACGCTTAGTGACAAAGTGATACAAGATCTAGGAATGTGTGATTTTTCTTATGGTACTCTATGCACATATTTTCTATCTTTTGAAGGAGTTATATTATCGTGCTCAGTGTCCTATTTTCATTAAAAATGAGGATTTTGTATATAGCTCTCTTTGTCACGTGGTTAGTACAAGATATAAAACGCAAGTTCGGGTTATTCTACTTCATCATCAAGTAAGTTATACTTTGATTTCTTCATATGTAATCATTACATAAATCCTACAGAATTGAAGATTCATCAAGGACTAGCACAATTTTAGGGGAAGCTCATTTGCTAAAGTGTTAGTCATTCACATATAACACTGAAGTGAAGATTTATGCTACTGCTCATTGGTATTACTACAACTAATATGAGTATCTACTGCTCAAAATCATTTTTTATTAGGAGATCACACCTATGTGCTTCATGGAAGGTATTTTGAAAAGTAGAATACTTGGGTTTGATGTATGATATTGGTTAGTAGTAGTTGAAAATCAAGGTTGTTCACATACAAGACCCCTATTTAATCATGTCAAAAAGGGGAATATGTTTACAAAGAATGTGCATCTTGTTGATCTTTGATGTTGTGTGCTTAAGGGGTAGTGTTTTGACATCATCAACCAGGGGAAGATTGTTGGGTCAAAAGTTGATGAGTCAAATCACCATGGAAACAAGAAGGACCAAATATGACATTAAGAGAAACTTCAAGCTGGTGGACAAAATACAAGAAAGTTCCCCCTGCTATAAAACTTTCCACTGCTATAAGTTTCCCCTGCCATATGTGATAAGAAGAAAAGATTTGGTCACACTAGTGATAAGAATGAATATTTCTGTTATGATCATTAATATTTTATTTATTTTCCATGTAATCTAGGTTTCCTTATGTTATAAAAGGAACCAGATGTAGGTTTTGTTTATCACTTCCATATTCACAAATGTAACCTACAGTAAACTTTGATCTCTAGGTGTGGGTTTAATGTACACACACCTAGAGTAGTTTGTGTTAATGATTAATACAAACTCTTTGGGAAAACTTCATCTTTGTTAGATATCTTGATCATATTATTTGTGCTATTCCGCTGTGATTCGCCACATGTACAATTGATAACCTAGATAAATGGTGGAAACCATTGAGTCTAATGATCCAATGGATTCCACAATTGGTATCAAAGTGGGTGGCTCTTGATATCTAGGAGATTCAAGGTGTTTAATTTTGTTGTTGTGAAGAACTAGGGTTTATGTTAAAACCATAGGTAATTAATTTTGAAGATGTACAAGGAGTGCTACATCTGTTATATCACGTGGGTAAGTAATTGAAGAAGTCACGAGTTGTTTTGACAATTTGTATTTAGTATAATAGTGACTGTTCATTAAAGATATAAATGACGTGGGTCATTACACACGTGATATTCTGTTTGGAATTTAGTGCTACATTACTATTCGAGCAGATTGGTTAATGAAGGGGGTCCCACGAGTCATGACTGGCTACTGCTACCCACGGTTTTAATAATATTGTGATTAAAGGTTCCATATGTTTAGTCACTGGTGACGAATTAAATATTCATGGGTACAAGTTTTCGGTTTACGTTTGACAAACGAACAGAATATGCAAATGTAAGTTGTTCACGTGTGCTGTGGTTATGTTTTTTTGTGTCGCCGACAGGAGAAAACAAAGACCAGAAAGGTTGTTGTGGTTCGAAACAAAAGTGAATTGGTTTGAACACTTTTGTGTTCACACGATTATAATCTTTTGTTCACACGAATGATGGTCTTTAAACAATGATTGTGTTCACACGGAAGCTTTTGGTCTTATTAAATTGGAAGTGACGTGAAGCAAAATGTGGTCCATGTGTGGAAATAATACTTTGATTCACTTGTGTACTTGTACACAAATGTGCTACTTCGTGATTCATAACCAATTATCGCAGTGGACGGAGACTTCACGTGGGGTTTGAGCTCATGTCAGAGGGTATGGTTCAGAATTATGGTAATTTTTTCATTTACCCTGTTTTTGTTATTTATTCCACTGTTATAAATTCATTTCTAATATGTGTGGGTTTGGCACAGTTAATAACAAAAACAGTGGCATTAAAAGTTCCCCTGCTTTTGAAAAAGTCCCCCTTGCTTTCATTAAAAGTTCCCCCTGCCACGATCCCCCTGCCTTCAATAGTTCCCACTGCTTTCATTAAAGGTTTCCCACTGTTTTTGAAAGTTCCCCCTGCTGTCAGATATGATTTTTGGGACAACAATGTTTTGGAGTTTGGTATATTCAAAGCAACTGGGTTAAAGGTATAAAGGCTCGTTTTATTCTTATTGGTTAAGAAGAAATTTTTTTATCATTTGTTTGAAGATAAAGGAGATTTTCGCGGGTATAGGTTTTGTGCTTAAACGCTTAGTGACAAAGTGATACAAGATCTAGGAATGTGTGATTTTTCTTATGGTACTCTATGCACATATCTTCTATCATTTGAAGGAGTTACATTATCGTGCTTAGTGTCTCATTTTCATGAAAAATGAGGATTTTGTATATAGCTGTCTTTGTCACGTGGTTAGTACAAGATATAAAATGCAAGTTCGGGTTATTTTAATTCATCATGAAGTAAGTTATACTTTGATTTCTTCATATGTAATCATTACATAAAGCCTACAGAATTCAAGATTCATCAATGACTAGCACAATTTTAGGGGAAGCTCATTTGCTAAAGTGTTAGTCATTCACATATGACACTGAAGTGAAGATTTATGCTACTGCTCACTGGTATTACTACAACTAATATGAGTATCTACTCCTCAAAATCATTTTTTATTAGGAGATCACACCTATGTTCTTCATGGAAGGTATTTTGAAAAGTAGAATACTTGGGTTTGATTTATGATATTTGTTAGTAGTAGTTGATAATCAAGGTTGTTCACATACAAGACCCCTATTTGATCATGTCAAAAAGGGGAAGATGTTTACAAAGAATGTGTAGCCTGTTGATATTTGATGTTGTGTGCTTAAGGGGAAGTGTTTTGACATCATCAACTAGGGGAAGATTGATAGGTCAAAAGTTGATGAGTTAAATCACCATGGAAACAAGAAGGACCAAATATGACATTAGGAGAAACTTCAAGCTGGTGGACAAAATACAAGAAAGTTCCCCCTGCTATGAAACTTTCCACTGCTATAAGTTTCCCCTGCCATATGTGATAAGAAGAAAAGATTTGGTCAAAGTAGTGATAAGAATGAATATTTATGTTTTGATTTATTCATTAATATTTTATTTAGTTTCCATGTAATCTAGGTTTCCTTATGTTATAAAAGGAACCAGACGTATGTTTTGTTTATCACTTCCATATTCACAAATGTAACCTACAGTAAACTTTGATCTCTAGGTGTGGGATTCAATGTACACACACCTATAGTAGTTTGTGTTAATGATTAATACAAACTCTTTGGGAAAACTTCATCTTTGTTAAACATCCTCATATTAATTGTGCTATTCCGCTGTGATTCGTCACATGTACAATTGATAACCTAGATAAATGGTGTAAACTATTGAGTCTAACAATCCAATAGATTCCACATTGCTATGGAACCGCGGGTACTGATAACAAACCACAGACAGAGGATGGTTTTTGTGAAAATCCTGAACTTTTTGAAAAGTCTATTTTAGGTGAAGCGCCAAAACATATTATTATTAACAAGGTCAAAGTACCTATTCTTGAAAAGCCTTGTCTAGATAAATTCTACAAGCCCTTGAGTAAACCTCTAATGGGAACTAGAAACTTATCTAGACAAACATCTACTCCTCCAAGAGTACGAAATGATTCTAAACCTAGAAGTAGAACACCTACGCCAAAAAGAGATGATCAAGCTAAATCATGACCTAGAAGTAAAACTCCAACACCTAGGAGGAATAACAATAATCCTAGATCAAGATCAAAGACACCTAGGAGAAACTATGGACAACAAAATGGCCATATGAATTAGAATATTTTTCAACAATAATACTTTTCCCCATTGGGAATGTCTCGTTCATTCATGCATCCCAACCAAATCCAAGGGATGTTTGAAACTAACAACTTTGGACCCATGAGATATTGGGGACCAAATGTTTGATCTTGTGTGTTGTTACCTAGATATGCTTAGGAATCGATTTCGAGCCCGACGAGTGGATTAAGGATAGTAGATGTTCTAAACACATGACGTGTAATCGAAGTTTGTTCTCGCACTACAAAGCATATGATGGAGGTAACGTTACATTCGCAAGTAATCGACGTGGTAATATCATTGGCAAAGGTACGGTTTATCTTGACTCTATGACTATAGAAAATGTAGAGCACATAGATAACTTAGGTTTTAACCTTCTAAATATAGGTCAAATTTGTGACAATAAGTGTAAGGTCATCTTCTAGGAATATGACAGTGAAATCGTAAAAGATGGAAAGGTCATTGGAAAAGGTGTTAGAAAGCATGGGCTTTATGTCATGAAGGTCAATAGGAATTCAAAGGACAACTTATGTCTAGCGACTTTAGATGATAGTTCTACTCCTTGGCATAGGAGATTAGGTCACGCTAATATGCGTTTAATTCAATCTTTAGTCTGTAAGGAGTTGGTAAGACATCCCCAAGATGAAGTTTGATAGTCACTTTTATGATGCTTTCAAAGTTGGGAATCAAGTTCACTCAAATCACAAAGCCAAGAATTTGGCTTCGACCTCTCGGTGCTTAGAGCTTCTACATATGGATCTTTTTAGACCTTCCGCCATACGGAGTTATGGAAGTACACTTTATACCCTAGTCATAGTTGACGACTATTCTAGATTCACTTGGACTAGATTTTTGGCGTCTAAGAATGAGGCTTTCGATCACTTCAAAATCTTTGCTCGAAGAATCCAAAATCAACTAGGATGTTAATTGTCTCTATTAGGACGAATCATAGTAGGGAATTTGACAATGAAGTACAATTCGGTGCCTTTTGTTAAGCTCATGGTATTATCCATAACTTCTCGGCTCCTCGGAATCCTCAATCAAATGGGGTAGTTGAAAGAAAGAATAGGACCCTCCAAGGGATGAGTAGGACGATGTTAAATGAGCAATATTTTCCTCAAAAATTTTGGTGCAATGTCGTGGACACATCAACCTATATTCTCAACCGAATTCTTATTCGACCTTTCCTAGGAATGACCCCCTATGAGATTCTTAAAGGTAAGAAGCCCTCATTGGAATACTTTAGGGTGTTTGGAAGCAAGTGCTTCATTCTCAACATCGAAGATTACCTTACTAAGTTCGACCCAAAGTCGTACGAAGATATCTTTTTAGGTTATTCCCAAACTAGCAAAGCCTACATAGTCCTCAATAGAACCTCGGGTGTAATTGAAGAATCACTTAACGTGACATTCGATGAAACCCCTCCTTCATCTAAGACATCACCTTTGGTAGTGATGACTTGGATGAAATAGACATAGTCAAAGCCAAAGATGTTACAAACATAGGAGTTAAAGACCTTAATGTTGAAAAGGGAGTAAATATTAAGGAGTCTAAGGATCATGCTCTCGACAACGTCATAGGCGAATTAAATCAAAGGACCCTAAGATCTCAAGTCCAAAATCAAAGTAACTTCTTTTCTTTCGTCTCTTTGATTGAACCAAATAATGTTAAAGAAGCTTTGATGGATGAGAGTTGGGTTATCGCCATGCAAGAAGAATTGAATAAATTCATTGCTAATGACGTTTGGGAACTTTTTCCTCCACCTATAAGTTCAACCATCATAGGAACCAAATGGGTATATAGGAATAAGTTAGACGAGAATGGTGTTGTGTCTCGTAACAAGGCTAGACTTGTAGCTCAAGGCTATAACCAACAAGAAGGTATTGATTATGACGAGACATACGCACCCGTAGCAAGACTAGAATCCATTAGAATCCTTTTAGCCTACGCTTGCGCTTTAGAATTTAAGCTTCAACAAATGTATGTAAAGAGTTTGTTTCTTAACGGTTTGATCAATGAGGAGGTATATGTGGCTCAACCTCCCGGCTTCATTGATTTTGAGACACCGAATCATGTTTATAAGCTTAAGAAAGCTCTTTACGGTCTCATACAAGCACCCCCAAGCTTGGTATGATAGAATTAAAGCGTTTCTTGTAAAACATGAGTATACCATGGGGATGGTAGACAATACGCTCTTTATAAAGAAGAAAGGATCTCACCACATTATCGTACAAATATATGTTGATGACATTATATTTGGTTCAACTTGTCAATCATTGTGTGATGACTTTGCCTAAATCATGCATGATGAGGTTGAAATGAGTATGATGGGAGAACTTAACTTCTTTTTAGGACTTCAAATTAAACAAATGGACGATGGTATTTTCTTTAATCAATCCAAGTATGTTAAAGAAATGCTAAAGAAATTTGGATTAGAAGACTCTAGACCGATGAAGTCCCCTATGGCCTCGGATACTAAACTCACTTTAGATGATGATTGTGAGTCGGTAGACAACACCAAATATATAGGTATGATTGGTAGTTTATTATACCTAAAGGCAAGTCGACCGGATATCATGTTGAGTGTTTGCCTTTGTGCTCGCTTCCAAGAGGCTCCCAAAACCTTTCACCTTGAAGTTGTAAGCGTATCTTCTGATACATTAAGGGCACTATACATTTAGGATTATGGTATCCTAAAGGGACCGGCGTAGAAACCATTGACTACGCAGACTCGGATCATGCGGGAGACTATATGGACCGGAAAAGCACTAGTGGATTTTTTACATTCATGGGTTGTTGTTTAACTTCTTGGTTCTCCAAGAAACAAACCGCTCTTGCTATATCCACCACGGAAGCCGAGTATGTGAGTGCCGGTAAATCTTGTCAACAAGCACTATAGATGAAGCAAGCGCTTGTTGATTACGAGATTTCTCTTGATGATGTTCCCATCACGTGCGACAATAAGGGTGCAATAGACCTTAGCAAGAATCCCGTGCAACATTCGCGAACCAAGCACATAGAGATTAGCCACCATTTCTTTAGGGATAATGTTCAAACGGGGAACATTTCGATTGAGAAGGTGCCCTTGGTAGATGTTAGGACCATTGTAATAGTTATATGTAATAGGTAGACTAGGAGGTATGTAGTTCCTCCTGTCCTAGTAGTAGTAGGAGCAAGTCCTGCTCCTGGTCCTAGTCGTAGTCAAACTTTATTATTTACTTAATATTCTGTTAGGATATGCATGAGATATGTTAGGAAAGGATATGCATATCAGTTTTACACGTTTTCTTTAATGATGTATTAGGGTTTCCTGGTAGTATAAAAGGAACCTTAGGCAGAAGGGTTATAGACACCTTCACCAAACGTAGTTCTAGTGATTATTAATATTAGAAATCCTTAGAAAGGATCAAGTCTTTAGAGTTATTATGTTCTTCTTAATTATATTTATATTCTACATTCATATTGTGTATAGAGTCTCTTTGTGATTTGACTTGTGATTACAGAAGTCATTCACCGGTCCTGACAGGCTGCAAGATCTACATCTAGTAGACCCAACAAGTGGTATCAGAGCCTGGGAGGGTCTCTATACAAGAAGAATCAAGTTTTCTTATTTCTGACATTTTGTTTATCATGTCTGCCTCAACCTCTACTCAAACAGGAGAAGACAGCACTCCTAAAATTGTGCAACCTCAGCAGATCCTTGCTACGGTCTCAAACACGAATGGTAAATTCCCTCTTCTGAAGAAGGGTTAATATGATAACTGGGCAATGAAGATGGAATGGTGGATCACCAACACTGATCAAGATCTTTGGAAGATCATTCTGAATGGGAACAGCAGGAAGCTTACTGGACGAGACAAGAACGGTAATATTACTCTTCTTGACCCTAAATCTCATGAGGAAATCATAGCTATTCAGAAGGAGGTAAAAGCAAAAACGATTTTGCTTCAATCTCTTCCTGAAGATCACATGGGTGACTTCTACCATTTGGATGATGCCAGAGAGATCTGGAATGGCATAAAAGCAAGGTTCGGTGGGAATGAGGAATCAAAGAAAATGCGAAGGTCCATGCTGAGAGATGAATTTACCGAATTCAAAATCTCAGAAACTGAAGGTCTAAATCAAGGGTATGATAGGTTCCAGAAGATATTGAGCCAGTTGAATCAACTTCGGTCAAAGCCTGATGATGGTGACATTAATGCAAGGTTTCTTAAAGCCTTACCCTACTCATGGAATTAGGTGGTGATCTCTCTCAAAGCCAAAGGTGGGCTTGACTATCTCACCTTTGATGATCTGTTTCATAGGCTCAGAACTTTCGAACCCCATGTGAGAGGATTTCCTAGTGACTCTTTTCCCACTCCTGCTAATTCAGCCTTTGTGAGTTCTATGGCATCTAGTCCCATGTCATATGCAAGTAGCCCAAGCAATACTGTCTCCTCTCAGCATACTGTTCAGCATACTTCTACTCCTGATCCTGCTGCCAAGTCTGGTAGTATGGTAGAAGCTGTTCTTCATTCCTTTGTGGCTGAAGTTAATGCTGAACAACAACTTGCATTTGATGACTTCAAACAGGTCGATAAACTTGACCTGGATGAAATGGATCTTAAATGGCAGATGGCCATGCTTACTCTTAGGGTACACAAGTTTGAGAAGAAAGCAGGAAGGAAATTTAATTACAACCCTCGGGAGCCAGCAAGATTCGATAGAAGCAAGGTGCGATGCTATAACTACCAGCAACAGGGTCACTTTGCAAGGGAGTGCCCTAGCAAGAATGATCAGGAGAAAAGCAGGTACTCCGCTTTCAAGGTTCAGGAGATAAAAGATGACAGGAAGGCATTGATATCTGTTGACTCTATGGTCAACTGGAATGATCATCAGGCTTCTACTCAGGAGTCAGCTAAGTCCTCGACTGACGTGTTTGCAATGATTGCTGGAAATCTTTCTGATGCACAAGAAGCAGACGAGTTTGCTCTTATGGGCATCTCACCTCAGGTACAACATTGTCCTCTTGGTTGTCATGATAAATACTCAGAATTGTTGTCCCAATTTAATGAAGTAAATGATCAAAATGATAAGTATTTTTTAGAGATTCAAGCCTATAAGGCTTCATTAAACACTTTGGAACAACAAAAGAGGTGGTTACAAGATATACAACGTGCGTATGAGGATAAAATCAGGATACTAAGCATTGATTTAGAAAACACTACAAATATGCTTAAATATACAGAAACTGAAAGAGATGCTAGTATCAAAGAAAAAGAGGAAATGCAAGCTAAATTAGATGCTACAATGCTAAGATTTGACAAATGGCAAAAGGCACCTAAAAATCTCTCAAAATTAATTGATAGTAGCATGTCTGGCAGAACTAAAAGAGGCTTAGGATTTGAAAAATATATTGATTCAGAAGATGTATTTGATTTATCTTTCTCAAGTGTCTTTGATGCCGACAAAGAGGATGAGGGCAAACCTAGTTACAATAGGTTTAAACCAGTAGCAGAAATGCATGCTGTCCCTCCTCCTCTTACTGGAACTTTTATGCCTACCACATGGCATAATGACTCGGATGGATCACAGATGCTTGAGTACCCAACAAGTTCTACTAATACTAATGACTTTGTCTCATGTACTTTCAGTGACAAAGCCGGTGACTCTGCATCTAGTGGTTCAAGTGAAGAGTCAAGACCTACAAGTTCCAAGTTGAATGAACATGCTGCTACTGGTGCTAGGAAGTGTGAAGAAAAAGTTGCTGTCAAGTCAAGTGTGTCTGGTCCTAGTTTATTGAGTCCTAGGAAGAATGTTTTTCCTAGAAATGTGTGTAATAAAGTAGGCAGTATGAAACAATCTCATTCTATTAAAAGGTCTTTCAAAACATGTTTTGTTTGTGGCAGTGCCTTTCATTTAATTAAAGATTGTGATTATTATGACACACATGCATATGTTAATCATGCTTTTCCTGCTCCTGGTCCGCCAGGAGCTGCTTCATATGCTTCTAGAAGACTTAATCCTAGTGCTCCAACGTTTAATACTTCTAGAGTATCCTCTCCTTTCGCGTCTGATTATTGGAAAGATAGTGGATTCCAAACAACCAGTAATTATTTTCAAAATTTTAATCCAATCTATCCATATAATTTAGACCACACGTATTTTGGTTTGGGAAATTTGGGAACTGCTGTTAAGCCCTCAGCAGGTTGTTCTTGGTCAAATAATAATACCCATATGATGCATAGGCAACCAAGGAACAACGGTGGATCTCATCAATCTTCTTGGCATTCTTCTAATGATCCACAAGGCAGGCTCAAACCTAAAAAGGTTTGGGTCCCCTTAAGACACTAACTTTTGCATTTTTATTATCTTGTTGTTGTAGGTTACTCCATACCAGGATCCTAGTCTAGGTATTGTTGATAGTGGTTGCTCCAGGAGCATGACTGGCAATAAGAGTCTTCTCTCTAACTTTGTACCATTTCATGGTGGCAAGGTCTATTTTGGTGGGGGTGAAGGCAGAATCACAGGCAAAGGAACAATAAAGACTCCAAATCTTAATTTTGAGCAGGTCTACTATGTTGAAGCACTTTAACACTTCAACTTGATATCGGTCTCTCAGATTTGTGACAAGAAGCAGTTTGTTCTCTTCACCGATACTGATGCACTTGTGCTTTCCAAAGACTTTCAGCTTCCGGATGACTCACAAGTTTTACTCAGAATCCCTAGAAGACACAATCTCTATAGCATCAAGTGGAATGAAGTCAACCCTACTGGTCAACTAGCATGTCTTGTTGCAAAAGCCTCAGAAGATGAAGCCACAAAATGGCACCGAAGGATGGGGCATGTGAACTTCAAGACCATTCACAAACTTGCAAATCTGAATCTGGTCTCTGGTTTACCTCCCAAGACGTTTTGAAATGATATAAATTGTATTGCCTGCAGCAAAGGCAAACAGCACAAAGTATCCTTCAAGGCCATTACTGCTCTTAGTCTTATTACTGAACCATTGCAGCTACTTCACATGGACTTATTTGGTCCTACTTCCATCAGGAGCATTGACCACAAGCAATTCTGTTTGGTGGTAACTGATGGTTATAGCAGGTTTACGTGGGTGTTCTTCATGGCTGCCAAAAGTGAGACCTACTCAATTCTTAGAGATTTTCTTACCTTGATAGAGAATCAGCTGTCCAAGAAAGTTAAAAGTATTCGTTGCGACAATGGAACCGAGTTTAAAAATAAAGACCTCATCGCACTTTGCAATGCTAAGGGCATCAAAAGAGATTATAGTGCTGCTAGGACTCCTCAACAGAATGGTGTGGCAGAAAGAAAGAACATGACACTAATAGAAGCAGCAATAACTATGCTTGCCGATTCCAAGCTTCCAACCATGTTCTGGACAGAAGCTGTTAATACTGCAAGTTATGTTTTGAATAGGGTGTCTATTACCAATCCTCACAAGAAGACTCCTTATGAGCTGCTCACGGGCAAAGTTCCAAATATTGCTCATTTGAAGCCTTTTGGGTGTCCAGTCACTATTCTGAATACTAGCGACTATTTGGGGAAGTTTGATGGCAAGGCAGATGAAGGATACATTGTGGGATATTCAGCTCATTCTCGGGCGTATCGTGTCTACAATCTTCAAGCCAAACGGATCATTGAAACTATTAATCTCAGGTATTTTGAAGAGAAGTCAAACATCCAAGGCAAAGGTCCAGAATGGTATTTTGATCTTGATTATCTTAGTGATTCATTAGGATATTTTCGTTTCAAAACTAACCATGATTCAGGACCACAAGTGTTTGCAACTTCTAGTACTGGTGTTCTTTCTAGTCTTTCTGATTCAGATGATGAGGATGACATTTTTGTGGTTCCATCCTATTCCACCACGGTTTCTTCTACTCCTCCTAGTGATGCAACTCCATTGGATGTACAGGATTCCCAAGCAGCTCTTGACACTCTTCTCAAACAACAACAAGAAGCTACTAAAGCAGCTGCTCAAGGTAGCTTTGAGTTTCCCTTAGTTGAGCCTACTGCCAAAGTTGCTCCTGGTACTCCAGCTTCTGCTCCTAGTGCTAACTTAACACCTACTGGTACTCCGGCTAGTGAGTCTGCTTCCAATACACGTTTCTCCAGTCCTACTGATTTGGGGAACCATGAAAAGAAGTCTTCTACCAAGCTGGAGGATATTCATAAACAACCGATAGATGGGATTTTCCAAAATGCTTCATATGATGCTGACTTTGTTGGTGATCTCAATAACTTGGCACCAGAAGTGGAGGTTTCTTCCAATCCAGTTTTGCAATCACATAAAGATCATCCTACCACTTAAATTATTGGAGATCCTGGTTCTACTGTCAAGACACGCAGAATGCAGCAGAAGGCCTCGTCTGATCATCATGCTCTTGTGGGCTATACTGAGGATCAAAAGCGTAATAATCATACGGACTTTCAGCACTGTTTGTTTGCTTGTTTTCTTTCACAGGTGGAACCTAGGTCTGTTTCTCATGCACTTGAGGATCAAAGTTGGGTGGAGGCTATGCAGGAGGAAATACAGCAATTCTTGTTTCAGAATGTTTGGGTTCTGGTTGACTTACCAGATGGAAAGACAACTATCAATACCAAATGGATTCTCAAGAACAAGAAGGATGCACGGGGAATTGTCGTAAGGAATAAAGCTAGGCTTGTCGCACAAGGACACACTCAAATTGAGGGCATTGATTATACTGAAGTCTTTGCACCGGTTGCACGGATCGAGGCCATTCGTCTGTTCTTGGCCTTTGCTTCTTATGTTGGCTTTACGGTGTTCCAGATGGATGTCAAGAGTGCATTTCTCTATGGCAAAATTGACGAGGAAGTGTATGTTACTCAACCTAAGGGGTTTGTAGATCCACTTCATCCCAAGAAAGTCTACAAGGTGGTCAAGGCTCTTTATGGGTTACATCAGGCTCCTAGAGCTTGGTATGAGCGTCTTTCAACTTTCTTGTTAAAGAATGGCTCTAGAAGAGGTACTATTGACAAAACACTATTTCTTCGGCGGAATTCCAAGGATATTATCCTTGTTCAGGTTTATGTGGACGACATTATTTTTGGTTCTACAAGGAAGGAGTGGTGTGATGAGTTTGAACACTTGATGAAAGGCGAATTTCAGATGAGTGCAATGGGAGAACTATCATTCTTCCTTGGTCTTCAGGTCAAGCAACAATCGGATGGGATTTTCATCAGTTAAGATAAATATGTCCATGAGATTCTTCAGAAGTTTGACATGGATCCTCTTAGACCAGCAGCAACTCCTTATGAAGTTGCTAAAATCAAACTTAAGAATGAGCCAAACCCCCCGGTAAATGTTCACATGTACATGTCTATGATTGGCTCCCTCATGTATTTGACTGCATCACGTCCGGACATTATGTTTGCAGTAAGTGCTTGTTCTAGACACCAGGTGACTCCAACGGTTTCGAACTTAAATGCAGTGAAGAAGATTTTCAAGTATATCAAGGCTCAACCTAAATTGGGTCTCTGGTATCCTAGAGAATCTCCTTTTGTTCTAGAAGCCTATAGTGATAGTGACTATGCTGGTGCTAATAATGATAGGAAGTCTACTACTGGTGGTTGTCAATTTTTGGGTCGTCGACTTATTTCATGGCAATGTAAGAAACAGACAATCGTAACTGCTTCTTCAACAGAAGCTGAATACGTTGCTGCTGCTAGTTGTTATGGAAAAGTTTTATGGATCCAAAATCAGATGTTGGATTATGGTTTCAATTTTATGAATACCAAAATTTTTATTGACAATCAAAGCACTATTTGCATTGTGAAGAATCCTGTATTTCATCAGCGGACGAAGCATATTGAGATTCGGCATCATTTTATACGGGATGCCAATGAGAAGAAGCTGATACAGGTTCTTAAGGTTCATACGGATGACAATGTTGCTGATTTGCTGACTAAAGCTTTTGACGGTCCTCGGTTTAACCACTTGGTGGTTCACATTGGGATGGTCAATCCTTGAGGTCTAGGATTGAGGGGAGGCAAAGCCTAAGGGGAGGCTTTGTGTACATATTAGGTCAGACTAACGTATTGATAGTATTTAACAACATAGTTTCTTGGTTCTGATGGTGTGTGGTAGTTATGATGGAGGATTTTTGCTCTCTTCTGGTGGATATGGCCTTACATGAATGGCTTCTGGTCCCCTTTGATCAGCTTCTAGTTATAATTGGTTGGCTACTGGTGGTTTAAAATCCTTCCATGATTAAGTGGTGTTTGGCTCCTGGTACTGGTCTGGCATACTGTTCATTCCTTTTGTCCTCTGGTAATCACGTTTTGCTCCTGGTTTGACCATTGTGTGCTTTGACTTTTGGTCAACGTTCCCAATCCTGGTATTTACAAGTTTGAATTAAGCATGTTAATTAGGAGTTGGTTATTATGTTAAAAAGGGCAAGTGGTTACTATGCAATTATGGTTTAATTTGAAAGGGCAATCCCCCATTAATAGGGGTCAATGAACAGTTACCACTTTCTTTATATATGGTCAATATACACCCTTGACTCACTCATTACAATTAACACACATACCACACCGCTTCTACTCTCTACACCCTAATCCCAATCCTTCTTCCATCCATTCATCAAGATCCATGGCTGCTCTTGCTTACCAACCTGCTCACAACCGTGTTGCTTATCTGGGTGATGGTCCAAATCGTGAACATTTTGCTGACATCTTGGATTTCATTGAAGCTTCTAACTTAAGGTTTGCATTTACTGTCTGTCCCACCATATATGATAGTGTGATTCGTCAATTTTGGGCGTCTGCTCAACTTGTGAATGTGGCTGGTCGTCCACGTGCACTCCATGCTACCATAGATGGACGTGCATATGTGGTGAATGAGGCTTCTATTCGCTCTTCTCTTCATCTTCAGGATGAGGGGGGTGTTGAATCAATCCCCATTTCGGAAGTATTGGAGGGGATGGCTGCTATAGGTTATGAACATGGGGGGAAGTTTAACTTCCAGAAAAATAGGTTTTCCCCCCAATGGAAGCTTCTGGTTCACTTTTTAATCCATTGTATGAGTCCCAAGTCTGGGAGTTGGGATGCTTTCCCTACTCCTTTGGCTACTGGTCTCATTTGCTTAGCCCAGGGTAGAGTGTTTAATTTTTCTCATTATTTATTTGAGGGGATGGTTAGTAATTTGTCTACTGCTGGTTCGAGAAAGAAGTTTCTTATGTACCCTAGGTTTATTCAGCAAATTCTTGTTTGTATTCCTCGTGATAGGACTGAGCATGTGCCGTCTAAACTTACAGCTAAAGTATATTACAATATGATGAATGGGTTTACTGGGGAATGGAGGCCCCTGACTGAAGCCATGTTGGGATTGGCTCAGGGTCCTATGGGTGAGGAAGAGGAGGCTCCTGAGTTTGTTGTGATTGATGATGACCCAATGGAGGAGGAGGCTCCTACTGCTGGTGCCACTCCTGTGGTTGAGGAAGAGCTGGTTGAAGAGGTGGTGGTTGAAAAACCATCCCCTTCCAAGGCTGGTCCTTCCTCCGTCCCACACCAGTCTCCATTTGTGGAGACTCCACCTCCTAGTCCTGCCCACACTCGACTGATAAACCGTTTGATGCTAGTACTCCACAGGTTGACCCACATGTTGCTTCGGGCTCCAATGATGCTTTCCCTGATCCAAGTTCTCTTGGTGGGCAGGCGGAGGAGCCTACTACACTGATATCTTTGCTTGATCTTATGCGCAGGTACCATGAGCGGATGGTCTGTTTGGAAGCTGATTTAAACCAACATCGGAAGCTTACAAGGGAGTTTGTTCTTCCTCTGGCTGATCGCATCAAGGCGTTGGAAACTCAACAACGTCGTCGCAAGAAACATGTGGTCCAGTCAGAATCTGAGGATGAGGGTGCGGAGAATGTTGAAGATGGCTTGACATTGTTGGCAAAGGCTGCCTTTGCTGATAAAGTTTATGATGATTTGCCGGTTCCTCCAATGTCCTCCAATGTTCCTTCTCCTGGTGCTATTCCCCCTTCTATGGGTGGTGAATCTGATCCTGTTGATGGTTCTCATGCTGGTCCCTCTCATGATTCGAAGGGCAAGGCCCCAAATGACTGATGCTCCATCCCCATCTCGCAAGCGTACCCGTCGCCAGATTGAAGAGGAAAGACTTGGTGAGGAGGCTGCTCGTCGGGTTCAAGCTGAGATTGATGAAGCTGATAGGGCTGCTGAGGAAGAGCTTCGTGAGCGCAGGCGTGCACAAATTCAGCATGATGCCATGCATTGGAGTGATAGTGAATGGATGCAAGTGTTGACTGTTCTCACTCGGGATTATGCTCAGGTTAAAGATCTTTTAGGTGATGATGTTGATGAACATAATTGTATTCCGCGAGCTATGGTAATGATGCGTAAGCACCAGTTGGCTCTTGCTGCAGAACTTAAGAAACAACGAAGGAACAGACCTTTATCTCGGGCTGAGGAGCGCCAACAGATGCAACGTTATGTGAAATATCAATCTGCTGCTCATTTCAATGCTCCGTGGACTTGGGCTCGGGTGCGGGCTTTGACTTTTGATGAGCTAAAGGCCCTTTATGAAAAGATGGTTAAGCGTCAGAGTCAACCTATTCCGAAAAGATTTATTTACCATCCTCGAGGTATGACTTCTTCTATGCCTGCTGATTCTACTGGTCCTTCGTCTGCACCCACTCCTGCTTCTGCTGCTAGTCCTTCTGGTTTTGTTGCTACTTCTGTTGGTCCTTCTACTTCACCTTTGGTTGCTCCTATGGGTTCTCCTGCTGGTCCTACTACCACCACCACACATGTTCCTGCAAGCACCTTTGTTACCACCACCATACCTACTGCTACTACATCTGATGTGCCATCTCCATTACCACCAGTTCCTGGAACTCAACCTAATCCTACTTCTGATGCAGTTCCTAGTGGTCCATTGGGTGGACACATTCATGAGTATACTTCTACTGCTTCCCTTGCTGCTGCTGAGGTTAAGGTAAAGGTTGAATCAACACCTTCTGATCCCACACCGAGACGTTCCCTTCGTCAGAAACAGGCTCGTCGTATTCGCCGTGGTAAGACAGTTCCTTTTGAGAAGCGTGATCCTGAGAATTTAATTGATGCCGCTTATGACAGCGATTCTGACTTACCCTTGGGCAATGGGAGCATTACGGGTTATACGGTTGAGAGTTCTACAACACTTCCTGGTGGCGTATCCCATCGGATTACTTTGAGTGATGGGTCTGTGCGATTGGCAACGGGTTTGCAGGGTGTGTTGTCTTGGGCTGACCGTATGGATCTTATGGCGTTGTATGGACTTATTGATTCTAGTATGTCGTTTAACCCAATGGCTGTGTCTTCCTGGCCTGGTCTCCGTATCTGGGCTGATCTCAAGCTAATGTTGGATGCTCCTCCTAATGCTCCTGTTTCGGGCATATGGAAGGATCAAATGCAATGGGAGATTCTGCGCTGGAAGCTATATACTGGATGTGGAGTTCATGTGTTGGAATTAGAGTCTGGTCATATGGTGTTTATGCTGACGGATGTGGAGTATCCTTTGACTATTTCTTCGATGGAGGCGATGTTGGCAAGTCACTTGAAAATTTCTACTGCTCCATCTGGAAATGAGTCATCTATGGCCACGGCATTGGTAGAAGGTATTCAGGCAAGGTTGATAGCAGATAAGAAGGCTGCTTCTGGTATGTAAGGTGATTGGGTTGTTAGTGTTTATGCTTTGTATTTTTGTTCATTTGTTCTTATTTTCATTCTTTTCACCAATATGTACAGTGATTGGTGAACTTCATTCTTTATAGTTAAAAAAAAAAACATTTCATAAAAAAAAATAAAAAAAATAAAAAAATAAAAATAAAAATATATACTTTTTATATAATATCTGCTTATACTTTAAACACAGTTTAGATTTTATACTTGTACATAATATCCCTTGGCTGCTTCACATTGTGGGTTCTGGTTACTGATTTGAGCTTATCCTGGCACTTGGTTTCACTTGGTGTTGGACGTGGTCCACACAACAAATGGTTCTCAACTTACCATGTCTAATCGACAAGAAAAAGTTGATTCACCTTGAGGGTACGGCTCCTGGTGCGATTCTCAAATCCGTTGATGGTTGCCAGGTTACCCAAAACTGGATGGTTTTCACTTGCCATAGTCTTGGACTGAAAAGTGGCTAATCCAAGGGGGTACGGCTCTTGGTAAAGATCTTATCAAATCCGTTGACGGCTGTGATGGTTTGCCTAAAATCATCAGGGTACTCCCACTCACCATTGATTCACGTTCTAAGAGTTGGGCTGGGTTCTAGTCTCCCAGGGTGATGTTTATTCCACCAGAATGACTAGCTAGCCCAAGAGCGAGCGACTACTTGGTAAAGGCTCATCAAATCTGCTCATGTTGCTGAAAGATTCCACATGATGCTGATTTGTTACAAGCTTTGGAGAAGCTTCTAGTGTTTCATGTTGCGGCTGTTACTCTGATTCTTATCTTGTTGATGCTGCTATTTGTTTTGCTGATACAATCCTCGGGCTTTATTTGCACGTTTTCCAGGAAACTTGAACTCAACAGGTCAAATTCAAGTTTAGGGGAGGATTGTTAGGACCATTGTAATAGTTATATGTAATAGGTAGACTAGGAGGTATGTAGTTCCTCCTGGTCCTAGTAGTAGTAGGAGCAAGTCCTGCTCCTGGTCCTAGTCGTAGTCAAACTTTATTATTTACTTAATATTCTGTTAGGATATGCATGAGATATGTTAGGAAAGGATGTACATATCAGTTTTACACGTTTTCTTTAATGATGTATTAGGGTTTCCTGGTAGTATAAAAGGAACCTTAGGCAGAAGGGTTATAGACACCTTCACCAAACGTAGTTCTAGTGATTATTAATATTAGAAATCCTTAGAAAGGATCAAGTCTTTAGATTTATTCTGTTCTTCTTAATTATATTTATATTCTACATTCATATTGTGTATAGAGTCTCATTGTGATTTGACTTGTGATTACAGAAGTCATTCACCGGTCCTGACAGGCTGCAAGATCTACATCTAGTAGACCCAACAGTAGAAAACTTAGCCGATATCTTCACTAAGCCACTTAAGAGGGAACCTTTTAATTATTTGCGTTTAGGTCTAGGTTTAATGGAACATATTCCTTAATTGCACATTTTATTAATCGAGTATTTTTCTCTTTTGACTCTTTTTTTTTGAGTCATTGAGTCTTGTAAACTCTTTTTGGAAAACCTCTCTTCTCTTTTTGAAAAGTCTGAAAGTTATTTCGAAAATGGTCGAGAAATGTTTTTACATTGTTAATACAATCTAAAAACGTTTTTCATAGCTTCTTGCTATTAATATTGAGCTTACATAATTCATATGTATGTTTCTCTCAAGTATAGCAAGAACAAAAGAGAACTATGGAGGATCATTGTGTCATAACTTATTGTCTAGTTCTACACACCTCCAACATCGATTTTCTTTAAATCCATGTATTTTAGTCAAAACAATGTTTGGGGAGTTCTTGTGTGTTTTCTTTTTTATCTTTTCTTTTTAGTATACCTCTATGATTAGTTAGACTAGAAAAATAGGATTTGCTAAATTAAAAAATCCTCACTCATCACCAAAATCAACCCACTGTGGGCGGTTCTTTAAATAGACCGCGACTCCATATCGATATGGAACCACCGGTAGAGCAAAGGAACCGCGTACAATGCTTCCTGTTTTGGGTATTTCTGAAACTCCATATTTGTTCAAACACTTTTTGGAATCTTACCCTCAAAATATTTTGAGCTTTCTCTATTTAACCCTAAGCATTTTGTATCCTTTCTCATATCAAAATGTCTTATTCTCGAAATGAAATCCTTGATTCTCCTCCATTTTCTCCAATTTCTTTCAATCCCAATTCACCCAAGAACACTCAAAATCACATTTCTTCTCCTCATAAGAATGTTGATTGTGAAACTTCTTTTCTTCCACCTCTACCCTTTAGTGTTCTTCCTCCTTCACATGATAATGTCATGCATCATGGAACATGTTGTCGTTGTCAATATCAACATCTTACTATGGCTCATATCTATGAGGAGTTGAATTACATGAAAAGTCTCTTAGTCTATTTTAGTCAAAACCTCCTCTTTACTATGACTATGAGATTACTACCAAGCCACCACCCCCTCCTTCTGCCACTACCTTGTCTTTTATCTAAGCATTGGTTACTTATCTTCAAGAAATCTAGTTCAAGCAAATCTTAGAGTTTTAGTTTAACTAGGATTAGATTTATGCTTTCATTTTGGCTTGTTTTATTTTTACATACATCTTTCTATGTTTGTTACCTTGTATCTTTTATTCATGTTTTTCTTTTAACAAGACTTATCTCTGATCTTGGTCTCTTCTCTTTTTTTTTGTGACCTTTGCTATATCTTGTTGGGTGTTTCTTCTCTTCTACTAACCCTTCTATGTAGCTTGTCACTATATCTCGATTCCTTGGTGCCCCAAGCAAGGGGGAGTAAGCACCAAGGGGGAGTGATGAGTCCGTCGTGTGATGGATTTGGAGAGCAAGTTTTAAATTTATAACACGAATTACCGGATTGACTAAAAACGAACGGGCAAGTATAACCCTTTCGTTTGTGTATAGATTTTATGTGGTAATACCGAGATCGTTCACGGGGATTTGGATAACCTATGATCATTCAAAAATAAAACTATAATCGTTGATTGTAGCAATTGTTGACAAACAAATAACAAGTAAAATTGATGAGATGAATGATAAGATTAAAGACAACACTTGGTAAAGACTAGTTTGAGCATCCGATGTGGTATGATTGTGATGACACGTTTAACAAATATGATTATGATAATTAGATGGATAATCCAATCTATTGTTTTCAAAAGCTTCAATCCTCGTCAAGACTTAGGTTAAAGAAAACAAGCATTAGACTCAATCACTCAATTCAAATTTATGGTCGTTTCACGAATTTGCTAACACTTATAATTATGTTTCTTGATAATAAAAACTTCTTAAGAAATGATCAATACAAAAGATAGCCAATCATAGACAAACCGGCTATGACTTGTTGATAGAAAATAACCCTTTCGACCTATGAAATCTTCACCAACAAATTATGTTTTGATAACAATTGTCACATGAAACATAAGTACTAATGGTTCATAGGAAAGATTGACATTGAAATAAACATAAATCACAATCACAACCACTACTTCATACCACAAACATCATCCTACCAAGTGTAGAATGAGATTTAGCTATTCATAAAAAATGATGAAATAAACTCTGAAATAACAGTCTTACAAGTCATAATTAAGAGCCTTACAAAGTGAAAATATGTTGCTAATGATTAGGGTAATGATCCCTAAGAGTTTTGTGATGTTAACTTTGCTTTTCGGACTCCAAAAGTGACTTTTCTTGCACCACCTTGCTCAAATCCGGGAATGGAGGTTTGGACAAGGTTGAGAGAGTTATTTATGAGATGATATGGAGAGATATTGAAAAGTATTGGAAGGCATATGATTACATGACCCCTAGGGTCTTATTTATAGGCAAAGTTGATGGCATGGAGTGAATGCATGGCTTAGAGCCAAAGACAAATACTTAGAGCCAAAGAGAAGTGCTTGGAGCCAAAGCAAGTCTAGAAGCTTCTTGTATGATCTTGCATGTATGTAGACACAATTTCTGCCTACATAAAAGTTGGTGGCTTCTTTATCATGTTGGTGGCTTCTTTGATGATTATTGCAAGTGGCAACTTGATGGTGTTGGTGGCTTGTATGCTCCTTGGA
Source organism: Glebionis coronaria (assembly GCA_025667525.1). NCBI lineage: Eukaryota > Viridiplantae > Streptophyta > Magnoliopsida > Asterales > Asteraceae > Glebionis > Glebionis coronaria. The sequence continues at coordinate 574,745,170 of CM046879.1, read as the reverse complement.
AATAGTTGTTCTTGCACCCGAACTTGATCTTCAAAGGCTTGTAATTTGTACACAGGTCTTAAGCTTGACTAGGATTCTTCGTAATCGTACTAATCTTCACACTTGCGTTGTTTTTCACTTCATTCCTGCAATTGGCTACACAAAGACTTGCAAACACAATTGGGCACAAATATGTACAAAAGTATCATAGATATAACCAATATACATGCACAAAAGTACGGATAACGCTCCCAAAAACATGTTGGATTTGGGCGTTATCAAATCCCCTCACACTTAAGTTTTGCTTGCCCTCAAGCAAGAAGAAAAGAAAATTAAATCCAAAGGTACATGTATTTTGTAAATTCGATGCAAGTCTACCAAGTACAAGTACAAGATAAAACTCATCGTCTTAAGTTTTTAAGGTTGAAAGATTGAGATATAAAGTCAATACCCATAAAAATCTAGAAAGTCTTTTATTTATAACTACAATAATAACATATGAATTGAAGCAACATGTATCCCGACTTAGCACATTGGCTAATCGATACCTTTTATTTCTTCTTCTTCCTTCAACTTTATAACATTATAGCTCATTGGCTATTTACTTGTCTTTTTGACTTTTTCTTTCTTTTTCTCTTCTTTTTATTTATTTATTTTTCTTGGCTAAAACTCCTAGCCATGGATCAACATACTTACAAAGTTCATGTTGTATTGACAAACATGGAACTTGCAACTTTCTCCTATTTTTGGATTTTTCATCTACTATTATATGAGACTTGGACTTGGGTAAATTTGACACAAAAATATATCTCAAATTTTCAAAAATTACCGATTGGATAATTTCTTGATTGTTTATATACATTTGCTTGAAACTTTTATTTACAAGGGCAAAACAGAATATAAATTTTAAAATAGCCCAAAAATATGGCAATTAAGCATCTTTTTCTCGATTTCCCTACAACCCCCTCACACTTAAGTTTAGCATTGTCCTCAATGTGATGAAACTGAACAAAAGTATAGGAATGAGAGAAAAACCAGAATCACGGGCATATCATGCATCATACAAGAGTCTTGTCTTCGCCTTCAACTTGCGGTACCTACAAAAAAGATAAAACACACAAAAATACGAAAACACTCTATTTTTAGTTTTTATAAAAGCGACACATGCTACACCCTCTCACACTTAATCAAAACATTGGTTAAAATTGTGGGGTGTAAGCATGAATTTATTTTAAAAAGGAAAATCACACTTAAAAATTCAAAAATACACGGGTTGCCTCCCAAAAAGCGCTTATTTTATTATAGAGTCATCATCCTGACTCGTACTTCTTTTTATTTTTCTTTATTTTTATCGAGCGGAAAGTGTTCACTTCACTCTTCATGACATAGTTTAACACGGTGTCCATTAACAATGAAGCTTCCTCCATTCTTGTCATATAATTCAACATAACCGGACGGGTATCCATGTTTTACTATAAAAGGACCGTACCACTTTTGTTTAAGCTTTGGAGCTTTGAATTTATATCACATATTAAACAAGAGAACTTTGTCTCCCTTCTTGAATTCTTTTCGGATTCGAAGTTTCCTGTCATGATAAGCCTTGGTACGTGCTTTGTATAATTTGGAATTCTCATAAGCTTGTAGTCTTAATTCATCGAGTTCATGCAATTGCAAGAATCGGTTTTCTCCAGCGAGCGTGAGATCAGGATTACAGCTTCTCAATGCCCAATAAGCACGGTGCTCAATTTCGAAGGGCAAGTGACACGTTTTAACGTACAATAAACGATAAGGTGTTGTGCCAATTGGTGTCTTATAAGCTGTTCGGAATGCCCACAGAGCGTCGTCAAGTTTCCTTGACCAAATGGAAGGATTGTACTTAACCGTGTTTTCGAGTATTCGTTATAAGGCCCTGTTGGTATTCTCAACTTGTCCACTCGTTTGTGGATGATATGCGGTGGCAAAGCGATGGGTGAATCCATAACGCTTTAAGATTTTCTCCATTTGTTTGTTACAAAAATGGGAACCTCGATCGCTAATTAAAGCTTTCGGCATTCCATAACGAGAGAAAAGTTTTTTCAGAAAATTGATTACGGCTCGTGAATCGTTCGTGGGTAAAGCTTCGGCTTCGGCCCATTTGGACACGTAATCAATAGCGACTAAGATATTATCAAACTTATGGGATTTGGGAAAGGGTCCCATGAAATCAATTCCCCATACGTCAAATATTTCGCTAACTTGGATGTTGTTTTGAGGCATCGCATCTCTTCGTGAGAGGCTACCAGTATGTTGGCAAGCATCACAATTTTTGACTAGAGTATAGGCCTCTTTAAAAATTGTTGGCCAATAGAAACAAGCATCAAAGACTATTTTCGCGGTGGTGGAAGGACCATAATGTCCCCCAGTAGGGCCATGATGACATTCATCAAGGATCTTTCTTGTTTCCGCACCATAAACACATCTCCTAATCATGCCATCGGGGCATACCTTGAAAAGATAGGGATCTTCCCAGAAATAGTGTTTTAGGTCGGAGAAGAATTTACATCGTTGGTGATAGGTTAAACCTTTTCTTAGAACGAGGTAATTTGCAAAATCTGCAAACCACGGAGATTCGTCCGTAGAGATTTTCATAAGAGTTTCATCGGGAAAATAGTCATCGATATCTTCGTCCCTTAACTCTTCCATGTTAGGATTTTCAAGTCGCGACAAATGATCGGCTGCGATGTTTTCAGCTCCTTTCTTGTTTTGAATTTCGATGTCAAATTCTTGGAGTAGTAAAATCCATCTAATAAGACGCGGCTTAGCATCTTGTTTAGAGAACAGATATATCAACGCGGAGTGATCGGTGAATACAATCGTTTTTGACAACACGAGATAGGATCGAAACTTGTCAAAAGCAAAAACTACTGCAAGTAGCTCTTTCTCGGTGACTGTATAGTTGAGCTGCGCGCTATTTTAATTGTTGCTCGCAAAATGTATAGGACGGAAATGTTTTCCTTCGCGTTGTCCTAATACGGCTCCTACAGCGAAATCGGCTGCATCACACATAAGTTCAAACGGTCACGACCAATCCGGTGAAACCATGATTGGTGCATTCATTAACTTTTCTTTAAGCTTTTCAAATGCCTTTATGCATTCTTCGTTGAAATCAAAGACTATGTCTTTTTCAAGGAGTTTGCTTATCGGTCTAGCGATTTTGGAAAAGTATTTTATGAATCGGCGGTAGAATCCCGCATGACCTAGAAAACTTCTAACGGCTTTAACGTTAGTGGGTGGTGGTAATTTGGATATCACTTCGATCTTGGCTTTGTCTACTTCCAATCCGGCTCCGGAGACTTTGTGTCCAAGCATAATTCCTTCAGTCACCATAAAGTGACATTTCTCCCAATTGAGCACGAGATGAGCTTGTTTGCATCGGATGAGCATGTGCTCTAGATTAAAAAGGCAAGACTCGAATGAGTTTCGGAAGACTGAGAAATCATCCATGAAAACTTGCATGGATACTTCGATCATGTCTTTAAAGATCGCGATCATACACCTTTGAAAAGTCGCAGGTGCATTACAAAGACCAAAAGGCATACGCCTATAAGCAAATGTTCCAAAAGGATACGTGAAAGTGGTCTTGTCTTGATCGGATGGTTCGATAGGTATTTGGAAATATCCAGAAAAGTCATCGAGAAAACAAAAGAATTTGTTATTCCCCGCTAGTCTTTCCAACATTTGGTCCATGAATGGTAGAGGAAAATGATCTTTTCGTGTGTCATAATTTAATTTGCGGTAATCAATACACATACGGAAACCGGTAACGATTCTTGTAGGAACAAGTTCGTTATGTTCGTTGGTCACAACAGTCATTCCTCCTTTCTTAGGAACGCAGTGAATAGGACTAACCCAAGGACTATCTTCTATGGCAAAGATGATTCCTGCCTCAAGGAGTTTGATTACTTAGGCTTTTACAATCTTCTTCATGTTTAGGTTAAGTCGACGTTGCCTCTCAATAACGGGCTTGGCATCGTCTTCAAGATTGATCTTGTGTTTTCAAAATTTCTTATTAATTCCCGGTATATCGGATGTTTTCCATGCAAACGCTTCTTTGTGGTTTTTGAGCATAGAAACAAGACGTTTCTTTTCATCCTCCTAGAGTGTGGCTGAGATAATCACCGGAAGGAGTGAATCCTTCTCTAGATAAGCGTACTCGAGATGTTTGGGAAGAGGTTTTAATTCAAGATCCGTTGGTGGTTGATGAATAGATTTGTGAACTACAAAGTTCGACTTCAAAGGCAAAACATCGAAGGGGTTGTTCTCCTCTTCTTCGAGAGTTTCTTCAGAATCAACAGCCATGAATACTTCGAAGTCACGATCACGATCGGTATCGCTAATCTTTTCTGAAGTTGTTTAGAATGGTGCGTTGTCATCAAGCAATGCATCCAACTCTTCTTCCGTTGCTTCATCGATAACATCCACGCGGAAGCATATGTCATCATTGGAGTGAGAATGTTGCATAGCTTTATCGACTAAGAATGTGACTCGATCGTCACCATCTCCAAGGTTGAGTTCTTTATTCTTCACACGAATGATAACATCGGCGGTGTGCAAGAATGGTCGTCCTAAAATGAGAGGGACGTGATGGTCTTCCTCCATTTCAAGGATTATGAAGTCGGCAGGAAATATGAATTTGCCAACTTGAACAAGCATGTTCTCGGTTATCCCAATGGGATATTGGTAGGTGTGGTTAGCCAAACGTATACTCATACTTGTAGGTTTCAAAGTATTGTTTGAAATATTCTTGTATAATGAGTATGGCATAAGATTGATACTCGCGCCTAGATCGGCCAAGGCGTGACATTCAACATTGTTGGCTAGAGTCATGGTATGTGAAAGCTTCCCGGTCTCCGGACTTTGGTGGAAGTTTGCTTTGCAAGGCTGCAGAACATTCTTCATTCAAAAATGCAACAGAGATTTGCTCCGTCTTACTATGGTTGCTCACAAGATCTTTGAGGAATTTACCATAGTTGGGCATGCCGGTTAAGATATCAACAAGGGGAACGTTGATCTTAACTTCTTTGATAATCTTAAGGAATTTGGCATTACGAGCCTCCATCTTTTCCTTTCGTGGTGTTGGGAATAAAATGTAGCCAAGACACTTGGACGCTGACAAGAGAAAATTGGACGTTGATAGGAAGAAATCAAGCGTTGTCAAGACAAGTGTTGACAGGAAGAATTCAAGTGTTGATAAGAAGAAGTCAAGCACTGACAGGATACTTAGTCTACACGTTTTATGTTTCTAGTATGTTTCTAGTAAAGATATGTTCGACAATGTATTTCTTATGTTTATCTTTACCTAAAATAGCTGATACGTAGACTCTTGTACAAGGTGTAGAACAATGATAATCTTTGTATTTCAAGAGGGTTGATGTTTTCTAGAGAGAGAAACTTAGAGAGAGAAATGAAAGAAACTATTTGTTATAAATGTGAGAAATGAAACAACCAACACCTCTTTCCATGGTGGAAAGAGGCTTATATACCCAAGTCCTTAATAGACTTGGGCCTCCGGCCCATGAACATGCTCATGGGTCGGGCTATTTAATAAATGTTACTAAACTACTACTACGAACCTATAACTATATTGTTGGAGTGACCGAGACTTTCTTTATACGTAAAACGTATTTCCAACAATCTCCCCCAAAGGGAGGTCACTCCAAATTTACAAAGTCCTAATCTAGCATGTTAGATCTTGTTCTTGAGCTCGTAGTCCACTTTCTCTTTCTTTCTTTCTTTTTCTTCTTTTTGGGAATATGTGTTGAATAATATCAGCCTTTTGCTTGGGACACGTTCTTTTGGCCTTTCACGTGCAGTCTTTATCTTCTTGTGATGTTCGCCTCTTCGTGACTTCATGTCCCACACACTTATCCTTGGTTGAATTCTTGAAAGTTTCAGAGTCGATACAGCGGAAGACTTTTAGGTCTAACTTTCTTGAATTTTCAGAAGTATTTGATGCAGAAGGAATAAGCATGTGAGGACGTCTTCAACAGGTACACCGCAACGCCACCGTCTTCGAATGCAGCAACATAATAAGATACGAATAAAATGGCTTTGACATTTTATTCTATCTCGGTAGCATTTTACCTCCGGTCGGTGAAGACGGTTGGACGATATTAGATATCGTACCCGTGACGGATAGTTTCAATTAAGTAACTTCCTGACAGGATTTCGTGGGTAAACCCGTTCTCTTTATTCGACCGTCCAAAGCTGACTGCGAACATAAAGAGTGAATCATTTGGATTAAAAATCCTTATGATTGAAGTCGTCAATTCATGAAACCTGGAACAAGTGAATTTCAATTAAGATATTCACCATCTTTGCTTTCCAGTTGTCACTAACTTAATTCAAATAGAATCTTGCTTGTCACCTACCAAGTGCTGTTTGATGTTAACACTAGAAGGATTTACACTCGTCACTGTGAACACTAAAGAGTGTCACTCTGAGTGTTCTGGCAAGATCATACGATAATGCGTTGAGGCCTGGAACAAGTTTAAGTTCAATTAAGAATTAAACTACTGTTTCTTTCCAGTTTTCACAAGTTTGGTTCTTAAAGAACCGCACGTGTCACCTACCATGAGCTTGTTTGATGTTGGCTCAAGCAGGATTTCCATCTTCATTATAATACTTGCGTATCACTTGGATGTTCTAGCAATATTACAAAAATACTGCGTAGGACTCATAAAGATCTCTTACTTTTCACAGTGTGTGAAGAAGCAAGGAATAAATGGAAAGTGTCCTAATAAGACTTTTGATGATCTCGTGGCTCTAGACTCGATAGTGCGTTTTGATTTAGTGAGCGATGGCTGGAGAGGACTGCCACCTATTCAATATCAGTCCATTCGGAGTGAATAGACCGATAGATAACGTGTTGAACTCCGTGTGATTAAAACAAATATCTTTTGAGAGATACTTGAGTTAGCTGGGGAGTGTGCATTGCATCACTTGGTCCATGATGTCTATCTTCAATATCGAGAATCATTAAAAAATGGTTTGAATAGCATATGTATTGACCCGGTTTCTGCCTAAAGTTGTAAGTAGGGCTTCTTTCTTTACACCCTTTATCTTTACAATTATTTTTCATTCTTCAACCCCTTCAATGCTTACCAATACGTCATCACTAGCACCTTGTTGTGATTGTTCTAGTGCTAGCTTGAGTACTTGGTCGGCATTCAGCTACGTTCACGATCTTTCTCCATCTTTCCTAGGACTTCTAATTCTATCTAAGGAATTGTCCTTGGGAAGATTCCATCGGTTCTGATGAATCATTGGACTAATACCTATACCTACCACCCTTTTGTCACCACATCCGCCGTGAATTAAGTGTGTTTTGGGTAAGTATTGTCACCATGAAAAATCTTTGAAAAATCACTTTAAAGCACTTGTGATATTATAATCAAAGTTTTTGTGCCTTAAGTGTTTTGATCATCAAAAACGCTCCCCTTAACTTGTGCATTACACATGTTAAGTTGGTTTATCTTTTAAGCCTTTTTCATTATTTATCCAAGTATCATTAAGTCTCCTTAATCCCATTTTCTCCTCTTTCCAAAATGTTAACCATCAATATTTTGGATATTAATGGATTAACCGGTCTTTGGGTAATAAAATGAAATTAGATGTTGGCCAAAGAACATATTAATGCTCCCCCTCAAATTAATGAGGGTTAGTTGTAGTGCTTGAGTATGATATGTTTGAAAGATTTAGAATCTCGAGAGAAATTCTTGAAAAATATCATACTTTTACACTACAACAAGCCACAAAAGCTGATTATACAAAAATTTACATATTCACAATTATAAACATATAGAGTTGACCTGTTATAAGACGAACCTATGGTGAGCTCTATATGGTCGTCCACCGACGAATCGTTCCACACTTCGTAGCAACCAACGCTTCCTTAGAAGTTCCTCAATCTTCCTGATCGCGTACGTTGCTCCCTTTTGCACTGGGTTGTCCATGTGTACTTGACTGCTGGAAGCGGTAGGTTGGCATTGAGAACCGTCAGATCATCTCGAACATGCTTGAGCGTGCCATCGCTGAATTTGTGCAGTTCAGAGAATCGCATAAACTGCATGGCTCCAGTTTCATTTGGATAAAATATCCCTGCTTCCGGTGTCGTGGTCCCCATGTACGGCTTCTTGTTCTTGTGAAAGTTGCTGAGCGGAGTTGTATGGGGACGTTGGAAGTTTAGCTGTTTCTGATAGCTTTCTACTCCAAGTTAAAGTCTTCCACCCGGTTTTGATTACGATTTTCCTTGCATATTGACGAAAGTTGGAGCTCATTGCAATGACAATCTCAGGTGGTAGATGGTCAACTTTTTCCTGAGCCAATAACAGCAGAAGATCTTCGATGTCTTCCAGCTGAAGGTACTGGAGATCACTTTCGTCGATTCGGTATTCTTTCTCATCAGTCCGTTTGAACACGATTACATTCAAGTAATCATAACCGAATACAGTCTGAGTGGTTGCTCCTTGGATGCTTTTGATTCTGTGAGCTGAGACAATAGAAGAACCTCTCTTTGGACGGTGGAAGTGATTGTAAGCTAACCTTTTCTTCGCATTCCAGTGAGAGATGCCAAGTGATGCAAAGGTATCATAAAACTTCAGCAATTTCTTTCTCCATAATGCATCAGGTACTTTATCCTCGATCCAAGGAACGTTCTCCAAATTAACATCCTTGAGCATAGTAAGTGAAGTGGCATATTTCTTTGCGCCGTTTTCAAGATATTCGAGATCGTGAGAAACAAAGTGCTCTATTGGGATCGTTGCAGAACCGGCGATTACCGTTGGTGTAAGAGGACACAGGAGTCTGAATTCCCGTAGTTGTCGCTCTCATTGCCATGGTAAGCTCATTCAAGTGATATTTGATAGGTGTGTAAACACCCATCCGTTCTACCACTTATTTACAATAATAACCGGACCAAAACGTGTATTTTATGTCTTTTATGTCGGAATTATGCGTGGTTTGTGTTTTTGTTGTGATTTAGGACGAAAAGGTGAAAAGTGGAGAAAACACGGGAATTCACGGGCATTTACGGACTTTTATTGAAGAAAAAGATGAAAGACGAAGTCAAGAAGTCAAGAGTGCAAAAAGAACGGAAGTCCACGACCAATTCTGAAGATTTATCGAAGAAAAAGTCAAAAGACGGAAGTTTATCAAAAGCCGAAGAATTCAAGTCTATTTTATTGAAGAATTTAAAGACGAGTTCAAAGAAATCCCGAAGCCAAAAGTCCTTAAAGTCCAAGTTTAATGAAGATTAAAAGAAAGAAGGACTAATGATGCAATTAATGAAGATTAAAAGAAGGAGGGACCTAATGACGCAATTAAGAGAAAAGGAAAGAGGGGAGGAAGCTTCCTAATCCTCCCCTATATATAGATTAGGATGATAATCATTTCTTTCTTGTTGGCTAATAGTGACAATTAGTCCTTCCAGATTTAAATTACCTGCCTTTTACTTTAATTGTTTTGCACGTTTTCATATACTACAACGACAAACTTTTTGATTCACCAAAATAAAACTGAGTCGTACTTTAAGCCAATAATCAATTCGATTAGACCAACCACTACAACGAATCTTTTTAACCTGAGTAAAATCTCAGTTATCAAATGGCGCCGCTGCCGGCTCTTTTCGTAAATATTAACGGTTTTCTGTGAGAGACGCGTTGCTTTTTGGGATCCGTTCACTTGTGAGCGTTATTTTTCTTGCATAAAAAAATTCAAAAAAAAATAAAAATTAAAAAATTGATAAAAATACATAAAAATTAAAAATTTCAAAAATCCAAAAAGATTTTATCTTTATTGTGTATATATAGTGTTTTTGTGTTTGGTTTCTTTCTCTTTTGTCTTTGTAGGTGCATGCGTACTAGATCTTCTAATTATCAAGAGCCCGAGCCTCAAGAAGATTTAGCTATGTCTGGTGTTAACAACAATAATACACCACACCCTAATAATAACAACAATGCTCTTCCACAGCCCGATCTTCGGACCATGGAGGAACTTTGTCAACCAACCATGTTTGGACGAGGAGGACCGATTTCGCCGATGCAAATCAACGCTCCTGAGTTTTCGTTGAAGCACCACATGATTCAGCAAGTACAAACAAACCCATTCCGTGGATTGCCTGATGATGATGCAAACAAACACCTCGACAAGTTCATTACAATCACCCAAAGCATGAAGTTGGCCGGTGCCACAATGGATGAACTTCGAATACAACTCTTTCCACACACTTTATTACATCATGCCGAGAAATGGTTTGATCGTCTCCTGAAGAATTCTATTCACACTTGGGATGACATGACTCAATGCTTTTTGTCGCGCTACTTTCCACCATCCATGGTCACAAGCCTTCGCAATCAGATCAGCGGTTTCATGCAAGACCCTGATGAATCTCTTTTTGATGCCTGGGAGCGATATAATGTCTTGATCGATAGATGTCCAAACCACAACATGCTTCCCGTCACATTGATTGATACTTTCTACAACGGATTGACTTTTCGAGATCGTGATACGATTAATGCAGCCGCCGGTGGCACATTCATGAAAAGGAGACCCGAGGAGTGTAGAGAGTTAATTGAGAACATGACTACTCACCACAAAAACTGGGATTCCTCTGCTTCTTCAAGGAACAACCCAAGAGTCAATGTTTCTTCAACCTCAGCAAACCCTGAGATGACCGAACTCACCCGCATGATGACCGAAATGAGTAAAAGTATTACGCTTCTCGCTTCAAACCAACAACAACAACAAGTTAAAGCGGTTGCTAATCCTTGTGAAACATGTGGCGGTCCTCACTCATACACCGATTGTCCTTCTACACAAGGAAATCCGGAAAATGTGTATGCTGCTTACGGTAATTATTCACCGGAAAATTACCAAGCTAGACAACAAGGGGATAGAAATCTGCTGAGCTACCGTTCCAACAACTACCTTTCACCCGGTTTTTCTCCTTAAAACCAAAACCCCGCCAGCAACTACAATAGAATCAACCAAATCCCACCAAGAGCTTCTAACCCTTATCAACCACCCACCCAAAAAACCCCACCCATTAATCCCGATGTTGAAGCCATCATGAGAACTCAAGGTGAGCAAATCAAGAATCTACAAAGCCAAATAATCAATATGAAAGGAGATATCATGAAGCAAGGTAATGACATTAGAACCGAGGTTCGTGATAATATTCAATCCTCCTTCAGCACTCAAACAACTGAATTAAAGAATCTGTTGGCTAGTTTCTTGCCCGAAGCTCAACCTTCTTCTTCGAGTTCTCTACCTTCAAATACCGTCACCAATCCGCGAGCTAATGTGAGTGCTATTACTACTCGTAGTGGAGTCACCATCATAGGACCACCAATCCCACCCCCATCATCTACACCTCCTCCACCACCATGTATCCCTACTCCTCCTACACCTAGTATTAGTACACCATTACCATCTCCGCCTCGTCATGACGATGTCTCTAGCAAGGACCCTTCAACATCCCAACCTTTACCGACTACACCTTCACCTTCCACCTATAAACCTATAATCCCATACCCTTCTCGCATAGGCAAGACCAACGAGCTAACCAAGAATGACTGTCAAGTATCGAAATATGTGAATATGCTATCTCAAATGACCATCAACATTAGCCTTGTTGAAGCACTTTGCCACATGCCGAAATTTGTCAAAGCATTCAAGGAATTGCTTAGCAAGAAGGAGAAGCTGATTGAACTCGCCAACACACGCTTAAATGAAAACTGCTTTGCAGTTATTCTTAAAGAACTTCCGGAAAAGCTTGGAGATCCCGGTCGTTTTGTGTTGCCTTGCGTGTTCAACAAAACTAAAGAATTTACTGCCCTTGCTGATCTCGGGGCTAGTATTAATTTGATGCCTTTGAGTGTTTGGAAAACACTATCATTGCCCGACCTCACACCAACAAAGATGACTCTTGAACTTGCAAATCGCACTCTCGCTTACCCCGTTGGTATAGCCAAAGATGTGTTCATCAAAGTTGGCACATTTACTTTCCCGGTCGATTTTGTCGTAGTTGATTATGAAATGGACCCTCGTATTCCTTTAATACTTGGACGGCCATTCTTGAGAACCGGACGAGCTTTAGTGGATGTGGCCGAAGGTGAGTTAATCTTAAGAGTCGGGGATGATTCAAAAGTTTTTAAAATAGGGAAGCTTACAGGCAAATCTTTTGGACGAGAATCAGTGAATATGATTAATGTGCTCGATGACTTTGTCTTCTACGACAATCCTCTATTCGACTCTTGCATTGATAATCCACTTTTTAATGATGATGTGGATGATTCTCTCCCTACTTTGGACGCTTCTCCCATTTATGATTCTCCACCGGTCTTTGATGCTTATGATGATGATGATTCTAGCTCAGATTCGGATGATTTTGATTGTACTTCTGAGTATCCCGAGCTGCCCACTTTTGATGATTTTGATGAGGCTGATACTCTCTCGAGCGATTCTTCACATGACGAAGATCCTCCGCCATCACTCGATCCTACTTTGGACGATTACTCATTTGAGGAAGATTTCTCTGAATTTCTCAACACTTACTTCCCTCATGAGAGTGATGCTCCTCCTTATGACTTTGAAGATTATCGTCTTGATCCTACTTTGGATTTGAAGCACATTCTTTCTAAGGAGAAGAAACCGGTTGACACCAATATCCGTTGCACATATGATTTGACACCTCTTTGTCCTCCTTCTGAGGACGAGGTTGTGCTTCTTTGCGGATCTTCTTCACACTCGGCTGAGCCTGAGTGCTATTTTCCCCTAAAGGAAAAGGTGTTCGACCCCGGTATTGAAGTCTTTAAGCCATCTCAGTATCCACCTGATGAAATAAAAGGAAAAATCTTTGGAAATTTTGAAGACATGCTTGCACTTCACCCTTGCTTCCACCGTGCTCCATCGCTGCTTAAGGGAACCTTGCCTACTCTTCTTTGGCTTGCCTTGTTCGCCTTAAGCTTGTGTTATTTGCTCGATGAACACTATGTCTTTGATCCTGGTGGATATGTTTCATGCTTCTTCCGTTGATGATCAAGGTCGAGTCAGGCTCACGACTCGGTAAACAAAAACCAAGCGCTTCTTGGGAGGCAACCCATGCATCTATCTTTTTACTTTCTTTATCATAAGTGTAGGGGAGACCCTTTGGTTTGCTATTTCCTCTCCTCACTTCTTAATCAGGGATTCGAGCTTTAATGATCCACTCTTGATGATTCTTGACGACCCGTGATTCCGTGTTCTACTTCTTCCCGGTTCTATCCTAAACTCTTTTCGATTCACTATTTTATATTTTCTCAATATTAAAATAGGAATCTCTTTAGTTGTCTTTTCCTTACGAGATTTAAACAACGTGCACAATGTCCTAAGTGTAGGGGAGTTTACTCCCACATGCTTAAACATTGAGGACAATGTTTATCTTAAGTGTAGGGGGGACTTATATCGAAGTTAAGTGGTCTTTTCCTTGTATTTGTCCTCATTTTAACCGGAAAATCAATTTTTCGACATTTTTCAGAATTTTTGATCTATTTTGGCCTATTAATTTTTACCTTTGTATAGTTATTTCCTTTCTTTGCTAGAATAAATGTTTAATAAGTGGTTTTAATTTTCAAACGTTGTGAATCTTTTGACTCAACCCGAGTTTACTTATCTAAGTTACTCTAGCTAGTACCCTTAACGTGGTTAAGTCGAGTTTTGCTAGGCTATTATGTAGGGAGCTATAAAACGCGAAAGTCTTAACTCTCACGGGTTAAGAACAAGAACTTTTCGCAAGTTCCTATAATTGATCCTAGAGAGTCGTTTATCAAGGGAGCTTTAAAATACGATTTCTAAACTTGAAAGAGTCTAAGAATTTGCAAGATCCTATAGGCGACTCGAAAACCCAAAACTTTGATTTAATAGGCTAAGTATCCAAGAGTCTCATTACTTGAGATTTTAAACTGTGGAGAACGAGAGATGATAGAGCCAATTATAAGTTCGGTATTCTTTCGTGAATTTATGTGAGTTAATTATGAGCCTATTCTCCCATCACTTACTAATAATTTATCTGCTAATAAATAAGGTTGTACGATTTGAAAAGTTACTTAGCTTCTAGCCCAAGATCGTTTAAAAGTTGCTCGGTATGAATTAGAGTTCATAGCCAAGGCATAATTTATTGAAGCGGGATGCGAAGATTGGCGAGTCCGAAAATGCCCTAACAAGGCATGAGGGCTATATTTTGTTGCTAAAGATCCAAAAGTGATGTGAAGAATCATTTATCGAAAATCAATATGAAGGATCGAGACACACGACGAAAAGCAAATACTCCCCAAAAGTCATGGAGAAGTGTATCCGAAAAGATCCTAACAAGGTATGAGGATAAATAGATCCAAGTCATAAAAGGAGGCGGATCGTTGTATATCAAAGTCCAAAATAAAGATTGGAGAAAAATGAAGAAGTCGTGGTCCAAGTATGAATCTCTCAAAACTTCAAGTGAAGAAATTCCATTATGAAGAGAAGACCATAATTTCATGAACGTCTCTCAAGGTTTGAAGTATGAAGTCGCTGCCAAATATCGGTCCGAGAAAGGTCTCAAATCGCGAAACGAGTTATGCCAAGATATGAAGTTTATGAGGTCCCGAGAAGCAGTTTTAAAAGATTTTGTCCTTTAGCTAACTATTGATTAAATCATTCACTTTATTTTCAGACTTAATAACTATCGAAATAAGTCAAAAAATGCATCCTCGTGATCATTCAAGACAAATAATAAAATATAAGAGATACCCCTAGGAATAAGGGAGTCTAAGTGAGTAATTAGCCCACATGAGTTCGTGTTAGTTTACTAACTTATAATAACAATGATCTCGTTTTTAAGCTTGGTTTGGAGAAAGTGAAAACTTGAGGATGATTGTTATTCATAACATTTTCAAAACACAAGGTATGCTTTTGATTTCTTTATTTTGTATCCTTTTAATAAAGGCCAGCATGGATTGATTATGATGAAAAATGTAAACGTGCTTTGTAACTAATGCATTGCATGAGGACATTGCAATGGTCAAGTGTAGGGGATTTGATAGGTGTGTAAACACCCATCCTTTCTACCACTTATTTACAATAATAACCGGACCAAAACGTGTATTTTATGTCTTTTATGTCGGAATTATGCGTGGTTTGTGTTTTTGTTGTAATTTAGGACGAAAAGGTGAAAAGTGGAGAAAACACGAGAATTCACGGGCATTTACGGACTTTTATTGAAGAAAAAGATGAAAGACGAAGTCAAGAAGTCAAGAGTGGAAAAAGAACGGAAGTCCACGACCAATTCTGAAGATTTATCGAAGAAAAAGTCAAAAGACGGAAGTTTATCAAAAGCCGAAGAATTCAAGTCTATTTTATTGAAGAATTTAAAGACGAGTTCAAAGAAATCCCGAAGCCAAAAGTCCTTAAAGTCCAAGTTTAATGAAGATTAAAAGAAAGAAGGACTAATGATGCAATTAATGAAGATTAAAAGAAGGAGGGACCTAATGACGCAATTAAGAGAAAAGGAAAGAGGGGAGGAAGCTTCCTGATCCTCCCCTATATATAGATTAGGATGATAATCATTTCTTTCTTTTTGGCTAATAGTGACAATTAGTCCTTCCACCTTTAATTACCTTGTCATTTACTTTTCTTGTCAACTTTAAATACATGTTTTGCACCTTAATTACCATTTAATTCCAAGTAAGTTTTCATTTTAATTCTTGTCAATCTTTATTTTATCTTGTTAATATCCTATCTACCTTTCTCAATCTTTGATTTTTGTGTTTATGTTTATGTTCATGTTCATGCTTTTATTTTGATCCAAATGGTTTTCAATTATTGTGGTTAAATTTGTTTGTTTTATTGATTTTAACTGTTTGTTTATGTTTACTGTTGTTTCATTGATAGTTTTATTAAATCGTTTGTGTTGATTTTGGTTAAATCTGTGTTATCTTCCTTGTTTCTGTGATCCCTTGTTCTTCGGGGGAGTTTGTTTTGTTTCTGATCTTTCCAGGAAAAATCTTCCGAATCAAGATAAGGAAGGCTGTTCATTCGGAAGTCTGAAGTTCATTCGGAAGTCTGAAGTTCATTCGGAAGTCTGAAGTTCATTCGAAACTCCAAAAGTTCCGAACCAAGCTAGCTTCATCCGGAACTCCAAAAGTTCCGAACCAGAAAGGCTTCATTCGGAACTCAAAAGTTCCGGATCAAGCAATTCATTCGGAACTTTAAAAGTTCCGAGTCAAGCAGTTCATTCGGAAGTCTCCAAAGTTCCGGATCAAGGGCTTCATTCGGAACTTCTTAAAAGTTCCGAACTAACTTCCGGATCAAGGGCAAGTTCCGAATCAAGAAGGCTTCATTCGGAATTCTGAAACTTCCGAATCAAGGGTTGATCAAAAGTTCCGAATCAAGGCAAGATTGAGAAGTTCCGAATCAGTAAAGTTCCGAACGAAGGATTGTTTTGGATAAGTGACATATTCAGATCAATTTGTTCCGGATCAAGGATTTTGGTAATATTCCGAGCGAAGAAGAATCATTCCAACCGAAGGTGACATTCCGGACGAGTGATTGTTCCAAACGAAGGATTATTCCGAATGAGCTGTATTCAGGTTCTTATTAGTTTTTGTCTTTGATTTTTATTTTCAAGCTTTATTTTTCCTGCTTTTTCCTTAGTGCACCTTTAAGTTTAATTTGTCTTAGATTTATTTTAGTTTTTCCTTAGTTTAAGTTTTAGTTGCGTTTTAAGTTTGCCTTAGATAGATTTAAGTTTGCGTCATTTATTTTAGTGCCTTTTAATTTCAGTCACGCTTTTAATTACTTGCACCATTATTTTAATTAGACTTAGATTTACTTTAAGAGCACCTTTACTTTTAAAGTTATGCACTTTTATTTTAAAAACTACAACGACACATCTTTGTTCCACCAAAATAAAACTGAGTCACACATTAAACACAAGTTTTTCAATTCGAAGAGACACACGACAAATAATCTTTTTACCTGGCCAAAAGCCTTGTATCAATATTCTGCTTCATTATGTCTGATCTTCAAAGTATCAAAGAATTCCACATTTGCGGCTGCCATTTTGATAAGATCCGGAGTCATTGTCGGTTTCCCATGAGAATACCTTAGAAAGGCCGAGAAATCGATAGGATTGTTCAGGAATTGAGTCATCTCCATTTCAGTCGCAATGTCAAAAGGATGCTGTGGCGCTGCGTTTGTGAGCCAGCGTTGCTCCTGTACCGTGTCATCGATGAGCAGAGATTCAGCAAATGTTGGTTCTGGCAAATTTAAGTCTTCAACTTCCATATCAGTGTTGTGCTGATCTTTAGATGGTGTTGAAGGTTGTTCTTGCGTCACCGGTATATCATCAGTTGGCATAGAGACTGGAATTTCGTCTTCTAGCATATGGTCTGCAGATTCATTGTGAGAATCAGTAGTAAACACTGGTTCAGTAGATATACCTGTGTCTATTTGCTGAGTTTCTGGATCATTAGACTCCACTGTCTTTTCTGCGGTTTCAGCAATGTTTTCTACAGCTTCCTCAATACCTTTCTCTGTTGCCTTATCACCTTCATCCTTGTTTGGCTCTTCGGCATTAGTACCCGTTTCGTCATTCTTATCACCCTTTTTGGTTTCATTACAGTCGTCATTATCATCATCGTCATCCTCATCCTCATTTGTATCCTCGTCCTCATCTTCATCTTCATCCTTATCCTTTTCTTCCTCATCCTCTTCTTCCTCCTCATCTCCTTCCTTATCCTCTTCCTCATTTGGATCATTGTTACCATCATCCTCATCAAGTTCGTCTTCATTGTCAGACTCAGAGTCGGTAGTATCTGCTGGTGTATCTTCAATAATTGCTTTGTTGAGATATTGCAGAACTTTTTGCTTGTTTTTTGATTTATGAGCTCCCATATCTAGCAGACGTGTCTGTAACAATGTCATTAGTTGAAGTGTAGATAAACCATTACCGACAAAAGTTGGTAGCTGCTGATCAACATATGACTTGAATTCTTGTCGAATGATCTTGGTCATCTTCTCATCAATTGACCTAACAAAGGCAACATTCTCTTTGTCACGAGTTTTCTTCTCTCTAAGAAATGATTTGTGTTGTGCTTTAAGTTTAGACACTCTGTCAGATATTTTCTGAAGTGTAGGCTCATCAGGTTGCGGTTCCTTGAGAGGAGTGGTGATCCTTTCAGTCAGTGTAGCTATTTGTTTAGCTTGAGCCTCCAGCTATTGTTGAAGAGTCTGGATCAGTAGATCATTGACTGTGAGGAATGGGTTGGAGGTGGATGATACTTGTTGTTCTGTTGGTGGAGGTGTAACCATAACTGTTAAGGTAGTGGTGGATGATACTGGTTGTTTAAGGATAGGTGTTGGTGTAGATGCAGTGATTGGGGTGGTAGTTGATACAGGTTTGTTCAGCTGTTGATGACGGTGTAGATTCAGTGGTTAGGGTGGTGGTTGATACCGGTTGTTTGACAGGTGCTGGTGTGATAGCTTGTGTTATGACCTCACTGATGACCGGGGTTGATAATGGTGGAGTGGTGGTTGATGTAACAGTAGTTATGGGAACATCCACCATGTCTTCATCAGTTGATGGATCAGTGTTTGTAACCTCAATACCGTCCCCTTCCAAATTAAGATATTTTAAAACATCATCAGAGCCGGAAGTGGACTTACTTTGAAGTTGAGTCTCTGGTATGAGAGTTGCATGAGCATCGTCGTTTAGCACCATGTGAGTTGGTTTAGGTAAGGATGTGGTGATATTGGCGTCTCGATACATCAAACTTGTATCTGTGTTTGCACTGCTACCACCTTCTTCACTCTGCTCACTACTTTCAAAATGGAAGTCATCAGCATCTTCATAAGCATCTTCATCGGTAGGATCTTCATAAAAGGAAATATCGGCATCGGGATCACCAAAATCTACTAAGTCCTCAAACATTCTTGAGCCTGATCCTATGGAAGTTGCAAAATCTTCCTGTCTGCTTTGCTGAAGAACGATACACAGCTTTTGGCTTCAGAAATGTTTTGTTGAGCAGGTTCATCTGAAGCAACACTTGCTTCTTTACCTTTAGTCTGCTTTGCTTTCTTAGGCCTTCTGAGTGGTACTTCTTCCTGTTCTTCCTCATTATTGATCGTCTCATCTTCATCATCATCTTCATCAACTATTTGCATTTTTACTGTGCCTTTATCTTTAGAAGAAGAAGTTGATTGGCGTTTTGAAACTCTTTTCTTGCGTTTACCTTTTTGCTTCTCTGAGGGAAGTGGATTTGCACGTCGAAACTGTGCGTCAATATCATTAAGCATCTCTTGATATTTATCACTTTCCTTGATTCCGTCCTTTATCATTGTGTCATGTACTAGGGCAGGACGTAATGCATACTTTGTGGAATTAGTGTCTGCATTCATTTGTAGAATCACATAGTCATCATCTTTGGTGTGGTAGAAGAAATTCCCGCGGGTGTCAATGGTTGGGTCATTCTTCATAAAGTGGTTGATAATGAGCTTGGTGAATCTTGGGAATGAAGATGCACGGATTTCTTCTTCGTTCCAGTAAACTGATAACAAACTTCTTGCCTGAGAAGAAGTGCATAGTCTACTTTAGAAGCAGTCTAAAGTCCCCAAAATAAGTGAGCCTGAGGTGGTCTCATTGCGTCGGAGCCCCTAGTCTTTCCAGTAAGACATTTAACAATGATGGTGATAAGTGCTTTTTAGGGTTGCCCTATGTGTGATGTGATGAACTGGGATAGGTTGTGGATTTCACCTTCATAATTCATAGCACGAATGACTCGAAACACTTCATCGTTCTTTGGGTTAGCCACAAATTGTTCTCCTTGCGTCAACTTAGGAAGTTTAAACAGTTGCCGAAAGATGCTCAAGTTAAGTACCCTTGGTGTTTTGTTTAGTTGGAATGAGATAGTCTTTTTAGAAAGAGATGAAGTGTTCTAGAACTCGTGCATGTAGACTTCGGGACAGAGGCAGTACATCTGAGTGCATCTCTGATGGGTGAGATGTCTAGGATATCCGTGGCGATTTTGAAAGCTGGTAAAGACGGATCAAAATCCTCTTGTAATCGAGAATTGTTCTCAGCATATGGTAGCCTGTCGCTGAGCGAAACAAGTTCGAGATCACGTTGTCGTTGTTGTTCTTTTGTGATCGACATTTTGCTGCTTTGATGACATAAGCACAAATGATATACACAAAATATATATATATCTTAAGTCTATGCCACGTTGAAGCATAGGGAATAAATCATAACAAATATTACCACATATAATTGAGAAACAACATACAGACATAGTATAGATGGACTAAGTCCTTACATTCAACAGCACACTTAGAATCATGATAGATATGCCAAAGACAATTTCTTCTAAAGAGATAACGACCTAGCATTAGTTCTTTGAATATTTGGATTTCTTAGTTGTCATAACCAGAACCTCAGTAGGTATAGGTTTAATTTCTACTACCACCTAGGTCTTGGTTTAATTTCAACCACAACTTCAGTGGGCTTTGGTTTAGTTTCAACCACTACTTCAGTAATTGTAGGATTATCCTCAACCCAAATTTCAGTAGGCTTGAACACAGGGCAAGACAACGATGAAACTTTGTCTTCCATGGCCTGGATACAAAACACAAGACATTGAATAAGTAATTTGTATCTCTTTTGTTTACAGAAGTGTCAACTTATTAAATAAGATGAACTTCTGTGATAAGAAACCTTTCAAGTATTCTTATGAGATAAAATTAATTAATTCCAATATAACTTGGTTTCGTGTTAGTGGCCCTAATTTACTTAAAGCCTAATGTAGAAGGAATGCAGTCTAGGCCGATTTCATTAGATAGTCTAAGACATGTGCATACTTCTAATAGTCCATAGTAAACTTACAAGGCATCGGAATACTAAGAGTCCTAAATGCATTGCAATCTTACAAGTCATCGGAATAATAACGGTCCTAATTCCATCGCAATCTATCAATCTATCGGAATCCTAACATAGCCATCGCAATGATGAAAACATCGCAATCCTATCGTAATCATGTTCTATCGCAATATCTAAGTCCACTGCAATAAGTATGATTCCATCGGAATGTTTGAGAAACCATCGCAATATGTCCCCATCGAAATATCATTACAATGCCATCGTAATAACGCATCAGAATGCATCATCGCAATATGCCATCGCAATGCGTCATCGAAATGACCCATCACAATGAGCCATCAGAATGACCCATCGCAATAGCCCATCGCAATGAGCCATCACAATGACACATCGCAATGAGCCATCGCAATGAGCCATTAGAATGACCCATCGCAATAGCCCATCGCAATGAGCCATCGGAATGACTCATCGCAATGACAGGCATCGCAATGAAGGATCGAAATGATCATCGGAATCTGTGACAGGGATCCGATCTAAACTTTGACTTCTCAATTCTAGGAGCTTGGCAACGTTTTAAACAATTCTGGGCAAAACCATTGTGCATCTGATCATTCTAAACATATCCCACAACTCAATTTATATTTACATCGCAAAACTTAAAACCCTAATTTTTGAGATTAACTATGAATTCTGTTTTGATTGTGATGCAACGAAATGAGATAAATGATAACAATTATAGCATGATTCAATACCTAGAAAGATGTACGAAGTGCAGGCAATCAAGAACTCAAATGATGAAGGTTATAGCAAGGTCTAAAAATGGCGGTTGAAGCTTGTGTATGTGTGTTTTTTGCGATGGTGAAGAAAGAACGGGAAGGGGGGGGGGGGGGTGTAGTGTTTTGACTTGGTCAAAATTTTGCCAAGTCTACACATTAAACCCCCATTTTGCAACATTTGCAAAAATGGTCCCCTAGTTAATAGTATTTGTGTTAAAGTTATTAGGATTAACCAAATAGACTTAACGAAATACCAACCCGCTCATAAACACGAACACATACACTTAACGCCAAAATTCAAATAACCTATACTAGAATGTATAAATCACACAAGGCACACTGAGCATTTAATGATGATGATGAACTGTTTATATTTTCTAAAAATCCTTTTTGAAGACCAATTTTAATTCCAAGAAGATTTAATATTTTCTCCCCCTTAAACACGGACCCGTTTTCAATTTAAAGAGCTGTAGTCAATGATTTTAAGGACACAAATATTCATGAAGACATTTTCCGGTTAAGTGATTGGTTGGAACGATTCTGGTGGCAATAAGATTTCTCTTATTTTTACAAAATAAGTGCACTGATACGTACACTAACTTGTGTTAGACCAAGTTATAAAGTAAACTTAGTCCCTTATAAGGTTTTAAAGTAAACCTTGCCCGAGAAAATTAATTCCCGTTGTGAGCCAACGTTTTTATAAGAAATACGTGACTTTAATGCGAAAAGCGGGTTGCAGTCTGAAATAACTACTAGCCATAATGGGCATGTTTTAAAACATATAAACTTTGATACGGAATCTATTTATGGTGCCATGTTAA
This sequence comes from Glebionis coronaria, assembly GCA_025667525.1. Lineage (NCBI taxonomy): Eukaryota > Viridiplantae > Streptophyta > Magnoliopsida > Asterales > Asteraceae > Glebionis > Glebionis coronaria. The sequence goes on along the minus strand of CM046879.1, from coordinate 574,722,671 downwards.
TTTTAATCGACATTTCTAAGGCCGTAAATATTACCGTACTAAAAGACATGTCCGTTTGAAAATGAAAAATATTTTTGGATTTTCTTGATTTTATATTTTTTATGGATTTTGTATGTTTTATATTTTTATGGTTTTTTTTTATGTTTTATATTTATGTATTTTTCTTTTGGTGGTTTAAATATATACGATAATATACAAGATCACGATCAAAGGATACTCTAGAATAGTTTACCATCACTATTCTTCAGATTCTTCTGCCAACTCCTTAAGTGTCGCTGGGGAGAATGATTTCATGCCTAGCTTTTCGATCAAAAACTCGATACGTCCTCGATCTAAGGCCTTTGTGAATATATCTGCCAGCTGATACTCAATGTTGACGAAGTACAGTTTGATCACTCAATTTTCCACTTGTTCTTTGATGAAGTGGTAGCGTATGTCAATGTGCTTTGCTCGGGAATGTTGAACGTAGTTGGAGCACAGAGCAACTGCACTTTTGTTATCACAGTACATCAGGATTTTGTTGAATCCAAGACCGTAGTCAGTTAATTGTGATCTCATCCAAAGAACTTGAGCACAACAACCGGACATAGCAATGTATTCAGCCTCGGTACTTGATATCGCAACGCTTTTCTGCCTTTTTGATGCCCACTGACAAGTCTATCTCCAAGAAGTTACACACTGCCAGAAGAGCTACGTCTAGTATCTTGACACCCAGCATAATCCGCATCTGCATATGAGATTAGTGCAATAGAAGAATCCTTTAGATACCACATACCACGATTAAGTGTTCCTTTAAGATATCGAAAGATCCTTTTCAAAACATGTAAGTGCTTTTCGATAGGCCGAGCCTGATACCAGGCACACATGCATATAGCAAATTGCAAATCAGGCCTGCTAGCAATCAGATAGAGAAGGGTGCCGATCATTCCACGGTAAAGTTTAGGATCGACAGCTATCCCTTCCTTATCTTCATCTAACATGGATCTCTCCACCATTGGAGTATCCACGGGGTCACAGTTTTCAAATTTATACTTCTTTAATGATTCATGAGCAAATTTGGATTGATTAATGAAGATGCCTCTGGGATTCTGAGAAATTTGCAACCCTAAGAAAAATGAAATTTTTCCCATCATCGACATCTTAAAACGTGTAGACATAATTTTCTCAAAATGGTCAGACCTAATCGTTGATTAGTAGCAGCAAATATTATATCATCAACATAAGTTTATACCAGTATCATGTAGTTATCCTCCTTGAGAATGAATAATGTTGGATCCACTTTGCCTTTGGAGAAGCCTTTCGAGATGAGATACGACGATAGGAGATCGTACCACGCGTGTGGATCTTGTTTCAACCCGTAAAGAGCCTTCTTGAGCTTGTACACGTGATTAGGATACTCCGAGTTGACGAATCCATTCGGCTGGCTTACGTAGACATCTTCCCTTAATTCACCATTGAGAAATGCCGTCTTAACATCCATTTGGTAGACGATCATATTCATATGAGCAGCATAAGCAAGGAATAGTCTAATTGCCTCTAATCGTGCAACAGGAGCAAAGGATTCTTCAAAGTTAATACCCAAATCTTGTTTGTAACCTCTAGCAACCAATCTAGCTTTGTTCTTCATCACTCCACCAAACTCATCGAGTTTAACCTTATATACCCACAAAAATGTAAGGATTTCAACTTTGTTGGGTAAAGGAACTAATTCCCACACTTCAAGACGTTGGAATTCATTAAGTTCCTATTGCATGGCTTCAATCCAAGATGATTTGGTCATGGCTTGTTGCCAGTTTTTAGGTTCAGTGTCTGAAAGAAGTTCATCAAAATAGCAATATAATGCATGTTCTTGGAGTTGGTGGCGTGTTAAGACTGGTCAATCGATGTCACCAATAATATTGCGGATTGGGTGATCCTTTGTCCATTTTGTGTTGTGAGTTTCAATCCGTGGTGGTCGGGAGTGAACAATTGCAGGAGCTTCCTCTGAGGTAGACGCACCGTTAGGGTCTTCCGGTATTTTTGAACCAAAGAAGGGAAGCTCTTGTAAGTGAGCATATTCCAAGTCGTGATCATTGATAGGTGTGAAAACACCCATCTTTTCTACCACTTAATTACAGTAATAACCGGACCAAAACGTGTATTTTATGTCTTTTATGTCAGAATTATGCGTGGTTTGTGTTTTTGTTGTGATTTAGGACGAAAAGGTGAAAAGTGGAGAAAACACGGGAATTCACGGGCATTTACGGACTTTTATTGAAGAAAAAGATGAAAGACGAAGTCAAGAAGTCAAAAGTGCAAAAAGAACGGAAGTCCAAGACCAATTCTGAAGATTTAACGAAGAAAAAGTCAAAAGACGGAAGTTTACTTAAAGCCGAGGAACTCTAGTCTTATTTATCGAAGAAGTAAAAGACGAGTCCAAAGAAATCCCGAGCCAAAAGTCATCACATTCCAAGATTAACAAAAAGATTAAGAAGGAAGGACTTAAGAGCGCAATTAAGAAGAAAGGAAGGAGGGGAGGAAGCTTCCTCTAACCTCTCCCCTAATCACCTATAAATACTCTCATTTTCATTTCATTTAGTTTTGTTGGTGGCTTGACAAACCATTCTTCCACTTTATTTTATGCACCTTTAATTACATGCACATTTAAATACATGTTTTGCACCTTTAATTACTTTTAATTTCAAGTAAGTGTTTCTTTTTAATTACTTGCACCTTTACTTTATCTTGCTCATCTTCTTCTACCTTTCTTTGATCTTTGATTTACACGCGTTTTTTTTATCTTGTTGATTCGTTTAAAGGTTAGATTTTTATGCTTTTGATTGTTTTAAACCATTTGTTTTCATAGCTTATTTGATTTATTTTCAAGTTTATATAGTTTTTACACAAGTTATTTTTATATAAAAAGTTGTTTTTCTTAAAAGTTTATCTTTTTTAATATTTTAAAAGTTGTTAACTTTCAGTTTTATAGCTTATTTTTACACGATTTACCTTAAGGATTTAGTCTAGTGCTTATTAGAACAATAGCTTATTTACTTAGCTTAATTTCCATCCAAGTCTCCGTATTCCGATCTTGACGATCGGAAAAGGGTTTTACTTTCCGATCGTGAGGACTTTGGTATTCCGATCTGTGTATGTTTGAGTATTCCGATTGGGATAGAGTGACAGCTTTCCGATTGGTACTCATTTCCACATTCCGATTGAGGTGGTGTTTGGACATTCCGATCAGGGTAAGAGTGATACTTTCCGATCTAAGGTTCCGATCAGCATTCCGACCATAGTTCATTCGAGCATTCCGATCAAAGGTATTCGTCATTCCGATCTGAGGTTTGTTGGATATTCCGATCAGGGTGTAAGGTTATATTCCGATCAAGGTAAGCAGCAACATTCCGATTGGGTGATTTTTGGGTATTCCGATCTGGAAGGGTGACAGCATTCCGATTGGGACCTCATTACACATTCCGATTGGGGTGATCGGAATATTTTCCGATTGGGGTGTTTTCTCTTGTTTTGTCTTGTTTAATCTTTAGTTTACGTTTTTAATACTTGTCCATTTTTAATTCTCGTCACACTTTTAGTTTTAGTCATTTAATTATTTTACTTCCCGTCACGTTTTTAAATTTCGCCCCTTTCTTTTAAATTAGACTTAGATTTAATTTCACGCTCTTTTATATACTTGCCCTTTACTTTAACGACATTTACTTTTAAGTCTTTGCACATTTAAATTTAAAATCAAACCAAAAATATTTGTTTTCACCAAAATAAAACTGAGTCACATAGAAAACTAAGATCAATTCGATTAGACATACATCAACGAACAATAACTTTTAATTAGGTAAAACCTAGTTATCAAATGGCGCCGCTGCCGGGTCTTTTCGTAAAGATCAACAGTTTTTTGTGAGAGACACGTTGCTTTTTGGGATCCGTTCACTTGTGAACGTTACTTTTCTTGCATAAAAAATTCATAAAAACTCATAAAAATTAAAAAATTGATAAAAAACCATAAAAATTAAAAATTTCAAAAATCCAAAAAGATTTTATCTTTCTTGTGTATATTTATTGTCTTTGTGTTTGGTTTTGTTTTCTTTTGCATTTTCAGGTGTATGCGTACTAGATCTTCTAATTATCAAGAGCCCGAGCCTCAAGAAGATTTAGATATGGCAGGTGTTAACAACAATAATCAACCACCGCACCTTCATAATAACAACAATGCTCTTCCACAGCCCGATCTTCGGACCATGGAGGAACTTTGTCAACCAACAATGTTTGGACGAGGAGGACCGATTGCGCCGATGCAAATCAACGCTCCTGAGTTTTCGTTGAAGCACCACATGATTCAGCAAGTACAAACAAACCCATTTAGAGGATTGCCTGATGATGATGCCAACAAACACCTCGACAAGTTCATTACAATCACCCAAAGCATGAAGTTGCCTGGTGCCACAATGGATGTTCTCCGCTTACAACTCTTCCCATATACTTTATCGCATCATGCCGAGAAATGGTTTGATCGTCTCCCAAAGAATTCTATTCACACTTGGGATGACATGACTCAACGCTTTCTTTCGCGCTACTTTCCACCATCCATGGTCACAAGCCTTCGCAATCAGATCAGCGGTTTCATGCAAGATCCCGATGAATCTCTTTTTGATGCATGGGAGAGATATAATGTCTTGATCGACCGTTGTCCAAACCACAATATGCTTCCGGTCACTTTGATCGATACTTTCTACAACGGATTGACTTTTCGAGATCGTGACACGATCAATGCAGCCGCCGGTGGCACATTCATGAAAAGGAGACCCGAGGAGTGTAGAGAGTTAATAGAGAACATGACTACTCATCATAAGAACTGGGACTCCTCTGCTTCTTCTAGAAACAACACGAGAGTCAATGTTTCTTCTACCTCAGCAAACCCTGAGATGACCGAACTCACCCGCATGATGACTGAAATGAGCAAAAGTATTACGCTTCTCGCTTCAAACCAACAACAACAAGTTAAAGCAGTTGCTAATCTTTGTGAAACATGTGGCGGTCCTCACTCATACACCGATTGTCCTTCGACACAAGGAAATCCGGAAAATGTGTATGCAGCTTATGGTAATTATTCACCGGAAAATTACCAAGCTAGACAACAAGGGGATAGAAATCTGCTGAGCTACCGTTCAAACAATTACCTTTCACCCGGTTTTTCTCCTCAAAACCAAAACCCCGCCATCAACTACACTAGGAGCAACCAAATCCCACCAAGAGCTTCTAATCCTTATCACCCACCCGCCCAACAAAACCCACCCAGTAATCCGGATGTTGAGGCCATCATGAGAACCCAAGGTGAGCAAATCAAGAACTTGCAGAGCCAAATTATCAATCTGAAAGGAGATATCACAAAGCAAGGAAATGAGATAAGATCCGAGCTTCGAAATGATATTCAATCCTCCTTCAGAAATCAAACCAATGATTTGAAGAATATGCTTGCTAGTTTCTTGCCCCCTGCTCAACCTTCTACTTCAAGTTCTCTACCTTCAAACACCGTCACTAATCCGCGAGCCAATGTGAGTGCTATTACTACCCGTAGTGGAGTCACCATCGTAGGACCACCAATCCCACCACCATCATCTACACCTCCTCCACCACCATGTATCCCTACTCCTCCTACACCTAGTATTAGTGCACCATTACCGTCTCCGCCTCGACGTGATGAAGTTCCCGCCAATGACCCTTCAACATCTCAACCTTTACCTACACCTGCACCTTCACAACCCAAACCCAATATCCCATATCCTTCTCGTTTAGGCAAGTCCAAAATGCTAACCAAGGAGGACTCTGACGTGACTAGCTATATCAAGATGATTTCTCAAATGAACTTCAACATTAGCTTTCTTGAAGCACTTGTCCACATGCCCAAATTTGTTAAAGCATTTAGGGAATTGCTTAACAAGAAGGAGAAGCTGATTGAACTCGCCAACACTCGCTTAAACGAAAACTGCTCTGCAGTTATTCTTAAAGAACTTCCGGAAAAGCTTGGAGATCCCGGTCGTTTCGTGTTGCCTTGCGTGTTCAACAAAACTGAAGAATTTACTGCCCTTGCTGATCTCGGGGCTAGTATTAACTTGATGCCATTAAGTGTTTGGAAAACACTATCATTGCCCGACCTTACTCCAACAAAGATGACTCTTGAGCTTGCTAATCGCACTCTCGCTTACCCCGTTGGTATAGCCGAAGACGTGTTCATTAAAGTTGGCGCATTTACTTTCCCGGTCGATTTTGTCATAGTTGATTATGAAATGGACCCTCGTATTCCTTTAATACTTGGTCGGCCATTCTTGAGAACCGGGCAAGCTTTAGTGGATGTTGCCGAAGGTGAGTTAATCTTAAGAGTCGGGGATGATGCACAAGTTTTCAAAATGGGGAAGCTTACTAGTACAACTTTTGGAGGTCGAGAATCAGTGAATATGATTAATGTGCTTGATGACCTTACCGTCTACGACAATCCTCTATTCGACTCCTGCATCGATAATCCACTTTTTCATGATGATGTGGATGATTCTCTTCCTACTTTCGAAGCTTCTCCCATTTATGATTCTCAACCGGTCTTTGATGCTTATGATGATGATGATTCTAGCTCAGATTCGGATGATTTTGATTGTACTTCTGAGTATCCCGAGCTGCCCACTTTTGATGATTTTGATGAGGCTGATACTCTCTCGAGCGATTCTTCACATGATGAAGATCCTCCGCCATCACTCGATCCTACTTTGGACGATTACTCATTCGAGGAAGATTTCTCTGAATTTCTCAACACATACTTCCCTCATGAGAGTGATGCTCCTCCTTTGGACTTTGAAGATTATCGTCTTGATCCTACTTTGGATTTGAAGAGCATTCTGTCAAAGGAGAAGAAACTGGTCGACACCGAAGTCCGTTGCACATATGATTTGACACCTCTTTGTCCCACTTCCGAGGACGAGGTTGTGCTTCTTTGCGGATCTTCTTCACACTCGGCTGAGCCTGAGTGCTATTTTCTTCTGAAGGAAAAGGTGTTCGACCCCGGTATTGAAGTCTTTAAGCCATCTCCGTATCCACCTGATGAAATAAAAGGAAAAATCTTTGGACCCATTGAAGACATGCTTGCACCACTTCATCCTTGCTTCTACTGTGCTCCATCACTGCTTAAGGGAACCTTGCCACTTCTCTTTTGGCTTGCCTTGTTCGCCTTAAGCTCGTGTTTATTGATGGATGAAAACTATGTCTTTGATCCTGGTGGATTTGTTTCATGCTACTTCCGTTGATGATCAAGGACGAGTCAGGCTCACGACTCGGTTAACAAAAACCAAGCGCTTCTTGGGAGGCAACCCATGCATCTATCTTTTCGCTTTCTTTACCATAAGTGTAGGGGGGACCCTTTGGATTGCTATTTCCTCTCCTCACTTATTAATCAGGGATTCGAGCTTCAATGATCCACTCTTGATGATTCTTGACGACCCGTGATTCCATGTCCTACTTCTTCCCGGTTCTATCCTAAACTCTTTTCGATTCACTATTTTATATTTTCTCAATATTAAAATAGGAATCTCTTTAGTTGTCTTTTCCTTAGCAAGATTTAAACAACGTGCACAATGTCCTAAGTGTAGGGGAGTTTACTCCCACATGCTTAAACATTGAGGACAATGTTTATCTTAAGTGTAGGGGGGACTTCTATCGAAGTTAAGTGGTCTTTTCCTTGTATTTGTCCTCATTTTAACCAGAAAATCAAATTTTCGACATTTTTCAAAATTTTTGATCTATTTTGGCCTATTAGTTTTTACCTTTGTATAGTTATTTTCTTTCTTTGCTAGAATAAATGTTTAATAAGTGGTTTTTATTTTCAAATGTTGTGAATCTTTTGACTCAACCCGAGTTTACTTGTCTAAGTTACTCTAGCTAGTATCCTTAACGTGTTTAAGTCAAGTTTTGCTAGGCTTTTATATAGGGAGCTATAAAACGCGAAAGTCTTAACTCTCACGGGTTAAGAACAAGAACTTTTCGCAAGTTCCTATAATTGATCCTAGAGAGTCGTTTATCAAGGTAACTTTAAAATGCGATTTCTAAACTTGAAAAAGTCTAAGAAATTGCAAGATCCTATAGGCGACTCGAAAACCCAAAACTTTGATTTAATAGGCTAAGTATCCACGAGTCTCATTACTTGAGATTTTAAACTGTGGAGAACGAGAGATGATAGAGCCAATTATAAGTCCGGTATTCTTTCGTGAATTTATGTGAGTTAATTATGAGCCTATTCTCCCATCGCTTGCTAATAAATTTATCTGCTAATAAATAAGGTTGTACGATTTGAAAAGTTACTTAGCTTCTAGCCCCAGATCGTTTAAAAGTTGCTCGGTATGGATTAGAGTTCATAGCCAAGGCATAACTTATTGAAGCGGGATGCGAAGATTGGCGAGTCCGAAAAGGCCCTAACAAGGCATGAGGACTATATTTTGTTGCTAAAGATCCAAAAGTGATGTGAAGAATCATTTATCGAAAATCAATATGAAGGATCGAGACACACGACGTAAAGCAAAAACTCCCCAAAAGTCATGGAGAAGTGTATCCGAAAAGACCCTAACAAGGTATGAGGATAAATAGATCCAAGTCATAAAAGGAGGCGGATCGTTGTATATCAAAGTCCAAAATAAAGATTGGAGAAAAATGAAGAAGTCGTGGTCCAAGTATGAATCTCTCAAAAATTTCAAGTGAAGAAATTCCAATTATAAAGAGAAGACCATTATTTCATGAACGTCTCTCAAGATTTGAAGTATGAAGTCGCTGCCAAATATCGGTCCGAGAAAGGTCTCAAATCGCGAAGCGAGTTATGCCAAGATATGAACTTTATGAGGTCCCGAGAAGCAGTTTTAAAAGATTTGGTCCTTTAGCTAACTATTGATTAAATCGTGCACTTTATTTTCAGACTAAATAACTATCAAAATAAGTCAAACAATGCATCCTCGTGATCATTCAAGACAAACAATAAAATATAAGAGATACCCATATGAATAAGGGAGTCTAAGTGAATAATTGGCCCACATGAGTTCGTGTTAGTCTACTAACTTATAAAAACAATGATCTCGTTTTTAAGCTTGGTTTGGGGAAAGTAAAAAGTTGAGGATGATGATTATTCATGACATTTCCAAAACCCAAGGTATGTTTTTGATTTCTTTATTTTGAATGTTTATAATTTTCTATCTCTTTAATAAAGGCCAACGTGGATTGATTATGATGAAAAGTGTAAACATGCTTTGTAACTAATGCATTGCATGAGGACATTGCAATGGTCAAGTGTAGGGGATTTGATAGGTGTGAAAACACCCATCTTTTCTACCACTTAATTACAGTAATAACCGGACCAAAACATGTATTTTATGTCTTTTATGTCGGAATTATGCGTGGTTTGTGTTTTTGTTGTGATTTAGGACGAAAAGGTGAAAAGTGGAGAAAACACGGGAATTCACGGGCATTTACGGACTTTTATTGAAGAAAAAGATGAAAGACGAAGTCAAGAAGTCAAAAGTGCAAAAAGAACGGAAGTCCAAGACCAATTCTGAAGATTTAACGAAGAAAAAGTCAAAAGACGGAAGTTTACTTAAAGCCGAGGAACTCTAGTCTTATTTATCGAAGAAGTAAAAGACGAGTCCAAAGAAATCCCGAGCCAAAAGTCATCACATTCCAAGATTAACAAAAAGATTAAGAAGGAAGGACTTAAGAGCGCAATTAAGAAGAAAGGAAGGAGGGGAGGAAGCTTCCTCTAACCTCTCCCCTAATCACCTATAAATACTCTCATTTTCATTTCATTTAGTTTTGTTGGTGGCTTGACAAACCATTCTTCCACTTTATTTTATGCACCTTTAATTACATGCACATTTAAATACATGTTTTGCACCTTTAATTACTTTTAATTTCAAGTAAGTGTTTCTTTTTAATTACTTGCACCTTTACTTTATCTTGTTCATCTTCTTCTACCTTTCTTTGATCTTTGATTTACACGCGTTTTTTTTATCTTGTTGATTCGTTTAAAGGTTAGATTTTTATGCTTTTGATTGTTTTAAACCATTTGTTTTCATAGCTTATTTGATTTATTTTCAAGTTTATATAGTTTTTACACAAGTTATTTTTATATAAAAAGTTGTTTTTCTTAAAAGTTTATCTTTTTTAATATTTTAAAAGTTGTTAACTTTCAGTTTTATAGCTTATTTTTACACGATTTACCTTAAGGATTTAGTCTAGTGCTTATTAGAACAATAGCTTATTTACTTAGCTTAATTTCCATCCAAGTCTCCGTATTCCGATCTTGACGATCGGAAAAGGGTTTTACTTTCCGATCGTGAGGACTTTGGTATTCCGATCTGTGTATGTTTGAGTATTCCGATTGGGATAGAGTGACAGCTTTCCGATTGGTACTCATTTCCACATTCCGATTGAGGTGGTGTTTGGACATTCCGATCAGGGTAAGAGTGACACTTTCCGATCTAAGGTTCCGATCAGCATTCCGACCATAGTTCATTCGAGCATTCCGATCAAAGGTATTCGTCATTCCGATCTGAGGTTTGTTGGATATTCCGATCAAGGTGTAAGGTTATATTCCGATCAAGGTAAGCAGCAACATTCCGATTGGGTGATTTTTGGGTATTCCGATCTGGAAGGGTGACAGCATTCCGATTGGGACCTCATTACACATTCCGATTGGGGTGATCGGAATATTTTCCGATTGGGGTGTTTTCTCTTGTTTTGTCTTGTTTAATCTTTAGTTTACGTTTTTAATACTTGTCCATTTTTAATTCTCGTCACACTTTTAGTTTTAGTCATTTAATTATTTTACTTCCCGTCACGTTTTTAAATTTCGCACCTTTCTTTTAATTTAGACTTAGATTTAATTTCACGCTCTTTTATATACTTGCCCTTTACTTTAACGACATTTACTTTTAAGTCTTTGCACATTTAAATTTAAAATCAAACCAAAAATATTTGTTTTCACCAAAATAAAACTGAGTCACATAGAAAACTAAGATCAATTCGATTAGACATACATCAACGAACAATAACTTTTAATTAGGTAAAACCTAGTTATCAATCATAGGGATCCTCTTCAACATCATTATGAACGAGTGGGGGTGATGATTCAGGTGTAGTTTGTGAATTGGAGGGGGATGGGACATCTGGTTCAAGAGTAAAAGTAGATGTCTCGGACTGATTTCCATTTTCTTGAGCAACAACTTCGGGAATCGGAGCTACTGCTGCAGGTGCTAGAGAATCATTACTCAGTGGATCAAAGAATCCATCAAACATAGGTTGAAATAACTCATCCCACTCGGACTTTGTAGGTGGTATAAATGATGGAGAAGTAGGATTGTTGGGAGTTAATTCGGAACTGATTGTACCGGTTCCCATCTCATGTAATGCGGTTTCAGAGCTGTGTTGCTCAGAAGCCATCGCTGTCAGCTCATCAAAGTCGGCATCCAAAGTTTCTACTATCTTGCCAAGACGACGGTTATAAATTCGGTAAGCTTTCTTTGCAGGCGAGTAACCAATGAAAATTCCAATATCAGCCTTCGGTTGAAGTTTGCCCAAATTCTCACTATTTGTATTTGGATAACAAAGTGCACCAAACACATGAAGGAATAAAATATCGGGTTTGTGTCCATGAAGTAGATCATATGGAGTTTTACCATGACGTTTACGAATGATAGAGCGGTTTGGGTATAACATGCGGTTGCCGCTGCATCAGCCTATAAAAATAAAGGAGCATTCGCATAAATCAACATAGTTCTAGCAACTTCCATAAGTGTACAGTTACGTCTTTCCACGACCCCGTTTTGTTGTGGAGTGCGGGCAACAGAAGTTTCATGTGAAATACCTACCTTTTCATAATAGTCTCGTAGAGTTTGATTAATGAACTCAGTTCCATTATCAGTGCGAATGCGGCGAACAGTAGCATTAAGACGTACTTAGATCATCTTTAAGAAAGTAATGATATACTCTGGTGCTTGATCCTTGGATGCTAAAATATTTACCCATGTAAACCATGAGAAATCATCCACCATGACGAGGATGTATTTTCTACCACTCACACTAGCCGTACGCATTGGCCCGCAAAGATCCATGTGTAAAAGATACAGTGGTTCTTGGTTGGTGTCTTCATCTTTAGGTTTGTATTATTTCTTGGTGATTTTCCCCAAAGAACACGCGAAACATAAATGATCCTTGTCGAACTTAAGTTTTGGAAGACCACGAACAAGTTCGTTTTTAGCCAAATGGTTTATAGCATCAAAGTTAAGATGAGATAACCGGCGATGCCACAACCATGACTTGGTCTTGGATGCTTTGGAGAGAAGGAATACAGGAGAGGCGGCCATCAGGTTTTGAATGGACAGTGTGTAGAGATTATCCCCTCGAGAACCCTTTAACAAGTCATTTCCTGCAAGATCGCAAATAAAGCAAGTATGTTGTCGAAAAGCCACCTCAAGGTTTGAATCGCAAAATTATCCCACTGAAAATAGATTGTGACTAAGTCCCTCCACATAATAAACCCTTGAAATCGTAACATTCCCAATTTGGTATTCACCATAACCCATGATCTTCGCAATATGGTCGTTGCCGAATTTAACCGTTCCTAGAAACTTGCTGACGAAATTTCTGAGCATCGAGCGGTCTCCAGTCATATGTTTGGAGCACCCCGAGTCCAAATACCAAAGAATAATTTGGACGACCTGAAAATATCACCAAACAAAGACGATGTATCGGAATCTAATTGTTCCTCGGAGTTAGCAGGTACAGATGTAATTATCTTAGATTTGCTATCAGAAGAATCTTTAGGCTTCCAAATTTTCTTACTAGTTGTTGGTTTAGATTCTAGTTGTCTAGTATTCTGAGGTACTTTTTGACTGGGGACAGTAACACTGGTAGGCACAATAGTGGGGGCAGACCTAGTTAAAGGGCGCTTTTTCCATTTCTTAGTGCTAGTGTTCCTATTTAAAGGACGCTGAGACCTAACTTCCGTGGATGTGATCATAGTTAAAGGGTATGTAGTTCCATTAGCAGTGAAGGTCCTGATGTTCCCTCTGATCGTTAGACTCAATGGTTATGAACCATTATATCTAGGTTGATCATCGTTCATATGATAACATAGCGGAAAAGAACAATGATCATGAACAAGGTGTTTAGGCACGAAACATGAATTAAAACACTTGGATTGCTAATTATATTAATAATCAACAATCACTAGACGTGTATACATTGAATCCCACGTCTAGTGCGACACACACTTTAGGTTTACATTGTGAATGAATTGAATGATATATTAAACCTACGTCCTATGTTTTCTTTATATACTAGAAAACATAGCTTACAAAGAAAGCTAAAGTAATAAAAAGACTCCAACGGCTTGTTGTATTTAACTTTGGCAAAAGTATTCCTTGTCTTCTTATTTTGTTGGGTTTTGACTTATCAACTCAATAATTCGACCCAACAATCTTCCCCTAGTTGATGATGTCAAAACACTCCTCTTAAGCATGAATCCTTTGTATGTAGTACATGATCTCCAAGAAGCTTCCCCTTAAGTATAGCACATATTCTTCCCCTTTTTGACACATCAATAGGGAATATGTGAAAGTATGCAATCTTGTAGATTCTCCAAAAGTAGGCTCTATGTAATGATCCTGAAGAAAAATAAATAAAGTAGTCTTGATGTAGAAGTAAAATAACCCAAACTTATGTTCCATGTCTTGTTTATCCATGTGATGAAGAACTTATACCATGAAAAAATATAAGTAGACCTCGATCCCTTGTCAATATTCTCATCCTTTGTGAGACACTGAGCACGATAATGTAACTCCTTCAAGTGTTTATGACAAGTCTTCGTCACCAACTATGTAAGCACGAACAAGTTACCTTTAAAGTCAGTGGCTGGAAGTCCATGACTTTAAGATATGATAGAACACAAACTCGCGAAAATCTTCTTCAATCATCAAACTTCCCATAAGAATTCTTCCCCTTAAGCTAACACTTCTTCATGACGATTTTAATGGAATCACATCTTCATACCATATGTAAAAGCCAGTTATGGATAACTCTTACATAGTTTAAAATATCCATCAAATCCCACAAATAATTGCTAACTCGCTTTAAAATCATTAATCCATTTAAAAATATCCGAGCCATAAATATCAACATGATATTCTATATTAAAACGGAGATTCCATGTACCTTCGTGTGTATAATCCTCCTTTTTGTATGCTTAAAACGTACCAGTTTTCTCAAACAGCAGCAATCAGTGTGTTACCCGAGATCTTCCTTTGTCCAATATTCGTCCATGTGTATTGCCTGATATCGGACAACACGTATCAGCGTTTGAAGAACATATCTCGGACAACACTATCAACCTATCAGTGTTGACTTATTCCTGTCAGCGTCGAAACCCTTCCTGTCAGCGCCCAAATAACAAACATCAGCGCCAACCTAAAATCCTGTCAGCGTCTGACCTATACTCGTCAGCGTTCACTTCTGTCAGCGTCTTAAAAATGAATATCAGCGTCTAAATTCACTCATCTAGACGTGTATCCACAAAGTACACATCAGTGTACATACGCATGATATATATATGTTCAAGTGTTCTTTCCTCCAATCATAGCTCTTCCACCGTGTGAACACAAGATACTAATAGCCAATCAACATCTAACCACCGTGTGAACACAAGTATCTTAAATCTCACTCGCATGTATTCACCAATTGAAAACTTTCAACCGTGTGAACACACTAATTCTGACCAATGAGGAACGAAAGATTTGTAAATAGATGCAGCCCCATCTGAATAATAATAGACGAGCATGTATACGATCAAAGCTTTAGATGACAACTATTAGGGTTTCTCCTTGGCCGTGTGAATGTAATGAATATCAACCAATCAGAAATCATGGACCGTGTGAATGCAAAGTCACAAGGTAACAACCAATTGGAAGACTTCAATCGTGTGAACAGAATCTATACATGAGAACCAATCGGATTCGCTTGCATCATGGGATGACCAATTGAACCAGTAAATAAAGTCGAGCCATGTTCACTGCCTCAAATCTTTGATTTTCAGTTTGCAGCTTTTCTTCCTGGGACCACGAACAATAACCAAGTGAAAAATATATGCATCAAACCAATCAGCACATATCCCTCCTTTTTACTTCATGTATCACGAATCACAAGATGCTGCTACATTACAAGCCTCGATCTAGGGTTTTAAAACTTTAAGCACCAAAACCCTAATTAGGGTTTGTAAATAAACCTTAGATCAAGTGTTATCTTGAATCATAACAGCCACACACTGCAAATCTTCCTGCTTTTAAGTAGATCTAGGGTTTGAGGAACCCTAGTTCATAATTTTATGTAAAAGCAGAAAACTGAAAATCAACCATCAGCCAACTTCGACGCTTAATAACTTTTGCCTGGGGATAAAACTCGACAATCCCTCCGGTGGATGTTTAGATCTATGTATGTAGAACACACATCTAAAATTTCGTGACGATCCAACGGTTTAATCAAAAGTTATGACCTTCTGAATACTGCTGCGCACACAAAAACGTCCAGAAAAACTCCATACGAATTTTTCTTCTTCACCATACACGAACACCTCGTCGGACCTAGATATCAAGAGCCTTTGGCTCTGATACCAATTGATGTTCCCTCTGATCGTTAGACTCAATGGTTATGAACCATTATATCTAGGTTGATCATCGTTCATATGATAACATAGCGGAAAAGAACAATGATCATGAACAAGGTGTTTAGGCACGAAACATGAATTAAAACACTTGGATTGCTAATTATATTAATAATCAACAATCACTAGACGTGTATACATTGAATCCCACGTCTAGTGCGACACACACTTTAGGTTTACATTGTGAATGAATTGAATGATATATTAAACCTATGTCCTATGTTTTCTTTATATACTAGAAAACATAGCTTACAAAGAAAGCTAAAGTAATAAAAAGACTCCAACGGCTTGTTGTATTTAACTTTGGCAAAAGTAGTCCTTGTCTTCTTATTTTGTTGTGTTTTGACTTATCAACTCAATAATTCGACCCAACAGGTCCTACCAGTGGGTTTCCATTGCCAACCAACTTGAGTGAATTTCTTCCCCGTTGGAATCCATTCAAGGTTGTTCCTAATAGCATACATTTTATTCACATGATCTACAAGGCATAAATCATGACGCTGAGAAAACATGCATTCATTACAATTCCAACATTTCGAATTAGAATTCACATTTTGCTTAGGTTTCCACTCAGAGGGAGAACCTTTTGTCTTAGCTACATGATTCTTTTTATTTAAAACTGAAATAACATTCCTATGGTGAACTTCTACTTTCTTCTTCTCAGTCCTACTAGTGGAAGGCTTGATCCTATCTTTCTTGTCTTAAGATCCTTTAGCCTTATTGGACAAAATTACTCTTGTAGAAGCCAAGGGAAAATTAGTTACAGATTTTGACGTAGCCTTGATGGGTGTATTCAAAACGGGCTTAGCTCCTGGGGTCTTATTGAATGGAGTAATGGCAATGGTGGTTTGTTGTTTAGGTGGTACAGATATCGGTTCCCTAATGTACTCTAAGTTTGCTAAACAATCCTTAACGCGATCCACATATAATAAAAGCTCATATAGACGATGACTTGTGGGATCTAGTTCGCGCATGTCATCAACGATCTCTCTAGCTAGATCTACATGTTCTAAGGAATTTTTCATGTATGTGGCAAACTTAGTTGGACTATTCTTAAATTTTGGGTCCCGATATAGCACACGTGGGTTGGGTTTAGAAGCACTAGAGGTCGAGGCAAAGATTGTAGCTAGATTTTCAACAACTTCTTGTCATTTGAGTTGAAGTGTCTCCTTTAATTCAACCAAAACCATGTTTTTGTCGATGAGTTGAATATTTAAGTCAGAGATTTCCTCGCTCTTACGGTTCAGTTTGTCAACAAGTGACTTTTGCTCTGTCGCATTAAAAGTGAAGCGATTTTCTAATGAACCATAAATTTGTGAAAAACCCTGCTTTACTTTATCAAGCTCCCCTATCATAGAAGAAATTCTATCTTCTAGGGCATGATTCTTAATCTCTGCAGCCTCTAGTTCCAATTTCTCTTCTACTGATTCTCTCTCCAGTCTCATAATTTCTTCCTCTAACGCCTGAACTACCTGAATCATCTTGTCACTTGTCTCAACGGAGTTTTCACAATCATTTGTTTTTGAAAGAGTTTCATTTTTAGATTGATTTTCAATCTCAAGAGATATACAATGTTGTTGAAGCTCATTAAAACTTTTTTAGAGTGTGTTATAAGAATCTTGAAGCTTTAAAAATTCAGCGTTGGATTCATGACAAGAATGATTATCTACATTAATCACAGGCTCAACAATATTCACAGATATATCATGCACATCATCACATTTATTCACAGTACATGAAATCTCATGAGCATATTTAAGAGTAACAACTTGCATCACTTCGAGAGACACTATATGTTCTAAGAATCGGTCATATTCGGATAAAATATTTTCTTTTCAATTAAATGTTGTTCATAAGCATCATCCATTTCATAGAAAACTTTTTGAACTTCACTAATTTCAAAACTTAGATTTCCCACTAGATCATAGACTCCCTTTTTAATATGGTCTACAAATGGAACGATCTCTTTCTCAAACACCGTTTTCATGTGTTCGAAAGCCCATTCTCCAGCGGTTAGAGCCGTTGAAGTCTTACATTCCAGGATGACCTTGTCAAACTCGGTAAGGTATCGCTCAATCTCTTCCAAGCTGAGCTTTACCGTACTAACCGGTGGAAGATTCTTAGGAGTTTCCTTCGGTTCGTCCGAGTTAATGAGTGTAGGAATTATACTAAGGCATTCTCTAGTAGGCATGAAAGCGGATGTTTGGATAGTTCTCTTTTGCATATTAAATCGAGTTCTAAGATATATTTTAGAATTTGTTGCATTCATTTGAGCATAGTCATATTCAGGATATGTAGTAAGTAATTTTAATCGATTCTCTTCATATGGTGTCATGCTCTCAGATTCATTCAAGAAAACAATCGGATCTAATACCAATCCTAACTTGGTTGCATCATAAAGTCGTGGGGTGTGGTGAAATGCTTGCTTTGCATACACTGGGTTAGGTGGTAGGTCTATTAGACGCGATAGATTGAACTCTTGAAAAGAAGAATGAAACAAGTGTACTAAATGTGAAGCAGCATGTTGTTTTAAAAGCACAGTCTTTTTAACTCTCTCAGACGCCTTAATTTCTGTTTCAACTCTTTTAGACTCGAGAATTTCGAAATCCGTTTGATGTTTTTGAAAATTATTAACGACTGACTCTTTTTCTTTGAGTTCTTTCGAAAGATTTGCTCTTAAACTCTCAATTTCTAGCAGATTATCCATTTGGACTTGCCTAAACCTATCAAATTCAGGATTGGTTAAGGTAGTGGACACTGGAGTTAATTCCAAGGTTTTAACCTTTTCCTTATGTAAAGCAAGCTCGGCAGATAAAGTCTGATTAACACTGAGGGTTTCAAGGACCGCATTATTCATTTGGCTAAGCAAAGGTGCCGAGACCATAACCAAATCAGGTTGAGCAGCCAAATTGGTAGTCATAATAGCTTCCGGTTGTGGTTCACTCAAAGTCTGGGGACTTGCATTGATATTTCTATCATTGTTTGTCTCCTCGATTGAGTTACTAACCACCGAAGGCTGTTCCGAATACTCAGACACTTGCTCAACTTGATAAGGTACAATACTAGGTTGAGGATGATGATTATTCATGACATTTCCAAAACCCAAGGTATGTTTTTGATTTCTTTATTTTGAATGTTTATAATTTTCTATCTCTTTAATAAAGGCCAACGTGGATTGATTATGATGAAAAGTTTAAACATGCTTTGCAACTAATGCATTGCATGAGGACATTGCAATGGTCAAGTGTAGGGGATTTGATAGGTGTGAAAACACCCATCTTTTCTACCACTTAATTACAGTAATAACCGGACCAAAACGTGTATTTTATGTCTTTTATGTCGGAATTATGCGTGGTTTGTGTTTTTGTTGTGATTTAGGACGAAAAGGTGAAAAGTGGAGAAAACACGGGAATTCACGGGCATTTACGGACTTTTATTGAAGAAAAAGATGAAAGACAAAGTCAATAAGTCAAAAGTGCAAAAAGAACGGAAGTCCAAGACCAATTCTGAAGATTTAACGAAGAAAAAGTCAAAAGACGGAAGTTTACTTAAAGCCGAGGAACTCTAGTCTTATTTATCGAAGAAGTAAAAGACGAGTCCAAAGAAATCCCGAGCCAAAAGTCATCACATTCCAAGATTAACAAAAAGATTAAGAAGGAAGGACTTAAGAGCGCAATTAAGAAGAAAGGAAGGAGGGGAGGAAGCTTCCTCTAACCTCTCCCCTAATCACCTATAAATACTCTCATTTTCATTTCATTTAGTTTTGTTGGTGGCTTGACAAACCATTCTTCCACTTTATTTTATGCACCTTTAATTACATGCACATTTAAATACATGTTTTGCACCTTTAATTACTTTTAATTTCAAGTAAGTGTTTCTTTTTAATTACTTGCACCTTTACTTTATCTTGTTCATCTTCTTCTACCTTTCTTTGATCTTTGATTTACACGCGTTTTTTTTATCTTGTTGATTCGTTTAAAGGTTAGATTTTTATGCTTTTGATTGTTTTAAACCATTTGTTTTCATAGCTTATTTGATTTATTTTCAAGTTTATATAGTTTTTACACAAGTTATTTTTATATAAAAAGTTGTTTTTCTTAAAAGTTTATCTTTTTTAATATTTTAAAAGTTGTTAACTTTCAGTTTTATAGCTTATTTTTACACGATTTACCTTAAGGATTTAGTCTAGTGCTTATTAGAACAATAGCTTATTTACTTAGCTTAATTTCCATCCAAGTCTCCGTATTCCGATCTTGACGATCGGAAAAGGGTTTTACTTTCCGATCGTGAGGACTTTGGTATTCCGATCTGTGTATGTTTGAGTATTCCGATTGGGATAGAGTGACAGCTTTCCGATTGGTACTCATTTCCACATTCCGATTGAGGTGGTGTTTGGACATTCCGATCAGGGTAAGAGTGACACTTTCCGATCTAAGGTTCCGATCAGCATTCCGACCATAGTTCATTCGAGCATTCCGATCAAAGGTATTCGTCATTCCGATCTAAGGTTTGTTGGATATTCCGATCAGGGTGTAAGGTTATATTCCGATCAAGGTAAGCAGCAACATTCCGATTGGGTGATTTTTGGGTATTCCGATCTGGAAGGGTGACAGCATTCCGATTGGGACCTCATTACACATTCCGATTGGGGTGATCGGAATATTTTCCGATTGGGGTGTTTTCTCTTGTTTTGTCTTGTTTAATCTTTAGTTTACGTTTTTAATACTTGTCCATTTTTAATTCTCGTCACACTTTTAGTTTTAGTCATTTAATTATTTTACTTCCCGTCACGTTTTTAAATTTCGCACCTTTCTTTTAAATTAGACTTAGATTTAATTTCACGCTCTTTTATATACTTGCCCTTTACTTTAACGACATTTACTTTTAAGTCTTTGCACATTTAAATTTAAAATCAAACCAAAAATATTTGTTTTCACCAAAATAAAACTGAGTCACATAGAAAACTAAGATCAATTCGATTAGACATACATCAACGAACAATAACTTTTAATTAGGTAAAACCTAGTTATCAATCATAGGGATCCTCTTCAACATCATTATGAACGAGTGGGGGTGATGATTCAGGTGTAGTTTGTGAATTGGAGGGGGATGGGACATCTGGTTCAAGAGTAAAAGTAGATGTCTCGGACTGATTTCCATTTTCTTGAGCAACAACTTCGGGAATTGGAGCTACTGCTGCAGGTGCTAGAGAATCATTACTCAGTGGATCAAAGAATCCATCAAACATAGGTTGAAATAACTCATCCCACTCGGACTTTGTAGGTGGTATAAATGATGGAGAAGTAGGATTGTTGGGAGTTAATTCGGAACTGATTGTACCGGTTCCCATCTCATGTAATGCGGTTTCAGAGCTGTGTTGCTCAGAAGCCATCGCTGTCAGCTCATCAAAGTCGGCATCCAAAGTTTCTACTATCTTGCCAAGACGACGGTTATAAATTCGGTAAGCTTTCTTTGCAAGCGAGTAACCAATGAAAATTCCAATATCAGCCTTCGGTTGAAGTTTGCCCAAATTCTCACTATTTGTATTTGGATAACAAAGTGCACCAAACACATGAAGGAATAAAATATCGGGTTTGTGTCCATGAAGTAGATCATATGGAGTTTTACCATGACGTTTACGAATGATAGAGCGGTTTGGGTATAACATGCGGTTGCCGCTGCATCAGCCTATAAAAATAAAGGAGCATTCGCATAAATCAACATAGTTCTAGCAACTTCCATAAGTGTACAGTTACGTCTTTCCACGACCCCGTTTTGTTGTGGAGTGCGGGCAACAGAAGTTTCATGTGAAATACCTACCTTTTCATAATAGTCTCGTAGAGTTTGATTAATGAACTCAGTTCCATTATCAGTGCGAATGCGGCGAACAGTAGCATTAAGACGTACTTAGATCATCTTTAAGAAAGTAATGATATACTCTGGTGCTTGATCCTTGGATGCTAAAATATTTACCCATGTAAACCATGAGAAATCATCCACCATGACGAGGATGTATTTTCTACCACTCACACTAGCCGTACGCATTGGCCCGCAAAGATCCATGTGCAAAAGATACAGTGGTTCTTGGTTGGTGTCTTCATCTTTAGGTTTGTATTATTTCTTGGTGCTTTTCCCCAAAGAACACGCGAAACATAAATGATCCTTGTCGAACTTAAGTTTTGGAAGACCACGAACAAGTTCGTTTTTAGCCAAATGGTTTATAGCATCAAAGTTAAGATGAGATAACCGGCGATGCCACAACCATGACTTGGTCTTGGATGCTTTGGAGAGAAGGAATACAGGAGAGGCGGCCATCAGGTTTTGAATGGACAGTGTGTAGAGATTATCCCCTCGAGAACCCTTTAACAAGTCATTTCCTGCAAGATCGCGAATAAAGCAAGTATGTTGTCGAAAAGCCACCTCAAGGTTTGAATCGCAAAATTATCCCACTGAAAATAGATTGTGACTAAGTCCCTCCACATAATAAACCCTTGAAATCGTAACATTCCCAATTTGGTATTCACCATAACCCATGATCTTCGCAATATGGTCGTTGCCGAATTTAACCGTTCCTAGAAACTTGCTGACGAAATTTCTGAGCATCGAGCGGTCTCCAGTCATATGTTTGGAGCACCCCGAGTCCAAATACCAAAGAATAATTTGGACGACCTGAAAATATCACCAAACAAAGACGATGTATCGGAATCTAATTGTTCCTCGGAGTTAGCAGGTACAGATGTAATTATCTTAGATTTGCTATCAGAAGAATCTTTAGGCTTCCAAATTTTCTTACTAGTTGTTGGTTTAGATTCTAGTTGTCTAGTATTCTGAGGTACTTTTTGACTGGGGACAGTAACACTGGTAGGCACAATAGTGGGGGCAGACCTAGTTAAAGGGCGCTTTTTCCATTTCTTAGTGCTAGTGTTCCTATTTAAAGGACGCTGAGACCTAACTTCCGTGGATGTGATCATAGTTAAAGGGTACGTAGTTCCATTAGCAGTGAAGGTCCTACCAGTGGGTTTCCATTGCCAACCAACTTGAGTGAATTTCTTCCCCGTTGGAATCCATTCAAGGTTGTTCCTAATAGCATACATTTTATTCACATGATCTACAAGGCATAAATCATGACGCTGAGAAAACATGCATTCATTACAATTCCAACATTTCGAATTAGAATTCACATTTTGCTTAGGTTTCCACTCAGAGGGAGAACCTTTTGTCTTAGCTACATTATTCTTTTTATTTAAAACTGAAATAACATTCCTATGGTGAACTTCTACTTTCTTCTTCTCAGTCCTACTAGTGGAAGGCTTGATCCTATCTTTCTTGTCTTAAGATCCTTTAGCCTTATTGGACAAAATTACTCTTGTAGAAGCCAAGGGAAAATTAGTTACAGATTTTGACGTAGCCTTGATGGGTGTATTCAAAACGGGCTTAGCTCCTGGGGTCTTATTGAATAGAGTAATGGCAATGGTGGTTTGTTGTTTAGGTGGTACAGATATCGGTTGCCTAATGTACTCTAAGTTTGCTAAACAATCCTTAACGCGATCCACATATAATAAAAGCTCATATAGACGATGACTTGTGGGATCTAGTTCGCGCATGTCATCAACGATCTCTCTAGCTAGATCTACATGTTCTAAGGAATTTTTCATGTATGTGGCAAACTTAGTTGGACTATTCTTAAATTTTGGGTCCCGATATAGCACACGTGGGTTGGATTTAGAAGCACTAGAGGTCGAGGCAAAGATTGTAGCTAGATTTTCAACAACTTCTTGTCATTTGAGTTGAAGTGTCTCCTTTAATTCAACCAAAACCATGTTTTTGTCGATGAGTTGAATATTTAAGTCAGAGATTTCCTCGCTCTTACGGTTCAGTTTGTCAACAAGTGACTTTTGCTCTGTCGCATTAAAAGTGAAGCGATTTTCTAATGAACCATAAATTTGTGAAAAACCCTGCTTTACTTTATCAAGCTCCCCTATCATAGAAGAAATTCTATCTTCTAGGGCATGATTCTTAATCTCTGCAGCCTCTAGTTCCAATTTCTCTTCTACTGATTCTCTCTCCAGTCTCATAATTTCTTCCTCTAACGCCTGAACTACCTGAATCATCTTGTCACTTGTCTCAACGGAGTTTTCACAATCATTTGTTTTTGAAAGAGTTTCATTTTTAGATTGATTTTCAATCTCAAGAGATATACAATGTTGTTGAAGCTCATTAAAACTTTTTTAGAGTGTGTTATAAGAATCTTGAAGCTTTAAAAATTCAGCGTTGGATTCATGACAAGAATGATTATCTACATTAATCACAGGCTCAACAATATTCACAGATATATCATGCACATCATCACATTTATTCACAGTACATGAAATCTCATGAGCATATTTAAGAGTAACAACTTGCATCACTTCGAGAGACACTATATGTTCTAAGAATCGGTCATATTCGGATAAAATATTTTCTTTTCAATTAAATGTTGTTCATAAGCATCATCCATTTCATAGAAAACTTTTTGAACTTCACTAATTTCAAAACTTAGATTTCCCACTAGATCATAGACTCCCTTTTTAATATGGTCTACAAATGGAACGATCTCTTTCTCAAACACCGTTTTCATGTGTTCGAAAGCCCATTCTCCAGCGGTTAGAGCCGTTGAAGTCTTACATTCCAGGATGACCTTGTCAAACTCGGTAAGGTATCGCTCAATCTCTTCCAAGCTGAGCTTTACCGTACTAACCGGTGGAAGATTCTTAGGAGTTTCCTTCGGTTCGTCCGAGTTAATGAGTGTAGAAATTATACTAAGGCATTCTCTAGTAGGCATGAAAGCGGATGTTTGGATAGTTCTCTTTTGCATATTAAATCGAGTTCTAAGATATATTTTAGAATTTGTTGCATTCATTTGAGCATAGTCATATTCAGGATATGTAGTAAGTAATTTTAACCGATTCTCTTCATATGGTGTCATGCTCTCAGATTCATTTAAGAAAACAATCAGATCTAATACCAATCCTAACTTGGTTGCATCATAAAGTCGTGGGGTGTGGTGAAATGCTTGCTTTGCATACACTGGGTTAGGTGGTAGGTCTATTAGACGCGATAGATTGAACTCTTGAAAAGAAGAATGAAACAAGTGTACTAAATGTGAAGCAGCATGTTGTTTTAAAAGCACAGTCTTTTTAACTCTCTCAGACGCCTTAATTTCTGTTTCAACTCTTTTAGACTCGAGAATTTCGAAATCCGTTTGATGTTTTTGAAAATTATTAACGACTGACTCTTTTTCTTTGAGTTCTTTCGAAAGATTTGCTCTTAAACTCTCAATTTCTAGCAGATTATCCATTTGGACTTGCCTAAACCTATCAAATTCAGGATTGGTTAAGGTAGTGGACACTGGAGTTAATTCCAAGGTTTTATCCTTTTCCTTATGTAAAGCAAGCTCGGCAGATAAAGTCTGATTAACACTGAGGGTTTCAAGGACCGTATTATTCATTTGGCTAAGCAAAGATGCCGAGACCATAACTAAATCAGGTTGAGCAGCCAAATTGGTAGTCGTAATAGCTTCCGGTTGTGGTTCACTCAAAGTCTGGGGACTTGCATTGATATTTCTATCATTGTTTGTCTCCTCGATTGAGTTACTAACCACCGAAGGCTGTTCCGAATACTCAGACACTTGCTCAACTTGATAAGGTACAATACTAGTATCTGTAGCAGTATTTGGTACCTCAGAAATTGTGTCAGCTTCATAAAGTGAAAGATTTGCCATGAGAGCTGCTTTGGCGGTATTGAGATCATCACAGTCAGAGTCGTATGCATCTAAATCATCACATTGATATGCGGCATTGTTTGTGATGGCTGCTGTGAGACCGTCAGTGTCCACTACTCCCGGATCTACAAGAATTGCCAACTCTTCTTCATCGAGCTCATGTCCTTGGGCTTGGGCATTCACCAAGTAGATCTTCTCCAGAAACCATGTGCTGTCCCTCTTCCTCTTGGGCTGCTTACACTCTCGGGCCATGTGCCCTTCCCCTTTGTAGTTGTAGCATATAATCACCTTTGTTTTGCCAGTGCTATTACCTCTTGTAGAAGCAGTGTTAAATGAACGTGCACCAGCAAAAGATGAATTGGGTCTCCCCTGAAGTGGTTGCACCATGGCTCTACCATCCTGAATTGTAGCCTGTTGTCGAGAGTTAGAGGAGTTCCTTAACTGATTGTTAGTTGTTGCTGGACCTCTGTAACCTCGTTTATTCAAAGTTTGAGTGAGATAAGCAGACATTTGAGCAAGTATATCAGTAGGACTATCCCCTTGTCTAAACTAAGGGATAGGGATCTCATCATCACAGTAGAATGCTGGTGCTGATTGAGCTACAAGTTGATTTGATGGAGCACTAACTTGTTGTGAGTAATGGGGTTGATGAGCCTCAAGTTTTTGATAGGTAACAGCAGGGTTTGTGTGAGGTTGATAAGGTGAATACTGGTGTGAAGCATAAGGTAACGGATGTGAATCTCCTTGTGATGATGTTGCTGGTTGCTTGTATTGTTGGTGATAAGATGTAGGCGGTTGTGGCAAGATCGAGTACTGTGGGAAGCTTGGTGTTTGATACAGTGGTTGATAGGAAGATTGGTGTCCCAAAGCAAACGGAGAGTTGTGATATGACAATGTAGGATTTTTTGCCACTAGTGCCAATGGTTCTTGATAAGATCCCTAAGAGATGCGTTTTTGGATCACGTGCTTCTCGAATCATCTTAACATCGGTGACATACTGACTCCATTCTTGGGTAACGTGTTCAAGAACTTTGTGTTTAGTTGAAACTGTTCAATCCTTAGATTATACACGTTCATGTCATTCATCAAAGTAGTGAAACGCCAGTAGTAATCGTGAAGAGACTCCCCTGCAATGTATGTAAACCTATCAAACAAGTCTTACAATTGACACTCTCATTCTTGATTAGTTAGAGATGTCCCTTGTAACAAAACAGCTAATCGATCCCAAAGATCCTTTGCCACTTTATGTTCACTTACCATTCTAAAGATATCGGGTGGAAGGGCTTGAAGAATTGTCTGAACGGCCCTTTCATCTGCATCGGCAATGATTTTGTTAGCATCGGTTAACTCATGATACTCCCTTACCCTTGTCACATTGTTAACGGTAACTTCTTCCCAATCTAATGGACCTTTTTCAATTGATTGAAGCATAAGTCGACCACTGGGTTTGCCCATGATGTACATTTTCATGCGGCCTTGACAAGCTTCAAATAAATCTTTGATGAGCAAAGGTGGGCGAGTGTCGGTACCCGAGATGATTGAGATATCGGTAAGCGAAGTCATTGTTGGCATATATGAATGTGAATTCATTTTATGATCCCTTGAATAAAGATTATCAAAAGTGATCGAACAATGAAATAAGGTTATGTGTTTTTGTGTTCTTAAAAGAAAGATGTCGTTATCTTTTTGTTGTGTTTGCTTTTGAAATTTACCAAATTATCAAATTAATGCAAGATAGAAAAAATCCTCTAAGTATCCAAAAACAAATTCTATCAGAATGTGCAATTGTCAGAATGTTGCTTCCTGTCGAAATACTCTTTTCTGTCGGAATGTTGCTGGTATCAGAATGCTTGGTTCTATCGGAGTATCAATCTATCGGAACGTCCTTCTGTCTGAATGCTTAGATCGCAATGGTTACCTGTCGGAATGCTTAGATCGCAATGCACTGTCGGAATGTTTAGATCGTAATATAGCTAAAACAAATTGGACAGAGTAACGACTCAAAAATCCCTTGAAACCGTCGGAATCCCAGATCGCAATGCACGATCGGAATGTCTCGTCGGAATAAGGTATCTAAATCCTGTGATCGCAAAGTAGAACCAAAAGGTTATTGCGATCTGGCCTCACTCCCTTTGTACTTTCCGATGGTGATACTTGCTGAAATTTCGGAATGAAGAAAAACATGACAGTTTTGAACGTTTGATCCAAGAAAGGTTGTGTTTTAACCAAAACCAAGATACCAAAATCACTACAACACGATTAAAGAAGTTATACGACTTGAAATCACTAACAAACACGAAAAAATTTGATGTTTTTGGAAATAAACAATAAAAAACCTACGATTTGCTTAAGAAAGCATACACAACACGAATACCAACCTATATTTCATCCCATGATCTTGATACCAATTGTAGAACAATGATAATATTTGTATTTCAAGAGGGTTGATGTTTTCTAGAGAGAGAAAGTTAGAGAGAGAAATGAAAGAAACTATTTGTTATAAATGTGAGAAATGAAACAACCAACACCTCTTTCCATGGTGGAAAGAGGCTTATATACCCAAGTCCTTAATGGACTAGGGCCTCCGGCCCATGAACATGCTCATAGGTCGGGCTATTTAATAAATGTTACTAAAACACTACTACGAGCCTATAACTATATTGTTGGAGTGACCGAGTCTTTCTTTATACGTAAAACGTATTTCCAACACAAGGTTCCTTAATCTATAAAAGGAGCCCTTTAGGTTTAGTTCAATATATATTTTTCACACTTTCATTGTACGCAAGTTCGATTAATCAATCAAAGTGAAAGTTTGGTTTATCTTGTTTATGTGTTCTTGTTTAAGTATTAATTCCGCATAATACCTGAATTGTTTCATATACAACAAAGTTTCTCTAAGTGTTTAACTTGATTTATTCTCGTTTACACAAGCTAAACCGATCTAAGTTTGGGATCAACAAGTGGTATCAGATCTTGTTGAGGAACTTTGATCTAAAGAACACAAAAACCCTAATTCGCCAAAAACCCTAATTTTCAAGAAACCCTAAAATCTAGACAACATGTCTACTCCAGAGTTGACCTCCTCCTTAAGCCATAACATAAGAATTCCCATGCTAGACCCAGACAACTTTGAGCTGTGGAAGTTCAATTTTGAGCAGTACCTTTAAATCCATGATCACACCCTATGGGAAATTACTGAATTTGGAAACACATTCAATAAGGCTGCTAAGATTCAAGCTGCTATCACTCTAAGATCAACTCCAGGTTCACGTGAGGAGGATCGAAAAGAAAAACCTGAAGATGGAAGAGCTGTCTCAGTTGAGGACATTGCAAAGAGAAGAAATGACATGAAAACTCTAAGCATCCTCAAACTTTCTTTGGGACAAGCCAATCAGCACAAGTATAGAGGCTATGATTCTGCCAAAGATCTTTGGGCAGCCCTTCAAGTCACTAATGGTGGTAATGATGATACTGCCTCAAAGAAAAAGAAGCAACTCTTGGATGAGTATGCAGTTTTCAAAGCTCTTCCCAATGAAAAGCTAAGTGGAGTGAGAAGCAGACTTCTTGACATCACAAGCAAATTGTCATTTATGGGAATAGTGCATGATGATGCTGATATCATCACCACTTTCCTCAAAAGTCTTAGTGATGCATGGAAGATTGAAGCAAGGTCTATGATTGCTAATAATACTAAAAAAAGTTCCACTTTTGATGACGTCTACAATAAACTAAGGATTGTAGAGAGTGAAATCCTTTTAGATCAAGAAGAAAGTCTACCAATGGAAATATGGCCTTCTTCTCACATAGTGAAGGTCAATTTGATCAAAGGAAGTAATACATGCACCCCGTTACTGGATCACCTTGTGTCAACATTGGATCAAGCTTTGTCAGCGCCTCACATTCAGACGCTGACACATACAATGTTGACTCACAAAGAGTTAAGCCTGATGGTATTAATCTAGATACAGTGTGTGCATACATTGCTTCATTGCCCAATGGTTCAGTGATTACATATGAGGACCTTGAGCAAATAAGTGGTGAGCATTTGGAGGAGATGGACATAAAGTGGAATATGGCACTTGCAAGCATAAGAGCCAATAGATGGAATAGGAGATTCAGGAAGAATATGACCTTTAATGCTAAAGACACTGCTGGGTTTGATAAATCTAAGGTTGAGTGTTACAATTGCCATAAAATGGGACACTTTATGAGAGAATGCAGATCTCTAAGAAGATCTGATGCTGGAAAACCTTCAAGTCAAATCATCAAAGTTGAAGACACCAAGGCTATGGTTGCCATGCAAGAAATTGATGGTGTTGGCTGGGATTGGAGCTTTTTGGCCAAGGATGTGAAAGAGAAGAAGGCCTTGGTTGCAGAAAAGGAGGAAGATGAGCATGTTCACTATGCTCTCATGGCACATTCTTCATCTTCATCAGACAATGAGGTATAAGATGATGCATTTTGTAGTAAGGGATGTCGTCTAAACACTGAAAAGCTTAACAAAGAAATTTTAAAGTTAAAATCAGATGATTTTTGATGAAAAATGCAAGTTATCTAATTATCAACTTGCTCTTACTCAAACTGAAAAGACTGTGGCTGAATATAAGAAAATTGAACTTGACCTAAAAGATCAAATTAATATTTTGACCTATGATCTAAATGCTAGTGTTGAGGTAAGGAACATATTGGAGAGATCCAATGGTGTTATACAAGCTAAGTTAGATGAGGCTATCAAAAATAAAGATAATGTAGATCTTAAAATTCAAAGATTTGATAAAGCTTCTCAAACCCAAAAAACGTGTCAGTGAACAAAGGGATTCTAGGGATATGAGTGGGATTGGGATGAAAGAATATGCTGGTGTTCTACCACCTGCTGGGAACTTCTATGGTGTCCTTATAAAGGATTTGTCTTGGACTGGTATACCAGAACTCCAAGAAGAGGAATTTATTCCTCCACCAAGAGTTCTTACTCCAGTAGAGGAATACAAACAGAAATTGACTGATTTGGACCAATGGAAGAAAGACAACCCTAATTTGTTTGTTAAGGGTGGCATGCTTAGTGACAACCCAAATGAGTCTACACCCATAAAAGTGACTAACCCTACTACTGGAAAGACTATTGACCTTGGCTTAAACATTGATAGAAAACCTAGTATTAAATATGCAGAAATGTATAGAAAACCTAGGTCACCAAAAAGTCAAGTTAGTGATAATGGGACATGTTTATTTTCATCTAGACCTAGAGTTATGTCTAGAAAATCCTGTTATACTTGTGGAAGTTTTTCACATTTGGCTTATAAATGTTTCAATGCTTCAAAGGTCAACGCTGATAGAAAGTCAACCATGGTCAAACCCAAACCTTTAGTCCAGCAAAGTCCACAAGTCATTAGACTAGCCCCATTCTTTACTAAAGGGTCTAATACTTATGGACAAAGGCCTTTTCAAAAGACCAATACATGGTCTAACAGACAATAAGTTCCTGTAGCAAACCCTAGGTTTGACGCTGTTAAAGGTAATTTCACCGTTGTCAAGAACAATTTTAACGCTGACAGGAATGTTTCCAACGCTGCTAGACCAAGTAATGCCAAATACTTGCAAACAAAGGGAAAGGGGTCTAAAGCTTCTTCTAGCTTAACTTGGAGACCCAAACAAGACCAAAACCCTAATTCAGATGGGATTTCTATGACCTGTAACAGATTTCATTATATTTCAAAGGTCATAACTAAACCAATTAGGGTTAACTAGGTGTTTTGTTAGGACCATTGTAATAGTTAAATGTAATAGGTAGACTAGGAGGTATGTATTTCCTCCTGGTCCTAGTAGTAGTAGGAGCAAGTCCTTCTCCTGGTCCTAGTCGAAGTCAAACTTTATTATTTACTTAATATTCTGTTAGGATATGCATGAGATATGTTAGGAAAGGATATGCATATCAGTTTTACACGTTTTGTTTAATGCTGTATTAGGGTTTCCTTGTAGTATAAAAGGAACCTTAGGCAGAAGGGTTAGACACACCTTCACCAAACGTAGTTTTAGTGATTATCAATATTAGAAATCCTTAGAAAGGATCAAGTCTTTATAGTTATTCTATTCTTCTTTATTATATTTGTATTCTACATTCATATTGTGTATAGAGTCTCTTTGTGGATTGACTTGTGATTACAGAAGTCATACACCGTTCCTGACAGGCTGCAAGATCTACATCTAGTAGACCCAACAAGTGGTATCAGAGCCTGGGAGGGTCTCTATACAAGAAGAATCAAGTTTTCTTATTACTGACAATTTTGTTTTATCATGTCTGCCTCAACTTCTACTCAAACAGGAGAAGACAGCACTCCTAAAATCGTGCAACCTCAGCAGATCGTTGCTACGGTTTCCAACACAAATGGTAAATTCCCTCTTCTGAAAAAGGATGAATATGATAACTGGGCAATGAAGATGGAATGGTGGATCACCAATACTGATCAAGATCTTTGGAAGATCATTCTGAATGGGAACAACAGGAAGCTAACTGGAAGAGACAAGAATGGTAATATTACTCTTCTTGACCCTAAATCTCATGAAGAAATCATAGCTATTCAGAAGGAGGTCAAAGCAAAAACGATTTTGCTTCAATCTCTTCCCGAAGATCACATGGGTGACTTCTATCATTTGGATGATGCCATAGAGATCTGGAATGGCATAAAAGCAAGGTTTGGTGGGAATGAGGAGTCAAAGAAAATGCGAAGATCCATGCTGAGAGATGAATTCACAGAATTCAAAATCTCAGAAACTGAAGGTTTACATCAAGGATATGACAGGTTTCAGAAGATATTGAGCCAATTGAATCAACTTCGGTCAAAGCCTGATGATGGTGATATTAATGCAAGGTTTCTTAAAGCCTTACCCTACTCATGGAATCAGGTGGTGATCTCTCTCAAAGCCAAAGGTGGGCTTGACTATCTCAACTTTGATTATCTGTTTCATAAGCTCAGAACTTTTGAACCCAATGTGAGAGGTTTTTCAAGTGACTCTTTTCCCCCTCCTGCTAACTCTGCCTTTGTGAGTTCTATGGCATCCAGTACCATGTCATATGCTAGTAGACCAAGCAATACTGTCTCCTCTCAACATACTTTTCAGCACACTTCTGCTCCTGATCCTACTGCCAAGTCTGGTAGTATGGTAGAAGCTGTTCTCCATTCTTTTGTGGCTGATGTTGATGCTCAACAACAACTTGCTTTTGATGACTTCAAACAGGTCGATAAAATTGACCTGGATGAAATGGATCTTAAATGGCAGATGGCCATGCTTACTCTTCGGGTTCACAAGTTTGAGAAGAAAGCAGGTCGAAAATTCAATTACAACCCTCGGGAGCCAGCAAGATTCGACAGAAGCAAGGTTCGATGCTATAACTGCCAGCAACAAGGTCACTTTGCAAGGGAGTGCCCTAACAAGAATGACCAGGAGAAGAGCAGGTACTCAGCCTTTAAGGTTCAGGAGATAAAAGATGACAAGAAGGCATTGGTATCTGTTGACTCTATGGTCAACTGGAATGATCATCAGGCTTCTACTCTGGAATCAGCTGAGTCCTCGACTGACGTGTTTGCAATGATTGCTGGGAATCTCTCTGATGCAGAAGAAGCAGACGGGTTTGCTCTTATGGGCATCTCCTCTCAGGTACAACATTGTCCTCTTGGTTGTCATGATAAATATTAAGAATTGTTGTCCCAATTTAATGAAGTAAATGATCAAAATGATAAGTATTTTTTAGAGGTTCAAGCCTATAAGGCTTCATTAAACACATTGGAACAACAAAAGAGGTGGCTTCAAGATACTCAACGTGAGTATGAGGATAAAATCAGGATACTAGGCATCAATTTAGAAAACACAACAAATATGCTTAAATATACAGAAAAAGTAAGAGATGCCAGTATCAAAGAAAAAGAGGAGATGCAAGAAAAATTAGATGCTACAATGTTGAGATTTGACAAATGGCAAAAGGCACCTAAAAATCTTTCAAAATTAATTGATAGTAGCATGTCTGGTAGAACTAAAAGAGGCTTAGGATTTGAAAAATATATTGATTCAGAAGATGTGTTTGATTTATCTTTTTCAAGTGTCTTTGATGCCGACAAGGAGGACGAGGGAAAACCTAGTTACAATAGGTTTAAACCAGCAGCAGAAATGCATGCTGTCCCTCCTCCTCTTACTGGAACTTTTATGCCCACTGCATGACATAATGACTTGGATGGATCATAGATGCATGAGTCCCCAAAAAGTTCTACTATTTCTAATGACTTTGTCTCGTGTACTTTCAGTGACATAGCCAATGACTCTACATCTCGTGGTTAAAGTGAAGAGTCAAGACCTACAAGTTCCAAGTTGAATGATCATGCTGCTACTGGTGCTAGGAAGTGTGAAGAAAGAGTTGTTGTTGTGTCAAGAGTGTCTGGTCCCAGTTTATTGAGTCCTAGGAAGAATGTTACTCCTAGAAATGTGTGTAATAATGTAGGCAGTATGAAACAATCTCATTCTAATAAAAGGTCTATTAAAACATGTTTTGTTTGTGGAAGTGCATTTCATTTAATTAAAGATTGTGATTTTTATGACACACATGCTTCTGTTAATCATGCATTTCCTGCTCCTGGTCCACCAGGAGCTGCCCCATATGCTTCTAGAAGACTTAATCCTAGTGCTCAATTGTTTTCTTCTTCTCGAAGGTCCACTCCTTTAGTTTATGATCATTGGAGAAACATTGGATTACAAACCGCCAGTAATTATTTTCAAAATTTTAATCCAGTTTATCCACATAATTTGGACCACACGTATTTTGGTTTGGGAAGTTTGGGAACTGCTGTTAAGCCCTCAGCAGGTTGTTCTTGGTCAAATAATAATACCCATATGATGCATTGGCAACCAAGGAACAACGGTGGATCTCATCAATCTTCTTGGCACTCTACTAAAGATCCACAAGGCAGGCTCAAACCTGAAAAGGTTTGGGTCCCCTTAAGACACTAAATTTTGCATTTTTATTATCTTGTTGTTGTAGGTTACTCCATACCAAGATTCTAGTCTAGGCATTGTTGATAGTGGTTGCTCCAGGAGCATGACAGGAAATAAAAGTCTTCTCCCTAACTTTGTACCCTTTCATGGAGGAAAGGTCTATTTTAGTGGGGGTGAAGGCAGGATCACTGGCAAAGGAACCATTAAGACGCCAAATCTAAATTTTGAGCAGGTCTACTATGTGGAAGCACTTCAGCACTTCAACTTGATATCTGTCATTCAGATTTGTGACAAGAAGCAGTTTGTTCTCTTCACCGATACTGATGCACTTGTGCTTTCCAAAGACTTTCAGCTTCCGGATGACTCACAAGTTCTGCTTAGAATCCCTAGAAGACACAATCTCTATAGCATCAAGTTGAATGAAGTCAACCCTACTGGTCAACTAGCGTGTCTTGTTGCTAAGGCCTCAGAAGATGAAGCCACTCAATGGCACCAAAGGATGGGGCATGTGAACTTCAAGACCATTCACAAACTTGCAAATCTGAATCTGGTCTCTGGTTTACCTCCCAAGTCGTTTAGAAATGATATAAATTGTATTGCTTGCAGCAAAGGCAAACAACACAAAGCATCCTTCAAGGCCATTACTGCTCTTAGTCTTATCACTGAACCATTGCAGCTACTACACATGGATTTATTTGGTCCTACTTCCATTAGAAGCATTGACTACAAGCAATTCTGTCTGGTGGTAACTGATGGCTATAGCAGGTTTTCGTGGGTGTTCTTCATGGCTGCCAAGAGTGAGACCTACTCAATTCTTAGAGATTTTCTTACCCTGATAGAGAACCAGTTGACCAAGAAAGTTAAAGGTATTCGTTGCGACAATGGAACCGAGTTTAAAAATAAAGACCTCATAGCACTTTGTAATGCTAAGGGCATCAAAAGAGATTATAGTGCAGCAAGGACTCCTCAACAGAATGGCGTGGCAGAGAGAAAGAACAGGACACTAATAGAAGCTGCCAGAACTATGCTTGCCGATTCCAAGCTTCCAACCATGTTTTGGACAGAAGCTGTTAATACTGAAAGTTACGTTTTGAATAGGGTTTCTATTACCAATCCTCACAAGAAGACTCCTTATGAGCTTCTAACAGGCAAAGTTCCAAATATTGCGCATTTGAAGCCTTTTGGGTGTCCAGTCACCATTCTGAATACTAGTGACTATTTGGGGAAGTTTGATGGCAAGGCAGATGAAGGATACATTGTGGGATATTCAGCTCACTCTCGAGCTTATCGTGTCTACAATCTCCAAGCCAAGCGGATCATTGAAACTATTAATCTCAGGTATTTTGAAGAGAAGTCAAACATCCAAGGCAAGGGTCCTGAATGGTATTTTGATCTTGATTATCTTAGTGATTCGTTAGGATATTTTCGCTTCAAAACTAACCATGATGCAGGCCCACAAGTGTTTGCAACTTCTAGTACTGGTGTTCCTACTAATCTTTCTGATTCAAATGACGAGGATGACATTTTTGTGGTTCCATCCTACTCCACCACTATCTCTCCTACTCCTCCTAGTGATGCAACTCCATTGGATGTACCGGATTCCCAAGTAGCTCTTGACACTCTAATCAAACAACAACAAGAAGCTACTACAGCAGTTGCTCAAGGTGGTTTTGAGTTCCCCTTGGCTGAGCCTACTGACAAAGCTACTTCGGGTACCCCAGCTTCTGCTCCTAGTGCTAGCTTATCACCTACTGGTACTCCAGCTAGTGAGTTTGCTTCCGATACTCGTTTCTCCAGTCCTTCTGATTTGGGGAACCATCAAAAGAAGCCTTCTACCAAGCTGGATGACATTCATAAACAACCAGTAGATGGGATTTTCAACACTGCTTCATATGATGCTGATTTTGTTGGTGATCTCAATAACTTGGCACCCGAAGTGGAGGTCTCTTCCAATCCAGTCTTGCAATCACACAAAGATCATCCTACCACTCAAATCACTGGAGATCCTGGTTCTACTGTCAAGACACACAGAATGCAGCAGAAGGCCTCGTCTGATCATCATGCTCTTGTGAGCTATATTGAAGATCAAAAGCGTAATAATCATACGGACTTTCAACACTGTTTGTTTGCTTGTTTTCTGTCACAGGTGGAACCTGGGTCAGTTTCTCATGCTCTTGAGGACCAAAGTTGGGTGGAGGCTATGCAGGAGGAAATGCAGCAATTCTTGTTTCAGAATGTTTGGGTTCTGGTTGACTTACCAGATGGAAAGTCAGCAATCAATACCAAATGGATTCTCAAGAACAAGAAGGATGCACGGGGTATTGTCGTAAGGAATAGAGCAAGGCTTGTCGCGCAAGGCCACACTCAAATTGAGGGCATTGACTAGACTGAAGTTTTTGCATCGGTTGCGAGGATAGAGGCCATTCGTCTGTTTTTGGCTTTTGCTTCTTATATGGGCTTTACGGTGTTTCATATGGATGTCAAGAGTGCATTTCTCTATGGCAAAATTGATGAGGAGGTGTATGTCATTCAACCTAAGGGCTTTGTAGATCCACTTCATCCCAAGAAAGTTTACAAGGTGGTCAAGGCTCTTTATGGAATACATCAGGCTCCTAGAGCTTGGTATGAGCATCTTTCCACTTTCTTGTTAAAGAATGGCTATAGAAGGGGTACTATTGACAAAACACTATTTCTTCGGAGGAATACCAAGGACATTATCCTTGTTCAGGTTTATGTGGACGACATTATCTTTGGTTCTACTAGGAAGGAATGGTGTGATGAGTTTGAACACTTGATGAAAGGCGACTTTCAGATGAGTGCGATGGGAGAACTTTCTTTCTTCCTTGGTCTTCAGGTCAAGCAACAATCGTATGGGATTTTCATCAGTCAAGATAAATATGTTCATGAGATTCTTCAGAAGTTTGACATGGATCCTCTTAGACCAGCAGCGACTCCTTATGAAGTTGCTAAAATCAAACTTAAGAATGAGCCAGACCCCCCGGTCAATGTTCACATGTACATGTCTATGATTGGCTCCCTCATGTATTTGACTGCATCACGTCCGGATATCATGTTTGCAGTAAGTGCTTGTTCTAGACACCAGGTGACTCCAACGGTTTCGAACTTAAATGCAGTGAAGAAGATTTTCAAATATATCAAGGCTCAACCTAAACTGGGCTTATGGTATCCTAGAGAATCACCTTTTGTTCTAGAAGCCTATAGTGATAGTGACTATACTGGTGCTAATAATGACAGGAAGTCTACTACTGGTGGTTGTCAGTTTTTGGGTCGTCGACTTATTTCATGGCAATGCAAGAAACAGACAATCGTAGCTACTTCTTCAACAGAAGCTGAATACGTTGCTGCTGCTAGTTGTTGTGGACAGGTTTTGTGGATCCAAAATCAGATGTTGGATTATGGTTTCAATTTTATGAACACCAAAATTTTTATTGACAATCAAAGCACTATTTGCATTGTGAAGAATCCTGTTTTTCATCAGCGAACGAAGCATATTGAAATTCGGCATCATTTTATACGGGATGCCAATGAGAAGAAGCTGATTCAGGTTCTTAAAGTTCATACGGATGATAATGTTGCTGATTTGCTGACTAAAGCATTTGATGGTCCTCGGTTTAACCACTTGGTGGTTCACATTGGGATGGTCAATCCTTGAGGTCTAGGATTGAGGGGAGGCTAAGCCTAAGGGGAGGCTTTGTGTACATATTCTAAGGACAGACTAACGTATTGGTAGATTTTAACAACATATTCTATTGGTTCTGGTGGTGTGTGTTACTTCTGGTGGAGGATTTTGTCACTTCTGGTGGATATGGTCTTACATGACTGGCTTCTGGTCCTCATTGGTCAGCTTCTAGTCATAATTGGTTGGCTTCTGGTGGTTCAAAATCCTTCTTTGTCAGGTGGTGATTGGCTTCTGGTACTGGTCTGGGACACTGTTCATTCCTTTTGTCCTTTGTTGACTACATTTTGCTTCTGGTCTGACCATTGTGTGTTTTGACTTTTGGTCACGCTCCCAATTCTGGTGTTTGCATTTTTCATTAACTATGGTAAATTAGGAATTGGTTATTATCTTAAAAGGGGCAAGTGTTTACTATGCAATTATGTCTAATTTGAAAGGGTAACCCCCCATTAATAGGGGTCAATGAACAGTTACTATTTTCCTTATTAATGGTCAACTTAACCCCCTTGACTCACTCATTCCAATCAACACACACACAAAACCGATCCTACTCTCTCCACCCTAACCAAAATCCTTCTTCCATCAATTATTCAAGATCCATGGCTGCTCTTGCTTACCAACCTGCTCACAACAGAGTTGCCTATCTGGGTGATGGTCCACATCGTGAACATTTTGCTGACATTCTGGATTTCATTGAAGCTTCCAACCTAAGGTTTGCGTTTACTATATGTCCCACTATTTATGATAGTGTTATTCGTCAATTTTGGGCGTCTGCTCGTCTTGTGGTTGTTGTTGGTCGTCCACGTGAACTCCATGCTACCATAGATGGACGTTCATACGTGGTGACTGAGGCTTCTATTCGATCTTCTCTTCATCTTCAAGATGAAGGTGGTGTTGAGTCCATCCCCAATTCGAAGGTATTGGAGGGGATGGCTGCTTTAGGATACGAACATAGGGGGAAGTTTAACTTCCAGAAAAATAGGTTTTCCCCCCAATAGAAGCTTCTGGTGCATTTTCTAATCCATTGTATGAGTCCCAAGTCTGAGAGTTAGGATGCTTTCCCTACTCCCTTGGCTACTGGTCTTATTTGCTTAGCCCAGGGTAGAGTTTTTAATTTTTCTCATTATCTAATTGAGGGGATGGTTAGTAATCTATCTAATGCTGGTTCTAGAAAGAAGTTTCTTATGTATCCTAGGTTTTTACAACAAATAGTGGTTTGCATTCCTCGTGATAGGACTGAACATGTGCTAAGCTTACTGCAAAAGTGTATTACAATATGGTCCATGGGTTTACCGGGGAGTGGAGGCCCCTACCTGAGGCCATGTTGGGACTGGCTTAGGGTTCTATGGGTGAGGAGGAGGAGGCTCCTGAGTTTGTTGTGATTGATGATGACCCTATGGAGGAGGAGGCTCCTACTGGTAGTCCTTCTCATGTGGTTGAGGAGGCACTGGTTGAGGAGGTGGTGGTTGAAAAACCATCCCCCTCCAAGGCTGGTCCTTCTTCAGCACTACACAAGTCTCCACTTGTGGAGACTCCACCTCCTAGTCCTGCTCCACACTCTGCTGATAAACCTTTTGGTGCTAGTACTCCACAAGTTGACCCATATGTTGCTTCAGGCTCCAATGACGCTTTCCCTGACCCAAGTTATCTTGGTGGGCAGGCGGAGGAGCCTACTACACTTATGTCTTTACTTGATCTTATGTGTAGGTATCATGAGCGGATTATTTCATTGGAAGCTGATTTGAACCAACACCGGAAACTTACTAGGGAGTTTGTTCTTCCTTTGGCTGATCGCATCAAAGCGTTGGAGACTCAGCAAAGGCGCCGAAAGAAGCATGTGATCCATTCTGATTCTGATGAGGAGGGTACGGAGCATGTTGAGGATGGTTTGACAATGTTGGCCAAGGCTGCCTTTGCTGATAAATTGTATGATGATTTACAGGTTCCTCCGACATCCTCCAGTGTTCCTTCTCCTGCTGCTATTCCCACTCCTATGGATGGTGCTTCTGGTCCAGCTGCTGGTTCCAATGTTGGTCCATCCCATGATTCAAAGGGGAAGGCCCCAATGACTGATCCTCCGTCACCCTCTCGCAAACGTACCCGCAGACAGCTCGAAGAGGAAAGGCTAGGTGAGGAGGCTGCTCAACGACTTCAGGCCAAGATTGATGAAGCTAATAGGGCTGCGGAAGAAGAGCTTCGACAGCGGAGGCGTGACCAAGTTCAGCACGATGCCATGCATTGGAGTGATAGTGATTGGATGCAGGTGTTGACTATTCTCACCAGAGATTATGCTCAGTTCACAGATCTTTTGGGTGACGATGTTGATGAGCATAACTGTATTCCAAGAGCCTCGGTGTTGATGCGCAAGCAACAGTTGGCTCTTGCTGCACAGCTTCGGGAGAAGAGAAAGAATAGACCTTTATCCAGAACTGAGGAGCGTAAGCAGATGCAGCGTTATGTGAAGTATCAGTCAGCTGCTCATTTTAATGCTCCTTGGAAGTGGGACAGGGTTCGGGCTTTATCTTTTGATGAGCTCAAGGAACTTTATGAACGTATGGTGAAGCGTCAGAGTCAACCAATTCCGGAACGATTTATCTATCATCCTCGTGTGGTGACCTCTTCTTCGCCTGCTGTTTCTACTGGTCCTTCATCTGCTCCTACTCCTGGTTCTGCTGCTAGTCCATCGGTTTTTGCTGCTACTTCAGTTGGTCCCTCTACTTCAGTTGGTCCCTCTACTTCTCCTGCTGGTCCTGCTACCACCACCACACACGCTACCACCACCACCTTTGCTACTACAACCACCACAACTGCTACACCTGATATGGCATCACCATCACCACCGGTTCATGGAACTCAACCAATTCCTACTTCTGATGCGGCTCCTATTGATCCATTGGGTGGGCAAACTCATGAGTCTCCTTCTCCTGCTCCCACTGCTGCTGTTGAGGTAAAGGTAAAGGTTGAACCCACACCTAGTGATCCCACACCTAGACGTTCGCTTCGCAAGAAACAAGCTCGACGTGTTCGACGTGGCAAGACAGTCCCTTATGAGAAGCGTGATCCTGAGAATTTGATTGATGCAACTTCTGACAGTGATTCTGATTTACCGTTGGGAAATGGGAACATTACTGGTTACACGGTTGAGCGTTCCACAACTCTTCCTGGTATGGTCTCCCATAGAATTACTCTGAGTGATGGATCTGTGAGGTTAGCTTCGGGTTTACAGGGTGTGTTGTCTTGGGCTGATCGTATGGATCTTATGGCGTTATATGGATTTGTGGATTCTAGCATGCCTTTTGATCCCATGGCTGTGTCTTCATGGCCTGGTCTGCGTATATGGGCTGATCTTAAGCTGATGTTGGATGCACCTCCTCATGCTCCTGTTTTGGGTATATGGAAGGATCAGATGCAATGGGTGATTCAGCGATGGAAGTTATATGCAGGATGTGGTGTGCATACGTTGGAATTAGAATCTGGTCATATGGTTTTTATGCTGACAGACGTGGATTATCCTTTGACGATTTCTTCGATGGAGGGGATGTTGGCTAGTCACTTGCAAATTTCAAATGCTCCATCAGGGAATGAGTCCTCTATGGCCACGGCATTGGTGGAAGGAATTCAGGCTCGTTTGATAGCAGATAAGAATGATGCTTCTGGTTTGTGATGTGGTTGGGTTGTAAGTGTTTTTATTTTGTATTTTTTGTTCATTTGTTCTTATTTTCATTCTTTTCACCAATATGTAAAGTGATTGGTGAATTTCATTCTTTATAGTTAAAAAAAAACATAAATAATAAAAAAAAAACATTAAAAAAAATAATATACTTTTTATATAATATCTGCTTATACTTTTAACAAATCTTGGATTTTATACTTGTGCATATGATACCATTTGCTGTTTCACACTATGGGTTCTGGTTACTGCTTTGTGATTGTGCTGGTTACTGGTTTCACTTGGTGTTGGACTTGGTCCTCACAACAAATGGTCCTCAACTTACCATGTCTAATCGACAAGAAAAAGTTGATTCACCTTGAGGGTACGGCTCCTGGTGCGATTCTCAAATCCGTTGATGGTTGCCAGGTTACCCAAAACTGGATGGTTTTCACTTGCCATAGTCCTGGACTGAAAAGTGGCTAATCCAAGGGGGTACGGCTCTTGGTAAAGATCTTATCAAATCCGTTGATAGCTGTAATAGCTTGCTTAAAGCTATAGGGTTTTCAACTCACCGATGCTTCATTGCTAAGGGTTGGCGAGTCCAGAGGGGTACGGCTTCTGGTAAAGACATATCAAATCCGTTGACGGCTGTGATGGTTTGCCTAAATTCATCAGGGTACTCCCACTCACCATTGATTCACGTTCTAAGAGTTGGGCTGGGTTCTAGTCTCCCAGGGTGATGCTTATTCCACCAGAAAGACTGACTAGCCCAAGAGCGAGCAGCTACTTGGTAAAGGCTCATCAAATCTGCTCATGTTGCTGAAAAGATTCAACACGATGCTGATTTGTTTCAAGCTTTGAAGAAGCTTCTAGTGTTTCTTGTTGCGGCGGTTACTCTGATTCTTATCTTGCTGATGCTGCTATTGGTTTTGCTGATTCAATCCTCGGGCTTTATTTGCA
The DNA here is from genome assembly GCA_025667525.1 of Glebionis coronaria. NCBI lineage: Eukaryota > Viridiplantae > Streptophyta > Magnoliopsida > Asterales > Asteraceae > Glebionis > Glebionis coronaria. Next base: position 574,679,893 of record CM046879.1, on the reverse strand, counting down.
CGTTTTCCAGGAAACTTGAACTCAACAGGTCAAATTCAAGTTTAGGGGAGGATTGTTAGGACCATTGTAATAGTTAAATGTAATAGGTAGACTAGGAGGTATGTAGTTCCTCCTGGTCCTAGTAGTAGTAGGAGCAAGTCCTGCTCTTGGTCCTAGTCGAAGTCAAACTTTATTATTTACTTAATATTCTGTTAGGATATGCATGAGATATGTTAGGAAAGGATATGCATATCAGTTTTACACGTTTTGTTTAATGCTGTATTAGGGTTTCCTTGTAGTATAAAAGGAACCTTAGGCAGAAGGGTTAGAGACACCTTCACCAAACGTAGTTCTAGTGATTATCAATATTAGAAATCCTTAGAAAGGATCAAGTCTTTATAGTTATTATGTTCTTCTTTATTATATTTGTATTCTACATTCATATTGTGTATAGAGTCTCTTTGTGGATTGACTTGTGATTACAGAAGTCATACACCGTTCCTGACATGCTGCAAGATCTACATCTAGTAGACCCAACATGTTTAATCCAAAAAGGGATGAACAAGGGGTTGTTATAAGGACTAAGTCTGTTCTTGTTGAACAACCAAATGAATCCAAGTCTGTTTAGGCTTGGGTTCCCAAAGAAAACTAATTTGTTTTCTTTATGTGAAGGGCATTCAAAAGCAGGTTAATCATTATGGCTATTGGGATAGTGGATGCTCTAGGCACATGATGAGGAAGGAAGATTACTTGACAAACTTTACCCCCATTAAAGATGGTGACAAAGTGTACTTTGGAGGCGGATATGGGACTATCACTAGCAAAGGCACTCTTATCACCAACAATTTCTGTTTTGAAAATGTATTTCTGGTAAAAGAACTTGATTACAATCTGTTTAGTGTATCACAGGTCTGTGATAACAAAAATAAGGTTCTTTTCACTGATACTAAATGCTTGGTGTTAAGCAAAGATTTTAAATACCTGATGAGAAATTCATTGATTATAGAACACCTAGGCATAAGGACATTTATAATGTGAATCTTAATGGAATTAGAATGAATAATAATCTGTCATGTCAATATGATAAGCCTTTCAATTGATGAGAGTAATCTTTGGCACAGAAGGTTAGGGCACATTAATTTTAAGAAAATAAATAGACTTGTGAGGCATGGTTTAGTTAATGGTTTGTCTGAAAAGGATTTCCACAATTATCATTCTTGTGTTGCATGTCTTAAAGGCAAGCAACACAAAGTTTCCTTTAAGTCTAAATTTATGCATTCTAGTTACCTCACTTTGATAAGTGGACCGTTACGCGTAACTATGGCGTGTCATCAAAGCATGCAAGGTAATATGTAGTAAAACATACATGACCATAGGGAAAACCGAAATCAAACATCGTTTCCCAAACATAAGCCCAAAACATAATAAAGTAAAGGAAATGAGAAATGACTAAACAAGCATAAGTATTAAGAAGGCAAAAGGAGAAGAAGTATATGGAAGCTTCCATCCTATGCACGTCCTCCAAATGCTCGAGTCTTGGGTACCTGCCGTTTTGGGACATGGAAAGGAAAGTAACGGCTGAGCATAACGCTCAGTGCACGGATATACAAGCATGAAGTGAATAATATAAGCATGTAAAACATATAGTAGCGGAAACGTATAAGTCCTGGAAAACCTGGTAATAACTTAATAAAACTGGTTTTATAGTTTGAAAAGCTTTATGTTTATCTTATAAAAACTATTTAACATGTTTACCATTAGCCAATATAGGTCATGAAATATCCACGTGCATGAATACTTGGAGGGGTGAGCTCGTCATGCAATTAGAGGGGTTGCCTCTAATTAATATAAGTTTTGGGTAGGAGGGATCAACTCCTTGTGAAGGATGCAAGGCACACACCACATTCACCTGAATAATCTGCTGAAAACATGTAATCTAGGATGCACCCATACGCCCCACATGATAATAATAATAATATGGCCAAAAGCTGAAGGGACGCCACGAGCTATCACTTCATCGTTGTGGAGTCATAACACTGGTGCCTCCAGTGTTATGGTTATGGTACCTCCATAACTAGGTGAAATTGGTCATGCATGTATATGGCTTTAGGTATCTAATTAAACATAAGCAATTCAAAAACATATAAAACATATACTGGGAAAACAGTTGGCAGCATACGGGGAATCCTAATAAGGAAGAATATCCATACTGAAAGGACGGAGAATCCGTACCTTAAGTCCAGTGAACGAAGAAGACGAACGAAAGAGAGTCCTACTTCGATCTCACTAATGCTACATAAATAGTATACATGTATAAGTATTATGATTACTTAGTACGTAACTGATTTTATATCGTGTCTTAGCTTGTTTTATATATTCATGTCTTATTTTACTGATTTTAACATTATGCTGTGTTTATCATGTATTCTGGATATTTTGATTAAGTATTACTTGTATTTCTTGTATTATTATACTTGTTGTGTCATAATAAGTAACTTTCTAAAAATAACAGGTTTCCTAAAATAGAAAGTTTCCAAAAATAGAAATAAGCTGAATTAATAATCTAAATAATATAAGCTTAGTTTTACTGATTAAATATGCTAAGTCATGTGATTAGTAATATAGTTTATTAATTAATACATGTAAATTACATAAACTATAGGTTATAGGATTTAATTAAATATAACATGATTTATTTAAATTAAGTGTATAAAATACTTAGGTTAAAACATGTATTAATATTAATATTAATATAACCTAAGTCATGATAATTAATTAATTATAAGTCATGTTTAATAATTAATTAATTACTATAGTCTAAATTAAATAATAAAATACATAGGTTAAAATCATGTATTATTACTTAATAATAATAAACCTAAGTCCATGTTTTAATTAAATTAATTATATAGCATGTCAAATTAATTTTATTAATCTTGTAATTATAAGTCATATTTTATTAATTTAATTACCTTGTAAATTAATATACATGTAAAGCTAATTAAACATGTAAAAATAATAACCCGAACCCATGTATTATTTTATTAAAACGTGTCATAAACCGAACCAGTGAAAACCCGTGAAACCCGTGTCGTGTTTACATATAATCCGAACCAAACAGCCTCCTTAATTCTGCCCTTAAACTGTAAACCAAACACTCCCTTAACTCTGTCTCAACTCAAAAACAAAACACCCCATTAATCTGCCAGTTACCCCTGGCAGTTATGCTACTGCCACCAGCAGTAGCCGGTTTCCCCTGCCTGCAATAATTTCCCACCCAGACCATAAAGGTCTCGGTTCCCACTGCCTGACCAAACACACCACTGGCTGCAGCCAGTGGTTTCCCCTGCTTGGCTGCCGTTCCCACTGACAGAACAAAACCAAGCAAAAACCCATTAAGGGTTGCGGCTGCTGGACTGTTTTTACTACCGAGCCCATAGATGGTCTCGGTTTGTGGTCATACAAACACAAAAATCACCAAAACGAACCCCCCCCTTTTAATTAACTTTTTACTAACGTGTTCTAGATCTTATATTTTGGATTCGTGGTCTATTAACACAAGGAAAAACAAAAAAAAACGAAATTAGGGTTTACTTACACATGTTTAGGGTTTAAGGAAACATAAGCGTGAATCAAACTTTTTCTTGATATGCAAACCACGATCTCGTCCTTGTTTGTGTTGATTGAGTCGACGGCAGGAATCCCCAAAGAAAAGGGGACGATCGTTTGGGATGTTTTTAGGGTTTGATGAATTTTGTTTCCAAAAAATATACTCCCCTCCCGTGGTTTTATTCTTTAAGCCGATCTAAACCCACAAATGGGCCTTGGCCCAAGTTTTCCTTCTTTTTCTTTCTTGTCTAAATGGCCCAACAACAAAACATAGACCATTTGTTTAATAATTCGCGTTTAATCAAATGCGTACTCGGGTTTGTGTATTTTAAATATTCGTGTAGTTCTTGTTTAAATGTTCATGTTATATATAATACGTAATTATTATTTATCGTGTATTAATATATGTACGTGGTTTAAATGATCATGTTTTAGATGTGTATTACCACGTACGTACTTATTATCGTGCATTAACACGTGCATAATACTTATCGTGTAATAACACGTACGTAATTCTTGTAATTAACATTCATGATTCGTGTTCATGTTATATAAGGAAAGTTGTAATCTTGTACGTACTATTATTAGTGTACTGTTCATGGTAAAAGCATGTGGGTTTTACAACTCTTCCCCCCTAAAAAGAATAATTCGTCCCCGAATTATAGATAAAGTAAACTGAAAGAGAAACATACCCAAATCAAACTGAGAGGGTATGTAAGATAAAAGGACATGTAGGTGACATGGTAGAAGGAACGTGGAACGTGACATGTGTCCAAAAGGACATGGAACGTGACGTGACTGAAAGGACGTATCTAACCGCTAAGAGAAATCAGATAAGAAGTTTGGATGTACTCCTTCGTTCCAAGTGGCTCTCCGCCCAGAACGGTCCTCTAAACGGTCTAGGCGGAAATAACAATATTAGTCTTCATTACTTTTGGTTGACGATACATAAAGTTTCTGGTTCATCAACATAAGATAGATCAACATGAATCTGTTCGAGTGGATAAGAATTAACGTGCAAGTGTAAATGAAACCTTATGATATAAAATAACTTAGACTAACTGATATTAGTCTCGTCTTAGCAATAATGTGCGAGACATACTGAAACGTAGTACGTGAACAATTGTGAACGTGATACGTGAACAATTGTGAACGTGATACGTGGAGATATGGTGAGTGTAATAAGAAAAAATATATGGTGATCAATGATACGTGTAGCATAACGTGAACGTGATATGAGAACGTGGAATGAACGTGACATGTGAAACATATCGTGAACATGGAATACGACGGCGGTAGCGCCAAACGCTATAAGGTGGGACGTGGAATATGACGTGAAACGTCTATCTGAGGATAGAGAGTTATACTAAACTTGAGTCGGTCTCTCAAGTTCTTGTAAAACTTCCAAGAACGAAAAATGAACGTAAAATCGTAAGCCAGGATACGATCATGAACGTGAATAGTGTCATGAACGTGAGCGTGAAAACAAGTCGTGAAATTAGAACAAGGACGTGAACGCAAATAAGGAGCACAATGTGAACCTTTGTCTGGCCCGATAGCTGAGGGATTACCAAGTGATCGGATGCGCCTTGGCTGGAACATGTCTGATCTATCTGTTGATTCTTGAAATCCTTGCGGATGTATGGATTATGAAGACTTGATCAAACTGTTGGCAATAACCCAGATATCATCTTGCTTCTTCTGAGTTTGCGTTAATCTGGTTACCGAAATACATGAAGATCTTGTCCCATTTCTGTTCACAATTTCTTCTTGTGGAGAAACATCTTAGTCAGTTGGTGTTCTATCTTAGCCTGTTGGTATTTAGATATAACGAAACTATATCTTGCTTCGTAGAAACTTGACACGTAGAAATTTACGGAACTATAAGTCTCCAAGATTAAACTTCTCTTAGCGTAGGATTTTCTTGGAACACCTAACGTAGTGTACGGTTCTCACCTTTATGCATAAGCCGAGTCATTGTAAGATTAACTGTGACAATACACTTGATTCAGCGTGTCACTGTAATCAACCAAAATTTAGATTAGGAAATTTTAGGGTGAAATTTCTCTTGACATAGAATTTGCAACATAGTGCAAATATGGTCTTACTGCTCTTCTTTAGACTTAGAGGAAATCAGGTTGTCTGTTAGGAATTATTTGTTAAGTGTCAAGTACCGTTAGTGTATTTTAAGTACTGTCAGTGTTATATAAGTACCGTTAGTATTAAAGCGGTACATAGTAAGTACTGCTGCTTATAAAGTAAGTACTGGTATGATGATTAGGACGAATATATCTTTGTATGTCATAGTTATAGTTAGAGTATAGCTTATGTGATATACTTAAATAGTTAGAATATTGATAATATATCGTCTGTGATATAGTTATCTTTATAGAATATTCTAAGGTTTCTAGGGTTCTTTACTCTATAAAAGGAACATAGGTACAATGTCTTTCATGTACCTCATTCAAGTCGATTAATAAGAGAATCGAATAGTTAAAAGTAATTCTGTTCTTCTATGCTTTATAAGTTAGATTCCGCATAACTTATTTAGTGTTAGTAAGAGTGCTCAAAGTGTTGTAGTTTCATTATAGACTAATATACTAATTCTTAACAGAATATAGATCCAACCAAAGGGATCAACAAGTGGTATCAAAGCTTGTTGAGAAACTCTGAAAAAGAAGAACACAACCCCAAACACTCCACACATACCAAAACTCAATGTCTCAACCAGATGATGATGATGCTCACTTGAATGATGTTTAGAACCCTGATCCTATACCACAGGGACAACCACAAGTTTTGCATCCTGCACCAGCACAAGGTGTTCAAGACGTGAATGCTATAGCTACCTCTACAACAACACCTTATCATACTCTGTCTGCTGTTAAACTCCCAGTTCTCAAAGGTGAAAATTATGAGACATGGGCTATGCAGATGGAACATTACTTGAATCACACAGATCATACTGTGTGGCAAGTTATCAAGAATGGTAATAAACCAAAGAAGCTATACTTGTTGCTAGACGGTACATGCTATGCTCTACCTGTTGTGACTGCTGAGGATGTACAAGCAGAGATCAGAGAGAGAAAAGCCAGAACTGCTTTGGCTATGGCTCTTTCTGAAGACATTCTACCAAGCTTTCATCATTATAAGGATGCTAAAGCTATGTGGGATGCTATAAAACTTAGATTTGGGGGCACTGACAAATCTAATAAGATTAAGAAGATTGTTCTTAAGCAAGAATTTGATAACTTCTCAATTACCATCATAGAGGGGATACATGGTGGATATGGAAGGTTCAGTAAGTTGCTTATTCAGTTGGCAGTTTATGGAGAAGTAATTCCTAATGAAGAAGCTAATTTAAAATTCTTAAGAAGTGTTCCACCAGAGTGGAAAGCAATGGCTATGCACTTCATCACAAGAGATGATTTGGAAACAATTCCTTTTGATCATCTCTACAACAATCTTAGAGCATATGAGATGGATGTGAAAGGCACTGAAGTAAAGACAGTGACTACTTCAAAGTCTAACTTGGCTTTTGTATCAGATGGGAACAGCGGTACTTACTTTCAAAATACCGCTAGTGGATCTAGCAGTGGTACATACTTCACAAATACCGCTGGAGGACTTAAAAGCAGTACTTACCCACAAAGTATTGAAGGCAGCCCTATAGTCTCTCAAAATCCACATGGAAGGTCTTCACCATTGTTTAGTGACAATGATTCCTTCTCATTCTTCGTTGGACAAGACAACATGCCAAGATTAACACTCAATGACTTGTTCCAAATGGATGATGCTGATGTTGAAGAGATGGATCTTAAATGGCAAGCTGCTATGGTGTCAGTAAGATCTAATAGGTTCTTCAAGAAGACTGGAAGAAAAATGAGTGTTGATCCTAATGAGCCATTAGGATATGACAAGTCCAAAGTTGAATGCTATAACTGTGGAAGGAATGGACACTTTGCAAGAGAATCCTCTAGAGATAAAGCTAAGAATAACAATCAGAAGTCCAAGTACAACTATAGAACCAGTCTAAGAATAACTGAAATCTTTCCAAAAGGAAACAACAGGAGTCCTAAAGCAACCAAAGCATTGGTTACTGTAGATGGAGTGGTGAACTGGGCAAAAGAAGAAGAAGAAGAAGAAGAGATTGGTTTAATGGCTCTCTCACATGCAGATACTGAGGGGCATCTAATTGATGAATTAAAAGATAAAGGTATAGTAGATAGTGGATGCTCAAGACACATGACAGGAAACAAAGATTTTCTTGCTGAATTTGAAGAATTCATAGGAGGTCTAGTAGCCTTTGGGGGTAGCAAAGGTAGAATCACTGGCAAAGGGAAAATCAACACAAGAAAGTTGGAATTTGAAGATGTGTTCTTTGTAAAAGAATTGAATGAGTTCAATCTCTTTTCTGTATCACAAATGTGTGATAAGAAGAACAAGGTGCTATTCACAGACAAAGACTGCTTGGTGTTGTCTAAAGACTTTGAGATGCCTAAGGAATCTCAAATACTGCTTAAAGTACCCAGGCAAGAAAATATGTACACCTTTAATCTTCATACTATTACTCCAACAGGTGGTATTACATGTTTGCTAGCTAAAGCTTCTTTAGATGAGTCAAATTTGTGGCATAGAAGATTAGGTCATGTGAATTTCAAGAATCTTAATAGATTGGTGAATAGGAATTTGGTTAGAGGTATACCTAACAAATCCTTTCAAAATGATTTCACATGTGTTGCCTGTCAAAAAGGTAAACAACATAGAGCCTCTTGTAAGACCAAGACTATTAACACTATGACAAAACATTTGCAGCTTTTGCATATGGATTTGTTTGGTCCAGTTTCTATCCGAAGCATTAGTCATAAGACCTTTTGTCTAGTCATAACTGATGATTATAGTAGATTCAGTTGGGGTTTCTTTTTAGCTCTTAAAAGTGAAACAAGTGAATTACTTAAGGATTTTATCATTTTAGTTGAAAAGCAGTTCACTATACAGGTTTTAATCATTAGGACTGATAATGGGACATAATTTAAGAATGTTGAATTTAATGAATTCTGTAGGTCTAAAGGAATTAAGAGACAATTTAGTAATCCTAGAACTCTACAACAAAATGGAGTAGCTGAAAGGAAGAATAGGACATTGATTGAGGCTGTTAGAACTATACTGGCTGATTCACTTTTGCCAAATACCTTTTGGGCAGAAGCAATCAATACTGCATGTTATGTGTTAAATAGAGTCCTAGTAACCAAGCTTTAAAACAAAACACCTTATGAACTCTTGACTGATGTAAAGCCTAACATAAGTCATTTAAGACCTTTTGGGTGTCATGTGTCTATACTAAATACTCTTGATTATTTAGGAAAGTTTGATGGAAAGTCTGATCCAGGATATCTTGTAGGATATTCAATGCAAAGTAAATCATATAGGGTTTATAATTTGGCAACTAAGAAGGTTGAAGAAAATGCTCATGTTAATTTTTTAGAAAATAAACCCAATGTCCCAGGAATAGGTTATGCTTATATGTTTGATTTAGATTATCTAACTAACTCCATGGATTACTATTCTTTGCAAAAGGATTGTCAAACTAACAATGCAGGTGAGGAGTCAAGTGCAACTAATACAGGTACTCAAGAAGATGTTTCTTCATCAGATGATGATGTTCATATCTATGTGCCCAACATGCCTACTGTTACTCCCATGTCGGCCACTCCCAAGAAGAAAACCATGCCATCAAATGATGATCAAGCCTCCCAGGAGCTTCAGAGGATTCAAGATCAAGAAAAGAATGCTACATTTGCTAATAAGCATTCAGGAGAAGAATCTTTTGAGTCACAACACTCAGCAGTACATACACACCTAGCGGTACTTCATCTACAAGTACTGCTAAGTCAAAATCTGCCAAATCTGTTGACTCACAAGAAAAGATTTTACAAGCCATGGACGATGAAGACTTATATGCTAGTCCAGCTGAAGGAATCTTCTCCAAAGCTTCTTATGATGAGCAGGGTGCAGTAACTGATTTCAACAATTTGGAAACAGAAATTCCAGTCAGTTCTATTCCCACTCATAAAGTCAACGACAACCATCCTACTACACAGATTATTTGAGATCCCAAATCTGCTGTACAAACCAGAAGACAACTTCAAACCAATATTGAAACTCATGCACTTGTGAGTTATGTCAAACAACAGCAGAGAACAAATCATAAAGATACTCAACATTGTTTGTTTGCCTGTTTCTTATCTCAAGTAGAGCCCAAAAACATTTCTCAGGCTCTTGATGAAGAAAGTTGGGTAGATGCCATGCAAGAAGAGTTAACACATTTTTATCTACAAAAAGTTTGGATTCTTGTGGATCTTCCCTCAGGAAAAAGAGTAATTGGTACTAGATGGGTCTTCAGGAACAAGAAGGTTAAAAGAGGGGTTGTTGTGAGGAACAAGGCAAGACTTGTTGCTCAAGGCTATAGACAGGAAGAAGGGATAGACTATGATGAGGTTTTTGCACCAGTGGCAGGAATAGAAGCCATTAGGTTATTTTTGGCCTTTGCATCATATATGGGATTTATAGTCTATCAAATGGATGTGAAAAGTGCCTTTCTATATGGTACTATTTTAGAGGAGGTATATGTCTCACAACCTCCAGGTTTTGTAGATCCTAAATTCCCCAATAGAGTCTACAAGGTTATCAAAGCACTTTATGATCTGCATCAAGCTCCAAGAGCCTGGTATGCAACCTTATCCAATTTTATTTTAGAACATGGATATAGGAGAGGAACCATTAACAAAACTATGTTCATCAAGAAGAATGCTAAGGACATCATTCTAGTTCAATTTTATGTTGATGACATCATTTTTGGTTCTACCAAGAAGACATGGTGTGAAGAGTTTGAAGCTTTGATGAAAGGAAGAATTCAAATGAGTTCTATGGGAGAACTAACTTTATTTTTGGGACTGCAAGTCAAACAAAGGAAAGATGGAATATTTATCAACCAAGATAAATATGTTGCTGAAATCTTGAAGAAATTTTCATGTATGGATACAAGGAGTACAAGCACACCTTTTGAAGCCAAGAAGTCTTTATCAAAAGATGAACATGGAGAAGATGTTGACATTCATCTACACAGGTCAATGATTGGTTCATTGATGTATCTTACTGCTTCAAGGCCAGATATAATGTTTGTTGTGTGTGCCTGTTCAAGGTTCCAAGTTCATCCAAAGGTGTCACATCTACATGCTGTGAAGAAGATTTTTAAATATCTTAAAAGTCAACCCAATTTAGGATTATGGTATCCTAGAGATTCCACCGTTGAATTGGAAGCTTACTCAGATAGTGATTATACTGGAGCTAATCATGATAGGAAATCCACAACAGGTGGTTGTCAATTCCTAGGCAGAAGACTCATATCATGGCAGTGTAAGAAGCAAACCATTGTTGCTACTTCCACAACTGAAGCTGAATATATAGCTGCTGCTCATTGCTGTGGACAAGTACATTGGATTCAAAATCAATCGTTGGAATATGGGTTTAACTTCATGAACACCAAGATTTAAACTGATAATGAGAGTACTATATGCATTGTCAAGAATCCAGTATTTCACTCCAAGACCAAACATATTGAAATAAGACATCACTTTATAAGAGATGCTTATGACAAAAAGCTTATTCAATTCTTGGTAACACACATTGGTATGCTCAACCAATAACATGCTGTATATGTTGAGGGGAGGTAATAGCTGTACAAATTCTTATAATTCTTATTGTATAGTCTATGTTTTGTGTTTTTGATGTAATTACAGGTTAATAGAAAAGATAAAAGAGGTTACATTGTTAGTGGAAAGCATGAACTGGTCAATATTGTGAGGTACCGTTGTCACTCCAAGTACCGCTAGCACAAATTCAAGTACCGCTTATGTTCCATGTACCGCTACATGTCCGTTATACCGTTAAGGGTCTCTTTTGTAAATTTGGCGGTTTCTTCGCGCTTGGGTTTGTTATTTACTTAAATACTTACTCCATTTACACAATTGATTCACCTAATCTTTTATTTTTATCTCTTGATTCTATAACCTTCTCTCTAATTTTTCGATCATCAAAAATACTAATGGCTGCTTTACATGTAATCTCTAAGCATAATTTGGTTGCGAATCTTGCTACGAATGATGACTCTCTTGGTTTCCATGAAATGATTGGTTTCCTATCTCGAAGTCATGTTCGCTTTGCACTCACTGTAAGTCTAGTTGTCTCTATTTCCATTGTTGAACAATTTTGGAATACTGTTGTATTAGGTACTCGGTTTGATCAACCTTGCATTAAGGCTAGGGTGAATCATAAAAACATATATGTAACTGAGGTACTGCTACGAGCAAGTTTGAGATTGAATGATGAAAATGGACTTAGTATGCTTAATAATACAGAGATTCATGATGGCCTTGCAGCCATAGGCTATGGAGGTGGTAGGGAAAGTCTTACTTTCTTTAAAGATTTATTTTCACCCCAATGGAAATTGCTTTTTCATGCTATTATTCACTGTTTAAGTTCAAAAAGTACATCTTTTGATCAAATTCCTGCTGCATTGGAATCAGCTGGTGTTTGTCTAGCAAATAACAGGGTTTTTAATTTTTCAAAATTAATTTTTGAAGGCATGACTAGGAATTTGGAAGGGAGTAAGAAGTTTTTAATGTATCCTAGATTAATTCAGCCTTTAGTTAGTGACCAAATACCTAACCTACCAGAGTTAACTGATACATGGGATGTTTCTACATTCACAAAGAGAACGTTTTCTTTCTTGACCAAACAAGGCAATGCATTTACAGGAACTGTAACACAATTGTTTGCTCATATTTTAGACCAACCTGCCAATCAAGAAGGTGAGGAACCTAGCAATGCTAGTGCTTATCAGCAAACTTCTTCTCACTAGAGTTCCCATTCCCTAGAAGATTCACAATCTTCTTCTCACAATGTTGGTGTTCCACCAAACACTGATGAGATGATCCACACACCTGTTGCTTTTATTGCTGCTAGTGGTTCACCACAAGCACAAGCACCAGACGTGGTGGATGTTGCAAATTTAACTGCTTTGTGTACAAGTTTGTCCCAACAAGTACAGGTGTTGCAGAAAGAAAAGCTTGTTCAAGACAAAAAAATTGCTGAATTGGAAGCTAGCCTAATCAAGTTAAGGAACAAAGTGTCACCTTGGATGAGGCAGCATAGATCTATTCAGAAGTCTGCACTCAAGAAGCAAATATTCAGGAACCACAAGAAAAGGCAACTGAATGCAACCAAACAGGGGAGGAATTATGAAGGACAACCACCTTCTTCTGATAATCAGACAAGGATCTCTGGAAATGACATCAATTTTGAATTGGATGAAGATGTCATGGGGACTTATGAAGATGGAACTGGTTTAGAGACTGGTGTGGATGGACCTTCAAATATGGAGATTCAACAGGAAGAACCACAGCCTACTCACGAGGAGCCAAAAGTTGAAGAAATTTTGGTAACTCAGCCAGCACCACCACCTCAATCACCACTTAAAACAAATTGGAGTGCTTTCTATGAGAAGTTGGAGGAAATTAATATTCAGTTTCCTATATATTCAACTCCATCACCACAAATATGGTTTCAAAGGAAACAGACTTTGCAAGTACTGTCTAGATCAAAAATGAGCAATAAATCAGATAAGACTAAAGAGGTGTAAGTTGAAATGATGGCTTCTATGGAAGAAAGAGTATCTGGGTATACAAAAGTGATTGAAGAAACAAGTGTGTCTAATACTGGTGAAATCAACATTGTTGAAGATCCAAGTACTGCTAAACCAACAAAGCCGACTGCAAGTACTGCTGACATTGTTGAAGACGCAAGTACTGCTAAGCCAACTAAGCCGATTGCAAGTATCGCTGATGATCATCCTTCACTAGAAAGTCAAGCTCCTTTTGGAGAAGATGAGACTTTAGCCCAATTGCTTCTTGACTTAAGAAAGAATAATTTAGTTGAGAAGACTAAACAAGCAAAGGCAGAGAAAAAGACACAACAAAGTTCTTGCCAAAAAGAATAAAATTCAAGGTAAGAAAGTTCAAGCTTCACACCCTACTAAAGGTATAGTTATTCATCAATAAGCTAATGAGGAAAGATCTACCAAGCTGAAGAAGAAGCTACCTAAGATTGATCCAAAGGATAAGGGGATGAAGTAAATATTATCAAAGTCTGAAGATGAAAGTGATTCAGATGATGATATAAACAAAGTCATGTACAGATTTAATCAAATAGACCATGATGAGGAGTTTGCTTATAGAATGCAAGCACAAATTCGTGAAAATGAATTACAGGAAGAACTTGCAGCAAAGCAGAATCTGCTAGAAGCTAAAAGAATACAGCAAGAATGGAACATACAAGAGTATGATAGGATTCAAGCTGAATTACATGCAAGTGAGCTTCTTTTAGACTCATTGATAGCTAAAGAGAGAGATGCATATGATGAAGAAGAGAAATCAAAATTGATTGATGATCTGGTAAGGGAGCAACAAAGATTCTTTGCTGAAAAGAGAAGAAAAGAAAAGATTAAGCCTCCAACTACTATGCACATTATAAATCAGATGATGAATTTTCTTAAAAAAGTTAAAGGTTTTACTCATATTCAGCTGGTCAAGAAGAATTTTGAAGAAATCAAGACTTTGTATGAGCAAAATAAGAGAACTGAATTGAATTTGTTTAGATTGGATCTGAAGCAGATAGAAAAGCTGTTGAAGAGTTTAAGAGACATCTGCAACAACAAAGGCAATTTGGTAGTACTCCTAGGATTGAGCCAAGTATTGCTGAACCTACAAATATATCTACACCTATCAAGACCACTTATGTGAGGAAGAATAGAAAGGAGAAGGTAAGTTCAAGGGAGGAAGAGACTGCTCAAAGAATGAATACAGGACTTGAAACTCAATATATTGCTCAGACTAAAAATGTAAAAGCAGTACATACACAGTCAACAATACATACTGAGGAGACGGTACATAAAAACTTGGAAGAGGGTTCAACAGAACTTGAGGGAATTTCCAAGGGTGTTAAAAGGAAAAGGTCAACAAAGACAAAGAAGAAAGCCAAGAGGGCTAAATCAACAGCAGAGGATAGTGATGATTATGAAAGCTTGAAGAAGTACTTGAAGATTGTAAAATTTGAAGATCAATGTATTGATACAGAGATTTTTGTAAAGAGAGCATCCATTGCTAAATGGATTTACTCTATGTTTGAAGGACTTGAAGCTCATGGAATTCAGAGAACTGATGGCACAACAAGGATATTCAGACTTTTGGAGGATATTCTTCACATTCTTGACAGACAAGATATTCAAGATCTTTCCAGGTTAGTTCAAGAAGCAAGTGCAGGTAAAACTGAAGTATCACTATTATACTAGGAATTTCTCTTTATGTATGAGCCACACAATTGTGATCAAGAAATGTTGAAAGAATTAGAGAATCAGGTTCCTAGTTACTAGAGATATTAAAGGTCATGTGGATTGCATATTTTGGATGTAGATGATGTTACATACTATATGCTGCAAGAGAAAACTTACCCTTTCGAAAGAAAATTGTTGGAAAGGATGTTAGAACAACAATTGGAAGTTACAGAAGAATTTGCTGATGCTTTGGAGTTGATTAGAATGGTTAAACAACAAATCAAGGATTTGAAAGATGAGGAAGAAGCTGAGAAAGAGCCTTAAGTGTTTGACTTTCAATCACACTTCACAAATGGTTCTCATTTCACCATGTCTAACACACATAAGAACTGGCTAGTCCATAAGCAAACGGTTTGTGGTAAAGACTTATCAAATCCGTTAAAAGCTGATAGTTTGCTAAAAACTATATGGTTCTAACTCACCTTGTTTCGAGACAGAGTTGGGTAGTCCTAGACAAACGGTACTAGGTAAAGACTTCATCAAATCCGTTGATGGTTGACAATTTACCAAAAATTGTAAGGTTTTCATTACACCTTATTCTTTATGAATAAAGTATTGGCTATTCCAGAGTGTACGGCTAACTGGTAAAGAACTTATCAAATCCGTTGATAGCTGGTGATTTGCTAAAATCATGAAGCCAATACAGATTGGTTTTTGTTGTCAACTGTTTTTATTTCAGGTATGAAGATTGCAAGCAAAGAAGTATTTAAAAGATACTTAGAAGGTTTTGTCTTATCAAATCAAGACAAAGGTTCATGATTCAGAGTTCAAAGACTAAACTCAAGAAGACAATAACTGATGCTGCAAAGATAAGTGAATGTTTAGAAGACACAAGAAGATCATAGTTTGAAGACAAAGATGATACTCATGACGTTTGAAGATTATCTTATCAGAAGAAGATCCACATTTGAAGTGTTTGGCTACATTCAGTTGGATATAAATACATATTAGCAAGTTCAATCCAAGGATGAAGGAAAGACTGAAGACATGTATTTTAATACATCCAGTACAAGAGAAACAAGAAGACAACAAGTTATCATTTCTTGTTTAGGGGAGGATTGTTGGGAATTATTTGTTAAGTGTCAAGTACCGTTAGTGTATTTTAAGTACTGTTAGTGTTATGTAAGTACCGTTAGTATTAACGCGGTACATAGTAAGTACTGCTACTTATAAAGTAAGTACTGCTATGATGATTAGGACGAATATATCTTTGTATAAGATATGTCATAGTTATAGTTAGAGTATATCTTATGTGATATACTTAAATAGTTAGAATATTGATAATATATCGTCTGTGATATAGTTATCTTTATAGAATATTCTAAGGTTTTTAGGGTTCCTTACTCTATAAAAGGAACATAGGTACAATGTCTTTCATGTACCTCATTCAAGTCGATTAATAAGAGAATCAAATAGTTAAAAGTAATTCTGTTCTTCTGTGCTTTATAAGTTAGATTCCGCATAACTTATTTAGTGTTAGTAAGAGTGCTCAAAGTGTTTTAGTTTGATTACAAACTACTATACTAATTCTTAATAGAATATAGATCCAACCAAAAGGATCAACATTGTCCTCTGTGAAAACACTGATGAATTTGTTTATGAGTTCATGGAAACTCATTTTATTAAGTCCATAATGCTGCTAGAGCATTTATGAGACTAATACGAAATCATGAATCTACCATGACCGAATCGTGTACGAATAGCAGTCATGGAAATAACCTGCTCATTCACTTACCACTGTTGGCAGCATGATCATGAATCCGATCTTGGAAAAGTGTTTAACACCCTCAAGTCGATTGGATATGTTGTCAATACGTGGAGGAGAATAACGGTTATGAATGGTGATTTGTTTTAAATCGACGGTAGTCGACACATAATCTCATGTTACCGTCCTTCTCCTTGAAGGTTCTTCTGGAATGTATGGGAAGATTTTGAAATAATCGGCTGATTATGCGTAAAAGAACTTCGGTGGTCGTGTCTCAACTGACAGCCAGAATATTTTAGCAGCCATGGCTAACACAACACGTGCTTGTAAAGCATAGGTAATTTGTACATATTTTCCTGATGGAAAACCATGCTGAATGTATTTCGGAGCCTTAACATTACTGTACAAAATCATGAATCGTAATAGGGTGTGATGTTCGGAGTTCATAATTAGGATTTAAATGCAACTTGTATCCGTCCGAGGTAGTGCGTTAGCAGCCTGGATTGTGACAATCCGTCAATTTATGGTCGATATTTTATTCTCAAGTATTATTTAAAAACATTATTTTAATGTTATAATATGAACTCACTCATTTATGGGAAGAAATTTGGGTTTACGTCTTGAAGTAGCATCGACTACGTCTAAACCGGAGGACTCTACGTTACGTGCTTACGTTTACATACACCGTTTTTGGTGACAGTCCGACATATCAGGAAATAAATTTATCCGTGAATATTATTTTGGAATTTTAAATTTGTGTTGGTTCATAAACTCAAAAATTTACGAGAAGAGATTAGGACTTACATGCATAATTTAACGACCTTTACGACTGAACCGGAAACCCTAGGATTACGTATTTACGTTTTTGAACTCCGTTTTTTGATGAGACAATTTTTATTAGATTCGTTTTGTGAAATTGATTCATAATTTATAAAAACGTTTTTCGTAAAACGACCCGAGGGCACGCAAATCGAGGAAACTAGAATCGAGGAGTACTTGTAAATTAATAGGGGATGAAACAAGTATACACTTGTCCCACCCCCATGAGTGGCGGACACAACAAGGCATAAAACCCCTTGTTGTCAAAATATTAAGCTTATTAAGGACACTTGTCCATATGGTTTACTAAAACCATCGACAACTAGCTAAAACAATTTCACTTCTCACACACACACTTCACAACATGCAAAAATTTATCCAACTCTCTCTCTTTTTCCTCTTTTGGTCGTCCCTCATCACAAACAAAACACCTATTTGATCAATTTTAACCATGAAATCATATGTTATTCACACATATGATGAAGCCCTTTTGAAGTTATATTGATTGGTGGTGATTTTAACATCCAAGGAGAAGATTTGTTGGTGTCATAAGGCTGATTTTCCACAAGGTGTTCTTGAAGATTGGTGATCTTGAAGTTGATATTGGTGTCCCACAAGTTTTGCCAACAAAAGTCAAGATTGATCTTAACTTTCATAATCTTGGTGGTAACAAGATCATCCTTCCCATTTCTTTGTTATTTTTGTAAATGTAAAATGTATTTTCTTTCCTAATGTATATGTATATGATGATATATGATGATAAAAATATTGTGAGGGGATCATGTGTTGATAAACTTGGATAAAAAGATTGAAAACTACATGTAAAAGTGGTAAAATCTTGCTTAAATAAGTAGGCTGTATAAAAACAGTAAAGAACCTTATGTTAAACTGATAAAATGGCCAAGATGAATTAATATACAGTAAGTTATAAGACATGTACACATGTGAGAGTTGGCCATACAATGGAATCTTTATAATGAGTGAGATATGATCAAAACAATATTGAAGTCCAAATCTGTATAGTCTGTTTTGGACGAACTGTTAGAGACATTTAGAGTTGGATTTAGCAGTAGCTAAAGCTGAGTTAATTGAATCACATAATATGTAGTTATTGGTGTCCAAAAATGAGCTTCTATCTCCTTGTATAACTCAAGAAATGGTAAAAATGGTGAAAGTGAAAATCAGATTTGTGAAATAAAAGTATATAGTATAATATTAGCACTCAAGTAAATATAATATAAAATGTAAACTTAAAACCCACTAACTTATATATTACATATATATAAGTATGTACATTAATAAGTAAATGAGACATTTTATAAAAATGGCAATTTGATAAGTTTTATAAGTTATAAAACTATAAACAATAAGTTTTACGTCTTTTCGGCTAAAACCGTAAAATTAACGTTTTCGTCAATTAAAACTTAGATGGTCGGACCCGTCTAATGTGAACTTTTTATAACTCATATACTGATGTCTAAGTACATATTACAGATAAAAAACTGATAAAACCCGAGCTTTATAACATATGGACATTAACAGGCCAAATTAGCCTTATTGGACTATTAATCCAACTAATTTGGCTAAACACTAATGAACTTACTTATTCGGCTTAACCCACTTGGGCCCAACATGTAAGCATAGGACTGATGTTAAAAGTATAAAATGGATCAATATAAGGTAATGGGCTTATAATGGGCTTATTGGGCCTTGACAAGTAAAGAAGTTAAACTAGTGAAACTAGTATGAAAATTTACTAACACATGACACTATAATGAGTAACTAAAGATGTAAAATCCCACTTGATTATCATCATATTTATAAAATCATCATATATATACATAGTTATCATTTTCATAAAGTCATTTGACAAAAGTCTAAGACCGAGTATTATCTATATAGGTTTCCATGATCGAAGCACGTACCGTACATCCAAATCGCCGATAACCGCCTTTCTCAATCAACGTGAGTTCATAGCCTCACACTCTTTTAAATGTTTTTATGAAATGTTTTTTAAACCCGCGAGGGAGATAACATGTTAGTTTTAATAAAATAGGACACTAGTTGTCCCGATTGTTTGTTTATTGATTTGCACCCGAATGATTGTATGACCCGATGAATGATTATATGACCCGATGAATGAAATGTGATGGATTATTATTAGTTAGGTTATGTCACTAAAATTCCCATTATGTAACACCCCCAATTTCGAGTCATAGCAGCGGAAGGGTCATTGGGTGTTACTGTCATGGTTCAACCTCAATATCATAGAAAACGCCTCAAAATGAGTCATTTTAATAAAACATACATTCATTCATTTGTTTAAAGATAAAACAGTTCACACACGGTCCCAAATAGTTTTAAAGTTTACACAACCAACCAAACGATAAAAGTTTCTTTGAATGAACATAGTTTAGAAAAGCGGGCCAAAACATTTTTAAATAAGCAAGCTGCACGAAACCGCCTTCCTTGAGTGCCTTCTTCATGGACCTGAGATAAAACATGCTATATAGTCAACAAAATGCTGAGTGAATCTATAGAGTTTAAATTAAATAAACGAACACAAGTATTCTGAATAAACCTTCCGTGGTTGACAATCATGTGGATCAGACGTAATTATCGTTGTTATTTCATAAGTCTCGTGAAATTGAACGTTAACATATATTATTTCAGCCCAACACACCTAGCCAAGTGCGTATATTTCTCTTATACAATTGCATCCGATGTTTCATTACTGGTGCATCACAACACCACGCGATAGCTAGTCGCGACCGGACTGGGTGTCACCCCGATAGATCTATCCATAGTATTAGCGTTCCTTTTTATTAACAATTCACGATTCATGGGTCTTTTAAGGCTAGAGCAAACTTTTATAACAAATTTCATCTAAGCATACAATCGGGTCTTTTGTGTTCAATTTTAAAAGAAAGAGGGTTTACCACAACTTCTCGTTGTACCCTTCATTTATAATAAATGCTTTTCCAATAATAAGGGTTTCCACAACTTCTCGTTGTACCCCTTTTATTTTAATAAAACAAGCATGTTATCCCCCTCGCGGGTTTTATAAAACAAGTAAACATGTTAAAGCGAGGCTATAGACTCACCTAGGTACGATAGTAGTAATGTGATGATCGCCGACGATTTGTGATGCCCGTTAAACACGAAGACCGCAACCTACCAAATAAGGCGCGTTCGTTAATAAACGACTCAAGTATAAATAATACTTAAATAATACGAAACTCAATTTCATATAACCACGAAAATCCCGAAAAATTAACAATATAAGTGTACTTCTATACCCTTTTATTCAACACTATTCTTTTAAACACTTGCACTTTCGACATTGACCCGTCATAAGACGCCAAGTCAACGCAAGTCAAACCATCATTTTACTTCCCTCGGACCAGTAACTAAGTCATTTATATAATGACTTAATACTTAGGTAAGTCACCATGTCCAATAGTGAATACTCAACTCACGCCACACAAGTATTGAACTACATGTCCAAAATACCAATCAGCATGTACACTCCAAATGTACACACCAATCTAACCTATCTAGACTTGTCCGATTTTGACGAAACTTGGTGACAAACTCACACATAATATGAATAAGACTCAGTTTAAGTTTCATTCAAAACTATTACTTCTAAGACCTTCTGCCCGACACACATTAGTGTTACAAAAACCGGACAGTTTTACGCCTTCGACTTGTAAAACCATTTTGACTTATCTAAACAATTCCGTTTGCAAAACCGACACTCGAGTTTGAAAATAGACTCATGACCTGAGGTTTATCAACTTAAAACAGTCCTTGAACAATTTTAAAACTCATTTTATAGTCCCCGAGATTCGATCCAAATATCGACAACAATTTTCGGATTGTGCCGATACTCGTCTCCCGGTACACGAATACTAAAACTAGCATAACTTTTCGCTCGTAATGAGTTAGAAGCTCTACTTTAGCTCAAATCGAAGCTAACAAAATTCTCTACGACCCTATCTTATTAGTTTACCAAGTTTATTACAGTAAGTAATTCAAAAATTTCCTTAAAGTTACTGCCTAAAATTGACCATCTAAAAATCATACCAAATCAAGTTTTCAACTCATTCTAACAATTCCTATAGTCCTAATATCATCCTAATATCATACTAACACATCTAACTAACTCCTAACATCCTCAAATTTAATAAAATAAAAATAAAATATAAAGAAATCATACATGCAACATCATCCCACTACCAATATAATAATAATAACAACATACATAACCATAGAAATGGATCAAACATGATGTTCTTCATCAAAATTTGAAAATAAAAATTTAGTGGATGCATGTGGGAAATTTTTATACCAAATTGAAGCTCTTGAAATTTCTAGGATGGGACTTCTTTTAGATTTGCTTGATTCAAAGTAGAAATTGATTTTTGATGGTGGCAATGGTGATGGTGGTGGACGGCAAACACAAGGGGAAAAAAGGGTGGGTGATTTTTCTTGTTAAATGAATTTTGAATGTAAGTGTGTTACTGGAATTTCCTTAAATAGTCCAAAGGTAGGGTAGTTTTTGTCAAAAATGCATTCTTTTGGGTCTAAAATGAAATTGAATAGTTTACAGGGTAGAAAATGTAAATTGTAAATTTTGAAAATACTTACAGGGCTCGGGTTTCGTAAAAATACTTTTCGAAAGTTAAAACGCTTGAAAATATAATAACAAAGCTTCGACACGACTTAAAACGTAATTAAATCAAGAACGTCAAAAATATAAAATATCGAGACAATCCATAATAAAACGTAAATTTTTGGGCATCCGTCGGTATCGCGATCACTAATAGTTCTCGTCATTCGTTAAAACGTAAAACACGAGAAATAAAGATTAAATATAAAAATCATTTTTATGATTATTTGAGAATTTAATATCGATACCTAACATATTCCTTGTCGGTATTCATCTAATCGACATTTTTACGCTAGTTTCAAGTCATAACCTTCTCGGTTAATCGATAAAATTTAAATTATCATTAAAGTAAACACGTAATACGTAATAGTCGAGATTAAAATAACGACCTGAAATTGACGGGTTGTCACATCATCCCCACCAAATTAGGATCTTCGCCCTCGAAGATCAACTTGCGTTCTTGCCCGATCGCTTGTTGAAATCAAAGAGATGAGGGTAATTCTTCCACATTTGGTCTTCTCGTTCCCAAGTATACTCCGGTCCTCTCCGAGAGTTCCATCGAACTTTGACAATAGGTATTCGACTTTGCTTCAGTTGCTTGACCTCGCGATCCATGATCTCGACTGGTTCTTCGATAAAGTGAAACTTTTTATCAACCTTAACCTCGTGTAACTGTATAATGAGTTCTTCATCGGATAAACACTTCTTCAGATTCGACACATGAAAATTGTTATGAATCCCATACAGTTCTTGTGGTTGTTCAAGTTGGTATGCCACGGGTCCTACTCTAGATGTTACCTTGAATGGTCCGATATAACGAGGACTCAACTTCCCACATTTTCCAAATCGTATAACACCTTTCCATGGTGATACCTTTAGCATAACCTTATCTCCCATGTTAAATTCCAATGGTTTTCTTCTCACATCCGCATAACTCTTCTGTCGGCTTCGAGCAGACAACAACCTATTCTTGATTTGCATAATCATATCCGTCGTCTCCCTAATCAAATCTGGTCCAGTGAGTTGGGCATCTCCGACCTCACTCCAGCTAACGGGTGATCTACATCTCCTCCCATAAAGTGCTTCAAAAGGTGCAGCTTTAATACTCGCGTGATAACTGTTATTGTACGAGAATTCGGCCAAATGTAAGTGCTTATGCCAGCTACTTCCAAAGTCTATCACACAAGCACGTAGCATATCCTCCAAAGTTTGGATCGTTCTTTCGCTTTGCCCATCAGTTTGCGGATGATAGGCGGTGCTCATATCCAAATTGGTTCCTAATGACTTTTGAAGTGATCTCCAAAATCCAGAAGCAAAACGACTATCTCTATCGGAAATGATTGAAATAGGAACACCATGCTTGCACACGATTTCCTTCAGATAAATATTGGCGAGTTTCTCCAAACCGAACCTCTCGTTGATTGGAATAAAATGAGCGGATTTAGTCAAACGATCGACAATAACCCAAATTGCATCGAACCCAGACGGTGTCCTTGGGAGTTTTGTGATGAAGTCCATCGTAATTCGCTCCCATTTCCAAATTGGAATTTCAGGTTGGACAAGTAATCCTGGCGGCTTTTGATATTCAACTTTCACTTTTGCACATGTTAAGCATTTCGCGACGTATGTTGCAATATCAGCTTTCATATTCGGCCACCAGTATAAGTTTTTCAAGTCTTGGTACATTTTGTCCGATCCAGGATGAATAGAAAATATTTCGGCTCCAATATTTTCTTTCTTGCACGCTTCGATTTGTGCGTTCCGAATCTGCTCAGGTAAGTCATTATGAACTGTCACTACAAAAGCACACACTCGAATCGGTTTCTCCCTTTCCTTTCGACTTAACGCGTCAGCTACCACATTCGCCTTTCCTGGATGATAACGAATTTCGCAGTCGTAATCACTCAAGAGTTCAACCCATCGACGTTGCCTCATATTCAGCTCCTTTTGATCCAATATGTATTGTAGGCTTTTATGATCAGTGAATACTGTACACTTCGTGCCATACAGATAATGTCTCCAAAGTCGCAGAGCAAAAACCACAGCGCCCAATTCTATGTCATGGGTAGTGTAGTTCTCCTCATTCTTCCTTAATTGTCTAGAGGCATATGCGATCACCTTTTCACGTTGCATGAGAACAGCATCGTATCCTTGAAGAGATGCATCACAATAAACAACAAAGTCTTCACTTCCTTCAGGTAACGATAAGATCGGCGCACTACAGAGTTTCATCTTCAGGGTTTGGAAAGCTTCTTCTTCATCATCGCCCCACACATATGGTTTATTCTTCTGAGTTAGCTTAGTTAATGGTTTCGATATCAAAGAGAATCCTTCAATAAACCTTCAGTAATAACCAGCCAAACCTAGAAATTGTCGCACTTCAGTTGGAGTAGTCGGAGCACTCCAATTCTTGATGGCTTTGATCTTTGCAGGATCAACATGTACTCCACTTTTATCAATCACATGTCCGAGAAATTGTACAGAATTAAGCCAAAAATCACACTTTGAGAATTTAGCGTACAACTTTTCGTTCTTTAACAAGTTCAAGATAATCCTTAAGTGTTCGGCATGCTCTTCATTGCTCTTGGAGTAGATTAGAATATCATCTACAAAAACGATCACGAATTTATCAAGATACGGCTTACCAATGCGATTCATTAAGTCCATGAGTACAGCAGGTGCATTAGTCAAACCAAAAGGCATAACCAGAAACTCATAATGACCATAACGAGTTCTAAACGCCGTAATAGGAATATCTTCCTCAATTATGCGAAGTTGATGGTAACCAGAACGAAGATCAATCTTGGAGAAAACACAAGAACCTTGAAGTTGATCAAATAAATCATCAATTCTTGGAAGCGGATAACGATTCTTGATCGTTAGCTTATTCAGCTCTCCGTAATCAATACACATACGAAACGAACCATCTTTCTTTTTAACGAATAAGACAGGAGCTCCCCAAGGTGACGAACTCGGTCGTATAAAACCCTTATCAGATAGCTCTTGCAATTGCACAGATAACTCCTTCAGCTCGGATGGTGCTAAACAATATGGCGCACGAGCCACGGGTGCAGCACCAGGAATTAGGTCAATTTGGAATTCAACTTGCCTTGGAGGCGGAAGTTCAGGCAAATCTTCCGGTGAAGAAATGTAAATCTTGCTTATGTTTTTAGAGAGAGAAAGAGATAGAGAGATGGTGGATTTCACACTTTTAGAGAGAGAAAGTTAAGAGAACTATGTGTAAATTATGAAACCACACACCCTCTCCATCAAAGGAGAGGGTTTATATACCCAAGCCTTGTGATGGGCTTGGGCTTACAATGTTGGGCCGGCCTACACATGTTGTAGGCTAGGCTTGACTTTGTTTGTTTAATAAAGATATCTAGACTACGAGCTACTACTTAATATATTGTCGGAGTGACCGAATCTTCCTAAATACGTAAAAACGTATTTCCAACAATCTCCCCCTAAAGGAGGTCACTCCTAACAAGGGCGTTACCCGATTTACAATAATGAAATAAACCTAGCATACTATGCTTGTCTTGAGCTCGTAGTCTTCGTCTTTCTTTTCCTTTTTCTTTTCTGGTGAACATGCTGATGTGATCTTTGATATCAATCTTGAGAATTAATCTCTTTCCTTGATCTCGTGCATCCATCACTTGTGATCTTCGCCTCTTCGTGACCTCACGTCCCACATACTTATACCTTTGTAATTCTTGAAAGCTTCAGAGTTCGATACAGCGGAAGACTTAACTTTTAGGCTTTCTTGAATTAGATGAGGTATTAAGTGCATAAAGTATAAGCATGCGGGGACGACTTCTTCTTGGATCCCGCAACGCCACTGATTGTGGTATATTACACCTCTTGTTTAGGAAAATAAAAGAGAGTAAAAGAGCGGTAAGTATTGAACAAATGACCTTAGGAAAAATCAAGTGTTAACGACCCTTATGAATTTAAAGTTCGTTTCCCAAGGAGGTATATGTGTGTAAATAAGATGTACAAGATTTGAGATTAATATTTGGTTTAGAAAGGGATGAGAAAAGAAAATGACGAAGACGTAAAAATTACTACTAGAAAGTTAAAACGTAAAGTCTTAAAAACCACAAAAATAAAAATTAATTCTAAAAATTACAAAAAATTAACAAAAAATCATAATAAATAAACTAAGAGTTTCCAATGATCAAAACTTTTTCAAACCTTTTAAATAATTAACTATTCAATTTTTAAATGCTAATTAAAGCCCTAAAAATCAAATAAATTATCAAAAAGTCCAAATAAAGATTTTTCAATTGGTAAACCTTTAAAATGATCTAAAAAGATTAAAAACTATTTTTAGAAAATTTTAAACTAATAAAACCTATTTAAAATGATTTAAAAACTATTAAAACTTAAAATAATTATAAAAATTAATCTAAAAGAGATAAAATTATTCTAAAAGTTGCTAAATTCCTATTTTAATGTATTAAAGCTTAGAAAAATGTAAAAAGTTCAAAAATGTAAAATTTGAAAAATAATAATAAAATAATATTAAAATAATATTAAAAATCCAAAATTTATAAAAAATTCTAAAAACTTGCAAACTAGTTTATTTTAACCTAAATAATCAGAAAATCAAAGTGAAATTACCAGAATACCCATATTGGGCCCTCAAATGGGCCAAAACCAAAAATAGTCAACACAAATGGGCTTTTGGGCCCAAAAAGTCAAACTTGGCCCAATTGACTTGGAAAAGCCCTATCTGACTCAAAATTCAATTCTAAGAACAAAACTCTAAAGGCCCAAAAGCTGAATATGAGCTTATCATAGCTTATTAAGCACACAACTTATTCTTATTGGGCTTTTCAGCCCATTAAGCAATAAGCTAATGCCATAAGCTCTAATTTGACACACAACCTTCTTTTGGGATGATTATGAGATCTGTAAAAAGAAATTTTGAAAAAGCTCACTCAATAAGCCAGAAATAAGCAAAGTATTATTTCACAAAACGACAAAATAGTCGGTTTTGAGAAATAAGGCACCTCAGGACTTGATTCGACTTGCAAAAGATCACAAATGGACTCAATAAGCCAAATAAATCAACAAAAATCCAATAAGCACAACTAATAAGCCAGAATAAGCACAAATGAACTTATGAAAAAGTCAATGAAGTTGGTTTTCTAGTCAAACCCTAAAGTCAACCCACCAAATGCTCCAGTATGAACAAATGGGTCAAATAATGAGCACCTATTACAAAATCCAAGTTGTTGCTGGTTAGAACAAGCTATTATAGCTTATTGATAAGCTGACACCAGTTTTACACTAGCAGTGGCAACCAGCAGGGGAAAGGAGTTCCCACTGCTTTGACTATTTGACCAAGCTTATTTGAGAGTTCTGGTTGGATTCAATTGGAAACAAAGGCACCCTTGTGATCAGTGAATCACAAGGAGTCAATAGCAACAAGAAAATCACAATTTGGTTCACACAATAAGCCACAATCAATCAAACAGTCACCAGATACCACACAGACATGGAAATAAGCAGTTAAGCACTTAATAAGCAGATTTAGCAAGAATAAGCCAACCAAACTTAACAGGATGCATACACAAGCTATATAAACTATTAATAAACACAAAGCAACAAGAATCAAACACTGAATCAAAGCAAACAACAAGATCTAGGCACAAATAGTTACTGATGAACAATGAACATATGCAGAAACAAGTTTGTTGATCTATTTGACACTTGATCCAATTTCAGGCCTCAAATCCTTCTTCCCTGGTGTCATTAACTAAGGTTTAGCACTTGTTAGCCCTAGCCTAAGCTTAGATCTAGGTGTCCTCAAAATCCTAGCCAATTTTACCAAGTATTCAAGATTTTATACCCTATTTTATAAATCTATGTGTTCAAACCCTCAAAACCTGCAAACAGATGAACAATAGCACCTAAATATCAGATACCAACACTTGCAAGCACAATACCACAACTTAGCAAACCACAAATCCAAATCATGCAGTAGAGCCAAACACACCTTAATCAACTACTTAACAAAGAAACTTGTGATTTCTACTAATAACCTACTGATTTTAATGATAAAAAACACTTACTAGATAACAACTAACAGAATCAAACTTAAAAATTACCAGCACAAACACAAGAACTCAAAATCCAAGTACCAAATCCAAAACAGGTATAACATGAAATATTTAGGGGAATCTTAATCAAGAGATTATACATGCCCTCCACAACATCCTAGGAGGGCCAGCTATGCTCCTTGGACCTTGTTCAACAACTAGAACAAGACCAAGGTACTTCAATGAAGAAGATCAAAGCCTGCTGATGTTCAAAGTAGAACAAGGCTTTGATTATGATATGTCTTCAACACAAGCAGCAAACAAACTCAACCAAAGGCTTAGAACCCTTCTCAGGCTTGGTGTCAACAAGCTTGAAGGAGCTCAAGGCTTATGGCTAAGGGTTAGTACACAAATATAACCAAAATCAGAAACAAGGACTTCAAGGTCTTTGAACCTTAAAAACCTTATGAACCAAGACGTGCCTTAACCACAAGATTAAGGAAGGTCTTAACAATCAAATGGAACTCAGATTTAGGCTATTCTAACACCAACTTTTAATCAAATCAAAAAGAGAATTCAAAATTTTCAGAAATTCAAATTTTATTAAACTTAAAAAGGAATTACAAAGATTGATAGCCTAAAACTGGAACAAAGGGACTCTTACATGTTGAGGTCTCCTTTTATAGGCAAATGCCTGGCTAAACACTATTCACAAACCCTAGCACTAAATTCTCTAAAATGCCCTTGGTCCTTCTAGACGTTTTAATGGAATGAGCTGTTCAAATGCATCTTGGACGTTCATTTCAGCTTTGATATGAAGCAAAGAGTCTAGGCTGTTGATTTGGCCACGTCATTTTACTTGGAGGCTATGTTGCATTTTCATTGGTTAAGGAGGTTGAGTGTGGGGTCCAAGGAGTAGTGGGAGTGAGGGTTTTGTGTGGGGGATTTGTTTCTGCACATGTGAATCACACAAGTGCCAGGGTAATTGCAATTAACCCTTTGTTTTAAGTGAGGTAAAATCTGGGTTGGTAAAAGTGAATAGTAACACGTTTGATTCGAAATCGGGGGAGTGGAAGTTATTTGGCGCAATTTGGGAGTTTGAATGTCTCGGTGCACACAAATGGCCGTTGTATTTTGGGATTTTTGGTAAAACGTGTTCTCAGCCATAGAAACTTGATTTCCTTTGTTATTAACTTTCATCATTTGGCAATTTTGGCACATAACTTTCCAAAAGGGTTTATAAGGGTTATTTTTGCCACTTTTGCATATTTGAAGGACTGATTTTGGACATTCTTGATCTTCAAAGGTCTTCAATGTATCTTTGGCTTGATGAGGGACCATAGTTGACAATTGAAATTGTTGAGGGACTAATCTTGCAATTTCTTCAAAGTTGAAGGACCTTTTGTGTAATTTTGATAAACTTAAGGGACCAAACTTGTAATTATTAATATACAAGGGTTTTAAGTGTCATTTCTTCAATAAATGAGGATCAATCTTGATTGTCTTCAAGTCTTCAAGGGTATTTGTTGAGTATTCCATGATTAGGGCCCGGTTCTTTGTACGGCTTCGTTTCTCGTGTCCGTTTTTCCTTGTATCTTGTGATCTTTTGTCTTTTTCACGATATCCATACCTAAAATACACAAGTAAACAAACACAAGCATATATGTGGTATATTATGACATTTTTATGCATTTAAAGCCCGAAAAGAACGATGAGATCATGTATAAATGCCATCTCATCACTCCCCCATACTAAGCCATTGCCGTGCCCTCACGCAATGCTAGAATAAAGTATCTAAGCATCACCAAAGTTCAATTTTATTAACCTTTATTGAAAAGTAAAAGACTTGCAACATACTACGAAGATGAGTAAAGACATAACATATGATTTTCATCACGAGAGTGACTTTTAGGGTCAAAGAATAGAAACAAGCAAATGTCCCTTAGAGTAAACTTCGTCATCCTTGATTGTCATACATTCCATGCTAAGTGCAAAACCGAGATCATTGTTGGTACAAGTCACAATGCTAACACTACTCATACGTCCAAATTGTGTAATACTTTTTCTCCCCGCAATCCTAGTTATTATAAAAGAAAATGGGTTACTAGCATTTTTTATCTATTTGTCATGGATCACAAGTGATTCATATTGACTTATTTGAGTAGTTATTAGTCCGAAAGCAAAGTAGCACGATTTGATCGATAGTTAGCCGAAGGACAAAATCTTTTAAAACGACTTCTCGTGTATCTCCTTAAGTTCATATCTTGGCATAACTCGTTTCACGATTTGAGACCTTTCTCGGACCGATATTTGGCATGTACTTCATACTTCAAATCTTGGGAAGACGTTCCCGAAATTATGGTCTTCTCTTCATATATTTGGAATTTCTTCACTTGACGTTTTTGAGAGATTCTTCATATTGGACCACGACTTCATCATTTTTCTTTAATCTCTACTTTGGATTTTGATATACAACGATCCGCCTCCTTTTCGGACTTGGATATATTTATCCTCATACCTTGTTAGGGTCTTTTTGGATAGACTTTCTCCATGATCTTTAGGGGAGTAATAGCTTTTCGTCGTGTGTCTCGATCCTTCATATTGATTTAGGAATAATGATACTTCACATCATCTTGGATCTTTAGCAAAAATAGAGCTCCTCATGCCTTGTTAGGGCCTTTTTGGATGATCGCCAATCTTCGCGTCCCGCTTCAATAAGTTATGCCTTGGCTATGAACTCTATTCAACCCCGAGCAACTTTTAAACGATCTTGCGCTAGAGGCTAAGTAACCTTTCAAATCGTATGACCTTACTTATTGCAATTATGATTTATTCCTAATGCATTGATCTTATGGGAAGAAAAAGCCACAATTAAAAACATATGAGTTTTTGAAAGAACATTTTCATGTTCTACGTTTAGCATGATCACTTGTCTAACTCTATCATCTCTCGTTCTTCACTATATAAAGACCTCTAATTAAAGAGACTCGTGAATACTTAGCCATGCAAGTCAAAATTAAGCCAAATTTGGATTAGCTTTCATTAAGACTATATCAAATCAAAGTTTTGGGTTTTCAAGCCACCTATAGGATCTTGTACTTTCTTGGACTTTTTCAAGTTTAGAGAATGCGTTTTAAAGTTCCCTTGATAAGTGACTTTCTAGGATCAATTATAGGAACTTGCGAAAAGTTCTTGTTCTTAACCCATATGAATTAAGACTTTCGCGTTTTAAAGCTCCCTATATAAAAGTCTAGCAAAACTTGAATTGAGCGGGTTAAGGAATGTAAATGGCTCCAAATGCCCATCAAGTCAAAAATTAACTCTTATTCTACCCATCGGAAAATATACATTCGTGTCTTAAAAACACTTATGAAAACTAAGAAAAATTTTAAAATTTGGCCATTTTTAGCCTTATTAGCAACAAGACATTGAAAATTGGAAAGTGTGAGGGCGTAGCAAAGCAAGTACCTATTCACCCCCCATACTAAAAGTAAACATTGTCCTCAATGTTTCGAGTCTAAAGGTGGAGCACCCCCATACTAGAGACGAAGAGTCGAATGCTTAGGATCTAGCATGGAAAGGGTGATCAACAATATATCTAAAGCCGTTTATTAAGTATGCTAAAAGATAATTGTTAGAACAATAAAGGATATGTCATGGATTCGTGAAAAACTTCTTCAAGCAAACGATGGAGGCTCACGTAAACGAACACGAGAGTCTTCAATCGTAGATGATGATGATGATCTAGATAACACAATCACAAACAACCACGAGACAACGAGTTGAAACGGTACAAGTTCCCTTAGTAGTGAACAGTAAGCATAAAAGATAAGCATGGGATCTCCCCCACGAGGCACCTCGTTTTTGATTACCGAGTCATGAGCTCGACTCGATCCCCTCAATGCTTATTATCATTGGGGAAGGTGACTTGGTCGAGGGCAACCATTGAAGGAATTTCCCCACCAAAGTAGTGCTTAAGCCTATGTCCATTCACCTTGAAGTTAGGACCATCATCTTGAGCTAGCTCAATGGTCCTATATGGAAACACTTGTGTAATGGTGAACGGACCCGATCAACGAGATTTCAATTTCCCGGAAAATAACTTAAGACGAGAGTTAAAAAGCAACACTTGATCACCAACGTTAAATACCCGGTTTTTAATCTTTGAATCATGAAACTTTT
The DNA here is from genome assembly GCA_025667525.1 of Glebionis coronaria. NCBI lineage: Eukaryota > Viridiplantae > Streptophyta > Magnoliopsida > Asterales > Asteraceae > Glebionis > Glebionis coronaria. The sequence goes on along the minus strand of CM046879.1, from coordinate 574,647,425 downwards.
TAGTCTTTTCTTTAAAAATTAATGAATTTTCATAAGCATTATATCTTAATTCATCCAATTCATTCAATTGTATTTTTCGGTGATCTCTCGCGATCTTCAAGTCAAAGTTTGCATGCTTAAGGGCCCAATATGCCTTGTGCTCCAACTCAATGGGAAAATGACAATTCTTCCCATAGACTAACTTATAAGGAGTGCAACCGATAGGTGTCTTATAAGCGGTCCTAAAGGCCCATAAAGCGTCATCGAGTTTGTCGGACCATGAAGCACGGTTTTCTCCAATTGACATCTCTAAAATCCTCTTCAAAGCTCGGTTCGAAACCTCGACTTGCCCACTAGTTTGCGGGTGATAAGCCGTAGAAAGACGATGAGTAACTCCATATTTCTTTAGAACCTTTTCGAATTGGTCATTACAAAAATGGGTTCCACGATCGCTTATAATAGCACGAGGGGTTCCGAACCGAGAGAATAGTTGCTTCAAAAATTTCACTACCACACGAGCATCATTAGTAGGCAAAGCCTTAGCTTCCACCCACTTAGAAAGGTAGTCCACCGCGACGAGGATATATTTGTTGCCATGAGACGATGGGAACGGCCCCATAAAGTCTATTCCCCATATGTCGAAAATCTCACACACTTGAATTATGTTTTGCAGCATTTCATCACGTTGAGACGATTTTCCTTGACGTTGGCACGAATCACACGACTTTACAAGTGCGTGTGCATCACGATAGATAGAAGGCCAAAAGAAACCGGCATTGAACACTTTCTTATCCGTGAGATTAGCACCGTGGTGACCACCCGTGGGTCCCTCGTGACAAGCTCTAAGGATATTAGAAGCTTCGGCACCAAACACACAACGTCGAACGAGTTGATCCGCACAAACTCGAAAGAGATAAGGGTCGTCCCAAAAATAGAACTTGACGTCACGAAAGAATTTTCGTTTTTGTTGTGTCGTCATACCCTTGATTATGAAATTGCCGCATGATAATTTGCAATGTCGGCAAACCATGGGGTGGTGTCTTTAGAATTCACTACACCGAGAGTCTCAAGAGGAAATGTTTCGGTGATTTCCTTGTTCTCGAAAACATCTTTGTGAGGATCTTCTAGACGAGAGAGATGATCAGCCGCTAGATTCTCGGCTCCTTTTTTGTCAAGCACGGTGACATCAAATTCTTGGAGGAAGAGCATCCAACGAAGCAATCTCGGCCTAGCATCTTGCTTAGCTAAGAGATACTTGATAGCCGAATGGTCGGTATACACGATGCTTTTAGTCAAGACGAGATAAGGTCGGAACTTCTCAAAAGCATAGACCTCGGCAAGGAATTCCTTTTCCGTTGTGGTGTACTTTAATTGAGCCTCGGTCATCGTCTTACTAGCATAGTGAATAGGACGGGAATGTTTGTCATAACGTTGCCCTAAGACGGCCCCTATAGCATAATCACTTGCATCACACAAGATTTCAAAGGGTAATTCCCAATTAGGAGCAACAAGAATGGGAGGTTTGGTAAGTTTCCTTTTGAGAGTTTCGAAAGCTCTAACACAATCCTCATTGAAGTTAAAAGGAGCATCCTTCTCGAGAAGGTATGTCATAGGTCGAGAGATTTTCAAAAAGTCCTTGATGAAACGACGATAAAAGCCCGCGTGGCCTAGGAAACTCCTAACTCCCTTAACGGTTTTGGGATGAGGTAACTTGGCGATTACGTCTACCTTAGCTTTATCGACCTCAATCCCCGCTTTCGATACCTTATGTCCTAAGACGATTCCTTGTTTACACATAAAATGACATTTTTCCCAATTAAGCACAAGATTGGTTTCTTCACAACGTTTTAACATTTGCTCGAGATTAGATAAACACGACGTGAACGAATTGCCAAACACCGAGAAGTCATCCATAAACACTTCCATCGACTTCTCGATCATATCGTGAAAAATCGCCATCATACACCGTTGAAACGTACCCGGTGCATTACAAAGTCCGAAAGGCATCCTACGATAAGCGAACGTACCATAAGGACACGTAAACGTAGTCTTCTCTTGATCACGAGGGTCGATAGGGATTTGAAAGTAACCGGAAAAACCATCTAAAAAGCAATAGAATTCATTTCCCGCAAGTCGCTCCAACATTTGATCCATGAAGGGCAAAGGAAAGTGGTCTTTACGAGTGGCGTCATTTAACTTTCGGTAGTCAATGCACACCCTCCAACCGGTCACAACACGAGTGGGAATTAACTCGTTGTTTTCATTAGGCACAACGGTCATTCCTCCCTTTTTAGGGACACAATGGATTGGGCTCACCCATGGGCTATCGGATATAGGATAAATCATTCCCGCGTCAAGGAGTTTAAGGACTTCCTTTTTAATGACATCGTGAATTTTGGGATTCACCCTTCTTTGACTTTGAATTGCGGGTTTGTAGTCCTCCTCCATTAAAATCTTGTGAGTACAAAATTTTGGGTCAATACCCTTAATGTCGGATATTTTCCACGCAATTGCCCCTTTATGAGCCTTAAGAACTTTCAAGAGCTCGGTTTTTTCTTCATTAGCAAGACCTTTTTCAATAATAACCGGCAACTTGTCATCACCTTCCAAGAATGCGTATTCAAGGTGAGAAGGAAGATCTTTCAATTCAAGGATAGGTGGTTCCTCGATTGAAGATTTTGGTTCAACACTCATAACTTCCATCGGCGGAAGAAATGGTGGAATAGAAGTATCATCACTAATCAACACCTCATCTTCATTGTCGATTTCATTTGAAGTGTGATCGCCTCCTTGGAATGGAGTGAGATTTGGTGTGGAATTAGCAAGAATCGGATCCAAAATAGTGGGATTGCCACTTGACGAGCTATCGGAAAAACCTAACACTTCTTGTGAAAACTCATCGCAAACCACATCAACGATGTCAATGTGATTGATGGTAGCGATTGCATAAACATGAGAAGGTTTCGAGTTTTGAGTAGCGTTTATAACAAGTTCCTCTTCGTTGAATCTCAAAGTGATATTTCTTGCATGAACATCGATAAGCGATCTCGAAGTGTCTAAAAATGAACGACCTAAAATTAGAGGTACTTGAGGATCCGCGGGGATGTCAACTACTATAAAATCAACGGGATAGTAGAACTTCCCCACTTTCATGAAAACATCTTCGGCTACTCCACATGCCATAATCGTAGAATGATCGGCCATCTCGATAGACATGTTCGAAGGAATGAGAGCCGGAAGCGAAAGCGATTTCCAAATGGAAAATGGCATCAAATTAATGCTCGCACCAACATCAGCCAAGGCGAGGCATTCTTTCATATCTTGTATGTCACAAGGAATGAGGAACTTTCCGGGATCACCAACTTTTTCCGGTATGCGGTTAAGATAAACCGAAGAACAATTAGCAAGCTTTGAAAGCTTTTCCTTATCGCTCATCATACTTTTAAAAGTGGAAGCGAAACGAGGCATATACAACAACGCGTCGGCTAAACTCACATCAAAATGCACTTGTTGAAATTTTTTTATAAAAAGCTCGATTTGTTGTTTGTTACGTTCTTGCAATTTCTCTTTGTTTCGTCTCGAAGGGTAGGGTAAAGGTGGTGTGGGTTGGTCATTAGGCAACGGCCTTGGAAACTTGGGTTCCACAATTGGTATTGGTTCAACCGTAGGTGTGGTTTGAGCGGTACTTCATGGGATTGTAATGTGCTCCTTTTCTACCATCACCTCGGGTTCTTTCTCGATTTCCTTCTCCGTAGAAGTACTTGGACGAGAGATTGGTTCCTTGAAAGTTTTACCACTTAGTGTAGTAATAACCTTCATTTCTCCCTTCGGGTTTGCAATGGTATCACTAGGAAGACCACCCGAGGAAGAGGGTTTACACATGATTGCTTCAAACATCTTAGCCATTCGGTCCTCAAATTTTGATTGCCTTGCATCCGCTTTTAATAACTCTTGCTTAATCTCATGTTGTCCTAATTCCATCTTTTGTTCATTTTGTTGAAGACGTTGGACATTTCCTTCCATTTTGTTTGTATGAGTATTAAGTTCATTAGCAAGTTCATTTTTAAGCTCGTTTTTCAACTCGGATCTTAAGCTAATCATCTCACGTTGCATGTTATCAAATTTAGCATCATTTGCTTTAGCATAATCCAAAAATTCTCCTTGCAAATTTTTAGTGTGAGCATTTTGAAAACCTTGTGTAGTGTTTTGAAAATCACGGTTTTGGTTTTGATTAGAAATTTGTCCATTCCCATTTTGATAATTCCCCTTGTTGTAGTTACGTGAATTGCCTTGGTAATTACCACCTTGGTTGTTGTTTCGATAGTTATTAACATTTTGGTTTGGTGGAGCTTGATTTTGGGCGGGAACCTTGACCGTTTTGGTTATAAGTTCCCGTTGCTACATAAGCACTCGAAGTGTTACCATCCGCGGTAATGCACTCGGAAAGATCATGAGCTCCCCCACACGACAAACAACTCTTAGCAATCGCTTTAACCGAAGCGGAATTTGAAGCTTCTTGAGCTTTCCAATGGGACATAAGATTAGCAAATCTATCAAAAAACCAATTTTCCTCATAAGCTTCATCATGTAAGGCATTAATGCTACGAGACGATTGTGACGATGATGGCGAACCCAAATTGGCAACACTCGGTGTGTTACGAGGGCTATAAACCTTAGATCTATTCTCGATGATTTGTAAAGCCTCATTTGTCGTCTTGCACAAAAAATTACCACCCGCGGCGGCATTCAAATAATCTCGTTCATGATCATTAAGCCCATTATAAAAAATATCAATTTGATGCAATTCCGTAAAATCATGGTGTGGACATTCATGTAACATTTCTTTAAATCGTTCCCCGGCAGCGGCGCCAAAATGATTGTGGTAAATTACACCTCTTGTTTAGGAAAACAAAAGAGAGTAAAAGAGCGGTAAGTATTGAACAAATGACCTTAGGAAAAATCAAGTGTTAATGACCCTTATGAACTCAAATTTCGTTTCCCATGCCATTGAAAAACTTTCATTATTTCTTTGCACAAATCATGAAATCTCATTTTTCAAATGTGTTGTTTTAGATGGTGGAAAAAACTTGTTCACAAACATAGAAACGAGATCGGCCCATGTCAAAATTGAATTTGGTGGTTCTTTCTCGAGCCAAATTTTTGCGGGTCCATCTAACGAGTATGGAAACAACATCATCTTAATGGCGTCATGTGGAACATCCTTAAACTTGCTAGTAGCGGTGAGACGGTTAAAATTCCTAATATGATAATGCGGGTTGTCTTTCTCATGACCTCTAAACTTATTTGCTTGCAACATCGACATTAAACCCGTCTTAATCTCGAAATTCTCCGCAAGGATGGCGGGAATCACAATAGCCTCTCCAAAACCCTCGGTGGGTGCTTGTAGTAACTCCATCATAGTACGATTAGCCATGACGACTTCTTGTTCTACAATAGGTTCAACAATTGGAGGTTGTTCAACAATCAACGTCTCTTGATTGGCTTGCTTTTGAAGACGTTTACGAGCTCGTTTTGCTCGATTACGAGTGATCATAAACTTCACGAAGAATGGGAGGTGAGCAAAGAAGATTCTTTTTGGTTGTCTTGTGAATTTTCAAATTTCTTTTTTTGTTTTTGATTGTATTTAATTTTTTTAGATTTTGGTGTATCTTCGTAGACAACAATCTACAAAATCTCTCCTCGAATCAAACTCTTGATTAAAGAAGCCTCAAAGGAATGAAAACGATCACGTGGAGTGAACGCCTTCGAATGACTTTAGAACTTTGGTGAAAACCAAATTGTTCAAGAGGTTTTAATCACAAAGAAACCAAGCAAATATATTATATGTAATAATACTTTGGGCGGCAAAACCCTCGATTAGCCTTCAATCTCAAAATACTCACAAGCAAGCGGGGAAACGAGGCGGCGCGAAGCACTTAAGAGCCTTTTTCCTTAGGGTCTATTTTATAATACCCGCCTTATACCCACCTTATAGTTTGTATTTTTCAAAATCGAGCTTCACGAAAGTATTTATCTATTTTTGCCTTTTTCTTTTTGTTTGAGATTCGAATACAATAATTGAGTGATGAAATCCCAATTAAGGTTGTGTTTTCACACTTTTGGAGATATTGTTTATTTGTTGTGATACTTAATACAATATAGTAATAATATTTTACAAGAAAAACCAAGAAAACCGATAATACGTATTAGTAGAGTTCTACTAATACAAATACTATTTATGGTTAATATTAAAAAACAACAATACAAATTAATCACGACACACCTCCCCGGAAGCGGAGCCAAAATGATTGTGGTAAATTACACCTCTTGTTTAGGAAAACAAAAGAGAGTAAAAGAGCGGTAAGTATTGAACAAATGACCTTAGGAAAAATCAAGTGTTAATGACCCTTATGAATTCAAAGTTCGTTTCCCAAGGAGGTATATGTGTGTGACTAAGATGTACAAGATTTGAGATTAATATTTGGTTTACAAAGGGATGAGAAAAGAAAATGACGAAGACGTAAAAATTACTACTAGAAAGTTAAAACGTAAAGCCTTAAAAACCACAAAAATAAAAATTAATTCTAAAAATTACCAAAAATTCACCAAAAATCAAAATAAATAAACTAAGAGTTTACCAATGATCAAAACTTTTTCAAACCTTTTAAATAATTAAATATTCAATTTTTAAATGCTAATTAAAGCCCTAAAAATCAAATAAATTATCAAAAAGTCCAAATAAAGATTTTTCAATTGGTAAACCTCTAAAATGACCTAAAAAGATTAAAAACTATTTTTAGAAATTTTTAAACTAATAAAACCTATTTAAAATGATTTAAAAACTATTAAAACTTAAAATAATTATAAAAATTAATCTAAAAGAGATAAAATTATTCTAAAAGTTGCTAAATTCCTATTTTAATGTATTAAAGCTAAGAAAAATGTAAAAAGTTGAAAAATGTAAAATTTGAAAAATAATAATAAAATAATATTAAAATAATATTAAAAATCCAAAATTTATAAAAAATTCTAAAAACTTGCAAACTAGTTTATTTTAACCTAAATAATCAGAAAATCAAAGTGAAATTACCTGAATACCCATATTGGGCCCTCAAATGGGCCAAAACCAAAAATAGTCAACACAAATGGGCTTTTGGGCCCAAAAAGTCAAACTTGGCCCAATTGACTTGGAAAAGCCCTATCTGACTCAAAATTCAGTTCTAAGAACAAAACTCTAAAGGCCCAAAAGCTGAATATGAGCTTATCACAGCTTATTAAGCACACAGCTTATTCTTATTGGGCTTTTCAGCCCATTAAGCAATAAGCCAATGCCATAAGCTCTAATTTGACACACAACCTTCTTTTGGGATGATTATGAGATCTGTAAAAAGAAATTTTGAAAAAGCTCACTCAATAAGCCAGAAATAAGCAAAGTATTATTTCACAAAACGACAAAATAGTCGGGTTTGAGAAATAAGGCACCTCAGGACTTGATTCGACTTGCAAAAGATCACAAATGGACTCAATAAGCCAAATCAATCAACAAAAATCCAATAAGCACAACTAATAAGCCAGAATAAGCACAAATGAACTTATGAAAAAGTCAATGAAGTTGGTTTTCTAGTCAAACCCTAAAGTCAACCCACCAAATGCTCCAGTATGAACAAATGGGTCAAATAATGAGCACCTATTACAAAATCCAAGTTGTTGCTGGTTAGAATAAGCTATTATAGCTTATTGATAAGCTGACACCAGTTTTACACTAGTAGTGGTAACCAGCAGGGGAAATGAGTTCCCACTGCTTTGACTATTTGACCAAGCTTATTTGAGAGTTCTGGTTGGATTCAATTGGAAACAAAGGCACCCTTGTGATCAGTGAATCACAAGGAGTCAATAGCAACAAGAAAATCACAATTTGGTTCACACAATAAGCCACAATCAATCAAACAGTCACCAGATACCACACAGACATGGAAATAAGCAGTTAAGCACTTAATAAGCAGATTTAGCAAGAATAAGCCAACCAAACTTAACAGGATGCATACACAAGCTATATAAACTATTAATAAACACAAAGCAACAAGAATCAAACACTGAATCAAAGCAAACAAAAAGATCTAGGCACAAATAGTTACTGATGAACAATGAACATATGCAAAAACAAGTTTGCTGATCTATTTGACACTTGATCCAATTTCAGGCCTCAAATCCTTCTTCCCTGGTGTGATTAACTAAGGTTTAGCACTTGTTAGCCCTAGCCTAAGCTTAGATCTAGGTGTCCTCAAAATCCTAGCCAATTTTACCAAGTATTCAAGATTTTATACCCTATTTTATGAATCTATGTGTTCAAACCCTCAAAACCTGCAAACAGATGAACAATAACACCTAAATATCAGATACCAACACTTGCAAGCACAATACCACAACTTAGCAAACCACAAATCCAAATCATGCAGTAGATCCAAACACCCCTTAATCAACTACTTAACAAAGAAACTTGTGATTTCTATTAATAACCTACTGATTTTAATGATCAAAAACACTTACTAGATAGAAACTAACAGAATCAAACTCAAAAATTACCAACACAAACACAAGAACTCAAAATCCAAGTACCAAATCCAAAACAGGCATAAACATGAAATATTTAGGGTAATCTCAATCAAGAGATTATACCTGCCCTCCACAACATCCTAGGAGGGCCAGCTATGCTCCTTGGACCTTGTTCAACAACTAGAACAAGACCAAGGTACTTCAATGAAGAAGATCAAAGCCTGCTGATGTTCAAAGTGGAACAAGGCTTTGATTATGATATGTCTTCAACACAAGCAGCAAAAAAACTCAACCAAAGGCTTAGAACCTTTCTCAGGCTTGGTGTCAACAAACTTGAAGGAGCTCAAGGCTTATGGCTAAGGGTTAGTACACAAATAAAACCAAAATCAGAAACAAGGACTTCAAGGTCTTTGAACCTTAAAAACCTTATGAACCAAGACGTGCCTTAACCACAAGATTAAGGAAGGTCTTAACAATCAAATGGAACTCAGATTTAGGCTATTCTAACACCAACTTTTAATCAAATCAAAAAGAGAATTCAAAATTTTCAGAAATTCTAATTTTATTAAACTTAAAAAGGAATTACAAAGATTGATAGCCTAAAACTGGAACAAAGGGACTCTCACATGTTGAGGTCTCCTTTTATAGGCAAATGCCTGGCTAAACACTAATCACAAACCCTAGCACTAAATTCTCTAAAATGCCCTTGGTCCTTCTAGACCTTTGAATGGAATGAGCTGTTCAAATGCATCTTGGACGTTCATTTCAGCTTTGATATGAAGCAAAGAGTCTAGGCTGTTGATTTGGCCACGTCATTTTACTTGGAGGCTAAGTTGCATTTTCATTGGTTAAGGAGGTTGAGTGTGGGGTCCAAGGAGTAGTGGGAGTGAGGGTTTTGTGTGTGGGATTTGTTTCTGCACATGTGAATCACACAAGTGCCAGGGTAATTGCAATTAACCCTTTGTTTTAAGTGAGGTAAAATCTGGGTTGGTAAAAGTGAATAGTAACACGTTTGATCCGAAATTGGGGGAGTGGAAGTTGTTTGGCGCAATTTGGGAGTTTGAATGTTTCAGTGCACACAAATGGCCCTTGTATTTTGGGATTTTTGGTAAAACGTGTTCTCAGCCATAGAAACTTGATTTCCTTTGTTATTAACTTTCATCATTTGGCAATTTTGGCACATAACTTTCCAAAAGGGTTTATAAGGGTTATTTTTGCCTCTTTTGCATATTTGAAGGACTGATTTTGGACATTCTTGATCTTCAAAGGTCTTCAATGTATCTTTGGCTTGATGAGGGACCATAATTGACAAATGAAATTGTTGAGGGACTAATCTTGCCATTTATTTAAAGTTGAAGGACCTTTTGTGTAATTTTGACAAACTTAAGGGACCAAACTTGTAATTATTAATATACGAGGGTTTTAAGTGTCATTTCTTCAATAAATGAGGATCAATCTTGATTGTCTTCAAGTCTTCAAGGGTATTTGTTGAGTATTCCATGATTAGGGCCCGGTTCTTTGTACGGCTTCGTTTCTCGTGTCCGTTTTTCCTTGTATCTTGTGATCTTTTGTCTTTTTCACGATATCCATACCTAAAATACACAAGTAAACAAACACAAGCATATATGTGGTATATTATGACATTTTTATGCATTTAAAGCCCGAAAAGAACGATGAGATCATGTATAAATGCCATCTCATCAGCCACCGTCTTCAAATGCCGCAACATAAGTAGACACGAACGAAATGGCTTTGAACATTTCATTCTAAATCGGTAGCATTTTACCTCCGGTCGGTGAAGACCGTTGGACGATATTAGATATCGTACCCGTGACGGATAGTTTCAATTAAGTAACTTCCTGACAGGATTTCGCGGGTAAACCCGTTCTCTTTATTCGACCGTCCAAAGCTGACTGCGAACATAAAGAGTGAATCATTTGGATAATAATATCCGCATGATTTGAAGCCGTCAAATCATGTTCCTGGAACAAGTGAAATTCAATTAAGAACCGCACCATCGTTGCTTTCCAGTTGTCACGAGCTTGATTCGTATAGAATCTTGCAAGTTACCTACCAAGTGCTGTTTGAGGTTAATACTAGAAAGATTTCCACTCATCACTGTGAACACTAAGGTATCACTCTGAGTGTTCAGGCAAGATCACTAAGATATTGCGTAGAGGCCTGGAATGTGTTTAAATTCATTTAAGAATTAAACCACTGTTGCTTTCCAGTTATCACAAGCTTGATTCATAAAGAATCGCACAAGTCACCTACCATGAGCTTTTTGATATTCGCTCAAGAAGGATTTCCATCTTCATTGTAAATACTCTCGTATTACTCGGATGTTCAGGAAAGATCATGAAGATTTTGCGTAGGACTCTTAAAATCTTTCTAACTTTTCACAATGTGTGAAGAAGCAAGGAAATATGAAAGTGTATCCTAATGAGATATTTGATGATCTCAAATGGCTCTAGACTCGATCGTGCATTTTGAATTTTAGTGATCGGAGGCTGGAGAGGAGTGCCACCTTTTCAATACCAATTTACTCAGAGTGAATAAATCGATAGATAACGTGTTGTCTCTGTGTGATTAAAACAAATACCTTTTGAGAGATATCTGAGTTAGCTGGGATGGGTTGTGCATTGCATCACTGGGTCCATGATGTCTGTCTTCAATATCGAGAATCATTAAAATGATCTCAATAGCATATGTGTTGACCCGGCTTCTGCCTAAAGTTGTAAGGAGGGCTTCTTTCTTAACACCCTTTTTTCATTCTTCAACCCCTTCAATGCTTACCAATACGTCATAACTAGCACCTTGTTGTGATTGTTCCAGTGCTAACTTAAGTACTTGGTCGACATTCAGCTACGTTCACAATCTTTCTCCATCTTTCCTAAGGACTTCTATTTCTAGCTATGGAATGTCCTTGGGAAGACTCCTCCGGTTCTAGAGGAATCGTTAGACTTTAACCTATCCTACAATCCTTATGTCACCACAATCTTCACCGTCGTGAATAGAGATGTTTTGGGTAAGTGTATGTCACCATGAAATCCATTTTGAAGTGCAAATCCATTTTGCTCCCCCTTAACATATGCCACGATATCCGAAAACATTTCGCACATGTCGGGATGAGCTAGCACGTTAAGTCAAACCATTTGTGATAATATCCCATATTAAATCACATTTTCTCCCCCATATTAAAAATATGAACTCAATCGATGTTTTTAATATCAATTGATTTAATGAAGTTTTAACAAAGGTTTTGGGAAGAAAAATGCAAGTCCGTTTTATTTTCATGATATCAAATGTATGAGATATGATATCGATTTGTAGCATGATCACATATTCACCATATTAAAAAGAATTGACAAGGTTGGACCTGATAGATGAGAACATCATATGATAAGATCAAATGGTATCAAGAGCTATGGGATGATTGTTTAGTTCTTGTGTTTGTGTTCTTGATTCTCTCGCCATTTTTGATTTATTTTCACACGAACCAAAAATTATTTTTTTTTTGTGTTTTTATGGGTTAATCTTGATTTACTTCATCTTATTACATGTTATAGTGATTTGGTATTGTTATTTGGGTTGAAAACATAAAATTTTTGGTTGTTTGATTCATTTTTTGGCTTAGAATCTTGAATTGTTTGTGTTCGTGTACTGTCCGAGAAAAAAAGGTAAGTTGGTATCCAGTACGATCTGACTTTTTGTTTGCATAAACCCTGGGGGTTTCTACTTGCGATCCATCGTCACAAGCTGTTGTTACGATCTAACTGCGATCATTAGTACGATCCAAGTTACGATCTTGACTTCGATTGCTCACTACGATCCTTAGTACGATCCATCAATCCGATCAGAGTGCGATCTCTTCAATACGATAGCTTAGTACTGTATTGTGGATTTGCTATATATGATCCGGTGGTCTAACATGGTGGTAAATGGTGGTGGAAGCCATTGTTGAGCTTAGAGAGAGAGAGTGGTTGTGTATGTGAGATGAAAGAAAGGAAAATGTAATTGAAATGAAAAAGAAAACACAAGCAACACCCCTCCTTGGAAGCTAAGGAGGGGTATATATAGTCACACACGCTGCTTAAACTATACAATGAACCTAGTCTAGTCTAAGCGTGTGTGACTATGATAACTAATGGGAATTCTTAAATGTCGTCACATAAAGTGAGTTTCCAACAATCTTCCCCCATGGGACGACGTGTAGAATTCCTTACAATATTTTTCCTAACAAGTACATAATGATAAGAACAAGAGCTTTCATGAAGCGTCCAATGCTGATGAAGTCTTCTGAGGCCTTCGTTTTCAAAACGACTCATCTTTAACTTGTAGTAGAAATACTGTAACGGCACGAGCTAAGTAACCCATACACTTCTGGTTAAGGAGAAGCTTTTGAATTAGCTTCCCCCTAATTCATGCCACATAAACTTGATGTAGAAGCTTTAAATAGCTTCCCCCTAAATCGACAATCCTTGTAAGAAACTTCAAAGCTTTCAATAAAGCTTAGAATGATTAAGCGCACAGCGGAATCTAACAATCAAATCCCATCATATAACATGATGACGTTGCTAAGAGGGATTGAAAGTAAGGGGTACACCAAGTAGATCAACAACTTCTCTTCTCACGCTTGAATAATTCTTCTGAATTTTTCTTCCCCCTGAGAGTTCAAGTTATGCATACTAGAAAGAATCAAGACACTTCTTCCCCCACACAGTTGAAGAAGGTAAATCAATCCCAATTATGAAGCTCAAATACTGAAGTAGACACTTTATCCCATTCATGAAGTTGACATCGTAACACCAGAGTCAATTAAGTCCCGGAAATGCACATATCTTCTTCCGGAGATGCACCAGAGTCAATTAAGTCCCGGGAATGCATATAGGATAATGATGATGTTTAATTGCAACAATCAAACAATTAAACCTCGAATCAGTAGTGTACCGTTTAGAGATTGATAACGTCACGAGTTAAAACACTGATTTTCTCTGCGGCTATGACAAATATCATCCTGGAATGTCTTCAAATCAAAAGAAGGTATTAAGTTCATCACGTGTACTCATTGTGCGTTCAATGTGTCTTCTTCTTCCCCCTTGATGGTTTCAAAACTCGGAACCATCAATAAATTGTACGCACATGAACCTGAAATCTCGTGAGAATAATAAAGAAGTTAAATTATATATTTTGTGAGAATCAGCTGTTGATCGAAAATCTCTTCTCATAAACTCTCCATGGCCACCTTTACCAACCCACGTGAAAGCAATTTGAAGTGACCACTGATTGAATGAACCGGATACATCAAACGTGAAACTGAATAAGAATCCTTCGAGCTTGTGACTTAAGCTTGCACTATTGTTGAATGAAGAACGGTGGAGAAATCTCTAAGTACTCAATGCATCACTGAAGAAGTCTATAAGCACAACACCTCTTGAAATTATCCACGTCGACTAAGCGCGTGACACTGAGTACAACAATGTAACCCCTTTAAGTGATAGTTATCCGAGTCATCAACCATCCACCCCGAACCCGGAAACCAGATAAACAAGTCTTCATTCTAAGATTAAGCACGAGCAAGTTATCTTTGAAAGATAAAATAAATACACGCCTTCAAAAAATCCGTCTTCAACGTCACGTAATTAAAACCCGATCAAACAAAATCTGTAGCCACTAAAAAATCGCCCATTTTTTCTTGGTCTCGTCTCAAATAAATTCTCGTCACATTTGTCACGTCACTTTGTCACGTCACTCGTTGTCTCGACCCGATGACGACCGAAGTAAACTTAATACACACAAAGTTTTTACATAAATACAAATTTTTGTAAGAAATTGCGTGCATAAAACAAAATCCACACGGCCCATCATGTGCAGCCCAACATTGACCAAAGACCCGAGTCCATGGCCCATCAATTTTTCCGGTCCAAGAGCTAAACGAATGAAGCCCATGATTTTAGAATGTAATACCCGGTCCATCAAATTGGGAATAAAACACTCACTATTCCTAATTTCACTCACATTTGATAGCCCTAATCTCACATAGATACTTCCGCCCCCAAACAAAACTTCATCTCCTCGCCCACCATCGAAATCTCCGTCCCCCCCCCCCCAAATCATCTAATCTCTCCCATCACAGATTCATTAAACTCATCAAAACAATTCACACCAATCATTTGATAATACAAAATCAAACGAATACATATGTGATCTCCCACATTTATACAAATCCCATTCATACACCATTTTCACTCAACATCATAAATCCATAAGATCTTGTTAAGGTCTCGGGTAGGTTGATGTGTATGTTTAATTTCTTTGTGCTTAGTGAACGAATCAAGGAGGAACAAAACAAAATTGTTTATGTCCATATCCTTTTTAGATTCAAATATCAAAGTTGTTTTTAGGCAACGACATTCAGATCTATGATGAGTTTTGTTTTCGTGTTTAGATCTTAATGGATCTTGGCTTGTATGTCAACACACGAAAAACTTATAAATCTGAGATCAATTTAATTTACTGTTTTGATTTGTATTGGTTTGAGTCTAGATGGGATTAGGAGACGAAGGGATTAGGATTAGATGAGGATTTGTGGAGTTATAAGGTTGGCAGTTGAGTCAAACTCAGTGAGTTAACTGAGTCAACTTGGTAATTACCGAGTTAACTCGGTTGCGATGGATTTGGTTTTAGTTGAGGTCAGGTGAGTCAAGTGGAGTACTCAAAGAAAATGTTACCATCGCAAGTCAAACATTTAACCCATCGCAGTCGATTTTTCACATCCATCGAAGTCTAAAAAAATGCCATCGTAACATGAGTCCATCGCAGTCAAGATGGACCCATCGCAGTCTAAACAAGACGAGTCCATCGTATCATGATAACCCATCGCAGTCTAAACAAAAAGGAGTCCATCGCAGTCTAACCCATTGTATCAAGATGACCCATTGCGATGGTACCCATCGCAATGGAGCCATCGTAATGGTACCATCGTAGTCAACCCATCGCACTCAATGCGATGTACCAGGAAGCAGAATCTTATCCAAAGCTGTCCTTGTTCCTGAAAATCCAGGAATGTGAATCTGACTATTTTTCTGGGTAACTCATCATCCTAAACAACAAGATAAGCCCAGAAAAATGATACCAGATACGAAAAAGTTAGACCAGATACGAAAAAATGATAACTTTTGACTTTCTCATTTGACTGATGACATACTTTAACCATAGATGAATAAGTTTAAATGAAACCAGTGAAACTGTGGACAAAAAGTAACAGGACGTGACAAAAAAACTTGTGAATATGATAAAAAACACAACAAACCGTGACAAGAATGGTATAGATTCGGACCAAAATTTTTTTTTATAGACTACCAAAACGAAAACAATAAACAATACAAGGATGGAACCGAGGCTCTGATGCCAATTGTGGATTTGCTATATATGATCCGGTGGTCTAACATGGTGGTAAATGGTGGTGGAAGCCATTGTTGAGCTTAGAGAGAGAGAGAGTGGTTGTGTGTGTGAGATGAAAGAAAGGAAAATGTAATTGAAATGAAAAAGAAAACACAAGCAACACCCCTCCTTGGAAGCTAAGGAGGGGTATATATAGTCACACACGCTGCTTAAACTATACAATGAACCTAGTCTAGTCTAAGCGTGTGTGACTATGATAACTAATGGGAATTCTTAAATGTCGTCACATAAAGTGAGTTTCCAACATCCGGAAACACTTCAGGAAAGTCACGGATGACAGGTACATCTTCGGCACGTTTCTCCTTCGATTCCTTCTCCAGTACTTTAGCTAGGAATAACTCACAACCTCTTTCAATATACTTACTAGCCTTAATGCACGAAACGATTTTTAGTCGTGAATTACGTTGATCACCTTCGATAACCATGGTCTTGTCATCCAAGGGAATCCTAACTTTCTTTTCTCCACACAAGATAGACGCGTTATACTTGGATAGCCAATCCATTCCGATAATAATATCAAAACTTCCCAATTCGACAATCATCAAGTCTATTTTGAAAATACGGTTCAAGAGATTAAGAGAACATCCTAGGAGCGCACGATTGGTACTCACTAATTTACCATCAGCTAGTTCTACCTCATAACTCGCGTCTAATTTGACAGGTTTGATATCAATTAAGGTACTAAAACTTGTAGACACAAAGCTTTTGTCCGCACCAGAATCAAATAAAGCTGTAGCATAACGGTTGTTCAGTAAAATCGTACCAGTGACAACTTTCGGATTTTTCTTCGCTTCGGCTTCACCCAACTGATAAGCTTTCCCCTGGTTATCTCCACCACGTGCATTCTTTGGAGGTTGAGGGCATTGTTTCCTTATGTGTCCTTTACCTTGGCAGTTAAAACACGTCACTCCCTTCTTTCCTGGTCCCCAACAGTCTTCAGTCTTGTGACCTAACTTGTTGCACTTCCCACACTTAGCACATTCACCAGTATGAGACTTCTTGCAGTGTTGACATCTGGTTCCCTTATCAGCAGATGCAGTTTCAGTCATCTCATTAGCATTACCCCTCCTTCGGTTTTGATTCCTACTGTGAGATTGACGGTTATCACCACGATCATCACTATCATTTTCAGCTCTTCTTTTGTTACCTTCAGAAACACCATCAGCCTTGTCTTGGATGATTTGACCCATTAGTTGGTAGGCCATACGAACAGCTTCATCAATATTGGCAGGTTTAGATGAGGTCACATCACCACGGATGTTGGTAGGTAAGCCTCGAATATACTGCTCCACCTTCAAGTATTCTGGGTTAACTTTGTTTGGAAAAAGTAGAGCAAGTTCATGGAATCTGTTTGTGTATCCATCGATGTCAGTACCCTTCAGTCTCAGCTGATATAGTTCCTGTTCTAACCTCTAAATAACACTCCTTGGACAGAATTCCTCAGTCATCCACCTTCTTACCTCAACCCAAGGTGTAGCATAAGCAGCATCCATACCCATTGATGCCATTCTTCCATTCCACCAAGTTAATGCTCGCCCTTGAAGAGTAGCAGAGGCAAACATCACCTTGTCTCCTTCCTCACTTCCACTAAATCGAAACACGGATTCCAATTTTTCAAACCACTGCACTAACCCAACAGCACCTTCAGTACCCTTAAAAGTTGGAGGTTTGCATTTCATGAACGAGGTATAATTACACTTCTTGTTTTCAGGAATCACTGGTCTATCAGCATCACCAGTTCCAGCACCAACATTGCCAGCTCCCGTATTACCGGCTCCAGTATTGCCAGCTCCAGTATTGCCAGCTCCAGTATTGCCAGCTCCAGTGTCGCCAGCTCCACAAGATCCACCAGCTCCACCAGATCCACCAGTTCCACCAGATCCACCAGATCCACCGGCTCCATTATTCATATTTGCCATAAATGCATTCATAGATACCTGAAATTGATCAGCTACTATAGCACGTAACTGAGTCTCAGTCAACTGTTTTGGCGACATGATCCTGTTACACAATTCACATCAAAATTAGTATTCATTCAACGCTTGTGATAACAAAACATGAATAACACAAAATAAGAATAGATAGATGAAAACAAGAATGGATGATAGAATAAAGAATAGAATTTAGACAAGGAACGAAGATTCACGAGGAATGAGTCAAAAGACAGGGATTTCTATTGTGACAATCAGCGTCGTTTGTAAATTACGTATTAGTATTATAATAATCAAATAATAATCATTTATAAATAGAAAAAAAATGTAATTAATTATGCTTTAAGCATAAATAATTATTAATTATGTATAACACATATACTTTTCTTGTTCTCGTCCATTGGCAACTCGGAGGTTTCGCTTGCAGATGTTATAGTCAAAAGATTTCAAAATTTTATTTTTGGAAAATCTTTTCGTTCTCTATAACTTGAGCTCTAATGCCAATCTGTAACACCCCCAATTTCGGGTCATAGCAGCGGAAGGGTCATTGGGTGTTACTGTCATGGTTCAACCTCAATATCATAGAAAACGCCTCAAAATGAGTCGTTTTAATAAAACATACATCCATTCATTTGTTTAAAGATAAAATAGTTCACACACGGTCCCAAATAGTTTTAAAGTTTACACAACCAACCAAACAATAAAAGTTTCTTTGAATGAACATAGTTTAGAAAAGCGGGCCAAAACATTTTTAATTAAGCAAGCTGCACGAAACCGCCTTCCTTGAGTGCCTTCTTCATGGACCTGAGATAAAACATGTTATAAAGTCAACAAAATGCTGAGTGAATCTATAGAGTTTAAATTAAATAAACGAACACAAGTATTCTGAATAAACCTTCCGTGGTTGACAATCATGTGGATCAGACATAATTATCGTTGCTATTTCATAAGTCTCGTGAAATTGAACGTTAACATATATTATTTCAGCCCAACAAACCTAGCCAAGTGCGTATATTTCTCTTATACAATTGCATCCGATGTCTCATTACTGGTGCATCACAATACCACACGATAACTAGTCGCGACCGGACTGGGTGTCACCCCGATAGATCTATCCATAGTATTAGCGTTCCTTTCGATTAACAATTCATGATTCATGGGTCTTTTAAGGCTAGAGTAAACTTTTATAACAACTTTCATCTAAGCATACAATCGGGTCCTTTGTGTTCAATTTTAAAAGAAAGGGGGTTTACCACAACTTCTCGTTGTACCCTTCATTTATAATAAATGCTTTTCCAATAATAAGGGTTTCCACAACTTCTCGTTGTACCCCTTTTATTTTAATAAAACAAGCATGTTATCCCCCTCGCGGGTTTTATAAAAGAAGTAAACATGTTAAAGCGAGGCTATAGACTAACCTTGGTACGATAGTAGTAATGTGACGATCGCCGACGATTTGTGATGCCCATTAAACACGAAGACCGCAACCTACCAAATAAGGCGCGTTCGTTAATAAACGACTCAAGTATAAATAATACTTAAATAATACGAAACTCAAATTCATATAACCACGAAAATCCCGAAAAATTAACAATATAAGTGTACTTCTATACCCTTTTATTCAACACTATTCTTTTAAACACTTGCACTTTCGACATTGACCCGTCATAAGACGCCCAGTCAACGCAAGTCAAACCATCATTTTACTTCCCTCGGACCAGTAACTAAGTCATTTATATAATGACTTAACACTTGAGTAAGTCACCATGTCCAATAGTGAATACTCAACTCACGCCACACAAGAATTGAACTACGTGTCCAAAATACCAATCAGCATGTACACTCTAAATGTACACACCAATCTAACCTATCTAGACTTGTCCGATTTTGACGAAACTTGGTGACAAACTCACACATTATATGAATAAGACGCAGTTTAAGTTTCATTCAAAAATATTACTTCTAAGACCTTCTGCCCGACACACCTTTGTGTTACAAAAACCGGACAGTTTTACGCCTTCGACTTGTAAAACCATTTTGACTTATCTAAACAATTCCGTTTGCAAAACCGACACTCGGGTTTGAAAATAGACTCATGACCTGAGGTTTAGCAACTTACAACAGTCCTTGAACATTTTTAAAACTCATTTTATAGTTCCCGAGATTCGATCCAAATATCGACAACAATTTTCGGATTGTGCCGATACTGGTCTCCCGGTACACGAATACTAAAACTAGCATAACTTTTCGCTCGTAATGAGTTAGAAGCTCTACTTTAGCTCAAATCGAAGCTAACGAAATTCTCTACGACCCTATCTTATTATTTTA
The DNA here is from genome assembly GCA_025667525.1 of Glebionis coronaria. Classification (NCBI taxonomy): domain Eukaryota; kingdom Viridiplantae; phylum Streptophyta; class Magnoliopsida; order Asterales; family Asteraceae; genus Glebionis; species Glebionis coronaria. The sequence goes on along the minus strand of CM046879.1, from coordinate 574,627,170 downwards.
CCAAGTTTATGAGAGTAAGTAATTCAAAAATGTCCTTAAAGTTACTGCCTAAAATTGACCATCTAAAAATCATACCAAATCAAGTTTTCAACTCATTCTAACAATTCCTATAGTCCTAATATCATCCTAATATCATACTAACACATCTAACTAACTCCTAACATCCTCAAATTTAATAAAATAAAAATAAAATATAAAGAAATCATACATGCAACATCATCCCACTACCAATATAATAATAATAACAACATACATAACCATAGAAATAGATCAAACATGATGTTCTTCATCAAAATTTGAAAATAAAAATTTAGTGGATGCATGTGGGAAATTTGTATACCAAATTGAAGCTCTTGAAATTTCTAGGATGGGACTTCTTTTAGATTTGCTTGATTCAAAGTAGAAATTGATTTTTGATGGTGGCAATGGTGATGGTGGTGGACGGCAAACACAAGGGGAAGAGAGGGTGGGTGATTTTTCTTGTTAAATGAATTTTTAATGTAAGTGTGTTAGTCGAATTTCCTTAAATAGTCCAAAGGTAGGGTAGTTTTTGTCAAAAATGCATTCTTTTGGGTCTAAAATGAAATTGAATAGTTTACAAGGTAGAAAATGTAAATTGTAAATTTTGAAAATACTTACGGGGCTCGGGTTTCGTAAAAATACTTTTCGAAAGTTAAAACGCTTGAAAATATAATAACAAAGCTTCGACACGACTTAAAACGTAATTAAATCGAGAACGTCAAAAATATAAAATATCGAGACAATCGATAATAAAACGTAAAATTTTTGGCATCGGTTGATATCGCGATCACTAATAGTTCTCGTCATTCGTTAAAACGTAAAACACGAGAAATAAAGATTAAATATAAAAATCATTTTTATGATTATTTGAGAATATAATATCGATACATAACATATTCCTTGTCGGTTTTCATCTAATCGACATTCTTACGCTAGTTTCAAGTCATAACCTTCTCGGTTAATCGATAAATTTTAAATTCTCATTAAAGTAACCACGTAATACGTAATAGTCGAGATTAAAATAACGACCTGAAATTGACGGGTTGTCACACATTAGCATGAACTGTAAACTACCGGGATTTGGTAGACGCTTATGCATATAATAGCACTATTTGGGGAAGATCACCCCAGTTCATGCCTTGACGGTTGATCTCCGTCGTGCCACATTGATTGGTAAGCAAATTTATGTATGAGAAGATTTATATAAGCGTGATTATTGTGACGACACGCTGTTTTAGATGGAAAATTGAGTTTCGGGTTAGCTACCGTTGTTTGTTATAGTAAGGTAGCAATGTCATGCGGCTTATAATAATCCAATAACGAAAATACTGCGATACGCATTGAATTACAATATATTGCCTAACTAGCAATACGGGGTCTTATTATTGATATTATGTTCGTGTTTTGGTTTTACATAACCATATTCATATAACGGTTTTTATTTAACTCCTTACAACGTTATAAAACGTATTGTATGATGTTTTTTTACGACATTGGTTCGTATAATGGTTTTGAAGGCAAAATCCAATATTATGTTTTTGACAAGGATTTGTATAAAATTTTTTTGGCCTATTTTATGGCCTACGACAAGGAATTGTATAAAATGATTTTCGGTAATGATTAAATATACCGATGATATATTAATGGTTTTCATTAAACTCTACGAATTCACTCTGCGTTTTCGCTGACCTTTTCTTTTAACATGTTTTATCTCAGGTACTTGAAGGTAATTCTCGGGAAGACAACAAGAATTTATGGCCCGCACTTAAATAACAATTTCCATTCAAATGTTTTGTAAAATTGTATGAAATACTATGACTTAGGACCTATGTAATTTGATATTTATGAATGGAAAATGCTTTATTATTAAACGACGCGATTTTTATGCGTTGTCTATGATTTGAGTAATGTGTTATCCCGTAACACCAACGACTCTTCCGCTGAACTAAAGTATGAATATTTGGGGGTGTTACATGGATCTCATCCTTAGGCTGAAGGAAAACCTTCGTATACATGGGGAATACGAATGGTGTCCTTTATGGTAATGTAAATATATGGAATATGGTACAAGAAATGAAAGTGTCATCGAGTAAACGTGACAGATCTCACTGATACGCCGGTGCTGGTACTGAAATTCTTGTGGCCTGATTAATACATGGCACCACAAAATGGGTATACCCTTTGGAGGGTACCCTGAATTTCTTAGGGATGTTCCAGAATTGGACGTGAGTTATGTTTCTTGACTCGTGTCTTGGGAAATATAAGCATGACATGTGTCTTGACTGGTGTCTTAACATGTGTCTTCAGAAAGTATACGTGAGACATGTGTTTTGACTGATGTCTTGACAAGTGTCTCGAGATGTGAAACAAATAGAACTACAAATATTAGGTTAATATGCCAAAATTGGCGGATCGATTGGACTACTGCTCCTTTGCATTTCTGATCACGTCCGCGGTCGGAGCTCCGGTTGCGATTGCTAGGATAGTTGCTTTCATAGTAGTGGTTACTATCGTCTTGTCTGTCAGTTCCATGACTGTAATTCTCATGACTGTGATTCATGTAACTATTCAGCTGAGTGGCCGCCTCGTACCAGTTTGTACTCGTATGACTGAAATGACAACTGATTGACGTGTGACATGTAACTAAGAATTAGGGACAATGATTAATGAAAATCTTCTGATTTCTGGTCTAATTGCTTTGCTCTGACGCCTTTGTCTTCGTCGTAAAGGATCTCCAGGTTGTGAACAACATCTGCATCTCGTAGCATTTCCAAACATCAGCCGCATCAACCTTTTGTAACATCTCCAAGTTATGAGCGGCATCAGCAATCTTGTAGAATATCAGCAAGTGGAAATACGCCTGAGATGATTCAGAATCGACAAGCGAATACTCGTGAAGTATTGCAAGTGAAATACACATGGTTTAAGGTACGTGTAATACACATGGAATAGGGTACATGGAGTACACATGGAATGCACATGAAATGATCGGTATGGGGTCGATCATTTGTCATGATTTTAAAGGAATATAATCGGTTAAACGGTTAGAAAAACCATCATGATAACCTGGCAATGCCAGTATATACCTCATTCTAGTTGCATAGAGAAATGCTAACGTGCGGTTAAACGAATTTCAACGATGATTTTCCTGAAATCATGATTAATGAAAACCAACCATGACTATCATGAAAGAAGGATTTAAATGAATTCCGCAGTTTCTTGCATGAAAGCATAAGCAACAATAGAGACGTAAGACGTAATCAACATGAAGACGAAATCATCATGAATAAACGTGAAACAACTTAACATTGAGGAGTATATAACATAATCAACATGAAACTGAAGTTAACCATGATAGTATGAAAGCATACTTGACATAAAATACATCGTAACTTATGAGGGGACATGAAAAAAATTTATGCCAATAAATCATGAGAAAAATTTTATGCATGAAAATAGTGCATGAATGCATGATGCAGTTTATAAAACGTTATATGCGCGAGGGGACGCCTATGGGTCGGTCTCAAAACAAAAGAACATCATGCATGAAACAACGACACATAACTAAAAATATGAATGACAGTTGTCCATCCATATTAGTAAAACAATATCGATGAAAACATCAAGGTTAAAGCATCAAGGTGCTGAAAACATCATGGTTAAAACAACAATGCGCTGAACACATCAATACGTGGAATAAAGAACGTTGTCTTAGGAAGCTCCTGGTGACTACCCACTCACAAGTCAAGTTTTAGAGCCTACAGGTCGAAGCCTTGGCTCTGATACCATAATTGTAACATCCCACTTTGATAAGCGGACCGTTACGCGTAATTATGGCGTGTCATCAAAGCATGCAAGGTAATATGTAGTAAAACATACATGACCATAGGGAAAAACGGAATCAAACATCGGTTCCCAAACATAAGCCCAAAACATAATAAAGTAAAGGAAATGAGAAATGACTAAACAAGCATAAGTATTAAGAAGGCAAAAGGAGAAGAAGTCTATGGCAGCTTCCATCCTATGCACGTCCTCCAAATGCTCGAGTCTTGGGTACCTGCCATTTTGGGACATGGAAACGAAAGTAATGGCTGAGCATAGCGCTCAGTGCACGGATATACAAGAATGGAATGAATAATATAATCATGTAAAACATATAGCAGCGGAAATGAATAAGTCCTGGAAAACCTGGTAATAACTTAATAAAACTGGTTTTATAGTTTGAAAAGCCTTATGTTTATCTTATAAAAACTGTTTAACATGTTTACCATTAGCCAATATAGGTCATGAAATATCCACGTGCATGAATACTTGGAGGGGTGACCTCGTCAAGCAATTAGAGGGGCTACCTCTAATTAATATAAGTTTTGGGTAGGAGGGATCAGCTCCTTGTGAAGGATGCACCCATACGCCCCACATGATAATAATAATAATATAGCCAAAAGCTGAAGGGACGCCACGAGCTATCACTCCGTCGTGGTGGAGTCATAACACTGGTGCCTCCAGCGTTATGGTTATGGTACCTCCATAACTAGGTGAAACTGGTCATGCATGTATATGGCTTTAGGTATCTAATTAAACATAAGCAATTCAAAAACATATAAAACATATACTGGGAAAACAGTTGTCTGCATACGGTGAATCCTAATAAGGAAGAATGTCCATACTAAAAGGACGGAGAATTTGTACCTTAAGTCCAGTGAACGAAGAAGACGAACGGAAGAGAGTCCTACTTCGATCTCACTAATGCTACATAAATACTATACGTGTATAAGTATTCTGATTACTGAGTACGTAACTAATTTTATATCGTGTTTTAGCTTGTTTTATATATTCATGTCTTGTTTTACTGATTTTAACGTTATGCTGTGCTTATCATGTATTCTGGATATTCGGATTAAGTATTACTTGTATTTCTTGTATTATTATACTTGTTGTGTAATAATAAGTAACTTTCTAAAAATAGCAGGTTTCCTAAAATAGAAAGTTTCTAAAAATAGAAATAAGCTGAATTAATAATCTAAATAATATAAGCTTAGTTTTACTGATTAAATATGCTAAGTCATGTGATTAGTAATATAGTTTATTAATTAATACATGTAAATTACATAAACTATAGGTTATTGGATTTAATTAAATATAACATGATTTATTTAGATTAATGTATAAAATAATTAGGTTAAAACATGTATTAATATTAATATTAATATTAATATACCTAAGTCATGATAATTAATTAATTATAATTCATGTTTATTAATTAATTAATTACTATAGTCTAAATTAAATAATAAAATACTTAGGTTAAAATCATGTATTGTTACTTTATAATAATAAACCTTAGTCCATGTTTTAATTAAATTAATTATATAGCATGTCAAAATAAGTTTAATTAATCTTGTAATTATAAGCCATGTTTTATTAATTTAATTACCTTGTAAATTAATATACATGCAAAGCTAATTAAACTTGTAAAAATAATAACCCGCATCCATGTATTATTTTATTAAAACGTGTCGTAAACCGAACCCGTGAAAACCCGTGAAACCCGTGTCGTGTTTACATATAATCCGAACCAAACATCCTCCTTAATTCTGCCCTTAAACCATAAACCAAACACTCCCTTAACTATGTCTTTACTCAAAAAACCAAACACCCCATTAATCTGCCAGTTACCCCTGGCAGTTATGCTACTACCACCGGCAGTAGCCGGTTTCCCCTGCCTGCAATAATTTCCCACCGAGACCATAAAGGTCTCGGTTCCCACTGCCTGACCAAACACACCACTGGTTGCAGCTAGTGGTTTCCCCTGCTTGGCTGCCGTTCCCACTGACAGAACAAAACCAAGCCAAAACCCATTAAGGGTTGCGGCTGGTGGACTGTTTTTACCACCAGAGACCATAGATGGTCTCGGTTTGTGGTCATACGAACACAACAATCACCTAAACGAATCCCACCCCCTTTTAAGTAACTTATTACTAACGTGTTCTAGATCTTATATTTTGGATTTGTGGTCAATTAACATAAGGAAAAACAAAAAAAACGAAATTAGGGTTTACTTACACATGTTTAGGGTTTAAGGAAACATAAGCGTGAATCAAACTTTTTCTTGATAAGCAAACCACGATCTCATCCTTGTTTTTGTAGATTGAGTTGACGGTAGGAATCCCCAAAGAAAAGGGGACGATCGTTTGGGATGTTTTAGGGTTTGATGAATTTTGTTTCCAAAAAATATACTCCCCACCCGTGGTTTTATTCTTTAAGCCGATCTAAACCTACAAATGGGCCTTGGCCCAAATTTTCCTTCTTGTCCTCTCTTGTCTAAATGGCCCAACAACAAAACATAGACCATTTGTTTAAATGCGTACTCGGGTTCGTGTATTTTAAATATTCGTGTACTTCTTGTTTAAATGTTCATGTTATATATAATACGTAATTATTATTTATCGTGTATTAATATTTGTACGTGGTTCAAATGATCGTGTTTTAGTTGTTCGTGAATATAATTATAATCATCGTGTATTACCACGTACGTACTTATTATCGTGCATTAACACGTGCATAATACTTATCGTGTAATAACACGTACGTAATTCTTGTAATTAACATTCGTAATTCGTGTTCATGTTATATACGGAAAGTTGTAATCTTGTACTTACGATTATTAGTGTACTGTTCATGGTAAAAGCATGCGGGTTTTACAGTTTTGTCATCACTGATGATTTTTCTAGATTTACTTGGACTTTCTTTTTTTCTTTGAAAAGTGAAACTGGTTATGTTTTGATTAACTTTATTACCCAGTTAGAGAAAAAGACAGGGAATGAGGTTAAAATTCTTAGAAGTGATAATGGTGGTGAGTTTAGAAATAAACTGTTAGTTGAATTTTGTGCCAAGAAAGAGATTACTAGACAGTTTAGTATAGCTAGAACCCCACAACAAAATGGGGTGGCTGAGAGGAAGAATAGAATACTCATAGAAGCAGCTAGGACTATGTTGGCTGATGCTCACTTTCTCATTGCATTTGGGCTGAGGCTGTGAATACAGCTTGTTATGTTCAGAATAGGGCATTGATCAACAAAATTCATAATAAGACGCCTTATGAGCTATTTTGGAGTAGGAAACCTAATATTGGTTTTCTCAAACCTTTTGGTTGTCATGTAGTCGTGTTGGATACTAGTGATGCCTTAGGTAAGTTTAGTGCTAAAGGTGATGAAGGCTATTTTATGGGCTATTCAGTGCAGAGTAGAGGATATAGGGTTTACCTTAAGAAAGAAAAACGTATACTTGAAAAGGTACATGTTAGGTTTTTAGAAAGTAAACCTAGTGATCCTGAGAGTGGACCAAATTGGTTATTTGACTTGGAACCTCTATCTAGAACCTTGAATTATATGCCTGTTACTAATCTAGACATTGTGAAGGTGACTTCAAATGTTGTGGAAGAACCAGTTGTTGAAATTTTAGGTATACAGGTTGATAAGGAGGTTGGATCACAAGCAAACAAATCAGCACCCATACTTAAGTATGTTACCATTCCTATATGGACAGATGCATTTGCTGCTGTTGTTGGAAAGGAAAAAGGTGGTCCACAAGTAACACCAGTTGATGAAAACATGCATGAATCTTCAAGCTCTGATAAAGGAAAATCTGGCACTGACAAGACAAATTCAGGCGTTGATGGCTCAAACGTTTACAGCCCTAATTCAGGCGTTGACAACTCTTTTGACCATTTATTCTCTTCTAGTGATTTTGAACAAGGTGAACCTTCCAACAAATATGGAGAGGTTCATTCAGATGATGATGGAAGAGAATTTGAAGAAGATATTGGCAACTTGGAGACTGAAATTGATGACAACACAATAATTGAAGGAGGAGTACTTACATCTACTATGAAGAATCACCCTTCTTCTCTAATCATTGGTGATGTGATGACTCCTGTACAAACTAGAAGGTCTCATCAGAATCATGGAGGATTTATTTCCAATATTCACAAGAACGTTGATACCCCTCTTGTTCAAGCATGTTTGTTTGCCTGTTTTCTGTCACAACAGGAACCCAAGAAGATTTTTGATGCTCTCAAAGAACCAAGTTGGGTGGAAGTAATGCAAGATGAGCTTCACCAATTTGCTATTCAAGATGTTTGGGAGTTAGTTGATTGTCCCAGACATGTCAGACCTATTGGGACAAGATGGGTTCTTAGAAACAAAAAGGATGAGAGAGGAATTGTGGTCAGATACAAGGCACGTTTAGTTGCTCAAGGCTATACACAAGAGGAAGGGATAAACTATGAGGAGGTTTTTGCACCTGTTGCAAGGATTGAGGCAATAAGGATTTTCCTAGCCTATGCTTCCTGCATGGGCTTTACAGTCTATCAAATGGATGTGAAGAGTGCTTTTTTTTATGGCACAATTACAGAGGAGGTTTATGTAATGCAACCTCCTGGTTTTGAAGATTTAGAACATCCAGACAAGGTGTATATAGTGAAGAAAGCTATGTATGGACTTCATCAAGCCCCAAGAGCATGGTATGGCACATTGTCCACCTATCTGGTGGAAAATGGATTCAAAAGGGGCACCATAGATCAGACTTTGTTTACAAAGAAGACTGGTAAGGATTTCTTACTTGTTCAGGTTTATGTGGATGATACCATTTTTGGCTCTTCTAGTCCAAACATGAGTGAAGACTTTTCCAAGCTCATGACAGAAAAGTTCAAGATGAGTGCAATGGGAGAGATGGACTTCTTTCTAGGGTTACAAGTTCAGCAGAAAGAAGATGGTATCTTCATCTCTCAAGACAAATATGTAGCAGAGATCTTGAAGAAGTTTGGCTTTTCTCCACATGAGAAACGGGCTAGCACACCCATGGATAGGGAACACCCTTGGGGAAAGGTTGGAGATGGAAAAGAGGTGGATGTTAGGCATTATAGGTCAATGATTGGATCATTGATGTATCTTACAGCTTCAAGACCTTACATTATGTTTGTTGTGTGTGCATGCGCACGCCATCAAGTGACTCCCAAAGAGTGCCATCTTCATGCTGTCAAGAGGATTTTTAGGTATCTTAGGTGCTATCCTACCTTGGGATTATGGTATCCAAAAGATTCTCCATTGGAGCTTATTGCATATTCAGACAGTGATTATGGGGGTGACAAGTTTGATAGAAAATCCACAACTGGTGGATGCCAATTTCTTGGGAGTAGGTTGATATCTTGGCAATGCAAGAAACAAACAGTGGTGGCCAACTCTACAACTGAAGCAGAATATGTAGCTGCAGCTGCTTGTTGTGGACAAGTCTTATGGATTCAGAACCAGCTGTTGGATTATGGGTATAATTTCATGCATACCAAGATTTTTGTAGACGATAACAGTACTTTATGCATTATTAAAAATCCTGTACATCATTCTAAAACAAAACACATAGAAATTAGACATCATTTTATAAGAGAGTGTTTTGAAAAGGTTTAATACAACCAGATAGGGTTGACATAGAAGAAAATGTGGCTAATTTATTAACTAAACCTTTTGATACTGGGAGATTTCAATACTTGGTAACAAGTATTGGAATGGTCAATCTTACCTAATATGTGTTTTGATCATACCAACTGTGGAAACCTTGGTTTCCTTGAATCTTTGTAAAAGTATGTACAGGATATGCATTGTTATTGGTCTTTATACAAAATTAGATTTTCCACTTTATTTGTCTAATGCTGACAAAGGTTATTTTAACTCTGACAAGTGTTAAATTGACGTTGTCAGCAACATGTTAGTTTGGTGGTTTTTGATCTAATTATGCAGGCGTTGTTAGCATTGTACAAATGGATACAGAGTTGCTTATGGATCCTTGGAGCTTACTTGGAGCATGTTCAAGTTTATGGATGATGGTTGGAATATTTATATTCCTACCCTCACATAAATTTTTATTACATGCATTTTATTTAGCAACTTGTATATCTTATTTTAAGGGGAGGTTTTGGAAACCTTTATGACTTTTTGGGTATTCATATAATTCTCTTATCACACTTCTAGATTGTGTCCACTGGTGAGTACGAGTTAGTTTACTAAATCGTGAGGCACTGTAGCATGCAAAGTTGATATACTATGCATGCTGCCAAGACTTTTTGACCTAGAATTGGATGTGGTCTGTTGGGAGACTTGGGTATGATTTTTATTGGGCTTACCTGGGAAGTTACAAAGGATTTTATACGATAACTTCACTGTTAAGAACTTTGGTTAGCAAGGGACACTTGAGGACAATTATGTCTATCTTTCTTAAACAAGTGTGCATGATTGGACAGTTCTTGCCACCCTCTAGTAATTTTCAGTCTATAGGTTATCTTCACTAGGATAAATCATTTTGTTAAGGTCCTTTTTCTTTTTATTATTTTTATTTTTGGACGTTGACAGTTTTTATTTCCAAACGTTGTTAGGACCAATTTTGGCGTTGACATGGCAAATTCCAACGTTGACAAGAATATAGCCGTTGAGCGTTGATAGGTTATTTTTTACCGTTGATAAACATTGGGTCCTAACCAGTTGTTATTTTGACGAACATTTGGGCCGTAATTTTAGGTGTTGGTAACTTTTTATTAATGCACAAGATAAGTTATATCTTTTCAAGATTTTAATCATTATATTTTGAAAAATAACTGCCTCATTTTTGACCAATCACATGTGCTTACCTCTCCTATATATTTGGCTCATTCTTTTGAAACATGGTAACTGCTTATTTTTGTCTAACTAAATTTTCATACACTTTCATCTTTCATAACATATATCACAGCTTTCTACATCAATGGCGCCTAAGTTTAAACCGAGTGATTTGGTATTGGGGTTCAGAAGTCAGCACAACATGGTTGCCTATTTAGAGGCTGACAACACTCTATTTCCTCAATATACTCAGATGGTGGAGTATTTAAATGCATCCCCCTTAAGGTATGCACTTTCTCATGCTCCTCTTATCCATGTCACTCATATTAAACAGTTTTGGAATACCTTCACTTCCTCAACGATTAATAATGTGACTACATTGACTGCTACAGTCCATGGGCTTCAATGGGTGGTTACTGAAGCCTTGGTTCGTAAGGATTTGCATCTTAATGATGCAGATGGTATAACCGCCCTACCCATTGGTGAGCTAGAACAAGGACTTCAAGCTTTGGGTTATCCTTTCCCTGAAGAGGGAACTTTAAACAAATATTCAAAACATGAATTTCCCCCGGCTTGGAAGTACTTGATACATGTCATTCTTCAATGTATGAGTCCCAAATGTACTGCACACAATGAAATTATCAATTGGGAGTACCATTGTGTGTATCGCTACTGGGCAAAAATATAATTTTTCTAAGATGATTTTTGATGGCATGTGTAAAAACAAGGGTAGCAAGATGACTCTTGCTTACCCAAGATTTTTGATGCACAAAGATATTGCACCAGGGATCATGATGATTTTTATACGATCCCTGTGCAAAAGAAAGCAATTTTTGGAAAGATGAATGCACCCCCAAACAGAGACTTACCTTGTACCCAAACCATGCTTGATGTTATTGCAGCAGCACAACCTCAACCAGACCCCCATCCACAACCAGACCCATTACCTGAACCATCACCATCACCCTAGCATATGGAAATTGACCAAGATCCCTTCAACGCTGATACGTTGTTGACACTCTGAATCCAAACGTTGACACCTTCTTACAACAAACCCAAACACCCCTTAAGCTCCAAACTGAAACCCAATCCACATCATCCTCTTCACTCCCAGACTTTAGGATGGAAAACGCCAAAGGACTATTGGAGTGTTCTCCTCTAGTGGTCCTAGCCATGTTGTAGAGAGAACCACCACCACAAGCGTGGTTGGTGACATGGGTGGGGCTAGGACTATTAGTACTAGCTTAGATGCAGGCCAAGCCAGTCCTAACATCATTAAGACCCCATCCATGCCCCATGACTCTATTTTAGGAGGTCAAATTCCCATTCTAGAGGAGGGCAGATTGGAACCTATTACAATGTTGGAGTTGACGACTGTCTTCTTTATCTTGCAAAAGCAAAATGCAGACCTTGTACATACTGTCTCTACACAAGGCCTTGAACTCAAGCTATTGAGGAAGAGGATTATTCTTTTGGAAGGTGCTAACCCTAGGTGTGGAGTGGAGGATTCTTCCAAAGGGGAGGATGAGCAGATGCATGTGAGTGACATAGGCTCATATGAAGGAGAATCTTTGGGTATAGCTGAAGCTCTTACAGATTTAAAAAGGCAACCTGTTGGGTCAAAAAGTTGATGTGGCAGAAACTCAGAAACGAAGAAAACATGAAAATTTTGTCTAAGCGTTGTCAAGAGCAATCTAAGCGTTGACAAGAGCAAATCCAAGGTTGACAAAGCAAGCATTGTCATGTACAATCCAAGAATTGTCATGTACAATGTAAGCATTGTTAGAAACATAGACAAAGAAGCTTATGGAAGCTTCTATTTAGATAAACATGCAAGATATATTCTGCATAAGTTTATTTAAATAGAAGATTTACTTGTTTATTTGATTTTATCCCTTGTAAACCCTAATCCTTACACTATAAAAGGAACCAAGGGTCTTAGGTTTTATTCATAAGTTCATTCACAATGTAAACCTAAAAGCGTATGTCGACTAGACATGGGATTCAATGTATACACGTCTAGTGATTACTGATTATTAATATAATTAGCAATCCAATTTGTTTTAATTCATGTTCTTGTGCCCCAAACACCTTGTTAATGTGTTATGTTCTAATTCCGCTTTGATTATTTTAATCATATGAACATGATGCATTCCTAGTAGCTTCAAAGATCCGGAAACTAAGGTTTACACAATTGGTATCAGAGCCTCGTGGCTCGTGATGCTAGGACCAACAAGGTGTTCGTGTATGGTGAAAAGAAGAAAAATCCGTCTAGGGTTTTTCTGGACGTTTTTGTGTGCGCAGCAGTATTCAGAAGGCCATAACTTTTTATTGAACCGTTGGATCGCCACGAAATTGTTTGTGTGCGTTCTACACACATATATCTAGATATCCACTGGAGGGATTGTCGAGATCTATCCCCAAGAAAAAGTTATTAAGCGTCAAAGTCAACAGGGGTCATATGCTGTTTTCTGTGAACAGTAATAGTAAAAACGCGATTTCTCCTTCGTTAACCGTTGGATCGTCGTGAAATTCGATCTGTAGGTTCTTGACACTTGTGTCTAAAATCTCACTGAAGGGATCTTCGATCTGGGCTCTCATGAAGAAGATATTCGATGTCAAATTTCACTACAGTTTTTGGTTTTCACATAAAATCATGATTTAGGGTTTATAAAACCCTAGATCTATTACCCGCTGACATGTGTTATTTAGACGCTGATAGATGTTGGTGTGACGCTGATAGATGTAGTGTGACACTGACAAGGCATGGATGTGACGCTGATGGCCAGTCGCTGACAGGTACAAAGTTGGCGCTGACAGGAATAAGTTAAGCGCTGTTGGGAAGCGCTGACACTTGTTGTCCGATATATACATTTTTCAACGCTGATAAGTGTTGTCCGATATTGGACAACACACAGTGTTGATATCTTGGACAGTGAAGGATATTGGATAACAAAAGAATGGTTGCTATTGAGAAAATTGGTACGTTTTTAGCACACAAAAGGAAGAATTTACACACGAAGGTACATGGAATCTCCGTTTTTATTCAGAGTATCATGGTGATATTTATGGCTCGGATACTTTTGAAAGGGATTAATGATTTTAATGCGAGTTGGCAACTATTCGTGGGAATTTGATGGATATTTTAAACTATGTAATCGGGATAGCCTTGTGAAAGAGTTATCCATCAAATACTTTTACATATGGTATGAAGATGTTATTTCATTAAATTCGTCATGAAGAAGTGTTGACTTAAGGGGAAGAATTCTTATGGTAAGTTTGATGATTGAAGAAGATTTTCGCGAGTTTGTATTTTATCATATCTTAAAGTCATGCACTTCCAGCCACTGACTTTTAAGGTAACGTGTTCGTGCTTTACATGGTTGGTGACGAAGACTTGTCATAACACTTGAAGGAGTTACATTATCATGCTCAGTGTCTCACAAAGAATGAGAATATTGACAAGGGATCGAGGTCTACTTATAATTTGCTATAGGTATAAGTTCTTTATCACATGGATAGTACAAGACATGGAATACAAGGTTGGGTTATTCTCCTTCTACATCAAGAATACTTTATTTATTTTTCTTCAAGATCATTACATAGAGCTACATTTGGAGAATCTTCAAAGATTGCATACATTGTTTACTTCCCTGTTGATGTGACAAAAAGGGGAAGATATACATGCTACACTTGAGGGGAAGCAATTTGAAGATCATGTACAACTTACAAGAGATACACAAAGAGTTTTGCCAACATCAACTAAGGGAAGATTCTTGGGTCAAAAAGTTGATGTGGCAGAAACTCAAAAACGAAGAAAACATGAAGATTTTATCTAAGCGTTGTCAAGAGCAATCTAAGCGTTGACAAGAGCAAATCCAAGGTTGACAAAGCAAGCATTGTCATGTACAATCCAAGCATTTTCATGTACAATGTAAGCATTGTTAGAAACGTAGACAAAGAAGCTTATAGAAGCTTCTATTTAGATAAACATGCAAGATATATTCTGCATAAGTTTATTTAAATAGAAGATTTACTTGTTTATTTGATTTTATCTCTTGTAAACCCTAATCCTTACACTATAAAAGGAACCCAGGGTCTTAGGTTTTATTCATAAGTTCATTCACAATGTAAACCTAAAAGCGTGTGTCGACTAGACGTGGGATTCAATGTATACACGTCTAGTGATTGTTGATTATTAATATAATTAGCAATCCAATTTGTTTTAATTCATGTTCTTGTGCCCCAAACACCTTGTTAATGTGTTATGTTCTAATTCCGCTTTGATTATTTAATCATATGAACATGATGCATTCCTAGTAGCTTCAAAGATCCGGAAACCAAGGTTTCCACACAACCAGGTTTTGATGTTTCATTGGTTACCCCTACAAATTTGAATTTATCTTTTACTGAGATGATGGAGCATTTCACAAGGCAAAGCGCTGACAAGAGTAGGTTGAGCGTTGACAAGCAGATTTTTGACGCTGACACGCCAAATGCTGATAGAAGTAAGTTAGGCGTTGACACACAGGTTTTGGACGTTGATAGACCTACACATATGGTTGATGTATCCCAGTCATCAGCTATCATCAAAGATGTGTCTACACAGGTACCATCATCATCTTTACCCACCATTGATATATTAGATAAGGGTAAAGGGATTATGGTAGAAAGAGTAGTTCCCAAGGATGCAGCCCAAGTAAAGTTTGATTCCATGTTGGCTGCACAACTTGAGAAAGAAGATAGGATGAAGGAGACTGCTATTGAGAGTAAGGAAAGCAGTGGTGATGAGAGTACAAATTCAAGTGTAATGATTATTGAAGAACCAGAAAGGCTTGAATATGGTGATGAGTTGGCAAAGGAGAAGCTTGCAGAGTTGAAAAATTAGGTGGATTATGAGATGCCTGAAGTTGCTTAGATGTACTTTGCATGGGAGAATAAGGTAATGGAGAATCCAGACATGACTTTATCAGATCAAATTTGGGGTTTGGAGATTCTACTAAGAGTTCAAAGGGATTGCAAGGTGATTCTGAAATATCAAGCTAGCAAAGTTCTTTCACAGACTAAGACAGCTAGAAGGGAGCTCTACTACATGTTGCTTAGATGTCATCAAACAGGTTGGACTTTTAGAAAGTTGCAGGGATTTTCCTTTGATGAATTGGAGTATAAGGCTTATCCTATATGGGCAAGTGTGCAAGAGCAGAACACTATTAGACTTCTTTCAGATGAAAGAAAGGAAGAACTTGTAGAAGAGATAGAAATCCAAAAGGCTTTAGTTACACCAAGACCATTGAAGAAGGGAGTTCCACTTGAGTTTCCAGAAAATTTGGATAGAGTGAATCCTAGTGAAGCTGTTATTCGAAAGAGTATTAAGCTCTCACCCTTGGAAGTTTCACATATGGTAGAAGTGTTACCTCATGATTCTAGAAACCCTATAGTTAGCTATGAGGAAGATGCAAGTTTGTTTTGGATGATTGGCAGATATGGGAAGAAGGTACATACTTTCACTACTCTTATGTCTTTGTTTGCAAGCCTGGATATGGAAGACTTGGCAGACCTTTGGAGGTTGATGTAGGCCAAGTATGAGACTGAAGCACCTACTTCAGTCAATGGAATAAAGATTTGGTCAACATTCAAGACAATGTGTGCACCAGATGAAAAAGATCCAGTTTGGAAGGATCTTGATGATGTCAGTGGACTTCAATTGCGTCTACATTCAGCAGCTGGTGTGTATCATTTGAGTACTACAAATTTTTCTGAATATCTTCTTGTGGATGTTGAGTATCCTATGTCCAAAGAAGTTTTGAAGAAAATGGTGTCAACACAGCTGGAGATGGATTATACAAATGACGTTGGCAAAGATTTGATTAGATATATTTATTTCCAACTTAATAAGATTTGTAAGAATCCTCCTTGTACTTAGTTTTATTCATAAACTTGATTACTAGAGTAGATATCAAGTTTAGGGGAGGATTGTTGGGAATAAAATGTAGCCAAGACACTTGGACGCTGACAAGAGGAAATTGGACGTTGATAGGAAGAAATCAAGCGTTGTCAAGACAAGCGTTGACAGGAAGAAGTCAAGTGTTGATAAGAAGAAGTCAAGCACTGACAGAATACTTAGTCTACATGTTTTATGTTTCTAGTATGTTTCTAGTAAAGATATGTTCGAGAATGTATTTCTTATGTTTATCTTTACCTAAAATAGCTGATACATAGACTCTTGTACAAGGTTCCTTAATCTATAAAAGGAGGCCTTTAGGTTTAGTTCAATATATATTTTTCACACTTTCATTGTACGCAAGTTCGATTAATCAATCAAAGTGAAAGTTTGGTTTATCTTGTTTATGTGTTCTTGTTTAAGTATTAATTCCGCATAATACTTGAATTGTTTCATATACAACAAAGTTTCTCTAAGTGTTTAACTTGATTTATTCTTTTTTACACAGGCTAAATCGATCTAAGTTTGGGATCAACATGTAGGCGTTGAGGATATGGAATTTTGGGTGTATACGCCTTTGGTGTTGGTGTTGAAATGGTTTTGGTTTGTTTTGGTTTGGAAGGAGGAACGGTTTCTTCCTTCTCGGGCTCATCGGCTTCATCTTCACTTTCATCGTCGAAAGTGGGAGGATTAGTGTTTGGATTTTGTGGTGGATCATAACTCAACCCACTCCTTGTGAATACGGCATTCACATGTTCATTACGGGAGGAGGGTGGGCAGTATGGTTTATCCGTAGATGGTTTTGGGTTTATTTGAGTGTTGCTTGGCAACGAACCACTTGGTCGATTGGCTAATTGGTCGTTGATTCGACCGATCTTGGTTTCGAGATCACTAATATTGGTGGTGTGGTGTCTTTGTCCTCTTTCAAAGTTGGCTTTGAGATCGAAGAATTGGTTCTTAATGAACGTGTTTGTTGATTTTTGAGATTCTATGAAAGCTAACAATGTTTTCTCTAAGTTCGATCCTTCGGATTTCTTTTCGTTTGATGGAACAGAATTATGTTTCTCACGAGGTTGTGAGTTACGATTTTTGTCTTTGGGGTACTCACGCCAAATGCCGGGGTTTCTACCGTAGTAGTTACCTCGATAACCACCTCCTCGGTATCCTTGGGCGTAGTTTGCTTCTTGTGGTGGTTCTCTTATGGGTGTGTCATCACACTCCGTAGATGGGTGTGGTCCTCTACAAAGAGTACATTTGCCTCGCATCTCTTTCATTTCCTCTTTGATAGTTTTGAATTACGTGTCGAATTTAGATGTGAGAGCGTCCATCTTTTCCATGAGTTTAGAATTTTCGCTAATTTCAACGAAAGCAACGGTTTTCTTGAAAGGTTAGGAACGGTTATCTTTGGACCAATCGAGTTTTAAGAGAACTTGGTCCTCGAGCAATTGATATGCTTCGTTGGGAGTCTTATAGAGAAAGAGTCCACCGGCGTCAAGGATTGCTTGCGTCGGTTCATTGAGACCATGATAAAAGATTTGGATGATGGTTTGATGAGACTGCCTTTATACATAGTCTCATCGTCCAAAACGGGCTTTAAATGGATTAAATATCATCAAAATGCCAAATATATGCTTGTGTTTGTTACTTGTGTATTGTAGGTACGGATATTGAGAAAATGACAAAAGATCACAAAGGACAAGCAAAAACGAACACGGGAAACGAAGCCGCACAATGAACCAAGCCCAAATGTGGATTTTCCAAGAATAACCCTTGAAGAAATGAAGATTGTACAAGAAGGGTCCTCCAATATTGAATAATTGACACTTTAAATCCTTGTGTATTCATAATTACAAGTTTGGTCCTTAAAGTTTGTCAAATTGCAAAAAGGACCCTCCACTTTGAAGAATTGGTAAGAATGGTCCCTCAACTTTTGAAGACTTGTCACTTAATACCCTTGTAAATCTCAAATATTACAATAGGGTCCCTAAAGTTTCAAGAAAGTATCATTAATGGTCCTTGAAGAATGCTTATATTGCATAAATGATCCTTGAAACATGTTTGAAAAACATGTTGTGGCCAAATTAGAAGAATTGAAACTTGGATATTAAAGGATTTCAATATTTTGGGCCGTTTATCACAAAGGGACAAGAGAAGGAGAGTCTAGGGGCCATTTGAGGCCAGAAAACAATCTCACACCATCCTCTCCCAACCTGACACGTAGCCCACTTAAACCCCTCACCCAATCACGTTCACTCCTTCTACAACGTCACCCCATAACCAGTTTTTAAAACTGGTCAAAACAAGTCAAACCCCCACTTAATTTTTTAAACCCGTTTTTAAATTAATAAAAATAGTGGGAAACTGTTACTATTCATCCCCCACCCCTAATTTCCCCTAATTATCTATCATAAACCCTAATCCCTACCACCTACAAAACAAAGGGAAAAACATTAAAAACTTCAAGAATACTGATTAAGGGTGTGTTAATTCAAACCCCACTCACAAACTCAACCCAGACATACCCATGTGATGTGCCCATTGGTCCCCTGCCCCGTCCTTGTTTTCCTTTTCCCAAAACCCGACCAAATCAACGCACCAGCTTCATACCTTGCTCCCTACTTGTCATTAAACGGCCAAGATTGCTCTTACACAACCTGGATACATCACATGTTATTGAATCCTTCACATGCTTCAAGTTTTGACCAAGGAAAATTCAAATCATCAAGGGTACATTAAGGAAATCAGCAAGTAGGGTTTTGGTTTTGCTTTTCATACTAGAATCTTCTGTAGCCTCTTATATAAAGGCGTAGGATTATAACTTTTACTCTGGTTCCTTTTTTTTCTCCTTTGTCACTTCCCTGTAAATCCTTTTTTATGAAATGAAAAAAGAGGTGTTGAGATGTTGATGAGAAACAAAGATCCCATTTACTTTTATTTGTTGCAAGATTAATTTGAAAGATTGTGGTTTTAAATAGGGAAAATCACCTAAAAATGTAGTAAACTTACCACTTTTTATGGTTGTATGTAGCCTACTATTTTTTTTCTCATTCTATCATTAAACTTTTGAATTTCGATCTTTGTATGTATCAGGTGACCTGCTAGACCAGTTAATCCTACGTGGAGCAGGTTACACTAACGATCGTTTATTTTTATTTCAAAATTAGTCCTTTTTACAAACGATCATTTGTAATTAAAAAAGATATTAAAAAAAACTCGTTTGTTATAATTCAAGACACAAAAGAAATTACAAATCACATCAATTAGTACTTTTTACAAACGTGCAGAAAAGGATTCAGTGACAACAGATTTAAGCTTATCTGGAGTCATAACAAGATAACCTCTTCCACCAAAAGCTTTGATTAGATCATGTATTTAATATTTAGCACCAGGGACCAACGAAGTGCGAGCTGGGTCATCTTTGTGGAGCCCCGTAATATCTTCAGGGTTTCTTCTTTCGCCACCATTGTTGAACACGTGCAGAGTCACCTTCAACAACAACCACAAGCCGGTCAAGTGAAGCAACAACTGCAGCAATACAATAACCCAAACCAACTCCCATAATCCCCCTGGTCAAGTGAAGCTAAGGATGATTTCTCCCCAATCAAAACCTTAAGCACCTTCTTTGCATCACCAAACAACCCAAATACATCAAGATCTGATCTTTATCAAATTAACCAAAACCCATATGAGAAATAGATTCAGATTCTTTTTATGACATTCACACAAACCCAAACACATTGGAATCCTAACAAATAAACGAGAACCCGGATGAGAATTTAAACAATCTTTGATTATCTTGAAAAATTTATAAAACCCAGATGCAAAATTAATCAATATTTGGTTTTAGGTCAAATTAAACTGAATCAATATGAAAAATGTATAAAGATAGGATTTTTGAGGTTAAAAATGTTGATAAAGTTGTATTTGTGATTGCAGATAGAGATGGTGTAGTGGGTTTTATATAACGATCGTGTTTGTATCTTTAGTTAGTGAAAAGAAGGGTTTGATTTTAAAAAAATATGGTGAATTGTAAGATGGCATGGTGTTGGTATAGTGATCAGTTGACGGAGGATTTGTTGATGGAATATTGGTAGTTGAGTGGCCAGCGGCGTGACTGTGTCAAGTAGTCAGCGGTAAGTTTGGTGGTGGAGATATAGTTGGTGAAAGATTATAGAAATATAAACTATTTTTTATATTTAATGTTAGAAAGATGATAAACCAAATCGTGTTCTCAAGTAAAAAAAATAGACCCTTTTTCAATTCAATAAAGTGAATAAACAAGTAGAAAATATATATCCCCTTTTAAGAAATAATTTTTAGTTATTTACAAATTATCGTTAATATATAGGACTAACGATGCAAATGTCTATTGGATAGGCAACCGGTCAAGGATATAGCAGGTCACCTGATACATTCAAAGATCGAAATTCAAAAGTTTAATGATAGAATGAGAAAAAAAATAGTAGGTTACATACAACCATAAAAAGTGGTAAGTTTATTACATTTTTAGGTGATTTTCCCTTTTAAATATTCTTTTTTTTAAAAAAATTTCTTTGGTGACTGAAACTCACCAATGCTTTTCTTTTTGATATTGTGTACGTCCAAGCTATTTAAACTGATCATTTGAGCCTGATATTCTTGTTGAATATCAAGCTCAAGTGAGGTTTGAATTGTTTGTTGATTGGTTTCATTGTTCAAAAATTTTCAGAAAGTAAGAAGGAGCAATTAAGTTGGATTATTGTTTACCATTGTTCAAGTTTGTTGCATCCTAGCAGGTAATAGGAAGCTTGTACTTGTTTTTGAAAAGTAAACCAGCTCACACACTCAAGATCATGGATGTATGTTCTTTAGGTTTGTCTTGAAAACCCATTTCATTTTGCTGTAATTCTCTTTGTTCATAAGTGTTGCCATGAGTATGTGTTTTTGCTGATTATTAGGCATGATTTGCCTGATATGAATGTGATAATACTAATTTGGTGGTAAAAAAAGTGTTTGTGAACAAAAGTGACTGATAAACCCGAATGTTCATCAGTTAATGGGTGTTTGGGTTTAGGGTTAAACTAGTTTTGGTATAACCTAAGAATAGTCTAAAACAGTCAAACATTTTCCAAAAGTTGGTATTAGGGGATATTTGTGGTGTATTTCAAGTTTGGTAGTTCTAAAACAAGGATTGCGTGCTTAAAAATTGGGTAAAAGAGTCAAAAACCTTTAAGCTTAAAATCTGCTTTGTTTTAGTAATCTGTTAATTCAAACTTTGTTGATTGTTAAGTTAACATGTAATGAAGGATTGCATATCAGTTATTGATGGTTTAGTAATAATTTGAGCTTGATTTAGTGGGTTAAAATTCGTGTTTGTGCACTTTAAACCAGCAAAAACATTGCCTGCCATATGAACTATAACAGTGACTTAGTTTTCCTTGATCTTGTGTGTTTTGTAACTTGAATCTGTTGTTTTTGTGTTATTTGTGACTCCCACAAGTCAACTGACTTGTGGGGTGCCTTATCTTGCCAAATCAACCAGTCAATAAAGCTTTCCTAAGCTCAAAGGTCACTAGACCTTTACTTTTGACTAAGCAGTGGGAAAGAACTTCCCACTGTTAGCACAAGTGTAGCCACTGCTACACTACCAGACAAGTAAACCTAAATGTCACTATCTGATTTTGAGATTTTTTGTCTTTAGTGGGTAAAGGTAAGGATTTTTAGAAGTTTTTATTATTCTTAGGTTTGTTGATTTATTTTAACATTTTTAGTGAAGTAAAATTTTAATTTACTGTTCATGTGGTATTTTTTAGAATTAAATTAATTTAAATTAGTATTTATAATATCTGTTTTTGTCATTTAGTGATAAAAGTTATTGAAACTGTGATTTTTCAATTTTCTTGTTTTAAGATAAGTATTTTAAGATTTTTACAAAAGAAATTTCCTTTTGAATTTTATTTAATCATTTTCTAGAATTATTTTAAATTTAATTAGTTTTCATTAATCTAAGTTTTCTCCTGTAGTGCAAAAAATTATCATTTTTCAGTTTTTTCAATTTTCCTAGGTTCAGAATATTAATTTAAGATTTTTAGTTAAAAAAGTTCATTGTTCACAGTTTTTACTTATTTTTTAAGAATTAATTTGAATTTAATTAGATTCTTAAATAAGCTGTTTTGTCTTTTAGTGATAAAAATAACTTTTTTCAAACTTTTTCATTTTTCTATTGTTTAGTATCATAAAATAGGATTTTTGGAAAAGTTAAATTAATTTTAGCATTAAATTATTATTTTTAATCAATAATTTAATTTAAAAAGTGTTTTTAGCCATTAAAATATACGAAAATAGTTTCAAAAAATCAAGAAAAATACTTTTTAGGTTTTATATAATATAAGTAAGATTAGCATTTGATAAAATCATATTTTAGATTTATTTAAATTTTATTGAATTTTAAGGCTTTAAATAGCTTTTAAAATTGAATTTTAAATTGGAAATAAGTTTTAAAATATTTTTGTCAAATTTTTATTCTCATTTATATTATTTTAGATTTGTTTTTGATTTTTAATTAACTTTTAGATTAAATTTTAAATTTCGTCACGTTTTAAGTTTTTTTATTACGTCTACGTCATACGTCGTAGTTTAATTAGTATCCTAACCGTCATCCTTTCTCCTTTTCTTTTATCATCAATATAATCACAAACTTTTAATCATTTCTCTACACAATACACTAGGCTCCTTGAGAACGATCCCCACTTTAGGTTATAAGTGCTTTCGTTTTCCTAAACGAACACTTGATACTTACCGCTTTTACCTCGTTTTCCTAAACGAGTGTGAATTTACAATTATCATTTTGGCGCCGCTGCCGGGGAGGCATGTTGTATTTTGATTTGAACAATTGTTGTTTTTATATAGCCCCATAATAGCTATTTGTATTAGTAGCACTCTACTAATACGTATTAACGATTTTCGTTTTTTGTGTGAATACTATTACTATATTGTGTACGTAGAACAATAAATTCACATGTACTCCAAAAGTGTGAAAACACAACCTTGATTGGGAGGTCATTACTCAATCATTGTATTCGAATCTCAAACAAGAAAGAAAAGGCAAAATAGATAAATACTTTCATGAAGCTTAATTTTGACAAACACAAACTATAAGGTGGGTATAAGGCGGGTATTATTAAATATACCCTAAGGAAAAAGGCTCTTAAGTGCTTCGCGCCGCCTCATCTCCCCGCTTGCTTGTGCGTGTTTAGATAAAAAGGGCTAATCGAGGGTTTGCCAACCAAAGTATTATCTAAGTATCATATATATTTTCTTGGTTTCATTTGATTAAACCCTCTTGAACGTTTTGGTGCTCCACCAACGTTCTAAAGTCATCGAAGGCGTTCACTTCACGTGATCATTTTCATTCCTTGAGGCTTCTACCTAATACAATCACAAAATCCAAAAAAAAGTAAAAACAATGAAAAACCACAAAAAAAATAGAAAATTTAAAAACACCAAAAAGAATCTTCTTTGCTCATCCCCACGTTGTACGTGCCGTTTATGCAAACTCGTAACCAAGCAAGACGTGGACGTAAACGTAGAAACCGAAAGGAAGGAACGCCTTCAAGTGAGGAATCTTCTATTGACGAACCTACCGTAGAACAAGAAGAACCAACCATGGCCAATCGAACTATGATGGAGTTACTTAAAGCACCCACCAAGGGTTATGGAGAGGCTATTGTTATTCCCGCCATCCTTGCAGATAATTTTGAAGTGAAAACGGGTTTGTTGTCGATGATCCAAAACAACAAATTCCGTGGTGATGAAAAGGATAACCCGCACAACCATATCCACCAATTCAATCGTCTTACCACCACTTGCAAGTTTAAGGACGTCTCTAACGACTCGATTAAGATGATTCTTTTTCCGTATTCCTTAGCGGGGCCCGTTAAAATTTGGTTAGAGAAAGAGCCACCCAATTCTATATTGACGTGGAAGGATCTCGTTTCGAAGTTCGTGAACCAATTTTTTCCGCCCTCTAAGACTACGCATTTGAAAAACGAGATTTCAAAGTTTTCACAAGAGTATAATGAGAGTTTTTCAATGGCTTGGAATAGTTTAAGGAAATGTTGCACGAATGTACTCCTCATGGTTTTTCCGATTTGCATCAAATTGACACGTTTTACAATGGCTTGAACGATCATGAGCATGATTATCTTAATGCCGCCGCGGGTGGTAATTTTTTTGTGTAAAACGGTCGAGGAAGCGTTGTTGATCATTGATAATAGGTCTAAGGTCTATAGTCCTCGTAGCACGTCGAGTGTTCATAAGACTCCGTCTTTGACTTCGCCTTCATTGTCTCATACCATCGATGCTTGCCAAATCGAGGCTAATTTGGAAAACAATATTTTTGATAAGCTTAAGGGATTGTTAATTGCGTTTAAAGTTGGTGAACAACCCACTCCCGCTACGGCTACAGCGGTTGAGGTTTCTTGTATGTATTGTGGTGGAGCTCACGATTATTCGGAGTGCATTACCAACGGTGGTAACACTTCGAGTGCCTTCGCGGCCGCGGGAACTTATAACCAAAACGGTCAATTTACCCGCACTAATCAATTGACT
The DNA here is from genome assembly GCA_025667525.1 of Glebionis coronaria. Classification (NCBI taxonomy): domain Eukaryota; kingdom Viridiplantae; phylum Streptophyta; class Magnoliopsida; order Asterales; family Asteraceae; genus Glebionis; species Glebionis coronaria. The sequence goes on along the minus strand of CM046879.1, from coordinate 574,601,976 downwards.
CCACTGGGTTTTCTACCAAATCAAAATGCTAACAATTATCGAAACAATCAAGGTGGTTACAAGAACAATTATAAGGGTAACAATTACAACAATGGGAATCAAGGGACTAGTGGTCAATTTCAAAATAAAAATAAAAATCATGATTTCCAAAATGTTAATCAAGGGCTTTCAAATGCATTACCAAAAGACATTCCACCAGAAATTTGGAACTATTTTAAGGCTAATGATGATAGGTACGCAAACATGGCAAATGATGTTAGTAACCTAAGAGATAAGTTTGAAACTCAAAGTAACAAATTGGAAGGGAATGTGGTTAGGATCCAACAAAACCAACAAAAAATGGAACAAGACCAACATAAGATTGATAAAGCCTTACTTAGGTTGGAGCAAAATGAAAAAGTCGAGAAAGAGCAAGATGGGGAGGAACGTAAAAAGACGGAAAATAGGCTTTTAGATGCTATCATGATGAGTAGAGCCTCTACTTCGGGTGGTCTTCCTAGTAACACCGTGTCAAACCCGAAGGGAGAGATGAAAGTGAATACCACACGAAGTGGTAAGACCTTTAAGGAACCAACTCCTCAACCAATTACTCCAACGGTGGAGGAAATTAAGGAAGAACCCGAGGTTGTGGTCGAAAAGGAGCATGTCCCAGCCCCACAAAGTACCACTCATGCCACACCTACGGTTGACCCATTACCACATTTAGAACCCGAGATTCCAAAGGCTATTCCTATGCCTCAACCCACACCACCTTTGCCCTATCCATCGAGACTTAGAAAGGAGAAACGTCAAGAGCGCGACAATTACCAATTTGAGCTTTTTATGAAAATGTTTCGTGATTTGCATTTCAATATAAGTTTTGTTGATGCTTTGGTCATGATGCCTCGATTTGCCGCTAACTTTAAGAGTATGTTGAACAATAAGGAGAAATTGCAACAATTGTCTAGTTGTTCATCGTTTTATCTTAACCGCATACCTCAAAAAGTCGGTGATCCTGGTAAATTCTTGATTCCATGTGCATTCCAAGATATGGAAGAATGCTATGCCTTGGCCGATCTTGGTTCTAGTATTAACTTGATGCCACTTGCAATCTTCAAGTCGCTCAATCTTCCTAATCTTACTCCTTCACTAATGTCTATCGAGTTGGCCGATCATTCCACGATTCTCGCATGTGGATTGGCGGAAGACGTTTTTATGAAAGTGGGAAAGTTCTATTATCTGGTAGACTTTATCGTTGTCGATATTCCCACGGATCCTCAAGTTCTTCTCATTTTGGGTCGTTCGTTTTTAGATACGTCTATGGCTTTAATCGATGTGCATGCTAGAAAGATCACCTTACGTTTCAACGACGAGGAACTTGTTATAAACGCAACTCAAAATTCTCCAATTTCTCATGTTTATTCCGTTGCCACCATAAACCTCGTTGATATGATCGACGTTGTTTGCGAGGAATTTTCACAAGAAGTTCTAGGTTTTGGTGATGATGAAAATAGTGGCAATCCCACTATGCTTGATCCCATTCTTGATAATTCGACACCAACGTTCACTCCATTTGAAGGCGGTGGTTTTAAGTTGGAAGAATTCGATGTTCCACGTACTTGTGATGAAGACTTCGACAATGATGAGGACTTCTTGATTATCAAGGATTTTCTTAATGATTTCCCATTTCCTCCAACCGAGTAGGTTATGAGTATCGAGCCCAAATCTTCAATTGAGGAACCACCTATCCTCGAGTTGAAAGATTTACCTCCTCACCTTGAATATGTATTTTTGGAGGAGGACGACAAGTTGTCGGTTATTATTGCGAAAGATCTTTCGAATGATGAAAAAACCGCACTTGTCGATGTTCTAAAGGATCACAAAGGGGCAATTGCGTGGAAGTTATCAGACATTAAGGGGATCGATCCTAAATTTTGTACCCCCAAAATCACAATGGAAGAAGATTACAAACCCGCAATCCAATGTTAAAGGAGGGTGAACCCCAAAATTCACGACGTCATCAAAAAGGAGGTCCTAAAACTCCTTGACGCAGGAATGATTCACCCTATTTCCGATAGCCCTTGGGTGAGTCCTATTCATTGTGTCCCTAAGAAGGGAGGAACGACCGTTGTGCCAAATGATGCCAACAAGTTAATTCCGACTAGACTCGTGACCAGTTGGAGGGTGTGTATCGACTATCGTAAGTTGAATGACGCCACTCGTAAAGACCATTTTCCCTTTCCCTTCATGGATCAAATGTTGGAGCGTGTTGCGGGAAACGATTTCTATTGCTTTTTAGATGGTTTTTCCGGTTACTTCCAAATCCCCACCGATCCTCGTGATCAAGAAAAAACTACGTTTACGTGTCCATATGGAACGTTTGCCTATCGTAGAATGCCATTCGGACTTTGCAATGCACCGGGAACCTTTCAAAGGTGCATGATGGCTATTTTTCATGACATGATCGAGAAGACGGTGGAAGTCTTCATGGATGACTTTTCCGTGTTTGGTTGTTCGTTCACTTCATGTTTGTCGAATCTTAAGAGAACGTTAAAACGTTGTGAGGAAACCAACCTTGTGATTAATTGGGAAAAATGTCATTTTATGGTTAAAAGTGGAATCGTCTTAGGGCACAAGGTTTCGAAAGCGGGGATTGAGGTAGATCAAGCTAAGGTAGACGTCATCGCCAAATTACCTCATCCCAAAACCGTTAAGGGAGTTAGGAGTTTCCTAGGCCACACGGGCTTTTATCGTCGATTCATCAAGGATTTTTCAAACATATCTCGACCTATTACACATCTCCTCGAAAAAGATGCACCTTTTGTGTTTAACGAAGATTGTGTACGATCCTTTGAAATCCTTAAGAGGAAACTTACCGAAGCTCCCATTCTAGTTGCTCCCAATTGGAATCTCCCCTTTGAGCTAATGTGTGATGCTAGTGATTACGCTATTGGGGCCGTTTTGAGGAAACGTCATGATAAGCACTTCTTACTTATCGACTATGCATGCAAGATGATGACCGAGGCTCAACTTAAATACACTACAACGGAGAAGGAATTCCTTGTCGTGGTGTATGCATTTGAGAAATTTCTACCTTATCTCGTCTTGACTAAATGCATAGTGTATACGGATCATTCGGCTATCAAGTATCTTATGGCTAAACAAGATGCAAAGCCGAGATTACTTAGTTGGATTCTCCTCCTACAAGAATTTGATCACAAAATCCTTGACAAAAAAGGAGCCGAAAATCTAGCGGCCGATCATCTTTCTCGTTTGGAAGATCCTCACCAAAGTGTTTACGAGCCAAAGGAAATCATCGAAACATTTCCACTCGAGACACTTGGTGTAGTGAATTCTAAGCTTGACTCATCTACCCCATGGTTTGTGGACATCGCAAATTACCATGCGGAGAACTTCATCATCAAGGGTATGACGACTCAACAAAAACGAAAATTCTTTCGTGACGTCAAGTTCTATTTTTGGAACCACCCTTACTTGTTTCGAACTTGTGCGGATCAAATCATTCGATGTTGTGTATTTGGCACCGAAGCTTCTAACATCCTTAGAGCTTGTCACGAGGGACCCACGGGTGGTCACCACGTGCTAATCTCACGGCTAAGAAGGTCTTTGATGCCGGTTTCTTTTGTCCTACTATTTACCGAGATGCACATGCACTTGTGAAGTCGTGTGACTCATGCCAATGACAAGGAAAAGCCTCACAAAACGATGAAATGCCACAAAATATAATCCAAGTGTGTGAGATCTTTGACGATTTGGGCATTGACTTTATGGGGCCGTTTCCATCATCTCGTGGTAATAAGTACATCCTTGTCGCCGTTGACTACCTATCTAAGTGGGTGGAAGCTAAGGCTTTGCCCACGAACGATGCTCGTGTGGTAGTCAAGTTTTTGAAAAGCTTGTTTTCTCGGTTTGGAACCCCTCGTGCGATCATAAGCGATCGTGGAACCGATTTTTGTAACGACCAATTCAAAAGGGTCCTAAGGAAATATGGAGTTACACATCGGCTTTCTACGGCTTATCACCCACAAACGAGTGGGCAAGTCGAGGTTTCAAACCGAGCGTTGAAAGGGATCTTGGAGAGATCGATTGGGGAAAACCAACAATATTGGTCAGATAAGTTGGACGATGCTCTATGGGCCTTTCGGACCGCTCATAAGACGCCCATCGGGTGCACTCCTTATAAGCTTGTGCATGGGAAGAATTGTCACTTGCCAATTGAACTCGAACACAAAGCTTATTGGGCCCTTAAGCAATGTAATGATGATATGGAGACCGCGGAAAAACACCAGAAAATACAATTAAATGAATTGGATGAATTAAGAGATATTGCTTATGAAAATTCATTGATTTATAAAGAAAAAACTAAAAAGTTTCATGACTCAAAAATTAAAAACCGGGTTTTTAACATTGGAGATCAAGTGTTGCTTTTTATCTCTCGTTTGAAAATATTTTCCGGCAAGTTGAAATCCCGTTGGTCCGGTCCATTCACCGTGACCCAAGTTGTTCCTTATGGGACCATCGAGCTAGCTCAAAATGATGGCCCCAATTTCAAGGTGAATGGACATAGGATGAAGCACTAGTTTGGCGGGGAAGTTCCATCCTTGAACTACCTCGACCAAATCACCTTCTCCAATGATAATTAGTATTGAGGGGATCGAGTCGAGCTCATGACTCGGTAATCAACAACGAGGTGCCTCGTGGGGGAGTCCCATGCTTATCCTATGTACATATTATCGCTTTCTAATGTAGTAACGTGAGGGGATTTGTGCCCTTCCAACCTTTGTTTCGTGGTTGTTTGTGATATGTGGTTTTTAGATGATCATGATCTTCACGATTGGAGCCTCTCGTGTTCGTTTTAAGGGAGCACTCGATCGTTTGCTTGGAAGAATTTCTCAATATCCATGATATATCCTTTTATGTTCTAACCTTAGGTTTTTAGGACACTTCATAAACGGCTTTAAATTTAACGGTTACACCCTTTCCATGCTAGATTAGGCATTCGACTACGTCTCTAGCATGGGGGTTTCCAACCCTTAGACTCCAAACATTGAGGACAATGTTTAACTTTAGTATGGGGGTGAATAGATACTCCTTGCCAAACCTTCACGCTTTGCAAAGTTTATCTTTTTGTTTATCGTTTTTGTTGCAAAATAAGGCTAAAAATGGCCAAATTTTAAAATTTTTATCATGTTTTATAAGTGTTTGAAGACATGAATGTAGATTTTCCGATGAAGAGAATAAGAGTAAGTTTTGACTCGACCGTGCGTGTTGAGCACTTAGCTTCGATTCCTTAACTTTATATTAGGCTAAGTCTCTTAAATGAGGACGAGAAATGATAGAGTTAATTATAAGTTACTATGCTAAACGTAGAGTACTCTTATTTTTTCAAAAATTCATGTGTTCTCGTTGTTTGCTTATTCTCCCTTCGCTTGTAAATATTTTTTGCTTAATAAATATTGACTTAGCGGTTTAGTCGTGATTGTTGGTTTCTAGTCTTTTCTAGTAGCTTCCATGTAATTAAATCGAGAAGACATTAAGGTATCACCAGCGTCACGGTTTTGAAGTATTGGCAACCCGAATAGTCGAAAGCTTCACCCAATAATAAGATTTCAAGTGCTCACCTAAATCAAGCAAATAATTTGAAGCTCACAAGGCCGAAAAATCTATGGGAAATTGAAAGTGAATCAAGCCTTAATCTTTGAAGCTTTAAAGATCCAAAATTCGCTTTTAGCGCGAGGATATACGTCTTTGGCCATAATAAACACCTCATGGTGAGTTTAAATAAAAGGCAAGGCAAGACCGAAGTCATAATAAAAGCTTCATGGCGAAGTTGAATAAAATATGGAGGTAAACCTATGATAATAAGGCCCATCCGGTAGGGGGCATATAAAAGTCTTGGTAATAAGTCTCATGTTCAAAACCGTTATAAAACCGTGTTTATCGATCCTTCTTGTTGACTTAATTTTTTGACATCGTTGTCTATTAGTAGGGGTTATTAATTCGATGGTCTTGGTTAAACCGTTATTACTCTATTTTTAGACCTAAATCTCTATCATCGCATAAGTCAAACAATGTATCCTCGTGAAACATTCAAGACAAAATAAAATATAAGAGATACAACTTAGGAAAATGGGAGGATAAGTACGTGATTAGGGCATATGAGTAGTGTTAGCATTACTAACTTATAATGACAGTTATCTCGTTGCACGCTTAGCATGGAATTGGGGTGAAAATCAAGAACGACGAAATTATTTCTAACGAATCATTCACGTGTTCTTGTTCTATGAACATAAACGTCCCATTTGGCGATGAAAATCATACATTATGTCTAAAACGCAATTAGTAGTAATAGTAGTAGAGTAGCTAGTTTATCATTCAATAAAAGTGAATAAAAATGAATTTTGGAGGTGCTACGATACTTTATTCTAGCATTGCGTGAGGGCACGGCAATGGTTTGGTACAGGGGAGTGATGAGACTGCCTTTATACATAGTCTCATCGTCCAAAACGGGCTTTAAATGCATTAAATATCATCAAAAATGCCAAATATATGCTTGTGTTTTTTACTTGTGTATTGTAGGGACGGATATTGAGAAAATGACAAAAGATCACAAATGACAAGCAAAAACGAACACGGAAAACGAAGCCGCACAATGAAACAAGCCCTAATGTGGATTTTCCAAGAGTAACCCTTGAAGAAAAGAAGATTGTACAAGAAGGGTCCTCCAATATTGAATAATTGACACTTTAAACCCTTGTTTATTCATAATTACAAGTTTGGTCCTTAAAGTTTGTCAAATTGCAAAAAGGACCCTCCACTTTGAAGAATTGGCAAGAATGGTCCCTCAAATTTTGAAGACTTGTCACTTAATACCCTTGTAAATCTCAAATATTACAATAGGTTCCCTTAAGTTTCAAGAAAATATCATTAATGGTCCTTGAAGAATGCTTATATTTCATAAATGATCCTTGAAACATGTTTGAAAAACATGTTGTGGCCAAATTAGAAGAATTGAAACTTGGATATAAAAGGATTTTAATATTTTGGGCTGTTTATCACAAAGGGACAAGAGAAGGAGAGTCTAGGGGCCATTTGAGGCCAGTCAACAATCTCACACCATCCTCTCCCAGCCTGACACGTAGCCCACTTAAACCCCTCACCCAATCACGATCACTCCTTCTACCACGTCACCCCATAACCAGCTTTTAAAACTGGTCAGAACAAGTCAAACCCCCACTTAATTTTGTAAACCGTTTTTAAATTAATAAAACAGGTGGGAAACTGTTACTATTCATCCCCCACCCCTAATCACCCCTAATTATCTATCATAAACCCTAATCCCTACCACCCACAAAACAAAGGGAAAAAGATTAAAAACTTCTAGAATACTGATTAAGGGTATGTTAATTCAAACCCCACTCACAAACTCAACCCAAACATACCCATGTGATGTCCCCATTGGTCCCCTGTCCCGTCCTTGTCTTCCTTTTCCCAAAGCCCGACCAAATCAACGCACCAACTTCATTCCTTGCTCCATACTTGTCATTAAACGACCAAGATTGCTCTTACACAGCCTGGATACATCACATGTTACTGAATCCTTCACATGCTTAAAGTTTTGACCAAGGTTAAATCATCAAGGCTACATTAGGGAAATCAGCAAGTAGGGTTTTGGTTTTGCTTTTCGTACTAGTATCTTCTGTAGCCTCTTATATAAAGGCGTAGGATTATCACTTTTACTCTGGTTCTTTTTTTTCTACTTTGTCACTTCCTTGTAAATCCTTTTTTATGAAATGAAAAAAGAGGTGTTGAGATGTTGATGAGAAACAAAGATCCCATTTACTTTTATTTGTTGCAAGATTAATTTGAAAGATTGTGGTTTTAAATATTCTGTTTTTTAAAAAAATTTATTTGGTGACTGAAACTCACCAAGGCTTTTCCTTTTGATATTGTGTACGTCCAAGCTATTTAAACTGATCATTTGAGCCTGATATTCTTGTTGAATATCTAGCTCAAGTGAGGTTTGAATTGTTTGTTGATTTGTTTCATTGTTCAAAAAATTTCAGAAAGTAAGAAGGAGGTATTAAGTTGGATTATTGTTTACCATTGTTCAAGTTTGTTTCATCCTAGCAGGTAATATGAAGCTTGTACTTGTTTTTGCAAAGTACATCAGCTCACACACTCGAGAGCATGGATGTATGTTCTTTAGGTTTGTCTTGAAAACCTATTTCATTTTGCTGTAATTCTCTTTGTTCCTAAGTGTTGCCATGAGTATGTGTTTTTGCCGATTATTATGCATGATTTTCCTTATATAAATGTGATAATACTGATTTGGTGGTAAAAAAAGTGTTTGTGAACAAAAGTGACTGATAAACCTGAATGTTCATCAGTTAATGGATGTTTGGGTTTAGGGTTAAACTAGTTTTGGTATAACCTAAGAATAGTCTAAAACAGTCAAACGTTTTCCAAAAGTTGGTATTAGGGGATATTTGTGGTGTATTTCAAGTTTGGTAGTTCTAAAACAAGGATTGCATGCTTAAAAATTGGGTAAAACAGTCAAAAACTTTTAAGCTTTAAATCTGCTTTGTTTTAGTAATCTGTTAATTCAAACTTTGTTGATTGTTAAGTTAACATGTAATGAAGGATTGTATATCAGTTATTGATGGTTTGGTAATAATTTGAGCTTGATTTAGTGGGTTAAAATTCGTGTTAGTGCACTTTAAACCAGCAAAAACATTGCTTGCTATCTGAACTATAACAGTGACTTGGTTTTGCTTGATCTTGTATGTTTTGTAACTTGAATCTGTTGTTTTTGTGTTATTTGTGACTCCCACAAGTCAACTGACTTGTAGGGTGCCTTATCTTGCCGAATCAACCAGTCAACAAAGCTTTCCTAAGCTCAAAGGTCACCAGACCTTTACTTTTGACTAAGCAGTGGGAAAGAAATTCCCACTATTAGCACAAGTGTAGCCACTGCTACACTACCAGACAAGTAAACCTAAATGTCACTATCTGATTTTAAGATTTTTTGTCTTTAGTGGATAAAAGTAAGGATTTTTAGAAGTTTTTATTTTTCTTAGGTTTGTTGATTTATTTTTTAACATTTTTAGTGAAGTAAAATTCTAATTTACTGTTCATTTGGTATTTTTTAGAATTAAATCAATTTAAATTAGTTTTTATTATATCTGTTTTTGTCATTTAGTGATAAAAGTTAGTGAAACTATGATTTTTCAATTTTCTTGTTTTAAGATAAGTATTTTAAGATTTTTACAAAAGAAATTTCCTTTTGAATTTTATTTAATCATTTTCTAGAATTATTTTAAGTTTAATTAGTTTTAATTAATCTGAGTTTTCTCCTGTAGTGCAAAAAATTATCATTTTTCAGTTTTTTCAATTTTCCAAGGTTCAGAATATTAATTTAAGATTTTTAGTTAAAAAATTCACTGTTCACTATTTTTACTTATTTTTTTATAATTAATTTGAATTTAATTAGATTCTTAATTAAGCTATTTTGTCTTTTAGTAATAAAAATAACTTTTTTCAAACTTTTTCATTTTTCTACTGTTTAGTATCATAAAATTGGATTTTTTAGAAAAGTTAATTAATTTTAGTATTATTTTATTATTTTTAATCATTATTTTAATTTAAAAAGTGTTTTTACCCATTAAAAAATAGAAAAATAGTTTCAAAAAATAAAGAAAAATACTTTTTAGTTTTTATATAATATAAGTAAGATTATCATTTGATAAAATCATATTTTGGATTTATTTTTAATTTTATTGATTTTTAAGGCTTTAAATAGCTTTAAAAATTGAATTTTAAATTGGAAATAAGTTTTAAAATATTTGTGTCAAATGTTTATTCTCATTTATATTATTTTAGATCTGTTTTTGATTTTAAATTAATTTTTAGATTAAATTTTATATTTTGTCACGTTTTAAGTTTTTTTATTACGTCTACGTCATACGTCGTAGTTTAATTAGTATCATAACCGTCATCCTTTCTCCTTTTCTTTTCTCATCAATATAATAAAAAACTTTTAATCATTTCTCTACACAACACACTAGCCTCCTTGAGAACGATCCCCACTTTGGGTTATAAGTGCTTTCGTTTTCCTAAACGAACACTTGATACTTACCGCTTTTTCCTCGTTTTCCTAAACGAGTGTGAATTTACAATTATCATGGTTCGTTTTAATAAACCATGTCCATGACAACTACGAATTAGGTATTTCATTCGGTTCCACGCATCAATGAGTGTTTCTTGTGGAAGTTGGGCGAAACCTCAGATTTCTCCCGTGAGTCTTTCGTACATGGCGGGTGGAAAGAATCGGATTACAGAAGCGGTTCTCATTTGTTCCCATGTTTCAATGGTACCGGGTGTCAACTCATTATACCAAACTCTTGCATCTTCGGATAGAGGTGATGGGAAGAGTTTGATTTTAATAGCGTCTCCATCGACGTCTGCTCCATATCGGAACATGCCACATATTTCTATAAATTCGGATATGTTCTTATGCGGATCGGCCCGCGTATGGCCGTCAAATTGGCGGTCTTTGATCATTGAAAGGTGATGACCTTTCACGGTGAAGTTTTCTTCAAGCTCAACTTGAACAATAGCAGCCTCGGGGGTAGGTGCTACTACTCGGTTGGCTGCCCACATAGATTGATCGTCGGCCATTGGGAATGGTAGATCGTTAAATGGCTTATAGATGACAAATGCATCTAAGAGATTATGAAATGGTGGGTTTTTGGTTTTTGGAATTCGGTTTTCAAAAGAAACAAAGGGTTGCTTCTTGTGGTTTTTCTTTCGAGATTGATGAATATAACGTTCGGGATCGGTGTATGGACTAAGCAATTCTTGACCGGAAGAACGTGTGTTCATTCAAGTCTTGAAGAACTTTTGAAAAAAGACTACAAGTAACAAAAATAAAAACAAACAAAATATAACTAATAGGAAAATAAGTAAATAGGAAATTAAATAAACTAAACAAAATAAAATCATAAATTTTTTTTAGAGAAGTCGGTCGGCTTCTATGGGAGCCGGTCGGCTTGTTGCCGACTGTTTGACAGAAGCCGGCTGCTTCTATTCATGCCGGTCAGCTTGTTGCTGACTGTTTGACAAAAGCCAACGGCAAAGGGAGATGACAGTCGGTACAGGTGATTTTGTTGAATTTTTTTTTTTTTTTACTTTTTGATTTTTGGGCTTTTTGGCAACAAGAACGCTACAATGGGTTTGATTATAGGATGATTTTAGAACTAAGAACACAATTAAATCCCCGACAGCGACGCCAAAAACTTGATGCGTTTGTGAGTATACATAAGTTTTAAATTTATACACGGATTTCCAAATAAGCTAAGAACACACGGGCAAGTATGACCCTTTCGTTTGTAGCTAGCTTGTTATGGTAAGCCGAGGTCGTTCACTGGGATTTGGGTGTTTCTGGTTTTAGAGAATCTTAGTAACAATGTAACGTTAGTGGTAAAAGTGGTTGTCACTCCCAAAATTACCATACAAGTAACAATTAACAATTAAGCAACAAGTAAACTTTAAGATGGTGATTAAGCTAATAAGATGAGGTAACAAATATTAATAAAGATACTTGTTTGGAACTAGTATTCATTTCAATGGAGTAAATGGATTATCGGGTAGATATTTAAGCAATAGCACACAAATTATAAGTATACAATTCCATGTCAATGGGTAATATCATGAAATTGCACATGACACGGTTTAGAATAAAGAACCCTTTCGACCTATGATCAATATTACAAACCGGTAATTAAATCCATTTGTGAGAAGTATGATTTTAGCCAACTTGTTCATTAGAGCCCTTTCGACCTATACTCTAGATTAAACCTTTATAAATCCATTTAACTTGTTTACTCATGGTTGTCAATGATGATACACCAAACACATACGCGCACTAGCATTTAGAACAAAACATAACTAGGAATCCTTTCGACCTTTAGACCGAGTTATGGTTTACCAACAAGTTATCAAGACTCATATTGACTTAAACAAACTTATAAACAAAATCATAATTCAACATTGCAAAATAATAAACACTCCATATCCATGTTTACATTATTCCAAGCAAGTATAAGAAAACTACTCCATGATCATATTAATAAAGAACAAACATTCAACATATGACATAGAGTTCAACATCATGAAAGTAACAAAATTTTACCCAAAGTATGATTACAATAAGTAAATGGAATGGAAGAATTTAGAGCAATCCTTAAGCCTCCAATTGACTACAAGTTTCTTTGTGGTCTTTCGGGTTATGTATTTGGAAATTTGTATTTGAGATTTGAGGTGAGTTTTGGAGAGGTTTGGTGAAGATTGGTAGTGATTTAGGTATCAAGAAACACTACCAATGATAAGGGTAATGATCCCTTAGAGTTTGGCAAGGTTATTTTGATGATTAGAGCTTCAAAAACGTCACTTTTTGGCACACAAATATTAAGTCCGAGAATTGGGGTCTTCACCAAGGTTGGGAGAGTTCCCTTGGTGAATAATGATGTTGGTTATGAGATTGATGAAGTGATGTTGTAAGTGTTTCAAGTGATAGGTTACAATGACCCCATGGGTCTTATTTATAGATGAATACAAGCCTCTCCATCAATGCATGAACTTGGAGCCAAAGAAATGTACTTGGAGCCAAAGAGAAGTGCTTGGAGCCAAAGAAAGTCTAGAAGATTCTTGTATGATCTTGCATGTATGTAGACACAATTTTTGCCTACACAAAAGTTGGTGGCTTCTTCATCATATTGGTGGCTTCTTTGATGATTATTTCAAGTGGCAACTTGATGGTGTTGTTGGCTTGTATGGTCCTTGGAAATAGTTGTTCTTGCACCCAAACTTGATCTTCAAAGGCTTGCAATTTGTACATGGGTCTTGAACTTGACTAGGATTCTTCGTACTCGTACTAATCTTCACATTTGTGTTGTTTTTCACTTCATTCCTACAATTGGCTACACAAAGACTTGCAAACACAATTGGGCACAAATATGTACAAAAGTATCATAGATATAACCAATATACATGCACAAAAGTACGGATAACGCTCCCAAAAACATGTTGGATTTGGGCGTTATCAAGGAGCATTTGCAAAGTCCGATTCTTCTCTTCTACAAAGACTTTTGCATTCTTTTTGCTTTGACAAAGGGGGAGAAGTGAAATAAACTCGTCTTCAAAAATCTTGTTTTCCATGTGATTGAGTTTATGTATTGTCGAAATAAAAAAGGGGGGGAGATTGTTAATGCAATGATGCCTAAAAACGTTACTTGCATTTTTCAGTCTCGCTTTGTTTTGATTACGACAATATGTAAAAACAAGCATTTACGAAAATAATGAAAAACGAATTATTGAGTTCAAGTATTTTTCATTTCAACCATTATCACTTAAGGTATGTACAAACAAGTACTCATCCTAATTAAGTGACCAAGGATTTAATATTTTCTTAATACTCACCTTTTATTAAGTGTGACAAGTTTTTATTAAAATTTATTTTTTCAGAAAATGGTTTATTTAATTAAATATTTGAAAATTTGAAAATGGCATATTCTATCTTGGTTTAGAATATCCTTTCAGGATATTTTAATCACTAAATTCGAACCATACCACTAAAAGACAAAAAAGAGCGGAGTCTACTCTGGCGGTTCCTTGAGTGTCTATGTGGTTCCTTATCGATAAGGAACCGCGGGTTGCAATAAAAAACCGCGGGCAGATATAGCCATTGGAGCCTTGTCTTATAAATAGTGGACCATTCTCAGATTTTCTCTTCACCTCTTTTGCACATATAATTCCAGATTCTTTCATATTTCTAAAATCACTCAAATCTTTGGTCATTTGGTTGATTACTACTTTCCTAGAAGTGAATCTTTCTTCTCCCATCTTTTCCTCTCCAAGTGCAAAGAGAAGAACACTTTCATCCTTGAAGTGTTGTGTCTACCTCAAAGATCCATTGAAGATCAAATTTTATTTATTCATTGTTGTGTCATAGTTGTGAAGATCCAAGTAGTTGTGTCTATTTTGAAGTTGTGTATGTACTAAGGTTTATACTTGGTCCTTAAAGTATACTAGTGTATATTGGTCCTAGCTAAGATTAGGGCTCGACTTTTAGCTTAGAGTCGGAAATTGGATAAGCAACGTTGTGTACGGTTTCTCCACCTTAAGGAGCTTGTTGATTAGTGAACTCTCGAGTAAGGATAACTCGAGGAGTGGAGTAGGGAAGAGGAGTGAGCTTCGTTACCGAACCACTATAAATCCTTGGTGTTTAGTTTGATCTTTCCTTCCCTTATCTCTTTACATTCATTATTCTTTATACTTGTGATTATTAGTTTAGTTGCACTATACCATGTTCATATTGTGTATAAGAAGGTTTCACATAATCACTCAAGTCTAAGCTTTTGAAAAGGATTTTTGAAAACCATCTTTTGACAAGTAAACTTTAAGAAACTATTCAACCCCCCTTCTAGTTTCTACAAGGTTCCTGGTTTTTTTCAGTTATAGAATAGAAGATGAGAGTTCTGGTTCTAGTTCTACTATTAGAAGTCTGATAGAATTTTTGAATTGCCTAAAAAACTAAATGATTATGTGTTAGACAATAAGATTAGACATGGTTTAAATAGATATGCTTATCATACTAAGTTGTCTTATGATAATTGTTGTTTTATTTCAAATTTGAACAAAACTGTTGAGCCTTCTAGTTTTAATGAAGCTATTAAGAATGTTATTGGATTCATGCTATGAATAATGAGATGGAAGCTTTATATCTTAACAATACTTGGGTGCTTACTGAATTGCCTAATAATTGAAAAGTTATTCCTTGTAAATGGGTATAAAAACTAAGTATAAAGCTGATGGTGAGATTGAAATATATAAAGCTAGTTTAGTGGCTATGGGGTGTGGTCAAAAGGAAGGTATGGCTGTTCAAAATGATTGGAAATTATTTCAAATGGATGTTAATAATGCATTTTTATATGGAGATTTAGATGAAGAAGTTTATATGTTATCACCTCTTGGATACTTTGATAAAAGTGATAATAGAGTGTGTAAATTAGTTAAGTCCTTATATTGTCTCAAACAGCTCCTAGGCAATGAAACAAAAACTTGGTTGAGACATTCCTAGAAGCTGGGTTTAAACAAAGTAAGAATGATCATTCTTTGTTTCTCAAGAGTAATAATGATGTGTTTTTCGCTTTATTAGTATATGTAGATGATATTTTTGTTACTAGTAATGATTTGTCTAAAATTTCTAAGTTCAATGAGTTTTTGAATAAAAAGTTTAAAATTAAGGATCTTAGGGAATTAAATTTTTTCTTGTGTATAGAAGTTTTAAAATTGAAAATTGGTTTGTGCTTAAATTAAAGAAAATATTTGTATTGAGTTGTTACATGATTATGGGCTTTTAACTTGTAAACCTGTAACAACTCCTATGGCTGAGAATGAGATTTTAGCTCATAAAGAATCTGAGAATGATAAGTTTCTTAAGAATGTGTCTTCATATCAGAAGCATGTTGGAAAACTCATTTATTTGTGTAACACTAGATCTTATATTTCATACTTTGTTCATTGTCTTAGTCAATATATGCATCCTGTTTACAATCTCATTTAGAAGAAGCTTTAAGAGTGCTTAGGTATCTAAAATTTGCTCATGGTAATGGAATTGTGTATGAGAAGCCTAATTGTAAAACTTTAAGTGCACATGCTGACTTTGATTGGGCTAAGTGTAAACTGACTAGACGGTCAGTTACTGGGTTTTTTGTTTTCATGTTTGGTGGTGTGGTGTCTTGGAAGAGTAAAAAACAAGTTACTCTTTCAAGGTCATCTGCAGAAGCTGAGTTTCGGTGTATGGCCTCAGTTACTTGTGAGGTTATGTGGTTGGTTAAAATATTACAGGATTTGAACATTAAGAATGTTCTTCCAGTTTATTTGTATTGTGACAATATTTATGCTATTCAAATAGCAGCTAATCCTTTGGTGCATGAAAAAACAAAATATTTTAACTTGGATGTGCATCGGAATAGAGAAAAGGTTGCTTCTAGTCTAATTAAAATTGTTAAAGTTAAGTTTGAAGCATAGGTTGTCGATATTTTCACTAAAGGGTTGGGAACAGTTTAACATCAAGGTTTATGCTTCAAGCTTACTCAGAGAAATTTGTTCAAGTTATAAGCTTAAGGAAGGGTGTTAAAAGTATTTGTGCACATATTATCCACGCTTATAAACTTCAGGGGCTAAAGTGTCAAAGTTGGAAACTTATTGAGCTGGTGCTATAAAAGGGAGATGAGAGCTCATTATTTGGACGACTCGTTTTATATTCACACACAGAGTTCTTATCTAGGGTTTGTTGGGTTTGTTATTCAGTTCTCAATTCATAGTTAGATCATTCACGACTTGTGATTGATCTTGATTGTAGTATTGTTGATCGTGTGTCTGAGAGTCTGTATTTTTTAAGTAGCATCCATTTGGGGACTACTTGTTTTCCTCCGTATTCGTTGATAGCATTCACTTGAGGATTATTAGTATTAATTTTTTGAGATCAGTTCTGATGTTATGTTTTACATTTGAGTAATATTTTTTGCATTAAAGTTGTTTATTTACCTATAACTTTCTGGCTCCGTTCATGTAAAAGAGCCTATGATCGGGAGCAGTAGAGAAAACTCTTTCTTGAATACTATAAAAAGAATATATATATATATATATATTTTAATCTACGACGAGGAGTTCCCATCGCGAGTGGACTAATCTCCTAAAAAAGTTATGATAAGTAAGCTGTATAGACAAAAACTATTCGATTTTATAAAACTAAAAACAAGAATCAATTTAATTCAACCAACCACCCCTTTATCTTTTATTAACTGCGTATAGCTATCACTTCAAATGTGATACTATGCTGTTTGATCGTACATACAAAGTAAAAAGAAAAACCAATAACAGAATCAAGATCTTACAATCCAAGATCAAGATTCATAAACCAACTCAAAACTGGAATGATGAAGATCAAAGGCAACAGAAACAAGAGAGAGACTTTTCACACTTTTCACACACACAATCTATACCTAACGAATGAGATAAGTTTGTATATAAAGATGTGAAGCTGCGTTGAAAAGAAGTTTCCACATTTGTCGAATATAGCCCTTTATCTTTCAACACCTGCACACAACAAGAAACAAAAGAAACAAAAAAGAAATATAAAGGAAAAATAATACCTTTTACCCCTTCAACTATTATCACTTATCAACTTAATTTTAATACCCCCTCTTAAGTTGATTTGTGATATAAGTTGACAAGATTAAGCTTTTCACTCAGGAACTTATGATCTTTGATTGATAAGCCCTTGGTAAACATATCAGCCACATTGTCCTCAGATTTGACTTTCAAAGTCTTAATCAAACCTGCTGACACTTTTTCTCTCAAGAAATATAAGTCAATTTCAAAATGTTTTGTCCTTTCATGAAACACTGGATTAGCAGCAATCTGAATTGCAGAACTGCTATCACAGTTGATAGGAACTGGTAAACATATATCAACTTTAAGATCCTTCATGATCTTAATAATCCAAATTATCTCACAAGCAACACTGTTCATAGCTCTATATTCAGCTTCAGCTGAAGATTTTGCTAAAACAGACTGCTTTTTACTTTTCCAGGAAACAAGATTATTTCCAAGGTAAACTGTATATCCTGTTACAGACTTTCTAGTAATCTTACATTTTGCCCAGTCTGAGTCAACAAATGCAGTAAGACTTAAGTCATTGTTTTTCATAAAGGAGATACCATTACCAGGAGAACTCTTAAGGTATCTAAGAACATGAAAAGCAAGCTTTAAGTGTGATTTATAAGGATCATGCATAAATTGACTAAGATTGTGAACAGCATAGGCAATATCAGGCCTAGTAAATGTAAGATAGATCAATTTTCCAACAATTTTCTGATAATATGTTTTGTTATCAACAGGAACATCTTTTTTTATAACTTTCTGATCTTTCTTCTTTTTAGATGCATCAGGAATAGGTGCTTTAGCTGGCTTACATGCCAGCATACCATATTCAGCTAGAAGTTCAAGACAATACTTCCTTTGATTAAGCACAAGACCATTATTAGCATCAAGTACTTCTATGCCTAAGAAGTACTTAAGCTTTCCAAGATCTTTAATTTTAAACTTAGAACTCAAGTATTTCTTAAACTCATTAATAACATATTCGTTGTTACCAGTTATGATAATATCATCAACATAAACCAGTAATGCCACAAAAGAATCATCCTCATTCTTAGTGAAAAGTGAAACATCACTTTTACTTTGTATAAACCCATTTTCAACAAGCACACTAGTTAATTTTTCATTCCATTTCCTTGGTGCTTGTTTAAGACCATACAAAGACTTAATGAGTCTACACACTTTATTATCATTAGACCCATATCCCTCATGGAGTGTCATGTAAATCTCTTCATCTAATTCACCATATAAGAATGCATTATTAACATCAAGTTGATACACAGGCCAAGCATAGTGAAGAGCAACAGAAATAAGGCATCTAACAGTAACAATTTTCACTACTTGTGAAAATGTTTCCTCATAATCAATACCCTCTTTCTGACTAAACCCTTTAGCCACAACCCTAGCTTTGAACCTTTCAACCTCACCACTAGATTTGTACTTAACTTTCCATAACCACTTACAAGCAACTGCTTTTCTACCTGGAGGTAAATCCACAATTACCCAAGTGTTATTTCTGTTAGGAGCATCCATCTCTTCATTCATAGCTTCAATCCATTTTGGATTTTTAATAGCTTCTGAATAAGATTTGGGTTCATGAATTTTATTCAAATTATTAGCAAAGACAAAATTATGCATAGACAAATTGGCATAACTAACCACATTATTTATATCATATCTAACCTTTTTATCCATCACATAATTGTCAAATTTAGCAGGAGTTTTAACAGGTCTACTAGATCTCCTTAACTCTGGTCTTTCTGGACAATTATCATTTTCAGACTCAAACATTTGTTTAAATTCCACAAAATCATCACCCTCAGACTCATATTCTTCATCATTATTGATAATGTCATCTCCTTCATAACTTCCTAAATTGCCACCTAGATCATTCTGGCTGCTGTCAATCTTGTCTAATCTAGACTCTTTGACTACCCCCCTAGAATGTCTGGCAACATTAGGAGAAGTGTCACTAGACACATCTACAAAGTCAGGAGTCACACTATTATCCATATCATCCCTACTGTCTCTCTTATCATCATAGGGTTCATTTGACTTTGATTCTACTAGGTCAAAAAAGTTTTGACTGTTAACACCATTTTCTTCAAAGACAAACTCTTTAACTAAATCATTATTTTTAAAAGGATAAACAGTCTCATAGAACTTCACATCTCTAGAAAAGAAAAAACTCTTAGTTTCAAGGTTATAAAGCTTATAACCCTTTTTTGTGTTAGAATACCCTATAAAAACACATTTCTCAGACCTAGCAGAAAATTTATCTGAATTATTTAAAACAGTTGCAAAACACAAACAACCAAAACTTTTAAGCAAAGAGAGACTAGGTGAAACATTGTAAATCATTTCATAAGGACTTTTTCCAGAAAGCACAGAGGTAGGAAGCCTGTTAATAAGGTACACAGATGTTAAAATACACTCAGACCACATGTTTAAAGGAATGCCCCCCTGAAACATGAGGGCTCTAGCAACATTAAGCAGATGTCTATGCTTTCTTTCAACAATACCATTTTGTTGAGGTGTGTATACACAAGAAGTCTGGTGTATTATACCCTTAGATGTAACAAATTTTGCAAACATATGATTTATAAACTCAGTCCCATTATCACTTCTAAAAACTTTAATAGACATATCAAACTGATTCTTAATGAGATTATAAAAATCTACAACCTTTTCAAAAACCTCATCTTTTCCTTTCAGCAAATACAACCAGACAGCTCTAGTATAATCATCAACAATGGTAAGAAAAAATCTGAAACCTTCCCTACTCTTAATCTTATAAGGACCCCAAACATCTAAATGAATAATATCACCCAAATACTTAGTCTTATGATCACTAAGAGGAAAATGTTCCCTGGTTTGCTTAGCCTTGTTGTTAGCCCTATATTTTATATAGTCGAACAAGAATGTAATAGGTCATCTCAGTCGTTAAATGGTCTTGTATTGTAATAGGTTAGTCGGTAAAACCAGAGTGCGATCAGAGTGCGATCTAAGAGTACGATGGGTTACATTGCGATGAACAGATAAATTTTGTTTGAGCAATTTTTAGATTTAGCCACTATCTAGACTAGTTTAGGATCATAGTTTACACGAAGATTAAAAAAAAAAAAAGAGTTACAAAATTTTAGGTCAAGTAAATTCAAATTTTTTCCCTACTAGTTTTTGGCTATTTCTAACTCAATTTCAAAATTTGGCGATACAAAATTTTTCGGCTTACCGTTTTGTCGGACTGAGGAATTTATTGTCGGACTGAAGATTCTCAGAACTCTACGAAATTTCAACCACACCTCATCACAACAAATCCACTAAGATCTGCAATTCATTCACAAGTATTCACAATGTCTAACAACAACATCAACATTGCAACTGCTAATCAAATTCGTTTGGAACAAGGTGGCAACGGTAATCCACCTGTGCTCACTGCCGGTTGTTACGTTTAATGGAGATCTCGTTTTCTCAGATTTCTCGACGGAAAAGAAAACCGAACTGCTCTTCGTCACTGCCTTGAGAATCCACCTCCAGTTTTTGAATTCAAACCAATTACCACACAGGCAGAGGATGGTACTTCATCAACTATACGAGCTATGGAGGATTTTGACACATGTTCTGCTGAGAAAAAGAAACTCCTCCAAGCTGAAGCTGATGCTGTAAATTTCATACTCACTGGAATTGATAACGATATCTATTCTACAGTTGATGCATGTCCTAATGCTATGGAAATGTGGAATGCAATTCATCGATTGAAGCAAGGTGAGTCAATCAATGTTCAAGATCTCGAGACTAATCTACTTTGGGAGTTTGGAAAATTCACATCTGAAGATGGTGAATCCATTGACTCATATTACTCGAGATTCTACAAAATGATGAATGAGCTTGTCAGAAATCAGTGCACCATCTCCAATCATCATGCCAATGTTCAGTTTCTACTTCAACTCAAACCGGAATGGCAAAGGTTTGTGACTTTGGTCAAACAAAGGGAGGATATCAAGACTATATCTTACCACAAACTTTATGACATATTGAAACAACATCAGAATGAAGTGAATGAACTTAGGGCTGAAAAGGCAGAACGATCTGCGAACTCTATTGCTTTTGTGGCTGCTACTTCAACAAAACCCGTTCCCCGTCAACAACCACCTACTCATTCCTCAAAGTCATCTAGCTCATCCACCAAACATCTAGCTGCTGCTAAACACAAAGCAAAAGCAATTGTCCCCACTCCACCTCCAAAGTATGACACCGAGTCAGATGGAGACAGTGATGATGAACAAACTTCAAGGGACAAGAAGATTGAAGAACTCATGTCTTTACTCACCACAACTTATAAGAAGATCTACAAACCTACCAACAACAACCTCAGATCATCATCCAATGCTAGATATAAGGAAGTTTATCATGCACCTAGGTATGATCGTGATGCTAGGTATGATAATCAGAGGACGTTGAATCAAGTTGGGGCTAGAGATACTGTAGGCACTCCGGTTATGCAGAAGACAGGGATTCAATGCTTTAACTGTAAGGGATTTGGGCACATGGCAAGGAATGCAAGAAGCCAAAACGGGTTAAGGATTCAGGGTATCACAAGGAACAGATGCTGCTGTGTAAGAAAGAAGAAGCAGGAATTCCACTCACAGCAGATGAAGTTGACTGGCGTGATGACACTGATGATGAAGCCGATGATCAAGAGTTGGAGGCACATTATGTGTACATGGCAAAGATTCAAGAAGTGATCCCAGAGACTGATGATACTTCTGGACCCATCTATTATTCTGAGCCACTTGAAAAGGTACCATCACATGATAACTATAATGTGTTTGCTAATGAACGACGGCATCCTGAGCAACCCGAAAGATCTTTCGAATGATGAAAAAACCGCACTTGTTGATGTTCTAAAGGATCACAAAGGGGCAATTGCGTGGAAGTTATCAGACATTAAGGGGATCGATCCTAAATTTTGTACCCCCAAATCAAAATGGAAGAAGATTACAAACCCGCAATCCAATGTTAAAGGAGGGTGAACCCCAAAATTCACGACGTCATCAAAAAGGAGGTCCTAAAACTCCTTGACGCAGGAATGATTCACCCTATTTCCGATAGCCCTTGGGTGAGTCCTATTCATTGTGTCCCTAAGAAGGGAGGAACGACCGTTGTGCCAAACGATGCCAACGAGTTAATTCCGACTAGACTCGTGACCAGTTGGAGGGTGTGTATCGACTATCGTAAGTTGAATGACGCCACTCGTAAAGACCATTTTCCCTTTCCCTTCATGGATCAAATGTTGGAGCGTGTTGCGGGAAACGATTTCTATTTCTTTTTAGATGGTTTTTCCGGTTACTTCCAAATCCCCACCGATCCTCATGATCAAGAAAAAACTACGTTTACGTGTCCATATGGAACGTTTGCCTATCGTAGAATGCCATTCGGACTTTGCAATGCACCGGGAACCTTTCAAAGGTGCATGATGGCTATTTTTCATGACATGATCGAGAAGACGGTGGAAGTCTTCATGGATGACTTTTCCGTGTTTGGTTGTTCGTTCACTTCATGTTTGTCGAATCTTAAGAGAACGTTAAAACGTTGTGAGGAAACCAACCTTGTGATTAATTGGGAAAAATGTCATTTTATGGTTAAAAGTGGAATCGTCTTAGGGCACAAGGTTTCGAAAGCGGGGATTGAGGTAGATCAAGCTAAGGTAGACGTCATCGCCAAATTACCTCATCCCAAAACCGTTAAGGGAGTTATGAGTTTACTAGGCCACACGGGCTTTTATCGTCGATTCATCAAGGATTTTTCAAACATATCTCGACCTATTACACATCTCCTCAAAAAAGATGCACCTTTTGTGTTTAACGAAGATTGTGTACGATCCTTTGAAATCCTTAAGAGGAAACTTACCGAAGCTCCCATTCTAGTTGCTCCCAATTGGAATCTCCCCTTTGAGCTAATGTGTGATGCTAGTGATTACGCTATTGGGGCCGTTTTGAGGAAACGTCATGATAAGCACTTCTTACCTATCGACTATGCATGCAAGATGATGACCGAGGCTCAACTTAAATACACTACAACGGAGAAGGAATTCCTTGTCGTGGTGTATGCATTTGAGAAATTTCGACCTTATCTCGTCTTGACTAAATGCATAGTGTATACGGATCATTCGGCTATCAAGTATCTTATGGCTAAACAAGATGCAAAGCCGAGATTACTTAGTTGGATTCTCCTCCTACAAGAATTTGATCACAATATCCTTGACAAAAAAGGAGCCGAAAATCTAGCGGCCGATCATCTTTCTCGTTTGGAAGATCCTCACCAAAGTGTTTATGAGCCAAAGGAAATCATCGAAACATTTCCATTCGAGACACTTGGTGTAGTGAATTCTAAGCTTGACTCATCTACCCCATGGTTTGTGGACATCGCAAATTACCATGCGGAGAACTTCATCATCAAGGGTATGACGACTCAACAAAAACGAAAATTCTTTCGTGACGTCACGTTCTATTTTTGGAACCACCCTTACTTGTTTCGAACTTGTGCGGATCAAATCATTCGATGTTGTGTATTTGGCACCGAAGCTTCTAACATCTTTAGAGCTTGTCACGAGGGACCCACGGGTGGTCACCACGTGCTAATCTCACGGCTAAGAAGGTCTTTGATGCCGGTTTCTTTTGTCCTACTATTTACCGAGATGCACATGCACTTGTGAAGTCGTGTGACTCATGCCAATGACAAGGAAAAGCCTCACAAAACGATGAAATGCCACAAAATATAATCCAAGTGTGTGAGATCTTTGACGATTTGGGCATTGACTTTATGGGGCCGTTCCCATCATCTCGTGGTAATAAGTACATCCTTGTCGCCGTTGACTACCTATCTAAGTGGGTGGAAGCTAAGGCTTTGCCCACGAACGATGCTCGTGTGGTAGTCAAGTTTTTGAAAAGCTTGTTTTCTCGGTTTGGAACCCCTCGTGCGATCATAAGCGATCGTGGAACCCATTTTTGTAACGACCAATTCAAAAGGGTCCTAAGGAAATATGGAGTTACACATCGGCTTTCTACGGCTTATCACCCACAAACGAGTGGGCAAGTCGAGGTTTCAAACCGAGCGTTGAAAGGGATCTTGGAGAGATCGATTGGGGAAAACCGACAATATTGGTCAGATAAGTTGGACGATGCTCTATGGGCCTTTCGGACCGCTCATAAGACGCCCATCGGGTGCACTCCTTATAAGCTTGTGCATGGGAAGAATTGTCACTTGCCAATTGAACTCGAACACAAAGCTTATTGGGCCCTTAAGCATTGTAATGATGATATGGAGACCGCGGAAAAACACCGGAAAATACAATTAAATGAATTGGATGAATTAAGAGATATTACTTATGAAAATTCATTGATTTATAAAGAAAAAACTAAAAAGTTTCATGACTCAAAAATTAAAAACCGGGTTTTTAACATTGGAGATCAAGTGTTGCTTTTTATCTCTCGTTTGAAAATATTTTCCGGCAAGTTGAAATCCCGTTGGTCCGGTCCATTCACCGTGACCCAAGTTGTTCCTTATGGGACCATCGAGCTAGCTCAAAATGATGGCCCCAATTTCAAGGTGAATGGACATAGGATGAAGCACTAGTTTGGCGGGGAAGTTCCATCCTTGAACTACCTCGACCAAATCACCTTCTCCAATGATAATTAGTATTGAGGGGATCGAGTCGAGCTCATGACTCGGTAATCAACAACGAGGTGCCTCGTGGGGGAGTCCCATGCTTATCCTATGTACATATTATCGCTTTCTAATGTAGTAACGTGAGGGGATTTGTGCCCTTCCAACCTTTGTTTCGTGTTTGTTTGTGATATGTGGTTTTTAGATGATCATGATCTTCACGATTGGAGCCTCTCGTGTTCGTTTTAAGGGAGCACTCGATCGTTTGCTTGGAAGAATTTCTCAATATCCATGATATATCCTTTTATGTTCTAACCTTAGGTTTTTAGGACACTTCATAAACGGCTTTAAATTTAACGGTTACACCCTTTCCATGCTAGATTAGGCATTCGACTACGTCTCTAGCATGGGGGTTTCCAACCCTTAGACTCCAAACATTGAGGACAATGTTTAACTTTAGTATGGGGGTGAATAGATACTCCTTGCCAAACCTTCACGCTTTGCAAAGTTTATCTTTTTGTTTATCGTTTTTGTTGCAAAATAAGGCTAAAAATGGCCAAATTTTAAAATTTTTCTCATGTTTTATAAGTGTTTGAAGACATGAATGTAGATTTTCCGATGAAGAGAATAAGAGTAAGTTTTGACTCGACCGTGCGTGTTGAGCACTTAGCTTCGATTCCTTAACTTTATATTAGGCTAAGTCTCTTAAATGAGGACGAGAAATGATAGAGTTAATTATAAGTTACTATGCTAAACGTAGAGTACTCTTATTTTTTCAAAAATTCATGTGTTCTCGTTGTTTGCTTATTCTCCCTTCGCTTGTAAATATTTTTTGCTTAATAAATATTGACTTAGCGGTTTAGTCTTGATTGTTGGTTTCTAGTCTTTTCTAGTAGCTTCCATGTAATTAAATCGAGAAGACATTAAGGTATCACCAGCGTCACGGTTTTGAAGTATTGGCAACCCGAATAGTCGAAAGCTTCACCCAATAATAAGATTTCAAGTGCTCACCTAAATCAAGCAAATAATTTGAAGCTCACAAGGCCGAAAAATCTATGGGAAATTGAAAGTGAATCAAGCCTTAATCTTTGAAGCTTTAAAGATCCAAAATTCGCTTTTAGCGTGAGGATATACGTCTTTGGCCATAATAAACACCTCATGGTGAGTTTAAATAAAAGGCAAGGCAAGACCGAAGTCATAATAAAAGCTTCATGGCGAAGTTGAATAAAATATGGAGGTAAACCTATGATAATAAGGCCCATCCGGTAGGGGGCATATAAAAGTCTTGGTAATAAGTCTCATGTTCAAAACCGTTATAAAACCGTGTTTATCGATCCTTCTTGTTGACTTAATTTTTTGACATCGTTGTCTATTAGTAGGGGTTATTAATTCGATGGTCTTGGTTAAACCGTTATTACTCTATTTTTAGACCTAAATCTCTATCATCGCATAAGTCAAACAATGTATCCTCGTGAAACATTCAAGACAAAATAAAATATAATAGATACAACTTAGGAAAATGGGAGGATAAGTACGTGATTAGGGCATATGAGTAGTGTTAGCATTACTAACTTATAATGACAGTTATCTCGTTGCACGCTTAGCATGGAATTGGGGTGAAAATCAAGAACGACGAAATTATTTCTAACGAATCATTCACGTGTTCTTGTTCTATGAACATAAACGTCCCATTTGGCGATGAAAATCATACATTATGTCTAAAACGCAATTAGTAGTAATAGTAGTAGAGTAGCTAGTTTATCATTCAATAAAAGTGAATAAAAATGAATTTTGGAGGTGCTACGATACTTTATTCTAGCATTGCGTGAGGGCACGGCAATGGTTTGGTACAGGGGAGTGATGAGACTGCCTTTATACATAGTCTCATCGTCCAAAACGGGCTTTAAATGCATTAAATATCATCAAAAATGCCAAATATATGCTTGTGTTTTTTACTTGTGTATTGTAGGGACGGATATTGAGAAAATGACAAAAGATCACAAATGACAAGCAAAAACGAACACGGAAAACGAAGCCGCACAATGAAACAAGCCCTAATGTGGATTTTCCAAGAGTAACCCTTGAAGAAAAGAAGATTGTACAAGAAGGGTCCTCCAATATTGAATAATTGACACTTTAAACCCTTGTTTATTCATAATTACAAGTTTGGTCCTTAAAGTTTGTCAAATTGCAAAAAGGACCCTCCACTTTGAAGAATTGGCAAGAATGGTCCCTCAAATTTTGAAGACTTGTCACTTAATACCCTTGTAAATCTCAAATATTACAATAGGTTCCCTTAAGTTTCAAGAAAATATCATTAATGGTCCTTGAAGAATGCTTATATTTCATAAATGATCCTTGAAACATGTTTGAAAAACATGTTGTGGCCAAATTAGAAGAATTGAAACTTGGATATAAAAGGATTTTAATATTTTGGGCTGTTTATCACAAAGGGACAAGAGAAGGAGAGTCTAGGGGCCATTTGAGGCCAGTAAACAATCTCACACCATCCTCTCCCAGCCTGACACGTAGCCCACTTAAACCCCTCACCCAATCACGATCACTCCTTCTACCACGTCACCCCATAACCAGCTTTTAAAACTGGTCAGAACAAGTCAAACCCCCACTTAATTTTGTAAACCGTTTTTAAATTAATAAAACAGGTGGGAAACTGTTACTATTCATCCCCCACCCCTAATCACCCCTAATTATCTATCATAAACCCTAATCCCTACCACCCACAAAACAAAGGGAAAAAGATTAAAAACTTCTAGAATACTGATTAAGGGTATGTTAATTCAAACCCCACTCACAAACTCAACCCAGACATACCCATGTGATGTCCCCATTGGTCCCCTGTCCCGTCCTTGTCTTCCTTTTCCCAAAGCCCGACCAAATCAACGCACCAGCTTCATTCCTTGCTCCATACTTGTCATTAAACGACCAAGATTGCTCTTACACAGCCTGGATACATCACATGTTACTGAATCCTTCACATGCTTAAAGTTTTGACCAAGGTTAAATCATCAAGGCTATATTAGGGAAATCAGCAAGTAGGGTTTTGGTTTTGCTTTTCATACTAGTATCTTCTGTAGCCTCTTATATAAAGGCGTAGGATTATCACTTTTACTCTGGTTCTTTTTTTTCTCCTTTGTCACTTCCTTGTAAATCCTTTTTTATGAAATGAAAAAAGAGGTGTTGAGATGTTGATGAGAAACAAAGATCCCATTTACTTTTATTTGTTGCAAGATTAATTTGAAAGATTGTGGTTTTAAATATTCTGTTTTTTAAAAAAATTTATTTGGTGACTGAAACTCACCGAGGCTTTTCCTTTTGATATTGTGTACGTCCAAGCTATTTAAACTGATCATTTGAGCCTGATATTCTTGTTGAATATCTAGCTCAAGTGAGGTTTGAATTGTTTGTTGATTTGTTTCATTGTTCAAAAAATTTCAGAAAGTAAGAAGGAGGTATTAAGTTGGATTATTGTTTACCATTGTTCAAGTTTGTTGCATCCTAGCAGGTAATAGGAAGCTTGTACTTGTTTTTGCAAAGTACATCAGCTCACACACTCGAGAGCATGGATGTATGTTCTTTAGGTTTGTCTTGAAAACCTATTTCATTTTGCTGTAATTCTCTTTGTTCCTAAGTGTTGCCATGAGTATGTGTTTTTGCCGATTATTATGCATGATTTTCTTGATATAAATGTGATAATACTGATTTGGTGGTAAAAAAAAGTGTTTGTGAACAAAAGTGACTGATAAACCTGAATGTTCATCAGTTAATGGATGTTTGGGTTTAGGGTTAAACTAGTTTTGGTATAACCTAAGAATAGTCTAAAACAGTCAAACGTTTTCCAAAAGTTGGTATTAGGGGATATTTGTGGTGTATTTCAAGTTTGGTAGTTCTAAAACAAGGATTGCATGCTTAAAAATTGGGTAAAACAGTCAAAAACTTTTAAGCTTTAAATCTGCTTTGTTTTAGTAATCTGTTAATTCAAACTTTGTTGATTGTTAAGTTAACATGTAATGAAGGATTGTATATCAGTTATTGATGGTTTGGTAATAATTTGAGCTTGATTTAGTGGGTTAAAATTCGTGTTAGTGCACTTTAAACCAGCAAAAACATTGCCTGCTATCTGAACTATAACAGTGACTTGGTTTTGCTTGATCTTGTATGTTTTGTAACTTGAATCTGTTGTTTTTGTGTTATTTGTGACTCCCACAAGTCAACTGACTTGTAGGGTGCCTTATCTTGCCGAATCAACCAGTCAACAAAGCTTTCCTAAGCTCAAAGGTCACCAGACCTTTACTTTTGACTAAGCAGTGGGAAAAAATTCCCACTATTAGCACAAGTGTAGCCACTGCTACACTACTAGACAAGTAAACCTAAATGTCACTATCTGACTTTAAGATTTTTTGTCTTTAGTGGATAAAAGTAAGGATTTTTAGAAGTTTTTATTTTTCTTAGGTTTGTTGATTTATTTTTTAACATTTTTAGTGAAGTAAAATTCTAATTTACTGTTCATTTGGTATTTTTTAGAATTAAATCAATTTAAATTAGTTTTTATTATATCTGTTTTTGTCATTTAGTGATAAAAGTTATTGAAACTGTGATTTTTCAATTTTCTTGTTTTAAGATAAGTATTTTAAGATTTTTACAAAAGAAATTTCCTTTTGAATTTTATTTAATCATTTTCTAGAATTATTTTAAGTTTAATTAGTTTTAATTAATCTGAGTTTTCTCCTGTAGTGCAAAAAATTATCATTTTTCAGTTTTTTCAATTTTCCAAGGTTCAGAATATTAATTTAAGATTTTTAGTTAAAAAATTTCACTGTTCACTATTTTTACTTATTTTTTTATAATTAATTTGAATTTAATTAGATTCTTAATTAAGCTATTTTGTCTTTTAGTAATAAAAATAACTTTTTTCAAACTTTTTCATTTTTCTACTATTTAGTATCATAAAATTGGATTTTTTAGAAAAGTTAATTAATTTTAGTATTATTTTATTATTTTTAATCATTATTTTAATTTAAAAAGTGTTTTTACCCATTAAAAAATAGGAAAATAGTTTCAAAAAATAAAGAAAAATACTTTTTAGTTTTTATATAATATAAGTAAGATTATCATTTGATAAAATCATATTTTGGATTTATTTTTAATTTTATTGATTTTTAAGGCTTTAAATAGCTTTAAAAATTGAATTTTAAATTGGAAATAAGTTTTAAAATATTTTTATCAAATGTTTATTCTCATTTATATTATTTTAGATCTGTTTTTGATTTTAAATTAATTTTTAGATTAAATTTTATATTTTGTCACGTTTTAAGTTTTTTTATTACGTCTACGTCATACGTCGTAGTTTAATTAGTATCATAACCGTCATCCTTTCTCCTTTTCTTTTCTCATCAATATAATAAAAAACTTTTAATCATTTCTCTACACAACACACTAGCCTCCTTGAGAACGATCCCCACTTTGGGTTATAAGTGCTTTCGTTTTCCTAAACGAACACTTGATACTTACCGCTTTTTCCTCGTTTTCCTAAACGAGTGTGAATTTACAATTATCATGGTTCGTTTTAATAAACCATGTCCATGACAACTACGAATTAGGTATTTCATTCGGTTCCACGCATCAATGAGTGTTTCTTGTGGAAGTTGGGCGAAACCTCAGATTTCTCCCGTGAGTCTTTCGTACATGGCGGGTGGAAAGAATCGGATTACAGAAGCGGTTCTCATTTGTTCCCATGTTTCAATGGTACCGGGTGTCAACTCATTATACCAAACTCTTGCATCTTCGGATAGAGGTGATGGGAAGAGTTTGATTTTAATAGCGTCTCCATCGACGTCTGCTCCATATCGGAACATGCCACATATTTCTATAAATTCGGATATGTTCTTATGCGGATCGGCCCGCGTATGGCCGTCAAATTGGCGGTCTTTGATCATTGAAAGGTGATGACCTTTCACGGTGAAGTTTTCTTCAAGCTCAACTTGAACAATAGCAGCCTCGGGGGTAGGTGCTACTACTCGGTTGGCTGCCCACATAGATTGATCGTCGGCCATTGGGAATGGTAGATCGTTAAATGGCTTATAGATGACAAATGCATCTAAGAGATTATGAAATGGTGGGTTTTTGGTTTTTGGAATTCGGTTTTCAAAAGAAACAAAGGGTTGCTTCTTGTGGTTTTTCTTTCGAGATTGATGAATATAACGTTCGGGATCGGTGTATGGACTAAGCAATTCTTGACCGGAAGAACGTGTGTTCATTCAAGTCTTGAAGAACTTTTGAAAAAAGACTACAAGTAACAAAAATAAAAACAAACAAAATATAACTAATAGGAAAATAAGTAAATAGGAAATTAAATAAACTAAACAAAATAAAATCATAAATTTTTTTTAGAGAAGTCGGTCGGCTTCTATGGGAGCCGGTCGGCTTGTTGCCGACTGTTTGATAGAAGCCGGCTGCTTCTATTCATGCCGGTCAGCTTGTTGCTGACTGTTTGACAAAAGCCAACGGCAAAGGGAGATGCCAGTCGGTACAGGTGATTTTGTTGAATTTTTTTTTTTTTTTTTTACTTTTTGATTTTTGGGCTTTTTGGCAACAAGAACGCTACAATGGGTTTGATTATAGGATGATTTTAGAACTAAGAACACAATTAAATCCCCGGCAGCGACGCCAAAAACTTGATGCGTTTGTGAGTATACATAAGTTTTAAATTTATACACGGATTTCCAAATAAGCTAAGAACACACGGGCAAGTATGACCCTTTCGTTTGTAGCTAGCTTGTTGTGGTAAGCCGAGGTCGTTCACTGGGATTTGGGTGTTTCCGGTTTTAGAGAATCTTAGTAACAATGTAACGTTAGTGGTAAAAGTGGTTGTCACTCCCAAAATTACCATACAAGTAACAATTAACAATTAAGCAACAAGTAAACTTTAAGATGGTGATTAAGCTAATAAGATGAGGTAACAAATATTAATAAAGATACTTGTTTGGAACTAGTATTCATTTCAATGGAGTAAATGGATTATCGGGTAGATATTTAAGCAATAGCACACAAATTATAAGTATACAATTCCATGTCAATGGGTAATATCATGAAATTGCACATGACACGGTTTAGAATAAAGAACCCTTTCGACCTATGATCAATATTACAAACCGGTAATTAAATCCATTTGTGAGAAGTATGATTTTAGCCAACTTGTTCATTAGAGCCCTTTCGACCTATACTCTAGATTAAACCTTTATAAATCCATTTAACTTGTTTACTCATGGTTGTCAATGATGATACACCAAACACATACGCGCACTAGCATTTAGAACAAAACATAACTAGGAATCCTTTCGACCTTTAGACCGAGTTATGGTTTACCAACAAGTTATCAAGACTCATATTGACTTAAACAAACTTATAAACAAAATCATAATTCAACATTGCAAAATAATAAACACTCCATATCCATGTTTACATTATTCCAAGCAAGTATAAGAAAACTACTCCATGATCATATTAATAAAGAACAAACATTCAACATATGACATAGAGTTCAACATCATGAAAGTAACAAAATTTTACCCAAAGTATGATTACAATAAGTAAATGGAATGGAAGAATTTAGAGCAATCCTTAAGCCTCCAATTGACTACAAGTTTCTTTGTGGTCTTTCGGGTTATGTATTTGGAAATTTGTATTTGAGATTTGAGGTGAGTTTTGGAGAGGTTTGGTGAAGATTGGTAGTGATTTAGGTATCAAGAAACACTACCAATGATTAGGGTAATGATCCCTTAGAGTTTGGCAAGGTTATTTTGATGATTAGAGCTTCAAAAACGTCACTTTTTGGCACACAAATATTAAGTCCGAGAATTGGGGTCTTCACCAAGGTTGGGAGAGTTTCCTTGGTGAATAATGATGTTGGTTATGAGATTGATGAAGTGATGTTGTAAGTGTTTCAAGTGATAGGTTACAATGACCCCATGGGTCTTATTTATAGATGAATACAAGCCTCTCCATCAATGCATGAACTTGGAGCCAAAGAAATGTACTTGGAGCCAAAGAGAAGTGCTTGGAGCCAAAACAAGTCTAGAAGATTCTTGTATGATCTTGCATGTATGTAGACACAATTTTTGCCTACACAAAAGTTGGTGGCTTCTTCATCATATTGGTGGCTTCTTTGATGATTATTTCAAGTGGCAACTTGATGGTGTTGGTGGCTTGTATGGTCCTTGGAAATAGTTGTTCTTGCACCCGAACTTGATCTTCAAAGGCTTGCAATTTGTACATGGGTCTTGAACTTGACTAGGATTCTTCGTACTCGTACTAATCTTCACATTTGTGTTGTTTTTCACTTCATTCCTACAATTGGCTACACAAAGACTTGCAAACACAATTGGGCACAAATATGTACAAAAGTATCATAGATATAACCAATATACATGCACAAAAGTACGGATAACGCTCCCAAAAACATGTTGGATTTGGGCGTTATCAAGGAGCATTTGCAAAGTCCGATTCTTCTCTTCTACAAAGACTTTTGCATCCTTTTTGCTTTGACAAAGGGGGAGAAGTGAAATAAACTCGTCTTTAAAAATCTTGTTTTCCATGTGATTGAGTTTATGTATTGTCGAAATAAAAAAGGGGGGAGATTGTTAATGCAATGATGCCTAAAAACGTTACTTGCATTTTTCAGTCTCGCTTTGTTTTGATTACGACAATATGTAAAAACAAGCATTTACGAAAATAATGAAAAACGAATTATTGAGTTCAAGTATTTTTCATTTCAACCATTATCACTTAAGGTATGTACAAACAAGTACTCATCCTAATTAAGTGACCAAGGATTTAATATTTTCTTAATACTCACCTTTTATTAAGTGTGACAAGTTTTTATTAAAATTTATTTTTTCAGAAAATGGTTTATTTAATTAAATATTTGAAAATTTGAAAATGGCATATTCTATCTTGGTTTAGAATATCCTTTCAGGATATTTTAATCACTAAATTCGAACCATACCACTAAAAGACAAAAAAGAGCGGAGTCTACTCTGGCGGTTCCTTGAGTGTCTATGTGGTTCCTTATCGATAAGGAACCGCGGGTTGCAATAAAAAACCGCGGGCAGATATAGCCATTGGAGCCTTGTCTTATAAATAGTGGACCATTCTCAGATTTTCTCTTCACCTCTTTTGCACATATAATTCCAGATTCTTTCATATTTCTAAAATCACTCAAATCTTTGGTCATTTGGTTGATTACTACTTTCCTAGAAGTGAATCTTTCTTCTCCCATCTTTTCCTCTCCAAGTGCAAAGAGAAGAACACTTTCATCCTTGAAGTGTTGTGTCTACCTCAAAGATCCATTGAAGATCAAATTTTATTTATTCATTGTTGTGTCATAGTTGTGAAGATCCAAGTAGTTGTGTCTATTTTGAAGTTGTGTATGTACTAAGGTTTATACTTGGTCCTTAAAGTATACTAGTGTATATTGGTCCTAGCTAAGATTAGGGCTCGACTTTTAGCTTAGAGTCGGAAATTGGATAAGCAACGTTGTGTACGGTTTCTCCACCTTAAGGAGCTTGTTGATTAGTGAACTCTCGAGTAAGGATTACTCGAGGAGTGGAGTAGGGAAGAGGAGTGAGCTTCTTTACCGAACCACTATAAATCCTTGGTGTTTAGTTTGATCTTTCCTTCCCTTATCTCTTTACATTCATTATTCTTTATACTTGTGATTATTAGTTTAGTTGCACTATACCATGTTCATATTGTGTATAAGAAGGTTTCACATAATCACTCAAGTCTAAGCTTTTGAAAAGGATTTTTGAAAACCATCTTTTGACAAGTAAACTTTAAGAAACTATTCAACCCCCCTTCTAGTTTCTACAAGGTTCCTGGTTTTTTTCAGTTATAGAATAGAAGATGAGAGTTCTGGTTCTAGTTCTACTATTAGAAGTCTGATAGAATTTTTGAATTGCCTAAAAAACTAAATGATTATGTGTTAGGCAATAAGATTAGACATGGTTTAAATAGATATGCTTATCATACTAAGTTGTCTTATGATAATTGTTGTTTTATTTCAAATTTGAACAAAACTGTTGAGCCTTCTAGTTTTAATGAAGCTATTAAGAATGTTATTGGATTCATGCTATGAATAATGAGATGGAAGCTTTATATCTTAACAATACTTGGGTGCTTACTGAATTGCCTAATAATTGAAAAGTTATTCCTTGTAAATGGGTATAAAAACTAAGTATAAAGCTGATGGTGAGATTGAAATATATAAAGCTAGGTTAGTGGCTATGGGGTGTGGTCAAAAGGAAGGTATGGCTGTTCAAAATGATTGGAAATTATTTCAAATAGATGTTAATAATGCATTTTTATATGGAGATTTAGATGAAGAAGTTTATATGTTATCACCTCTTGGATACTTTGATAAAAGTGATAATAGAGTGTGTAAATTAGTTAAGTCCTTATATTGTCTCAAACAGCTCCTAGGCAATGAAACAAAAACTTGGTTGAGACATTGCTAGAAGCTGGGTTTAAACAAAGTAAGAATGATCATTCTTTGTTTCTCAAGAGTAATAATGATGTGTTTTTCGCTTTATTAGTATATGTAGATGATATTTTTGTTACTAGTAATGATTTGTCTAAAATTTCTAAGTTCAATGAGTTTTTGAATAAAAAGTTTAAAATTAAGGATCTTAGGGAATTAAATTTTTTCTTGTGTATAGAAGTTTTAAAATTGAAAATTGGTTTGTGCTTAAATTAAAGAAAATATTTGTATTGAGTTGTTACATGATTATGGGCTTTTAACTTGTAAACCTGTAACAACTCCTATGGCTGAGAATGAGATTTTAGCTCATAAAGAATCTGAGAATGATAAGTTTCTTAAGAATGTGTCTTCATATCAAAAGCATGTTGGAAAACTCATTTATTTGTGTAACACTAGATCTTATATTTCATACTTTGTTCATTGTCTTAGTCAATATATGCATCCTGTTTACAATCTCATTTAGAAGAAGCTTTAAGAGTGCTTAGGTATCTAAAATTTGCTCATGGTAATGGAATTGTGTATGAGAAGCCTAATTGTAAAACTTTAAGTGCACATGCTGACTTTGATTGGGCTAAGTGTAAACTGACTAGACGGTCAGTTACTGGGTTTTTTGTTTTCATGTTTGGTGGTGTGGTGTCTTGGAAGAGTAAAAAACAAGTTACTCTTTCAAGGTCATCTGCAGAAGTTGAGTTTCGGTGTATGGCCTCAGTTACTTGTGAGGTTATGTGGTTGGTTAAAATATTACAGGATTTGAACATTAAGAATGTTCTTCCAGTTTATTTGTATTGTGACAATATCTATGCTATTCAAATAGCAGCTAATCCTTTGGTGCATGAAAAAACAAAATATTTTTACTTGGATGTGTATCGGAATAGAGAAAAGGTTGCTTCTAGTCTAATTAAAATTGTTAAAGTTAAGTTTGAAGCATAGGTTGCCGATATTTTCACTAAAGGGTTGGGAACAGTTTAACATCAAGGTTTATGCTTCAAGCTTACTCAGAGAAATTTGTTCAAGTTATAAGCTTAAGGAAGGGTGTTAAAAGTATTTGTGCACATATTATCCACGCTTATAAACTTCAGGGGCTAAAGTGTCAAAGTTGGAAACTTATTGAGCTGGTGCTATAAAAGGGAGATGAGAGCTCATTATTTGGACGACTCGTTTTATATTCACACACAGAGTTCTTATCTAGGGTTTGTTGGGTTTGTTATTCAGTTCTCAATTCATAGTTAGATCATTCACGACTTGTGATTGATCTTGATTGTAGTATTGTTGATCGTGTGTCTGAGAGTCTGTATTTTTTAAGTAGCATCCATTTGGGGACTACTTGTTTTCCTCCGTATTCGTTGATAGCATTCACTTGAGGATTATTCGTATTAATTTTTTGAGATCAGTTCTGATGTTATGTTTTACATTTGAGTAATATTTTTTGCATTAAAGTTGTTTATTTACCTATAACTTTCTGGCTCCGTTCATGTAAAAGAGCCTATGATCGGGAGCAGTAGAGAAAACTCTTTCTTGAATACTATAAAAAGAATATATATATATATATAAATTTTTTAATCTACGATGAGGAGTTCCCATCGCGAGTGGACTAATCTCCTAAAAAAGTTATGATAAGTAAGCTGTATAGACAAAAACTATTCGATTTTATAAAACTAAAAACAAGAATCAATTTAATTCAACCAACCACCCCTTTATCTTTTATTAACTGCGTATAGCTATCACTTCAAATGTGATACTATGCTGTTTGATCGTACATACAAAGTAAAAAGAAAAACCAATAACAGAATCAAGATCTTACAATCCAAGATCAAGATTCATAAACCAACTCAAAACTGGAATGATGAAGATCAAAGGCAACAGAAACAAGAGACAGACTTTTCACACTTTTCACACACACAATCTATACCTAACGAATGAGATAAGTTTGTATATAAAGATGTGAAGCTGCGTTGAAAAGAAGTTTCCACATTTGTCGAATATAGCCCTTTATCTTTCAACACCTGCACACAACAAGAAACAAAAGAAACAAAAAAGAAATATAAAGGAAAAATATTACCTTTTACCCCTTCAACTATTATCACTTATCAACTTAATTTTAATACCCCCTCTTAAGTTGATTTGTGATATAAGTTGACAAGATTAAGCTTTTCACTCAGGAACTTATGATCTTTGATTGATAAGCCCTTGGTAAACATATCAGCCACATTGTCCTCAGATTTGACTTTCAAAGTCTTAATCAAACCTGCTGACACTTTTTCTCTCAAGAAATATAAGTCAATTTCAAAATGTTTTGTCCTTTCATGAAACACTGGATTAGCAGCAATCTGAATTACAGAACTGCTATCACAGTTGATAGGAACTGGTAAACATATATCAATTTTAAGATCCTTCATGATCTTAATAATCCACATTATCTCACAAGCAACACTGTTCATAGCTCTATATTCAGCTTCAGCTGAAGATTTTGCTAAAACAGACTGCTTTTTACTTTTCCAGGAAACAAGATTACTTCCAAGGTAAATTGTATATCCTGTTACAGACTTTCTAGTAATCTTACATTTTGCCCAGTCTGAGTCAACAAATGCAGTAAGACTTAAGTCATTGTTTTTCATAAAGGAGATACCATTACCAGGAGAACTCTTAAGGTATCTAAGAACATGAAAAGCAAGCTTTAAGTGTGATTTACAAGGATCATGCATAAATTGACTAAGATTGTGAACAGCATAGGCAATATCAGGCCTAGTTAATGTAAGATAGATCAATTTTCTAACAATTTTCTGATAATATGTTTTGTTATCAACAGGAACATCTTTTTTTATAACTTTCTGATCTTTCTTCTTTTTAGATGCATCAGGAATAGGTGCTTTAGCTGGCTTACATGCCAGCATACCATATTCAGCTAGAAGTTCAAGACAATACTTCCTTTGATTAAGCACAAGACCATTATTAGCATCAAGTACTTCTATGCCTAAGAAGTACTTAAGCTTTCCAAGATCTTTAATTTTAAACTTAGAACTCAAGTATTTCTTAAACTCATTAATAACATATTCGTTGTTACCAGTTATGATAATATCATCAACATAAACCAGTAATGCCACAAAAGAATCATCCTCATTCTTAGTGAAAAGTGAAACATCACTTTTACTTTGTATAAACCCATTTTCAACAAGCACACTAGTTAATTTTTCATTCCATTTCCTTGGTGCTTGTTTAAGACCATACAAAGACTTAATGAGTCTACACACTTTATTATCATTAGACCCATATCCCTCAGGGAGTGTCATGTAAATCTCTTCATCTAATTCACCATATAAGAATGCATTATTAACATCAAGTTGATACACAGGCCAAGCATAGTGAAGAGCAACAGAAATAAGGCATCTAACAGTAACAATTTTCACTACTTGTGAAAATGTTTCCTCATAATCAATACCCTCTTTCTGACTAAACCTTTTAGCCACAACCCTAGCTTTGAACCTTTCAACCTCACCACTAGATTTGTACTTAACTTTGCATAACCACTTACAAGCAACTGCTTTTCTACCTGGAGGTAAATCCACAATTACCCAAGTGTTATTTCTGTTAGGAGCATCCATCTCTTCATTCATAGCTTCAATCCATTTTGGATTTTTAATAGCTTCTGAATAAGATTTGGGTTCATGAATTTTATTCAAATTATTAGCAAAGACAAAATTATGCATAGACAAATTGGCATAACTAACCACATTATTTATATCATATCTAACCTTTTTATCCATCACATAATTGTCAAATTTAGCAGGAGTTTTAACAGGTCTACTAGATCTCCTTAACTCTGGTCTTTCTGGACAATTATCATTTTCAGACTCAAACATTTGTTTAAATTCCACAAAATCATCACCCTCAGACTCATATTCTTCATCATTATTGATAATGTCATCTCCTTCATAACTTCCTAAATTGCCACCTAGATCATTCTGGCTGCTGTCAATCTTGTCTAATCTAGACTCTTTGACTACCCCCCTAGAATGTCTGGCAACATTAGGAGAAGTGTCACTAGACACATCTACAAAGTCAGGAGTCACACTATTATCCATATCATCCCTACTGTCTCTCTTATCATCATAGGGTTCATTTGACTTTGATTCTACTAGGTCAAAAAAGTTTTGACTGTTAACACCATTTTCTTCAAAGACAAACTCTTTAACTAAATCATTATTTTTAAAAGGATAAACAGTCTCATAGAACTTCACATCTCTAGAAAAGAAAAAACTCTTAGTTTCAAGGTTATAAAGCTTATAACCCTTTTTTGTGTTAGAATACCCCATAAAAACACATTTCTCAGACCTAGCAGAAAATTTATCTGAATTATTTAAAACAGTTGCAAAACACAAACAACCAAAACTTTTAAGCAAAGAGAGACTAGGTGAAACATTGTAAATCATTTCATAAGGACTTTTTCCAGAAAGCACAGAGGTAGGAAGCCTGTTAATAAGGTACACAGATGTTAAAAAACACTCAGACCACATGTTTAAAGGAATGCCCCCCTGAAACATGAGGGCTCTAGCAACATTAAGCAGATGTCTATGCTTTCTTTCAACAATACCATTTTGTTGAGGTGTGTATACACAAGAAGTCTGGTGTATTATACCCTTAGATGTAACAAATTTTGCAAACATATGATTTATAAACTCAGTCCCATTATCACTTCTAAAAACTTTAATAGACATATCAAACTGATTCTTAATGAGATTATAAAAATCTACAACCTTTTCAAAAACCTCATCTTTTCCTTTCAGCAAATACAACCAGACAGCTCTAGTATAATCATCAACAATGGTAAGAAAAAATCTGAAACCTTCCCTACTCTTAATCTTATAAGGACCCCAAACATCTAAATGAATAATATCACCCAAATGCTTAGTCTTATGATCACTAAGAGGAAAATGTTCCCTGGTTTGCTTAGCCTTGTTGTTAGCCCTATATTTTATATAGTCGAACAAGAATGTAATAGGTCATCTCAGTCGTTAAATGGTCTTGTATTGTAATAGGTTAGTCGGTAAAACCAGAGTGCGATCCGAGTGCGATCTAAGAGTGTGATGGGTCACATTGCGATGAACAGATAAATTTTGTTTGAGCAATTTTTAGATTTAGCCACTATCTAGACTAGTTTAGGATCATAGTTTACACGAAGATTAAAAAAAAAAAAAAAAAAAAGAGTTAAAAAATTTTAGGTCAAGTAAATTCAAATTTTTTCCCTACTAGTTTTTGGCTATTTCTAACTCAATTTCAAAATTTGGCGATACAAAATTTTTCGGCTTACCGTTTTGTCGGACTGAGGAATTTATTGTCGGACTGAAGATTCTCAGAACTCTACGAAATTTCAACCACACCTCATCACAACAAATCCACTAAGATCTGCAATTCATTCACAAGTATTCAGAATGTCTAACAACAACATTAACATTGCAACTGCTAATCAAATTCGTTTGGAACAAGGTGGCAACGGTAATCCACCTGTGCTCACTGCCGGTTGTTACGTTCAATGGAGATCTCGTTTTCTCAGATTTCTCGACGGAAAAGAAAACCGAACTGCTCTTCGTCACTACCTTGAGAATCCACCTCCAGTTTTTGAATTCAAACCAATTACCACACAGGCAGAGGATGGTACTTCATCAACTATACGAGCTATGGAGGATTTTGACACATGTTCTGCTGAGAAAAAGAAACTCCTCCAAGCTGAAGCTGATGCTGTAAATTTCATACTCACTGGAATTGATAACGATATCTATTCTACAGTTGATGCATGTCCTAATGCTATGGAAATGTGGAATGCAATTCATCGATTGAAGCAAGGTGAGTCAATCAATGTTCAAGATCTCGAGACTAATCTACTTTGGGAGTTTGGAAAATTCACATCTGAAGATGGTGAATCCATTGACTCATATTACTCGAGATTCTACAAAATGATGAATGAGCTTGTC
Source organism: Glebionis coronaria (assembly GCA_025667525.1). Lineage (NCBI taxonomy): Eukaryota > Viridiplantae > Streptophyta > Magnoliopsida > Asterales > Asteraceae > Glebionis > Glebionis coronaria. The sequence continues at coordinate 574,560,564 of CM046879.1, read as the reverse complement.
AGAAATTAGTGCACCATCTCCAATCATCATGCCAATGTTCAGTTTCTACTTCAACTCAAACCGGAATGGCAAAGGTTTGTGACTTTGGTCAAACAAAGGGAGGATATCAAGACTATATCTTACCACAAACTTTATGACATATTGAAACAACATCAGAATGAAGTGAATGAACTTAGGGCTGAAAAGGCAGAACGATCTGCGAACTCTATTGCTTTTGTGGCTGCTACTTCAACAAAACCCGTTCCCCGTCAACAACCACCTACTCATTCCTCAAAGTCATCTAGCTCATCCACCAAACATCTAGCTGCTGCTAAACACAAAGCAAAAGCAATTGTCCCCACTCCACCTCCAAAGTATGACACCGAGTCAGATGGAGACAGTGATGATGAACAAACTTCAAGGGACAAGAAGATTGAAGAACTCATGTCTTTACTCACCACAACTTATAAGAAGATCTACAAACCTACCAACAACAACCTCAGATCATCATCCAATGCTAGATATAAGGAAGTTGATCATGCACCTAGGTATGATCGTGATGCTAGGTATGATAATCAGAGGACGTTGAATCAAGTTGGGGCTAGAGATACTGTAGGCACTCCGGTTATGCAGAAGACAGGGATTCAATGCTTTAACTGTAAGGGATTTGGGCACATGGCAAGGAATGCAAGAAGCCAAAACGGGTTAAGGATTCAGGGTATCACAAGGAACAGATGCTGCTGTGTAAGAAAGAAGAAGTAGGAATTCCACTCACAGCAGATGAAGTTGACTGGCGTGATGACACTGATGATGAAGCCGATGATCAAGAGTTGGAGGCACATTATGTGTACATGGCAAAGATTCAAGAAGTGATCCCAGAGACTGATGATACTTCTGGACCCATCTATTATTCTGAGCCACTTGAAAAGGTACCATCACATGATAACTATAATGTGTTTGCTAATGAACGACGGCATCCTGAGCAACTCGAAAGCATCAATGACACATATGTAATGGACACGGAGGATAGCAATATCTCTACGGATTCACAGCATATGTGTAATGATGACGGAAAAGCTGTTCAGGATACTGACTCGGATGAGGACCGTGATTTGCTTGCGTCTATTATTAACTCTTTAAAACGTGAAATTGATGAAAACAAAGAAGCTAATAAACGTTTGAAGCAAGCAAACGCATCCTTAGCCGAGGAGATAGACAGGCTTAAAGAGTGTGATTATGTAAAAGAAGCTGATCGACGGGTTGCAATAGCTAATGGTTTGGTATATGAACGTAAGGTGCTCAACGAACAATATTGTTCTGAAGTAACACACGAAATTCATATGTCAAAACAAAAGATATCGGCACTTGAAGAACAACTGCTGCTACATAAACTCCAAACTACTGAATTAGAGTCGGTTAACAAAGAACAAATTGAGCTTTATAAAACTCGTGAAGAAAAGGATATTGAAAAAATTCTTGCTTTGGAAAAAAGAGTCGACACGTTAAACAACATTGTTTACAAAACGGGTCAGTCTATTCAAACTATGAATATGCTCAATAGAAATATGAAAACGAGTTTTGTCAAGCCTGAATATCTCAAGAAAGCTCAAAGTACCAAGCATGCTATTTATGATATCGGTTGCTATGTTGATAATCTTGCTCTTATGCTTTCCCCTGACTGTGACGAAATCATTCGTCAACAAGAAGAAAGTCGATCAAACCTAAGTGATTTAATAAACCTTTCTGATTCTAACAATCATATTAAGTTTGTTCCTCAAAAAGAACTTTCCAAAGAACAAAAAATGTACAATAGTGTTCCACCACCAAGTGATGAACCCCAAAAGAAAGTTTCTTTAAAAAGGAGTTTCAAAAAGCAATCAATTTTGTTAGAAAAGCGAATTTTGGATGAAAAACGTAAATGGGATGAGAAAAGCAAAAGTGTTCAGCAATTTGAGTTTATAAAACAAGGGGTTTTAAATTTGTACAAAGGTGTCGTCGACTATGAAAAAGTTTCTAGGGATACCATTTGGAATATTAAACCTAACCCACAAGTAGAAGTCGTCATTCAACAATGTATTGTTCCAACCATTGATGATCTTTCAAAAAATGTGGAAATGTTTTATACAGCTCTCACTGAGGAAATGTTAACTGATTTAAGTTATGTTAAATCTCTTGAAGATGAAGTTGATTTTCTTCAAACTAAATTAAAGACACAAGAACACCAACTTTCTAACGAAATTGATCGACTTTATAAGGAATACTTTTATGCTGACCATATGAATGCTATACTTGGTGTGTATACCGATCTAGATCAATATTTTCATGTAGCATGTCTTGTGTCAGAATCGGACGCGAAATGTCGCAATCTTGAAGTAGAGCTTTCGAAACAAATTCAGTCATATAACAAACTTTCGAAAAGTTTTTCTCAACTTGAGAAACACTCCATTTCTCTTGAACTTGCTTTACAAAAAGGTGAAAAATCTCATAATCATAAAAAGTGTCAAGAAATGTCAGCTTCTTCGTTTCGTCTACTAAATGAAAAAGATTTCGAAATAAATGATTTGAAAGCTCAGCTAAAAGAAAGGGACATAGCCATAAGTGAGTTACAGAAACTCATTGAGAAAATCAAAGGAAAGTCTGTTTTGGGTAAACCATCCGAATGCGGTTAAATGCCCTAAATCATCTATTTTGGGACAATCCCCACAGACTTTGCCTAAGATAGGAAATGATAAGAGCACTAATGTGATAGCACCTGGAATGTACAAGATAAACACTAGGTCCACTCAAACTGGAACAACGCAGTTACCTAAGAATACTAGGAAAACTAATCAACGTGTGTCTTCTTCTACTACAGGAGTAATCCCCACTACTAGCGTTAGCGGACCACAGCTTAAGAGCAATAGAATTAAAGATAGAGTCATGCCTAACAATAGTCAAGGGAAGAAGAATGAAGTAGAAGATCACCGTAGGAATTTTAAGTTTTCTAAGAATAAATCGTCTGTAACTGCATGTAATGACAGTTTAAATGCTAAGACCTCGAATGTTGAATTTGTTTGTGTTGAATGTGGCAAATGTGTTCGTACTTTCAATCATGATGCTTGTGCTCTTAATTATAATGACGTGAATACTAGAACTAGGAAGCCTATTCGTATGCCCACTAGTACTAGTAAACCCACAAGAACTTTGAACCAATCCACTGAGCAACCACTTAAGAAACTAAGTGCGTTAGAATCCACTACTCTACGTAAACAAAGCAGGTTAAAGAAGATTTATGAGAACATGATTAGGACATGTACACGGGGGTATTCAAGATTTACACCACCCGGATACAAATGGGTACCTAAGACAACCCCCATTCTAATTGGGTCTATGAATGTTAGCTTGCCTTTAGAATCTAGGTCCACTACTATTTTGGAACCCGTTTCTATCAAGGGCTCCCATTTGTCAAATGCTACATTGTCTTCTAATTCTTCTGCAGCTCGTCGAACTCATCCTATTCATAATGGACTCCGGGTGCACAAAGCACATGACGGGCAATCTCAAGCTTCTCATTAACTTCGTGGAGAAGTTTCTGGGTACAGTACGGTTTGGAAATGATCAATTTGCACCGATACTCGGATATGGAGACTTGGTTCAAGGGAATATCACTATAAAACGGGTTTATTACGTCGAGGGACTGAATCACAATTTATTCTCGGTTGGTCAATTTTGTGATGCGGATTTGGAAGTGGCTTTTCGGAAATCTACTTGCTATGTTAGAGACTACGATGGGAATGACCTTCTTACAGGTTCTCGTTGTTCTGATCTCTACACAGTAACTCTTCAAGACACATCTTCAACAAATCCAATTTGCTTAATGGCTAAAGCTTCATCATCTCAAGCATGGTTATGGCATCAACGAGTGTCACATCTCAACTTTGACACCATCAACTTGCTTTCGAAGAATGATATTGTGACCAGTCTTCCTTAGTTGAAATTCGTCAAAGACCATCTTTGCTCTTCTTGCGAGTTGGGGAAAGCAAAACGGAAGTCTTTCAAAACAAAGACCACCCCTAGCTCAAAAGGATGATTGGAACTTCTACACATGGATTTATGTGGTCCCATGCGTGTAGAGAGTATTAACGGGAAAAAGTATATTTTAGTGATTGTTAATGATTACTCTAGATACACATGGACTTTCTTCTTAAGGTCCAAAGATGAAACACCAGAGGTTCTCAAAAACTTTCTCAAGATGATACAACGAAATCTTCAAGCTCAAGTCTTAACCGTAAGAACGGATAGGGGTACTGAATTTTTGAACAAAAACTTGCAATCTTACTTTCAAGAAGAAGGCATCGAACATCAAACGTCTATTGCTCGAACTCCTGAACAAAACGGCGTTGTCGAAAGGCGGAACCGTACTTTGGTTGAGGCTGCTCGAACAATGCTTTCTGCTTCAAAATTACCGCTATTCTTTTGGGCTGAAGCAATTGCAACTGCCTGTTATACTCAGAATCGTTCTCTCGTCATCCCTAGACATGAAAAGACACCTTACCACATCATCAATGGCAGGAAACCTACTATCAAATTCTTTCACGTATTTGGATCTTTATGCTACATCCTTAAAGACGGTGAGAATCTCGACAAGATGAAAGAAAAAGGTGATGCATGTATTTTTGTGGGGTATGCTACATTGTCGAAAGGATATCGGGTCTATAACAAGAGAACAAAGATCATTGTCGAAACAATTCATGTGAACTTTGACGAATTGCCACATATGGTACTTGATCACAACAGCTCAAGTCCCGCTCCTCAATGTCCAACTATGGCACCTACACACAACAGTGTACGTCCCGTGCAAGAATGTCAAGAAAATACTCCTACAGCAGAATTGACGGATTCGACACATATGAATGAGTTGGTTGATTTATATGATCCAATGTTTGATGAATATTACTATGGAAACAATCAAGTTGTGTCAAATCCTTCCGCTGTCAATACTGCTGATGCACCATCACAAAGTCAACAAGACACAACTGCATCTACTTCAGCAACCGTTGCTCAAGAGACAATTCCAGTGGATACTCAACAAACTCAAGAAACTGTCATACAACCAACATCACGAACCGTCAATGCTGAAGGAGGAAACAACAATCAAGCAGACGATGCACAACCTGACGATGAAGAATTTATCAATCCGTTCGGTACACCGGTACACGAAGTCGGAGAGTCTTCTACTCAACATGTTGATCCGTCCAACATGCATACATTCTACCAACCATATCCATCCACTCACCATTGGACACGTGATCATCCATTAGAGCACGTCATTGGAAATCCTTCACAACCGGTTCGAACACGCAGACAACTCGAAACTGATGGCGATGTGTGTATGTATGCACTCACCATGAGTTCAACTGTACCTACAAACATCAAACAAGCCATGACTGATCATGCGTGGATTGAATCAATGCAAGACGAAATTCATCAGTTTGAACGCCTAAATGTTTGGGAACTTGTTGACAGACCCTATGGAATGTCAATTTTAGATTTCAAATGGATCTGGAAAAACAAACTGGATGAAGAACAAACCATCATCAAAAACAAATCTCGTCTTGTGGTTAAGGGATACCGTCAACAAGAAGGTATAGACTACGATGAATCATTCGCTCCAGTCGCTCGTTTGGAAGCAGTCAGGATATTCCTTGCTTATGCTGCACATAAGGGCTTCACGGTTTTTCAGATGGACGTTAAAACAACTTTTCTCAACGGTCATTTGAAGGAAGAAGTGTATGTGAATCAGCCGGAAGGATTCATCGATCCTCATCATCCTGACAAAGTCTATCGTCTCAAGAAGGCTGTATATGGACTTAAACAAGCTCCAAGGGCATGGTACGAAGAACTTTCAAACTTCTTGGTGTCCAAAGGATTCTCCAAAGGTTCTATTGATCCTACTCTATTTACTAATAAATATGGGGATGACATAATGTTGGTGCAAGTTTATGTTGATGACATTATTTTTGGTTCTACGAACCCAAAACTTTCAAAACGTTTTGAAAAATTAATGCACAGCAGATTTGAAATGTCAATGATGGGGGAGCTAAAATTCTTTTTAGGCCTCCAGATTCATCAATCCCCACGTGGTATCTTCATTAACCAAGCTAAGTATGCTCAAGAGATACTTAAAAAGCATGATATGACCTCATGTGCTCGCGTGGGTACACCATTGTCGACCACATCCCTAGACGCTGACTTGTACTCATATCCCGTAGATCAAACGCGATATCGCAGTATGATCGGGTCACTTATGTACCTTACCGCCAGCAGGCCAGATATTCATCATGCCACATGCTATTGTGCACGATATCAAGCCAGACCTACTCAAAAGCACCTCAAAGAGGTTAAACGGATCTTTTGGTACCTTAAGAATACCATTCACATGGGACTCTGGTATCCGAGTGAAACCGGTTTTCATCTAACGGCTTTTTCAGATTCTGATCACGCAGGTTGTCTTGATAGTCGTAAAAGCACTTCTGGTAGCATACAATTTCTAGGGGAAGACAAGCTTGTCAGCTGGTCGTCAAAGAAGCAGGATTGCACTTCGCTCTCATCAGCTGAAGCAGAATATGTGGCTCTATCCGCGTGTTGTGCTCAAGTCCTCTGGATGAGAACTCAACTCACGGATTATGGCTTCCACTTTGATAAAATACCTATGTATTGTGACTCAAAGTCGGCCATAGCCATATCTTGCAACCCGGTTCAGCACTCCCGCACCAAGCACATCGATGTCAGATATCACTTCATCAAGGAACAAGTGGAACGCGGCATCGTGGAATTATACTTTGTCAGAACTAAGTACCACCTGGCAGACTTGCTTACAAAAGCTCTATCAAAAGATAGGTTTGCGTATCTCGTTGGCCGTCTTGGTATGAAGTATATGACTCCCGAAGACTTGGAGGTTTTGGCAAATGAAGTTTCTTGATTTTTCTCTCATAATGACTTCTAGGCGCATCACAGCTTAGAACTCGGACCTCAACTAAGGAAAGTTTATCTCGGACGATAACTTATCCTTCTCAACGAGAAATTCATATTTCTCGGTCATGAGCTTCTCATAAAAACATTCAAAGTTTTTAAGTTCATGAAAAACGATTTCTTAGTAAATGTCAGCTTAGAACTCGAACTTCAACTTAAGGAAAGTTTATCACGGATGATAACTTATCCTTCACAATGAGAAATTTATTTTTCTCGGTCATGAGCTTGTCACAGAACAATCAAAGTTTTGAGCTCATGAAAAACGGACCCGAAAGGGGAGTGTACGTTTCAGTGCGCTTTCCCTAATCAATAGAAGAGAAGTCTTCTATCCTGATTATTTTAAAACCGTTGAACACAATTTTTCAAGAATTTCTCAAAAGGTTTTTCTAAATCTTTTAAAATTGTGTGTTCAACACTCCCTTCCTCATAATAGGTTTTTATATCTAAAAATGTCATATGTTATTTTGATCAATTTTTGAGGGGGAGCGTTTTAAAATCAAGACTTTTAATGTTGTTGGGTACATCTCTAAAATTGTCATATTTTATGTATCCAACACATTCCGAAAATGATAATAAATCTGTCATATATATATTATCGGTAAAGGCATCTCAACTCCGTACCTCAACATATTCTGTGGTGTCGTTTTTTCTAAAATTTTGTCAAATTTTGTCTTAAGACACACATATATTGTTGAGGGGGAGCGACCCGACTGAAAATGTTCCATGATTCATGCGTGCACACATGTTTCTCTCCCGTCGATTTTTCGGAAATTGTCACATTTTAATCTATTGGTATCTCTAATATTATATTTTTTATATTAGAGATAGGGGAGAAAATGTGATTAAAATGTAATATATCGCAACATGTGATCTTAAAGACTCAAGTGCAACTCTTTCCTTCACATGCCAAACTATTTCGTATATCGATGCATGTGTGTAGGGGGAGCTTTTCGGAAATGTAGAACTTTCAAGTGTTTAAAGTTTTTGTTTTTTTATCAAGCACTTTGAATGGCTTTCAATGGTTTTATGGTTACGATCTTTACCCAAAACAACCTACTATCCACGACGGAATGATGGAGTCAAAAGGTGGTTTAGGATAGGAAACTAAGTCCTATGATCCAACCAGAACCGGAGGGATCTACCCAAGGACATTCCATAGCCAGAAATAGTTGTCCTTAGGAAAGATGGAGTGGAATGAAGCTGAATGCGGACCAAGTACTTAAGTTAGCACTGGAACAATCACAACAAGGTGCTAATGATGACGTATTGGTAAGTATTGAAGGAGTTGAATATTCCATGCAACTTAGGTAGAAACCAGGTTAACACATCTTTTGAAGACAAGTGTCATGGACCCAGTGATGCGATGCACAACCCTTCCCCAGCCAGTTTCTCTCAAAAGAAACTTGTCTCATTGTCACGGAGATCAACACGTATCTATTGACTTTCTCACTCCGAGTTAGTTAATATTGAAAAGGTGGCAGTCTGCTCCAGCCTCCGATTACTAGAGTGCACTTATTGAGTCTAGAGCCAAACGAGATCAATTTATCATCTCATTAGGACACAATCGAGTCCTACGCATTATCCTTGTGATATTGCCAGAACATCTGAGTGATACGATTCACAATGAAGATGGAAATCCTGCTTGAGCCAACATCAAACAAGCTCATGGTAGGTAACTTGTGCGATTCTACACGAATCAAACTTGTGAGAACTGGAAAGCAACTAAGTTTGGATTCTTAATTGATTCAAACTTGATTCCAGGTTTCTTCGCAAAATCCATGTGATCTTGCCAGAACATTCAGAGCGACACTCATTAGTGTTCACAGTGACGAATGGAAATCCTTCCAGTGTCAACATCAAACAGCACTGCGGTAGGTAACTCGCAAGATTCTCTATGAATCAAGCTTGTGACAAACTGGAAAGCAACAATGGTGCGATTCTTTTAGAATCAAACTTGTTCCAGGAAATCTGAATTGACGACTCTAGTCAGACGGATAATTTATCCTTATGATACACTCTTTACGTTCGCAGTCTGCTTTGAGACGGTCGAGTAAAGAGAACTGGCTACTACCGCCGGGAAACCCTGTCAAGGAGGTTCTTAATCGAATCTACCTGATCACAGGTACGGTATTTAATATCGTTTAACGATCTTCACCGACCGGAGGTAAAACGCTACCGAGTTAGGGTGAAATGTTCAAAGCCATTTCATCCGTGTCTATATATGTTGTTGTATATCAAGAAGGTGGCGTAGCTGTGTAACCGGATGTCGATTCAGAAGTCACAAGAGCACAAGATGGCGATAATCAAGATACCTAAGAATGTAAGAATGTAATAGGTCATCTTAGTCACAAGGAGCACAAATGAAGATCTCAAGCACTCAAAGTCAAATGACAAAGGCTCAAGATAAAGATCACGAAATCATCAAGGAACAAAGTTGTTACAAACAAGATCAAGACCAAGATACAAGACCAAAGCAGGAAGATCTCCTCTACAAGAATGTATTCACTCAATCATCTTATGCTTTTTAAGCTTTTTAAGATGACCGATACATTGGGGGAGATTGTTAGCCCTATATTTTATATAGTCGAACAAGAATGTAATAGGTCATCTCAGTCGTTAAATGGTCTTGTATTGTAATAGGTTAGTCGGGAAAACCGGGCTTGGACTTTAAGCTAATATTGTATAAGTTAGGGGCGTAAGCCCAAAAGAAAGCCAAGCCCGGCCCTAGATGAAGCCCACAAAGGCCTTAGTGCCGTGGGGTATATAACCCTCTTTCACATGTGAAAGAGGGTGTTGGTTCATTTCATAAAACAAATAGTTTTAGGGTAAACCTTCCACTTCTCTCTCTACTTTCTCTTTCTACTTTTCTTCTCTTTCTCTCTCTAAGAATCTTGTGTTATGGATCAAAAGAGAACAACACTTGTGACACACATCACAAGGCTGAGTTTCACCCAAATCATCAATCTTAAGTGTATCTTTCAACACATTCAAAACTTGATCAGAAGGATGACCAAGTCTGTTGTGCCAAATACACTTAGAAAGCATACAACAAGTAATCTTACTATTAAAAAATTTCCTACCTGAATCAAACACATATAATCCATTATTCTCACTACCAGTCCCCAGGAGGGACTTTTGAAGAGAATCCTGAATAAAACATTTAGATTCAGTGAAAGAAACAACAAACTTATTGTCCTTAGCAAGTTTATGAATAGAGATAAGACTGACTTTATATCCAGGTACCACTAACACATTTTTCAAACTAATTTTATCTATAAGCTTATAATTTCCAACAAATTTTACCAACTCAATAGTTCCATTAGGGTGAGAAACAGTTATATTCAAATGAGAAACATTTATAACATCAGTTAAATGATCAGTTGAAAAAGTCATGTGTTGAGAGGCACTAGAATCAAAAATCCAGCCAACATAAGTACTATATGTACTAATGTTAGTGTTGTAGTTAAAAAACTTGCAAGTAACAAAACTAATCACATGATTAGAAAAAGAAAAAATACCAGCAGCACCAGACTGCAACTCACTATTGTCAGGCTTAGAACCAATCAAAGCCATCAATCTGTTAATCTGCTCTTGAGTAAAAGGCATTGAGTTCCCTGTACTTGGATCATTCTTAGCAGAAGCAGAACTAGAATTAACACCACCAGATGAAGTATTAGAATTAGCACCACCAGGAGTTCTTTTCTTGAATCCTGGTGGATATCCATTAAACTCAAAACACCTATCAATGGTATGTCCAGTCATATTATAATGCTTACAAACCAAATTATTATTCCTAGTAGTTCCTCTCCCTTGAGAAGACCTACTATTGTTATTTTTATTGTTGTTAGACCAGTTGTTGTTATTGCTGTTAGACCAAGTAGATGGTCTAGCAGCAAAAGCAGAAGAGCTAGGTCTAACAGAAGAATTATGAACCAAGTTATTCTTATGAGATTCAACCCTAGATAGAGTAGCAAATGCAGATTTCACATCTGGTAAAGGATCAGAAGTCAAAAGTTGACTTCTTACAACACTGTAAGTGTCACCCAATCCCATAAGAAATTGCATCAATCTCATCAGACTATTATGATTTTTAAGCTGAGGAGCACCCTCACAAGTACAACTAGGCAGATTAACCAAAGCATCAAATTGTCTCCATAGACTATTATAATTGTGATAGTACTCAGATAAGGAGGACCCAGATTGAGTAAGAGAGCAAATCTTAAAATGAAAATTATATATAACAGATCCATCAATTTTATCATATGTTTCCTTAAATTCATCCCAAACATCTTTAGCACTTTTAGAAAAAATATGCCCTTGATACAACTCAGAAGAAATACAACCAAGAATCCATGAAAGAACAACAGCATTGCCTCTATCCCATTGTTCTTGTAAAAACTCATCCTCTTTATCTTTAACACATGTACCATCAATAAAACCCAACTTTTTTTTAGTGTGTAATGCAAGTTTAAAAGCAGCAGCCCATACTTTATAATTTTCAGGACCAGTCAATTTGGTGGTCACAATAGGTTGGCCATTAGTATCAGATGGGTGCAAATAGAGAGGGTCATTAGAGTGAATGACCGTATTACTCTCATCATCAGTATCACTGACCTCTTTATCACTTTTCTTATCCTCACACATGATTCAAGATAAAAACAGACAAAGAAAACACAACCCTTGTAACTCCTTTACAAACAACTACCAAGAAGCAAATAACCTCTCAATCAATCAAACCTCCAAACTACCTAGATCCCTTCGACACCTAATCACCCTCTATAAACAAAAAATAAAAAGAGAGAGACGAGTGGTATAACAAAGCACGCGCTGCAACAAACTCCAAACAGAAACCAAGATTTACAAGATCAAGCAGATCTTATAAACCAATATGCACAGCGGAAGAACACACCTGAAAACAGGATGAAACACCAAAAAACAACAAGAAACAACCACAAATACCTTCAATCAAGAAAACCCTAATTTCTGATTTTTAGGGTTTCTTGACAAAACTTACCAGATGTGCAATTAAACCTAATTAATTGCACAAGAACCCAATTAATCACCTCAGGACACCAAGAATCGAAAAACCCCCAAATTTTTAGAAACCCTAAAAAATTAATTTGATCAAACTTTGTGATTAAACACAATCAAGATATGATTAACCACAAGATTAATCAATATATTCAAAAAACCCAGTTAAAAACAGATATCAAGAACCAGGCTCTGATACCATATTCGATTTTATAAAACTAAAAACAAGAATCAATTTAATTCAACCAACCACCCCTTTATCTTTTATTAATTGCGTATAGCTATCACTTCAAATGTGATACTATGCTGTTTGATCATACATACAAAGTAAAAAGAAAAACCAATAACAGAATCAAGATCTTACAATCCAAGATCAAGATTCATAAACCAACTCAAAACTGGAATGATGAAGATCAAAGGCAACAGAAACAAGAGAGAGACTTTTCACACTTTTCACACACACACTCTATACCTAACGAATGAGATAAGTTTGTATATAAAGATGTGAAGCTGCGTTGAAAAGAAGTTTCCACATTTGTCGAATATAGCCCTTTATCTTTCAACACCTACACACAACAAGAAACAAAAGAAACAAAAAAGAAATATAAAGGAAAAATATTACCTTTTACCCCTTCAACTATTATCACTTATCAACTTAATTTTAATAAAAACGCATACCATTCCTAAAGGAGACACAACTAATAAAGGATTTTACACCTATTTTGAAGTTCAACTAAGTATTGCAGATCAATGCTTTTTCAATTTTTATTTTGAAAATATTGCACATATATAACATACTCGCCAAATCCATATACTTGTACATGCATGCAGTGGCCGTATTAATATGATAGTAGATTGTAATACACCCCGTAAAAATCATTTTTTTTCTTAACATATTGCACATATATAACATACCAAATCTATATACGTGTATATGCATGCATTGTCATATTAATATGATAGTAGATAGAAATACACCGTGACCGTAAAAATCATTTTTTTTCTTAAAGATTCACGTCGAGTTGATATAATATGACAATATACAAGTATTTTCTTTGAATCTGTTGGATACATTCTACCATTTTCTAGTGTAAAGCATTGACTGGTAACAAACAACGTCGATCATACAACTCTTATCGAGTTATTAATGATCCTAAAATATTGTCAGGAATGAAATTTCAAAGAAACTTGGAATAATTGAAGAGGAGAGTTAATTTCGACCTTGAAAGTGAAAGGAAATGTCTTATTGCGAAGACTAATAAAGTCTATTCACTGGGCCAAATGGACAACTATTATTCGATACTGACATTATGGACGAAATTATTCACTGGATTTTTGTTATAAACCAATCTTGTTTGTTGATGAACAGGTCAATCTGAGGAAAGATATCTAAAATGAAACACAACATAAACTAAAAAAATGCTACTTTGTTAATTAAACACAAAAAAGGGTTTACTGTCAATGCAGGATGATGGGAGAAGTTATTTTAAAAAGGGTTTGATAATTAAAAAGGTGAAAAGTTTCGTGGAGATGCATCAGTGTTATATATAGTTAAATTGATTTTTTTTTTAATTTTGTTTTTTCAAATTTTTTTCTAAGAAAACCAAATATGCAATAAAAATCATATTGCATTACATTTTATGTTTTGGTGCATCACATTATAAGTTATTGCATAACAATTTTTTTTACCTTTTTGTTATAAGAAATTAAACTTTTTATTTTAGCAAACTCGGGAAATAATTACTTCATCCATCCTAAAATTATTACATCTTATTGACTTTTTTGATTCTTTCATTCAGTTTTAACCGTAAATTATTTTATTTTTTATATAGTATTTGATGAAAATTATATTGCAAAAAATATATTTAAAAACTAATTCATTCATATATATATTTTTTTCATTAAATATTATATAACACATTTAATTATCTAAAATCAAAATTAAAAAAAGGCTAATAAAAATTAAATAAAAGATAATAATTTTTTTAAAAAACTACTTTGATCAATACAATTTAAACACTAAAACATACACTTTATTTTATTTATGTTCGGGCGATATAATATAGGTGAGCATAAAACAGAAAAATCGAACCAAAAACCAAAAAATCGAAAAAAACTGCACCAAAAAAACCGCCCCAATTAAAAAACCGAAGGGATGGTTTTCACGTTTTTGAAAACGAAATGTTTGGGGCGGTTTTGGTTGCATGTATAAAATCGAACCGAAAAAACCATCCTGCCTCACTTAAATCTACAAAATTAATAAATTTTTATATCTTTGATTATATATGTGATATTTCTAATATGTCAATTGTTTTCTTTTTGTTTAAGTATACATATTTGTAAAAGATATTAAAATACTAATTGATTATGTTTTTTTTTCACTTAAACTTTGTTAAAATTTTAATTGCAATATAAGCATTTTCATTATGATTTTTTGTTTTATGTAATTTGATGGTACCTAATTTTGTTATTATTGTAGTGTATGAAACTGATTGAAACTATCTTTGTTGGTTTCAACTTGAAATTTTGATGAGTTTAATTTGTATCGAAAGAGATTGATTATTGATGCGGATTTTTGTAAATAGGAAACCCAATGCGTAAAATGAAAAGAAAAAAAACCGAAATAAAACCGAAACTTAACCGCTACAATGAGAAAAATCAAAAAATCGAAACCGAAAAAACCGAAATCAAATGGTTTGCGATATGCAAAAACTGAAGTTTGCGGTTTGGTTTTTGGTTTTAGCATAAAACCGCCCCAAACCGCCAAATGCTCACCCTTACGATATAATAAAGATATTTTGTACCAAATTGGTGGTAATGAGTTATGTATATGGATGTGTTTGGAAAGGAGCGATGGTGAATATTTTTGGAGCGGTGAGCGATGAAAAAGAACATTTTAATTTTTAATGCTTGTTTGACAAAAGAAGCGGTGAGCGTTGTGATTTTTTAGTCATTTGATAAAGGAGCGATGAGCGTTACTACTTTTTAGGAATGCTATTTTTTCAATGCTTCCTTTAATGAGGTGTGACAAATGAGCGGTGAACAAATGAGCGATAAGATATGATAGCTACTACTCGCTTCTCCTGCTCACAGCTACTACTCACTACTCATGCTCATAACTACTGCTCATTTCAAAAAACACACCCTATATATGATGTCGATAGGAGCCTAGAATCTCGTGCATGTGGTTTCCTTACAGCCTTTTTGTATTTAATATTTATAGTACTACTTTTTTAATATTAAATGTTCATTTATTTTATTTTATTTTTATCTTTTTCGTAGACTTTGATTATAACTACTACCTCCGTCATAAAATTATTGTCCATATTTCTTTTTTCGTCTGTCTTAAAATTACTGTCTATTTTTAAAAATAAAAGTTAAATTTGTTTAAGATTATTATGTTACCCTTAGTCCAAATTGGTATTGACAAAAATAAAAGAAAGAAGATTTAATTATCAAAGCAACTATCATTTTTATGCTTTCATAAAAATCAAAGCAACAATTAAAGCATTTTTCTTAAACTGTGTATTTATTGTCTGTGACAATAATTTTGAGACGGATGTAGTATCTTTTTTGTTATATAAAAAAAATTATATTAATAAAAATATGTTTGAAACTCAATCTATTCATATATATGTTGCATCAGTTATTATATATAATACAAACAAAAATATTAATTTACAAAAAAAGATATCTGACAAAATCAAAGTGGCATTTAATATAGAAAGAAGGGGGTATAATATTAAAGACCAAGTCCTTATGACGAAATGTCCCAACCGAAATGAATTTTATCGAAGTCAAGGGCATTTTAGTCATTTCATTTTGAGGCAAGGACGATTTTCGAGCCACTCAAGGGCGACCTAGTGAAAAGGGTTTGTGGTTATCACTCTAAAGTGTGTGAGATCTCAAGTTCAATTCGTGCTAGATGCAAAAAAACCTTGAAGTGGCCACGCCAACCTCTTGAAAAAAAGGTTTTACCTGGTTTGAGTTTGTGTGGCGGTAGGTTCAAACATGGTGGATTAGTCGACGAATGTGTCAAAATCATTATTTAAAAACACGATTTACACACTAAAGGATTTATTACAAGGACGACACTCTCACTTTTGTAACGATAAAGACTGTGTCTGCAGTTTGGACATATTAGGAGACAATTTCTGCAATTTACTCTACTCTTATACTAAACTAATCTCGAATACCCATGATCGAAGCAACACAGTCTACTAGCATAAAAATCATTTAAGTACAAATATATAATGTAATAGTTTAACTTAATATCAAACAAATTTGGCAATATTCGTTTCAAAATTTTGTTATGAATTTAGTCTTTATTTAGCTTATGTCGGATTCTAGGGGTTAACTGTCTGTTTTTTATTATTAGTCAACTATGTTAGGAAGGTTTAAGGGTCGGTTAGATTTGCTTGTGTCCTAAGCCCAACCTGTAGGTTTCTTATTACTAGTATGCTTTCACGACCGACTCATGTGTCACTATAAGAGTCGGTTACCTCCCCCTCATCTCTATAAAGGAAGAAGTCTAATCACACAATTCTTTCAATAACCAACTGATTGATTAGAGATATTACCTTGTGTCGTCTTTTCTGTCGATTCCTAGTTGCGGGTGTGTCTCTTCGAGATCGTGTATTCCACACTAGTAATTAGGTTGTAAGATTCACATCCTACATTGGTATCAGAGCTTTAGTTTGCGAATTCTGGTTATCTAGGATCGATTGTAGAAGGGTTCTTAGTATTTGAGTTCGTGTACATCAAGGTAGAGTAGCAGGTGATCGATTGAAGAGGGTGTGTAGGTTTTCAATTTTTAAAGATCAACAAGAGATTTGGTATGTGCCATTTTTTCTCCTTATCATAGTTGGTGTGAGAAGGAAGGAGAATAAGATACGGTATGGTAAATGCTATCTTAAGTCAACATATATATTACAAAAGGATTTTTTTATTATATTGGACCCAATTTATTTTATACGTAGTACATATTTTTGTAGGGCCAAAGTTTCAGTTTGGGATAATGATATTGTTGGGCCAAAATATGAAAAGATAAAGTCTATTTTGTTTTCGTTTATAAAACAAGAAGTTATTACTTTGTAGTATTTCACAATAGACTTTGTTGGTTTGTAAATGTCAGGGTTTTTACAAGGTTTAGCAAACTAATAAAGGGATAAAGAATGACGGGAGATAAGTTTGATATCGATAAATTCGATGGGCTAGTGATTTCGGGTTTTGGAAGATCAAGATGCGTTTTTATTCATTCAACATGGATGCAAAGCAGCTTTGGTGGCTTTACCCGAGGATATTTTAGGTCAAGTAAATTCAAATTTTTTCCCTACTAGTTTTTGGCTATTTCTAACTCAATTTCAAAATTTGGCGATAAAAAATTTTTCGGCTTACCGTTTTGTCGGACTGAGGAATTTATTGTCGGACTGAAGATTCTCGGAACTCTACGAAATTTCAACCACACCTCATCACAACAAATCCACTAAGATCTGCAATTCATTCACAAGTATTCACAATGTCTAACAACAACATCAACATTGCAACTGCTAATCAAATTCGTTTGGAACAAGGTGGCAACGGTAATCCACCTGTGCTCACTGCCGGTTGTTACGTTCAATGGAGATCTCGTTTTCTCAGATTTCTCGACGGAAAAGAAAACCGAACTGCTCTTCGTCACTGCCTTGAGAATCCACCTCCAGTTTTTGAATTCAAACCAATTACCACACAGGCAGAGGATGGTACTTCATCAACTATACGAGCTATGGAGGATTTTGACACATGTTCTGCTGAGAAAAAGAAACTCCTCCAAGCTGAAGCTGATGCTGTAAATTTCATACTCACTGGAATTGATAACGATATCTATTCTATAGTTGATGCATGTCCTAATGCTATGGAAATGTGGAATGCAATTCATCGATTGAAGCAAGGTGAGTCAATCAATGTTCAAGATCTCGAGACTAATCTACTTTGGGAGTTTGGAAAATTCACATCTGAAGATGGTGAATCCATTGACTCATATTACTCGAGATTCTACAAAATGATGAATGAGCTTGTCAGAAATCAGTGCACCATCTCCAATCATCATGCCAATGTTCAGTTTCTACTTCAACTCAAACCGGAATGGCAAAGGTTTGTGACTTTGGTCAAACAAAGGGAGGATATCAAGACTATATCTTACCACAAACTTTATGACATATTGAAACAACATCAGAATGAAGTGAATGAACTTAGGGCTGAAAAGGCAGAACGATCTGCGAACTCTATTGCTTTTGTGGCTGCTACTTCAACAAAACCCGTTCCCCGTCAACAACCACCTAATCATTCCTCTAAGTCATGTAGCTCATCCACCAAACATGTAGCTGCTGCTAAACACAAAGCAAAAGCAATTGTCCCCACTCCACCTCCAAAGTATGACACCGAGTCAGATGGAGACAGTGATGATGAACAAACTTCAAGGGACAAGAAGATTGAAGAACTCGTGTCTTTACTCACCACAACTTATAAGAAGATCTACAAACCTACCAACAACAACCTCAGATCATCATCCAATGCTAGATATAAGGAAGTTGATCATGCACCTAGGTATGATCGTGATGCTAGCTATGATAATCAGAGGACGTTGAATCAAGTTGGGGCTAGAGATACTGTAGGCACTCCGGTTGTGCAGAAGACAGGGATTCAATGCTTTAACTGTAAGGGATTGGGGCACATGGCAAGGGAATGCAAGAAGCCAAAACGGGTTAAGGATTCAGGGTATCACAAAGAAAAGATGCTGCTGTGTAAGAAAGAAGAAGCAGGAATTCCACTCACAGCAGATGAAGTTGACTGGCGTGATGACACTGATGATGAAGCCGATGATCAAGAGTTGGAGACACATTATGTGTACATGGCAAAGATTCAAGAAGTGATCCCAGAGACTGATGATACTTCTGGACCCATCTATGATTCTGAGCCACTTGAAAAGGTACCATCACATGATAACTATAATGTGTTTGCTAATGAACGACGACATCCTGAGCAACCCGAAAGCATCAATGACACATATGTAATGGACACGGAGGATAGCAATATCTCTACGGATTCACAGCATATGTGTAATGATGACGGAAAAGCTGTTCAGGATACTGACTCGGATGAGGACCGTGATTTGCTTGCGTCTATTATTGACTCTTTAAAACGTGAAATTGATGAAAACAAAGAAGCTAATAAACATTTGAAGCAAGTAAACGCATCCTTAGCCGAGGAGATAGACAGGCTTAAAGAGTGTGATTATGTAAAAGAAGCTGATCGACGGGTTGCAATAGCTAATGGTTTGGTATATGAACGTAAGGTGCTCAACGAACAATATTGTTCTGAAGTAACACACGAAATTCATATGTCAAAACAAAAGATATCGGCACTTGAAGAACAACTGCTGCTACATAAACTCCAACTTACTGAATTAGAGTCGGTTAACAAAGAACAAACTGAGCTTTATAAAACTCGTGAAGAAAAGGATATTGAAAAAATTCTTGCTTTGGAAAAAAGAGTCGACACGTTAAACAAAATTGTTTACAAAACGGGTCAGTCTATTCAAACTATGAATATGCTCAATAGAAATTTGAAAACGAGTTTTGTCAAGCCTGAATATCTCAAGAAAGCTCAAAGTACCAAGCCTGCTCTTTATGATATCGGTTGCTATGTTGATAATCTTGCTCTTATGCTTTCCCCTGACTGTGACAAAATCATTCGTCAACAAGAAGAAAGTCGATCAAACTTAAGTGATTTAATAAACCTTTCTGATTCTAACAATCATATTAAGTTTGTTCCTCAAAAAGAACTTTCCAAAGAACAAAAAATGTACAATAGTGTTCCACCACCAAGTGATTAACCCCAAAAGAAAGTTTCTTTAAAAAGGAGTTTCAAAAAGCAATCAGTTTTGTTAGAAAAGCGAATTTTGGATGAAAAACGTAAAAGGGATGAGAAAAGCAAAAGTGTTCAGCAATTTCAGTTTATAAAACAAGGGGTTTTAAATTTGTACAAAGGTGTCGTCGACTATGAAAAAGTTTCTAGGGATACCATTTGGAATATTAAACCTAACCCACAAGTAGAAGTCGTCATTCAACAATGTATTGTTCCAACCATTGATGATCTTTCAAAAAATGTGGAAATGTTTTATACAGCTCTCACTGAGGAAATGTTAACTAATTTAAGTTATGTTAAATCTCTTGAAGATGAAGTTGATTTTCTTCAAACTAAATTAAAGACACAAGAACACCAACTTTCTAACGAAATTGATCGACTTTCTAAGGAATACTTTTATGCTGACCATATGAATGCTATACTTGGTGTGTATACCGATCTAGATCAATATTGTCATGTAGCATGTCTTGTGTCAGAATCGGACGCGAAATGTCGCAATCTTGAAGTAGAGCTTTCGAAACAAATTCAGTCATATAACAAACTTTCGAAAAGTTTTTCTCAACTTGAGAAACACTCCATTTCGCTTGAACTTGCTTTACAAAAAGGTGAAAAATCTCATAATCATAAAAAGTGTCAAGAAATGTCAGCTTCTTCGTTTCGTCTACTAAATGAAAAAGATTTCGAAATAAATGATTTGAAAGCTCAGCTAAAAGAAAGGGACATAGCCATAAGTGAGTTAAAGAAACTCATTGAGAAAATCAAAGGAAAGTCTGTTGTGGGTAAACCATCCGCCATTCGTCAACTGAATGTGGTTAAATGCCCTAATCATCTATTTTGGGACAATCCCCACAGACTTTGCCTAAGATAGGAAATGATAAGAGCACTAATGTGATAGCACCTGGAATGTACAAGATAAACACTAGGTCCACTCAAACTAGAACAACGTAGTTACCTAAGAATACTAGGAAAATTAATCAACGTGTGTCTTCTTCTACTACAGGAGTAATCCCCACTACTAGCGTTAGCGGACCACAGCTTAAGAGCAATAGAATTGAAGATAGAGTCATGCCTAACAATAGTCAAGGGAAGAAGAATGAAGTAGAAGATCACCATAGGAATTTTAAGTTTTCTAAGAATAAATCGTCTGTAACTGCATGTAATGACAGTTTAAATGCTAAGACCTCGAATGGTGAATTTGTTTGTGTTGAATGTGGAAAATGTGTTCGTACTTTCAATCATGATGCTTGTGCTCTTAATTATAATGACGTGAATACTAGAACTAGGAAGCCTATTCGTATGCCCACTAGTACTAGTAAACCCACAAGAACTTTGAACCAATCCACTGAGCAACCACTTAAGAAACTAAGTGCGTTAGAATCCACTACTCTACGTAAACAAAGCAGGTTAAAGAAGCTTTATGAGAACATGATTAGGACATGTACACGGGGGTATTCAAGATTTACACCACCCGGATACAAATGGGTACCTAAGACAACCCCCATTCTAATTGGGTCTATGAATGTTAGCTTGCCTTTAGAATCTAGGTCCACTACTATTTTGGAACCCGTTTCTATCAAGGGCTCCCATTTGTCAAATGCTACATTGTCTTCTAATTCTTCTGCAGCTCGTCGAACTCATCCTATTCATAATGGACTCCGGTTGTACAAAGCACATGATGGGCAATCTCAAGCTTCTCATTAACTTCGTGGAGAAGTTTCTGGGTACGGTACGGTTTGGAAATGATCAATTTGCACCGATACTCGGATATGGAGACTTGGTTCAAGGGAATATCACTATAAAACGGGTTTATTACGTCGAGGGACTGAATCACAATTTATTCTCGGTTGGTCAATTTTGTGATGCGGATTTGGAAGTGGCTTTTCGGAAATCTACTTGCTATGTTGGAGACTACGATGGGAATGACCTTCTTACAGGTTCTCGTGGTTCTGATCTCTACACAGTAACTCTTCAAGACACATCTTCAACAAATCCAATTTGCTTAATGGCTAAAGCTTCATCATCTCAAGCATGGTTATGGCATCAACGATTGTCACATCTCAACTTTGACACCATCAACTTACTTTCGAAGAATGATATTGTGACCGGTCTTCCTAAGTTGAAATTCGTCAAAGACCATCTTTGCTCTTCTTGCGAGTTGGGGAAAGCAAAACGGAAGTCTTTCAAAACAAAGACCACCCCTAGCTCAAAACGACGATTGGAACTTCTACACATGGATTTATGTGGTCCCATGCGTGTAGAGAGTATTAACGGGAAAAAGTATATTCTAGTGATTGTTGATGATTACTCTAGATACACATGGACTTTCTTCTTAAGGTCCAAAGATGAAACACCAGAGGTTCTCAAAAACTTTCTCAAGATGATACAACGAAATCTTCAAGCTCAAGTCTTAACCGTAAGAACGGATAGGGGTACTAAATTTTTGAACAAGAACTTGCAATCTTACTTTCAAGAAGAAGGCATCAAACATCAAACGTCTATTGCTCGAACTCCTGAACAAAACGGCGTTGTCGAAAGGCGGAACCGTACTTTGGTTGAGGCTGCACGAACAATGCTTTCTGCTTCAAAATTACAGCTATTCTTTTGGGCTGAAGCAATTGCAACTGCCTGTTATACTCAGAATCGTTCTCTCGTCATCCCTAGACATGAAAAGACACCTTACCACATCATCAATGGCAGGAAACCTACTGTCAAATTCTTTCACGTATTTGGATCTTTATGCTACATCCTTAAAGACGGTGAGAATCTCGACAAGATGAAAGAAAAAGGTGATGCATGTATTTTTGTGGGGTATGCTACATTGTCGAAAGGATATCGGGTCTATAACAAGAGAACAAAGATCATTGTCGAAACAATTCATGTGAACTTTGACGAATTGCCACATATGGTACTTGATCACAACAGCTCAAGTCCCGCTCCTCAATGTCCAACTATGGCACCTACACACAACAGTGTACGTCCCGTGCAAGAATGTCAAGAAAATACTCCTACATCAGAATTGACGGATTCGACACATATGAATGAGTTGGTTGATTTATATGATCCAATGTTTGATGAATATTACTATGGAAACAATCAAGTTGTGTCAAAGCCTTCCGCTGTCAATACTGCTGATGCACCATCACAAAGTCAACAAGACACAACTGCATCTACTTCAGCAACCGTTGCTCAAGAGACAATTCCAGTGGATACTCAACAAACTCAAGAAACTGTCATACAACCAACATCACCAACCGTCAATGCTGAAGGAGGAAACAACAATCAAGCAGTCGATGCACAACCTGACGATGAAGAATTTATCAATCCGTTCGGTACACCGGTACACGAAGTCAGAGAGTCTTCTACTCAACATGTTGATCCGTCCAACATGCATACATTCTACCCACCATATCCATCCACTAACCATTGGACACGTGATCATCCATTGGAGCAAGTCATTGGAAATCCTTCACAACCGGTTCGAACACGCAGACAACTCGAAACCGATGGCGATGTGTGTATGTATGCACTCACCGTGAGTTCAACTGTACCTACAAACATCAAACAAGCCATGACTGATCATGCGTGGATTGAATCAATGCAAGACGAAATTCATCAGTTTGAACGCCTAAATGTTTGGGAACTTGTTGACCGACCCTATGGAATGTCAATTTTATATTTCAAATGGATCTGGAAAAACAAACTGGATGAAGAACAAACCATCATCAAAAACAAATCTCGTCTTGTGGTTAAGGGATACCGTCAACAAGAAGGCATAGACTACGATGAATCATTCGCTCCAGTCGCTCGTTTGGAAGCAATCAGGATATTCCTTGCTTATGATGCACATAAGGGCTTCACGGTTTTTCAGATGGACGTTAAAACTGCTTTTCTCAACGGTCATTTGAAGGAAGAAGTGTATGTGAATCAGCCGGAAGGATTCATCGATCCTCATCATCCTGACAAAGTCTATCGTCTCAAGAAGGCTGTATATGGACTTAAACAAGCTCCAAGGGCATGGTACGAAGAACTTTCAAACTTCTTGGTGTCCAAAGGATTCTCCAAAGGTTCTATTGATCCTACTCTATTTACTAATAAATATGGGGATGACATAATGCTGGTGCAAGTTTATGTTGATGACATTATTTTTGGTTCTACGAACCCAAAACTTTCAAAACGTTTTGAAAAATTAATGCACAACAGATTTGAAATGTCAATGATGGGGGAGCTAAAATTCTTTTTAGGCCTCCAGATTCATCAATCCCCACGTGGTATCTTGATTAACCAAGCTAAGTATGCTCAAGAGATACTTAAAAAGCATGGTATGACCTCATGTGCTCGCGTGGGTACACCATTGTCGACCACATCCCTAGACGCTGACTTGTACTCATATCCCGTAGATCAAACGCGATATCGCAGTATGATCGGGTCACTTATGTACCTTACAGCCAGCAGGCCTGATATTCATCATGCCACATGCTATTGTGCACGATATCAAGCCAGACCTACTCAAAAGCACCTCAAAGAGGTTAAACGGATCTTTTGGTACCTTAAGAATACCATTCACATGGGACTCTGGTATCCGAGTGAAACCGGTTTTCATCTAACGGCTTTTTCAGATTCTGATCACGCAGGTTGTCTTGATAGTCGTAAAAGCACTTCTGGTAGCATACAATTTCTAGGGGAAGACAAGCTTGTCAGCTGGTCGTCAAAGAAGCAGGATTGCACTTCGCTCTCATCAGCTGAAGCAGAATATGTGGCTCTATCCGCGTGTTGTGCTCAAGTCCTCTGGATGAGAACTCAACTCACGGATTATGGCTTCCACTTTGATAAAATACCTATGTATTGTGACTCAAAGTCGGCCATAGCCATATCTTGCAACCCGGTTCAGCACTCCCGCACCAAGCACATCGATGTTAGATATCACTTCATCAAGGAACAAGTGGAACGCGGCATCGTGGAATTATACTTTGTCAAAACTGAGTACCAGCTGGCAGACTTGTTTACAAAAGCTCTATCAAAAGATAGGTTTGCGTATCTCGTTGGCCGTCTTGGTATGAAGTATATGACTCCCGAAGACTTGGAGGTTTTGGCAAATGAAGCTGCTTGATTTTTCTCTCATAATAACTTCTAGGCGCATCACAGCTTAGAACTCGGACCTCAACTAAGGAAAGTTTATCTCGGACGATAACTTATCCTTCTCAACGAGAAATTCATATTTCTCGGTCATGAGCTTCTCATAAAAACATTCAAAGTTTTTAAGTTCATGAAAAACGATTTCTAAGTAAATGTCAGCTTAGAACTCGAACTTCAACTTAAGGAAAGTTTATCACGGATGATAACTTATCCTTCACAACGAGAAATTTATTTTTCTCGGTCATGAGCTTGTCACAAAACAATCAAAGTTTTGAGCTCATGAAAAACGGACCCGAAAGGGGAGTGTAGGTTTCAGTGCGCTTTCCCTAATCAATAGAAGAGAAGTCTTCTACCTGATTATTTTAAAACCGTTGAACACAATTTTTCAAGAATTTCTCAAAAGGTTTTTCTAAATCTTTCAAAATTGTGTGTTCAACACTCCCTTCCTCATAATAGGTTTTTATATCTAAAAATGTCATATGTTATTTTGATCAATTTTTGAGGGGGAGCGTTTTAAAATCAAGACTTTTAATGTTGTTGGGTACATCTCTAAAATTGTCATATTTTATGTATCCAACATATTCCGAAAATGATAATAAATCTGTCATATATATATTATCGGTAAAGGCATCTCAACTCCGTACCTCAACATATTCTGTGGTGTCGTTTTTTCTAAAATTTTGTCAAATTTTGTCTTAAGACACACATATATTGTTGAGGGGGAGCGACCCGACTGAAAATGTTCCATGATTCATGCGTGCACACATGTTTCTCTCCCGTCGATTTTTCGGAAATTGTCACATTTTAATCTATTGGTATCTCTAATATTATATTTTTTATATTAGAGATAGGGGAGAAAATGTGATTAAAATGTAATATATCGCAACATGTGATCTTAAAGACTCAAGTGCAACTCTTTCCTTCACATGCCAAACTATTTCGTATATCGATGCATGTGTGTAGGGGGAGCTTTTCGGAAATGTAAAACTTTCAAGTGTTAAAAGTTTTTGTTTTTTTATCAAGCACTTTGAATGGCTTTCAATGGTTTTATGGTTACGATCTTTACCCAAAACAACCTACTATCCACGACGGAACGATGGAGTCAAAAGGTGGTTTAGGATAGGAAACTAAGTCCTATGATCCAACCAGAACCGGAGGGATCTACCCAAGGACATTCCATAGCCAGAAATAGTTGTCCTTAGGAAAGATGGAGTGGAATGAAGCTGAATGCGGACCAAGTACTTAAGTTAGCACTAGAACAATCACAACAAGGTGCTAATGATGACGTATTAGTAAGCATTGAAGGAGTTGAATATTCTATGCAACTTAGGTAGAAACCAGGTTAACACATCTTTTGAAGACAAGTGTCATGGACCCAGTGATGCGATGCACAACCCTTCCCCAGCCATTCGAGTTTCTCTCAAAAGAAACTTGTCTCATTGTCACGGAGATCAACACGTATCTATTGACTTTCTCACTCCGAGTCAGTTAATATTGAAAAGGTGGCAGTCTGCTCCAGCCTCCGATTACCAAAGTGCACTTATTGAGTCTTGAGCCAAACGAGATCAATTTATCATCTCATTAGGACACAATCGAGTCCTACGCATTATCCTTGTGATATTGCCAGAACATCTGAGTGATACGATTCACAATGAAGATGGAAATCCTGCTTGAGACAACATCAAACAAGCTCATGGTAGGTAACTTGTGCGATTCTACACGAATCAAACTTGTGAGAACTGGAAAGCAACTAAGTTTGGATTCTTAATTGATTCAAACTTGATTCCAGGTTTCTTCGCAAAATCCATGTGATCTTGCCAGAATATTCAGAGCGACACTCATTAGTGTTCAGAGTGACGAATGGAAATCCTTCCAGTGTCAACATCAAACGGCACTGCGGTAGGTAACTCGCAAGATTCTCTATGAATCAAGCTTGTGACAAACTGGAAAGCAACAATGGTGCGATTCTTTTAGAATCAAACTTGTTCTAGGAAATCTGAATTGACGACTCTAGTTAGACGGATAATTTATCCTTATGATACACTCTTTACGTTCGCAGTCTGCTTTGAGATGGTCGAGTAAAGAGAACTGGCTACTACCGCCGGGAAACCCTGTCAAGGAGGTTCTTAATCGAATCTACCTGATCACAGGTACGGTATTTAATACCGTTTAACGGTCTTCACCGACCGGAGGTAAAACGCTACCGAGTTAGGGTGAAATGTTCAAAGCCATTTCATCCGTGTCTATATATGTTGCTGTATATCAAGAAGGTGGCGTAGCTGTGTAACCGGATGTCGATTCAGAAGTCACAAGAGCACAAGATGGCGATAATCAAGATACCTAAGAATGTAAGAATGTAATAGGTCATCTTAGTCACAAGGAGCACAAATGAAGATCTCAAGCACTCAAAGTCAAATGACAAAGGCTCAAGATAAAGATCACGAAATCATCAAGGAACAAAGCTGTTACAAACAAGATCAAGACCAAGATACAAGACCAAAGCAGGAAGATCTCCTCTACAAGAATGTATTCACTCAATCATCTTATGCTTTTTAAGCTTTTTATGAGGACCGATACATTGGGGGAGATTGTTAGCCCTATATTTTATATAGTCGAACAAGAATGTAATAGGTCATCTCAGTCGTTAAATGGTCTTGTATTGTAATAGGTTAGTCGGGAAAACCGGGCTTGGACTTTAAGCTAATATTGTATAAGTTAGGGGCGTAAGCCCAAAAGAAAGCCAAGCCCGGCCCTAGATGAAGCCCACAAAGGCCTTAGTGCCGTGGGGTATATAACCCTCTTTCACATGTGAAAGAGGGTGTTGGTTCATTTCATAAAACACATAGTTTTAGGGTAAACCTTCCACTTCTCTCTCTACTTTCTCTTTCTACTTTTCTTCTCTTTCTCTCTCTAAGAATCTTGTGTTATGGATTAAAAGAGAACAACACTTGTGACACACATCACAAGGCTGAGTTTCACCCAAATCATCAATCTTAAGTGTATCTTTCAATACATTCAAAACTTGATCAGAAGGATGACCAAGTCTGTTGTGCCAAATACATATAGAAAGCATACAACAAGTAATCTTACTATTAAAAATTTTCCTACCTGAATCAAACACATATAATATATTATTCTCACTACCAGTCCCCAGGAGGGACTTTTGAAGAGAATCCTGAATAAAACATTTAGATTCAGTGAAAGAAACAACAAACTTATTGTCCTTAGCAAGTTTATGAATAGAGATAAGACTGACTTTATATCCAGGTACCACTAACACATTTTTCAAACTAATTTTATCTATAAGCTTATAATTTCCAACAAATTTTACCAACTCAATAGTTCCATTAGGGTGAGAAACAGTTATATTCAAATGAGAAACATTTATAACATCAGTTAAATGATCAGTTGAAAAAGTCATGTGTTGAGAGGCACCAGAATCAAAAATCCAGCCAACATAAGTACTATATGTACTAATGTTAGTGTTGTAGTTAAAAAACTTGCAATTAACAAAACTAATCACATGATTAGAAAAAGAAAAAATACCAGCAGCACCAGACTGCAACTAACTATTGTCAGGCTTAGAACAATCAAAGCCATCAATCTGTTAATCTGATCTTGAGTAAAAGGCATTGAGTTCCCTGTACTTGGATCATTCTTAACAGAAGCAGAACTAGAATTAACACCACCAGATGAAGTATTAGAATTAGCACCACCAGGAGTTCTTTTCTTGAATCCTGGTGGATATCCATTAAACTCAAAACACCTATCAATGGTATGTCCAGTCATATTACAATGCTTACAAACCAAATTATTATTCCTAGTAGTTCCTCTCCCTTGAGAAGACCTACTATTGTTATTATTATTGTTGTTAGACCAGTTGTTGTTATTGCTGTTAGACCAAGTAGATGGTCTAGCAGCAAAAGCAGAAGAGCTAGGTCTAACAGAAGAATTATGAACCAAGTTATTCTTATGAGATTCAACCCTAGATAGAGTAGCAAATGCAGATTTCACATCTGGTAAAGGATCAGAAGTCAAAAGTTGACTTCTTACAACACTGTAAGTGTCATCCAATCCCATAAGAAATTGCATCAATCTCATCAGACTATTATGATTTTTAAACTGAGGAGCACCCTCACGAGTACAACTAGGCAGATTAACCAAAGCATCAAATTGTCTCCATAGACTATTATAATTGTGATAGTACTCAGATAAGGAGGACCCAGATTGAGTAAGAGAGCAAATCTTAAAATGCAAATTATATATAACAGATCCATCAATTTTATCATATGTTTCCTTAAATTCATCCCAAACATCTTTAGCACTTTTAGAAAAACTTTGCCCTTGATACAACTCAGAAGAAATACAACCAAGAATCCATGAAAGAACAACAGCATTGCATCTATCCCATTGTTCTTGTAAAAACTCATCCTCTTTATCTTTAACACATGTACCATCAATAAAACCCAACTTGTTTTTAGTGTGTAATGCAAGTTTAAAAGCAGCAGCCCATACTTTATAATTTTCAGGACCAGTCAATTTGGTGGTCACAATAGGTTGGCCATTAGTATCAGATGGGTGCAAATAGAGAGGGTCATTAGAGTGAATGACTGTATTACTCTCATCATCAGTATCACTGACCTCTTTATCACTTTTCTTATCCTCACACATGATTCAAGATAAAAACAGACAAAGAAAACACAACCTTTGTAACTCCTTTACAAACAACTACCAAGAAGCAAATAACCTCTCAATCAATCAAACCTCCAAACTACCTAGATCCCTTCGACACCTAATCACCCTCTATAAACAAAAAATAAAAAGAGAGAGACGAGTGGTATTACAAAGCACGCGCTGCAACAAACTCCAAACATAAACCAAGATTTACAAGATCAAGCAGATCTTATAAACCAATATGCACAGCGGAAGAACACACCTGAAAACAGGATGAAACACCAAAAAACAACAAGAAACAACCACAAATACCTTCAATCAAGAAAACCCTAATTTCTGATTTTTAGGGTTTCTTGACAAAACTTACCAGATGTGCAATTAAACCTAATTAATTGCACAAGAACCCAATTAATCACCTCAGGACACCAAGAATCGAAAAACCCCCAAATTTTTAGAAACCCTAAAAAATTAATTTGATCAAACTTTGTGATTAAACACAATCAAGATATGATTAACCACAAGATTAATCAATATATTCAAAAAACCCAGTTAAAAACAGATATCAAGAACCAGGCTCTGATACCATATTCGATTTTATAAAACTAAAAACAAGAATCAATTTAATTCAACCAACCACCCATTTATCTTTTATTAACTGCGTATAGCTATCACTTCAAATGTGATACTATGCTGTTTGATCGTACATACAAAGTAAAAAGAAAAACCAATAACAGAATCAAGATCTTACAATCCAAGATCAAGATTCATAAACCAACTCAAAACTGGAATGATGAAGATCAAAGGCAACAGAAACAAGAGAGAGACTTTTCACACTTTTCACACACACACTCTATACCTAACGAATGAGATAAGTTTGTATATAAAGATGTGAAGCTGCGTTGAAAAGAAGTTTCCACATTTGTCGAATATAGCCCTTTATCTTTCAACACCTGCACACAACAAGAAACAAAAGAAACAAAAAAGAAATATAAAGGAAAAATATTACCTTTTACCCCTTCACTATTATCACTTATCAACTTAATTTTAATAAAAACGCATACCATTCCTAAAGGAGACACAACTAATAAAGGATTTTACACCTATTTTGAAGTTCAACTAAGTATTGCAGATCAATGCTTTTTCAATTTTTATTTTAAAAATATTGCACATATATAACATACTCGCCAAATCCATATACTTGTACATGCATGCAGTGGCCGTATTAATATGATAGTAGATTGTAATACACCCCGTAAAAATCATTTTTTTTCTTAACATATTGCACATATATAACATACCAAATCTATATACGTGTATATGCATGCATTGCCATATTAATATGATAGTAGATAGAAATACACCGTGACCGTAAAAATCATTTTTTTTCTTAAAGATTCACGTCGAGTTGATATAATATGACAATATACAAGTATTTTATTTGAATCTGTTGGATACATTCTACCATTTTCTAGTGTAAAGCATTGACTGGTAACAAACAACGTCGATCATACAACTCTTATCGAGTTATTAATGATCCTAAAATATTGTCAGGAATGAAATTTCAAAGAAACTTGGAATAATTGAAGAGGAGAGTTAATTTCGACCTTGAAAGTGAAAGGAAATGACTTATTGCGAAGACTAATAAAGTCTATTCACTGGGCCAAATGGACAACTATTATTCGATACTGACATTATGGACGAAATTATTCACTGGATTTTTGTTATAAACCAATCTTGTTTGTTGATGAACAGGTCAATCTGAGGAAAGATATCTAAAATGAAACACAACATAAACTAAAAAAATGCTACTTTGTTAATTAAACACAAAAAAGGGTTTACTGTCAATGCAGGATGATGGGAGAAGTTATTTTAAAAAGGGTTTGATAATTAAAAAGTTGAAAAGTTTCGTGGAGATGCATCAATGTTATATATAGTTACTAAAAATTGATTTTCTTTTAATTTTGTTTTTTCAAATTTTTTTCTAAGAAAACCAAATATGCAATAAAAATCATATTGCATTACATTTTATGTTTTGGTGCATCACATTATAAGTTATTGCATAACAATTTTTTTTACCTTTTTGTTATAAGAAATTAAACTTTTTATTTTAGCAAACTCGGGAAATAATTACTTCATCCATCCTAAAATTATTACATCTTATTGACTTTTTGATTCTTTCATTCAGTTTTAACCGTAAATTATTTTATTTTTTATATAGTATTTGATGAAAATTATATTACGAAAAATATATTTAAAAACTAATTCATTCATATATATTTTTTTTCATTAAATGTTATATAACATATTTAATTATCTAAAATCAAAATTAAAAAAAGGCTAATAAAAATTAAATAAAAGATAATAATTTTTTTAAAAAACTACTTTGATCAATACAATTTAAACACTAAAACATACACTTTAATTTATTTATATTCGGGCGATATAATATAGGTGAGCATAAAACCGAAAAATCGAACCAAAAACCAAAAAATCGAAAAAAACTGCACCAAAAAAACCGCCCCAATTAAAAAACCAAAGGGATGGTTTTCACGTTTTTGAAAACCAAATGTTTGGGGCGGTTTTGGTTGCATGTATAAAATCGAACCGAAAAAACCATCCTGCCTCACTTAAATCTACAAAATTAATAAATTTTTATATCTTTGATTATATATGTGATATTTCTAATATGTCAATTGTTTTCTTTTTGTTTAAGTATACATATTTGTAAAAGATATTAATACTAATTGATTATGTTTTTTTTTTCACTTAAACTTTGTTAAAATTTTAATTGCAATATAAGCATTTTCATTATGATTTTTTGTTTTATGTAATTTGATGGTACCTAATTTTGTAATTATTGTAGTGTATGAAACTGATTGAAACTATCTTTGTTGGTTTCAACTTGAAATTTTGATGAGTTTAATTTGTATCGAAAGAGATTGATTATTGATGCGGATTTTTGTAAATAGGAAACCCAATGCGTAAAATGTAAAGAAAAAAAACCGAAATAAAACCGAAACTTAACCGCTACAATGAGAAAAATCAAAAAATCGAAACCGAAAAAACCGAAATCAAATGGTTTGCGATATGCAAAAACCGAAGTTTGCGGTTTGGTTTTTGGTTTTAGCATAAAACCGTCCCAAACCGCCACATGCTCACCCCTACGATATAATAAAGATATTTTGTACCAAATTGGTGGTAATGAGTTATGTATATGGATGTGTTTGGAAAGGAGCGATGGTGCATCTTTTTGGAGCGGTGAGCGATGAAAAAGAACATTTTAATTTTTAATGCTTGTTTGACAAAAGAAGCGGTGAGCGTTGTGATTTTTTTAGTCATTTGATAAAGGAGCGATGAGCGTTACTACTTTTTAGGAATGCTAGTTTTTCAATGCTTCCTTTAATGAGGTGTGACAAATGAGCGGTGAACAAATGAGCGATAAGATATGATAGCTACTACTCGCTTCTCCTGCTCACAGCTACTACTCACTACTCATGCTCATAACTACTACTCATTTCAAAAAACACACCCTATATATGATGTCGATAGGAGCCTAGAATCTCGTGCATGTGGTTTCCTTACAGCCTTTTTGTATTTAATATTTATAGTACTACTTTTTTAATATTAAATGTTCATTTATTTTATTTTATTTTTATCTTTTTCGTAGACTTTGATTATAACTACTACCTCCGTCATAAAATTATTGTCCATATTTCTTTTTTCGTCTGTCTTAAAATTACTGTCTATTTTTAAAAATAAAAGTTAAATTTGTTTAAGATTATTATGTTACCCTTAGTCCAAATTGGTATTTACAAAAATAAAAGAAAGAAGATTTAATTATCAAAGCAACTATCATTTTTATGCTTTCATAAAAATCAAAGCAACAATTAAAGCATTTTTCTTAAACTGTGTATTTATTGTCTGTGACAATAATTTTGGGACGGATGTAGTATCTTTTTTGTTATATAAAAAAAATTATATTAATAAAAATATGTTTGAAACTCAATCTATTCATATATATGTTGCATCAGTTATTATATATAATACAAACAAAAATATTAATTTACAAAAAAAGATATCTGACAAAATCAAAGTGGCATTTAATATAGAAAGAAGGGGGTATAATATTAAAGACCAAGTCCTTATGACGAAATGTCCCAACCGAAATGAATTTTATCGAAGTCAAGGGCATTTTAGTCATTTCATTTTGAGGCAAGGACGATTTTCGAGCCACTCAAGGGCGACCTAGTGAAAAGGGTTTGTGGTTATCACTCTAAAGTGTGTGAGATTTCAAGTTCAATTCGTGCTAGATGCAAAAAAACCTTGAAGTGGCCACGCCAACCTCTTGAAAAAAAGGTTTTACCTGGTTTGAGTTTGTGTGGCGGCAGGTTCAAACATGGTGGATTAGTCGACGAATGTGTCAAAATCATTATTTAAAAACACGATTTACACACTAAAGGATTTATTACAAGGACGACACTCTCACTTTTGTAACGGTAAAGACTGTGTCTGCAGTTTGGACATATTAGGAGACGATTTCTGCAATTTACTCCACTCTTATACTAAACTAATCTCGAATACCCATGATCGAAGCCACACAGTCTACTAGCATAAAAATCATTTAAGTACAAATATATAATGTAATAGTTTAACTTAATATCAAACAAATTTGGCAATATTCGTTTCAAAATTTTGTTATGAATTTAGTCTTTATTTAGCTTATGTCGGATTCTAGGGGTTAACTGTCTGTTTTTTTATTATTAGTCAACTATGTTAGGAAGGTTTAAGGGTCGGTTAGATTTGCTTGTGTCCTAAGCCCAACCTGTAGGTTTCTTATTACTAGTATGCTTTCACGACCGACTCATGTGTCACTATAAGAGTCGGTTACCTCCCCCTCATCTCTATAAAGGAAGAAGTCTAATCACACAATTCTTTCAATAACCAACTGATTGATTAGAGATATTACCTTGTGTCGTCTTTTCTGTCGATTCCTAGTTGCGGGTGTGTGTCTTCGAGATCGTGTATTCCACACTAGTAATTAGGTTGTAAGATTCACATCCTACATTGGTATCAGAGCTTTAGTTCGCGAATTCTGGTTATCTAGGATCGATTGTAGAAGGGTTCTTAGTATTTGAGTTCGTGTACATCAAGGTAGAGTAGCAGGTGATCGATTGAAGAGGGTGTGTAGGTTTTCAATTTTTAAAGATCAACAATAAGATACCGTATGGTAAATGCTATCTTAAGTCAACATATATATTACAAAAGGATTTTTTTATTATATTGGACCCAAGTTATTTTATACGTAGTACATATTTTTGTAGGGCCAAAGTTTCAGTTTGGGATAATGATATTGTTGGGCCAAAATATGAAAAGATAAAGTCTATTTTGTTTTTGTTATAAAACAAGAAGTTATTACTTTGTAGTATTTCACAATAGACTTTGTTGGTTTGTAAATGTCAGGGTTTTTACAAGGTTTAGCAAACTAATAAAGGGATAAAGAATGACGGGAGCTAAGTTTGATATCGATAAATTCGATGGGCTAGTGATTTCGGGTTTTGGAAGATCAAGATGCGTTTTTTTTCATTCAACATGGATGCAAAGCAGCTTTGGTGGCTTTACCCGAGGATATTAAAGCTGAAGAGATATCTAAGATTGACAAAAAAGTGCATAGTTCCATGATTTTATGTTTAGGTAACAAGGCACTAAGAGAGGTTACCGGGGAGACGACTGCAGCGGGGGTTTGGTCAAAGTTCAAGACTTTCTACATGAAAAAGTCATTGACCAACAAGTTGTACTTGAAGAAGAAGTCGTATTCTACATGCCGACTCAACGAAAGATTTCTGAGTATATAGATCAGTTCAACAAAATCGTTCTTTATTTTGCAATATTGAGGTAAAATTCGAGGATCAAGATCTTTCTTTATTATTACTCACTTCTTTACGAGAATCATACGAACACTTTGTGGATACTTTACGTCATGGATAAGAAGCTTTAACTTTGGAGGACGTGATGGCCACAGTAAATTCAAAGGAAATCAAAGAAAGGTCCAAGGCGAATGGGGATAATGGTGAAGGGTTATATGTCAGGGGAAGAACTGATCACATGGACTCGCATTGGTCAAGGGGAAAGCCAAGATCGAAGTCTCGAAGTGGAAGAATCAAATGCTTTATTTCCCAATCCGATGAGCACTTGAAGAGAAACTGTCTGAAGAATAATCGCAAGAAATCAACAAGTTAAATTTAAAAAGATGATCAATCCAACTTTGGTGGTTCGGTTTATGAAGGTTGTGAGGTGATGATGGTGATGAGTGTAGAGGCTATGCTAGATTGGATCATGGATTCAGAATGTTCATACTACATGATACCGAAGTTAGATGTATTTTTTTATTTTTTGGAATGCGATGGGGACAGGATACTGTTAGGAGACAACATGGAGTGTGAGATCAAGGGTATTGGAAATGTAATAGTATAACTAAAGGATGGGTCAAATTTTATGTTATGTAATGTCAGGTATATTCTTTAATTGAAAAGAAACTTGATATCGTTGGGAACTCTTGAAAAAAGAGGGATATACTGTAAAATTATAGTCGAGAAAGTCAAGGTGATTAATGATTT
Organism: Glebionis coronaria; assembly: GCA_025667525.1. Classification (NCBI taxonomy): domain Eukaryota; kingdom Viridiplantae; phylum Streptophyta; class Magnoliopsida; order Asterales; family Asteraceae; genus Glebionis; species Glebionis coronaria. The sequence goes on along the minus strand of CM046879.1, from coordinate 574,524,217 downwards.
TATATTTATTTCATCTGAACCCAAAGGGAAAATAATGTATACTCCTTTGGATGCCCATGTAGTAGAGGGTGAGCTTAATGCTAGTGTTGAAGAAAATGACAGTCTTGCGCAGGTTTCGCACAAAAGACTTGGACATACCGTTGAGGCGCGACTATAGGTGTTGGAAAAGCAGGGTTGGTTGAAAAAAAGATTTTAGGTAAGATCGATTTTTGTGAGAGTTGTGTCATGAGAAAGTCACATTGAGTTAGTTTTGGTGTAAGAAGGCACACTACTGAAGGAGTGATAGACTATGTTCAATCACACTTATGGGGTCCATCTCATGTGGAATCATTGGGATGTAAGAGGTATTTCTTATCTATTGTTGATGATTATTCCAGAAGGGTATGAGTTTATGTTCTCAAGTTAAAATACAAAGCATTTAGAAATTTTAAAGAGTGGAAGCAGTTTGTAGAGAATCAAACTAGGAGGATGGTTAAGAAGGTTTGGATGGATAATGGTCTTGGGTTATGTAACCGTGAGTTTGACCATCTGTGCATTGAGAGTGGGATTGCTAGACATTTGATAGTTTTCGAGACGTCACAACAGAACGGGTTAGTTGAATGGATGAACATATCTCTCTAAGATAAGGTACGTTGTTTGTTATTTCAGTCTGGATTGCCCAAGACCTTTTGGGAGGAAGCGACATGTACGACCGCATATCTTATCAATAGGTCACCATCGACAATGATTGAGAATAAGACACCTATGAAAATGTGGTCAGGAAATACAAGTGATTATGAGATGTTAAGGGTTTTCGATTGTATCGCATATTCACATGTTAAATAAGGTAAGCTCGAGTCGAGGGCAGTAAAATGCTCTCTTTTTGGGTATATAAAAGGTGTGAAGGGGTACATACAATATAGGCTTCCTAATGAATCACCTAAAGTAGTCGCAAGCAAGATCGTGGCCTTCAATGAAAGTGTCATGTATAAAGACACGCTGAAGGATTCTGGTGCAGGTAATGAGAAGTCCGTTGAGGAATTACACGTTGAGGTTGAGCTATAGAGGTTAAATAACCATACACCTGAGGAAGATCAGATAATTCAGGAAGATCAAACAATTTAGGCAGATAAGACATATCAGGAAGATTAGACATATCAGGAAGATGGCTACGATGAAGATACATGGGATCAAAAAATTGATCAGCCATCGGATCTCACAGATTATCAATTGGTTTGAGATAAAGAGCCAAGAACAAACAAAACCATTGAAAAACTATCAAGCAGTTGCTTTTAAAGACAGTTCTAAGTAGAAAGTATCTATGGAAGAATAGTTGGCCATTCTCTAAGGAAGAACAAGACCTAAGTGCTAGTAGATCATCCAGTTGGGCAAAAGATGGTGAGCTTCCAATGCTTGTTCAAATTAAAGGAAAGGATTAAAGGTGTTCAAAAGCCTCGGTACAAGGAAAGGTTGATGGCTCGTAGATTCACACTGAGGGCATGTATTGATTACAACGAAGTATTTTCACCAGTAGTTAGACACTCATAAATTTGGGTTATACTTGCATTGACTGGGTGTAAAGAATATGAGCTGGAGTACCTTGATGTAAAGACGAAATTTTTATATGGAAATCTTGAAGAAATGATCTACATCAGGAATCCACCGGGGTTTGAACAAGGTAACAAGGTATGTTTGTTAAAGAAATCTCTTTATGGTTTGAAGCAGTCACCAATGGTATAAGACGTTTGATTAGTATAGGTTGAGCAACACGTTTATGCGAAGTAGTTAGGACAGTTGCGTATATTATAAATGTTATGTACTATGGGAGTATATATATCTATTGTTATATGTGGACGATATGCTGATTGCTTGTAAGAGAAAGACTGAGATTGGGTATGCTAAGTCTTTGCTTAAAAAGGAGTTTGACACGAAGGAGCTAAAATAAGTAAAAAAATATTCTTGGTATGAAGATCGTCAAGGATGAGAGTTGCAAGACTCTAGGGTGTCACTGTAACATCTCGCCTACTCATACCACAATATTGTCCGCTTTGCCCGTAGGCTCACGACTTTGCTTTGTAGCCCTCATGTGAGTACCTCCCGGTCGGTCACTCAAGCCAATACTACTCTCATATGAGCACGTTTAATTGCACAATTCCTAAGAACCCCACTTGTAGTAGACCATAAAACGCGTTGTGTCATGGTAAGGCGAATGTTATCTTATGAACCAAGATCTCTCTTGGCCACAACCGATATGGGATTTTCCTAAGGTGCCACAATCACCCCCCCCCCCCCCTTGGGACTCATCGTCCACGATGAGGTTTGCCCCACCATCCCGAACGGATCAGGAGTGGCTCTAATACCACCTATAACATCCTGCCTACTCAGACCATAATATTGTCCGCGTTGCTCGCAGGCTTACGGCTTTGCTTTGTAGCCCTCATGTGAGTACTTCCTGGCCGGTCACCCAAGCCAGTACTACTCTCACATGATCACGCTTAACTGCATAGTTCCTAAGAACCCCACATACAGTAGACCACAAAACGCGTTCTGTCTTGGTAAGGCGAATGTTATCTTATGAACCAAGACCTCTCCTGGCCACATACGATGTGGGATTTGCCTACGGTGTCACAGTCACAATCCAAGTACGTTTCTAATGTTTTAAAGATGTTTATAATAGACAATGCGTAATCAGTTCAGATGCTATTGGGTGAGAACTTCAAGCTGTTGTTGAAGGATTTCCCTGTTACGGATTGTGATTTAGAAAGGATTAGTAGGATGCCGTATGTAAATATGGTTGGGATCTTCATGTACTTAATGGTGTGCACGAGGCCAAACATAGCGTAGGTAATCAGTCTAGTTAGCAGATATTTGACGAATCCAGGTAAAAATCATTAGGAAACAGTAAATGGATTATGAAATATTAGGGGGGGGGGGGGGGGGGTACTATAAACTTGGGTTTGATGTATGAGACAAATCGTGGCAACCATGTAGACATGACAGGTTTTGTTGATTCACACAGCGCTAAGGATCCAGACAAAGGTAAGTCTCTCACTGGTTACACATTTTTAGTATAAGGATGTGTTGTAAGATGGATGTCAACACTACAACACGTGGTGGCTCTTTCAACTACAGAGGCGGAGTATATGGCCTTTATGGAGGTTGTGAAGGAAGTTATTTGGCTTAGAGGACTCTTAGAAGAGTTGGGCGTGGAGCTTGACACCGTGGCAATTAATTGTGATAATGAGGGCGCTATTCACTTATCGCGGAATCATATGTTTCATTAAAGGACTAACCACATCAATTTGAGTTATCACTTTATCAGATAAGTCTTAGAAGCAAAGACGGTTGAAGTTCTGAAGGTGGTATTGAAAACAATGTTGCGGATGCCTTGACAAAGGTGGTACATGGACTCAAGTTTCAAAACTGATGAGTGGTAGTATATGCTAATATAAATCTTAAAATGAAATTTTTATAAGTTTAGTCATTATTTAGCTTATGTCAAAGTCTAAGGGATTAAGTGTCTATTTTCTATTATTAGTCAACTATATTAGAAAGGATTAAGGGTCATTTGGATTTGCTTGTGTCTCAAGCCAAGCCGTATGTTTCCTATTCCTAGTATGCTTCCACAACCGATTCATGTGTCATTGTAATAGTCGGTTACCTCTCACTCATCTCTATAAAAAAGGGTGATGGGGAAGGGGTTTAATAACGTCATTGTCTCAATAACTAATCGACTGATTAGGGATAGGGTTGTAAACGAACTGAACGTTCAGTGAACATTTCATTAACCGTTCGGTAAAAAGTTCGTTTATGTTCGTTTATTTATTAAATAAACGAACATGAACAAAATTTTACGTTCGTTTAGTTAAATGAACAAACATGAACAAAAGTCACGTCCGTTCATTTATGTTCGTGAACGTCCGATTATGCGTTCGTTTATGTTCATTTGTTTGTTTTTGTTCGTATGTCATATCTTTTATTTGTATTTTTTAAAACTGATATGTTTAAACAAAATAACACTTACAAAACAAGATGGATGCATATTTTGATAAATTATATGTTTTATTTTTTACCTTTTTCATTTATTGTCGAATGTTGATGTTCGTTTAAAGTTCGTTTAGTTTCTTAATGAACGAACATGAACAACTTATTTTTTTAATAAACGAACATTTGTCCATTTAAGTGCTCGTGTTCGTTTATTTGACCGGTTAAAAGTAAATGAACGAACATGAACAAGACTTCGTTCATGTTCGTCCAATTCATTTACAACCCTGATTAAGGATATTACCTTCTTTCGTTTTTTTCGACTCCTACGGATGTGTGTCTTCGAGATTGTGTTATTCCACATTATTAATCACGTTGTAGGATTCACATCCTACAAATTCTTCTCTCCAAAGAAATTTACACAAGTATATATATGTACCTTTATGGGAATAACCCAACACACATTATTAAATTGATGTCTACAATGGCAAATGGATTCTATCTCGGTTGAATGGATGCATTTGGTTATACTCTCCATGTGGGGAGGTCAGAGGTTTGACTCCTGTCATTCCCCATGTGGGGGATTTTCCTAGAATTGGTAGCCGGGTTTGAATCCCATCGTAATGCCTTGAAGCCCTTTAATGGGAAACTGGATGACTAGCATGGGGGTTGATATTCTCTCCGTGAAATGATTCGAACTCGGGTCGAAAGACTTGGTGCCTCGGTGGCACGCAAGATACTCCGCTGCATCAAACTAGCGTTTAAAAAAAATTGATGCCTACAATGTTATAACTATGTATCCACAATCCTTTATCACTACTCATTCAAACTAAGCTTCTCTCCAAAGAAATTTACACAAGTATATATGTACCTTTATGGAAATAACCCAAGACACATTATCAAACTAAGCACTCCAATTGCTTTATACAATCATGTACCCTTCCAACGGGTCACCGCAACTAGCAGCATTGGCACAATACGCAACCAGTGTTCCACCACTACCTATGGCGTTTAACGGAAAATGGTCCACCGGCCTTTGTAATTGTGGCGATGACGTCTCCAATTGTAAGCTTGTAACTTCACTATATATGCTTTTAGTCCATTGGTATCCGTCAGATGGTTATGTCCCTAACTCAGAGGTCACATGTATAAAAAAAGATATCGACTGATAATTTTGTCCTGACAGTTTTAACAAGTTGTTTGTTAATGTTTTCACACTCTATCTTAAACAATCTGTAGGTTGCATTACGTGTTGGTGTCCATGCATTACTTTCGGACAAATTGCTGAGATTATTGACAAGGGAAATACTTGTAAGTTTTAATTTATGGAACATTCATAGTCATATATCATGCAAACATAAGTCGAGACTCGAAACTATAACATGCTGGTTGATGAATCTATATACCTTAATCACTGATAGTTTTGTATTACGTGTAACAACAGCTTGTGTAATACATGGGATTCTTTACACAGTACTTTCTCAAGTCACTCAATGTCAATGGATATATACTTTTATGTATCGGTCTAAAATGAGACAACAATACAATTTATTGGCGGAACCCTGCAGCGATTGTTGTCTTCATTGTTGTTGTGAAAAATGTGCATTATGCCAAGAGTATCGTGAACTTAAGCATCGTGGATTTGATATGGATCTTGGTACAAATTTCTCTCTTGCTTCTACGTACTAATAATAATTAATAAATTAATATGCTCAACTCTACTACAAGTTCCTTTAGAATCTGGTTTTAACTTTTAAGTTCTTATTCGTGAAATTCAGGATGGGATGGAAATATGGCTAGACATAATCAAGGAATCCAGATGCCACCATTTGATCTAGCTGAAATGAAACGTTAGATGGAATAGTGACATGTTTGTACCATGAAATGAATAATTGAATGAAGAAAAGACCTTGTGTGATTCGTATTTTTCCCTGTCCCACACCGAAAACAAAGTCTTATTAGGGATGGTTGCGTTTTCGTCGTGTTGTCGACTTATTCCACGAGCCATCGTAGCGTCCTAAACTCTGGTGTCGTCGCCACCACAGGGTGTTATCGGATTTTCTTTTTTCAATTGAACTCCTAATTATTGTTATATTCTATCTTTTCTATCTGGTTCGTATTTTTGGTCTTGTATCATTATTTTTAGTTCAATAAGAATATGTTGTTTTACATAATCAATGAAAGCAATAAGAAAAACCGTGAGGTCAAAAGGATCTTATAACGCAAGTTATAATATAAGGAGCGTGTGCTTTTGTACTAAGGGCGCGTTTGGTAGAGAGAATTTCAGAGATTAGAATTAAAACAGAGAATAGAATTCAGAGAACTGGAATTAGTTGGGAATTTTTTCTAATTCAATCGTTTTTTGTAAATTATATTTCCAATAATTAAAGTAATACACAAAAATTAAGACATGATAATAAATCAAAATATCTATTTTTCATTTAGTAATTTTTTTATGAAATAATAACAAAATTTATTTTTATTATAGTAGACAAATAAAGCACATAACTAAATTATGATCGTGGCTAAATGGCTTTTGTAAAAAATATTGAGTCGTAGTGTTATTTTTAGTTCCCAGGTATGTTTATTTTCGTCACTTTCTAAAAACAGCACATGGAGAAAATCATTTCCATTCAACATAAGATGGAAAAAAAGTTACAAAATATTACACTACAAAGAATTGAAAGGAATATGTAGTCTCCGCTTTTTTTTGCTTGACATACCAAACAAAGGAATTGTTGCTAATTTCATTTCTCTATGTTTTTTTCTCCCTACCAAACACACCCTAAGTGTAACATTTGAGTTTTAGAAGAAAAGCTACATTTTCTCGTAGAAATCTTGTAGTAGTATCTATTTAAATAGTTTATACCTTCGCACTTTTTACGTGTTACAATTTTTTTAACGGCAGTTTGGTGCATCGGAGTATCTTGTGTACCACCGAGGCATAAAGTCTCTCGACCCGAGTTCGAATCATATCACGAAGAGAATATCAACCCCATGTTAGTCATCCAGTTTCCCATTAAGGGGCTTCAAGGCATTGCGATGGGATTCAAACCCGACTGTCAATTCTAGAAAAATCCCACACCTGGGGAATGACAGGAGTCGAACCTCTGACCTCTCCCGCATGAAGGTTATAACCAAATACATCCATCAAACTGCGGTAGACTTCATTTACTTTTAAGTGTTACAATTGTTTTTGAGAATAGTTATTTTGGATATAATACTTTTTTGGATACGAAAGTCCTTATCCTTACTATTCATTTCATTTTCATCTAATTGATAAGATTAAATATATTTTATTTTTATATATTTTTATAATTTAAATATCTTTTAAACCGGTAAGTTTTAAATGAAAATAATTATACCATCGCGACAAGTGTTTAATTATCTTTCTACCAATATGCATTTTGATATATTTTCGAGTTTTTTTCATGTTAAAATTTCGTGAACTATCATAATGATAATACGGTTCATCATATATGATAACAGTGTTAAATCATATATGATATTGGTTTCTATTATATATAGGTTATATCATATATGATGCTAGTGTTACATCATATATGATATTAGTATCATATATGATAATTTTCGAAAACGTGAAAAAAATGAAGAATTTTTTTATCGAAAGTATATCATATATTATATCTATATAAAGATAATTGAAGCTCTTCGTAATTGTAGTTTTTTTCGCATAACGATTAACGGTTTAAGAGATATTAATGTTTGAAAAAGATGGTGAAAATATATTTTGTGTTTAATTTTATCCATTGGATTAAAATGGATATGAAAAGTGGAGATTGGTATCCGAATAAAGTTTAGTATCCAAATGAACTTAAACCATTGTTTTTAATTAAATTACAATGATAATAAAAAGTAAGTCTAATAATGAAGATGTCTATGATGAAGTTGCAAAGGATTAAAAAATTGATCACTCATCAGATGTTGCAGATTATCAGTTGGTTCGTAATAGAGAGTCAAGGACAAGAATGAAACCTATAAGATTTCGAAATGAAAGTAATATGGCTGCTTATGAGTTTACTACAAAAGAGGAAGAAGATACTCATGAACCATTGACATACCAACAAGCAGTTGTGTGTGAAGAAAGTTCTAATTAGAAAGATGTTATAGAAAAAGAAATAGTTTCTCTAACGAAGAACAAGACATGGGAGATAACAGATCAACCAATTGCGCAAAAGCTGGCGAGCTGCAAATGGTTGTTCAAAATAAAAAAAAGGGATTGAAGGTGTTCAAAATCTTAGTTACAAGGCAAGGTTTGTGGCTCATGGATTCACAAAAAGGACATGTATTGATTACACTCACATCTATTCGGGTTAGACGTGCATTAACCACATGTAAAGATTATGAGTTAGAGGAGCTTGACGTAAAGACGACATTTTTACAATGGAATCTTAAAGAAGTGATTTACATGAGGCATCCACTAGGATATGAACAAGGTAACAAGCTATGTTTCTTAAAGAAATCCTTTTATGGTTTGAAGTAGTCACCTAGGCAGTGATAAGGAGGTTTAATGAGTACATGCTGAGAAACGGGTTCAAGCGTAGTAGTTACGAAAGTTGCGTATGTTACTTGAATTATGCACCCACTGAGTATATCTATTTATTGTTATATGTAGACGATATGTTTATTGCTTGTAAGAGCAAGGCTAAGATTCAGTCTAACAAGTCTTTGCTTAAAAAAGGACTTCTGCACAAAGGATTTCTGGGAAGCATAAAAGATTCTTGATATGGAGATCATCAAAGATCAGAGTCGAAAGATTTTGAGGATTGTTAGAAATACGTTTTTACGTATTTAGGAAGATTCGGTCACTCCGACAATATATTAAGTAGTAGCTCGTAGTCTAGATATCTTTATTAAACAAGCAAGACCAAGCCTAGCCTACAACATGTGTAGGTCGGCCTAATATTGTAAGCCCAAGCCCATCACAAGGCTTGGGTATATAAACCCTCTCCTTTGATGGAGAGGGTGGTGATTTCATTTTATTTTACACATAGTTCTTAAACTTTCTCTCTCTAAAAGTGTGAAATCATCTACCTTTCTCTCTCTAAAATATAAGCAAGATTTACATATCCTACAAATGGTATCAAGAGCCATGGGATGATTGTTTTGTTTTTGTGTTTGTGTTCTTGAATCTCTCGCCCTTTTTGATCCAAAATCACACGAACCAAATTTTTTTTTTGTTTTTATGAATTAATCTTGATACACTTCATCTAGTTACTTGTTAAAGTGCTTTGGTATTGTTATTTGGGTTAAAAACACAAAATTTTTGGGTGTTTGATTCATTTTTAGGCTTAGAATCTCGAATTGGTTGTGTTATTGTACTGTCCAAGAAAAGTGGTAAGTTGGTATCCATAGTACGATCTGATTGTTGCGATTGCATAAACCCTGGGGGTTTCTACTTGCGATCCAAGGTCACGATCACTCACTGCGATAAGGGAGTACGATCACTCGCTGCGATCACCATTGCGATCACTTGTTGCGATAAGGGAGTGCGATCACCACTGTGATCACTTGTTGCGATAAGGGAGTGCGATCACCACTGCGATCACTTGTTGCGATAAGGGAGTGCGATCACCACTGCGATCAATTGTTGCGATAAGGGAGTGTGATCACCACTGCGATCACTTGTTGCGATAAAGGAGTACGATCACCACTGCGATCGTTGGGTGCGATCAAGGAGTACGACCGTTAGGTGCGATCAAGGAGTACGATCTGAGTATGATTATAGTGAGTACGATCCCCACTGCGATCCAACATTTTTTCAAAAAACATGTTTTTGAAAATTTTTTACAAATCGTGTGTAATTTTGACTTGGATTTTTTGGTTTATCGAGGACATAATTTAGGGGATTTCAACATTATTTCTCGGCTTTAACACACAACAACAAATACATTTTCTTTTTCTCATTGATCGATCAACTTTGTAAATCTTAACTTATTGAAATGGAGTACACATCTCTTACGGATAAGTCCATCCTCTCGGGTACGGATAATCGTCCACCAATGCTGGTGAAGACTATGTATGAGGAATGGGCTTCCCGCATGGAACTTTATATGTTGAACAAGGAGAATGGACATCTTATTTGGGCATCGGTGCTCAATGGACCATTGGTATATGGTACTGTGACGGAAGGTGCTGTTACTCGTCCTCGCACAACGGGTGAACTATCTGGAGATGCTAAGATACAAGACAAGTGTGATAAACAAGCTACAAATATCATTCTCCAAGCCCTTCCTCCAGATGTCTACAAACTCGTCAGCAAACATAAAGTTGCCAAAGATTTATGGGATATAATTCTTGTTCTAATGCAAGACACTTCGTTAACTAAACAAGAACGAGAGTGTAAGCTTTATGATACTTTTGATAAGTTTGCCTATGTGCCAGGGGAGACTCTCAATGATTACTATCTGAGATTTACCCTATTGTTGAATGAGCTCAATATCTATGGCATGGCAATTCCTACGTTTCAATTGAACACCAAGTATTTGAACACTCTTCCTTTAGAATGGAAAAAGTACGTGACGGATGTTAAATTGGCTAAGGACTTGCATAACACCAATGTGGATCAACTTCAAGCTTTTCTTCAACAACACGAATGTCATGTGATCGAGGCTCGGTTGTCTACACCTCAAGTTCATGATCCACTTGCCATGTATGCTTCTCAACAAAACATGGCTTATACTTATCAACAACCATCATACTTGCAACAGCCAACACCACACACCTATCAGCAACCACAACAACCATTTATCAACCACTAATGATGCCACAGCAAGCATTTCAACAAAGTGTTCATCAACCATCTTTTCCACAGCAACCACCACATCAGACATCACCATCACAAGCTATAACTTCTCCAATGGGCTATACTCCTCAGCAAGGATATTTTCCAATTGAAGCACAACCAGCACAAGCATTTTACTCTAATGAACTTCCACCAATTCAGGCACCGGTATTTACTCCAAACGATACACCTACACATGTCTTAAACCATCTCACTGCCTACTTGTCAAAACTTGTTGCTACTAGAGGATTTCCACAAACGAACAATCGGCTTCGTACTTCATCAAACCCTCGACAACAAGCCACTGTTCAAGATGGTCAAGTGACGGTGCAACCTATTCAGGGAAGGTAAAATTCATATGGACCTCCTACAAGGACTGGGAATAATCAAGCTGTGAATTCTCAAGCTAGTGGAAATGGAAGTCCTATTGGTCCTCAAAAGGTTGTGACTTGCTACAATTGCCGAGGACAAGGTCATATGGCTAGGGAATGCACTCAGCCAAAAAGAAGAAGGGATGCAACATGGTTTTGTAAGAAGATGTATTTGGTCGATGCTCAGTCTAAGGGGAACATTTTGGATTCATAGGAGTTAGCATTTTTGGCAGACCCAGGGGCAGCAGATAATGAAGGCATTGCAGTCATCTCTACACCTAATGAAACATATCAAGCTGATGATCTTGATGCATATGATTCGGATTGTGATGACATTCACTCAGCCCAAGCTGCACTCGTTGCTAATCTCTCTCACTACGGTTCTGATGTCGTCAGTGAGGTACCAACCACATCTAATAATGTTCATGATAATCCACATCATGTTGACCAAGAAAAGGACAAACTTGAACAACATTCGGGAAATAGTAACTCAAATGATGCGGTATTCAATCCAACACATTTGAGTGAACCTCAACTAAATGCTACGACGGGTATGGAATCTTATGATCAACGTGATTTGGTAATGGTGCCTAAACATATTATTCATAACATGAATGTGGCTGTCCGACAAACCGTAGATATGAATGCCAACCTAACCGCTGAGCTTGAGTTGTATAAGGAAAAGGTCAAAACTTTTGAAATGGTCCCTCAAGCTGAAAAAATCACTTATTCTGAATTTGACCAATTTCGTTTTGAAAATATTGAACACTTGAAAAAAATAGAATCATTAAAAGCTAATATTTCCAAAGAATTAAAAGCAAAAGAGTCGGTTGTCAATGATTTTCAGAAACTTAAAAAGGATTTCGAAAATCTCGAGTCTAAAAAGTTTGAATCGGAAATTAATGCTACCAAACTTCTTAAATTCAAAGAACAACATTTTTTAAAACAATACGCTTCCACAGAAAACGTTCGTCTTTTAACTAAATCGTTTAAAGAACTCGAACTTAAGCGTCTTCAAGATTTACCACCTAATCCCGGTTATGCAAAACAAGCTCAGGAATATATTCCGTGTCTTTATGATATGACCCTAATTGGCAAATCGAAATAAGCACCTTTTGTTCGTAGTACTGAGGAGACACAGTCACTTGCGGAAGAAACTCATTCTAAAATGCTTTCAAAATTCTATACGATTGATTATGATACGTATAATAAAGAACAACTTTCTAAAAAGACCCGCATTCGCTTACAAAAGGAATTAGCTGAATTGAAAGTTCTTGTGCCCCAAAGTTTGTCAAATGAACACCCTCCCAGTACGTCTCCTACACTTGTCAAAATGGATTTAACGAAGTTAATTCCACCGGTAAGTAAGGTGTCTGTTAACCTAAAAACGATACACCAACACTTAGCCGATTTTGACAAGGTCATTTTGGAACGTACGACGGCCACTGGCATAACAGAAGGTGAATGGAACTTTGAATACACTAGAGCTGCGTTCCGAAACGAAATTGTTCCGTTGGTAGAGAATGTTAAAGCTTGTTTTAGTAATCTTGATCAAGATTTGCGTTTGGAAATAGATGAAGTTAAACGTGTTTTCAATGAAATGGATGATGCTTACGAAAACAGATTACTTGAAATAGAACGGGTTTCACGCCAAAATGATCTGCTTCTGAAACAAGTGATGTCTCATGATATAGTTTCCGTCTGTGTGAATAAAAGTGTTGATAATGATTCTATTGTGCATAATGTTGAATCTGTGGATAATGTGGTAGATAGTACTTGTCATGAATCTGACGCTGAATTTTTAAAGCTTCAAGATTCATATTCTTCGCTTTCAAAAAGTTTTGATGAGATTCAAACACATTGTATTTCGCTTGAATGCAAGCAAAAACTTATTCAAAAAATCGTTGAAACTTCATTCGAAGGTGTTAATATCGATGATGCAATCTTTGAAAAGAATTTTCGATTGAATTTACAATCAAAACAGCGTCAGCCAAGTGACAAAGTTGCTAAATCTTTGCCGATAGACTTTGAGAAATCTAAGGACCTTAACTGTGTGAACGTACTTGAGGCCGCTGAGAATTTTAAAATTGATCTAGATAATCGAGTTTCCAAGATTTTGTCCAAAGTTGATAACTTAAAACAGAAAAATGCACGACTCTTCGATTCAGTAAAGTCCGCACGTGCTAATACCACTGCACATAATCAATCATTGATTGAACAATTGAATCGAAAGTCGGTGGAAATATCTGATTTGAGGGAACAAATTTGTGATAAAAATTTGGCTTTGACTGAATTAAAGGAAACACTTCGTACTCTAAAAGGTAAGAATGTTATGGATAACGCAGCCACTGTCTCAGCACCGTCCTCTAGTGCAATCAAAAGGAACCTCATTGATGTCACACCATTTAATAAGGGCCCTAGGACTAAACCATTTCAAACTTTGGTCACTAAAGATAAGGCGGAATCAAAACCAGCTTCTAATATTCCTGTGTTGCCTTCTACAGGAGTAAGCATCACTACTAAAGTTCAAAGATCTAAGCTTAAAAGAAACAAGAAGAATGATATGATCCTGCCCTCATCTAGTAGTCAAGTGAAGAAGAAAGTAGAAGCCCATCCTAGGAATGTTATTTCTATTTTGAATAAAAAGAATCATGTAGCTAAACTTAAAGGCTATGCGGTTGTACAGCGTTCTAAGCCCACTGTGAATTCTAATTTGAAATGTTGGAATTGCAATGAATGTATGTTTTCTAGTCATCATGATTCTTGCGTTATTGACCATGTGAATGAGATGAATGCCCAGAAAAATGGATTAGAATGGAAACCGAATGGGAAAGTGTTAACCCAAGTTGGTTGGATGTGGCGCCCCACTGGTAGAACTTTCACTATAGTAGGAAATGCGTGCCCATTAACTAGGATCACTCCCACTAATGCGAAGAAAGCGTGCCCTTTAAATAGGAGTACCAAGGCTACCAAAATACAAGCGTGTCCTTTAACCAGGAACACCGACACTACTGTAGGAACCAAGTGCCCTATAAATAGGTCTAGTCTCACTGTAGTGCCCGCGAATAATCTAGAACCTAAGAAAGTTGGAACAGTAAAACCTGTTAGTGCTAAAACTCACATTAGAAAACGCAGGAAATTTAAGGGTCACAAAAATGTTAGCAATTCTAATAATATTTTATCTGTATCTGCTAACACTCCGGAACCAATAGTTTCCAATGCATTGTCTTCTGTTGTTGTTGAAAATAGGTGGTCCAAATTGTTCTCTGGTATTTGGACTCTGGTTGCTCCAAGCATATGACCGGAGATCGCTCTCAGCTCAGAAATTTCGTCAGCAAGTTTCTTGGTACGGTTCGATTTGGAAATGATCATATTGCAAAGATAATGGGTTACAGTGAATATCATATTGGGCATGTTATAATTTCAAGAGTGTATTATGTGGAGGGTCTCGGTCACAACTTATTTTCTGTGGGACAATTTTGTGATGCAAACCTAGAAGTTGCTTTTCGTGAGCATACCTGCTTCATTCGTAATTTGGAAGGGGTTGATTTATTGAAAGGTACTCGAGGGAATAATTTATATACTTTTTCTCTACAAGACATGATGGCCGCCTCTCCCGTATGTCTTCTCTACAAAACATAGAAGACTAAGTCTTGGTTATGGCATCGACGGTTATCTCATCTTAACTTTAACGCTATTAATCACTTAGCGAAAAACGAACTTGTTCGTGGTCTTCCTAAACTGTCATTTCACAAGGATCATTTGTGTTCTGCGTGTACAATGGGGAAAAGTGTTGGGTCCAATTATTAAGTTGATAAGTCAAAACACAACAAAATAAGAAGACAAGGGCTAAAAAGTACAAGTTGCAAAAGAACAAGCCGTTGGAGTCTTTTTATTACTTTAGCTTTCTTTGTAAGCTATGTTTTCTAGTATATAAAGAAAACATAGACGTAGGTTTCATAATATATATCTTTCATTCACAATGTAAACCTAAAGTGTGTATCGCACTAAACGTGGGATTCAATGTATACACGTCTAGTGGATGTTTGTTATTAATATAATGAACATCCCAATCGTTTTAATTCATGTTCTTTGTGCTTAAACACCTTGTCATGATCATTGTTCTTTTCCGCTATGTTATCATATGAACGATGATCAAACCTAGATATATGGTTCCTAACCATTGAGTCGAACGATTAATGGGATCAACAATTGGTATCAGAGCCTAAGGCTCTTGATATCTAGGTCCGACGAGGTGTTCGTGTATGGTGAAGAAGAAAAATTCGTATGGATTTTTCTGGACGTTTTTGTGTGCGCAGCAGTATTCAGAAGGTCATAACTTTTGATCTAACCGTTGGATCGTCACGAAATTTTAGATGTGTGTTCTACATACATAGATCTAAACATCCACCGGAGGGATTGTCGAGTTTTATCCCCAGGCAAAAGTTATTAAGCGTCGAAGTTGGCTGATCAATGATTTTCAGTTTTTCTGCTTTCACATGAAATCATGAACTAGGGTTCTTCAAACCCTAGATCTATTTAAAAGCAGGAAGAATTGATGTTTGTGGCTGTTATAACGTGTGAAGATTCACGATCTAAGGTTAATTTATAAACCCTAATTAGGGTTTCGGTGCTTAAAGTCTTGAAACCCTAGATCGAGAATTGAAGGATACTACGTTGCTGTTACAATACTTGGTTTTGATTCAAAGGCATATGATTGGTTCTTCAAACGTGTGTTCACACGATGCAAGAGTTCTGATTGGCTAATGAAGGTTAAGTGCTTCAAGCTACAAAGCAGGTCACGCTCTATCTTGCATTCACATGGCCCAAAATAAAATCCTAAGATTCGGATCTGCTACATGAAAGTATACGGTTATTCACATGAGGATGACTAAATCATTCGTTTCTTATTGGTTGAAGTTTGGAGTGTTCACACGGTTTGAGCTTCCTGATTGGTGAATATCTTGTGCATTCACACGGCCAAAACGAAAGCCCTAATATTGGTTATCTATATGTTCGAATCCACTACATGCTTGATCATGATATTACCGTGAGTCCTAGTTCTTATTGGTTGGAGAGTGTTATGTTCACACGGCTCTAAAATTCTCATTGGTTGAAATCGTTATGTTCATACGATTAACTGATTGTGATTGGACGCATGAAGTTGGATGCATGAAGATTTTGGACGTGATTATTTGCATAAAGATGTTGACAACGTTTTTAAGTTGAGACGCTGACAAGATTTAAGTTCGACGCTGACAGCGTATATTATTGACGCTGACAAAGATTTTAGGTTGGCGCTGACGTGTGTAAATTCAAGCGCTGACAGGAAGAGTTTCGACGCTGACAAGAATAAGTCAACACTGTTAGGTTGACAGTGTTGTCCGAGATATGTGTTTCAACGCTGATACGTGTTGTCCGATATCGGGCAATACACATAGAAGGATATTGGACAAAGAAGATCTCGGGTAACACATGGATAGCTGCTGTTTGAGAAAACTGGTACGTTTTAAGCACACAAAAAGAAGGAAAAGACACACAAAGGTACATGGAATCTCCGTTATAATTTAGAATATCAAGTTGATATTTATGGCTCGGATATTTTTAAATGAATTAATGATTTTAAAGCGAGTTAGCAATTATTTGTAGGATTTGATGGATATTTTAAACTATGTAAGAGTTATCCTTAGCTGGCTTTTACATATGGTATGAAGATGTGATTCCATTAAAATCGTCATGAAGAAGTGTTAGCTTAAGGGGAAGAATTCTTATGGGAAGTTTGATGATTGAAGAAGATTTTCGCGAGTTTGTGTTCTATCATATCTTGAAGTCGTGGACCTCAGCCACTGACTTTAAAGGTAACTTGTTCGTGCTTACATAGTTGGTGACGAAGACTTGTCATAAACACTTGAAGGAGTTACATTATCGTGCTCAGTGTCTCACAAAGGATGAGAATATTGACAAGGGATCGAGGTCTACTTATATTTTCAATCTGGTATAAGTTCTTCATCACATGGATAAACAAGACATGGAATATAGGTTTGTGGTATTCTACTTCTGCATCAAGACTACTTTATTTATTTTTCTTCAGGATCATTACATAGAGCTACTTTTGGAGAATCTACAAGATTGCATACTTTCACATATTCCCTATTGATGTGTCAAAAAGGGGAAGAATATGTGCTATACTTAAGGGGAAGCTTCTTGGAGATCATGTACTAAATACAAAGGATTCATGCTTAAGAAGAGTGTTTTGACATCATCAACTAGGGGAAGATTGTTGGGTCCAATTATTAAGTTGATAAGTCAAAACACAACAAAATAAGAAGACAAGGGCTAAAAAGTACAAGTTGCAAAAGAACAAGCCGTTGGAGTCTTTTTATTACTTTAGCTTTCTTTGTAAGCTATGTTTTCTAGTATATAAAGAAAACATAGACGTAGGTTTCATAATATATATCTTTCATTCACAATGTAAACCTAAAGTGTGTATCGCACTAGACGTGGGATTCAATGTATACACGTCTAGTGGATGTTTGTTATTAATATAATGAACATCCCAATCGTTTTAATTCATGTTCTTTGTGCTTAAACACCTTGTCATGATCATTGTTCTTTTCCGCTATGTTATCATATGAACGATGACCAAACCTAGATATATGGTTCCTAACCATTGAGTCGAACGATTAATGGGATCAACAAAAAGCACTAAGAAATCATACAAACCCAAGACTGAAGACACCAACCAAGAGAAACTTTATTTGTTGTATATGGATCTTTGTGGGCCAATTCGTGTTGAAATTCTTAGTGGCAAAAAGTACATCCTCGTAATTGTCGATGATTACTCTCGGTTTACATGGGTGAAATTTCTTACAACAAAAAATGAGGCACCGAAATTCATCATCGGATTTCTCAAGATGATTCAAGTGCGTCTCAACACTACTGTCCGACGCATTCGTACAGATAATGGAACCGAATTTGTGAATCAAATCTTCCGTGATTATTATGAAGAAGTTGGCATATCTCATGAAACATCCGTTGCACACACTCCACAACAAAACAGTATCGTCGAAAGGCGAAATCGCACACTTATGGAAGCTGCTCGAACGATGTTAATTTACGCAAAGGCTCCATTGTTTTTATGGGCAGAAGCAGTATCTACATCAGTGTACACCCAAAACCGGTCACTAATTCGTAAACGCCATGGTAAAACACCTTATGAGCTTCTCCATGGAAAAGTACCAGATTTATCATATCTTCATGTATTTGGTTCTCTTTGCTATCCAAATAATGATGGTGACAATTTGGGAAAACTTCAACCTAAGGCTGATATTGGTATTTTCATTGGTTACGCACCCGCAAAGAAGGCATACCGAATCTACAACCGTAAGTCTCGTAAGATCCTCAAAACTATGAATGTTGATTTTGATGAGCTGACAGCGATGGCTTCTGAGCAAAGCAGCTCTGAACCCGCACTTCATGAAATGGGACACAGTAACATTAGTTCTGGTCTTGTCCCAAACAACCCTACTTCATCATCATTTACACCACCTTCTAGGACTGAATGGGATACGTTGTTTCAACGGTTCTTTGATGAATTCTTTACTCCTCCAAGTATTGTTGCTCCAGAACCTGAGGTAATAGCTCCGGTCACCGAAGTTGTCGTTCCAGCAACTGAAGCACAATCAGACACATCTGCACCTACAATTGGTCAAGATATACCATCAACAAGTAATTCTCAACCAACACCTGTTTCAACTACCCATGTCATGTGATAGGTGTGAAAACACCCATCTTTTCTACCACTTAATTACATTAAAACGGGACCTGAACGTATATTTTATGTCGTAAATGGCGGAATTATGCGTGGTTTGTGTTTTTATTGTGTTTCAGGGTCGAGAAGGTGAAAAGTGGAGAAAACACGTCTTTCACGGGCTTTTATCGAAGAAAAAGACGAAAGATGAAGTCGAAAGATCAAGAGTGGAAAAAGAACGGAAGTCCAAGACCAATTCTGAAGATTTATCGAAGAAAAAGTCAAAAGACGGAAGTTTACTAAAAGCCGAAGAACTCAAGTCTAAATTATGAAGAAATTACAAGGCGAGTTCAAAGATATCCCGAGACGAAGTCTGAAAAGTCGAAGAATTTAAGAAGACTGAAACACTGAAAGACTGAGGACCAAGAAATAATGAAAGAAAGAGGAAGCCACCAACCCTTCCCCTCTCCTATAAATACCACCCTCACAACATGTGAGAGGGTTGGTTAGTTTTAGGATTAGATTAGGAGTAGGTAGTTTCTCTCTCTAAACTTATGCTTTCTCTCTCTAGATTAATTTGTGTTTTAAGCTTTTGTTATTGAATCCTTACTTTTTAATTAAGCTTTTAATTCATCATCTTCTTCCTTTCTAGTTCGATTTGTTCTTATTCATCATTGTTCATGTTCTTGAGTTTTTTATGATTTTGATCAAGTGGGTTTTGATTAATTTGGTTATGTTTGTTAGTTTTGATGATTTATTTTGATTGATTATTGTTTGTTGATGCTTATTGGTTGTTTCGTTTTAATATTTTGTTTGAATCTGATTAATTTGTGCGTTGGATCGTGTTACTGTACATCCCCTGTTCTTCGGGTTCATAGTTACTGTATCTTATCATTTCCCAGAAGTTCCGGATCAAGAATCCTTCATTCGGAAGTTTAAAGTTCTGACCAAGTGCTTCATTCGGAAGTTAAAAGTTCCGAATGAAGGTAGCTTCATCCGGAAGTCAAAAGTTCCGAATGAAGGTAGCTTCATCCGGAAGTTCCAAAGTTCCGAATGAATGCTCCTTCATCCGGAAGTTCCAAAGTTCCAAATGAATGATCCTTCATCCGGAAGTTCCAAAGTTCCGAATGAAGGAAGCTTCATCCGGAAGTTTTAAAACTTCCGAATGAAGGGTTCTGTCTAATTTTCTTTGTGATTTTTTCTGTTTAAATATTTTTGTCTTTTATATTTAGGCTTTATTTTTCCCACCTTTTTCTTTATTTGAATTTTTATTTTTGCTTTACTTTTAGCTTAAGTTTTAATTTGCATCATTTACTTTTTGTTAAGTTTTAATTTTACGTCCTTTCATTTCTCGTCATTTACTTTTAAAGTTTTAAATATCGCACCGTTTACATTTTAACTTGTTTTAATTTCTCGTCATTTAGTATTAAATCCTGCTCATTTATTCTCCAAAACCAAAAATATTTGTTTCACCAAGAACAACTAATCTCACACGATTAACCGGAAATCAATTCGATTAGACACCGAGAACGAACTTCCAACGAGTAAAAATTCTGTTATTAAAATAGCGCCGCTACCGGCTCTTTTCGTGAAGATCGAAGGTTTTTTGTGAGTGACGCGTTGGATTTTGGGATCCGTTCACTTGTGAACGTTATTTTTCTTGTAAAAATTTTTTCAAAAATCCAAAAACATTTGAAAAATCATAAAAAGCATTTCTTTTTCAAAGTTTTGCACCAAAATATATTCTTCTTGCTTATCTATCTTTCTTTATGGATTTTTATGTCCATTGCGTCCGGTGTGGGAAACAATTATCTGGGAACAACTCTTGTCAATGGTGTACATGTGAGCGGTGCGGAAACGATATCGACTACACACAATTCGGATTTTGTCCCTTGTGCAACTCGATTAATTCACTCTTTTTGAACCCACCTCCTGTTCCCCCGTGCATCTATTGTGGAAGTGATTCTCATTGGCATGTTTCGTGCCCGGTTCGATACCCGTATGGTCACGGGCAAGAACCGAGGTACAATTATGACAATGAAAATAGCTATCCACAAGACGCACCTGATTTTTCTCCATACCCGGTTTGCAACAACTGTGGGGGTCCTCACGATACCTATTATTGTCAACCACTGAATTGTTATGAGCCAAATCCGTGTCCTCAGTTTTCTTCACCTATGGATTATTATGAACCAAACCCGGTTTCTAATTATTCCCAACCGATGAACAACTATGAGCCACAACCTTGCTATAATTCAGGTTTTCAACACTATGAACCCCCACATCACACCCTCAATCATCAATCCTCTCAGCAAATTCATCTTGACCCACAACTCACTACCTTGAATGAAGAAACACACTCCATTGTTTTGCAACTTCAAGAGGTCGTTGTTTTGGTTAAAGAACTCCGGGACGAGGAAAAGCGACTGCAACAAGAGCAAGTATCTAATCTTAGTGATTATACCCCTCCGCTTGTGCGTCAATACTATTATGATGATGATGACAATGATGTTGTATGCACTTTCAACTCATCTTCTGAAGTTGCTGCCCCTACTCTCGATGTTCCTACTGCGTCTAAGGATCTAGATTCGTTGCATGAGCTTAGTAATGTTGGTCTCGACAAAGTATTGGATGATGAGGTTTGTGACTTACCTGCTATGGAGCCTGAGGACGACGTTGCTCTTACAGACGAGGTCGATCCTAGTGATGACGAGTCTTCTCTCTGCTATGAGAATTTCACTTTTGAAATTTCTCAATCTCCACCGGGAGATGCAGAAAATGACGATTTATCCTCTCCGGTTTACGAGCAGTTCACCGATGAACATGATCTTGTGGATGAGGTGGAAGACGTGCTTCTTCGCGATGGATTACGGAAAGTGCACCTTCTTATTGCTCAAATCGAAGCGTTGACTTCTCCTTCTCTTTCCAAGTATTTACCTCCATCTATTCCTCCCGTTGAAGATAATGACCCATTGCTAGAAGAAATCGATATCCACTCCATCCCTCCAGGTATTGATGACTCTGACACGGAGGGGGACATTATTTTTGATAATTTGCCGCAGGGAAGTATTGACCCAAGTCCCCCTCCCGAGCACCTTCCATCCTCCCTTTTAACCACTATCACGGAGGATGAGTACTTTGACCCGGGAGGTGATATTGATAACAATACGGCTTTGTCGCTTGCTCAGCATCCATTGTCTTTGGGGGATGACAATGTGCTTACCATACCCAACCCACCTCCCGTGGATCTTGAATTCACATACACTACGTATGTTGAAAGGACCTTTCTCCCTTTCAAGACTTATCCCCGCGCCTCTCCTTTGTTGATGTCAACCGGGAACGAGGACAAGGTCTTTGATCCCGGTATCACATTCGAGGCTTCCCCATGGACAAATTAATTAGGGGACGAGTCAGGCTCGTGACTCGGTCAACAAAAACAAGCGCTTTTTGGGAGGCAACCCAATTATCTATCTTATTTCACCATAAGTGTAGGGGGAGCCCCGATGGTGTTTCTTGTTCTCTTTCTTATCATGTGCAAGGATTAGAGCTTCAAAGACACACTCTTGATGACTTTTGACGAACCGTGATTCCGTGTTCCCTTCTTCCCGGTTCTATCCTAAACTCTTTTCGATTCACTATTTTATATTTCTCAATATTAAAATAGGAATCTCTTTAGATTGTCTTTCCCTTAACGAGATTTAAACAAAGTGCACAATGTCCTAAGTGTAGGGGATTTTACTCCCACATGCTTAAACATTGAGGACAATGTTTATATTAAGTGTAGGGGGACTTCTATCGAAGTTAACTGGCCTTTTCCTTGTATTTGCCCTCATTTTAACCGGAAAATCAATTTTTCGACATTTTTCAAAATTTTTAATCTATTTTGGCCTAGTTGTAGTTCCCATTATTTTTGCTATTTTTCTCTTATTTTAATAAAATGGTGTTAGCAAGTTTAGATATCTTAGATATATTAGGCCCGTTGTGAATATTTTGACTCAACCCGAGTTTACTTATCCAAGTTCACTCTAGCTAGTATCCTTTACTATGTACACCTTAATTGGTTTATTGGGCTAAGCATCCACGAGTCTCATTCCTTGAGATTTTTAATTGTGGAGAACGAGAAATGATAGAGTTTGTTACAAGTTTGGTATTCTCTCATTAACTTATGTGAGTTAATTATGATCTTTTTCTCCCACCACTTGCTAATAAATTATCTGCAATAAGTAAGGTCGTACGATTTGAAAAGTTACTTAGCTCCTAGCCCAAGATCGTTTAAAAGTTGCTCGGTAATGACGAGAGTTCATAGCCAAGGCATAACTTATGAAGCGGGGCGCGAAGATTGGCGAGTCCGAAAAGGCCCTAACAAGGCATGAGGATTCCATTTTATTTCTGAAGATCCAAAGTGATGTGAAAAGCATTATTCCCGAAATCGATATGAAGGATCAAGACTCACGACGAAAAGCAATCAACTCCCATAAAGATCATGGAGAAGTCTATCCGAAAAGACCCTAACAAGGTATGATGATAAATAGATCCAAGTCCGAAAAGGAGGCGGATCGTTGTATCTCAAAATCGCAAATAGAGATTGAAGAAATAATCATGAAGTCGTGGTCAACAAAGCTGGAGTACCTTTCAAAAGTCTCCAAGTGAAGAAACTCTATGAACGATGAGAAGACCATTATCTCAATACGTCTCTCAAGATATGAAGTATGAAGTACATGCCAAATATCGGCCCGAGAAAGGTCTCAAATCGTGAACCAAGTTATGCCAAGATATGAACTTTTTGATATCCCGAGAAGCAGTTTTAAGAGATTTTGTCCTTTAGCTAACTATTGATCAAATCGTCCTACTTTGCTTTCAGCCTAAATAAATTATCGAAACAAGTCAACAATGCATCCTCGTGATCATTCAAGACATCAATAAAACATAAGAGATACCCACAGGAATAAGGGAGTTTAAGTGATTAATTGAACCGCGTGAGTAAATGTTTGCTATGCTAACTTGAACTAACAATGATCTTGTTTTTAAGCTTGGCATGGGGAATGTGAAACTTGAGGGTGATAAACATTCATGACACACAAGACCTAATGTAAGTCTTAGATTTCTTTACAAGTTTCTTCCTTGTTGCATCTTGTTATTTTCTATCTTTTTGATTTTCCTTAGTTGTTTAATAAAGGCCAAGGTAGGTTGATTATGATGGAGTGTGTAAGCCTTGCTTTATTGCTAAGCATTGCATGAGGGCATTACAATGGTTAAGTGTAGGGGATTTGATAGGTGTGAAAACACCCATCTTTTCTACCACTTAATTACATTAAAACGGGACCTGAACGTATATTTTATGTCGTAAATGGCGGAATTATGCGTGGTTTGTGTTTTTATTGTGTTTCAGGGTCGAGAAGGTGAAAAGTGGAGAAAAAACATCTTTCACGGGCTTTTATCGAAGAAAAAGACGAAAGATGAAGTCGAAAGATCAAGAGTGGAAAAAGAACGGAAGTCCAAGACCAATTCTGAAGATTTATCGAAGAAAAAGTCAAAGACGGAAGTTTACTAAAAGCCGAAGAACTCAAGTCTAAATTATGAAGAAATTACAAGACGAGTTCAAAGAAATCCCGAGACGAAGTCTGAAAAGTCGAAGAATTTAAGATGACTGAAACACTGAAAGACTGAGGACCAAGAAAGAATGAAAGAAAGAGGAAGCCACCAACCCTTCCCCTCTCCTATAAATACCACCCTCACAACATGTGAGAGGGTTGGTTAGTTTTAGGATTAGATTAGGAGTAGGTAGTTTCTCTCTCTAAACTTATGCTTTCTCTCTCTAGATTAATTTGTGTTTTAAGCTTTTGTTATTGAATCCTTACTTTTTAATTAAGCTTTTAATTCATCATCTTCTTCCTTTCTAGTTCGATTTGTTCTTATTCATCATTGTTCATGTTCTTGAGTTTTTTATGATTTTGATCAAGTGGGTTTTGATTAATTTGGTTATGTTTGTTAGTTTTGATGATTTATTTTGATTGATTATTGTTAGTTGATGCTTAATGGTTGTTTCGTTTTAATATTTTGTTTGAATCTGATTAATTTGTGCGTTGGATCGTGTTACTGTACATCCCTTGTTCTTCGGGTTCATAGTTACTGTATCTTATCATTTCCCAGAAGTTCCCGATCAAGAATCCTTCATTCGGAAGTTTAAAGTTCCGGACCAAGTGCTTCATTCGGAAGTTAAAAGTTCCGAATGAAGGTAGCTTCATCCGGAAGTCAAAAGTTCCGAATGAAGGTAGCTTCATCCGGAAGTTCCAAAGTTCCGAATGAATGCTCCTTCATCCGGAAGTTCCAAAGTTCCAAATGAATGCTCCTTCATCCGGAAGTTCCAAAGTTCCGAATGAAGGAAGCTTCATCCAGAAGTTTTAAAACTTCCGAATGAAGGGTTCTGTCTAATTTTCTTTGTGATTTTTTCTGTTTAAATATTTTTGTCTTTTATATTTAGGCTTTATTTTTCCCACCTTTTTCTTTATTTGAATTTTTATTTTTGCTTTACTTTTAGCTTAAGTTTTAATTTGCATCATTTACTTTTTGTTAAGTTTTAATTTTACGTCCTTTCATTTCTCGTCATTTACTTTTAAAGTTTTAAATATCGCACCGTTTACATTTTAACTTGTTTTAATTTCTCGTCATTTAGTATTAAGTCCTGCTCATTTATTCTCCAAAACCAAAAATATTTGTTTCACCAAGAACAACTAATCTCACACGATTAACCGGAAATCAATTCGTTTAGACACCGAGAACGAACTTCCAACGAGTAAAAATTCTGTTATTATCATGCCTATTAATGATGAAGAGGATGATGATGATCACGATTTGGAATTCGCTCAAATGCGTGAACTTCCATTTTTTGGTGTACCTATTCCCAACTCTAATCAAGCCGGGTCGTCCACCTCAGAGGAAGCTCCTGCTACGATTTACTCCAATCTACGGATACGTGAACATGACAGCAAGTGGACAAAGGATCATCCTATAGATTCTATTATTGGTGACCCTAATCGTCCGATATCCACACGAAGTCAGTTACAAGAAAATGCAATGTTTTGTCATTTTGATGCTTTTCTCACTGAAGTTGAACCTAAGACATGGCAAGAAGCTTTTACTCAATCATGTTGGATAGAAGCTATGCAAGAAGAACTTAATGAATTTATACGTATTGAAGTATGGGAACTTGTCCCATGCCCGGATCAAGTGCAATTACTCACTTTGAAATGGGTTTACAAGGTGAAACTCGATGAGTTAGGCGGAATACTGAAGAACAAAGCTCGACTAGTAGCTCGTGGATACAAGCAATTATTGGGCATCGACTTTATGGAATCCTTTGCACCTGTTACCCGTTTGGAAGCTATTAGACTATTCCTCGCTTATGCAGCCCACATGAATATGATCGTCTATCAGATGGATGTAAAGACGGCATTTCTTAATGGTGAAATCAAGGAAGAGGTCTATGTTCAACAGTCGGATGGCTTTGTAAATCCTAAATATCCTAATCATGTGTACAAGCTTAAGAAGGCTCTCTATGGGTTGAAGCAAGCTCCTCGCGTATGGTATGATCTATTGTCACAATTCCTCATTACACAAGGGTTCGCTAAAGGAAAAGTGGATCCCACGCTGTTCATTCAGAAACGAGGTATAGATATGATTATGGTACAAATATATGTTGATGATATTATATTTGCTGCCTCGACCCAAACCTTATCCGACGAGTTTGGGAAACTCATGTCTTCCAAGTTTAAGATGTCAATGATGGGCAAGGTATCATTTTTCTTAGGTCTTCAGATATCTCAGAGTCCCAGAGGCATCTTTATCAATCAATACAAGTATGCCCTTGAATCACTTAAGAAATATAAGATGGAATCTTGCGACCCCGTGGATACTCCAATGGTGGAACAAACAAATCTTGATGCAGACCCACATGGAGTTGCAGTTGATCCGACACTTTATCGTGGAAAGATCGGTACTCTTCTGTGTATCACAGCTAGTCGACCTGATCTTCAGTTTGCTATATGTATGTGTGCTCGGTATCAAACTCGACCTACTGAGTTACACTTGGCTACTGTGAAACGGATCTTTTGATATCTTAAAGGAACCATTAATCAGGGACTTTGCTATTCAAAGGACTCTTCGATTGCACTTATGGCATATGCAGATGCGGATCACGCGGGTTTTCAAGATACAAGGCGTATCACGAGTGGAACTTTGCAACTACTAGGAGATCGATTAATCAGTTGGGCATCGAAAAGGCAGAAAAGCGCTGCAATTTCAAGTACGGAAGCAGAATACATAGCTATGTCCGGTTGCTGTGCTCAAATTATTTGGATGAGATCGTAATTAACCGACTATGGTCTAGGTTTCAACAAAATTCCGATGTACTGCGACAACAAAAGTGAAATTGCCTTATGCTGCAACAATGTTCAATTCTCCCGGTCGAAGCATATTGACATTCGCTACCACTTTATCAAGGAGCAAGTGGAAAATGGAGTGATCGAGCTTTACTTTGTCTGATCTGAGTATCAATTGGCGGATATTTTCACGAAGGCTTTAGATCGCGCTCGAATGGAATTTTTGGCCGACCAGCTAGGAATGAGAACTTTCTCGCCTGAGACTCTAAAGGAACTTCCTGATGAAGCGAAAGAATAGTGGTGGTAAACTATTCTCCGTATCCTTGGTGATCATCTGTATACATTGTTTATAGTTTTAACCAGAAAAGCAAAATACAAAAATATAAAACCATATAAAACCATATAAAACCATAAAAAATGAAAAATTCATAAAAATCCAAAAATATTTTTACTCTATTTTTCAAAGGCATGTCTTTTGGTATGATAATATTTACGGCCTTAGAAATGTTGATTAATATCGACACGGCGCCATAAATAGAGTTCATACAAAAGTTGTAAATATTTCATAAAACATGCCCTTATGGCTTGTAGTTATTTCAGAATGCAACCCGGTTTTCATATTAAAGTCAAGTATTTCTCATGAAAGTTTTGGCTCACAACGGGAATTAATTTTCTCGGGCAAGGTTTACTTTAAAACCTTGTAAGGGATCAAGTTTACTTTATAACTTGGTCTAACTCAAATCTATGTACATTTCAGTGCATTTATTTGTTAAAACAAGAGAAGTCTTGTTTTTATGAAGCTATCATCTCTACAACCATAGCTATCTACAATTGGTATCTACATACTCGACGATACGACTACTCAACCGACGACTACAGCTCTTTTGATAGAACACAGGTCAACAATTGAGGGGGAGCAATTGTCAAGCATTCAGAATCTTTGATGCTGAAAGTGCCAAACTCACTAATTGGTGTCAAAACAATAATACCAATCGTACACGTGGTGTCAAGAGATGACTTCAGACGTGACGAGGCGACCAACATATGCTGACAAGAACCATTTGATCTTATCATTTGATGTTCTCATCAATCAGGTCTAACCTTGTCAATTTTTCTTCTAATATGGTGAATATGTGATCATGTTACAAATCGGTATCATATCTCATACATTTGGTATCATGAAGATAAAATGGACTTGCATTTTTCTTCCCAAAACCTTTGTTAAAACTTCATTAAATCAGTTGATATTAAAAACATCGATTGGGTTAATATTTTTAATATGGGGGAGAAAATGTGATTTAATATAGGAAATTATCACAAATAGTTTGACTTAATGTGCTGGCTCATCCCGACATATGCGAAGTGTTTTCGAATATCGTGGCATATGTTAAGGGGGAGCAAAACGGATTTGCATATCAAAATGGATTTTCATGGTGACATATACTTACCCAAAACCTATTTATTTCACGACGATGAAGATTGTGGTTACATAAGGATGGTAGGGTAGGTTAAGTCCAATGATTCTTCCAGAACCGGAGGAATCTTCCCAAGGACACTCCATAGCTAGAATAGTAGTCCTTAAGAAAGTTGGAGAAAAGATTATGAATGTAGCTGAATGCCGACCAAGTACTTAAGTTAGCACTGGAACAATCACAACAAGGTGCTAGTTATGACGTATTGGTAAGCATTGAAGGGGTTGAAGAATGAAAAATAATTGTAAAGATAAAGGGTGTAAAGAAAGAAGCCCTCCTTACAACCTTAGGCAGAAACCAGGTCAACACATATGCTATTGAGATCATTTTTAATGATGCTTGATATTGAAGATAGACATCATGGACCCAGTGATGCAATGCACAACCCATCCCAGCTAACTCAGATATCTCTTAAAAGATATTTGTTTTAATCACACGGAGAAAACGCATTATCAATCGATTTATTCACCCCGAATAAATTGGTATTGAAATTGTGGCACTCCTCTCCAGCCTCCGTTCACTAAAAATCCAAAATGCACGATCGAGTCTAGAGCCATTTGAGATCATCAAATATCTCATTAGGACACACTCCCATATTTCCTTGCTTCTTCACACACTGTGAAAAGTAAGAAAGATCTTAAGAGTCCTACGAAAAATCTTCATGATCTTGCCTGAACATCCGAGTAATGCGAAAGTATTTACAATGAAGATGGAAATCCTTCTTGAGCGAATATCAAAAAGCTCATGGTAGGTGACTTGTGCGATTCTTTATGAATCAAACTTGTGATAACTGGAAAACAACAGTGGTTTAATTCTTAACTGAATTTAAACACGTTCAAGGCCTCTACGCAATATCTTAGTGATCTTGCCAGAACACTCAGAGTGATACCTTAGTGTTCACAGTGATGAGTGGAAATCCTTCTAGTGTTAACCTTAAACAGCACTTGGTAGGTAACTTGTAAGATTCAATATGAATCAAGCTCGTGACAACTAGAAAGAAACGATGGTGCGATTCTTTAATAAATCAAACTTGTTCCAGGAGTCAGAATTGACGGCTTCAATCATGTGGATAATTTTATCCAAATGATTCACTCTTTACGTTCGTAGTCAGCTTTGGACGGTCGAGTAAAGAGAACGGGTTTACCCGAGAAATCTTGTCAAGGAGATTTTTAATTAAATCTACCTGCCACAAGTACGATATTTTATATCGTCCAACGGTCTTCACCGACCGGAGGTAAAATGCTACCGAATTAGAATGAAATGTTCAAAGCCATTTCGTTCGTGTCTACTTATGTTGCGGCATTTGAAGATGGTGGCGTTGCGGAATCTGAGAAGAAGTCGTCCCCGCATGCTTATACTTTTCGCACTTAATACTTCAACAAACTCAAGAAAGCCTAAAAGTTAAGTCTTCCGCTGTATCAAACTCTGAAGTTTTCAAGAATTACAAAGGTATAAGTATGTGGGACATGATGTCACGAGGAGGCGAAGATCACAAGTTATGGATGCACAAAATCAAGGCAAGAGATTAATGCTAAAGATTGATATCAAAGATCACATCAGCATGTTCACCAGAAAAGAAAAAGAAAAGAAAGATGAAGACTACGAGCTCAAGACAAGCATAGTGTGCTAGGTTTATTTTATTATTGTAACTAGGGTAACACCCTTGTTTGGAGTGACATCCCTTGGGGGGATTGTTGGAAATACGTTTTTACGTATTTAGGAAGATTCGGTCACTCCGACAAAATATTAAGTAGTAGCTCGTAGTCTAGATATCTTTATTAAACAAGCAAGACCAAGCCTACCCTACACATGTGTAGACCGGCCCAATATTGTAAGCCCAAGGCCATCACAAGGCTTGGGTATATAAAACCTCTCCTTTGATGGAGAGGGTGGTGATTTCATTTTATTTTACACATAGTTCTTAAACTTTCTCTCTCTAGAAGTTTGAAATCATCTATCTTTCTCTCTCTAAAACATAAGCAAGATTTACATATCCTACAAGGATGTCATAATGCGGGTACGTTTCTAAAGTTGTAAACAAGTTTATAATAAACAACAGGAAATTGTTTCAGATGTCATTGGATACAACAAAATATGTGCTTAAAATGATAATTAAAAAAAGGGTAAAATGCAAAAAGCATCCCTAAACGTTCTGTTGGGACTTATAGACGGTGAGTTGATATGACAAAATAGATGAAGGACTTAATGATAAATATTTAGCTTAGTTAGTAAGTTAGGGTTGACATGTAACCATATTACCTCTATTATATAAAGAGGATTAGGCACACATAGTTATTCATTCATTGATATACAATGTAAACTAAAGGTGTGTGTGCGTTCTCCTAGTGTCAAGCCTATTAGGCACCAGGAATAGTAGTAACTTATTAGTATTTTATGAATAAGAAAGCCTTGTTCATAACTTTGATTGTGTTCTTTATGTTCCGTTGTGCTTATTACAATCATTGTTATATATCCCAGATGAGTCTAGATCCTTAAGACTCAACAAGTGGTATCAGAGCTTGTTGGCTCACGATCTGGTTGATCTACAAGGTTTTCCTTTGTATGTTATTTTCTGTTTTTGATTAATAAAATGGTGTTCCTCCTAATCTAGGGTTTTTCCACAAACCCTAGGTGATTCTGTTGTGTTGCTGCTGGTATTTGATGTTTCTGCTGGTATGTTGATGATGATGATTCTAGCTTTGCTGAGTTGATTCTTGAATCAATGATGAACCCTAGAATGATCTGGTGGTGAATGATTTCATGGCTGTTGTGACGATCCTTGTTTTAGGGTTTGCATAAACTCTAGATTCGTCTTCATTAAAACACAACAGATTCATGGTGTATATGGCTGATCAAAAGACAAAGGCTTTGAACATGGTGTTGTGAGATAATATCTTTGGGTGTGGTCCAAACATTTCTGTGCTCCACATCTGGTATGTATTCTCTTACTACTCAAAATATTTTCTTTGATCACACAGTAGCAGTAATCATATAGGTTCACAAGATCTTTTGAGAAACGATTTTGACTGCTTATAATAATATTCATGTGATGTGCTTATTAAAATACTTATATCAAGATGCTACGTATACTGTACTGTTCGATACAAATGAAGGGTATGTGATTGGTTGTGTTTCTGTATCACGTGATGTTTTTATACATAAAGTCACACAGTGGTTTAAAGAAGATTGGTACCCGGACCATGGCAATTTTGGTAAGTATAATATTGGCTTGGTATACCTACGAATTATTTATGGAAGGAGGGATGATTGTGAATTTTTGATAGTATGAACAGCTTCTGATTTTTAAAGTTGCAAAGATATTCACGTATTTTTTTTTGATATGGGTAGTGCACGGTTCATTCCTGATTTTCAGGGATAATGATTGATTATATCATTATTCCCTTTATATTTGGAGATATAACAGCTGGACGTGAAGTTATTTGATTACTACTTTCATGGGAATGGAATGATTTGGTGGGTACATGAATTTTGGGTCAACAGGATTAAGCATATAATTGGGTGTAAACAGTTTGGTACCCTACGAGATTTAAGGAGCTAATCTTGGATATTATGAAGCTGTAACAGACGTGGGAGCTTTTTAATAAAAGCAATTCTATTTTTGGAAGTGATGAGCAGATTTGTTTTTGAACAGGTCTAAAGACGTGCTAATCTTCATGGGATATTTTTGGACGCTATCTTTATTGTTAATATCACACGGATAGCTGTTTATATCCTTCTTGATTTATGGAGATATCACTATATTTATGCATGACGTTACTTCCTTTTGGACGTGGCTATTTTTGATGGAGGATTATGATTCGTAAGATATGGAGCAGTTATGAATGTCGAGGTTTGTGACAGAGACAGCTAAGCCACATCATTTACAACAACAACAGCTTTGGTGACAGTGTGGTGACAACGTGTGAAAAAAAGGGAAAAAAAAAGAAACAAAAGAAAAAAAAAAGAGTAAAAAAAAGAAGGGGTTTTGAGATGCTACTGGTAGGTTTTTATTATTCCTACTGGTGAACTATTTGTCTCTACTCGTCAGCTATTTCTTACTACTGGTCGGTTCCTCCTGGTCAGTTTCTACTGGTCGGTTCCTCCTAGTCGGTCCCTCCTGGTCGTTTCCTCCTGTTCGTTCCTACTGGTGATCTTGAACAATGAAGAGGTATATGGTTTATTTCCAAAGTTCAGTTTATGCTATAATTCTTGATTGGAACAGTTACACGCTCTTTTACAAATATTTGGGGGGCATATGATACCATACAGTTCATGATATGATCATCACAAAATTAGAATGATCATAAGCATCGAGTGGTTTCTGGTTGATTCGTCAGAGCTCACTGAGACTATCGGTCATTGCATGTGATCGTCATGCATATATTGATTACAAGAATTATCCAAAGACATTTTATTACATGTTATTGTAATAAGCATGTCTTTTTCACACTAAAGGAGTGGATGATCTATACTATTGAGATCAAGATTTAAGAGATGGTTAGCCTATGGTTCCTACTGGTGAGTTATGGTTTCTTGACGAAGACAGTTGATTATTGCTTATTTGATGTTGGAGTTGATTTTCACAAACTTGTTATCTTCTTATATCTCAATTAGGTGAGCAATACACCTTGTCATTTTGACTAAATATATTGTTATAGCTAACAGCTGGCTCATAGTTGTGGAGGTTACCAGTACCGTATGTAACAAAAACTAATAGGTGAGCAATACACCTTATCGTTGGATTAAATATATTGTTATAGCTAACAGCTGGCTTATAGTTGTGGGGGTTCCCAGTCCCATGTAATAAAAACTGAGATGATATAAGACACAATTTTGGGATATTTCACTTCTTCATAAAATTCGTTATACTTGATTTTCTTCATTATTGATCGCTCCAAGGAAGCCTACTGGATTCGCCATGCACTTCTTAAGGGAAGACGATCCCTTTTGAGTTGATGTGACAAAAAGGGGTAGAATGCATGGATCGAGGGGAAGCTTAGCCTTCATCTATATTAGCTTCAGGGGAAGTTCGTGCTTACTGGTTTTGTCAAATCAACTAGGGGAAGATTTTTGGGGACTTATAGACGGTGAGTTGATATGACAAAATAGATGAAGGACTTAATAATAAATAGTTAGCTTAGTTAGTAAGCTAGGGTTGACATGTAACCCTATTACCTCTATTATATAAAGAGGGTTAGGCACACATAGTTATTCATTCATTGATATACAATGTAAATTAAAGGTGTGTGTGCGTTCTCCTGGTGTCAAGCCTATTAGGCACCAGGAATAGTAGTAGCTTATTAGTATTTTATGAATAAGAAAGCCTTGTTCATAACTTTGATTGTGTTCTTTATGTTCCGTTGTGCTTATTACAATCATTGTTATATATCCCAAATGAGTCTAGATCCTAAGACTCAACACTTTCTGAAATATGCAAATATGCCCCTGAGTCCAAACTACAAGCATTTTTGACCCTGAACTTTCATTTAGCCTGCAGATATGCCCTTGAGATGACTTTTTTTACATTTCCTAACGTTCTACCGTTAACTCCCACATGTGCCTGACACGTGAGGCTATATTAGTCTTTTCCCGTTCCATCCCATTTCCCCACCTTTCAGCATATGAAAAATTCGTCCTCGAATACGTTTCCCACCCGAAAATTTCACTGTAGTTTCCCAACACCCACCTTTGTTCAAGAAAAACAGGTCCGTGAAACATTATTATACCTCTCGGCCACGTCATTATTACACTAACATGTTTTCTTTCGGGGACGTTATCTGCATGAAGGTGAACTTTCCATCTTCTTCATCACGACACTATATTAGCTTCAAACACACACAAACACACACACACACACACACACAAAACTTTCCATCTTCTTCATAACAAATGGCTCGACTTGTTGAACTAGATGGTATGTCTGAGTCATTTAACCTTGGTGAGACGATGGTATCAGCGTACCAAACAGAGATTCGCGAGGACATATGGCAGGCAAGAGAGTTGATGAATAACTCTCAACGCCTGATCGAACATGTCATGCTTAGGGGCTAGTTGATGCTCGAGCTCTAAAATGGCAACCCTTATTGATGTGCTACGGCAAATCTCACAAAGCTCAAGCCACTCAAAAATGCCGAAATATGAAAGGCAAGGATGTTGATGAAAATGGTGACCCATATTCACAGCAAGGTTATTGACAATATTGTCTTTTCAGCGAGGCAGAGGGCGATGTGAACTGGTTGGATCATGAAGGGTTGATGTTTTGGGTTGTCGATATGGGTAGGCAGTGACTAGTATTTTGGGTTGGTTAATGATAACGGAATGTAAATTACTATATTTTAATTTTAGTTAAGGTTTTATGTTTGTAGTTTGAATGTTTAATTAACGTGTTTTCTCTTTGATTGTTAATTGTTATTCGACGTGACGTTTTAAATTGAACTCTAACCAACAACGAAAAAGGCCTAAGTTTAATATCTTCACAACAAAAAAGCCCAAGGGCACTAACGATAACAGAAATAAGCAGTAACAAAAAATATTTTGTGAACAAGCAGTGCATAAGTCACATGTTCTTTGTTTGGATTCATAGTATTAAGCAGATTATAAGCTTTAATTTGTTTTTTAACATTATGAGTTCCTAGGTGATATTTAGTTCCAAAGTAGCCGAAATGTTCATATTGGTACCCTAATCATATGCACTATCCCAAACACGCCTTGCATCAGTTCCATGGTTTCACTCCTTGTAACAACCATCAACATTTCCATGGTTTCCCATATATGTTGGTGCTCTAAGACCAAGTAAGCAATTCGTGATCTTAAAATATTGATACTCGTATAAATTTCGAGGAGCTCTTACACCAAGCACAACAAACCTTTTTATGTGACCTTTATTTCCGGCCACATTATCAACAGAAGCATAACCTCCCACATTCAACCTGTTTCTAGACTTACTCTTATCATTCACATATCCACCCTCTCTAATGACTATACCATTAGGCCTTCGTATAGCACCAACTTTCGGGTTACAACCGAAATCCTCTTCAACCATGATCCCTTTACCCTTTTCGGAAGCTCTCTTCTTCTTCAACAATGAAGTATGAGACTCAGTCTCACTGGAACTCTCTTCACCCTTTACAGCCGCTCTCTTCAATCTCATCCCTTTACCCTTTACAGTTTCTCTCTTAAATCTTTTTTGTTTACCACCTTGATGTTTGCCATTGTTCCTCTTCCTTTTTTTAAAAAGGTTGTTCAGTCGTAAAAAGGAGTTGAAATATGGCAACGTAACCTAGCATCATCTTCTTCCCATCCCAAAAATTCCCATATGAATCCTCTAAATCTAAATCTAAATCAAGGTTCTTGAAATAATACTGAGCTAGTCTCTGTTTCTTATGAACAACATACAAATCAATTGAACCATTCCTACAAGCCAATTCCAACATCGTATGCACATCATTGTCGATGTAAATCAACTTCAAACTATCTTTTAGCGATTTGTTAGGAAAACAAAACAACAAAGCCCATTTTTGCACATCGCCAAGCCTTTCCAAGATATGATTCAGACCAATCATAAATATCCCAACGTTAGAACTAAACCCACAAATTTTGCTACGATTGCCATTTGCATACCTCAACGGACCATGTGCAAAAAACCCATTATTGTGCATTCTGAAAACGACTTCTTTCTTATACGCCATTAGAGATAGTTCATAATCAATTGAATAGAGTAATGGGTTGGTTGGTAGTAAGTTGAACTAGTAGCGTATTGATAGTATTTAGGGTATTTAATGTTAAGATTATATTCAACGTTTCAATGTATCTAGTTGAAAATATTGTCCTAGAAAGTTTTTTAGCGGGAAGCTACAATGGAATTTTCGGGTGGGAAACGTATTCGAGGACGGATTTTGCATATGCTGAAAGGTGGGGAGATGGGGTGGAACGGGAACAGACTAATATACCCCGACGTGCAAAGCACGTGTGGGAGTTAACGGAAGAACCTTAGGGAATGTCAACAAAGTTCGTCTTAAGGGCATATTTGCAGGCGAAATGAAAGTTCAGGGGTAAAAATGCTTGTAGTTTGGACTCAGGAGCATATTCACATATTTCAGAAAGTATAGGAACGTTTTTTGCACTTTACCCTTTAACAAATTAACTAGTTCTTATAAACCAATAAAATCAATCGAATTTTTAAATGAGTTCAAATTCTTTACATTATATATAATTTCATACTCTTATATTGAAAAATGCAATTTCAATTAAAACTTTATAGCAAAAATCAACATACATTTGCTATTGAAATTTTATCTTCAAATAACATTATATAAATATATAGTTTGGCTTAAAGATTGAAAAATAATATGATGATTATATTAAGAGTAAATTCTATGTTTCGTTCTTGTGATTTGCGGACACTTTCAAATTTGTTCCTTTTTTTCTAAATAAGTATGTAAATCATCCTTGTGGTTGACACATAAAGCACCGAAGGTCCATCTGTCACGATTCTGTTAAAAATGACCCTCGCATGCCTAAAACGTGAGGATATTTTAGTCTAATCCTCTAAATCATTTCGTCAACTACGTATAAACAGAGTTTCAAATGGCTAGTTGCCTCTTTCACCTTATTTTTACACCAAATCCCATTTCATCCTCAAAACTTCTTCTTCCCCAAAGCTCATTTCCTACTCCAACTCTAAATCTCATATGAATGTAATGCATTGCTATTGTGGACTACCAGATACAATTAGGACATCCTAGTCAGTTATTAATTCAAGAGGACGTTTTATGGTTGTCCACATGTTGAAAGAGGTTGTTGTTTTGTTCGTTGGCTAGATCTAACTATGTGTCAAAGATTAGTGATGATAATCTCTGGATTGTTGATGGCAAGGAAAAAAATGGAAGAGAGGTTAAGGCTAATGGATGCATATAGTTCAAAAATAAGGAGCTATTTGACGAGGAATTGGGTGTTCTTCATTGTCTACTTAATGATATCTTAAGTGTTCTAGTTTAAAGTCTTTTAGTTATTTAAGTTTGTAGTAGTAAGTAGTTGTGTTACTTTGTTTGATTATG
This sequence comes from Glebionis coronaria, assembly GCA_025667525.1. Taxonomy (NCBI): domain Eukaryota; kingdom Viridiplantae; phylum Streptophyta; class Magnoliopsida; order Asterales; family Asteraceae; genus Glebionis; species Glebionis coronaria. Next base: position 574,486,422 of record CM046879.1, on the reverse strand, counting down.
GTTTAAGGTTAATGTATATTTTGAACTCTAAGTGTAACAGTTACTTATGAATGCTTAGTTTTATAATGAACCTGTGATGTATAATATGCATAAATCTTGGTTTTGCTGGATTTGAATTGGTTTTGAATAGCCATTTAGTTGGTAGGCTATTATAGGTCAAACTGAAGTTGGAGATTTGTAGAGTAACAGTATCTTCTATAAACCATTACAAAAAGGGGTACCTTTAATCAAATGAAGTTGCAAATTTCAGACAATTAGTTAAAGGAGGATATGTGTGTGTTATAGATTAACTTGGTAACAAGTCAAAATGATCAGTTGTGCGAATCAAAATGCACTTAATGCGCATCAGTTAATACGAAGTTTGCAAATTTGTAGACTAAATTGCATACGAAGAGTAAAAACTGACCATTTGCACAAGACAAAAAAACTACAAACACTATATAGATTACTTCATAAACAAAAATGATGGAGAGTACACCCATGCATGGCTATACACCCATCCATGGGTATACACCCATCCATGTAAAAGTCTTAAAGACTTATAGAGATAAAAGAGTTAAAACGTATATACAGATATGTTAAATAGTATTGAAATTAGATAACGTAAAGATCCATAAACGAAATAACCATCAACCTCCAAAGCTTACAACATCTTTTATACCTACCAACTTTAATTTCTCCGCATTTTTTGGACATGCAAGGCCCAATATTGCATTCCTGATTGTAGAGGTCCTTGAGGTGGGAGAAACAGGAGTTCTAGAGGATGGCTCTGTTTTAGGTGGTCTTGGAAGATGCTTGTGGCTTGATGGTGCTTTAAATGTTGACCTATGTGTAGGATCCCTCCAACTTCTCTTTTAGTCATCAATGGGAAAATCACCATACCACCTGAGAAGTTGTGGTGGAATTCCATGTTTTTGGAGGATGCACTGGGTCTAACTTTGTATTTGGAGAATGCACTAGGTTTAAATTTCTATTTGAATGATGTAGTGTCATGTTTACCTTCACCTCCAATAAGTTAATAACCCTTACCAGAGTTTCTACATAATTCTCATCAGAACTACAATCATCCTTAGAGGTGGACTTCAAAGTATCATTTGTTACTTTATCCATTGTGATTTGGAAGAAGTCCTATCTTCTTTAGATCTTTCATCTTTTTCGTAGCTTTCAACTTCTTTAGAGCTTTTAGATGAGTCTATAATTATAAAACCTGTAAATAGCATTGACTCATCAAACTTCATGGATAATATTCATATACTTTAAATCTAAACATAATTGTTACACTAGTGATGATTTTCTTTGCTAAGACACAACCACATTGCCAACTTAAATGGTAAAGTTTCATTGTAAACCTAATTTGTATATGAATCTTAGTTTAGGTAATTAACATACAAACTATAAATACGGGAACTAGATGAAACAATTAAATATAAAAGTCTATTATACAAGGTATATATTCACCTTCTTATAAGTTTCTCTATTTACAAACTTCAAATTTCTTTCAGTCTTGTCCATCCTTTTTATTAGATTACCTAAATCAGATCATGTCTTATCGTTCATCACTCCCTTGCCTTTATCATTTACATAAGCAGACAACAAATTTTTATCTCACCTAAGTGAAACTATAGTATTGGGTCACATAGAAGAAGATACTAAAATGTATAATTGGTATGATCTAAATTGGGCAACATAGAACATAATTGGTACAAAACTGTATACTCACCTTTAATAACTCTATTACCTTTATCACGAACATATATACATAAAAAAGATCACAAAATTGACCTTTAACATGTTCCTTCAAAGCCACACCTACAAAAGCTAAAAAAACAATGATAAAATCATACTGGTATGCCCAACATTGCCTAAGATACTAGTATGCACAAATTTGTTAAATCACTAACCTTTCATTCCAGCCTTTGCATTGTCATTTATATACAAAAAATTAAATACTTGTATTCCCAAAATTGCCTAAAATACTTGTATGCACAACTTTGTTGAATCACTAACCTTGCATTCCGGCCTTTGCATTGTCCACGATATACACAACAACAAAAAATCATTACGGTTATGTACATAATTCAATAAACTAATAGTAAATGTTTTGAAAAGTTAAAATCTACCATATACCCTAACCTTTCATCACAACCATTCCTTTGTTCACTCTGTTAAACTTTTTCTTCATCACATCATCTATTATAAAATAAGCAATTGGATCCTTAGTAGTCTACTTATTTCCATACTTATCCAAGAGATAATCTATCATCTTATCATCTAGAACAACCTTATTGAAATCAATAGACATCCAGTCATCTGCCACTGTTTGTAATTGATTAGTATTTTTAGTTTGATTAGGGTTTGTGGGTGGGTAGGTCGATGATTCCTTACTACAGTTTTTTTTGTATATGCGTGTGTGTGTATGAGAGAGAGAAAGAGTGATCAGCGCCGAAGTACAGATAAAAAAATAAACATAATTACCTTATACTAGATAGGGTAAGCGTGTATCGAATCCACGACTAATATTTGGTTTTAATTTAAGTTTTGGGGTGATCACTGATCAATAAAAGTTTTGGTTTTAAAATTTAATTCACTAAAATACTCTGAATTATAAAAATGCTGATTAAAAAATAAAATACTTATTAAACTAAAAATAAGTTAGAAAAATATAATAAGGATGTAAACAAATGAAAGTAAAATGCAATCCCTTCCAGCTCCCAATATTTATGGTTGATCACACTTATGGATTATCGAAACTTTTTAGCTCGTTTACAAAGATTATTTTTACTTAATATGAATGAATTAATCTCGGTACTTATCATGTTTATCAATGACTTGCAATAATAAGTCTTATACTAATCCAACCAATAATTATGTTCTAATAATTATTTAGGTAAAACTTATGTTGATTATGCGACCATCTTTTTCTTTAACTAAATAGAATAAGTATGAATCGTTAACTAACAATAAATCGTCTTACACAAATAATTGAACATAATATTAAATCAATAAAAATAATTTATAAATAAATCATAAATCAACGTAATAAAAATATGATAATCCAAAATTAATGATTAAATCATAAAAATTTAACAGATGGAATTACAACAAAATTAGCCGGACATCAGGATTTACCTGACCCACTGCGTGTCCTTCATTCTCTTTTATTCTTCTTCTTTTTTCTTGCTACAACACAAGGAAAATATATGTCCTTTTCTTTTTCTTCAATATGGAATCTCTCCACAAGGACAAAATTGCTCTCTCTTTTTTATGTCCAAAAAGTCACGACTGTTTTGATTCTCCAAGGACCAATTGGTTGTTGTTTTTTTTTCTTTTATCCTTTTTTTTTCTTTTGGGATATAATAACTTTGACACAATTAAAAATAGTCGAACGTCAAGAATTGCTCAAACGAAGCCCGGTCGAATAAAAGATGACCAAAAATATTACGACGCGCTCAAATCTTCTCTTCAATATTTTTCTTCATTTATCGGCGCTCTCAATGTCTTTTCTCCAAAAATTTAATTAAGCGGCCATTTTATTCCTTTTCGCGCATAACCAACATAATTATAAAACACACTAAAATTAAATATATAACGACAAATAAATATACAATTATGCTAAATTAACATGCTATGAGGTGAATGCAAAATACACCGATTAAATTCTCTCAACTTAACCTTTACTTTTTCCCAAAGTAAAAAAATATACAAGCATGTTAATTTCATAATTTTTAATCAAATCATTGAAATTCTATCAAAAAGATCAAATATAACCTAGTACACTAAAAATCATCCTATATAAAAAATAATCCAAAATGATTACCAATATTTTTGTCCTTCTTAAACACTTAGCATAACCATTCCCATTGATTCCATTTACTTAGGGGGCGCTTGGTTAATCTGAGGGGAATGGGAATAAGTAAGGGTAAGGAAATACAAAGGAATGCAATGAACATTCCTTAGTATTATCATTACTATTGTTGGTGCTTGTTTAATATAAGATATGGTGGTGATTGAAGAAGGTGACAAAAACTGTTAGGGTGATCTGTTAGGGTGATAGTCAGTGGTTGCAATGATGACGAGCGTCTTGGTGGCGTTGGGAGTGTGGTGGTAGCGACACTGGTGGTGGTGGCGTTAGAGATTGGTGGTGGCGTTAGGAGTTTGGTGGTAGCGACAATCGTGGTGGTCAGTGCTGGTGGCGACGTTGGAGAGTGGTGGTGGCGTTATGAGGATGGTGGTAGGAACAATGGGGGTGGAGAGTGGTGGTGGTGGCGTCGGAGAGTGGTGGTGTCGGAGAGTGGTGGTGTCGAAGAACGGTTGCGTTACTAGGATGGTGGTAGCGACAATGGTGGTGATCAATGGTGGTGGTGGCATCGGATAGTCGTGGTATCGGAGAGTGGTCGTGGCGTTAGGAGTGGTGATAGCGACAATGGTGGTGGCCAGTGGTGGTGGCGGCGCCGGATAGTGGTGGTGTCGGAGAGGGAGAGTGGTGGTGGTATCGGAGAGTGGTGGTTGTGTAAGGATGGTGGTGGTCAGTGGTGGTGGTGGCGTCAGAAAATGGTGGCGTCAGAGAGAGGTTGAGGCGTTAGGAGTGTGGTGGTAGCGACAATGGTGGTGGTGAGTGGTGGTGGCGACACCAGATAGTGGTGGTGTTAGAGAGTGGTGGTGGTGTCAGAGAGTGGTGGTGGCGTTAGGAGGGTGGTGGTCAGTGGTGGTGGTGGCGTCAGAGAGTGGTGGCGTCGGATATTGGTGTTGGCATTAGGAGGTTGGTCGTAGCGATAATGGTGGTGGTCAGTGGTGGTGGTGGCGTCGGAGAGTAGTGGTGTCAGAGAGTGGTGGTGGCGTTAAGAGGGTGGTGGTAGCGACAATGGTGGTGGTCAGTGGTGGTGGTGGCGTCAGAAAGTGGTGGTGTCGGAGAGTGATGGTGGCGTTACGAGGATGGTGGTAGCGACAATGGTGGTGGTCAGTGGTGGTGGCATCGGAGAGTCGTGGTATCGGAGAGTGACGGTGGCGTTAGGAGTGTGGTGGTAGCGATAATGGTGGTGGTCAGTGGTGGTGGCGACGCCAGATAGTGGTGGTGTCGGAGAGCGGTGGTGGCGTTAGGAGGGTGGTGCTCAGTGGTGGTGGTGGCGTCAAAGATTGGTGGTGTCGGAGAGTGGTGGTAGCGTAAGCAGGGTCGTGGTAGCGACAATGGTGGTGGTCAGTGGTGGTGGTGGCTTCAGAGAGTGGTGGTGTCGGAGAGTGATGGTGGCGTTACGAGGATGGTGGTAGCGACAATGGTGGTGATCAGTGGTGGTGGTGGCATCGGAGAGTCGTGGTATCAGAGAGTGATGGTGGTGTTAGGAGTGTGGTGGTAGCGACAATGCTAGTAGTCAGTGGTGGTGGCGACGTCGGATAGTGGTGGTGTCAGAGAGTGGTGGTGGTGTCAGAGAGTGGTGGTGGCGTTAGGAGAGTGGTGGTCAGTGGTGGTGGTGGCGTCAGAGAGTGGTGGTAGCGTTAGGAGGGTCGTGGTAGAGACAATGGTGGTGGTCAGTGGTGGTGGTGGCGTCAGAGAGTGGTGGTGGCATTAGGAGTGTGGTGGTAGCGACAATGGTGGTGGTTAGTGATGGTGGTGGTGGTTGGTGGAGACACATATACATACGTCTGATATTAGCTTGAATCCATTACCCCCAATTTACAAGGGAATGGTTCATTACCTATTAGTGGGTAATGATTACCTATATTTTCGTTAACCAAGCACTATTAATCATTCTCTTTCCCATTCCTTACCCCCTAATACCCTTAACCAAGCACACCCTTACGTTTCATATAATTAACCATGTGTCAAACGTACCTAATGCACACTTATAATCAATCTAAATATTAATCTAAAACAAGAGGTGAGAATATCTTACAACTTTTATAACATTGGAGTTTTTATACCATAAGAGCACATCATAAGCCATCATACTTTAGCTTATATACTTTCACCTTTTTTTTCTTTAACATTTTTTCATTTTCTTTTTTTTCACTTTTTTTTATTTCATTTTTTCACATCACACATAAGCTCCTTTTTTAGCCATCCGAGACCGTTTCTTATACAAGTCATCCCGAACACTTTATACACTCCTTTTAAGGTTGATATAAAGACCAATCATTTAGAAAAATGAATTTCTATCCTATAGGTGCATACTAAGACACGTTGGCACATGGGAACCGGTTAATTTAGTCTGTTTAGTTAAATGGGAACAACTATGCTTCGTGCCTACTGGTACATCATATGATGGAGTTATCTACCACATAGTACAATTAATCAATGCACTAAATCAAACTAATCTTCCTAATTTCATTACAACAATACAAGGATTAGGTTATGTCACATAAAATTATCTCAGCTAAGTGCAATGATATCCATCATAAAAATTGACGTCTTACCCATGCTAACAACTAAAGTATCACCTTGCGCGGGTGACGAATCAGATATGCAAGCCCAGCATATTACTACCACCAATAATTATGACAGTTCTCCAACTCTTTTCTAAGGCCACCGTGTGCGGGCGGCGAGCCAAATAAGATCAATTCTAAGTGTCCTAACCCAACTATTACATTACTATATTTCATATTATTTTATTCAAACTTTATACTCGATCTAAGAAAAGGTAAGTAGAGGGAAATTCAACTAGGCATGGTTTGATCATCTAAATTATACATATGCCTAACTACATGCAAACACTCAAATCAATTTAATAACCAAATTATACAATGGAATCTACAAACACTGAACAAACTAAGTCATCCACAAGCTAATCTTCAGAATCTGCAAACACTGAACAAACATATATGTATAAAAAACATCCACATCCGATTAGCACAAGACTCTTAACTGTGTTTTAAAAATTTTCAATTTTTCACAAAAATCACATTTTAACCCATTTTGACCAAAATATCACACAAAAACATGTTACACATGTGCCACCCCCTCAACTAAAAACATTCCATTGCCCCTAATGCAAAAAAATGTAAATTGAAATTTTGGTTAAAAATCAATTTGACAAACTCATACAAAAACATAAAACCTAACTCACTTTCGTAGGAATCACGGTTGCATTTAGCGTATACAGCAAGCCTTTAAACCACTCGGAAGCCCGACTGGACGAGTTTTGTCTCGTGAGGATTTGTAGTGAACACACCCACAAAGTTTTAAACACACATAAAATAAGATAATAAATTACACAAGAGAATACACACACTTCAAACCACAAACCACGGGTTGCCTCCCGTGAAGCGCGAAGTTTATCGTCTTCAGCCAGACATAACTCATCAGAGCTATTGAGACGGTTGGAGTGGTTCCAAGTAAACCACATCAATCGTTTCCATATGATCACTCTCCAACTCAACATACGACTACCAACAGTGTCCATTAACTTTAAAAGGCTCTCCACCCGTCATATTTTTTTATTTCAATGTCTCCGTGTGGAGAGACTAGAGTCACAACGTATGGACCCGTCCATTTACTTCTCAACTTTCCCGAAAAGAGCTTAAGTCTAGCATTGAATAACCAAACTTTTTGACCAACCAAGAAAGATTTCTTGGTGATATGTCGGTCATGAAAAGCTTTGGTTTTCTCCTTATAAATCCTAGAACTTTCATAAGCATCACGTCTAATCTCATCCAATTCAGATAATTGAAGTTTCCTAGAACTACTCGCTCTCTCTAAATCCAGATTAACGGTCTTAATCGCTCATTTAGCCCTATGCTATATCTCAACCGGTAAATGACACGCCTTGCCATATACCAACTTATACGGTGACATACCAATAGGGGTCTTAAAATCCGTCCTAAATGCCCACAAGGCATCATCTAACCTCAAGGACCAATCTTTCCTATCACTACAAAAGGTCTTTTCTAAAATTCGCTTAATCTCCCTATTAGATACTTCCACCTGTCCACTAGTCTGTGGGTGATAAGGGGTAGCTATCCTACGATTAACTCCATAGTGTTTAAATAATTTTCCAAATTTGAAGTTCTTAAAGTGGGAACCCCCATCACTAATGATCGCCTTAGGAATTCCATGTCTAGCAAAGATATTCTTATTAACAAACTTAAGAACTACACTATGGTCATTGGTTCTAGTAGCCTCAGCCTCTACCCACTTTGACACATAATCAACTACCACTAAAATTTACACATTGCCATGAGAGGTAGGGAATGGTCCTATAAAGTCAATTCCCCATGCGTCAAAGATCTCAACAACAAGTATGGGATTTATAGGCATTTGATGACGCCTTGAAATCCCACCAACTTATTGGTAATGAATACATCCTTTCACAGAAGACTAGGCATCCTTGAATATAGTCGGCCAAAAGAAACCGCTTTGTAGGACTTTATGCCCAGTTTTTGTAGCACCAAAGTGTCCACCACATGCATAAGAATGGAAATAAGCCAATATGACCGTATGCTCGTGGTCTGGAACACGTCGCCTAACAACTTGGTCAGCACACACCTTATATAGCTCTGGATCCTCCCAAAAATAATGCTTCAACTGAGAAAAGAAGTATTTCTTTGTTGTTTGGACCAAAAATCCGGAAGCTTTTTAACTGCAAGATAGTTGACTATGTTTGCGTACCAAGGAACCTTAGAAACCTCAAATAAACTTTCATCCAGAAAGCTTTCCTTAGTCACGTCAGAAGGGTTCGACGGCGGAGGGATAATTCTAGACAAATGGTCGGCAACCACATTTTCCGACCACTTTTTATCCCGGATTTCTAGATTAAATTCCTGTCAAAGAAAAATCCACCTAAGAAACCTTGGTTTTGTCTCTTTCTTAGTCCACAAATTTCTTAAGGCACTATGATCTGAAAATACTATCACCTTATAATACCTCCAAATATATGACCTAAACTTATCAAAAGCAAAAACCACGGCTAGCAACTCTTTTTTAGTAGTGGTGTAATTCATTTGAGCTTCTGAGAAAGTCTTACTAGCATAAAAGATTACAACAGGTTTCTTATCGACCCGTTGTCATAAAACCCCCCCAGCGGTATAATCACTCGTATCACACATGATCTCGAAAGGCTTCGACTAATCAGGTGACTGTAGAATAGGGGCTTCTACAAGCTTTTGCTTAAGCATGTTAAATTCTTTAAGACATGATTCACTAAACTCAAATCGTGCATCTTTTAAGAGTAGATTACAAAGAGGCTTAGACATATCACTAAAATCTTTAATAAATCGCCTATAGAAACCGGCATAACCAAGAAAAGATCGCACACCTTTGATGGTATTAGGAGGAGGAAGGGTCGAAATTACTTGCAATTTGGCACGGTCAACCTTAAATCCTTTTTCAGACACAACATGCCCTAATACAAATACCATGAAATGGCTCTTCTCCCAACTAAGCACAATATTAGTTTCGGTGCATCTTTTTAACTCACTTTCAAGCTGATCAAGGCAACTTTCAAAGGACTGACCAAAGAAGGAGAAATCATCCATAAATATCTCTACAGAGTCTCTAACCATGTCAGAAAAGATACTCATAATGCACCCCTGAAAGGTAGCGGGTGCATTACACAGGCCAAAGGGCATTCCTCGAAATGCAAATGTCCCATAAGGACATGTAAACATAGTTTTGGCCTGGTCATCAGGATGGATGGGTATTTGATTATAACCGGAGTACCCATCTAAAAAGCAATAGAACTTTTTACCAGAAAGCTTCTCAACTATTTGATCAATGAAGGGTAGTGGGAAATGATCTTTAGATGTAGCATTATTCAGCTTACAGTAATCTATACACACTCTCTACCTAGTTACTAGTCGAGTGGTGAGTTTCTCCCGACTCTCGGTTTCCACAACGGTGATTCCGGCCTTTTTAGGCGCCATTTGAGTGGGACTTACCCATTTAATATCTGAGATGGGATGGATGATACCAACATCTAACCATTTAAGAACTTCTGTCTTCACTACCTCTATCATATTAGGATTCAAACGCCTTTGCGCATCTCTTGATGGCTTAATATCTGGATCCGTAACAATTTGATGCATACATAATGAAGGACTTTCAAGTCTGCAATTGTCCATCCCACTGATGCTTTGTACTTGTAAAGCACTTTTAGAAGTGCTTCCTCTTGTGATTTAGAAAGATCAGAAGCAACAATAACGGGTAAAGTATTGTTAGGACCTAGAAAAGCATATTTGAGACTGGATGGCAAGGGTTTTAGCTCAAGAGGTGGAGGAAACTCTAGAGATAGATTCGTGGCCGTGTTAAAAGTAGAAGGCAAGGGCTCCACTTTATAAGACCAAGGTGGTTTTTGATGGTCCAACGAACTGACCAAACACTCTTGAATCTCTTGAACTTAAGCAACATCAAGAATCTCCTCATTCTCACCAGTTAGATATAATTGCAAAGGATCATCCTTAAGCATACGGGATGCATGCTTTTGGACTTCCTCATCGATCACATCTACTTGGTAACATTCATTCATCGTAGGAGAATTCATAGAATTAAACACATTCAATCTTATCTTCTTATTACCCAATGCAATATCCATGGCGCCAGTCCGATAATTAATCCTAGCATCGATCGTGGCTAAGAATGGGCGCCCAAGGATAATATCTGGTTGAACATCCTTGTATGGTGACTCGGTGTCCATAACAAAGAAGTCAACTGGGTAATAGAAGTCATCAAATTTCAGAATAACATCCTCTAAGATACCTCTAGGAATTTTGGTAGATCGGTCAGCTAAGGAAATAATGGTGTCTGTCTTACGAAGAGTTCCTAAGTCGTACTTATCGACCAAACTAGCAGGAAGGATGTTGATACTGGCTCCAAGATCAAGGAGCGCCTTCTTAATGAAAATATTTCCCACCAAAACTGAAATCAACGGTGCTCCAGGATCTTTGAATTTAGGAGGAAGGGAGCTAGATAAGACTGCACTAACATGCTTAGTTAGGTCAATATTTTTAGGCAAAGACGCCTTCAGCTTCCTCTTCTGGGTATACAAGTCCTTTAAAAACTTGGCATAAGCAGGAATTTTCTTTATAGCATCAATAAGGTGGAGATTGATCTTAACTTGCTTGAAAGTATCCCACATATCCTCAGCATGAGGACCCTTTTTAGCTAACCTTACAGATGTCGATTTTTCCCAAGCTGTAGGGTAAGGTGTGCTGGACACACCACCCCCCCCCCCCCCCAACTTCGGGAGATTTAGTAGCTTTGATATTTGTGTTGTTGGTTTAGGAAAATCATTTAACAAATCAATTACCAACTCAGAACCGGACTTAACATTAACATAATTTTTACCTTCAACAATAACTTCGTCATCAGTAACGAAATCCTCGACATCGGGAGAAGAACTATGAACACTTGGTATTTTGATGTCATTGTTGTAGGTTTTACCATTTCGAAGAGATGTCACCATATTCACGTGCTCATTTCCATTTTTCTTGTGTGCGGGATTCATGGTGGGGTAGCTCGATAGCTTTCCCTCATCTCTTTTGTTCAATTGATCTGCCAATTGACTAACTTGTCCCTCAAGAGCTGCAATAGATTTGGTAGTGGTCTCGTGTCTTTGATTGGTGACCTCGAATTTTCTATTGATCTCTTGATTATTGGTAGACAATGAATCCATAAGCCTATCAAACTTTCGGTCAAGGTTCAAGAGACGGTTATCATCTTGCCCTTGGCCCTGATTTGGATATATTCGTTATGGCCTATGGTTCTAAGAATTTTGTTGGAAGTTAGATGAATTTCCACCCTCATTCCTTGGTTTATAACCATAGTGTTGTTGTTGGGAATTATTAGGGCGATTGTCTTCATCTTTCCAACGAAAATTAGGGTGATTGCGCCATCCAGAATTTTCTATTGATCTCTTGATTATTGGTAGACAATGAATCCATAAGCCTATCAAACTTTCGGTCAAGGTTCAAGAGACGGTTATCATCTTGCCCTTGGCCCTGATTTGGATATATTCGTTGTGGCCTATGGTTCTAAGAATTTTGTTGGAAGTTAGATGAATTTCCACCCTCATTCCTTGGTTTATAACCATAGTGTTGTTGTTGGGAATTATTAGGGCGATTGTCTTCATCTTTCCAACGAAAATTAGGGTGATTGCGCCATCCAGGATTGTAACTTTCGGAGAATGGGTCGTTTCATGGACGACCTCCATAAACTCCATTCACCTCCTCATTTGGTGGCGCCCCCAACTTTGACAATTATCGACTGAATGAGTCGGATCACCACACATTGAACACCCACTATGCGACACCTTAGAAACATTTGGAACACCTTTTCCTAGCTTTCTCAACAAAAGATCAACTTTCTTACTTAACTCGCTAATTTCAGAATTTGTGCCACGTTGGTTAGACACAGAATTGGCGGAAGATGTGTGGTTGTTCCGATCCACTGAATCTTGGGTCTTGAAACCTTTGCTCAGTTTTTCAAAAAAAACTCCCATTCTTCCTCCATAGTTCGCGAGAAAAACGTACCCCAACTAGTTGCCATCACAAATTATTGGTTGTTATAATCCAACCCATCGTAGAAGACTTTGACAAGCTCCTATTTTGGAACATCATGATGAGGCATGTTCTTAATAACCCCTTAAGTCTACTAAATGCTTCATGAAATTGCTCTCTTGGGATTTGATGAAAGGATTTAATCTTATTTCTAATGTCATCAGTTTTACTTATACAATAAAATTCCTCAAGAAACGCAGATTGTATTTCAGACCATGAGTTAATACTACCTGGATCAAGAGATAAGAACCAGTCCTTAGCTTGATCTTTAAGAGAAAAAGGAAAAAGGCGAAGTCTTACCTCATCCTTGGTAATGTTATTAACCTGATGTGTGTCAGCAATTGAGAAGAACTCTCGCAAATGTGTGTATGGCTCCTCACGACCTCTAAACACTGGCAGTATTGCTATGAGGTTCGGATGGATCTTGAAGTTACTTGTAACCCCCTTTAACCGGATCCGGATAGACGATAGGCGAGGGATCCTCGAAGATCCCCGGCCTGTAATTAGAATCAACACCCCGTGGTGGGGATTCTTCTCCGCTAGTATCTCCGCTAGTATCGTCTTCACCTGGCATTTCAGCAAAAAGATCTTCTGAACCTGTAAAATCAAGATTAGTAGAAAATTGTCGAAATGCTTTCCTCCTCAACCTTTCACTTTTCTCGACCTCGGGATCGTAAGCTAACTGTGATGGACGTCCCGATCTACGTGTGTGCATACACTAACCTACACACTCACAAGAATCAAAACAAACAAACAAACAAACAAAACAAGAAAAATAAAATCTTTTTATATTTTTTTATTTAAAAAAATATTAACAAAAACTTAAATGAAAAGCTCACTACTCCCCGGCAGCGGCGCCAAATTTTGTTCAGCGTCGAAGTACCGATAAAAAATAAACCTAATTACCTTATACTAGATAAGGTAAGCGGGAATCGAATCCAGAGGAATATGTGGTTTTAATTTTAGTTTTGGGGTGATCAATGATCAATAAAAGTTTTGGTTTTAAAATCTAATTCACTAAAATACTCTGAATAATAAAAATGCTGATTAAAAATTAAAATACTTATTAAACTAATAATAAAGCTAGAAAAATATAATAAGGATGTAAAAATAAAAGAAAAATGCAATCCTTTCTAGCTTCCAATATTTATGGTTGATCACACTTATGGATTATCGAAACTTTTTAGCTCGTTTACAAAGATTATTTTGACTTAATATGAATGAATTAATCTCGGCACTTATTATGTTTATCAGTGACTTGCAATAATAAGTCTTATACTAATCCAACCAATAATTATGTTTTAATAATTTATTAAGATACAACTTATGTTGATTATGCGACCATCTTTTTCTTTAACTAAATAGAATAAGTAAGAATCGTTAACTAACAATAAATCGTCTTACACAAATAATTGAACATAATATTAAATCAATAAAAATAATTTATAAATAAATCATAAATCAATGAAATAATATATAATAATCCAAAATTAATAATCAAATCATAAATAAAGTTACCAGAATAAATTACAAAAAAATTAGCCGGACATCAAGATATACCCGACCCACTGCGTGTCCTTCATTCTCTTTAATTCTGCTTTTTTTCTTGCTGCAACACAAGGACAATATATGTCCTTTTCTTTTCCTTCAATATGGAATCTCTCCACAAGGATAAAACTGCTCTCTCTTTTTTATGTCCAAAAAGTCACGACTGTTTTGATTCTCCAAGGACCAATGGTTGTTTTTTTTTTCTTTTTTCCTTTTTTCTCTTTTGGGATATAATAACTTTGGCCCTATTAAAAATAATTGAACGTCAAGAATTGCTCAAACGAAGCCCGGTCGAATAAAAGATGACCAAAAATATTATGACGCGCTCAAATCTTTTTCTTCAATATTTTTCTTCATTTATCGGCGCTCTCAATGTCTTTTCTCCAAAAATTTAATTAAGCGGCCATTTTATTCCATTTCGTGTATAACCTACATAATTATAAAACACACTCAAAGTAAATATATAACGAAAAATAAATATAAAATTATGCTAAATTAACATGCTATGAGGTGAATGAAAAATACACCGATTAAACAACGACGTGGGATGAACCTAGGAAAGACATGACTATATGTTTTAGTGATTGGACAAAAATATCCTCAAGTTTCAGGCACGTGAAGGTCATTTTTAACAGAATTATGTGTCAACCACAAGGACGATATACACACTTATTTATAAAAAAAGACTGAAAGGTGAAAGTTTGAGCAAACCAGAAGGACGAAAATGGAATTTGCTTTTATATTAATGATAGTGGTTCACCTTTCGTTTTTACGTGCCATAATAGGTTCTTACCAACATCATGTTAGAGAGGGCCTTTGGGCTTGGGTTATCGCAAATGTGTCAAGCCTATCACAAAGATACATCTTGATGATAACTCTATAACACTACAATATGTATTATCGCTACATTAGTAAATGTGTTGTAAGGTTGCGTACTTCAGACGTCGACACCATTTTTAATCAGATCGCGTGAAGTGTTTGAACTAAAAAAGACACGCCTAACATAATAAAAATACACACCATCACATCGTTTGATCACTTTTCATCTAGTAGTTAGACAATCCAACTTATCGAGTATCAACTTTCAATAGTAAGTTTTCTTATTCCGTTAAACTATGTACTGGTGTAAATATCGATTTTACTCGATTTTAACATGAAAACTACCTTCGTTTAAATCAATATAAAGAAGCTTTGCCAAGTATAGAAAACATAGCCACGGATTTTAGGATAACTAAGTCTAGGTACTAAAAAGTTCGGTTCTTGAAGATAATTTTCCTTCAAATTCTTATCTTTGCGGTTAAATAGCGACGATGCAAATAGTGTACTAATATTTAGTTACTTTCATCCAATGGAGAAACACATGTTTCAGTTTCTTGCTCATGAAAAATTCAGAGATACGGGTGTTGTTGCTACTTTCTAGTATTGGTGCTGATACAAATTACGATATCATTCCCATAAGCCTTTAGGTGAGGTTTGGAATAACTTACTAAAACTGTTTATCTTCTTAAGCAATTTGTAATAAGAAATTTCAACCTTCTTATTTCACTCGAAACGAATAAGGTAAGTATTCTAGACAACATACCCCTAACCAACAAAATCCTTACAATTTGGGATTGCTGCTAGTTGAATCAGATTACGCTTATTAGCACATGTTTCTGTTTTCGATTTCAGTTTCTCATTTGACAGTGTTTTCACGAAAAATCCTACTATTTCATTCAAGATAAGACATTTGGACAAACTTACTTTGGGAGTTCAGGGGATCTCATCCAATTGCTAGATACTCCGTATGACGTAGAGAAACCAATGCCTTTGGAATGACAAAGACTGCATCATGAAGGACCTAATCTCAAGGCATATAAACATATTAAACACAATAATGCTAACTTAAAAAAAGGATCCAACAAACACGTATTCTAGTTAACCACATAAAGTTTCATTCATGTATATTCTATTATTCATATCTTACCTTATCTATATCTATACTACATTATAAAGGAGGCATCTCAAAATTTGAAAAATTCAACATTTCCTTATATAAAATATTAGAGACCGTGGGATTTAACATTTTAATATATACCATTTTAGCTCATTCTTCTTGTATACTATTCATTAATCCTATTTTTGTTAACTACATAATTCATAAATCAAAACTAATTAAAACTACGTTAACACACAAAAACTTTATTCTTTCTCTAAACCCTAATACACACAAAAATACTGCCGCCACCATAATCTTTATCACCACCGCATCTGCCAAATCCGCCACCGTCTCTTGATGGTTTAGGTGGTTTCAAGGTAGTTTCAGTTGGTAGTATTGATTTTTGGTTTGGGTGCATTTGTTTTTTTAAACTAATTTGATATCTTATATTTGATTTCATTTTGCACAATTAGATTCTAATCTAATCTAAAAGTTTGATCATGTTTGGTGTTTACATTTGAAGTATTTTTTGTATGAATCTAGGATGGCGATAAAGGGCTATGAGATGGGGAATGATAATGAGTAGATTTCTTATATGAAATTAGGTTGACAAATGCAGCAACAACGTGGTTTGAGATGAAATCGACTTTATCAAATATTCTTTCAGTTTCGGGTTCCAGCATTGGATCATTGCAAGTTGAGGTTAGTATTTGACCTTTGTTTGTATATATTGAATAGTTATGATATGATTTAGTATTACTTGAAAGTGATGATGTGATATTAAATAATTAAAACATGATAATCAGCTAAAGGATGCATCTGCTTATGCTGCTTAAAGTTACAAGAATTGGTAAATGGTTTTTACACGCGTTTTAGGTTTTTTGAGAACTTTATGATTGTTGGTGAAACTTATCGGCTGTTAGGATCAGATTATAATAATATTCGAACATGAATAGGTAACAATAGTTTTCATTCAATTTCATGACGCATTAAGATGCCCTTTTGTGGCTTTTAATCCGTTTGACCCTTATGCCTTTCTATCATTCTTTACTCAAAGCAGGTGATTATCACTTATGTGTGACTTTTTAGGTTTTGTGATTCCAAAAATTAAATTTATACATCACCAGAAATGGACTCCTCAGGGGCGAACATCAACTAATAAAGGTCAATTCATCTCAACGAGTGTAAATGTAGTAGGAGTGTTACCATGGAAGAGGAAACCACTACAGTGATTGACATTATTGCTCATCGAGATTCGACACAAAAGTCCTATATCTAGGAAGATCATCAGACACTGTAATCGAAAGACTTGCTTAAAGGTTGGTCTTCTGTACTTAGCGGCCGATTAGAGGTATATAGTTTAACTTTTATCCAAAAATTTGTGTCTTAGGATATATTTAATGCTTGAATTTATTATCATTAGAAAAATATCGGTATACCCTTAAGTAAGAAACTTAGAAGATATGTTTTCGAACACATTATTGTTGCAAAATTAAAGAAAGGATTAATGTTAAAACATTTATGGTTCATGGTAATTGCCTATTGTTAAACGTCAGACGCAATCCCAAAAACTTTTATAAGTAGTTTCAATAAGAAATTGGAAAACACCATCCTTTTAAGCATTTTTGTTAGAAAAAAATCTTATAGAGAGGGCTATATGGGATTACTTATTGAAACTGCATACAAATAGGGATTTTTGGGGCTGCATTTTTTCCTTTTTGAACATATCGATCTCTTGGGTCAGGAGGAATTTGAGTTTTGGGGTACTTTTGGATATCTGGTGGAATTGACTAAGGTATCACGATGCTTCTTTGATTCTTAAGCCTTAAACCATTTTTCAAGAAATAAATTTACGTTACAACTGCTATTTGACCACTTATATTGCTGTAAAACAATACGTTGCTATTGTTTTTGTCAAATATTTGCTTGTATTTTATGTTTTGCGTTAGCCATTGATTGGTATTGATGTTTAATTTATATATCTTTACTAAAATTACAGGTTGAAAACAAGAAGGGGTGGCCAACTTTGATGATATTTTGGTAGAAGCAAATGCTTTTATGGTCGCTCATGGTGATTTAGTAATGGAAATACCAATTGAGAAGATCTTTCTTGTATAGAAACTTATGATCCACAAATGTAACATCCAAGGGAAGCGAATGGTGACTGCAAGACAAATGATAGATTCAATGATCAAGTGTCCTCGTCCTATAAGAATCGAAGCCATAGATATTGCAAATGAAGTTATAGACGGTACATACTACATATTGTGTCATGCTTAGTGGTAAAACAGCAGTTGGGTCCCACCTAGAACTTGTTGTCCAAATAATGGCCAGAATGTGCATTGAAGATGAAGATTCAGTACTTGATTACAAGAAGGTGTTCAAGAGGGCTATGTAGACTGCACCGGGGTGACTATGTGCCCATTATAGAGTTTAGCTTGTATTGCTCTAAATACAGCAAATATGGCAAAGCAACTATGATTTTAGTCCTGACCAAAGGGGAACAACTGCGAAGCACGTTGCTAAGTATCAACCAAGTATGCCTATATTGTCTGTTGTGGCCCTAGAGATAAATCCAACAGATTCTTTTGATTGGTTATGTAGTGATGAGTCTCGAGCAAGGCATGGACTTGTTTATTGCGGGTTGGTGCCTATTTTAAGCTTAAAGTGCATTGAGGCTACATCAAAATAGTCATGTGATAAAGCTATGGACCTGGCTTTAGAGGAAGCTAAAGACAAGGAGATTTGTAAGGCAACTCAGTTGTGGTGTTGCATCGTGCTTTTGGCTCTAGCTTGATCAAGATCCTCAATGTCAAGTGAAAGAGTTAATTAGGGTTGTTGTGATTTCTTAACATTTGTTTACTTTTCATGCAGGGTACTATACTACTATATATTGAAGTTTCACTCAGCTGTGTGTCAACTACTCTAAAGTTATTTTCTCTTAGTGTATAAAAAATATAAAGAAAGCGGTAATTCATGGACTATAAGTGAACTAATATTGTATCTCTTCATTTATGTGAAAACAAAATGAATAATCATAATCATCATTTTACTAACATAATGAAAGTCTTATTTCCTTTCGTTTGTGATCAGTCATGACGTGTTTCTACTGACCCACCCTTCACACAACAACGGTTAGTTTTGAGTGTGATGAATTAAAGTGCAAATAATATAAGAACTGTTGTTCAAGAGTTTTTTTTTCGTTTTATTGATAACATAATGTGCTAAAGGAACTTGGTATTGAACCAACATGATCAAAAGACATGTTAAGGCACATGGGAAAACGTTATAAGTGTTTTGGCTATATAATGTGAGAGAGGCAATAACATGCATATTTTTTGACATGATGGCTTTACATTTTCGACATATTTCAATTAATAAAAGGGCGTATGATTCACTTTTTTAAGAATCCACATGTGTTATGTTCTTGGTTTTTTACCTTTTCGACATATTTCAATAAATAAAAAGACATATGATTCACTTCTTAAGAATCCAAATTTGTTATGTTCTTGGTTTTTTACCTTTTTGACATATTATAAAAGGGCACATGATTCACTTCTTAAGAATCCACATATGTTATGTTCTTGGTGTTTTAGTCGTAACACGTTGTGATGTTAAGGCAATTCATAACGTGCATTGTTATATTTTTATCTCATATTCGATGAAGTGTTTCATGGCCACATTAATTAAATGATTTTGTACATTATTTTATACATATAAATTTTTTATCACATGTAACGTGCGCTTTCAATTAGACCTCGATCTTTTCACATATTGTCTTGACGTTACACGAAACACTGACCACAATACCACATATCGTTAATTGTATGGCGTCAGAAAACTTCCGTCGCTATGCGCGGATACTCGCCTAGTTATATTATAAAGCATTTATTACTAAATTTAAAAGTCTGCAAATTAAGACTTTTAAAATTGCTTGTTATAGAAATATGCATTTGTAACAAGACGTGCAATCTTAATAACTTCTTTCTAACAACCCTATCAAAACCTTATTTTTACTTTTAAATTAAAATATATTTTTATTCTATTTATTTTTTTTTCATAATTAAATTTAACCATATTTTCTAAAATTTTGTGGTTTTTAATCAACATCTTTTTTATATATTTTATTATTTTTAGTTTTATTTTCTCGTTTTTAATGGGTTTATTTTATTTTGATTAAGTTTTTTTACAATTTCAACCTTAATCTGAATACAAAATTGAAATTGATGGGTAAAAAGTATAACATTTATTCACCGAGTACTCGCTACCGCATTACGTGCGCATGCATATCATATCAATCTCAAATAAGTATTAATCATTCAAAAAAAGCCTTCACGGGAAAACTTGCAGCAAGCCACATTTGTTCATAACATGCGATTCAGTAAGAATATATTTTTAAAAAATAACTGAAGGAACACACACTGCAGATGTGCAGATGTACATAAAACCAGAAGTCTTGCAAGGGAAATAATAAACACGATATTTCAAATCTTTACACTCCCTTGAAGACAAATTTATTCGGTCATTGTTATTAAACTAACGTTTCATTTCTCCCGGACCAACGGGTGGCATCGCTATTCCTTGACTGTGTCTCTCGAGATTTCCTTGCCATCCTAAATATTACAAAGTGAGCGAAAACTCAAGTTAGATATATAACAACAGTACATCTATAGCTAGGTTATAACTTATATTCTGATATATGGTATTGAAAGAGTTTGATTACCAAGAGAAGGTTCAAACCCACGGTACTTAAGCTCACGATGCTCTTGGCAGAGGGCACACGACTCACAAAAAAAATGCACAAGGCAATCGTTACAGGGTTGCTCGGTCAACATGTATTGGTTCCTTAATTTAGGACGATACATACAGGAATATATCCATTGGCAGCCAGTGAATAGACAAAGTATGGAATAAAGAGTTCCACTTACACAACATGCTGCATTACATACCAAAGGGACTAGTTATTAATTATTCATCAAGTTATATCAATTTCAACTTCAAAGTTTCAATGTATGTTTTTACACATCACAGGACCTATATGGCTATATAGAAAAGCTATGTAAGTGATCAAACCGGATACATAAACACTTACAAGTGGTTCCTTTATCGACAAGTTCAGCAATTTGTCCGAAAGTAATGCACGGGCACCAACATGTCAAGCAACCTATAGTTCCAAAACATATTACAGAACTTTAATAAAAATAACCCTATATATAAAGTTCTTATTGATTCATAACACATTAGTATAAGATTGAAACTTACAACTAGACATATCTTTGGTGCAATCGCAAAGACCGGTGGACCATTCACCGACGGTCGCCATGTGATGAGCTGGGACTCTCGTGGCATGTTGTGGTGGTGGCGCGGTGGAAGAATGCATGATTGAAATTTTGAGTGAGTTACTTGAGTATATAGTTTGGATCTGTTGAATGTTGTGATATATTGGAGTGTGGGGTGATACGTATTTATATGCACAAAGTTGGTGATCATGTGTTATGGATTTGGATAGGACAGTCAAACAAAGTTGTCCTGTATAATTTCCTTGAAGTCTCTTGATTTTGCTCTTTATATTTGTTAATGACAAGTTGGTATATAAATAATATGCTCCGTGCCTAATAACGCATAGTATCATTAACGTTAAACCAAGGTAGAATGAAGCACATGGAATCCGCAAGTATGCGAGTTAACACGGCTTGTTGTTGACCAAGTGAGAACACATAATTTTTGTTAAACAAATAAGATCACACATCGCAATTAGAGCAACACCCATCTTTATGTTAGCTAATAAGATCTATAGGCTCGGCCTGTTAGTTAACGACAAGTTGGTCTTATATATTACTTGCATTTTTGCTATGTCTAGACTAACTTTTAGCTTATTTGGAAGAGCTTAGCTTGTTTCAAAAAAAGTTTCAAAAAGGTTTCTGCTTAATGAGCTAACAAGCTCAGCATAAGCAGCATTTCTTTGGCTTATTGTGTTTTGAACCGGAAATAAGCTAATAAACTCCATACACCGGCTGAGCTAAAGACCCCAAAGTACAAAATACCAATATTGTTTAACATCCTTTGATTTACAGTTGTTTCGTAGACATTGGTGTTGCAATCAGTCCAGTTTATGAAGTGCTCGACAAACAAGGATTACAATTACTCAAGTTGCGAAGAATCCTGAGATCAATCACTCTTTTAAATTGAGATACATATCAATACGGACTAACATAAAATTGAAACCGATACTATCAACATATATTTGAGCTTAGAAATTCGGCTTAGGAAAGTGTAAGTATAAGAGATAACATTATGTAGAAATTTGTTTTAGATTACATAACTACATAGAGTCTACATTGACAAATGGGACAAGGATCAAGCTTTACTTGTTCGGGTGAGAGAAATCAAGTCTTTGACTCAGATGTATGTGGCTTAATCCGTGGATCTGTGTGGCCGTTTCCGATCCCTTTCCTTGGCCACCCCTAAGATATTTTCTTATATAGGTTTGAGCCTAATATATTTTACGAGGAAATCAAGATGCCCGATTGCTACCTCACCTGGGTGGTGGTTTTCTGGTATATATGTACCCACAAAATGTAATACAAATTCATCTTATCATAGCTATCGTTTCATTTCAGCCGGAGGAATTGGTGTTATCATGACTCCATGATTCTGCCTAGCAGCCATATTTCCGTTCCATCCTGAATATGTCGAATAAAAACTAAAATCAGATTCTTAAACGCTTAATAGACGCGTCATGCTTGTGGATATTAACTCTTATTTTTATCTAAAAGCAAAAAGTTTTACCAAGACACATATCAAATCCACGATTCCTAAGCTCACGATACTCTTGGCATAAGGCACATGGTTCACAA
This sequence comes from Glebionis coronaria, assembly GCA_025667525.1. Classification (NCBI taxonomy): domain Eukaryota; kingdom Viridiplantae; phylum Streptophyta; class Magnoliopsida; order Asterales; family Asteraceae; genus Glebionis; species Glebionis coronaria. The sequence continues at coordinate 574,463,616 of CM046879.1, read as the reverse complement.
CACCAATGGATAACGCAATCATGGCATGGTTTGCCGGGCAACATGTATTGATGCCTCATTTTAGACCGATACACCCAAGAATATATCCATTGAAATCGAGTTAGGTGAGCAAGTACTGCGAAAATAGCCCCGTGTACTGCACAAGCTGTTGATACACATAAAAAAACGTTACAAAATTTGTTCATCGCTCTTGTCTATAGATATTGTTTATTTTTGTCATATTAATCACTAAAAAATGTTATATCAACTGGATGCCTTAACACTTACAAGTATTTCCCTTGTCTAAAATCTCAGCAATTTGTCCGAAAGTAACGCATGGACACCACCACGTAATGCAACCTATAGTTTTTAATCATAATACAAAACGTTGATAAGACATCTTGTATAAATTGTTTGTACGAAATTACATTCTTAGTCGATATAGTTAAGTTACAAGCTTACAATTGGAGAAATCATCGCCACAATCACAAAGGCCGGTGGACCATTGGCCCGAAGGGACCATAGGTTGTATAGGAACACCGGTTACATATTGCTCCTTTTGTTGACGATCATACGATTGTGGTGGCGATGGTGAAGGTAGCTCGATGGAAGAGACCATGATCAGAAAATTATGGATTGCTTAGTTTGAAGTAATGGTGATGGAGGATTGTGGATTAATATTTACAGGCATTGAGTTCTTGTTGATATATATTGGTATTGGTTAAGTCAAAACTCGAAATAATGAATACTTATCGCATGATAATGAAATTACTCCGTATAACGTTGATAAAGTCAAACTTGAATTCCTTATGATTATTATTGGCGACAGAGAAAATCTAAAATTTCTATTTTATTATATTGAGATGACACCATACAAGTCTTACAACTGAAAGAAAATATAAACACGATATATGAAACGTATACATTTCCATGATAAGAAATTTCTTCGACTGATATTAATCTAACGTTTCATTTCTCCGGGACCAACGGGTGGCATCACGACTCCTTGACTGTGTGTCGCAACATTTCCTTGCCATCCTGAATATATTGCAAAACGAACGAAAACTCAAGTTAGCTAACAATGTATACATACAGGTTAAAACTTATAACGGCTGGCTTTGCAACGAGAGAGTTTAATTACCAAGCGAAGGTTCGAATCCACGATACTTAAGCTCACGATGCTCTTGGCAGAGAGCACACCACTCGCAACAGCAATGGACAAAGAAATCGTTACAGGGTTGCTCGGTCAACATGTATTCACGCCTAAATTTAGAACGATATATACAAGAATATATGCATTGGCAGCCAGTGAATAGACAAAGTATTGAATAAAGGGCCCCGTGTACACCACAAGCTGCATCATGAACCAAAGTAACTAGTTAATACATGGGATTGCTAACTAAGATAGCTAATTCAATCGATCGCTAGAAAATAAATACTTACAAGTTGTTCCCTTGTCGACAACTTCTGCAATTTGCCCGAAAGTAATGCATGGGCACAAACAAGTGATGCAACCTATTATTCGCGGGCAAAAAACTTGATTAGAACAATCCTTTATAACAAGTTTAACTGATTCACAGACGATGTCAACTACGAAAATCACAAATATAATCTTGAAACTTACAATTAGACATATCGTCGGTGCAATCACAAAGACCGGTGGACCATTCACCGGGGGTGGTCATGTGAGGACCCGGGACTCCGGTGGCATACTGTGATGGTGGCGCGGTAGAAGAATGCATGATTGAAAGTAAGTTTGAGTTATATGTTGTGATATTGAACTTTGAAATGGTTGTGAATTGTATGTTGTAATATTGAAGTGTTGTGAGATGCCTATTTATATGCACAAAGTTGATGATCATGTGTTATGAGTTTGGAAAGAACAGTCAAACAAAGTTGTCCTACATAGTTATATATTTGGCAACCTCTTTGGACTTTTTCTCAATATTGATTTGAATTGATGTGGCAAATAAATAATTTTCTATGTAAGTCGATATCGTATGACGAAAGTATCTTGTCCAATTGTTGATTAACACGTAATAACGAAACGTTTACTACGAGCATTTTAAGGTTTATAAATCATATCCAAGATCTTTTCGTCTTAATAATGATCTGTTAGTGATTATTAATTGAAAACTGTACTTTAAGGGTTTGCTTATTCCATAAGTACTCTTTGCAAAACAATAAGGCCACTGACTTCGTTTATTTCTGGCTGTAAATCCAAAACTACAAGCGGAGTTGTAAATTGTTTATCTCTGGGTTCGTATCTTTAAAGCGATTCTTAAGTTATCTAGTTTTATATGGATACGATATTTGGTAGTGTCTGTGGTTCTTTAACCCTTTATAAGGTAGTGTTTCAGAAAGTTTTAGGTTGGTTTGTAAGAGTATTTTCTTTTTCGTGTTTTCATTATTTATCTTCTTGCTAATTTTTTAATTAAAAATTTACCGTTTAAAAAAAATTCAAAACTACAAACCTCTTTTTTTTTTCTTGTTAAAAAGGCAATAACAAAACAGATTCATAAACTAAAACCAAACTGTGAAAGTTGTCAAACCAAACTATTCTTGTCTATGTAGTGAGTGAATGATTAAATTTTGCTAAGCTAAATCTAATTCTATTACTAAGATTCACGACCATTAAAAGCTCTTGCAAATTACCAGACTCGTCTCAAATCCATTTTCTTGTTCACAAATTATGCTGTTTATTAATCACCTTGTAACCAAAAAGTAGTCTTGTCCCACATATTACCAGACTCAAAAATTACCCCCAACAAGTTTTGGTCAAAGATTTTGAGAAACTATGATTTTTGTTATTTTCTTGTAGTGTACTTAGTAGTTTCCTAAGACTCATTCCAATCATAAACATGGTGGTTTCGAAAAATACATTAATATAAGTAAATTGTATCAATGTAAAGAATAACTAAACGGGAGTAATATGAAGTAATATTAATTTCATATATCATATTACTTTGATAATTAATTTTATATATATTAATAGTAAAACTCCTTTTTCATAATATACTCAAAATAAAATTCTTGTTGCATATAATGTATATGTTTGGATATTTATACAATTCTCATTTCATGTATACTCAACATTAGTTATAACTCCGGCACGTAGTGAGTGATAAATAGATCGAATTCAAATGGGAAATTTAGTTTAATATAGAGATATATGAAAAATTCGTGTTTAATATTTTGTAATTGTTACATTATTAGGTTATAAAGTGTAAGGGTATATATTTGTTAATTTTTTAACTTATAAAAAATTATAATTTTCATTTAAAACTATTTCAATTATTTAAAATTTAACTACTAAAATTTTATTTATAACTTTGTAATTTTTAAGTTTTTCTTTTCACAAATTTAATATCTATAACTTTATGTCTTCTTTTCTCCTATTAAAATTTCCCTTTAATTTTTTTGAAACAACCTTTTTACCAAGTCATAGCACATCACTTTATAAAAAAATGACCCCAAGAAAGTAAACCCATTCTATTATTTTCGCTTCCATTTCAGTTCTTTGTTCTTCGATATCTTTACTGCAGTAAAATTTATTCGTACTAGAGTCTATATATGCTAAATAGCATCAAAACCCATTTATCGAGGACATTCAGGTCATGGTTTGTACAGGCACTTAGTCTCCTTCTCCGCTTCGGCTCAACCACCTACCTAACCTCTTAGAAAAGATCCGATAGATAGCAGCTACGAGGCATGCATCATTTGTTTATATATGTGAAGATACAAAAAATGGTCACAGAGATACATTTGTTAAATCGAACATGGCAGAAACTCGCCCATATATCTCAGATAACAGGAACAGAGAAAATTACATATAAATCGCTAAGAAATAAACAAATGCTTGTAGTAAAATTTCATATATGTGGAATTGATACCAATAAAACAAAAATACTTCAATCAATATAATTCAAGAAACTATACATGGTACGGGACAGAAATTAGAATCACACAAGGTTTTGCCTTTAAAACAATAGTAGAACATTTCAAACTTTTGCGCCTAACGTTTCATTTCAGCCGGAGCAAATGGTGGCATCGCGACTCCTTGATTCTGCCTAGCCATATTTCCATGCCATCCTGAATTAATAAGACGAATAAGAACTTCAATCAGATTCTTATATGAAGAATGGACGTGTCATATACTCATGGATATAACGTGTTTTACTAAAAGCAAGAGAGAAATTTTTACCAAGAGCCATATCAAATAAATACAGGGATTTAAAATAAGACAATGCTGTCAATGCAATCAAACAACTATACATGGTACGGGACATAAAATAGAATCACACAAGGTTTCGTCTGTATTATTTTTTCCTTCAAAACAATACTAGAACATCTCAAGCTTTTGCGCCTAACGTTTCATTTCAGCCGGAGCAAATGGTGGCATCGCGACTCCTTGATTCTGCCTAGCCATATTTCCATGCCATCCTGAATAAAACAAATAAGAACTTAAATCAGATTCTTATATGAGGAATGGACATGTCATATACTCGTGGATATGATATTAACGTGTTGATTAAAAGGAAGAGAAATTTTATTACCAAGAGCCATATCAAATCCACGATGCTTAAGTTCACGATACTCTTGGCATAAGGCACATGATTCACAACAGCAATGGATAATGCAGTCGTTGCATGGTTCGTCGGCCAACATGTATTGTTGTCTCATTTTAGACCGATACATACACGAATATATCCATTGACATCCGGTAAGTAGAGCAAGTACCGTGTAAAGAGCCCCGTGTACTCCACAAGCTGTCGTTACACGTAAAAACAAAATTATAAGAGATCAAGGCAATATAGAATCATCAACCAACATGTTGTAGTTTCGAGTCTCTACTGAGACATGTATATATGCATGGGCGGAGACAATAGGGCGCCCAGCGCCTGCCTCCTTAGCAAACAAAAAATTATAGTATATATTTACTAAAATTCATAGCTATTTTCGTAATTTGTCTCCCCTAACTGCAAGATTCTAGTGTAGTTTTTTTTTAAAATTACCCAATTAAGTTGCCCCTTCGGCCATAACTTTAGTGCTCCGCCCCTGTATATATGCAATATTAGTTTTCTCCAGCCATGGTGTGTTTTCTCGTAAGTTGATTTACATGATATATGACTTAATTTTGTACTATAAGTTATTGTATATGCGTTAAAACTTACAAGTAGTTCCCTTGTCAGCGATCTCAGCAATTTGTCCGAAGGTAATGCATGGACACCAACACGTAATGCAACCTGTAGTTTGGCAAAATAGAATATGAAACATAAGGAAAAATATATCATGTTTAAACTTTTTGTACAAAATACTTAGTAGATAAGGTATAGTTAATTAGAAGCTTACAATTGGAGACATCATCGCCGCAATCACAAAGGCCGGTGGACCATTTTCCGTCAGGGACCATAGGTTGTTGTGGAACACCGGCTGCGTATTGTGGCATAGGTGGTTGACCATATGCTGCTTGTGGTGGTGCCATTGGTGGCTGACCATATGTTGCTTGTTGTTGTGGTCCGTTGGGAGGGTACATGATTGCAAAAATAGGTATTGCTTTGTTTGAGTGAGTAGTGATGAAGGATTGTGATTAGTATTTATAACCTTAATTTTAGGCATCAAGTTGATGATATGTTTTAGGACTATGGTGAAAGCTAAAATGAGGAATATTATCATATATCTAATCACATGATAATGATTAATGAAATTATGTTGATGTCAAGTCAAACTATGATACATGAATTTTTACTTCCTGAACATGAAATTTTTACTGATTTATTTTGTATATAACTCAAATGAAGGTGGATACATGCGAATTTTTTCTGCAGAAATGGTTGTTGTTGTTGTAGATGTGAATCATATATATATCACCCATGTCTGATATCTGAGTTAAAAGGTTCGGGTTGACGGGTTTAAATATCTTGACACAAACCTTCCATGTTTAGTTAATTATATCGAAAAGTTTAACCCTAGCCTAAACATGCCTATTAAATAAGTTAGGCTTATTTTGGCATTAGTATATGTTATTATAAAATATCTTGAAAATCAATGATATCTCAAGATAGAAACACAAAATCGTTAGATATTACTATGTCAAAACTAACATATAACTTGTAATATGTAATACTTTTATCGTCTTTTTAAATTAATCGACATGTTAGAATCGGGTTAATGATCTCTAGCAAAATCTAACCTATGTATAAAATAGGTCAACCGTATCGACCTATTTATAACCTTAACTTGTTTAGCCTCAAACATGAACTGTTAAATTTTATTTTATTTTGTTGGCCTCTTATCGTGTTTTGTGTCGTGTCAAGAGTTGACACCCTTTTAGACCTTGAAGTTAGTCGATCAATTGACAACATACTTGTAAAAACTAAAGGATACGACCCTAACTTAATAACATAACTTGTTAAACAAGCTAAACATAAAAACGTTCATAAATAAACATAACATATATAGTAAGCCTAACACAAAGTCCTTGACACATTAGCTTAAGCCGTATTAGATAATTAAGTAGAGTAATGGTTAAAATGGTTTATCTACGGCCAGCCAAGGGCCAAGGCTAATTCAAGTTGAACATTCATCACACTATATGTACACATCAAATGACATCAAGTTTTTTACTTTAATCTAATCATCAACCGAATGCTGTTCAAGTTTTGAAATTATCATATAAAATAACTAGAATTCATGTATAAAGCATAGTTCAGATGATTGGTCTAGTTGACCAGAAAACTTAAACAAAGTCTTTGTGCATCATGCTGATAATAAATAATCATTTTAATAGCCTTTTAAAAATAAAGTATATCGATCATTTTAATGTAGAACAAGCTAGGAACTTGCAGAAAAATATATGATGGTGTTGAATAGTTCAAATTGCCACTTCGTTTTGTTCAACTATGTACCTGTCATGATTTGTATTTTTTATACACATGAATACATGATCATAATAGTATCTTCCTATACTTTAACTTTTGAACAACCTATTCACTCTAGTTACATCTTTATCTTCGTTACATTGTTATTTTGCACGTCAATTTTACGCACAAGTACACATTTATCATCTTAAACGATGTCTGAGTGGATAAATAAGGCCTAAGGGGCTGTTTGATAAAAAATATGATTAAGCGCTGAACGAATTAAAACAACTGAATGATTCTAATGTGCTGAGCGAACCTGATTCTGAATGAAAATGATTGTTTGATAACTGTTCTGAATGATCAATCTAAATTGATTAAAATTACCAATTTAACCTTCTGTTTAAGTTTGTACCTTATAAACAAAAAACGTTCCCAAAGAATTTGTTAACTCATACTACATTTGTGAATACCCGTTTACACATGCAAATATTAACTATAAGTGCATAGATAATATTAATAAAATATAGATGAGCATTTAGTCTTGAATTTTAACACCGAATATTAAAATCGTACCGATTTTCGATACCTAAATCCCGTTTGGTACGATACTGATACTACGAAATAAGGTAAAAAAAATCGTTACCAGTAATTTGGTATGGGACTGGTACCAATCGGGAAATTCCCGAGAAAAACAGAAAAATCTCAAATTCCCGGTACCAGTACCGATATCGAAATTTCATTCAATACGTTACCAGCACCATTAATTTATGCCCAGAAAAAAATTGATACCATTAATTCGGCACAAGATCGATACGGTACCAGTACCGCGCTCGTCCCTATAATAAAAAGAGAAACCTAACATGTTAATGTATATCTTAGACAATACTTTTTTTTACTATAAAGTGATTTATATTATTATTTTATATATACAAACTCAATAAAATGATTATTTTAATAATTTAAATAGACAACTTTACATTTTATAATCATGTTAAACGAGTAACTCAAAAGAAAAATAAATTTTAGTTTATATAAAATGTAAAATAATGATACATGATATTCATTTTAATAATTAGGAACATTCTTTCATTAGGGTAATATTTGGAGAAAATGAGTGCTGAATGATATAGCAAGCTTGGGACCCAGAATGATATAGTATCGAATGGAATGATTCAGTATGTCAAATTGTATTTACCAAACAATCAAGCTTCTGACCGATTTTGATATATCTTCTGAATTGTGTCATTAAGAAGCTTTCAAACACCTCCTAAGTCTCGTTTGTAAGTTAGGTCCATTAAGGCTTGATATGTGTCGTACTTTTTATATTGTGGTTGGTTAATAAGATTATACCTACAGGGTTTATCATTATTCCCGTATAAGATTTTTGAAAAAACAAAAAATTGAGTATGGATCTTAATATAGCTAGACCAAATCCCTGTCATCGTTTCAGTTCGCAAAGTTGTTGATTATTTTATCATTATAATAACGATATAGAGTAATTTTATAGTACATTTTAATCTGTAATTTACTTTGAAAAAACCTTCATAATTGTTTATATGATTTTGTCAAAGGAAGCCAGATGGTAATTGCACCAAAATTCAGATATACTAGTACTAGGAATCAATAATTGCGTCCATTAGGTATAAAAAGATCGTGCGAGTGGATCACTTGAGGAAGTTGGTACCTCACGTTTTATGGTTAAGTTCATATATTGTCAATGGACTCTCCGCCGTTTACATATATAGGTAATGTACTAATTTTATTACTAATATAGTTATACAAACCGACTAATGTTTTGCTATGTAATAAGATGACTGGTTGAGTTTGCCAACTAAATAATTAATTTTCACCTCGATTTTTTTATAATATTATTATCCAAGTCTCTTCTTCTACCCAAATCTACATGTACAAAAAAAATTCCTTATCACTAACAAGAAAAAAATGTATTTTTTGTGAGAATAACACAGACAAACAGTGGAAATTATTAGAGCAGAAGTGGAGTCCATCCATAGAGTAAATCTTACTATATGACTACACAACATAACACAAATGTACGATACATATCCAATCATTTCATTAATATCGTCTTCCGATCTGGACACCGAATCCACCGGTTCCTTCTTCTATAGAGTAAATGTCACGGCGAAGGAGGAGAAGCAACGGCGGCGCGTGTGATCACGCGCCTGATTTGAGGAGGAGGAAGAGGTTGAAACGGAGGTGGTGGTGGTGGTTGTTTATATATGAAGATCTGATGTTGCTCCGCCGGAATATGCCAGTGCCCACCGGAATCTGTTAGTGATAGAGAAGGCAAGATGAAGAGTAAGTGGTGACATTAATCCCAAAGAGAGGTGTAGACTGTAGGCATTCCAACATTGTTTTTCAACTAATGAATGGAACAAATGTCAATTAAGTTGTTAGTATTTGCCATTTACCAATTAGTTATGCAATATAAAATGGAATAAATGTGTTAAAATGGAATAAATGTGTTATAATGGCAGCAACTTTCTGCAAATAACATGTGTCGGAACATATATCCACGCCATATTTAACATAAGCTTAAAATGAAAATATAAATGATGTGTCAGTCATTTTTTAGTTTAAACCAATACCTCACCGGTCATATTGCCTATATTGTTGGAATTTGAAATTTTATATGATCATTAATAAGTGTGAAAACACTTATCCTTTTACCACTTAAATATAACAAAAACGAGACCAAACCGTGTATTTAATGTCGTAAAAGTCGGAATTATGCGTGGTTTGTGTTTTTAATGTGTTTTAGGACCAAAATATGAAAAAGGAAGAAAGCACGGGTGTAACACCCACTTGTTGGTCAAATGCAGCGGAATAGTAATTGGGGTGTTACTTGGGTGGATCGATAACACATAGCATATAGAGCAATGATCATAAATGTCATTTTGAAACATATTACATGAATTAATCGTACACATTTAGTATCTTGTCTGAAAACCACATTTATTATAAAACAGAAGTAAATATCCTAGCCCGATGGTAAACATGATGCTCCCTACAATGCTGGAATCCAATGCATGAACCTGCTTATTTTCCTAAGAAAACATATAAAGTAAAATGTGGGGGTCAACACGGAGTTGGTGAATTCACAAGTTTAATTAAATGAATAAAGTATCATTATGCAAAACACCACGGTGATAGCAGGACATCACAACCCAATATTATAGTAGTTCCTATTGCCCTGTAATAGAAGCTAGACATGATTCTCAGTACGCCCATTGGGTCTATCCTGATGTGCTATCCCTTAATCCGACAATGACATAAACCTGCTGCTTGGCTTAAGCATCACGTGACAACTGATCACGACAGGCCCGGTGTTGTCAATACCCGAATAGATCTATCCATACATCTCGCGCTACACTATTAACTATTACAGTCCACGGGAATGGGGCAAACAGTAGGCAATAAATTGTTGTTGTCTGTGTATGCTTGCATATAAATAGTTTTTGTATGTTTTCTCCCCCAGTTATAAAACAGTAAAGATGGGGCCATGAACTCACCTTAGTGGTAATGAAGTAATGAGGATGATGTCACTGAATAAACTGGCACAGTATAGTCATGAACTGGAGAAATTACCTAAGTAATTTAAATGCCTCAGTGAATGCAACAATAATAATGCATGATGAATGGTACATATGAAAATGCATGATCACAAATTTATAAGTTGTTACGACGGTTTAAGTGTTTATACTTATAGTGAAATGAAAGTATATACATATTTTTAGTTCTAAATATATATATATATATGTATATATATATATATATATATATATATATATATATATATATATATATATATATATATATATATATATATATATATATATATATATATATATATATATATATATATATATATATATATATATATATATATATATATATATATATATATATATATATATTAATTGTTTAGAAAAAGGATAATAAATTAAATAAATAGGTTTTGTCTTATTTAATTTATTATAAGGAAATAAATTATAATTTATTATAATTAAGGCTTCAAAAAATATGGTTAACGGGGTTTGTCAATTTATAAAGAGTTTTGTAAATAAACTTAGTGATTTATTTAACGAACAAAGTGACTTAGTTAAATAAAATGTTTTATTAATTCTTTTAATTAAATTAAAAGTACTACTAAGTCCTTGTAAGTATGATAATTTATAAAAGTAACCTTAAGGTTTCGTCTGTTAAGTGTATTACACCGTTAGTCCTTGTTGGTTAGTTTTATTTATAAAAACGCCCCTAGGGCTTTATAAACTTTGGGGAAATGACCAAACACCCCCCCATGTGTCACGGAAATTATTTAATATAGGTTAGGGTTTGTTACAAATTTCATAAATGGCACAAATGGCCCTTGTGGTTACTTTTAGCTCACGGTTTAAAACTACACACCCTATAGTTTGAAAATCGACACAAATGACCCTTGCACTATACAAAGGCCATGAAAATAATTATAAGTTTTATTTAATTTGTAACTTTGGACACATCTTTCACCACTTGTCAAATCTGGCCTAAATAGTCTCCATAATAGGTTGATGGGCTTAGCTAGCCCATAATGGGTCTCGGCATATATGTTTTGGGCTTAGTGGGCTAATATAAACTTACTAGGTAAATGTAACAAGTAAATGATAATTCCTAGTTTTTACTAATGGGCTTAATCAATACCAAATGGGCTTATACAAGTTTTATACTAGCTTATGTATTTTCGGCTTATATTAATAATTCTAAAGGCTTATTGATTAAGGGCTTAAATAATTATGGCTTATGTTTTAAGAGCTTAAATAAGATACACTAAGTCTCGACTTATATAACCTTTTAGGATTTTTCAAGGAAAGCTTATATAATGTTCTAACTTTCGGCTTATATAGGTTTTTAGGCTTAAATGACGTGGCTTAAATGAGTTGGCATGTCTCGGCTTATTTTAGTCTTATAGGGCTTAAAAGAGCTAGCTTATATGTTTTCCTAAGTCTCGGCTTATATAACTTATGGGCTTATATATGCTTAATGGTTTCGGCTTATATTACTCTTTTATACATTTTTCTTAAGGCAAGTGATATACTAGGGCTTATATAAGTTTTTCAAGAATAATTATATATGTTTTAGGGTTTTGAGGCAAGATTACTCATGGACATCATATAAGCCGTGGGCTTATAGGTTGTTTGGGGTTTGTTTATAAACTTCCAACGTATGCCTGCATTACTAACACCATTTATCTAGCATGATTATGCATGAAACGTGAAATGAGTAAGGAAAAGTCTTAGAAGAGGTTTATACTTACTTGCTTTCAAAAGATGAGGTGATGACTATGGTTTTGGTGATCTAGACGTCGGGTTCTCCTTGGGGGGTCTTGGATTCGTCTTGAATGTGGAGTATCTTGGATAGAGCACTAAATGCTTGATGAAGACTATGAGTATATGGTAGAAGACTTCAAGGTGTTATGTGAGGATTAGCCGTGTGTTTTTAGGGAGTGAATGAAGTGGGAGTTGCTAAATATTACCAAGTGAGATTGGGGATTGTGGTTAGGGGGTTATACACGTCCAAGGTGAGAGGAAATGATAGATTTGAGGATTTAGCAAGTGTACTAGGTAAGGACATTCCATAAATGCAAATGATGTACAAGGCTCCCTAGTGGATGTTTTAGCCGTCGCATGAGAAGTCTCCAAGGGGACATTTGGGATGTATTGTGTGCTCATAAATGTAGAGTTTGTACACAAGGAAAATGGGTGTGTGGGAGAGGGTTGTTACACGTCTAAGGTGACAAAGGGAGTACTAGGTGTCTAGATTTTGTGGCTTATCAAAATGTTACCTAGTACATTATCATTGATGGAAAAATTGTAAACATAGCCCATGTTTTCTAGTAATACCGGCGGTTTTTGAGGTCTAGTCAAAGGGATAATAGTTTTGGGTATAGTATATATACTTGTGTTATATTTTGTGTATAGTTTAGAAGTTAAGTGTGAAAAAGGTAGAAGTTTTGGTAATAAAATGTTAGGAGTAGACATATATACGGCTAAAGTATGTCTAAGGTATAATCATGTTTAATTTTTGTGTCTAGGTGAATGTCACTAGAGTTAGGGTTGTAATATTGTGTGAGTGTGTATAAGTTTAGGTAATTTTGGTTACGTTTAGGGCCCTTGGTGAAATTATGGTCCTTTTTATATTAGAAAGAGTTTTATTATAACAAAAGTATGTTAAAAAAGATAAAAATGATTTAAGGTAAAGTTAAGTATAAAAATAATTGTCGTTGTAGCTTAAAGTCAATTATAGTGTAAGAAAACACATATATAAATACTCAAAACTTATGAATTTATATTTAAGTAGTCATTTATTAATTGTGATCATGGTTTTGGATTTTTTGAAATCAATGTGATGAATGCAAGTGATCATGTGTTCTGGTGACTTACAAGTCCCTCAAAATAGGTTGCTTGATGTCCAGTATGCTCATGAAATGTAGTCATACAAACATGGTCGTGTCTTTATGATTAAATACTCATAATCATAGTGAAATGTTGTGATCCAGTTGTTTCCATGCTCAGATGATTTAAAATGATGTATGCTCATGAGATGCATATGATTGCTCAAAAGGTTTCATACAAAGGTGCTAGTATAAATACATATAGATATCATGAGGTGAAGAATACCAAGTTGACATAGTCAAAACCTGAAATTTACAGGTTTTACAGCATTAACCCGTTATTTTAGCTTTGTCCTCAAAGCTTAAGATGATGTTACTGCTCAGGTGAATAGGTGTGGGTACTTAGCTCTAAACGAGTCTTCGCATTCCCAAGTAAACTCGGGACCTTTCCTAGAGTTACATCGTATTTTCACTAACAGAATTTGGCTTCGTTTCAACTTCTTAATTTCTCTCTCCACGACTTCCACTGGTTCTTCTACAAACTGAAGTTTGTCGTAAAAATGGACTCCCTCCAAAGGCATTGCTAACGGTTCATCCGCGTAGCACTTCTTTAAGTTTGAGACATGGAACGTAGAGTGTACCCGGCTCAACTGTTGGGGCAACTCTAAGCGATAGGCTACCTCTCCGATTCTGGCAATCACTTTGAAGGGTCCTACGTAACGTGGATTTAACTTGCCCCGTTTTCCAAACCGTACCACACGCTTCCACGGTGATACCTTTAGCATAACTCGGTCACCTACAGCAAACTCCATGGGTTTACGCTTTCTGTCTGCATAACTCTTTTGTCTATCCTAGGCAGCCTGAATTCACTGCTTGATGAGTGTGATCTTCTCAGTAGTCTCTTGGGTCAATTCGGGTCCTGTCAGTTGAAATTCCCCCACCTCCGCCCAGCATACTGGTGATTGACATTTGCGGCCGTAGAGGGCCTCAAATGGTGCTGCCTTAATACTGGCATGGTAGCTGTTATTGTAGGAATATTCAACTAATGGAATATGCTCGACCCATCCTTTTCCAAAGTCGATCGCACATGCTCTCAGCATGTCTTCTAGTGTTAGGATTGTTCGTTCACTTTGGCCGTCGGTCTGCGGATGGTATGCGGTACTCATGTCCAGATTTGTTCCTAAAGCTCGTTGAAAAGCTTTCCAGAAGTTTGATGTAAATCTGCCATCTCGATCGCAGATGATTGAGACCGGTATCCCGTGTCTCGTCACAACTTCCTTTAAGTATGTTTTGGCTAACTTGCTCAGGGAATCATTTTCCCTGATAGGTAAGAAGTGAGCTGATTTTGTGAGGCGGTCAACGATTACCCAAATTGTATCGTAACCGTGGGGTGATGTAGGAAGTTTGGTAATGAAATCCATGGTGATATTGTCCCATTTCCATTTCGGTATTTCGGGTTGGACTAACAAACCCGATGGTCGCTGATGTTCTATTTTAACTCTGGCACAAGTCAGACATTTCTTCACGTAGGTGGCAATGTCTGCTTTCATGTTCGGCCACCAGTATAATTTCTTCACGTCTTGATACATCTTTTCGGATCCGGGATAGATGGAGTACTTGGACTTATGAGATTCGTGCATGATCACATTTCTCAAGTCTCCGTAACACGGCAACCAGCTTCTCCCGTGTAAACACAACGTTCCGTCTGTTCTAGCCTCTAGCTTCTCCTTGCTTAGGTCAGTCCTAAGCATTCCTCCTATGTCTTCTTTTCCAATGTTCTCGGGATTCTGGGCTTGAAGTTGAGCCTCTAATATTTGTTTGGGTAGGTCCAAGCTAATGGTCATAACTAGGGCTCGAACTCTCATGGGAGGATCAGTTCCCTTTCAGCTTAGTGCATCTGCAACTACGTTGGCTTTGCCTGGGTAGTATCTGATGTCACAGTCGTAGTCGCTGAGCAACTCTATCCAACGGCGTTGCCTCATGTTTAGTTCCTTCTGGTCTAGGATATGTTGCAAGCTCTTGTGATCAGTATGCACTGTGCACTTGGTCCCGTACAGGTAGTGTCTCCAGATTTTTAAGGTGAAAACTACAGATCCAAGTTCTAGATCATGAGTGGAGTAATTCTGCTCGTGCTTCTTCAGTTGTCTTGAAGCATAAGCAATCACTTTCTGTCTTTGCATCAACACAGCTCCCAAACCTTTATGTGAGGCGTCACAGTAGACAACAAAGTCTTCGTTACCTTCTGGTAGGGCTAAAATAGGTGCACTGCACAACTTTTGTTTGATGGTTTGGAATGCAGCTTCTTCTTTTTCTCCCCACACGAATTTTATACCCTTTTGGGTAAGCTTGGTCATTGATTTAGCAATCTTAGAAAATCCCTCGATAAATCGTCGGTAGTAACCGGCAAGACCTAGAAATTGACGAATTTCCTTTGGCGACGTGGGAGATGCCCAATCCTTCACGGATTCGACTTTTGCGGGGTCCACTTGAATTCCCTTGTTATCAATCACGTGACCGAGAAAGTGCACTTTTGGGATCCAAAAATCACACTTTGAGAATTTTGCATACAGCTTCTCCTCCTTAAGTAGTTTTAGCACTTGAGCCAGATGTTCTCCGTGTTCTTGCTCATTCTTGGAATAGATGAGGATGTCATCAATAAACACTATCACGAACTTGTCCAGGTAGGGTCTGCACACTCGATTCATGAGATCTATGAATATGGCTGGTGCGTTGGTCAGTCCAAATGGCATGACTTGGAATTCATAATGACCGTAACGTGTTCTGAAAGCTGTTTTTGGTATATCCTCCTCTCTTCAGCTGATGGTATCCGGATCGTAAGTCGATCTTGGAGTACACGCTTGATCCTTGTAGTTGATCAAATAGGTCGTCGATTCGTGGTAACGGGTAACGGTTTTTCACAGTTAACTTATTCAGTTCTCTGTAATCGATACACATTCGGAAAGAACTGTCTTTCTTTTTGACAAATAACACTGGGGCTCCCCAAGGTGAGGAACTAGGTCTGATAAAACCTTTGTCTGACAGTTCTTTGAGTTGTTCCGCGAGTTCTTTCATCTCGGTTGGTGCTAAGCGGTAGGGTGCTTTAGCTACAGGTGCAGCTCCCGGTACCAAGTCGATTTGAAATTCCACTTGGCGAGTCGGAGGCAGTCCTGGTAGGTCGTCTGGGAAGACTTCAGGATAATCACGGACGATTGGTACATCCTTGACTTGTTTCTTCTCGGGTTCTTCTTCTTTGTCTGTCTTGGAAATATGTGCTAAAAAGATAGGGCATCCTTTTAGTAGATATTTCTGGGCCTTGGTACACGAGATTACGCTCAGTCTAGTGTCTGTTCTATCCGAATTTCCGTCTCCTCGGATCATTAGCTTTGTATTTCCCCATGGTATACGGACTAGTTTATCGTCACACACGATAGTTGCATGATATCTTGTCAACCAGTCCATACCAATAATGACATCAAAACTACTCAGTTGTATGGGTATTAATTGAATATCAAATGGGTGATTCTGAAGGTTTAATGTATAGCCTCTTAAGATGGTATTAGTTTCAATGATTTTTCCATCTGCTAATTCGACTCTGTAACAGTCGTCTAATGGGGTAGGTAAGATGTCTAGTAAGCTACTAAACTCGGTGGATACAAAACTCCTATCGGCTCCTGTATCAAATAAAATGGTTGCATAACGATTGTTCAGAAGGAACGTACCAGTAACTGCATTGGAGTCGGGGTTGGTCCTGTTCTCTCCTATGACATAAACTCTGGCGGGCGTTCCGCTCTTACTTGTATGCTTTGGGCAATCAGGTCTCATGTGTCCGATCTCTCCACAACCATAGCAACGGATCTCCTTACGAGCCATGTTTCCACTGCCAGTGAGCTGGCGGTTTCCCTGATCTCCACTTCCACGGAAGTTTTTCCTGTTGCCATTGTGGGGCTTATAGCTGGCACTAGAGTTGTTCTTGTTGGTCGGAGCAGGTGTGTTGCTCTGTCCAGGCCTTCGGCAGTCATTAGTAGCGTAATGATGGAAGTTACACTTTGAGCATTTTGGTTTGTTTCCCGCGTATGGAGATGGTCCTGAGGAAACAGCACTGCAGACTTGACCTAAACTTTGCCTCTTGGGCTGCGGATGATAACGGTAACTCTCATCGACTTTCCTCTTGTGCTCTGCCTGCCTAATCAAATGATCACGCCCACGTTTGTCCACTAATTCTGTGGCAAACTCAATGGCACTCTCGACTGTAGTAGGTCGAGATGCAAGCACACTGTCATGAACAGAGTCTGGAAGTCCACTAACATACTTCTCTATCTTATCCGGCACTTTAGGGTACATACGGGTACACATCAAAGTTAGTTCCTGGAACTTCTGGTTGTAGGCCGTGATGTCAAAGTTGGTGCATTTGAGATTCCACAATTCAATCTCCAGCTTCTTGATTTCACTGCGAGGACAGTATTTCACGGTAAGCTTGTCTTTCAATGCAGCCCAGGTAATCCCAGAGGCTCCATCATGTCCGAGGGTAGCAACTTGTGAGTTCCACCATGTGAGAGCGTGTTCCAAGAGTGTACAAGTGGCGAATTTCACCTTGTTTTCCTCGGCGCAGTCACTAATACGGAACACTGTCTCGGTTCTCTCAAACCATTGCATGAGCTCGACTACCCCTTCCTTGCCCTTGTAATAGCTGGGCTTGCACTTTAGGAAGTCAGGGTAAGTACATCCTCGAGCTTCTCGGTTTCTATTATTGGAGTTTTCACTGTCTCCATGAGTTCCGCTGGGGCAGTTTTCTCTTACAGCTAAGGCGTCAGTAATGCCTTGCTCAATGAGTACTCTGAGCTGCTCATCAGACATAGTCGTCGCAGGTGTTTCTGCGGGGGTTTGGTAGAACACGTCTTGGTGGCATTTTTCTATATTCATAAGAAAAATTGAGATTTATTAGCTGATAAACAAGATGGTTATATTAAATTGCATGGGTAATGTTTATGCATAGAATTCACAACAAATTTTATAATCCGTCAAGAGTTCCTAATAATATAAATGTAAACAAACAGGTGGATGATAACATGTTATTTCTGGCAAACAACAATATAGTACAAGTACAACCAATCTAAGACAGGGGTACAGTGAGCCTTTTTGAAATAGTGGTACATATGTTTGTAGTACAACAAAAGATAACCTACCTACTAAGGTTAGGTGCTAGAAATACAACAGAAAGGAAATACAAGTACAAAAGAGATAAATCATGCGAGCTGAGATGCAACTCAATGCTTGTCATGATGTACAAATGTAATCTAGCCTACACTAGTATGGCTGCCTGTAGGTGCAGATGGTCCAGTTGGTGGTGCGGGTGTACGCTCATCCTGCATGCGGATCACGACACTCCGGGTCTCTCGGGTGTATCTCATAGTCTCGAGTAGCTGATGCTGACGTGCAGTGTCGGCACTCCGTACTGCTCTGTCTCTGCTGTGATCCCCTGGTGACGAAGATCTGCCAAATCCACGAAGGTCCTGAAGGTGTCCTCCTGCGTGTATATGGCGGCTCGGGTCTCATAGGAATGACTCTCTAGCGAAGCTAGGCGGTAGCGGAGGTAAGCTACCTCATCCAACAACCAGTGTATGGTCTCCTGGGTGGTGTATGACTCGCTGGCCACGACCCAGTAGAGAGAGTTAAATCTCTCCTGAAGCACGGCGCGACCCTGCTGGTCCGCCTGTAGTAGGGAGTGGATAAGGGCGGTGTCCTGCGCCTGTCGGGCCGCAAGTGCATCGACCTGTGCCTGAAGGGCGCTATGTCTAGCCTGCCCGGCTCCCGATCCCTCTCCAATCTCAAAGGTCGAGTCAGGGATAGTGTCGCGTCTCCTCTTACGAGGTGGCAAAACACTAGTGGGGTAAGTGCGAGGTACAGAAGGTAGTGGTAAGGGTGGTAAGGAAGGTACGACCTGGTCCACCTCTCTAGGAGGGACGCAGGTACTACAAGCAGGGGTGAAGTGGGGTGTGCAACAGATGCTGAAGGAGTAGGTGAATCAGAGAGTATGATGACTCTGTCTGGCTGGTCATCTCTGGAGTCGGGGTCAGACGCGGGTCCAGCTAATACTGATGTCGGTGAAAAGGGTGGAATGGTAGGAACCATAAGCTCCTCGAAAGTAGTCACGATAGTAGGTGCCGTCATGATATCTAGAAATAGCATTTTAAAGTTGAGTAAGTCTTCAGCTTACGCAATTTAAAAAGTTTTGTGATGCATATGCGATGTGGTTTTTAAATCTTTTAACCATGATTGTCAAAAGTATAGATGGATACTTATGTGATTTATTTACCATGGGATTATAAATCAATGTGAAGTTAGTTCACATAATATGCATGCTCTACAATGCTATATGCCTAACTTATAAGGTTCCCCGTAAATCAATTTTGCTTTTTACTCTATTGATTTAAAATTTCCAGTTATAGTCAAGTTTAAAAATTTTATTATATTTAAAAATTTTACTAATGATCTGGTTCTCTATAACTATGCGCTCTGATACCATTTCTGTAACACCCCTTGTTGGTCAAATGCAGCGGAATAGTAATTGGGGTGTTACTTGGGTGGATCGATTACACATAGCAAATAGAGCAATGATCATAAATGTCATTTTGAAACATATTACATGAATTAATCGTACACATTTAGTATCTTGTCTGAAAACCACATTTATTATAAAACAGAAGTAAATATCCCAGCCCGATGGTAAACATGATGCTCCCTACAATGCTGGAATCCAATGCATGAACCTACTTATTTTCCTGAGAAAACATATAAAGTAAAATGTGGGGGTCACCACGAAGTTGGTGAATTCACAGGTTTAATTAAATGAATAAAGTATCAATATGCAAAACACCACGGTGATAGCAGGACATCACAGCCCAATACTATAGTAGTTCCTATTGCCCTATAATAGAAGCTAGACATGATTCTCAGTACGCCCATTGGGTCTATCCTGATGTGCTATCCCTTAATCCGACAATGACATAAACCTGCTGCTTGGCTTAAGCATCACGTGACAACTGATCACGACAGGCCGGGTGTTGTCAATACCCGAATAGATCTATCCATACATTTCGCGCTACACTATTAACTATTACAGTCCACGGGAATGGGGCAAACAGTAGGCAATAAATTGTTGTTGTCTGTGCATGCTTGCATATAAATAGTTTTTGTATGTTTTCTCCCCCAGTTATAAAACAGTAAAGATGGGGCCATGAACTCACCTTAGTGGTAATGAAGTAATGAGGATGATGTCATTGAATAAACTGACACAGTATAGTCACGAACTGGAGAAATTACCTAAGTAATTTAAATGCCTCAGTGAATGCAACAATAATAATGCATGATGAATGGTACATATGAAAATGCATGATCACAAATTTATAAGTTGTTACGACGGTTTAAGTGTTTATACTTATAGTGAAATGAAAGTATATACATATTTTTAGTTCTAAAAATATATATATATATATATATATATATATATATATATATATATATATATATATATATATATATATATATATATATATATATATATATATATATATATATATATATATATATATATATATATATATATATATATATATATATATATATATATATATATATATATATATATATATATATATATATATTAATTGTTTAGAAAAAGGGTAATAAATTAAATAAATAGGTTTTGTCTTATTTAATTTATTATAAGGAAATAAATTACAATTTATTATAATTAAGGCTTCAAAAAATATGGTTAACGGGGTTTGTCAATTTATGAAGAGTTTTGTAAATAAACTTAGTGATTTATTTAACGAACAAAGTGACTTAGTTAAATAAAATGTTTTATTAATTCTTTTAATTAAATTAAAAGTACTAGTAAGTCCTTGTAAGTATGATAATTTATAAAAGTAACCTTAAGGTTTCGTCCGTTAAGTGTATTACACCGTTAGTCCTTGTTGGTTAGTTTTATTTATAAAAACGCCCCTAGGGCTTTGAAAACTTTGGGGAAATGACCAAACACCCCCCATGTGTCACGGAAATTATTTAATATAGGTTAGGGTTTGTTACAAGTTACATAAATGGCACAAATGGCCCTTGTGGTTGCTTTTAGCTCACGGTTTAAAACTACACACCCTATAGTTTGAAAATCGGCACAAATGACCCTTGCACTATACAAAGGCCACGAAAATAATTATAAGTTTTATTTAATTTGTAACTTTGGACACATCTTTCACCACTTGTCAAATCCGGCCCAAATAGTCTCCATAATATGTTGATGGGCTTAGCTAGCCCATAATGGGTCTCGGCATATATGTTTTGGGCTTAGTGGGCTAATATAAACTTACTAGGTAAATGTAACAAGTAAATGGTAATTCCTAGTTTTTACTAATGGGCTTAATCAATACCAAATGGGCTTATACAAGTTTTATACTAGCTTATGTATTTTCGGCTTATATTAATAATTCTAAAGGCTTATTGATTAAGGGCTTAAATAATTATGGTTTATGTTTTAAGAGCTTAAATAAGCTAGACTAAGTCTCGGCTTATATAACCTTTTAGGATTTGTCAAGGCTAGCTTATATAATGTTCTAACTTTCAGCTTATATAGGTTTTTAGGCTTAAATGGCGTGGCTTAAATGAGTTGGCATGTCTCGGCTTATTTTACTCTTATAGGGCTTAAAAGAGCTAGCTTATATGTTTTCCTAAGTCTCGGCTTATATAACTTATGGGCTTATATAAGCTTAATGCTTTCGGCTTATATTACTCTTTTAGACATTTTTCTTAAGGCAAGTGATATACTAGGGCTTATATAAGTTTTTCAAGAACAATTATATACGTTTTAGGGTTTTTGAGGCAAGATTACTCATGGACATCATATAAGCCGTGGGCTTATATGTTGTTTGGGGTTTGTTTATAAACTTCCAACGTATGCATGCATTACTAACACCATTTATCTAGCATGATTATGCATGAAACGTGAAATGAGTAAGGAAAAGTCTTAGAACAGGTTTATACTTACTTGCTTTCAAAAGATGAGGTGATGACTATGGTTTTGGTGATCTAGACGTCGGGTTCTCCTTGGGGGGTCTTGGATTCGTCTTGAATGTGGAGTATCTTGGATAGAGCACTAAATGCTTGATGAAGACTATGAGTAAATGCTAGAAGACTTCAAGGTGTTATGTGAGGATTAGCCGTGTGTTTTTAGGGAGTGAATGAAGTGGGAGTTGCTAAATATTACCAAGTGAGATTGGGGATTGTGGTTAGGGGGTTATACACGTCCAAGGTGAGAGGAAATGATAGATTTGAGGATTTAGCAAGTGTACTAGGTAAGGACATTCCATAAATGCAAATGATGTACAAGGATCCCTAGTGGATGTTTTAGCCGTCGCATGAGAAGTCTCCAAGGGGACATTTGGGATGTATTGTGTGCTCATAAATGTAGAGTTTGTACACAAGGAAAATGGGTGTGTGGGAGAGGGTTGTTACACGTCTAAGGTGACAAAGGGAGTACTAGGTGTCTAGATTTTGTGGCTTATCAAAATGTTACTGATTGTAGTAAAATACAACTCTTGTTTAGGAAAACAAAGAGCGTAAAATAGCGGAAAGTATCGAGTGATGATTTTAGGAAAAAATCAACACTAATGACCAACAATCAAATAAAAAGAGAGTAGAAGTTCGTTTCCCAAGGAGGTATATGTGTGTGTTCTAACTTGTATGTATTTGAGATTAATATTGAGAAGAATGGGGATGAGAAGATGAAAGACGGATACGTTAAAATTAACTACGACGAAAAAGACGTAAAACCGTAGAAAAACCACAAAAATTAAAAATTTATTACTAAAACCAAAAACAAAATCAAGAAAAGATTAAAACAAGTCTAAAATAATATAAATAAAGATAAAAATCCAACAAAGATATTTTAAAACCTTTTATTAATTAAATAATTAATTTTAAATGCTAATTAAAGCCCTAAAATTAAATTTAATTAATTCAAATGTCAAAAATATGATTTTATTGAACAATTACTTAACTTATATTATTAGAAGACTAAAAAGTATTTTTTTCTAAAAATTAAAACCTATTAAAACTATTTTTAAAACTCTAAAAATGATTAAAACCTAATTAAACTTAAAATAATTATAAAAATAAATCTAAAAGTTATAAAAATATTCTAAAAATGGAAATAGTCCTAATTAATGACAAAGAACCTAGGAAAAATGAAAAAGAAGGAAAAAGAAAATTTTGAAAATTAAATAATAAAATAATATTAAAATAATGCTAAAAATAAAAAGTTTCAAAAATTTAAAATAAAAAATTTCTAAAAATCCTAAATAATATAATTAAGAGAAAAACACTAATTAGAGCTTCTAAACCTTCTTTAATAATTTTATAAAAATCTTTAAAGTTTATAAAAAACCTTAAAATATTATAAAATTAAAAATAAATGTTTTTGAAACCAAAACTAGATGTAAACCTCAAATATATATTTTAAAAACTAAAAACTATTTTTCCTAGAAATAAAAACTCTTTTTGGTATTTTTTAATGATTTAATAAAAAACGTCTAATAATTAAATTCTAGAAAATAAACAAATAATGGGAAAAATATAAAAATAGGCTGGAAAAACCTATAACCCTATAAGGGTCCTAGGAAAAATCAAAATGAGCAAAAACGCTTATTAAATAAGCTGAAAAGTAGGGAAATAAGCCACGGCTTAATTATAAGCTATCAAACGAAAAACTGGTTAAAAGATTAACCAATCCAACCTTGGTCAGTAAAAGACCCAAGGGCAGGATGGTTATGTTGTTGGTGTGATGAACGGCACGTCAAGGGTTCGAGGCGTGAAACCCTTCTTTTTACTCTTTTTTTTAATTTTTGCTTTTTAACTTTTCACAACCAACCAGTAACCTTAGCTAGCTTATAAACACACTCCAATTGCCTTTTTAGCCAAGATTATGATCCAAAAACTCAAACAAAAACGTGACAGCTTGAGCTATGAACACAAGCTTATTAGCACTTGTGTTTTGTGCTTATGAATTTGGCCAAGAGGACTTGACCTTGGCTTATTTGGTGATTATTATTGGCACAATGGGGCACTCTTGTGATCCTTTGATCACAAGAAGTCAAGATAAGCAACCACAAATCACTTAGCACACAAAAAAAAATCAAACACCAAAGCACACAAGACCCAAGCAATGTTTCTGATGTAAATGAGCAGGACTGGGGACTGTTGAGCAGATTACTTGCACTCTAGCCAACTTAAAAGCCTCAAATTATGCACTCACAATCACAATATGGTACTCAAGCAACAACAATCCTTAAATCACCCTAGTACTCAACAGATATCAAAGATCTAGGCACACAATATCACAAAATTCTAGCAGATTAGAGCAATAGCAGATTTAGACTTCACTTTTTCTTTTTAAATCACTCCAAGTTGCTTGCAACCCTTCCCAAACCAAATTACTAATTATCTAACACCTAACTCAACCTATTTTAAACAGATTAACACTTTATTAACTCTCAAATCAAAGTAATTACCCTGCTTAATCCTATTGCCAAACACCCCTTTATTTTCTGAAAACCAATTTTTTCTCAAATCAAAACCCTTAAAACCTTATCAAAACTGAATGAATTAGCATCTATCATGCATATGAACACATATAGAGCACAAATCATGCACTTAAACACAAAATATCATCAAATAACATAAGATCACATACACCTCATTTTTTCTGAAATTTTAACAAAGGAACAAGGAATACCTTAGGGTCTTACATCCAAGACCCTAGAGGATGTAAATCCTCCTCCCTACCAGCCCGGGCTGGTGCTGAACTGAATCAACACTTCTTTTCACAACCTGTTTAAATCAAACACAAAACACAAGCAAATAATATATATAACTGATTTTTTTCTTCTTTCTTAAAACCTATCCAAAACCTTTTAAGACTTCTTAAAACGTTTTTTAAACTCTATAACACCTAACAATTAAACTCTTAACACCACAAACCTTGAATCAAAAGCTTCCCAAAATTTCTTTCAATTTTCAGAAAACCTTGAAACAACTTTGAAACTCAAACTTACTTTACCAAAATAACAATGGAACTCAGAATCAATCTCCCTCACAACACACAATCTTTTAAAAACAATAAAAAAAGAATTATACTTGAATTATTCAAAAACCAAACTTTTTATTTCTTTAAAAAGGAATTACAAGTGAGAGATTTGAAACTGGAACAAGGGCTTCACACATTCTGTGAGCTCCTTATATAGAGACCTAATGAACATTCTAGGCTCTTAAACATAAAACCCTAATCACTAGAAATCTCTAAAATACCCCTTGGACGTTTTTGGTGTGAATTGTCCTTTCTTGATCCTGGCTGTTCATTTGTGCGTTGTGAGTAAGCATTATATCTTGGCTGTTCATTTGGGACACGTCATGATGCTTGGGGACTAAGGAATGATGTGATTGGTGGATTGGGGAATTGGGGTTTTGGTACACATGCGTGGGATTGGGATTTTTAGGAGTGGGTTGAGTTTTGGTACGTGTGAATTAAACGTGTGCACGTTTAATTGGTTTTTACCCAAGGAAAAGTGAGGGTAAGTTCTGGGGAAGTAAAAAGATAAACAGTGAATGTTTAGATCCGATATTGGGGGAAATAAACTTGTTAGGCGCCCTTTTTGTTTTTAAATGTTTCAGTTGGCACATTTGGTCCCTTTCTTTTCAGATTTTTGGCATTAAAGGTTTTTATGCCCTAAAACCCGTTTTACTTTGTAAATAACTTTCCCCACTTGACATTTTTGGCACAAGACTTTGTAAAAGTCTTATCAAGGGTTGTTTTTGACCTTTTGTGATAATTCAAGGGCTGAACTTGGACAATGATGATCTTCAAAGGTATTCAATGAGTCTTCCACTTTATGAGGGACCATAATTGGCAATTTGAAATTGTTGAAGGACTATTCTTGCCATTTCTTCAAAGTTGAAGGACCTTTTTGCAATTTTGACAAACTTAAGGGACCAAACTTGTAATTATTAATATACAAGGGTTTTAAGTGTCATTTCTTCAAAGAATGAGGATCAATCTTGCTTGTCTTCAAGTCTTCAAGGGTATTTGATGAAAATTCCATGATTAGGGCCCGGTTCTTTGTACGGCTTCATTTCTCGTGTCCGTTTTTCCTTGTATCTTGTGATCTTTTGTCTTTTTCACGATATCCATACCTAAAATACACAAGTAAACAAACACAAGCATATATATGGTATTTTATGACATTTTTATACATTTAAAGCCCGAAAAGAACGATGAGATCATGTATAAATGCCATCTCATCACTCCCCCATACTAAGCCATTGCCGTGCCCTCACGCAATGCTAGAATAAGGTATCTAAGCATCACCAAAGTTCAATTTTATTTATCCTTTATTGAAAAGTAAAACACTTGCAATATACTACGAGATTGTGTAAAGACATAATGTATGATTTTCATCACCAAAATGTGACTTTTAAGGTCAAAGAATAGAAACAAGTCAATGTCCCTTAGAGTAAATTTCGTCATCCTTGATTGTCATACATTCCATGCTAAGTGCAAAAACAAGATCATTGTTGGTACAAGTCACAATGCTAACACTACTCATACGTTCAAATTGTGTAATACTTTTTCTCCCCGCAATCCTAGTTATTATAAAAGGAAATGGGTTACTAGCATTTTTTATCTATTTGTCATGGATCACAAGTGATTCATATTGACTTATTTGAGTAGTTATTAGTCCGAAAGCAAAGTAGCACGATTTGATCAATAGTTAGCCGAAGGACAAAATCTTTTAAAACGGCTTCTCGTGTATCTCCTTAAGTTCATATCTTGGCATAACTCGTTTCACGATTTGAGACCTTTCTCGGACCGATATTTGGCATGTACTTCATACTTCAAATCTTGGGAAGACGTTCTTGAAATTATGGTCTTCTCTTCATATATTTGGAATTTCTTCACTTGACGTTTTTGAGAGATTCTTCATATAGGACCACGACTTCATCATTTTTCTTCAATCTTTACTTTGGATTTTGATATACAACGATCCGCCTCCTTTTCGGACTTGGATATATTTATCCTCATACCTTGTTAGGGTCTTTTTGGATAGACTTTCTCCATTCTTTAGGGGAGTAATAGCTTCTCGTCGTGTGTCTCGATCCTTCATATTGATTTTGGAACAATGATACTTTACATCATCTTTGGATCTTTAGCAAAAATAGAGCTCCTCATGCCTTGTTAGGGCCTTTTTGGATGATCGCCAATCTTCGCGTCCCGCTTCAATAAGTTATGCCTTGGCTATGAACTCTATTCAACCCCGAGCAACTTTTAAACGATCTTGCGCTAGAGGCTAAGTAACCTTTCAAATCGTACGACCTTACTTATTGCAATTATGATTTATTCCTAATGCATTGATCTTATGGGAAGAAAAAGCCACAATTAAAAACATATGAGTTTTTGAAAGAACACTTTCATGTTCTACGTTTAGCATGATCACTTGTCTAACTCTATCATTTCTCGTTCTTCACTATATAAAGACCTCTAATTAAAGAGACTCGTGAATACTTAGCCGTGCAAGTCAAAATTAAGCCAAATTTGGATTAGCTTTCATTAAGACTATATCAAATCAAAGTTTTGGGTTTTCAAGCCACCTATAGGATCTTGCACCTTCTTGGACTTTTTCAAGTTTAGAGAATGCGTTTTAAAGTTCCCTTGATAAGTGACTTTCTAGAATCAATTATAGGAACTTGCGAAAAGTTCTTGTTCTTAACCCGAATGAATTAAGACTTTCGCGTTTTAAAGCTCCCTATATAAAAGTCTAGCAAAACTTGAATTGAGCGGGTTAAGGAATGTAAATGGCTCCAAATGCCCATCAAGTCAAAAATTAACTCTTATTCTACCCATCGGAAAATATACATTCGTGTCTTAAAAACACTTATGAAAACTAAGAAAAATTTTAAAATTTGGCCATTTTTAGCCTTATTAGCAAAACAAAACATTGAAAATTGGAAAACGTGAGGGCGTAGCAAAGCAAGTACCTATTCACCCCCCCCATACTAAAAGTAAACATTGTCCTCAATGTTTCGAGTCTAAAGGTGGAGCACCCCCATACTAGAGACGAAGAATCGAATGCTTAGGATCTAGCATGGAAAGGGTGATCAACAATATATCTAAAGCCGTTTATTAATTATGCTAAAAGATAATTGTTAGAACAATAAAGGATATGTCATGGAATCGTGAAAAACTTCTTCAAACGAACGATGGAGGCTCACGTAAACGAACACGAGAGTCTTCAATCGTAGACGATGATGATGATCTAGATAACACAATCACAAACAACCACGAGACAACGAGTTGGAAGGGTACAAGTCCCCTTATTAGTGAATAAAAAGCATAAAGATAAGCATGGGATCTCCCCCACGAGGCACCTCGTTTTTGATTACCGAGTCATGAGCTCGACTCGATCCCCTCAATGCTAATTATCATTGGGGAAGGTGTCTTGGTCGGGGGCAACCATTGAAGGAATTTCCCCACCAAAGTAGTGCTTAAGCCTATGTCCATTCACCTTGAAATTGGGACCATCATCTTGAGCTAGCTCAATGGTCCCATATGGAAACACTTGTGTAATGGTGAACGGACCCGACCAACGAGATTTCAATTTCCCGGAAAATATCTTAAGACGTGAGTTAAAAAGCAACACTTGATCACCAACGTTAAAAACCCGGTTTTTAATCTTTGAATCATGAAACTTTTTAGTCTTTTCTTTAAAAATTAATGAATTTTCATAAGCATTATCCCTTAATTCATCCAATTCATTCAATTGTATTTTCCGGTGATCTCCCGCGGTCTTCAAGTCAAAATTAGCATGCTTAAGGGCCCAATATGCCTTATGCTCCAATTCAATGGGCAAATGACAATTCTTCCCATAGACTAACTTATAAGGAGTGCAACCGATAGGTGTCTTATAAGCGGTCCTAAAGGCCCATAAAGCGTCATCGAGTTTGTCGGACCATGAAGCACGGTTTTCTCCAATCGACCTTTCTAAAATCCTCTTCAAAGCTCGGTTCGAAACCTCGACTTGCCCACTCGTTTGCGGGTGATAAGCCGTAGAAAGACGATGTGTAACCCCATATTTCTTTAGAACCTTTTCGAATTGGTCATTACAAAAATGGGTTCCACGATCGCTTATAATAGCACGAGGGGTTCCGAACCGAGAGAATAGTTGTTTCAAAAACTTCACTACCACACGAGCATCATTAGTAGGCAAAGCCTTAGCTTCCACCCACTTAGAAAGGTAGTCCACCGCGACGAGGATATATTTGTTGCCATGAGACGATGGGAACGGCCCCATAAAGTCTATTCCCCATATGTCGAAAATCTCACACACTTGAATTATATTTTGCGGCATTTCATCACGTTGAGACGATTTTCCTTGACGTTGGCACGAATCACACGACTTCACAAGTGCGTGTGCATCACGATAGATAGAAGGCCAAAAGAAACCGGCATCGAACACTTTCTTAGCCGTGAGATTAGCACCGTGGTGACCACCCGTGGGTCCCTCGTGACAAGCTCTAAGGATATTAGAAGCTTCGGCACCAAACACACAACGTCGAACGAGTTGATCCGCACAAATCCGAAAGAGATAAGGGTCGTCCCAAAAATAGAACTTGACGTCACGAAAGAATTTTCGTTTTTGTTGTGTCATCATACCCTTGATTATGAAATTGCCCGCATGGTAATTTGCAATGTCGGCAAACCATGGGGTGGTGTCTTTAGAATTCACTACACCGAGAGTCTCAAGAGGAAATGTTTCGGTAATTTCCTTGTTCTCGAAAACATCTTTGTGAGGATCTTCTAGACGAGAGAGATGATCGGCCATCTCGATGGACATGTTCGAAGGAATAAGAGCCGGAAGCGAAAGCGATTTCCAAATGGAAAATGGCATCAAATTAATGCTCGCACCAAGATCGGCCAAGGCGAGGCATTCTTTCATATCTTGTATGTCACAAGGAATGAGAAACTTTCCGGGATCACCAACTTTTTCCGGTATGCGGTTAAGATAAACCGAAGAACAATTAGCAAGCTTTGAAAGCTTTTCCTTATCGCTCATCATACTTTTAAAAGTGGAAGCGAAACGAGGCATATATAACAACGCGTCGGCTAAACTCACATCAAAATGAACTTGTTGAAACATCTTAATAAAAAGCTCGATTTGTTGTTTGTTACGTTCTTGCATTTTCTCTTTGTTTCGTCTTGAAGGGTAGGGTAAAGGTGGTGTGGGTAGGTCATTAGGCAACGGCCTTGGAAACTCGGGTTCCATAATTGGTATTGGTGTAACCGTAGGTGTGGTTTGAGCGGTACTTCGTGGGATTGTAATGTGCTCCTTTTCGACCATCACCTCGGGCTCTTTCTCGATTTCCTTCTCCGTAGAAGTACTTGGACGAGAGATTGGTTCCTTGAAAGTTTTACCACTTCGTGTAGTAATAACCTTCATTTCTCCCTTCGGGTTTGCAATGGTATCACTAGGAAGACCACCCGAAGAAGAGGGCTTACACATGATAGCTTCAAACATCTTAGCCATTCGGTCCTCAAATTTTGATTGCCTAGCATCCGCTTTCAATAACTCTTGCTTAATCTCATGTTGTCCTAATTCCATCTTTTGTTGGTTTTGTTGAAGACGTTGGACATTTCCTTCCATTTTGTTTGCATGAGTTTTAAGTTCATTAGCAAGTTCATTTTTAAGCTCATTTTTCAACTCGGATCTTAAGCTAATCATCTCACGTTGCATATTATCAAATTTAGCATCATTTGCTTTAGCATAATCCAAAAATTCTCCTTGCAAATTTTTCGTGTGAGCATTTTGAAAACCTTGTGTAGTGCTTTGAAAATCACGGTTTTGGTTTTGATTAGAGATTTGTCCATTCCCACTTTGATAATTCCCTTTGTTGTAATTGCGTGTGTTGCCTTGGTAATTACCTTGGTTGTTATTTCGATAATTGTTAACATTTTGGTTTGGTGGAGCTTGATTTTGGCGGGAACCTTGGCCGTTTTGGTTGTAAGTTCCCGTTGCTACATAAGCACTCGAAGTGTTACCATCCGCGGTAATGCACTCGGAAAGATCATGAGCTCCCCCACACGATAAACAACTCTTAGCAACCGCTTTAACCGAAGCGGAATTGGAAGCTTCTTGAGCCTTCCAATGGGACATTAGATTAGCAAATCTATCAAAAAACCGATTTTCCTCATTAGCTTCATCATGTAAGGCGTTAATGCTACGAGACGATTGTGACGAAGATGACGAACCCATATTGGCAACACTCGGTGTGTTACGAGGGCTATAAACCTTAGATCGATTTTCAATGATTTGTAAAGCCTCATTTGTCGTCTTGCACAAAAAATTACCACCCGCGGCGGCATTCAAATAATCTCGTTCATGATCATTAAGCCCATTATAAAAGGTATCAATTTGATGCAATTCCGAAAAATCATGGTGAGGACATTCATGTAACATCTCCTTAAATCGTTCCCATGCCATTGAAAAACTTTCATTGTTACGTTGCACAAATCGTGAAATCTCATTTTTTAAGTGTGTTGTTTTCGATGGTGGAAAAAACTTGTTCACAAACTTAGAAACGAGATCGGCCCATGTCAAAATCGAATTTGGCGGTTCTTTCTCGAGCCAAATTTTTGCGGGTCCATCCAACGAATATGGAAACAACATCATCTTAATGGCGTCATGTGGAACATCTTTGAATTTGCTAGTGGCGGTGAGACGGTTAAAATTCCTAATGTGGTAATGCGGGTTGTCTTTCTCGTGACCTCGAAACTTATTTGCTTGTAGCATCGACATTAAACCCGTCTTAATCTCGAAATTCTCCGCAAGGATGGCGGGAATAACAATGGCCTCTCCAAAACCCTCGGTGGGTGCTTGTAGCAACTCCATCATAGTACGATTAGCCATTACGACTTCTTGTTCTACAATAGGTTCAACAATTGGAGATTCTTCAACAATCAACGATCCTTGATTTGCTTGCTTTTGAAGTCGTTTACGAGCTCGTTTAGCTTGATTACGAGTGATCATAAACTTCACGAAGAATGGGAGGTGAGCAAAGAAGATTCTTTTTGGTTGTTTTGTGGATTTTCAATTTTTTTGTGTTTTTGATGATATTTAATTTTTTTGGATTTTGGTGTATCTTCGTAGACAACAATCTACAAAATCTCTCCTCGAATCAAACTCTTGATTAAAGAAGCCTCAAAGGAATGAAAACGATCACGTGGAGTGAACGCCTTCGAATGACTTTAGAACTTTGGTGAAAACCAAATTGTTCACGAGGGTTTAATCACAAAGAAAACCAAGCAAATATAGTATACGTATTAATACTTTGGGCGGCAAAACCCTCGATTAGCCTTCAATCTCAAAATACTCACAAGCAAGCGGGGAAACGAGGCGGCGCGAAGCACTTAAGAGCCTTTTTCCTTAGGGTATATTTTATAATACCCGCCTTATACCCACCTTATAGTTTGTATTTTTCAAAATCGAGCTTCACGAAAGTATTTATCTATTTTTGCCTTTTCTTTTTGTTTGAGATTCGAATACAATAATTAGGAGATCAAATCCCAATTAAGGTTGTGTTTTCACACTTTTGGAGATATTGTATTTTGGTTGTGATACTTAATACAATATATTAATAATATTCACAAAGAAAAACCAAGAAAACCGATAATACGTGTTAAGGGAGTTCCACTTAACACAAATACTATTATTGGATAATATCAAAAACAAAATTTTCCAAATTAAGACACGACACACCTCCCCGGCAGCGGCGCCAAAATGATTGTAGTAAAATACAACTCTTGTTTAGGAAAACAAAGAGCGTAAAATAGCGGAAAGTATCGAGTGATGATTTTAGGAAAAAATCAACACTAATGACCCACAATCAAATAAAAAGAGAGTAGAAGTTCGTTTCCCAAGGAGGTATATGTGTGTGTTCTAACTTGTATGTATTTGAGATTAATATTGAGAAGAATGGGGATGAGAAGATGAAAGACGGATACGTTAAAATTAACTACGACGAAAAAGACGTAAAACCGTAGAAAAACCACAAAAATTAAAAATTTATTACTAAAACCAAAAACAAAATCAAGAAAAGATTAAAACAAGTCTAAAATAATATAAATAAAGATAAAAATCCAACAAAGATATTTTAAAACCTTTTATTAATTAAATAATTAATTTTAAATGCTAATTAAAGCCCTAAAATTAAATTTAATTAATTCAAATGTCAAAAATATGATTTTATTGAACAATTACTTAACTTATATTATTAGAAGACTAAAAAGTATTTTTTTCTAAAAATTAAAACCTATTAAAACTATTTTTAAAACTCTAAAAATGATTAAAACCTAATTAAACTTAAAATAATTATAAAAATAAATCTAAAAGTTATAAAAATATTCTAAAAATGGAAATAGTCCTAATTAATGACAAAGAACCTAGGAAAAATGAAAAAGAAGGAAAAAGAAAATTTTGAAAATTAAATAATAAAATAATATTAAAATAATGCTAAAAATAAAAAGTTTCAAAAATTTAAAATAAAAAATTTCTAAAAATCCTAAATAATATAATTAAGAGAAAAACACTAATTAGAGCTTCTAAACCTTCTTTAATAATGTTATAAAAATCTTTAAAGTTTATAAAAAACCTTAAAATATTATAAAATTAAAAATAAATGTTTTTGAAACCAAAACTAGATGTAAACCTCAAATATATATTTTAAAAACTAAAAACTATTTTTCCTAGAAATAAAAACTCTTTTTGGTATTTTTTAATGATTTAATAAAAAACGTCTAATAATTAAATTCTAGAAAATAAACAAATAATGGGAAAAATATAAAAATAGGCTGGAAAAACCTATAACCCTATAAGGGTCCTAGGAAAAATCAAAATGAGCAAAAACGCTTATTAAATAAGCTGAAAAGTAGGGAAATAAGCCACGGCTTAATTATAAGCTATCAAACGAAAAACTGGTTAAAAGATTAACCAATCCAACCTTGGTCAGTAAAAGACCCAAGGGCAGGATGGTTATGTTGTTGGTGTGATGAACGGCACGTCAAGGGTTCGAGGCGTGAAACCCTTCTTTTTACTCTTTTTTTTAATTTTTGCTTTTTAACTTTTCACAACCAACCAGTAACCTTAGCTAGCTTATAAACACACTCCAATTGCCTTTTTAGCCAAGATTATGATCCAAAAACTCAAACAAAAACGTGACAGCTTGAGCTATGAACACAAGCTTATTAGCACTTGTGTTTTGTGCTTATGAATTTGGCCAAGAGGACTTGACCTTGGCTTATTTGGTGATTATTATTGGCACAATGGGGCACTCTTGTGATCCTTTGATCACAAGAAGTCAAGATAAGCAACCACAAATCACTTAGCACACAAAAAAAAATCAAACACCAAAGCACACAAGACCCAAGCAATGTTTCTGATGTAAATGAGCAGGACTGGGGACTGTTGAGCAGATTACTTGCACTCTAGCCAACTTAAAAGCCTCAAATTATGCACTCACAATCACAATATGGTACTCAAGCAACAACAATCCTTAAATCACCCTAGTACTCAACAGATATCAAAGATCTAGGCACACAATATCACAAAATTCTAGCAGATTAGAGCAATAGCAGATTTAGACTTCACTTTTTCTTTTTAAATCACTCCAAGTTGCTTGCAACCCTTCCCAAACCAAATTACTAATTATCTAACACCTAACTCAACCTATTTTAAACAGATTAACACTTTATTAACTCTCAAATCAAAGTAATTACCCTGCTTAATCCTATTGCCAAACACCCCTTTATTTTCTGAAAACCAATTTTTTCTCAAATCAAAACCCTTAAAACCTTATCAAAACTGAATGAATTAGCATCTATCATGCATATGAACACATATAGAGCACAAATCATGCACTTAAACACAAAATATCATCAAATAACATAAGATCACATACACCTCATTTTTTCTGAAATTTTAACAAAGGAACAAGGAATACCTTAGGGTCTTACATCCAAGACCCTAGAGGATGTAAATCCTCCTCCCTACCAGCCCGGGCTGGTGCTGAACTGAATCAACACTTCTTTTCACAACCTGTTTAAATCAAACACAAAACACAAGCAAATAATATATATAACTGATTTTTTTCTTCTTTCTTAAAACCTATCCAAAACCTTTTAAGACTTCTTAAAACGTTTTTTAAACTCTATAACACCTAACAATTGAACTCTTAACACCACAAACCTTGAATCAAAAGCTTCCCAAAATTTCTTTCAATTTTCAGAAAACCTTGAAACAACTTTGAAACTCAAACTTACTTTACCAAAATAACAATGGAACTCAGAATCAATCTCCCTCACAACACACAATCTTTTAAAAACAATAAAAAAGGAATTATACTTGAATTATTCAAAAACCAAACTTTTTATTTCTTTAAAAAGGAATTACAAGTGAGAGATTTGAAACTGGAACAAGGGCTTCACACATTCTGTGAGCTCCTTATATAGAGACCTAATGAACATTCTAGGCTCTTAAACATAAAACCCTAATCACTAGAAATCTCTAAAATACCCCTTGGACGTTTTTGGTGTGAATTGTCCTTTCTTGATCCTGGCTGTTCATTTGTGCGTTGTGAGTAAGCATTATATCTTGGCTGTTCATTTGGGACACGTCATGATGCTTGGGGACTAAGGAATGATGTGATTGGTGGATTGGGGAATTGGGGTTTTGGTACACATGCGTGGGATTGGGATTTTTAGGAGTGGGTTGAGTTTTGGTACGTGTGAATTAAACGTGTGCACGTTTAATTGGTTTTTACCCAAGGAAAAGTGAGGGTAAGTTCTGGGGAAGTAAAAAGATAAACAGTGAATGTTTAGATCCGATATTGGGGGAAATAAACTTGTTAGGCGCCCTTTTTGTTTTTAAATGTTTCAGTTGGCACATTTGGTCCCTTTCTTTTCAGATTTTTGGCATTAAAGGTTTTTATGCCCTAAAACCCGTTTTACTTTGTAAA
This sequence comes from Glebionis coronaria, assembly GCA_025667525.1. Taxonomy (NCBI): domain Eukaryota; kingdom Viridiplantae; phylum Streptophyta; class Magnoliopsida; order Asterales; family Asteraceae; genus Glebionis; species Glebionis coronaria. The sequence continues at coordinate 574,427,277 of CM046879.1, read as the reverse complement.
TAACTTTCCCCACTTGACATTTTTGGCACAAGACTTTGTAAAAGGCTTATCAAGGGTTGTTTTTGACCTTTTGTGATAATTCAAGGGCTGAACTTGGACAATGATGATCTTCAAAGGTCTTCAATGAGTCTTCCACTTTATGAGGGACCATAATTGGCAATTTGAAATTGTTGAAGGACTATTCTTGCCATTTCTTCAAAGTTGAAGGACCTTTTTGCAATTTTGACAAACTTAAGGGACCAAACTTGTAATTATTAATATACAAGGGTTTTAAGTGTCATTTCTTCAAAGAATGAGGATCAATCTTGCTTGTCTTCAAGTCTTCAAGGGTATTTGATGAAAATTCCATGATTAGGGCCCGGTTCTTTGTACGGCTTCATTTCTCGTGTCCGTTTTTCCTTGTATCTTGTGATCTTTTGTCTTTTTCACGATATCCATACCTAAAATACACAAGTAAACAAACACAAGCATATATATGGTATTTTATGACATTTTTATACATTTAAAGCCCGAAAAGAACGATGAGATCATGTATAAATGCCATCTCATCAGTTACCTATTACATTATCATTAATGGAAAAATTGTACACATAGCCCATGTTTTCTAGTAATACCGGCGGTTTTTGAGGTCTAGTCAAAGGGATAATAGTTTTGGGTATAGTATATACACTTGTGTTATATTTTGTGTATAGTTTAGTAGTTAAGTGTGAAAAAGGTAGAAGTTTTGGTAATAAAATGTTAGGAGTAGACATATATACGGCTAAAGTATGTCTAAAGTATAATCATGTTTAATTTTTGTGTCTAGGTGAATGTCACTAGAGTTAGGGTTGTAATATTGTGTGAGTGTGTATAAGTTTAGGTAATTTTGGTTACGTTTAGGGCCCTTGGTGAAAGTATGGTCCTTTTTATATTAGAAAGAGTTTTATTATAACAAAAGTATGTTAAAAAAGATAAAAATGATTTAAGGTAAAGTTAAGTATAAAAATAATTGTCGTTGTAGCTTAAAGTCAATTATAGTGTAAGAAAACACATATATAAATACTCAAAACTTAAGAATTTATATTTAAGTAGTCATTTATTAATTGTGATCATGGTTTTGGATTTTTAGAAATCAGTGTGATGAATGCAAGTGATCATGTGTTCTGGTGACTTACAAGTCCCTCAAAATAGGTTGCTTGATGTCCAGTATGCTCATGAAATGTAGTCATACAAATATGGTCGTGTCTTTATGATTAAATACTCATAATCATAGTGAAATGTTGTGATCCAGTTGTTTCCATGCTCAGATGATTTAAAATGATGTATGCTCATGAGATGCATATGATTGCTCAAAAGGTTTCATGCAAAGGTGCTAGTATAAATACATATAGATATCATGAGGTGACGAATACCAAGTTGACATAGTCAAAACCTGAAATTTACAGGTTTTACATCGGGCTTTCACGGGCTTTTATCGAAGAAAAAGACAAAAGACGAAGTCAAAAGATCAAGAGTGTAAAAAAAACGGAAGTCAAAGGCCTATTCTGAAGATTTATCGAAGAAAAAAACCAAAGACAGAAGTTTAACGAACTCGAAGAACTAAATCTAATAAAAGAAGAAAATAAGAAGACGAGTTCATTTTATCATTCAAAAAATCCCGAGATAAAATCGACAGAAACGAATTAATTAAAAAGACGAGAAGACAAAGAGAAAAGGAAGCAACAACACCACATTACTCCTCCACTATAAAAAGTTCATTTTTCCATCATTTGTAATCATTAGGAATTAGTTAATTAGATAGATTAGTGTAGGAGTAGGAGTAGGTTAATTACTTTCTCTCTCTAAACTTCCTTTAATGTTTTAAAGCTTTTCACCTTAATCTTGTAATCTTTTGAATCTTAATCTTCATCTTAATTTCAAGTTTTTTAAATAATTCTCATTCTTCCTTTCTTGTTTTAATCTTATGATTGATTTGGATAAATCATGTAGTTTGTTTGATCTTATTGTTTAATTGATTGAAGTTCTTATTTTATAGTGTTTATTATTTTTATGTGGTTGATGTTTATAGCTTATTGTGCTTATTGCTTATTTTGATTAAGTTGATTTGGTAGATTAATATTTTTAATAGTCGATTTTATTAATTTTGATTATTTGGTGTTTTTATAGTTTTTATTAGTGTTGTGTTTGGCTCATTTTAGAAATTAATTTAGCTTAATTTTTGTTTATTTGATTTTATTAGTTTAGCTTATTTTAGCTTATTTGAGTCTTGATCTGTTTTTATTGCAACGTCAGATTTAGAAACCAACTTTCGAAGAGGGTTTAGGCAATCTTCCGAAAGTCAGTTTATATATTTTTCTCCGAAAGTTATTTTTTTTGTTCCTCCGAAAGTCATTTTTAGTTTTTCTCCGAAAGTCTTTTTTTTTGTTAAGTTACGAAACTAGTTTAGATAAAAAAAATAGTCTAAAAGTTTTGTTTATTAGAAGTCCGAAAGTTTTGTTTATTAAAAGTCCGAAAGTTTTTATCTATTAAAAGTTCCGAAAGTGGCAAACAAAAAAAAACTCCGAAAGTAACTAAAAAAATGTTACGAAAGTTTTTTTTTACAAAACTTTCGAAAGTAGACAAGAAAAAAAAAGTTACGAATGTTAGATTTTGTTAAAAAACTTCTGAAAGTTGGCTAGCCTCACATTTCTTTTTCCCTCCCTATTTTTGTGTTCCCCCATGGGCCATGGGGAACATGTTCCCCCATTTCAATTTTTTTAGCATTTAGTCCATTAGTCGATTTAGTTTTATCCGAAAGTCGTTTTTATTTTTATTTCGAAAGTCAGTCATTTTTAGTTTTTTTCCGCAAATTTTAGTTTTAATATTTTATCCGAAAGTTAAAGTTTTAATTTTTATTAAGTGTCCGTTTTAATATTTGCTTCGTTTCTTTTTCAAAGTAGCTTTATAATCCAATTTCCTTTATTTTTATTAAGTAAGTTTTATTTTTTAATTCAAAAGTTTATTTCTATTTTTAGTTTTATTTTTATTAATTGTTTCTTTTTAATATTTGTTTTAATATTCGTTTAATATCGTTTTAATTTTGAGTTTTTTTCTAATACTTTTCACATTTACTTTTTAAGTAGTTATAAATAACAAAATTTATTTTATCCACCAAAAATGATTGAGTCACGCTTAAATTCTTTTTCAATTCGAATCGAGTCGAGAGAAGAAGGAACTTAATAAAATTTAGGTTATTAAAATGGCGCCGCTGCCGGCTCTTTTCGTGAAGATTAACAGTTTTTTGTGAGAGACGCGTTGGATTTTGTGATCCGTTCACTCGTGAACGTTATTTTCTTGCTAAAATTTTCAAAAAATTTCAAAAAAAAAATCAAAAATTTCAAAAATCCAAAAACATTTAAAAATCATAAAAAGTATTTATTTTTCAAAAGTTTTGCACCAAAAAAATATTCCTCTTAATCCTCTATTGTGTTTAATTCTTTTTGTCACCCACTCTTATTTTTAATTCTTAATGGATTCGTATGTCGATTGTGTAGGGTGTGGGAGACCATCGTCTGGTAGTCAATCCTGTCAATGGTGTTCATGTGAACGGTGCGGACGAGATCTCCCCAATTATGAATTTGGACGTTGTCTATCGTGCAATTCAATCAATTCATCCTTCACCTCTAATGACACTATTTCACCCTCTTCCATATATGTTAATCCGTATCCGCAAAATGCACCAGGTTTTTCTTAATACCCGTGTTGCAACAATTGTGGGGGCCCTCACGATACTTCTTATTGTCAACCGATGAACTATTATGAGCAAATCCGTGATATAATTCCGGTTTTCATGATTTTGAGCCCCCATAATTCACCCTCGATCATCAACCTTCTTTGAATCCGAATGACGTAACACAAGCCCTTCTTTTGGAACTTCATCACGGCTTAATTCGACTCAGCGAAACATGGGAGGAGCGACAGCGACAGCGACAAGAGCAAGTATCTAGTCTTAGTGCTTATACCTCTCCGCCTCCTGTGCGTCCCTTTTATTATTATGATGACGAGGATGATATCTTTGATCTCAACCCATCTTCTGAGATTACTACTCCTACTCTTGATATCCCAAATACGTCTAAGGATAGTGATACATCGAGTTAGATTAGTGAATTTAGTCTCGATAAATTCTTTGATGAGGTTTGTGATGTACCGACTTTTGCGGAGCTTATGGACGAGGTCGCTCTTAATGATGACATTTCTCCATGTTATGGGAATTTCACATTTCCTCCGTGAGATGAGGGCGATGTCGATTTATTCTCTCTGACTTACGAAAAGTTCACCAATGAACTTGGTCTTTTAGATGAGGTGGAAGACATTATTCTTCGCGACAAATTATTAAAAGTTCATCTTCTTATTGCTGAAATTGAAGCGTTGAATTCTACTTCTAATACTAAGTCTTTACCCCCGTCTATTACTCCCGTTGAGAATAATGACACATTTATGGAGGAAATCGACATCCTCTCAATACCTCCGTGAATTGATGATGATGACACGGAGGGGCACATTCTTTTTGATAATTTGATGCAAGAGGATATTGTCCCAAGTTCCCCTCCCGAGCACTTTTCATCCCATACTTTAGAGACCATTACTGAGGATGAGTGCTTTGACCCGGGAGGTGACATTGATTATTCTATGATCGATACCTTTACGGCTTTGCCGCTTAGTGATAATCATATGTCTTTTGGGGATGACATTTTGATTCCTTTACCCACCTCACCTCCCGTGGATGATAACTTCACATACTTCTCGTATGTTGAGAGGACCTTTTTACCTTTCATGACCTATCCCGCGGCCTCTCATTTATTATTTTCCTCCGAGAACGAGGACAAGATTTTTGATCCCAGTATCAATATTAGAGGTTTCCCTTTGAATGCTTAATTCGGGGTCGAGTCAGGCTCATGACTCAGTTAACAGAAACAAGCGCTTCTCGGGAGGCAACCCGAGTATCTGTCTTTTTTTATCCGTATTCATAATAAGTGTAGGGGGAGCCCCGTAGGTGTTTGTTGTTTTGTTTCTTATGATGTGTAGGGATTAGAGCTTTCAAAGATCCACTTTTGATAACTTTTGACGACCCATGATTCTGTGTACCCGTCTTCCCGGTTCTATCCTAAACTCTTTTGATTCACTATTTTATATTAATATAAGAAATTTTATTAGGTTCTTTTTCGAATCAATTCGAATTGACTAAGGTTGAAAGTGTGACTCAGTCATCTTTGGTGAATAAAATAAAAGGTTTTGTTATTTATTTCTATTTGAAAGGTAAATGCGAAAGGTAATAAAAATAAATCAAAAACAAATAACTATAATAAAGGAGCAAAACATTTAATAAAATGTAAATTAAAACAAAACAATTAATAAAAATAAAACTAACCGAAGAAATTAACTTTCGACTGAAAAGTAAAATTAACATAATGAAAAAGAAGAAAATAAAACTAAGAGGGTACTTTAAAACTAAACGAGGTAAAAGCTAAAGCGGGTGCTAAATAAAAGATAAAACTTAAACTTACGAAAAAATATTAATACTAAAATTAGACGAAAAATATAACTAAAAATACGTGACTTTCAAAATTAAAATCGGAACAACTTTCAGATAAAACTAAACGATCACGGAACAATATTAATAAATAAGCAAGTATGCAAGCTAGTAGCTAGAAGCACCCAGGCTAGCAGCTCATTTTTTGCCAAAACATGAGAAGCAGGCAAGCTAGCTGCTCAATTTGTTTTATACTGGTTCGAGAATGTCATTGATTCGGTAAGTTTAGATACTCATTCATTCGGTATATTTTAATATGATTCATTCGGTATTATTTTTTTTATTACTTCATTCGGTAATTTTTATAATATGCTTCATTCGGTATTTTTTAATATGCTTCATTCGGTATTATTTATTGGTTCGGGAAACAAAACTTATTCGGGATATTTTGTTGGTTCGGGAAAATTGGCTTACTCGGGAAAACTAGTTTAAATTCTTCATTCGGTAAAAATTACTCATTCGGTAAAATTTAAGTCATTCGGGATTTTTCTTTGATTCGGGAAAAGCTGGAAAAACTAAATAGTTACGAAAATTATAAGATCCTAAATTCTAGGAACACGAATTTAACCCAAAATCAACCAAATTAAATCTAAAGATTAAACCAAACTAACAATTAATCATCAACTAACAATAATCAATCAAACCAAATCAACAAAACTTGAAATTAAAACTAGATTAATCAAAACCCACTTAATAAAAACTATAAAAAAAACTCAAGAACACAACCAAATTAATCAAATTAGATCTATCAAATTAAAAGAAGAAAAGTAGGATGAGATTAATGAAAGGATTGTTAAAAGGAAACTTTAAAATGATTAAGATTCAAAACACAAAATTAAAGATGGATCTTACATGTATCTTGAGGAAAAAGAAAGGAAAAACGAAGGTGCCAAACACCCTAGATGGTGTCGGCCTAAAATATAAACTACAAACAAAAATAATAACTAACTCCTCAAATGTGTGAGGTTGAAACTATATATAGTTGTGATAAAGGGTTGGTGAGTGGGCTTTTCTCCTTTCTTTTTGTCTTCTCGTCTCTTTAATAAAATCGACGTTTTCGACTTCGATTCAGGATTTGTCGATGAATAAATTCAACTCTTCTTTTAATTTCTTCATTTAATAGACTTGAGTTCTTCGACATATAAATCTTCCGTCTTTGGTCCTTATCTTCGATAAATCTTCAAAATAGGCCCTTTTACTTCCAATCTTTTGCACTCTTGGTCTTTTGACTTCGTCTTTTCTCGTTTCTTCGATAAAAGCCCGTGATAGCCCGTGTTTTCTTCCTTTTTATATTTTTATCCTGAAACACAATAAAAACACAAACCACGCATAATTCCGACTTTTACGACATAATATACACGTTTTGGCCTTGTTATTATTGGAAATAAGTGGTAAAAGGATAAGTGTTTTCAAACTTATTAAATCCCCTACACTTGACCATTGCAATGCCCTCATGCAATGCATTAATTTCAAAGCACAGTTTACATTTTTCATCATAAATAACCCACCTTGGCCTTTATTAAATATTAAACACTAAGGAAACTAAAAAGATAGAAATATATTCAAAACAAGTAAAGAAATCAAAGACTTACATTGGGGTTTTGGTTGTCTTGAATGTTTATCATCCTCATGTTTCACGTTCCCCACACCAAGCTTATAAACGAGATCATTGTTATTATAAGTTAGCAAACTAACACAAACTCATGTGGCCCAATTATTCACTTAGACTCCCTTATTCCTAGGTGTATCTCTTATATTTTATAATTGTCTTGAATGATCACGAGGATTCATTGTTTGGCTTATTTTGATAGTTTATTTAGGCTGAAAATAAAGTGGGACGATTTAATCAATAGTTAGATAAATGACAAAATCTTTTAAAACTGCTTCTCGGGACCTCATAAAGTTCATATCTTGGCATAACTCGCTTTACGATTTGAGACCTTTCTCGGACCGATATTTGGCAGCGACTTCATACTTTGAATCTTGAGAGACGTTCTTGAACTTATGGTCTTCTCTTCATAATAGGTATTTCTTCACTTGAAGTTTTTGAGAGATTCGTCATACGTGGACCACGACTTCTTTATTTTTATCCAATCTTTATTTTGGACTTTGATATACAACGATCCGCCTCCTTTTAGGACTTGGATCTATTTATCCTCATACCTTGCTAGGGTCTTTTCGGATAGACTTCTCCATGATCTTTTGGGGAGTATTTGTTTTTCTTCGTGTGTCTCGATCCTTCATATTAATTTTTGATAAAATGATTCTTCACATCACTTTTGGATCTTTAGCAACAAAATGTAGCCCTCATGCCTTGTTAGGGCCTTTTCGGACTCGCCAATCTTCGCATCCCGCTTCAATAAGTTATGCCTTGGCTATGAACTCTAATTAATACCGAGCAACTTTTAAACGATCTTGTGCTAGAAGCTAAGTAACTTTTCAAATCGTACAACCTTATTTATTGAAATTAAACTTATTAGCACGCGATGGGAGAATAAGCTCATAATTAACTCACATAAATTCATGAAAGAATACCAAACTTATAATTGACTCTATCATCTCTCGTTCTCCACAATTTAAAATCTCAAGGAATGCGACTCGTGGATGCTTAGCCAATTAAGTCAAAGTTTTGGGTTTTCAAGTCGTCTATAGGATCTTGCATCTTCATAGACTCTTTCAAGTTTAGAATTTGCATTTTAAGTCCCCTTGATAAACGACTCTCTAGGATCAATTATAGGAACTTGCGAAAAGTTCTTGTTCTTAACTCGTAAGAGTTAAGACTTTCGCGTTTTAAAGTTCCCTATATAAAAGCCTAGAAAAACTTGACTTAAACACGTTAAGGATACTAGCTAGAGTAAACTTAGATAAGTAAACTCGGGTTAAGTCAAAAGATTCATGACGTTGAAAAATTAAAACCACTTTATTCAAAATTAATTCTAACAAAGAAAGTAAATAACGATAGCAAAAGAAAATACTACTATACAACTGGGCCAAAATAGATTAAAAATTTTGAAAAATGTCGAAAAATCAAATTTTCCGGTTAAAATGAAGACAAATTAATGGAAAAGCCCACTTAGTTCGATAGAAGTCCCCCTTACACTTAGGACATTGTGCACGTTGTTTTGAATCTTGCTAAGGAAAGGACAACTATAGTGATTTCAATGTGAACATATAAAATATGAAATATTGAATCACGACAGTTTAGGATAGAACCGGGAAGACGGGTACACGGGATCACGGATCGTCAAATGTCATCAAAGGTGCTCTTTGAAGCTTTTAATCCCTGCACATCATAAAAAAGAAAACAAAAAACCCTATGTAGCTCCCCCTACACTTATTATGAAAACGGGTAAAGGATAGATCAACGGGTTGCCTCTAGAGAAGCGCTTGTTTTTGTTAACCGAGTCACGAGCCTGACTCGACCCAAAACTAATTCAAGGGAAACGTGGTGAGGGATGGAATCATCTCATGAGAGATGTCCTCACCAAAGTACAACTTCACACGCTGGCCATTCAGTTTAAAATTAGGCCCATTTGGTTGAGAAAGTTCAATGGTGCCATAGGGGAAGACTTTGGCGACGGTGAATGGACCAGATCAAAGGCTCTTCAGCTTGCCCGAGAAGATCTTCAACCGAGAGTTAAAGAGTAAAACTTGATCACCGATGTGAAACTCTCAGTTCTTAATCCTTGTAGATCAATGAATTCTCATAAGCTTCATTCCTTAGTTCATTTAGCTCGTTGAGTTGAATCTTCCCAAGATCACCAGCTTTGTTGATATCAAAATTGGCTCACTTCAAGGCCCAATACGACTTATGCTCCAATTCAATAGGGAGGTGGCATGCCTTCCCGTACACAAGACGATATGGAGTACAACCAATCGGTGTCTTATATGCGATACGTAAAGCCCACAAAGCATCATCTAACTTATCGGCCAATGAGGCACGATACTCTCCCACAGTTCGCTCTAAAATTCTCTTCAATCCACGGTTAGATATCTCGGCTTGACCATTTGTTTGGGTATGATAAGCGGTGGAAAGACGGTGATTGACACCGTACTTAGCCATGACTCGATCAAATTGATCATTGCAAAAATGAGTCCCACGGTCACTGATGATAGCATGAGGAACACCGAATCAAGCAAATAACTGCTTCAAAAAGTTTACAACCACCCTCGCATCGTTCGTAGGGACAGCCTTTGCTTCAACCCATTTAGATACGTAGTCAACGGCTACGAGGATGTACTTGTTCCCTTTGGATGACGGAAATGGCCCCATAAAGTCGATACCCCATACATCAAAGATTTCACATTCTTGTATGAAATTTTGAGGCATCTCATCTTTATGTGTGATATTGCCTTGGCGTTGGCAAGCATCACAATGTTTAACCATTTCATGAGTGTCATGATAAATGGAGGGCCAATAGAATCCAGAGTCAACACTTTCTTCGCGGTGTAATTAGGACCAAAGTGACCACCGGTGGGTCCTTTATGGCAAGCTTCAAGGATGAATAAAGCTGCCGGTCCATCAACACACCGACGAATGACAAGATTCGCACATTTTTTGAAAAGGTAAGGGTCGTCCCAAAAATAGTGCTTAATGTCTTTAAAGAACTTTTTCTTTTGTTGGGACGTTAACCCTTCCTTGAGAATTCCACCTGCCAAATAGTTTGCAATGTCCGCAAACCATGGGGTTTCATCAAGATTGGAGTTAATAGACATCAAGGCCTCAAGGGGAAAAGAGTCATTAATCTCTTGATTTGGGAGCTCCCCTTGATAAGGATCCTCGATTCTACTAAGACGATCCGCGGCTAGGTTTTCCGCTCCCTTTTTATCACGAATTTCAATTTTGAATTCTTGAAGGAGTAAAACCCAATGAAGAAGTCTTGGCTTGGAATCTTGTTTAGTTAACAAGTACTTCAACGCGGAGTGATCGGTGTACACAATGGTGGTGGAAAGGACAAGATAGGGGCAAAAATTTTCAAAAACATACACTACAGCTAAAAGCTCTTTTTCGGTAGTGGTATAATGCAATTGAGCCCCCGTCATTGTCTTTCTAGCATAATGGATTGGTTGGAAGTGTTTTTTTACTCTTTTTCCCAAAACCGCTCCAATAGCAAAGTCGCTAGCATCACACATCAATTCAAAAGGTAACTCCCAATTAGTGGTAACCAAGACCGGTGCCTTAGTTAGTTTATCCTTAAGAAGATTGAAAGAGTCAATACACTCTTTAGAAAAGATAAAAGGAGTATCTTTTTCCAAGAGGTGGGTCATCGGGCGAGCAATCTCAGAAAAATCTTGAATGAAACGACGATAGAAGCCCGCATGACCAAGGAAACTTCTCACACCCTTCACGGTTGAAGGTGGAGGTAATTTAGCAATCACTTCGACTTTAGCACGGTCGACTTCAAGACCGGCCTTGGAGATTTTATGACCAAGCACAATACCTTCTTTTACCATGAAATGGCATTTTTCCCAATTAAGAACAAGACGAGTGTCTTCACACCGTTTAAGCATACGTTCTAAATTGGCAAGACAAGTAGAGAAAGAATCACCATAGACCGAGAAATCATCCATAAAGACTTCCATAGTTTCTTCAACCATGTCATGGAAGATAGCCATCATACACCTTTGGAAAGTCCCGGGAGCATTGCATAAGCCGAAAGGCATTCTTTTGTAAGCAAATGTTCCATAAGGACAAGTGAATGTGGTTTTCTCTTGGTCTTTGGGATCGATGGGAATTTGAAAGTACCCAGAGAAACCGTCTAAGAAGCAATAATAGTCATTACCCGCTAAACGGTCGAGCATTTGATCCATGAAAGGGAGAGGAAAATGATCCTTGCGAGTGGCATCATTGAGCTTGCGATAGTCTATGCAAACTCGCCAACCCGTGACAAGTCAAGTAGGAATCAACTCGTTGTTTTCATTGGGAACAACGGTTATTCCGCCTTTCTTAGGCACACAATGGACGTGACTAACCCATGGAAAATCTGAAATAGGGTAAATCATTCCAGCATCTAGAAGTTTGATAACCTCTTTCTTGATGACGTCATGAATTTTAGGATTAACCCTTCTTTGGCTTTGGATTACGGGTTTAAAGTCATCTTCCATGAGAATTTTATGAGTACAAAAGTTCGGATCAATTCCGCGAATGTCGGAAATTTTCCAAGCAATTACTTTCTTATGATTCTTCAGCACGTCGATAAGTCGAGATTTTTCTTCTTCTTTCAAGTCCTTTGGGATGATGACGGGTAACTTCTTATTGTCTTCAAGGAACACATATTCGAGATGAGACGGTAAATCCTTAAGCTCTAAATCCGGAGGATTGTCGATGGAAGGTGTAGTCAAATTCGGATCATCGATAAAGATTTCCTGAAGAGAAGGTGGAGAAATATGGTCCTCATTGAGAAGTTTCTCAATGGTACGAATGTCTTCTTCCCAATCGGTGGGAGAATCGTCATATTCTAAGTCCACATCCCCTAAAGTTGCTTGAAATTCTTTCAAAAGGTAATCACTTTCTCCAAATGGAGTCAATGATGGAGCAATAGAGGAAACAGTCTCAACAATGGGTAGAGAAGAAGAACCACTTTTACAAGCGTCTTTGAAATGCTCTTCACACGCCTCATCAAGAATATCAATGAAATTAACGCTCTCGTTTTCATAAGGTTGCTTAGAAATTTTACCCATGTTGAAGACGATTTTATCGTCACCAACTCTCATGATTAATTCGCTCGCGGCTACATCAATGAGAGTGCGACCGGTCGTCAAGAATGGACGTCCAACGATTAATGGAACACGGGGGTCCATTTTGTAGTCCACGACAACGAAATCGGCGGGGAAAGTGAATTTGTCAACTCCAACGAACACATCCTCGGCTATCCCCGCCGGATAAGCAACCGATCGGTTAGCTAATTCCAATGTCATACGAGTGGGGACTAGCTCGAGTAAAGATAATTTCTTCCACACGAACAATGGCATAAGATTGATACTCGCACCGAGATCCGCCAAAGCCATACAATTCTCTACACCCGGAAAATTACAAGGAATAAGGAATCGACCAGGATCTCCTAACTTAACTAGAAGTTTTCTCAAAAGAACGGCAGAACAATTCTCGTTTAATTGGGTATTGGCGATGTCGGGCAATTTTTCCTAATCACTTAAAAGATCCGTAAACATCTTAGCATATTTAGGCATGTGAGCGAGAGCCTCAGCAAAGGAGATGTTAAAATTCAATTGTTTGAACATTTTTAGAAAGTTCGAAACTTGAATATCATCCTTATTCTTCAATTTCTCTTTCCTCAACCTTGAGGGATAAGGTATGTCGGGTTGAGATGAAGGCTTTGGAATGGAATTCTCACTCACGTCCTTGGGTGGAGGAGGGGTAGAAGTGGAAGGTGGAGGAACCGGTTTTGGAACCGAAGGTGTGGTATAAACTTGAGGTATCAGTGGGACATAAGGTGTAGACGAAGGCATAGCGGGTGGTATATCACAAGTAGAAGGAATCTCGGGTCCTTGGCTAGTTGGGGAATAAGAAGGTTCTACGATGGTCTTACCGCTCCTAGTAGTGATGGCGTTAACGTTGGCCCTAGGATTGGTCACAGTGTTAGAAGGCAGAGTACCTTGGGGTGGGCCTTGGGAATTAATGGCTTGATACATTTGCATAAATTTCTTATCACTCGATTATTGCATAGCATACATGATTTTCTCATGTTCACTCAACTTATCACTCAACTTTTGAAGGACCAATTCCATTGAAGGTGTATTCGTGTTTTGACCTTGATTTTGAAAACCTTGGTTTGGATATTGTTGTTGATAAGCGTTGTTATTATTAAAACCTTGGTTTGGATATTGTTGTTGATAAGCGTTGTTATTATTAAAACCTTGGTTAAAGTTGTTATTTTGAAACCCTTGATTTTGCCCATTAAAAGCCCCTTGATTTTGACCATGAAAATTCCCTTGATTTAAGTTATAATTCCTTTGATTATTAGAATAACCCCCTTGGTAGTTACTTCTTTGGCCTTGGTTCCTTGGTGGGTATTGTGGGTTGTTCAATTGAGGTGGTGGTGGTCTATTATGGGATTGAAAACCGGGTGGTGAAAGAAAGTTGTTTGAACAATAACTGAGCAAATTGCGGTCACCTTGAGGACGTGCTTGATAGCCTCCCGTAGAAAAGTTACCGTTAGCGGCATACACATTTTCCGGATTGTCATGAGTAGAAGGAAAATCGGTGTATGAATGAGAATCCCCGCAAATCTCACAAGAAGTTGCTACAGCTTTAGCTTGTTGAAATTGGTTAGTAGCCAAAAGTTGCATATTTTTGCTCATATCCACCATTGCACGGGTCAATTCGTTCATATCAGGGTTTGAAGAAGTAGAAGAAACATTGGCTCTCGGGTTTGATCTTGAGGATGCGGATGAATCCCAATTTTTGTGGTGAGTGGTCATGTTCTCTATAAGCTCTCTACACTCCTCAGGTCTTCTCTTCATGAATGTACCACCGACCGCAGCATTAATCGTATCACGATCACGAAAAGTTAAACCATTGTAGAAAGTATCAATCAAAGTAACGGGGGGCATGTTATGGTTCGGACAACGGTCGATCAAGACATTATAACGTTCCCAAGCATCGAAAAGCGACTCATCAGGTTCTTGAGTGAATCCACTGATTTGGTTGCGAAGACTAGTGACCATGAATGGTGGAAAGTAGCGCGACAAAAAATTTTTAGTCATGTCATTCCATGTATGAAATGAGTTTTTGGGAAGACGATCAAACCATTTTTCGACATGATAGGATAAAGTGTGTGGAAAGAGGTGAAGGCGAAGAAAATCCATGGAAACACTGGGCAGTTTCATGCTTTGAGTGACGGTGATGAATTTGTTGAGGTGTTTGTTGGCATCATCATCCGGTAATCCGGGAAAAGGACAAGCGTTTTGAACTTGCTGGATCATGTGATGCTTCAACGAAAACTCAGGAGCCGTGATTTGCATCGGCGCAATCGGTTCTCCGCGTCCGTTCATAGTTGGCTGACAAAGCTCCTCCATTGTGCGTAAGTCGGGTTGTGGGTCATTGTTGGTATTGTTCATGTTGTTATGAGGTGGGTTGTTATTATTGTTATGCACACCGGCCATATCTATGTCTCTAAGAGTCTCGGGCTCAGAATAAGACGTAGATCGAGTACGCATACACTAAAATGAAATAAAATATTTTTGGTTTTTTTTATCTTTTTTTATTGTTTTTGGATTTTTGAAATTTTATATTTTTTAGAATTTTTGAAAATTTTTGTGCTAGAAAATAACGTTCCTAAAAGAACGGATCCCAAAATCCAATTTTTCACACTAAAAACCGGTTAATCTTTACGAAAAGAGCCAGCAGCGGCGCCATTTAATATAAGAAATTTTATTAGGTTCTTTTTCGAATCAATTCGAATTGACTAAGGTTGAAAGTGTGACTCAGTCGTCTTTGGTGAAAATAAAAGGTTTTGGTTATCTATTTCTATATGAAAGGTAGCAGCGAAAAGTAATATAAGCCAAAAACAAATAACTATAATAAAGGAGCAAAACAAATAATAAAATGTAAATTAAAACAAAACAATTAATAAAAATAAAACTAACCGAAGAAATTAACTTTCGACTGAAAAATAAAATTAACCTAATGAAAAAGGAGAAAATAAAACTAAGAGGGTACTTTAAAACTAAACGAGGTAAAAGCTAAAGCGGGTGCTAAATAAAAGATAAAACTTAAACTTACAAAAAAATATTAATACTAAAATTAGACGAAAAATATAACTAAAAATACGTGCCTTCAAAATTAAAATCGGAACAACTTTCGGATAAAACTAAACGATTACAAAACAATATTAATAAATAAGCAAGCATGCAAGCTAAGTAGCTGGAAGCACCCAGGCTAGCAGCTCCTTTTTTTCGCCAAAACATAGGAAGCAGGCAAGCTAGCTGCTCAATTTGTTTTATACTGGTTCGGGAATGTTATTGATTCGATAAGTTTAGATACTCATTCATTCGGTATATTTTAATATGCTTCATTCGGTATTATTTTTTTGATTACTTCATTCGGTAATTTTTATAATATGCTTCATTCAGTATTTTTTTTAATATGCTTCATTCGGTATTATTTATTGGTTCGGGAAACAAAACTTATTCGGGATATTTTGTTGGTTCTAGAAAATTGGCTCACTCGGGAAAACTAGTTAAAATTCTTCATTCGGTAAAAATTACTCATTCGGTAAAATTTAAGTCATTCGGTATTTTTCTTTGATTCGAGAAAGCTGGAAAAACTAAACAGTTACGAAAATTATAAGATCCTAAATTCTAGGAACACGAATTTAACCTAAAATCAACCAAATTAAATCTAAAGATTAAACCAAACTAACAATTAATCATCAAATAACAATAATCTATCCAACCAAATCAACAAAACTTGAAATTAAAACTAGATTAATCAAAACCCACTTAATAAAAACTATAAAAAAAACTCAAGAACACAACCAAATCAATCAAACTAGATCTATCAAATTAAAAGAACAAAAGTAGAATGAAATTAATGAAAGGATTGTTAAAAGGAAACTTTAATAAATGATTAAGATTCAAAACACAAAATTAAAGATGGATCTTACATGTATCTTGAGGAAAAAGAAAGGAAAAATGAAGGTGCCAAACACCCTAGATGGTGTCGGCCTAAAATATAAACTATAAACAAAAATAATAACTAACTCCTCAAATGTGTGAGGTTGAAACTATATATAGTTGTGATGAAGGGTTGGTGAGTGGGCTTTTCTCCTTTCTTTTTGTCTTCTCGTCTCTTTAATAAAATCGACGTTTTCGACTTCGATTCGGGATTTGTCGATGAATAAATTCAACTCGTCTTTTAATTTCTTCATTTAATAGACTTGAGTTCTTCGACATATAAATCTTCCGTCTTTGGTCCATATCTTCGATAAATCATCAAAATAGGCCCTTTGACTTCCAATATTTTGCACTCTTGGTCTTTTGACTTCGTCTTTTCTCGTTTTCTTCGATAAAAGCCCGTGATAGCCCGTGTTTTCTTCTTTTTTCATATTTTTATCCTGAAACACGATAAAAATACAAACCACGCATAATTCCGACTTTTACGATATAAAATACACGTTTTGGCCTTGTTATTATTGGAAATAAGTGGTAAAAGGATAAGTGTTTTCACACTTATTATATATCCATCAATACTTAAATAGGAATCACTTTAGTTGTCTCTTCCTTAGCAAGATTTAAACAACATGCACAATGTCCTAAGTGTAGGGGAGTTTACTTCCACATGCTTAAACATTGAGGACAATGTTTATATTAAGTGTATGGGAGACTTCTATCGAAGTTAAGTGGGCTTTTCCATGAATTTGGCCTCATTGTAACCAGAAAATCGATTTTTTGACATTTTTCAAAATTTTTGATCTATTTTGGCCTGGTAGTATTTTTCCTTTGTTATTGTTATTTTCTTTCTTCTTAATTATTAAATAAAATGGTTTTAACAAGTTTAGACGTCTTTGATATATTAGGCCCGTCGTAAATATTTTTACTCAACCCGAGTTTACTTATTTGAGTTTACTCTAGCTAGTATCCTTAACCATATGGACCTTAATTGGTTTATTAGGCTAAGCATCCACGAGTCTCATTCCTTGAGATTTTAAATTGTGGAGAACGAGAGATGATAGAGTCAATTATAATTTTTGTATTCTTTCATGAATTTATGTGAGTTAATTATTAGCTTTTTCTCCCATCGCTTGTTATTATATAATTGCAATAAGTAAGGTCGTACGATTGGAAAAGTTACTTAGCTTCTAGCCTAAGATCGTTTAAAAGTTGCTCGGGATTAATTAGAGTTCATAGCCAAGGCATAACTTACTGAAGCGGGATGCGAAGATTGGCGAGTCCGAAAAGGCCCTAACAAGGCATGAGGGCTACGTTTTGTTGCTAAAGATCCAAAGTGATGTGAATAATCATTTATCAAAAATCTATATGAAGGATCGAGACACACGACGAGAAGCAATTACTCCCATAAAGATCATGGAGAAGCGTATCCGAAAAGACCCTAACAAGGTATGAGGATAAATGAATCCAAGTCCAAAAAAGAGGCGGATCGTTGTATATCAAAATCCCAAATAAAGATTGGAGAAAAATGAAGAAGTCGTGGTCCAAGTTTGAAGATCTCTCAAAAACTTCAAGCGAAGAAATTCCTATTATGAAGAGAAGACCATTATTTCAATAACGTCTCTCAAGATTCAAAGTATGAAGTCAATGCCAAATATCGATCCGAGAAAGGTCTCAAATCATGAAACGAGTTATGCCAAGATATGAACTTTATGAGGTTTCGAGAAGCAGTTTTAAAACATTTTGTCCTTTAGCTAACTATTGATTAAATCGTCCTACTTTATTTTCGGCCTAAATAAACTATCGAAATAAGTCAAAAATGCATCCTCGTGATCATTCAAGACAAAAATAAAACATAAGAGATACTGTGACAACCCCAGTTTTTGAGGTTCGTCACTTAGTCTTATTTTTGGGGTATTTTGTTTGACTATGTGATTTATAAGATTTATGTGTTTATATGTGTGATTTTGGGGATGAGAATGAACAAAATGAGGTACATGATTTGTAAATCATGGTACGGGTTGGAAATGAAATGAAATGAAATGAGTTTAGAAATGAACTGCGGGAAACCTCAAATATCGTTTTTACAAGGCCACGTGTACGTATCGTATGTTATATGTATGTATTAAGTATATATTATATGTTTAGGATAATTTTTAGATATACTTTCCATAATTAGAAACTTTTGGAAATGACGGTTAGTTCGGAAATCGCGTAGAAAGTCGAAAAAAATCAACGTAAGGCTTTCGGGTTTTGTTCCAGAAGTAACCCGAATATGAGGTTTAGTTTAAGAATGATATAAGTTATAAAATAAGGTTAAAACCCAGATTCTTAGGTGCTTTGGGCTTGGTTTGGGCAGTCAAAAGAAAAGGAAGGAAGAAAATAACCAAAACGCCCAAAAAACAGGCCCAATGGACTTGTAATAGGATTAAGGGGCCTTTAGGACTTAACCAAACCCACCCCATAATAAAACTAACCAGATTTTTCACCCCCATAACATCTCATAGTCGAATTTTAACAATGGTGGCCAATTAGGGTTTCAAAGATAAAGATCTTCCATTATTTTTAAGGTAAAATCTTTAATCCCTTTTTATTTAAATTGTTTTTTTGCATTTATAAATCAATACATGATGGATCTATGATTATGTCTAAATTAGAATCTGAGTTTTAATGATATAATAATGCTTAGATTATTTAGGGTTTATAATTAAACAAGTTATGAGTAATTAATTAGACTAATTATGTTAAATTCGTTTTTTAAAAACTGGACAGAATTTTAAGTCAATTGTTTTGATCATATCTAGAGTTCTACAAACACTTATTTTGCGATCTAAGTATCCCTGGAAAGGTAATTGAGTTGGATTTTAAATTCAAGAAACGAGAACTAAATTGGAGGTCGGGAAGTGGGTCAAAAACAGGTTACAACAGTCGGAGGTCAAAACAGTTTTGAAATCAGTCGGGTTTAATTTAATGTTTTAAGGTGATTGGGGTACTTAGGAGTACACTTGAGCCCTCTAATGAGCATAGGTGTTGGTTTATATATTAAATAAGAGACCTGGAGGAGGGCTATGAAAATTGGTTAGGGTAAGACCCCCTAATCATAACAAACTTTTTGTATGTTCAAAATCGATAAAATGCGGATAAGCAGAAGTATATATATATATATATACATATATATATATATATATATATATATATATATATATATATATATATATATATATATATATATATATATATATATATATATATATATATATATATATATATATATATATATATATATATCGGGGCCTTAACAATAGCTTTAAGGTTGGGACAAAAGAGGAGTTAGCTAACACATGTAAGGGCATAGGGTTTCTTTTACAGGAGATCTTTTTTTGGTTAAGGGGGTGTTCGTCCCATAGTTTGAGGACCTAAAAACCGGGACTGCTTTGGGTAAAATGTTAACGAGACGGGTTATGAAGTAAACTAAGTTAAGGGCTTTATAGAGGGGTGTAATGAGATGCTTAGAGCATATAAATGAGGTACATATATGGGAGAAGGTTAGATGTCCATCATAGGTTGATGAGCCATTTTAGTGTTTGGTTCATGTTTTGATTGTGTGTTTTTGTTTGTTAGCTTTTTGCTAGTGCGCAGATTTTTGGAGAAGCTCAATCAGGTGAGTTTCATAGTCCCATATCTTTTTATGTTTTTGACTTCCAGATGGGATGGAAGAGACACTGTACGGTTTTGTAACTAAGGCTGTGAATGTTTTAATGGTTTGTGATGGACTTGTGTGTACACTTATGTGATTAACTGATATGTGATTCTTGATTATGTTTATGATTTGGATCGGGGGACATGTACCGTCTCAGTTATTATGGTTTGACTTGTTACCAAGGGGATGTTGACAAGGCGGGGTCTTGGGGAGGTACATAGATATGTGAGTATCTATGGGACCAATGGATAGTGACAAGGCGGGGCCTTGGGATTGGTACATAGGTGTATGGGCGCCTATGGTACCATGGTGTTTGGTAAGGCTGGGAGCCTTGGATTTTGTTTGGAATGATTGATCTTGAATGTTAGTTGTTAATGCATGTTTGTAGCACATTGTCCATATGTGTAGTGGTTTATGGTTGTTCACAGCTTATTATAATCTGTTTTCGGTTGGAGTCTAAACCTATGACTCTCACCAACATTATGTTGACGTGTTTTAGTGTCTCTTTCAGGTGAGAATATGGTTAAGCATGAGAATATGAGTGGCTAGCTTTGGAGGCTTAGGGTTTCATTTGGAGGAACCCCCTTTCCTCTTAGTCTTTATTTGATGTTTGTATAAGTGGTACTTTGTTGACACCTTTATGTTTGCTTTGTTTATGTTAATTGTTTGTCTCGGGTAAGCGGTAGGACTGTTACCTACTTACCTAGACTCCTATTGTTGAGATATTGTCATGACATTTGTGTCACCATTGACATTTATTATTTCATTTAGTTATCTCTATAGACACGCCATGTTGTGATGATATCCATACATCGCGCCCCATATTCCGCCATGTTGGGGTGTGACAGTATGGTATCAGAGCGCCAATGGTTATAGAGAATTAGGTTGCCTAGTCTAGTAACCTAGTTTATTGCTTAAGGGTCCCTACATATAGGCGTCATAGGAGTATGTGTGCATTTTATATTATATAAAGTTTTCTGGATGTTATTGGTTTTTACTTGCGATGTTTGTTAAGTTTTGACTAGTATGGGTTGAACCATAGTAGTTCATACTTAGCCACATGTTATTTTCTTTTCGGGTTGTGACTAGTGCAGGTTGAACCATAATCATCCACGCTAGTCATTGTTGTATTTTGCTTAAATTGTACATTATAGTACATAATTTGGTACATGGTAGTTTCTATCTTTTGTTGGGTTATTCTATGTACCTGAGGTATAGTATTTTTCTTTTGATGTTTAAGTCATGTTCCCTAAGAATCATGTGGTGGTTCGAGTTATTAGGAGTAAGTGGATATGAAGGATTTTATGTTGTTTCCACTCTTATGGGCGACATGACTTATAACTGATTATGTTCTCGTTTTGGATTTAGTCTATGCTGTTTTAGCTAGACTATGGATTTATGTATTCCAAGAGTTTGACTATGTTATTTTAATGGATGGAGTTTTAGACTTTTTTTTTGGTTATGTGGTTATGAGCTTATGTGAGTAGATGGATATATGTGTTATGTGTTGTATTAATTCTTATAAGTGTCATCATAGGAGGGAGTGCGTTGGGGAAAGGGTAATTGTATAAGTATGGTGGCCAACATAGTTATACAAGTACCACAACTTTAATTGATTCCTAAGTGTTAGCCTCAAAATATTGAGTCAAACAAGAATGTTCGGTCATAGGTTTCTATTGTATTATTTATTAGAACGTTGTAATAAGTAGTTATTTAGTCGTGATTCATGGGCTTGGATTTAAACTAATTAAAGTCCAAAATACAAGCCCGGCCCAATATATAGTCCATTAAAGCCCGCATGTGGGTGGACTATATATACTACCCTCCTAGCATGTTAGGAGGGTGGATGGTCATTTGTAACTTCTTTTTCTTAATCTAATCTCACCAAGTTAATCCTCTCCTTCTCTCTACTTTCTCTCACTACTTTCTCTCTCTAGAATTCTTCTTATTTCTACCTTTCTTTCTTAATAATTCGTCTTATATCATTCACATACAAGGGACAACAATTGGTATCAATCGCCACGGGGTAGATTTGTTATTGGTTGTTCTTCTTATATTTGATTCGTGTGATTTCTTCCATAAATCAACTCGAATTCAAATTTTTTTTGGTGGTTTTCGTGTTCTTTATCTTGCTACAAATCATCTATATACTTGTTCTAGAGATTTGGTTGTTTTGGTTTGGTAAAAATCACGAATTTGTTGCCTAAAAGTTGCTAATTTGTTGCCTAAAAGTTGCCAAAAACCGTTGCCTAAAAAGTTGGAAGAAAAAGCACCATTATTGCGACAGCTTGAATTTAGGAAAGGAGAGTACGATTTCGATCGCAATAACCCTAGGGTTTTACTTTGCGATCAGTTGCGATAGCCCCTTATTCCGATCTGCACATTCCGATCATTATTGCGATCTGGATTGCGACGGATTTTAAGGCAAATCTTGAAACGTTACTCTGCCCACATTGCGACAGCCACATTCCGATCTGGGATTTCGATAGGTACACATTGCGATCTGAACATTCCGATCTGGGATTCCGACAGGTGCACATTGCGATCTAAAGGACATTCCGATCTAAGAAACATTCCGATGGGTATTCCGATGGCACATTCCGATGGATATTCCGATGACATGTTTTCGCTAAATTTTGTTTGAGTAATTTTTAGACTTAGCCACCATCTAGACTAGTTTCAGAATATCGTTTCCACGAAGATCAAAAAAAAAAAAAATAAAAAAAAAAAAAAAAAAAAAAGTTAAAATTTTTTCGTCAAGTAAATTCAAATTTTTTCCATACTATTTTTAGGACATTTCTAGCTCGATTTCAAATTTTGGCGATTACAAAATTTTTGGACTACCGTTTTTGTCGGACTGGAGAATTTATTGTCGGCCTAGAGAAAAATTGCAATTTTCGGAATTTAAACCACAACAACAATCACAACAAATCTACTTAAGATCCATATTCACTTCATCATTTCAGAGAATATTGAGATGGATTCTACTGCAGAATATCGTGTGACGAACAACAACATCATGGTCGCGGGTAATAAAGAGAGACCACCAATGCTTGTGGCTGGTCGATATGCTCAATGGCAATCACGCTTTCTTCGCTATCTTGATACAAGACCTAATGGTGATGCCTTGAGACAATGTATTAACAATGGCCCATATGTCTTTTCTGAAATTGATGTTCCTTATACACCAGCCACAGACACATGTCCAGAAGTACCTGCAACAAAGAAAAAGGAAACTTTATCTGACCTTACACCCGAGAAACGTGCTTGGCATGATGCAGAAAAAGAAGCGATCTATATGATCCTAAGTGGAATTGGAGATGATATTTATTCCACAGTCGATGCATGTCCTACAGCACAAGAAATGTGGACGGCCATTGAACGCTTGCAACAAGGAGAGTCTCTCAACAAGCAAGATGTCAAAACAAACTTGTTTTGGAACTTTGGTAAGTTTACTGCATTGGATGGAGAATCAATTGAGTCCTATTATTCAAGATTTTACAAGATGATGAATGATATGACAAGAAACAACTTGGAAGTCTCCACCATGCAAGTCAATGTGCAATTTCTACAACAACTCCAACCAGAGTGGACACGTTTTGTCACTTTGGTGAAACAACAGAAGCAGTTAGACAAGGTAAACTATCACACTCTCTTTGATATCTTGAAACAATTTCAGCATGAAGCAAATGAGATTCGAGCTGAACGAGTTGCAAAGACGGCTAATCCACTTGCTTTATTGACTACCACTCAAAATGTCCAAGATCATCGATCTCGTACTCCTAAGCCATACTCTAGCCCATCATCCTCACCACGATATTCCACATCATCTAAGTCTTCATCTTCCACAAAATCTCGAGGTAAAGCGCCAAGAGCACCATCACCACCATCTGAGTCCTCATCTGAAGATAGTGATGAAGACCAAGCTCAAAAGAACCGAGAGATGAAACAACAAATTGCTTACATAATGAAGACTTACAAGAAAATCTACAAACCCACCAACAACAATCTTCGAACATCATCTAACACAAAGAACCGATATGTTGCGAGTCCTCCAAGGTATGACACACGTCGACGTGGTGAAAGTCCTTCTAGGTATGATCGACATAATCCAACACATGTTGAGGCTTCTGCAAGATATGATCGACAAACTGCAAAGTATGATACTCAGAGGATTGCTGCTGCTACTGGGAATAGGGAAACGGTTGGAAGTCAAGTGGTTCAGCAGAGTGGGATTCAATGTTTTAATTGCCAAGGATATGGGTATATGGCAAAGGAATGCAGGAAGCCGAAAAGGGTTAGAGACTCCAGCTATCACAAGGAAAAGATGTTGCTATGCAAAAAGATGGAAGCAGGGGTCAAACTGTCAGCTGAGGAAGGAGCTATGCTTGATGACACTGATGATAAAGCCTCCGACCAGGAATTAGAAGCACATTACTCGTACATGGCACATGTTGAAGAAGTTCTCAAAGTCACTGAAGATGACAATGGTCCTATCTTTGACACTGAGCCAATCGATAAGGTACACACTACTGATGAATATAATGTGTTTGGTGATATTCCTGAGCATAGTGATCTACCCAATGCCATTAATGACACGTGTATGATGGAAACGGTTGATAGTAATACCACACCCGATTCATCAGACATGTGCAATAATGAGTCTGAGGATGATCAACATGCAAATGAATATGATGAAGAGGAACGTATTGCGCTTGCTAATTTAATTGCTACTTTACAAAAAGATGTCACTGAAAATAAAAAGAGTCAAAAGCAATTAAAGAAGGCAAACGCTACGCTCACTCAAAGTTTTGAAGAATGCAAAGCTGCTCTTATCAAATCTACTGAGATGACTGAAAGCTATAGAGATGAGCTCCTTCAGAAAACCAAAGAGCTTGAGGGGTACAAGGGAAGTGCGTTAAAAAGTCAAAAGGACGATTTTGAAAACAAATATAATACCACTCTTGAGTTATTAGCTAAAGAGAAGCGTCAATATAATGTTTTCTTAATGGATGAACGTCAAAAAACGTACCTTGACAATACCAAAGTTAATGAACTTGAACAAAAGCTCTCTATGACCACTACTGATTCTGCTAAAAGTCTAGAGGATAAGAAACAAGAGGTAGATGCGTTAAAACAAGACTTCAAAAGTAGATATGATAAAGAAACCGAAAAAGTTACAAAACTAGAAGCACAAGTCGACTTTTTGAAGAACGTTGTTTATAAAACGCATGATTCTATTCAATCCGTAAGAATGCTAGCACCTCCATCGATGTTTAAGGGTCAAGCTAGCTTTGCAAGTCCTGAGTACCTTGCCAAAGCTCAAGCTGCGAACCCGCATCTTTATCTTGATGAGACTGAAAGGACAGATCTTGATTGCATGCCTCTAAGTGCCAATAGTGAAGAGACTGCCCTTTGGGATGCTGATAGTCAACCATCAGTTAATAAGGAGTTTGTGAAACCATATAATTATGCTTATGAGAATAGTCTTTATGGTCTGTTCCACAAACAAACTCAGAAATCTCGTGAGGAAGTATTTTTAGAATGCAGGGAAAAGAGAATTCAATGGAAGAAAGCGTTTGCCACTAAGAAAACAAACGTTTCTAAGTTCATCAACTACTTGCCCCTAGATGCTTCTAAAAGCAAGAGTAGGCAGATATTTGGGTTTCTTACTCATTACATAGATAATATTAAGTCCATTATTGATAATGATTGGAAACAACGACAAAATGACGAGTGGAAGAAACCAATTCCTCAAGACATAACTGTGCTTGTCAAACAAATCTTAATACCGAACGCGGCCACACTAAAAGAAAATGTTCTTAAATTCGAAAGCTTAATTCGGTCTGAAATGTTTGATGATTTACAATATGTTGAGTCTCTTGAGAAAGCAATTGATGATCTTCAAATGGACAAGTCCGTTTTCTCTAATGAATATGATTTACTCTTGCAAGAATGCGTTTCTAAAGATATTATGTGTGCTTATTTTACATCTTGTGCCGATATTGATGAATATTCTGAAGTTGCATGCCAATATCTTGATAAGCTCAAAGAATTTGAACGTCTTGAAATTGAGCTTTCGAAACGTAAAGAAAATGTTGACAAAAAGGCTTTTGAGTTACTTCAACACAAAACTGATTTCCTTCAAAAACATTGTCATTCACTTGAACTTGCTTTGCAAAAAGATGTTGGTCGTTTTCCACATGATAATAAATTGCAAGAAAAACTTTCGCAAACATTTCGAGAAATGAATGAACAGAATTTGGAAATTAAAGGGTTGAAAGCTCAATTACAAGACAGGGACAGAGCGATAGCTGAGTTGCAGAAACTTATTGCTAAAATGGGTGGGAAAATTGTGGAACCTAGCATTAAGAAAAATGTTGTTAGACAACCCAATGCCTCTAAAGAGAATAGATCCTCTATCTTGGGAAAACCATCTGCTTTATCTAATTCCTCGTTTGCAAAACCTGTGTTTGCCCCCAAGATGGATGGAAAGGAAAGGTTACCACAAGCTCAACCCATAAGGAATCCTGTAGCACCAAGCGTTAAGCACAATAATGTGATTAAGCGTTTTGTGTGTAGAAGCAGGATTGCACGTCACTGTCATCAGCCGAAGCGGAGTATGTGTCTCTATCTGCGTGTTGTGCTCAAGTTCTTTGGATGAGAACACAACTCACGGATTATGGCTTCCATTTTGATAAAGTACCTATGTACTGTGACTCAAAATCGGCCATAGCCATCTCCTGCAATCCGGTTCAGCATTCCCGCACGAAGCACATTGATGTCCGATATCACTTCATTAAGGAACAAGTTGAAAAGGGTATTGTTGAATTATACTTTGTTGGAACTGATTACCAATTAGCTGACTTGTTTACAAAACCTCTTTCGAAAGAGAGGTTTGCGTATCTAGTTAGGCAAATTGGTATGAGATGTTTGACTCCAGCAGAACTGGAGGTTCTGGCAAAGAAGCCTGCTTGATTCATCTATCAAACATCTACCTGTAAATATTAATGAAAAAGAAAATACAAAATTAAAAAATCTTTGATAATCCAAAAAATATTCTTCTCGACATGTCTTTCAGTATCGATAATATGGACGTACCTAGAAATGTCGCTCAATAACGACACGGGTGTGTACATAAAGCTCGAATGAAAGTTGTAAATATTTTTCAAAACATGTCATTTCTATCTTTTCAAAAGGAAATTGTCTATTTTGGACAATATTTCCAACAACGGGTAGAGCAATCTATCTTGGGTTGAGCTTGTCACAAAACATTCAACGTTTTGAGCTCAACACAATGGCTTGTAATCACTTTCAGATTGCAACCCGGATCTAAATTCACGGGGGAGTGTACGCTTTTGTACTCTTACCCTTAGCAAAAGAAGTTAAATCTTCTTACACTTGAGTGGATTCGTCAAGACATTCAAAGTCTATGAACTCAAGTTTATGCTTTAGAAAAACCTTTCGACAAAAAGAATTGATTTTTCAAAAAGCGTTGAACACAATTTTTTCAAGAATTTTTCAATGATATTCAAAATCTTTCAAAAATTGTGTGTTCAACAACTCCCATCCTCAAAAAGCGAAATGTGGATCATATCCTCACAATGACAATTCAATTGGATCAATTTTTGAGGGGGAGCATTTTAAACTTCATGCAAAAGATTAACACATCTTTCTCCCGGAAATTTCAAGACTATTTTTCAAAATATATTTTAATCAAATTTGGTATCTCTAATATCAAAAGATTTTATATATTAGAGATAGGGGGAGAAAATGTGATTAAAATGTGATCTAATATAAGACTCAAGCACTTTCACTCTTACCTACATGTGCGAAACACTTTCGATTATCGATGCACATGTGAAGGGGGAGCATTTCTGAAACGACAAAACTAGCAAGGTGTTAAATGTTTTTCAAACACTTTGTTAGAATTTAAAGTGGTTTTCATGGTTACGATCAAATACCCACAACATTTTTAATTCACGACGTTATTGGTGTCAAAAGGGTGGTTAGGTTTAAGTCCTATGATCCAACCAGAACCGGAGGGATCTTCCCAGGGACAATCCAATAGATTATTAGAAGTCCTTAGGAAAGATGGAGTAGAATGTGAACGTAGCTGAATGCCGACTAAGTACTGATGCTAGCACTGGAACAATCACAACAAGGTGCTAGTAATGATGTCTTGGTAAGCATTGAAGGGGTTGAAGAATGAAAAAGAAATGTAAGGATAAAGGGTGTAAAGAAAGAAGCCCTCCATACAACTTAGGCAGAAACCGGGTCAACTCATCATGAAGAGAAACTCATCATGGACCCAGTGATGTGAAGCACAACCCTTTCCTAGCTACTCAGGCTTCTCTCAAAAGAAGTTTGTTTTATTGTCACGGAGATCAACACGACTTCTATTGACTTTCTCACTCCGAGATAGTTGATATTGAATAGGTGGCATCTGCTCCAGCCTCCGACCACTAAAAGTGCACAAATTGAGTCTAGAGCCAAGAGATCAATCAAATCTCGTTAGGACACACGGATGAAGATCAAGAGAGTCCTACGCTATATCCTTGCGATATTGCTAGAACACTCAGAGAGATACTATTTAGTATTCACAATGATGAGTGGAAATCCTTCCAGTGTTAACATTAAACAGCACTGCGGTAGGTCATATGTAAGATTCTTTATGAATTGAACATATGTACAACTGAAAAGCAACAGCGGTTTGATTCTGAATTGATTCAAACTCGTTTCAGGTTTCTACGCAATATCTTTATGGTCTTGCCAGAACATTCAGAGTGATATTTATTAATATTCACAGTGACGAATGGAAATCCTTCTAGCGTCAACATCAAACAGCGCTACGGTAGGTAACTTGTGAGATTCTTATGAATCAAACTTGTGTCAACTGGAAAGCAACAATGGTAAGATTCTTTATGAATCAAACTTGTTCCAGGAACTTGAATTGACGACTTTAATCAAGCGGATATTTATCCAATTGATTCACTCTTTATGTTCGCAGTCTTGCTTTGAGACGGTCGAGTAAAGAGAACGGCTAGTACTGCCGCGAAACCCTGTCAAGGAGATTCTTAATTGAATCTACCTGATCACAGGTATGATATTTAATATCGTATAACGGTCTTCACCGATCGGAGGTAAAACGCTACCGATTTAGGACGAATGTCAAAGCCATTCAGTCCGTGTCTATGTCTTGTCTCGAGAAGGTGGCGTCACGGTGTACTCAGCAAAGTCAAAAATTCACAACCACATATTCATGCCCAAAGACTTATCCAACAATTGATAGTGTGAGCATGTGGATAAAGACACAAGATCACAAGATGGCAAAGACAAGTCAAGGATGATTTGAAGATCTCAAGACTAAAAGACAAAGTCGAAAGACAACGACAAAGGCTCAAAGATCATAGCATGAAGGAACAAAACTACTGTTACACGTTCAAGACTCATTTATGACGAAATTCATAAATCTCCATTGGAATCCAAATATCAAAGAGGAATGACCTCACATTGGGGGAGATTGTTAGCCTCAAAATATTGAGTCAAACAAGAATGTTCGGTCATAGGTTTCTATTGTATTATTTATTAGAACGTTGTAATAAGTAGTTATTTAGTCGTGATTCATGGGCTTGGATTTAAACTAATTAAAGTCCAAAATACAAGCCCGGCCCAATATATAGTCCATTAAAGCCCGCATGTGGGTGGACTATATATACTACCCTCCTAGCATGTTAGGAGGGTGGATGGTCATTTGTAACTTCTTTTTCTTAATCTAATCTCACCAAGTTAATCCTCTCCTTCTCTCTACTTTCTCTCACTACTTTCTCTCTCTAGAATTCTTCTCATTTCTACCTTTCTTTCTTAATAATTCGTCTTATATCATTCACATACAAGGGACAACACTAAGTATGATTGCATGAAAGAGGGTTAATACATGCTTGTATAGTATATGTTGGACGGATTTAAGTATATGTATCCCGATATGCCTACATATGTATGATCCCTCGCTATTATCGATTGTATTCGTAGTAGGGTTTGCTAGCTCGCTTCTTTTTAGGTATTCAACCTCTGTTGTGGCGTATTCTTCAAGTTTCCTATTTCACGTGTCCATTTTAGAATGGTGTCCTTGGTGTTAAGTATATTGAAATAAATTGAGATTTCTTTTGGGATAATGAAATCTTTTGTGTTGAGTCTAACATTCCTTTTTGGACGGTATATATT
The DNA here is from genome assembly GCA_025667525.1 of Glebionis coronaria. Taxonomy (NCBI): domain Eukaryota; kingdom Viridiplantae; phylum Streptophyta; class Magnoliopsida; order Asterales; family Asteraceae; genus Glebionis; species Glebionis coronaria. Next base: position 574,397,176 of record CM046879.1, on the reverse strand, counting down.
GAAAAAAAGACTTGAAGATCTACTATATAGTTAGATAGTTGGTTGTATTCGGTAAACTAAGGGTAGGGTGTAGGAGTCGTGTTTGCAACAAGATATAAAATAAGTTTTTTTTATGTAATCAACACTTAATTATTTCAAATTCTAAAAGACGTTCTTTAAAATAAAGCAAAATAAAATTTTCCTACTTAAATATTTCATATAAGTGAGTTTAATCGATATACGTCATTTGTAATTATTTATACAAGACTAAACAAAGTTCATAAAAGTTTCACATACATTTATTTCTTTTCATTTAAAAAGGATTACGTTAATTACTAAGATGATTCTTTAGTTTTTAAAACAACTAGTATAAAATTGTTTTGGTCATAACTTGTTCATTTTTAAAGCTTTTTGGGCGATCGAAAGCCTAAAATTATGTACTCGGAACGTACTTTTAAAATATTCAGAATGTATAGTCATGGGAGGTCATTAGCCTGGTCGAAATTGTTGTACAAGTGTCGGGTTCAAGGTTGAGTTTCGAATAGTAGTTTTTAAACTTATGATTTGGGATGTTTGGAGTACCTAGTCTTTGAGTTGAGTCTTGTGATCGTATAGAGGGTTGTTTGTAGATCGTTTGAGTCACATAGATGTGGAGAGGTAAAGAAAAATATTCTTTTATGGAAAGTCGATGTCGTGCAAGGTTTAAAAAATATGTCGCGGGGCGTAATATGTTTTGGTTGCCATTGGGTGTTTCTTGGATTATTTTTCGTTGTCACGGGTCATTTTGAATTGATACATGTTTTGGGTTTGAGTTTTCTTTCGAGTCTCGTGGTTTTTGACTTGTTTTAACTGGTGCACGTGAAATGTCGTTAGTTATCCGTAGTTTTGATTCATTGGTCGTGTCTGGTGGGTTCCAGATGTAGTTTTGGTTTTGTATTGATTGAGAGCATTGATATAGTCATATAAGAGAATAGTTGGAATGCCCTTTCTGATGGGAAAAGAGTTAGAAGTTCGTAGAAGACGAACTAATGTGGTCATGAGGTCTCTTAGGAGTGCCAAGGGAGATGAATAGAGATTTGTATAAAGTATGGATATTGGCACAAGTAACACATCATATAGAATGTTGGTAGGGGATGTGATATTTCAAAGGTACTTGTGATATTCGTTAGGTATGTAAAATTTTCCGAAAATTTCTTAGGATTTAGTAGGTTTACCTATTATCTTGAAGTAGAACCATGAACAGAGCCAGTAGAAGGAACAAGACGAGTTGTAGTTAGTGCCTTTCCAAGGCAATCGTTGATGGAATGATTTAAAAACAGGAGTTGTTAGAAATAGCAAGGAATGCAAGATAAAAGTTGAGTTGTTTAGTAGTAGATTGGATGTGGAAAGCGGTTGAATGGTTTGATAAGAGGAAGTACTGGTCTTTTAGAATGCGTGTAGAATTTTGCGAGTAGAACGATGTAGGAATTTATTCGTATTGCCACTAAGAGAGGGTGCAAGTAGGACGTAGTTGAAAACTGCTAAGGATGTTGTATGAACACTTTGGGTTACGGTTATGCATTTAGCTTCGCCAGAGCACTAGCGGTTTTCATGGAGTCAATGAACCGAGTGTGCATGAACGTATATAAACGAGTTGTCATCGGGAGTATTGATGACATCTTGATCTACTCAAAGTCTAAGAAGGAGAGTGAGGCGAATTATGAGTTGGTTTTGGAGTTGTTAGGAAAGGGAATTATACGTGAGATTTTCAAGTGTGAGTTTTAGGATTAAGTTGACCAGGATGAGTAGTTAGAGATGATGGTATATCATGGAACTAGAAAGGGGAGAGGTAGAGAAGGATGAGGAAGCGTTTTGGAGGCTGAATAGGTGGATTGGTTAATGAGCCGATTTTGGCATTATCGAAAGGACTGGATGAATTCGTGAAGCATGACGATACGTGGAGCAAGGATTTGGAGGTGTACGAGAACGACAAAGAAAGGCGATTGCTTATACGATGCAGGAACTGAAGATTGGAAGAACTGGATAAGACTTAGTTAGTGGAGCTGGATTGTTATATCTGCCTAGAATGCTAGAGGCATTTGTGGTACGAGACATAGAGAATGATCTATACGGATCATAAATGTCTCCAACACATATTCAGTCATCTTGATTGAACATTTGGCAAAGGTGATGGGTGGAGTTAAATGATGAAAGAAAATTGCAAGGCCAAGTACCATCTAGGAAAGGCAAGCATGGTTCATGAGACATGGAATAAGAAGAATGAAGTGAAGCTGAGACGAACTTGAACTATATGGATGACGTATTAGGGTGGTTTGGAGGAAGGATGTAGGTTGCACGAGTTGAGTGGTCTAAAGCCGAGAACTCGTCAACATTTATGTTGCGTGGCTTAGACAATCATATGGAGAAAAGGGACGTAGACTATACTTCCTACATAGATAGGAGTAGCTTAGAATGGGCGATGTAAGGACGAAGTTGGTGGATGGGATACATAATGCGGTGGATGTATAAGTACGATGAGAGTTGGGTGATAGTCGATAGAATGACTAATTCATCCTATATTTCAAGAGGAATGAGAAGTCACGTAGTTGAGAAGTTGGAAGGATTGAGTACAGATGCGATGGAATAGGAGTTTGTGTGTAAAAGTTAACCTAATAGGTATGGAATGCCTTATGAAGGATTATGGCAAAGGAAGAAACGATGGGAAGCAAGCGTAGTATATCGTTGATAGACTAATGGTTGGTATGAGCATACTATAGGGGTAACTGAGAAAGACGCCTAGAGCATTGGCGTGAGATTTGGATATAGTTGGGGAACGCGTTATATTAGGAAGAATTCTTTTACAAAAAGAGAGTCACCAGTGAGAGGGGCATATTCCCCATTGATGAGGATGTAGGGAATAAAGGAGGAAATGCCTAAATTATAGGCTGAAGACGGGATATAAGATGGTATGGAAATTAAGATTGTGGAAAGACAAGCGAAAAGTAGTATGGAGGAAGAATGATTAGAGGGAGCAAGTGGTTATCAAGATAGTGGAGTGATAAGGAAGGGAAATCCATTAGAGAAAGAGGTTGGTAGTCACGAACAATGGACCGTTCACCTAGAGAAAAGGTGTAACATATGTTAGTATGAAGGATGGTTAGTTACTTGGTGCCGAGCATGGGAAAGCAAGGATGAGGTGGTGGTTATGACATGTTTCATGCGAATATTATGGGAAGCTTTTGGTTATGCAATCCTGCATATACCATTGGATGTGATTAAGGTTGGGAGAACTTCCGAATGATGGAAAATCCGTAGAGGATAGAATCTTTTAGGTCTGGTGATAGGAATTGTAGTAGAAACTGTTGGAGTTGATTCATAGGAGATGAGGTGGATCACCGTTACAGTGGGATGAAGTTAGAAGCGACCAACGTATTGGACCGGAGGTGGATCGGAAAACTATGGAGGTGGTGGCAGTGCTTAAGTAGAGGTTGAAAATAGCAAAGAACCGACAAGAGAGCTGTGCAGACGAGAGGCATAAGCCGTTGGGATTTAAGATTGGAGGTAAGGTTATGCTAGAGGTTTCACCATGGAAAGGAGTGATGTGGTTTGGGAAGAAAGGGAAGTTAGCACCTAGATTTGTGGGTCCATTTGAAATCCTTGAAAGGATTGGACCAGTGGCTTATAGGTTGAGGAATTTCTGGGAGAATTGAGTAGTGTGCATGATGTATTTCGTGTATCAAGCTTGAGGAAATGCTTAGCAAGAACCGACTTGCAAGTATCGTTAGATGATATTAGTATGGATATGAGTCTTCGTTTCATCGAAGAGCCGATAGAGTTTGGGTCGTGAAGCTAAGACGTTGGAAAAAGGGTAATATACTGTAGTTATGGTTAGATGGAATTTTGAACGTGGACTAGAGTTCACGTGGAAACGGGAAGGATTTATGAGGAACAAGTATCCTTATATTTTTGGGAATGATGATCCTAAGGAGTAAATCTCGGGACGAGATTTCTATTAGGAGGGAGTGATGTGACAACCCCGGTTTTTGAAGTTCGTCACTTAGTCTTATTTTTGGGGTATTTTGTGTGACTATGTGATTTATGTGTTTATATTTGTGATTTTGGGGATGAGAATGGACGAAATGGGGTACATGATTTGTAAATCATGGTACGGGTTGGAAATGAAATGAAATGAAATGCAGAAATGAACTGCAGGAAAGTTCGGATATCGTTTTTACAAGGCCACGTGTACGTATCGTATGTTGTATGTATGTATTAAATATATATTATATGTTTAGGATAATTTTTAGATATACTTTCCATAATTAGAAACTTTTGGAAATGACGGTTAGTTGGAAATCGCGTAGAAAGTCGAAAAAAATCAACGTAAGGCTTTCGGGTTTTGGTCCGGAAGTAACCCGAATATGAGTTTTAGTTTAAGAATGATATAAGTTATAAAATAAGGTTAAAAACCCAGATTCTTAGGTGCTTTGGGCTTGGTTTGGGCAACCAAAAGAAAAGGAAGGAAGAAAATAACCAAAAAGCCCAAAAACATGCCCAATGGACTTGTAATAGGATTAAGGGGCCTTTAGGACTTAACCAAACCCACCCCATAATCAAAATAACAAGATTTTTCACCCACATAACATCTCATAGTCGAATTTTGACAATGGTGGCCAATTAGGGTTTCAAAGATAAAGATCTTCCATTATTTTTAAAGTAAAATCTTCAATCCCTTTTTATTTAAATTTTTTTTATGCATTTATAAATCAATACATGATGGATCTATGATTATGTCTAAATTAGAATCTGAGTTTTAATGATGTAATAATGATTAGATTATTTAGGGTTTATAATTAAACAAGTTATGGGTAATTAATTAGACTAATTATGTTAAATTCGTTTTTTAAAAACTCGCAGAATTTTAAGTCAACTGTTTTGATCATATCTAGAGTTCTACAAACACTTATTTTGCGATCCAAGTATCCCTGGAAAGTTAATTGAGTTGGATTTCAAATGCAAGAAACGAGAACTAAATTGGAGGTAGGGAAGTGGGTCAAAAACAGGTTACAACAGTCGGAGGTCAAAACAGTTTTGAAATCAGTCGGGTTTAATTTAATGTTTTAAGGTGATTGGGGTACTTAGGAGTACACCTGAGCCCTCTAATGAGCATGGGTGTTGGTTTATATATTAAATAAGAGACCTGGAGGAGGTCTAATCAAATTGGTTAGGTTAAGACCCCCTAATCATAACAAACTTTTTGTATGTTCAAAATCGATAAAATGCGGATAAGTAGAAGTATATATATATATATATATATATATATATATATATATATATATATATATATATATATATATATATATATATATATATATATATATATATATATATATATATATATATATATATATATATCGGGGCCTTAACAGTAGCTTTAAGGTTGGGGAAAAAGAGAGGAGTCAGCTAACACATGTAAGGGCATAGGGTTTCTTTTACAGAAGATCTTTTTTTGGTTAAGGGGGTGTTCGTCCCATAGTTTGAGGACCTAAAAACTGGGACTGTTTTGGGTAAATTGTTAACGAGACGGGTTATGAAGTAAACTAAGTTAAGGGCTTTATAGAGGAGTGTAATGAGATGCTTAGAGCATATAAATGAGGTACATATATGGGAGAAGGTTAAATGTCCATCATAGGTTGATGAGCCATTTTAGTGTTTGGTTCATGTTTTGATTGTGTGTTTTTATTTGTTAGCTTTTTGTTAGTGCGCGGATTTTGGAGAAGCTCAATCAGGTGAGTTTCATTTTCCCATATCTTTTTATGTTTTTGACTTCCAGATGGGATGGAAGAGACACTGTACGGTTTTTTAACTAAGGCTGTGAATGTTTTAATGGTTTGTGATGGACTTTTGTGTACACTTATGTGATTAACTGCTATGTGATTCTTGATTGTGTTTATGATTTGGATCGGGGGACACGTACCGTCTCAGTTATTGTGGTTTGACTTGGTACCAAGGGGATGTTGACAAGGCGGGGCCTTGGGGAGGTACATAGATATGTGAGCATCTATGGGACCAATGGATAGTGACAAGGCGGGGCCTTGGGATTGGTACATAGGTGTATGGGCGCCTATGGTACCATGGTGTTTGGTAAGGCTGGGAGCCTTGGATTTTGTTTGGAATGATTGATCTTGAATGTTAGTTTTTAATGCATATTTGTAGCACATTGTCCATATGTGTAGTGGTTTATGGTTGTTCATAGCTTATTATAATCTGTTTTCGGTTGGAGTCTAAACCTATGACTCTCACCAACATTATGTTGACGTGGTTTACTGTCTATTTCAGGTGAGAATATGGTTAAGCATGAGAATATGAGTGGCTAGCTTTGGAGGCTTAGGGTTTCATTTGGAGGAACCCCCTTTCCTCTTAGTCTTTATTTGATGTTTGTATAAGTGGTACTTTGTTGACACCTTTATGTTTGCTTTGTTTATGTTAATTGTTTGTCTCGGGTAAGCGGTAGGACTGTTACCTACTTACCTAGACTCCTGCATTGTTGAGATATTGTCATGACATTTGTGTCACCATTTTATGACATTTATTATTTCATTTAGTTATCTCTATAGACACGCCATGTTGTGATGATATCCATACGTCGTGCCCCATATTCCGCCATGTTGGGGTGTGACAGATACACCTAGGAATAAGGGGGTCTAAGTGAATAATTTAGCCACATGAGTAAGTGTTAGCTTTACTAACTTATAATAACAATGATCTCGTTTCCAAGCTTGGTATGGGAACGTGAAACTTGAGAGTGATTAATATTCATGACACCAAAGACCTAATGTAAGTCTTAAATCTCTTTACTAGTTTCTTCCTTCAAACATTTTGTAAGTTTTCTATCTTTTCAGTTTCCTTAGTGTCTTAGTATTTAATAAAGGCTAAGGTGGGTTAATTATGATGGAGAATGTAAATCTTGCTTTGAAATTAATGCATTGCATGAGGTCATTGCAATGATCAAGTGTAGGAGATTTAGTAAGTGTGAAAACACTTACCCTTTTAACACTTAAATATAATAAAAACGAGACCAAACCGTGTATTAAATGTCGTAAAAGTCGAAATTATGTGTGGTTTGTGTTTTTATTGTGTTTTAGGACCAAAATATAAAAAAGGAATAAAACACGGGCTTTTATCGAAGAAAAAGACAAAAGACGAAGTCAAAAGATCAAGAGTGCAAAAAGAACGGAAGTCAAAGGCCTATTCTGAAGATTTATCGAAGAAAAAAACCAAAGACGGAAGTTTAACGAAGTCGAAGAACTAAATCTAATAGAATAAGAAAATAATAAGACGAGTTCATTTTATCATTCGACAAATCCCGAGATAAAGTCGAAAAAGAAGAATTAATTAAAAAGACGAGAAGACAAAGAGAAAAGGAAGCAACAACACCACATTACTCCTCCACTATATATAGTTCATTTTTTCATCATTTGTAATCATTAGGAATTAGTTAATTAGATAGATTAGTGTAGGAGTAGGAGTAGGTTAATTACTTTCTCTCTCTAAACTTCCTTTAATGTTTTCAAGCTTTTCACCTTAATCTTGTAATCTTTTGAATCTTAATCTTCATATTAATTTCAAGCTTTTTAAATAATTATCATTCTTCCTTTCTTGTTTTTAATCTAATGATTGATTTGGTTAAATCATGTAGTTTTTTTGATCTTATTGCTTAATTGATTGCAGTTCTTATTTTATTGTGTTTATTATTTTTATGTGGTTGATGTTTATAGCTTATTGTGCTTATTGCATATTTTGATTAAGTTGATTTGGTAGATTAATATTTTTAAAAGTTGATTTTATTGATTTTGATTATTTGGTGTTTTTATAGTTTTTATTTGTGTTGTGTTTGGCTCATTTTAGAAATTAATTTAGCTTAATTTTTGTTTATTTGATTTTATTAGTTTAGCTTATTTGAGTCTTGATCTGTTTTTTATTGCAACGTCAGAATTAGAAACCAACTTTCGTAAGAGGGTTTAGGCAATCTTCCGAAAGTCAGTTTGTAACACCCCATTTTGATAATGGAATGTCACGGGTAATTATGGCGTGTCATCAAAGCATACAAGGATAAATGTCTAAAACATTACATGACCATAAAAAGGAAATACCGGAATCAAACATCGGTAGTCCAAAAGTAAAGCTCATCACACACAAACATAAGTACTGTAAATGAAAGGACTAAATAATGTCCATGGAAAGAGTATCAAAGTATAGATAATGCATAAAGTAAAGAAAGGCTAGAAAGCTTCCAGTCCATATGCACGTACGCTTAAAGTCTAAGAGTGTCCCTAAGTACCTGCCGTTTTGGGAACATGAAAAGGAAAAACGGCTGAGCAATACGCTCAGTGCACGGATGTACAATAAAGCATGAATAATATAATCATATAAGCATATAACAGCGGAAGAAACTAAGTCCCGAATAACCCGGTTAAGTCTTAGTAAAACTGGCTTTATAGTTTGAAAAGCCTTATGTTTATCTCGTAAAAACTATTTAACATATTTTACCATTAGCCAATATAGGTCATGAAAATCCACCGTGCATGAATACTTGGAGGGGTGACCTCATCATGCAAATTAGAGGGGCTGCCTCTAATTTAATATACTTGTTTTGGGTAGGAGGGATCAGCTCCTTATGAAGGATGCAAGGCACACACCACATTCACACTGAGTAATCTGCTGAAAAACATGTAACTAGGATGCACCCATACGCCCCACATGATAAATATAATAATATGGCCAAATGCTGAAGGGACGCCACGAGCAATCACTCCGCCGTGGGGAAGTCATAACACTAGTACCTCTAGGGTTATGGTTATGGTACCTCCATAACTAGGTGAAACTGGTCATGCATGTATATGGCTTAAGGTATTCTAATTAAACATAAGCGATCAAACATATAAACTTATACTACAGGAAAACAGTTGGCTGCATACGGGGAATCCTAATAAGGTAAGAATGTCCATACTGAAAGGACGGGAATCTGTACCTTATGTCCAGTGAACGAAGAAGACGAATGAAAGAGAGTCCTACTTCGGTATCACTAATGCTACATAAATACATACGTGTATAAGTATCTGATTACTAAATACGTAACTGGTTTTATATCATGTCTTAGCTTATTTTATACGTTCATGTCATGTTTTACTGTGTTAAGCTTTATGCTGTATTTATCATATATTCTGTCTATTCTGATTAAGTATTACTTGTATTTCATGTATTATTATACTTACTGTGTAATAATAAGTAACTTTCTAAAAATAGCAGGTTTCCTAAAATAGAAAGTTTCCAAAAATATAAAGTTACCAAAAATAGAAAGTTTCCAAAAATAGAAAGTTTCCAAAAATAGAAAGTTTCCAAAAATAGCAAGTTTCCAAAAATAGCAAGTTTCCAAAATTACAAAGTTTCCAAAAATAAAATTACTGCTTAAATAGATAAGTTTCTAAAAAATAGAAAGTTTCAGTAATTAGATTAGCTGCCTTAATTAAATAAGTTTCCAAAAATAGAAAGTTTCCATAATTAGATATAAGCTGGTTAAATAAGCTAATTATATAAGCATAAGTGTTTTCTGATTATTATTCTAAGTCATGTTGGTATAAAGTATAGTTTATTAATTATTACATGTAAATTAAATAAACTATATGTTAAAAGATTTAATTAAATATATCATGATTTTATTTAAATAAGGTAAAATACTTAGGTTAAAACATGTATTATTAATTATTAATAATATAAACTAAGTCATGTTAATTAATTAATTATAGTCATGGTTATTTTAATAATTAATTAATTATAAAGTCTAGTTAAAATAAATACTTAGGTTAAAATTCATGATCTAATAATTAAATTTATAACCTAAGTCATGTTAATTAAATTAATCATGTCATGTTTTATTAATTTAATTTTTAACAAATAACTATTAAAATCATAAACCTTAAAAAAATCAATGAACCGGACCCGTGACTAGAAACCATTAACCGGACCCGAAATCAACACCATACCCCGAACCAATGTCGGGGTTCCCCTTGTTTGCTGCTGCCGTGGGACTACCATCACCATACCGAGACCATGAGGTCTCGGTGGTGGTTAATAAGCCAAGCCGAGACCCCCCCCCCCCTCCCTTGGTCTCGGTTAGGCGTCGGCCAACACAAAACACCCCTAAAAACCCTTGTTTGATTTACCCATGATCATTTACATGTTTTAATAATTGTTTTTAATTAGTTTTTAAAAACATCATGATTTTATGTGATTCAACAAATCAAAACATAAAAGAAAAAAAAGGTTAAAAATGTTATACCGAATACGTGGATCAATCAAGGATGAACACACACGAATACTTGCACAAATTCCAAGATCAAAAATCAACCGAACACCCCCTTTTGGTGTCTTGAATCCGGCGGCTAAAAGAGAGAAGGAAGAAGGAAAAGAATTTTAGGGTTTTAACTATTTTTCTTATTCTGTACATAATAAAACATGTTTTCCTAATTCCTTGTTTTAGTAAAAATTAAAATGGGCTTGGCCCATTCTCTTGGTGTAGCCGCGGGTAGGGGGCCCCACATGGGGTAACCCGTACCTTTTCGAGTCTAATTATTATAGTGTGTTCGTGTTTTATCGTGTTCGTGTTTTTATGTGTTCTAATTAATTATTGATCGTGACCTAATATATTTATTCGTGTTCGTAATAAATATATATACGTAATTAATATTAGCTCGTGATTAAATTACGTTCATGATTTTATGATCGCATGTTCGTGATTATAATTATTATTTAAATAATTATCGTGTGTTCATACGTAATAAATACTTATCGTGTTCTAACACGTACATAATACTTAAAATTCTTATACGTGAACGTAAACATGCTATAAAAGGAAAGTTTTAATCTAGTACGTACGATCTAAAGGGTACTATTCATGGTAAAAGCATGCGGGTTTTACAACTCTTCCCCCTAAAAAGAATAATTCGTCCCCGAATTATAGATAAAGTAAACTGGAAAAGAAGAACATACTCGAATTCAAAATATGAAATGAGGGTAAGAAGCCCGGATAGACTCCTCTGTTTCCCAAGTGGCTTCCCGCTCGGTATGATCCCTCCAAAGGATTTTGACGAATGGAATCATCTTCCTTCTCATAACTCGTTCTTGTCTGTCAAGAACTCGTTCGGGTTCTTCTATGAAAGTGAGATCTTCACGTATCTGTTCCAGTGGATACTGAACCATGTGAAGGGGATGATACTGGTACCCTCTTAGTAAGGACACATGAAACACATTGTGTACATGTGAAAGCTGCGGAGGTAACGCTAATCGGTAAGATACTTCACCGACTCGTTCAATGATATCAAACGGTCCGATGAAACGAGGACTGAGCTTCCCTTTAATCCCGAAGCGTCTAACACCACGTGCCCGTAAAACCCTAAGAAAGACGTGATCTCCTACGTTAAAATGTATGTCCCTGCGATGCTTATCGGCGTAGCTCTTCATTAGTCATCTCTATGATCTCTGGTCCTTCAAGTGTTCGCTCACCAACCTGATCCCAGCAGATTAGGGAGCGACACTTTTTGCCATACAACATCTCGAAAGGAGCACACTTGATACTTGCGTGCCAACTGTTGTTGTATGCAAACTCCACCAAACATATGTAATCGTCCCAATCACCCGTCCATTCCAACGCACATGACCTCAACATGTCTTCCAATGTCTGAATTGTTCGCTCTGACTGCCCGTCTGTTTGAGGATGAAAAGCCGTGCTAAGCTTAAGTTGTGTACCCCAAGCTTTCTGCAGACTCTTCCAAAACCGCGAAGTGAATCGAGGATCTCTGTCTGAGATGATGCTGGATGGAGCACCGTGAAGTCTCATGATCTCTCTTTTATACGTATCGGCGAGTTTACTTACCGAATCTTCCTTGCGGATCGGTAAGAAATAAGCTGATTTGGTAAGTCGATCTACGATAACCCAAATTGCATCGTGCTTCCTCTTGGTTGGCGGAAGACTAGTAACAAAATCCATGGTGATTTTGTCCCACTTCCACTCTAGGATATCTAACGGTTGAAGGAGATCGCCAGATCGCTGATGCTCGATCTTAACCTGCTGGCAGGTAAGACATTTGGAGACGTAAGTGGCGACATCCTGTTTCATACCACTCCACCAAAAGTATTGCTTGATGTCATGGTACATATTAGTCGAACCAGGATGTATAGAGAATGGGGAGCTATGAGCTTCAGCTAACAACGCTTCCCGGAGTTCTTGATCATCAGGAACACAAAGTCTCGTACCCTGCCATACGATACCATCTACATCTACTCTGAATTCCGTCTGCTTCTCCAAATTCTAAACTATCGCCCAGATTTCTCCATCATCTTTCTGAGCTTCCTTGATCTTAGAGAGTAACTCGGGTTCTACTCTAAGATTAGCCCAGTAACCGTGTTGTCCACGTATCATGATCTCAATGTCTAGTCGCTCCAAGTCTCTTATGATTTCCTCCTCAATTTTAATGTCGTTGATCATTCCGGTCTTCCTGCTAAGTGCATCTGCTACTACATTCGCCTTTCCGGGATGATACTGTAGATTAATGTCATAATCCTTCAACAGCTCTAACCATCTTCTCTGCCTCATGTTCAATTCACATTGAGTGAAGATATACTTCAAGCTCTTATGGTCCTTGAAAATGTCACATGATTCTCCATATAAGTAGTGTCTCCATATCTTCAATGCAAACACGGCTGCAGCAAGTTCCAAGTCATGCGTAGGGTAATTTTCTTCATAAGGCTTAAGCTATCATGAAGCGTACGCGATCACTTTCCCATGTTGCATGAGAACATAGCCAAGTCCCTTCCCCGATGCATCACTGTAGATTTGAAATCCACCCGTACCAGATGGGAGAGTAACAATAGGTGCAGATACTAGCTTCTGCTTCAGGTCTTCAAAGCTCTTATCTCGTTCTTCAGTCCAGACGAATTTCTCCCCTTTCCGCATCAGTTTGGTCAATGGTAGTGCTAAGCGGGAAAAGTTCTCCACGAACCTACGGTAATAGCCAGCTAAGCCTAAGAAACTGCGGACTTCTGTCGCTGATGTCGGCCTCGGCCACTTAGTAATAGCCTCAACCTTCGCTGGATCCATAGTGATTCCTTCTGCTGATACAATGTGACCTAAGAATGCCAGCTTGTCTAACCAGAACTCACACTTGGAGAATTTAGCATACAGCTGCTTTTGACGAAGAATCTGTAGTACTGTACGACGATGGTCTTCGTGTTCCTCCTTGGACTTTGAGAAAATCAGGATGTCATCGATGAAGATAATGACGAACTTGTCCAGAAATTCATGGAAGATTCTGTTCATCAAATCCATGAACACTGCTGGAGCATTTGTCAGGCCGAATGGCATGACTACAAATTCGTAGTGGCCATAGCGGGTACGAAACGTAGTCTTGGCGATGTCCTGCTCCTTAACCCGTAGTTGATGATAGCCTGACCTAAGATCAATCTTGGAGAAGTTTTTGGCCCCTTGGAGTTGGTCAAACATATCGTCTATTCGCGGCAGTGGATACCTATTCCGGATAGTAATCTTGTTGAGCTCGCGATAGTCTATGCATAGACGCATACTGCCGTCCTTCTTCTTAACAAATAAGACCGGTGCACCCCATGGAGACGTGCTCGGTCGAATGAAACCTCGTTCTAGAAGTTCTTGCAGTTGATCCTTCAGCTCCTTTAACTCTATGGGAGCCATGCGATAAGGAGCTTTGGAGATCGGTTCAGCTCCTGGGATAAGCTCGATATTGAATTCCACTTCTCGTGCAGGTGGTATGCCCGGAAGTTCTTCTGGAAATACATCTTGGAATTCTGACGCTATTGGTTGATCCTGAATTGATGGAGATTCAGCATCCATGTCGTGAACCGTAGCTAGATAACCCTCGCAGCCATGTGACAGTAGTGCACGTGCTTGCAGGGTAGATATGATTTGTACATACCTTTCGGGTACGAACCCGTTGTGAATGTACTCTGGTGTATTAACATCACCGAAGATGACTCGATATGAATGGCAGTCTATGGTAGCATGATGCTTGGATAGCCAATCCATGCCCAAAATCATGTCAAAGTCATTCATGTCCAGCGGAAGTGCGTCAACAGGACGAACCTTATCGTCAAATTCTAGGGGAAGACTCTTGTATACATGGGTTATGCGTACAGAGTCTCTCAAAGGCGTGGAAATACTCAGTATATTATCTAGTGGCATGGGGAGCATCCTAATGTTCTTGGCATAAGCAGTAGAAATGACCGAGTGAGTAGCACCCGTATCAAATAGCACACACGCAGCCTGACCATACATATACAAGATTCCAGTGATGGTACCTGTAGACTTGTTGCCCTGATCTCGAGATGTCGTGTAGACACGTCCAGTGGTAGGAGGCGGCTTGGTATCAACATGTCCCGATGTGCCCTCCATCTCGCCTTCACCGCAGTCCTTCATGCGATGGCCAGGAAGACCACACTTGAAGCATGCGTCGGTGTCACGACGACATGACCCTGGGTGCCTACAGTGGCAAGTAGAGCAAAGAGGATGAGTATATCCTCCAGCAGGTGCTCTGGCTGGCTGAGGACCTGATAAAACATTTTACATGAGACATGATAATAGGGTACAAAGTACAATGTGAATAATCGTAAGATCGAATACCAGTGATAGCTGGACGGCTAGGCTATAAACCTCTCTGGTTCTGGTCCCTACCGTTTCCATGGTTCCTGGTAGAAGATTTGCTAAAGTGTCAGAATTATGAGTTATAACATGAAATCATAAGAAAATGCGTAAGTATTAGGACTTGCTGCCGTTGGAGTGTCCAGCGTTGTTACGGTAATTATCATTACCGCCACGCCTATCCGTAGCAGAACGGTCGTTAGTCTGACCGTTTCCCTTGGGCTGATTAGGCTGCTGCTGAGTAGCCGGCTGAGACCGGTCCCCATTTTTCTGCCTAGAAGATACAATTTAAAAAGATGAATGATTGACATATATAGAAGGAATACGGATTGGTCACCGCTTGAATACGAATGTTTACCTCTTGTCGGGTTTCTCAGCTTCCCCAAACTCATCTCTCTCATGCAGCATCTCCAGCTTACGTGCCGCATCGGCCACTTGTGCTACTGTGTTGAACGTAGCACACACCAAGTTGTTTGCGACCGATGTGCGAAGAGCCCACCTAAAGTGGTGTGCCTGCTCTTCAGGAGTACCTTCCGCTGCACCAAGGAAACCAACTAAGCGAAGAAAGCGCTGCATAAACTCATTGCTATTCTCCCCAGCTCTCTGTCGGATCCCATGGTACTCCCTCTTAAGCTTGTCTTGCTCAGCCTTGGGAAATAACTGCTCCATCACCCTATCTCTGAACTGAGCCCATGTCAAACCAGCCACCCAATTATCACCTCCCTCAGACTGCTTCAATGCTAACCACCAGTTTAACACGTCGCCTTCGAACCGGTAACATGCCAACCTCGCCTTGAACACGGGGTCACAACCCATAGCATCGAAGATCTTCTTGATGTGAGCCAACCAGCTTTCAGCTTCACTAGGGCTATCTGTTCTCTCGAAAGCTCGAGGACGAAGCTTGTTGAATCTCTCCAGCCATATTGCCAATGTCACCGGAGGAGGAGGAGGAGGAGGAGGTGCTTGGTTTTGCTGCTGATTGTTGGCAGCCTGAACCTCAGCCCTGATGTCATTCCTCAGTTGAGGGAGAAAAGCTTGCATTGCAGCTTGGATCGCTGCATTGAGTTGTTCCTGCTCGCGTGTGAGAACCATCTGACAGTATAACATAAAACATATGATTAAACAGATCAAAACATAAAATATATATATACATGAAAAAAATTTATACCAATAAATCAAGAGAAAAATTTTATGCAAGAAAATTTGTATATGAATGCATGATGCAGTTTTATGAAAACTTTTGTATGCTCGAGAGTGAACGCCTATGGTCAGTTCACCCAAAATAAAAGACATGGCGAGGGGACGCCTATGGGTCGGTCTTAAATTTAAAAGTTTCGATAAAACATATGCGACTAAATAGGGCCAGTCTTGTACCAACCATTACTTAGTCATAAACCTGCGACAATGACATATATATGTATGCATAAAATGATGAATGCATGAAAACGACTGTCAGTTCTAGGAAGACCATAGTGACTACCCACTAATCACAGGTCATGTTTTGAGAGCCTACAGGTCGAAGCCTTGGCTCTGATACCATAATTGTAACACCCCATTTTGATAATGGAATGTCACGCGTAATTATGGCGTGTCATCAAAGCATACAAGGATAAATGTCTAAAACATTACATGACCATAAAAAGGAAATACCGGAATCAAACATCGGTAGTCCAAAAGTAAAGCTCATCACACACAAACATAAGTACTATAAATGAAAGGACTAAACAATGTCCATAGAAAGAGTATCAAAGTATAGATAATGCATAAAGTAAAGAAAGGCTAGAAAGCTTCCAGTCCATATGCACGTACGCTTAAAGTCTACGAGCGTCCCTAAGTACCTGCCGTTTTGGGAACATGAAAAGGAAAAACGGTTGAGCAATACGCTCAGTGCACGGATGTACAATAAAGCATGAATAATATAAGCATATAAGCATATAACAGCGGAAGAAACTAAGTACCGAATAACCCGGTTAAGTCTTAGTAAAACTGGTTTTATAGTTTTAAAAGCCTTATGTTTATCTCGTAAAAACTGTTTAACATATTTTACCATTAGCCAATATAGGTCATGAAAATCCACCGTGCATGAATACTTGGAGGGGTGACCTCATCATAAAAATTAGAGGGGTTGTCTCTAATTTAATATACTGGTTTTGGGTAGGAGGGATCAGCTCCTTGTGAAGGATGCAAAGCACACACCACACTCACACTAAGTAATCTGCTAAAAAACATGTAACTAGGATGCACCCATACGCCCCACATGATAAATATAATTGATGAGACTGCTTTTATACATAGTCTCATCGTCCAAATCGGGCTTAAAATGCATTAAATATCATCAAAATACCCAAATATATGCTTGTGTTTGTTGCTTGTGTATTTTAGGTACGGATATTGAGAAAATGACAAAAGATCACAAGAATCATACAAACGAACACGGGAAACGAAGCCGCACGATGAACCAAGCCCTAATGAATAATTTTCCAAGAAAACCCTTGAAGATTTGAAGAATTATGAAGAAGGGTCCTCCAATATAGAAGAATGGACACTTTATACCCTTGTATCTTCATAGTTACAAGTTTGGTCCCTAAAGTTTGTCAAAATTGCAAAAAGGACCCTTAAGTTTGAAGATTTGACAAGATTGGTCCTCCATGTTTAAAGACTTGTCACTTAAAACCCTTGTAAATCTCTATTATTACAATTGGGTCCCTTAAGTTTCAAGATTATTTCATTTAAGCCCTTGAAGGATGCATGAATTACACATATGGTCCTTGAAATACCTTTTCAAAAGATATTGTGGCAAAAGTGTGAAACTACAAACTTGGTTATAAAGGAGATTCTGAATTTGGCTTATTAAAACTTGGTTTAGCAGGTTTAGGAGAATAGGGGGACCAAAACTGTCCAGACACATAAACCACTCACCACCACTTACCATCTGCCACGTGTCCCTGACTTTTTGACCAACCAATCACAACTCCCTCCCACGCCATGTCAACAATCCACCCACACATTTATTTTTTTAAACTTAATCTGTTTTAATTTTTGGTGGCAAACAAATTTTTAAAAACTTAACCACCCCTAAACAAATCTAACACCCCCTAATCCCTTATTCATCACTCCTTAAACCCTAATCCCACCCAGCACAAATTGACCTAAATCCAAAGGGGTTTTGGCTAAGGACTTCCAGAACTATGATTACCCTTATTGTCATCCAATCCCACCAACAATATTCCCCAACCCGTGACTCCAAGTGGGTCCCCCTTGCTCCCCTGCTGCGTCCCTTTCACACAACATCAAAAAATGGGACAAGATGAACGGATGGCAGCTTATACTTGCTCCCTAAGGAGTTTTAAACGCTTGAGATTAAAGATTCCAACTGCCAATACAGCTAGCATCACATGCCAATGTTATTGACCAATATTCAAATTTTCGTCAAAGGGCAATTTTGGTAGATTGTAGCTAGGGTTTTTAGCTTATCTTTGCATTCTAGAACCTTGATAGTTTCAGTATAAAAGGAGCACTCAGATTGTGAGTTTGCCCTTGGTTCCAGTTATATGTAATTTTCTTTCTTTTCTATGAATTAATGAAAAATTCTTAAATCTGCATATGACTGAGTTCCATTTTTATTTTCCAGTATTCTAGTTTTAAGTTTGTTTTTCCCTGAATTCATTTTAAACCTTCAAGTTTTTTTTAAGAATTTCACTTATTTGCAAAATTTTCAGAAACTTGTTCTTTCTGAAAAGTTTGGATCCAAGTTCAAGTTTGAATTGAATCTGTCTTGATAAGACAGGTTTGATTCCTGGAGTTGAACTTGTTTAGTTTCTTTGTTTGATTCCAAAGGTTTACAAGATTTCCAATCTTGGTTCTCCAAGATTTTTACAAAAATCTTATTCATTATTCTTTCAGCTTACTGCTATAAGCCATTCAATAAGCTTATTAAACCAAGCTTATTAAATTTCTTATAAGCTTGTTGTTTCTTTCTTGTTGTTTGTGGTGTGCAAGAAACAAGGAACAGTCAAGGACTATTTTCACCCAACCATTGTCATTTGAGCACAAGCTTATCCAACTCCCACAAGGCTCAGCACAAGCCCGAGCTTGTAGGAGGTGGCAAACAGCCACTGAGGGACCTGGATGTAGGTCCCTCTTGGTAAAATCCTTTTTCCATTATTAAGTTTTCAGTATTAAGTTTCATTGTGAATGCGTATGATTTTTGGTGCAATCTGCTTACTGGATTGTTTGAGTGCTGGATTTTGCTTAGTTGAGGTGTTGTATGCATGTTTCAAGTAGTTTAATTTAGTTTGGTTGGATTTGTTAAAGTTTTGCTTTGAAAAAGATTGAAATTCAGTTATAAAGGGGTGTTTGGATTAGGGGTTAAGAAGGGTTTAAGGTTTTAGATTTTGCTTGTAACCTGTTCTAAATCACTCACTAGGTATTGATTAGGGTATATGTTAGTTTAGATGTTAGTTTTATGGAGTTTTAAATCAGAATGCATGCTTAAAATATGAAAAAGTGGTAAAAAATCAGTTACTGCCTTGTTCTGCTCATTTTGTGAGATTTTGTGCCTCATCTTTTGTTCATTGCTAGATACTAGGCTGTTCTAGGGTTTGCAATTGCTTTCATGCTAACTGGTAAACTTGTGTACAAGATTTGAGCCTTGGAAATTCAGATTTGTGCTTGTAATTGTGCCTACTGTTCATCAGACTACCTTGTTGCTTAATCAGAAACTTATTTGGCTTAATTGGTGCTTATATTGTGAAGTGATTGCTTGTTTTTTGTGTGATTATTGACTCCTTATACTCCAAAGAGTATAAGGGTGCCTTTTGTCCAAAATATAAGCTCATAATAAGCTCTCCTGAGCTTATTTGGTCACCAGACCTTCAAAATACACTAGCAGTGGGAACTCCTTTCCCACTGGTAGTTCAAAAGTTTCCACTGCTTTACTAGCAGACAAACACCAACCACATGTCACTTTCAGATTCTTGATTTTTTGTCTTTAGTGCTCAAAAAGTGGAATTAGGACTTCAAACTTGTTTTATTATTTTTCTTATTTAATTTAGGATTTTTCTGTTTACTTAAATTTTTATTTACTGTTCATTTGGTAATTTTTAGGTTTTATTGCATTTTTAATTAATTTTTAATACTTCTGTTTTTGTCTTTTAGTGCTAAAAAGTAATATTTTTCAGTTTAATCAATTTTCCTGGACTTAGAATAATATTTTAAGAGTTTTGGTATAAAAAGTTTTTACTGTTCATCTTTTTATAATTTTTTAGAATTAATTTAAGTTAATTAGGGTTTTTAATTAAGTTGTTTTTGTCTTTTAGTGGTAAAATTAATATTTTTCCAACTTTTTCATTTTTCTTCTGTTCATTAGAGTAAAATAGGATTTTTAAAATTGGTAGACTATTTTTAGCATTATTTTATTAGTTTTTATAATTATTTTAGTTTTAAAATAGTTTTTAGTAATTTAAAAATAGAAAAATAGTTTTTAAAAATTAAGAAAAATACTTTTTAGTCCTTAAATAATATAAGTAACTTATTTGTTCAATAAAATCATATTTTGGACATTTTGATTAATTATATTTAATTTTAGGGCTTTAATTAGCATTTAAAATTGAATATTTAATTAATAAAAGGTTTTAAAATATTTTTATTGGATTTTTATTCTTATTTATATTATTTTAGACTTATTTTAGCTTTTAATTAATCATTAGGTTTAAAATTTTTTTAATTTTGTAGTTTTTTACGGTTTTACGTATACGCGTTTTCGTCTTAGCTCGATCCGTCTTCGTAACCGTCTTTCTCTTCTAATCTCATTTCTTTCTCAATCATATAATCACAAATCAATATCAATTCAATACACAACGCACTAGCCTCCTCGAGAACGAACTCACTTAGGGTCATTCACACACGGTTTTCCTAAATCGTCGTGCACGCTTGCCCTATTTTAGTGTGCTCGTAAACGAAGAAACAAATCCATCACTCCTTCTAGTGAGGAGTCTCCTATTGACGAACCCATTATAGTGAAAGAAGCACCCATGGCTAATCGAACTATGATGGAGTTGCTTCAAGCACCCACCGAGGGTTATGGAGAGGCGATTGTGATTCCCGCTATCCTTGAGGAGAATTTTGAGGTTAAGACGGGTTTATTGTCCATGATTCAAAACAACAAGTTTCGAGGTGACGAAAAGGACAAACCTCATAACCACATTCGCCAATTTAATCGTCTAACCGCCACTTGCAAGTTTAAGGACGTCTCAAACGACTCGATTAAGATGATGCTTTTTCCGTATTCCTTAGCGGGGCCCGCAAAAATTTGGTTAGAGAAAGAGCCACCCAATTCTATATTGACGTGGAAGGATCTCGTTTCAAAATTCGTGAACCAATTTTTTCCGCCCTCTAAGACTACGCACTTGAAAAACGAGATTTCAAAGTTTTCACAAGAGTATAATGAGAGTTTTTCTACGGCTTGGAATAGGTTTAAGGAAATGTTGCACGAATGTCCGCATCATGGTTTTTCCAACTTGCATCAAATAGACACGTTTTACAATGGCTTGAACGATCATGAGCGTGATTATCTTAATGCCGCCGCGGGTGGTAATTTTTTGTGTAAGACGGTCGAGGAAGCATTGTTAATCATTGAGAATAGGTCTAAGGTGTATAGTCCTCGTAGCACGTCGAGTGTTCGTAAGACTTCGTCTTCGTCTTCGCCTTCATTGTCACACACCGTTGATGCTTGTCAAATCGAGGCTAATTTGGAGAACAAAATTTTTGATATAGTGAAAGGATTGTTAGTTGAGTTTAAAGTTGGTGAACAACTCGCTCCCGCTACGATTAAAGCGGTTGAGGTTTCTTGTATGTATTGTGGTGGAGCTCACGATTATTCCGAGTGCATTACCAACGGTGGTAACACTTCGAGTGCCTTCGCGGCCGCGGGAACTTATAACCAAAACGGTCAAGTTCCTCGCACTAATCAATTGACTCCACCGGGTTTTCCACCAAATCAAAATGCTAACAATTATCGAAACAATCAAGTTGGTTACCAAAGCAATCAAAGGAACAATTACAAGGGTAATAACAACTATGGGAATCAAGGGAGTAGTAGTAGCCAATTGCAAAATCAAAATCAAAACCGTAATTTTCAAAACACGAGTCAAGGTCTTCACAATGTTTACACTAAAGAACTTCCAATGGACTTTATGAATTACGCCACGGCAAATGATAAGATTTTGGAAAACATTCAAGAGCAATTGGCTAATCAAGCTAGGGACACGGCTAAGAACACCAAGGAGTTAGCTAATTTTGTTAAAGAAAATCTTAGCATGAGGAATGAATTGAAAAATGATTTTGCTAACCAAATTCGAGGTCAAAACAACAAGATAGAGCAAAGTCATGCTAGGCTTGAACAAAGAATTGACCAAAAAGCCGCTAGTCAAGATTTGAAGTTTAATAGTTTTGATGCTAAGCTTAATGCCATTTTAGAAGCCGTCATGGGGAACAAAGCCTCTACTTCGAGTAGTTTGCCTAGTAACACCGTTTCAAACCCGAAGGGAGAGATGAAAGTGATTACCACACGAAGTGGTAAGACACTTAAAGAACTGACTCCTCAACCAATTACTCCAACGGTGGAGGAAATTGAGGAAGAACCCGAGGTGGTGGTCGAAAAGGAGCATATTTCAATCCCACAAAGTACCGCTCATGCCACACCTACGGTCGACCCTTTACCAACATTGGAACCCGAGATTCCAAAGGCTATGCCTATGCCCCAACCTACACCACCCTTACCTTACCCATCGAGACTTAGGAAGGAGAAACGACAAGAGCGCGACAACTACCAATTTGAGCTTTTCATGAAAATGTTTCGTGATTTGCACTTTAATGTGAGTTTCGCCGATGCTTTGGTCATGATGCCTCGATTTGCCACTAACTTTAAGAGTATGTTGAACAACAAGGAGAAATTGCACCAAATGTCTAGTTGTTCGTCGGTTTATCTTAATCGCATACCTCAAAAAGTCGGTGATCCCGGTAAATTTTTGATCCCTTGTGCCATTCAAGATATGGAAGAATGCTATGCCTTGGCCGATCTTGGTGCTAGCATTAACTTGATGCCACTTGCAATCTTCAAGTCGCTCAATCTTCCTAATCTTACTCCTTCACGAATGTCTATTGAGTTGGCCGACCATTCCACGATTCTTGCATGTGGTTTGGCGGAAGACGTTTTTGTGAAAGTGGGGAAGTTCTACTATCCCGTAGACTTTATTGTTGTTGACATTCCCACGGATCCTGAAGTTCCTCTTATTTTAGGTCGTTCGTTTTTAGATACGTCTATGGCTTTAATTGATGTGCATGCTAGAAAGATCACCTTACGTTTCAACGACGAGGAACTTGTTATAAACGCAACTCAAAATTCTCAACTTTCTCATGTTTATTCCGTTGCTACCATAAACCTCGTTGACATGATCGACGTGGTTTGCGAGGAATTTTCACAAGAAGTTTTAGGGTTTGGTGATGAAGAAACTAGTGGCAATCCCACTATGTTAGATCCAATTCTTGATAATTCGACACCAACCTTCACTCCTTTCGAAGGTGGTGGTTTTACGTTGGAAGAATCTAATGTTCCACGTACTTGTGACGAAGACCTCGACAACGATGAGGACTTCTCGATTATCAAGGATTTTCTCAACGATTTCCCATTTCCTCCACCCGAGGAGGTTATGAGTATCGAGCCCAAATCTTCACTTGAGGAACCACCTATCCTCGAGTTGAAAGATTTACCTCCTCACCTCGAATATGTCTATTTGGAGGAGGACGACAAGTTGTCGGTTATTATTGCGAAGGATCTTTCGAATAGTGAAAAAACCGCACTTGTCGATGTTCTTAAGGACCACAAAGGGGCGATTGCGTGGAAGTTATCCGACATTAAGGGAATCGATCCCAAATTTTGTACCCACAAAATCTTAATGGAGGAGGATTTCAAGCCAACAATCCAAAGTCAAAGGAGGGTGAACCCCAAAATTCACGACGTCATCAAAAAGGAGGTCCTTAAACCCCTTGACGCGGGAATGATTTACCCTATTTCCGATAGCCCTTGGGTGAGTCCTATTCATTGTGTCCCTAAAAAGGGAGGGATGACCGTTGTGCCAAACGATGCCAACAAGTTGATTCCCACTAGACTCGTGACCGGATGGAGAGTGTGCATTGACTATCGAAAGTTAAATGAAGCCACTCAAAAAGACCATTTTCCCTTGCCCTTCATGGACCAAATGTTGGAGCGACTTGCGGGAAACGATTTCTATTGCTTTTTAGATGGTTTTTCTGGTTACTTCCAAATTCACATCGATCCTCGTGATCAAGAAAAAACTACGTTTACGTGTCCATATGGAACGTTTGCCTATTGTAGAATGCCATTCGGACTTTGTAATGCACCGGGAACTTTTCAACGATGCATGATGGCTATTTTTCATGATATGATCGAGAAGACGATGGAAGTCTTCATGGATGACTTTTCCGTGTTTGGTGATTCTTTCACTTCGTGTTTGTCGAACCTAGAGAGAATGTTGAAACTTTGTGAGGAAACCAACCTTGTGCTCAATTGGGAAAAGTGTCATTTTATGGTTAAGAGTGGAATCGTCTTAGGGCACAAGGTCTCGAAAGCGGGGATTGAGGTAGATCAAGCTAAGGTAGACGTCATCGCCAAATTACCTCATCCCAAAACCGTCAAGGGAGTTAGGAGTTTCCTAGGCCACGCGGGCTTTTATCGTCGATTCATCAAGGATTTCTCGAAGATTTCTCGACCCATTACACATCTTCTTGAAAAAGAGGCACGTTTTGTCTTTGACGAAGATTGTGTACGAGCCTTTGAGATCCTTAAGAGGAAACTTACCGAAGCTCCCATTCTTGTTGCTCCCAATTGGAACCTCCCCTTTGAGCTTATGTGTGATGCTAGTGATTACGCTATTGGGGCCGTTTTGGGGCAACGTCATGATAAGCACTTCTTGCCTATTCACTATGCTAGCAAGACGATGACCGAGGCTCAACTAAAGTACATTACAACGGAAAAGGAGTTCCTTGCCGTGGTGTATGCATTTGAGAAGTTTCGACCTTATCTCGTCTTGACAAAATGCATAGTGTATACGGACCATTCGGCTATTAAGTATCTCATGGCAAAGCAAGATGCTAAGCCGAGATTACTTCGTTGGATTCTCCTCCTTCAAGAATTTGATCACACCATTGTTGACAAAAAAGGAGCCGAGAATCTAGCGGCCGATCATCTCTCTCGTTTGGAAGGTCCTCACCAAAGTGTTTACGAGCCCAAGGAAATCACCGAAACATTTCCGCTCGAGACACTTGGTGTAGTGAGTTCTAAGCTTGATTCTTCCACCCCATGGTTTGCGGATTTTGCAAATTACCATGCGGGTAACTTCATCATTAAGGGTATGACGACTCAACAAAAACGAAAATTCTTTCGTGACGTCAAGTTCTACTTTTGGAACGACCCTTACTTGTTTCGAACTTGTGCGGATCAAATCATCCGACGTTGTGTTTTTGGCACCGAAGCTTCTAACATCCTTAGAGCTTGCCATGAGGGACCCACGGGTGGTCACCACGGTGCTAATCTCACGGCTAAAAAGGTGTTTGATGCCTGCTTCTTTTGGCCTACTATTTACCGAGATGCACAAGATCTTGTGAAGTCGTGTGATGCATGCCAACGACAAGGAAAAGCCTCACAAAAAGATGAAATGCCACAAAATATCATTCAAGTGTGTGAGATCGTTGACGTTTGGGGCATAGACTTTATGGGGCCGTTCCCATCATCTCGTGGTAATAAGTAAATTCTCGTTGCGGTTGACTACCTATCTAAGTGGGTGGAGGCCAAGGCCTTGCCCACCAATGATGCTCGTGTGGTAGTCAAGTTTTTGAAGCAATTGTTTTCTCGGTTTGGAACCCTTCGTGCTATCATAAGCGATCGTGGAACCCATTTTTGTAATGACTAATTTGAAAGGGTTCTAAGGAAATATGGGGTTACACATCGTCTTTCTACGGCTTATCACCCACAAACGAGTGGGCAAGTCGAGGTTTCAAACCGAGCTTTGAAGAGGATCTTGGAGAGATCCGTTGGAGAAAACCGACAATCTTGGTCGGATAAGTTGGACGATGCTTTATGGGCCTTTAGGACCGCTCATAAGACACCCATTGGGTGCACTCCCTATAAGCTTGTGTATGGAAAGAATTGTCATTTGCCTATCGAGTTAGAACACAAGGCTTATTGGGCCCTAAAGCATTGTAATGATGATATGGAGACCGCGGGAAAACACCGGAAAATGCAATTAAATGAATTGGATGAATTAAGGGATATTGCTTATGAAAATTCATTGATTTACAAAGAAAAAACTAAAAAGTTGCATGATTCTAAAATTAAAAACCGGGTTTTTAACATTGGGGATCAAGTTTTGCTTTTTAATTCAAGATTGAAAATCTTTTCCGGTAAATTGAAATCTCGTTGGTCCGGTCCATTCACCGTGACTCAAGTATTTCCGTATGGGACCATCGAGCTAGCTCAAGATGATGGTCCTAACTTCAAGGTGAATGGACATAGGTTGAAGCACTACTTTGGCGGGGAAGTTCCATCCTTGAACTACCTCGACCAAATCACTTTCCCCAATGATAATTGATATGAGCTTAAACTCATATCCTTTTATCAACAAATAACCCTAAAACATGAAGCAAAATACCAAATTATTTGGCAAAAACAGTATTATGTGGTATGTTTGTGTTTGTGTGCACTTTTGTAGGTAAGAAGATACATTTTCAAGCAAACAAAGGAAATTCAAGCTCAAATGGATGAAAAAGACAAAAGAGGATCAAAAGTGACAAGACTTTGAAGTTCAAGGACCTATCTTGACAAGTTATGAAAGTTGAAGGACTAGAAGTGCAAATAATGAAAAGTCAAGATTCAAGTCAAACTTGGTCAACTATCAAGTCAACTCAGTAAAAGGACCATTTTGTACAAGTTATGGAAGTTAAAGGACCAAAAATGTCAAATGAATGAAGATCCTAGCTTAAAACAGTAATCTGCCAAGAAGAAGGACTTGTTTTGCCAACTTTGGAAAGATATGCAAGCTTAATCCATGTGACAAGAAAAGCAGCCAATGGGAAGAGAGATACTACCTCACACGGATTGCCACTTAGGCTCATTTAATACCCACTATCGCCGCCTCTCATTTATTACACAATCTGAACAGTGTGATCCACAACTCACCCTCACAACAAATAAGGAAGCGACACGTGTCATCTTCAAGAACAAGAAAAATTGCCAGGATCGTGTTTCTTCTACACTCAATTTCATGACAAGATTAAAACACCAAACTTGCTTAATTTTGAGAGACGAGTTCAACGGTGTAAACCAATTAACAAATCACTCATCCAATCAAAAACACCCAAATCATTGTTCATACCTTCAAAGTGCCAAATGCAGAATTTTCCACGTGGCAAGTTATGACTGGTTCTGACACGTCACCAACTCCAACAAACTCTCTTTTCTTGCCTATAAATAGTTAGATTGTTCTTCATTTTCACTTGTAGCTTAATTTTGTAAAACACCTAGTTCTCTCTTTCTTTTCCTTTTTCCCTCACTTTTCCCCTAACTACTCAAGAGTCTGACAAACTCTTGAGTCAGTTAGTTAGTTGATAGCTTGTAACAAACTTTGTAACTGATTTCCTTCAATAAAATTCAAATTCCTTTTTCCCGCCAAATTCTGTTCTTCTCATTCAGTCAGATTCTTGCTTCAATTGGATAGTGTTGTTGTTGTTTGATGTTTGTTATGATCAACCATAGATCATAACTGACATTTGTGAAGATTGTTAGCTGTTTGATCAGAATTTGTTCATTCCATTGTTCATTTGAAGATTTCAAGCAGTTTGATTGATTCCAGATGATTTGTAGCTGTTTGATGGTTGATTCTTGTTGAATGCTAGTGATAGGTGGTGGTTATCACTAGGGCAAGAGAGCTCAGCGCTCCTCTTCTTCCCAAAGGATTTCTACATTAGGTTCTATAGTTCTTATTTTTGTTCCTCTAAACAGTCAACTGCCATGCTTTATTTTCCTAGTGTAATTCTAATTGCTGCATGATAAAGTTGTTAGTAGTTGATGTTTGATTGATCTTAGTGTGTTTGTAGCTTAATCTTGCATACTTGTGTTTTGGATTTGGATTTTGTTCTAGTTACTTGCATAATTTCAGTCATTTTTAGCCTTGCACCATTATTGTAGTTCTTGTTGAGATAACTGACTGCATCTAGTTCTAATTCCTTTCATTCTGTCCATTAAATCTAGTCTGCTATAGTCTTTGAATCAGCTTAATCCAATACTTAAAAAGTCTTTGAAAAAGTTTGTAAGAAACAGTTAAAGGAGTGTTTGGGATTAGATAATCAGTAGTCTTCAAGGATTGTGAATTGGTGTTGTAGAGTTCATTTCCAGTCCTTAGTTGATAACAAGTGGTTTTAAATCTTTTACAAGTCAAATAATAGGTCAAACAGGCAAATGGCACTAAAATTGTTTGGGTTAGTTCTCATTCAGCTTTGTTCTTGAAAACTTTCCATTTTTCAGTTGCTTATTTCTCATTCAATCTTTGATGAAATTCAACCAAATTTGTTTCTAGACTTAGCTTATATCATAAAGTTTTAGATTCCATAAGGAAATTCTACAGTATTAGGTATTAAGCTAGAAAATAGCTTTTTGGTCAAAGGCTGAGCAAAGTTCATTCTCTGAGATAAGCTTGTTACTGTTTTCTCATATCTTCAAATCCACTTCATAAAAGTTATGATTTTCTTTCACAAAACCAGTTAGAAAGTGTTGAATATTGATTTTTGAGAATTTGAGCTTTTTCCAAAATTTGGTCAAACTTGGTCAACATAAGCTCTTTTGAGCTTATTTCAGATTTCTAGCTCATTTCTTGATGAAAATAGTTCTGGTTTGATTTCCCATTCTTAAAATAAGTTGCTTAATCAGTTTCATTACAAAGATCAAGTTGTGGTTGACTAAATTGAGCTAGAGCTTATTTTGAGCTTATCAATAAGCACTCATTTGCTTATTTCTGACTTTTAGCAAGATTCCTTAGATACACGTAGCTTAATTTGGATTTGAAGTCTTTTGCAAGTTGTTTCAGCTGATTTGGTTGAGTAATAAGCTCAAACGAGCTTATTCTTTCATTTGTCCCGTTTTTGTTTAAAAGTTTTCAAAAATTGCTTTTTAGTCCTTGCATTTCTATCAGTGTTGAATAGTTGGCTAAACTTCCAAGTAATTAGGGTTTGCATAATTTTGGTCCCTGGACTTTGAAAGTTGTTTAAATTCAGTTAGAAACTTGTTGGGTTGTTACATTTTTAGTTAGTTTGTTATTGTTTTTGCATTGTTGATCCTTATAGTTTACTGTTTTGCATTCTTAGTCCCTATAGTTGTAGAATTTACATTTTGAGCATTTACATTTCATAGAAATTACATTTTCAGCCCTTCTAGTTTTATATTTTGTTAATTGAATTTTGTTTGAATAAAAAAATTTGGTATTTGCAAAATGTTTTACGTATAAGTAGTTTAATATTTTTCATTTTTAAATAGTGTTGTTTGAATTAGCATAGATTACCAAGCAAGCTTAAACAACCAAGAACAATTATAAATCCGATATTGGTTGGACTTTCTATTAGTTAAGAACTGAGAAAACGAACTGCATTATACTACATTTCAAATGGCGCCGCTGCCGGTTCTTTGACTACACGAGAGACTATCGATTGACGGTTTTCATTGGCTTTTGGGATCCGTTCATTTTGTGAACGTTATTTTTACGTATTATAAATAAAAAACAAATAAAAAAATCAAAAATATAAAAATATATAAAAACTAAAAAAATTAACAAAACAATTCTTTTCCTAAAGAATTGACCAAAAAAATAAAAAAATCCAAAAAGCAATCTTTTTCCTAAGAGATTGCACCCAAAAAAATATATATTATTGGATTCTCTCGGTTTTTATGTACATATAGTATTTTCCTTTAAAAAACTCATAAATACAAAAATATTTTCCATATATTATTATAAGTAAATACGTATACGTATAAGAACAATCAATCTACATATCTTCCATAAGTATTGCCGAGGCAATACACCGTGTTGAGGGGCGTTCCGGTCCTTGACACGCGTATCGATCAAACAAAATAAAGCAAGAATAGATAAATACTCTCAATAAGCAACAATTCGAAGAATACGAACATTTAAGTGAATAGAAAGGCGATGTGCTATAAAATGCCATCTAAGGGTCAATAGGTACTTAAGTGCTTCGCGCCACCTAACCCCCCGTTCACTTGGGAGTATTCTAAGAAGGAAGGCTTCATTGAGGGTCTTGCACCCAAAGTAGTAATACATATATTGTTATTTTCTTGTGGATATTTAATATTGAAATTCGAAGAGGATAATCCATTTCTCTTCAAAGTCACACGAGAGCTTCTCTCTCATTCCTCGTATTGAGTTGCATGCTCACTCGCGGGCGTGCACAAATACCGATTGGTGTACAACCTCTTCCTCCGAAAAGGAAGAAAAAGAGAAAGAGTAAGACCACCACCGTCCACCAAGCCGATCACGAGAATCGTGCTTTGTCACCACCACAAGAAGCCATGGCTATTGATAATCGTACTTTGTATGAACGGATGCAATCCAACATTCATGGATATGCTAGTGCCATTAAGATTCCCGACTTTCCCGCTAACACATTTGAGCTACATACATCTATGATCAATATGGTTGCTTTATCACCTTTCTTGGGAAAACAAAATGAGGATCCCCATGCTCACCTTAAGAGATTCCTTTCACTTTGCAATACCATTAAGCATAATGGGGTTCCACATGAGATCATTAGATTGATGTTAGTGTCATTTTCCTTAGATGGGAGTGCTAAGCATTGGTTAGACACCCAACCACCCGATAGTATCACCACATGGGACGATTTTACCACTAAGTTTTTGAACAAATTCTTTCCTCCACAAAAGACTATGGCTTTAAGGAATTTAATAATGGGCTTTACACAAAAACCTAGTCAATCCTTTAGTGATGCTTGGGAAGAGTATAGTGAGTTGTTGAGGCGATGCCCTAACCATGGAATGGATGATGTAAACCAAATCAATACCTTCTATAATGGCCTTAAACCTCACCACCAAGATTCACTAAATGCTTCCGCGGGAGGGAGTATTCTTCTTAAAACATACCACGAGGCTGTGAACATTATTGAGACTAAGGCAATGGTTCACACAAACAATCCATTTGAAGAAAAGGTTCATGTGATCCAAAACACTTCTCAAACTCCTTGTGACATCCAAATTCTTAAAGAGATCCTTCAAACAGTCAAACAAGGACAAGAAATGACTCAAGACATGTTTCAAAATTTTAAGAGCATGACATTGAACAATTCCTCAAATAATGTGAATGCCATCACCATTTCTTGTGTTACTTGTGGAGGCCCCCACTCTTATGAACAATGTGATAAGGTGCAAGGGTATCAAGGGGAATGTTATGCTTACCAAGAGGAACATCGTGAACACTTCAAGCCTAACATCAATCCAAATAACCTTTCTTACAAATCCCAAAATTACCTTACTCCACCCGGCTTCCCACCCCAACCACCCACCCAAATTCCACAACATCCTCCTCAAATTTTAGCAAGGAATCAAGGGCAAAGACAACCATACCAAGGAAATAACTACAAGGCACCCAATCAATTTCAACCTCAAGCAAATACCTTTTATCCACCAAATCAAGGATTTAACTCCCAACCTTTACCTTTCCAACCTCAAGGTTTTCAAGGTTATGTGCCACAAGAGTTTAACACAATGGATCTTTTACAAAAGATGAATCAAGAGAATGAAAGGAAATTCCAAGCTATGGAAAAGAAAATGAATGACCAATTCAATAAGGTTTTAATGGCGGTAACTCAAAGACCACAAGGGGCTTTACCTTCCAACACACAAACAAACCCTAGGGCCAATGTTAATGCTATTACAACAAGGAGTGGTACAACAACAAAGGATCCTTCACCTCCTAAACCTACTATTGTTCAACCCACTTGTGCTCCTACTTGTGA
The DNA here is from genome assembly GCA_025667525.1 of Glebionis coronaria. Lineage (NCBI taxonomy): Eukaryota > Viridiplantae > Streptophyta > Magnoliopsida > Asterales > Asteraceae > Glebionis > Glebionis coronaria. The sequence goes on along the minus strand of CM046879.1, from coordinate 574,365,384 downwards.
CAAGCCTTCTACTTCTACTCTACCTCCTCAAAATGCTCCTATTCACTCAAACACACCTTCTAAACCACCTCATACTTCTCCTTTACCTTCCACACTTCCCAATGAAGAGGCTAACAAAGACAAATCTTCCACCACAACACCTATTCCACCTACACCAAAACCTACTCTTCCATACCCTTCAAGGTTGAAAAAGGACAAGTTAAAGAACAAAGATGACATCCAAGTCTCCAATTTCTTAAGGATGTTCAAGCAACTCAATATCAACATATCCTTTGCGGAAGCTCTTGCTTATATGCCAAAGTTTGCTAAGATGTTCAAGGATTTGCTCTCAAACAAAGAAAAATTGGTTGATTTGCCCAACACATCACTTAATGAAAATTGTTCCGCGGTGTTACTTAAAACCTTACCAACAAAACTTGGAGATCCGGGGCGCTTCTTGATACCTTGTAATTTTCCCGGTGTTGAAAATTGCATGGCTTTGGCGGATTTAGGGGCAAGCATAAATCTCATGCCTTTATCGGTTTGGAAACAACTATCTCTTCCCGAGCTCACTCCCACTAGGATGACTCTTGAACTAGCCAACCGAACCATAGCTCACCCCGTAGGTATAGCGGAAGATATGTTTGTAGGTGTGGATAAGTTTACCTTTCCGGCCGACTTTGTAGTGGTCGATTATGACATGGATCCTAGAGTGCCTTTGATTGTTGGTAGACCGTTTTTGAGAACGGGTCGTACCTTGATAGATGTGGCGGAAGGAGAATTAATTATGAGAGTAGAGGATGAGAAAGTGGTGTTTAAGTTAGGCAAAGTTTGTGATAGAAAAGAGGTTAAGGAGTCTAGACCTTGTGAGACTATTAACATTGTGGATGTGCTAGATGAAGTGTGTAATGAACATTTTCATGATGCTTGTAAGAATGCTAGTGATGAGATTCCACATGTTGAAACCGTGGCCTCAATTGCTCCCTCTTTAACACCTTTTGGAGAGAGTGATTTCCTCTTGGAGGAATTTGAGTCCAACTTTCTTGGTGATGATGATTCTCCCATTAATTGGGAAGAAGATATTCTTACAATCCAAAAGTTGCTCAATGAGGACCCTATTCCTTCTCCTATTCCACAAGAGATTACCATTGAGGAACCTTCCATAGTAAAACCTTCCATAGAGAGTCCACCTCCCATTGAACTTAAGGAACTTCCATCCCACTTAGAATATGCTTTCTTAGAAGGAAAAGACCAATTACCGGTGATTATTGCTAAAGAGTTGAAAGAGGATGAGAAGGAGCAACTTATTGAAGTCCTTAAGAAACACAAGAAAGCCTTAGCATGGAAAATATCCGACATAAGGGGAATTGATCCACATTTTTGTACTCACAAAATCCTTATGGAGGATGACTATAAACCCGCCATTCAAAACCAAAGGAGAGTTAACCCAAAAATCCATGAGGTTATTAAGAAGGAAGTGATTAAACTCTTAGATGCGGGTATGATTTACCCCATTTCCGACTCTCCATGGGTTAGCCCGGTTCATTGTGTTCCAAAGAAGGGTGGAATCACCGTGGTGCCTAATGAGAACAATGAGCTTATTCCCACGAGACTTGTAACCGGTTGGAGAGTTTGCATTGATTATAGAAAACTCAATGAGGCAACTAGGAAAGACCATTTTCCGCTTCCCTTTATGGATCAAATGCTTGAACGCTTAGCGGGAAATGAGTACTATTGTTTTCTTGATGGCTTTTCGGGTTATTTTCAAATACCCATTGACCCTAAGGATCAAGAAAAGACCACATTCACTTGTCCCTACGGTACATTTGCTTACAAGAGGATGCCTTTTGGCCTATGTAATGCACCGGGGACGTTTCAAAGGTGCATGATGGCGATTTTCCATGACATGATAGAGCAAACCATGGAGGTTTTTATGGATGACTTTTCCGTATTTGGGAACTCCTTTAGCACTTGTCTCACCAATCTTGAGAGAATGCTTAAGCGTTGTGAGGAAACACGTTTGGTGCTTAATTGGGAGAAATGTCACTTTATGGTGAAAGAGGGGATTGTTTTAGGACACAAGATATCCAATAAGGGATTAGAAGTTGATCGAGCTAAAATTGATGTGATTGCTAAGCTTCCCCCACCCACCTCGGTTAAAGGTGTGAGGAGTTTCTTAGGTCATGCGGGATTTTATAGGCGCTTTATACAAGATTTCTCTAAGATAGCTAGACCGATGACTCATCTCTTGGAGAAAGAGGCTCCTTTCATTTTTGATCAAGCTTGTTTAGACTCTTTTGAGACCCTTAAGGAAAAATTGACAAAGGCTCCCGTTTTGGTTTCTCCAAATTGGGAATTACCTTTTGAGCTTATGTGTGACGCTAGTGATTATGCGGTGGGGGCCGTCTTAGGACAAAGAGTTAATAAGCATTTTCAACCTATACACTATGCGAGTAAAACCATGACCGGTGCACAACTTCATTACACTACCACGGAAAAAGAGTTGCTTGCTATAGTATATGCTTTTGAGAAGTTTAGACCATATCTTGTGCTTTCCAAGACCATAGTGTATACGGATCACTCCGCTCTCAAGTATCTTATGACAAAACAAGATGCTAAGCCTAGGCTTTTGAGATGGGTTTTGTTGCTTCAAGAGTTTAAGATAGAGATTCGTGATAAGAAAGGAGCCGAGAATTTAGCGGCGGATCATTTGAGTAGACTTGAGCATCCTTTTCAAGGAGATTTCCCACATCAAGAAATCAATGAATCCTTTCCATTAGAGGAGCTCATGTCTATCTCTTCCCAAGAGGATGCCACACCTTGGTTTGCGGATATAGCAAACTATCTTGTGGGCAATGTGCTTATTGAGGGTCTTACTTACCAACAAAGGAAAAAGTTTCTTAAGGAAGTTAAGTATTACTTTTGGGATGATCCATATCTTTTTAGGCAATGTGCGGACCAAATCATTAGACGGTGTGTAGATGGGCCCGAGGCATTTAAAATCTTAGAGGCATGTCATAAAGGACCTACGGGTGGACATTTTGGGCCTAACTACACCGCCAAGAAAGTCTTTGATTCGGGTTACTATTGGCCTTCCATTTACAAGGATGCTCAAGAGATGGTGAAATTTTGTGATGTTTGTCAAAGACAAGGAAAAATTACACAACGTGATGAGATGCCACAAAATTTTATCCAAGAGTGTGAGATATTTGATGTATGGGGAATAGATTTCATGGGACCTTTTCCATCCTCTAAGGGAAACAAGTATATACTTGTGGCGGTGGATTATGTGTCCAAGTGGGTGGAGGCTAAAGCCTTACCTACTAATGATGCTAGAGTGGTTGTAAAGTTTTTGAAACAATTGTTTGCTAGATTTGGTGTACCTCGGGCCATCATAAGTGATCGTGGTACGCACTTCTGTAATGATCAATTCACGAGAGTTATGAAGAAATATGGAGTGAATCATAGACTTTCTACCGCGTATCACCCTCAAACAAATGGTCAAACCGAGGTCACAAATCGTGGTTTAAAGAGGATTTTAGAGAGAACGGTGGGAGAGCATAGAGCTTCTTGGTCGGATAAGCTCGATGATGCTTTGTGGGCGTTTAGGACGGCCTTTAAGACACCAATTGGTTGTACTCCTTATAGGCTTGTCTATGGAAAAGCGTGCCACCTTCCATTTGAGTTAGAACATAAGGCATCTTGGGCTCTCAAGTGGGCTAACTTTGATTTAAACCAAGCTGGTTCACATAGGAAAGATCAAATCAATGAGATGGATGAGTTGAGAGCCAATGCCTATGAGAATTCTTTGCTTTATAAGGAAAAGACTAAGAAATTCCATGATGCTAAGATCAAGAATCGTGAGTTCAAAGTTGGAGAGCCGGTTCTCCTCTTTAACTCAAGATTGAAGCTTTTTGCGGGCAAGCTTAAGTCGAGATGGTCCGGTCCATTCACTATTGCTCAAGTGTTTCCATATGGAACTCTTGAGTTGTCCCAACCCGATGGTCCAAATTTTAAAGTGAATGGTCACCGTGTTAAACATTACTTTGGGGAGGACATTTCCGTTGAAATGGTCCAAGAGGTCCCCATTTTCCCCATGAATTAATTCATTGAGGGACGAGTCGAGCTAGAGACTCATTAACTCAAGCATCGTATAACTAGGTTTAGAGTGTTGTAGGTTAGAAATAAAGGCATAGACTTGGAAATAAGTGTAGGGGAGACCTTCTTTTGTCTTCATGCTTGTTTGTAGGGTTGCTCACTCATCTCATGCTTTGGAGCTTATCGAGGAGGCCCTTGTATCCGGTTCACTTCGTTACTTTAGTGAATTTTCATTGACACCTTGTGCTTAAACATGATTTCACTAATAGTTGTCCTTTCCTTAACTTGGGTTAAGCAAAGTCTATTCATTGTCATAAGTGTAGGGGAAGTTTTAATACTTCCATGCTCTTAAACATTGAGGGCAATGTTTAGCTTAAGTGTAGGGGGGTCTTCTATCGAAGTGACCTTACCTAGAACTTGTCATTGTCTTGCATGATAACATGGAAAAATGAATTTTCAACATTTTTCAAATTTTTGATCTACTTTGGCCAACAAAAATATGCATTCATAATTTTTGCATCAATCATTTTTCATTTGTATAACACATTTGCATTGTATATATTCTTTTATTTTTCATCAAAATATATAAAAAGGAAGAATATAATAAAAACATGGTTTTAACAAGTTTAGATTTCTTTGACATATTAGGCCCGCCATGGATATTTTGACTCAACCCGAGTTTGCTTATTTTAGCACTCTCTAGCTAGTAGCCTTAACCATGTGGTCCTTCATTGGTCTATTAGGCTAAGCTTCCACCAATTTCATTCTTTGAAATTTTAAATTTGTGGAGAATGGGAAATGATAGAGTTGAAGCAAGTGTAAAAGGGCTAGATAGACTTCATGATAATTACTTGTGGCTAAACCCTTCTCTTCTTTACCTCTATTTTCTTCGCATGTATATAATTGTTAATAAATAATCAAGTACGGTTTTAATTGGTTTGTAATCCCTTATGCATTTTTGGCTAATCATTTATGGTTGATATGAGTACGTCTTAAGATTCTAAGTTAGCACGTTTTATGTGTACTAGACTTATGTCATGCTCCATATTTAGCGGGTGTTTTTCCTTTTCTTCTTTGCAAATTTCTTGGTGAGGAATAAAGAAAAATAAGAGCGGCTTATGAAAAAAAAAAATGAGTGGCTAGAAAAAAAAAGAAAAAAGAAAAAAAAAATAATAATGCAAGACTCCCAAGAGGGGCAGTGTGGTGTTAATTATAGTGACTATTGAGTTCCAATATTACCTTGACGGGTTGCGGGGATTCAATAGATTGCTCCAATCTAATATTACCTTGACGGGTTGCGGGGTTGAAGATCCAAAATCCCAAAAAGATGCGGATGTAAATTATTGCGTGAGTTTTATTTTTCTTTCCTTAGCGAGTGTGTAGTTACTTATGAAAGCATGACATGAGGATTTTACACATAAGGCGAATGACTTATTACTCTTAATACGGACTTGTATTAATTGTGAGCGGTTTTTCAAGTAATGGATGAGAAGATTACTTAGGATTAAAACCGTGCTTCCTTATTTTTGGATTTTACACTTCTTATATTTCACACTTGAATAATGACAAATTTGCCCACAAGCAATTTGCTCAAATAATAACCAGTTCCACATTTAATTGTCATGAATAAGTTGATGCACTTTTTACTTGTGAATGCAATGATCCCATTTATAAGCTTGGTATGGGGAAAGTGAAACTTGAGGGTGATTAATGTCCATGGTATCCAAGCCCTAATCCAAGTCATTGAATTCTTTATGAGTTATTTCCATCAAAACCATTTTAAGAAAAATCAAAAAGATATAGAAAGAATTGTATTTTGATTCATTGCATTATTAAAAGTCAAAATCATGCATCATTTAGTTTAGAGTAGTGTAGATGCATCTCATATGGCCAAGGTGGATTAAATATGAGGGAAATGTAATTTTTTTTAAGCCTTGAAATATAATATTGCATGAGGACATGACAATGCTCAAGTGTAGGGGAATTTGATATGAGCTTAAACTCATATCCTTTTATCAACAAATAACCCTAAAACATGAAGCAAAATACCAAATTATTTGGCAAAAACAGTATTATGTGGTATGTTTGTGTTTGTGTGCACTTTTGTAGGTAAGAAGATACATTTTCAAGCAAACAAAGGAAATTCAAGCTCAAATGGATGAAAAAGACAAAAGAGGATCAAAAGTGACAAGACTTTGAAGTTCAAGGACCTATCTTGACAAGTTATGAAAGTTGAAGGACTAGAAGTGCAAATAATGAAAAGTCAAGATTCAAGTCAAACTTGGTCAACTATCAAGTCAACTCAGTCAAAGGACCATTTTGTACAAGTTATGGAAGTTAAAGGACCAAAAATGTCAAATGAATGAAGATCCTAGCTTAAAACAGCAATCTGCCAAGAAGAAGGACTTGTTTTGCCAACTTTGGAAAGATATGCAAGCTTAATCCATGTGACAAGAAAAGCAGCCAATAGGAAGAGAGATACTACCTCACACGGATTGCCACTTAGGCTCATTTAATACCCACTATCGCCGCCTCTCATTTATTACACAATCTGAACAGTGTGATCCACAACTCACCCTCACAACAAATAAGGAAGCGACACGTGTCATCTTCAAGAACAAGAAAAATTGCCAGGATCGTGTTTCTTCTACACTCAATTTCATGACAAGATTAAAACACCAAACTTGCTTAATTTTGAGAGACGAGTTCAACGGTGTAAACCAATTAACAAATCACTCATCCAATCAAAAACACCCAAATCATTGTTCATACCTTCAAAGTGCCAAATGCAGAATTTTCCACGTGGCAAGTTATGACTGGTTCTGACACGTCACCAACTCCAACAAACTCTCTTTTCTTGCCTATAAATAGTTAGATTGTTCTTCATTTTCACTTGTAGCTTAATTTTGTAAAACACCTAGTTCTCTCTTTCTTTTCCTTTTTCCCTCACTTTTCCCCTAACTACTCAAGAGTCTGACAAACTCTTGAGTCAGTTAGTTAGTTGATAGCTTGTAACAAACTTTGTAACTGATTTCCTTCAATAAAATTCAAATTCCTTTTTCCCGCCAAATTCTGTTCTTCTCATTCAGTCAGATTCTTGCTTCAATTGGATAGTGTTGTTGTTGTTTGATGTTTGTTATGATCAACCATAGATCATAACTGACATTTGTGAAGATTGTTAGCTGTTTGATCAGAATTTGTTCATTCCATTGTTCATTTGAAGATTTCAAGCAGTTTGATTGATTCCAGATGATTTGTAGCTGTTTGATGGTTGATTCTTGTTGAATGCTAGTGATAGGTGGTGGTTATCACTAGGGCAAGAGAGCTCAGCGCTCCTCTTCTTCCCAAAGGATTTCTACATTAGGTTCTATAGTTCTTATTTTTGTTCCTCTAAACAGTCAACTGCCATGCTTTATTTTCCTAGTGTAATTCTAATTGCTGCATGATAAAGTTGTTAGTAGTTGATGTTTGATTGATCTTAGTGTGTTTGTAGCTTAATCTTGCATACTTGTGTTTTGGATTTGGATTTTGTTCTAGTTACTTGCATAATTTCAGTCATTTTTAGCCTTGCACCATTATTGTAGTTCTTGTTGAGATAACTGACTGCATCTAGTTCTAATTCCTTTCATTCTGTCCATTAAATCTAGTCTGCTATAGTCTTTGAATCAGCTTAATCCAATACTTAAAAAGTCTTTGAAAAAGTTTGTAAGAAACAGTTAAAGGAGTGTTTGGGATTAGATAATCAGTAGTCTTCAAGGATTGTGAATTGGTGTTGTAGAGTTCATTTCCAGTCCTTAGTTGATAACAAGTGGTTTTAAATCTTTTACAAGTCAAATAATAGGTCAAACAGGCAAATGGCACTAAAATTGTTTGGGTTAGTTCTCATTCAGCTTTGTTCTTGAAAACTTTCCATTTTCAGTTGCTTATTTCTCATTCAATCTTTGATGAAATTCAACCAAATTTGTTTCTAGACTTAGCTTATATCATAAAGTTTTAGATTCCATAAGTAAATTCTACAGTATTAGGTATTAAGCTAGAAAATAGCTTTTTGGTCAAAGGCTGAGCAAAGTTCATTCTCTAAGATAAGCTTGTTACTGTTTTCTCATATCTTCAAATCCACTTCATAAAAGTTATGATTTTCTTTCACAAAACCAGTTAGAAAGTGTTGAATATTGATTTTTGAGAATTTGAGCTTTTTCCAAAATTTGGTCAAACTTGGTCAACATAAGCTCTTTTGAGCTTATTTCAGATTTCTAGCTCATTTCTTGATGAAAATAGTTCTGGTTTGATTTCCCATTCTTGAAATAAGTTGCTTAATCAGTTTCATTACAAAGATCAAGTTGTGGTTGACTAAATTGAGCTAGAGCTTATTTTGAGCTTATCAATAAGCACTCATTTGCTTATTTCTGACTTTTAGCAAGATTCCTTAGATACACGTAGCTTAATTTGGATTTGAAGTCTTTTGCAAGTTGTTTCAGCTGATTTGGTTGAGTAATAAGCTCAAACGAGCTTATTCTTTCATTTGTCCCGTTTTTGTTTAAAAGTTTTCAAAAATTGCTTTTTAGTCCTTGCATTTCTATCAGTGTTGAATAGTTGGCTAAACTTCCAAGTAATTAGGGTTTGCATAATTTTGGTCCCTGGACTTTGAAAGTTGTTTAAATTCAGTTAGAAACTTGTTGGGTTGTTACATTTTTAGTTAGTTTGTTATTGTTTTTGCATTGTTGATCCTTATAGTTTACTGTTTTGCATTCTTAGTCCCTATAGTTGTAGAATTTACATTTTGAGCATTTACATTTCATAGAAATTACATTTTCAGTCCTTCTAGTTTTATATTTTGTTAATTGAATTTTGTTTGAATAAAAAAATTTGGTATTTGCAAAATGTTTTACGTATAAGTAGTTTAATATTTTTCATTTTTAAATAGTGTTGTTTGAATTAGCATAGATTACCAAGCAAGCTTAAACAACCAAAAACAATTATAAATCCGATATTGGTTGGACTTTCTATTAGTTAAGAACTGAGAAAACGAACTGCATTATACTACATTTCAGTTATTGATTTGATGGTCTTAGTTACACCGTTAGGACTCTATTTTTAGACCTAAATCTCTATTATCGCATAAGTCAATGATGTATCCTCGTGAAACATTCAAGACATAATAAAATATAAGAGATACAACTTAGGAATAATGGGAGATTAAGTACGTGATTAGGGCATATGAGTAGTGTTAGCATTACTAACTTATAATGACAATGATCTCGTTGCACGCTTGGCATGGAATTAAGGTGAAAATCGAGGACGATGAAATTATTTCTAACGAAGCATTCACGTGTTCTTATTCTATGAACCTAAACGTCCCATTTTGCGATGAAAATCATACATTATGTCTAAAACACAAGAAGTAGTAATAGTAGTAGTGTAGCTAGTTTATCATTCAATAAAGTGAATAAAAATGAATTTTGGAGATGCTTTGATACTTAATTCTAGCATTGCGTGAGGGCACGGCAATGGTTTAGTATGGGGGAGTGATGAGACTGCTTTTATACATAATCTCATCGTCCAAATCGGGCTTAAAATGCATTAAATATCATCAAAATACCCAAATATATGCTTGTGTTTGTTGCTTGTGTATTTTAGGTACGGATATTGAGAAAATGACAAAAGATCACAAGAATCATACAAACGAACACGGGAAACGAAGCCGCACGATGAACCAAGCCCTAATGAAGAATTTTCCAAGAAAACCCTTGAAGATTTGAAGAATTATGAAGAAGGGTCCTCCAATATGGAAGAATGGACACTTTATACCCTTGTATCTTCATAATTACAAGTTTGGTCCCTAAAGTTTGTCAAAATTGCAAAAAGGACCCTTAAGTTTGAAGATTTGACAAGATTGGTCCTCCATGTTTGAAGACTTGTCACTTAAAACCCTTGTAAGTCTCTATTATTACAATTGGGTCCCTTAAGTTTCAATATTATTTCATTTAAGCCCTTGAAGGATGCATGAATTACACATATGGTCCTTGAAATACCTTTTCAAAAGATATTGTGGCAAAAGTGTGAAACTACAAACTTGGTTATAAAGGAGATTCTGAATTTGGCTTATTAAAACTTGGTTTAACAGGTTTAGGAGAATAGGGGGACCAAAACTGTCCAGACACATAAACCACTCACCACCACTTACCATCCGCCACGTGTCCCTGACTTTTTGACCAACCAATCACAACTCCCTCCCACGCCATGTCAACAATCCACCCACACATTTATTTTTTTAAACTTAATCTGTTTTAATTTTTGGTGGAAAACAAATTTTTAAAAACTTAACCACCCCTAAACAAATCTAACACCCCCTAATCCCTTATTCATCACTCCTTAAACCCTAATCCCACCCAGCACAAATTGACCTAAATCCAAAGGGGTTTTGGCTAAGGACTTCCAGAACTATGATTACCCTTATTGTCATCCAATCCCACCAACAATATTCCCCAACCCGTGACTCCAAGTGGGTCCCCCTTGCTCCCCTGCTGCGTCCCTTTCACACAACATCCAAAAATGGGACAAGATGAACGGATGGCAGCTTATACTTGCTCCCTAAGGAGTTTTAAACGCTTGAGATTAAAGATCCAACTGCCAATACAGCTAGCATCACATGCCAATGTTATTGACCAATATTCAAATTTTCGTCAAAGGGCAATTTTGGTAGATTGTAGCTAGGGTTTTTAGCTTATCTTTGCATTCTAGAACCTTGATAGTTTCAGTATAAAAGGAGCACTCAGATTGTGAGTTTGCCCTTGGTTCCAGTTTTATGTAATTTTCTTTCTTTTCTATGAATTAATGAAAAATTCTTAAATCTGCATATGACTGAGTTCCATTTTTATTTTCCAGTATTCTAGTTTTAAGTTTGTTTTTCCCTGAATTCATTTTAAACCTTCAAGTTTTTTTTAAGAATTTCACTTATTTGCAAAATTTTCAGAAACTTGTTCTTTCTGAAAAGTTTGGATCCAAGTTCAAGTTTGAATTGAATCTGTCTTGATAAGACAGGTTTGATTCCTGGAGTTGAACTTGTTTAGTTTCTTTGTTTGGTTCCAAAGGTTTACAAGATTTCCAATCTTGGTTCTCCAAGATTTTTACAAAAATCTTATTCATTATTCTTTCAGCTTACTGCTATAAGTCATTCAATAAGCTTATTAAACCAAGCTTATTGAATTTCTTATAAGCTTGTTGTTTCTTTCTTGTTGTTTGTGGTGTGCAGGAAACAAGGAACAGTCAAGGACTATTTTCACCCAACCATTGTCATTTGAGCACAAGCTTATCCAACTCCCACAAGGCTCAGCACAAGCCCGAGCTTGTAGGAGGTGGCAAACGGCCACTGAGGGACCTGGATGTAGGTCCCTCTTGGTAAAATCCTTTTTCCATTATTAAGTTTTCAGTATTAAGTTTCATTGTGAATGAGTATGATTTTTGGTGAAATCTGCTTACTGGATTGTTTGAGTGCTGGATTTTGCTTAGTTGAGGTGTTGTATGCATGTTTCAAGTAGTTTAAATTAGTTTGGTTGGATTTGTTAAAGTTTTGCTTTGAAAAAGATTGAAATTCAGTTATAAAGGGGTGTTTGGATTAGGGGTTAAGAAGGGTTTAAGGTTTTAGATTTTGCTTGTAACCTGTTCTAAATCACTCACTAGGTATTGATTAGGGTATATGCTAGTTTAGATGTTAGTTTTATGGAGTTTTAAATCAGAATGCATGCTTAAAATATGAAAAAGTGGTAAAAAATCAGTTACTGCCTTGTTCTGATCATTTTGTGAGATTTTGTGCCTCATCTTTTGTTCATTGCTAGATACTAGGCTGTTCTAGGGTTTGCAATTGCTTTCATGCTAACTGGTAAACTTGTGTACAAGATTTGAGCCTTGGAAATTCAGATTTGTGCTTGTAATTGTGCCTACTGTTCATCAGACTACCTTGTTGCTTAATCAGAAACTTATTTGGCTTAATTGGTGCTTATATTGTGAAGTGATTGCTTGTTTTTTGTGTGATTATTGACTCCTTATACTCCAAAGAGTATAAGGGTGCCTTTTGTCCAAAATATAAGCTCATAATAAGCTCTCCTGAGCTTATTTGGTCACCAGACCTTCAAAATACACTAGCAGTGGGAACTCCTTTCCCACTGGTAGTTCAAAAGTTTCCACTGCTTTACTAGCAGACAAACACCAACCACATGTCACTTTCAGATTCTTGATTTTTTGTCTTTAGTGCTCAAAAAGTGGAATTAGGACTTCAAACTTGTTTTATTATTTTTCTTATTTAATTTAGGATTTTTTAGTTTAATTAAATTTTTATTTACTGTTCATTTGGTAATTTTTAGGTTTTATTGCATTTTTAATTAATTTTTAATACTTCTGTTTTTGTTTTTTAGTGCCAAAAAGTAATATTTTTCAGTTTAATCAATTTTCCTGGACTTAGAATAATATTTTAAGAGTTTTGGTATAAAAAGTTTTTACTGTTCATCTTTTTATAATGTTTTAGAATTAATTTAAGTTAATTAGGGTTTTTAATTAAGCTGTTTTTGTCTTTTAGTGGTTAAATTAATATTTTTCCAACTTTTTCATTTTTCTTCTGTTCATTAGAGTAAAATAGGATTTTTAAAATTGGTATACTATTTTTAGCATTATTTTATTAGTTTTTATAATTATTTTAGTTTTAAAATAGTTTTTAGTAATTTAAAAATAGAAAAATAGTTTTTAAAAATTAAGAAAAATACTTTTTAGTCCTTAAATAATATAAGTAACTTATTTGTTCAATAAAATCATATTTTGGACATTTTGATTAATTATATTTAATTTTAGGGCTTTAATTAGCATTTAAAATTGAATATTTAATTAATAAAAGGTTTTAAAATATTTTTATTGGATTTTATTCTTACTTATATTATTTTAGACTTATTTTAGCTTTTAATTAATCATTAGGTTTAAAATTTTTTTAATTTTGTAGTTTTTTACGGTTTTACGTGTACGCGTTTTCGTCTTAGCTCGATCCGTCTTCGTAACCGTCTTTCTCTTCTAATCTCATTTCTTTCTCAATCATATAATCACAAATCAATATCAATTCAATACACAACGCACTAGCCTCCTCGAGAACGAACTCACTTAGGGTCATTCACACACGGTTTTCCTAAATCGTCGTGCACGCTTGCCCTATTTTAGTTGCTTGTCTTTTCCTAAAGCAAGTATCTAATTTTACAACAATCAATAATAATATGGCCAAAAGCTGAAGGGACGCCACGAGCAATTACTCCGCCGTGGGGAAGTCATAACACTAGTGCCTCTAGTGTTATGGTTATGGTACCTCCATAACTAGGTGAAACTGGTCATGCATGTATATGGCTTAAGGTATTCTAATTAAACATAAGCGATCAAACATATAAACTTATACTACGAGAAAACAGTTGGCTGCATACGGGGAATCCTAATAAGGTAAGAATGTCCATACTGAAAGGACGGGAATCTGTACCTTATTTCCAGTGAACGAAGAAGACGAACGGAAGAGAGTCTTACATCGGTATCACTAATGCTACATAAATACATACGTGTATAAGTATCTGATTACTAAATACGTAACTGGTTTTATATCATGTCTTAGCTTATTTTATATGTTCATGTCATGTTTTACTGTGTTAAGCTTTATGCTGTATTTATCTTATATTCTGTCTATTCTGATTAAGTATTACTTGTATTTCATGTATTATTATACTTACTGTGTAATAATAAGTAACTTTCTAAAAATAGCAGGTTTCCTAAAATAGAAAGTTTCCAAAAATAGAAATTTACCAAAAATAGAAAGTTTCCAAAAAAAGAAAGTTTCCAAAAATAGAATGTTTCCAAAAATAGCAAGTTTCCAAAAATAGAAAGTTTCCAAAAATAGAAAGTTTCCAAAAATAGAATTACTGCTTAAAATAAATAAGTTTCTAAAAATAGAAAGTTTCCATAATTAGATTAGCTGCCTTAATAAAATAAGTTTCTAAAAATAGAAAGTTTCTATAATTAGATATAAGCTGATTAAATAAGCTAATTATATAAGCTTAAGTGTTTTCTGATTATTATTCTAAGTCATGTTGTTATAAAGTATAGTTTATTAATTATTACATGTAAATTAAATAAACTATAGGTTAAAAGTATTTAATTAAACATATCATGATTTTAATTAAATAAGGTAAAATACTTAGGTTAAAACATGTATTATTAATTATTAATAATATAACCTAAGTCATGTTAATTAATTAATTATAGTCATGGTTATTTTAATAATTAATTAATTATAAAGTCTAGTTAAAATAAATACTTAGGTTAAAATTCATGATCTAATAATTAAATTTATAACCTAAGTCATGTTAATTAAATTAATCATGTCATGTTTTATTAATTTAATTTTAACACATAACTATTAAAATCATAAACCTTTAAAAAATCAATGAACCGGACCCGTGACTAGAAACCATAAACCGGACCCGAAATCAACATCATACCCCGAACCAATGTCGGGGTTCCCCTTGTTTGCTGCTGCCATGGGACCACCATCACCATACCGAGACCATGAGGTCTCGGTGGTGGTTAATAAGCCAAGCCGAGACCCCCCCCCCCCCCCCCCTTGGTCTCGGTTAGGCGTCTGCCAACACAAAACACCCCTAAAAACCCTTGTTTGATTTACCCATGATCATTTACATGTTTTAATAATTGTTTTTAATTAGTTTTTAAAAACATCATGATTTTATGTGATTCAGCAAATCAAAACATAAAAGAAAAAAAAGGTTAAAAAAGGTTATACCGAATACGTATATCAATCAAGGATGAACACACACGAATGCTTGCACAAATTACAAGATCAAAAATCAACCGAACGCCCCCTTTTGGTGTCTTGAATCTGGCGGCCAAAAGAGAGAAGGAAGAAGGAAAAGAATTTTAGGGTTTTAACTATTTTTCTTATTCTGTAAATAATAAAACATGTTTTCCTAATTCCTTGTTTTAGTAAAAATTAAAATGGGCTTGGCCCATTCTCTTGGTGTAGCCGCGGGTAGGGGGCCCACATGGGGTAACCCGTACCTTTTCCGAGTCTAATTATTATAGTGTGTTCGTGTTTTATCGTGTTCGTGTTTTTATGTGTTCTAATTAATTATTGATCGTGACCTAATATATTTATTCGTGTTCGTAATAAATATATATACGTAATTAATATTAGCTCGTGATTAAATTACGTTCATGATTTCATGATCGCATGTTCGTGATTATAATTATTATTTAAATAATTATCGTGTGTTCATACGTAATAAATACTTATCGTGTTCTAACACGTACATAATACTTAAAATTCTTATACGTGAACGTAAACATGCTATAAAAGGAAAGTTTTAATCTATTACGTACGATCTAAAGGGTACTATTCATGGTAAAAGCATGCGGGTTTTACACAGTTTAAATATTTTTCTCCGAAAGTTATTTTTTTTGTTCCTCCGAAAGTAATTTTTAGTTTGTCTCCGAAAGTCAATTTTTTGTTAAGTTACGAAACTAGTTTAGATAAAAAAAAATAGTCCGAAAGTTTTGTTTATTAAAAGTCCGAAAGTTTGTATCTATTAAAAGTTATTAAAAGTTCTGAAAGTGGCAAACAAAAAAACTCCGAAAGTGACTAAAAAAATGTTACGAAAATTTTTTTTTAGAAAACTTCCGAAAGTAGACAAGAAAAAAAAGTTACGAAAGTTAGATTTTGTTAAAAAAACTTCTGAAAGTTAGCTAGCCTCACATTTCTTTTTCCTTCCCTATTTTTGTGTTCCCCCATGGGGAACATGTTCCCACATTTCCATTTTTTAGCATTTAGTCCGTAAGTTGATTTAGTTTTATCCGAAAGTCGTTTTTATTTTTATTTCGAAAGTCAGTCATTTTTAGTTTTATTTTTCCGCAAATTTTAGTTTTAGTATTTTATCCGAAAGTTAAAGTTTTAATTTTTATTAAGTGCCCGTTTTAATATTTGTTTCGTTTCTTTCTTAAGTAGCTTTATAATCCAATTTCCTTTATTTTTATTAAGTAAGTTTTATTTTTAATTCAAAAGTTTATTTCTATTTTTAGTTTTATTTTTACTAATTGTTTCATTTTAATATTTGTTTTAATATTCGTTTTAATATCATTTTATGTTTTGTTTATTTCTAATACTTTTCACATTTACTTTTAAGTAGTTATAGATAATAAATTTTATTTTATCCATAAAAAATGATTGAGTCACGCTTAAAACCTTTTTCAATTTGAATCGAGTCGAGAGAAAAACAAACTTAATAAAATTTAGGTTATTAATCATATTAGTAATAAAATTAGTACATTACCTATATGTGTAAACGTCGAAGAGTACATTGCCAATATATGAACTTAGCCCTACGTTTTATTAAGTGTGAAAAAATAAGTTGTATATTTATTTATGAAGAATTGTTAGGTCAATTCAGTGTCCAATGATTTCATTAATGAATTTGAATAATAATAAGTATAAGTATTTATAAACTTTGAACATAAGAATTCACTAAGTGAACAGTTACTCAGCGAGTTGCCTTCAAAAGCTCAGCCTGAGTCTAAGAGAAAGACTCGAGTATTCGGTGAGACAAAACTTAATAAATGATGTACCTGAGACAAAGAAGAAGGTGATGGGTTCAGTGAGTTGTGACAATAGACCCACTGAACCCCCATACGATCTCCCTGATGGAATAATGAAGTCCTGAAGACTGAAATAAAGGCGGGATAAGTTTCAGGTAGATACGACATAGTACAATAACGTTTATCATGACTTACTCCTTTTGGATAAATAGAGGTACTGAGCTTTGTAAAAGACTTTGTCTTGATACTTAGAATAGGTAGATGACAAAGTATGTACATTGTACCTCAGCTAAGACAGAGAAATTGTACATGTTAATTCCTTGTCTCGTTCATAGGCTTAGTCTATAAAAAGGACTCATTGTAAAAGAGAGCTTGAAGTTTGTACACTAAATGTTGTGACATTCACAAACATATTCTCTCTTCCAAATATGATAGATAGAACTTGAGTTATAAACTCATGTTGACTTAATCGTCGAACATATTAAATCGTAAGGATTGATATTGTTCGTTAGTGAGGATGTCACAACACACATTGTCTATTCAATCTCTATTGTAGTTTCACATAAAATAATACGAGTTAAACGTTGAAAAACCTTTTGTGTTTTACTTATTATTTTTGTTGTGTTTTCTACATTACTTTACCATGGGTTAGGATTATACTTAGTAATAATAACTATAATACTAATTATGAGGGACCAACAAGTGGTATTGGAGCGGTAGGTTTATAAAACATTTTATTACCGCTTAAAGTTTTTAAAACCTTTATCCATTACGGTTGAAAGTAATGTAACTCATCTTGTCAATAAGAAAGGAGCTAGTTACTCTGTTAACGTTCCTATATTGGAAGTTAAAAAATTTAATAAGTAGAAAAAGCGAATATTGTGCTATTTAATGGGAATGGAACCCTACTACATTACTTGTATTAAGCATGTTCCATTCAAACGAAAAACATCACAATGTGATGACAAACCTAAGTCCCAATGGTCTGACGATGAAAGGAGAGTGGTCAATCAAGTGCAACGTCTCAAAAGCATCATAATATCTCGTCTTCCTAACGATATTATGGAAGTTGTCATCGAGTGTGAGACGACCAAGGCAACATGGACAGACATAGTTCATAGCTTTGAAGGTCCTGACACTACGGAAAATTGGATAATTGACATGAAACTCGAATTCAACACTTTTAGGGCCAAACCATCTGAATCACTTCCTCAGAATTAACCCGTTACAAGACTTTTCTCAATGAGCTAACAAATGACGAGGCCAAACTGTCTAAGCATGAAATCAACGTTGGTTTTGTGAACAGTTTCCCTGAAAAATGACTTAGCTTTTCTTAAAGACTGAGGAATGCTAACCATATTTAGACTCAATATCTTAGCAAATATCTATTGAAGGTTTATCTATGAAGAAAACCTGATCACTAGAATATATCCTGAGTCTAAGTAAGCCTTGATTACTGCCACCCCAAGTCCAACTAATGGCCCCATATCAACCGCTTTCTATTCTAATGGAATTGTTTAGGAATATCAAAAGACATCAGATAAGAAGGTGGATGAAACATCTAGCTCAGAATACATAAAAGATTTAAATCAATAGTTTCACGAAAGAGCCCTTTTGGCAAGCTCAAAACGTTTTATCAAAAGAACTAGATTTGTTGGAAATCAATCCCTAAGCCTGTGGACTGTTTTAGATGTGGTAAAACGGGTTATTTTTCAAAATATTGTCTTTCGAAAACACCCTTGGCCTCTTACAAAAATCCAAATTCATCATCATAAAACAATAATTTTCAACCAAAGTTTACACCAAAACTGATTCAGACTTCTTCAAATAATCAAAGTTTTCAAAATGATAAGAAAATTGAAAAGGATTACAGATCTAAGTATAAGCAAGTTAAAGCCAAGCTTGCATTGCTTGAGGTTGGACCTTCAAATACTCGGGCTCAGAAACCTACTCAAACCAAAGGCAAAGGTTTAGTGGCTGAAACGATTGGGATGATGAAGAAGTGCCTTTAAACGATGAAGAAGTCAGATATTAAGTGTTGATTGCTTTAGCTGATGATGAACTCACCATTAGAAAGAATCATGCTAGAAATAGAGAATGGGTTGACAAAGGTAAACATACTTCTGTCTATGGGATGATTTTGATTGGCAAACATGTCTTAAGTATATAACTATTGATTTATCGTTTGTTGAAGATCATAGATTAAACTTACTTTCAAAATATATCAAGCTTTACTTGTTCGGGCGAGAGAAATCAATCTTTGACTTAGATGTACGTGGCTTAACCAGTGGATCTGCGTGGCCGTTTCCGATCCCTTTTCTTGGCCACCCCTAAGATATTTTCTTATATATAGGTTTGAGCCTAATATATGTTTTGAGGAAATCAGGATGCCAGACTACCACCTCACATGGGTGGTGGTTTTCTTATGTTCCCACAAAATGTAATACTGTACAAGAATAATTCATCTTATCGTAGCTATCGTTTCATTTCAGCCGGAGGAATTGGTGTTATTTTGACTCAATGATTCTGCCTAGCAGCCATATTTCCATTCCATCCTGAATATGACGAATAAAAACTAAAATCAGATTCTTATACGCATGCTTGTGGATATCAAGTCTTCTTTTCTTCTAAAAGCAATTTTTTTTACCAAAACATATATCAAATCCACGATTCCAAAGCTCACGATACTTTTGGCATAAGGCACATGGTTCAAAACAACAATGGATAATGCAATCATGGCAGGGTTTGCCAGGCAACATGTACTGATGCCTCATTTTAGACTGATACACCCAAGAATATATCCATTGAAATCGAGTGAGGTGAGCAAGTATTGCGTAGATAGCCACATGTACTGCACAAGCTGGTGATACACATAAAAAAAATTAAATTTGTTCATCGCTCTTGTCTATAGACATTGTGTATTTTTATCATATAAATCACTTAAAAATGTTATCTCAACCGGATGCGATAATACTTACAAGTATTTCCCTTATCTATAATCTCAGCAATTTGTCCGAAAGTAACACATGGTTTTTTTTTTTATCAGAATACAAAACGTTGATAAGACAACATCTAGTATAAATTGTTTGTACGAAATTATATTCTTATCCGGTATAGTCATGTTACAAGCTTACAATTGGAGAAATCATCGCCGCAATCACATAGGCCGGTGGACCATTGGCCCGAAGGGACCATAGGTTGTATAGGAACACCGGTTACATATTGCTCCTTTTGTTCATGACCGTATGATCGTGGTGGCGATGGTGATGGTAGCTCGATGGAAGAGACCATGATCAGAAAATTATGGATTGCTTAGTTTAAATTAATTGTGCTGAAGGGTTGTGGATCATAGGCATCGAGTTCGTGTTGATATATTGGTATTGGTTAAGGCAAAACTCGAAATAAGGAATACTTATCGCATGTTAATGAAATTATAGCGTTAATAAAGTCAGACATGATCACATGAATCGCTTACGATTGTAAGAAACTATGCTAACAGAAAAACTACAAACATATATATTTTTAAATTTATTGAGATGAAGCAATACAAGTCTTACAAGTGAAAACAAATAAACACGTTATTTTGAACCTTTACACTCCTATGGTAACAAATTGCTTCGCTTGTTATCAAACTAGCGTTTCATTTCACCGGGACCAACGGGTGGCATCACGACTCCTTGACTCTGTGTCGCAAGATTTCCTTGCCATCCTGAATATATTTCAAAAGGAACAAAAACTCAAGTTAGGAAAAATCGTATACATGTGATATAAAAACTTATAACAGTGGCTCTTAATGTACCAAGATAATTTAATTACCAAGAGAAGGTTCAAATCCACGGTGCTTAAGCTCACGATGCTCTTGGCAGAGAGCACACCATTCGCAACAGCAATGGACAAAGAAATCGTTACAGGGTTGCTCGGTCAACATGTATTCACGCCTCAATTTAGAACGATATATACAAGAATATATGCATTGGCAGCCAGTGAATAGACAAAGTATTGAATAAAGGGCCCCGTGTACACCACAAGCTGCATTTATACACAAAGCAACTAGTTATTCATCTAGTTAAATCAAGTGTCAACTTTCAAAATTTACAATAACACTCAACCTTGAGTCGTTGGCGAAACTATGATAGCTACTACAATCAATCGCTAGAGAATATATACTTACAAGTGGTTCCCTTGTCGACAACTTCTGCAATTTGCCCGAAAGTAATGCATGGGCACCAACAAGTGATGCAACCTATTATTCGCGCGCAAAAAACTTGATTAGAACAATCCTTGTAACAAGTTTAACTGATTCACAGATGATGCCAACTACGAAAATCACAAATATAATCTTGAAACTTACAATTAGACATATCGTCAGTGCAATCACATAGACCGGTAGACCATTCACCGGGGGTGGTCATGTGGTGAGTTGGGACTCCGGTAGCATATTGTGGTGGTGGCGCGGTGGAAGAATGCATGATTGTAAGTAAGTTGAGTTATTGGTTTGAACTTTGAAATGGTACTGAATTGTATGTTGTTATATTGAAGTGTTGTGGGATGCTCTATTTATATGCAGAAAGTTGGTGATCATGTGTTATGATTTTGAATAGAACAGTCAAACAAAGTTGTCCTACTTAATTAGTTATATATATTTTGCAACCTGTTTGGACTTTTTCTCAATATTGATTGGATGCAAAGTTGGCATGTGGCAAATAAATAACTTTCTATGCTAGTCGATATCATATGACGAAAGTGTCTTGAATAACACATAATAATGAAACGTTTACTATGGGCAATTTATGGTCGTCGCGTTTCCATAATCAAATGACTTTAATGAAAGTCTTTTAACTCTTACACAAAAGGTTTGGAGTTTAAAACTCGCTATGCGTGTATATATGTGAGTGGCCACGAAAGTTAACAAACGTCAGCTTTGAACTATTTAAAAAAGTAATCTCAAATATGCCATATAAGGATTATTTTCGTCTATATAATAACTATTGGTGATTACTAGTAGTATTTGAAAATTACTGTATAATTTAAGGGTTTGCTTATTCCCTAAGCACCCATTGCAACACAATAATGCCACTTATACCAAAACGGATTTGTTAATATTTGGTTTTCCAGGGTTTTACAAACTTAAAATGAACCACCGTGAAAGTTGCAAAGCTAAACTTAATCGATCAACATAGATATAGAAAGCTCAAACAAACTCTTCTCGTCGATGTGGTGAGCGAATGATTGGATTTTATTAGCTAAATTTAGTGCCTAACTAAATCTAGTGCTTTAACTAATTAAGATTCACAGCCTTCAAAGTTCTTGCAAATTACCAAACTCGTCTCAAAGCAATTTCTTGTACCAAAAATTGTGCTACTCACAAATCACCTTGTAACCAACATGAAGTAGCTTCCTATGACTCATTTAATTTTAATCATAAACATAGGATTATCAAATACTTTAATATAATTAAGTAACTTATATCAATGCAAAGAATAAGTAAATATGACTATATGAGATAATGAGGTATGAACTCGCACATGGAATGAGCACAAAAATCAAAGGTGGTTTAAATAAAGTGTTGATCAAGTCTTAGCACATCACTTTTTTTAATACTATTAACACCAAGAGAGTACTACTATTTGTTTATATGATGTTACAAACAATGAATAGTCATGTACTAATCAAAATATGGAGTAGTTTAACTAATTACCTAGTTGTAGAAAGCGAGCAACAATCTGCGGTATACTCTCTTTTTGGATAGCAACATATTACTCTTAGTTAAAAAATTTTACTTCAAAAATTTGTCCTAGAATAACATCATACTACGTAAATAAATCGGAAAGAAGTAAGTGAATATTTGTCTCTATATTCTTCTCACAAACTGATATTCATTTATATTCAAACAAAGAATATACTTCAATTAATATAATTCAAATAAATACAGGGATTTAAAATAAGACAATGCTGTCAATGCAATCAAACAACTATACATGGTACGGACATAAAATAGAATCACACAAGGTTTCGTCTGTATTATTTTTTCCTTCAAAACAATACTAGAACATCTCAAGCTTTTGCGCCTAACGTTTCATTTCAGCCGGAGCAAATGGTGGCATCGCGACTCCTTGATTCTGCCTAGCCATATTTCCATGCCATCCTGAATTAATAAGACGAATAAGAACTTCAATCAGATTCTTATATGAGGAATGGACGTGTCATATACTCGTGGATATTAAAGTGTTTTATTAAAAGCAAGAGACAAAATTTTACCAAGAGCCATATCAAATCCGCGATTCTTGAGCTCACGATACTCTTGGCATAAGGCACATGATTCACAACAGCAATGGAGAATGCAGTCATTGCATGGTTCCTCCATTAAAGTGTATTGTTGTCTCATTTTAGACCGAAACATACAAGAATATATCCATTGACATCCAGTGAATAGAGCAATTACTGTGTAAAGAGTCCCGTGTACTCCACAAGCTGTTGTTACGCGTAAAAACAAAACTATCAGTGATCAAGGTAATATAGAATCATAAATTATCGTATGCATTAATACTTACAAGTAGTTCCCCTGTCAGCGATCTCAGCAATTTGTCCGAAAGTAATGCATGGACACCAACATGTAATGCAACCTATATATAGTTCGTTAAAATAGAATACCAAACATTAGAAAGACTTGTTGAAATTGTTTGTACAATATAGTTAGTTGATATAGCTAGAAGCTTACAGTTGGAGACATCCTCGGTGCAATCACAAAGGCCGGTGGACCATTTTCCGTTAGCGACCATAAGTTGTGGTGGAATTCCGGCTGCGTATTGTGCCATCGGTGGTTGACCATATGCTGCTTGGGGTGGTGCCAATGGTGGCTGACCATATGCTGCTTGGGGTGGTGCCAATGGTGGCTGGCCATATGCTGCTTGTTGTGGAGACCCGTTGGGAGGATACATGATTGCAAAAATATGTATTGCTTTGTTTGAATGAGTATGAAGGATTGTGAATTACTAGTATTTATAAACCTATATAGGCATCAAGTTGATGATATGTTTTGAGACTATGGGTAAATTTAAAGCCAAAATGAGGAATATTTCATATATTCAATCATATGATAATGATCATATGAAATTATTTTGATGCCAAGTCAAACTATGATATGAAATTTTTATTGATTTATTGCGAAGGTGTATACTTGTGGAGATTTTATCGAAGAGAGGAGAATTTGTAAAATTACCAAATGTATCAAGAGTGCTCAATCTTGATTCTGAACTTGGGATATATACCCTTAGAACTTAATTTGTTTTCAAAGGTTTGATGTGCATGGATTTGAAGTTTAGGTTTATATGAGTTTCGATGTTAGAAAACAATTCGAAACAAAACAAAAAATTATATGTATATAAAACATATGCGTCAAAGATGCATAATACTGACTTAGGTATTGATAGTTTGATACCCATGTCTTCTAATGGAGATGCCCACAAGGCCATAACACACTCATAAAGGATTAAAGGTTTATATGGGTAGCAACCATGTCTTATTCTTAACACGATCAACAAGCTATGAACTTAGTCAGGGCGGAGCTAGCTAAAAAGTTCTTACTAAAAATCGTTACAACATTTGAGGCATTTTTTTCCTAAAACTTTTACCTACGAGTTGGTTTATAATACAAATTAGTATTTTCATGGAAACCAAGGGACTAATCTTAGCCATTCATTAGTTGAGACCAGATCTTAGAAAAAAACGAAAGGACTAAGTTGCAAATAACCAAAACTATTCAGGAAAAAAACGAAAGGACTAAACTGCAAATATTATATTTTCTTATTTATATCCAGATATATATATATAGGGGAGAGATCAAATAAAAAGACTTTTTTTGGTGAGAAGGATAAGAAGGATTTTCAGCCATTGATTTAAAATCAATGGATGAGATTAAACCATAATCCTAACAAACTAACTAACTAACTAACTAACTAACCATCTAAACATGATTTTTAAAAAGTTTTTCAAAAATTCTGAAAAAATTCCAGTAGATCGGGTATGTTAGTGCAAAAAACTTTTTAAAAAAAGTTTTTTTAATTTGAAGTTTTTTACGTTTTTTTAATGCACAAAAATGAAATTTTGATGCACAAAAACGTTGTTTTTTTACGTTTCTTACGTTTTTTGTGCATCAAGAACTCATTTTTATGCCTAACTTCTTTTGACTTTTTGCTTTAAAATTTGATTCCGCATCAAAATATAACAAATTAAAAATTTTGTGCATGAAAAAAATTTGTACACCAAATTTCACCTTTTTGTGCATCGAATTTCATTTTTTGTGCATTAAAAAAACGTAAAAAACTCAATATTAAAAAAACTTTCTTCACAATATTTTTATGCACCAACATATCCGACATTGTGGAATTTTTTCAGAATTTTTTGAAAACTTTTTTAAAATCATGTTTAGATAGTTAGTTAGTTAGTTAGTTAGTTAGTTAGGATTATGGTTTAATCTCATCCATTGATTTTAAATCAGTGGCTAAAAATCCTTCTTATCCTTCTAACCATAAAAAGTCTTTTTATTTTAACTCTCTCCTATATATATATATATATATATATATATATATATATATATATATATATATATATATATATATATATATATATATATATATATATATATATATATATATATATATATATATATATATATATATATATATATATATATATATATATATATATATATATATATATATATATATATATATATATATATATATATATAAAGTATATCTTGATATATATAATGTATATCTAGATAAACTGTTTTAACCTTTTTAATGTTACTTTATATCCAGATATAAGGGTCAATTTAATAATTATGATCAGATATATATAAAGTATATCTAGATATATACAAAGTATATCTGAATATATAAAAAGTATATCTAGATATATATATAAAGTATATATCTAGATACCTTTTTAACCTTTTTAATGTCACTTTATATCCAGATATAAGGGTCAATTTAATAATTTTGATCAGATATATATAAAGTATATCTACATATATACAAATTATATCTGGATATATAAAAGGTATATCTAGATATATATATAAAGTATATCTAGATATAAAGATCAATATAATAATTATGATCAGATAATATTTTGGTGGTAACTGTGTATTTTTTTTATTTTTTTGCCGCTCGAAAAAAATTATTTTTTTTTCCGCTCGAAAATTTTTTTTTGCCGTTTATGAAAAAAAACATATAATAAAGTTTTCTTAATTAAATCTTAGATTAATCTTAGTCATTGGATGAAAGGTGAATGAATGATCAAAATGAGTCCCTTAGTTTTTTAGAAAAAACAAGTTTGTAAAATAACTTTTGCCTTTACGTATTACTATAATATATAAGAGACATATTTTTGTTCAAACTTTTACCTAAAAAAATAGCTAAAAGATTATAAATAGGATTTGGTGTAAAAAAATAGACACTTATCTAAAGAACATAGTAACTAAATTTTCACCATTTTAGTGGCTAATATAAGATAAGAATGGACACTTATTGATCTGTTTATTACTTAGTTTTTTTTCTTTTAATATGAATGATAAAATAAGATGTTTTAGTAGGAAAATGTCTTAGATTTTGAGTTAAGTTAATCATTAATGTCAAGGGGCAAAAAAATTACGAAATATTTACGAAAAATTTAAAGGAAAAAATAGGTTATTTACGAAAAATTTAAAGTCAATGTGGCAAAAAATACAAACATCCATTGAGGAAAGGGCATTCTACAAAATTTCCTTTTATATATTGTTTGTTTACTGTTACTTGGGTAAAAAAAAAAGTGTAATTTTTTTAAAAAAATTATGTTAAATCATAAAAAGTTTTGTAACTTTTTGTATAGTATCATATTTACTTTTTCTTATAAGTGAGCAAGTTATTGGTACTTTTGTAGCTTTCATACGATTTAAAATCGAAACCGGACCGTAAAAATCATATTCGAATTGAGAAATATTTAGTTAAAATCTCAACTCGAGGACTAAACCAAATGTGTAAGGTTCGTTTCAGTTTGTCGATCGATCTGGTCCAAGACATAGTGATCAAATGTGCGTAAAACCGGGCCGAATTTAACCAAAAATCAAATATTAAGCAAAGTGTTGACCGAAGACCGGACTAAAATAGGTTAGGTCAAATTCGAGCTCGAGGTAATTTATTCGTTCAAGCAGGTCCATGGTCCGAAATGTTCAACGCTAGCCAGTACTCTCTATGGACAGCGAGTTCATAAAAAAGACTTTTGCTCACACTTTATAAAAAGTGTATGTGAAAGTTGGACTTCTACCCACACTTTTTAAAAAGTGTAGGTGAAAGTTAGACTTTTGCTCACACTTTTAAAAAAGAGCGGGTGAAAGTTAGATTTTTGTCCACACTTTATAAAAAGTGTAGGTGAAAGTTAGACTTTTTCTCACACTTTTAAAAACTATGAGAGAAAGTTAGACTTTTGCCCACACTTTTTAAAAGTGTAGGTGAAAATTAGACTTCTGCCCACACTTTTTAAAAAGTGTAGGTGAAAGTTATATTTTTGCCCACACTTTAAAAAAACCGTAGGTGAAAGTTAGACTTTTACTCACACTTTTTAAAAAGTATGAGTGAAAGTTAGATTTTTGTCCACACTTTTTTAAAAGTGTAGGTGAAAGTTAAACTTTTGCTCACATTTTTTAAAAAACATAAGTAAAAGTTAGATTTTTTCTCACACTTTTTAAAAGGTTTAGGTGAAAAGTTAAATTTTTGCTCACACTTTTAAAAAGTACGAGAAAATCTAAGTTATTGCTTGCATTTTTTTTCAAAAGTGTAAGTAAATATATATCTTCATTTACACTTATTTTTGAGTCGAAAACTCGTCTTTCTCAAATAATTGAAACAGAGAAAAATTTATACATTTTAAAACAATAACAAAAGAATACTTCAATCAATATAATTCAAATAAATACAAGGATTTAAAATAAGACATTGCTGTCAATGCAATCAAGCAACTATACATGGTACGGGACAAGAAAGAATCACACAAGGTTTCGTCTTTATTATTTTTTCCTTCAAAACAATACTAGAACATCTCAAGCTTTTGCGCCTAACGTTTCATTTCAGCCGGAGCAAATGGTGGCATCGCGACTCCTTGATTCTGCCTAGCCATATTTCCATGCCATCCTGAATATGACCAATAAAAGCATAAATTAGATTCTTATATGAGGAATGCACGTGCATATACTCGTGGATATTAACAAGCAAGAGAGAAATTTTTACCAAGAGCCATATCAAATCCGCGATTCTTAAGCTCACGATACTCTTGACACAAGGCACATGATTCACAACAACAATGGAGAATGCAATCATTGCAGGGTTCGTCGGCCAACATGTATTGTTGTCTCATTTTAGACCGAAACATACAAGAATATATCCATTGACATCCAGTGAATGCAGCAATTACTGTGTAAAGAGCCCCATGTACTCCGCAAGCTGTTGTAAAACGTAAAAACAAAACTATCAGTGATCAAGCTAATATAGAATCATCAACTTAACCAACTTGTCGTAGTCTTAAGTCTGGACTGAGGCATGTTATACGCTATGATAGAATACTTACAAGTAGTTCCCCTGTCAGCAATCTCAGCAATTTGTCCGAAAGTAATGCATGGACACCAACACGTAATGCAACCTATATAGTTCGTTATGATAGAATACAAAACATTAAAAAAACTTGTTGAAATGTTTGTACAATATATATAGTTAGTAGATACAGTTAGAAGCTTACAGTTGGAGACATCCTCGGTGCAATCACAAAGGCCGGTGGACCATTTTCCGTTGGCGACCATAAGTTGTGGTGGAATGCCGGCTGCGTATTGTGCCATCGGTGGTTGACCATATGCTGCTTGTGGTGGTGCCAATGGTGCTTGTTGTGGTGGCCCGTTGGGAGGATACATGATTGCAAAAATATGTATTGCTTTGTTTGAATGAGTAGTAATGAAGGATTGTGAATTACAGTAGTATTTATAACCCTAATGGCATCAAGTTGATGATATGTTTTGAGACTATGGGTAAATTTAAATCTAAAATGAGGAATATTTCATATATTCAATCATATGATAATGATCATATGAAATTATTTTGATGCCAAGTCAAACTATGATATATGAAATTTTTATTGATTTATTGCGAAGGTGTATACTTGTGGAGATTTTATCGAAGAGAGAAGAATTTGTAAAATTACCAAATGTATCAGAGAGCGCTCAATCTTGATTCTGAACTTGGGATATATACACTTAGAACATAATTTGTTTTAAAATGTTTGATGTGCATGGATTTGAAGTTTAGGTTTATATGAGTTTCGATGTTAGAAAACAATTCGAAACAAAACAAAAAGTTATATGTATATAAAACATATGCGTCAAAGATGCATAATACTGACTTAGGTATTGATAGTTTGATACCCATGTCTTCTGATGGAGATGCCCACAAGGCCATAACACACTCATAAAGGATTAAAGGTTTATATGGGTAGCACCCATGTCTTATTCTTAACACGATCTACCTATGAACTTAGTCAGGGCGCTAGCTAAAAATTCTTACTAAAAATCAACATTTGAGGTATTTTTTTGCTAAAACTTTTACCTATTACTATAATATATAAGAGACATCATTTTTGTTCAAACTTTTACCTAAAAAAATAGCTAAAAGATTATAAATAGGATTTGGTGTAAAAAAAATAGACACTTATCTTTATTAAAGAACATACTAACTAAATTTTCACCAATTTAGTGGCTAAATATAAAATAAGAATGGACACTTATTGATCTGTTTATTACTTAGTTTTTTTCTTTTAATATGAATGATAAAATAAGATGTTTTAGTAGGAAAATGTCTTAGATTTTGAGTTAAGTTAATCATTAATGTCAAGGGGCAAAAAATTACGAAATATTTACGAAAAATTTAAAGTAAAAAATAGGTTATTTACGAAAAATTTAAATTCAAGTGACAAAATATACAAACACCCATTGAGGAAAGGGCATTTTTACAAAATTTCCTTTTATATATTGTTTGTTTAATGTTACCTGGGTAAAAAAATTAAGGGTAATTTTTTTTAAAAATTCTCTTAAATCATAAAAAGTTTTGTAACTTTTTGTATATCTTATTTACTTTTTCTTATAAATGAGCAAGTTATTGGTACTTTTGTAGTGTTTATACGATTTAAAATTGAAACCGAACCGTAAAAATCATATTCGAGTTGAGAAAGATTTAGTTAAAATCTCAACTCGAGGACTAAACCAAATGTGTTAGGTTCGTTTCAGTTTCTCAATCGATCTGGTCCAAGACATAGTGATCAAATGTGCGTAAAACTGGACCGAATTTAACCAAAAATCAAATATTAAGCAAAGTGTTGACCGAAGACCGGACTGAAATAGGTTAGGTCAAATTCGAGCTCGAGGTAATTTATTCGTTCAAGCAGGTCCATGGTCTGAAATGTTTAACGCTAGCCAGTACTCTCTATGGACAACGGGTTCATAAAAAAGACTTTTGCCCACACTTTTAAAAAGTGTATGTGAAAGTTAGACTTCTGCCCACACTTTTTAAAAAGTGTAGGTGAAAGTTAGACTTTTGCTCACACTTTTAAAAATGAGCGGGTGAAAGTTAGATTTTTGCCCACACTTTATAAAAAGTGTAGGTGAAAGTTAGATTTTTTGTCATACTTTTTAAAAAGTGTGAGAGGAAGTTAGACTTTTGCCCACAATTTTTAAAAGCGTAGGTGAAAATTATACTTCTGCCCACACTTTTTAAAAACGTGTAGGTGAAAGTTATATTTTTGCCCACACTTTAAAAAAACGTAGGTAAAAGTTAGACTTTTACTCACACTTTTTAAAAAGTATGGGTGAAAGTTAGATTTTTTCCCACACTTTTCAAAAAGTGTAAGTGAAAGTTAAACTTTTCCTCACATTTTTTAAAAAATGTAAGTGAAAGTTAGATTTTTTCTCACACTTTTTAAAAAGTGTAGATGAAAAGTTAAATTTTTGCTCACACTTTTAAAAAGTACGAGGAAATCTAAGTTATTGCTTGCATTTTTTTCAAAAGTGTAAGTAAATATATATTTTCACTTATACTTATTTTTATGTGTCATTAAAAAGCGTGTCAGAATATTCTTTTTCTAGTGATTCTAATAATCATTATAGATTTGAGTTCATTTACACTACAACAGTTTTTGCAAGGCTCACCCTGCTCCTTAAGGTCGTTTCGTGGATTTCGGTAGCCCCGTGTTATCATCGTTAAGAGACCTTTTAACACAAAAATAAAATACACGTGAATGAAAACTCTATGAATTAATTAAGGTCGAGAATCATATTATCTATATATTTAATAGAAGGACATAAAATTTAGAAGCCCTCATTAATCAGTGCTCATGTACGATTGATGAGATTGCTTTTATACATAGTCTCATCGTCCAAAATGGGCTTAAAATTCATTAAATATCATTAAAAATGCCAAATATATGCTTGTGTTTGTTGCTTGTATATTTTAGGTACGGATATTGAGAAAATGACAAAAGACCACAAGAATCAATCAAAAACGAACACGGGAAACGAAGCCGCACAATGAACCGGACCCGAATCATGAATTTCCAAAGAAGACCCTGAAGATTTGAAGATTGGCAAGATTGGTCCCTCACTTTTTGAAGACTTGTCACTTTAGACCCTTGTAAACCTTAATTATTACAAGTTTGGTCCTAAAGTTTAAAGACATGACACTATTAGCCCTTGAAGAATGCAAATATTGCATGTATGGTCCTTATTCAAAGTTTGAAAGTATGATGGGCCATTTTTAGCAAGTTGACAAAAGTTGTTATGTGTAAATGGGGCGTTGACAAAGTTTTAAACACAAGTGAACACAAATGAGAAGACTAAGGGCTGTTTTTGCCCAGACAACCAAAACCCCATCCTCCACTCCCTAGCCTCCACGTCACCCACCCAACTCCAATCCACCAATCAACACCATCTCACCCGCCACGTCCTTTTTCCACTTCCCTTAAATAAACAAGACTTAATTAATCTGTTTTTAAATACAGATTAACGTGGGAAACGGATACTATTCACATCAAAACCCCAAAACCCACCCCTAATTCATATAAACCCTAGAACAAAACCAGTTACAATCAACTTATTTATTAAACCAAAAACTAATTAAACATAGGGTTTTGGTCCTTGACAGCTCACCAAACACAATGGTCCACCCAGATTGTGACTTTACACATCCTTGTTCCCTCCTCACCAGCTCATCTTCACGGGTCTTCATAAGATTACAAGATTGCCAGGGATTCCTTGACCAAATCAAAGGCCAAGATGCATTTGCTTGCTCACCACTCAAATCCAACGAATAGAAGACCTCAAGTACTCTGATTCTTCACATGGGGCAAATTGACCAAGAATCAAGACAAATTTCAGGGGCATTTTCGGATTTTTGATGTATTAGGGTTTACACATTAGCTTAGTACTAGAATCTTCTATCCTCATGTATAAAAGGGGTGCTTGTACCCCTTTCTAAGTTGTTCCAGATTTTCTAAATTTTAATTGTAATTCCTTTTTAAGTTAAATGAAAGTTGGTGTTTTGGTAAAAATATAATTCCTTTTCTTTATTTAAAAGCTGCTATTTTAGTTAAGAAAATATGTGTTCCATTATTCATCTTTTGATTTTTAGATCAAGTTTTCAGAAAAAAGTTATAATCCGTTTTTTCTAAGTGTTAAAAAGGGGTGTCTTTTTATAAAAACTTGTACTTTTAATCTGGTTTCAAGGTTTATTGAACTTGTTTGAGTTTCATATATCCAAAAGTTTTGGTAACCTAAGATTGTATAAGTTTCTGTTGTCAAAGTTTTGAGATAAATCTTTGGCCAGTCCTGTTTATTGTTAACTTAAGGCAATAAGCTCATCAATAAGCTCATTGACAGTGAGCTTATTGACAAACTTATTGGCCTGGTTTTTCTCTTGGGTTGCTGTTTTGTGTAGGAAAGAAGTACAAGACAAGACCATTCACCATACATTGCCCCTTTTGAAGATATTAATGGCCTGGGGTCCTTCTTGGATTCCTGCAACAGGCCCTCTCTACACTCTTGTGGGTTCTTAACTAGTGACAAAACATGGCATCAGCTAACTAAGGTAGTGCTTGATCCTTTTTGTAATAGTTTTTTGAATCTTTGTGAGTTGTGGATGATTTGCTCTAGTGACTGTTAAGTGCTATTTGGTTGATTAGTTTATGTTCTGTTAGGATTTGTATGCATGATAAAAGTGATTTGAATTATTTTGGTTAAGTTTTGATCTTATTTGGTTTGAAAAAAGTGATTTCTGAAATATAAGGGGTGTTTGGGTCTGTGTTTTAAGTGAAGATTGTGCTAAGTTTTTGGCTCAATAACTACCAAGACACACTTATATTGGCTAGTACATGGTGTGTTTTATACTTAGTTTTCAGTTTGGTATGTTAAAAACAAGAATTGCATGCTAAATATTTGGTAAATAGCACAAAAAATCAGTAACTGCCAATTTGTCTTGTCTTAGTGTAAGTTTTTCTTTGAAATCTTGAAGATTGTTAGATATGGTGCATGTCTTGGTTTTAGAACTGGTTTGGTATCATTTGTGAGTGGATTGGGTAAGAATTGGTGAGCCAAAACTCACCCAAGTACCAAACACATCAGCAACTACCATTCTGCCATACTTTCTGTAAACAGTGACTGATTAGGGACAATTGTGTTTGATTTTTGTGAAGAGCTTGTGTGCTTTATTGTTCTAATTGACTCCCTACACTCAACTGAGTGTAGGGGTTCCCTCATTGTCCATCAAATACCAAGAAATCATCAAGAACAAGCCCTCTTGTTCATATCTTCACTTGTGAAGATTTACTCTTTTTGTTCATCAAGCAAGCAACTTATCTGGGCACGTTTTTTATTCAAGTAGCTTTAATTCTAGCTTAATTTTGTTAAAGTTTGTGTTTTAGAGTAATATAGGTTACTGTATTTGAGTTTTATAAATTTAAAAAAGAAAAAAAAAAGTTTTTGTAAAAAGGACTGGCCATGACTCGAACCTGCGCCATCCTCCTCAACACACTCTCATCTTACCATTGCGCCCTTGGGTTTTTTACTGACCAAGGGTGCAATTGATTTAGACTTAAGGTCTTTTTGGTCTTGACTTTTAAAGTTAATCCGTTTGTTCAAGAGCTTATTCCAGCTTATTGAATAAGCCAATTTCCACCATTTCATTTTCTTACATTCCTGCTTTAGTTTAAGACTTTTTGACACCAAGTTTGCATTTTTCACTCTTTTTAATTATTTTTTATGATTATTTATTTACCCGTATTTTATTAATTAAATAAAAAATAGAAAAAATAGTTTTAAAATTTTACAAAAAATATTTTTAGGTTTTAATTTTATAATTTGAGGTTTACAGCTATTAAACTTTTCATTTTAGCTAATTTTTGATTTTATATGCTTTTAGGGTTTTTAACCAATTTTAGAAATTAATATAAAATTATTAAAAAGGTTTTGGAAACTTTTGTTTGCATTTTTGTCTTAGTCACATTTTTCTAGATTTTTGGTAATTTTTTAGAATTTTGTTATAAACTTTGAATTTTTTTGAATATTTTATTATTATTTTATTATTAAAAATTGAAAGTTAGTTTTTTCTATTTTTTTCATTTTTTCTAGTTCAAGTATATAAAGTTAGGATTTTACAACTTTTAGAATATTTTCATTGTCCTTAGATTTATTTTTATAATTATTTTAAGTTTTTATAGTTTTAATAGTTTTTAATTGTTTTAAAATAGTTTTTATTAATTTTAAAATTTTCAAAAATAGTTTTAAATTAAGTTAGGTTGTTTTAGAGGATTACAAAGTGATAAAACTCATTTTGGGCTTTTTAGTAATTAAATTGATTTTTAGGGCTTTAATTAGCATTAAAAAATCATTATTTAAATAATTAAAAGGTTTGGGTGATTTTTTGTAAGCTCTTTATACATTATTTAGGATTTGTTTGCAATTTTTAGGAATTTTTAGGATAAAATTTTAAATTTGGTGCTTTTACGGTTTTACGTGTACGACCTTTTCGTCTTAGTTTAATACGACATCGTAACCGTCATTCTCTTCTTATCCCCTTCCTATTTTCTTTTCTCATAACAATAAAATCACAAAGTTAATCATCTTTTAACACAACGCACTAGCCTCCTTGAGAACGAACTCATTTTAGGGTCATAACTTGTGGTTTTCCTAAACTACTCGTTAACACTTGCCCTAATTGCCTCTTTTTCCTAAAGGTGTGCAAAAACTCAACCATCAATTTTGGCGCCGCTGCCGGGGAGGCGTGTTGTGTTTTGACTTGAACAATTTTTTTTATATAGCCATAATAGCTAATTGTATTAGTAGCACTCTACTAATACGTATTATCGGTTTTTCGTTTTTTGTGTGAATATTATTACTATATTGTATACGTAGAACAATAAATACACAAGTACTCCAAAAGTGAGAAATCACAACCTTGACTTGGGAGGTCATTACCCAATCATTGTATTCGAATCTCAAACCAAAGAAAAAGGCAAAAATAGATAAATACTTTCGAGAAGCTCGATTTTGAAAAATACAAACTATAAAGTGGGTATAAGGCGGATATTATAAAATATATCCTAAGGAAAAAGGCTCTTAAGTGCTTCGCGCCGCCTCGTTTCCCCGCTTGCTTGTGAGTATTTGATTTTGAGAGCTAATCGAGGGTTTTGCCGCCCAAAGTGTTATTAAGTATCATATATACTTTCTTGGTTTTATTTGATTAAACCCTCTTGAACGTTTTGGTGTTCCACCAACGTTCTAAAGTCATCGAAGGCGTTCACTTCACGTGATCGTTTTCATTCCTTGAGGCTTCTTTAATCAAGAGATTTGATTAAGGAGGAGATTTGTAGATTTTTGTCTACTTAATACAATTCCAAAATCCAAAAAAATGTAAAAACAATCCAAAATCCAAAAAAATTGAAAAAGTAAAAAACACCAAAAAGAATCTTCTTTGCTCATCCCCACGTTATACGTGACGTTTATGCTTACTCGTGATCAAGCAAGACGTGCACGTAAACGAAAAAACAAAAAGGAGGCAACACCTACTCCTAATCTTTCTAGTGAAGAGACTCCAAGTGAGGAACCTATTGTAGAACAAGAAGCTATCATGGCTAATCGTACTATGATGGAGTTGCTTCAAGCACCCACCGAGAGTTTTGGAGAGGCCATTGTGATTCCCGCCATCCTTGCGGAGAACTTCGAGATCAAGACGGATTTAATGTCTATGCTTCAAGCCAACAAGTTTCGCGGACACGAAAAAGACAACCCACATTATCACATTAGGCAATTTAATCGTCTCACCGCGACAAGCAAGTTTAAGGATGTACCACACGATGCCATTAAGATGATGTTGTTTCCATACTCGTTAGATTGACCCGCCAAGATATGGCTCGAGAAAGAACCCCCAAATTCGATTTTGACGTGGGGTGATCTCGTTTCTAAATTTGTGAATCAATTTTTTCCACCATCTAAAACAACACATTTGAAAACGAGATTTCACGATTTACACAAAGATCTAATGAAAGTTTTTCAATGGCTTGGGAAAGGTTTAAAGAAATGTTACATGAATGTCCACACCATGATTTTTCCGAATTGCATCAAATTGACACTTTTATAATGGGCTTAATGATCATGAACGAGATTACTTAAATGCCACTGCGGGTGGTAATTTTTTGTGAAAAACGACCGATGAGGCTTTGAAAATCATTGAAAATAGGTCCAAGGTTTATAGCCCTCGTAACACACCGAGTGTTGCCAATTTGGGTTCTTCATCGTCTCGTAGCATTAAGGCCTTGCAAGATGAAGCAAACGAGGAGAATCGGTTTTTCGATAGGTTTTCGACTCTTATGACTCATTGGAAAGCACAAGATGCTTTGAATTCCGCATCGGTTAAGGCGTTTGCCAAGAGTTGTATTTCGTGTGGTGGAGCTCATGATTTTTCCGAGTGCATTACCGCGGATGGTAACACTTCGAATGCTTATGTAGCCACGGGAACTTATAACCAAAACGGTCAAGGTTCCCGCCAAAATCAAGCTCCACAAAATCAAAATGCTAACAACTATCGAAACAACAATCAAAGTTGTGCTTATCAAGGAAATCAACGTAACTACAACAAGGGTAATTATCAAAGTGGAAATGGGCAAATTTCAAACCAAAACCAAAACCGTGATTTTCAAACTACCACACAAGGTTTTCAAAATGATCACACCAAAAATCTTCAAGGAGAATTTTTGAATTATGCTAAAGCAAACGATGCTAAGTTTGATAATATGCAACGTGAAATGGTTAGCTTAAGATCCGAGTTGAAAAACGAGCTTAAAAACGAACTTGCTAATGAACTTAAGACTCATGCTAATAAAATGGAAGGAAATGTTCAACGTCTCCAACAAAATCAACAAAAAATGGAGCAAGGTCAACATGAGATTAAGCAAGAATTGTTAAAAGCGGATGCTGGGCAATCTAAGTTTGAAGATCGAATGGGAAAAATGTTTGAAGCTATCATGTGTAAACCTTCTTCTTCGGGTGGTCTTCCTAGTGATACCATCATAAACCCGAAAGGAGAATTGAAGGTTATTACTACTCGTAGTGGTAAAACTTTCAAAGAACCCATTTCTTGTCCAAGTACTTTTACGGAGAAGGAAAAAGAGAAAGAACCCGAGGTGGTGGTCGAAAAGGAGTAATTCATCAAGCAATTCCTCAATTATTGGGAAGGGTTCTATTCTATCTGGTAGAGTCAACAGAATGCAAATTCCAAGCCCACGAAGTACCACTCAAACCACACCTACGGTTGAACCAATACCAATAGTGGAACCCGAGATTCCGAGGCCGTTGCCTATGCCCCAACCCGCACCACCCTTACCTTACCCTTCAAGACGAAACAAGGAAAAGGCACAAGAACGAAATAATTATCAATTTGAACTTTTTATGAAAATGTTTCGTGACTTGCATTTTAATATAAGTTTTGCCGACGCCTTGGTTATGATGCCTCGATTTGCCGCAAACTTTAAAAGTATGTTGAATAACAAAGAGAAATTGCAAAAGTCGTCTAGTTGTTCTTTGGTTTTTCTTAGCCGCGTACCTCAAAAAGTCAGTGATCCCGGTAAATTTTTAATCCCATGTGCAATACAAGATATGGAGGAATGCTACGCCTTGGCCGATCTTGGTGCTAGTATTAATTTGATGCCTCTTGAGATTTTTAAGTCGCTCAATCTTCCCAATCTCACTCCTTCAAGAATGTCAATCGAGATGGCCGATCATTCTACAATTCTAGCTTGTGGAGTAGCCGAGGACGTCTTCGTGAAAGTTGGAAAGTTCTACTATCCCGTGGACTTTATTATTGTTGACATCCCCATCGATCCTAAAGTTCCTCTAATTTTAGGTCGATCATTTTTGGATACCTCGAGATCACTTATCGATGTGCATGCTAGGAAAATCACTCTTCGTTTCAATGAGGAGGAACTCGTCATAAATGCAACTCAAAACTCCACACTTTCTCATGTGTATTCTATCACGTCTTTGAACATTGTCAATCCCATCAAAAACATTTGTAAAAGGATTTCAAAAAGAGTTTTAGAAGTTGATGATAAAAACGATTTTCTGTCCCCTCCGCCGGTGGAGGTTAAGAGTGTTAAGCCTACGATTCCAATCACGAATGATTCTTCGGATGATGAATATGTTGATCCCGATGGGGAAGTTTTCTTTGTTGACAAACGTTTTGAGAACTTACCACCACCTAAACCAAAACGGTTTTCAAATGTGAGAATTTTTAGTGTGACTAACATTGCTTTAGAAACACCAAATATTTTTGACATAATTAAGTCGGGTTTTCATAAGGAGAGTTTAAAAGATGAAAAAGGGAAAGATTTTAAATTGGATTTAAAATATTTTTCTACAACGCTAACTCCATCATCACCTCGTGTTTTGAGTGCTACAAGCTCGTCTTCTCCTTTTGACGATGCTTTGTGTGGACTTAGTGTGGGGGAAGCCCCTTATGTTCCCTTCCCTTTTTCCACCAAGGACGAGATATTTGACCCCGGAATTGCTTATAAAGGGAAATCTCGGTCTTCCACCGATGCAATAAATGGAAAATCTTTCTATTTGATTGGTGCGAGTCTACCTCGAGTAGCTCATGGTTTTTGTGACTTACCCATTGTCCCACCCTTCTATTTATTCTCGTCTATTTTCTTTAAACCCTTTGGGTTTGTGTTGACACATGATGAAGTGGCGTTGATTTGTTTTTCGAATGAAAACGAGAACGCCATCTTCGATCTCGGTATTTGCACCATCAAAGGACTTATTCCTTAATACCGGTTGTTTTTGGGCCTTGTTTATCATGTAAGCCCCACCAAAAATTGACCATACCAAGATAATCCCTAAATGATCACATTTATGGGGATTTGAGTCGAGATTTTGACTCGTTTATCAAAAACAAGGTGCCTCGTGGGGGAAACCCATGCTTATCCATGTACATATTATTGCTTTCTAATTAGTTTAATGTGAGGGGATTTGTGCCCTTCCAACCTTTGTTCCGTGGTTGTTTGTGAATTGTGGTTTTTAGATCATGATCTTTACGATTGGAGCCTCTCGTGTTCGTTTTATCGGAGCACTCGATCGTTTGCTTTGAAGACTTTCTCAATATCCATGATACATCCTTTTGATGTTCTAACCTTAGGTTTATAGCACACTTCATAAACGACTTTAAATTTAACGGTTACACCCTTTCCATGATAGATTAGGAATTCGACTACGTCTCTAGTATGGGGGTGTTTGCACCCCTAGACTCGAAACATTGAGGACAATGTTTAACTTTAGTATGGGGGGGTGAATAGATACTTGCCTTGCCAAACATTCACGCTTTCCAAAGTTTATCTTTTTGTTTATCTTTTTGTTGCAAAATAAGGCTAGAAATGGCCAAATTTTAAAATTTTTCCCATGTTTTATAAGCGTTTGAAGACACGAATGTAGGTTTTCCGATGGCGAGAATAAGAGTAATTTTTTACTCGACCGTGCGTGTTGAGCACTTAGCTTTGATTCTTTAACTTCACATTAGGCTAAGTCTCTTAAATGAGGACGAGAAATGATAGGGTTAATTATAAGTTACTATGCTAAACGTAGAGTACTCGTATTCTTTCAAAAACTCATGTGTTCTCGTTGTTTGCTTATTCTCCCTTCGCATGTAAATATTTTTTGCTTAATAAATATTGACTTAGCGGTTTAGTTGGGATTGTTGGGTTTCTAGTCTTTTCTAGTAGCTTTCGTGTAATTAAATTGGGAAGACATTAAGGTATCGCCAGCGTCACGGTTTTGAAGTATTGGCACCCTAATAATCAAAAGCTTCACCCAATAATAAGATTTCAAGTGCTCACCTAAATCAAGCAAACAATTTGAAGCCCCACAAGGCCGAAAAATCTATGCAAAAATTGAAAGTGAATCAAGCCTTAATCTTCGAAGCTTTAAAGATCCAAAATTCGCCTTCGCGTGAGGATATACGTCTTTGGCTAATAAAACTACCGATGAGGTGGATAATAAAAAGCAAGGCAAGACCGAAGTCATAATAAAATCTTCATGGCGAAGTTGAATAAAAGATGGAGGTAAACCAAAGATAATAAGGCCCTTCCGTTAGGGGGCGTATAAAAGTCTTGGTAATAAGTCTCATGTTCAAAACCGTTATAAAACCGTGTTTATCGATTCTTCTTGTCAACTTAATTTTTTGACATCGTTGTCTATTGGGAGGGGTTATTGATTTGATGGTCTTGGTTACACCGTTAGGACTCTATTTTTAGACCTAAATCTCTATTATCGCATAAGTCAAACAATGTATCCTCGTGAAACATTCAAGACAAAATAAAATATAAGAGATACAAATTAGGAATAATGGGAGGATAAGTACGTGATTAGGGCATATGAGTAGTGTTAGCATTACTAACTTATAATGACAATGATCTCGGTGCACGCTTGGCATGAAATTGGGGTAAAAATCGAGGACGATGAAATTATTTCTAACGAAGTATTCACGTGTTCTTATTCTATGAACCTAAACGTCCCATATTGCGATGAAAATCATACATTATGTCTAAAACGCAAGTAGTAGCAATAGTAGTAGTGTAGCTAGTTTATCGTTCAATAAAGTGAATAAAAATGAATTTTGGAGGTGCTACGATACTTTATTCTAGCATTGCGTGGGGACACGGCAATGGTTTAGTATGGGGGAGTGATGAGACTGCTTTTATACATAGTCTCATCGTCCAAAATGAGCTTAAAATTCATTAAATATCATTAAAAATGCCAAATATATGCTTGTGTTTGTTGCTTGTGTATTTTAGGTACGGATATTGAGAAAATGACAAAAGATCACAAGAATCAATCAAAAACGAACACGGGAAACGAAGCCGCACAATGAACCGGACCCGAATTATGAATTTCCAAAGAAGACCCTGAAGATTTGAAGATTGGCAAGATTGGTCCCTCACTTTTTGAAGACTTGTCACTTTAGACCCTTGTAAACCTCAATTATTACAAGTTTGGTCCTAAAGTTTCAAGACATGACACTATTAGCCCTTGAAGAATGCAAATATTGCATGTATGGTCCTTATTCAAAGTTTGAAAGTATGATGGGCCATTTTCAGCAAGTTGACAAAAGTTGTTATGTGTAAATGGGGCGTTGACAAAGTTTTAAACACAAGTGAACACAAATGGGAAGACTAGGGGCTATTTTTGCCCAGACAACCAAAACCCCATCCTCCACTCCCTAGCCTCCACGTCAC
Organism: Glebionis coronaria; assembly: GCA_025667525.1. Classification (NCBI taxonomy): domain Eukaryota; kingdom Viridiplantae; phylum Streptophyta; class Magnoliopsida; order Asterales; family Asteraceae; genus Glebionis; species Glebionis coronaria. The sequence continues at coordinate 574,323,837 of CM046879.1, read as the reverse complement.
CTACCCAACTCCAATCCACCAATCAACACCATCTCACCCGCCACGTCCTCTTTCCACTTCCCTTAAATAAACAAGACTTAATTAATCTGTTTTTAAATACAGATTAACGTGGGAAACGAATACTATTCACATCAAAACCCCAAAACCCACCCTTAATTCATATAAACCCTAGAACAAAACCAGTTACAATCAACTTATTTATTAAACCAAAAGCTAATTAAACATGGGGTTTTGGTCCTTGACAGCTCACCAAACACAATGGTCCACCCAGATTATGACTTCACACATCCTTGTTCCCTCCCCACCAACTCATCTTTACAGGTCTTCACAAGATTACAAGATTGCCAGGGATTCCTTGACCAAATCAAAGGCCAAGATGCATTTGCTTGCTCACCACTCAGATCCAACGAATAGAAGACCTCAAGTACTCTGATTCTTCACATGGGGCAAATTGACCAAGAATCAAGACAAATTTCAAGGGCATTTTTGGATTTTTGATGTATTAAGGTTTACACATTAGCTTAGTACTAGAATCTTCTATCCTCATGTATAAAAGGGGTGCTTGTACCCCTTTCTAAGTTGTTCCAGATTTTCTAAATTTTAATTATAATTCCTTTTTAAGTTAAATGAAAGTTGGTGTTTTGGTAAAAATATAATTCCTTTTCTTTATTTAAAAGCTGGTATTTTAGTTAAGAAAATCTGTGTTCCATTATTCATCTTTTGATTTTTTAGATCAAGTTTTCAGAAAAAAGTTATAATCCGTTTTTTCAAAGTGTTAAAAAGGGGTGTCTTTTTATAAAAACTTGTACTTTTAATCTGGTTTCAAGGTTTATTGAACTTGTTTGAGTTTCATATATCCAAAAGTTTTGGTAACATAAGATTGTATAAGTTTCTGTTGTCAAGGTTTTGAGATAAATCTTTGGTCAATCTTGTTTATTATTAACTTAAGGCAATAAGCTCATCAATAAGCTCATTGACAGTGAGCTTATTGACAAACTTATTGGCCTGGTTTTTCTCTTGGGTTGCTGTTTTGTGCAGGAAAGAAGTACAAGACAATACCATTCACCATACATTGCCCCTTTTGAAGATATTAATGGCCTAGGGTCCTTCTTGGATTCCTGCAACAAGCCCTCTCTACCCTCTTGTGGGTTCTTAACTAGTGACAAAACATGGCATCAGCTAACTAAGGTAGTGCTTGATCCTTTTTGTAATAGTTTTTTTAATCTTTGTGAGTTGTGGATGATTTGCTCTAGTGACTGTTAAGTGATATTTGGTTGATTAGTTTATGTTCAGTTAGGCTTTGTATGCATGATAAAAGTGATTTGAATTATTTTGGTTAAGTTTTGATCTTATTTGGTTTGAAAAAAAAGTGATTTCTGAAATATAAAGGGTGTTTGGGTCGGTGTTTTAAGTGAAGATTGTGCTAAGTTTTTGGCTCAATAACTACCAAGACACACTTATATTGGTTAGTACATGGTGTGTTTTATACTTAGTTTTCAGTTTGGTATGTTAAAAACAAGAATTGCATGCTAAATATTTGGTAAGTAGCACAAAAAATCAGTAACTGCCAATTTATCTTGTCTTAGTGTAAGTTTTTCTTTGAAATCTTGAAGATTGTTAGATATGGTGCATGTCTAGGTTTTAGAACTGGTTTGGTATCATTTGTGAGTGGATTGGGTAAGAATTGGTGAGCCAAAACTCACCCAAGTACCAAACACATCAGCAACTACCATTCTGCCATACTTTCTGTAAACAATGACTGATTAGGGACAATTGTGTTTGATTTTTGTGAAGAGCTTGTGTACTTTATTGTTCTAATTGACTCCCTACACTCAACTGAGTGTAGGGGTGCCCTCATTGTCCATCAAATACCAAGAAATCATCAAGAACAAACCCTCTTGTTCATATCTTCACTTGTGAAGATTTACTCTTTGTGTTCATCAAGCAAGCAACTTATCTGGGCACGTTTTTTATTCAAGTAGCTTTAATTCTAGCTTAATTTTGTTAAAGTTTGTGTTTTAGAGTAATATAGGTTACTGTATTTGAGTTTTATAAATTTAAAAATGAAAAAAAAAGTTTATGTAAAAAGGACTGGCCAGGACTCGAACCTGCGCCATCCTCCTCAACACACTCTCATCTTACCCTTGCGCCCTTGGGTCTTTTACTGACCAAGGTTGCAATTGATTTAGACTTAAGGTCTTTTTGGTCTTGACTTTTAAAGTTAATCCGTTTGTTCAAGAGCTTATTCCAGCTTATTGAATAAGCCAATTTCCACCATTTCATTTTTCTTACATTACTGCTTTAGTTTAAGACTTTTTGACACCAAGTTTGCATTTTTCACTCTTTTTAATTATTTTTTATGATTATTTATTTACCCGTATTTTTATAATTAAATAAAAAATAGAAAAAATAGTTTTAAAATTTTACAAAAAATATTTTTAGGTTTTAATTTTATAATTTGAGGTTTACAGCTATTAACCTTTTCATTTTAGCTAATTTTGATTTTATATGATTTTAGGGTTTTTAACCAACTTTAGAAATTAATATTAAATTATTAAAAAGGTTTTGGAAACTTTTGTTTGCATTTTTGTCTTAGTCACATTTTTCTAAATTTTTCGTAATTTTTTAGAATTTTGTTATAAACTTTGAATTTTTTTGAATATTTTATTATTATTTTATTATTAAAAATTGAAAGTTAGTTTTTTCTATTTTTTCATTTTTTCTAGTTCAAGTATATAAAGTTAGGAGTTTTGCAACTTTTAGAATATTTTCATTGTCCTTAGATTTATTTTTATAATTATTTTAAGTTTTTATAGTTTTAATAGTTTTTAATTGTTTTAAAATAGTTTTTATTAATTTTAAAATTTTCAAAAATAGTTTTAAATTAAGTTAGGTTGTTTTAGAGGTTTGCAAAGTGATAAAACTCATTTTGGGCTTTTTAGTAATTAAATTGATTTTTAGGGCTTTAATTAGCATTAAAAATCATTATTTAATTAATTAAAAGGTTTGGGTGATTTTTTGTAAGCTCTTTATACATTATTTAGGATTTGTTTGCAATTTTTAGGAATTTTTAGGATAAAATTTTAAATTTGGTGCTTTTACGGTTTTACGTGTACGACCTTTTCGTCTTAGTTTAATACGACATCGTAACCGTCATTCTCTTCTTATCCCCTTTCTATTTTCTTTTCTCATAACAATAAAATCACAAAGTTAATCATCTCTTAACACAACGCACTAGCCTCCTTGAGAACGAACTCATTTTAGGGTCATAACTTGTGGTTTTCCTAAACTACTCGTTAACACTTGCCCTAATTGCCTCCTTTTTTCTAAAGGTGTGCAAAAACTCAACCATCAACGATCACACCCATTGCACTCTCCTAAAAACAGTCATGATGCCCCTATTATATCCGCCCATAGAACTTGGTCAATTATGATACTGATAACCAATGTTTTCAGACCCGGGTCGACCCGGCCGTGTCAACCGGTTGAACCGGTTCCGGCCGAAAAAACGGGTCATATTGACCCGGGTTTCATATTTTCGAAACCCGGCTTGACCCGGCGGGTTTGGGGTGACCCGGGTCAACCCGGTTCTCAAGACCCGGGCCGGGTTTCGAAATTTTTCGGGTTTTTTTGAATTTTTTTTTTTAATTTTACGTATTTGCGACGAAATTTTATTTTTACATATTATATTAGTTGGTAAATCATTTATATTTTCAATATACGTAAGTTTTTTTAGTTTTTATAAGTATAATTTTGTTAATTATTAAAAATATAAAAAAAAATATTTTTTTAGAAAATCGGGTTAACCCGGGTTGACCCGGACCCGGCGACTCGACCGGGTCAATCTAAGACCCGGGCTTTAAAACATTGCTGATAACACACTTGCAAAAAGTAAACTGAGCATTGGTAGTTAAAATGGTTGTATCAACGACCAAGGGCCAAGACTAGTTCGAAGATTGTTGAACATTTATCACACTATATGTATACATGACATCTCATTTTTACATAGGACAGTTATATCCTATTTATTTAACTTTAGTCAATTACCTAATCTTGTCCAAGTTTTGTTCACATATAAAACTTACATCTAAAGCATAGTTCAGATAACCAATCTAGTTGACGAGAGAACTTAAACAAAGTCTTTGTGCATCATGCATGTAATAAATTATCATTGTAAATGTAATCGATAATGACTCTCTTTTATTTTATTGCAAATGCCTCGTTATTTTAATTTTAATGTAGAACAAGGCTAGTAACTTGCTGAAAATATATGTGTTGGTGTTGAATAGTTCAAATTGCCACTTCATTTTGTTCTACTATTTCCTGTCATGACTTGTATTCTTTGAACACATTAATACATGATCAAAGCATCTTCTTATACTTTAATCTATACTACATACAAGAAAAAACACATAAAAGACAAAAAAAAAAAACATTTGCTTAAGCATAAAATGTTAGAAAATGGATAATATTGTTATACTAAATATCTCTACTTATAAAAAATAGTGCAATCTTTGAATATTTAAATACTAAGTTAGAATGAGAATTCGATTTTATTTTTTCATTTTTACTTACTCCACACATGTATATACATAATAAAAAGTTACATGCACAGATTAACGTTACTATATTCGGTCGTAGCTATCATTTTAAATATACTAGGAATCAATTTTTGTCAACTTTGTTACAAAGTTCCCTGAAAAATAATTGAGGTTTAATACTTTTTTCAAATAGCTCATTATTATATTGACAAGTTTCGTAAATTTTCATAAGACAATATTACATGTAGTCTGCTACTAAGGGGTGTTTGTTGAAATAAATGAATAAAAAAAGAAAGATAATGATAATATAAATAGATGAAATGACATTCTATTGCAAACTGGTTTTTTATGTATTGATTTCCTTTTATTTCCTTTCCCAGCTCTAACAAACTGGTTTTTCGTTTTCACATAAGCATAACAAATCTATGTTATAACTAAATAGAAAAAGAGTAAACAAAACAAAATAAAAATAATACAAGTAGGCATTCCCAATACGTTTGGTTTGCAAGTAACAATTATTTCAGTATTGATTTAATAATAAGATAAAATAAAAGTAAGTATATTTGTATATAAAATGTACTTTGGTATATCCATATAGCTATGGGAGTTAAATTAAATTAACATATTCAATTTGATAAAACTAAACTGTAATATATATAAAATAATAATTTGATATTGTTTATAACTAGTTAAAGTTAAAGGAAGTGGGAGTGGTAGTTGTGTATGAAAAAAAAAGTGTTGATGATCAAGTTGAATGAGGCGATATAACTATGGATGATGGAGACCATCAGTTGGGGTTAATGTTTCTAGTGATCAAGTGAGATGGATGTTGACAAGGAAAAGACGTCGGGTGGTAATCTCGATCCTAAAGGCACGTCATTTGCTAATTTTTTTATAAGTGAAGAGAATAAGGATGGTTTTAACTTTCGCGCATTTGTTACACTGATGGCCAATCAGGTGACGGTCCAACTAGAGTCTATTTGAACAACTAGTGAAATGTTACTTAATTCGGTGTATGGGTTTTTCTTGGAAAAACGGGTGGTATGTCATGTTGTCGTGGATTATGTTAAGAATACTTGAAATACGTTTGGATTAGTTAAACCAATGCTTAACTCGGAGACTGTGTTATTTTTCTTCCAATTTAAATCTATGGATGGTATGCACGCTATGCTTGAAAGTGGTCCATGGCTTATTCGAAGTAACCCAGTTATCCTTAATAAATAGGATCTGGATATGAATTTAACTAAAGAGGATGTAGGTCATATTTTTTTAGATTTAATTGCATGGTGACTGCTATGACGGCATTTAATGAGGTTGGTCTAAATGGAAATTGCTACTAAAGTTGGTACTCTTTGATGTTGGACACTTATATTGCTAATATGTGTAAGAAATCATGGGGTAGATCTAGCTATGTTAGAGTAATATTTGAGCTTCGAGCTGATACAGAGTTGAAGGATATTATTATGGTGGCTATGCATAAACTTAAAGGCGGGGGTTTCTGCTTGAGCAATATCCGAGTTGAATATGAATGGAAACCTCCTAGATGTCCGAGTTGTAAGATTTATGATCATTTGTTAGAAGAATGTCCTATGGTTACGAGATCGGATGGGGTCATGGACGCGAAGAAGCCTAAGAAATATGCTAAAGGTGTTTCGGTTGGTCCCACGGTGAACTATAAACCTAGTGACTAGAAATATAGAATGGTCAATAAAATAAATTCTAATGCTAGTAGCGGAAAGAAGCAAAAGGCGGTGTCTAGTAAAAAGGTTAGTAACTCAAACTCTTTTAATCTGCTAAACTCCACTTGTAATTATGATGCCTTGGATTCGACGAGGGGAACTCTATGTTGGTGTTGGGTCAATGAAAGTTCTAACTATGACCTAGTCTAAATTTTATTTAAATTAGACTAAGTGTTATGTGTCGCTGATGAAGTCCAGCGACAAAGACAATGACCAGCTGAAGGCAAAGCCTTAGATGGCACACCAGACACATTCAAGTCAAAGACATCGTCAGAGAAGTCAACGATTATCTGAAGACATACTCACCAGCCTTTATGGATAAATTAGGATGTAAAAGGAATGTGATGGGGTTCGAGGAATTCTGAGGTGGCGATACTTAGAGGTCACTCTAGACCTTTTGAAGACTGAGCAAGTAGAGACTTACCTTATATCTTTATGGTTTAGACGGGAGAATCTAATAAAGCACTTTAGGCGAGACAAAGTGAAGATTCAAGTTAATCATCCTAGTACGACCTAGTGGGAAAAGTAAACAGTTTGCAGAACTATTCACTAAAAGTTGGTTAAAGGCATGTCCAAGAATAGACATGCATTTAATGTAGTGTACTACTTCCACTCAGAAGTTGACACGTACCAACTACCCCCACTAAGATACCAACATCGTACCACTATAAATAGAGATAGAAGATGGGAAAAGGTATCTTCTTATTGAAATTATTGTTATCTTTTCTCCCTGTTGAACCTCTGGAGCCGAAGGCTATGTTCAGCGACTTATCATGTTCACTTGTAAACTTGATACGAGTATCAAGTTTACTTGTTCAAAGGATTTCTTACATTGTCTTTCAACAAGTGCGATCCATAACACTTTGTAATACTATGTTTATAAGTAATAAAGCATTACATGTTTGAAAAGTAATTTATTAAGTGTTATATCTTGGTTTCGAGTTATAGTATTACAATAGGGTAATATTTTGGGACTTTCAATTGGTATCAGAGCGGTTTGATTTATAAAACTTTTCAAAAACATTTCTTGTTTTTAAAATAAAGATCCTAATATGCTTGATACTATACCTCATATGTCACCACCTTTTGGTCAAACTAGCCAACCCAATGTTGTGAATAATCTTGCCTCGACCTCCAATACTACCACACCAACACCGGTTGTATGTGCGAGTAAAAATGAAGATGATCTTCCTCAACTTCTTGATAGTGTAGGAGGATCTCTTGTAATCTAATGTTCCAACATTTGATTAAGAAGACTTTTCTAGTTGTAAAAGTGAATTTCTAATCTATCTAGATGGATTAGAACCTTTCCTTCTAGAAGTTCTAGAAGATGGACCCTATGTTCCTATGTCCCCATCCTCTACCCAGAGAGACCTCGAAAGAAACATGTTAAACAATGGTCTTCTGCTGACAGAAGGTTGGCTAAGTAAGACAAGTGACTAAAAAGCATCATAGTCTCTTGTCTACCCAAGAATATAATGAAGTCTATAACTAAGTGTACCTCTACGAAAGAGATGTGGACTGAATTAGTGATTGGGTATGAAAGACTAGCTGAGACCAAAGAAACCAAAGTTCAATCCCTCATACTTAAGTTCAATGCCTTCAAGGCACTGAATGGTGAAACTATGAGTCACACCTACACGAGACTTAAAATTATGCTCAATGACCTTAGAAACAGTGATGTAGTCATGCCCTAGGCTGAAGTTAATGCAAAATTTGTCAATAGCTTACCTAGAAAATGGTTAATTCTCAATCAAACCCCAAGAGCTAACAATGCCATTAAAAATGACACCTTAGCTCAGCTGTTTGGTAGATACAACTATGAGGAAGGATTAATTTGCTCAATAATAAGTCTGAAACTAAAAATTTTACCATACAGATCTTTGGATCAAAAGCTCTTGTCGCTAATCATTATTTTCAGGATAGTGACTCTGATGTTGAAGAAGAGAAAAGAAGCAGTCAGGAGTTCCTCGCTGAACTGAATGTTGAATTTCATGACAGACCTTTGCTTACCGATCAAAAGAGACACTACAAAAGATCTGGAAGGTTAGGAGCTTCCAAAGTAGACAAGTCTAAAGTCATATGCTTTTCTTGTGGAAAGCGTGGTCACTTTCAAAAAGATTGCTACTCTAACAAAACCTCATCCCCAAGCTATCCTTCCACTAACAAGTTTAATGGAAGAAACAAGTTCACTCCATCTCCCTTTAAGAAATCCTCTCAATCAGACTCAGAAGGAAAAAAGGACTACAAAGTAAAATATAAAGCCTTAAAAGTTGGGCTGATGAAGCTAAATCGAAAGTTTGATGAAGCTGCCAAGAAAAAGGATAGAAAAAGGTCTAAGAAGGCTACAATAGCTTCTTCATTCGACTAGGATGATGAACCTCTAACATTAGAGTATGAGACCACTACTACATTCCGTGCCTTCATGGACATTGCTGATGAAGAGCATGTGGCTGACAAGAGTGAAGCCAAATCAGGTCAGTGGGTTGACATCACCATGAAAAATGTACAAAGATTACTTACCATGACTGAAGGTCAGGACAGAGATCATGTCTTGATTATACTCACATTGATCTCCACTATGTGGAAGATCAAAGAAAAAACATGTTGAACAAATTTCACACTCTAAAATAGGAACTCGTCTTAAGTCAATCTAAAATAGCTAACCTCAAACCTCTGGTCTCTCAAAACTCTCATCTCTTAAATGAGGTAAGTCGTCTCTCATCTGGCAATGAGTCTCTGGTTGCTGAGAATGGTGAATTAAAAAAGGTCCTCGAAAAATGGGTCAAAGGTCAATTCATCGTTGAGGACCTAGTCTCTGAAAGTGTCCCTAGAAATGTTGTCCAAGCCTTAGGGGGAAGGGTATACATAAACATCACAAACCGGTATCCAAAGTTAAATTTTTCCATCAGAATAATCCTCTCCAAAAGTCACCTATGTGGTTGATGATGAATCTGAAAGTGAATCAAAGGAACAAAGTCCCCTGCCTTCCTTGCCCAAATTGACTGGGTCCAATCCGTGTGAGTCCTCCTCAAGTCCTAATCCGAACACTCATTCCTTTGGGGCTAATGTTAAAGCCAAATCTATATCCATAGTTGTTGATAAACCTTACAAAAAGGTTTTTGTAGCCAAGATCTTAAGGAAACTAAACCCGACTTACCCTCTGAGGATCTATCCCTTACCAAGAAACTTCTTCTTACCCTCATGGAAGAGGTTAAGGGTCTGAAAGAGCAAATCAAACCTTTTTCAGGCAGTTCCTCATATGGATCCCACGGGGAAGGTACCAGTACTGGCCAATCAAAGGGTAGAACTGTTTTCCGAAAATGTAAGTACTGTGGTTTCAGAAATCATCTTTCAGATAATTGTTCAAAGAAACCTAAGTGCATCTCATGTGAATAAACTAATCAAACCTCCAGTGAACATGACAAACTGATAGCTGTGCAAAAGGCCAGACATAAGTTGAGATCTCAAACTCGTCATAAAACCACTAGACGTCCTGATCACAAACCCAGACTTTTTCCTACTTGTAAGTACTATGGAAACTTTAACCACCATTCTGATGAGTGTGAACATTACCCATGGTGTTACATATGTGGTAGCATGATTCATGAAACTATATATTGCAACCAAAGAGGGGGAAACAGAAACCTAAAGAGACCTAGAGTCGTACCTCAGTGACAAAATGGACCCACTGGAAAGTGGTTCATCTCCGAAACTAATATGTTTCATTATATATGTGCATGAACATCTAAAGAAATTTGCATGGTATCTGTATAATGGATTCTCTAGACACATGACAGGGGTTAAACAATATCTACACAAATATAAAAAGGAATCTGGTCCCAAGGTAGTCTTTGGAGATGACTCCTCAAGGGCTATTAACGGATATGGCTTAGTGGATTGTAATGGAATCACCTTCACAGGAGTCGCTTATGTCAATGGGCCGAAGCACAAGTTGATCAGCATCAGCCAACTCTTCGATGTAGGATTCAAAGTTCTATTCACCAAGATCCAAGGAACAATCTTCAATAAAAATGATGATGTTGTTATCATTGCACCAAGAAAAAGGGATGTGTATGTTATTGACATGACATCATGTCTAGAGGGAAGCAACACATGTCTCTTTGCTAAAACCTCATACAGTGAAAATTGGCTCGAGCATAAGAGACTAACCCGCCTTAACTTCAAAAACATCAACAAGCTTGCCAAGAATGATTTGGTTGTTAAACTTCCCTCTCTAACTTTTTCAAAGGACAAGCCATGCTCTGCCTATGAAAAGGGAAAACATCATACAGCTTCATTCAAGACCAAACAATCATTCTCCATCAACAAATGCCTTCATCTGTTACACGTGGACTTGTTTGGGCCAGTTAAACCTCAATCCCTTAATCATAACAAGTACACCCTTGTCATTGTAGATGAGTACTCCAGCTTTACCAGGGCTTTCTTTCTTTGAAAAAAGAGTGAAGTTGTTGATTGCATCATGTTATTCATAAGAGAAATTGAAAACTTCAATAACTACAAAGTTAAGGCAATTAGGAGTGACAATGGCACTGAATTCAAAAATCATGCCATGGAAGCCTTCTGTGATGAAAATGGCATATCATAGAACTTTTCTACCCCTAGAACCCCAAAACAAAACGGTATCGCTGAGAGAAGTCTTATTGAAGCTGCTAGAACAATGCTCAGTGAATCTAGACTTGCTAAACAGTTTTGGGGTGAAGTTGTATACACTGCTTGTTATATACAAAATAGATCCATCATTGTGAAGAGACATGGAAAGACCTCTTATGAAGTATCAGGAAAAGAGTCCCTCATGTCAGCTACTTTCATGTATTTGGTTGTATTGTTTTCATTCACAACTACAAGGATCATCTGGATAAATTTGATGAAAAGTCAGATGATGGTTTCTTTCTTGGGTATTCTCCTACCTCCAAAGATTTTAGAGTGTTCAACATTCGTAGACAAGAACTAGAAGAATCCATTCATACTACCTTTAATGAGTCTGTTGTTTTCATCTCACACCACAACTTTGAAGCTGAGGATATCGAGTTCAATAAAGTAAAGTCATATCCTAAAGATGATTTCTCTATCCCAAGAAATCACTATGAACTTCCTTATGTTCATGCCTTTGACCCTCACTCTATTACCAACCTCACCATTCCAGATACTCTAGTATCTGAAATACTTGAACTTCATGATGATTATCTTGAACCCCTAGTCCTTGATAGTCTGACATAGCAGTAGTAGATTCCTCTACAGATGAAGAGATCATGGATGAAGAAATTTTGTGAGAAAAAAGACCCTAAAATGATGCACCATCTTCTTCAATTTCACCATGATGAGACTGCTTTTATACATAGTCTCATCATCCAAATAGGGCTTAAAATGCATTAAATATCATCAAAATACCCAAATATATGCTTGTGTTTGTTGCTTGTGTATTTTAGGTACGGATATTGAGAAAATGACAAAAGATCACAAGAATCATGCAAAAACGAACACGGGAAACGAAGCCGCACGATGAACCAAGCCCTAATGAAGAATTTTCCAAAGAAAACCCTTGAAGATTTGAAGAATTATGAAGATTGGTCCTCCAAGTTTGAAGAATTGACACTTTATACCCTTGTATCTTCATAATTATAAGTTTGGTCCCTAAAGTTTGTCAAAATTACAAAAAGGACCCTTAACTTTGAAGAATTGGCAAATTTAGTCCCTCAACAAAACTAAATTGTCAATATTGGTCCTCCAAGAAGTCAACAAACAAGTCAAACCTTGAAGAATGAAGAAAATGCCAAAATCAGTCGTTCAAATATCATCAAATTGCATGATTAGTCCTTGAAACAAGTTTGGAAACTTGTTGTGCCATTTTTGACAAGTCCTTGAAAGATAATTACAAAGGAAATGGGGTTTGTGCTGATTTATTACAACATGAAGGAAAGAAGAACTTTGAGGGACTAAAATTGGGAGACATCCAAACCTACACCCTCCAATCATCACTCTCCACGTCACCCCACTTCCACCTTCCCACCAATCACAACTCCCTCACCCTCCACGTCTGCATTCCACCACCCTGGTTTAATTTATTAAACCTATTACTAACCTTCCCTCCAAACACATAATTTAAAAAGTTTTTTCCCCAAAACGAATTAAACTCATCCTAATCACCCCTAGAACCCTAATTACCCCCAGGTACAATTAGACTAAAAACAAAGGGTTTTTGTTTCATCTACTCCAGATTGCTAATTACTCTCACCCTCACCAAAACCCACTCACTTAAACCCTTCCCAACACACCCATGTGATCACCCCAAGGGTCCCCTGCAACGTCTCTTTCACACAACACCCCAAAAAGACAAGATAAATGTTTGAGATGATTCTACTTGTCCTCCAAGCTCAAACAAACGTTCAAGATCAAAGATTCCAGCTGGCAACTTCACATGTATCCCTTTTGACCAATTTTCAGTCAATCAACCAAGGGCAAATTCGGATTTTCAAACCATTAGGGTTTTAGCTTGTATTTTTATTCAAGAGTACCTAGAATGTTCTATCTAGGCCTATATAAGGAGTATGCGGATTGTGCATTGCCCTTGTTCTTGTTTTTCTTTTCTTTGGTCACAAGCTTGTAAATCCCCTTTTATGAATGAATGAAAAGTGGTTAAGTGTTTGTTGATGAAAAGAGACGAGTTCCATTTACTTTCCTTGCTAATTTAAATCTTGTTTTTAATTCTTGTTTGTTGGCTGTTTAAGTTCAAAGGTTCCAAAAATCAGTTTTCAGAAAGTTTGTTTTCAAAGATTTTCTCAAAATCTTTTTCCTTTTTTCTTATTAACTACTTACTGAATCAAAAGCTTCAAGCTTGTAGCTTGAAGCTCTTGATTCTTGGAGTTCTCCTTTTGGTTTGTTGTATTTGTGCCGGATCAAACAAAAACAAGGGGTACCATTATCATCTTTTTGTAGCCAAAAGCTCCAAGAGGTTCAGCATAGACCCGAGTCTATTTGGAGGTGACATACAGTCATTGTTGGGCCTGGATGTAGGCCCAACAAGGTAGTATACTTGTTCCTTTTTCAAATTATCAGTTTATTTGTGATTTGAATGAATTTTGTGAGAAGTTGTTTGTTTGCTTGTAAACCTGTTTGATTTGAGTTCATTTGGTGTATTATGCATGTTTAGATTGTTTAGAATCAATTTGGTAAGGGTTTTAATAGATTTGCTTTGAAAATTTGATTTTCAGAAATTTTAAGGGGTGTTTGGATTAGGGTATAAGTAGGGTTTAATGTTTTGAATTTAGCTTAAAACCTGTTTAGACACACTCTTTGGGTAGTTATAGGTTGAATGCTAGCTTAGGTTTTTAGTTTTGGTAGGTTTTAAACCATATGCATGCTTAAAAATTTGGAAAAATGGTAAAAATCAGCTAAGTACTTGTCTGCCTGAATTTGTGAAGTATTTGTGCATCAATCTTGATATTCTGCCAGATATTAGGTCATTTTAGGGTTTTGCATAGATTGTATGCCATTTGGTTGATGATTGTACAAGTTATTGGAGTTTGAAATTCAGATTTGTGCCAAGTAAACCAGCAAACACTCTCAGACCTGCATAAGCTTTTATCAGAAACTTGTTATTGCATTTTGTGCTTGATTTTATGCTAAGTCTTGTTGTTTTTTGTGTTTGTGTTGACTCCCTATACTCAACTGAGTATAGGGGTGCCCTCTTGTCCATCAAAAATCATCAACAACCAAAAACAAGTCATCTTGTTAAGTATCTTCACAAGTGAAGATACGTTTTCTTTCATTTTTTGTTCATCAGAAACAAGTGCTACCTGGGCATTTGATTTGATCTCATAGGCTTTAATTCTTGTTTATTTTCTTTGATAAAGTGAGTTTTGTAGTGTATTAAGAGTACTGGATTGAGTTTTAAAAGTAAAAAAAAAAAGAAAATTTTTTTCAAAAAGGACTGGCCAGGACTCGAACCTGCGCCATCCTCCTCACAACACTCACAACTTACCAGCGTGCCCTAGGGTCTTTGGCTGCTAAGTTCTCATTTCTTTATTTACTTAAGTAGTATTTGTTTTATAGCTTATTTACATAGCAGCTTATTAATAAGCTTTTTCTAGCTTATTTCTTTAAGATTTTTACTGTTTAGCATTTTTCTTAGGTTCTTGTTAGGGTTTTTGACTTTTCAGTCCAAAAAGTTTATTTTTCTCTTGTTTAATTAATTTTCTAGGATTATTTTTAATTTAAATTTTGAAAAGTAATTTAAAAATAGAAAAAGGTATTGTAAAAATCTAAAAAAATAGTTTTTAGGTTTTGATTTATATTTTTGAGGTTTACAGCTATTTAAGTTTTCAAAAAGTCTAATTTTTGATTTTATTGGATTTTAGGGTTTTTAGCTAACTTTAAAATTTAATATTAAATTATTAAATAGGTTTCAGAAAATTTTGATTGCATTTTTGTCTTAGTTACAATATTTTAGATTTTTCGTAATTTTTTAGAATTTTTTTATGAACTTTGAATTTTTTTGAATATTTTAATATTATTTTATTATTAAAAATTGAAAGTTTGATTTTTTAAGTTTTTACATTTTTCCTAGATTTTTGTCACTTAATTAGGAGTTTTGTCACTTTCCAAATATTTTTAGGACTTTTCAATTATTTTCTAGAATTAATTTAAGTTTTAATTGATTTTAATAGTTTTTAAGTGTTTAAAAATAGTTTAATTTGGTTTTAAAATTTTAAAAAATACTTTTTAGCTTAATTAGGATATTTTTGAGGTAACAAATTATAAGATCTTGTTTAGGGCTTTTTAATAATTAATTGTGATTTTTAGGGCTTTAATTAGCATTAAAAAGTCATTATCTAATTAATTAAAAGGTTTTAACAAGTTTGGATTTTTTATAAACTCTTAGAATATTATTGGGGATTTTCATAATTTTTAGGAATTTTTAGGTTAAAATTTTAATTTTTGCACTATTTACGGTTTTGCGTGATCGCCTTTTTCGTCTTAGTTTAATTCGTCTTCGTAACCGTCTTTCTCTTCTAATCTCATTTCTTTCTTGCCTTTTCAATCATATAATCACAAACATAAATCAATTCAATACACAACGCACTTGCCTCCTCGAGAACGAACTCACTTTTAGGGTCATTCACACACGGTTTTCCTAAATCGTCGTGCACGCTTGCCCTATTTATTGCTCTTTTCCTAAAGGGTAGTAAAAATTCACAACATCATTTTGGCGCCGCTGCCGAGGAGGCGTGTTGTGTTTTGGTTGAACAATTGTTGTTTTTATATATAGCCATAATAGTAATTGTATTAGTAGCACTCTACTAATATGTATTATCGTTTTTCGTTTTTTGTGAATACTGTTACTATATTGTATACGTAGAACAATAAATTTACAAGTACTCCAAATACGTGAGAAATCACAACCTTGACTTGGGAGGTCATTACCCAATCATTGTATTCGAATCTCAAACCAAAGAAAAAGGCAAAAATAGATAAATACTTTCGTGAAGCTCGATTTTGAAAAATACAAACTATAAGGTGGGTATAAGGCGGTTGTATTTCACGACCTAAAGGAAAAAGGCTCTTAAGTGCTTCGCGCCGCCTCGTTTCCTCCGCTTGCTTGTGCGTATTTTGAGATTGAAAGCTAATCGAGGGTTTTGCCGCCCAAATTATTACTAAGTATCATATATATTTTCTTGGTTTCTATTGATTAAACCCTCTTGAACAATTTGGTGTTCCACCATCGTTCTAAAGTCATCGAAGGCGTTCACTTTACGTGATCGTTTTCATTCCTTGAGGCTTCTTTAATCGAGATTTGATTAAGGAGGAGATTTGTAGATTTGTGTCTACCTAATACATTCCAACAATCCAAAAAAAGTAAAAACAATCAAAAACCACAAAAAAAATTGAAAAAGTAAAAACACCAAAAATAATCTTCTTTGCTCGCCTTCTCGTTGTACGTGACGTTTATGAAAACTCGCTCTAAAGCAAGACGTGCTCGTAAACGAAGAAACAAATCAACCACTCCTTCTAGTGAGGAGTCTCCTATTGACGAACCCATTATAGTGAAAGAAGCACCCATGGCTAATCGAACTATGATGGAGTTGCTTCAAGCACCCACCGAGGGTTATGGAGAAGCGATTGTGATTCCCGCTATCCTTGCGGAGAATTTTGAGGTTAAGACGGGTTTGTTGCCCATGATTCAAAACAACAAGTTTCGAGGTGACGAAAAGGACAACCCTCATAACCACATTCGCCAATTTAATCGTCTCACCGCCACTTGCAAGTTTAAGGACGTCTCAAACGACTCGATTAAGATGATGCTTTTTCCGTATTCCTTAGCGGGGCCCGCTAAGATTTGGTTAGAGAAAGAGCCACCCAATTCTATATTGACGTGGAAGGATTTCGTTTCAAAATTCGTGAACCAATTTTTTCCGCCCTCTAAGACTACGAACTTGAAAAACGAGATTTCAAATTTTTCACAAGAGTATAATGAGAGTTTTTCAACGGCTTGGAATAGGTTTAAGGAAATGTTGCACGAATGTCCTGATCATGGTTTTTCCGACTTGCATCAAATTGACACGTTTTACAATGGCTTGAACGATCATGAGCGTGATTATCTTAATCCGCCGCGGGTGGTAATTTTTTGTGTAAGACGGTCGAGGAAGCATTGTTAATCATTAAGAATAGGTCTAAGGTCTATAGTCCTCGTAGAACGTCGAGTGTTCGTAAGACTTCGTCTTCGCCTTCGCCTTCATTATCACACACCGTTGATGCTTGCCAAATCGAGGCTAATTTGGAGAACAAGATTTTTGATAAGCTTAAGGGATTGTTAATTGAGTTTAAAGTTGGTGAACAACCCACTCCCGCTACGGCTAAAGCGGTTGAGGTTTCTTGTATGTATTGTGGTGGAGCTCACGATTATTCCGAGTGCATTACCAACGGTGGTAACACTTCGAGTGCCTTCGCGGCCGCGGGAACTTATAACCAAAACGGTCAAGTTCCTCGCACTAATCAATTGACTCCACCGGGTTTTCCACCAAATCAAAATGCTAACAATTATCGAAACAATCAAGTTGGTTACCAAAGCAATCAAAGGAAAAATTTCAAGGGTAATAACAACTATGGGAATCAAGGAAGTAGTAGCCAATTGCAAAATCAAAATCAAAACCGTAATTTTCAAAACACGAGTCAAGGTCTTCAAAATGTTTACACTAAAGAACTTCCAATGGACTTTTTGAATTACGCCACAGCAAATGATAAGATTTTGGAAAACATTCAAGAGCAATTGGCTAGTCAAGCTAGGGACACGGCTAAAAACACCAAGGAGTTAGCTAATTTTGTGAAGGAAATTCTTAACATGAGAAATGAGTTGAAAAATGATTTTGCTAATCAAATTAGAGGTCAAAACAATAAGATTGAACAAAGTCATGCTAGGCTTGAACAAAGAATTGACCAAAAAGCCGCTAGTCAAGATTTGAAGTTTAATAGTCAAGATGCTAAGCTTAATGCCATTTTAGAAGCCGTCATGGGGAACAAAGCCTCTACTTCGAGTGGTCTTCCTAGTAACACCGTTTCAAACCCGAAGGGAGAGATGAAAGTGATTACCACACGAAGTGGTAAGGCACTTAAAGAACCGACTCCTCAACCAATTACTCCAACGGTGGAGGAAATTGAGGAAGAACCCGAGGTGGTGGTCAAAAAGGAGCATATTTCAAGCCCACAAAGTACCGCTCATGCCACACCTACGGTCGACCCATTACCAACATTGGAACCCGAGATTCCAAAGGCTATGTCTATGCCCCAACCCAGACCACCCTTGCCTTACCCATCGAGACTTAGGAAGGAGAAACGACAAGAGCGCGACAACTACCAGTTTGAGCTTTTTATGAAAATGTTTCGTGAGTTGCACCTTAATGTGAGTTTCGCCGATGCTTTGGTCATGATGCCTCGATTTGCCGCTAACTTTAAGAGTATGTTGAACAACAAGGATAAATTGCATCAATTGTCTAGTTGTTCGTCGGTTTATCTTAATCGCATACCTCAAAAAGTCGGTGATCCCGGTAAATTTTTGATCCCTTGTGCAATTCAAGATATGGAAGAATGCTATGCCTTGGCCGATCTTGGTGCTAGCATTAATTTGATGCCACTTGCAATCTTCAAGTCGCTCAATCTTCCTAATCTTACTCCTTCACTAATGTCTATCGAGTTGGTCGACCATTCCACGATTCGTGCATGTGGTTTGGCGGAAGACGTTTTTGTGAAAGTGGGGAAGTTCTACTATCCCGTAGACTTTATCGTCGTTGATATCCCCACGGATCCTCAAGTTCCTCTTATTTTAGGTCGTTCGTTTTTAGATACGTCTATGGCTTTAATTGATGTGCATGCTAGAAAGATCACCTTACGTTTCAACGACGAGGAACTTGTTATAAACGCAACTCAAAATTCTCAACTTTCTCATGTTTATTCCGTTGCTACCATAAACCTCGTTGATATGATCGACGTGGTTTGCGAGGAATTTTCACAAGAAGTTTTAGGGTTTGGTGATGAAGAAACTAGTGGCAATCCCACTATGTTAGATCCAATTCTTGATAATTCGACACCAACCTTCACTCCATTTGAAGGTGGTGGTTTTACGTTGGAAGAATGCAATGTTCCACGTACTTGTGACGAAGACCTCGACAACGATGAGGACTTCTCGATTATCAAGGATTTTCTCAACGATTTCCCATTTCCTCCACCCGAGGAGGTTATGAGTATCGAGCCTAAATCTTCACTTGAGGAACCACCTATCCTCGAGTTGAAAGATTTACCTCCTCACCTAGAATATGTCTATTTGGAGGGGGACGACAAGTTGCCGGTTATTATTGCGAAGGATCTTTCGAATGATGAAAAAACCGCACTTGTCGATGTTCTAAAGGAACACAAAGGGGCGATTGCGTGGAAGTTATCCGACATTAAGGGAATCGATCCCAAGTTTTGTACCCACAAAATCTTAATGGAGGAGGATTTCAAGCCCACAATCCAAAGTCAAAGGAGGGTGAACCCCAAAATTCACGACGTCATCAAAAAGGAGGTCCTTAAACTCCTTGACGCGGGAATGATTTACCCTATTTTCGATAGCCCTTGGGTGAGTCCTATTCATTGTGTCCCTAAAAAGGGAGGAATGACCGTTGTGCCAAACGATGCCAACGAGTTGATTCCCACTAGACTCGTGACCGGATGGAGAGTGTGCATTGACTATCGAAAGTTGAATGAAGCCACTCGAAAAGACCATTTTCCCTTGCCCTTCATGGACCAAATGTTGGAGCGTCTTGCGGGAAACGATTTTTTAGATGGTTTTTCTGGTTACTTCTAAATTCCCATCGATCCTCGTGATCAAGAAAAAACTACGTTTACGTGTCCATATGGAACGTTTGCCTATCGTAGAATGCCATTCGGACTTTGTAATGCACCGGGAACCTTTCAAAGGTGCATGATGGCTATTTTTCATGATATGATTGAGAAGACGATGGAAGTCTTCATGGATGACTTTTCCGTGTTTGGTAATTCGTTCACTTCGTGTTTGTCGAACCTTGAGAGAATGTTAAAACGTTGTGAGGAAACCAACCTTGTGCTCAACTGGGAAAAATGTCATTTTATGGTTAAGAGTGGAATCGTCTTAGGGCACAAGGTCTCGAAAGCGGGGATTGAGGTAGACCAAGCTAAGGTAGACGTCATCGCCAAATTACCTCATCCCAAAACCGTTAAGGGAGTTAGGAGTTTCCTAGGCCACGCAGGCTTTTCTCGTCGATTCATCAAGGATTTTTCAAAGATTTCCCGACCCATTACACATCTTCTTGAAAAAGAGGCACGTTTTGTCTTTGACGAAGATTGTATACGAGCCTTTGAGATCCTTAAGAGGAAACTTACCGAAGCTCCCATTCTTGTTGCTCCCAATTGGAACCTCCCCTTTGAACTAATGTGTGATGCTAGTGATTACGCTATTAGGGCCGTTTTGGGGTAACGTCATGATAAGCACTTCTTGCCTATTCACTATGCTAGCAAGACGATGACCGAGGCTCAACTAAAATACACTACAACGGAAAAGGAGTTCCTTGCCGTGGTGTATGCATTTGAGAAGTTCCACCTTACCTCGTCTTGACGAAATGCATAGTGTATACGGACCATTCGGCTATTAAGTATCTCATGGCAAAGCAAGATGCTAAGCCGAGATTACTTCGTTGGATTCTCCTCCATCAAGAATTTGATCACACCATCGTTGACAAAAAAGGAGCCGAGAATCTAGCGGCCGATCATCTCTCTCGTTTGGAAGATCCTCACCAAAGTGTTTACGAGCCCAAGGAAATCACCGAAACATTTCCGCTCGAGACACTTGGTGTAGTGAATTCTAAGCATGATTCTTCTACCCCATGGTTTGCGGATTTTGCAAATTACCATGCGGGTAACTTCATCATTAAGGGTATGACAACTCAACAAAAACGAAAATTCTTTCGTGACGTCAAGTTCTACTTTTGGAACGACCCTTACTTGTTTCGAACTTGTGCGGATCAAATTATCCGACGTTGTGTATTTGGCACCGAAGCTTCTAACATCTTTAGAGCTTGCCATGAGGGACCCACGGGTGGTCACCACGTTGCTAATCTCACGGCTAAGAAGGTGTTTGATGCCGGCTTCTTTTGGCCTACTATTTACCGAGATGCACAAGATCTTGTGAAGTCGTGTGATGCATGCCAACGACAAGGAAAAGCCTCACAAAAAGATGAGATGCCACAAAATATCATCCAAGTGTGTGAGATCTTTGACGTTTGGGGTATAGACTTTATGGGGCCGTTCCCATCATCTCGTGGTAATAAGTACATCCTTGTTGCGGTTGACTACCTTTCTAAGTGGGTGGAGGCAAAGGCCTTGCCCACCAATGATGCTCGTGTGGTAGTCAAGTTTTTGAAGCAATTATTTTCTCGGTTTGGAACCCCTCGTGCTATTATAAGCGATCGTGGAACCCATTTTTGTAACGACCAATTTGAAAGGGTTCTAAGGAAATATGGGGTTACACATCGTCTTTCTACGGCTTATCACCCACAAACGAGTGGGCAAGTCGAGGTTTCAAACCGAGCGTTGAAGAGGATCTTGGAGAGATCCGTAGGAGAAAACGGACAATCATGGTCGGATAAGTTGGACGATGCTTTATGGGCCTTTAGGACCGCTCATAAGACGCCCATTGGGTGCACTCCCTATAAGCTTGTGTATGGAAAGAATTGTCATTTGCCTATCGAGTTAGAACACAAGGCTTATTGGGCCCTAAAGCATTGTAATGATGATATGGAGACCGCGGGAAAACACCGGAAAATGCAATTGAATGAATTAGATGAATTGAGGGATATTGCTTATGAAAATTCATTGATTTATAAAGAGAAAACTAAAAAGTTGCATGATTCAAAAATTAAAAACCGGATTTTTAACATTGGGGATCAAGTTTTGCTTTTTAATTCAAGATTGAAAATCTTTTTCGGTAAATTGAAATCCCGTTGGTCCGGTCCATTCACCGTGACTCAAGTGTTTCCGTATGGGACCATCGAGCTAGCTCAAGATGATGGTCCTAACTTTAAGGTGAATGGACATAGGTTGAAGCACTACTTTGGCGGGGAAGTTTCATCCTTGAACTACCTCGACCAAATCACCTTCCCCAATGATAATTAGTATTGAGGGGATCGAGTCGAGCTCATGACTCGGTAATAAAAAACGAGGTGCCTCGTGGGGGAGTCCCATGCTTATCCTATGTACATATTATCGCTTTCTAATGTAGCTTACGTGTGGGGATTTGTGCCCTTCCAACCTTTGTTCCGTGGTTGTTTGTAAATTGTGGTTTTTAGATCATGATCTTCGCGATTGGAGCCTCTTGTGTTCGTTTTATGGGAGCACTCGATCGTTTGCTTGGAGACATTTTTCAATATCCATGATATATCCTTTTGATGTTCTAACCTTAGGTTTTTAGCACACTTCATAAACGGCTTTAAATTTATTGGTTACACCCTTTCCATGCTAGATTAGGCATTCGACTACGTCTCTAGTATGGGGGTGTTTGCACCCCTAGACTCGAAACATTGAGGACAATGTTTAACTTTAGTATGGGGGGTGAATAGATACTTGCCTTGCCAAACCTTCACGCTTTCCAAAGTTTATCTTTTTGTTTATCGTTTTTGTTGCAAAATAAAGGCTAAAAATGGCCAAATTTTAAAATTTTTCTCATATTTCATAAGTGTTTGAAGACACGAATGTAGGTTTTCTGATGGCGAGAATAAGAGTAATTTTTGACTCGACCGTGCGTGTGAGCACTTAGCTTTGATTCCTTAACTTCACATTAGGCTAAGTCTCTTAAATGAGGACGAAAAATGATAGAGTTAATTATAAGTTAATATGCTAAACGTAGAGTACTCGTATTCTTTCAAAAACTCATGTGTTCTTGTTGTTTGCTTATTCTCCCTTCGCTTGTAAATATTTTTTGCTTAATAAATATTGACTTAGCGGTTTAGTTAGGATTGTTGGGTTTCTAGTCTTTTCTAGTAGCTTCCGTGTAATTAAATTGGGAAGACATTAAGGTATCGCCAACGTCACGGTTTTGAAGTATTGGCACCCAAATAATCGAAAGCTTCACCCAATAATAAGATTTCAAGTGCTCACCTAAATCTAGCAAACAATTTGAAGCCCCACAAGGCCTAAAATCTCTGCAAAATTGAAAGTGAATCAAGCCTTAATCTTCGAAGCTTTAAAGATCCAAAATTCGCCTTAGCGTGAGGATATACGTCTTTGGCTAATAAACCCACCGATGAGGCGGATAATAAAAGGCAAGGCAAGACCGAAGTCATAATAAAAGCTTCATGGCGAAGTTGAATAAAAGATGGAGGTAAACCAAAGATAATAAGGCCCTTCCGTTAGGGGGCGTATAAAAGTCTTGGTAATAAGTCTCATGTTCAAAACCGTTATAAAACCGTGTTTATCGATTCTTCTTGTCAACTTAATTTTTTAACATCGTTGTCTATTGGGAGGGGTTATTGATTTGATGGTCTTAGTTACACCGTTAGGACTCTATTTTTAGACCTAAATCTCTATTATCGCATAAGTCAACAATGTATCCTCGTGAAACATTCAAGACAAAATAAAATATAAGAGATACAACTTAGGAATAATGGGAGGATAAGTACGTGATTAGGGCATATGAGTAGTGTTAGCATTACTAACTTATAATGACAATGATCTCGTTGCACGCTTGGCATGGAATTGGAGTGAAAATCGAGGACGATGAAATTATTTCTAACGAAGCATTCACGTGTTCTTATTCTATGAACCTAAACGTCCCATTTTGCGATGAAAATCATACATTATGTCTAAAACGCAAGTAGTATTAGCAATAGTAGTAGTGTAGCTAGTTTATCATTCAATAAAGTGAATAAAAATGAATTTTGGAGATGCTACGATACTTTATTCTAGCATTGCGTGAGGGCACGGCAATGGTTTAGTATGGGGGAGTGATGAGACTGCTTTTATACATCGTCTCATCGTCCAAATAGGGCTTAAAATGCATTAAATATCATCAAAATACCCAAATATATGATTGTGTTTGTTGCTTGTGTATTTTAGGTACGGACATTGAGAAAATGACAAAAGATCACAAGAATCATGCAAAAACGAACACGGGAAACGAAGCTGCACGATGAACCAAGCCCTAATGAAGAATTTTCCAAAGAAAACCCTTGAAGATTTGAAGAATTATGAAGATTGGTCCTCCAAGTTTGAAGAATTGACACTTTATACCCTTGTATCTTCATAATTACAAGTTTGGTCCCTAAAGTTTGTCAAAATTACAAAAAGGACCCTTAACTTTGAAGAATTGGCAAATGTAGTCCCTCAACAAAACTAAATTGTCAATATTGGTCCTCCAAGAAGTCAACAAACAAGTCAAACCTTGAAGAATGAAGAAAATGCCAAAATCAGTCCTTCAAATATCATCAAATTGCATGATTAGTCCTTGAAACAAGTTTGGAAACTTGTTGTGCCATTTTTGACAAGTCCTTGAAAGATAATTACAAAGACAATGCGGTTTGTGCTGATTTATTACAACATGAAGGAAAGAAGAACTTTGAGGGACTAAAATTGGGAGACAGCCAAACCTACACCCTCCAATCATCACTCTCCACGTCACCCCACTTCCACCTTCCCACCAATCACAACTCCCTCACCCTCCACGTCTGCATTCCACCACCCTGGTTTAATTTATTAAACCTATTACTAACCTTCCCTCCAAACACATAATTTAAAAAGTTTTTTCCCCAAAACGAATTAAACTCATCCTAATCACCCCTAGAACCCTAATTACCCCAAGGTACAATTAGACTAAAAACAAAGGGTTTTTGTTTCATCTACTCCAGATTGCTAATTACTCTCACCCTCACCATAACCCACTCACTTAAACCCTTCCCAACACACCCATGTGATCACCCTAAGGGTCCCCTGCAACGTCTCTTTCACACAACACCCCAAAAAGACAAGATAAACGTTTGAGATGATTCTACTTGTCCTCCAAGCTCAAACAAACGTTCAAGATCAAAGATTCCAGCTGGCAACTTCACATGTATCCCTTTTGACCAATTTTCAGTCAATCAACCAAGGGAAAATTCGGATTTTCAAACCATTAGGGTTTTAGCTTGTAATTATTATTCAAGAGTACCTAGAATGTTCTATCTAGGCCTATATAAGGAGTATGGGGATTGTGCATTACCCTTGTTCTTGTTTTTCTTTTCTTTGGTCACAAGCTTGTAAATCCCCTTTTATGAATGAATGAAAAGTGGTTAAGTGTTTGTTGATGAAAAGAGACGAGTTCCATTTACTTTCCTTGCTAATTTAAATCTTGTTTTTAATTCTTGTTTGTTGGCTGTTTAAGTTCAAAGGTTCCAAAAATCAGTTTTCAGAAAGTTTGTTTTCAAAGATTTTCTCAAAATCTTTTTCCTTTTTGCTTATTAACTACTTACTGAATCAAAAGCTTCAAGCTTGTAGCTTGAAGCTCTTGACTCTTGGAGTTCTCCTTTTGGTTTGTTGTGTTTGTGCCAGATCAAACAAAAACAAGGGGTACCATTATCATCTTTTTGTAGCCAAAAGCTCCAAGAGGTTCAGCATAGACCCGAGTCTATTTGGAGGTGACATACAGTCACTGTTGGACCTGGATGTAGGCCCAACAAGGTAGTATACTTGTTCCTTTTTTCAAATTTTCAGTTTATTTGTGATTTGAATGAATTTTGTGAGAAGTTGTTTGTTTGCTTGTAAACCTGTTTGATTTGAGTTCATTTGGTGTATTATGCATGTTTAGATTGTTTAGAATCAATTTGGTAAGGGTTTTAATATATTTGCTTTGAAAATTTGATTTTTAGAAATTTTAAGGGGTGTTTGGATTAGGGTATAAGTAGGGTTTAATGTTTTGAATTTAGCTTAAAACCTGTTTAGACACACTCTTTGGGTAGTTATAGGTTGAATGCTAGCTTAGGTTTTCAGTTTTGGTAGGTTTTAAACCATATGCATGCTTAAAAATTTGGAAAAATGGTAAAAATCAGCTAAGTACTTGTCTGCCTGAATTTGTGAAGTATTTGTGCATCAATCTTGATATTCTGCTAGATATTAGGTCATTTTAGGGTTTTGCATAGATTGTATGCCATTTGGTTGATGATTGTACAAGTTATTGGAGTTTGAAATTGAAACTCGGAATTTGTAGTCCTTTTAATTAAGTTCGTTTTTCCTCGACTCACTCGAATTGATTTCCAATTTAACATAAGATTATATTTGTTTTTGGTAAAGATATATTTGTAATTTTTAAGCTGAAATCTATTAAAATCTTAAATCTATTTTAATAAAACTAATTTAAAGAAAATAAAACTTTTAAATAAAAATTATAAAAATCTAATTTAACTAATTTAAATAAAAACTAATTTTAAAACTTGAACTAATTTTATAAAATAAACTAAAAACTTTAAAAACTTTAAAAGAAAATATATTTTAAAATAAAACTTAATTATACTATTTTAAAAGAAAACTATTTTAAAATCTAAACTAAAATTTAAAACTAATTTAAATTTATAAAAGCAATGAAATATTTTTTATTTATTTTTTTTACCTTTTATATTTTTCAAAATAAACTAAATTAAAACAAAACTTAATTAAAACTTTTATCTAAATCTTAAATAAACCAAAAACTTTAATTTAACTAATGAATTAAAATCTACCAACAATAGTTTATCCTATATTAATCAAAAATTGCAATACAATACACAAAAAGATGCTTGGAGAAACTGGTTGGGGCGCTGGGTTATTATGCGAGGGGTCTGGGGTTCGAACCCCAACCCAGACAATTTTTTTAGCTAATTAAAATTTTGGACAGCAGTGGAAATCAAACAGAATATCAGCTAATAATCGACCCCAATAAGCTAATAAAATTAACTAAAAAGCTGAAACAAAAATAAGCCAAATAAGCTGTAAATGACATAAGCTAATAAGCTAAAAATGCTCAAGCAAATTATAAAACCATAATAAAAAAAACAGATTTAACACTCTACCCAAACAGACTTAAAAAAAACAATTATCAACCGAAAATAAAAGAACAGTTACCAAATAAACTATAATTCCAACGCTTAGATCATAAGCAGACTAAACAACCCGCTCCAAAATTAACATAAGCAGATAAAAAAATAACTAACAGAATAAACAAACTTCTAAAATCAATTAAACTAAAGCAGATTCAGACATAAGCAGAAACATTAACAAAAATAAATAAGCAGTTAATCAAATAAATAGTAATCTAAAACAAGAAAAATAAAATAGAAGATTCGAACCGATTGAAGGAACCGTTGAGCCGAAGATGCAGCGCTGAGCTGTCTTTATCGAAACCGAATCGACACCATCAACACCATCGTTCTTGAACACAAGGAAATCTTCTCGATCCAAACACTCCTTTTCGAACAGTAACTTATAAATTCTCCCAGTAGGGGAAAATTTTATAACACTTTCTTTATCTCTTTTTATTTTTTTTTATTTTTTTATTTTTTTTTATTTTTTTAATAATAATTACGACAAACAGTAGTAAAAAGAAGAAATCAAATTAATAATCAAACTAAATCAGAAATTTATACGAGACGGATTTTAATTAAAATATAAATTTCATTGATAAAATAAGATCATTACAAAACTTGAAACTGAAAAACAAATTACAATATTAAATCTAAGACTAATTTACTGAAAATTAAACCTAATTAAATCTACTCCTAAAAAAAACTGAAAGAAAAATAATGAAAAGCTTAAAAAGATGGATTCCTCATTACAAGTTTTGGGGAGGGTTATATAGGCAAACCCTAATCTCATTAGATGAACTTGGTGCCCACGTTCTTCAATCCTAGCCGTTCTTCCAATCTTCTCTTTCTTCTCTTTTGATCAAACGGATGAAAAGGACCATGAGTCACGGATTGCCACTTTGTCAGTTGGGTGTGTTTGTTGTGTTTGTTTAGGCTGAGGTGGAGGGTTTTTGGCCAATCAAAATTAAGGGGAAAAGGCCACGTCGGATGGATGAGGACCATCCTTGGTGCTTGCTGCGAAAAAAATGGGGGATTTAATTGTGGATTCAAGTGAATTAATCCCTTATGTAAAAAGCCCCATAAATTTTACTCATGGTTAATTAGGGTTTGTGGTAAAATAAATGGTGGTGTAACTGGTTTTGTGGGAGAGAAAGAAGGGGTAGGTGATAACTTGCTTTGTATGTAACGAAAAGTACTAAGAGAGAGATAGGGGGAATTTTTCGTTTTTTTATTAGTAATGAGTGGGTGGGGGGTTGACCGAGGGTAATAGGGATATGTATTGACTGTCAAAACAACCAATTTTTAATGTTAGTTTCGTTTGTTTGGGAGTAGAGACGTGGGGTGGGGTTTGGCTTACACGTGTGAGGATAAAGAGATGGGGTGTGTTTGTGTTGACTGGTCATTTGACCAAGTGAAAACTCATTTCACTTTAATGCTTCGTCCATTCTTATTAAAGCAAATGGGGCTTAGGCCCAAGATTCTTAATAATTTCCACCCGTCTATTTACCTTGTTAAAGTCATTTGGGTTTTTGGCCCAATCTATCCTTTAATCCGAATTTTAACTATTAAATGGGCTTTTGGGCTTATCAAATTAACTTAATCATCTTACTAACTTCAAATGGGCTTTTGAGCCCATTAACTCAAGTGTGGGACCCGCAAAGCTCCAACATCTTCAAAAAGATTAAATCCGATAAAAATTGAGCTCGATTTCGGCTTCCTTGATCATTTCTTTAAAATCGTAACGATTTTGTCGGGTTTCGTGATCTTGGCACACTTTTGGTCTTTTGACTTTGTCTTCGTCTCTTATTTGGACATTTCTTCAACA
This sequence comes from Glebionis coronaria, assembly GCA_025667525.1. Classification (NCBI taxonomy): domain Eukaryota; kingdom Viridiplantae; phylum Streptophyta; class Magnoliopsida; order Asterales; family Asteraceae; genus Glebionis; species Glebionis coronaria. The sequence continues at coordinate 574,295,123 of CM046879.1, read as the reverse complement.
TTTGACCGTGAAATCCCGTGTTTTCTCTTCTTTTGATCAATTGTACCTATTTAAACACAAAAACACAAAACCACGCGTAATTTCGACTTTTATGATATAAAACACATGATTAGGTCTTGTTTTTCCTTGATTTTAGTGGCAAAAGGATAAGTGTTTTCACACTTATTAGAAATTCAGATTTGTGCCAAGTAAACCAGCAAACACTCTCAGACCTGCATAAGCTTTTATCAGAAACTTGTTATTGCATTTTGTGCTAGATTTTGTGCTAAGTCTTGTTGTTTTTTGTGTTTGTGTTGACTCCCTATACTCAACTGAGTATAGGGGTGCCCTCTTGTCCATCAAAAATCATCAACAACCAAAAACAAGTCCTCTTGTTAAGTATCTTCACAAGTGAAGATACGTTTTCTTTCATTTCTTGTTCATCAGAAACAAGTGCTACCTGGGCATTTGATTTGATCTCATAGGCTTTAATTCTTGTTTATTTTCTTTGATAAAGTGAGTTTTGTAGTGTATTAAGAGTACTGGATTGAGTTTTAAAAGTAAAAAAAAAAAGTTTTTCAAAAAGGACTGGCCAGGACTCGAACCTGCGCCATCCTCCTCACAACACTCACAACTTACCAGCGTGCCCTAGGGTCTTTGACTGCTAAGTTCTCATTTCATTATTTACTTAAGTAGTATTTGTTTTATAGCTTATTTACATAGCAGCTTATTAATAAGCTTTTTCTAGCTTATTTCTTTAAGGTTTCTACTGTTTAGCATTTTTCTTAGGTTCTTGTTAGGGTTTTTGACTTTTCAGTCCAAAAAGTTTATTTTTCTCTTGTTTAATTAATTTTCTAGGATTATTTTCAATTTAAATTTTGAAAAGTAACTTAAAAATAGAAAAAGGTATTGTAAAAATCTAAAAAAATAGTTTTTAGGTTTTGATTTATATTTTTGAGGTTTACAGCTATTTAAGTTTTCAAAAAGTCTAATTTTTAATTTTATTGGATTTTAGGGTTTTTAGCTAACTTTAAAATTTAATATTAAGTTATTAAATAGGTTTCAGAAAATTTTGATTGCATTTTTGTCTTAGTTACAATATTTTAGATTTTTGGTAATTTTTTAGAATTGTTTTATGAACTTTTAATTTTTTTGAATATTTTAATATTATTTTATTATTAAAAATTGAAAGTTTGATTTTTTAAGTTTTTACATTTTTCCTAGATTTTAGTCACTTAATTAGGAGTTTTGTCACTTTCCAAATATTCTTAGGACTTTTCAATTATTTTCTAGAATTAATTTAAGTTTTAATTGATTTTAATAGTTTTTAAGTGTTTAAAAATAGTTTAATTTGGTTTTAAAATTTTAAAAAATACTTTTTAGCTTAATTAGGATATTTTTGAGGTTTAAAAATTATAAGATCTTGTTTAGGGCTTTTTAATAATTAATTGTGATTTTTAGGGCTTTAATTAGCATTAAAAAGTCATTATCTAATTAATTAAAAGGTTTTAACAAGTTTGGATTTTTTGTAAACTCTTAGAATATTATTGGGGATTTTTAGTAATTTTTAGGAATTTTTAGGTTAAAATTTTAATTTTTGCACTATTTACGGTTTTGCGTGATCGCCTTTTTCGTCTTAGTTTAATTCGTCTTCGTAACCGTCTTTCTCTTCTAATCTCATTTCTTTCTTGCCTTTTCAATCATATAATCACAAACATAAATCAATTCAATACACAACGCACTTGCCTCCTCGAGAACGAACTCACTTTTAGGGTCATTCACACACGGTTTTCCTAAATCGTCGTGCACGCTTGCCCTATTTATTGCTCTTTTCCTAAAGGGTAGTAAAAATTCACAAAATCACACCACCATCCCCTGAACCTTCACCTGAATCAGTTGTAGCACCTACACCTCAAGCCAAGTGGTGTAAAAATCAAGATATTCTTCTGGTGAATATTCTTGGAAAACCCTCTAGAGGTGTAACTACCATAAGCAAAATGAAAGGTTTGGGAGCTTCCTCTGCAAATTAATGCTTATTCGTTGACTTTCTATCAGATGATGAACCTAAAAGTATTGCATCTGCACTTCTGGATGAAGGATGGGTGAGCGTCATGCATGAAGAACTAAATCAGATTAAGAGGAACAAGGTGTGGACTCTAGTTAAAGCTCCCATTGGGAAGCAAGTGGTTGGAACCATATGGATTTAGAAGAACAAAATAGATGAGGATGGAAGAATTGTTAAGAACAAGGCCAGACTGGTTGCATTGAGGTACAGTCAATCTGAGGGAATTGACTATGATGAAAACTTTGCCCAGTTGCTATATTGGAAGCCAGAATCTTTCTGGCGTATGATGCTTACATGGGTTTCACATTATATCATATAGATGTTAAAAGTGCTTTTCTCAATGGGAAATTGGTTGAATAAGTATATGTTGAACAACCTCTAGGGTTTGAAAGCAGTAACCATCCAGACTATGTATGCAGACTTCACAAAGCACTTAATGAACTGAAACAAGCACCTAGAGCCTGGTATGAAACCCTTTCAAAAATTTTACTTGACAATAAATTTGTCAGAGTTACTCTTAACAAAACCCTGTTCATATACAAGTCCAAGGGTGATGTCATTATAGTACAGATATATGTGGATGATATTATTTTTGGGTTAACCAACATAACCTTGAGCAATCAATTTGCTAAACTTATGACCAAAAAATATGATATGAGCATGATGAGGAAGCTAACGTTTTTCTTAAGATTTCAAATAAAGCAAAATTCTATAGGAATTTCTATTTGTCAAGAAAAATATGCTAGAGACTTGCCCAAGAAATATGATCTGTTTGATTGTGCATCAGTGAAATGCCACATACTTCCCGCTAATGATTTGGGCTCTGATGATGCAGGGGTCTCTGTTAATGAGACCTTATACAAAGGCATGATTAGGTCACTGATGTACCTTACAGCGAGTAGGCCAGATATCCAATTCTCCATATGTCTTTGTGCCAAGTACCAAGCTAACCCCAAGTAATCCCATCTTGTAGTTGTTAAAATAATTTTCAGGTATCTCAAAGGAACATCCTCACTTGGTCTCTGGTATCCAAATGGATCTGGCTTTGACTTAAAATCCTACTCGGACTCAGCCTACGCTGGATGTTTCCTGGATAGGAAGAGTACCTCTGGAAGTTGTCAAATCCTTAGTGGAAAGTTAGTATGTTGGAGCGCCAAGAAGCAAAACTCTATGGCCATGTAATCAACCGAAGTTGAATATGTTACTGCTGTTGGTTGTTGTGCTCAAATCCTCTGAATAAAAAGTCAACTGGCTAATTATGGGATCACATTTGAGAAGGTTCCCATATTATGTGACAACACAAGTGCTATTGCCATTTCCAACAATCCACTACTTTATTCTAGAACTAAACATATTGACATGAGGTACCATTTCATCATAGACCACATTTTAAAAGGTGATATTGAGCTACACTTTATACCCACTTAATGCCAGCTCCCTGACATTTTACCAATCCTCTGGCTGAGCCAAGTTTAAGAGGCTGGTAGCTGAGCTAGGTATGCTCAATATTAGGAAAGAAAAGGTCTGGTGATTGGTCTATGTCTCTAAGCATTAAATGGCAATGAATGTAACTAGGTAGTTACATCTCAAGTGGAAAACATATATTCTTCATATTAAATTCAAATGATTTCCACTTATTGTCAACAATTTTCTCACATTTCAAGGGGACAATTGTTTTCGAAGAGTCTAGGGGACCCACATATCAGTAAAGTTTTTTCACTTTTCATTTAATGTCATTAATCAAAAGTTTGAATTTTTAGGATTAACCCTTGACTCATCCTCATTGTGAATCACTTTCATCTCAAATTCCCGCACACACTTCTCTTTCTAAACCTCTAAACCTCCATTTTTCATCCATGGCGTTCGCATCAAAGGCAACTTCATACTCGATTTTGGCAGCATCAAACGTTGATTTTTGAGTAGGCAGAATGAAGATAAACCAAAACAACTGTGTGGCGTTACTTGAACACTCGAATCTACTCTACACATCTTTGTTCCAATTCTGGAAAAATTGCTACATTTCTGAAGTCCATATAAGAACCCCTTCTACCTGCTATTACCTATATCTCAAAGAATTTTGGTTCTCGAACGAAGTCGATCATGCAACAAACATCATCTCATTCAATCTTTCTAACCATCCAAAAACACTAACCTTCGATTTGAGTTATTTTGCTTAAGTCATTGGACTTAATTTAAATGATGATATGGTGTTGTCCCATAAATATGTGATGATTAAACAAGAAAAATAGATAGAAGATAGATGAATTTTAGAGAGAGAAAGTAGAGAGAGAAAAGAGATAGAATGGTTGGAAACTTGGTGAATATTAGATTGAGAGTGAGAATAAAAATGAGCCAACCTCCTCCTAACATGCTAGGAGGAGGGTATATATAGTCCACCCACATGCGGGCTTGTATGGGCTATATATTAACGAGCCGGGCTTTCCTTTTAGGCTTTAGTTACTTATGAATTAACTTTAGCTTAAAGTTAAGCCCGTAAAACACGACTAACCTACTACCTATTACAACGTTCTTAAATACGATACATAATAAACATATGACCAAACATTCTTGTTTGACTCAATATTTTGAGGCTAACAATCTCCCCCAATGAGAGGTCATTACCTATGTTGGGTCTACTAGATGTAGATCTTGCAGCCTGTCAGGAACGGTGTATGACTTCTGTAATCACAAGTCAATCCACAGAGAGACTCTATACACAATATGAATGTAGAATACAAATATAATAAAGAAGAACAGAATAACTATTAAGACTTGATCCTTTCTAAGGATTTCTAATATTGATAATGACTAGAATTACATTTGGTGAAGGTGTGTCTAACCCTTCTGCCTAAGGTTCCTTTTATACTACAAGGAAACCCTAATACAGCATTAAACAAAACGTGTAAAACTGATATGCATATCCTTTCCTAACATATCTCATGCATATCCTAACAGAATATTAAGTAAATAATAAAGTTTGACTTCGACTAGGACCAGGAGCAGGACTTGCTCCTACTACTACTAGAACCAGGAGGAACTACATACCTCCTAGTCTACCTATTACATTTAACTATTACAATGGTCCTAACAATCCTCCCCTAAACTTGAATTTGACCTGTTGAGTTCAAGTTTCCTGGAAAACGTGCAAATAAAGCCCGAGGATTGTATCAGCAAAACAAACAGCAGCATCAGCAAGATAAGAATCAGAGTAACCGCCGCAACATGAAACACTAGAAGCTTCTCCAAAGCTTGGAACAAATCAGCATCGTGTTGAATCTTTTCAGCAACATGAGCAGATTTGATGAGCCTTTACCAAGTAGCTGCTCGCTCTTGGGCTAGCCAGTCTTTCTGGTGGAATAAGCATCACCCTGGGAGACTAGAACCCAGCCCAACTCTTAGAACGTGAATCAATGGTGAGTGGGAGTACCCTGATGATTTTAGGCAAACCATCACAGCCGTTAACGGATTTGATACGTCTTTACCAGAAGTCGTACCCCTCTGGACTCGCCAACTCTCAGCAATAAAGCATCGGTGAGTTGAAAACCCTATAGCTTTAAGCAAGCTATTACAGCTATCAACGGATTTGATAAGATCTTTACCAAGAGCCATACCCCCTTGGATTAGCCACTTTTCAGTCCAAGACTATGGCAAGTGAAAACCATCCAGTTTTGGGTAACCTAGCAACCATCAACGGATTTGAGAATCGCACCAGGAGCCGTACCCTCAAGGTGAATCAACTTTTTCTTGTCGATTAGACATGGTAAGTTGAGAACCATTTGTTGTGTGGACCAGGTCCAACACCAAGTGAAACCAGTAACCAGCACAAGGACAATTTAGTAACCAGAACCCACAATGTGAAGCAGCAAATGGTATCATATTCACAAGTATAAAATCCAAGATGTGTGAAAAGTATAAGCAGATATTATATAAAAAGTATATGTTTTTTTTATAAATTGTTTTAAGTTAGTCTAATTTTTAATATTTTTTTTAACTATAAAGAATAAAATTCACCAATCACTGTACATATTGGTGAAAAGAATGATAATAAGAACAAATGATCAAAAAATACAAAACAGAAACACTTACAACCTAATCACATCACAAACCAGAAGCAGCCTTCTTATCTGCTATCAACTGCGCCTGAATTCCTTCCACCAGAAGTGAGCAAAAGCCTCCACCAGAAGTACCACACACTACCAGAACCAATCAATTGTATTGTTAAAATCTATCAATATGTTAGTCTGTCCTAAGAATTATGTACACAAAGCCTCCCCTTAGGCTTAGCCTCCCCTCAATCCTAGACCTCAAGGATTTACCATCCCGATGTGAACCACCAAGTGGTTAAACCGAGGACCATCAAATGCTTTAGTCAGCAAATCAGCAACATTATCATCCGTATGAACTTTAAGAACCTGAATCAGCTTCTTCTCATTTGCATCCCGTATAAAATGATTCCGAATTTCAATATGCTTCGTTCGCTGATGAAAAATAGGATTCTTCACAATGCAGATAGTGCTTTGATTGTCAATAAAAATTTTGGTGTTCATAAAATTGAAACCATAATCCAACATCTGATTTTGGATCCACAAAACTTGACCACAACAACTAGCTGCAGCAACGTATTCAGCTTCTGTTGAAGAAGTAGCTACTATTGTCTGTTTCTTGCATTGCCATGAAATAAGTCGACGACCCAAGAATTGACAACCACTAGTAGTAGACTTTCTGTCATTATTAGCACCAGCATAGTCACTATCACTATATGCTTCTAGAACAAAAGGTGATTCTCTAGGATACCATAAGCCCAGTTTAGGTTGAGCCTTGATATACTTGAAAATCTTCTTCACTGCATTTAAGTTCGAAACCGTTGGAGTCACCTGGTGTCTAGAACAAGCACTTACTGCAAACATGATATCCGGACGTGATGCAGTCAAATACATGAGGGAGCCAATCATAGACCTGTACATGTGAACATTGACCGGGGGGTCTGGCTCATTCTTTAGTTTGATTTTAGCAACTTCATAAGGAGTTGTTGCGGGTCTAAGAGGATCCATAACAAACTTCTGAAGAATCTCATGAACATATTTGTCTTGACTGATGAAAATCCCATCCGATTGTTGCTTGACCTGAAGACCAAGGAAGAAAGAAAGTTCTCCCATCGCACTCATCTGAAATTCGCCTTTCATTAAGTGTTCAAACTCATCACACCATTCCTTCCTCGTAGAACCAAAGATAATGTCGTCCACATAGACCAGAACAAGAATAATGTCCTTGGTATTCCTCCGAAGAAATATTGTTTTATCAATAGTACCCCTTCTATAACCATTCTTCAACAAGAAAGTGGAAAGACGCTCATACCAAGCTCTAGGAGCCTGATGTAATCCATAAAGAGCCTTGACCACCTTGTAAACTTTCTTGGGATGAAGTGGATCTACAAAACCCTTAGGTTGAGTGACATACACCTCCTCATCAATTTTGCCATAGAGAAATGCACTCTTGACATCCATCTGAAACACCGTAAAGCCCACATAAGAAGCAAAAGCCAAAAACAGACGAATGGCCTCGATCCTTGCAACCGGAGCAAAAACTTCAGTGTAGTCAATGCCCTCAATTTGAGTGTGGCTTTGTGCGACAAGCCTAGCTTTATTCCTCACCACAATTCCCCGTGCATCCTTCTTGTTCTTGAGAATCCATTTGGTATTGATTGTTGTCTTTCCATCTGGTAAGTCAACCAGAACCCAAACATTCTGAAACAAGAATTGCTACATTTCCTCCTGCATAGCCTCCACCCAACTTTGATCCTTAAGAGCATGAGAAACTGACCTAGGTTCCACCTGTGAAAGAAAACAAGCAAACAAACAGTGTTGAAAGTCCGTATGATTATTACGCTTTTGATCTTCAATATAGCTCACAATAGCATGATGATCAGACGAGGCCTTCTGCTGCATTCTGCGTGTCTTGACAGTAGAACCAGGATCTCCAATGATTCGAGTGGTAGGATGATCTTTGTGTGATTGCAAGACTGGATTGGAAGAAACCTCCACTTCTGGTGCCAAGTTATTGAGATCACCAACAAAGTCAGCATCATATGAAGCAGTGTTGAAAATCCCATCTACCGGTTGTTTATCAATATCATACAGCTTGGTAGAAGACTTCTTTTGATGGTTCCCCAAATCAGTAGGACTAGAGAAACGAGTATTGGAAGCAGACACACTTGCTGGAGTACCAGTAGGTGATAAGCTAGCACTAGGAGCAGAAGCTGGGGTACCAGGAGCAGCTTTGTCAGTAGGCTCATCCAACGGGAACTCAAAGCCACCTTGAGCAGCTGCTGTAGTAGCTTCTTGTTGTTGTTTGAGTAGAGTGTCAAGAGCTACTTGGGAATCCGGTACATCCAATGGAGTTGCATCACTAGGAGGAGTAGGAGAGACTGTGGTGGAGTAGGATGGAACTACAAAAATGGCATCCTCATCATCTGAATCAGAAAGACTAGAAGGAACACCAGTACTAGGAGTTGCAAACACTTGTGGTCCTGCATCATGGTTAGTTTTGAAACGAAAATATCCTAACGAATCACTAAGATAATCAAGATCAAAATACCATTCAGGACCCTTGCCTTAGATGTTTGACTTTTCTTCAAAATACTTGAGATTTATAGTCTCAATGATCCGCTTGGCTTGGAGATTGTAGACACGATAAGCCAGAGAGTGAGCTGAATATCCCACAATGTATCCTTCATCTGCCTTGCCATCAAACTTCCCCAAATAGTCACTAGTATTCAGAATGGTGACTGGACACCCAAAAGGCTTCAAATGAGCAATATTAGGAACTTTGCCCGTGAGCAGCTCATAAGGAGTCTTCTTGTGAGGATTGGTAATAGAAACCCTATTCAAAACATAACTTGCAGTATTAACAGCTTCTGTCCAGAACATGGTTGGAAGCTTGGAATCGGCAAGCGCAGTTCTTGCTGCTTCTATTAGTGTCCTGTTCTTTCTTTCTGCCACACCATTCTGTTGAGGAGTCCTCGCTGCACTGTAATCTCTTTTGATGCCCTTAGCATTACAAAGTGCTATGAGGTCTTTATTTTTGAACCCGGTTCCATTGTCGCAACGAATACCTTTAACCTTCTTGGTCAACTGGTTCTCTATCAGGGTAAGAAAATCTCTAAGAATTGAGTAGGTCTCACTCTTGGCAGCCATGAAGAACACCCACGTAAACCTGCTATATCCATCAGTTACCACCAGACAGAATTGCTTGTGGTCAATGCTTCTAATGGAAGTAGGACCAAATAAATCCATGTGTAGTAGCTGCAATGGTTTAGTGATAAGACTAAGAGCAGTAATGGCCTTGAAGGATGCTTTGTGTTGTTTGTCTTTGCTGCAAGCAATACAACTTATATCATTTCTAAACGACTTGGGAGGTAAACCAGAGACCAGGTTCAGATTTGCAAGTTTGTGAATGGTCTTGAAGTTCACATGCCCCATCCTTCTATACCATTGAGTGGCTTCATCTTCTGAGGCCTTAACAACCAGACATGCTAGCTGACCAGTAGGATTGACTTCATTCAGCTTGATACTATAGAGATTGTGTCTTCTAGGGATTCCGAGGAGAACTTGTGAGTCATCCGGAAGCTGAAAGTCTTTGGAGAGCACAAGTGCATCAGTATCGGTGAAGAGAACAAACTGCTTCTTGTCACAAATCTGAGAGACAGATATCAAGTTGAAATGCTGAAGTGCTTCCACGTAGTAGACCTGCTCAAAATTTAGATTTGGCGTCTTAATTGTTCCTTTGCCAGTGATTCTGCCTTCACCTCCACCAAAATAGACCTTGCCACCATGAAATGGTACAAAGTTAGAGAGAAGACTTTTATTTCCAGTCATGCTCCTGGAGCAACCACTATCAACAATGCCTAGACTAGGATCTTGGTATGGAGTAACCTACAACAACAAGATAATAAAAAATGCAAAAGTTAGTGTCTTAAGGGGACCCAAACCTTTTCAGGTTTGAGTCTGCCTTGTGGATCTTTAGAAGAGTGCCAAGAAGATTGATTAGATCCACCGTTGTTCCTTGGTTGCCTATACATCATATGGGTATTATTATTTGACCAAGAACAACCTGCTGAGGACTTAACAGCAGTTCCCAAACCTCCCAAACCAAAATACGTGTGGTCCAAAGTATGTGGATAAACTGGATTAAAATTTTGAAAATAATTACTAGTTGATTGTAATCCAGTGTTTCTCCAATGATCATAAACTAAAGGAGAGGACCTTCTAGAAGAAGAAAACGATTGAGCACTAGGATTAAGTCTTCTAGAAGCATATGGGGCAGCTCCTGGTGGACCAGGAGCAGGAAATGCATGATTTACAGAAGCATGTGTGTCATAAAAATCACAATCTTTAATTAAATGAAATGCACTTCCACAAACAAAACATGTTTTAATAGACCTTTTATTAGAATGAGATTGTTTCATACTGCCTACATTATTACACACATTTCTAGGAGTAACATTCTTCCTAGGACTCAATAAACTAGGACCAGACACACTTGACACAACGACAACTCTTTCTTCACACTTCCTAGCACCAGTAGCAGCATGATCATTCAACTTGGAACTTGTAGGTCTTGACTCTTCACTTGAACCACGAGATGCAGAGTTACTGGCTTTGTCACTAAAAGTACACGAGACAAAGTCATTAGAATTAGTTGAACTTTTTGGGGACTCATTCATCTGTGATCCATCCAAGTCATTATGCCATGAAATGGGCATAAAAATTCCAGTAAGAGGAGGAGGGACAACATGCATTTCTGCTGCTGGTTTAAACCTATTGTAACTAGGTTTTCCCTCGTCCTCCTTGTCGGCATCAAAGACACTTGAAAAAGATAAATCAAACACATCTTCTGAATCAATATTTTTCAAATCCTAAGCCTCTTTTAGTTCTACCAGACATACTACTATCAATTAATTTTGAAAGATTTTTAGGTGCCTTTTGCCATTTGTCAAATCTTAACATTGTAGCCTCTAATTTTTCTTGCATCTACTCTTTTTCTTTGATACTGGCATCTCTTACTTTTTCTGTATATTTAAGCATATTTGTTGTGTTTTCTAAATCGATGCTTAGTATCTTGATTTTATCCTCATACTCACGTTGAGTATCTTGAAGCCACCTCTTTTGTTGTTCCAATGTGTTTAATGAAGCCTTATAGGCTTGAACCTCTAAAAAATACTTATCATTTTGATCATTTACTTCATTAAATTGGGACAACAATTCTGAGTATTTATCATGACAACCAAGAGGACAATGTTGTACCTAAGGTGAGATGCCCATAAGAGCAAACTCGTATGCTTCTTCTGCATCAGAGTGATTCCCAGCAATCATTGCAAACACGTCAGTCGAGGACTCGGCTGATTCCAGAGTAGAAGCCTGATGATCACTCCAGTTGACCATAGAGTCAACAGATACCAATGCCTTCTTGTCATCTTTTACTTCCTGAACCTTAAAAGCTGAGTACCTGCTCTTCTCCTGGTCATTCTTGCTAGGAAATTCCCTTGCAAAGTGCCCTTGTTGCTGGCAGTTATAGCATCGAACTTTGCTTTTGTCGAATCTTGCTGGCTCCCGAGGGTTGTAATTAAATTTTCGACCTGCTTTCTTCTCAAACTTGTGAACCCTAAGAGAAAGCATGGCCATCTACCATTTAAGACCCATTTCATCCAGGTCAAGTTTATCGACCTGTTTGAAGTCATCAAAAGCAAGTTGTTGTTGAGCATCAACATCACCCACAAAAGAATGGATAACAGCTTCTACCATACTACCAGACTTGGCAGTAGGATCAGGAGCAGAAGTGTGCTGAAAAGTATGTTGAGAGGAGACAGTATTGCTTGGGCTACTAGTATATGACATGGTACTGGATGCCATAGAACTCACAAAGGCAGAGTTAGCTGGAGTGGGAAAAGAGTCACTTGAAAAACCTCGCACATGGGGTTCAAAAGTTCTGAGCTTATGAAACAGATCATCATAGTTAAGATAGTCAAGCCCACCTTTGGCTTTGAGAGAGATCACCACCTGATTCCATGAGTACGGTAAGGCTTTAAGAAACCTTGCATTAATATCACCATCATCAGGCTTTGACCGAAGTTGATTCAATTGGCTCAATATCTTCTGAAACCTGTCATATCCTTGATGTAGACCTTCAGTTTCTGAGATTTTGAATTCTGTGAATTCATCTCTCAGCATGGATCTTCGAATTTTCTTTGACTCCTCATTCCCACTAAACCTTGCTTTTATGACATTCTAGATCTCTCTGGCATCATCCAAATGGTAGAAGTCACCCATGTGATCTTCAAAAAGAGATTGAAGCAAAATCGTTTTTGCTTTGACCTCCTTCTGAATAGCTATGATTTCTTCATGAGATTTAGGGTCAAGAAGAGTAATATTACCATTCTTGTCTCTTCCAGTTAGCTTCCTGCTGTTCCCATTCAGAATGATCTTCCAAAGATCTTGATCAGTGTTGGTGATCCACCATTCCATCTTCATTGCCCAGTTATCATATTCATCCTTTTTTAGAAGAGGGAATTTACCATTCCTGTTGGAAACCGTAGCAACGATCTACTGAGGTTGCACAATTTTAGGAGAGCTGTCTTCTCCTGTTTGAGTAGAAGTTGAGGCAGACATGATAAAACAATAATGTCAGTAATAAGAAAACTTGATTCTTCTTGTATAGAGACCCTCCCAGACTCTGATACCACTTGTTGGGTCTACTAGATGTAGATCTTGCAGCCTGTCAGGAACGGTGTATGACTTCTGTAATCACAAGTCAATCCACAGAGAGACTCTATACACAATATGAATGTAGAATACAAATATAATAAAGAAGAACAGAATAACTATAAAGACTTGATCCTTTCTAAGGATTTCTAATATTGATAATGACTAGAATTACGTTTGGTGAAGGTGTGTCTAACCCTTCTGCCTAAGGTTCCTTTTATACTACAAGGAAACCCTAATACAGCATTAAACAAAACGTGTAAAACTGATATGCATATCCTTTCCTAATATATCTCATGCATATCCTAACAGAATATTAAGTAAATAATAAAGTTTGACTTCGACTAGGACCAGGAGCAGGACTTGCTCCTACTACTACTAGAACCAGGAGGAACTACATACCTCCTAGTCTACCTATTACATTTAACTATTACAATGGTCCTAACAACCTATGTCATTTGGAGATTTGTAGAGATTACTAATCTCGCCATAAATGAGTCTTGCACGTGTAATAGTAGTCTTGTTCCTTCATGATGTGATCTTTGAGCCTTTGTCGTTGTCTTTCGACTTTGTCTTTTGATCTTGAGATCTTCAAATCATCCTTGACTTGTCTTTTCCATCTTGCGATCTTGTGTCTTCATCCACATGCTCACACTATTAATTTTTGAATATGTCTTTAGGCATGAGTATGTGGTTTTGAATTTTTGACTTTGCTTAGTACACCGTAACGCCACCTTCTCGAGACAAAACATAGACACGGACTGAATGGCTTTGACATTCGTCCTAAATCGGTAGCGTTTTACCTCCGTTCGGTGAAGACCGTTATACGATATTAAGTACCGTACCTGTGATTTAGGTAGATTCAATTAAGAATCTCCTTGACAGGATTTCGCGGCTGATGTAGTGATTTTTAGTCGTTTTACTTACCTTTAGGAAAAAGTAAGCAAACGCTAAGTCGTGGTAAGTATTAATCAATACGTTTTAGGAAAAACGTAAAGACGACAATCGAGTTCGTTCTCGAGGAGGTATGGTGTTTAGCCAACAATAATTATACGTTATTTATTTGAGTTATTACACTTTTGGAAAGAAGGGAAGAAAAGAAAACGAGATCGGACTAGGCTCAAAACGGACGAAAACGCGCGAACGTACGAACGTAAAAACGCGACCCAACGAAAAATTTCGCCTAAAATATAATTAAAAATTACTAAAAAGTCCTAAAAATTCTAATTAAAAATAAAATATAAACTAAAAATTTGAAAGTGCTTAAATTATTTTATATTAATATTTAAAATTAATTAAAAATCCTAAAAAATAAATTAACTAAGAAAAGGACAAAATTCAAACTTTATTATTTGCAAACCTAGTTTATACTATTTAAAAACTTAAAATATTTTTTGAAAATTTTTCTAAGCTTTTTTCTATTTTTTATGACTTTTTTAAATTTTAAAATGAGAATAATCTTAGAAAATAAATAATAAAAAGAAAATTATGAGACTTAAGCTATACAAAAGCAAATTTGTTTTTCCTACGTCCTAAATGACGAAATAAAATTTTAGAAAAAAAAGAATTATATTCTTTTACTTTTAATATTTTAAATATGAATTAAAAACTATTTAAACTAAATAAATGATTTAAAAATATTAAACGTTTTTATTAAAAAACCAAAAATTTACAAAAAGTACAAAGTACTATCTTAAATATAGGAAAAATAAAAGTCCTAAAAAATAAACACTAATATGCTGCATAATAAGCCTAAATATGCTAACAAGAAAATTAGTTTAAAAAAAACAAAAGAAGTATAAAAGGAGTGTTTTGCAAAAGATTAACAAAAAACTCTCATAGAGGATCTGGTTATATGAGAGAGTATTGTGTCTGTTAATGTCGTGCAGGTCTTGGGTTCGAATCCAGCCTGCTGCCAGTTTCCTGTTTATTTTCCTTTTTGTTACTTTCAAACAGTGGGCTATGCAGCAACCCCTTATGTTCTTTTTTAACTTGGTGGTCTTTCGGTTTACTGTATGGATATGGTTCGAATGGTTTGCTGTTGGTTTGGACAGTAGGCACCCCACAAGCGTTTTCTTGTGGGAGTCAAATGAAAGCACAAAATAATAACATAATAAGGCCACAAAATCCAATTGCAAACACTCACAAATCTGGCTACAATTCAAGATCACAGAAACACACAGTAGGCCTACTTTGTTTGGTTCTACCTTTTTATGCACTTGTTGGGATTCTTGTTTGATGTGATACAAGGGCAAAGAAAAGACACCAATAAGCTTAAACACGCCACCGAATGAGCCACAAATATGGCAACAGTAAGCTCAATGAGTCACAGATTTGCACACATGGATTGACACCAAAAACAGTGGGTGAACTACACCCTAGGTTATCACCAGTTCTAGTAGACTGCAATTTTATGGATCCTAAAAACACAAAACCAAGTCAGCAGCTCCTATTGTTAATTTTTGATGGTGACTAGGCACTAAACACATGAACCAAAACACAATATCATGAACGATATTCAAACAACCGTAAACTAGCTTAGAATAAGATCATTAACAAACCTAAAACAAAAATCACATATCTTAAGGCTTACTACCAATACAGTGGACTACGGCTAACCAATTTCTCTAAAAATCTATCCAAATCTAAAGACAAACCTATAGTGGTCCTAGTTAAACTAAATCCTAAGAACTAATAAACCTACAAAGCAAAAATAAAACATGAAAGTGTGGACAGATGGTTTTGCTTGTTGCTAAATTTTAAGCCACCACACAACTTGATTACAACTCGAAACACCATGTCAAACAAACAGATTACCTAAAAATCCAAAAACACAAATGACAACTAACGAACCTAATGTGTATAACTTACACAGATTACACTAATAGAACACCAATCCAACTTGGAAATTCAGTAACTTAGTATCCACTAGTACCTATGACAGAGTTTTTAGGCAAATAACTGAAACAAGATACTAATACCCTAATCTTTTTATGAAAACCGACTCTCCTACACCTAAGAGACATGCAGAGCTAAGTGCAGCTATTGTAGATAACTCATACACTTAACCCACACTGTGCCAAACATCCTATTAAGTTAGAAAAGGAAGATTTCTTAAAGCTTTTGTTATGAAAACGCCACCAATGGCCAAATTTTAACTGATAATGAACAAATACCCCACAAATCACAGATTATAATCACATAACACATGTTCTAACAGCAAGAACACATTCAGAAACACTAAATGGACGAAAAATGAAAAAGGGAGATAATACGAACCTCCAAGGTGTACATCCACACCTTGGAATGGTGAAGCTTATGTGCTAGCGAAAAAAGCACAAGCCTCCAAAGGTACCTGCTAAGATGAACAAACTCTCAAACAGTAACGCAATATCAAACCAACTGATTTTCTTCCTTTTTTACTTTCTTTCTTTCAAAAAAAATTTCATAAAACTTACACTTAACCAAACTTCTTGAAATTACCACTTCAATATGAAATATGTCATAAAAACTTTGAAACCCAAACTTTTTGCAAGAATTTAAATGACTAAAATTTAAAAATGCAAGAAAAATAAATTTGCAATGAAAATTAAATTGGACAGAAATTTAAATGCGGGTAAAGAAAATGTATTAAGAAGCAATGGAACTCAATTGATTGCAAAATTCGTACATTACAAATCTTTGATAAAAATTGGAACAACTAAAATAAAAAGCCTACCTTGCCTTATATATGGCTTACAAGAAAATTCTAGAATGTAGAAAAGTACTAAACCCTAAGATATGATCTTCTTGTAATGCCCCTTTGTTCAAATTCGAATCTTGAAGACTTTTGGTCAAGGTTTCTGCCATGTGATCTCTGTCCATTTGCCAGATGTTAAAACATGATCATGAACCATTGCTGGACACTTTGGGACCAAGTAACCAATCCTAGCTGTTGATTTTGTCCATTTGGGGTTTTGGAGTGAAAGTGACGCTGCAGGGGAGGTCCCCACTGGTCACATGGTGATGTTTGTAAAGGTTTTAAGGGTTGGGATTGGTTATAGGGGTGATTAATTTTGTATCTGGAAATTATGAAAGGTTAATTTGTTGGATTAAAGAAAGTAGGGGATTAGGGTTTAAAGGGGATGAATGATGAACAGGACTTGGTTTAATCTGTTTTAGGGGTGGGGGTTTTATGTTAACAGGGTTTTATTAATAAATAGTTTTTCAAAACGTATTTATTAATGGTGAGGGTACTGGACCGGGTTTGGGTGTGGTTTTTGGGCTGGTGGGTAAGGGTTGTAAAAACGGGTTATAGGTTACAAATGTCACAAAAATGGCCCCTCATGTCCCTGAATCTTGTTAAAACAAGTTGGTAGTATTGAAATCACTTTTTCCTTTGTAAAATCTTATGTATAATTACATTTTCAGTCCTTGTAATAGAAAAAGGATATGAAATGTAATTAATTCATTCTTGAGGGGCTGAATTTGTCAAGTCGTTAATCTTCAAGGGCCATACTTGTAATTATAAGATTTACAAGGGCCAATTATGACAAGTCTTCAAAGTATAGGGACCAAACTTGTATAATCTTCAAAACTTCAAGGGTATTTTTCGAAAATCATCATTCATGTCCGGTTCATTGTGCGGCTTCGTTTCCGTGTTCGTTTTTCTTTGTTTCTTATGATCTTTTTGTCTTTTTCTCGATATCAGTACCTAAAATACACAAGCAACAAACACAAGCATATATTTGGGTATTTTGATGATATTTAATGCATTTTAAGCCCTTTTTGGACGATGAGACTATGTATAAAAGCAGTCTCATCACTCCCCCATACTAAACCATTGCCATGCCCTCACGCAATGCTAGAATAAAGTATCGTAGCATCTCCAAAATTCATTTTATGATGACATTTATTGAAAACGTAAACTCAAATAAACTACTACACGCGTTTTAGACATAATGTATCGTCTGCATCACAATTAAGTGACTTTTGGGATCATAGAACAAGAACACGTGAATGCTTCGTTAGAAACAATTTCATCATCCTCGATTTTCACCCCAATTCCATGCTAAGCATGTAACGAGATCATTGTTATTATAAGTTAGCAACACGATCATATCTCATGAGTGTTAATTATGAACCTAAACTCCCTTATTCCTACTTGGTATCTCTTATATTTTATTTTGTCTTAATGATCACGAGGATACATCATTGACTTATGCGTGAATAGAGATTAAGTCTAAAAATAGAGTTTTAACGGTGTAACCAAAATCATTAAATTAATAATTCACCTTAATAGACAACGATGTCAAAAAAATTAAGTCAACAAGAAGGATCGATAAACATTATAACGGTTTTGAACATGAGACTTATTACCATGACTTTTATTATCCGCCTCATCATCGGTGGTTTTATTATCATGGTTTACCTCCATCTTTTATTCAACTTCACCATGAAGCTTTTATTATGACTTCGGTCTTGCCTTGCCTTTTAGTATCCGCCTCGTCGGTGGTTTTATTAGCCAAAGACGTATATCCTCACGCTAAAGCGAATTTTGGATCTTTAAAGCTTCAAAGATTAAGGCTTGATTCACTTTCAATTTGGGCATAGATTTTTCGGCCTTGTGAGCTTCAAATTTTTGCTTAATTTAGGTGAGCACTTGAAATCTTATTATTAGGTGAAGCTTTCGATTATTCGGGTGCCAATACTTCAAAACCGTGACGCTGGCGATACCTTAATGTCTTCCCAATTTAATTACACGAAAGCTATTAAAACAAATTAGAAACCAACAATAGTGACTAAACCGCTAAATCAATATTTATTAACAACTTATTATACAAAAGCGTGGGGAGAATAAGCTAATAATTACTACACATGAGATCGTGACGATTACGAGACTTATAAATAACTCTATCATTTCACGTCCTCATTTAAGAGACTTAGCCTAAAAAGTTAAGGAATCGAAGCTAAGTGCTCAACACGCACGGTCGAGTCAAAAATTACTCTCATTCTCACCATCGGAAAACCTACATTCGTGTCTTAAACACTTATGAAAAATACGAAAATTTTAAAATTTGGCCATTTTAAGCCTTATTTGCAACAAAATGATAATAAAAAGATGAAATTTTGGAAAGCGTGAAGGTTTGGCAAGGCAAGTATCTATTCACCCCCCATACTAAAGTTAAACATTGTCCTCAATGTTTCGAGTCTAGGGGTGCAAACACCCCCATACTAAAGACGTAGTCGAATTCATAATCTAGCATGGAAAGGGTGTAACCGCTAAATTTAAAGCCGTTTATGAAGTGTGCTATAAGTCCTAAGGTTAGAACATCAAAGGATATATCATATGGATATCGAGAAATTCTTCAAAGCAACGATCGAAGCTCGAATAAAACGAACACGAGATGCTTCATCGTGATGATAAGGACCTAGATTACACAATCACAAACAACCACGAGACAAAGGTTGGAAGGGCACAAATTCCCTCACATTAAACTAAATTAGAAAGCAATAATATGTACATGGATAAGCATGGGTCTCCCCCACGAGGCACCTTGTTTTTGATAACCGAGTCAAAAGCTCGACTCAAATCCCCATAAATGTGATCATTTAGGGATATCCTTGGTTCGGTCATTTTTGGCGGGGCTTACATGTAATCAAGGCCCAAAAGAAACCGAGAATAAAGGCAAAGCCTTTATACCGGGATCAAAGATCGTATCCTCACATTTTGTTGAAAATAAAACACGCAAAGCCGGAGGATACGTCTTGTAAGGAAGAAAACTCCTTACGACGTAGGTAAACTCATCATATCCGAGGGAATGGGTAGGGATACTTTGAAACGAAGGTAAAATTAAAAGAGAATTGCTCAAAATAGGAGTTTCAAAATTTCCCCCCGGATCGAAGTCAAAAGCCTCATTAAAATCCTCACTCTCATCGAGAGGCGGTCCATCGGTGAACCCCTCGAGAATGAAAACGTCATGAGTAGAAAGAGTAGTCTCAACCGTATGAGACGTCGGGAGGGTGACTAGCAAATCCGGCTCATCGAGTTTAGAATCCTTAGAATCCTCACTCTCGATGTCCTCGAACGTCTCATCAAAGAGAGGATTTACGTCACCAAAAATGAACGCGTCATCAAATTCAAATAAAGGGTTCGAGAAGATTTTAAAATCGGTATTCTGAACGTCCTCGTTGATTAGTGACTCGTCATCACTAACGGATAAATCATCGTTATTGAAAAGCGGGTTCGAAAAAGTCGTTGATTCTCTCCCCGAAGTGTCAATGGAAGAGACATCATCACAAGAAATCGATTCACACTCACTATTGTGATTTGCCTCGCTAGAATCTTCGTGGAAAAATTCATCGAGAGCAAAATCACTTACCTCATCTTCGGAAAAAACCGTAGGCTCACTTTGGATTGGAATAGGGATCTCAACACTAGGATTAGTGCTAAGATTCGTCTCCACCATGATTAGAGAGGCATCGGTTTCCGTAGTGGGTATAGGAGTAAAAGGCTCTTCATTTGAAGATTTTGCCTTGGTGGTTTCGACATCGGCGTCGAAAAACGTATCAATGTTAGCAAGGCCAACGGTGGACTTCTCACATGATAAATCCACAATCTCACTCGGTGTGGGATTAGGAGTAAAAGGCTCGTCACTTGACGTTGTAGCCTTTACGGTTTCAAATTGGTCCTTCGGAGGGATCAAATGCGGGTTCTCAAAAGACGTAGAAATAGTAGGAACGCGTCCCTCCGGAATTAAATTTTGATACTCTTGAAAAATCGAGGGTTCAATGATTCTCCTTAAAACCTTATCAATTTCTTCTTTTTCAAAATCACTTAACGGACTATCTTCGTCAAAAATTTGTGAATTTTGATTTTGAAAATCTTTGATAATTTTAACTTCATTAGAAAAATTAGGTTCCAAAGGTTTAACATTCATCGTTCCAACACGTGCCACGAGTTTTTCTTGTTGTTTATTTTCGAAAACATTTTCAAAAACCTCGTTCGTTGAAACCCTCGTTTTTTCATCTTCGATGCTCTTCTCAACCTCTTCAACAATTGGGTTATTATTTCTTTCCATAATTAGTTGAAAGAGCGTCTCAAGTCGTTCACAAACGCGATTGGAACTTTCGTCGATGCGTCTACAACACTCGTCGATGCGGCTAGAACCGAGATCATCATCGAAAACATGTTGTGGAGATGATTGGTCAAAATCGGAATTGTAACATGGATCGGGCTCATAGGAACTTTGAGGATCGAGATTGTATGGTGAGGCCTTAAAATTATCAAAACCGGAATTATTGTATGAATTGGTCTCATCATAATCCATTGGTTGGCAAGAAAAAGTATCGCGAGGCCCCCCACAATTGTCGCAACACGGATTTTGAGAAAAATCTGGTTCGTCGTATGGATAACCATCCCCATTGTCGCAATTGTACCCCATGTCGTGTGATTCATCAAAACCGGAAAATTGGTTGTCGAAAGACGTATTTTGGTTCATCGGTTGACAATCGTACCCATAGTGAGGTTCGTTTCCACAATTCTCGCACGACGGAGAGTATTGCGAAGATTGGTCAACGAAATTCGGATTCGGCTCGTGATTGTGACGATTTGGGTATTGAATTGGACACTCGTAGTGCCAATGGGAAGGGCTTCCACAATATAGGCAATGGAGGTGACGTTCTTCATTATAAGCATACAAACAATTGGTCGGATTACATGAGGGACAAGATCTAAAATCTACATAGTCGATATAATCTCCGCACCTTTCGCATATACACCATGGACATGATACGGAACTAAACAATCGTCTCCCACAACCTAGGCAATGAAAATCCATGAAGAATTAAAATTTAGAGGGGTTGAGAAAAAGAATTATGAAAATAGAGGGAAAAGTCGAAGAATCTTTTTGTGTTTTTGGTTTTTTAATTTTTTTGGAATTTTGGTGTATTACATAGAAATTAATCTACAAAAACTATCCACTAATCAAAGGTCTCGATTAATGAATCCAAGAAGAATGAAGGTAATTACATGAAGTAAAAACCCTCGTCGACTTTGAAACGTTGGCGGAACGCCAAAACGTTTCGAGGTTCAATAATTAAAACTCACAAAAATAGATTAATTATACTTGAGTTGGCAAACCCCTAATTAATCGTCACTTTCAAAATACGCACAAGCGAGCGGAGAAAACGAGGTGGCGCGAAGCACTTAAGAGCCTTTTTTCCTTAGGTCGTGAAATACAACCGCCTTATACCCACCTTATAGTTTGTATTTATCGAGATTAAACCAATTAAGAGTATTTATCTATTTTGCCTTTGACTTTCGTCTGAATTCGATACAACAATAGTGACTGGAACGCTCAACTATTGAGGTGCGATTTCTCACGTATTTGGATAATTATTGTGTGTTAATTGTTCTATGTAAATACAATATATTCTGCACAATAAAAACGAGAAAACGATTTTGTGTTAATAGAGTTCTATTAAACACTATTTACTTGTATGGCTAATAGTATAGAAAAATAAAAAGAAGTATGTACGATAAAAACGTAAACACTCAAACAAACACGATAAATAAATATGGCTAAACACACCTCCCCGGCAGCGACGCCATTTTTGATGTAGTGATTTTTAGTCGTTTTACTTACCTTTAGGAAAAAGTAAGCAAACGCTAAGTCGTGGTAAGTATTAATCAATACGTTTTAGGAAAAACGTAAAGACGACAATCGAGTTCGTTCTCGAGGAGGTATGGTGTTTAGCCAACAATAATTATACGTTATTTATTCGAGTTATTACACTTTTGGAAAGAAGGAAAGAAAAGAAAACGAGATCGGACTACGCTCAAAACGGACGAAAACGCGCGAACGTACGAACGTAAAAACGCGACCCAACGAAAAATTTCGCCTAAAATATAATTAAAAATTACTAAAAAGTCCTAAAAATTCTAATTAAAAATAAAATATAAACTAAAAAATTTGAAAGTGCTTAAATTATTTTATATTAATATTTAAAATTAATTAAAAATCCTAAAAAATAAATTAACTAAGAAAAGGACAAAATTCAAACTTTATTATTTGCAAACCTAGTCTATACTATTTAAAAACTTAAAATATTTTTTTGAAAATTTTTCTAAGCTTTTTTCTATTTTTTATGACTTTTTTAAATTTTAAAATGAGAATAATCTTAGAAAATAAATAATAAAAAGAAAATTATGAGACTTAAGCTATACAAAAGAAAATTTGTTTTTCCTACGTACTAAATGACGAAATAAAACTTTAGAAAAAAAAAGAATTATATTCTTTTACTTTTAATATTTTAAATATGAATTAAAAACTATTTAAACTAAATAAATGATTTAAAAATATTAAACGTTTTTATTAAAAAACCAAAAATTTACAAAAAGTGCAAAGTACTATCTTAAATATAGGAAAAATAAAAGTCCTAAAAAATAAACACTAACATGCTGCATAATAAGCCTAAATATGCTAACAAGAAAATTAGTTTAAAAAAACAAAAGAAGTATAAAAGGAGTGTTTTGCAAAAGATTAACAAAAAACTCTCATAGAGGATCTGGTTATATGAGAGAGTATTGTGTCTGTTAATGTCGTGCAGGTCTTGGGTTCGAATCCAGCCTGCTGCCAGTTTCCTGTTTATTTTCCTTTTTGTTACTTTCAAACAGTGGGCTATGCAGCAACCCCTTATGTTCTTTTTTAACTTGGTGGTCTTTCGGTTTACTGTATGGATATGGTTCGAATGGTTTGCTGTTGGTTTGGACAGTAGGCACCCCAAGCGTTTTCTTGTGGGAGTCAAATGAAAGCACAAAATAATAACATAATAAGGCCACAAAATCCAATTGCAAACACTCACAAATCTGGCTACAATTCAAGATCACAGAAACACACAGTAGGCCTACTTTGTTTGGTTCTACCTTTTTATGCACTTGTTGGGATTCTTGTTTGATGTGATACAAGGGCAAAGAAAAGACACCAATAAGCTTAAACACGCCACCGAATGAGCCACAAATATGGCAACAGTAAGCTCAATGAGTCACAGATTTGCACACATGGATTGACACCAAAAACAGTGGGTGAACTACGCCCTAGGTTATCACCAGTTCTAGTAGACTGTAATTTTATGGATCCTAAAAACACAAAACCAAGTCAGCAGCTCCTATTGTTAATTTTTGATGGTGACTAGGCACTAAACACATGAACCAAAACACAATATCATGAACGATATTCAAACAACCGTAAACTAGCTTAGAATAAGATCATTAACAAACCTAAAACAAAAATCACATATCCTAAGGCTTACTACGAATACAGTGGACTACGGCTAACCAATTTCTCTAAAAATCTATCCAAATCTAAAGACAAACCTATAGTGGTCCTAGTTAAACTAAATCCTAAGAACTAATAAACCTACAAAGCAAAAATAAAACATGAAAGTGTGGACAGATGGTTTTGCTTGTTGCTAAATTTTAAGCCACCACACAACTTGATTACAACTCGAAACACCATGTCAAACAAACAGATTACCTAAAAATCCAAAAACACAAATGACAACTAACGAACCTAATGTGTATAACTTACACAGATTACACTAATAGAACACCAATCCAACTTGGAAATTCAGTAACTTAGTATCCACTAGTACCTCTGACAGAATTTTTAGGCAAATAACTGAAACAAGATACTAATACCCTAATCTTTTTATGAATACCGACTCTCCTACACCTAAGAGACATGCAGAGCTAAGTGCGGGCTATTGTAGCTAACTCATACACTTAACCCACACTGTCGCAAACATCCTATTAAGTTAGAAAAAGAAGATTTCTTAAAGCTTTTGTTATGAAAACGCCACCAATGGCCAAATTTTAACTGATAATGAACAAATACCCCCACAAATCACAAATTACACGTTCTAACAGGAAGAACACATTCTGAAACACTAAATGGACGAAAAATGAAAAAGGGAGATAAGACGAACCTCCAAGGTGTACATCCACACCTTGGAATGGTCAAGCTTATGTGCTAGCGAAACAAGCACAAGCCTCCAAAGGTACCTGCTAAGATGAACAAACTCTCAAACAGTAACGCAATATCAAACCAACTGATTTTCTTCCTTTTTTACTTTCTTTCTTTCAAAAAAATTTTCATAAAACTTACAGTTAACCAAACTTCTTGAAATTACCACTTCAATATGAAATATGTCATAAAAACTTTGAAACCCAAACTTTTTGCAAGAATTTAAATGATTAAAATTTAAAAATGCAAGAAAAATAAATTTGCAATGAAAATTAAATTGGACAGAAATTTAAATGCGGGTAAAGAAAATGTATTAAGAAGCAATGGAACTCAATTGATTTCAAAATTCGTACATTATAAATCTTTGATAAAAATTGGAACAACTAAAATAAAAAGCCTACCTTGCCTTATATATGGCTTACAAGAAAATTCTAGAATGTAGAAAAGTACTAAACCCTAAGATATGATCTTCTTGTAATGCCCCTTTGTTCAAATTCGAATCTTGAAGACTTTTGGTCAAGGTTTCTGCCATGTGATCTCTGTCCATTTGCCAGATGTTAAAACATGATCATGAACCATTGCTGGACACTTTGGGACCAAGTAACCAATCCTAGCTGTTGATTTTGTCCATTTAGGGTTTTGGAGTGAAAGTGACGCAGCAGGGGAGGTCCCCACTGGTCACATGGTGATGTTTGTAAAGGTTTTAAGGGTTGGGATTGGTTATAGGGGTGATTAATTTTGTATCTGGAAATTATGAAAGGTTAATTTGTTGGATTAAAGAAAGTAGGGGATTAGGGTTTAAAGGGGATGAATGATGAACAGGACTTGGTTTAATCTGTTTTAGGGGTGGGGGTTTTATGTTAACAGGGTTTTATTAATAAATAGTTTTTCAAAACGTATTTATTAATGGTGAGGGTACTGGACCGGGTTTGGGTGTGGTTTTTGGGCTGGTGGGTAAGGGTTGTAAAAACGGGTTATAGGTTACAAATGTCACAAAAATGGCCCCTCATGTCCCTGAATCTTGTTAAAACAAGTTGGTAGTATTGAAATCACTTTTTCCTTTGTAAAATCTTATGTATAATTACATTTTCAGTCCTTGTAATAGAAAAAGGATATGAAATGTAATTAATTCATTCTTGAGGGGCTGAATTTGTCAAGTCGTTAATCTTCAAGGGCCATACTTGTAATTATAAGATTTACAAGGGCCAATTATGACAAGTCTTCAAAGTATAGGGACCAAACTTGTATAATCTTCAAAACTTCAAGGGTATTTTTCGAAAATCATCATTCATGTCTGGTTCATTGTGCGGCTTCATTTCCGTGTTCGTTTTTCTTTGTTTCTTATGATCTTTTTGTCTTTTTCTCGATATCCGTACCTAAAATACACAAGCAACAAACACAAGCATATATTTGGGTATTTTGATGATATTTAATGCATTTTAAGCCCTTTTTGGACGATGAGACTATGTATAAAAGCAGTCTCATCAGCGGCTGTACTAGTCCTTCTCTTTACTCGACCGTCTCAAAGCAAGACTGCGAAGATAAAGAGTGAATCAATTGGATAAATATCCGGTTGATTAAAGTTGTCAATTCAAATTCCTAGAACAAATGTGATTCATAAAGAATCTTACCATTGTTGCTTTCCAGTTGACACAAGCTTGATTCATAAGAATCTCGCAAGTCACCTACCGTAGCACTGTTTGAGATTGACGCTAGAAGGATTTCCATTCGTCATTGTGAATATTAATGAATATCACTCTGAATGTTCTGGAAAGACCATAAAGATATTGTGTAGAAACCTGAAACGAGTTTGAATCAATTCAGAATCAAACCACTATTGCTTTTCAGTTCTACATATGTTTAATTCATAAAGAATCTTACATATGACCTACCACAGTGTTGTTTGATGTTAACACTAGAAGGATTTCCACTCATCATTGTGAATACTAAGTAGTATCACTCTGAGTGTTCTAGAAATATCGCAAGGATATAGCGTAGGACTCTCTTCTTTGTCATTCCGTGTTTCCTAAAGAGATTTGATTTTTCTCTTATCTCTAGACTCGAAATGTGCCCTTTTTGTGGTCGGAGGCTGGAGCAGATGCCACCTATTTAATATCAAATATCTTGGAGTGAGAAAGTCAATAGAAGTCATGTTGATCTCCGTGACAATCAAACAAACTTCTTTTGAGAGAAGCCTGAGTCAGCTGGGAAAGGGTTGTGCATTACATCACTGGGTCCATGATGTGTAATCTTCATGATCTGTTGACCCGGTTCCTGCCTAAGTTGTATGGATGGCTTCTTTCTTTTCACCCTTTATCCTTACATTTCTTTTCATTCTTCAACCCCTTCAATGCTTACCAAGACATCATTACTATCACCTTGTTATGATTGTTCCAGTGCTAGCATCAGTAGTTAGTCAGCATTTATCTAGGTTTACATTCTACTCCATCTTTCCTAAGGACTTCTAATAATCTATTGGATTGTCCTTGGGAAGATCCCTCTGGTTCTGGTTGGATCATAGGACTTAAACCTAACCACCCTTTTGACACCAATAACGTCGTGAATTAAAGATGTTTTGGGTATGAGATCGTAACCATAAAACCACTAGAAAGTCTATCAAAGTGTTTGAAAAACCTTGATAGTTTTGTCGTTTCAGAAATGCTCCCCCTTCACATGTGCATCGAAAATCGAAACTGTTTCGCACATGTGGATAAGAGTTAAAGTGCATGAGTCTTTAGATTACATTTTAATCACATTTTCTCCCCTATCTCAAATATATAAAATATATCACGAAAAATAGTCTTGAAAATCTTTGGGAGAAAAATGTGTCTATCATAGCATAAATTTTGAAATCTCCCCCTCAAAAATTGATCCAATTGAATTTTCATTACGAGGATATGATCCCATTAAACTTTTGAGGATAGGATTTGTTGAACACGCAATTTTTGAATGATTTTGAATAATCATTGAAAAACTCTTGAAAAAATTGTGTTCAACGCTTTTCGAAAAACTCTATTTCTTTTTGGCGAAGAGGTTTTTCTAAAGCATAAACTTGAGTTCATAGACTTTGAATGTCTTGAAGAATCCACTCAAGTGTAAGAAGATTTCTCTTCTTTTGTTGAGGGTAAGGGCACTAAAGCGTACACTCCCCGTGAATTTAGATCCGGGTTGCAATCTGAAAGTGATTACAAGCCATAGTGTTGAGATTAAAACGTTGAATGTTTTGTGACAAGCTCAACCCTAGATAGATTGCTCTACCCGTTGTTTGGAAATATTTTCCAAAATAGACATCTTCCTTTATTAAATAGAAATGACATGTTTTGAAAAATATTTACAACTTTCATTCGAGCTTTATGTACACACCCGTGTCGTTGTTGAGCGACATTTCTAGGTACATCCATATTATCGATACTGAAAGACATGTCGAGAAGAATATTTTTGGATTATCAAAGATTTTTAATTTTATGTTTTGCTTTTATATGTTTTATATTTTTGTATTTTGCTTTTCCATAGATATGTACAAGTAGATGTTTGATAAATGAATCAAGCAGGCACCTTTGCCAGAATCTCCAGGTCTGCTGGAGTCAAACATCTCATACCAATTTGCCTAACTAGGTACTCAAACCTATCTTTCGACAGAGCTTTTGTAAAAAAGTCAGCTAATTGGTAATCCGTTCCAACAAAGTATAACTCAACGATACCTCGTTCAACTTGTTCCTTTATGAAGTGGTATCTGACATCAATGTGCTTCGTGCGGGAATGTTGTACCGGATTGCAGGAGATGGCTATGGCTGACTTTGAGTCACAGTACATAGGTACTTTATCGAAGTGGAAGCCATAATCCATGAGTTGTGTTCTCATCCAAAGAACTTGAGCACAACACGCAGATAGAGACACATACTCTGCTTCGGCTGATGAATGTGGCGTGCAATCCTGCTTCTTGGAAGACCATCCCACGAGCTTATCTTGACCTAGAAATTGTGCACCACCAGAAGTATTTTTTCGAGTATCAAGACACCCTACGTGATCAGAATCTGAATAGGCCGTTAGAAATAAACCGGTTTCTTTCATATACCAGAGTCCCAAATGAATGGTATTCTTGAGGTACCAAAAGATTCGTTTAACCTCCTTGAGGTGTTGTTCAGTAGGTCTATCTTAATATCATGCACAATAGCATGTAGCATGTGAAATATCAGGTCTGCTTGCTGTCATGTACATGAGGGAGCCGATCATGGAACGATATCTCGTTTGATCAATGGCAATTCCCTCCAAGTCAGCATCTTGGGATGTGGTTGATAATGGTGTCCCAACGGGGTCACATGAGGTCATACCATGCTTTTTGATTATCTCTTGACAATACTTAGCTTGGTTAATAAAGATACCACTTGGGGATTGGTGAACTTGAATTCCAAGAAAGAATTTTAGTTCGCCCATCTTGACATTTCAATTTTTCTGTGCATTAGTTTTTCAGACCATTTTGAAAGTTTTGAGTTTGTAGACCCGAAAATAATGTCATCAACATAAATCTGCACAAACAAAATGTCATCCCCATATTTGTATATGAATAAGGTTAGATCAATGGAACCTTTTGAGAACCCTTTGGATACCAGAAATTTCGAGAGCTCATCGTACCACGCTCTTGGAGCTTGCTTAAGTCCATATAGTGCCTTGTAGAGACGATACACCTTGTCAGGATAATGTGGATTGACGAATCCTTCCGGTTGCGTGACATAGACTTCTTCCTTCAAAGGACCGTTAAGAAACGCCATATTTACGTCCATTTGATAAACAGTGAATCCCTTATGTGCAGCATAAGCAAGGAAAATCCTGACCGCTTCCATACGAGCTACTAGTGAAAATGATTCTTTAAAATCCATTCCCTCTTTCTGGCCATACCCCTTAGCCACTAGCCTAGATTTGTTCTTGATGATCGTGTTTTCTTCATCCATCTTGTTTTTTCCAGATCCAACGAAGATTTAATGGAATCACATCATATGGTCTATCAACAAGTTCCCAGACCTTAAGTCTTTCAAACTGTTGAAGTTCATCCGTCATCGATTCAATCCAAGCATGATCAGCCATGGCTTCTATGATTTTTTCGGTTCAGCTGTACTCACGGCGAGTGCGAACATACAAACATCGCCATCGGTTTCTAGTTGTCGTCTTGTGCGAACGGGCTGTGAAGGGTTTCCAATTACTTGAACCAAAGGATAATCTCAGGTCCAATGATGTGTTAAAGGATGTCGTTGATAAAACGTATTCATATTTGACGGATCTACATGTCGAGTAGAAGACTCTCCAATTTCGTGTACCGATGTACCGAATGGGTTGTGAAAATCGTCATCGTCAGATAATGCACCGTCTGCTTGATGTGTGTTCTCTGGAGCAATGACAGTAGTTGTGGATGTTGTAGGATCGATTTTTGATGTGATATTTTGAACAGGTAAATCTGCAGCAACGCGTGTTGAAGTATATGAAGTTGTATCCTTTTGTTGACGATAATCGATATCATCATTCTTATCATGAGTGACAGCGGAAGACTTTGATACAACATGTTTCTCCCCCGTGAAATATTCATCAAACATTGGTCCATATAACATTTCTAACTCTTTAATTGCCGTGTCCACTATCATATCTGCTCTAGGAACATTTTGGTAAACCAGCTTTGAACTTGACGGTTCATTGTTGTGGTCTTGAGTTCCGAATTCCATGTAGTTGTGCACAAAAGTCTTTTGTCGTTGTGGATCGGGACTTAAACTGCTTTGTTCAAGTGCCATTTCTTGCAATCCATCGAATTTAACATGAATAGTCTTGACTATCAATTTTGTTCTCTTGTTGTACACTTTATATCCCTTAGACTGAGTTGCATATCCCACTAGAGTGCATGCATCACCTTTCTCTTTCATCTTGTCCAGATTTTCACCATCTCGAATTATGTAGCACGTACATCCAAAAACATGAAGGTGTTTGAGTGACGGTTTGCGATCATGAATTATGTGATATGGTGTCTTTTCGTGTCTTGGGATAATTAAGGAACGGTTTTGTGTGTAACATGCGGTTGACACGGCTTCGGCCCAAAAGAATAGTGGTAGTTTTGAAGCGGATAATAATGTTCGAGCAGCCTCAACCAATGTACAGTTTTGTCTTTCAACAAAACCGTTTTGGTCAGGTGTTCTAGAAATAGATGTTTCGTGTTCAATCCCTTCAGCTTCAAAATAACTCTTTAGAGTTGAATTCAATAATTTCGTGCCTCTGTCAGTACGTACCACTTTTACTTGAGCTTGAAGACCACGTTGCATCAGTTTAAAAAAGTTGATGAGAACTTCGGGTGTTTCATCCTTAGACCTCAAGAAGTGAGTCTACGTGTACCTTGAGTAGTCATCGACAATTTCCATAACATATTTCTTCCCATTGATGCTTGAATACGCATGGGTCCACACAAATCTATATGAAGAAGATCTAATCGTCCTTTAGAGCTTGGTGTATTTTTTGTCTTGAAACTACTCCGTTTAGCTTTACAAAGCTCACAAGAAGAACAAAGATGATCTTTGATGAATTTTAAGTTTGGAAGGCCTCTCACAATATTTTTCTTGGAAAGCAAGTTGATGGTATCAAAGTTAAGATGAGATAATCGTTGATGCCATAACGAAGCTTGAGTCATTGAAGCTTTAGCCATGAAACAGATTGGAGTTTAATAAGTGGAGTCTTGAAGTGAAATAGTGTAGAGATCAGTACCCCGTGAACCGGTAAGTAAGTCATTCCCATCATAATCACGAACAAAACATGTCTTGTTTCTAAAAGCAACCTCCAAATCCGCATCATAGAATTGACCAACCAAGAAAAGATTGTGATTGAGACCTTCGACGTAGTATACCCTTTTGATCGTTATATTCCCCTGAACCAAATCTTCATATCCTAGGATCGGTGAAAATTGATCATTTCCGAATCGGACCGTACCCAGGAACTTCTCCACGAAGTTAATAATTAGAAGCTTGAGATTCCCCGTCATGTGCTTCGTGCATCCGGAGTCCAGTAATTATTTCAATCACCTGTAGAAGAATTAGAACACGATGGGGCATTTTCTAAATTGGATTCCATGTTAGTTGTGATATCCGATTCATTAGTTTCCCTAGATTCAGCACTTAAAGGCACACTAATGCTCGTTGTCACATTTTCTGTCCTAACCTTAGGCATCCATTTATATCCTGGGGGACATTGATTAGTAAACTACCATTTCCAAGACTTGCTAGCAGACTCATATAATTCCCTAATTCTACTTCTAGGGTTCTTAGTAGTGGAGTCTGATGCAATACTTTCCTTAGGGGGGGTTGCACCAGAATGGTTTCACTTTGCGTTTGGGTTTATTAGCACTAATAGGCATCGCAATTTGCTTCTTAGTTCTATTATCTACGCCTTTGACATTATTCGAAACACACATAGCATGATTAGCATTGGCACATTTTCCACATTTCACACAAACAAACTTAACATTCAAAGCATTCAAAGTCGAATCATTCAGATCGTCATTACACGCGATTACAGATGTTGTATTCTTAGAAACATTGAAATTCCTAGGGTGGTCTTCTACTTCCTTCATCTTCCCTTGACTTTTGTTTTGCCAAACCTTTTCATTTATTCGAGTGCTCTTAAGCTGAGGCCGGCTAACACTAACAGTGGGGACTACTCCTGTAGTAAAAGATACACGTCTATTAGTGTTTCTAGAAGTCTGAGGTGATTGACTTTCTTTGTTGTGTGTGGGTTTAGTTTCCAATCTATACATCCCTGGTTTAATCACATTAGTTTTCTTAATGCTTTGTGATCGAATATGTGTTTTGGGATTAATGTGTGGTAACCTATCCTTCCCAACCGTCTTGGGGCTAAAACCAGGTTTTGCAAATGCAAAATTGGAGAAAACAGATGGTTTTCCCAAGACAGAGGGTTTAGTCACTTTGTGCGTATTGGGTTGTCTTACAACAGGTTTTTTAATGCTACGTTCCACAATTTTCCCACCCATCTTAGCGACGAGTTTCTTCAACTCTTCGATCGCTATGTTCCTTTCTTGTAACTGAGCTTTCAAATCTTCAATTTCTAAACTCTTTTCATTCATTTCTCGACACATTTGGGAAAGTTTTTCTTGCAATTTATTATCATGTGGAAAACTTCTGATGTCTTTTTGCAAAGCAAGTTCAAGAGAATGACAATGTTTTTGAAGGAAAACAGTTTTGTGTTGAAGTAACTCAAAAGCCTTTTTATCAACATTTTCTTTACATTTCGAAAGCTCTGTTTCAAGCCGTTCACAATCTTTGATCTTATCAAGATATCTGTATGTAACATCAGAATATTCATGGATATCAGCACAAGATTGAAGAGTAACACACAAAATATCTTTGGAGATACATCCTTCTAAGAGTAGATCATATTCGTTTGAAAACTTTGATTTGTCATTTTGAAGTTCCTCAATTTCTTTTTCAAGAGACTCAACATATTTCAAATCATCAAACATTTCAGACCGAATTAATTTTTCAAACTCAAGAACATTTTCTTTGATTATCTTCGTATTTGGTATTAAAAGTTCTTTCACAAGCACAGTTATATCGTGAGGAATCTCTGTTTTCCACTTATCATTTTGACGTTTTTGCCAATCGCTTTCAACAATTGATTGAACATTATCAATGTGATGTTTAAGAATACCAAGTGTTTTTCTACTTTTGCTTTTAGAAACATCAAGAGGCAAATAGTTAATATATTTAGAAACATTTGATTTCTTAGTGGAAAAAATTTTCTTCCGTTGAATTCTTCGTTGTTTGCTTTCAAGAAATAATTCCTCACGAGACTTCTGTTTTTATGAAGTGAAAAGACCATAAAGACTGTTTTCATAAGCATAATTATATTGTTTCACAAAGTCTTTGTTGACCGGTGATCTACTCTCCTCATCCCAAAGGGACGTCTCTTCACTATCGAGCCTAACTACTAGACAATCATGATCGATCCATTCAGACTCATCAATATATAAGTGAGGGTTTGCAGCTTGAGCTTGTTCGAGGTACTTGGGACTTGCAAAACTAGCTTGAACCTTGAAAAACGACGGAGGTGCTATCATTCTTATGGATTGAATAGAGTCATGTGTTTTATAAACAATTTTTTTCAAAAAATCGACTTGTTCTTCGAGTTACGTTACTTTTTCAGTATCTTTTCCTTGTCTATTTTTGAAATCTTGTTTTAATTTTTCAACCTCTTGTTTCTTTTCGTCAAGAATTTTAGCTGAATCGGTGGTATTCATAGAAATCCTCTGTTCAAGTTCGTTTACTTTTGTTGTGTCAAGGTACGTTTTTTGACGTTCATCACTTAATAAAACATTAAATTGACGTTTTTCTTTAGTTAACAAAGCAAGAGCTTCGTTGTATTTATTTTCAAAATTGTCCTTTTTAACGTTAATTAAACGAATTTTGTACCCCTCAAGCTCTTTGTCTCTTTGAATAAGTTGAGCCCTATAACTATCAATAGTCTCACTAGATTTTATAAAAGCGGTTTTGCTTTGTTCAAAGTTTTGAGTGTGCGCCGTGTTTGCCTTCTTTAATTGCTTTTGACTCTTTCTGTTTTCATTGACATATTTTTGTAAACTAGCAATTAAAATAGCAAGCGCGACACGCTCCTCGTCATCATACTCATTTGCATGTTGATCATCCTCAAACTCATTGTTGCACATGTCTGATGAATCGGGTGTGGTATTGCTATCAACCGTTTCCATCATACATGTGTCAGTAATTGTTGTTGGTAGATCACTATGCTCGTGTGTATCACCGAACAC
Organism: Glebionis coronaria; assembly: GCA_025667525.1. Classification (NCBI taxonomy): domain Eukaryota; kingdom Viridiplantae; phylum Streptophyta; class Magnoliopsida; order Asterales; family Asteraceae; genus Glebionis; species Glebionis coronaria. The sequence continues at coordinate 574,260,509 of CM046879.1, read as the reverse complement.
ATTATATTCATCATCATGTTGTACCTTATCAATTAGCTCGGTATCAAAGATAGGACCATTGTCATCTTTAGTGACGTTAAGGACCTCATGAATCTTTGCCATTTATGAATAATGTGCCTCGAGTTCTTGGTCAGAGAGTTCATCGTCTATGTCGTCAAGCATTTCTCCTTCCTCGGCTGATAACTTGATCCCAGCTTCCATCTTCTTGCATAGCAGCATCTTTTCCTTATGATAACCATAATCTTTAACCCTCTTTGGTTGTCGGCATTCCTTATCCAAATGCCCAAAACCTCTACAGTTAAAACACTGAATCCCACTTTGTTGCAAAACTTAAGTACCAACAGTTTCCCTATTTCCAACAACAGTAGCAACCCTCTGATTATCATACTTAGCGGGTTGTCGATCATACTTTGGAGGACTCTCAGCACGCCTTCGTGTGTCATTCCTTGGAGGACTCTAAGCATAGTTGTTCCTTGTGTTTGATGATGTTCTGAGGTTGTTGTTGGTGGTTTTATAGATTTTCCTGTATTGCTTTATAATGAAAGCCATTTGTTGCTTGAATTCCCTATCCTTTTGAGCTAGTTCTTCATCACTGTCTTCTTCGGATGATTGTTGAGGTGTGGGTGATGGTGCTCTTGAAACTTCTTTGCCTCGGGATCTTGTTGGAGCATGTGACTTAGAGACAGTGGATGATCATGGTGATGATGATTGAGTAGAGTAGGTCTTTGGAGCACAAGAACGATAATCTGGGTAATGTTGATTGGTAGACACCAAAGTAAGTGGATTTGAAACCTTTGCAACCCGTTCAGCTTGAAGTTCGTTTGCCTCATTATGAAATTGTTTCAAAATGTCAAAGAGTGTGTGATATGAAACTTCGTCTAACTTTTGTTGTTGTTTTACCAAGGTGACAAACGTGTCCACTCTAGTTGAAGTTGCTGTAGAAATTGGACATAGACTTGCATGGTGGAAACTTGCAAGTTGTTTTGAGTCATGTCATTCATCATTTTGTAGGATCAGGAGTAATATGAATCAACTAATTCCCCATCCTTTGAAGTAAACTTGCCAAAATTCCAAAACATCTTAGTTTTCACATCTTGTTTGTTAAGTGATTCACCTTGTTGCAATCTTTCAATAGCCGTCCACATTTCTTTAGAAGTAGGGCATGCATCAACCATGGAATAAATATCATCTCCAATGCCACTGAGAATTAAGCAGATTGCTTCCTTCTCTACATCAAACCAAGCACGGTTCTCTGGTGTGAGGTCATTTCTCTTTTCATCACGTTCATATGCGTGTTGTTCGTCAGTTGTGTCTGTGGCTGGTACTGCAGGAACTTGCACCCTTGAGAATTTATAGGGTCCATCAAAAATGCATTGCCTTAAAGCATCACCGTTAGATTTTGTATCAAGATAGCGTAGAAAACAGGATTACCATTGATCATATCGACCCGACACAAGCATTGGTGGTCTCTCTTTGTTACCCGCCACCATGATGTTTGTTAGGAATTATTTGTTAAGTGTCAAGTACCTTAGTGTTATTCAAGTACTGTTAGTTATCTGTCAAGTACCGTTAGTGTTAACGCGGTACATAGTAAGTACTGCTACTTATAAAGTAAGTACTGCTATATTGATTAGGACGAATATATCTTTGTATAAGATATGTCATAGTTATAGTTAGAGTATATCTTATGTGATATACTTAAATATTTAGAATATTGATAATATATCGTCTGTGATATAGTTATCTTTATAGAATATTCTAAGGTTTCTAGGGTTCCTTACTCTATAAAAGGAACATGGGTACAATGTCATTCATGTACCTCATTCAAGTCGATTAATAAGAGAATCGAATAGTTACAAGTAATTTTGTTCTTCTATGCTTTATAAGTTAGATTTCGCATAACTTATTTAGTTTGAGTAAGAGTTCTCAAAGTGTTTTAGTTTGATTACAAACTACTATACTAGTTCTTAACAGAATATAGGTCCAATCAAAGGGTCCAACAAGTGGTATCAGAGCTTGTTGAGAAACTTTGAAAAAGAAGAACACAACCCCACACACTCCACTCACACAAAAAAACTCAATGTCTCAACATGGTGATGACGCTCACTTGGATGATGTTTAAAATCCTGATCCAATACCACAGAGAAAACCACAAGTTGTGCATCCTGCACCAGCACAAGGTGTTCAAGCCGTGAATGTTGTAGCTACCTCTATAACTACAACACCCTCTCATACTCTTTCTGCTGTCAAACTCCCAGAACTCAAAGGTGACAATTATGAGACATGGGCTATGTATATGGAACATTACTTGAATTACACAGATCACACTGTGTGGCAAGTTATCAAGAATGGGAATACACTAAGAAACTACATTGGTTGCATGATGGTTCATGATATGCTCTACCTACTGTGACTGCTGAGGAGGTACAAGCAGAGATCAGAGAGAGAAAAGCCAGAACTGCTTTGGCTATGGCTCTTTCAGAAGACATCTTAGCCAGCTTTCATCATTATAAGGATGCCAAGGCTATGTGGGATGCCATAAAACTTTGATTTGGAGGTGATGACAAATCTAAGAATATGAAGAAGATTGTTCTTAAGCAAGAATTTGATAACTTCTCAATTTCCAATATAGAGGGAATACATGGTGGCTATGGAAGATTCAGTAAGCTGCTTATTCAATTGGCAGTTTATGGACAAGTAATTCCTAATGAAGAAGCTAATCTAAAATTCTTAAGGAGTGTTCCACAAGAGTCGAAAGCAATGGCTATGCACTTCATCACAAGAGATGATCTGGAAACAATTCCTTTTGATCATCTCTACAACAATCTTAGAGCATACGAAATGGATGTGAAAGGCATTGAGGTGACCAAGGCAACAACTACAACAAAGTCAAACATGGCTTTTGTGTCAGAAGGAAACAGCGGTACTTATTTTCATAATACCGCTAGTGGATCAAGCAGCAGTACATACTTCACAAATACCGCTGGGGGACTTACAAGCGGTACTTACCCACAAAGTATTAAAGGCAGCCCCATAGTCTCTTAAAATCCACATGGAAGATCTTCACCGTTGTTTAGTGACAATGATGCCTTCCCATTCTTTGTTGGACAAGACAACAGGCCAAGATTAACACTTAATGACTTGTTTCAAATGGATGATGCTGATGTTGAAGAGATGGATCTTAAATGGCAAGCTGCTATGGTGTCAGTAAGATCTAACAGGTTCTTCAAGAAGACTGGAAGAAAGATGACTGTTGATCCTAATGAGCCATTAGGATATGACAAGTCCAAAGTTGAATGCTATAACTGTGGAAGGAATGGACACTTCGCAAGAGAATGCACTAGAGACAAAGCTGAGAGTAGCAGTCAAAAGTCCAAGAACAGCTATAGAACCAGTCCAAGAATAACTAAAAGTTTTCCAAAAGGAAACAGCAGGAGTCCTAAAGGAACCAAAGCATTGGTGAGTGTAGATGGAGTGGTGAACTAGGCTGAAGATGAAGAAGAAGAAGAGCGTGGTTTAATGGCTCTCTGATACAACGGTTTTCATATGGGTTCAGGTTTAATCTCGGTATCTCCTCGAATTGATTCACGGTTCAAAGTGGAATGATTTGTTCTTGGTTAATAGAAAGGCGTTGGTTTGTTTATCTATTTTGAACTAATAACAAATAAGTAAGTGTCGAAGAGTAAAATTAAAGCTTTAAAGATTAATGCTAAATTAACGAGTTAAAAATAAATGCTAGACAACTTAAAGGCAATACAAGAAAAATACTTGAACACTTAATAAAACTAACACTTGAAAACTTTGTGAAAATGAAAAACTAAATCAATCGGATTATTAGAAACCTACACTGATCGGGATAAGCAAACACCAAATCGGAATATATTCCGATCTGTTTGATCGGAATGTTGAGGAACACGGCTGATCGGAATAAGGGACAAAGAGCTCAAATCGGAATGTCACAAACGGTGCAATCAGAATATCTAAAGAACACTCCAATCGGAATACTGAATGCACACAAGACACCCAATCGGAATATCTAAAAATCACCACAATCGGAATGTGGCAGAACTTCCCAATCGGAATACTCAAAAAGAAGACCAAATCGGAATACGTCAAAACCCTTTTCCGATCTGACGATCGGAATAAGGGGTGTGGTGTGGTCGGAATACGTGGTCGGAAAAGGGCTTTGCCCTTTCCGATAACTCTTTGATCCGAAACTTAAGCTAGGGTGATAAGCTATTGGAATAAGCTAATACCCAAATCTATAACGAATCTATAATGAACCGGATTAAATAAGCTCAAATAACAACTTATCTAAACTTCAAATAAGCAAACTCATAAATCAAATGATAAAAAGATAACTTTTTAAGAAAACTTATAGAAAGTAAATAAGCTAAACATGTAAATAAGCCAATAAGCACAAGAATCTTAAAGCTTAATCAAATGAAAGCTTATGTAGGAACAAAAAGATTAACTTTTTAAGCACAAAAACATCAAGAACAACACGGATCAAATGAATTTTGCACCAAAAGTTAACTAAAATCAAGAAAGGTAGAATGAGATTAAAGATTAAAAGCTTGAATATAAACTTGATTAATGAAAAACAATACAAAATTTTAACCTTGAAAGAAAGAAAGATGAAAACTAGTGAGAGAAAGTTGAGAACTTTCTCTCTCTAAAACTATAGAAAAAAAAATGAAAAGTGAAAACTAGCAACAAAACTAGAGATGCCAAAATTTGTGAAGTGGAATCCTATATATAGGCGTGTGATGGTGGGCTTGTGAATGGGCTTTGGTTTTGGGCTTCTTTTCTTCTTTCTTCTTTAGTGTTTACGTTTCTTTAAATAAACGTTTCCGACTTTGGATTTTGAGAAGTGTCGGTGAATAATTCCAACTCGTCTTATAATCTTTGTTTAATAGACTCGAGTTCTTCGACATATATGAATCTTCCATCTTTGGCTCTATTCTTCGATAATTCTTCAAATAGGCACAATGACTTCAAATCTTTTGCATCTCCTGGACAATAGACTTCGTCTTGAGTCTTTTTCTTCGATAAAACCCGTGCAATCCCATGTTTTCTTCAATATTCACCCGGTTGACTCTGAAAACACAATAAACACAAAAACCACGCATAATTCCAAACAAATGATATTAAATACGTGTTTTGGTCTTGTTTTAGCCAGAAATAAGTGGTAAAAGGATGGGTGTTTTCACACCTATTAAATCCCCTACACTTAACCATTGCCATGCCCTCATGCAATTCTTAGTGACAAAGCAAATTTACACTTTTCTCATAATCAATCAACCTTGGCCTTATTAACGTACTAAACAAAAATTAAAGTACTACGAGAGATTAAAACTTTAAAGTAACAAAAGGATAGAAAATAGCTACGTGGAAATGACTTGCAAAGAGATCTAAGACTTACATTAGGGCTTCGGTGTTGTGACGATTCATCACCCTCAAGTTTCACGTTCCCCAAACTAAGCTTAAAAACGATATCATTGTTATTATAAGTTAGCAAATCAAACACTTACACACATGGCTTAATTATATGCTTAAACTCCCTTATTCCTAGGTGTATCTCTTATATTTTATTTTTGTCTTAGAATGATCATGAAGATGCATTTTTGGACTTATTTCGATAGTTTATTTAGGCTGAAAGCAAAGTAGGACGATTTGATCAATAGTTAGCTAAAGGACAAAATCTCTTAAAAATGCTTCTCGGGATATCAAAAAGTTCATATCTTGGCATAACTCGGTTCACGATTTGAGACCTTTCTCGGGCCGATATTTGGCATGTACTTCATACTTCATATCTTGAGAGACGTTCTTGAGATAATGGTCTTCTCATCGTTAATAGAGTTTCTTCACTTGGAGACTTTTGAGGGGTACTCCAACTTTGTTGACCACGACTTCATGATTATTTCTTCAATCTCTAATTGGGATTTTGAGATACAACGATCCGCCTCCTTTTCGGACTTGGATCTATTTATCCTCATACCTTGTTAGGGTCTTTTCGGATAGACTTCTCCATGATCTTTATGGGAGTTGATTGCTTTTTGTCGTGAGTCTTGATCCTTCATATTGATTTTGGGAATAATGCTTTTCACATCACTTTGGATCTTCAGCAATAAAATTGAATCCTCATGCCTTGTTAGGGCCTTTTCGGACTCGCCAATCTTCGCGCCCCGCCTTATAAGTTATGCCTTGGCTATGAACTCTCATCATTACCGAGCAACTTTTAAACGATCTTGGGCTAGAAGCTAAGTAACTTTTCAAATCGTACGACCTTACTTATTGCAGACAAATTATTGGCAAGTGATGGGAGAATAGGCAAATAATTACACCAAGTGAGCTTGTGCAAGAAAACCGACTTATAATTGACTCTATCATTTCTCGTTCTCCACAATTTAAAATCTCAAGTAATGAGACTCGTGGCTACTTAGCCTAATAAACCAATTAAGGTCTACCTGGTTAAGGATACTAGCTAGAATAAACTTGGACAAGTCTATTCGGGTTGAGTCAAAATAATCGCAACGGGCCTAATATGTCAAAGACTTCTAAACTAGCTACACCACTTTATTAATATTTTTGACTTTATTGCGGGATATATACATATGAGAGCAACGATAAAAATCTAAAAATTACGACTAAATGGCCAAACTTAATTAAAATTTTGAAAGATGTTGAAAAAGATGATTTTCTGGTTAAATGAAGGAATTTTCATGGAAAAGTCCACTTAAAACTTCGATAGAAGTCCCCCTACACTTAAGATAAACATTGTCCTCAATGTTTAAGCATGTGGGAAAATTCTCCCCTACACTTATGACATTGTGCACGTTGGTTAAATCAAGCTAAGGGAGAGACGACTAAAGTGATCAATTTCAAATGTGAGTATGAAGAAAATTGAATCACGATAGTTGAGAGATAGAACCGGATTTCGGATAACACAGGAGCACGGTTCTTCAAAGATTCCAAGATTGCATTCATCCCTGTAATCACATCACCACACAAATACAAACACCTATATAGGTCCCCCTACACTTAGGAGGTTAAAAGGGAAAAGGATAGATACTCGGGCTGCCTCCCGAGGAACGCTTGTTTTTGATAACCGAGTCACGAGCCTGACTCGACCCAAAATTAGTTCATGGGGAACGTGGTGTGGGATGAAATCATCTCATGAGAGATGTCCTCACCAAAGTACAACTTCACTCGTTGGCCATTCACCTTAAAATTAGGTCCATTAGGTTGAGCGAGCTCGAGAGTACCATATGGAAAAATTTGGGCAATGGTGAATGGGCCGGACCAACGAGATTTCAGCTTGCCCGAAAAGATTTTCAACCGAGAGTTAAAGAGTAAAACTTTGTCTCCAACTTGGAACTCTCGGTTCTTAATCTTAGAGTCGTGAATGAGCTTAGTCTTCTCCTTATAGATCAAAGAATTTTCATAAGCCTCATTACGGAGTTCATTCAGCTCATTGAGTTGGATCTTGCGTAGGTCACCGGCTTTGTTAATATCGAAATTAGCCCACTTCAAGGCCCAGTAAGCCTTGTGCTCCAACTCAATGGGGAGTTGGCACGCTTTCCCGTACACGAGACGATATGGTGTACAACCAATCGGAGTCTTATATGCGGTACGAAAAGCCCACAAAGCATCATCAAGTTTATCAGCCCATGAGGCACGATGCTCTCCCACGGTTCTTTCAAGAATTCGCTTTAATCCTCGGTTGGATATTTCAGCCTGGCCATTAGTTTGTGGGTGGTAGGCGGTGGAAAGACGATGATTTACACCATACTTAGCCATGACTCTTGCGAATTGGTCATTGCAAAAATGAGTCCCGCGATCACTAATAATGGCACGAGGCACACCGAATCTAGCGAATAGCGACTTCAAAAAGTTACAAACCACCCTTGCGTCATTAGTAGGTATAGCTTTGGCTTCAACCCACTTAGAGACGTAGTCAACGGCTACAAGGATGTATTTGTTTCCTTTAGATGAAGGGAATGGCCCCATAAAGTCGATACCCCAAACATCAAAGATTTCACATTCTTGAATGAAATTCTGAGGCATCTCGTCTTTATGTGTGATCTTGCCTTGTTTTTGGCAAGCATCACAACGTTTAACCATCTCGTGAGCATCACGATAAATGGTGGGCCAATAAAATCCCGAGTCAAAAACTTTTTTGGCGGTGTAGGTGGGACCAAAGTGACCACCGGTGGGTCCTTTGTGGCAAGCGTCAAGGATTTCTAAGGCTGCCGGTCCATCAACACATCGGCGAATAATCAAATCAGCACATTGTTTGAATAGATACGGGTCATCCCAAAAGTAAGTCTTAATATCTTTGAAGAACTTCCTCTTTTGCTGGGATGTTAACTCGTCAACGAGAATTCCACCCGCCAAGTAGTTTGCAATGTCCGCAAACCACGGGGTTTCATCAGAAGTCGAGTTGATAGACATTAAGGTCTCCAGGGGAAAAGAATCATTGATTTCTTTGTTCGGATGATCCCCTTGGTAAGGATCCTCAAGTCTACTGAGATGATCCACGGCTAGGTTTTCAGCTCCTTTTTAATCGCGAATTTCGATTTTAAATTCTTGAAGTAGCAAAACCCAGCGAAGAAGTCTTGGTTTAGAATCTTGTTTGGTTAACAAGTACTTCAACGCGGAATGATCGGTGTAAACGATTGTGGTGGAAAGGACAAGATAGGGGCGAAATTTTTCAAAGGCATAGACAACAGCTAAAAGCTCTTTTTCGGTTGTCGTGTAATGCAATTGAGCCCCGTCATTGTCTTGCTAGCGTAATTGGTTGGAAGTGTTTGTTCACTCTTTGGCCCAGAACCGCTCCAATAGCAAAATCACTAGCGTCGCACATCAACTCAAAGGGAAGCTCCCAATTAGGGGTAACCAAGACGGGTGCCTTAGTTAGCTTATCCTTAAGCGAGTTGAAGGCTTCAAGACACTCGTTGGAAAAGATAAAAGGAGTATCTTTTTCCAAGAGGTGGGTCATCGGGCGAGCGATTTTAGAAAAATCTTTGATGAAACGTCGGTAAAAGCCCGCATGACCAAGGAAACTTCTCACACCCTTCACGGTTGAAGGTGGAGGCAACTTAGAAATAACATCGACTTTAGCACGGTCCACTTCAAGACCGGCTTTGTAGATCTTGTGTCCTAGCACGATGCCCTCTTTTACCATGAAATGGCATTTTTCCCAATTAAGAACAAGGCGAGTGTCTTCACACCGCTTAAGCATACCTTCTAAATTGGCAAGGCAAGCAGAGAATGAATCGCCATAAACCGAGAAATCATCCATGAATACTTCCATAGTGTCTTCCACCATGTCATGGGAGATAGCCATCATACACCTTTGGAATGTCCCAGGAGCATTACATAAACCAAAAGGCATGCGTTTGTAAGCAAATGTTCCGTAGGGACAAGTGAATGTGGTCTTTTCTTGGTCCTTGGGATCGATGGGAATTTGAAAATACCCGGAGAAACCGTCTAAAAAGCAGTAATAGTCATTACCCGCAAGACGCTCGAGCATTTGATCCATGAAAGGAAGAGGAAAGTGATCTTTTCTCGTGGCATCATTGAGCTTGTGATAATCAATACAAACTCTCCACCTAGTAACGAGACGAGTGGTAATCAACTCGTTGTGTTCATTGGAAACAACGGTTATTCCGCCCTTCTTGGGCACACAATGGACGGGACTTACCCAAGGCGAATCCGAAATAGGGTAAATCAAGCCGGCATCAAGAAGTTTGATAACCTCTTGTTTGATGACGTCGTGAATGCGAGGATTAACCCTTCGTTGGCTCTGGATTTCGGGTTTAAAGTCATCTTCCATGAGAATCTTGTGAGTACAAAAGTTCGGATCAATTCCGCGGATATCGGAAATTTTCCAAGCAATTGCCTTCTTATGATCTTTAAGCACGGCGATGAGGCGAGATTTATCTTCTTCTTTCAAGTCCTTCGCAATGATGACGGGCGACTTCTTATTTTCTTCAAGGAACACGTACTCGAGATGGGGCGGTAACTCCTTAAGTTCTAAATCCGGAGGATTTTCGATGGGAGGCGTTTTCAAAGTCGGAGCATCGATAGCAATGACCGTGGGAGATGGTGGATAAATATTGTCTTCTTTAAGAAGGTTCTTGATAGGTGTGTAAACACCCATCTTTTCTACCACTTAATTACAATAATAACCGGACCAATACGTGTATTTTATGTCTTTTATGTCGGAATTATGCGTGGTTTGTGTTTTTGTTGTGATTTAGGATGAAAAGGTGAAAAGTGGAGAAAACACGGACATTCACGGGCATTTACGGACTTTTATTGAAGAAAAGGATGAAAGACGAAGTCAAGAAGTCAAGAGTGCAAAAAGAACGGAAGTCCACGACCAATTCTGAAGATTTATCGAAGAAAAAGTCAAAAGACGGAAGTTTATCAAAAGCCAAAGAATTCAAGTCTATCTTATTGAAGAATTTAAAGATGAGTTCGAAGAAATCCCGAAGCCAAAAGTCCCTTAAGTCTAAGTTTAAAGAAGATTAGAAGAAAAGGACTAATGACGCAATTAATGAAGAATTAAGAAGAAAGGGACTTAATCTTGCAATTAACAAGAAAGGAAGGAGGGGAGGAAGCTTCCTTAATCCTCCCCTATAAATAGATTAGGATTGTAGTCATTTCTTTCTTGTTGGCTAAGTGTGACAATTAGTCTTCCACCATTTAAATTACCTTGTCAATTTAATTACCTTGTCAATTTAAATACTTGTCAAATTTAATTACCTTGTCTTGCACTTAATTACCATTTAATTCCAAGTAAGTTTTTCTTTTAATTCTTGTTGATCTTTACTTTATCTTGTCAATCTCTTATCTACCTTTCTTATTTTTTGATTTGTTGTGTTTATGTTTATGTTCATGCTTTTATTTTGATCCAAAGTGGTTTTTGATTATTGTGGTTAAAGTTGTTTGATTTCTTGTTTTTAACTGTTTGTTGATGTTTATTTGTTGAATCGTTACTGTTTATATTAATCCGTGTGTTTGATTTTGGTTAATTTGTGTTTATATTTACTGTTTCTGTATCTCCTTGTTCTTCGGATAGTTTGTTCTTGTATCTGATCTTTCCAGGAGAAAACTTTCGAATCAAGACAAGGGAGTTGATTCATTCGGAACTTCCAAAGTTCCGAGTCAAGGTTGTTCATCCGGAAGATTTGGGATTAGCAAAAGTTCCGAGCCAATCTTGTTCATCCGGAACATTCAAAGTTCCGGACGAAGTAAAAGTTCCGAGTCAGCTACTGTTCATTCGGAACTTTAAAACTTCCGAATCAAGACCTTCATTCGGAACTTAAAAAGTTCCGAATCAAGCAATTCATTCGGAACTTTCAAAAGTTCCGAATCAACACTTCCGAACGAAGTTCCGAACGAAAGTTCCGAACGAACTTCCGAACGAAACTTCCGAACGAAGAGTTAGTTCCGATTCAAGGAGTTCATTCGGAAACTTCCGAATCAATGGTGACCAAAAACTTCCGAATCAAGGCATAATTTAGAGTTCCGAATCAGCAAAGTTCCGAACGAAGGATTGTTTTGGATAAGTGACATATTCAGATCAATTAGTTCCGGATCAAGGATTTTGGTAATATTCCAAGCGAAGAAAAATCATTTCAACCGAAGGTGACATTCCGGACGAGTGATTGTTCCAAACGAAGGTTTATTCCGAATGAGCTGTATTCAGGTTCTTATTAGCTTTTGTCTTTGATTTTTATTTTCAAGCTTTATTTTTCCTGTCTTTTATTTAATTGTACTTTAAGATTATTTGCCTTAGTTTTATTTTAGACTTGCCTTAGTTTTAGTCGCACTTTAAGTTTGCCTTAGATAGATTTTAGTTTACGTCATTTACTTTAGTGCCCTTTAATTTCAGTCACGTTTTTAAATACTTGCACCTTTATTTTAATTAGACTTAGATTTACTTTAAGAGCCCTTTTACATTAATTGTTTTGCACCTTTTATTTTAAACACTACAACGACACATCTTTGTTTCCACCAAAATAAAACGAAGTCACATAGAGAACTAAGATCAATTCGATTAGACATACATCAACGAATCTTTTTAACTAGGTAAAGACATAGTTATCAAATGGCGCCGCTGCCGGCTCTTTTCGTTAAGATCAATAGTTTTCTATGAGAGACACGTTGCTTTTTGGGATCCGCTCACTTGTGAACGTTATTTTTCTTGCCTAAAAAATTCAAAAAAATCATAAAAAAATTAAAAATTGATAAAAATCTATAAAAATTAAAACTTCCAAAAATCCAAAAAGATTTTATCTTTATTTCGTATATATATTGTTTTTGTGTTTGGTTTTGTTTTCTTTTGCATTTTCAGGTGTATGCGTACTAGATCTTCTAATTATCAAGAGCCCGAGCCTCAAGAAGATTTAGATATGGCAGGTGTTAATAACAACAACATTCCACCGAACCTCAATAATAATAATAACAACAATGCTCTTCCACAGCCCGATCTTCGGACCATGGAGGAACTTTGTCAACCAACAATGTTTGGACGAGGAGGACCGATTGCGCCGATGCAAATCAACGCTCCTGAGTTTTCGTTGAAGCACCACATGATTCAGCAAGTGCAAACAAACCCATTTAGAGGATTGCCTGATGATGATGCCAACAAACACCTCGACAAGTTCATTACAATCACCCAAAGCATGAAGTTGCCTAGGGCCACAATGGATGTTCTCCGCCTACAACTCTTTCCACATACTTTATCGCATCATGCCGAGAAATGGTTTGATCGTCTCCCGAAGAATTCTATTCACACTTGGGATGATATGACTCAACGCTTTCTATCGCGCTACTTTCCACCATCCATGGTCACTAGCCTTCGCAATCAGATCAGCGGTTTCATGCAAGACCCTGACGAATCTCTTTTTGACGCTTGGGAGAGATATAATGTCTTGATCGATAGATGTCCAAACCACAACATGCTTCCCGTCACATTAATCGATACTTTCTACAACGGATTGACTTTTCGAGATCGTGATACGATCAATGCAGCCGCCGGTGGCACATTCATGAAAAGGAGACCCGAGGAGTGTAGAGAGTTAATTGAGAACATGACTACTCACCACAAGAACTGGGATTCCTCTGCTTCTTCTAGGAACAACCCAAGAGTCAATGTTTCCTCTACCTCAGCAAACCCTGAGATGACCGAACTCACCCGCATGATGGCTGAAATGAGCAAAAGTATTACGCTTCTCGCTTCAAATCAACAACAACAACAAGTTAAAGCGGTTGCTAATCCTTGTGAAACATGTGGCGGTCCTCACTCATACACCGATTGTCCTTCGACTCAAGGAAATCCGGAAAATGTGTATGCTGCTTACGGTAATTATTCACCGGAAAATTACCAAGCTAGACAACAAGGGGATAGAAATCTGCTGAGTTACCGATCCAACAACTACCTTTCACCCGGTTTTTCTCCTTAGAACCAAAATCCCGCCAACAACTACAATAGAAGCAACCAAATCCCACCTCGTGCTTCTAACCCTTATCAACCACCCACCTAACAACACCCACCCATTAATCCCGATGTTGACACCATCATGAGAACTCAAGGTGAGCAAATCAAGAATCTACAGAGCCAAATAATCAATTTGAAAGGAGATATCTTGAAGCAAGGTAATGACATCAGAACCGAGGTTCGTGATAATCTTCAATCCTCCTTCATCACTCAAACAACTGAATTAAAGAATCTGTTGGCTAGTTTCTTGCCCGAAGCTCAACCTTCTTCTTCCTCGGGTTCTCTACCTTCAAACACCGTCACTAATCCGCAAGCTAATGTGAGTGCTATAACTACGCGTAGTGGAATAACCATTGTCGATCCACCTATCCCACCACCATCATCTATACCCCCTCCACCACCATGTATCCCTACTCCACCTACACCTAGTAGTAGTGCACCATTACCGTCTCCGCCTCGTCATGACGATGTATCTCGGAAGGACCCTACAACATCACAACCTTCACCAACTACACCTTCACCGTCTCCCTATTAACCCAGAATCCCATACCCTTCTCGCATAGGCAAGACCAACGAGCTAACCAAGAATGACTGTCAAGTATCAAAATATGTGGATATGCTTTCTAAAATGACCATCAACATTAGCCTTGTTGAAGCACTTTGCCACATGCCGAAATTTGTCAAAGCATTCAAGGAATTGCTTAGCAAGAAGGAGAAGATGATTGAACTCGCCAACACACGCTTAAATGAAAACTGCTCTGCAGTTCTTCTTAGAGAACTTCCGGAAAAGCTTGGAGATCCCGGTCGTTTTGTGTTGCCTTGCGTGTTCAACAAAACTGAAGAATTTACTGCCCTTGCTGATCTCGGGGCTAGTATTAATGTAGAATATTGATAACCTATGAATCTATGAAGGGGTTGATGATTTCTAGAGAGAGAAAGTTAGAGAGAGAAAGAGAGAGAAAACTATGTGTTATTTCAATAAATGAAAGTGAGAAACATTCAACAACCAACCCCTTTCCATGGTGGAAAGGGGTATTTATACTTCCAAGCTTACATTGGGCTTGGGCCGGTCCATGACAAGCCCATGGAACGGTTCTTACTTAACTAAATAAGTAACTAATAACTATTTGTTAACTACGAGCTATTACAACATAAATAATATTGTGGAGTGACCGATACTTCTAATATACGTAAAACGTATTTCTAACAATCTCCACCTAAGGGAGGTCACTCCACGTTCCAAAGTTCTAAACCTAGCATACTATACTAAGTCTTCGTTCTTTAGCTCGTAGTCTTTTCTTCTTTTCTTTCTTTTGTTGTGAATATTTTGATTTGATCTTTTTGGCTTTGGCTTGAGAGCATTGTTCTTTTGGCCTTTCACGTGCGATCTTTTGCCTTCTTGTGAATTTTGCCTCCTCGTGACTCCATGTTCCACACACTTATGTCTTTTTGTTGAATTCTCGAAAGTTTCAGAGTTCGGTACAGCGGAAGACTTTATCTTGTACTTTCTTGAATTTTTGCTAAACTTTGATGCAGAAAAACATAAGCATGTGGGAATGACTTCTACAGGTACACCGCAACACCACCGTCTTCACTGGTACACAGCAACGCCACCGTCTTCAACAGGTACACAGCAACGCCACCGTCTTTAACAGGTACACAGCAACGACACGAATAAAATGGCTTTGAACATTTTATTCTAATTCGGTAGCATTTTACCTCCAGTCGGTGAAGACCGTTGGACGATATTAGATATCGTACCCGTGACGGATAGTTTCAATTAAGTAACTTCCTGACAGGATTTCGCGGGTAAACCCGTTCTCTTTATTCGACCGTCCAAAGCTGACTGCGAACATAAAGAGTGAATCACTTGGATAAATTATCCTTGTGATTTGAAGCCGTCAATTCATGAAACCTGGAACAAGTGAATTTCAATTAAGATTTTCACCATCGTTGCTTTCCAGTTGTCACGAGCTCAATTCATAAAGAATCTTGCACGTCACCTACCAAGTGCTGTTTGATGTTAACACTAGAAGGATTTCCACTCGTCACTGTGATCAATAAAGAGTCACTCTGAGTGTTCTGGCAAGATCATATGATAATGCGAAGAGGCCTGGAACGAGTTTAAGTTCAATTAAGAATTAAACCACTGTTTCTTTCCAGTTTTTCACAAGATTGGTTCTAAAAGAACCGCACGTGTAACCTACCATGAGCTTGTTTGATGTTGGCTCAAGCAGGATTTCCATCTTCATTGTAATACTTGCGTATCACTCAGATGTTCTGGCAATATTACAGGAATACTGCGTAGGACTCATGAAAAACTCTTACTTTTCACAGTGTGTGAGAAAGCAAGGAATAAATGGAAAGTGTCCTAATGAGACTTTTGATGATCTCTTGGCTCTAGACTCGATTGTGCGTTTTGATTTAGTGAGCGATGGCTGGAGAGGAGTGCCACCTTTTCAATACCAGTTTATTCGGAGTGAATAAACCAATAGATAACGTGTTGAACTCCGTGTGATTAAAACAAATACCTTTTGAGAGATATTTGAGTTAGCTGGGAAGGGTTGTGCATTGCATCACTGGGTCCATGATGTCTTTCTTCAATACCGAGAATCATTAGCAAAAATGACCTCAATAGCATATGTATTGACCCGGTTTCTGCCTAAAGTTGTAAGGAGGGCTTCTTTCTTTACACCCTTTATCTTTACAATTCTTTTTCATTCTTCAACCCCTTCAATGCTTACCAATACATCATCACTAGCACCTTGTTGTGATTGTTCCAGTGCTAGCTTAAGTACTTGGTCGGCATTCAGCTACGTTCACATTCTTTCTCCATCTTTCCTAGGACTTCTAATTCTATCTAGGGAATTGTCCTTGGGAAGATTCCATCGGCTCTGATGAATCATTGGACTAGACCTATTCCTACCACCCTTTTGTCACCACATTCGTCGTGAATTAAGCGTGTTTTGGGAAGGAATTGCCACCATGAAAAATCATTGAAAATCACTTAAGGTACTTGTGATATTGAAATCAAAAGTTTTGTACCTTAGGTGTTTTGTTCATCAAAAACGCTCCCCCTTAACACGTGCTTTACACATATTAAGTTGGATTATCGTTAAATATTTTTCATCTTTTAGCCAAGTATCACTTAAGTCTCCTTAATCCCATTTTCTCCCCTTATCCAAAATGTTAACCATTAATATTTGGGATATTGAATGGATTAACCGGTCTTTGGGTAAAAAATGAAATCGATGTTTGGCCATAGAACATGTGAATGCTCCCCCTTAAGTTAATAAGGGATAGTTGTAGTGCTTTAGTATAATATATTTTGAAAGATTTAGAATCTCGTGAGAAATTCTTGAAAAATTATCATACCTTCACACTACATCAAGCCATTAAAGCACAATATTCACAAATATACATATTCACAATTGAAAACCAATATAAAGTGGACCTGAAGTGTACGACCCATTAAATGGATCGTTGCAGTAATTTGTGGTGCACTCCATATGGTCTTCCACCAACGAATCTTTCCAAGCTCCTCATCAATCTACGTTCTCAGAGCTTTTGATCAATCTTCTTGATCATATACTTCGCCATCTGCCGGTAACCCGGATGCCAATCCTCCGTCATCTCTGGCAGAGTCCCACCCGAGTTCAGATGCTCCAACTTTCCTCTGACTTGTAGAAGAGTCCCATCACTGTACTTAAATAGCTCACCCACCCTCATAAACTTCATTAAACCTCGACTGTTCAAGTAGAAAATGCCGCAATTCGGTACAGAGATGCCGGTATAAGGACATCTATCTACATGTTGAGGTAGAACTTGATTCACTGGACGGGTTAAGTTGAGCTTCCTTTGGTAGCTTTCGACTCCCAACTGAAGATCTTCAACTCTTTTCTTGATAACAACGCTTCGTGTGAACATACGAAGTGCTGTATTCAAGGCAATGAGGTCTTCGCGAGGAATATGTGTGAGTTGATCTCGGGTCATCAGAAGCAGCATATCTTCGATATCCTCAAGGCGAATGATAGAAAAATCTCCCTGCTGGATTTTGTATTCCCTGTCATCCTCCCTTTTCAAACGAATCTCCGTCACATGATAATAGCCATTCTTGGCTTCAGTTTTCAACCCTAAAATGCTGGAGATGCGGATATCGGATCTAACATTGCTTCCAGAATTGACTAGGCAGCAACCCCTGTACGCCCTTCGGACTCGTTCGTCCCAATGAGATGCACCTATAACAGCATACATATCATAATTACGAGTTACCATTGGGACCCAGAGTCTGTTTACCTTTTCCTCGATCCAGGGTATTGTTCCCCAGTTGGTAGCTTTCAGCAAGGTCAAGGAGGTTGCGTACGTTGATGAACCCTTCAGAAGATACTCAAGATCATAAGTGACGAAGAAGTCGAGAGCTATCTGATTATCTTGAGTAGGATCAAGTGGAGGTGGAGCTCTTTCTGATTCATCAAGACCTGGCCGTTGAACGGTATTCAGAGCCTTCAGGATCTCATCGGCATAATACTCGAACTCCATTCGGGTTAACCGGGTTTTGGCGCGAAGTCTCTTATCCTTCAACACTTTCTTCACCAAAGATGGAGTAACCGAAGTCTTATACTCATGAGCAAGAAATGCACATAAGTCAATCGGACTGCGGATACGAAGATACAACACATCTTTGTCTGCGTCTGTGATCGGATCATATTGCGCCGCTGCCGTGATCCAAGCCTGTGGCGGTGCAGTCTCGTCTATCTCCAACGTGTCTGCCCAGTCTCTTGTGCTTGGTTCAGGAACCGTAGATTGTTGTGCTTGTTGTAGAGGAGTAGAAGCGCGGACATCTACTGGTTCTGATTCAGGCATTTCGGCAGTGTCGTGAACAGGTGAGTGTTGTGCAGCTTCAGGTTCAGTTACCGATTCTGTAATCACAGGAGCAACAACAACAGAACTAATGGGGTTAGTGGTAATAGGTAAAGACACAGCAATAGAGGTACCAGGAATCAATGATGTTGTAGTAGCATTCACATCGTGGCGCCACTTAGATCGTCTTGATTCCGATGATGTTGATTTGTCCTTCTGTGCTGCATCTTTCTTGGACTTGGTACCAGACTTAGCAGCTTTCTTGGAACTGGTAACCTTATCTCCCTCTTTAGGCTGTTCACCCCCATCATCATCCTCATTGTTATCCCCGTTGCTCCCCCTAGCACTCTCCTCATTACCATCACCACCATCATCGCCATCATCATCATCATCATCATCATCCTCATCCTCATCCTCATCATCACCATCATCGTCATCCTTTTCCTCTTCTTCTCCTTCTTCTTCCTCTTCCTCTTCACCAGTACCCTCTTCCTGTTCACTATCATCTTTATCCTCCTCAGGTAGAATGTGATAAGGTACCACACTTCCAAACGTTTTGAATAACCTATCATCCTCCATGATAGCGTCATTCAGGGATTTGTAAAGAGCCCGTTGAATCCTAGACTTATCAAACGATCCAAGTTCCACCATACGAGCTTTGAGGATCTTCTTTAATTCAAAATCCGTTAACTCATAAGCAATTTTGTAGGCGGATTCTGAAGGATTGGATGACTTGATCATCAAATTATCAGCTGCTAGTGTCTTCAACTCATCACGCAGTTTAGGCATAATGGATTCAATAGATTCCTTCACTCTTTCTTCAACAGAAGCTTCAAGTGCCTCTTTCTGCTCCTTGTATTTATCCCTCATCGCTTGAAGTCTGGTGATACGTGCAGCATGCTTATCAGCCTCAGCCTGCTTAACCCGAGCTAGTTCTTCTGCATGAGCTTTTCGCGTTAATTCCATATCTGCAGCGAACTTAGCAAGCATCTCCTCTTGGGCTTTCCTAGATGCTTCTTCACTTTGAGCTCGTCTCTGTAACTCTTGGCGAAGTTCATCCATTTCTCGTTTGTGATTATCCACATGTTTATCCAACATTTCGGCCATCACCAATGCAGCCATTGTAGATGTTGCAGAGCTGCTCTGGGTTGATTGAAGAGGTTCGTTTGTTACTACGGTACTAAGGATGGGAGTTATAGGTGGTGGAAGAAATGGTGTTGAAGTCGGTCTGGTTGGTAAGGGTTGTATTGTTGGAGGTTGAGTTGCTATAGGTTGAGTTACTAACGGTTGGGTAGACACCATGATTGTAGGAGCACTGGACTCCTTTTCAACACTTGCTGAAACAGGGATTGATGGCTCCTTCGAAGTTGAATACCGTTCAGGTGACCCAAACTCATCAATATCATATGGTTCCATGTACTCTTCTTCAACATTTACCCTTGCACCTGAACCACTACCGCCAGTATCTTTCCTACTCATTTGAATTGCTATCTTCATCATTTGTCTCTCTGCTTTGTCAAGAGTAGGATCAACTACATCTTCTTCGTCACGTAGACGTAACTCATCAGCCTTACCCTTTCCCTTCTTAACCTCCGTCTTTTTCTTCTTGGTTTCGGGTTCAGGTAAAGCAGCTGGTTGCTTGCGTTTACCTTTACTCTTGACCGTAGTAGACGAGTCTTCTCCAGTCTGAAGGTTTGCTTTCAGCTTCTTGATTTCTAGCTGCAGTAGCTTGTAATCAGCAGAACCTTTGATTTTCTCCGTCAGAAGATAATCGGGAATAGGACCAGGAATCACACCACCAGACGGTCCTTCATGCCTTAGATCCACAGTATCATCAGCTTCTTCAGTGTGATAACGACTTGCTGCACGCCTATCAATAGTAGCATCATTTTTCATAAAATAATTAATGATAAGCTTGATAAACCGAGGATAAGGAAAGAAATTTGTCTTCAGCTTCTTGTTATGGAAGAGTTGAAAGGTGAATTCTTCCCATATCAACAATGCATAATCTGCATTTGCAGCTTTGTACATGCCATAGAAGAGGTTTATAATAGGACTACGCAAAGCATCATGGCCACTTGTTTTTGGTGTAAGACATCTACTGAGAATACCCAACAATGCTCTCCAAGGTTGTCCTACTTTAGCAGTGGTAAATTCAGACGCAACTCGTATGTCAGGACATCCAAGAGCGTCAAATAACTCCATGAGTTCATCTTTAGTAGGATCCCTCGAAAATGACATGCCTTTGGGTGTATCCCGTATACCAAAAATCTTACGGAAGTCTGAAACTGTGAGCGTCTGCTGCTTGTTGTCGATGGTGAAGGTGATCTTGTTTGAAGTGATTTCCTTGGTAGCCCAAAATTCATACATATAATCATAAGGCACCGAGGCACTACTTCTTAAAGCATTCTTAAAATGGGATTGATCAAGGATTGCTATGGCTACTTTAAATCCATGGTGAGTGGATTTTGAGACTTGCTTCAGCCGGTAATTGTTGGGTATGAACTTGAGGGTTCGTGCTTTAGCAATAGCGGCTTCTCTAGAGTCTTGGATTGCTTGTACTGTTGGATTAGTCATTGTATCTGCTTAAGATAAGACATGAAAGGTTGATGCACAAAAACATATAGATATATATCATTCTTACTTCTAAGCATAACACATTTCATAACATAATACAACAAGTACATATAACATGCAAACAATAATAATCAAACAACTCTTCATCCGGAACTTTCCTTCATTCGGAACTTCTTCATTCGGAACATTCCTTCATTCGGAACTTCCTTCATCCGGAAGTTCTTCATTCGGAACTTCTTCATTCGGAAGTTCTTCATTCGGAACTTCCTTCATTCGGAAGTTCTTCATTTGGAACTTCTTCATTCGGAAGTTCTTCATTCGGAACTTCCTTCATTCGGAAGTTCTTCATTCGGAACTTCCTTCATTCGGAACATTCCTTCATTCGGAACTTCCTTCATCCGGAAGTTCTTCATTCGGAACTTCTTCATTCGGAAGTTCTTCATTCGGAACTTCCTTCATTCGGAAGTCCTTCATTCGGAACTTCTTCATTCGGAAGTTCTTCATTCGGAACTTCCTTCATTCGGAAGTCCTTCATTCGGAACTTCTACATTCGGAAGTTCTTCATTCGGAACTTCCTTCATTCGGAAGTCCTTCATTCGGAACTTCTTCATTCGGAAGTTCTTCATTCGGAACTTCCTTCATTCGGAAGTTCTTCATTCGGAACTTCCTTTATTCGGAAGTCCTTCATTCGAAACTTCCTTATTCGGAAGTTTTTCAGAAAAATTCCTTCATTCGGAAGTTTTGTTCAAAATGTCCTTCATTCGGAAGTTATTATCCATGTTCATCTGGAACATCAAAACACAGCCTATGAGGTTAATTCTAAGCGCGTTTGTGAGTTTCTAAGGCAATCTAAGGCAATTAAACATCATCTAATGTTAATCCGCACAAAACCCACCAAAAATCCCTAGTTAATTAACCCTAAATTAATCATAAACCCTAAGTTGATTTAAACTGATTAATCGAGCACTTTTAACAGAATTAAAGGATAAGTAAGGTGAATTAGAAGTTTAAATATTGATGTAATTACCTTATTAATCGAATGAATGGAACGGATTGATGAATAAACGAAAGATTTGAGAGCTTGTGTGTGTATGTTAACAATGGCGGCAAAGTGAGAAGATAAACAGTGAAGAAGAATAGAAGGGGGCGGGGGGTTTTGTTTGACTAGGTCAAGTTTTTGACAAATTTCAAGAAATATCACCTTAAGTCCCTATATTTATCTATTCTTTTCCTTTTTGTTTATGACTTTTCATTTCATTTTTCCTTTCCATTGATAAGCTTAGTCAACTTAATTTTGCTTAGTTAAACTAAACTCGACAATCTCACACAACTTAAGTATCGCATCTAACTAGCATATCTCCAAGCACTAAAGGCAATGCCTATCACTTAGAACAAACACAAGTCGTATTCTAAAGCAAAACCACTCAATTACCATTTAGCCATTAATTTTTCACAATCACTTTTGAAAATCAATTTAATGACGAAGATGATTTAATATTTTCTCCCCCTTAAACGATGACCCGTTTTCTATTTAAAGAGCTGTAGTCATTGTTTAAAGAGTCAAATATTGATGAAAGCATTTCCAATTTGTATCTTGAAAAATTTGATTCGTGGTGTCAATAAGATTTCTCTTATTTTAACAAATTAATGCACTGAGACGTACACAAATTCGTGTTAGACCAAGTTATAAAGTAAACTTGATCCCTTTGCATGATTTGGCTTGTAAATCATGCCCGAGAAAATTAATTTCCGTTCTGAGCCAACTTTTTCCAAAGAAATACGTGACTTTAATATGAAAACCGGGTTGCAGTCAGAAATAACTACAAGCCATAATGGGCATGTTTTAAAAATGTACAACTTTTATACGGACTCTATTTATGGCACCGTGTCAATATTGATCGACATTTCTAAGGCCGTAAATATTACCGTACTAAAAGACATGCCCGATTTAAAAACGAAAAATATTTTTGGTTTTTCTGGATTTTATAATTTTTATGGTTTTTCTAGGTTTTATATTTTTTATGGTTTTTGTTGGTTTTATATTTTTGTATTTTTCTTTTGTGGTTTATATATTTACTATAATATACATGATCACGAACAAAGGATACTCTGAATAGTTTACCACGACTATTCAGCTGATTCTTCTGCCAACTCTTTGAGAGTCGCTGGAGTGAATGATTTCATACCAAGCTTGTCGATCAAAAACTCGATTCGTCCTCGATCTAAGGCTTTGGTGAACATATCCGCCAGCTGGTACTCAGTAGTGACAAAATACAGCTCGATCACTCCGTTCTCCACCTGCTCTTTAATGAAATGGTAGCGAATGTCTATGTGCTTGGCCCGGGAGTGTTGAACATAGTTGCAGCAAAGGGCAATGGCGCTCTTGTTGTCACAATACATCGGGATTTTGTTGAATCCCAAACCGTAGTCAGTTAATTGTGATCTCATCCAAAGGACTTGAGCACAACAACCGGACATGGCGATGTATTCAGCCTCCGTGCTTGATATTGCGGCGCTTTTCTGCCTTTTTGAAGACCAACTGATCAATCTATCTCCAAGGAGTTGCACAGATCCAGAAGTGCTACGCCTCGTGTCTTGACATCCAGCATGATCGGCATCTACGTATGATATTAAAGCAATAGAGGAATCTTTCGGATACCATAGACCACGATGAAGTGTTCCTTTTAGATACCGAAAGATCCTTTTAACTACATGTAGGTGCTTTTCGGTAGGCCGAGCCTGATACCGGGCACACATGCATACAGCAAATTGCAAATCAGGCCTGCTAGCAGTCAGATATAGAAGGGTGCCGATCATCCCACGGTAAAGTTTTGGATCGACAATAGTCCCATTCCTATCTTCATCTAACTTGGATTTCTCCACCATTGGAGTGTCCACGGGGTCACAATTTTCAAAGTTATATTTCTTAAGAGATTCTAGAGCATATTTGGATTGATTAATAAAGATGCCTCTAGGATTTTGAGAAATCTGTAATCCTAAGAAAAAAGAAATGTTTCCCATCATCGACATCTGAAAGCGTGTGGACATTATCTTCTCAAAGCGATTTGACAATTCTATGTTAGTGGCAGCAAATATTATATCATCAACATAAATTTGTACCAGAATCATGTCGTTGCCTTCCTTGAGAGTGAAGAGAGTGGGGTCCACCTTGCCTTTGGAGAAGCCTTCCGAGATGAGATATGTGGACAGGAGATCATACCACGCGCGTGGAGCTTGTTTCAACCCATAGAGAGCCTTCTTAAGCTTGTACACATGATTAGGAAACTCCGTGCTAACGAACCCATCCGGCTGACTAACATAGACTTCTTCCCTTAGTTCACCGTTCAAAAATGCCGTCTTCACATCCATTTGATAGACGATCATGTTCATATGAGCAGCATACGCAAGGAATAGTCTAATCGCCTCCAATCTTGCCACAGGAGCAAAAGATTCTTCAAAGTCTATACCCAAGGCTTGTTTATATCCTCTAGCGACCAATCTAGCCTTATTCTTCAATACCGCACCCATCTCATCAAGTTTAACCTTATAAACCCATAACAAAGTAAGGATGTTAACCTTGTCAGGGAGAGGAACCAATTCCCATACTTCAAGTCGTTGGAATTCATTTAGTTCCTCCTGCATAGCTTCAATCCAAGATGATTGGGTCATAGCCTGCTGCCAATTTTTAGGTTCAACTTCAGAGAGAAATGCATCAAAGTATCAATAAAGTGCACTCTCTTGTAATTGATGGCGTGTAGAGACTGGTCGATCTAGATCTCCAATAACATTCCTAATTGGGTGATCTTTTGTCTATTTAGTGCTATGGTTTTCAATCCTAGGTGGTCTGGAGTGAACAATAGAAGGAGCTTCTTCTGAGGTAGACGCGGCTGAAGGGTTTTCAGGTATCGCTACACCAAAGAAAGGAAGCTCTTGCAGGTGAGCATATTCCAAGTCGTGATCAATAGAATCCTCTTCCACATCATTAGGCACAAGTAGGGGTGACGATTCAGGTGTAGTTTGAGAATCACTTGGTGAAGGTGCATCCGGTTCAATGTGAATTGTAGATGCATTAGATAAAGGTTCATTAGCTTGAGCAACCACTTCAGGGATTGGAGCGATTACTACAGGTGCTGGAACTTCATCAGTCGGGGGATCGAAGAATTCATCAAACAACGGTTGAAACAGTTTATCCCACTCGGGCCTTGTTGGTGGTAAAAATGATGTAGAAGTATGATTATTGGGAACTAATCCGGAACTAATAGCACCGGTTCCCATCTCATGAAGCGCGGGTTCAGAGCTGTGTTGCTCAGAAGCCATCGCTGTCAGCTCATCGAAATCTGCGTCCATAGTTTCTACAATCTTGCCAAGACGACGGTTATAGATTCGGTATGCTTTCTTGGACGGTGAGTAACCAATGAAAATACCTATATCGGCTTTCGGTTGAAGCTTACCCAAGTTCTCACTATTGATGTTTGGATAACAAAGAGCACCAAACACATGAAAAAATGAAACATCGGGTTTACGGTCATGTAGAAGCTCATAAGGTGTTTTTCCATGGCGTTTCCGAATGATAGAACGGTTTTGGGTGAAACATGCAGTAGATATAGCCTCTGCCCACAAGAACAATGGAGCGTTCGCGTAAATAAGCATAGTCCTAGCAGCTTCCATAAGTGTACGATTCCGTCTTTCAACGACACCGTTTTGTTGTGGAGTGCGTGCAGCGGATGTTTCATGTGAGATACCAACTCCTTCATAATAATCACGAAGAGTCTGGTTGACGAACTCTGTACCATTGTCTGTACGAATACGGCGGACAGTAGTATTCAAACGTACCTGAATGAATTTCAGAAAAGTGATGATAGCCTTCGGTGCTTCATCCTTTGTACGTAGAAATCTAACCCATGTAAACCTGGAGAAATCATCCACAATTACCAGAATGAATTTCTTACCGCTCACACTTTCAGTTCTCATTGGCCCACAAAGATCCATATGCAAAAGATGAAGTTTTTCTTGATTGGTGTCTTCAGCTTTGGGCTTGTAAGATTTCTTGGTACTTTTCCCCCTTGAACACGCGGAACATAAATGGTCCTTGTGAAATTTAAGCTTTGGAAGACCACGAACTAATTCGTTTTTAGCCAGATGATTAATAGCATCAAAGTTAAGATGAGATAATCTGCGATGCCATACCCATGACTTGGTCTTAGATGCTTTAGAGAGAAGACATACTGGAGAGGCGGCCATCATGTCTTGTAAGGACAAGGTATAAAGATTTGCACCACGAGATCCCTTCAACAAATCTTTTCCTTCCAAGTTGCGGATGAAACAAGTGTGTTGTCGAAAAGCAACCTCAAGGTTGGAATCACAAAACTGTCCTACTGAGAATACGTTATGACCAAGACCTTCTACATAGTATACCCTTGAAATCGTCACGTTTCCAATCTGATATTCACCATACCCCATTATCTTTGCTATATGATCATTCCCGAATTTAACCGTACCAAGAAACTTGCTGACGAAATTTCGGAGCATCGAGCGATTTCCGGTCATATGTTTTGAACAACCGGAGTCCAAATACCACAGGATGATTTGGACCACCTGAAAATATCACCACACGAAGACAATGTAGAGGTATCGGAATCTGAGTGTTCCTTGTTATTAGCAGGTATAGATTTAATAATCTTAGATTTGCTAACTCTAGGTTTCTTAGATTTCCTAGCCTTCTTCTTCCTAATTGATGGTGTAGATTCTAGTTGGCTTAAATCCTGAGGTATTTCTTCACTGATAGGCACTATAGTGGGGGCTGACCTAATTAAAGGGCGCTGTTTCCATATTTGAGTGCGAGTGTTCCTAACTAAAGGACGCTCAGACCTAACCTCAATGGATGCATTCCTAGTTAAAGGGCACATTTTTCCATCTAATGTAAAGGTCCTACCAGTGGGACGCCATTGCCAGCCAACTTGGGCACGAGTTCTACCCGTTGGCTTCCATTCAAGACCATTCTTAATGGCATTCATTTCATTCACATGATCAATCAGACATAAATCATGACGTTGGGAAAACATACATTCATTACAATTCCAATAATTCAAATTAGAATTCACGAATGGTTTAGGCTTCTGCACAGGCGCAGAGCTTTTAGTTTTAACATGATTCTTTTTATTTAAAACGGAACTAACATTCCTATTGTGAACTTCTACTTTCTTCTTTTTGGCACTACTAGTGGAGGGCTTGATCTTATCTTTCTTGAGTGGCGATCCTTTAGCCTTAATAGTCTCTTTTAATCCTGTAGAAGGCAAAGTGGGAATATTAGCAACAGATTTTAAAGGTGCCTTACTTGATTGTGCCAATGACGGTTTTGCTCCTGGAGTCTTATTAAATGGAGTTACAGCAATGGGCCTATTAGTAAGTAGTGCAGAGCCTGGTGTACCTATGTATTTCAAATATGCTAAGCAATATTGAACTCGCTTGATATATTCATGAGCCGAATAATAGTAGCTACTTGAGGGATCTAAGGCATAAAGATCGTCTAAGATGTCCCTAACAAGATCTACATGCTTAATGGCATTCCTCATATAATCATCGTAGGTAACCGGGTTTCTCTTATGAAGGGGATTCTTATAAAGCACTACTGACTTGGTTGTTGGAGCACTAGTGGACGGTGCAGAGTCGGTAGCTAAGTTATGAACAACTTCTTGTCGGGTGAGAAGAAGTGTCTCCTTTAACTCGGCCAAAACCATATTTTTGTCAATGAGCTGGATGTTCAAGTCAGAGATTTCCTCGCACTTTTGGTTCAGTTGTTCAACATAAGATTGTTGCTGTGTTGCATTAAAAGCGAAGCGTTCTTCTAGTGAACCATAAAGAGCGGATAGTCCCTGTCTTGTCCGATCCATCTCCCCTAGAACAGATGAAAGTCTAATTTCTAAGACCTGGTTTTTAGACTCTGCAGCCTCTAGTTCCAATTTGAGTGTTTCATTTGATGACACATCTCTCTTCAATCTCATAATCTCTTCCTCTAATGCCTTAACAATTGCAATCATCTTGTCACTCGTCTCAACACCGTTTTCACAACCATTTGATATCAAAAGACCTTCATTTTGAGTTTGTTGTTTTAATTCTAAAGATATACAATGTTGTTCTAGTTGATTAAAGCGTTTTGAAAGTAAATTGTAAGAATCTTGTAGCTTTAAAAACTCAGCGTTAGATTCGTGACAAGAATGATTATCTACCTCATTTACAGTATCAGCAACATTTACAGAGAGATCACAAACATCATCACATATATGCACAGCATCACAATTAATCATAGCGGATGTAAGCTCATTTGAATAATTAACATTTACAGTAGTAAGCACATCACACGAGATTACTGCAGACAAGAATCGGTCATATTCGGTTAAAATCTTTTCTTTTTCAATTAGTTGTAGTTCGTAAGCAGTGTCCATTTCATAAAACACTTTTTAAACTTCACCAATTTCAAACACAAGATTTTCCTTAAGAGATGCAAAACTTCCTTTTAGATTTTCGACAAACAGATTGATCTCATTTTTAAACACCTCGTTCATATGTTCGAAAGCCCATTCTCCGGCATTTAAGCCATTTGAAGTCGTACATTCCAAAATGACCTTGTCAAAATTAGTAAAGTATTGATTAATCTCTTGCAAGTTTAACCATACAGTGCTAACAGGTGGAAGATCCTTTGGAATTTCCTTAGGACCTTCCATATTAACAAGTGTAGGAAATGTACTAGGGTTTTCTTCATCTAATATGTAGGTCGGTGCTGTTATGAGATCTTTGTCCATATGGAAGCGAATTCTAAAATCCGTTTTTGCAAGCTCCTTATTCAATTTAAAATAATCACACTCGGGATATTTTGCAGAATTGTATGACCGATCCTCATCAACTAGATCCTTACTTGTTCGATCATCGGGAAAAACAATCGGGTCTAAGGCCAATCCTAATTGAGTTGCATTATAAAGTGTAGGACTATGTCTTAAAGCTTGTTTTGCATACCGTGGATTAGGGGGAAGGCCTTTTTGACGAGATAAGTTAAATTCTCTAAACGAAGCATCAAATAAGTGCACTAGTTGAGAAGCAGCGTATTGTCTTAAAAGCAAGTAATCTAGACTTCTAATCTTATTAGTAGCATTAATCTCCATTTCATTCTTCTTAGACTCGAGTGATTCAAAATCCGTTTGAAGTTTTTGAAAATTAGTGACCACTAACTCCTTTTCTTTAAGTTCATTAGACAGATTTGCTCTTAAGTTTTCAATTTCTTGCAAGTGACCCATTTGTTTGTTTCTAAAATGATCATATTCGGGATTAGTTAGAACACTAGACGAAGGCACTAATTCCAAGGTTTGAACTTTCTCGTTGCTTAAGGCAAGCTCATCAGACAAATTCTTATTCTTAGCTAGGGTTTCTAAGAGTGCATCATTCATTTGGCTAAGTAATGTAGCAGGAACCATGACCAAATCTTGTTGAGCAGGAGTAGGCGTATGCGAAATGGCTCCCGGTTGTGATTTACTCAAAGTCTGGGGACTCACATTGATATTGCTATCATTGTTTGTCTCCTCATTTGAAAGACTCACCACCGAAGATTCATTCGAATCAGCACTCTCTTGCACAACTTGATGTGGTTGAATACTAGCATCAGTGGTATTATCGGTGGTATTAATAAGTACCTCAGATCTCTTTTCTGGCCCTAAGCTGGAGATAGTTGCCATGAGAGCAGCCTTTGCAGATTGAAAGTCATCACAGTCTGAGTCATACGCATCGAGATCATCTGCTTGGTATGCTGCATTCTGTGTGGTAACAGTGTCTTGTTCAGCAATCCCTGGATCAGCAAGAAATGCAAGCTCCTCTTCATCAAGTTCCCTTCCTTGTGCCTGAGCATTCACCAGATAGATCTTTTCTGCAAACCATTGTCCATCCCTTCTCCTCTTGGGTTTCTTACAATCCCTGGACATGTGACCCTCTTCCTTGCAGTTATAGCATGTAATCATTCTCAACTTGCCTGTAGAATTAGCCCGTGGAGCAGGATTGACCATTGGAGCCTGATTGACCGTGCGAGCATTGGTAGTTGATGTGGTAGGTCTCCCCTAATATGGTTGAATAGGCTGAACCATTACCCTGCCATTCTCAATTGTAGCTTGTCGGCGAGAATTGGATGAATTCCTCAACTGATTGTTGGTAGGAGCTGATCCCCTAAATCCTCGTTTGCTTAAAGTCCTTGTGAGATAAGCAGACATAGTGGTTAACACTTCAACTGGGTCAGCACCTTGTTTGAATACAGGAACGGGGACTTCCTCATCATCACAGTACATTGCTTGGTCTTGATGAGCTGCGTAATCACTAGAAGGAATACTCATTTGATCAGGGTAGCTTGTTGGATATGCTGCATTCTCTTGATAAGAAGAATATGAAGATTGAGCATAAGGTGCAATACTTGCTAGGTGAGGTTGTGTAGCATATTGTGATGAAGGTGCACTAAACCGATATTGTTGCTGATGTGAGGTGGGTGGTTGCGGTAAAATCGAGTATTGGGGAAAGGTTGGTGTCATGTAAGGTGATGAATGATAGGCTTGATGTCCCAAAATATAAGGAGTGTTGTTGTGAGACAAGCTTGGTTGATTCGCCATCAAAGCTAATGAATCAGGGTACATACCTCGTGGAGAACGGTGCATGATCACATGTTTCTCATGCTGCTGAAGAAAAGCATATAGTTGATCCAAATTGCACTTATGCAAATCCCTGGTTAACTTAACATCGGTAATATACTCACCCCATTCAGCTTGAGGTAAAGTATTCAATAATTTGGTGTTAACCTGGAATGGAGCAATCACAAGATTGTATACATTCAGATCATTCATGAGTGTGGTGAATCTGAAGTAATAATCGTGAAGCGTTTCCCCTGGGTTGTACGTGAATCTATCAAACAGATCATACAACTGACATTCCCTTTCTTGTTTGGTGAGAGACGTACCTTGTAGCAACACCTTAAGACGTTCCCATAAATCCTTTGCCACAGTATACTGACTTACCATCCTATAGATGTCATGGGGAAGAGCTTGGAGAATGGTTTGAAGAGCCTTTTCGTCCGCATCGGCAACAAGTTGTTGAGCTGGTGTAAGTTCTTCAAACTCTCTTGGTCGAGTCACATTGTTAACCACGATGGTACCATAGTCAAGTGGACCATTTAAAATTGACTTAACCATAAGCCTCCCATAAACCGGTTTTCCCTTAAGATAAGACATCATCCGGCCTTGCCATGCTTCAAAAACTTCTTTGATGAGCATTGGCGGGCGATTATCCGTTCCCGTAATGACGGAAATATCCGTAAGTGATGTCATCTGAGGCATTACTGAATTCGGATTCATTTTGTTAACTTCAAAGAGACAAAGATTATCGGTTGATCGAGCAGTGAAGTAAAGCTTTTGAATTGTGTTGAGTTTTTGTTGTAAGAAACCAAGATTAAATCCTCTAAAAAATCGTCGAAAAAACAAGCAAAATAACCCTTGATTCGGAACTTTTGTTGATTCAGAAGTGTTGATTCGGAACTTCTTGGTTCGAAACTTCTTGGTTCGGAACTTCTTGGTTCGGAACTTTTGGCTTGATCCGGAACTTCTTGGTTCGGAACTTTTGGCTTGATCCGGAACTTCTTGGTTCGGAACTTCTTGGTTCGGAAGTTCTTGGTTCGGAAGTTCTTGGTTCGGAAGTTCTTGGTTCGGAACTTTCCTTGGTTCGGAACTTTCCTTGGTTCGGAACTTTCCTTGGTTCGGAACTTTCCTTGGTTCGGAACTTTCCTTGGTTCGGAACTTTCCTTGGTTCGGAACTTTCTTGATCCGGAACTTTCTTGATCCGGAACTTTCTTGATCCGGAACTATTTCGTTCGGAACTTCTTGGTTCGGAACTTTTGGTTGATCCGGAACTTGTTGGTTCGGAACTTTTGCTGGGTAATCAGAAGTTGTTACGGATGAACAGTCGACCACAAAAAGAAAGATTAAACCCAGATTTTGACCAAATGACCCAAAACGTTTTGTGATTTCAACAATAATAAGTAAAAACTAATACTTATCCACTAATCCCAATCACAAAAACACCAAAAACACCAATAATCAAGATGGTTTTTCTTAAAGAACACTAATACAATCAAAAACTAAAAAACCACACAAATCACTACCTTAAATCACCCCATAGCTCTTGATACCAAATGTAGAATATCGATAACCTATGAATCTATGAAGGGGTTGATGATTTCTAGAGAGAGAAAGTTAGAGAGAGAAAGAGAGAGAAAACTATGTGTTATTTCAATAAATGAAAGTGAGAAACATTCAACAACCAACCCCTTTCCATGGTGGAAAGGGGTATTTATACTTCCAAGCTTACATTGGGCTTGGGCCGGTCCATGACAAGCCCATGGACCGGTTCTTACTTAACTAAATAAGTAACTAATAACTATTTGTTAACTACGAGCTATTACAACATAAATAATATTGTGGAGTGACCGATACTTCTAATATACGTAAAACGTATTTCTAACAATTAATTTGATGCCACTGAGTGTTTGGAAAACACTATTATTGCCCGATCTCATTCCAACAAAGATGACTCTCGAACTTGCAAATCGCACTCTCGCTTACCCCGTTGGTATAGCCGAAGACGTGTTTATCAAAGTTGGCACATTTACTTTCCCGGTCGATTTTGTCGTAGTTGATTATGAAATGGACCCTCGTATTCCTTTAATACTTGGTCGGCCATTCTTGAGAACCGGACGAGCTTTAGTAGATGTGGCCGAAGGTGAGTTAATCTTACGAGTCGCGGATGATTCTAAAGTTTTTAAAATGGGGAAGCTTACAGGCAAATCCTTTGGAGGCCAAGAATCAGTGAATATGATAAATGTGCTCGATGACTTTACCGTCTATGACAATCCTCTATTCGAGTCTTCCACTGATAATCCACTCTTTGAAGATAATGTGGATGATTCTCACTCTACTTTGGACGCTTCTCCCATTTATGATTCTCCACCGGTCTTTGATGCTTATGATGATGATGATTCTAGCTCAGATTCGGATGATTTTGACTGTACTTCTGAGTATCCCGAGCTGCCCACTTTCGATGATTTTGATGAGGCTGATACTCTCTCGAGCGATTCTTCACATGATAAAGATCCTCCGCCATCACTCGATCCTACTTTGGACGATTATTCATTTGAGGAAGATTTCTCTGAATTTCTCAACACATACTTCCCTCATGAGAGTGATGCCCCTCCTTTGGACTTTGAAGATTATCGACTTGATCCTACTTTGGATTTGAAGCACATTCTTTCAAAGGAGAAGAAACCGGTCGACACCGAAATCCGTTCCACATATGATATGACACCTCTTTGTCCCACTTCTGAGGACGAGGTTGTGCTTCTTTGCGGATCTTCTTCACACTCGGCTGAGCCTGAGTGCTATTTTCCCTTAAAGGAAAAGGTGTTCGACCCCGGTATTGAAGTCTTTAAGCCATCTCAGTATCCACCTGATGAAATAAAAGGAAAAATCTTTGGACCCATTAAAGACATGCTTGCACCATTTCACCCTTGCTCCCACCGTGCTCCATCACTGCTTAAGGGAACCTTGCCTACTCTTCTTTGGCTTGCCTTGTTCGCCTTAAGCCTGTGCTATTTCATAAACGAAAACTATGTCTTTGATCCTGGTGGATATGTTTCATGCTACTTCCGTTGATGATCAAGGTCGAGTCAGGCTCACGACTCGGTTAACAAAAACCAAGCGCTTCTTGGGAGGCAACCCATGCATCTATCTTTTCGCTTTCTTTACCATAAGTGTAGGGGGACCCTTTGGTTTGCTATTTCCTCTCCTCACTTCTTAATCAGGGATTCGAGCTTCAATGATCCACTCTTGATGATTCTTGACAACCCGTGATTCCGTGTTCTACTTCATCCTGGTTCTATCCTAAACTCTTTTCGATTCACTATTTTATATTTTCTCAATATTAAAATAGGAATCTCTTTAGTTGTCTTTTCCTTAGCAAGATTTAAACAACGTGCACAATGTCCTAAGTGTAGGGGAGTTTACTCCCACATTCTTAAACATTGAGGACAATGTTTATCTTAAGTGTAGGGGGGACTTCTATCGAAGTTAAGTGGTCTTTTCCTTGTATTTGTCCTCATTTTAACCAGAAAATCAATTTTTCGACATTTTTCAAAATTTTTGATCTATTTTGGCCTATTAGTTTTCCCTTTGTATAGTTATTTTCTTTCCTTATTAGAATAAATCTTTGAATAAGTGGTTTTAATTTTCAAACGTTGTGAATTTTTTTGACTCAATCCGAGTTTACTCTAGCTAGTATCCTTAACGTGTTTAAGTCAAGTTCTACTAGGCTTTTATATAGGGAGCTATAAAACGCGAAAGTCTTAACTCTCACGGGTTAAGAACAAGAACTTTTCGCAAGTTCCTATAATTGATCCTAGAGAGTCGTTTATCAAGGGAACTTTAAGATGCGATTTCTAAACTTGAAAAAGTCTAAGAATTTGCAAGATCCTATAGGCGACTCGAAAACCCAAAACTTTGATTTAATAGGCTAAGTATCCACGAGTCTCATTACTTGAGATTTTAAACTGTTGAGAACGAGAGATGATAGAGCCAATTATAAGTTCAGTATTCTTTCGTGAATTTATGTGAGTTAATTATAAGCCTATTCTCCCATCGCTTGCTAATAAATTTATCTGCTAATAAATAAGGTTGTACGATTTGAAAAGTTACTTAGCTTCTAGCCCCAGATCGTTTAAAAGTTGCTCGGTATGGATTAGAGTTCATAGCCAAGGCATAACTTATTGAAGCGGGACGCGAAGATTGGCGAGTCCGAAAAGGCCCTAACAAGGCATGAGGGCTATATTTTGTTGCTAAAGATCCAAAGTGATGTGAAGAATCATTTATCGAAAATCAATATGAAGGATCGAGACACACGACGTAAAGCAAAACTCCCCAAAAGTCATGGAGAAGTGTATCCGAAAAGACCCTAACAAGGTATGAGGATAAATAGATCCAAGTCATAAAAGGAGGCGGATCATTGTATATCAAAGTCCAAAATAAAGATTGGAGAAAAATGAAGAAGTCGTGGTCCAAGTATGAATCTCTCAAAACTTCAAAGTGAAGAATTCCTATTATGAAGAGAAGACCATTATTTCATGAACGTCTCTCAAGATTTGAAGTATGAAGTCGCTGCCAAATATCGGTCCGAGAAAGGTCTCAAATCGCGAAGCGAGTTATGCCAAGATATGAACTTTATGAGGTCCCGAGAAGCAGTTTTAAAAGATTTGGTCCTTTAGCTAACTATTGATTAAATCGTTCACTTTATTTTCAGACTAAATAACTATCGAAATAAGTCAAACAATGCATCCTCGTGATCATTCAAGACAACAATAAAATATAAGAGATACCCCTAGGAATAAGGGAGTCTAAG
Source organism: Glebionis coronaria (assembly GCA_025667525.1). Taxonomy (NCBI): domain Eukaryota; kingdom Viridiplantae; phylum Streptophyta; class Magnoliopsida; order Asterales; family Asteraceae; genus Glebionis; species Glebionis coronaria. The sequence continues at coordinate 574,225,093 of CM046879.1, read as the reverse complement.
TGAATAATTGGCCCACATGAGTTCGTGTTAGTCGACTAACTTATAATAACAATGATCTCGTTTTTAAGCTTGGTTTGGAGAAAGTGAAAACTTGAGGATGATGATTATTCATAACATTTTCAAAACCCAAGGTATGCTTTTGATTCCTTTATTTTGTATGACTTTAATTTTCTATCTCTTTAATAAAGGCCAACGTGGATTGATTATGATGAAAAGTGTAATCTTGCTTTGTAACTAATGCATTGCATGAGGACATTGCAATGGTCAAGTGTAGGGGATTTGATAGGTGTGTAAACAGCCATCTTTTCTACCACTTAATTACAATAATAACCGGACCAATACGTGTATTTTATGTCTTTTATGTCGGAATTATGCGTGGTTTGTGTTTTTGTTGTGATTTAGGATGAAAAGGTGAAAAGTGGAGAAAACACGGACATTCACGGGCATTTACGGACTTTTATTGAAGAAAAGGATGAAAGACGAAGTCAAGAAGTCAAGAGTGCAAAAAGAACGGAAGTCCACGACCAATTCTGAAGATTTATCGAAGAAAAAGTCAAAAGACGGAAGTTTATCAAAAGCCGAAGAATTCAAGTCTATTTTATTGAAGAATTTAAAGACGAGTTCGAAGAAATCCCGAAGCCAAAAGTCCCTTAAGTCCAAGTTTAAAGAAGATTAGAAGAAAAGGACTAATGACGCAATTAATGAAGAATTAAGAAGAAAGGGACTTAATCTTGCAATTAACAAGAAAGGAAGGAGGGGAGGAAGCTTCCTTAATCCTCCCCTATAAATATATTAGGATTGTAGTCATTTCTTTCTTGTTGGCTAAGTGTGACAATTAGTCTTCCACCATTTAAATTACCTTGTCAATTTAATTACCTTGTCAATTTAAATACTTGTCAAATTTAATTACCTTGTCTTGCACTTAATTACCATTTAATTCCAAGTAAGTTTTTCTTTTAATTCTTGTTGATCTTTACTTTATCTTGTCAATCTCTTATCTACCTTTCTTATTTTTTGATTTGTTGTGTTTATGTTTATGTTCATGCTTTTATTTTGATCCAAAGTGGTTTTTGATTATTATGGTTAAAGTTGTTTGATTTCTTGTTTTTAACTGTTTGTTGATGTTTATTTGTTGAATCGTTACTTGTAGAATATTGATAACCTATGAATTTATGAAGTGGGTTGATGTTTTCTAGTGAGAGAAACTAGAGAGAGAAAGTGAGAGAAAATGTGTATGATTTTATTAATATGAAAGCATGTAAATGAACAACAACCAACCCCTTTCCATGGTGGAAAGGGGTATTTATACTCCAAGCATAACATTGGGCTTGGGCCGGTCCATGACAAGCCCATGGACCGGTTCTTACTTAACTTAATAAGTAACTAATAACTATTTGCTAACTACGAGCTATTACAACATAAATCATATTGTGGAGTGACCGATACTTCTAATATACGTTAAAACGTATTTCTAACAATCTCCCCCTAAGGGAGGTCACTCCACGTTACAAAGTCCTAAACCTAGCATACTATACTAAGTCTTCGTTCTTTAGCTCGTAGTCTTTTCTTCTTTTCTTTCTTTTGTTGTGAATATGTTGGTTTGATCTTTTTGGCTTTGGCTTGAGAGCATTGTTCTTTGGCCTTTCACGTGCGATCTTTGCCTTTCTTGTGAATTTTGCCTCCTCGTGACTTCATGTTCCACACACTTACGTCTTTTTGTTGAATTCTCGAAAGCTTCAGAGTTGGGTACAGCGGAAGACTTCATCTTGTACTTTCTTGAATTTTTGCTGAACTTTGTTGCAAAAGACATAAGCATGTGGGAACGACTTTTACAGGTACACCGCAACACCACCGTCTTCACTGGTACACAGCAACGCCACCGTCTTTAACAGGTACACAGCAACGACACGAATAAAATGGCTTTGAACATTTTATTCTAATTCGGTAGCATTTTACCTCCGGTCGGTGAAGACCGTTGGACGATATTAGATATCGTACCCGTGACGGATAGTTTCAATTAAGTAACTTCCTGACAGGATTTCGCGGGTAAACTCGTTCTCTTTATTCGACCGTCCAAAGCTGACTGCGAACATAAAGAGTGAATCACTTGGATAAATTATCCTTGTGATTTGAAGCCGTCAATTCATGAAACCTGGAACAAGTGAATTTCAATTAATATTTTCACCATCGTTGCTTTCCAGTTGTCACGAGCTCAATTCATAAAGAATCTTGCACGTCACCTACCAAGTGTTGTTTGATGTTAACACTAGAAGGATTTCCACTCGTCACTGTGGTCAATAAAGAGTCACTCTGAGTGTTCTGGCAAGATCATATGATAATGCGAAGAGGCCTGGAACGAGTTTAAGTTCAATTAAGAATTAAACCACTGTTACCTTCCAGTTTTTCACAAGATTGGTTCTAAAAGAACCGCACGTGTAACCTACCATGAGCTTGTTTGATGTTGGCTCAAGCAGGATTTCCATCTTCATTGTAATACTTGCGTATTACTCGGATGTTCTGGCAATATTACAGGAATACTGCGTAGGACTCATGAAAATCTCTTACTTTTCACAGTATGTGAGAAAGCAAGGAATAAATGGAAAGTGTCCTAATGAGACTTTTGATGATCTCTTGGCTCTAGACTCGATTGTGCGTTTTGATTTAGTGAGCGATGGCTGGAGAGGAGTGCCACCTTTTCAATACCAGTCTATTCGGAGTGAATAAACCAATAGATAACGTGTTGATCTCCGTGTGATTAAAACAAATACCTTTTGAGAGATATTTGAGTTAGCTGGGAAGGGTTGTGCATTGCATCACTGGGTCCATGATGTCTTTCTTCAATACCGAGAATCATTAGCAAAAATGACCTCAATAGCATATGTATTGACCCGGTTTCTGCCTAAAGTTGTAAGGAGGGCTTCTTTCTTTACACCCTTTATCTTTACAATTCTTTTTCATTCTTCAACCCCTTCAATGCTTACCAATACGTCATCACTAGCACCTTGTTGTGATTGTTCCAGTGCTAGCTTAAGTACTTGGTCGGCATTCAGCTACGTTCACATTCTTTCTCCATCTTTCCTAGGACTTCTAATTCTATCTAGGGAATTGTCCTTGGGAAGATTCCATCGGCTCTGATGAATCATTGGACTAAACCTATTCCTACCACCCTTTTGTCACCACATTCGTCGTGAATTAAGCGTGTTTTGGGAAGGAATTGCCACCATGAAAAATCATTGAAAATCACATAAGGTACTTGTGATATTAAAATCAAAAGTTTTGTACCTTAGGTGTTTTGTTCATCAAAAACGCTCCCCCTTAACACGTGCTTAACACATATTAAGTTGGATTATCGTTAAGTCTTTTTCATCTTTTAGCCAAGTATCACTTAAGTCTCTTTAATCCCATTTTCTCCCCTTATCCAAAATGTTAACCATTAATATTTGGGATATTGAATGGATTAACCGGTCTTTGAGTAAAAATGAAATCGATGTTTGGCCATAGAACAAGTTATTGCTCCCCCTTAATTTAATAAGGGATAGTTGTAGTGCTTTGGTATAATATATTTTGAAAGATTTAGAATCTCGTGAGAAATTCTTGAAAAATTATCATACTTTAGCACTACATCAAGCCATTAATGCACAATATTCACAAATATACATATTCACAATTGAAAACCAATATAAAGTGGACCTGAAATGTACGACCCATTAGATGGATCGTTGCAGTAGCTTGTGGTGCACTAAATATGGTCTTCCACCAACGAACCTTTCCAAGCTCCTCATCAATCTACGTTCACGGAGCTTTTGATCTATCTTCTTGATCACGTACTTCGCCATCTGCCGGTAACCCGGATGCCAATCCTCCGTCATTTCTGGCAAAGTCCCACCCGAGTTCAGATGCTCCAACTTTCCTCTGACTTGTAGAAAAGTCCCATCACTGTACTTATGGAGCTCACCCACCCTCATAAACTTCATTAAACCTCGACTGTTCAAGTAGAAAATGCCGTAATTCGGGACAGAAATGCCGGTATAGGGACATCTTTCTACATGTTGAGGTAGCACTTTATTCACTGGACGGGTTAGGTTAAGCTTCCTTTGATAGCTTTCGACTCCCAACTGAAGATCTTCAACTCGTGTCTTGATGACAACGCTTCGTGTGAACATACGAAGTGCTGTATTCAAAGCAATGAGGTCTTCACGAGGAATATGTGTGAGTTGATCTCGGGTCATCAGAAGCAGCATATCTTCGATATCCTCAAGGCGAATGATGGAAAAATCTCCCTGCTGGATTTTGTATTCCCTGTCATCCTCCCTTTTCAAACGAATCTCCGTCACATGGTAATAGCCATTCTTGGCTTCAGTTTTCATCCCTAAGATGCTGGAGATGCGGATGTCGGATCTAACGTTGCTTCCAGAATTGACTAGGCAGCAACCCCTGTACGCCCTTCGGACTCGTTCGTCCCAATGAGATGCACCTATGACAGCATACATATCATAATTACGATTTATCTTTGGGACCCAGAGTCGGTTTACCTTTTCCTCGATAAAGGGTATTGTCCCCCAGTTGGCAGCTTTCAGCAAGGTCAGGGAGGTTGCGTACTTTGATGACCCCTTCAGAAGATACACAAGATCATTGGTGACGAAGAAGTCAAGAGCAATCTGATTATCTTGAGAAGGATCCATTGGAGGTGGAGCTCTTTCTGATTCATGAAGTCCTGGCCGTTGAACGGTATTCAGAGCCTTCAGGATCTCATCGGCATAATACTCGAACTCCATTTGGGTCAACCGGGTTTTGGCGCGTAGTCTCTTATCCTTCAATGCTTTCTTCACCAAAGATGGAGTAACCGAAGTCTTATACTCATGAGCAAGAAATGCACATAAGTCAATCGGACTGCGGATACGAAGATACAAAACATCTTTGTCAGCGTCGGTGATCGGATCATACTGCACCGCTGCCGTGATCCAAGCCTGTGGTGGTGCAGTCTCGTCAATCTCCAACGTGTCTGCCCAGTCCCTTGTGCTTGGAACAGTAGATTGTGGGTTTTGTTGCAGAGGAGTGGTGACGTGAACATCTGCTTGTTCTGTTTCAGGCATGTCGGCAGTGTCATGAACGGGTGAGTGTTGTGTAGCTTTAGGTTCGGTTACCGATTCTGCAATCACAGGAACAACAACAATAGAACTAACAGGGTTAGTGGTAACAGGTATGGATGCAGCGATAAATGTACCAGGAATAGATGACCCTGTAGTGGCATTCACATCGTGGCGCCACTTCGATCGTCTGGATTCCGTGGATGTAGATTTTTCCTTTGCTGTTGCATCTTTCTTTGACTTGGTGCCAGACTTAGCAGGTTTCTTTGAGCTGGCAGCCTTATCCCCTTTCTCAGGCTGTTTACCCCCATCAGCATCCTCATTATCATCCCCGTTGCTCCCCCGAACACTCTCCTCATTACCATCACCACCATCATCGCCATCATCATCATCGTCATCATCATCCTCATCATCATTATCATCATCCTTATCATTATCATCCTCATCATCCTCATCATTCTGATCCTCATCATCATCATCATTCTTATCTTCTTCTTCTTCTTCTTCCTCTTCTCCACCAGTACCCTCTTCTTCGTCACTCTCTTCCCTTTCTTCCTCAGGGAGAATGTGGTAGGGTACCACACTTCCAAACGTCTTGAACAACCTATCATCCTCCATGATAGCGTCATTCAGGGATTTGAAGAGAGCCCGTTGAATCCTCGATTTATCAAACTATCCAAGTTCCCTCATACGAGCTTTGAGGATCTTTTTAAGTTCAAAATCCGTCAAGTCATAAGCAATCTTGTAGGCGGCTTCTGAAGGATTGGATGATTTGATCATCAAGTTGTCAGCAGCAAGTGTCTTCAACTCATCACGCAGTTTAGGCATTAGGGATTCAACGGAGTCTTTCACTCTCTGCTGAATAGAAGCTTCAAGAGCTTCTTTTTGCTCTTTAAGGTCATCCTTAATAGCTTTAAGTCTCGTAATTCGTGCTTGATGCCTATCAGCTTCAGCCTTTTTAACCCGAGCAAGTTCTTCTGCATGAGCTTTACGTGTAAATTCCATATCTGCAGCGAACTTAGCAATCAACTCTTCTTGAGCTTTCTTAGATGCTTCTTCACTTTGAGCTCGTCTAAGTAACTCTTGGCGAAGTTCATCCATTTCTCTCTTGTGATTATCCACATGTTTATCCAACATTTCGGCCATCACCAATGCAGCCATTGCAGACGTTGCAGAGCTGCTCTGGGTTGATGGAATAGGCTCGGTTGTAACTGTGGTACTAAGGATGGGGTTTATTGGTGGTGGAAGAAATGGTGTTGAAACCGGTCTGGTTGGTAAGGGTTGAGTTGGTTGAAGTTGAGTTGCCAAGGGTTGAGTAGACTCTTTTTCAATACTGGCTGAAACAGGGGGGTGGATGTCTCCTTCGAAGTAGAATACTTTTCAGGTGATCCAAACTCAAACACATCATCTGGTTCCACGTACTCTTCTTCAACATGTACCCGTGCACCCGAACCACTACCTCCAGTATCTTTCCTACTCCTTTCCATAGCTATCTTCATAGCTTTTCTCTCAGCCTTGTTAAGAGCAGGATCATCAATATCTTCTTCATCATGGAGAACTAACTCATCAGCCGTACCCTTTCCCTTCTTAACTGCAATCTTCTTCTTTTTGGCTTTGGGTTCAGGTAAATCTGTTTGCTTCCTTTTACCTTTGCTCTTAACCGTGGTAGATGAGTCTTCACCTGCTAGAATACTTGCTCGTTGATTCTCAATTTCTGTTAGCAAGTTCTTGTAATCAGCAGATGCAATAATCTCATCGGTCAGAAGATGACTGGGAATGGGACCAGGAATAACCGTATTCGAATGAGTCTCCTGCCTTAAGTCTACCAAATCATCATCATCTATCGTGTGGTGACGACTACCTGCATGCTTGTTAATGGATGCATCGTTTTCCATAAAGTAATGTATGATCAACTTAATAAACCTAGGGTACTGGTAACTTTTAGCCTTACCCTTCGTGTTTGTGAAGAGTTGAAAAGTAAACTCCTCCCACAGCAGTGATGCATAGTCAATACCCATACCTTTAAACACACCATAAAACATCTTGATGATTGGTGGACGAACAGCATCAAACCCAGTTGTTTTGGGTGTTAAACATCGGCTTAGAATCCCAAAAATAGCTTTCCATGGTTGACCAACTTTGGCAGTAGTAAACTCAGACGGGGTTCGTATGTCAAGACATCCAATGGCGGTGAACATCTCCATGATCTGGTCCTTAGTCGGGTTGGCTGAGTATGATAGACCTTTGAGTGTCGGTCGAAATCCAAAGATCTTCCTGAAGTCTAACACAGTAAGCGTCTGCTGCTTGTTGTCCAAGGAAAAAGTGATTTTGTTCGACGTCCTCTCTTTGGTAGCCCAGAACTCGTAAAGGTATTCATAGGGCACTGAAGCACTTCTTCTTAGCGCATGCTTGAGATGAGATTTATCAAGTATGGATGTACCTACCTTAAATCCATTATGGGTAGAATGAGATACCTCCTTCAAACGGAAGTTGTTTGGAATAAACTTTAGAGTCTTGGCTTCAGCAATGGCGGCGGCTCTGTTGTCTTGTATTTGTTGTACGGTAGGGTTAGTCATCGTCTCTGCTTAAGATAAAACACAAAGGTTGATACATACAAGTATGAATATCATTATGACTTTAAACCTAAGCATTGTACATATGACATAATCCCTTAAGCTTTGAAACCATTCAAACATCTTCTATACGGAATAATCATTCAATTCGGAATAATAGGTCTATGCTGAATATAAATCTTATGCGGAATGATAAGTCAATTTGGAACATAAGGCCTATGCGGAATAAATCAAACATATCCTATTCGGAAAGATCAACCTTATGCGGAAAAATTTCTTTATTCGGAAAGATCAACCTTATGCGGAAAATTTTCTTTATTCGGAAAGTCTAACCTTATGCGGAAAAATTTCTTTATTCGGAAAGATCGACCTTATGCGGAAAATTTTCTTTATTCGGAAAATCTAACCTTATGCGGAAAAATTTCTTTATTCGGAAAGATCAACCTTATGCGGAAAATTTCTTTATTCGGAAAGATCAACCTTATGCGGAAAATTTTCTTTATTCGGAAAGTCTAACCTTATGCGGAAAATTTTCTTTATTCGGAAAGTCCGACCTTATGCGGAAAATTTTCTTTATTCGGAAAGATCGACCTTATGCGGAAAAATTTCTTTATGCGGAAAGTCTAGGCCTATGCGGAATAACCTTTCTATTCGGAAAGAACTTGTCTAGTCGGAAAGAACTTTCTATTCGGAAAGAACTTGTCTATGCGGAAAGAAAGTCCTATGCGGAATAATCCTCCTATTCGGAAAACTCTTTCTATTCTGAATAACTGCTCCTATGCGGAAAGTTCTTTCTTATTCGGAAAACATTCCTTATTCGGAAAATCATACTACTCTGAAAGTTCAATCAGTGACGATTTTTCTAATTTAGACACTAGTTCGTTTAATTCAAGAGTTCTAAAGGCCAAATTAGTTCAATTCGTTCTATTCCGAATAAAACCCAGGTAAAACCCCCAATTTATTTAACCCAAATTGAAGCAGAAACTGAATTCGATTGTTTTCAATTAAAAAGAGTTAATTAACTTGAATTGAATGAATGATTAAGCCGTTTTAATACCTTTGTGAAGATCTTGAACAAGAAGATTAATGATTGAGAGATGTTCTGTTTGATTTTCGTGAGTGTTTGTGTGTATGTTTGTTAATGGCGGCAAAGATAAACAAATAAACAAGGTGTGAGAGAGAAGAGACGGGGGGAAGAATTTGACTAGGTCAAATTTGCACAAGTTTGACATATTGTCAACTTTACCCCCTCAACTTTTCTTCTTTCTACAAACAAGATTCTTGTGTTTTCCCAAGTTCTAATTCTTGTCATTTTGACCCTATCTTATGTTAACTATCCGAGCCGTAGTGATTAACCTATCTTAACACAAGCACACCACTATTTATGACAAACTTATAAGCAACAACAAGACCAATGCCAAAGCAATCCAACCATTAACCATTAAGCTTTTTGAGTTTCCTTGAAAACTTTTGAAGATCTTTTTGATGTGAAAGATGATGTAACATTTTCTCCCCCTTAAACGATGACCCGTTTTCTATTTAAAGAGCTGTAGTCATTGTTTAACGAGGCACATGATGATGAAAAACATTTCCCAATTGATATCTTGAAAAAGTTTGATTCGTGGTGTCAATAAGATTTCTCTTATTTTAACAAATTAATGCACTGAGACGTACACTAATTCGTGTTAGACCAAGTTGTAAAGTAAACTTGATCCCTTTGCATGATTTGGCTTGTAAATCACGCCCGAGAAAATTAATTCCCGTTCTGAGCCAACGTTTTCCAAGGAAATACGTGACTTTAATATGAAAACCGGGTTGCAGTCAGAAATAACTACAAGCCATAATGGGCATGTTTTAAAACATTACAACTTTTATACGGACTCTATTTATGGCACCGTGTCAATATTAATCGACATTTCTAAGGCCGTAAATATTACCGTACTAAAAGACATGCCCGTTTTAAAAACGAAAAATATTTTTGGTTTTTCTTGATTTTATAATTTTTATGGTTTTTCTAGGTTTTATATTTTTTATGATTTTTGTTGGTTTTATATTTTTGTATTTTTCTTTTATGGTTTATATATTTACGATAATATACACGATCACGAACAAAGGATACTCTGAATAGTTTACCACGACTATTCAGCTGATTCTTCTGCCAACTCTTTGAGAGTCGCTGGAGTGAATGATTTCATGCCAAGCTTGTCGATCAAAAACTCAATTCGTCCTCGATCTAGTGCTTTGGTGAACATATCCGCCAGCTGGTACTCAGTAGTGACAAAATACAGCTCGATCACTCCGTTCTCCACCTGCTCTTTAATGAAATGGTAGCGAATGTCTATGTGCTTGGCCCGGGAGTGTTGAACATAGTTGCAGCAAAGGGCAATGGCGCTCTTGTTGTCACAATACATCGGGATTTTGTTGAATCCCAAACCGTAGTCAGTTAATTGTGATCTCATCCAAAGGACTTGAGCACAACAACCGGACATGGCGATGTATTCAGCCTCCGTGCTTGATATTGCAGCGCTTTTCTGCCTTTTTGAAGACCAACTGATCAATCTATCCCCAAGGAGTTGCACAGATCCAGACGTGCTACGCCTCGTATCTTGACATCCAGCATGATCGGCATCTGCGTATGATATTAAAGCAATCGAGGAATCTTTCGGATACCATAGACCACGATGAAGTGTTCCTTTTAGATACCGAAAGATCCTTTTCACAACATGTAGGTGCTTTTCGGTAGGCCGAGCCTGATACCGGGCACACATGCATACAGCAAATTGCAAATCAGGCCTGCTAGCAGTCAGATACAGAAGGGTGCCGATCATCCCACGGTAAAGTTTTGGATCGACAATAGTCCCATTCCTATCTTCATCTAACTTGGATTTCTCCACCATTGGAGTGTCCACGGGGTCACAATTTTCAAAATTATATTTCTTAAGAGATTCTAGAGCATATTTGGATTGATTAATAAAGATGCCTCTTGGATTTTGAGAAATCTGTAATCCTAAGAAAAATGAAATTTTTCCCATCATCGACATCTGAAAGCGTGTGGACATTATCTTCTCAAATCGGTTTGACAATTCTATGTTAGTGGCAGCAAATATTATATCATCAACATAAATTTGTACCAGAATCATGTCGTTGCCTTCTTTGAGAGTGAATAGAGTGGGGTCCACTTTGCCTTTGGAGAAGCCTTCCGAAATGAGATATGTTGACAGGAGATCATACCACGCGCGTGGAGCTTGTTTCAACCCATAGAGAGCCTTCTTAAGCTTGTACACATGATTAGGAAACTCCGTACTGACGAACCCATCCGGTTGACTAACATAAACTTCTTCCCTTAGTTCACCGTTCAAAAATGCCGTCTTCACATCCATTTGATAGACGATCATGTTCATATGAGCAGCAAACGCAAGGAATAGTCTAATCGCCTCCAATCTAGCCACTGGAGCAAAAGATTCCTCAAAGTCTATACCCAAGGCTTGTTTATATCCTCTAGCGACCAATCGAGCCTTATTCTTCAATACCGCACCCATCTCATCAAGTTTAACCTTATAAACCCATAACAAAGTAAGGATGTTAACCTTGTCAGGGAGAGGAACCAATTCCCATACTTCAAGTCGTTGGAATTCATTTAGTTCCTCCTGCATAGCTTCAATCCAAGATGATTGGGTCATAGCCTGCTGCCAATTTTTAGGTTCAACTTCAGAGAGAAATGCATCAAAGTAGCAATAAAGTGCACTCTCTTATAATTGATGGCGTGTAGAGACTGGTCGATCTAGATCTCCAATAACATTCCTAATTGGGTGATCTTTTGTCCATTTAGTGCTATGGTTTTCAATCCTAGGTGGTCTGGAGTGAACAATAGAAGGAGCTTCTTCTGAGGTAGACGCGGCTGAAGGGTTTTCAGGGATCGCTACACCAAAGAAAGGAAGCTCTTGCAAGTGAGCATATTCCAAGTCGTGATCAGTAGAATCCTCTTCCACATCATTAGGCACAAGTAGGGGTGATGATTCAGGTGTAGTTTGAGAATCACTTGGTGAAGGTGCATCCGGTTCAATGTGAATTGTAGATGCATTAGATAAAGGTTCATTAGCTTGAGCAACCACTTCAGGTATTGGAGCAATTACTACAGGTGCTGGAACTTCATCAGTCGGGGGATCGAAGAATTCATCAAACAACGGTTGAAACAGTTTATCCCACTCGGGCCTTGTTGGTGGTAAAAATGATGTAGAAGTAGGATTATTGGGAACTAATCCGGAACTAATAGCACCGGTTCCCATCTCATGAAGCGCGGGTTTAGAGCTGTGTTGCTCAGAAGCCATCGCTGTCAGCTCATCGAAATCTGCGTCCATAGTTTCTACAATCTTGCCAAGACGACGGTTATAGATTCGGTATGCTCTCTTGGACGGTGAGTAACCAATGAAAATACCTATATCGGCTTTCGGTTGAAGCTTACCCAAGTTCTCACTATTGATGTTTGGATAGCAAAGAGCACCAAATACATGAAAAAATGAAACATCGGGTTTACGGTCATGTAGAAGCTCATAAGGTGTTTTTCCATGGCGTTTCCGAATGATAGAACGGTTTTGGGTGAAACATGCAGTAGATATAGCCTCTGCCCACAAGAACAATGGAGCGTTCGCGTAAATAAGCATGGTCCTAGCAGCTTCCATAAGTGTACGATTCCGTCTTTCAACGACACCGTTTTGTTGTGGAGTGCGTGCAGCGGATGTTTCATGTGAGATACCAACTCCTTCATAATAATCACGAAGAGTCTGGTTGACGAACTCTGTACCATTGTCTGTACGAATACGGCGGACAGTAGTATTCAAACGTACCTGAATGAATTTCAGAAAAGTGATGATAGCCTTCGGTGCTTCATCCTTTGTACGTAGAAATCTAACCCATGTAAACCTGGAGAAATCATCCACAATGACGAGAATGAATTTCTTACCGCTCACACTTTCAGTTCTCATTGGTCCACAAAGATCCATATGCAAAAGATGAAGTTTTTCTTGATTGGTGTCTTCAGCTTTGGGCTTGTAAGATTTCTTGGTGCTTTTCCCCCTTGAACACGCGGAACATAAATGGTCCTTGTGAAATTTAAGCTTTGGAAGACCACGAACTAATTCGTTTTTAGCCAGATGATTAATAGCATCAAAGTTAAGATGAGATAATCTGCGATGCCATAACCATGACTTGGTCTTAGATGCTTTAGAGAGAAGACATACTTGAGAAGCGGCCATCATGTCTTGTAGAGACAACGTATAAAGATTTGCACCACGAGATCCCTTCAACAAATCTTTTCCTTCCAAGTTGCGGATGAAACAAGTGTGTTGTCGAAAAGCAACCTCTAGGTTGGAATCACAAAACTGTCCTACTGAGAATAAGTTATGACCAAGACCTTCTACATAGTATACCCTAGAAATCGTCACGTTTCCAATCTGATATTCACCATACCCCATAATCTTTGCTATATGATCATTCCCGAATTTAACCGTACCAAGAAACTTGTTGACGAAATTTCGGAGCATCGAGCGATTTCCGGTCATATGTTTTGAACAACCGGAGTCCAAATACCACAGGATGATTTGGACCACCTGAAAATATCACCACACAAAGACAATGTAGAGGTATCGGAATCTGAGTGTTCCTTGTTATTAGCAGGTACAGATTTAATAATCTTAGATTTGCTAACTCTAGGTTTCTTAGATTTCCTAGCCTTTTTCTTCCTAATTGGTGGTGTAGATTCTAGTTGGCTTAAATCCTGAGGTATTTCTTCACTGATAGGCACTATAGTGGGGGCTGACCTAATTAAAGGGTGCTGTTTCCATACTTGAGTGCGAGTGTTCCTAACTAAAGGACGCTCAGACCTAACCTCAATGGATGCATTCCTAGTTAAAGGGCACATTTTTCCATCTAATGTAAAGGTCCTACCAGTGGGACGCCATTGCCAGCCAACTTGGGCACGAGTTCTACCTGTTGGCTTCCATTCAAGACCATTCTTAATAGCATTCATTTCATTCACGTGATCAATCAGACACAAATCATGACGCTGGGAAAACATACATTCATTACAATTCCAACAATTCAAATCAGAATTCACGAATGGTTTAGGCTGCTGCACAGGCGCAGAGCTTTTAGTCTTAACATGGTTCTTTTTATTTAAAACTGAACTAGCATTCCTATTGTGAACTTCTACTTTCTTCTTTTTGGCACTACTAGTGGAGGGCTTGATCTTATCTTTCTTGAGTGGCGATCCTTTAGCCTTAGTAGTCTCTTTTAATCCTGTAGAAGGCAAAGTGGGAATATTAGCAACAGATTTTAAAGGTGCCTTACTTGATTGTGCCAATGACGGTTTTGCTCCTGGAGTCTTATTAAATGGAGTTACAGCAATGGGCCTATTATTAAGTAGTGCAGAACCTGGTGTACCTATATATTGCAAATATGCCAAGCAATATTGAACTCGCTTAATATATTCATGAGCCGAATAATAGTCGCTACTTGAGGGATCTAAGGCATAAAGATCTTCTAAAATATCCCTAAGAAGATCGACATGCTTAATGGCATTCCTCATATAATCATCATAGGTAACTGGGTTTCTCTTATGAAGCGGGTTCTTATAAAGCACTACTGACTTGGTTGTTGGAGCACTAGTGGACGGTGCAGAATCGGTAGCTAAGTTATCAACAACTTCTTGTCGGGTGAGAAGAAGTGTCTCCTTTAACTCGGCCAAAACCATATTTTTGTCAATGAGTAGGATGTTCAAGTCAGAGATTTCCTCGCACTTTTGGTTCAGTTGTTCAACATAATATTGTTGCTGTGCCGCATTAAAAGCGAAGCGTTCTTCTAGTGAACCATAAAGAGCGGATAGTCCCTGTCTTGTCCGATCCATCTCCCCTAGAACAGACGAAAGTCTAATTTCTAAGACCTGGTTTTTGGACTCTGCAGCCTCTAGTTCCATTTTGAGTGTTTCATTTGATGACACATCTCTCTTCAATCTCATTATCTCTTCCTCTAATGTCTTAACAATTGCAATCATCTTGTCACTCGTCTCAACACCGTTTTCACAAACATTTGATATCAAAAGATTCTCATTTTGAGTTTGTTGTTTTAATTCTAAAGATATACAATGTTGTTCTAGTTGATTAAAGCGTTTTGAAAGTAAATTGTAAGAATCTTGTAGCTTTAAAAACTCAGCGTTAGATTCGTAACAAGAATGATTATCTACCTCATTTACAGTATCAGCAACATTTACAGAAAGATCACAAACATCATCACAAATATCATTACAAATATTCACAGCATCACAATTAATCATAGCGGATGTAAGCTCATTCGAATAATTAACATTTACAGTAGTAAGCACATCACACGAGATTACTGCAGACAAGAATCGGTCATATTCAGTTAAAATCTTTTCTTTTTCAATTAGTTGTAGTTCGTAAGCGGTGTCCATTTCATAAAACACTTTTTGAACTTCACCAATTTCAAACACAAGATTTTCCTTAAGAGATGCAAAAATGCCTTTTAGACTTTCGACAAACGGATTGATCTCATTTCTAAACACCTCGTTCATATGTTCGAAAGCCCATTCTCCGGCGTTTAGGCCATTTGAAGTCGTAGGTTCCAAAATGACCTTGTCAAAATTAGTAAAGTATTGATTAATCTCTTGCAAGTTTAACCATACAGTGCTAACAGGTGGAAGATCCTTTGGAATTTCCTTAGGACCTTCCATATTGACAAGTGTAGGAAAAGTACTAGGGTTTTCTTCATCTAATATGTAGGTTGGTGCTGTTATGAGATCTTTGTCCATATGGAAGCGAATTCTAAAATCCGTTTTTGCAAGCTCCTTATTCAATTTAAAATAATCACACTCGGGATATTTTGCAAAATTGTATGACCGATCCTCATCAACTAGTTCCTTACTTGTTCGATCACCAGGAAAAACAATCGGTTCTAAGGCCAATCCTAATTGAGTTGCATTATAAAGTCTAGGACTATGTCTTAAAGCTTGTTTTGCATACCGTGGATTAGGGGGAAGGCCTTTTTGACGTGATAAGTTAAATTCTCTAAATGAAGCATCAAATAAGTGAACTAGTTGAGAAGCAGCGTATTGTCTTAAAAGCAAATAATCTAGACTTCTAATCTTATTAGTAGCATTAATCTCCATTTCATTCTTCTTAGACTCGAGTGATTCAAAATCTGTTTGAAGTTTTTGAAAATTAGTGACCACTAACTCCTTTTCTTTAAGTTCATTAGACAAATTTGCTCTTAAGTTTTCAATTTCTTGCAAGTGACCCATTTGTTTGTTTCTAAAATGATCATATTTGAGATTAGTTAGAACACTAGACGAGGGCACTAATTCCAAGGTTTGAACTTTCTCGTTGCTTAAGGTAAGCTCATCAGACAAATTCTTATTCTTAGCTAAGGTTTCTAAGAGTGCAGCATTCATTTGGCTAAGTAATGTAGCAGGAACCATGACCAAATCTTGTTGAGCAGGAGTAGGCGTTTGCGAAATGGGTCCCGGTTGTGATTCACTCAAAGTCTGGGGACTCACATTGATATTGCTATCATTGTTTGTCTCCTCATTTGAAAGACTCACCACCGAAGATTCATTCGAGTCAGCACTTTCTTGCACAACTTGATGTGGTTGAATACTAGCATCAGTGGTATTATCGGTGGAATTAATAAGTACCTCAGATCTCTTTTCTGGCCCTAAGCTGGATATAGTTGCCATGAGAGCAGCCTTTGCAGATTGAAAGTCATCACAGTCTGAGTCATACGCATCAAGATCATCGGCTTGGTAAGCTGCATTCTGCGTAGTGACAACGTCTTGTTCAGCAATCCCTGGATCAGCAAGAAATGCAAGCTCCTCTTCATCAAGTTCCCTTCCTTGTGCCTGAGCATTAACCAGATAGATCTTCTCTGCAAACCATTGTCCATCCCTTCTCCTCTTGGGTTTCTTACAATCCCTGGACATGTGACCCTCTTCCTTGCAGTTGTAACATGTAATCATTCTCAACTTGCCCGTGGAATTAGCCCGTGGAGCAGAATTGGCCATTGGTGCCTGATTTACCGTGCGAGCATTGGTGGTTGATGTGGTAGGTCTCCCCTGATATGGTTGAATAGGCTGAACCATAACTCTGCCATTCTCAATAGTAGCTTGTTGACGAGAATTGGATGAATTCCTCAACTGATTGTTGGTAGGAGCTGATCCTCTGTATCCTCGTTTGCTTAAAGTTCTTGTGAGATAAGCAGACATAGTAGTTAGCACTTCAACTGGGTCAACTCCTTGTTGGAATACAAGAACGGGGACTTCCTCATCATCACAATACATTGCTTGATCTGGATGAGCTGCATAATCACTAGAAGGAATACTCATTTGATCAGGGTAGCTTGTTGGATATGCTGCATTCTCTTGATAAGAAGAATATGAAGTCTGAGCATAAGGTGCAACATTTGCTGGATGAAGTTGTGAAGCATACTGTGGTGAAGGTGCATTGAACCGATATTGTTGCTGATGTGAGGTGGGTGGTTGCGGTAGAATCGAGTATTGGGGGAAGGTTGGTGTCATGTAAGGTGATGGATGATAGGCTTGATGTCCCAAGATATAAGGTGTGTTGTTGTGTGACAAGCTTGGTTGATTCGCCATCAAAGCTAAGGAATCTGGGTACATACCGCGAGGAGAACGGTGCATAATCACATGTTTCTCATGCTGCTGAAGAAAAGCATAGATTTGATCTAAGTTGCACTTATGCAAATCCCGGGTTAACTTCACATCGGTAATATACTCACCCCATTCAGCTTGAGGTAAAGTATTCAAGAACTTGGTGTTAACCTGGAATGGAGCAATCACGAGATTGTATACATTCAGATCATTCATTAGAGTGGTGAATCTGAAGTAATAGTCGTGTAGCGTTTCCCCTGGGCTGTACGTGAATCTATCAAACAGATCATACAGCTGACACTCCCTTTCCTGTTTGGTGAGAGACGTACCTTGTAGCAACACCTTTAGACGTTCCCATAAATCTTTGGCAACCGTATATTGACTAACCATACGATAAATATCATGCGGAAGAGCTTGGAGAAGAGTCTGTAAAGCCTTTTCATCAGCATCAGCAATGAGTTGTTGTGCCGGTGTGAGTTCTTCATATTCTCTTGGTCGAGACACGTTATTTGCCACAATGGTACCATAGTCGAGTGGACCATTCAAAATCGATTTGACCATAAGCCTTCCGTATGTTGGTTTGCCCTTTAAGTATTGCATCATACGGCCCTGCCATGCCTCAAACACCTCTTTAATAAGCATCGGTGGACGACTATCAGTCCCCGTTATGATCGAGATATCCGTAAGAGATGTCATCTGAGGCATTAATGAACTTGGATTCATTGTGATCACTTAAAAGACTCAAAGATTATCGGTTGATCGAGCAGTGAAGAAAGGTTGAGAATTTGTGTTGTGTTGGTTGTAATCAAGATTAAATCCACTAAAGATCGTCGAAAAAACTCAAATACCCCTTGAACTTGCTTATACGGAATAACCCAAACTCAGAATAAACCCTATTCGGAATAATACCTATTCGGAATAATCCTATGCTGAAAACCCTTATACTGAATAACCCTATGCGGAATAACCCTAGACTGAAAATTCTCTATTCGGAATAACCCATATGCTGAATAACCCTTATGCGGAAAAACCCTTATGCGGAATATTTCTTCAATTCGGAATATCTGGCAATTGGCTTATTCGGAAAACTTTGCTATTCGGAATGATGGGTAATTCGGAAAGCTATTCGGAATATTTCTCCTGTTCGGAAAAATTTTGGCTATTCGGAAAAAATAGTGGCTATTCGGAAAAATATAGGCTATTCGGAAAGTTTTTTGGCTATTCGGAAAAATAGGCTATTCGGAAAGAATTGCTATTCGGAAAAATACTGCTATTCGGAAAAACCCTTCTATCCGGAAAGTCTATTCGGAAACTTCTGCTATTCTGAATATAGCTCTTATTCGGAATATCTATTCGGAATGTTCTGGAAATATGTTTCCGAGACATAAAAAAACAGCTTTAAATCCGATTTTTGATCCAAAACCACAAAAAGTTTTATGATTTTTACCAAAATAAGCTAAACCCAATCCTTATCAATCAATCCCAATAACAAAAAACACCAAAAACCACAAGATTCAAGATTGATTTTTTCTAAAGATCACTAATTGATTCAAAAACTAAAAAAGCAACACAATCCTTACCTTAAATCACCCCATAGCTCTGATACCAAATGTAGAATATTGATAACCTATGAATCTATGAAGTGGGTTGATGTTTTCTAGTGAGAGAAACTAGAGAGAGAAAGTGAGAGAAAATGTGTATGATTTTATTAATATGAAAGCATGTAAATGAACAACAACCAACCCCTTTCCATGGTGGAAAGGGGTATTTATACTCCAAGCATAACATTGGGCTTGGGCCGGTCCATGACAAGCCCATGGACCGGTTCTTACTTAACTTAATAAGTAACTAATAACTATTTGCTAACTACGAGCTATTACAACATAAATAATATTGTGGAGTGACCGATACTTCTAATATACGTTAAAACGTATTTCTAACATTACTGTTTATATTAATCCGTGTGTTTGATTTTGGTTAATTTGTGTTTATATTTACTGTTTCCGTATCTCCTTGTTCTTCGGATAGTTTGTTCTTGTATCTGATCTTTCCAGGAGAAAACTTCCGAATCAAGACAAGGGAGTTGATTCATTCGGAACTTCCAAAGTTCCGAGTCAAGGTTGTTCATCCGAAAGATTTGGGATTAGCAAAAGTTCCGAGCCAATCTTGTTCATCCGGAACATTCAAAGTTCCGGACGAAGGAAAAGTTCCGAGTCAGCTACTGTTCATTCGGAACTTTAAAACTTCCGAATCAAGCAATTCATTCGGAACTTTCAAAAGTTCCGAATCAACACTTCCGAACGAAGTTCCGAACGAAAGTTCCGAACGAACTTCCGAACGAAGAGTTAGTTCCGATTCAAGGAGTTCATTCGGAAACTTCCGAATCAATGGTGACCAAAAACTTCCGAATCAAGGCATAATTTAGAGTTCCGAATCAGCAAAGTTCCGAACGAAGGATTGTTTTGGATAAGTGACATATTCAGATCAATTAGTTCCGGATCAAGGATTTTGGTAATATTCTAAGCGAAGAAAAATCATTTCAACCGAAGGTGACATTCCGGACGAGTGATTGTTCCAAACGAAGGTTTATTCCGAATGAGCTGTATTCAGGTTCTTATTAGCTTTTGTCTTTGATTTTTATTTTCAAGCTTTATTTTTCCTGTCTTTTATTTAATTGTACTTTAAGATTATTTGCCTTAGTTTTATTTTAGACTTGCCTTAGTTTTAGTCGCACTTTAAGTTTGCCTTAGATAGATTTTAGTTTACGTCATTTACTTTAGTGCCCTTTAATTTCAGTCACGTTTTTAAATACTTGCACCTTTATTTTAATTAGACTTAGATTTACTTTAAGAGCCCTTTTACATTAATTGTTTTGCACCTTTTATTTTAAACACTACAACGACACATCTTTGTTTCCACCAAAATAAAATGAAGTCACATAGAGAACTAAGATCAATTCGATTAGACATACATCAACGAATCTTTTTAACTAGGTAAAGACATAGTTATCAGTTCTCAATGAGGCGAAGATCTTCATCCCAATCGGTGGGAGAATCGTCATTAGCTAAGTTCACATCTCCCATGGTGGCTTCCAAATCTTTCCAAAGGAAATCACTTTCTCCAAATAGAGATAGTGATGAGTCAATAGAGGAAACGGTCTCAACATTGGGAAGAGAGGTAGGAATACTTTTACAAGCATCTTTGAAGTGTTCTTCACAAACCTCATCAAGAACGTCAATACAATTAACACTCTCGTTGGAATAAGGCTGTTTAGAAAGCTTTCCCATGTTGAAGATAATTTTATCGTCCCCCACTCTCATGATAAGCTCACCAGCTTCGACATCGACGAGAGTGCGACCGGTCCTCAAGAATGGACGACCAACGATCAATGGCACACGAGGGTCCATGTCGTAGTCAACGACAACGAAGTCGGCAGGAAAAGTGAAATTGTCGACTCCTACAAAGACGTCTTCAGCTATCCCCACTGGATAAGCAACTGTACGGTTAGCTAATTCCAAAGTCATTTTGGTGGGGACTAGCTCAGGGAGAGATAATTGCTTCCAGACACTTAAAGGCATTAAGTTAATACTGGCACCTAGATCGGCTAGGGCCATGCAATTCTCTACTCCCGGGAAGTTACAAGGGATTAAGAAGTGACCCGGATCACCAAGCTTGGTTGGCAATTTCCTTAAGAGCACTGCAGAGCAATTCTCATTAAGTTGGGTATTAGCAATATCAAGAAGCTTCTCCTTGTCGCTAAGAAGATCTTTGAACATTTTCGCATATTTGGGCATGTGAGCGAGAGCCTCAGTGAAGGAGATGTTAAAATTCAATTGTTTAAACATTTTGAGAAAGTTCGAAACTTGAATATCATCCTTGCTTTTGAGCTTCTCTTTCCTCAACCTTGATGGATAAGGTATATCGAAAGAAGAGGAAGGCTTTGGGATCTAAGGATCACTCACATCCTTGGGTGGAGGAGGGGTAGAGGTAAGAGGTGGAGAAATTGGGTAAGTAGAAGGATGAGGAATAGGAGCAGGTGACTCGTTTTCCTTAGTCACAATCACCGGTGGAGGTATAGGAAGCTCGGGTTCCTTGGTACCTTTGCCACTGCGAGTGGTGATTGCTTTCATCTCCCCTCTTGGATTCGCAACGGTGTTACTCGGAAGAGTACCCGAAGAAGAGGGTTGATTACCTTGGAAGAAACTAGCCATCATGTTCCTTAAGTCATTCGTTTGACTTGCCAAAGTGTTTCTCATATCAGCTCGCAAATCGTTCCCTTGTTTCACCATGTCTGCTTTCAAGTTGAGCACTTCCCGCTGGAGATTGTCCACGATCACATCATTAGTCCTCATGTAGGTTCCAATATCTTGAGGTAATGCGGTGGGTTGGTTGGGAGGAGCATTGTAGGCGGGTGGTTGATAAGCAGGTTGTTGGTAAACTTGGTTATTTCTTTGAGGTGGATATGGTTGTTTGTGAGGTGGTATGTATGGTGCACGAGGTTGTTGTTGTTGTTGAGGAGGGCGATTAAGGCTTTGTTGTTGGTTTGGGTTATTAGGTGGAAAACCGGGTGGTGAGAGATAGTTGTTTGAGCGGTAGCTAAGCAAGTTGCGGTCACCTTGAGGACGGGCTTGATAAGCGGCCGGAGGATAGGTACCGTATGTTGCATTCACATTCTCAGAAGGGTAGTCTTGGGTGGCGGTACAAGTGGTGTAAGATTGAGGACCCCCGCATATCTCACATGGTTGGCTGACAGCATTTACTTGAGCGTCGTGAGCGTTTTTAGCGTTGATGCTGTTGGTGTTGCTAGCGGTTTGGGCGGCAAGCGATTCAAGAAGCGTGGTAATTTTGTCAAGTCGCTTGTCACTGTCACTAGTACTAGCACTAGCGACATTGGTCCTAACACTCTTGGTTTGCACACGAGACTTATTCTCAATAATATCCCAAGCGGCATTGGAAGTCTTAACCAAAATATTACCCCCCCCCCCCCCCCCCCCCCCCCCGAGGCACTGTTTAGTGAATCTTGGTCATTCATGCTTAAACCATTATAAAAAGTGTTAATTTGGTGCACTTTGGTAAAACCATGTTGTGGCCATTTTCTCAAAAGGTCTTTAAAACGGTCCCAAGATTCACTAAAAGACTCATCGTACTTTTGTTCAAAATTGATAATTTCATTCCGCAAAGCGGTAGTACGAGAGGGTGGGAAAAAGTAGTTGATAAACTTGGTCTCCAAATCCGTCCACGTAAGAATACTTTGTGGCGGTTCCTTAGCAAGCCAATGCCGGGCTTGTCCCTCTAAAGAAAAGGGAAAAAGTTGTAAACGGATTACCTCTTGTGGAACACCATTGAATTTGACTGTATTCGTGAGTTGTAGGAATCTCTTGATGTGGTCATGTGGATCATCAACGGTACGCCCCAAGAATGGTTGAGCAGAGACCATCTGGATAAAACCGGATTTGAGCTCAAAATTACGTTGGCTGCAATCGCGGGTATGACAATGGGATCATTGTTGCCCTCTACATGTGCTTGTAACAGTTCAATCATAGGGCGATTTTCCGGTAGAGGTTCATTGTTGTTGTTGTTATTATTGTTGTTGAGAGGTGGATTGTTATTGTTGTTGTTATTATTGTTGTTGAGAGGTGGGTTATTGTTGTTGTTTTGTACACCGGCCATGTCTAAGTCTTCGAGAGGCTCGGGCTCTTGATAAGACGTCGATCGTGTACGCATGCACCTACAAAAGAACTAACCAGGCAAAAACAAAGCAGAAATATTTTTGGTTTTTATGGGTTTTTTAATTTTTTATTATTTTTGAAAATTTTATATTTTTTAGGGTTTTTGAAAATTTTTAGGAAAAAGTAACGTTCACGGTGAACGGATCCCAAAATCCAAGTTCTCACAAAAAACTGTTGATCTTAACGAGAAGAGTCGGCAGCGGCGCCATTTGATACAATGGTTTTCATATGGGTTCAGGTTTAATCTCGGTATCTCCTCGAATTGATTCACGGTTCAAAGTGGAATGATTTGTTCTTGGTTAATAGAAAGGCGTTGGTTTGTTTATCTATTTTGAACTAATAACAAATAAGTAAGTGTCGAAGAGTAAAATTAAAGCTTTAAAGATTAATGCTAAATTAACGAGTTAAAAATAAATGCTAGACAACTTAAAGGCAATACAAGAAAAATACTTGAACACTTAATAAAACTAACACTTGAAAACTTTGTGAAAATGAAAAACTAAATCCATCGGAATATTAGAAACCTACACTGATCGGAATAAGCAAACACCAAATCGGAATATATTCCGATCTGTTTGATCGGAATGTTGAGGAACACGGCTGATCGGAATAAGGGACAAAGAGCTCAAATCGGAATGTCACAAACGGTGCAATCGGAATATTTAATGAACACTCCAATCGAAATACTGAATGCACACAAGACACCCAATCGGAATATCTAAAAATCACCACAATCGGAATGTGGCAGAACTTCCCAATCGGAATACTCAAAAAGAAGACCAAATCGGAATACGTCAAAACCCTTTTCCGATCTGACGATCGGAATAAGGGGTGTGGTGTGGTCGGAATACGTGGTCGGAAAAGGGCTTTGCCCTTTCCGATAACTCTTTGATCCGAAACTTAAGCTAGGGTGATAAGCTATTGGAATAAGCTAATACCCAAATCTATAACGAATCTATAATGAACCGGATTAAATAAGCTCAAATAACAACTTATTTAAACTTCAAATAAGCAAACTCATAAATCAAATGATAAAAAGATAACTTTTTAAGAAAACTTATAGAAAGTAAATAAGCTAAACATGTAAATAAGCCAATAAGCACAAGAATCTTAAAGCTCAATCAAATGAAAGCTTATGTAGGAACAAAAAGATTAACTTTTTAAGCATAAAAACATCAAGAACAACACGGATCAAATGAATTTTGCACCAAAAGTTAACTAAAATCAAGAAAGGTAGAATGAGATTAAAGATTAAAAGCTTGAATTTAAACTTGATTAATGAAAAACAATACAAAAGTTTAACCTTGAAAGAAAGAAAGATGAAAACTAGTGAGAGAAAGTTGAGAACTTTCTCTCTCTAAAACTAGAGAAAAAAGTGAAAAGTGAAAACTAGCTACAAAACTAGAGATGCTAAAATTTGTGAAGTGGAATCCTATATATAGGCGTGTGATGGTGGGCTTGTGAATGGGCTTTGGTTTTGGGCTTCTTTTCTTCTTTCTTCTTTAGTCTTTACGTTTCTTTGAATAAACGTTTCCGACTTTGGATTTTGAGAAGTGTCGGTGAATAATTCCAACTCGTCTTATAATCTTTTGTTTAATAGACTCGAGTTCTTCGACATATATGAACCTTCCATCTTTGGCTCTATTCTTCGATAATTCTTCAAATAGGCACAATGACTTCAAATCTTTTGCATCTCCTAGACAATAGACTTCGTCTTGAGTCTTTTTCTTCGATAAAACCCGTGCAATCCCATGTTTTCTTCAATATTCACCCGGTTGACTCTGGAAACACAATAAACACAAAAACCACGCATAATTCCAAACAAATGATATTAAATACGTGTTTTGGTCTTGTTTTAGCCAGAAATAAGTGGTAAAAGGATGGGTGTTTTCACACCTATCACTCTCTCACATGAAGATACTGAGGTACATCCTTGTTCTAAAGACTGTGTTCTTAAATTTAATAGCTTAAAAGTAAAACTAGAGGAACAGTATCAAAAAGTCAACACATGCACTGTAGAACTAAATGCTTTTAAACAAGGTGTTGCTAAGTTAGAAGAAAATATAGTTTTGTATAAAAAGGGTCAACAAAACTATAAAGAGAAAATAAGAATTTTAACTCTTCAAATGAGGGAAAAAGATGTAGAAATTAAAGCCTTTGAAAGACAACTTTTGAAAGTGTCAGCAGAAAATGAAGCTTTAAAAGCCTGTCTTTATAATGAAAGGGAAGTGATTAATCATTGGCAAAAGTCCTCTAAAGGATTGGGAAAACTGATTAATTCACAAATGGGGTATTATGATAAGTCAGGCCTAGGATATATTGAGTACCAACCTGGGATAACTTTAACTGACAAGGACTTATCAAAGGGGATTTTTGATAGTTCTAGTGAGTCAGATAGTACACCTGAGAATGATAGATATGCTGAAGGAATGAAGGCAGTTCCTCCACCACTATCAGGAATTTTCATGCCCCCTAGTAATGATACAAGTATAGAGTTAGAAGAAACAAAGGTTAAAAATACCTCAAACTCTAGTACTTTGTCCCAAGATAAGACTGTTGTGACCAAGAACATTGTTTATCCACCTTTAATGAACAATTTTGTTTCTGAAGAATCTAAGACTAGTTCTGCTCCCAAGCAGGTAAAAACTCCTAGCAAGATATTGGAAAATGATGTAAAACATAATAAAACCAAGAGGGGTGGGTTAGGTTTTGAGAAAGTTAAGTCAAAACAACCTTTTGGGTCTTCTTTGAGAAGAAAAGGATGTTATGTTTATGGTAGTCTAAGTCATTTTATCAAAGATTGTACCTTGCATGAAGATAAAATTAAGAAACAAAAGGCTGCACAAAAGGTCATGAAAAACAGTAATGGGAAAAATGCACAGGTTAATACGAATCGGAAACTTAAAAATGACAAACCTAAGTTTGATCACTCAAAAAGGGTATCTAAACAGGTTAAATATAACTCTACCAAAAGTTTTGTTCCTAGAGCAGTACTTATGAGACAAGGTCTAGTACCTTTGAAGTCTGGTAAACCATGTACCGGCAAGTCCAGACCTGCAAGTACTGCTAGACCAAACTTAAGTACCGTTGGTTCAAAGTTTGTCAAACCAAAGTTCTCTAAGACTTCTAAGAATGTTGTTGAAAAAAACAAAACATCTAGAAGTAAGTTTAATAACAAACCAGTGCAAATGTGGGTTCCTAAAAGAGAAAAATCATGTGTTAAAGCAAGTACTGCTAAAGCAGTACTTAAGGCAAAGAAGTCTGAGCACATAGAGTCACCCTATGTCTCTGACTACATAACTGAAACCATGAAGTATAAGAGTAAAAGCAACATTACTGGGAATGCTTCTGAACAGACTCTTAAGTGTGTAGGTCCCACAAGATCCGAGCCAAATGTGGCTTGGGTCCCTGTTAAAAACTAATAAGTTTTGTTTATGTGCAGGGGCATCTAATTGATGAATTGAAAGACAAAGGTATAGTAGATAGTGGATGCTCAAGACACATGACAGGGAACACAGATTTCCTTGCTGAATTTGAAGAATTCAGAGGAGGACCAGTAGCCTTTGGAGGTAGCAAAGGTAAAATTACTGGCAAAGGAAAAATCAATACAGGGAAGTTGGAATTTGAGGATGTGTTCTTTGTGAAAGAATTGAATAAGTTCAATCTCTTTTTTTATCACAAATGTGTGATAAGGAGAACAAGGTGCTGTTCACAAACAAAGACTGCTTGGTGCTGTCTAAAGACTTTGAGATGCCTAAAGAATCTCAATTACTGCTTAAAGTACCCTGGCAAGAAAATATGTACACCTTTAATCTTCATACTATTACTCCAACAGGTGGTATTACATGTTTGCTAGCTAAGGCTTCTTATGCTGAGTCTAATTTATGGCATAGAAGGTTAGGTCATGTGAATTTCAAGAATCTTAACAGATTAGTGAATAGGAATTTAGTTAGAGGGTTACCTAATAAATCTTTTCAAAATGATTTCACATGTGTTGCTTTTCAAAAAGGTAAACAATATAGAGCCTCTTGTAAGACCAAGACTGTCAATACTGTGACAAAGCCTTTGCAACTCTTGCATATGGATTTGTTTGGTCCAGTTTCTGTAAGAAGCATTAGTCATAAGACCTTTTTTTCTAGTCATAACTAATGATTATAGCAAATTCAGTTGGGCTTTCTTTTTAGCTCTTAAGAGTGAAACCAATGATTTAAGGACTTTATCACTTTAGTTGAAAAGCAGTTCACTAAACAAGTTTTAATCAATAGGACAGATAATGGGACAGAATTCAAGAATGCTGAATTTGATGAGGTCTGTAGGTCTAAAGGCATTAAGAGACAATTTAGTAATCCTAGGACTCCACAACAAAATGGAGTAGCTGAAAGGAAGAATATGACACTAATTGAGGCTGCTAGAACTATGCTGGCTGATTCTCTTTTGCCAAATACCTTTTGGGCAGAAGCAATCAACACTACATGTTATGTGTTAAATAGAGTTAAGACCAAGCCTCAAAACAAAACACCTTATGAACTTTTGACTGGTGTTAAGCCTACCATAAGTCATTTAAGACCTTTTGGGTGTCATGTGTCTACACTAAATACTCTTGATCATTTGGGAAAGTTTGATGGAAAGTCTGATCCAGGATATCTTGTAGGATATTCATTGCAAAGTAAAGCATATAGGGTTTATAATTTGGCATCTAAAAAGGTTGAAGAAAATGCCCATGTTAATTTCTTAGAAAATAAACCCAATGTCCCAAGAATAGGTTATGCTTGGATGTTTGATTTAGATTATCTAACTAACTCCATAGATTACTATTTTGTGCAAAAGGATTGTCAAACTAACAATGCAGGTGAGGAGTCTAGTGCAACTAATGTAGGTACTCAAGAAGAAGTTTCTTCATCACATGATAATGTTCATATCTATGTACCCAATATGCCTACTATTACTCCCATGTCTGCGACTCCCAAGAAGCAAACTATGCCATCAACAGATGATCAAGCCTCCCAAGAGCTTCAGAGGCTTCGAGATCAAGAAAAGAATGCTACATTTGCTAATAAGCATTCAGGAGAAGAATCTTTTGAGTCACAACACTCAACAGTACATACTACACCTAGCGGTACTTCATCTGCAACTACTGCTAAGTCAAAATCTACAAAGTCTGCTGATTCATTAGAAGATATTTTACAAGCTATGGACGATGAAGATGTGTTTGCTAGTCCAGCTGAAGGAATCTTCTCCAAAGCTTCCTATGATGAGCAGGGTGCAGTAACTGATTTCAATAATTTGAAAACAGAAATTCCAGTCAGTTTTATTCCCACTCATAGAGTCAACAACAACCATCCTACTACACAGATTATTGGAGATCCCAAGTCTGTTGTACAAACTAGAAGACAATTTCAAACCAATACTGAAACTCATGCACTTGTAAGTTATGTCAAACAATAGCAGAGAACTAATCATAGAGATACTCAGCATTGTTTGTTTGCCTGTTTCTTATCACAAGTAGGGCCCAAAAACATTTCTCAGGCTCTTGATGAAGAAAGTTGGGTAGATGTCATGCAAGAAGAATTAACACAATTTGAGCTACAAAAGGTTTGGATTCTTGTGGATCTTCCCTCATGTAAGAGAGTAATTGGTACTAGATGGGTTTTCAGGAACAAGAAGGATGAAAGAGGAGTTGTTGTGAGGAACAAGGCAAGACTTGTTGCTCAAGGCTATAGAGAGGAAGAAGGGATAGACTATGATGAGGTTTTTGCACCAGTGACAAGAATAGAAGCCATTAGGTTATCCTTGGCCTTTGCATCATATATGGGTTTTATAGTCTATCAAATAGATGTGAAAAGTACCTTTCTTTATGGTACTATTTTAGAGGAGGTATATGTCTCACAACCTTCAGGTTTTGTAGATCCTGAAGTCCCCAACAGAGTCTACAAGGTTATCAAAGCACTTTATGGTCTGCATCAAGCTCCTAGGGCCTGGTATGCAACTTTATCCATTTTTTTGTTAGAGCATGGATATAGGAGAGGGACCATTGACAAAACTCTGTTCATCAAGAAGAATGCTAAGGATATTATTCTAGTTCAAGTCTATGTTGACGACATCATTTTTTGTTCTACCAAGAAGTCATGGTGTGAAGAGTTTGAGGCTTTGATGAAAGGAAGATTTCAGATGAGTTCTATGGGAGAACTAACTTTCTTTTTGGGACTGCAAGTCAAACAAAGAAAAGATAGAATATTTATCAGCCAAGATAAGTATGTTGCTGAAATCTTGAAGAAATTTTCATGTATGGATACAAGGAGTACAAGCACACCTTTTGAAGCTAAGAAGTCTTTTGTTGATATTCATCTATACAGATCAATGATTGGTTCATTGATGTATCTTACTGCTTCAAGGCCAGATATTATGTTTGTTGTGTGTGCCTGTGTAAAACCCGCATGCTTTTACCATGAATATTACCCTTAAGATCGTACATACTAGATTAAAACTTTCCTATTATAGCATGATTACGATTTCGTGTTAGGATTTTACGTATTATGTACGTGTTAGAACACGATAAGTATTTTACTACGCATGAGCACGTAATAATTATTTGACAATAATTAATCACGAACATGCGATCATGAAATCATGAACGTAATTTAATCACGAGCTAATATTAATTACGTATATATATTTATTACGAACACGAATAAATATATTAAGTCACGGTTAATATTTAACGAGAACACGTAAAACACGAACACGAGAACACACGAGAACACACCAATATTTTAGACACGGAAAACATTCGGGTTACCCCTTGTGGGCCCCATTACCACGAAATTAGGGAGGGAGGATGGGCTTAGCCCATCAATTTTTACTAAAAGGAGGTTAAGGAAAATTACACTACTCATTTTTTTCTACGGAAGAATTTTACAGAAACCTAAAATCTCCCTCCTCCTTCTTTTTCTCTTTTTGGCCGCCACCTTCAACACACCAAAAGGGGTGTTTGTTGATCTTTGATCTTGGAATTCTTGTTGGTGTTCGTGTTTGTTCATCGCTACTTAGATCCACGCACTTGGTAATTCTTTTAAACCTTTTTCTTTTGATTTAATCTTTTAATTAATTAAGAACATGTTATGTTTTTTATAAAACCTAATTAAATCATAGAAATAACATGAATTTGGGTTTGATTAAAATCAAAAGGGATGTTTAGGGGTGTTTTGTTTTTGGCCGCAGCCTACACCGAACCCGAGAGGGTCTCGGTTTAGCCATTTGACCACCACCGAGACCATATGGTCCCGGTTGGTTGGTGTGGGTCCCACGGCAGCCCCAAGACAAGGGTAACCCCGACTTGGTTCGGGGTATGGTGTCAATTTCATGTCCGGTTCATGGTTCTTAGTCAAGATCCGGTTCATGGTGTATGTTTAGTTTTTTTTATTTTTATTTTTATGATCTTATGTTAAAAAATAAAATTAATAACATGACATGATTAATTTAATAACGTGACTTAGGTTATTTTAATTATTGATAATCATGAAATTATTAACCTAATTATTTTTCATATTTTAGACTTATAAATTAATTAATTATTTAAAAAACATGGTTATAATTAATTAATTAACATGATTTAGGTTATATTATTAATAAATAATAATACATGTTTTAACCTTAGTATTTAACTTTATTTAATTTAAAACATGTTATACTTTAATTAAATATTTTAACCTATAGTTTATTTTAATTACATGAAATAATTAATAAACTATACATTATATCATATGACTTAGAAAATAATCATGAAAACACTTAGGCTTATATACTTAGCTTATTTAACCAGCTTATTTCTAATTATGGAAACTTCTATGTGTAGAAACTTATTTAAATAAGGCAGATAATCTATTTATGGAAACGTTCTATTTTTAGAAACTTATTTATTTCAGGCGGCTAATCTATTTATGGAAACTTATTTAAATAAGGAAGCTAATCTATTTATGGAAACTTTCTATTTTTAGAAACTTATCTATTTTAAGCAATTATTCTATTTTTGGAAACTTTCTATTTTTGGAAACTTTCTATTTTTGGAAACTTTCTATTTTTGGAAACTTTCTATTTTTGGAAACTTTCTATTTTTGGAAACTTTCTATTTTTTAAAACTTCTATTTTTGGTAACTTTCTATTTTTGGAAACTTTCTATTTTTGGAAACTTTCTATTTTAGGAAACCTGCTATTTTTGGAAAGTTACTTATTATTACACAATAAGTATAATAATACATGAAATACCAGAAATACTTAACCAGATTAAACAGAATATAAGATAAACACAGTTTAAGGCTTTAAACAGTAAAACATGGTAAGAACATATAAAATAAGCTAAGACATGACATAAAACCAGCTACGTATTTAGTAAGCATATACTTATTCATGTATGTATTTATGTAGCACTAGTGATATGGAAGTAGGATTCCACTCAGTTCATCTTCTTCGTTCACTGAACCTAAGGTACGGATTCCCGTCCTTTCAGTATGGACATTCTTACCTTATTAGGATTTCCCCGTATGCAGCCAACTGTTTTCCCAGTATTTGTTTTATATGTTTTTTAATTGCTTATGTTTTATTAGAATACCTAAAGCCATATACATGCATGACCAGTTTCACCTAGTTATTGAGGTACCATAACCATAACACTAGAGGCACTGGTGTTATGACTTCACCACGGCGGAGTGATTGCTCGTGGCGTCCCTTCAGCTTTTGGCCATATTATCATACTTATCATGTGGGGCGTATGGGTGCATCTTAGTTACATGTTTTCAGTTCGGATTTCATGGTGAATGTGGTGTGTGCCTTGCATCCTTCACAAGGAGCTGATCCCTCCTACCCAAAAACCAATATATTAAATTAGAGGCAACCCCTCTAATTTGCATGATGAGGTCACCCCTCCAAGTATTCATGCACGGTGGATTTTCATGACCTATATTGGCTAATGGTAAAATACGTTAAACAGTTTTTACAAGATAAACATAAGGCTTTTCAAACTATAAAACCAGTTTTATGAACATGTTCTAGGTTTTCCAGGACTTATACAATTCCGCTGCTATTAAGTCTTTATTATGTTTTAGTCATTCATACTATGTCTATATCTGTGCACTGAGCGTTTTGCTCAGCCGTTACTTTCCTTTCCATGTCCCAAAACGGCGGGTACCCAAGGACGGACTCGAGCATTTGGAGGACATGCATAGGATGGAAGCTGCCATAGACTTCTTCTCCTTTTGCCTTCATATACTTATGCTTGTTTAGTCTTTCATTCATTTCTTTTGCTTTATTATGTTTTGGGCTTATGTTTGGGAACCGATGTTTGATTCCGGTTATCCCTATGGTCATGTAATGTTTTAAACATTTATCCTTGTATGCTTTGATGACACGCCATAATTTCACGTAACATTCCATTTATCAAAATGGGGTGTTATAGCCTGTTCAAGGTTCCAAGTCAATCCAAAGGTGTCACATCTACATGATGTGAAGAAGATTTTTAAGTATCTTAAAAGTCAACCCAATTTAGGATTATGGTATCCTAGAGATTCCACCTTTGAATTGGAAGCTTACTCAGACAATGATTATGCTGGAGCTAATCATGATAGGAAATCCACAACAGGAGGTTGTCAATTCCTAGGCAGAAGACTCATATCGTGGTAGTGTAAGAAGCAAACCATTGTTGCTACTTTTACAACTGAAGCTGAATATGTAGCTGCTGCTCATTGTTGTGGACAAGTACTTTGGATTCAAAATCAATTGTTAGATTATGAGTTTAACTTCATGAACACCAAGATTTACACTGATAATGAAAGTACTATATGCATTGTCAATAATCCAGAATTTCACTCCAAGACCAAGCATATTGAAATAAGACATCACTTTATAAGAGATGCCTATGACAAGAAGCTTATTCAAGTCTTGAAGATTCATACAGACAACAATGTAGTTGATTTGTTTACCAAGGCATTTGATGCAAATAGATTTGAATTCTTGGTGACACATATTGGTATGCTCAACCAATAGACTGCTGCATATGTTGAGGGGAGGTAATAGCTATACAACTTTTATACTAATTTTTATTGTATAGTCTATGTTTTGTGTTTTTGATGTGATTGCAGGTTGATAGAGAAAGATAAAAGAGGTTATAATAATAGTGGAATGCATGAAGTGGTCAAAATTGTGAGGTACCGTTATAACTCCAAGTATCGCTAGCACAAGTTCAAGTACCGAATATGTTCCATGTACCGCTACATGTCCGTTGTACCGTTAGGGGTCTCTTTTGTAAATTTGGCGGTTTCTTCGCGCTTGGGTTTGTTATTTACATAAATACTTACTTCAATTACACAATTGATTCACCTAATCTTTTATTCTTATCTCTTGATTCTATAACCTTCTCTCTAATTTTTGATCATCAAAAATACCAATGGCTGCTTTACAAGTGATCTCTAAGCATAATTTGGTTGCCAATCTTGCTGTGAATGATGACTCTCTTGGATTCCATGAGATTCTTGGTTTCTTATCTCGAAGTCATGTTCGTTTTGCACTCACTGTAAGTCCCATTGTCTCTGTTTCCATTGTTGAACAATTTTGGAACACTTCTGTGTTAGGTACTCGGTTTGATCAACCTTGCATTAGGGCTAGGGTGAATCATAGAAATATATATGTAAATGGGGTACTGTTAAGGGTAAGTTTGAGATTAAATGATGAAAATGGACTTAGTATGCTTAATAACACAGAGATCCATGATGGCCTTGCAGCCATGGGCTATCAGGGTGGTAGGGAAAGTCTTACTTTCTTTAAAGATTTATTTTCACCTCAATGGAAATTGCTTTTTCATGCTATTATTCATTGTTTAAGCTCTAAAAGTACATCTTTTGATCAAATTCCTGCTGCATTGGCATCAGCTGGTATTTGTCTAACAAATAACAGGGTTTTTAGTTTTTCAAGATTAATTTTTGAAGGCATGACTAGGAATTTGGAAGGAACTAAAAAGTTTTTTATGTATCCTAGATTCATTCATACTTTAGTTAGTGACCAACTACCTAACCTGCCAGAGTTAACTGATACATGGGATGTTCCTACATTCACAAATAGAACTTTCTCTTTCTTGACCAAACCAGGCAATGCCTTTACTAGAATAGTTACACCATTGTTTGCTCATATGTTACCCCAACCTGCCAACCAAGAAGGTGAGGAACCTAGCAATGCTAGTGCTTCTCAGCAAACTCCTTCTCACCAGAGTTCCCATTCCCTAGAAGATTCACAATCTTCTTCTCACAATATTGGTGCTCCACCAAATATTGATGAGATGATCCATACACCTGCTGCTTCTATTGCTGCTAGTGGTGCACCACCAGCACAAGAACCAGATGTGGTGGATGTTGCAAATTTGACTGCTTTGTGTACTAGTTTGTCCCAACAGGTACAGGTGTTGCAAAAAGAAAAACTTGTTCAAGACAAGAAAATTGTTGAATTGGAAGCTAGCTTAATCAAGTTGAGGAACAAAGTATCACCTTGGATGAGGCAACATAGATCTATTCAGAAGGCTTCACTCAAAAAGCAAAGATTCAGAAACCACAAGAAAAGGCAACTGAATGCAACCAAACAGGGAAGGAATTATAAAGAACAACCACCTTCTTCTGATAATCAAACAAGGATCTCTGGAAATGACATCAATTTTGAGTTGGATGAAGATGTCATTGGGACTTATGAAGATGGAACTGGTTTAGAGACTGGTGTGGATGAACCTACAAACATGGAGTTTCAACAAGAAGAACCACAGCCTACTCATAAGGAGCCATAAGTTGAAGAAATGATGGTAACTCAGCCAGCACCAACACCTCAATCACCACTTCAAGTGAATTGGAGTACTTTCTATGAGAAGTTGGAGGAAATAGATGTTCAATTTCCTGTATCTTCAACTCCACCACCACAAAGACAAATTTGGTTTCACAAGAAACAGTCTTTGCAAGTACTGTCCAGATCAAGAATGAGCATTGGATCAGACAAGACTAAAGAGGTGCAAGTTGAAAAGATAGCTTCAATGGAAGAAAGAGTATCTGTAGATATACAAGTTATTGAAGAAACAAATGTGTCTA
The DNA here is from genome assembly GCA_025667525.1 of Glebionis coronaria. NCBI lineage: Eukaryota > Viridiplantae > Streptophyta > Magnoliopsida > Asterales > Asteraceae > Glebionis > Glebionis coronaria. The sequence goes on along the minus strand of CM046879.1, from coordinate 574,189,918 downwards.
ATACTGGTGAAGTCAACATTTTTGAAGATCCAAGTACTGCTAAGCCAACTAAGCCGACTACAAGTACTGCTGACATTGTTGAAGACCCAAGTACTGCTAAGCCAACTAAGCCGATTGCAAGTATTGTTGGTGATCATCATTCACTAGAAAGTCAAACTCCTTTTGAAGAGGATGAGACTTTAGCCCAAATACTGCTTGACTTAAGAGAGAAGAATTCAGCTGAGAAAGTAAAACAAGCAGAGGCAGAGAAGAAGACACAACAAGAAGTTCTTGCCAAAAAGGATCAAACTAAACGTAAGAAAGTTCAAGCTTCACACCCTACTAAAGGTATAGTTATTCAACAGCAAGCTAATGAGGAAAGACCTTCCAAGCTGAAGAAGAAGCTACCTAAGATTAATCCAAAGGATAAGGGGAAGAAGCAAATACTATCAGAATCTGAAAATGAAAGTGATTTAGATGAAGACATAAGCAAAGTCATGTATAGATTTAATCAATTAGACCATGATGAGGAATATGCTCTTAGAATGCAAGCTCAGATTCGTGAAGAAGACTTACAAGAAGTACTTGAAGCTAAGCAGCATTTACTAGAAGCTAAGAGAATACAGCAAGGATGGAACATACAAGAGTATGATAGGATTCAAGCTGAATTACATGCAAGTGAGCTTCTTGCAGACTCATTGATAGCTGAAGAGAGAGATGCTTATGATGAAGAATAGAAATCAAAGTTGATTGATGATCTAGTAAGGGAGCAACAAAGATTCTTTGCTGAAAAGAGAAGAAGAGAAAAGATTAAGCCTCCAACTACCATGCAGATTAGGAATCAAATGATGAACTTTCTCAAGAAAGTTAAGGGTTTCACTCATATTCAGCTGGTCAAGAAGAAATGTGAAGAAATCAAGAATTTGTATGAGCAACATAAGAGAACTGAATTGAATTTTGTTGAGATTGGATCTGAAGCAGATAGAATGGTTGTTGAAAGACATAGAAGACATCTGCAACAACAAAGACAATTTGGAAGCACTCTAAGAATTGAGCCAAGTACTGCTGAACATAGAAATACATATCCAACTATCAAGACCACTTATGTGAGGAAGAATAGAAAGGAGAAGGTAAGTTTAAAGGAGGAAGAGACTGCTAAAAGAATGGATGAAGGAGATAAAGCTCAAGATATTGCTCAGACTGAAAATGTACAAGCAGTACATACACAGTCAATAGTACATGCTGAAGAAACGGTACATACAAACTTGGAAGAGGGTTCAACAGAATTTGAGGGAACCTCCAAGGGTGTTAAAAGGAAAATATCAACAAAGAGAAAGCAGAAAGTCAATAGGGCTAAGTCAACAGCAACAGATAGTGATGATGATGAGAGCTTGAAGAAGTACTTGAAGATAGTAAAATTTGAAGATCAATGTATTCATACAGAGATTTATGGAAAGAGATCATCTATTGCTAGATGGATATACTCTATGGATCAAGGACTGGAAGCTCATGTAATTCAAAGAACTGATGGCACAACAAGAATATTCCGACTTTTGGAAGATATTCTTCACATTCTTGATAGAAAAGATATTTAGGATCTTTTCAGGTTAGTTTAAGAAGCCAGTGCAAGTAAAACTGAAGTATCACTATTGTATAGGGAAATGCTCTTCATGTATGAACCACACAACTATGATCAAAAAATGTTGAAGGAATTAGAGAATCAGGTTCCTAGTTACTGGAGATATTATAGGTCATGTGGATTGCATATTTTGGATATAGATGATGTTACCTACTATATGCTACAAGAGAAGAGTTATCCATTCAAAAGAAGATTGTTGGAAAGAATGTTGGAACAACAATTGGAAGTTACAGAAGAATCTGTTGATGCTTTGGAGTTGATCAGAATGGTTAAACAACAAATCAAGGATTTGAAAGATGAGGAAGAAGCTGAGAAAGAGCCTTAAGTGTTTGACTTTCAGTCACACTTCACAAATGGTTCTTAGTTCACCATATCTAACACACATAAGAACTGGCTAGTCCATAACCAAACAGTTTGTGGTAAAGACTTCTCAAATCCGTTGAAAGCTGGTAGTTTGCTAAAAACTATATGGTTCTGGCTCACCTTGTTTCGAGACAAAGAGTTGGCTAGTCCTAGACAAACGGTACTAGGTAAAGACTTCATCAATCCGTTGATGGTTGACAATTTACCAAAAATTGTAGGGTTATCAGTACACCTTATTCTTCATCAATAAAGTATTGGCTATTCCAGAGTGTACGGCTAACTGGTAAAGAATATATCAAATTCGTTGATAGCTGGTGATTTGCTAAAAATCATGAAGCCAATACAGATTGGTTTTTGTTGTAAACTGTTTTATTTCAGGTATGAAGATTGCAAGAAAAGAAGTATTCAAGAAGAAAATACTTAGAAGGTTTTGTCTCATCAAATCAAGACTGAAGTTCATGATTCAGAGTTCATAGATTTAACTCAAGAAGACAATTACTGATGCTGCAAAGATAAATGAACGTTTACAAGACACAAGAAGATCATAGTTTGAAGACAAAGATGATGCTCATGCTGTTTGAAGATTATCTTATCAGAAGAAGATCAACATTGAAGTGCTTGGCTACATTCAGTTGGATACAAATACAAATTACCAAGTTCAATCCAAGGATGAAGGAAAGACTGAAGACATGTATTCTAAATACATCCAGTACAAGAGAAACAAGAAGACAACAAGTTATCATTCTTGTTTAGGGGAGGATTGTTGGGAATTATTTGTTAAGTGTCAAGTACCGTTAGTGTTATTCAACTAATGTTAGTTATCTTTCAAGTACCGTTAGTGTTAACGCGGTACATAGTAAGTACTGCTACTTATAAAGTAAGTACTGCTATATTGATTAGGACGAATATATCTTTGTATAAGATATGTCATAGTTATAGTTAGAGTATATCTTATGTGATATACTTAAATAGTTAGAATATTGATAATATATCGTCTGTGATATAGTTATCTTTATAGAATATTCTAAGGTTTCTAGGGTTCCTTACTCTATAAAAGGATATAGGTACAATGTCATTCATGTACCTCATTCAAGTCGATTAATAAGAGAATCGAATAGTTAAAAGTAATTTTGTTCTTCTATGCTTTATAAGTTAGATTCCGCATAACTTATTTAGTTTGAGTAAGAGTTCTCAAAGTGTTTTAGTTTGATTACAAACTACTATACTAGTTCTTAACAGAATATAGATCCAATCAAAGGGATCAACAATGTTGTTGTTCGTCACACGATACTCTGCAGTAGAATCCATCTCAATATACTCTGAAATGATGAAGTGAATACGGATCTTAAGTAGATGTTATAGTGATTGTTGTTGGAGAGAAAAAGTATTGAAATCCCTTAAAAAATGTTCTCGAAAAACCAAAAAATTCTTCAAGACCAAAAAACACACGAATTCGAAAAAAAATTAAGTGTATTTTCAGAATCTTCAAAAAATCCTCCAATCAGTCGCAATACCAAACCTATCGCAATACCAAAGAATCTATCACAATGCACACAACTGAATCTGTCGCAATGTACACACTAAATCTATCGCAATGCCACAAGTAACTCTATCGCAATACCTAAACAAAATTCTGTCGCAATACCACAAACAAGCCTGTTGCAATACCTAAACTAGATTCTGTCGCAATACCACAAACAAGTCTGTCGCAATACCTAAACAAAATTTTGTCGCAATAACACAAACATGTCTGTCGTAATATGTATCGCAAAGATAAACCCTATCGCAATATTGGTCGCAATAATGGTCGCAATACAAAAACCCTAGCCTTTGCGATGGAAATCAAACAACTTCTATCGCAATAATGTTACTGTTTCGAAAGTTGAAGGAAAAAATTGAGATTTTTGCCTAGAAATCCTTGATTTTAACCAATCCAATGCACCCAAATCCCTACCACAACCATGTAGAAGATTTATATCAAGATTTAGAGCACGGAAATCACAAAAAAATTGAATCCGAGATGATTTATGGATTAAATCATATGAATCAAATGAAATAACAACAACCAATCACAAATCTACCCCATGGCGATTGATACCAATTGTTGTCCCATAAATATGTGATGATTAAACAAGAAAAATATATAGAAGATAGATGAATTCTAGAGAGAGAAAGTAGAGAGAGAAAAGAGAGAGAATGGTTAGAAACTTGGTGAATATTAGATTGATAGTTAGAATACAAATGAGCCAACCTCCTCCTAACATGCTAGGAGGAAGGTATATATAGTCCACCCACATGCGAGCTTGTATGGGCTATATATTAATGGGTCGGGCTTTCTTTTAGGCATTAGTTACTTATGAATGAACTTTAGCTTAAAGTTAAACACGTAAAACACGACTAACCTACTACCTATTATAACGGTCTTAAATACGATACATAATAAACATATGACCGAACATTCTTGTTTGACTCAATATTTTGAGGCTAACATATGGTGACTGTACCTAGTAGTGACATCGTGAAGAAAGCACGGATGATCCTTAAACCTACTGATGATGACAACAAACCCTTCTCCACTGAATCTTTTGTCAAAAGATCTCTCATCAAGATCAACTTTTTCTCACCTCTGTGGAAAACATTGATGATGTATGTCGTCAAGTGTTTGGGTTGAAACTAAGGATCGCAAGATCAATTAAATACATCTCAGCAGGCGATTGTGTGATAACCCGAACTAGAGGTCATTATTTTAATTCTATATTACGAGTATTTTTGAAATTTTTAATGATTTTGAATACTATTAAGTTGATGGTTTAATTTGAAATCAATGCCGGAAAGTCTTATTTTTACGTTTTGACTAGTTACGAGGACTACTAGTAATCACGAAACCGACGGATGCTCGAAATTTTACGTTTTATTATCGATTGTTTTGATGTTTGATATTTTTGAAGTTTTCATTTTAATTGTGATTTAAGTCGTGTTGGAACCATATTATTATATTTTGTGTGCGTTTTAACTTTTGAAAAGTATTTTTACGAAACCCGACTTCCGTAAATTTATGAAAAATTGACTATTAATCATTTTCCGCTCTTTAACTCATACTTTACATTTAATTCTAAAAGAAAACACAATTTACAAAATCTAGCCCCACCCCACTATAAATAGAAATTCCACTATCTTATTTTATCATTTTTCATTTTAAAAATTGTTGTAAAATCTTTCTTTCTCTTCTCTTCTTGTCGTCCCATATACAACACCAAAACACCCTCATAAATATTTTTTCTAGCTTGATTTAGAAGAATCTAACACAAGACCCATCTTGGAAATCATTTAGTGAGCATTTTGATCTTAAATTTTCATACATGCAACACTTTTATTTTTTCAAAGAATTTTGGTGTGTTTGATCCATTTTGATGGTTTGCATGTAATGTTTATTATTATTATATTTATTTTGAATGAATGCATGTAAGATTTTGGAGTTGATAATTCAAAGAGATGAACATGCAAGTGATTTAGGATTAGTAGAGTTTTATTTGGATGGTTGTTAGTTGATATTATAATCATAGAATTGATTGGAATGGGTCAAAAGAGTGGTTTAGTAGGATTTATAAAAGTGTATTTTAGGTCAGTAGGTTTAGAGTTGTTTTTGGAAATCTTAAGTCTGAGTTGCAGTTGATTTGATAGGATATTATTGTAAAGCTTTTCTCAAGATTCGATTTGGTACCAATTAGAGCTTCCATCTCAAAACGAGGAGGAAGTTATGCTAGTTTGAATATTCATGTACCGGGAGGCGAGTGTCAACACAATCCAAAATTGTTGTTGATATTTGGGTCAAATCTCGAGGACTATAAAATGAGTTTCAAAAATGGTCAAGTTCTGTTCTTATGCTCTAACTTAGGGTTATGAGTCTATTTTTAAACTCAAGTGTTGGTTTTTCAAACGGAATTGGTTAGGAAGGTCAAAATAGTTGTGTGAGTCAAAGGTGTAAAACTGTCCGGATTTTGAAAGTCAAAGATATTTGAGCAGAAGGTCTTAGAGGTAAAATATTTTGATGATATTTTTGGAGTGCTTTCTACAGGTTTTGAGTGAGTTCTCCAGGTTGTTTCATAAAATTTTGATGTGTCTAAGTATGGGAAACAGCTTGTACATTTGGTATGTACCGGCAGAATGTTATCGGCAGAATGTTATCGGGAGTGTTGTCTAATGAAGTGAACATGTAAAAGCGTTTAGTAGTATCACTTGCATGGGTTGTTCTTGTGGTTTATTGTGGTTTTGAAATATTGATTTTGGTTTTACTAAGTATGAATTATACTTGAGTATATTATTAAAGTGTGCGTCTTATTTGGTAGGTTGCGGCATTCGTGTTTACCGGGCATCTACTATCGTCAGTGATCGTCTTGATACTACTCTTATACTCAGGTGAGTATATAGCCTCGCTTTATACTAGCTGTTAAATGTTTTTAACCCGCGAGGGGGGTATATGTTATTTAAAATAAAATGAACACAAGTCATGAATAATTGTTTGGACCCGAATGTTGCCTTGAATTGTATAAGTACCTTGTTGTTGAAGACCCTAAATTCATGAACCGTTAACTATTTGTCATACCCTTGTGATGGATAGGAATAGCCGTTTATTCAAATGATAGTACTATGGGGTTGATGACCCTATCTTAGACCATGGTTTTACGCCGAGTAACCTTTGGGACGGATAAATTTTTTAATAAGAATTGTGGTATAAAATTAGCAACTAATACCCTAGAGGGGCAATGGTTTCATCTAGTCATGCCGGCCTTTTTGGCATGGGTGACTAAGTTAAGGGGTCGGTGTCATGATCTTAATACAATTATATAGATTTTGCATAAGATGAAATATCTGAATAATAGATTGTATACGTAACAATTCTATTAAATGATTATGATTGGTTTTACTCTTGTGTTCAAATATGATTTATTAAACCTATAGATTTCACTAAACATTATTTGTTGACCCTCTTAAGCATGTATTTCATGTAATCGAAGGTGATTGATGGCGGAGCTTGCTTGGGAAGGTTGCGAGTTTGCTTTTGGGGTCGTGTGGTCTAAAACCTATTTCTTTCCCTTTGTCTTAAACAATTTGTCTTATGATCTTGTGTTGAAGTAAAAAAATTTGGTGTGATGGTTGAGATCTCTGGAGGACCTAAAACGCTACTCTAGTTGTTTAAAGTTATCTTTATTTGGGAATGAATGTTCTAGACAATGTTGAAAATTATTTCCTTTTATTTCTTAAACGTCTCATTTCGAGGTCGTTCAATGTATCTTGGGTGATGATGCTTGTGTTTAGCACCAAAATGTGTATTTTCACTGAGCAGTATATTTGGGGGGTGTTAAAGATTGTTTACAGCCTCATCCGCGGCTTGGATATTGGGATTGCTCACATCCCCTACACAGACCTTATTGCAAAGTTGGTGAACAAGGGAAAGAAGCATAGACTACCAACTATCTGTTATACCATATACATAACCTTGATCATTGAGCACTTATTGGGAAAGGATTACATGAACTCTGACCTTCCTTCATTCTCTCCTTTCCGCATCACTGTTGCGTCCTTGAAGACTCCGTTGGAAGGCGAGTTGCCGCTCCCTGGGAATATGCTAAAGATTGATGGTCTTTCTAAACCAGAGGAGCTCTTGATCCCTCAAAACTCTTAGGTGAATGCTGATGACACATCTGACAAGTCTTGGTCCAAGACCTCTGTGCAGACTATCACTCAGCCCAAGGCTCCCAAGGACAAGAAGAAAAATAAGAAGGAAATCCCCCGTTCAGCTGAACCCAAATCTTCAAAAGATGTCTGAAGGAAGAGGAAAACCAAGAAACATCCATTTTTTGCTCAACAAGATGATGATGATGTTGAGCCTATAGTTGATGAACAACATGAGTCTAGCGTCTCTTTATTAGTAGAGACATCAGGGAACCCATCAACAATCGTTGATATCTCCAAGGTATTCAATCTTTCTTTATTTTTTTAGGTTCACAAGCAACCACTCTCAAATGTCTATAGGAGAGAGTGGTGAAGTATAGGGTTACCCTCGACCCTTAGAGAGTCTGTGACTACACTTAGATCTTTTAGAACCTATGTACACTGTGTCTCTGCATCGTGAAATGACTCATTTGTGCTCATAACGCACTCTGGTGATCATGCACCCTTTAGACAGTACTCTGGGAAACAACAACCAGAGTACACATATGTCTTGATCCATAACTTCTGAACTTCACCCAGTCTTTGGATCCCCTCCTTTCATAAAAGAGTCCTAAAGAATTTATTCTTTTGGGAGAGCTGAATAATCATCCTTAGCTTTCCTATGGGCAACGAAAAATGGAGACCTAACCCATATCATGTCTCAAAACAAAAGAGTCCCAAGGAGTAATCCTTAAGGGGGAGATGGATAATCACACCCATCTATCGTAGGGGCAGCGAACGGCGACCATTCACCTTATCATGTTTCATAATAAAAGAGTCCCTGGGAGTAATCCTTAAGAGGGAGCTGGATAATCACACCCAGCTATCCTAGGGGCAGCGAACGGCGACCATTCACCTTATCATGTTTCACAATAAAAGAGTCCCAAGGAGTAATCCTATAGGTGATCTAGATAATCACATCCAGCTATCCTAGCGGCAACGAATGGCGACCCTTCACATTATTACAAACTCACAATAAAATAGTCCCAATGAGAAATCCTTAGGGGGCTGTATAATCACAATAAAATAGTCCCAAAGCGAATGGTGATCCTTACCTTCATTACAAAATCATCATTCATGTACTAACTTATTTTACATAGGAACAAACTCCAAATGACGAACAAATGGGTGATCAGTCATACATAGTCATAGACGGCGATATTGTTGGAATCTCCACTGTCATGGAACAAGAGGTATCTGATGTAGAGTCCATGCCAGAGGATGATGTAATGCATATTGACTACGATGCTAAAATCTATGGGTTTCAGGACATGGAGGATGATGATGATCATGTAACTCCCGTTGTCAACTACTCTGTGATCACATCACTACCAAGTGTCTAAGAGTTGGCAGCTCAAAGGATATGGGCCATGTAAAAGACATATCCCATTCCATTCCCCAAATTGCAAGATGTTCGAGAGCTTGCTGCTATGAAACTCTGGGAACAACAACAAGCCAAGCCCATTTCATTCTCTTTTATGCCAAGTGTACAAGCATTGGAAACCGAAGAACTTTGGGTCCAACGAGGTGACTTAAGCTCATCGAAGCCAGATGTTACACAGGATACCATCATATCTAAGCTTCAGAATATCTCCACGGCCACCATGGATCTGAACAACAACTTGGAGAGCTTCTTATCCAAGACTCTCGACACAACACTCAAATCCATGCTTCCATAACTTCTGGGTGATGCTCTCACATCCAAACTACCAGCAGCTCTTAACAACTATTTTGATGAATAAATTTCCAATGCTCTAGTCTCTGTTGTAAAACACAATGTCGCTGCACTCTCGAAAGCAACAAAATACTCCAAAACACGCTTAAAGAAAATTTTACAAGGAGAACTAACATAGGTCTGTAATATTGTGCATAATGAATTTGTGGATTTCCATAGGGCTGAACCAAAACGATTTGTTGTCCTATAAACCTCTTTGAAGAAAACGTTTAGACACTCTATCAAAGCTGAACTGTCTTAAGTCTCTGATAGATAACAGGATTGCGCCAAGCACGTCATGAAAATTTGGAGCTACTGGAAAATATTGTTTATTAAAAGTTTCTAGAGATTGGACCCATGAGTTACTTATCTGTCACTCTGTCAGAAACGTCAAAAAACTTTGTTGAAATGGTGGAGTTTGTCACCAAAGTCGTCCAGATGATGGATTCAGTTATAGCCCAGGCTGGGGCTATACCTGAGGGGGAGAAAATTATACCAACTAAAGAAGCCCCTACTACAACACAAGCACCAGAAAATCAAACCAAGTCATCTGAGTTTGGTGAAGCCATTAAGGGGGTGTCTAAGGGGGGTCTCAGTCTTGTCACAAAGGAAAAGGAATCCACAAAGCCTGCCTCAAAGAAACTCAAAGTCACAACAGAGAAGATTCGTTAACCTAAGCCTAAGATCAATAACCAATGCATAATTTTAAGACTTTGCTGGTAATCTCTTCAAACCATCTAAAACCATATTTTATCCATCACATCTTCATGATATATCCAAGGACAAAGGCAAAACCATTGTAAATGAGCAGAGCAAATCTTGGAGATAAGATCTCTCCAAGTGAAGGGAGGATCTGCTGCCAAAGTACCTGAACTTCAAAGTTTAGAAGTACTGATGAAAACCCAATGAAATTAGAAAAGGCTCAGGACCAGTTGGAGGAACACAAGAGATTGGCGGATCTCAAACAAGCTAAACTAAAGTCCGGACAAGCCTTAAAGCAACTTACTCCAGCTGAGAACGAAGCCCAAAGAAGAGATACAGATATTGAATCAAAAAGAAATTAGCTAAAGAAGGAATACCTACAGCTTGGGACTGAAAGAGTTGATCCCAACCCAATCTCTAAGTAAAATTTCTTCACAAACAAGAACAAGAAGGTAAATATGACCATTTTTAGTGGCAACCAACCAACAAATTACAAAGTTGATAACAAATTCAAACTTATGAGTCTAGGACTCTCATAGTGGTTGGAACTCTTATCTTTGGCTTCTAAGAAATATGGACCTGGGCAGTCCAACTGATGAAGAATATTCAAGCTAAGATTAAATGGATAAAGGAGACTGCTTACAAACTCAAACTCCCATTTCCCTCTCAGCTAACTGATGATCAATCCAGGAACATCAAGAAACATAAGATTCCCATGGGTCAGATCTTTGAAATACTAGTGACAAAGGATATAGTCGTAGATGGAATGCTTTGAAATCTGATTCTTCCCAAAGAAATAACTAAACCCGTCAAAGGACAAGCTGTCACTGAACCAGAAAGGGGAATGATCTTTGTGAATAGAAATTATGACTATGTTTTCCAGATGGAGAGTGAACTTATATTGGCCTCCACAGTACACCTCATTCGACTCAAGTAAGATCCCAAGATGGACTCTAAGTATGCAAAGGTACTGGAAAATGAAATTCAAGTTGTGATTAACTCAAGACCACACAAGAGTGAGGCTGAAAAAATATGTGAACTAAATCTTGATCAATGAAAACTTGTTTTTAATTTATGCTTTATTGGTACACCTTATGGTGCTTCTATAATAGACTAGGCCTTTAATGAAATTTCAAGTATGTTTGTTTAAATTATGTGTAAGAATAAGTTGTGTACTCACTTACAACAATTTCTAGACTTAGTATAAATTATGCTCAAATAGGGGGAGATTGTTGGGCCAATGAAAGTTCTAACTATGGCTCAGTCTAGATTTGATCTAAATTAGACAAAGTGTTGTGTGTCGCTGATGAAGTCCAGCGGCAGAGACAATGACCAGCTGAAGGCAAAGCCTCATATGGCACATCAGACACATTCAAGTCAAAGACATCGTCAGAAAAGTCAAAGATTATCTGAAGACATACTCGTCAGCCTTTATGGATAAGTTGTGATGTAGAAGGAATATGATGGTGTTTGAGGATCTATGAGGTGGCAATACTCAGAGGTCACTCCAGACCCTTTGAAGACTAAGCAAGCAGAGACTTGCCTAATCTCTTTATGGTAGTAGGCGGGAGAATCTGATAAAGCACTTTGGGCGGGACAAAGTGAAGATTCAAGTTAAAGCAACCTAGTACGACCTAGTGGGAAAAGTGAACATTTGGCACAACTGTTCATTAAAAGTTAGTTAAAGGCATGTCCAAGAATAGACATGCATTTAATGTAGTGTACTACTTCCACTAAGAAGTTGACACGTACCAACTACCCCCACTAAATTTTTAAATAAACAATAACAACAAGAAACACAACATTAACAATAAGGAAAAATATCATATAAAATCTTTAAAAAAATCATTTATGCGTATAAATCAACACAATAGCAACGATAAAAACATAATTAAAAAAACAGCCTAGAAGAAAACTTATTATTTAGTCATGTTCAATAAGCATATAAAACAATGATTAGTTATTAAACATGATATAATAAATCTAGCATAGCATATTCATCGTCCATTAGTTTTGACGTGAACTTATATATATATTCTCATGTTTATAGAGATCGGTTCGGTTTATATCGGTTTTCTTTAATGCTAAAATCAAACTGAACTGAAAGCTTCGGTTTTTCCAAAATGCAAAAACCGAACCATCGGTTTTTCAGTCGATTTCGGTTTTTTAGGTTTCGGTTCTTCGGTTTAAGTTTGGATTTTTGGTTTCTTGCACACCCCTACCTTGTACCACTATAAATAGAGATAGAAAAGGGAAGAAAAGTATCTCTTGTATTATTTTATTGTTATCTTTTCTCCCTTTTGAACATCTGGAGTCCAAGATTGTATTCAGCGACTCATCAGGTTCACTTGTAAACTCGATACGAATATTAATTTACTTGTTCAATGGGTTTCTTACATTGTCATTCAACAGGTGTGATCCATAATACTTTGTTTATAAGTAATAAAGCATTACGCGTTTGAAAAGTAATTCATTAAGTGTTATATCTTGGTTTCGAGTTATAGAATTACAATAGGCTAATATTTTGGGACTTTCAGTTGGTTTATTCTATAAAACAATAGGGGCGGGTTGATAATGCTATTTTTGAGGACACTGGTTATACTCTGATTGTTGAAAAAATAACAACACTGAAAAGAAGATTGTTGAAGGACAATTTACCCTTGTGGATGATGAAGGGAATCTGGTTTATAGGAAAAGGGGAGGATCTTTCAAGTGAGCTTAATGATGACACTATAGTTGAACATGTGGATAATTATATGCAAAATATTTTGTTGCTAAAACGTCTAGTATGGGATATAGGACGAATAATACAACCTCTATTCTTTGTCCTACTTTATAGATACAATTGATTTATCATATGGGACATTCAACCACCCACTGGATAAACAACACGTAAGAAGTTGTGTAATTTGTGAACTCTAATGTGTTGCCTATAAAAGGAACACATTTGGGGGTGAAGAACTCATCTCTTATCATAGAAAGTTAGAACACTTCCAAGAGCTGCTTCACTCTCAACATCAACCTAACCATATGTCGATGAACATTAGGCTTGAGACTAATACTCATAACTTTGGTTTAAAGTTTAAGTAGAGGAGATCACTCACATATTGTCATTCAACCACTTTATTATTCCGCAAGCAAAATGTGTCATAGATTCTTTATTAAATATTTAATAAATCTCGATACGTTGAAAAGTATTTTGGTATTGTTGTTTTACTAATTCGCATTATTATTACTTTGTTAAAACGACACACTTGAATCCATGTTACAAGATAATACTTAAGGTTGATAAGTATTATTGAGGGACCAATAAATACCCTTCATTTGGTTTTATTTTTAATGTGTTGTTTATTCGATTCAATTTTAGTAAACCCGCCCCTGTTGTTTATTCGATTCAATTTTAGTAAACTTGAGTCTATTATATGTTTCAGTTCGGTTTTTTGGATTCAGTTTGGTTTGGTTTCAATTTTCGAACAATGCACACTCCTAATTACAGAATTGAAACACCTAGTTTGAAGGCTTGAAGCTAGGGGCTTCACTATTCGGGTAAAAACCTGCAGGAACGAAAAACTAAAACGATGTGATTGTGAACCCTACTAAATTTGTGATCGAGAAGTATTTTTTTTTTTAGCATGAATATCGTTTTGACAATGTAAACCAAAAACCGGATAAATATCTAATATATGTGTATTTAAATACTAAAAATTCTAGTAAAAAAATTCTAAGCTTGAAATAACTTTTTTCCCTAAAAAGTTTCTTCTACTTGTATTTTCACAATATTTAAGAATTAAATCAAGCAATAATTAAGATATATTTTTAAATGCTTGAGCAACACGATTTCAAATGAAAAATCACTTAAATAAGGCTCCCTTAATCAGGGAAAGAACAAAAGAAGACAACATGCCATGATAGATTTGATAAGAAGATACACTTGCAATTAGCTTCTCCATTTTGGAGAAGACACTTAAGAATTAAGGTGAGATTAAAGATGTAAGCTTAAATTAAGGCAGGGTGACCATTTCGCGCACCACTACTCATACCGCCACTTTCATAATCAAGGGTGGGCTGCAAAGTAGGCTAGTAATCCCACCAATGGCGCGTTTATATACGTTGTTGGCTCAGTTTCTTGAAAGAAAGGTCGGGAATCAGGGAATGCATCAGTAGTGTTAGGCCCACCGACGACCGCTCCAACTAGTACGTTCGGGTTGGGGTCTGGGCTAAAGAAGTATTGAGATCCAGCCTTGCAGCCTATGCGAGCCGGATGGACTTTTACAGAAGGTAACGAGCTGCCCCTGTGGTGAATTCTTTGAGGGTAACGTGATCCGTATCCTACCATGTATGACATTTTCATTGGATTGTCTCCAAGAATATAGTTCACCTGTAAATCATACAAAACATGCAACTTAATCAAGTTGCATAGTACTCCTAGTACAAGTTATATGACATAAAGGAATCCAAAGGTTTGATAATTAGGGAGGTCCATGAGATAAAGGGAATGTTTGTGTGTAAAAAGATGGACAACATCATAACAGTTTTAATTTGTCTGTTTTGTAATGGGCCGAGAATAAAGTAGAGTCATCCATTTGGCAACAACCCAAGTCATGTGAAATGGGCCCAATACTAAAGAGAAATTTCAATGCACCCATGACTAATTGCAATATAAGATTCCAAATGTTTGTTATCCAACTTTTTCCAACTTTACAAATGATTGGTATGTTGAAAAAATTCACTCCTTTTAGTAAAAGCACAAGTTATGACAATGCGGTCTCGGCGTGGTGGTGTGACTACACTGAAAAATCGTGGTCTCGGTTGAAGTATAAGTGGTTTAAGAAGTACGGTGCCAATAATTTTGACCCATGTGAACAATATAAATGGTTAGATGGTCGCCACTTATAGTAGGTCTTATGTATGGCATTTAAGATATCGGTTAACCGTCACCTAGATGAATTTAATACTTTACCTGACGTCTGGCTAAGCTTTTGAGAAGAGCAGGAGAAGCTGACTTGCTACCACATCGCACAACATGATTGGCGTGGCTTAGGTAATTAGAATACGCCAGAAGTAGAAAAGATAGTGAAGTTACATGCTGCATGTTACTTCCTCCAGCTTTAAATATCAGTCCACCTAAATTTATTACCACATCATAAATATAACTAGCAGTTACCAATCTGTTAATTATAATTAAAAAGTAAATATAGTACAGAAAATAGCAAACCTGGAGAGTATTCAACTTGAAGCTGTGACGTTCCAGGCAATAAAGAGCATATGAAAGTATCCGCATTGTTCTGGAATGATCTCAAGCTTGGCGATTTTCCCATTAACACTTCCTGTAAAAATTGGAGAATGTGTTAGGATAAACGCTATAACAAAGCAAAGCAAAAACCAAAAGCACACAACATTCTATATCGTTCAGTTGATCTCAGTGTGATCAATCATACATTCATAAGAACAAAAGCTTCTTTCTTTTTTTTCTTATCATACATAGACTTAATAATATAGGGTCAACTACGGGTTTAACTTAAACCCGTTCTGGTTACCCAAGGTTGTTTACGCTAAGATATGGACTTAATTATCAATTATAAGAGAATCTAATTTAAATAACAATCACATGGGTGGATAGTCCTAAGATATGGGAGAAGAGATGTATACGAATAATGTGAAATTTTTATCCAATTTTATGTAAGGTCACAATCAGGCTTAATCTTAAGCAGAAGCTTTTTTTGAAGGAATACTAATTGCATTTATCCATTGAGTATGGGAATTGGGATGAAGTGTCACTACCCTCTCTTAACCCCTTTATGCACATGCAATGTAGCAGAAAAATCAATGACAAAAGGCGGGTCCGTCTACACTATCCACAGAGACCTAAACATGAAGGAGGTACCATGACTTATTGCATTAGTCCATTCCATTTGAGAGAAGAGACATATATACATATTTACATAGACATAGTCCCTGTGCATTTGTTGCTTCGAGAGGACACTGTTCTTATAGCAAGGACATTGGTTTTATTGTACAATAGTCATAAAGATGTTTGATGTTATAAAAGTTAATGTATATCACACAAACTTATTTGCTGTGACATAACAATATGCACCGAATGTGAATATACTTTTACTCTTTAAAGTTGTGATAATCAAAGTGATCCGTTTCAACTCTTTATGTAACCTCGAAGCGTATACAGATTACGGTTACATAAAAGGTCGTACGGCCATTTATGGTTTTTACATGTTACTAGCTTTCACTATAAGGAAAAAAATGCAGAAAAACCTAGCCTATAACTTTAAACCACAGGAATCTTAAAACGAGTTTTACAAGGTAAGACAGCCGGCCCCATAGACCAAGAAAACGATATCCATGATGTGTCAAACTGTAAAAGTTGCAATTTTGGTGGATAGATGGACACTAGGGAAGAATAACAAGTAGATACAAATTCTGAATTTGACAATTTTGACCCATTGTTGTGTGAAAATGGGTCATGACCCACTTGGCAATGGGACCTAGCTGTGGTTTCCACTTTAGAAATAAACATTATTCACACAATGGAATCCATGTGACTTTGCTGACACAATGTAAAAAGGTTTTAGGGGTATGGAGTATGTATTAGAATAGACATCAGAACGAGAAGAGGAAAATTGACACATACTAAATGACAAGAGATTAGTTTAGATCATAAGGCGAGGGGAAAAAGTTAATGAAGTAGTATATATTCAGCTTTAAAAATTAGATGCAATCTTGATTAGCTGATCATATAATTAACTTTTTTTATGTACCTTTGAAAGGAGAACATTGATGCCAGCATGTTTGTTATCCCAACCAAATTCATCTATGGTGTCGCCTGCCTTTAAGATAACCTGGTTACGAACTATGTACTCTCTGTATTGGCGTCTTTTTGACGCCTTTTGCAACCAAGCTGCTGCCCATAGCAATTCATCCTGCACAGATAAAACTAACCTGTCAATAACTACACTAGTTGCATTCATGGTTACAAATAAAATTAGAGTTTGAGAAGATAAACACCTCATAACCATTGTTGTCACAGTAAAAAGGGCAAACGGCAGAGAACAAATAATCGCTGTATTTACCTCTGTATGTATCAGCAAAACGGAAGACCTAAAATGTAAATAGAGGTAAACATCAATAAAAATGTTAACAGTAAAATGTCCGGCATTGAACTAATAAATTCAAGGGCCCATTTTCTATAAATAATAGTCACCATAGTGTTAAATTCTGATATGCAGATTAATATATAACCAAATAAGAATTCCATTGACCAAGAAGCATTTGGCATAGTAAAATAGATCTTTATTGTCCAAATGTGCACCAAAGAATAGGCTTTTATTACATTCAAAGCAACTTATTGGTCTAAAAGATGCATGCAGCAACAGTATGTATAAAAAAAAATTAAAAACAGACAGCAACACTTTATTCTGCAACACCAAATTACCTATCACTAACTGTTTATATATACACTATTCGGGTTTAAAAAACGCTAATTGTATTTGTTTGAACACTTAAACTCACGGCCTAAGTGCCTAACATTGTACTAATAGTTCAGTTTCAATCTTAAACTAAACTTCGTCTTCCCAGTTTTGGAAACACATTTTATAGCTTTAAGTATAAATCAAAATCGCTCCAAATATGGAGTACCTAACATCAGATGTTATAATACGCCTTTACATCATTAAATCCCTTGTTTGGTCCATCTTATGTTTTTATACACTTTTGAATTTGACTTTTTGCCTAATTAAGCTGCGCTTTTCAAAACACAAAATCACATGTAACTCCATGAACATGCCTACAAAAAAACCCAAGATCAGGAATTCATTTCTGTGACAAAACTACTGCATTATAGTTCACCATAAACATGAAGGTGCAATGGTATTAAAGTAGTATATCACATGTACAAATAGTATCGCAATTAATATCGTAACAATATTGCCATGAATTAGCATGGAAAGGAACCTACTTAACAGAATTTCATTAAATGACATACCATGTGAATAAAGTATGTTACATTTGTCACATATTTCATTTTCATCAAAGTTACTTTCACTCTTGGTCCATACCCTTTTTATTGTCCTCATAAATACTTTGAGTTAATCGCAAGAAACCAAAAGAAATGCTAAACATAAAAGTCTTATATTACAACTTTTCATACTAATTTAAAATGTTATCTTTCGCTTCTAAATCGCAAAAAAAAATATCCTAAACACTTTTCCAAATGCAAGCAACTCTTTTTCAAGTCTAGGTTAGCTATAATCTTAGTATCTGTTCGCAATCGAGAACAATATGTTTAAGGGGCCGCGAGCGTATACTTCAGACTGACTCAACGATGTATCTATGCTGAACTTTTTTTTCCTAAAAATGTGTTTGGGATTGCATCTATCAACCAAAACCTAACAGAGTGCATCCTAAAACATACAAAAAAAACAAACTTTCACGCCATACCAAAGAAAAAACCACTAAAAATAAAACCATACCTTAACAGCCCGATTCAGCAAAATGCTCGAATACCTCGGATCCCTAGTCCGAAACACAATACTAGCCGCAGCCAGAGCAGCAGCAGTCTCCCCAGCCACATCAGACCCCGGATGATTCTTATCAATCTTATAAACCGTCCTCAACGTATCCATATCCTCTGGCCTTTCCCAACAGTTGTGGTCCGAAATAGCATCCCCAACTTGAACATAAACCACACCATCTGTCGCAGTAGCTTTTAGTAAATAATCAGTCCCCCATTTCACTGCCTTGAGTGCGTTATTTAACTCCGGGCCCATTATTCTGCCGAAATCAATTACGCTCCATGCTAGCATTGTTGTGGTGAACGCCATTGGGAAACCGAACTTGATGTTGTCTCCAGCGTCATAGTATCCTCCCCTTAAATCAACCTGTACAGTTATAACAAAATTAGTAAAAAACACATTTTAACATTACTAAAGTACATTCTGCATTTAACTACCTCTGTCCCATAATTATTGTTCACTTTTAACTTTTTAAGTCTTTCTTTGTTAACTTTACCATAAATAATTTTGTATAAATAATTTTGTTTGTGTGATATAATATTTGATGAAAGTTATATCAAATACATAATATTTAAGGTCAAATTTGACGAAGAAATACTAAAAAAATCAAACATGCACAATAATTATAGATGAATGTAATACTTATTCGAAGCTAAAACTATATTTAACATTATGCACTCATATTTGTTACCCAAAAAAACTACTGTAAAATACATTTAAAAAAATGATTACCAGCCCAAAAAGACACATTACACTTTTACTAAAACTGTAAAATACATTTTTACCCAAAAATAATACTATACAGTACATTTAACATAAACAAACCTACTAATTACTGAAATCTCAAACCTTTTAGCTAATATTTTACCAAGCAGTTAAAAAGTTAAAAAAAAAATCACCATTATAAACATAAACTCATTAATTGGATCAAAAACTTAAGCTAAAAAGACCCACATTACACTAAAAACCTGTAAATTTAACAAATAAATATTTAAAAAAAAAACATAAACTAACACGAGATATAGCAAACCAGATTTATTAAAAATATAAGTTTTTTTAACAAAATTAACACAACTACACAAAAATCCATCAGTTACCAGGACCCACCTAGTTTCCCACACTCAAAAGTGGCAAACTTTACCTACTTAGGGCCTTAGGGGGTGTTTGTTTAGCTTATACAGTAACTTATATGGTTATAGACTTATGTTTTATAAGCTCCTTTTTTTGGCCTATTTTAAACTTTTCGTCTTATATAAAAGTTCATTATAACATAATAAACTTTTATAAACCTTTCAAAATACATAAATAAACTCATACTATAAGATAAAAAGTTTACAAAACATAAGCCCAAATCCAAATAAGTCACAAACAGGCTATATAAGACAAAAAAAAAACACCCCTTTAACTACATTTTCAAGGGTTTAGGTTTCTTTCCAAAGTTTCCTCTTAGCTCGTGAATTATAAAAAAAAATATCATTAAACATAAAAAAACTTTAATAAAATATTTAATATACATATTTTAACGTGTGTTAGGTTAAAAATAATGACACCGTCGTTATTTTTCAGTTAACACAACACATCAAAATAGGCATATTAAAACATTTTATCAAAGTTCATTACATTTAAATGATAATAGTATTTTTTTAATACACGAGCCAATACGAAACTTTGAAAAAAAAAAGTTTATAAAGAACTTTAATAAAACGTTTTAATATGTACATTTTAACGTGTTATAACTTAAAACTAGTGACACGTGTCACTACTTTTTCACAACACGCCAAAATATGCATATTGAATCATTTTCCATTAACACGCCATGACGAAACTTTGTAGAAAAAAAAAGTTTATAAAAAGTTGAAATATTTACTCCGGCAGTGGAACCGTCGCGCAATGCAGAATGGCTCCGCCACGTGACTCGTTGGTCAGGTGGAAGACGACCAGACCTCTGTCCTTCGAAGAACAGAATGCATTTCTTTAAGGCATCTTTATAGTCATGGGCATTGACTAAAAAAGTAGTAGTGGTGTGCAAGAGCAGGATTGCAATGAGAATGATGGAGAAGGGTTTTGGCGCCATTTTGGTTGTGGGAAGTGGAATGGAGGGAGGGAGGGAGGTGAAATGGGGGAGATGTTGGAAAGATGAAGTGATGTCGTTTGGGTTTTATAGACAAAGAGGGAAAGGAAAGGAGAGAATAAAGTTTTATTTATTTATTTAAAACAAATGGCCAAGGAGAAAATAAGGGGAAATCAGTCCGTGCTTCCGAAATATATGATTGTAGTAATTTTTATATTTTTTTTATTTTTTAATTTAATCTCACGATTTTTATTTTTTTTAACGACGGGTTAGTATTTTGTTATTCGAGCTTACAGTGAGTAATCTTAGGGGATAAACCTCATTTTAACTTCTATTTAAATCGGGTGACTGAAAGTTTTTAGTGAGATAAGAACTTAAAATACGTTCGATAACCAACTGAACTTAGTCTCATGATTATAATTACTTGTTGATGATGATGTTTGAATTGTATTGTAATTAACAAATTAGATATATAAATATTGCATTAACTTTTATAAGCAATTATATTTTAATTATTTTTTAAGTTTTTTAAATAACTAAATGTGTTTCTCCAATTATATGTTGTATAAAGCAATTATTATTTTAATTATATTATAATTATTTTCATTTAGTTGAAAATAATAATACAAACATTAAAAAATATCAATTATGAATTAACGATCAAATGTTATTATGCAAAAAAAAAAGTATAAAAAAGTTATTAATACATAATATTATTGTTAAAGTGTATTTTTTCTTTATATATAAAAAAACTAGCTTGGTGTTAGAAAATTACAAAAATGATTGTAACCGATAACTAATAGAAAGTTTAACCCTTAATTTTAAGCCAAGAAAAGAAAATTTAGGCAAATGTAATCGAAAATTCAATATTTTCTCATGAAATGAGAATTGATTGTGATATTCTTTCTAAAATGCCTATTGATCCAATAGGTTACCGTGAAATTGTATACTTATTACTAGATGATACTCTCTCTGTCTCAAATTTATAATTTTGTTTTTTATTTCGAGTTATCTCAAAATTCAAAACTATTGCTCGCTATAAAAATATATAGAAAAATTTGATTAAATTTACTGTATTACAGTTATTTTAAAATGTTACTATAAAATTTATATAAAATTTTAATTAATTAGCTAATAATAAAACTTGTATTCTGCTACAAAATAAAAAAAATCGTAATAAATGTATTTTGTTAAACCGTGTGTTTTTTTTTTATTGAAAATTAATAATTTTATAACGGATAGAGTAATTATTTTAAGGACAAGATTTAGTTAATCTTCTTTTATAAACGAAACAAAAGGTGTAAAATTAGCAATGTGAAAGTAAAACGTTTTTTATAAAATTGATTACTAAATAAAACATTAAATATAAATAAATCATAAAAGCGAAGCGACGTCGTTTGGTTTCATAGAGTGTGAAAATAATAAAGTGACTGAGGTGCATTGGATTCTTTTGAGAGAGGTAGCGAATTAAAGGGAGCCACGTGTATAAGGTCCGAATAGGAGGAATGGTTGTGGGTTTGGATACCGAGGGAGGGTTTGACTTTAGTGGTATGTGGTTTGACGGGTCGGGTCGGGTTGTGATGGGATGTATTATAAAACTAACCGTTAGTGGGGACAATAATAGATGATATTGTGCCGTTTGCTATCTTCCAATACTACTTTTTCACCTTGCCAATCAATGGTAATTATGTGTGTCTTTGTCAATTTGGTCACAAACAATATCGTCTTGTATTTATTTAACATATTTCTACAAATTTTTCTTACAAAAATGTGTCTTAGTAAGGGTATGTTTGAGTTTATCGGGTGTTAAGATACCTAAAAATGTTACTTACATTTTTTGGTTTCATTTTGTTTTGATTACGACAATACATAAAAATAAGCATTTACGAAAACAACGAAAAATAAATTCTTGAGTTTAAGTATTTTTCACTTCAACCATTATCACTTAAAGTATGAACAAACAAGTTTTCATCTTAATTAATTGATCAAGGATTTAAATTTTTTTAAAACTCACTTTTTATTAAATGTGACAATATTTTTTATTAAACTTTATTTTTAAGTTTGTTCAAAAAAAAACTTTATCTTTAAGAAAATGTTTAATTAAATTAAATATTTGAAAATTTGGAAACGGCATATTCCATATGATTTAGGAATATCCCTTAGGGAATAAATATTCTACCAGATGTGACTATTCCACTAAAAGACAAAAGGGTGCGGAATCTACTCCCACGGTTCCTTAAATGCCTATGTGGCTCCTTATCAATAAGGAACCGCGAGCACCAATTAGGAACCGCGCCCAGAAATAGCCGTTGAGCTT
The DNA here is from genome assembly GCA_025667525.1 of Glebionis coronaria. Taxonomy (NCBI): domain Eukaryota; kingdom Viridiplantae; phylum Streptophyta; class Magnoliopsida; order Asterales; family Asteraceae; genus Glebionis; species Glebionis coronaria. The sequence continues at coordinate 574,166,896 of CM046879.1, read as the reverse complement.
TTGTCTTATAAATAGTGGACCATTTTCAGATTTTCTCTTCACCTCTTTTGCACACAAATTTCCAGATTCAATCATACTTCTTAAATCATTCAAATCCTTAGTTATTTGGTTGATTACTACTTGTTTAGAAGTGAATCTTTCTCCTCCCATCTCTTCCTCTCCAAGTGCAAAGAGAAGAACACTTTCATCCTTGAAGTGTTGAGTATACCTCAAGATCTATTGAAGATCAAGTTTTATTTATTCATTCTTGTGTTATTGTTGTGAATATCCAAATAGTTGTGTTTATTTGGAAGTTGTGTATGTAATGTGGTTTATACTTAGTCCTTAAAGTATATTGGTGTAGATTGATACTAGCTAAGATTAGGGCTCAACTTTTAACTTAGAGTCAGAAATTGGTTAAGCGACGTGTACGGTTTCTCCACCTTAAGGAGCTTGTTGATTAGTGAACTCTCGAGTAAGGAGTACTCGAGGAGTGGAGTAGAAACGAGGAGTGAGCTTCGTTGCCGAACCACTATAAATCCTTGATGTTTGGTTTGATCTTTATTTTCCTTATCTCTTACATTCATTATTCTTTACTTGCACATACTTGTGATTATTAGTTTAGTTGCACTATCCTTTGTCCATATTGTGTATAAGAAGATTTCACATATTTGCTCAAGTCTAAATTTTTGAAAAGGATTTTTAAAAACCCACATTTAACAAGTATAATAAATTACTTAACCCCCCCCCCCCCTTCTAGTTTGTACAATTGGTATCAGAGCGTGGTTGCTCACGCGTTTTTAAAATATATTGTATTTAAAAACTTGAATCGATCTATGGATTCCAACAAGTACCTAGAAGGGCAATCTATGCAAAGACCACCTCTTTTTGAAACCGATAGTTTTATTTATTGGAAAATAGATTTGAGACTTATGTGAAATCAAAAGATTTTGATCTTTGGCATGTTAAAATGGTGATTTATAATGTTTTACCTAAGAAAGAGTATGAAAAGGATTTTCATGTGTAAAACAGCTAAAGATATTTGGAATACTCTTTTAGTAACCCACCAAGGTAATAGCCAAGTCAAAGAAAGTAAAATCGATCTTCTTGTTCAACAATATGAACAATTTGTCATCTTAGAAGATGAAACTATTGATAGTGCATTTGTTAGGTTTAATACTATTATTACTAGTCTAAAAGCACTTGATGAATGTTTTTCTAGCAAGAACAATGTTATAAAGTTTCTTAGGGCATTGCATCCAAAGTGGAAAGCTAAAGTCACGACAATTAAAGAATTAATGGACCTTACTACATTATCACTTGATGAACTTATTTGCAACTTAAAAGTTTATGATATGATAATTTTGAAGGACACGGAAATGGTGAAAACCAATAGTGAAAGAAAGTCTTTAGCACTTAAAGCCAAGAAGGTGCAAAGTGATCATTATAGTTCTTACTCGAAAAGTGATGATGAGGAATATGATATGGCGGTTAGAGACTTCAAGAAGTTCTTCAAAAGGCGAGGTCAACGTGTAAGACAACCAAGCAACGACAAGAAATTATTTTTCCAAAAAACCGATTTGTCAAGAATAACAAAGGTGATAGGAAATGATTTAGATGTGGTGACCCAAATTATTTCATCGTTGAACGTCCCAAGCCATCCCGCGACAAGAATCACACGGGTTTCGTTGGTGGTTCATGGAGCGATAGTGGTGAAGAATGTGACGACAATGCTAAAGACGAGAAGTGTCTCATGGCCCATTCTTCCAAAGAGGTACATTTCGAAACCGAATATTATAGCAATGATAGTTCTTCTCTAGATGATTTAGATTAAGAAGGTCAATATAACAACATATGCAAACTAAGTCTAAAATTTATTGAAAATAATAAAATGCTAAAACCAACTAGGACCAAGCTTGAAAATGAGATTGGTGAGCTAATAGATAAATTAGCTAAGCTTGAGAAAAATAAAGAAGTTGATTTAGGTTGTTTAAGTTGTGAAAGTCTTAGACAAGAGAATGAAGATCTCAATAGCACCTCCAATAACTTGGAAAAGTTCATGAAAAGTACTAGTGCTCTTGACGATATGCTTAGTAGGCAAATTCATTATATGGAAAGACTTGGATTGGGATTTAACACTAATAAAGCATCTACAAGTGAACCAAAACAAGTTAGGTTTACAAAATAACATCCCACTGCCCGCGGTGCTCCAAAATATGGGGCGGTTCCATATCAATATGGAATTGCATGTTGCATTAAGGAACCGCAGACAGTAGACGAATTTTGTGAAAATTCTCAACTTTTTGAAAAGTCCATTTTAGGTAAAGGGCCAAACATCTTGTTGTTAACAACGTTAAATTACCTATAATTGATAAAAAGGAACTTGATAAATTCTACAAGCCTTTAAGTAACCCTCTAATAGGAATGAGAAATTTATCAAGACAATCATCTACTCCTCCGAGAGTACTTAATTATTCAAGGCCTAGAAGTAGAACACCAACACCTAAAAGGAATGATCACTCTAAGTCAAGATCTAGAAGTAAAACACCAACACCTAGAAACAACAATAATTCTAGATCAAGAACAAAGACTCCTAAGAAAAACAATGGTCATCAAAATACTCATATGAATTGGAATAACTTTCAACAATGTTTTTCTCCGTGGGACATGTGTCCTTCATTCATGCATCTCAACCAAATACAAGGGATGTTTCGAACTAACAACTTTGGACCCATGAGATATTGGGGACCAAATGTTTGATCTTGTGTGTTGTTACCTATATATGCGTGAGAATCGATTTGGAGCCCGATGAGTGGATTAAAGATAATGGTTGTTATAAACACATGACGGGTAATCAGAATTTGTTTTCATCCTACAAAGCATATAATAGAGGTAACGTCACATTCGCTAGTAAGCTACGTGGTAATATCATTGGCAAAGGTACGGTTTCTCTTGAATCCATGACCATCGAAAATGTTGAACACGTAGATAACCTAGGGTTAAACTTACTAAGTATAGGTCAAATTTGTGACAATAAGTGTAAGGTCATATTTTCAGAACATGATAGTGAAATCGTAAAAGATGAAAAGATCATTGGAAAAGGTGTTAGAAGCATGGGCTTTATGTCATGAAGGTCAATAGGAAGTCAAATGAAAACTTATGTCACTATTTGGCATAAGAGATTAGGTCACGCTAATATGCGTTTAATTCAATATTTAGTCTCTAAGGAGTTGGTAAGACATCTCCACAATATTAAGTTTGGAAGTCACTTTTGTGATGCTTGCAAAGTTGGGAAGCAAGTTCACTCAAGTCACAAGGCCAATAATTTGGTATCGACCTCTCGATGCCTAGAGCTCCTACATATGGATCTCTTTAGACCTTCCGCCCCACGGAGTTATGGAGGTAACCTTTATACCATAGTTATAGTTGATGACTATCTAGATTCACTTGGACTAGATTTTGGCTTCTAAGAATGAAGCTTTCGATCATTTCGAAACCTTTAGTCGAAGGATCCAAAATCAAATAGGATGTTCAATTGTCTCAACTAGGACGGATCATGGTAGGGAATTTGATAACGAAGTGCAATTTGGTGCCTTTTGTGAAGCTCATGGTATTACCCACAACTTCTCGGCTCCTCGCACTCCACAATCAAATGGGGTAGTTGAAAGGAAGAATAGGATTATCCAAGAGATGAGTAGGACAATGTTAAACGTGCAATCTTTGCCTCAAAAATTTTGGTGCAATGCCGTGGACACATCTACTTATATTCTCAACCGAATTCTTTTTCGACCTTTTTCTAGGAATGACCCCTTATGAGATTCTTATAGGTAAGACGCCCTCATTATAATACTTTAAGGTGTTTGGAAGCAAGTTCTTCATTCTCAACACCAAAGACTACCTTACTAAGTTCGACCCAAAGTCGTATGAAGGTATCTTTTTAGGTTATTCTCAAACTAGTAAAGCCTACATAGTCCTAAATAGAACCTCGGGTGTAATCGAAGAATCACTCAACATGACATTTGACGAAACCCCTCCTTCATCTAAGACACCACCTTTGCTAGATGATGACTTGGATGAAGTAGACATAGTTAAAGCCAAAGAGGTTAGAAAAATAGGAGTTGAAGACCTTAATGTTGAAAAGTGAGTAAAAATTTGGGAGTTTAAGGATCATGCTCTCGAAAACGTCATAGGCGACTTAAATCAAAGGACCCTTAGATCTCAAGTCCAAGATCAAAATAACTTCTTTTGTTTCGTCTCATTGATTAAACCAAAGAATGTTAAAGAAACTTTGATGGAGGAGAGTTGGGTTATCGCCATGCAAGAAGAATTGAATCAACTCATTGCTAATGACGTTTGGGAACTTGTTCCTCCACCTAGAAGTACTACCATTATAGGAACCAAGTGGGTATATAGGAATAAGTTATATGGAGAACGGTGTTGTGTCTCGTAACAAGGCTAGACTTGTAGCTCAAGGATATAATCAACAAGAAGGGATTGATTATGATGAGACATATGCACCGGTAGCAAGGTTAGAGTCCATTAGGATCCTTTTAGCTTATGCTTGTGCATTAGATTTTAAGCTTCAACAAATGTGTTAATGCAATAATGCCTAAAAACGTTACTTGCATTTTTCGGTCTCGCTTAGTTTTGATTACGACATTATGTAAAAACAAGCATTTACAAAAACAACGAAAAACGAATTCTTGAGTTAAAGTATTTTTCATTTTACCCATTTTCACTTAAGGTATGAATAAACAAGTACTAACCTTAATCAAGTGATCAAGTGATTTAATCTTTTCTTAAAACTCACTTTTTATTAAGTGTGACAAGTTTTTAATTAAACTTTCTTTTTAAGAAATTTTTTTATTAAATTAAATATTTGAAAATTTAAAAATGGCATATTCCCTTTTGATTTGAAATATCCTTTATAGATATTTTTATAACCAAATATGACCTCCACCACTAAAGGACAAAAAGGGAGCGGAGTCTAGCCCGGCGGTTCCTTAGCACCTAGGCGGTTCCTTATCGATAAGGTATCGCCGGCTGAGATAAGGTACCGCGGGCAGATATAGCCGTTGGCCCTTTGTCCTATAAATAGTGGACCTTTCTCAAATTTTCAATTCACCTCTTTTGCACACAAATTTCCAGATTCAAACATACTTCTTAAATCACTCAAATCCTTGATTATTTGATTGATTACTACTTGTTTAGAAGTGAATCTATCTCATCCATCCCTTCCTCTTCAAGTGCAAAGAGAAGAACACTATCATTGTGAAGTGTTGATTCCACCACCAAAGATCCTTTGAAGATCAAATCTTATACATTTTTTGTTGTGTAATAGTTGTGAAGATCCAAGTAGTTGCGTCTATTTGGAAGTTGTGTATGTACTAAGTATAGTTGTGTAGATTGGTCCTAGCTACGATTAGGGCTCGACTTTTAGCTTAGACTCGAAAATTGGTTAAGCGACGTGTACGGTTTTCTCCACCATAAGGAGCTTGTTGTGTAGTGAACTCTCGAGTAAGGAGTACTCGAGGAGTGGAGTAGGAACGAGGAGTGAGCTTCGTTGTCGAACCACTATAAATCCTTGGTGTTTGGTTTGATCTTTCTTTACCCTTAACTCTTTACATTCTTTATTCTTTGTGCATATATATTAGTTAGTATTAGTTTAAATTACACTATCATTGTTCATATTGTGCATAAAAAGATTTCACTTATTTCCTTAAGTCTAAGTTTTTGAGAAAAAGGATTTTTTGAAAACCATCATATAACAAGTAAATATAAGAAACTATTCAACCCCCCTTCTATTTTCTACAATTGGTATCAGAGCGGGATGCACAAGTATTTTTAATGTATATTGTATTTTAAAACTTGAATCGATCTATGAATTCCAACAAATACCTAGAAGGGCAATCTATGCAAAGACCACCACTTTTTGAAACCGATAGTTTTATTTATTGGAAAAATAGATTTGAGACTTATGTGAAATCAAAATATTTAGATCTTTGGCATGTTATTACCAATGGTGATTTTTTACATTATCAATTTAATGATGTTTCTAAAACAAAGGAATTGGTCACTTTTGACAAAGCTAATGATGATACTAAAAAGAAACTTTCGAAAAATAATGAGGCTAAAATGGTGATTTATAATGCTTTACCTAAGAAAGAGTATGAAAGAATTTTTATGTGTGAAACCGCTAAAGATATTTGGAACACTCTTTTAGTAACCCACCAAAGTAATAGCCAAGTCAAAGAAAGCATAATCGATCTTCTTGTCCAACAATATGAACAATTTGTCATCTTAGAAGATGAAGCTATTGATAGTGCTTTTGCTAGATTTAACACTATTATTACTAGTCTAAAAGCACTTGATGAAGTTTTTTCTAGCAAGAACAATGTTAGGAAGTTTCTTAGGGTCTTACATCCGAAGTGGAGAGCAAAGGTCACGGCGATCGAAGAATCGATGATCTCTCAACTTTATCACTCGATGAACTCATAGGCAACTTGAAGGTTCATGAGATGATAATTTTGAAGGACTCGGAATTGGTAAAGACCAAGAGTGAAAGGAATTCTCTTGCACTCAAAGCCAAGAAGGCACAAAGCGATCATGATAGTTCCTCGGATAGTGATGACGAGGAGTATGCATTGGCGGTGAGAGATTTCAAGAGGTTTTTCAAAAGACGAGGTCAACACGTGAGGCAACCCAACAATGACAAGAAACCATTCTTAAAGAATCGGCTTGCCAAGAACGAAAAGGGTGATAGGAATTGCTTTAGATATGGTGATCCAAATCATTTCATTAATGAGTGTCCAAAGCCTTCACGCGATAAGAATCACACGACATTCGTTGGTGGTTCTTGGAGCGATAGCGGTGAAGATGTTGATGACAACCCCAAAGAGGAGAAATGTCTCATGGCTCACACTTCTAAAGAGGTACATTCCAAAACCGAATATTATAGCAATGATAGCTCCATCTTAGATGATACTGAATTAGAAGGCCAATATGACAATTTACACAAACTTAGCCTTAAATTCATAGAAAAGAACAAAACACTAAAATCAACTAAAACTAAGTTTGAAAATGAGATTAATGAACTTAGGGAAAAATTAGGCAAGCTTGAGAAAAATAAAGAAGTAGATATAGGTTGCTTAGGTTGTGAGAAACTTAGGTTAGAGAATGAAGATCTCAAGAGCACCTCCATTAAACTGGAAAAGTTCATGAAAAGTACTAGTGCTCTTGATGATATGTTAAACAAACAAATTCATTCTAAGGAAAGACTTGGTGTAGGTTTTAACTCAGATGAAGCATCAACTAATGAACCTGAACAAGTCCGATTTTCAGAAAAACTATCTGCTGTACACGGTCCCAAACTGTATGGGGCGGTTCCTTATCGATATGGAACCGCCGCCATAGATAAGGTACCGCGGGCAGAGGGTATTTTTGATGAAAATCCTGAACTTTTTGAAAAATCAAATTTAGGTGAACATCCTAAGCATCTTATTGTAAACATAATGAAATTACCCATACTTGACGACAATGTCGTTGATAAGTTCTATAAGCCTTTGAGTAAACCTCTAATGGGAAATAGAAGTTTATCAAGACCATCTTCTACTCCACCAAGAGTACGGAATGAGTCTAGGCCTAGAAGTAGAACGACAACACCTAGAAAAGATAGTCAAAATAATTCACGACCTAGAAGTAAAAGTCCAACACCTAGAAGGAATGACCATAACTCTAAACCAAGATCAAATACACCTAGGAGAAATAATAAACAACAAAATGGTTATATGAATTATTATCCTCCTCCCTTTTGTTCCCTATGGGGAAACCCTCCTCAATTCATGCATCCCAACCAAATGCAAGGGATATTTAGAACTAACAATTTTGGACCCATGAGATATTGGGGACCAAATGCTTGATCGTGTATGTTGTTACCTAGATATGCTTGGGAATTGATTTGGAACCCGACGAGTGGATTAAGGATAGTGGTTGTTCTAAACACATGACGGGTAATCGAAGTTTGTTCTCACGGTACAAAGCATATGATGGAGGTAACGTCACATTCGCTAGTAGTCTACGTGGTAATATCATTGGCAAAGGTACGGTTTCTCTTGACTCCATGACTATTGAAAATGTTGAGCACGTAGATAATTTAGGGTTTAACCTTTTAAGCATAGGTCAAATTTGTGACAATAAGTGTAAGGTCATCTTTTCGGAAAATGATAGTGAAATCGTAAAAGATGGAAAGGTCATTGGAAAAGGTGTTAGAAAGCATGGGCTTTATGTCATGAAGGTCAATAAGAAGTCAAAAGACAACATATGTCTTACGGCTATAGATGATAGTTCTACTCTTTGGCATAGGAAATTAGGTCACGCTAATATGCGTCTAATTCAATCTTTAGTCTCTAAGGAGTTGGTAAGACACCTCCCCAATATGAAGTTTGATAGTCACTTTTGTGATGCTTTCAAAGTTGGAAAGCAAGTTCACTCAAGTCACAAAGCCAAGAATTTGGTTTCAACCTCTCGGTGCTTAGAACTCCTACATATGGATCTCTTTGGACCTACCGCCATACGGAGTTATGGAGGTAACCTTTATACCTTAGTTATAGTTGATGACTACTCTAGATTCACTTGGACTAGATTTTTGGCATCTAAGAATGAAGCTTTCGATCATTTTAAAATCTTTAGTCGAAGAATTCAAAATCAACTAGGATGTCCAATTGTCTCTATTAGGACGGATCATGGTAGGTAATTTGATAATGAAGTGCAATTTGGTGCCTTTTGTGAAGCTTATGGTTTTACCCATAACTTCTCGGCTCCTCGCACTCCACAATCAAATGGGGTAGTTGAAAGGAAGAATAGGACCATCCAAGAGATGAGTAGAACGATGTTAAACGAGCAATCTTTGCCTCAAAAGTTTGGGTGCAATGCCGTGGACACATCGACTTATATTCTCAACCGAATTCTTATTCGAGCCTTCCTAGGAAAGACCCCTTATGAGATTCTTAAAGGTAAGAAACCCTCATTGGAATACTTTAGGGTGTTTGGAAGCAAGTGCTTTATCGTTAACACCAAAGACTACCTTACCAAGTTTGACCCAAAGTCTTACGAAGGTATCTTTTTAGGTTATTCCCAAACTAGCAAAGCCCACATAGTCCTTAATAGAACCTCGGGTGTATTGAAGAATCACTTAACGTGACTTTTGATGAAACCCATCCTTTAACCAAGACACCACCATTGGTTGATGATGACTTGGATGAAGTAGAAGTAGTTAGAGCCAAAGAGGTTAGAAAAATAGGAGTTGAAGACCTTAGTGTTGAAAAGGAAGTAAACATTAAGGAGTCTAAGGATCATACTCTCAATAATATCATTGGTGACTTAAATCAAAGGACCCTAAGATATCAAGTCCAAAACCAAAGTAACTTCTTTTGTTTAGTCTCCTTGATTGAACCAAAGAATGTTAAAGAAGCTTTGACGGATGAGAGTTGGGTCATTGTGATGCAATTAGAATTGAATCAATTCGTTGCTAATGATGTTTGGGAACTTGTTCCTCCACCTAGAAGTTCTACCATTATAGGAACCAAATGGGTATATAGGAATAAGCTAGATGAGAATGGTGTTGTGTCTCGTAACAAAGCTAGACTTGTAGCACAAGGCTATAATCAACAAGAAGGGATTGATTATGACGAGACATATGCACCGGTAGCTAGATTAGAATCCATTAGAATCCTTTTAGCCTACGCTTGTGCCTTAGATATTAAGCTTCAACAAATGGATGTAAAGAGTGCGTTTCTTAACGGTTTGATCAATGAGGAGGTATATGTGGCTAAACCTCTCGGCTTCATTGATTTTGAGAAACCAGATCATGTTTACAAGCTTAAGAAGGCACTTTATGGTCTTAAACAAGCACCCAAAGCTTGGTATGATAGACTTAAAGCGTTTCTTGTTAAACATGAGTATACCATGGGAATGATAGACAACAATCTCTTTACAAAGAAGAAAGGTTTTCACCTCATAATCGTACAAATATATGTTGATGACATTATATTTGGCTCAACTTGTCAAGAATTGTGTGATGACTTTGCCAAAATCATGCATGATGAGTTCGAAATGAGTATGATGGGAGAACTTAACTTCTTTTTAGGACTCCAAATTAAACAAATGGACGATGGTATTTTCTTTAGTCAATCTAAGTACGCTAAAGAAATGCTAAAGAAACTTGGATTAGAAGAATCTAGACCAATGAAGACCCCTATGGCCTCGGATACTAAACTCACCGTAGATGATGATTGTGAGTCGGTAGACAACACCAATATAGAGGTATGATTGGTAGTTTGTTGTACCTAACGGCAAGTCGACCGGATATCATGTTTAGTGTTTGCCTTTGTGCTCGCTTCCAAGAGGCTCCCAAAACCTCTCACCTTGAAGCGGTTAAGCGTATCTTCCGATACATTAAGGGCGCTATACATTTAGGATTATGGTATCCTAAAGGGACCGGCGTAGAAACCATTGTCTACGCGGACTCGGATCATGCGGGAGATTATGTGGACCGGAAAAGCACTAGTGGTGTTTGTACCTTCATGAGTTGTTGTTTAACTTCTTGGTTCTCCAAGAAACAAACCGCTCTTGCGATATCCACTACGGAAGCCGAGTATATGAGTGCCGGAAAAGCATGCCAACAAGCTCTATGGATGAAGCAAGCGCTTGTTGATTACGGGATTTGTCTTGATGATGTTCCCATAATGTGTGACAATAAGGGTGCTATAGACCTTAGCAAGAATCCCGTGCAACATTTGCTAACCAAGCACATAGAAATTCGTCACCATTTTCTTAGGGATAATGTTCAAAAGGGGAACATTTCAATTGAGAAGGTACCCTCCGAGGATAACTTAGCCGACATCTTCACTAAGCCACTTAAGAGGGAACCTTTTAATTACTTGCGTCTAGGTCCAGGATTAATGGAACATATTCCTTAATTGCTTTCCTTAATTAAGTCTCTTTCTTTACTTTGAGTCTTGTATCACTTTGAGTCTTTGAGTCTCCTAAACTCTTCTTGAAAATCTTCTCTTCTCTTTTTCAAAATCCTCAAAGTCTATTTCGAAAATGGTTGAGAAATGTTTTGACATTGTTAATTCAATCTAAAAACGTTTTTCATAGATTCTTGCTATTAATATCGAGCTTACATAAGTCATATGTATGATTCTCTCAAACATAGCAAGAACAAGATAGAATCATGGAGGATCATTGTGTCATGACTTAAGGTCTTGTCTTACACACCTCCTACATCGATTTTTAAAATCCATGTATTTTGGTCAATCTCTATTTGGTGAGTTAGTATGTGTTCTCTTTGTCTATCTTTGCTTTTAAGCATATCCTTATGATAAGTTAGACTAGAAAAATAAGATTTGCTGAAAAATCTTCCTTCACCACCAAAACTCAACCACTGTAGGTGGTTCCATATATGAACCGTGGTTCCTTATCAATAAGGAACCGCCGAAAGCAATAAAGAACCGCGGACAGTGCTTCCTTATTTTTCGGGTATTTCTGAAATTCCAAATTTGTTCCAACATTTTTGAGAATCTTTGCTTCAACCCTTTGACCACCCCAGAAATACCTTGAGCCTTCCCTATTAAACCATAAGCATTTTGCCTTACTTCACATCCCAAAATGTCTTACTCTCCTAATGAAAGCCTTGATTCTCCTCCATTCTCCCCAATTGCTTTCAATCCCAACTCACCCAAGAACACTTTCAATCCAAATTCACCCAAGAACACTCTTAATCACATCTCTCCTACCAAAAATGTTGATTGTGGAACATCTTTTCTTCCACCACCACCCTTTAGTGTTCTTCCTCCTTCTCATGATGATGTCATGCACCATGGGACATATTGTCATTGTTGTCAATATCAACATCTTGCTATGGCACACATCTATGAGGAGTAGAGCTACATCAAGAGTCTCTTAATCAAGCCTCCTCTTCACTTTGATTATGAGATCTCCACCAAGCCACCACCACCACATTCCGCCACTACCTTGTCTTTCATATAAGCATTGGTTGCTTATCCACAAGACACCTTTTTCTTTTAAACAAATCTTAGAATTATAGATTAACTAGGATTAGATTTATGCTTTTGGCTTGTTTTCTATTTCATACATCTTTGTATTACTCTTTTCTTATTTTTATATGACTTCACTTGGATCTTAGTCTTTGTGTTTTCTTCTCTTTTATTCCTTTAGTGTGACCTTTAGCTATGTCTTGTTGGTTGTTTCTTTTGTTCAACTAACCCTTCTATGTAGCTTGTCACCATATCTCGATTCCTCGGTGCTCCAATCTAAGGGGAGTAAGCACCAAGGGGGAGTCTTTGCAAAGTCCGTCTCTTCAACACCGACTTGTGCAACCTTTTTGCTTCGACAAAGGGGGAGAAATGAATAAACTCGTCTTCAAAAATCTTGTGTTTTGTGTGATTGAGTTTATATATTGTCGAAATCAAAAAGGGGGAGATTGTTAATGCAATAATGCCTAAAAACGTTACTTGAATTTTTCGGTCTCACTTAGTTTTGATTACGACAATATGTAAAAACAAGCATTTACAAAAACAACGAAAAACGAATTCTTGAGTTCAAGTATTTTTCATTTTACCCATTTTCACTTAAGGTATGAATAGACAAGTACTAACCTTAATCAAGTGATCAAGTGATTTAATCTTTTCTTAAAACTCACTTTTTATTAAGTGTGACAAGTTTTTAATTAAACTTTCTTTTTAAGAAAATATTTTATTAAATTAAATATTTGAAAATTTGAAAATGGCATATTCCCTTTTGATTTGGAATATCCTTTCTGGATATTTTTATAACCAGATATGACCTCCACCACTAAAGGACAAAAAGGGAGCGGAGTCTAGCCCGACGGTTCCTTAGCGCCTAGGCGGTTCCTTATCGATAAGGTACCGCCGGCTGAGATAAGGTACCGCGAGCAGATATAGCCGTTGGCCCTTTGTCCTATAAATAGTGGACCTTTCTCAGATTTTCAATTCACCTCTTTTGCACACAAATTTCCAGATTCAAACATACTTCTTAAATCGCTCAAATCCTTGATTATTTGATTGATTACTACTTGTTTAGAAGTGAATCTATCTCATCCATCCCTTCCTCTTCAAGTGCAAAGAGAAGAACACTATCATTGTGAAGTGTTGAGTCCACCACCAAAGATCCTTTGAAGATCAAATCTTATACATTTGTTGTTGTGTAATAGTTGTGAAGATCCAAGTAGTTGTGTCTATTTGGAAGTTGTGTATGTACTAAGTATAGTTGTGTAGATTGGTCCTAGCTATGATTAGGGCTCGACTTTTAGCTTAGAGTCGGAAATTGGTTAAGCGATGTGTACGGTTTTCTCCACCATAAGGAGCTTGTTGTGTAGTGAACTCTCGAGTAAGGAGTACTCGAGGAGTGGAGTAGGAACGAGGAGTGAGCTTCGTTGCTGAACCACTATAAATCCTTGGTGTTTGGTTTGATCTTTCTTTACCCTTAACTCTTTACATTCTTTATTGTTTGTGCATATATATTAGTTAGTATTAGTTTAAATTACACTATCATTGTTCATATTGTGCATAAGAAGATTTCACTTATTTCCTTAAGTCTAAGTTTTTGAGAAAAAGGATTTTTTGAAAACCATCATTTAACAAGTAAATATAAGAAACTATTCAACCCCCCCTTCTAGTTTCTACAAAATGGATGTAAAGAGTGTGTTTGTTAACGGTTTGATCAATGAGGAGGTATATGTGGGTCAACCTCCCAACTTCATTGATTTTGAGAAACCGGATCACGTTTACAAGCTTAACAAAGCTCTTTATGGTCTTAAACAAGCACCCAAATCTTGGTATGATAGACTTAAAGCGTTTCTTGTAAAACATGAGTATACCATGGGGATGGTAGACAATACACTCTTTACAAAAAGGTTCTCACCTCATAATCGTACAAATATATGTTGATGACATTATATTTGGTTCAACTTGTCAAAGCTTGTGTGATGACTTTGCCAAAATCATGCATGACGAGTTTGCAATGAGCATGATGGGAGAACTTAACTTATTTTTAGGACTCCAAATTAGACAAATGGACGATGGTATTTTCTTTAATCAATCTAAGTACGTTAAATAAATGCTAAAGAAATTTGGATTATAGGACTCTTGACCAATGAAGACCCCCATGGCCTCGGATACTAAACTCACCGTAGATGATGATTATGAGTCGGTAGACAACACCAAATATAGAGGTATGATTGGTAGTTTGTTGTACCTAATGGCAATTCGACTGAATATCATGTTTAGTGTTTGCCTTTGTGCTCGCTTCCAAGAGGCTCCCAAAACCTCTCATGTTGAAGTGGTTAAGTGTATCTTTCGATACATTAAGGGCACTATACATTTAGGATTATGGTATCCTAAAGGTACCGGTGTAGAAACCATAGTATACGCAGACTCGGATCATGCGGGAGACTATGTAGTCCGAAAAAGCACTAGTGGAGTTTGTACCTTCATGGGTTGTTGTTTAACTTCTTGGTTCTCCAAGAAACAAACCGCTCTTGTTATATCCACTACATAAGCCGAGTATGTGAGTGTCGGTAAAGCTTGTCAACAAGCTCTATGGATGAAGCAAGCGCTTGTTGATTATGGGATTTCACTTAATGATGTTCCCATCATGTGTGACAATAAGGATGCAATAGACCTTAGCAAGAATCTTGTGCAACATTCGCAAACTAAGCACATAGAGATTCACCACCATTTCCTTAGGGATAATGTTCAAAAGTGGAACATTTCGATTGAGAAGGTGCCCTCGGTAGAAAACTTAGCCGACATCTTCACTAAGCCACTTAAGAGGGAACCTTTTAATTACTTGCGTCTAGGTCTAAGTTTAATGGAACATATTCATTAATTGCGCATTTTATTAATCGAGTCTTTTTCTCTTTTGAGTCTTTTATTTCTTTGAGGCATTGAGTATCTAAAAACGTTTTTCATAGCTTCTTGCTATTGATAACGAGCATACATAACTCGTATGTATGAGTCTCTCAAATATAGCAAGAACAAAAATGAACTATGAAGGATCATTGTGTCATGACTATGTGTCTAAATTAATACATATCCAAATCGATTTTAATTTTAAATCCATGTATTTTGGTCAAAATCTTGTTTGATGAGTTCTTGTGTGTTTTCTATGTCTATTATTGCTTTTTAGCATGTCGCTATGATAACTTAGAGTAGAAAATTAGGATTTGCTGAATTGGTAAATTCTCCTCATCCACCAAAACCCGGCTACTGTGGGCGGTTCTCCAAATAAGCCGCGGATCCATATATATATGGAACCGCAGGTGGAGATAAAGAACCGCGGGCAGAGCTTCTGATTTCGAGTTTTCTATAACTTCAAATTTGTTCCAACTCTTTGTGGAATCTTTGTTTCAAACCTTTGACCACCCCAAAATTGTCTTGTGCTTTCTCTATTTAACCCTAAACATTTTGCATTATTTCTCAAATCAAAATGTGTTATTCACCAAATGAAAGCCTTGATTCTCCTCCATTTTCCTCAATCTCTATTAATCCAAATTCACCCAAGAACACTCAAAATCATATTTCTTCTTCTTCTAAGAATATTGACCGTGGAACATCTTTTCTTCCAGCACTAGCCTTTTGTGTTCTTCCTCCCTCACATGATAATGTCATGCATCATGAGACATATTGCCATTGTTGTCAATATCAACATCTTGTTATGGCTCATATCTATGAGGAATTGAATTACATCAAGAGTCTCCTAGTCAAACCTCCTCTTCACTATGACTATGAGATTACTACCAAGCCACCACCGCCTCCTTCCGCCACTACCTTGTCTTTTATTTAAGCATGTGGATTGCTTATCTCCAAGACATCTAATTCAAGCAAATCTTAGAGTTCTAGTTTAACTAGGATTTGATTTATGCTTTTCTTTTGGCTTGTTTTCTTTTTTCATACATCTTTGTATGATTTATTCCCTTGTATCTTTATTCATGTTTTCTTTTAACATGAGTTATCTTGGATCTTGGTTAACTTATCTTTTCTTATCTTATTTTTCTTTTTTTTGTGACCTTTGTTATATCTTGTTGGGTGTTTTCTTCTCTTCTACCAACCCTTTTATGTAGCTTGTCATCATAGCTCGATTCCTTGGTGCCCCACGCAATGGGGAGTAAGCACCAAGGGGAACACTTGCAAAGTCTGATTCTTTTCTTCTACAAAGACTTTTGCAACTTTTTTGCTTCGACAAAGGGGGAGAAATAAAATAAACTCGTCTTCTAAAATCTTGTTTTTCATGTGATTGAGTTTATGTATTGTCGAAATCAAAAAGAGGGAGATTGTTAATGCAATGATGCCTAAAAACGTTACTTACATTTTTCGGTCTCGCTTTGTGTTGATTACGACAATATATAAAAACAAGCGTTTACGAAAACAACGAAAAACGAATTCTTGAGTTCAAGTATTTTTCATTTCAACCATTATCACTTAAGGTATGAACAAACAAGTTTTCATCTTAATTAAGTGATCAAGGATCTAAGTTTTTTTAAAACTCACTTTTTATTATATGTGACAAAGTTTTTTATTACACTGTATTTTTAAGAAATTGTTTTATTAAATTAAATATTTGAAATTTTAAAAATGGCATATTCCATATGGTTTAGGAATATCCCTTGGTGATAAATATTCCACCAGATGTGACTATCCCACTAAAAGACAAAAGGGCGTGGAGTCTACTCACACGGTTCCTTAAATGCCTATGCGACTCCTTATCAATAAGGAACCGCGAGCACCAATAAGGAACCGCACCCATTAATAGCCGTTGGGATTTTGTCTTATTAATAGTGGACCATTCTCAGATTATCTCCGCACCTCTTTTGCACACAAATTTCCAGATTCAATCATACTTCTTAAATCATTCAAATCCTTGGTTATTTGGTTGATTACTACTTGTTTAGGAGTGAATCTTTCTCCTCCCATCTCTTCCTCTCTAAGTGCAAAGAGAATAACACTTTCATCCTTGAAGTTTTGAGTCTACCTCAAGATCTATTGAAGATCAAGTTTAATTTATTCATTCTTGTGTCATGTTGTGAAGATTTAAATAGTTGTGTTTATTTGAAAGTTGTGTATGTAGTGTCGTTTATACTTAGTCCTTAAAGTATATTGGTTTAGATTGGTCATAGCTAAGATTAGGGCTCGACTTTTAGCTTAGAGTCGGAAATTAGTTAAGCGACGAGTACGGTTTATCCACCTTAAGGAGCTTTTTGATTAGTGAACTCTCGAGTAAGGAGTACTCGAGGAGCGGAGTAGGAACGAGGAGTGAGCTTCGTTGCCGAACCATTATAAATCGTTGGTGTTTGGTTTGATCTTTCTTTTTCTTATCTTTTTACATTCATTATTCTTTACTTGCATATACTTGTAATTATTAGTTTAGTTGCAGTATCCTTTGTCCATATTGAGTATAAGAAGATTTCACATATTTGCTAAAGTCTAAGTTTTTAAAAAAGATTTTTAAAAACTCACATTTAACAAGTAAATTTAAAAAATTATTCAGCCTTTTCTAGTTTCTACATTGAGGTTTAAACTTTTAAAATAAGCTAATTTATAAAATAAATGTAATTTATCATTCGTGCTTATGAAATGGCTTATAAATCATACTAGTAAGTTTTTGTAAGCCTTTGCCTCACAAAAGGCTAAAAACTTTAGCATAAAGCCTACAAAATCATAAATTACTTACCTTTAAAGCTTAGTTGGGCGTTAGCGCTTGAATAATAGAAAGTCATACTTTTCTGCTGAGCGAAGCTGCGAACCTACCTTTCTCGAGCCTACATTTAATTACAAAATATTAGACATATACAAAAAAAACTCAGTAATTTTACAATAATAAATCTCAGCCTCAGTCTATTGAAAAAATAAAGTTACAAAAATACAAATTTCAATTTCAACTATTAATATAAACCCTAACCTCAACTCCAGACCTAATTCAAGCCCGAGCCTTAACACCAACTCACTTCATCATACATACTCTAAATACTTAAGTTTAAGTCTTAGGGCATCTAATATGCTGGTTATAAATAGGTTTATAAAATTATGAAGGAGTATAAAAACTTATAAACCACAATTGACACGCATTTCATGCTTTTGTAATATGAGGAGGTTTAAAATGTTAAACTTTTTCATAATTTAATACATTTGAATTATGTAAGAGCTTTATAAATTTTAAAAAAGTTTATGCATAATAAAAATAAGTTTATAAAACAAAATTACTGTCATATACAATTATAAACTACTACAGTAAAAAAGTTTTCTATAACAGATGCTCTTAGATATTTTATAATAACATAAAATACTCAATCATCAAAATTATTTTTTCAACTATATAAAGAATTGTGCGATTATAATTAATTATCGTTTTTCTCAATTTAGTTTTATTTTTCATTTGATCATAAATCGTCGGCTAAATGTAAGTTGAGTTATTAGTACATTATGGCTTGTTACACTAAATTTACTCTTTGAATCTTTTTCTCAAATGAGGATAAATTAGATTGAAGTTGTTTTTAATGCTTTTTTTGCTTACATTCATCTTCTTTTATTTTCAACTCAGAAACACAAACTAAAAAATAATTTCATATTTCTTTCATTTTTACTTCTATCGTTTCTTCATCTCCATCTCTTTTCCTTTTTACTCGAAGACAAAGTGTTATTTAAAGTCGAAGGAGATAAAGAGTTTACGGTTTCTCGTTGAAATTTCTCCAGATGATAAAAAGCATTCGACTAGTTAAAATTAGCAGTAATGGAATTTTTTTTACAATGTCGATCAAAACGCCTCTTAAACGCTACAAGACCTTTAACCTTATTGATTTATATAACATGGTCGAACAATTAGGTTAACCGTACTCAACGACGATTAAACTTGTTGAAAACCTGTAAATTTTGTCAAAAGTACGTAAAACTCATCGTAAACTTGTTTTGATCACTTTAGTAACTGTTTAAATCAATTACAAGTTGTTTTAAATAAAATGTTTTGTCATAAATACCTAAAACTATTTGTAATTACCTAAAAGTTATAGAAAATACCTAAATTTGACTGAAAATGTTAATCCGATTAATCTCGCCTAAACCGATTACAATTTAAAAGATGATCGATCACCCGACTATCGATTCATGATTTTTACAAAGTGAAAAATTAGCAATGAAAATGAGTGTATTCGCTTGTGAAAGTATCGAGGCCAGATTGAGCCAAAGTGGGGCTCATTTATTAGTCAAGCTCGAGTCTGAACTTTAAATATAAAGTTTGATTGGCTCGTGAATCTAAATAATACCATGATATTTTAATAATTAACCTTATATAATACGTCATATATTTTTAGAGCAATGCTAGAGCCACAAAGAAATGCATACAAAAAGTTTTACAAAATGATATGTCTTATGATTAGTGGTATATCATATTCACTTTTTAATTCTCTCTCATATATGTAACCAATAGTTTACAAGACACATCATTATGTAGATACTTTTTTGTAAACTTTTTGTGGTTTTAGTATTTCTCATATTTTTATTCTAAATATGCTTATTAACTAGCTTAATAACAAGTTTTATAACGAGTTTAGAATAAATATATTACAAAGCAAGTTAGAATGAAGCTTTAATGATTCATTGAAGCATCATAAAAACGAGTCGGACTCATGAGCCAAGCTCGAGCTTAAAACAAAGCTCGAACCGAGCCAAGCTTGATATCAAGCTCTATGAAACCTAAAGTCTCGAACAATTTATGCTTGAGCTTTGGTATGTAGGTGTGTGATTCGGGCTGACTTGGTCGGGTTCAGGTCAACTCGGGCTGAGACTAAATATCATACTCGAACCCGAGCTTAATTAGAAGTCGGGTTACTCGAGTTCGTGTCAATTCGAGTCGGGTTAACTTGGGTCAGGTCAATTTGAGTTCGGGTCAACCCGAATATAAGTAAAAAAAATTGAAAAGTGATTTTTGAAATATATTTTCATTGTAAAAAGTGTTAGTCGAGTCGGATTAGTCGGATTTGGGTCAATGCTAAAAAATATAAACTCGAACCCGACCTATTTAAAACTTGGGTCAATCCGAACTGACCTGAATAATTTTTTGACCCAAGTGACTCGACCCGAATAAACTTATTCGGGTTCGGGTCGATTTGAATCGGATCGACTTTTTCGACACCCTACTTGTATGCATGGTTTCACCTAAGCTCATTCACACCCCGACATATGACCTAGTAACAATCTAAAGCTAAATGTTAAAACTTAAGAAATAGGTAGTATATGCTTTAATTTCTTTGTTAGTTTAAAAAATTAATTTATCAATTTGATTAGTAAGGGCTATGTTTCCTTTAACATGTTATGCAGATTATTATGTGATGATTAATTATTTTTTGTGGCCCAAACTATACTTGATCACTTATTCACGATTACTTATTTACTTAATTATGGCAATCTTTCACAAAAGCAAGCCACACAATTAGTTTTTTTTTTTTTATCTTTTAATACCAATCACCAGTACTCCGAAGTCCGAACTAGCATATATGTCTCCTTAATTTGTGGCATGCCTATTGTTATCATTTTTCACTTCAATTTTTCTAAAAAGGGAGAATCTCACCACAAATCTCGGCAATGTAATTACGAGGCTTTCCGTCCCTAGCCAACCCCGAGCAAGGTGCAATGACGACGTGATGTCTGTTAGACGAGACCCAATCCTAGTTATAGGCTTATGGTTCATTAGAGCACAGGGTACGGGGTTAATCCTCGCGTTGTCCCAAAACGTCACCCGAAAACACGAAACACCACACCTCACATGGCGTTTTCGTGCGAAAACGCGAGAACCACACCCAGTGCTCGCGTTTTCGTGTCTCGCGTTTTCGTGCATTTAGTTTTTATTTTTTTTTAGAAAAGTGGGCCCAATTTTTTCCCCATGGCTCAAGCCAACCAGGGAGCGTGTTTTTTTAGCGTTGTGGAGTTTGTGATGTGGTGGGATCATTTAGCCACCACACACCATACCATGAGAAAATTCTCGTGTTTTCCCACGGCTTAACACGAAAACTCCAAACCATACCTCGTGCTCTTAGGTTTAGAGTTAAAGTAACTTGTTTAAAAAATTATGTTCATTATAAATACATATGCAATCTCTTTATGTAAACACAAAAACACAATCAATCCATATTATCTTTGATGTCTTTCATGGTATCAGAGCTTTAGGTACAAATCACAAAATAATTATCCCCCGGTCATCGTTCACTCGCCGATGATTCGGAGGGATCTCGCTTAATTTTTTTTTCTTTCGCTCTATTGATTTCAATAATTAGCCTTTTTTATCCAATAAATTCTAGCATCCAAAACCCTAGCCGTCATAACACATCTATTATACAATCAATAAATATATTTTCTTTTCTCAATCACCATTATTCTTCGTTTTACCATCAGAGATCATTGCCATTTTTCAGAAATAGTTGGTAAAAAATATTGTTCCTATCAAAAGGCAAAGCAAGCCAAAAAAAAAGGAAGCCGCAAACAGTTAACAACTGTGTCGTCTAATAGATTTATAGTTCCGTCTCAACAAAAACAAAAAAGATGATTGAAAAAAGAGCTTTTATCATGTGTTCTAATTTGTTCGATGAGAAATCTCATGTTCAAACTGCGAAGGAGTATTAGACAAGGCCTAAGCCTAGTTATAGGCTTAGATTTCGTCAGATTTAAAGTTAAAATAGCTTGTTTATAAAGCTATGTATTCATATAAGACACAATCAATCCATATTATTTTTTCATGGAGCTCACCTTGATTAGCCTGAGACTCTTTTTGTAACGTTAGTTACATCTATGGGTAGGTTTAGGAGGTTTTTGAAGGTTCATGAAATCTGGATGAATTTTTGCCATATAATTTTTTTTAAAGTCCGTTCTGAAAATTTGTACTCCTATCACACAACTACATATCATTTTAATATGTCAAAAACAAAACACAACTTCTTACTATTTTATAAAAATAATAACTTTTTGTTATTAATTTGTCAATTATACTTGTCAAGGAAAAAAATTATGCACCTCTACTACGACTTGAGTATCGGTAAATGGAAGAAAAATGTTATGTTATGTTCAAACTCTAATGTAATGGAATGCGGAAGAGAAAAAAAGTTTTAGTCGCGGTAATAGAAGACGAGAGATAAATATGTTGGTCTCACGAAGCTTGTCTTAAAGAAAAATATGAGATCTCGGATTGAGAGTTTTTTTCAAGACATCATTTTAAAGGTAAGGAGGATTCAAAGGAGTTGGGGATGCACCTTGGCCTCGGGCCAAACGGGTCACCGCTATTTTTTATGTTTAAATATGTGTTTATCGTATTGAGAATGTTTTATCTTTTATAAATATCTTGTGCTGCAAGTTACGCATTTAGTTATATATACGAAGGTTATATTAAGAAGAGCGATTAAGTTTAAAAATAAAAAATATTTGGTCTTTTCTTTTCTCATTCTTAAAATCTAAGCACTCGTCAAAAATAGTATTCTATTTCGATAGTATCAACCTCACAGATTAGGCTAAATAGAATGAGGGCAAACTTACGAGTCAGTTATACAAGTCGCGCGCGAATTATCATTCTTCCAAGAGCTCACTTACGTGCGACTTGGTCGCTATGACCAAAACACACTGGCAAACTCATCCAATGCGAGTTTATACCAACCGGGTCCCACATAAATTTTTGACCGTTTTGTCATTTTTTCAAAAATAAAATAAAAAAATTTAATATCCCTTTTTACTTGTAAATACCAACTAAATCATCCTCATTTTTCACACACAATCTCATTTAAACTAAAAACTCTCCTCTTAATTATCACTAATCATGTCTCAAGAGAACACATCCCGATCCGCCAACAAACGTCGAGGACGTCGAAATACTCAAAACTCACCACCCACACCGGAATGAACGTTCAACCTAGAAAACACTTCACCCTACCTAGTGAACGCCATATGACGACCATCATTCTATCAACACCAACCTTACCGTTGTTCGGACCCAAACCAATACCAATGGCACCAAAACCCTTCACCCGGCTATGTGTCACAAACACAAATGGGTGGTTCCTCATCACAACCAATGCCACCAAACTATGTGACACAAACACAAATGGGTGGTTCCTCACAACCCGACTTTGGAACAGAAGATTGCTACTACCCGCAATATTCGGATACGTATCAAGAATTTGCTTCGTATCAACAAACCGGGTCTCCCGTTCAAGAAACCCAAGAAACTGTTTGAAGGCCTAAAGCGAAGGCACTAGCTAGGGGATATCAAAAGAAGAAGACGGTCTAAGAAGCTGCAAAACGGCAAACACATTGGACAGTCGCAGAGGAAATTGCTTTGGCAAAAGCTTGGGTTGCCGTGTCTGAAGACAACGTTCATGGAAACAAGATGACGGAGATGGGATTTTGGAAAAAAATCCTTGAGTACTTTAAGAGTAAAACGAAGCAGTTCGGGGCCCGTACGTATGATTTTTTGAACGGGAAGTGGAAGTCCGTTCGACCGCCTGTAGTTCGGTTTTGTGAGGTTTATGGTAACGTGATGTGTATGGGACCTGAAAGTGGTGCATCAGATGATTATCTTTTTAACCGGGCGTTGGTGCATTATGAAGCTGAAGTTGGGCTCCCGTTCAAATTTCGTTATTGTTGGGAGATTGTGAAAGACAGCCCGAAATGGCGGCATGTTGAAATGCCTAAGAAATTAGCTAGGACTTCTAAAAAAATCAAGAGATACAAGTCATTTGGGTCTATATCGTTTAATACAGATTATGTGGATGCGAGTAACAGTGTGAAAGTTGATGGCGCTGATCATGAAGAAGTAGAACCGATCCCACGTCCAATGGGCAGGGACAAAGCTAAAAGTAGGAGTAGAGGATCGGTGGAGTCGAGTACAAACGACGAAGCTTTGGCTAGGTTGATGTTGTCGGGGATGGGTGAACAACAAGAACGGGCCTTTCTAATACAGAGTGAACAACATGCTGCATATTTTGATATGAAGAGGAAATAGGTAGAAATCCGGCAAGAAGAACAGGCATTAGCCCGAGCCAAGCAACAAAACAAGGACTTGAACTTTTATATGCAGTCGTATGATCATTTGGAGGGATCTCAACGTGCAGCCATGGATTGGCGCCGATCTCAGATCAAGGCGAAATATGATTTGCCTTTTTAGTTTGTTTTTTTAAATGTTGTTTTTTAAATTTCCTATATATCGTCTTTTAATTTCGTAGCGTGTTTTAATTTATTATGTACCAATGTTTTAATAAAATGTATGAATAAAAAATATATAATAAAAAAGTGAGAGTGATATGTTTTTAGTTGTAGTAAGTGTCATTACCTCCAAGTATGAATGAATTGTAATAAGTTTATTAAAAATTTGATATGACGATGATTTGAATGTGAGTGAGTTTTAAAGTGATAGTTCGTCCCTAAATACATTCTTGATTTCATGTCTTTAACTTAAGGAATATAGCGATTAGTTTGTCGTATACTTGAATTTAAAATAGTAAGAATGTATGTTTCTTTAACATGTTTGCATACTTTTGGTAAAGGATGTGATTATTGTGTTCTTTATAGTCCCAAAACCATTTAGTTTGTTACGAGATTTACTTTATATATTTAGTGTAATGCAGACTTTTGGTAACGATTACTCTCAAATTAGGTTTTATACCTGAAAAGATATCAATCACCATTACTTGAAATCAATTGCATTGTCTCCTTATTTTGTGTCATACCTTTTTCATATTTGGCCATTGTTGAGGGCCTTTTTTTTCAAGGCAATTTATTCCAAACTTAAGGGCCAATTCAATATACACTTTCTAATATCATACAATGTTTTAGAAAAGAGAAAAAAAATCCATATAGATTCCTAAAGCCGTTATTCCTAGGTGCATCTTTTACAATGAAGAACCAAATATTTAGCTTGTATATTGGTATTGTAATAAACCACTTAATCAAACTAGAATGGTAACCGCACAATATAACGACGAGTAATTAATAACGAATTTTGAGACTAACAAATACTAAAAACCCACTAAAATTGAAAAAGACTAAAAGTTAATAAAAATATATCAAAATGGATATCGAATTAAAAAGCACAAAATTTTAAAAAATATAACGAAATTAGATTATAAAAATAATAAATAAATAAAAAGATTTTTTAATTTAAAAGAAAAAATATTATTTTAAAATGTTGTTAAAGTTTGTTACA
This sequence comes from Glebionis coronaria, assembly GCA_025667525.1. NCBI lineage: Eukaryota > Viridiplantae > Streptophyta > Magnoliopsida > Asterales > Asteraceae > Glebionis > Glebionis coronaria. The sequence goes on along the minus strand of CM046879.1, from coordinate 574,141,645 downwards.
AAATGTTTTATAAAAGGTTATAGTATATAATTTTAATGAAAATATCAACTTGATTTATTTAGTAGGTATTAAGAAGGTCCCAAATGCTTTATAAAGTAGTATAGATAATCTTTCCGTCTCAAAATTATATTTCATATTATTATTTTTGAACGTCTTAAGTTAATTGTTCACTTCTAAAAATAGATAAAAAAATATAAATTAAGTTTACCATAAACCCAAACTCGACCCGGACCCGATAAAGCCTTACTAGGTCGGGTTGATTCGGATCAACTTAGGTTATCGGGTTAACCTGATAAACCCGATAGCCTTATAGAGTCGGGTTAGAGTCTAAATTAATTTGTTATTGAATTATTAGGTTAATCCGATAAACTTGATAAGCTGCACTTACATATTTAAAAATCTATGATTTTAAATCAAGTCACTTTTTATCGTAGTCAATTAGCCACAATTCTTAAGTAAATCTTCCAACACAAAACAGGTTATATTGCATTTTAAACTTTGGTTTTAGAACGCACAGCAGACTGCTACTAACAAATTGATACGCAGACTGTCAAAAAAATTCAATCCCTGCATGGCTGCATCTAATATGCTTTGTTTCTGTCACAATAAATTGGCCAAATAATAAACATGTATGATGTTACTTCCATATTTAAGTAGATTTCGTGTTTAGTGGAATTTAAACAAATAAAACAAATTATTGGATGAGACTAACGGTTAACCCGATAACCCCGATCCGATAACCCGTATCCCAAAAGACCCGAACTCGATAGATCTGATACCTTATAAGGTCGAGTTAGGGGTTAATTTTTATCTTTTCAAAATCTGATAAGACATGATTCGATAAGTTTCAAACCTGATTCGACAACCCGTTTGACACCCCCTAACTACCATAGCTTTATGATACTATGAATATTTGTACTGATGTGTTTGTACTTTTCGCCTCTAACTTAAGTTATGACAAAATAATGTATCCAGTGCTCTTAAAGAAATTGACACACGAATCAATAGACACAATCGTTGTTTTGCACGAGTAATCATGTGGTTCATCAAAGAGCATAAGCAGTGTATCAAGTTTTTCATGACTTAAAGAATTTAATGCATTAAATGTCTATTATGCTCATTCACTATAACTTTTAACGATAACTCGAAGTTTATTTTGAAAAGCTCTTTAAAAAATCTTTGGTGCAATGCTAAAAAACTCTTTAAAACACTTATTGAAATAGTGAAAATCTTTTGCTTAGTTATTCTATCGTAGATGCTCTTAAAAAAGTTGTGAAGTTAGTAATCAATCCAGATATTTCACAATCCTAATTAGAAAGTTTTTTAACGTTATCAGTTCTTATGCGAGCTAAAAATTCATATCTATATGGCTGTCATGGGCGGATCCAGAATTTTCAAGGAATTGTTGCACAAGAAAATTTTTTAAACTAACTAAATTTACACTTTAAGAAACTAAAGCAGCATAAATTTTTTTGAGGGTTACACAAATCATAAAAACAACCGTTTTGAAGATTTTTTGTACATCGTAACTTAAAAACAGGTGTAACCCGTGTTATACTCGGAACTTATATAGGTCCCGCCCATGATGGTCATGATCAAGTTAATAACTATTCATTAAATTTTTATGTAATGTACTACTAATTAGGTTGAGCAACAGGTCCGGACTGAACCAGATCGATTAAGACCGGACTGAACCGAGGACCGAAATGGTCCAAAACCCCAGACTGAGACCGAACCGAAATGGTCCGCTCCAGTTCGGTTTGGTCTTCAGTTCGATTCAATCCTATTAGGCATAATCGATAGATTTTTGGTAAGATCGAACCGGATCGGATCGAACATACCAGACCGAGAACCGAAATGCTCTAAAACACCAGACCAAAGACCAAACCAAAATTATTCGATTTAGTCCAGTCCAATTTTTTAATCTGATTTTTCTATCCAATCTGATCTGACGATCCAAATACTCACTCTTACTTCTAAGTAGTAACTATTTTTCATATGTCATTTTGATTCAAAATGAACTAAAGTAAACAAAATGATGAGTCTATGTTTTTTCTAGGGCCCTTAAAAATCTTAATTGGGATGATAAGGTGGTGGGAGTCGTAAATGAAGGTGGGGGCATTTAAGACATTCGTTACCTAATTTGCCTTGCGCCCCTTCACGGTTTCACCGTCTTTTTATGGCCCTCCTTGTGCTCTTTTGTTTGCTTTTTGTCTACTTTTTTGGCTTATTCTAAAAACATAAAAACCATAATTTCCTCACTATACTTACCTGTACAAAGTTCATTGAAAATGTATGTCACTAGGGGCGAAGCTAGGAGGTTCGAAGATGCACATGAAATCGATGGAATTTTATCGCGTAATTTGTATATTTGCTAAAAAAAATTATTTCTTTAAAATGAACTCGATCTCAAATTATGTGTTACATATATACTCGTATTAAAAATTTTGTGTATCCGATGACTTTATATTCTCGCTCTGCCCCTGTATTTCATAATATGAGTTTATATTTTAAAATTCGATTTGTTAATTGATTCAATCGAGTAATTGAGTTATCGATTCGATTCGAGTAGAAGATTATGTTATATATACATGTTTTATTTGTAAAAGAACACAAAAACCAGATCACTTCAAACCAGACGGATATATAAACGGGTATCGAAAATATAAAACCTGAGTTAATTTGATTTGATTTTTCAATCGAAATCAGTTAAATTAGCCGAGTCAAACCAGATTTAGGTTGTGTTTGGCAAGGAACGGCAATGAAGCTTTTGGAGCGATGAAGAAGAGCATTTTGTTTTTTAATGCTTGTTTGACAAAAGAAGCGGTGAGCGATGCTATTTTTTAGAGTTAAATATTCAAGCAACATGCTTTGTCTAGTGTTTTACATCATTAAGCTCTTTCAAAATGCCTTATTACTTATGCGATGACCGCTACCAGTCTACCATCAACCCAGTCCGGTCCCATGTTGCTTGTTTGCCTTATGTAGTCGTCTTGTTATGTACATAATGATAACCTACACGTATAAGCTTTTACAGATATTTTCGACATGACAATAATGATCAATTTATGTCTATCTTGAACTTTAGTCAAAGAAAAGACCTTAGCTTACTTGTTAGGTTATTTTTATCCGTCATGGTAAAAAAAAGTTTTTTCATTAGACAAATCAGCGTACTATCAACATTTTCTCTCAATTTTTTTCTCTTAAAGCAGTCGGATTCCTCGCGTTTTTCCCTGACGCCAAGCAACCGCGCGAGTTTAGCCCTTGGGGCAAGACTCTGTCACCTCGCGTCAAGGCCCTGGTGCCAAAGCCACCAACCCACGCGGTTTTTCAAATGTTTAAATTTTTTTTTTAATATAACGGTCATATAGCCATTTGGGGAGCGAATTTTCAAAAAAAAAAACCCTAAAATTTATTTTTACACTTCTAAAAATCCTATAAATATCACCTAAAAATTCCATACTTCTTAGACACTTTCTTATTACTTCATCTTCTCCATTTCTTTCATAAAAAAATGAATCTCAACCGCAACTCAAATTGGATTTCCGGTATACTTTTCGACCCAAACAACCAAATGACGGGTTCTTCTTCGAATCCGAACCCCCAACCGAATTATTATCCTAGTTTCGCCCCCCAATTTCAAAGCCAAGAAGAATTGTTGATGTTTCAACAATTTCAGATGCAACAAATGCAACAATTTCAACAACAATCACAACAACAACAACAACAACTGTATCCAACTTCCCAACCCCACTCCGAGCATGAATCGCACCATGTTGAGGAAGTTCAAGATTCCGAAGATGAAGAAATGTCGATGCCGACTCCGACATCGAAGCCTAGACGTAAAAAGACGACGTTGCAAAAAAAATAAAGACAAATAAGATGTTCCACAAGAAAAAATACTTCGTATTTTTTGGACACAAGATGAGGAGGAGATTTTGGCGAAATGTTATATTCAAGTGTTCGAGAATCCTAAAACCGGAGCCGTTAAAAAAAGAATAATTTTTGGTACCGAATTCAATCCGTCTACAATTAAAAAACCGTGAAAAAAGGTTATGCTATACGGACCAAGAACATGATAACGGGCAAGTGGACTCCAATGAATACCGCGGTTATAAAGTTTAATGATTTGGTGAATGAAACCGCGGTTCATAGGGGGAGAACGATCAAGATTGGATGGCGAGGGTGTACAAGTTGTACGAAATGGTCGTTGGATGTGAGTTTAAGAACTAGAGTGCGTGGCATTTTTTGAAAGACAAGCACAAATGGAAAAATCCCGACTCAAATTAAGCTAGAAGAAGTCGTCTTATGGGCACCGACGAAGAACCGGACCACTTTGGGCATGATGAGTTTCCTCGACCTGACAATCTATTCCGACTTAATAAAAGTCAATGCACCAACTATAACTCAACCGCTAGCTCCAGTTCTAACCCAGCCGCGTACCAAGAGTTCATGGCGGGACAATACAAGGTGGATCGAGAAGCAAAATTGGTCTTGCTTGCCAGAAAGATCGAATAACGAAGACGGTTGATTCGAACAGAAACGATCACGGAGGACATGCGTTTGCTCCAAATGGATACGATCCGTATGAACCGGTCGACGCCGCTATCGTCGAGGCCCAAAAGGAACTCATCCGAGCAAATTATGAATCGCGAGTCGGTTTAATTTTATGTTTTTTAATTTATGTTTTTTATTTTAAGTTTAATGTAATGTTTTTTAATTTTAATGAATTTTTAGTTTAAGTTAAATATTTTTGTTGAAAAGAAAAATAAAAAAAAATTCCAACGGCACCAGAATTGCCATGTCACACAACTTTCCCTGAAAACTGGTGTCATAGCAATTCTGGTGCCAAAGCTCACTTTGCTGATGTGACAGTACTTTTTGCCCATGACACCACCTTAACGGCACCACGACTCCTAATGCTTTTACCTTTTCTCACCATTCATTATTATCACCCTTATCGAACAATTTTTTTTTATTAAAACTAATACTTTTATTTATTCTTAAAACATAAACATTACAAAAATTAAAAGCGTATATTTACGAAATTAAAAACGTTACAGAAATAAAACTTATATTAGTAGCCTTTTCCTGAGCACCGCCTTCAACTCTTCATCGGTAGTCGTCAAATATGTTTGATCGTCCCTTTGGTGGGTTTCAACCTCCGGATTTCCAGCTCGTCACGTTTGATTTCCAGCTCCTCCTATTTGATCCGCAACATCTCAGATATTTCGTGACTCTTTTGAGCGTGCATCGGGTTGATAGCCATTGCATACTCATTGGACATCATTTCGGACAACGATTCCACATTAAAATTAGCAGCATACCCAGATGAAGACCCCGATTTCCCTTTCCTTTCTGCCATGTCCGTGCCCATTAAACCGACGTCGAACTTCCTCCGCTTTCTCTTCTGTAGCCGAAGTATTCAGGTTCAAACTCCCTTATCTGGAGTCTCTTTTAGATAAAGAACTCGACTAGGTATACTTATATCTCTTGTTCTTTTTCTCCTCCACCTCCTGCATAAACGGCCCAACTTCTTCGATAATTCATTTTTCAGAATCATTTAGCTCCTTACAACAATGAATTAGTGTAAACGAGATACCATACTTAATATTATATTTTTCCAATGCTCGTTCAATATAATCAATGTCACCGACTCCACAATTGTATGTCCGAAAAGTGTTATCGTAAACACCGCAAAAATTTCATATATTCGTACACACGGTCTTTTCCATTTTCCGTTAATCATGTCGTAAGTCCGATGCTGAGTGAGTGGACATGTCTTGTGCATGTGTTTCAAGATTTCGCCCCAAAAACTGAACTCCTTTCTTGCGTTTCCCACACTGTTATCCTCAGATATATGCACCCACGATCGGCATAACACAACCTCTTCTTCAACGACCCATGGAATATAATGTTGGTTATCGAGGGCTGCCTTTTCTTTGGGGGCGGTTGACATCCTTGGCTTTGTTTCTTCTTTGGCTTCGTCTTTGGCGCCGTCTCTGGTGTCTTGTCGACTTCGTCTTCGGCATTCCATGATTGTTCAAGAGGGCATGTTTCCGAAAACTAAGGGGAGTACATTTACTCGTCTAATAAATTAAAAAGAATCACCGACGTTAGGTTGCGATGAAGAACCACGACGTAGGTTGCGATGAAGAACCATCAACGCCAAAGTTAGGTTAACGTTTGGTTGCGATGAAGAATCGACGTCGTATTGGCCATAGACGTTTGGGTAAACCATTTGTGGTTGCCGTGTTATTGTATGGTTTGGTGTAGTATGCTTGGTTTGGGTAAACAAATTGGGGTGGTGCGAAGTTGATTAGTTTTCATTCATGCATTGTCGGGGGGTATGCCGGTGTCAGGGGAAAGCTTTGGATTGTTCTTGATTTTTGATGAATTATGTTTCGGGGAGTTATTTGTTTAGACATATTGTGTCTAGAAGTTGTATTTTGTGCGTAGAACTTGTAATTTTTATTGTGTAAAATTTATTGTCTTTTGAAATGTATTTATAGGGGATAAATGAGATGTTGAAAAAGTTTTCTTTAATAAATTTTATGCATGCGTTTGATATGGGGCTCACATTTACACATTCTATGAAATGTGACTTAGTCATTGTTGGGCGCCAAGATTCGTGATGGTCACGCGCGAGCTACGAAGCATTTATCAAGGTGACATCGAGCATCGGCCTCACGATGCCCCACGCTGGCTTATGGGCATTGATAAATATAGCCTTATATAACTTTGAAAAATCTATTGAACTTAGTAGGAAAACTTTGTGGATAAAAGAAAAGAGGTTCGAATGTCTTCTCGTGTTAATTTTAATTGGTATTTCGTTGAGTAAAAAAAGTTACTAAAATATATTAGAGTAGCATAAATTCTAGTGGCGGTTCTTTAGCATTTATTTTGAAAGGACTAAGTTATTTTTACATACCAAAATTTAAAAAGGACAAAAACTTTTAAACAAAATACATATGCCTTCCGTCCCATAATTATAGTCCACCGACAAAAAACACAAAGTTTAAGAAAAGTTTAACTTTTATAACTTTCTCTCTTACGTTTCACACAAAGAAATTTTTACCCTTAACTAATTAATTAAAAACTTATTCAAAGTTCGTAATGATCACTTCAAGTGAGGGTAATAAGATAAACTTAATATACTGATGTAGGATAAAAATATGCTTTTAGGAAAAAGACGTATAATGGGCAAGTATTAAACTCGACGATTTAGGAAACCGACGAATCGAATAAGTGTGAGTTCGTTCTCGAAGGAGGTGTGTGAATTAAGTGCCAATTATATAAAATCAAAGTTTGAATTAGTGTCGTTTTTGGTTTAGAAGAGAGAAAATTAAAGACGAGCTACGACTACGACTACACTACGACGTAATGACGTAAAACGCGAACGTAAATACGTAAAACGTGACAAAATTAAAAATTAAAGCTAAAAATTAAATTAAAAGTGAAAACTAAGTTTAAAATAATATAAATAAGAATAAAAATTTAATAAATAAATTTTAAAACCTTTTATTAATTTAAATTCAATTTTAAATGCTAATTAAAGCCCTAAAATTAAATATAATTAAGAAAAAGCCCAAAATATTTTTTTATTAATTTAATATCTCACTTATATTGTTTAAAGACTAAAAAGTATTTTCCTAGATTTTAAAAACTATTTTTCTATTTTTTAAATGCTAAAACCAATTTTTAAACTAAAATAATGATTAAAAATAATAAAATAATGCTAAAAATAAACTTACTATTTGAAAAATCCTAATTTATATTACTAAATAGTAGAAAAATTAAAAAGTTTGAAAAAAGTAATTTTTTCACTAAAAGACAAAACAGTTTGAATTTCAAACTATTTAAACTAAAATTAAATCTAAAAAATAGATAAAAAGAATGAACAGTGAAACTTTTTATACTAAAAATCTTAATAATGATATTCTGAATCTAAGAAAATTTTTAAAACTGAAAAATATCAAAATTTTGCACTAAAAGACAAAAATCAGATTAATTAAAACTAATTTAAATTGAATTTAATCTAAAAAATAGTAAATGAACAGTAAAAAAAAATAAAACTTAATGAAAAATCATAAAATAAAATAAGAAAACAGGAAAATTTGAAAAGACTGAAAAAGGACAAAATAATACCACTAAAGACAAAAAATATGAAATCTAAAAAGGACACTTGGCTGGACTTTTGTCCACTAGTAAAGTAGTGGAAACTTGTGAACTAGCAGTGGAAAGGTTTTCCCACTGCTCTAACAGGTCTGGGTACTAAATGCTTGATTTCTTGCTAGTTTTAAGGTATTTCTTGGAAACAAAGGCACCCCCACACTCAGTGGAGTGTGGGAAGTCAGTTTAAACACAAAAAACAACAAGTCTAAGAAATGAGAATCACACCCAAGAGCAACAAGTTACTGATATACAATGTAGGGTTCTGGGCAAGTTGCTAGTTTAGTGTGCAAATAGACGAGCTTCAACAGGCCTATACTTGTTCAAATTAACATCAAACCACAAATAACCAACACACAACCCTAGATAACACCTAAATCTAAAATATGTGCAAGATTAAAACCTAGAAATCACTAAAACAGCTTAGTTATAGGCATGCTGATTTTTAGACCTATTTTTACCAAAGTTTGAGCACACCAATCAGTTTAATACCCTATCAAAACTAAAACAAGTTATCAGTAACAGCTAAGCTACCCTACTAAAATTTGTTAAGGCTGATTTTAACCAATGAAGTGTCACCTAAACCAATGAAAACAGTAAACCCAAACACACCTTAATATTTATGAAAACCAAATTAACAAAGACTTTGTACTCAAAACTTCTTAAAACTGATTAAGCCTTAAACTAACATGCATAATAATCACCTACACACATAAATGAACACCTATAATAACATCAAACAGCTTTTCACACATAAACCACAAAATCACACATTTGTAAAGCAAGAGGGTTCAAGCCATAGGTTTTGTACCTTGTGGGACCCACATCCGGGCCCCACTATGGCTGAGGCCATCTCCTGGTTAGCAGGGGTGAGCTTATGGCTTTGTGGCTAGCTGTTTGTAGAGATGTTGATGGTGGTGGTAAATAAGCACACACACACCACCCAATATGCCTTCACAAGGATACAACCTGCTAAGAAAGAATCAAATCAAGTATCCAAAAGCAATAACCACAAGCTTGTTGTCAGCAAGCTTGTGGGAGAGCTTTTGATACAGTAAACAAGAAACAAATAGTTGATTTGAGAAAAACTTGAAATACCCAAAAAAATTTAAACAAGATTTCCAACAAGAAAAATAACAAGTCTAAGTCTTGGTGTTATGTTTCATTTGTCACATCAACACATCACCAAGATTTAAGCCTTGGTTCCAAAAACTTTTCAAGAAAATTTGATTTTCTGAATTTTTTTTGTAAAATGAACCTTTTGAAAACTTAACTAAATTGCGAATAATTAAAATATTACACTAAGAAAAGTAATGAACTTGGAACTCAGTGATTCTTAGAATAAAATTTTCATTTTCATTAATCTTTTAAAATTTTATACAAAAACTGGAACAACAATAAATAGGGTACAAGACACCCTATTTATACTACAACATTGAAGGTCCTAGAATATCAAACTACTGAAACCCTAATCTTCATAAAATTCCAATGACTGCCCTTGGTCAAAATCTTGAAATTTTGGTCTTCATGGTCACATGTGGATGCCTTGTTGTTGCCAGTTGTGTTGGATGCATCTTGTGCGTTTAAATGGTCCTTAGGGAGCAAGAAAATGTTGAGGTCCCTTGATTTACCGTCTTAATGCCTTATTTGCCAAAAATGATGGAGCAAGGGACATGGTGGGGGCCATTAGAGGTCACGGGGTTGTGATTTTGTGGTTGGGATATGGTTAGTGTGGGGTGTATTAGGGATCTGGAAAGTGACAAACAAAACCCCTTTGAATTAGGTTCGATTAGGATTAGGGTTAATTGTTCTTGAGTTTGTGTTGTGTGTGTGTTTAATCAGTTTTTAGGTTTAAAATCGTGTTTAGTGGGAAAATAAGTTATAACTGATTTAATAATCAGTTATTATTTAAGTAGAGTGTGATGTGGCGTGGAGTGGTGAGGTGGATGGATGTGATAGGCTGATGGTGATGAGGTGGTGAGATGATTGGTTGGGAAAGGTTGGTGTGTTTGATAAAAATGGTCCTCCAAGTCCCCAAACTTGTTCACTTTGTATAAACAGCTCTAAAACTTAACTTCCCTTTATATGAAAGTTTCTATTTTCTCAATTTGGCCACCTAACTTTTCCAAACATGTTCACAAGGGTTAAATGTGTAATATAACCAAACTCCAAGGACCAATCTTGTATATACTCAACATTTTAGGGACCCAAATGCAATTATGATTTTTGCAAGCCAAGTCTTCAAAAGTAGAGGGACCAATCTTGCCAAATCTTCAAACTTCAAGGACTTGAATGAAAAATCATGATTCAGGTCCGGTTCTTTGTGAGGCTTCGTTTCCCGTGTTCGTTTTTGCTTGATTATTGTGATCTTTTCTTGATTTCACGATATCCGTACCTAAAATACACAATAAACAAACAAAAACATATTTTTGGGTATTTTGATGATATTTTAAGCATTTTAAGCCCGATTTGGACGATGAGACTATGTATAAAAGAAGTCTCATCACTCCCCTATACTAAACCATTGTCGGGACCTCATGCAATGCTAGAATTAAGTATCATAACACTTCTAAAATTCATTTTATGATGACATTTATTGAAGACATAAACTTAAATAAACGACTACACGTGTTTTAGACATAATGTATTGTTTTCATCACGATAAAGTGACTTTCAGGGTCATAGAATAAGAACACGTGAATGCTGTGTTAGAAATAATTTCGTCGTCCTCGATTTTCCCCCAGTTCCATGTTAAGCGTGTAACGATATCATTGTATTATAAGTTAGCAACACAATCATTACTCATGAGTGTTAGTTACACACCTAAACTCCCTTATTCCTAATTGGTATCTCTTATATTTTATTTTGTATTAATGATCACAAGGATGCATGTTTGACTTATTTCGATAATTTATTAAGGCCGAAAATAAAGTAGCACGATTTAATCGATAGTTAGCCGAAGGAAACGATCTTTTAAAACTGCTTCTCGTAATCTCCTTAAGTTCATATCTTGGCATAACTCGTTTCACGATTTGAGACCTTTCTCGGACTGATATTTGGCATGTGTTTCGAACATCAAATATTGGAAGACGTTCTTGAAATAATGGTCTTCATATATGGAATTTCTTCACTTGACGTTTTGGACCACGACTTCATCATTTCTCTTCAATCGTTATTTGGGTTTGTGATATACAACGATCCGCCTCCTTTTAGGATTTGGATATATTTATCCTCATACCTTGTTAAGGTCTTTTTGGATAGACTTCTCCATGATCTTTAGGGGGGTATATTGCTTCTCGTCGTGTGTCTCGATCCTTCATATTAATTTTGGAATAATGATACTTCACATCATCTTGGATCTTTAGCAACAAAATGTAGCTCCTCATGCCTTGTTAGGGCCTTTTTGGAACTTGCTAATCTTCGCATCCCGCTTCAATAAGTTATGCCTTGGCTATGAACTCTATTTGAACAGGAGCAACTTTGAAACGATCTTGGGCTAGAAGTTAAGTAACCTTTTAAATCGTACGACCTTACTTATTGCATTTATTTAAAAAAAAAGCGTGAGGAGAATAAGCTAATAATTACTACACATGAGATCGTGAAAGATTACGTAACTTATAATTAACTCTATCATTTCTCGTCCCCATTTACGAGACTTAGCCTAAAAAGTTAAGGAATCGAAGCTAAGTGCTCAACACGCACGGTCGAGTCAAAAATTACTCTTTTTCTCACCATCGGAAAACCTACATTCGTGTCTTAAACACTTATGAAAAATATGATTTTTTTTAAAATTTAGCCATTTTTAGCCTTATTTTGCAACAAAACGATAACAAAAAGATGAATATTGGATTGCGTGTTGACGTAAGCAAGGTGAAGTATCTACTCACCCCCCATACTTAAACTAAACATTGTCCTCAATGTTTCGAGTCTAGGGGTGAAACAACCCCATACTAGAGACAAAGTCGAATGCTTAATCTCGAACATGGAAAGGGTAAAACGAATAACCTAAAAGTCGTTTATGAATTATGCTAATAAGATAAACGTTAGAACATAAAAGGATATCATCAGATATCGGAATCTCCAAAGGCAACGATCAAAGCTCAAGTGATCCGTTAAACGAACACGAGAGGCTTCCATGATGACGATGAACCATCCAGAGGGGAGTACGTTCGATGGAATAATTTCTTAGATGTATTACCACATCCCCAAGGGTTGAATCACAATCACAAACAACCACGGAACAGAGGTTGGAAGAGCACAAGTCCCCTCGTTACACTATTAAAAAACGATGATATTTACAAGGATAAGCATGAGAATCCCCCACGAGGCACCTTGTTTTTGATAACCGAGTCAAAAGCTCGACTCGAATCCCTATAAATGTGATCATTTAGGGATAATCATAGTATGGTCATTTTTGGTGGGGCTTACATGATAAACAATGCCCAAAAGGACATGGATTACTTTAAAAACCCGATATACGTATACCGGGGTCAAAGATAGCGTCCTTGTTTTCGGATGAAAGACGAAACAACGCCACTCCAACTAGAACCCCAATGGGGTAAAAGAAAATAGATGAGAAGTAGAAAGGTGGGGCAATGGATAAGGCAAACTTATGAGCTACTCGAGGTAGACTCACACCAAGCAAACAAATAGATTTTCTATTTATTGCATCGGTGGAAGACCGAGATTTCCCTTTACAGGCAATTCCGGGATCGAATATCTCGTCCTCAGTGGAGAAATGTGAGGGAACATAAGGGGCTTCCCCCACACTAAATCCACATACACCATCGTCAAAAGGAGTAGACGAGGTGGTAGCACTCATACAACGCGGTGATGACATAGTTAAACTTGTAGAAAAATCTTTTAAAACATTTTTAAAATCCTTTCCTTTTTCATCGTTTAAAAACTCTTTATGAAAACCCGATTTTATAATGTCGAAAATATTTGACGTTTCTAATTCAAAATTAGTCGGGCTAAAAATCCTTACATTTAAGTCGCTGTGAGGGGGTGGTGGATTGTATAAGTTCTCAAAACGTCGATCAACAAAGAACACCGCCCCCTCGGGTTCTACATACTCGTCATCCTCATGAACGTCGATCTCATCGATTTCTTCATCAAAGATAGGCTTGTCAAACCAAGGTTTGTCATTGCCCTCCTTAAGTATCTTAGAAACTCTCTCGAAAATATCACGATCAAGCACGATACCATCATTCATTTGAGGGGATTGTTGTTAAGTTAAATCCTCATGAATGTGGTAAACGTAATTCTCATTTGAGGAGTGTTGATTAGGTAACTCCTCGAGAATTGGATTTTGGGTCATGTGATTTGGTTCGTCATCGGAAATAAGACGTTCCAACTCATTAAGTTCATCATCGATCTTGGAAAAATCAGCCTCACTCGTAGGTGGGAGTGGAGGCAAAAGAGCTAGCTCTCATTCGATAATTTCCTCAATCTCGGAATCGAACTCATAATCATCGTACTTCACATGTGAAGAGTTCTTTTTGGGAGAATCCTGAAAAATGGCATGTGGATTTCAAAGTACGTGATCAATCTCGGCAAAATCGCCATCGTCATCGTCAAAGAAAGAGTCGATGTGAGCACTCACAACTATGGTTTTACAAGTCGAATGACTATGCTTAGGTGAATTTTCTATAATGAGAGGATCGATGTCGATAAAACCTTTAGCCTCAACGGGTGTTGGGCTAGGAAATGGAGGCACTTCGATGGAGTTAGAAGTTGAAGCCTCAAAGACGTGGTCCTTCGAAGGTGGTGAAGACGAGTCCATTTTTGTCATTTTCGTGATGGCACTAACGTCGCCCTTAGGAATTGGTGTTTCACTTGTTTCGCCAAATATATCCCAAATTGATTTTTCGTCCATAAATCTACGCATACCCTTTTGAATTAGGTACACGTATTCTTTATCGTTAAAATCATCATTTTAAAACCGTTCTTCTTAATTCTTTCAAAACATGCATTAAGCCTCATATTTTCCGCTAAAGTTAACATTTTGAAATCATTAGAATTTGAAACATTAGGTTTTGAAACCTCGGTTTTTTCAAGATCATTTGAAACTTGGGATTTATTTGCGAAAAATTCCATTTTGTCATCCCCATATCTCATAGTAAGTCTCCCCTCGTGGACGTCGATTACGGTTCGAGTCGTTGATAAAAATGGTCGGCCTAAAATAATGGGACATTTAGGGTCACACTCGCAATCGGATATGGCGAAATCCGCGGTAATAACAAACTTTCCAACTTTGACATAGACATCCTCGGCTATTCCAATTGGAATAAGTGGTGTACAATTTGCAAGCTCGATTGTCATGTTCGTGGGGATAAGTGAAGGCAATCTCATCAATTTCCATAGAGAATGAGGCATAAGATTGATGCTAGCACCTAAATCGGCAAGGGATAAACATCCCTCAATCTCGGAAAAATCACAAGGTAATAGAAATTGGCCCGGATCCTCTTCCTTTCTTGGCATATGCCTTTTTGGTTTTTTAAGAAGGATTGATGCACAAGTTTCTTCAAGGGTTACTTTGGTAAGGTCGATAAAACTCTCTTTTTAAACCGTGGATGGAATTTGAGGTACACGAGGGTGTGCACTCTTTTCCTTGGTCGCCACGTTCACCCCATCGACATTAGAACAAAAAGACGTCTTAGAAGTCGAGGGTTGAGAAGAAGGAACAACTCTAAATCCATCAAGGTAAGGGGTAGTCACACGACTTTTTCCACGAGACGAGGCGGCTTTACATTGTTCCTTCGGATTTGCAACGGTGTCACTAGGTAACGAACTCGATGACGCACCCGAGGCTTTGTTCATAATAGCCGAAAACATCTTTTTAATGTCGATTTGTCCTTGCTCAATCTTCGTGTTTTGAATTTTCAAATTATTACAAAATTCGTTTTTCAAAGTACCAATTTCTCCCTCTAATCGTCTCATATTAGCCTCATTCGTTTTCATGTAATTTTGAAAATCGTTTGACGAACTATTTTGATTTGAATTAAAGTTTCCTTGGTTTTGATTATTTCTTTGAAAATTGTTTTGATTACCACTTGAAAAATTGTTTCCTTGATTGTTGTTGTTTGAAAAATTCGAGTTTTGATTATTGTCTCGATTTTGCCAATTCAAATTCCGACCTTGATTATAACCTTGGTTTTGAAAATTCCCTTGTTGATTATTTCCTCGAAAATTGTTACGATTTTGATTCGAAAAATTGTTGCCTTGGTTATAATTGCCTTGTTGCGATGGACCGGCGTTATTTTGATTTTGATTTGAAAAATTGTTGTTTAACGCACTCACATTCGACGTTTGGCCATCCGTAGCCGCACACTCGTAATAATTATGAGGTCCACCACAAAATGTACACGATGTCTCAACCGCTTTCACCGTAACGGGAGCGTCTTTCTGTTGCATTTCGATGAGAAAAGACGTAAACACATTCGTTAGCTTGTCGACTTTCACATCAACCCTCTCAATGTCTCAATTAGAACTACTAACATTGGCGACATTGACAACACTCGATGCGTTGCGGAGTTGGTAAACCTTGGATCGATTCTCGATAATCATTAATGAATCTTTCGGAGTCTTACACAAAAAGTTGCCACCGGCGGCGGAATTCAACGAATCTTGTTCTTGAACACTAAGACCGTTGTAAAACGTATCGATTTGGTGCAACTCGGAAAATCCATGGTGAGGACATTGCCTAAGTAATTCCTTAAAACGATCCCACGCGTCTCTAAAAGATTCATTCGGTTTTCGCTCAAATCTCGTAATTTCATTTTTGAAAAACGTCGTCTTAGACAGTGGGAAAAAATGATTAACAAACTTGGAGACGAGATCCTTCCATGTAATTATCGAATTAGGTGGCTCTTTCTCGTACCAATCCTTGGCAGCACCATCGAGCGAGTACGTAAAAAGTATAAGCTTGACGACATCGGTGTCGACGTTCTTAAACTTACTCGTGGCTAAAAGACGATCAAAATTCCGAATATGGTCGTGAGGATTATCGGCTTCACGACCTCGAAACTTCGTAGCTTGTACCAACGAAAGCATTCCGCTCTTAATCTCAAAATTCTCCGCTTCGATAGCGGGAATTACGATCGCGTCTCCATAACCCTCGGTGGGCGCTTGGAGCAATTCCATCATCGAACGATTGTCGGCCATCTCGTCTACGGTCTCTTCAACAACGATATTAGGAACGTCGGTTTCTAAATCTCGTCTACGTCGTCGATTCCTTCGATTTCGATTGCGTCGATTCGAAGCGTCGCTAGAATTAGAATAATCCTTCGACCGAGTGCGCATGCACTAAGCGTAGAATGGGGGGGGGGGGGGGGGGTAGCAAAGAAGATTCTTTTTGTGGTTTTTCGATTTTTCAAAAAAAAATAATTTTGGTTATTGATTGTTTTTTAATTTTTTTTGGATTTTTGTGTATTACGTAGACTCAAATCTACAAATCTCTCCTCGAATCGATTTCTCGATTAAAGGAGCCTCAAAGAATGAAAATGATCACGTGGGGTGAACGCCTTCGATGACTTTAGAACGTTGGTGGAATACCAAAACGTTCAAGAGGGTTTAATCTTGAAAACAAGCAAATATAGTATACGTAGATAATACTTGGGCGGCAAATCCTCGATTAGCCTTCTTTCTCAAAACACGCACAAGCAAGCGGGAGAAACGAGGCGGCGCTAAGCACTTAAGAGCCTGTTTCCCTTAGGTCGTGAAATACAACCGCCTTATACCCACCTTATAGTTTGTGTTAATCGAAATTAAGCCTCACGAAAGTATTTATCTATTTTACCTTTAAACTTTTGCTTTGGATTCGAATACAATAATTAAGTGATGAAATCCCAATTAAGGTTGCGTTTTCACGCTTTTGGAGATATTGTATATTTATTGTGATACGTAGTACAATATATTAATAATATTCACAAGAAAAACGAGAACCAATTTTTGCATCTCTTAAGGAAAATCTTGTTTTTGAAATTGGTGAAGTTCAAAAAGTGTTTTACGAAATGGACACCGCTTACGAACTGCAACTAGTTGAAAAAGAAAAGATTTTAACCGAATATGACCGATTCTTGTCTGCAGTAATCTCGTGTGATGTGCTTACTACTGTAAATGTTAATTATTCGAATGAGCTTACATCCACTATGATTAATTGTGATGTTGTGAATATTTGTACTGATATTTGTGATGATGTTTGTGATATCTCTGTAAATGTTGCTGATAATGTAAATGAGGTAGATAATCAGTCTTGTCACGAATCTAACGCTGAGTTTTTAAAGCTACAAGATTCTTACAATTTACTTTCACAACGCTTTAATCAACTAGAACAACATTGTATATCTTTAGAACTAAAACAACAAACTCAAAATGAAAATCTTTTGATATCAAATGTTTGTGAAAACGGTGTTGAGACAAGTGACAAGATGATTGCAATTGTTAAGACATTAGAGGAAGAAATCATGAGATTGAAGAGAGAGGTATCATCAAATGAAACACTCAAAATGGAACTAGAGGCTGCAGAGTCTAAAAACCAAGTCTTAGAAATTAGACTTTCGTCTGTTCTAGGGGAGATGGATCGGACAAGACAGGGACTATCCGCTCTTTATGGTTCACTAGAAGAACGCTTCGCTTTTAATGCGGCACAGCAACAATATTATGTTGAACAACTGAACCTAAAGTGCGAGGAAATCTCTGATTTGAACATCCTGCTCATAGACAAAAATATGGTTTTGGCTGAGTTAAAGGAGACACTTCTTCTCACCCGACAAGAAGTTGTTGATAACTTAGCTACCGACTCTGCACCGTCCACTAGTGCTCCAACAACCAAATCAGTAGTGCTTTATAAGAATCCGCTTCATAAGAGAAACCCGGTTACCTACGATGACTATATGAGGAATGCCATTAAGCATGTCGATCTTCTTAGGGATATTTTAGACGATCTTTATGCCTTAGATCCCTCAAGTAGCGACTATTATTCGGCTCATGAATATGTTAAGCGAGTTCAATATTGCTTAGCATATTTGCAATACATAGGTACACCAGGTTCTGCACTACTTAATAATAGGCCCATTGCTGTCACTCCATTTAATAAGACTCCAGGAGCGAAACCATCATTGGCACAATCAAGTAAGACACCTTTAAAATCTGTTGCTAATGTTCCCAATTTGCCTTCTACAGGATTAAAAGAGACTACTAAGGCTAAAGGATCGCCACTCAAGAAAGCTAAGATCAAGCCCTCCACTAGTAGTGCCTCAAAGAAGAAAGTAGAAGTCCACAATAGGAATGCTAGTTCAGTTTTAAATAAAAAGAATCATGTTAAGACTAAAAGCTTTGCGCCTGTGCAGCAGCCTAAACCATTCGTGAATTCTGATTTAAATTGTTGGAATTGTAATGAATGTATGTTTTCCCAGCGTCATGATTTATGTCTGATTGATCACGTTAATGAAATGAATGCTATTAAGAATGGTCTTGAATGGAAGCCAACGGGTAGAACTCGTGCCCAAGTTGGCTGGCAATGGCGTCCCACTGGTAGAACCTTTACATTAGATGGAAAAATGTGCCCTTTAACTAGGAATGCATCCATTGAGGTTAGGTCTGAGCGTCCTTTAGTTAGGAACACTCGCACTCAAGTATGGAAACAGCGCCCTTTAATTAGGTCAGCCCCCACTATAGTGCCTATCAGTGAAGAAATACCTCAGGATTTGAGCCAACTAGAATCTACACCACCTATTAAGAAAAAGAAGGCTAGGAAATCTAAGAAACCTAGAGTTAGCAAATCTAAGATTATTAAATCTGTACCTGCTAATAACAAGGAACACTCAGATTCCGATACCTCTACATTGTCTTTGTGTGGTGATATTTTCAGGTGGTCCAAATCATCCTGTGGTATTTGGACTCCGGTTGTTCAAAACATATGACCGGAAATCGCTCGATGCTCCGAAATTTCGTCAGCAAGTTTCTTGGTACGGTTAAATTTGGGAATGATCATATAGCAAAGATTATGGGGTATGGTGAATATCAGATTGGAAACGTCACGATTTCTAGGGTATACTATGTAGAAGGTCTTGGTCATAACTTATTCTCAGTAGGACAGTTTTGTGATTCCAACCTTGAGGTTGCTTTTCGACAACACACTTGTTTCATCCGCAACTTGGAAGGAAAAGATTTGTTGAAGGGATCTCGTGGTGCAAATCTTTATACTTTGTCCTTACAAGACATGATGGCCGCTTCTCCAGTATGTCTTCTCTCTAAAGCTTCTAAGACCAAGTCATGGTTATGGCATCGCAGATTATCTCATCTTAATTTTGATGCTATTAATCATCTGGCTAAAAACGAGTTAGTTCGTGGTCTTCCAAAGCTTAAATTTCACAAGGACCATTTATGTTCCGCGTGTTCAAGGGGGAAAAGTACCAAGAAATCTTACAAGCCCAAAGCTGAAGACACCAATCAAGAAAAACTTCATCTTTTGCATATGGATCTTTGTGGGCCGATGAGAACTGAAAGTGTGAGCGGTAAGAAATTCATTCTGGTTATTGTGGATGATTTCTCAAGGTTTACATGGGTTAAATTTTTACGTACAAAGGATGAAGCACCGAAGGCTATCATCACTTTTCTGAAGTTCATCCAGGTACGTTTGAATACCACTGTCCGCCGTATTCGTACAGACAATGGTACTGAGTTCGTCAACCAGACTCTTCGTGATTATTATGAAGGAGTTGGTATATCACATGAAACATCCGCTGCACGCACTCCACAACAAAACGATGTCGTTGAAAGACGGAATCGTACACTTATGGAAGCTGCTAGGACCATGCTTATTTATGCGAACGCTTGATAGGTGTGAAAACACCCATCTTTTCTACCACTTAATTACAATAATAACCGGACCAAAACGTGTATTTTATGTCTTTTATGTCGGAATTATGCGTGGTTTGTGTTTTTGTTGTGATTTAGGACGAAATTGTGAAAAGTGGAGAAAACACGGGAATTCACGGGCGTTCACGGCTTTTATTGAAGAAAAAGATGAAAGACGGAGTCGAGAAGGAAAGAGTGGATAAAGAACGGAAGTCCAAGACCAATTCTGAAGATTTATCAAAGAAAAAGTCAAAAGACGGAAGTTTATCAAAAGCCGAGAAACTCAAGTCTATTTTATTGAAGAAATTAAAGACGAGTTCAAAAGAAAGCCCGAGCCACAAGTCCTTAAAGTCCAAGTTTAAAAGAAAGATTAGAAGAAAAGGACTTGATGGTGCAATTAACAAGAAAGGAAGGAGAGAGGAAGCTTCCTCTAACCATCCCCTAATCACCTATATATACCCCTCATTTTCATTCATTAAGTTTTGTTGACTAACTTGACAAATTAGTTCTTCCATGGTTGGTGGCTTGACAAACCATTCTTCCACTTTTCATTTATGCACTTTTAATTACTTGCACATTTAAATACATGTTTTGCACCTTTAATTACTTTTAATTCCAAGTAAGTTTTTAATTTGTGTTCTTTAAATTCTTGTCTTTACCTTTCTTTATCATTTGATCAAGTTCTTTTTATCTATCTCATTCTACTTTTCTTTCTTTTTGATTCGGTTACAATTTCGGATTAAGCAAGGTTTTGCTTAATCCATTTGCTTATTTTGATTAAAGTTTCGTCCTTTTTATTTCCTCATACGAAATAAGCCACGAGATTGACAACCTAGTGTGCTTATTTGGTATTTTGTTTAAGTGTTTTGGAAGTTTTCTTTAAAGTTTTGATTTTTAAGTTTTGATTTCATTTAAGTTTCGTGTTTTAAAGTTTGAAAGATTTTAACTTTTTAGCTTATTGATTCGTTTGATTTCATTTCATTAATAGTATTTTGGTCACGGCTTATTAGAAGTAGCTTATTTAGTAATTGTGCTTATTACGAAGTTGGCTCCATCGGAAAGTTAGGGTTTTCCACATTGCGACGGATAGCAACACCACATTCCGATAGTGACAATATTTGGTCTAAGGGTTTTTGCATTCCGATCCGGGATTGCGATAGGTGTACCATTTCCTCATTCCGATCTGGGGATTGCGATCGCATATTGCGATCGCTCTTTCCGACGGCTCTTGAGGCTCACTTAGACGAAGTGCTGCCCAATTTTCCCAGCCACATTCCGATCTAGGTGATATTCCGATAGGACACATTCCGATCTGGACTACATTGCGATCTGAGGTTGTTAGGTTATTCCGATCTGAAAAGGTGACATATTCCGATCTGGGTTTCTTCAACATTCCGATAGGTGGTGTGTTCATTCCGATGGTAAGGCTGATCGGAATATATTCCGATCTGGGTTAACTTTTATGTTTTGTTGATATAGTGATTTTGTATATACTTTATTCTAGGAAAAACAAAGCAACACAAAAAGCGGTAAGTATTAAGCGTCGGTTTAGGAAAACCAAGCACTTATGACCCTTAAGAAGGTGAGTTCGTTCTCGAGGAGGCACGTGTGTTGTGTAATGAATGATTGATTATGTTTTTGGTTATTAATGATAAGAAAAGAAGAGAAAATGACGAAGATGAAAAAATAGAAAAATTAAGGCGAAAACACTACTAGAAAGTTACGACGAAGAACGTGAAAAACACAAAATCTAAAATTTTATCCTAAAAATTCCTAAAAATTACTAAAAACTCCCAAATAATATTCTAAGAGTTTACAAAAAAAATCCAAACTTGCTAAAACCTTTTAATTAATTAAATAATGACTTTTTAATGCTAATTAAAGCCCTAAAAATCACTTTTAAATATTAAAAAGCCCTAAACAAGATTTTATAATTTGTAAACCTCAAAAATGACCTAATTAAACTAAAAACTATTTTTAAAAATTTTAAAACCAAATTAAACTATTTTTAAACTCCTAAAAACTATTAAAAACTATTAAATCTTAAAATAATTCTAAAAATTAATTGAAAAGCCTAAAAAATTATTCTACAAATGGGAAAAGTCTTAATTAATGCTATAGAATCTAGGAAAAATGAAAAAGAAATTAAAATAAAACTTTTTATTTTAATGAATAAAATAATATTAAAATAATCCAAAAAATTAAAAGTCCTCAAATAAATTCTAAAAAATTCTCAAAAATCCTAAATAATCTAACTAAGAAGAAAATGTAAACAAAAGTTTCTAAAACCTCTTAATGAATTTTATATTAATTTTCAAAGTTTAATAAAAAACCTAAAATCAAATAAAATCAAAAATTAAAGTTTTTGAAAACTTTTTCACATGTAAACCTCAAATATACTAATAAAAACCTAAAAACTATTTTTTTGTATTTTTATATTACTGTTCACTAATTTTTAAAGACTTTCTAAATTTAAAAATAAAAATAATCCTATTAAGTAATTAAATAAAAGGAAAAATGAAATTTTTAATCAGAAAAATCCTAAAACCTATGAATATCCTATGAAAATTGAAAGAAGTCCAAAAAGCTAAATAAATAAGCTATAACTAAGCAAATAAGCTACGGCTTATTTAGAAAAGCCAAACTCAAACACACCTTTTATATTAAACCAAACCAAACCTAGCAGTCAAAGACCCTAGGGCAGGATGGTTAACGCGTATGGTTGTGAGAGGAGTGGCGCAGGTTCGAGTCCTGGCCACGTCCTTTTTGGAAATTTATTTATTTATTTTTTTTTTTTAAAAAAAACTCAAACAATGCAACTTAATAGCTTCTAAACACAAATCCAAACCCAATTTCAACCAAGATTCAACAAGTTTGAAGATCAAAAGGTACCCAGGTCTGGGCAAGTTTCTGAAAATCAAGTGTGAGTGCACACTTGAACTTGAAAACCAAGAGGTCTTGGCTGTGCTTCTTTTTGGTGATGATTTATGGAACAATGGGGCACCCTTGTGCTTGTTTAAGCACAAGGAGTCAAGCTAGCACAATAGAAACACCTTGCACACACAAATCACAAATCAAAAGCACACAAAAGCACCTTAAGTTTCTGTGATAAAAAATGCAGGTATGGTGGACTGTTTAAGCCTATTACATGCACTCTAGCCAACTTCAAAGCCACAAATTTGGCACAAACACTCACAATATGGTACTCAAGCAGTAACAACAACTCACTTAGCCTAAACCTTAACAGAAATCAAAATCAAGGCTCTCAAATTCATGAAGTACAAGCAGTTAAGTGCATAAGCAGATTTCTAGCTTTGATTTCACTTTGTACCACACAAACTTGCTTGCAAACCTTTACAAACTAACTTGTAACTGTTTAATAAACCTAACTTAACCTATTTTAAACTGATTAACACCTTTTTAAAGCATGAATCAAGTTCCCTCCCCTGCTAAATCCTAATGCCAAACAGTCCTTTATCTTTTGAAAACCAAATTTTTACAAAGTAAAACCTAACAAAACCTATTCAAACTAGTTCAACTAGCATCTATCATGCACATAAACATAATAGAACACAATTCAAACAGCTCTTAATAACAATTATCCAATACTCATTCAAATCACATAAGCCACAACTTTCTGAAATTTTACAAAGGTAAAAGAAAATACCTTAGAACCCTTACATCCAAGGGTTCTTGTGGATGAATATCCACCTCCAATCTAACTCGGGTTGGAGCAGAACCTTTATCAACAACAATGATCAACCTAAAAAAAGAAAATAAAAAAAAAGAAAAACACAATATATATCCAATATTTCTGTTTTCACTTTTTTTTTCTTTCTTAAAAACCTTACAAAACCTTTTAATCTTAACACAAACCTTTTAAAAACATTCAAACTCACAAATCAAACAGTTCTCTTCCACTTTCACTTCCAAGAACAATGATTTATGAAATTTGACCCTTTTAAACCCGTTTTGAAAATCTTAACATAAACCTTCACAAGTAACAATGGAACTCAGCTTTTGCATTCAACAGCACACAAACTTTTTATAAACATTAAAAGGAATTACAATGACTTTAACAAACACCAAACTTTAATTTTATAAAAAAGGAATTACAAGTTTATGCAAAAACTGGAACAAGAATAAAGGTTCACAGGTCGAACCTTTATATACTACTCATTAGACTATTCTAGAATGTGAATAAAAAATTACAAATACTGAAACCCTAATTCTGGAAATCTCAATATTGCCCTTGGACGAATTCTTGGTCAAAATAGGTTCCATGTGATATGCCAGCTGCAATCTCTCATCTTGGACGTAGGATTAACCTTGGGGACAAAGGGATTACATCCAGCCGTTTAAATGGTCGGGACATAGGGTTTTGGGTGAAAGTGATAGAGCAGGGGAGCTTGAGGAGGGTCCCACAGACCATGTGGAGGTGTTGGGTGAGGTGGGTTTTGGTGAGAGTGACATTAATCAACAATCTGGAGCCTTTTAGCTTAAAACCCCATGATTTGTGGTTAATTAGAACTGGGGTGATATTAGGGTTCATGTTAATTAGGGGTGGGTTTTGATGCGTTTTGGGTTAAACACAATTTAAATTGTGTGTTAAAGAGGGAAAATGGGGGTTTGTGGGGTTGACTGTTGACCAGGTTTAAATTAATAAACCGGGTAGGGTATTGGGTAGGGTCGGGTTTGGGTAAGGGTTATGGGTAAATGGGTGGGTAGGGTTGACGTGTCAGTGTTTGGTTGGGTGGTAAGGTTTGGTGTATTGACAGGATTGGTCCCCAAGGTATAAACTTCTTTTCATTTGCAATTAAAAGCTGTCAGCGCCATTTTGTGCCTTGTCAACTTTTGACATCTTGTCAAAAGTGGCACAAAGGTTTATAAAACTTTTTCCAAGGGCTCCTTTTGTAGTAACTTGATTCTTCAAGGACTGGAAGTGTAATATCTTCAAATATTAAGGATCATTCTTGTACAATTGATAAATGGAGGGTCAATTGTGACAAGTTCTTCAAAGATGAGGGGCCATTTTTGCCAATCTGCAATTCTTCAAGGGTATTTTTGCAAAATCCAAACTTGGGCCCGGTTCATTGTGCGACTTCGTTTCCCGTGTTCGTTTTTGATTGATTCTTGTGTTCTTTTGCCAATTCCTCAATATCCGTACCTAAAAATACACAAGTAACAAACACGAGCATATATTTGGCATATTTTATGATATTTTATGCAATTTAAGGCCGTTTTGGACGATGAGACCATGTATAAAAGCAGTCTCATCACTCCCCCATACTAAACCATTGCCGTGCCCTCACGCAATGCTAAGAATAAAGTATCAAAGCAACTCCAAAATTTAATTTTATGACTTTTATTGAAATGATAACTAGCTACACACTATGATTACTACTACTTGCGTTTTAGACATAATGTATGATTTTCATCGCAAAATGGGACGTTTAGGTTCATAGAATAAGAACACGTGAATGCTTCGTTAGAAATAATTTCGTCGTCCTCGATTTTCACCTTAATTCCATGCTAAGCGTGCAACGAGATCATTGTCATTATAAGTTAGTAATGCTAACACTACTCATATGCCCTAATCACGTACTTATTCTCCCATTATTCCTAAGTTGTATCTCTTATATTTTATTTTGTCTTAATGATCACGAGGATACATCATTGACTTATGCGATAATAGAGATTTAGGTCTAAAAATAGAGTCCTAACGGTGTAACTAAGACCATCAAATTAATAACCCCTCCTAATAGACAACGATGTTAAAAAATTAAGTTGACAAGAAGAATCGAGAAACACGGTTTTATAACGGTTTTGAACATGAGACTTATTACCAAGACTTTTATATGCCCCCTAACGGAAGGACCTTATTATCTTTGGTTTACCTCCATCTTTTATTCAACTTCGCCATGAAGCTTTTATTATGACTTCGGTCTTGCCTTGCCTTTTATTATCCTCCTCATCGGTGGTTTTATTAGCCAAAGACGTATATCCTCACGCTAAAGCGAATTTTGGATCTTTAAAGCTTCGAAGATTAAGGCTTGATTCACTTTCAATTTTGCATAGATTTTAGGCCTTGTGGGGCTTCAAATTGTTTGCTTGATTTAGGTGAGCACTTGAAATCTTATTATTAGGTGAAGCTTTCGATTATTTGGGTGCCAATACTTCAAAACCGTGACGCTGGCGATACCTTAATGTCTTCCCAATTTAATTACACGGAAGCTACTAGAAAAGACTAGAAACCCAACAATCTTAACTAAACCGCTAAATCAATATTTATTAAGCAAAAAATATTTACAAGCGAAGGGAGAATAAGCAAACAACGAGAACACATGAGTTTTTGAAAGAATACGAGTACTCTACGTTTAGCATTGTAACTTATAATTAACTCTATCATTTCTCGTCCTCATTTAAGAGACTTAGCCTAATGTGTAGTTAAGGAACCAAAGCTAAGTGCTCAACACGCACGGTCGAGTCAAAAATTACTCTTATTCTCGCCATCGGAAAATATACATTCGTGTCTTCAAACACTTATGAAACATGAGAAAAATTTTAAAATTTGGCCACTTTTAGCCTTATTTTGCAAGAAAATGATAACAAAACGATAAACTTTGGAAAGCGTGAAGGTTTGGCAAGGCAAGTATCTATTCACCCCCCCATACTAAAGTTAAACATTGTCCTCAATGTTTCGAGTCTAGGGGTGCAAACACCCCCATACTAGAGACGTAGTCGAATGCCTAATCTAGCATGGAAAGGGTGTAACCAATAAGTTTAAAGCCGTTTATGAAGTGTGCTATAAAACCTAAGGTTAGAACATAAAAGGATATATCATGATGAATATTGGGAAAGGCCTCCATAGCAAACGATCGAGTGCTCCCATGAAACGAACACGAGAGGCTCCAATCGTGAAGATTATGATCTAAAAGACACAATTCACAAACAACCACGGAACAAAGGTTGGAAGGGCACAAATCCCCTCACATTAAACTAATTAGAAAGCAATAATATGTACATGGATAAGCATGGGTCTCCCCCACGAGGCACCTTGTTTTTGATAACCGAGTCAAAAGCTCGACTCGAATCCCCATAAATGTGATCATTTAGGGATAATCATGGTATGGTCAATTTTTGGTGGGGCTTACATGATAAACAAGGCCCAAAAGCACGTGGAGTACTTTAAAAATCCGATAAACGTATACCGGGGTCAAAGATAGCGTCCTCGTTTTCGGATGATAAACGAGATAAAACAACTTCAACACAAATCCCAATGGGATAGAAGAAAATAGGAGAGAAGAAATAGAAGGGTGGGACAATGGGTAAGTCAACAACAACTTGAGTCACTCGAGGTAAACTCGCACCAATCAAATGAAAAGATTTTCCATTTATTGCATCGGTGGAAGACCGAGATTTCCCTATAAAAGCAATTCCAGGATCAAATATCTCGTCCTCGGTGGAGAAAGGAGAGGGAACATAAGGGGCTTCCCCCACACTTGGTCCACACAAAGCATCGTCAAAAGGAGAAGACGAGCTTGTAGTACTCAAGACACGCGGTGATGACGGAGTTAGAATAGTAGAAAAATCTTTTAAATTAGATTCAAAATCTTTTCCTTTTTCATCTTTAACACTCTCCTTGTGAAAACCCGATTTAATTATGTCGAAAATATTTGGTGTATCTAAAACAATATTAGTCACACTAAAAATCCTCACATTTTGAAAGCGTTTTGGTTTAGGTGGTGGCAAGTTTTCAAATCTTTTGTCAACAAAGAAAACCTCCCCATCGGGATCAACGTATTCATCATCCGAAGAATCACTCGAGATTGGAATCATAGGCTTAACACTCTTAACCTCCATCGGCGGAGGGGACGGAACTTCATTTTTATCAACTCCTAAAACTCTATTGGAAATCTTTTGACAAATGTTTTTGATAGGATTGACATTGTACAAAGATGTGATCGAATAAACATGAGAAAGAGTGGAGTTTTGGGTTGCATTAATGACGAGTTCTTCCTCATTGAAACGAAGAGTGATTTTTCTTGCATGCACATCGATAAGTGCTCTCGAGGTATCCAAAAAAGATCGACCTAAAATTAACGGAACTTTAGGATCGATGGGAATATCAACAACTATGAAGTCCACGGGATAATAGAATTTCCCAACTTTCACAAAGACGTCCTCGGCAACTCCACAAGCTAGAATCGTAGAATGATCGGCCATTTCGATTGACATTCTTGAAGGAGTGAGATTTGGAAGATTGAGCGATTTAAAAATCTCGAGAGGCATCAAATTAATACTAGCACCAAGATCGGCCAAGGCGTAGCATTCTTCCATGTCTTGGATAGCACATGGGATTAAAAACTTTCCAGGATCACCGACTTTTTGAGGTATGCGGCTTAGAAAAACCGAAGAACAACTAGACGATTTTTGCAATTTTTCTTTGTTATTCAACATACTTTTGAAGTTCGCGGCAAATCGAGGCATCATGACTAAGGCGTCGGCAAAACTTATGTTGAAATGCAAGTCACGAAACATTTTCATAAAGAGTTCAAATTGATAATTATTTCGTTCTTGTGCCTTTTCCTTGTCTCGTCTTGATGGGTAGGGTAAAGGTGGTGTGGGTTGGGGCAAATTAGGCATAGGCATCGGCCTTGGAATCTCGGGTTCCATTATGGGTATTGGTTCAACCGTAGGTGTGGTTTGAGCGGTACTTCGTGGGCTTGTAATGTGCTCCTTTCCAACCACAACCTCGGGTTCTTTCTCTTTTTCCTTCTCCATAGAAGTACTTGGGCGAGAAATTGGTTCCTTGAAAGTTTTACCACTACGAGTGGTAATAACCTTCAACTCTCCCTTCGGGTTCACGATGGTATCACTAGGAAGACCACCCGAAGAAGAAGGCTTACACATGATAGCTTCAAACATCTTAGCCATTCGATCTTCAAACTTAGATTGCCTAGCATCCGCTTTCAACAATTCTTGCTTAATCTCATGTTGTCCTTGCTCCATTTTTTGTTGATTTTGTTGGAGTCGTGTGACATTTCCTTCCATTTTATTAGCATGAGTTTTAAGTTCATTAGCAAGTTCGGTTTTAAGCTCATTTTTCAATTCGGACCTTAAGCTAATCATCTCACGTTGCATGTTATCAAACTTAGCATCATTAGCCTTAGCATAGTCTAAAAATTCTCCTTGCAAATTTTTAGTGTGAGCATTTTGAAAACCTTGAGTAGGAGTTTGAAAATCACGGTTTTGGTTTTGGTTTGAAATTTGCCCACTTCCACTTTGGTAATTACCCTTGTTATAATTCCTTTGATTTCCTTGGTAATTTCCACCTTGATTGTTGTTTCGATAGTTATTAGCATTTTGATTTTGTGGAGCTTGATTTGAACGTGAACCTTGACCGATTTGGTTATAAGTTCCCGTAGCTACATAAGCATTCGAAGTGTTACCATCCGCGGTAATGCACTCGGAAAAATCATGAGCTCCACCACACGAAATACAACTCTTAGCAACCGCTTTAACCGAAGCGGTGCTTGAAGCTTCTTGAGCTTTCCAATGAGACATAAGAGTCGAAAACCTATCGAAAAACCGATTCTCCTCATTTGCTTCATCTTGCAAGGCATTAATGGAACGAGATGATGACGAGCCCAAATTGGCAACACTCGGTGTGTTACGAGGGCTATAGACCTTAGACCTATTTTCTATGATTTTCAAAGCCTCATTGGTCGTTTTGCACAAAAAATTACCACCCGCGGCGGCATTTAAATAATCTCTTTCATGTTCATTAAGCCCATTATAAAAAGTGTCAATTTGATGCAATTCGGAAAAATCATGGTGTGGACATTCATGTAGCATTTCTTTAAATCTCTCCCAAGCCATTGAAAAACTTTCATTTGGTCTTTGTGTAAAACGTGAAATCTCGTTTTTCAAATGTGTTGTCTTAGATGGTGGAAAAAATTGATTCACAAATTTAGACACGAGATCGGCCCATGTCAAAATCGAATTCGGCGGTTCTTTCTCAAGCCATATCTTGGCGGGTCCATCTAACGAGTAAGGAAACAACATCATCTTAATGGCATCGTGTGGTACATCCTTAAACTTGCTTGTCGCGGTGAGACGATTAAATTGCCTAATGTGATAATGTGGGTTGTCTTTTTCATGACCGCGAAACTTGTTTGCTTGAAGCATAGACATTAAACCCGTTTTGATCTCAAAGTTCTCCGCAAGGATGGCGGGAATCACAATGGCCTCTCCAAAACCCTCGGTGGGTGCTTGAAGCAACTCCATCATAGTACGATTAGCCATGATAGCTTCTTGTTCTATAATAGGTTCCTCAATTGGAGTCTCCTCACTAGAAGGAGTAGTCGATTTGTTTCTTCGTTTACGAGCACGTCTAGCTTTAGAGCGAGTTTGCATAAACGTCACGTACAACGAGAAGGCGAGCAAAGAAGATTCTTTTTGGTATTTTGTGTTTTTTTTTTCAATTTTTTTTGTGGTTTTTGATTGTATTAACCTTTTTTGGAATTGGTGAATATATTGAGTAGACAACAAGTCCACAAATCTCCTCACTTAATCAAATCTCTTGATTAAAAAGGCCTCAAGGAATGAAAACGATCACGTGGAGTGAACGCCTTCGATGACTTTAGAACGATGGTGGAACACCAAATCGTTCAAGAGGGTTTAATCAAATGAAACCAAGAAAATATATATGATATGTAATAATACTTTGGGCGGCAAAACCCTCGATTCACTCTCAAAATCAAATACGCACAAGCAAGCGGAGGAAACGAGGCGGCGCGAAGCACTTAAGAGCCTTTTTCCTTTAGGTTGTGAAATACAACCGCCTTATACCCACCTTATAGTTTGTATTATCAAGATTAAGCTTCACGAAAGTATTTATCTATTTTTGCCTTTTTTTCTTTGGTTTGAGATTCGAATACAATGATCGAGTGATGAAATCCCGAATCAAGGTTGTGATTGCTCACGTATACAATATAGTAATAGTATTCACACAAAAACCGAAAAACGATAATACGTATTAATAGAGTGCTATTAATACAATTATATTTATGGCTAATATAGAAAAACAACAATGGTCAATCAAAACACAATACGCCTCCCCGGCAGCGGCGCCATTTTTGATGTAGTGATTTTGTATATACTTTATTCTAGGAAAAACAAAGCAACACAAAAAGCGGTAAGTATTAAGCGTCGGTTTAGGAAAACCAAGCACTTATGACCCTTAAGAAGGTGAGTTCGTTCTCGAGGAGGCACGTGTGTTGTGTAATGAATGATTGATTATGTTTTTGGTTATTAATGATAAGAAAAGAAGAGAAAATGACGAAGATGAAAAAATAGAAAAATTAAGGCGAAAACACTACTAGAAAGTTACGACGAAGAACGTGAAAAACACAAAATCTAAAATTTTATCCTAAAAATTCCTAAAAATTACTAAAAACTCCCAAATAATATTCTAAGAGTTTACAAAAAAAATCCAAACTTGCTAAAACCTTTTAATTAATTAAATAATGACTTTTTAATGCTAATTAAAGCCCTAAAAATCACTTTTAAATATTAAAAAGCCCTAAACAAGATTTTATAATTTGTAAACCTCAAAAATGACCTAATTAAACTAAAAACTATTTTTAAAAATTTTAAAACCAAATTAAACTATTTTTAAACTCCTAAAAACTATTAAAAACTATTAAATCTTAAAATAATTCTAAAAATTAATTGAAAAGCCTAAAAATTATTCTACAAATGGGAAAAGTCTTAATTAATGCTATAGAATCTAGGAAAAATGAAAAAGAAATTAAAATAAAACTTTTTATTTTAATGAAAAAAATAATATTAAAATAATCCAAAAAATTAAAAGTCCTCAAATAAATTCTAAAAAATTCTCAAAAATCCTAAATAATCTAACTAAGAAGAAAATGTAAACAAAAGTTTCTAAAACCTCTTAATGAATTTTATATTAATTTTCAAAGTTTAATAAAAAACCTAAAATCAAATAAAATCAAAAATTAAAGTTTTTGAAAACTTTTTCACATGTAAACCTCAAATATACTAATAAAAACCTAAAAACTATTTTTTTGTATTTTTATATTACTGTTCACTAATTTTTAAAGACTTTCTAAATTTAAAAATAAAAATAATCCTATTAAGTAATTAAATAAAAGGAAAAATGAAATTTTTAATCAGAAAAATCCTAAAACCTATGAATATCCTATGAAAATTGAAAGAAGTCCAAAAAGCTAAATAAATAAGCTATAACTAAGCAAATAAGCTACGGCTTATTTAGAAAAGCCAAACTCAAACACACCTTTTATATTAAACCAAACCAAACCTAGCAGTCAAAGACCCTAGGGCAGGATGGTTAACGCGTATGGTTGTGAGAGGAGTGGCGCAGGTTCGAGTCCTGGCCACGTCCTTTTTGGAAATTTATTTATTTATTTTTTTTTTTTTAAAAAACTCAAACAATGCAACTTAATAGCTTCTAAACACAAATCCAAACCCAATTTCAACCAAGATTCAACAAGTTTGAAGATCAAAAGGTACCCAGGTCTGGGCAAGTTTCTGAAAATCAAGTGTGAGTGCACACTTGAACTTGAAAACCAAGAGGTCTTGGCTGTGCTTCTTTTTGGTGATGATTTATGGAACAATGGGGCACCCTTGTGCTTGTTTAAGCACAAGGAGTCAAGCTAGCACAATAGAAACACCTTGCACACACAAATCACAAATCAAAAGCACACAAAAGCACCTTAAGTTTCTGTGATAAAAAATGCAGGTATGGTGGACTGTTTAAGCCTATTACATGCACTCTAGCCAACTTCAAAGCCACAAATTTGGCACAAACACTCACAATATGGTACTCAAGCAGTAACAACAACTCACTTAGCCTAAACCTTAACAGAAATCAAAATCAAGGCTCTCAAATTCATGAAGTACAAGCAGTTAAGTGCATAAGCAGATTTCTAGCTTTGATTTCACTTTGTACCACACAAACTTGCTTGCAAACCTTTACAAACTAACTTGTAACTGTTTAATAAACCTAACTTAACCTATTTTAAACTGATTAACACCTTTTTAAAGCATGAATCAAGTTCCCTCTCCTGCTAAATCCTAATGCCAAACAGTCCTTTATCTTTTGAAAACCAAATTTTTACAAAGTAAAACCTAACAAAACCTATTCAAACTAGTTCAACTAGCATCTATCATGCACATAAACATAATAGAACACAATTCAAACAGCTCTTAATAACAATTATCCAATACTCATTCAAATCACATAAGCCACAACTTTCTGAAATTTTACAAAGGTAAAAGAAAATACCTTAGAACCCTTACATCCAAGGGTTCTTGTGGATGAATATCCACCTCCAATCCAACTCGGGTTGGAGCAGAACCTTTATCAACAACAATGATCAACCTAAAAAAAGAAAATCAAAAAAAAGAAAAACACAATATATATCCAATATTTCTGTTTTCACTTTTTTTTTCTTTCTTAAAAACCTTACAAAACCTTTTAATCTTAACACAAACCTTTTAAAAACATTCAAACTCACAAATCAAACAGTTCTCTTCCACTTTCACTTCCAAGAACAATGATTTATGAAATTTGACCCTTTTAAACCCGTTTTGAAAATCTTAACATAAACCTTCACAAGTAACAATGGAACTCAGCTTTAGCATTCAACAGCACACAAACTTTTTATAAACATTAAAAGGAATTACAATGACTTTAACAAACACCAAACTTTAATTTTATAAAAAAGGAATTACAAGTTTATGCAAAAACTGGAACAAGAATAAAGGTTCACAGGTCGAACCTTTATATACTACTCATTAGACTATTCTAGAATGTGAATAAAAAATTACAAATACTGAAACCCTAATTCTGGAAATCTCAATATTGCCCTTGGACGAATTCTTGGTCAAAATAGGTTCCATGTGATATGCCAGCTGCAATCTCTCATCTTGGACGTAGGATTAACCTTGGGGACAAAGGGATTACATCTAGCCGTTTAAATGGTCGGGACATAGGGTTTTGGGTGAAAGTGATGGAGCAGGGGAGCTTGAGGAGGGTCCCACAGACCATGTGGAGGTGTTGGGTGAGGTGGGTTTTGGTGAGAGTGACATTAATCAACAATCTGGAGCCTTTTAGCTTAAAACCCCATGATTTGTGGTTAATTAGAACTGGGGTGATATTAGGGTTCATGTTAATTAGGGGTGGGTTTTGATGCGTTTTGGGTTAAACACAATTTAAATTGTGTGTTAAAGAGGGAAAATGGGGGTTTGTGGGGTTGACTGTTGACCAGGTTTAAATTAATAAACCGGGTAGGGTATTGGGTAGGGTCGGGTTTGGGTAAGGGTTATGGGTAAATGGGTGGGTAGGGTTGACGTGTCAGTGTTTGGTTGGGTGGTAAGGTTTGGTGTATTGACAGGATTGGTCCCCAAGGTATAAACTTCTTTTCATTTGCAATTAAAAGCTGTCAGCGCCATTTTGTGCCTTGTCAACTTTTGACATCTTGTCAAAAGTGGCACAAAGGTTTATAAAACTTTTTCCAAGGGCTCCTTTTGTAGTAACTTGATTCTTCAAGGACTGGAAGTGTAATATCTTCAAATATTAAGGATCATTCTTGTACAATTGATAAATGGAGGGTCAATTGTGACAAGTTCTTCAAAGATGAGGGGCCATTTTTGCCAATCTGCAATTCTTCAAGGGTATTTTTGCAAAATCCAAACTTGGGCCCGGTTCATTGTGCGACTTCGTTTCCCGTGTTCGTTTTTGATTGATTCTTGTGTTCTTTTGCCAATTCCTCAATATCCGTACCTAAAAATACACAAGTAACAAACACGAGCATATATTTGGCATATTTTATGATATTTTATGCAATTTAAGGCCGTTTTGGACGATGAGACCATGTATAAAAGCAGTCTCATCATTTGTCTTGTTTAATTTTTAGTTTAAGATTTTAATACTTGTCTAATTTTAATTCTCGTCACGCTTTAATTTCAAGTCATTAAATTAATTTACTTTTTGTCACGCTTTTAAATACCTGCACCATTATTTTAATTAGACTTAGATTTAAATTACTTGCCCTTTACTTTAACGACATTTACTTTTAAGTTTTGCACTTTTATTTAAAAACAACCAAAAATATTTGTTTCACCAAAATAAAACTGAGTCACATAGAGAACCTAGATCAATTCGATTAGACCAACATCAACGAACAAAGAACAATTTTAACCTGAGTAAAAATCGAGTTATTAAATGGCGCCGCTGCCGGCTCTTTTCGTAAAGATCAACAGTTTTTTGTGAGAGACACGTTGCTTTTTGGGATCCGTTCACTTGTGAACGTTAATTTTCTTGCATAAAAAATTCAAAAAATCATAAAAATTAAAAATTGATAAAAATCCATAAAAAATTAAAAATTTCAAAAATACAAAAAGATTTTATCTTTATTGTGTCTATATATTGTCTTTGTTTTTGGTTTTGTTTTCTTTTGCATTTTCAGGTGTATGCGTACTAGATCTTCTAATTATCAAGAGCCCGAGCCTCAAGAAGATTTAGATATGGCAGGTGTTAACAACAATAATCAACTACCGCACCTCAATAATAATAATAATAATAACAACAATGCTCCTCCACAGCCCGATCTTCGGACCATGGAGGAACTTTGTCAACCAACAATGTTTGGACGAGGAGGACCGATTGCGCCGATGCAAATCAACGCTCCTGAGTTTTCGTTGAAGCACCACATGATTCAGCAAGTACAAACAAACCCATTTAGAGGATTGCCTGATGATGATGCCAACAAACACCTCGACAAGTTCATTACTATCACTCAGAGCATGAAGTTGGCTGGTGCCACTATGGATGAGCTTCGCCTACAACTCTTTCCACACACTTTATTACATCATGCCGAGAAATGGTTTGATCGTCTCCCGAAGAATTCTATTCACACTTGGGATGATATGACTCAACGCTTTTTGTCGCGCTACTTTCCACCATCCATGGTCACGAGCCTTCGCAATCAGATCAGCGGTTTCATGCAAGATCCCGATGAATCTCTTTTTGATGCATGGGAGAGATATAATGTCTTGATCGACCGTTGTCCAAACCACAACATGCTTCCGGTCACCTTGATCGATACTTTCTACAACGGTTTGACTTTTCGAGATCGTGATACGATCAATGCAGCCGCCGGTGGCACATTCATGAAAAGGAGACCCGAGGAGTGTAGAGAGTTAATTGAGAACATGACTACTCACCACAAGAACTGGGATTCCTCTGCTTCTTCTAGGAACAACCCGAGAGTCAATGTTTCCTCAACCTCAGCAAACCCTGAGATGACCGAACTCACCCGCATGATGACTGAAATGAGCAAAAGTATTACGCTTCTCGCTTCAAATCAACAACAACAACAAGTTAAAGCGGTTGCTAATCCTTGTGAGACATGCGGCGGTCCTCACTCATACACCGATTGTCCTTCGACACAAGGAAATCCGGAAAATGTATATGCAGCTTACGGTAATTATTCACCGGAAAATTACCAAGCTAGACAACAATGGGATAGAAATCTGCTGAGCTACCGTTCCAACAACTACCTTTCACCCGATTTTTCTCCTCAAAACCAAAACCCCGCCAACAACTACACTAGAAGCAACCAAATCCCACCAAGAGCTTCTAATCCTTATCACCCGCCCGCCCAACAAACCCCACCCATTAATCCCGATGTTGAGGCCATCATGAGAACCCAAGGTGAGCAAATCAAGAACTTGCAGAGCCAAATTATCAATCTTAAAGGAGATATCACAAAGCAAGGAAATGAGATAAGATCCGAGCTTCGACATGATATTCAATCCTCCTTCAGCAATCAAACCAATGATTTGAAGAATATGCTTGCTAGTTTCTTGCCAGCCGCTCAACCTTCTTCTTCAAGTTCTCTACCTTCAAACACCGTCACTAATCCGCGAGCCAATGTGAGTGCTATTACTACTCGTAGTGGAGTCACCATCGTAGGACCACCAACACCACCACCATCATCTACACCTCCTCCACCACCATGTACCCCTACTCCTCCCACACCTAGTATTAGTGCCCCATTACCGTCTCCGCCTCGACGTGATGAAGTTCCCGCCAATGACCCTTCAACATCTCAACCGTTACCTACCACACCTGCACCCTCACCACCCAAACCTAATATCCCTTATCCCTCCCGCTTGGGTAAGAACAAAATGCTAAACAAGGAGGACGCTCAAGTGACTAGCTATATCAAGATGATTTCTCAAATGAATTTCAACATTAGCTTTCTTGAAGCACTTGTCCACATGCCCAAATTTGTTAAAGCATTTAAGGAATTGCTTAACAAGAAGGAGAAGCTGATTGAACTCGCCAACACACGCTTAAATGAAAACTGTTCTGCAGTCCTTCTTAGAGAACTTCCGGAAAAACTTGGAGATCCCGGTCGTTTTGTGTTGCCTTGCGTGTTCAACAAAACTGAAGAATTTACTACCCTTGCTGATCTCGGGGCTAGTATTAATCTTATGCCATTGAGTGTTTGGAAAACATTATCATTGCCCGACCTCACTCCAACAAAGATGACTCTTGAACTTGCAAATCGCACTCTCGCTTACCCTGTTGGTATAGCCGAAGACGTGTTTATCAAAGTTGGCACATTTACTTTCCTGGTCGATTTTGTTGTCGTTGATTATGAAATGGACCCTCGTATCCCTTTAATACTTGGTCGGCCATTTTTGAGAACCGGACGAGCTTTAGTGGATGTGGCCGAAGGTGAGCTAATCTTAAGAGTCGGGGATGATGCAAAAGTTTTCAAAATGGGGAAGCTTACTAGTACAACTTTTGGAGGCCGAGAATCAGTGAATATGATTAATGTGCTAGATGACTTTACCGTCTACGAAAATCCTCTATTCGACTCTTGCATCGATAATCCACTTTTTCATGATGATGTGGATGATTCTCTCCCTACTTTGGACGCTTCTCCCATTTATGATTCGTCACCGGTCTTTGACGCTTATGATGATGATGATTCTAGCTCAGATTCTGATGATTTTGATTGTACTTCTGAGTATCCCGAGCTGCCCACTTTCGATGACTTCGATGAGGCTGATACTCTCTCGAGCGATTCTTCACATGATGAAGATCCTCCGCCATCACTCGATCCTACTTTGGACGATTATTCATTTGAGGAAGATTTCTCTGAATTTCTTAACACATACTTCCCTCATGAGAGTGATGCTCCTCCTTATGACTTTGAAGATTATCGTCTTGATCCTACTTTGGATTTGAAGAGCATTTTGTCAAAGGAGAAGAAACCGGTCGACACCGAAATCCGTTGCACGTATGATTTGACACCTCTTTGTCCCACTTCTGAGGACGAGGTTGTGCTTCTTTGCGGATCTTCTTCACACTCGGCTGAGCCTGAGTGCTATTTTCCCTTGAAGGAAAAGGTGTTCGACCCCGGTATTAAAGTCTTTAAGCCATCTCAGTATCCACCTGATGAAATAAAAGGAAAAATCTTTGGAACTATTGAAGACATGCTTGCACCACTTCCTACTTGCTTCCACCGTACTCCATCGCTGCTTAAGGGAACCCTGCCATTTCTCTTTTGGCTTGCCTTGTTCGCCTTAAGCTCTTGCTTATTGATGGATGAAAACTATGTCTTTGATCCTGGTGGATATATTTCATGCTTCTTCCGTTGATGATCAAGGTCGAGTCAGGCTAACGACTCGGTAAACAAAAACCAAGCGCTTCTTGGGAGGCAACCCATGCATCTATCTTTTTGCTTTCTTTATCATCAGTGTAGGGGGGACCCTTTGGTTTGCTATTACCTCTCCTCACTTCTTAATCAGGGATTCGAGCTTCAATGATCCACTCTTGATGATTCTTGACGACCCGTGATTCCGTGTTCTACTTCATCCCGGTTCTATCCTAAACTCTTTTCGATTCACTATTTTATATTTTCTCAATATTAAAATAGGAATCTCTTTAGTGGTCCTTTCCTTAGCGAGATTTAAACAACGTGCACAATGTCCTAAGTGTAGGGGAGTTTACTCCCACATGCTTAAACATTGAGGACAATGTTTATCTTAAGTGTAGGGGGGACTTCTATCGAAGTTAAGTGGTCTTTTCCTTGTATTTGTCCTCATTTTAACCAGAAAATCAATTTTTCGACATTTTTCAAAATTTTTGATCTATTTTGGCCTATTAGTTTTTCCCTTTTGTATAGTTATTCTCTTTCCTTATTAGAATAAATGTTTAATAAGTGGTTTTAATTTTCTAACGTTGTGAATCTTTTGACTCAATCCGAGTTTACTCTAGCTAGTATCCTTAACGTGTTTAAGTCAAGTTTTGCTAGGCTTTTATATAGGGAGCTATAAAACGCGAAAGTCTTAACTCTCACGGGTTAAGAACAAGAACTTTTTGCAAGTTCCTATAATTGAACCTAGAGAGTCGTTTATCAAGGGAACTTTAAGATGCGATTTCTAAACTTGAAAGAGTCTAAGAATTTG
This sequence comes from Glebionis coronaria, assembly GCA_025667525.1. Lineage (NCBI taxonomy): Eukaryota > Viridiplantae > Streptophyta > Magnoliopsida > Asterales > Asteraceae > Glebionis > Glebionis coronaria. Next base: position 574,102,072 of record CM046879.1, on the reverse strand, counting down.
CAAGATCCTATAGGCGACTCGAAAACCCAAAACTTTGATTTAATAGGCTAAGTATCCACGAGTCTCATTCCTTGAGATTTTAAACTGTGGAGAACGAGAGATGATAGAGCCAATTATAAGTCCGGTATTCTTTCGTGAATTTATGTGAGTTAATTATAAGCCTATTCTCCCATCGCTTGCTAATAAATTTATCTGCTAATAAATAAGGTTGTACGAGTTGAAAAGTTACTTAGCTTTTAGCCCCAGATCGTTTAAAAGTTGCTCGGTAATGACGATATTTCAAGCCAAGGCATAACTTATGAAGCGGGGCGCGAAGATTGGCGAGTCCAAAAAGGCCCTAACAAGGCATGAGGGCTATGTTTTGTTGCTAAAGATCCAAAAGTGATGTGAAGAATCATTTATCGAAAATCAATATGAAGGATCGAGACACACGACGAAAAGCATAAACTCCCAAAAAGTCATGGAGAAGTGTATCCGAAAAGACCCTTACAAGGTATGAGGATAAATAGATCCAAGTCAATAAAGGAGGCGGATCGTTGTATATCAAAATCCAAAATAAAGATTGGAGAAAAATGAAGAAGTCGTGGTCCATATATGAAGAATCTCTCAAAAATTCCAAGTCAAGAAATTCCAATTATGAAGAGAAGACCATTATTTCATGAACGTCTCTCAAGATTTGAAGTGTGAAGTCGCTGCCAAATATCGGCCCGAGAAAGGTCTCAAATCGCGAACCAAGTTATGCCAAGATATGAACTTTTTGATATCCCGAGAAGCAGTTTTAAAAGATTTGGTCCGTTAGCTAACTATTGATTAAATCGTGCACCTTATTTTCAGACTAAATAATTATCGAAATAAGTCAAACAATGCATCTTCGTGATCATTCAAGACAACAATAAAATATAAGAGATACCCATAGGAATAAGGGAGTCTAAGTGAATAATTGGCCCACATGAGTTCGTGTTAGTCTACTAACTTATAATAACAATGATCTCGTTTTTAAGCTTGGTTTGGAGAAAGTGAAAAGTTGAGGATGATGACTATTCATGACATTTTCAAAACCCAAGGTATGCTTTTGATTTCTTTATTTTAAATGTTTATAATCTCTATCTCTTTAATAAAGGCCAACATAGATTGATTATGATGAAAAGTGTAAACATGCTTTGTAACTAATGCATTGCATGAGGACATTGCAATGGTCAAGTGTAGGGGATTTGATAGGTGTGAAAACACCCATCTTTTCTACCACTTAATTACAATAATAACCGGACCAAAACGTGTATTTTATGTCTTTTATGTCGGAATTATGCGTGGTTTGTGTTTTTGTTGTGATTTAGGACGAAATTGTGAAAAGTGGAGAAAACACGGGAATTCACGGGCGTTCACGGCTTTTATTGAAGAAAAAGATGAAAGACGGAGTCGAGAAGGAAAGAGTGGATAAAGAACGGAAGTCCAAGACCAATTCTGAAGATTTATCGAAGAAAAAGTCAAAAGACGGAAGTTTATCAAAAGCCGAGAAACTCAAGTCTATTTTATTGAAGGAATTAAAGACGAGTTCAAAAGAAAGCCCGAGCCACAAGTCCTTAAAGTCCAAGTTTAAAAGAAAGATTAGAAGAAAAGGACTTGATGGTGCAATTAACAAGAAAGGAAGGAGAGAGGAAGCTTCCTCTAACCATCCCCTAATCACCTATATATACCCCTCATTTTCATTCATTAAGTTTTGTTTACTAACTTGACAAATTAGTTCTTCCATGGTTGGTGGCTTGACAAACCATTCTTCCACTTTTCATTTATGCACTTTTAATTACTTGCACATTTAAATACATGTTTTGCACCTTTAATTACTTTTAATTCCAAGTAAGTTTTTAATTTGTGTTCTTTAAATTCTTGTCTTTACCTTTCTTTATCATTTGATCAAGTTCTTTTTATCTATCTCATTCTACTTTTCTTTCTTTTTGATTCGGTTACAATTTCGGATTAAGCAAGGTTTTGCTTAATCCATTTGCTTATTTTGATTAAAGTTTCGTCCTTTTTATTTCCTCATACGAAATAAGCCACGAGATTGACAACCTAGTGTGCTTATTTGGTATTTTGTTTAAGTGTTTTGGAAGTTTTCTTTAAAGTTTTGATTTTTAAGTTTTGATTTCATTTAAGTTTCGTGTTTTAAAGTTTGAAAGATTTTAACTTTTTAGCTTATTGATTCGTTTGATTTCATTTCATTAATAGTATTTTGGTCACGGCTTATTAGAAGTAGCTTATTTAGTAATTGTGCTTATTACGAAGTTGGCTCCATCGGAAAGTTAGGGTTTTCCACATTGCGACGGATAGCAACACCACATTCCGATAGTGACAGTACTTGGTCTAAGGGTTTTTGCATTCCGATCCGGGATTGCGATAGGTGTACCATTTCCTCATTCCGATCTGGGGATTGCGATCGCATATTGCGATCGCTCTTTCCGACGGCTCTTGAGGCTCACTTAGACGAAGTGCTGCCCAATTTTCCCAGCCACATTCCGATCTAGGTGATATTCCGATAGGACACATTCCGATCTGGACTACATTGCGATCTGAGGTTGTTAGGTTATTCCGATCTGAAAAGGTGACATATTCCGATCTGGGTTTCTTCAACATTCCGATAGGTGGTGTGTTCATTCCGATGGTAAGGCTGATCGGAATATATTCCGATCTGGGTTAACTTTTATGTTTTGTCTTGTTTAATTTTTAGTTTAAGATTTTAATACTTGTCTAATTTTAATTCTCGTCACGCTTTAATTTCAAGTCATTAAATTAATTTACTTTTTGTCACGCTTTTAAATACCTGCACCATTATTTTAATTAGACTTAGATTTAAATTACTTGCCCTTTACTTTAACGACATTTACTTTTAAGTTTTGCACTTTTATTTAAAAACAACCAAAAATATTTGTTTCACCAAAATAAAACTGAGTCACATAGAGAACCTAGATCAATTCGATTAGACCAACATCAACGAACAAAGAACAATTTTAACCTGAGTAAAAATCGAGTTATTAACGCTCCATTGTTCTTGTGGGCAGAGGCTATTTCTACTGCATGTTTCACCCAAAACCGTTCTATCCTTCGGAAACGCCATGGAAAAACACCTTATGAGCTTTTACATGACCGTAAACCCGATGTTTCATTTTTCCATGTGTTTGGTGCTTTGTGTTATCCAAACATCAATAGTGAGAACTTGGGTAAGCTTCAACCGAAAGCCGATATAGGTATTTTCATTGGTTACTCACCGTCCAAAAGAGCATACCGAATCTATAACCGTCGTCTTGGCAAGATTGTAGAAACTATGGACGCAGATTTCGACGAGCTGACAGCGATGGCTTCTGAGCAACACAGCTCTGAACCCGCGCTTCATGAGATGGGAACCGGTGCTATTAGTTCCGGATTAGTTCCCAACAATCCTACTTCTACATCATTTTTACCACCATCAAGGCCCGAGTGGGATAAACTGTTTCAACCGTTGTTTGATGAATTCTTCGATCCCCCGACTGATGAAGTTCCAGCACCTGTAGTAATTGCTCCAATACCTGAAGTGGTTGCTCAAGTTAATGAACATTTATCTAATGCATCTACAATTCACATTGAACCGGATGCACCTTCACCAAGTGATTCTCACACTACACCTGAATCATCACCCCTACTTGTGCCTAATGATGTAGAAGAGGATTCTACTGATCACGACTTGGAATATGCTCACTTGCAAGAGCTTCCTTTCTTTGGTGTAGCGATCCCTGAAAACCCTTCAGCCGCGTCTACCTCAGAAGAAGCTCCTTCTATTGTTCACTCCAGACCACCTAGGATTGAAAACCATAGCACTAAATGGACAAATGATCACCCAATTAGGAATGTTATTGGAGATCTAGATCGACCAGTCTCTACACGCCATCAATTACAAGAGAATGCACTATATTGTTACTTTGATGCATTTCTCTCTGAAGTTGAACCCAAAAATTGGCAGCAGGCTATGACCCAATCATCTTGGATTGAAGCTATGCAGGAGGAACTAAACGAATTCCAACGACTTGAAGTATGGGAATTGGTTCCTCGTCCTGACAAGGTTAACATCCTTACTTTGTTATGGGTGTATAAGGTTAAACTTGATGAGATGGGTGCGGTATTGAAGAATAAAGCTAGATTGGTCGCTAGAGGATATAAACAAGCCTTGGGTATAGACTTTGAGGAATCTTTTGCTCCTGTGGCTAGATTGGAGGCGATTAGACTATTCCTTGCATTTGCTGCTCATATGAACATGATCGTCTATCAAATGGATGTGAAGACGGCATTTTTGAACGGTGAACTAAGGGAAGAAGTTTATGTTAGTCAACCGGATGGGTTCGTCAGTACGGAGTCTCCTAATCATGTGTACAAGCTTAAGAAGGCTCTCTATGGGTTGAAACAAGCTCCACGCGCGTGGTATGATCTCCTGTCAACATATCTCATGTCGGAAGGCTTCTCCAAAGGCAAAGTGGACCCCACTCTATTCACTCTCAAGGATGGCAACGACATGCTTCTGGTACAAATTTATGTTGATGATATAATATTTGCTGCCACTAACATAGAATTGTCTAAACAATTTGAGAAGATAATGTCCACACGCTTTCAGATGTCGATGATGGGAAAAATCTCATTTTTCTTAGGATTACAGATTTCTCAGAATCCCAGAGGCATCTTTATAAATCAATCCAAATATGCTCTAGAATCTCTTAAGAAGTATAATTTTGAAAATTGTGACCCCGTAGACACTCCAATGGTGGAGAAATCCAAGTTAGATGAAGATAGGAATGGGATTATTGTCGATCCAAAACTTTACCGTGGAATGATCGGCACCCTTCTATATCTGACTGCTAGCAGGCCTGATTTGCAATTTGCTGTATGCATGTGTGCCCGGTATCAGGCTCGGCCTACCGAAAAGCACCTACATGTAGTTAAAAGGATCTTTCGGTATCTAAAGGAACACTTCATCATGGTCTATGGTATCCGAAAGATTCCTCGATTGCTTTAATATCATACGCAGATGCCGATCATGCTGGATGTCAAGATACGAGGCGTAGCACTTCTGGATCTGTGCAACTCCTAGGAGATAGATTGATCAGTTGGTCTTCAAAACGGCAGAAAAGCGCTGCAATTTCTAGCACGGAGGCTGAATACATCGCCATGTCCGGTTGTTGTGCTCAAGTCCTTTGGATGAGATCACAATTAACTGACTACGGTCTTGGATTTAACAAAATCCCGATGTATTGTGACAACAAGAGCGCCATTGCCCTTTGCTGCAACTATGTTCAACACTCCCGGGCCAAGCACATAGATATTCGCTACCATTTCATTAAGGAGCAGGTGGAGAACGGAGTGATCGAGCTGTATTTTGTCACTACTGAGTATCAGCTGGCGGATATGTTCACCAAAGCCTTAGATCGAGGACGAATCGAGTTTTTGATCGACAAGCTTGGCATGAAATCATTCACTCTAGCGACTCTCAAAGAGTTGGCAGAAGAATCAGCTGAATAGTCGTGGTAAACTATTCAGAGTATCCTTTGGTTGTGATCATGTATATTATCGTAAATATATAAACCACAAAAAGAAAATACAAAAATATAAAACCAACAAAAACCATAAAAAATATAAAACCTAGAAAAACCATAAAAATTATAAAATCAAGAAAAACCAAAAATATTTTCGTTTTAAAACGGGCATGTCTTTTAGTACGGTAATATTTACGGCCTTAGAAATGTCGATCAATATTGACACGGTGCCATAAATAGAGTCCGTATAAAAGTTGTACATTTTTAAAACATGCCCATAATGGCTTGTAGTTATTTCTGACTGCAACCCGGTTTTCATATTAAAGTCACGTATTTCTTTGGAAAATGTTGGCTCAGAACGGGAATTAATTTTCTCGGGCGTGATTTACAAGCCAAATCATGCAAAGGGATCAAGTTTACTTTACAACTTGGTCTAACACGAATTTGTGTACGTCTCAGTGCATTAATTTGTTAAAATAAGAGAAATCTTATTGACACCACGAATCAAACTTTTTCAAGATATCAATTGGGAAATGTTTTTCATCATCATTTGACTCGTTAAACAATGACTACAGCTCTTTAAATAGAAAACGGGTCATCGTTTAAGGGGGAGAAAATGTTTCATCATCTTTCACATCAAAACATCAAAAAGATCTTCAAAAGTTTTCAAGGAAACAAACAAAGCTTAATGGTTAATGGTTGGATTGCTTTGGCATTTGTCTTGTTGTTGCTTATAAGCTTGTCATGAATAGTTTTGTGTTTGTGATTAAGATAGGATAATCACAAAGGCTAGGATAAGTTAACATAAGATAGGGTCAAAATGGAAAGTATTAAAACTTGGTAAACAAAAGAATATTGAATGAAGCAAAAAGAAAAATTTGAGGGGGCAAAGTTGACAATATGTCTAACTTGTGGAAAATTTGACCTAGTCAAAACCTTCCCCCCGTTTCTTCTATTCTTTCACTGTTCCCTATCTATCCTTGCCGCCATTGATAATCAAACACACACACACTCACGAAAATCAAACAAACACGTAACAATCAACATCTTCTAGATCAGATCTTCACAAAAAGGTATTAAATCGGATTAATCTTTCATGCACAAACAAGTTAATTAACTGTTTAAATGGAAAATCAAACGAATCAAATTACTGCTTAATTAGGGTTAATTAATTTGGGGGTTTTGCCTGGTTTGTATTCGGAATAGATCTATTTGCCCAGATTTGTCCTTTAGAACACTTGAATCAAACGATTGCATGCTTAATTAGAAAATATAAGTGTTGAAAAATGTTCCGAATAGGAGTTTCTTGTTCCGCATAGAAGAATGTTCCGAATAGAGTTTCATTCCGAATAGGGCAAAAAGTTCCGAATAGGATTTCATTCCGAATAGGGCAAATGTTCCGAATAGGGCAAATGTTCCGAATAGGGCAAATGTTCCGAATAGGGCAAATGTTCCGAATAGGACAAATGTTCCGAATAGGGAAAATGTTCCGAATAGGGCAAATGTTCCGAATAGGGCAAATGTTCCGAATAGGGCAAATGTTCCGAATAGGTCAAATGTTCCGAATAGAGATTTATTCCGAATAGGGCTTAACGTTCCGAATAGAGATTTATTCCGCATAGCCTAAATGTTCCGAATAGAGTTTTTATTCCGCATAGACAAAATGTTCCGAATAGAGTTTTTATTCCGCATAGGCTTAGTGTTCCGAATAGAGATTTATTCCGCATAGCCTAAATGTTCCGAATAGAGCTTTTTATTCCGCATAGCCTAATGTTCCGAATAGAGATTTTATTCAGCATAGCCAAATGTTCCGAATAGGCTTTTATTCAGAATAGGGATGTTTTTCCGCATAGGCTATATGTTCCGAATAGACTTATATTCAGTATAGACCTATTATTCCGAATTGAGTGATTATTCCGAATAGAGGATGTTTGTATGGTTTCAAAGCTTAAGGGATTATGTCATATGTTCAATGCTTAGGTTTAAAGTCATAATGATATTCATACTTGTTTGTATCAACCTTTGTGTTTTATCTTAAGCAGAGACGATGACTAACCCTACCGTACAACAACTACAAGACAACAGAGCCGCCGCCATTGCTGAAGCCAAGACACTTAAGTTTATTCCGAACAACTTCCGCTTGAAGGAGGTATCTCACTCTACCCATAATGGCTTTAAGGTAGGTACAGCCATGCTTGATAAATCTCATTTCAAGCATGCGCTAAGGAGAAGTGCTTCCGTGCCCTATGAATATCTTTACGAGTTCTGGGCTACCAAAGAGAGGACGTCGAACAAGATCACTTTTTCCTTGGACAACAAGCAGCAGACGCTTACTGTGTCAGACTTCAGGAAGATCTTTGGCTTTCGACCGATTCTCAAAGGTCTACCATCATACTCACCCAACCCAACCAAGGACCAGATCATGGAGATGTTCACCGCCATTGGATGTCTTGACATACGAACCCCGTCTGAGTTTACTACCGCCAAAGTCGGCCAACCATGGAAAGCTATTTTTGGGATTCTTAGCCGATGCTTGACACCCAAAACAACTGGATTTGATGCTGTGCGTCCACCAATCATCAAGATGTTTTATGGTATGTTTAAAGGTATGGGTATTGATTATGCATCACTGCTGTGGGAGGAGTTCACTTTTCAACTCTTCACTAACACAAAGGGTAAAGTTAAAACTTACCAGTACCCTAGGTTTATTAAGTTGATCATACATTACTTTATGGAAAACGATGCATCCATTAACAAGCATGCAGGTAGTCGTCACCACATGATAGATGATGATGATTTGGTAGACTTAAGGCAGGAGACTCATTCGAATACGGTTATTCCTGGTCCCATTCCCAGTCATCTTCTGACCGATGAGATTATTGCATCTGATGATTACAAGAACTTGCTAACAGAAATTGAGAATCAACGCGCAAGTATTCTAGCAGGTGAAGACTCTTCCACCACGGTAAAGAGCAAAGGTAAACGGAAGCAAGCAGATTTACCTGAATCCAAAGCCAAAAAGAAGAAGACAGAGGGTAAGAAGGGAAAGGGTAAGGCTGATGAGATGCGGTTACGTGACGAAGAAGGCATTGTTGATCCTACTCTTGATAAAACTGAGAAACAAATGATGAAGATAGCCATTAAACGGAGTAGGAAAGATACTGGTGGTAGTGGTTCAGGTGCAAGGGTAGATGTTGAGGATGAGTATGTGGAACCAGATGATGTTGATGAGTTTGGGTCACCTGAACATTATTCCACTTCGAAGGAGCCATCAATCCCTATCTCAGCTGGTATTGACAAAGAGTCTACTCAACCGTTGGTAACTCAACTTCAACCAACTCAACCCTTACCAACCAGACCGGTTTTTACACCATTTCCTCCACCACCAATAAAGCCCATCCTTAGCACCGCAGTCACAACCGAGCCCATTCCATCAACCCAGAGCAGCTCTGCAACGTCTGTAATGGCAGCAATAGTGATGGCCGAGATGTTGGATAAACATGTGGATAATCACAAGAGAGAAATGGATGAACTTCGCCAAGAGCTAAATAGAAGAGCTCAAAGTGAAGAAGCATCAAGGAAAGCTCAAGAAGAGTTGATTGCCAAGTTCGCTGCAGACATGGAATTTACACGTAAAGCTCATGCAGAAGAACTTGCTAGGGTTAAAAAGGCTGAAGCTGATAGACATCAAGCACGAATTGCAAGACTTAAAGCTATTAAGGATGACCTAAAAGAGCAGAAAGAAGCCCTTGAAGCTACTATTGAGCAGAGAGTGAAAGACTCCGTTGAATCCCTAATGCCCAAACTGCGTGATGATTTGAAGACGCTTGCTGCTGACAACTTAATGATCAAATCTTCCAATCCTTCAGAAGCTGCCTACAAGATCGCTTATGACTTGACGGATTTTGAACTTAAGAAGATCCTCAAAGCTCGAATGAGGGAACTTGGATCGTTTGATAAATCGAGGATTCAACGGGCTCTCTTCAAATCCCTGAACGACGCGATCATGGAGGATGATAAGTTGTTCAAGACATTTGGAAGTGTGGTACCCTACCACATTCTCCCTGAGGAAGAACGGGAAGATAGTGAAGAAGAAGAGGGTACTGGTGGAGAAGAGGAGGAAGAAGAAGAAGAAGAAGAAGATAAGAATGAAGATGATGATGAGGATGATGAGGATCAGAATGATGAGGATGATGATAATGATAAGGATGATGATGATCAGGATGAGGATGAGGATGATGATGATGAGGATGAGGATGATGATGATAATGATGGTAATGATGGTGGTGATGGTCACCAGGAGAGTGTTAAGGGGAGCAATGCGGATAAAGGTGAACAGCCTGAGAAAGGGGATAAGGGTGCCAGCTCAAAGAAACCTGTTAAGTCTGGCGCCAAATCCAAGAAAGATGCAGCACCAAAGGAAAAGTCTACATCCACGGAGTCCAGACGATCTAAGTGGCGCCATGACGTGAATGCCACTACAGGGTCATCTATTCCTGGTACATTTATCCATGCATCAATACCTGTTACCACTAACCCCGTTAGTTCTATTGTTGTTGCCCCTGTGATTGCAGAATCAGTAACCGAACCTGAAGCTGCACAACATTCACCCGTCCATGACACTGCTGAAATGCCTGAATCAGAACAAGCAGATGTTCACGTCTCCACTCCTCAGCAACAAAACCCACAATCTACTATTCCTAAACCAAGCACAAGGAACTGGGAGGACACGTTGGAGATCGACGAGACTGCTCCACCACAGGCTTGGATCACGGCAGCGGCGCAGTATGATCCGATCACCGACGCCGACAAAGATGTCTTGTATCTTCGTATCCGAAGTCCCATTGACTTATGTGCATTTCTTGCTCATGAGTATAAGACTTCCGTTACTCCATCCTTGGTGAAGAAGGTACTGAAGGATAAAAGACTTCGCACCAAAACCCGGTTGACCCAAATGGAATTCGAATATTATGCCGAGGAGATCCTGAAGGCTCTGAATACCGTTCAACGGCCAGGTCTTCATGAATCAGAAAGAGCTCCACCTCCAATGGATCCTACTCAAGATAATCAGATTGCTCTTGACTTCTTCGTCACCAATGATCTGGTGTATCTACTGAAGGGGTCATCCAAGTACGCAACCTCCCTGACCTTGCTGAAAGCTGCCAACTGGGGGACAATACCCTTCATTGAGGAAAAGGTAAATCGACTCTGGGTCCCTAAGATAAATCGTAATTATGATATGTATGCTGTCATAGGTGCATCTCATTGGGACGAACGAGTCCGAAGGGCGTACAGGGGTTGCTGCCTAGTCAATTCTGGAAGCAGTGTTAGATCCGACATCCGCATCTCCAGCATTTTAGGGATGAAAACTGAAGCCAAGAATGGCTATTATCATGTGACGGAGATTCGTTTGAAAAGGGAGGATGACAGGGAATACAAAATCCAGCAGGGAGACTTTTCCATCATTCGCCTTGAGGATATCGAAGATATGCTGCTTCTGATGACCAGAGATCAACTCACACATATTCCTCGTGAAGACCTTATTGCTTTGAATACAGCACTTCGTATGTTCACACGAAGCGTTGTCATCAAGACACGAGTTGAGGACCTTCAGTTGGGAGTCGAAAGCTATCAAAGGAAGCTCAACCTAACCCGTCCAGTGAATAAAGTGCTACCTCAACATGTAGAAAGATGTCCCTATACCGGCATTTCTGTCCCGAATTATGGCATTTTCTACTTGAACAGTCGAGGTTTGATGAAATTTATGAGGGTAGGTGAGCTCCATAAGTACAGTGATGGGACTCTTCTACAAGTCAGAGGAAAGTTGGAGCATCTGAACTCGGGTGGGACGTTGCCAGAAATGACGGAGGATTGGCATCCAGGTTACCGGCAGATGGCGAAGTATGTCATCAAGAAGATCGATCAGAAGCTCCGTGAACGTAGATTGATGAGGAGCTTGGAAAGATTTGTGGGTGGTAGACCATATGGAGTGCACTACAGGACACTGCAACGATCCATCTAATGGGTCGTACATTTCAGGTCACTCTATATTGGTATTATTTGTGAATATGTATATTTATGAATATTGTGCTTTAATGGCTTGATGTAGTGTTAAGGTTTGATAATTTTTCAAGAATTTCTCACGAGATTCTAAATCTTTCAAAATATATCACACCAAAACACTACAACTATCCCTTATTAAATTAAGGGGGAGCAATAACTTGTTCTATGGCCAAACATCGATTTCATTTTTTACCCAAAGACCGGTTAATCCATTCAATATCCCAAATATTAATGGTTAACATTTTGGATAAGGGGAGAAAATGGGATTAAGGAGACGTAAGTGATACTTGGCTAAAAAATGAAAAAGACTTAAAGATTATCCAACTTAATATGTGTAAAGCACGTGTTAAGGGGGAGCGTTTTTGATGAACAAAACACCTAAGGTACAAAACTTTTGATTTCAATATCACAAGTACTTTAGGTGATTTTCAATGATTTTTCATGGTGGCAATTCCTTCCCAAAACACGCCTAATTCACGACGGATGTGGTGACAAAAGGGTGGTAGGAATAGGTTTAGTCCAATGATTCATCAGAACCGATGGAATCTTCCCAAGGACAATTCCCTAGATAGAATTAGAAGTCCTAGGAAAGATGGAGAAAGAATGTGAACGTAGCTGAATGCCGACCAAGTACTTAAGCTAGCACTAGAACAATCACAACAAGGTGCTAGTGATGACGTATTGGTAAGCATTGAAGGGGTTGAAGAATGAAAAAGAAATGTAAAGATAAAGGGTGTAAAGAAAGAAGCCCTCCTTACAACTTTAGGCAGAAACCGGATCAATACATATGCTATTGAGGTCATTTTTGCTAATGATTCTCGGTATTGAAGAAAGACATCATGGACCCAGTGATGCAATGCACAACCCTTCCCCAGCTAACTCAAATATCTCTCAAAAGGTATTTGTTTTAATCACACGGAGATTAACACGTTATCTATTGGTTTATTCACTCCGAATAGACTGGTATTGAAAAGGTGGCACTCCTCTCCAGCCATCGCTCACTAAATCAAAACGCACAATCGAGTCTAGAGCCAAGAGATCATCAAAAGTCTCATTAGGACACTTTCCATTTATTCCTTGCTTTCTCACACACCGTGAAAAGTAAGAGATTTTCATGAGTCCTACGCAGTATTCCTGTAATATTGCCAGAACATCCGAGTAATACGCAAGTATTACAATGAAGATGGAAATCCTGCTTGAGCCAACATCAAACAAGCTCATGGTAGGTTACACGTGCGGTTCTTTTAGAACCAATCTTGTGAAAAACTGGAAGGTAACAGTGGTTTAATTCTTAATTGAACTTAAACTCGTTCCAGGCCTCTTCGCATTATCATATGATCTTGCCAGAACACTCAGAGTGACTCTTTATTGACCACAGTGACGAGTGGAAATCCTTCTAGTGTTAACATCAAACAGCACTTGGTAGGTGACGTGCAAGATTCTTTATGAATTGAGCTCGTGACAACTGGAAAGCAACGATGGTGAAAATCTTATTGAAATTCACTTGTTCCAGGTTTCATGAATTGACGGCTTTTAATCACAAGGATAATTTATCCAAGTGATTCACTCTTTATGTTCGCAGTCAGCTTTGGACGGTCGAATAAAGAGAACGGGTTAACCCGCGAAATCCTGTCAGGAAGTTACTTAATTGAAACTATCCGTCACGGGTACGATATCTAATATCGTCCAACGGTCTTCACCGACCGGAGGTAAAATGCTACCGAATTAGAATAAAATGTTCAAAGCCATTTTATTCGTGTCGTTGCTGTGTACCTGCTAAAGACGGTGGCGTTGCTGTGTACCAGTGAAGACGGTGGTGTTGCGGTGTTCCTGTAAGAGTCGTTCCCACATGCTTATGTCTTTTGCAACAAAAATTCAAGAAAGTACAAGATGAAGTCTTCCGCTGTACCAAACTCTGAAGCTTTCAAGAATTCAACAAAAAGACGTAAGTGTGTGGAACATGAAGTCACGAGGAGGCAAAATTCACAAGAAAGGCAAAGATCGCACGTGAAAGGCCAAAGAACAATGCTCTCAAGTCAAAGCCAAAAAGATCAAACCAACATATTCACAACAAAAGAAAGAAAAGAAGAAAAGACTACGAGCTAAAGAACGAAGACTTAGTATAGTATGCTAGGTTTAGAACTTTGTAACGTGGAGTGACCTCCCTTAGGGGGAGATTGTTAGAAATACGTTTTAACGTATATTAGAAGTATCGGTCACTCCACAATAGTATTTATGTTGTAATAGCTCGTAGTTAGAAAATAGTCATTAGTTGCTTATTAACTTAAGTAAGAACCGGTCCATGGGCTTGTCATGGACCGGCCCAAGCCCAATGTTAGGCTTGGAGTATAAATACCCCTTTCCACCATGGAAAGGGGTTGGTTGTTGTTTCATTTTGGATTTCATATTAATAAAATCACACACACTTTCTCTCACTTTCTCTCTCTAGTTTCTCTCACTAGAAAACATCAACCCACTTCATAGATTCATAGGTTATCAATATTCTACATGTTTTGTGTTTAATTTAGGAAAACTAAACACGATTTATTTGGATATTATAATATAATAGAGAAAAATAACAAAAATGAGTATGTACGTTATATACGCTTTCCAAAAATGAAAAGCAAAAACGCACTACTCACACAAACACGATAATAATAATGGCACTATAAACACCTCCCCGGTAGCGGCGCCAAAATTGATGTAGGATAAAAATATTCTTTTAGGAAAAAGACGTATAATGGGCAAGTATTAAACTCGACGATTTAGGAAAACCGACGAATCGAATAAGTGCGAGTTCGTTCTCGACGGAGGTGTGTGAGTGCCAATTATATAAAATCAAAGTTTGGATTAGTGTCGTTTTTGGTTTAGAAGAGAGAAAATTAAAGACGAGCTACGACTACGATTACACTACGACGTAATGACGTAAAACGCGAACGTAAATACGTAAAACGTGACAAAATTAAGAATTAAAGCTAAAATTTAATTAAAAATGAAAACTAAGTTTAAAATAATATAAATATGAATAAAAATTCAATAAAAAATTTTTAAAACCTTTTATTAATTAAATATTCAATTTTAAATGCTAATTAAAGCCCTAAAATTAAATATAACTAAGAAAAAGCCCAAAATATTATTTTATTAAACTAATATCTCACTTATATTGTTTAAAGACTAAAACGTATTTTTCCTAAATTATAAAAAACTATTTTTCTATTTTTTAAATGCTAAAAATAAATTTTAAACTAAAATAATGATTAAAAATAATAAAATAATGCTAAAAATAAACTTACTGTTTGAAAAATCCTAATTTATATATTACTAAACAGTAGATAAATTAAAAAGTTTGAAAAAAGTAATTTTTCACTAAAAGACAAAACAGTTTGAATTTAAAACTATTTAAACTAAAATTAAATCTAAAAAATAGATAAAAAGAATTAACAATGAAACTTTTTATACTAAAATCTTAAAATAATATTATGAATCTAAAAAAAATTTTAAAACTGAAAAATATCAAAATTTTGCACTAAAAGACAAAAATTAGATTAATTAAAACTAATTTAAATTGAGTTGAATCTAAAAAATAGTAAATGAATAGTAAAATAAAATAAAACTTAATGAAAAATCATAAAATAAAATAAGAAAACAAGGAAAATTGAAAAGGCTGAAAAAGGACAAAATAATACCACTAAAGACAAAATATGAAATCTGAAAAGGACACTTGGCTGGACTTTTGTCCACTAGTAAAGCAGTGGGAACTTGTGAACTAGCTGTGGGAAGGTTTTCCCACTGCTCTAACAGGTCTGGGCACTAAATGCTTGATTTCTTGCTAGTTTTAAGGTATTTCTTAGAAACAAAGGCACCCCCACACTCAGTGGAGTGTGGGAAGTCATTTTAAACACAAAAACAACAAATCTAAGCAATGATAATCACACCCAAGAGCAATGAGAATCACACCCAAGAGCAATTATAAGTTACTGATATACAATGTTGGGTTCTGGGCAAGTTGCTGGTTTAGTGTGCAAATAGATGAGTTTCAACAGGCCTATACTTGTTCAAATTAACATCAAACCACAAATAACCAACACACAACCCTAGATAACACCTAAATCTAACAGATGTGCAAGATTAAAACCTAGAAATCACTAAAACAGCTTAGTTCTAGGCCTGGTGATTTTTTGACCTATTTTTACCAAAGTTTGAGCACACCAATCTGTTTAATACCCTATCAAAACTGAAACAAGTTATCAGTAACACCTAAACTACCCTATTAAAGTTTGTTAAGGCTGATTTTAACCAATAAAGTGTCACTTAAACCAGTGAAAACAGTAAACCCAAACACACCTTAATATTTCCAAAAACCAAATTAACAAACACTTTGTACTCAAAACTTCTTAAAATTGATTAAGCCTTAAACTAACATGCATAAAATAACCTACAAATATAAATGAACACTTATACTAACATCAAACAGCTTTTCACACATAAACCACAAAATCACACATTTGTAAAGCAAGAGGGTTCAAGCCCTAGGTTTTGTACCTCGTGGGACCCATATCCGGGCCCCACTATGGCTGAGGCCATCTCCTGGTTAGCAGGGGTGAGCTTATGGCTCTGTGGCTAGTTGTTTGTAGAGATGCTGATGGTGGTGGTAAATAAGCACATACACACCACACAATATGCCTTCACAAGGATTCAACCTGCTAAGAAAGAATCAAATCAAGTATCCAAAAGCAATAACCACAAGCTTGTTGTCAGCAAGCTTGTGGGAGAGCTTTTGATACAGTAAACAAGAAACAAATAGGTGATTTCAGAAAAACTTGAAATACCCAAAAAATTTAAAACAAGATTTCCAACAAGAAAAATAACAAGTCTAAGTCTTGGTTTTATGTTTCAGTTGTCACATCAACACACCACCATGATTTGAGCCTTGGTTCCAAAAACTTTTCAAGAAAATCTGATTTTCTGAAAATCCTTTGTAAAATGAACCTTTTGAAAAATTAACTAAATTGCAAATAATTAAAATATTACACTAAGAAAAGTAGTGAACTTGGAACTCAGTGATTCTTAAAATCAAAATTTCATTTTCATTAATCTTTTAAAATTTTATACAAAAACTGGCACAACAATAAATAGGGTACAAGACACCCTATTTATACTACAACATAGAAGGTCCTAGAATATCAAACTACTGAAACCCTAATCGTCATAAAATTCCAATGCTGCCCTTGGTCAAAATCTTGAAATTTTGGTCTTCATGGTCACATGTGGATGCCTTGTTGTTGCCAGCTGTGTTGGATGCATCTTGTGCGTTTAAATGGTCCTTATGGAGCAAGAAAATGTTGAGGACCCTTGATTTACTGTCTTGATGCCTTCTTTGCCAAAAAATGAGGGAGCATGGGACATGGTGGGGGCCATTAGAGGTCACTGGGGTTGTGATTTTGTGGTTGGGATATGGTTAGTGTGGGGTGTATTAGGGATTTGGAAAGTGACAAACAAAACCCCTTTGAATTAGGTTCGATTGAGATTAAGGTTAATTGTTCTTGAGTGTGTGTTGTGTGTGTGTTTAATCAGTTTTTAGGTTTAAAATCGTGTTTAGTGGGAAAATAAGTTATAACTGATTTAATAATCAGTTATTATTTAAGTGGAGTGTGATGTGACATGGAGTGGTGAGGTGGATGGATGTGATAGGCTGGTGGTGATGAGGTGGTGAGATGATTGGTTGGGAAAGGTTGGGGTGTTTGATAAAAATGGTCCTCCAAGTCCCCAAACTTGTTCACTTTGTATAAACAGCTCTAAAACTTAACTTCCCTTTATATGAAAGTTTCTATTTTCTCAATTTGGCCACCAAACTTTTCCAAACATGTTCATAAGGGTTAAATGTGTAATATAACCAAAACTTCAAGGACCAATCTTGTATATACTCAACATTTTAGGGACCCAAATGCAATTATGAGTTTCGCAAGGGTATAAATTGTCAAGTTTTCAAAAGTAGAGGGACCAATCTTGCCAAATCTTCAAACTTCAAGGACTTGAATGAAAAATCATGATTCGGGTCCGGTTCTTTGTGCGGCTTCGTTTCCCGTGTTCGTTTTTGCTTGATTCTTGTGATCTTTTGTTGATTTCACGATATCCGTACCTAAAATAAACAATAAACAAACACAGACATATTTTTGGGTATTTTGATGATATTTTAAGTGTTTTAAGCCCGATTTAGACAATGAGACTATGTATTTTAAGCGTTTTAAGCCCGATTTGGACGGGCGGGCGAAACGGGCGCAAGCTAAAATGAGAAAAAGACATATAAAAACGTAGAATTAAAAAATAAAAATACTTGTTTAAAAGGCGGGGATAAAAACTAAATATAAAATATCCGCCGAGTAGCCTAGCTAGTGTTTTACATGTGCGTCCATTAAGCTTATAAATTTTTTACATATGCGCCCGTTTACCTATTAATAATAAAGAATAGGCAAAAAATATCTTATTTTTTTAAAAATAAAAAAATATTCATATTTATTAAAACATGCAAGATTTGACACCTCTACTAAAGAGTAGCATCCTCTCGTCACTTTTTTTAATTTAAACTTTAGTCACATACGACAATACTAAAGCAAGTAAGCAAAAAGTATTTAATTGATTTCATTGGTTATTTACGATTTCCAGGTGGCATTATTATGAATACCATTTTTAAAATATGTTGTGTGTATGGGTATTTGTGGGGGTTAGTACCTGAGTACACATGGTGCGATCTAGTGTTGGGGGTATGTAGGCTACACGGTTCGGATACAAAGAATCTAACGATAATTAAATCCAAGAAGATAACTTATCATCATTTAACAAGTGGCCATGCTATTGGATTTTGTTCCATACAAATATATACTTCTTATTATGAGATTCCAAAGTACGTACAACGATTAACTAATGAAATGGTTCCTTAAATATTGTTCCATGCCAGTTGTATATGACAACATCGATTTTTGTTTGACATTTTAAATATATCATGATAGCAAAAACAAAGGGTTATATTTTATTCAAAAAAAAAAAAACAAAGGGTTATATGAAATTTATGTATCAATTTTTTACGAAGACGGGGAATTTTTATGTAGAACGAGCACAAGGTGTTGTGTCATCCCCTTTCAGACAGAACACGGTCTCGTGTTGTGTACGTATTATAAAAAAATGCATGTCACATCAGGTTTTTTTTTATAAAGCTCACTATAGGAGCGTAACCATAAATTTGTATCGGGGTGGGCAAAAAACAATATAAACAATCGCTAGCAAGTACTAAAAATATCATGACGTATAAATATATAAAAATGTTGCAACAAATATATCCATTTAACATTATATAGTTGGCCAAATCTTAATTTATGATAATAAATCAGGCTTTATAGTATACTCCATTTGCATAATTTTATAGTTTTGTGGGTGGGTCGTGGTCACCCCTACCTTCCATATGACTACGCCACTAACTCACTACACGTGAAAAATCTTTTCTCTGATTAATATCATGATTTCTAGCGTTATAATGTTCTCATTTTTTAAATAAATAATAAATAAAATAAAATAAAAATTTATAACGCTGGTGTCGTGACCTCGCGTTATAGCCACCATTTTAGTCTGGTTATACAACTCGAAAGCGCATACCGCCAGCAATAGGATGGTATTGTCGCGTGTTTTCGTCCATGGCTTGAGCCATTGACTTCCGTATCATGGGCTCTTAGTGTTCGTCCATGTCTCGTGTTTTCGTCCATGGCTTGAGCTATTGACTTCCGTAACATGTTGTCTCGTGTTTGCTAAATAATTTGAGATTTTGTCGTTTAGTGAGTTTATCTCTGGCGACTTGTCATTGGTGAAACGTTTGATGTGTTATTATCTAACATGATTAACGTTAATGACGCGCAGATGTTGTGGATAAAATATCCCAGCGACATGTCGTCAGAGATAATTTGGAGGGAAAATATCCCGTCTTTTTTTTTGGTTGAACATTTTAGTCAAAGCTGGTCAACTCTTGCCTGGCGGCATGTCGCTGGGATAATCTGGTCACAACTATGGTCAGAAAGTTATCACGACTTTATGCCACGTCAACGAAGTCACCAGCGATTATCCTCTTTTCCTTGCGACAAGGTGTGGTCAGAAAAACTCCGATCACCTGATCTTCCGTTTGTTGTAGTGGTACCTCTACCGACCTCGTGTTATACTCAAAGTTATATCCAAAACTCAACTGTTGTATAGTGAAACAAAATCGAATGGCTTGACTGGTCATGACTATTAGATGAGTAAATGCATAGTTTAGTGAACAATTATCAAAACCTAAACATAATTGCAAAAGTATTTGTAGTTTTATACTAAATACATAGTATAACGAATGATCTTTAAACCTTAAACCATCATTGTGTTCGGGCCGACTAACCTAATCATCTAATAATGACACCTCATATCATGTAAGGGTGGAGTTAAAAATTTTAGTTAAGGAAGACTAACCATACTTAAAGCAAAAATTCTGTTGGTGATTTTAGTGTCATCAACTATTTTAGTTGATCATGATTACTAAAAATTAATGAGATTTCATATTCGACTCTGACACGAGTTAGGGGAAGTGCGGAGTGAACACTCGTTGAGCTAATATGTTATCGCCCACGACGAAAACGCAGGAGTCAAGGGGGCTGCGCCCCCTTGCGGGGTCAAGGGGCATCACCCCATACGGGGTCAAGGGGTGCACGGCTCCCGCTAAAACCTAAACGATTTTTACGAATCGGCATTAAGGATTTGCCTTATTTTCCCGCTAAAACCCAACAGTTGTGACCCTTGGAAATAACTGTATTCCAACCGTTATGAACTGTATGTAACCGTCATATTCCAGTCTGTTCATCAACAGACATTGATCTCATATGAAAATAACGAAAAACACAATTCCTCTCAGTTCCTGCTTTGATTTCTTGTGCCTAGAAACGAAGTGTTTTCTTCTTGAATTATCCCGATTAGGATTTCGTGTAACCCAGACATCATAGGGTCGAAATACTTTATACGGAAAGTGAACTTAACACGATTCAAGTAGATATCCAAGATTATCACATATGTCGTACAGACACCCTATTTACTTACAAATTCAAAGTGTTAGGGATGGCTGAATGTAAAAAATAATAAAAAAAGAACTTGTAATACACATAAATAATAAACAAAATAGGTTGATTGAGGGAGACTCAACACCCACTAGTTCCCCTACTAGATCCGCCCCATGAGCTCCCTAAAGTGTTACATCTGCCGTGAAAATGCATTTAATTCTATTTTCAGTGTCATGTTGATGTAGCAACGTCTTTTCATAACCTCAGTTTTTTCACGAAGCAAAGTAATGTGTAGTTTAATTTCCAAGCCTCATAGTCAATACTAATGCCGTAGGTTACAAAAAGAAGTAAAGTGGTACGTGTAAATTTGGATAAAAGTAAGTTTATAACGAAGCAACGAACGTAAAGTATAAATGATATGAAGTACGGTCTATTATCAATTAAGCAAACATGTAAAGTGTAATAGTTGCATGCATGGGTACGTATTATTTCTACCCTAAGAAAACTAAACATAAAGTTTGGAAAATAAGCACATGATTTTGACAATTTGTAATATGGTTTCTTGCACATAAAGTACGGTTTTGATAAACAACGTATGTAGACATTATAGATAACTTCATATGTTTTATAATTGACGATTCAATGTAGAGGTATCAATATCATTTAAGACGTGTATGAGGAAGTTGAGATGTAAACAACATATCATTACTCAAGGTAAAAAGGGTGTTTTTGATTCTATCGAATGTAGTAAAAGATTTCCGGCCTTACAAGAGTGAAAATTAAACTCATGATTTTTAGCTTCAGAAACAAAAGTGATAAGCCACTGATACAATAAACGACGACTCAATGTGATACGTTGAATTTGTACGGAATGCGTTATTTCTAAGACTTATACATGAAACTATGAACTGTCCCATATGGAATGTCAAATTGATCTTTTTGCATGCAACTTTTTCTAATTGCTATGTTATTAAACTATCCTATTAACTTCACATGTGGTTAACAAAAACAGCATGTGATCACAAGCCAAACATGAAATGAATTCAAAACTTTATTTATACAATGAACAACTTGTTTTGTTCAAGTTACTAAAAGAAAG
The DNA here is from genome assembly GCA_025667525.1 of Glebionis coronaria. NCBI lineage: Eukaryota > Viridiplantae > Streptophyta > Magnoliopsida > Asterales > Asteraceae > Glebionis > Glebionis coronaria. Next base: position 574,080,296 of record CM046879.1, on the reverse strand, counting down.
ATTTTACAATAATACAAAAGACTTGATAAAATATCACGCCATTAGATATGCTAATTAAATCATCAAGTGGTTAGCTTTACAAATTACACCATTCAAATAATTTGAAAATAAAGATCTTAACTTTTATTTTGAACATAAAATAAAATAGGCATTAGCAAGTGTAGAATGGAATATATGACTACTTGCCCTGAGTTGGCCATTCCCTGAATTTTGAATGTCAGGACTTATAGAAAACAATGCTCATTTTATTTCATGTGTTTTATCCATATGTCTAATCAAGTGCCTATAAAATAATACTGTAGTAATGAATATTTGACATAAATTTTTGCGCTTAGAATTTTGATTGAAATATATAAATTAGAAACAGGTAAAATACAATGTAAACTTTAATATAACTATTTTATGCGTAAAATAAAGTGTCTTAATTTAATTTTTATGCAAATCAATTTTCATAAATTTTAAGTACACCAATATAGTCTAGCTATAATTAAAATCTATTCTTGTACTAAACAAGATTACTTCACCCGCCCTTCCCTGCGGGTGGATGTTTTTATGGTTTTGTGTGGTGATGAAGTATAGTCCTTAGTCGGGTTGAATAGTTCGACCCACGGGTATTACCCACATCCATCAGGAATAGATTGAATGCTTGTGCGATGCGCGTGCGCAGCACAGGAGGCCCGGTAAGCCACTGTCGCACATACGGCTAATTACTTAGCCAGGTCCTTGTCGCAGCGCGACAGGATCAGACAAGAATATAATCTATCATATAGATATATTCGCCTAAAGGGAAGAGATATACACTTGCCTTGGTTATGCGATAAGGATCAGACTATTTTAGGTCATTATCTCTTCCTTTGGCCGCAAAAGTAGGAGAGCCCAGCCAGGACTCTCTCGGGTATAAAAGAAACCCCATATGTTCCACAAAGGTACGATACACACAATACCCTAAACACTACATACTCAAATCGATTACTTACTCTCACGCCGGAGTCTAATCGTGGGTCATAAACCCACGGTAAGCCTAACGGTGTCTGTTTCGTGTGCAGGGTCCTCAAAGCAAGTTTCACTTGGTGCAAGAGCCGGAGTCCACAAGGTCCCAAATTAAGCCTAATTTGGGTCAAGCTCGGTCTATCCAACTTTTGTATCAACAAGTTGGCGCCATCCGTGAGACCCACACTAAGCTCTAAAGTGATGACGAAAAACGGCGCAAACCCACCCCCACCAGAGGGGGGATCCAAGAAGCCAACAGGTCCATACTCAAGCTTTGAACCTAATAACCCAAGTTGTGGAGGGAAGGGACTGCAAGTATCTTTCTCTCCGCTGTTCACTTCTACCCCACAGGCAGTTGGGACTGCATCGTCCTCTCAGGAGATCCCTAATAAAGGCCACAAGGATGCTCTGGACGCAAGGGCTGTGATAGATCCGCAATCTGAGACGGAAATTCCCCCCTCGGCGAAGCAAAGTATGAGCGACTATGTCGCAGAAAACTATGAGGCTTTGATCCCACTCATGAGGGCGCAGATGAGGGCGAATCCAACAAGAGATCTTCGGATCAGTCTAGACTTCGATAAAGAATTTAAGTCTAGGGAAGGGTCAAGACCTAGCAAGGAAGCTAAAAAGGAGAAGAGAAAGAAGGAAAGAACGACTGAGATCCCAACATCCCCTTCGGATGCGCCTCTCATTGAAGACGCATCGTCCTCATACAGTTCTAAGAACTCAAGAGAAGAGGACGGTTTCATTACACCAGTCCATAACCATCGGCGCATGAGCTTAAAGGACAGATTATGGGCCTGACCCCACTGGTAGACGAAGCGCCCTTAAAAGACTAGGCCCCTTAGAAGGAGATTCATCTCAGGATTTGCAAGTTTAGGAAAGGAATAAGAGCACTGGAAGGATGCGCAAGAGGAACTCTTCAAGTGAAGATTCTTTGGACTCTAATTATAGTGACCGCCACCCTCGCCATAAAAGGGTCTCCCCTTCATCCACTGAGGATTCTGATTCCTCTGACTACGACAGAAAACACCGCAGGACACCCAAAAGACCAAGGATACAAGGTGAAGATCAACGGACCTTGCCATGGCGTCGAGAGAAAGGAAGTGCATTTTCAGAGCGCATAACTACTTTTAGGGATAACAAAAAAAGAAGCATGTCGTCCAATGTCAAGACCTACGACGGTACGACGAATCCAGATGATCACCTAAAAGTGTTCGAATCTCAAGTGGGGATAGAACAATGGCCAGAAGCCGTGTGGTGTTACATGTTCAACTCAACGCTCATCGGGAACGCTCGGACATGGTTTGACCGTCTCCCGCGAAGGAGCATTCATGGGTTCGAAGAACTCCGGAGAGCGTTCCGAAGAAATTATGTGCAGCAGAAGAAGTACGACAAAAGCCTGGTTTCACTTGCGAGAGTAAAGCAGAGGCACAACGAAAGACTCGAAGACTTCATGAAGTGCTTCAAATCTGAATGCAACCATATTAAGGATTGCCAGGATATTCTTAAAACTTATGGATTCCTCGCCGGCATCACAAATCCGGATCTAATAAAAAAATTGAACGATAGAACCCCGACAACATTTGACGGGGTAATGAAAGGTCCGAGCATTTATCCAAGGAGAAATCAAAGCAGCAGATAGCAGGCAGATTTCTTCAGGCTACAAGTACCAAGACAGGCCCAAGAAACAATCATATGGGCAAAACATCAGTCGCACGTTGGACTTCCAAGGAGCGGCAAAGCAAGGGCGCAACAACAACAACAGCAAGTTCACCTCGCTGCAAAAAATCCTCCAGGGAGATATTCCTATCAGAAGGAGCATGTTTTCCAAAGCCTAGCCCAATGATGGGACCAGCAGATAAACGGGATAACACAAAACATTGCGTATACCATGATGATAAAGGGCATGCTACTGATGAGTGCATTCAATTGAAAAGGCACATTGAGAGCCTGGTCAAAGCAGGGAGGCTGAACCACCTGATAAGAGACTGGAGAAAGAACACGGATACGAAGAAGGGTGAAGCGAAGAAACAGAAGGATAAACCCATAACCATATACATGGTAGAAAGGGAAAAATCTTTCATGCAAAGAAGGGTGGTCGCGTAATTTTCGTACGATAAAGAAATAGCATTCCTTATTCTTTCAAATATGGACTATAGAGTCGGGTCATTGACAATTGGCATAGCCCTCGGGGACCACACTATAGATAGCATGTGCGTCGATGGGGGGTCTGCAGCGTATATATTGAACGAACATTGTTTCGCGCGGCTGCCATGGGAAATAAGGAAGGAGCTGGAAGCAACAACGCAGATCCTCACAGGGTTTAGTGGTGATAAAACTCGACCACTGGGAAACCTCTGCACACAGGTGACCATTGGAAACGCAGAACACTCGACGAAGGAGTGGATGGACTTCATGGTTTTGCGGTCTCAATCATCCTACAACGGGATAATTCGACAGCCGACACTAAAGACGCTGCGCGCAGTACCTTCCACAACACATGGTATGTTCAAATTTCCAGTACAAGATGGAGTAGTCACCAACCGCAACATAGACACACTCGAAGGGGGTAACAATACTTCTAGCACCAGCGCCAAAAGGAAGCACGTAGACAGGTGTCAACACGATATGGAGCCTAGCTCACAGATGAAAAGAAGGAGGCGTATCTCGGAAGATTCCCAGGCGAAGAGCACATTCGTACGCGAGGGCTCGCTGTCAGAGCTCCCGTGGGTCCTCTTCTCAACAGGTTTCGCAGGAAACGGAGGACCAGATGCAGGGTTCATCCTCACGAACCAGGGTGACATAAAAATCACGTACGTATTGCTGTTTGACTTCCCTACAACTAGCATGGAAGCAGATTTCGAAGCCATCATAGAGGTCTAAGATTGGCACTTAGAATGGGCATGAAGAGCCTAGTGGCCTACCACATACAATCCTTTGGTAGCAAGTAGGGTAGAAGGGTCATGCGAGCCACGAGGGCAGGTGTTAATCCAGTACACAGAAAAGATACGGGACATGACGGCACAGTTCGCAGAATTTTCTGTACGAAGGGTTGTAGGAAAGAAAGGCAAAATCTCGGTGAACATGGACCAACTTTCAACTGTGGACATGGATAAGCCTCCTAGTCATGTTCTAGTCGATATTATCTTGCACAAAAATATGAGTGTGGACATGGAGTCACCAACATGGATGACACCTATTAGAAAGTTTTTGTCACATAACAAGTTACCAAGCAGCAGAAGGAAGGCTAGGCAAATACATGTGAGAGTTAGGCACTTTAAAATTGTCAAAGGAACATTGTACAGACAATCAAGAAACGATCGGATGTTGCAATGCTTAACACCAGATCAAGCGCGGGCAGTGGTGGAAGCCGCGCACAAAAGAGTATGTCCTTGTGGCCCGGTAGCTATGGTTGAGGAAGTCACTCGCTTAGGGTAATTTTGGCCATTTATAAACAAGGATGCTCATAAGAGAGTGGTGCGTTGTCAGAGATGCCAGGCGGACTCAAGCGTAGGATAAATTCTAACATGGTTATCGGTCCACCCTCAACCAAAGGCGTAGAGGGAGGAGGAATGCTCTCAAATATAGGGCGTACTATTGGCTCCCTAGCGACATCAATTGGAAATATGGCGCGGCGCGAAACTACACTACTCCCATCCAAAGGTAACCACCAGCAACAACGCAGGGGATCAGTCGCCCCCGCAGCCAGGATAACTGCACGCACTATGCGGCAGCGGGATCGTATGTGCATACTACTAGCAGCGCAAGTACACAACGGCGCGGTGAGGCAAGCAAAGGACTCTCGCGGACTGGGATGAGTGCGCGTAGCTATGCAGAGTCAGTATCCAGCCATGCGAGAAGTGAATTGAAAGGCAGCCAGAATTTTGGACGATATTCTCCCTGAGATATTGCATAGTTAGCATGGACCATTCTCTTGGCTACTAATAGCCCCAATAAAGATACATGTATTTTTTCTTTATTATCATTTTTAGGGTTTTCTTTTTGTTATTTGTTTCAACATTTGCAAAAAGTATGAATAAAACGTTGCGGTTCCTAGCTAGCTCCGCAGCCCAAATGAACTTTTTCTTTTTTATCTTTTATGCATAAGGGTATTGTTTCTTTTCTGAAATATATAAATTTGGCCTTCCGGTGTACATATACAATAAAACGTTTCCAGGTTAAATAAGAGGAATAACTTTACCCTACCAATTAAACTTGTCATGTAAGAGGGATGCACCTCCAGCGGCGCCGGATCAGGAATCCTTTGTTACACAGCTTCCCACAAGACGTTGTGGTAAGTGTAGCAGTCCGCACAATTTATGACGGATATGCAAAAGACACAGTGTGCACTCCTAACAAACTTTTCATTCTCTATGACATTGCTTATGGTAGTAGTGGCAGGACCACACGTAATTAACTTTCGGCTCACCCATAAGTTTAGGGTCACACTCCAATGAGTGTACTCATAAATAGGCGTTCTGTCTCACAAACTCAAGCGTGAATGCAGAAGCCTAGACACACGTGTGTAACAAGGAACGTGAGCGTAGCGCAGGACACTACGTGTTGGCAAACATACGGGTTGCCATAAATATTATATAAATTCCTTAATTTACAAAGTTATTGTGCGTAGTTAGTACAAGGTGGATAGTAAAGAAAGGTGCCTTCTATAGAAGGTCGTTCGTTGACAGCGACCTCTTCAACCTGCGGTGTGCCAGGTTCAATGACGCGTGGTGCTGTATCCATGCCTTCTTCATACACTACAACACGCGTGTATGATATACATCGATGGAAGGCAGGCTAACTGGTACACCATCGGATCGACTAGGGTGTGCTAAACCTAAACCAATAGCGACATCTTTAGTTGAAGTTCGGTTCTTCTTCGCAACACGTCTCACGTGCTGTTTCAACTTGTTTTCCAGCAATATCATTATTGGAGCACCAGAGATATAAGCGGGGACCTATAGTTGAGAAATATCCGGTTTGGCCAGGGCGTGGGGACCTTCTTCCGTTCTTTTTGTGCAATGGCTTGCTAAGGTAAGGTCGGCCATGATCACACTTATAGGAAAATCTTGGTCTTTCTCAATGCGGTCTATGATGGGCAGTGGGAGGTCTTCTAGTCTGTGGAATGCAACATCAAAGAGTTCTTGTGCGTACCTGGAGTAAATTTCACTACCCTCCAAGGGTCTGGTTAGTAAATTCTCCTTAAAGGCGCGCTCCATGGCGAGGCTTTGTCCTAGTAGTCGCGCAGCATCGAAGATATCACTGATCGCTCTATTGAGGTTGGGCAGCTCTACGACACTTTTCGCAGCTAATGTCAGACCATACTTTATTAACCAATGATTCTCCGCGCGCACGCCAGTGAGGTGTGGATAAAGCTCTTCATCAAAATCCGTGCTCATATACTTCAAAATCTCGGATTTCTTAGCCATATCTTTATAACAATTGGCAACAAAATTATTACAATTTGAAATCAGGGCACTCATACCTTCTTCTAGCTTAGACATAGCCCAGCGACTTGCATCCTCTTGCTTCACACGCAATGTGACAACCATGGTTTTTAGGTTCGTCACTTAGTTTTATTTTGGGCATATTTCGTGAAATTATGTGTCTTTATGTGTTTATGTGTTATTTGGTGTGAATAGAGTGTGGTTTGGACATTGTTTTCGGGTACGAGGTACCTTGTGAGTGAAATGATGTGTGACGTTCTTATGCTCATGAGCTCACATAGTAGTGACTATGAAATAAGATGGTGTTATTTAGTGGTTTTACGTATACGTATATGTATTATAGAAAATCATATTTTTACGATTTAAGGTTTATCATTTAGAGGTATCGGATGAGGTAATTAGTCACGCGAGTATTTTTTGGGATGGTTTTAAGTCATTTTGGACTTAGTTAATTAGTTTATTTCATATTTCAAGAGTTTTTATAAAACTGTATTTTTTGCGTCTTTTACGGTATACGCGTAAATTTGACTAGTTTTACGGTTTTGAGGTTTCGGAGGCTTTAGGAGCTGAAATAAATTAAGGTAAATTAATCTATTATTAATAATATATTAATAAGTAATAAAAAGAAAAAAATCTAAAAATATATATAATAGTCGGTATTGGGACGCAAGAAAGAAAAAGAAAAGGGAAAAAAAAGGAAAAAGAGGAACTGGGCTTTTGTAATGAGCCAAGGACTTGTTAGGAAACTACATAAAGACTTTTTATTAATCAAACAATTCATAAAACCCTTGGAGATTACGTTCAAGTCGGCATCAATGGTGGTTTTAGGGTTCTTCATTAATTGTTCTTCTTTAAAAAATTCTAAGGTAAAATCTTCAATACCCTTTTTAATTAAATTGTTTTTAACTCTTTTGCAATCAATACATGATGGATCTAGAGTTAGGTTAATTATGAAATCTGTAATTTAATGATATGAACATGATAAGTATAAATAGGGTTAATAAATATATATGGTGATGGAAATTAATTTGGTTAATTGTGTTAAATTCGTTTTTAAAAACTGGGCAGAATTTTAGGTCACTTGTTTTGATCATATCTAGAGTTCTACATACTTTCATGATGTGATCTAAGTATTCCTGGAAAGGTATTTGAGTTGGCTTTCAAATTCAAGAAGCTAGAACTAAATTGGAGGTAGGGAAGTGGGTCAAAAACAAGTTACAACAGTCGGATGTCAAAGCAGTTTTGAAATCAGTCGGGTTTAAATTAATGTTTTAAGGTGTTTAGGGTACTTAGGAGTATAATTGGACCTTCAAATGAACATGATACTTATATTATATGTTAAATAAAAGATCTGGAGGAGGGCTAAAAAAATGTGTTAGGGTAAGACCCTCTGATCATAACAAACTTTTCATATGTTCAAAATCAGTAAATTCTGGATAGGTAAAAGTATATATATATATGGAGGCCTTAACAGTAGCTTTAAGATTGAGGCCAAATGTAAGAGTTAGATAACACATGTAAGGGCATAGTGTTTCTTTTACAGGGCATGTTATTTTGGTTAAGGGGTGTTCGACCCATAGTTTGAAGTATGAAAAACGGGACTGTTTTGGGTTAAATGTTAACGGGGAGAGTTATGAACTAAACTAAGTTAAGGACTTTATAGAGGGATGTAATGAGATGCATATGGCATATAAATGGGGTTAAGTGATAGGATAACGTTATATATCCATCATAGATTAGTGAGCCATTTTGGTATGTGGTTCATGTCTTGATTGTATACGTTTGTATGTTTAGATTTTTGCTAGAGCGCGAATATTTGGAGAAGCTTGTTCAGGTGAGTTTCGCCCATCATAGACATTTCAAATTTGTTGTGCATGACTTTTTCAAACCATTTTGAAAGTTTTTGGTTTGTAGACCCAAAAATAATGTCACAATATAAATCTGCACAAGCAAAAAATGTCATCCCCATATTTATAAGTGAACAGAGTTAGATCAATAAAACCTTTTGAGAAACCTTTGGATACCATAAATTTCGAGAGTTCGTCGTACCACGACCTTGGAGCTTGCTTAAGTCCATATAGTGCCTTGTGGAGACGATACACCTTGTCAGGATAATGAGGATTGACGAATCCTTCCGGCTGCGTGACATAGACTTCTAACTTCAAAGGACCGTTAAGAAATGTCGTCTTTACGTCCATTTGATAGACAATGAATCCCTTATGTGCATCATAAGCAAAGAAAATCCTAACTGCTTCCATACGAGCAACTGGTATAAATGATTCGTCAAAATCAATTCCCTCTTTCTGGCCATACCCCTTAGCCACTAGCCTAGCTTTGTTCTTGATGATCGTGTTTTCTTCAACCATCTTGTTTTTCCAGATATAACGAAGATTTAATAGAATCACATCGTATGGTCTGTCAACAAGTTCCCAGACTTTAAGTCTTTCAAATTATTGAAGTTCATCCGTCATCGACTCAATCCAAGCATGATCAGTCATGGCTTCTTTGATGTTTTCTGGTTCAGTTGTACTCACGGCGAGTGCGAACATACAAACACCGCCGTCGGTGGCTAGTTGTCGTCTTATACGAACAGGCTGTGAAGGGTTTCCAATTACTTGAACCAAAGGATGTTCTCGGGTCCAATGATGTGTTGAAGGATGTCATTGGTAGAACGTATGCATATTTGACGGATCAACATGGCGAGTAGAAGACTCTCCAGTTTCGTGTGTATAGAATGGGTTGTGAAAATCGTCATCGTCAGATAATGCATCGTCTGCTTGATTTGTGTTCTCTGGAGCAATGACAGTAGTTGTGTATGTTGTAGGATCGATTGTTGAAGTGATATTCTGAGGAAGTGAATCTGCAGCAACCCATGTTGAAGTAGATGAAGTTGTATCCTTTTGTTGACGATGATCGGTATCATCATTCTTATCATGAGTGACAGCGGAAGACATTGATACAACATTTTTCTCCCCCGTGAAATATTCATCAAACATTGGTCAATATAACATTTCCAACTCTTCAAGTGTCGTGTCCACTGTCATACCTGCTCTAGGAACATGTTCATGAACCAGATTTGAACCTGACGGTTCATTGTTGTGGTCTTGAGTTCCGAGTTCCGTGCGGTTGTGCACAAAAGTCTTTTGTCGTTGTGGATCGGGACTTAAACTGTTTTGTTCAAGTGCCATTTCTTGCAATTCATCGAATCTGATATGAATAGTTTTGACTATAAATCTTGTTCTCTTGTTGTACACTCTGTATCCTTTAGACTGAGTTGCATATCCCACAAGAATGCATGCATCACCTTTCTCTTTCATCTTGTCCAGATTTTCACCATCTCGAATAATGTAACACGTACATCCAAAAACATGAAGGTGATTGAGTGAAGGTTTGCGATCATTAATTATGTGATATGGTGTCTTTTCGTGTCTTGGGATAATTAAGGAACATTTTTGTGTGTAACATACGGTTGATACGGCTTCGGCCCAAAAGAATAGTGGTAGTTTTGAAGCGGGTAAAAATGTTCTAGCAGCCTCAACTAAAGTACGGTTTCGTCTTTCAACAACGCCATTTTGTTCAGGTGTTCTAGCAATAGATGTTTCATGTTCAATCCCTTCGGCTTCAAAATAATTCTTTAGAGTTGAATTCAAGAATTCTGTGCCTCTGTCAGTACGTACCACTTTTACTTGAGCTTGAAGACCACGTTATATCAGCTTAAGGAAGTTGATGAGAACTTCTGGTGTTTCGTCCTTAGACCTCAAGAAGTGAGTCCAAGTGTACCTTGAGTAGTCATCGACAATTACCGTAACATATTTCTTCCCATTGATGCTTTGAACACGCATGGGGCCACACAAGTCTATATGAAGAAGATCTAACCGTCCTTTAGAGCTTGGTGTAGTCTTTATCTTGAAACTACTCCGTTTAGCTTTACAAAGCTCACAAGAAGAACAAATATGATCTTTGATGAATTTCAAATTTGGAAGGCCTCGCACAATATCTTTCTTGGAAAGCAAGTTGATGGTATCAAAGTTAAGTGAGATAAACGTTGATGCCATAACTAAGCTTGAGTCGTTGAAGCTTTAGCCAAGAAACAGATTGGAGTTGAAGATGTGGAGTCTTGTAGTGAAATAGTGTAGAGATCACTACCCCGTGAACCGGTAAGTAAGTCATTCCCATCATAATCACGAACAAAACATGTCTTCTTTCTAAAAGCAACCTCCAAATCCGCATCACAAAATTGACCAACCGAGAAAAGATTGTGATTCAGTCTTTCAACATAGTAAACCCTTTTGATTGTTATATTCCCCTAAACCAAGTCTCCATATCCTAGGATCGGTGCAAATTGATCATTTCCGAATCGGACCGTACCCAGGAACTTCTCCACGAAGTTAATTAGAAGCTTGAGATTCCCCGTCATGTACTTCGTGCATCCGTAGTCCAGTATGAAGAGAATTATCTCGATCACCTGTAGAAGAATTAGAGCATGATGCAGCATTCGCTAAATTGTATTCCATGTTAGTTGTGATATCCAAATCATTAGTTTCACTTAAAGGCACACTAACGCTCGTTGTCACATTTTATGTCCTAATCTTAGGCATCCATTTATATCCTAGAGGACATTGATTAGCAAACCACCATTTCTAAGACTTTCTAGCAGACTCGTATAATTCCCTAATTCTGCTTCTAGGGTTCTTAGTGGTGGAGTCTGATGCAATAATTTCCTCAGGGGGTGATGTAGTGATTTTACACACCTTTAGGAAAAGGAGGTAAATAGGGCAAGTATTGAGTGTTGGTTTAGGAAAACCAAGCACTAATGACCAATGAAGTTCAAGTTCGTTTCCCAAGGAGGCAAGTGTGTTGTGCTAAGAAGTGATTAATGGTTTGTGATTATATTGATGAGAATTGAAAAGAAGAAAAGAGATTAGAAGAGAATGACGGTTACGATTATGAATTAAACTAAGACGAATAGTCGTGCACGTAAAACCGTAAAAGTGACAAAATTAAAAGTTTACCCTTAAAAATCCTAGAAAATATCAATAAATCCTAAAAAAATGTAATTAGAGTTTACAAAAAAATCAAAAATCACTCAAACCTTTTATTTAATTAAATAATAATTTTTTAGGGTATATTTTATAATACCCGCCTTATACCCACCTTATAATTTGTGTTTTTCAAAATTAAGCTTCACGAAAGTATTTATCTATTTTGCCTTTTCATTCTTGTTTGAGATTCGAATACAATGATTGAGTAATGACCTCCCAATCAAGGTTGTGTTTTCACACTTTTGGAGTACTTGTGAATTTATTTTTCTACGTATACAATATAGTAATACTATTCACACAAAAAACAAAAAACCGATAATACGTATTAGTAGAGTGCTACTAATACAAATACTATTATGGCTATATAAAAACAACAATTGTCCAAATCAAAACACAACACGCCTCCCCGGCAGCGGTGCCAAAATGATGTAGTGATTTTACACACCTTTAGGAAAAGGAGGTGAGGAATCCTAAGATTCACGGATCTTTTAGCTACTAGGAATGCATCATGTTCATATGATTAGATAATCAAAGCGGAATTAGAACACGACACATTAACAAGGTGTTTAGGCACAAAGAACATGAATTAAAACAAATGGATTGTTCATTATATTAATAACAAACAATCACTAGACGTGTATACATTGAATCCCACGTCTAGTCGACACACGCTTTAGGTTTACATTGTGAATGATAGTTATGTGAAAAACCTAATACCCTTGGTTCCTTTTATAGTGTAAGGATTAGGGTTTACAAGAGATAATATCAAATAAACATGTAAATCTTCTATTTAGATAAACATATACAGAATATATCCCTCATATATATCCAAATAGAAGCTTCCAATGGCTTCTTGTCTACGTTTCTGTCAATGCTTAGTTTGTACATGACAATGCTTGGATTGTACATGACAATGCTTGAGCCATCAACCTCCGATTTGCTCTTGTTAACGCTTGATTTGCTCTTGACAACGCTTAGACAAATGTCTTCATGTTTTCTTCGTTTTTGAGTTTCTGCCACATCAACTTTTTGACCCAACAATCTTCCTCTAGTTGATGTCGGCAAAAATCTTTGTGTATCTCTTGTAAGTTGTACATCATTTTCAAATTGCTTCCCTTCAAGTGTAGCACGTATGTCTTCCCCTTTTTGTCACATCAACAGGGAAGTAAACAATGTATGCAATCTTGAAGATTCTCCAAATGTAGGCTCTATGTAATGATCTTGAAGAAAAATAAATAAAGTAATCTTGATGTAGAAGTAGAATAACCCAAACCCATGTTCCATGTCTTGTACTATCCACGTGATAAAGAACTTATACTCGTCTCACAAAATATAAGAAGACCTCGATCCCTTGTCAATATTCTCATCCTTTGTGAGACACTGAGCACGATAATGTAACTCCTTCAAGTGTTATGACAAGTCTTCGTCACCAAACATTTAAAGCATGAACAAGTTATCTTAAAAGTCAGTGTATGGCTTCATGACTTTAAGATATGATAGAACACAAACTCGCGAAAATCTTCTTCAAGCATCAAACTTACCATAAGAATTCTTCCCCTTAAGCTAACACCTCTTCATGATGAATTTTAATGAAATAACATCTTCATACCATATGTAAAAGTATTGGATTGGATAACTCTTTCTCAAGGCTATCCCGATTACATAGTTTAAAATATCCATCAAATTCTTCATGAATTGTTGCTAACTTACTTAAAAATCATGGACTCCTTGTAAAAATATCCGAGCCATAAATATCAACTTGATATTCTAAATAATAACGGAGATTCCATGTACCTTCGTGTGTAAATTCCTCCTTTTTGTGTGCTAAAAACGTACCAATTTTCTCAAACAACAGCTATTCTTTTGTTATCCGAGAATCAACATTGTCCAATATCCTAAACACATGCATTGTTCAATATCAGACAAAGCGTATCAACGCTTGAACAACCATTTCTCGGAAAACTCATGTCAACGCTTCCCATCAGCGTTTGACTTATTCTTGTCAGCGTCAAATTAACAAACATCAGCGTCAACTTTAAACCTTGTCAGCGTCTAGTTCTGGCAGCGGCTGACCTACACTTTGTTAGCGTCTTAAATATGAACATCAACGTGTGAATTTCAAATACATCAGCGTCAAGCTTTAATTCACTTTAATATTCCTTGCTAGCATCGAATCTTAAATCTTTTCCTTACTGCCTTTTTAAAATAGCCCCACGTGACTCTTTTCTTCACTTTGAGTTTGTCCATCCCAAACATTATTCAGACAATAATAAAACGTAGAATATAGAAAAGTGGACCTGATCTTTAGCACCTTTCATCACGTGATAACCATAAAAAAAACAAATACTCCACATATCTCGTCCAGATATAAACTAAGTCCCATAAAATCAGAATTGAAGTTTTGTACCTCACGTCGTTTGATGTATCTTTCCTTACGTGATATCCATGTGGGAACAGCTTTTACGACTTCTTTTTCTCAAGTTAATATATGCAATATCCAACAAATATTCCTACGTGTATAAGAAGCCTTTTGGACCACAACCTTCACATCTCTGTCACGATCTGCTGCAAGAGATTTTATCACAGTCTTGAAACTGTGTAGAAATCGATCTAGGGTTTATTACAAAATGCATCGAAACCCTTAGGGTTAACTAAAACTTATACCAAGATCTGAGTATTATGAACCATCTTCACATCAGAACAGCCAAGAACCTCAAACTTTCTGCTTTTCATGTCGATCTAGGGTTTGAGTAACCCTAGTTCATGATTTCTTGTGAATAAAACAAAAATGTTAATACCTTAACCAGCAACCTTCGACCTTGAACAACTTCTTCATTAGGGCTCAGATCGAAAATCCCTTCGGTGAGATTCTAGACACAAGTGCCAAGAATCTACAGTTCAAAAATCACGAAGATCCAACGGTTAACGAAGGAGAAAATGTGTTTTGAACATGGCTGTTTACAGAAAACTGCATGTACTCACTGCTGACTTTGACGCCTAATAACTTTTGATTGTGTATAAAACTTGACAATCCCTTCAGTGGATGTCTAGATATATGTGTATAGAACACACACAAGAAATTTCGTGATGATCCAACGGTTCAATAAAAAGTTATGACCTTCTGAATACTGCTGCGCACACAAAAACGTCCAGAAAAACCCTAGACGGATTTTTCTTCTTCTTCACAATACACGAACACCTTGTTGGTCCTAGCATCACGAGCCACGAGGCTCTGATACCAATTGAGGAATCCTAAGATTCACGGATCTTTTAGCTACTAGGAATGCATCATGTTCATATGATTAGATAATCAAAGCGGAATTAGAACACGACACATTAACAAGGTGTTTAGGCACAAAGAACATGAATTAAAACAAATGGATTGTTCATTATATTAATAACAAACAATCACTAGACGTGTATACATTGAATCCCACGTCTAGTCGACACACGCTTTAGGTTTACATTGTGAATGATAGTTATGTGAAAAACCTAATACCCTTGGTTCCTTTTATAGTGTAAGGATTAGGGTTTACAAGAGATAATATCAAATAAACATGTAAATCTTCTATTTAGATAAACATATACAGAATATATCCTGCATATATATCCAAATAGAAGCTTCCAAAGGCTTCTTGTCTACGTTTCTGTCAATGCTTAGTTTGTACATGACAATGCTTGGATTGTACATGACAATGCTTGAGCCATCAACCTCCGATTTGCTTTTGTCAACGCTTGATTTGCTCTTGACAACGCTTAGACAAATGTCTTCATGTTTTCTTTGTTTTTGATTTTCTGCCACATCAACTTTTTGACCCAACAGGAGGTAAATAGGGCAAGTATTGAGTGTCGGTTTAGGAAAACCAAGCACTAATGACCAATGAAGTTCAAGTTTGTTTCTCAAGGAGGCAAGTGTGTTGTGCTAAGAAGTGATTAATGGTTTGTGATTATATTGATGAGAAATGAAAAGAAGAAAAGAGATTAGAAGAGAATGACGGTTACGATTATGAATTAAACTAAGACGAATAGTCGTGCACGTAAAACCGTAAAAGTGACAAATTAGAAATTTACCCTAAAAATTCCTAGAAAATTGCAATAAATCCTAAAAAATGTAATTAGAGTTTACAAAAAATCAAAAATCACTCAAACCTTTTATTTAATTAAATAATAATTTTTAATGCTAATTAAAGCCCAAAAAATTAATTTAATTAACAAAAGGCCCAAAATGAGATTTTTTCACTTGTAAACCTCTAAAATGACTTAACTAAATTTATAACTATTTTTTGAAAATTTTAAAATTAATTAAAACTATTTAAAAACAATTAAAAACTATTAAAAATTAAAATAATTATAAAAATTAATCTAATGACAATAAAAATATTCTAAAATATTTAAAATTCCTAACTTAATGTATTTGAACTAAGAAAAATGAAAAACTTTGAAAAATCTAAATATTAATTATTTAATAATAAAATATTAATAAAAATCCAAAATTAATAAAAAATTCTAAAAAGTTGCAAACTAGTTTATTTTAACCTAATTAAACAGAAAATGAACTTGAAATACCAAAAATGCCCATATTGGGCCTTCAAATGGGCCAAATACCCCAACAGATCCTTAATAGGATTAGAATTGGCCCCAATAAGAAAAAGTTCTTAGGAATGGCCCAAAATCTCCAGTCAAACTTAAAATTTGATTTTAAACACAAGTTTCCAAAGGTCAAAAGCTTAAAATGAGCTTAAGCTAGCTTATTTCAAAACAGCTTATTCTTAATGGGCTTTTTGCCCATTAAGCTATAAGCTGATGCCATAAGCTAAAATTTTACCCACGTCCTTCTCTTGACCTAATTAAGTTATTTTAAAAAAGAAACTTGAAATAAGCTCAAGGAATAAGTCTGAAATAAGCTGAAGCCCTGTTCACAAAACGACAAAATAGTCGTTTCTGAGTTCTAGACTATTTCAAGAGCTGATTCAAGTTGCTATAAGTCACAAATGGCTTAACTAAGCTTAATCAACAAAAAGCTTTCCAATAAGCACACTCAATAAGCTGAAATAAGCAAAAAGCTGATTTTGAAAAAGACAAAATAGTCGTTTTCTAGTCAAAACCTAAAACCAAAAGCTGTAAACTTCCAGAATCACTTATAAGCTCAAACTATTAAGACCTATTACAAAAAATAAGTTGTTGCTCATTGGAATAAGCTAGAATGACTTATTAATAAGCTGAACACCGAATATAACTAGCAGTGGCTAGCAGCAGGGGAAAGGAGTTCCCACTGCCTTGACTTTTTGACTTTGAATTTTAGAGAGTTCCACTTGGTTTTGTTGGACAATCAAGGCACCCTTGTTATCAGTGAATCACAAGGAGTCAATAACAAGCAAATAATCACAAAACACCCTACCAATCAGTGCAGTTAATTCAATCTATGCTCAGATATGTTCCAGACAAGTAATAAGCAGGTCTGATGATTATGAGCTACTTTTAAGCTAGTAAAAGCTAACAACTAACCACCAAATGCATACACAAGCTCAATACAACTTAAATAAACACATATTAACTTATATCATGCAATGAATCCAACTTATGAACAAGATCTAAGCAAGAACAGTTACTGATGAACAATGATGAACACAAGAACAATGTTTGCTGATATACTTGACCATCAAGCCAATTTTAAACACTCAAATCTTCCAATTAAGTTACACAAACTTTGATTTAACACCTTTTAGCCCTAAACATGCATACACTCTAGGTGTTTCCAAAATCTTAGGTCAAAAACAGTCAAAACAAGTGAGTTATAGCACAATCTTTAATTTGAGGTTACAAAGCTGAAAACTTACAGGTTTTAGCACACAACCAAGTGAATAGCAGATACCAACTCAAACAAACAACTTTCAATAACACAATAACAATCTATGCACTAAAACATGTTAACCCAAACACCCCTTATCTTTTTTAAATCAAGATTAAACAAGTATAAGTGTGAGTCAGTGTTACCCAAGCCCAATCAAACACAATAACAGATGTATTATGCAGTATCAAGCAAGATTAAGCCACAAATTCAACAAGAACACAAGCAGAACACAAAATCACCAAAAATCAAGTATTATGACAGATTTTGGGTAAAAGGGTTCAAACCTCATGGATGTACATCCACACCCACGAATTTTTGAGCTGATGTGCTAGCAAGAACAAGCACAAGCTTCCACAAACAACCCTGCTAAGATTCAACAAAGTTAGAAGCAAAAATATAAAACAGAAGGGTGACAAAATCTTGATTAACGCAACCCTTGTACCTCACACTTGATTATCCCCAAGTTATAAGCCTCACAACACCTTGATAACACAATATCAGGATGCTATGATCCACTTATAGCCTAATAATTCCAAGGTTTACCAAGGAACTTAGCAAAATATCAAGGTTTTAGAACTTTGAGCAATTTCTTGCACAAAGCTTAAAGAAAACGTTTTGAGATTCGGTTTTAGCAAATATATAACAATAACAAGTAACTAGAAAGATTCGCACTTGGATTTCTTCAAAGATTCAAACACAATTCATTAAACATGAAACTGGATTTACAGAACTTGAACAAAGGAAAAACCAAGAGCAACTTGAAAATGAAAGAGTCCTATGCCTTTTATAGGCTACAATGCTTAACTAAGAACATAAAAAACGTAAACCCTAAAGTTGTAGAAGTCCTATTTTGCCCTTGAGAATTTTGGCTTTATGCTTGATCATGTGAATTCTTTGGCTGTTTGTGAAGCTGTAAAGTGTGTAGGAATTGCATCAAGGGGTCAAAATAAGCTTAAGTTTCAAGCTTCAATCTTGGACGTTGGATGTGGCAGGGTTTTTGGATTTTTCTCCCATACCGTGTAGGGAGGGTTTATCATGTGACCAAGGTGATGATGTGGCAAGGGTTTTTGAAGTTGGGATGTGATTAAGATGACCTTAATCACATTTCTGGATAATTTGGTGGTTTAATATCAAGTAATTTAAGAAAAACCCAATTGTGTTCATACGATAAACAGTGCAAGTTTTGATCTGTTTTGGGTTAAAATTTTTGTGTTAGACGCCTTAATCTAACTTAATAAATTAAGTTAGTTAAAACCGGTGAGTGGATTGGTAATGTGGAAGGAAGGTGGGCTGCCATTGTTTTAAAAGAGATAGTAGGGCACGTGTCATCCCACAAGTGGTCTAGGTAAGTTCTTGTATCTGCCCATTTCAGTCCCTCTCTTTTCTTCTTTCTTTCATTTGAAGTTTAATATACCAAAATCCGTTTTTCTTTGTTAGCCAAGTTTTCTTTCTCACACTTTTTCCCCAAATACTTTTCCAAAGTATTTTCAGGGGTATTTCTTGCCATTTGTTGATTCTTGAAGGGTTGTTTTGGCATTTTCTTCATATTTAATGGCCTTGACTTGTATGATTGTATTTTGAAGGACTAATATTGACAAGTCATGATTGTTGAGGGACCATTCTTTCCAATACTTCAAAGTGGAGGGCCCTTTTTGTAAATTTGACAAACTTTAAGGACCAAACTTGTAATTATGATTATACAAGGGCTTAAAGTATCAATTCTTCAATATTTGAGGACCCTTCTTGCATAATCTTCAATTCTTCAAGGGTTTTTCTTGGAAAATCTTCATTAGGGCTTGGTTCATTGTGCGGCTTCGTTTCCCCTGTTCGTTTTTGCATGTTTCTTGTGATCTTTTGTCATTTTCTCAATATCCGTACCTAAAATATACAAGTAACAAACACAAGCATATATTTGGCCATTTTCATGATATTTTATGCATTTAAAGCCCGTTTTGGACGATGAGACTATGTATAAAAGCAGTCTCATCAGGGGGTTGCTCCAGAATGGTTCACTTTGCGTTTGGGTTTTCTAGCACTAATGGCATCACAGTTTGTTTCTTAGTTCTAGTATCTAAGCCTTTGACATCATTCAAAACACACATAGCATGATTAGCATTAGCACACTTTCCACATTTCACACAAACAAACTTAACATTCAAAGCATTCAAAGTCGAATCATTCAAATCATCGTTATACGTGATTACAGACGTTTTATTCTTAGAAATATTGAAATTTCTAGGGTGGTCTTCTACTTCCTTCATCTTCCCTTGACTTTTGTTTTGCCAAAACTTTTCATTCATTCGAGTGTTCTTAAGCTGAGGCCGGCTAACACTAGCAGTGGGGACTACTCCTGTAGTAAAAGACACACGTCTATTAATGTTTCTAGAAGTCTGAGGTGATTGACTTTCTTTGTTGTGTTTGGGTTTAGTAGCTAATCTATGCATTCCTGGTTTAATCACATTTGTGTTCTTAATGCTTTGTGATCGAATATGTGTTTGGGTAGTAATATGTGGTAACCTATCCTTCCCAACCGTCTTGGGGGAAAACCCAGGTTTTGCAAATGCAAAATTAGAGAAAACAGATGGTTTTCCCAAGGCAGAGGGTCTAGTCACTTTGTGTGCATTGGGTTGTCTTACAACAGGTTTCCTAACACTAGGTTCCACAATTTTCCCACCCACTTAGCAATGAGTTTATTCAACTCTGCTATCGCTATTTCCCTGTCTTGTAACTGAGCTTTCACTTCTTTAATTTCCAAACTCTTTTCATTCATTTCTCGACATATTTGGGAAAGTTTTTCTTGCAATTTATTATCATGTGGAAAACTTCCTATGTCTTTTTGCAGAGCAAGTTCAAGAGAATGACAATGTTTTTGAAGGAAATCAGTTTTGTGTTGAAGTAACTCAAAAGCCTTTTTATCAACGTTTTCTTTACATTTCGAAAGCTTAAGTTCAAGACGCTCACATTCTTTGATCTTATCAAGATATTTGCATGCAACGTCAGAATATTCATCGATATCAGCATAAGATTGAAGAGTAACACACAAGATATCTTTGAAGAGACATTCTTCTAAGAGTAGATCATATTCGTTTGAAAAATCTGATTTGTCATTTTAAAGCTCATCAATTTCATTTTCAAGAGACTCAACATATTTCAAACCATCGAACATTTCAGACCGAATTAATTTTCAAACTCAAGAACATTTTCTTTGATTATCTTTGTATTTGGTATTAAAAGTTCTTTCACAAGCACAATTATGTCGTGAGGAATCTCTGTTTTCCACTTATCCTTTTGACGTTTTTCCCAATCGCTTTCAACAATTGATTGAACATTATCTATGTACTGTTTAAGAATACCAAGTGTTTTTCGACTTTTGATTTTAGAAGCATCAAGAGGCAAATAGTTAATATATTTAAAAACATTTGATTTCTTAGTGGCAAAAATTTTCTTCCATTGAATTCTTCGTTGTTTGCATTCAAGAAACAATTCCTTATGAGACTTCTGTTTTTGTGGAGTGAAAAGACCATAAAGACTGTTTTCATAAGCATAATTATATGGTGTCACAAAATCTTTATTGACCGGTGATCTACCCTCCCCATCCCAAAGGGACGTCTTTTCACTATCGAGGCTAGCTACTGGGCAATCATGATCGGTCCATTCGGACTCATCAAGATATAAGTGAGGGTTAGTAGCTTGAGCTTGTTCGAGGTACTTGGGACTTGCAAAACTAGTTTGACCCTTGAAAAACGACCGAGGTGCTATCATTCTAACGGTTTGAATAGAGTCATGCGTTTTATAAACAACTTTTTTCAAAAAATCGACTTGTTCTTCGAGATCCTTTACTTTTTCTGTATCTTTGTCTTGTCTATTTTTAAAATCTTGTTTTAATTTTTCAACCTCTTGTTTCTTTTCGTCAAGAATTTTAGCAGAATCGGTGGTATTCATAGAAAGCCTCTGTTCAAGTTCATTAACTTTTGTTGTGGCAAGGTACGTTTTTTGACATTCATCACTTAATAAAACATTAAATTGACGTTTTTCTTTAGTTTACAAAGCAAGAGCTTCGTTGTATTTATTTTTAAAATCGTCCTTTTTAACGTTAATAACACGACTTTTGTACCCCTCAAGCTCTTTGGTCTTTTGAAGAAGCTCAGCCCTATAACTATCAATTGTCTCACTAGATTTTATAAGAGCGGCTTTGCTATCTTCAAACTTCTAAGTGAGCGCTGCGTTTGCCTTCTTTAATTGCTTTTGACTCGTTCTATTTTCATTGATATCTTTTTGTAAACTAGCAATTAAATTAGCAAGCACGACACGCTCCTCGTCATCATACTCATTTGCATGTTGATCATCCTCAAACTCATTATTGCACATGTCTGATGAATCAGGTGTGGTATTGCTATCAACCGTTTCCATAATACACGTGTCAGTAATTGTTGTTGATAGATCACTATGCTCATGTGTATCACCAAACACATTATATTCATCATCATGTTGTACCTTATCAATTGGCTCGGTATCAAAGATAGGACCATTGTCATCTTTAGTGACGTTAAGGACCTCATAAATCTTTGCCATGTATGAATAATGTGCCTCGAGTTCTTGGTCGGAGAGTTCATCATATGTGTCATCAAGCATTTCTCCTTCCTCAACTGATAACTTGATCCTAGCTTTTATCTTCTTGCACAACAACATCTTTTCCTTATGATAACCATAATCTTTAACCCTCTTTGGCTGCTTACGTTCCCTAGCCAAATGCCCATAACCTCGACAATTAAAACACTGAATCCCACTTTGTTGCACAACTTGAGTACCAACAGTTTCCCTATTTCCAAGAACAGTAGCCACCCTCTGATTATCATACTTCACAGGTTGTCGATCATACTTTGGAGGACTCTCAGCACGTCTTCATCTGTCATTCCTCGGAGGACTCTGAGCATAGTTGTTCCTCGTGTTAGATGATGTTCTTAGGTTGTTGTTGGTGGGTTTGTAGATTTTCCTGTATTGTTTCATAATGAAAGCCATTTGTTGCTTGAATTATCCTTTTGAGCTAGTTCTTCATCACTGTCTTCTTCGGATGATTGCTCAGATGTGGGTGATGGTGCTCTTGAAACTTCTTCGCCTCGGGATCTTGTTGTAGCATGTGACTTAGAAACAGTGGATGATCGTGGTGATGATGATTGATTAGAGTAGGTCTTTGGAGCACGAGAATGATGATCTGGGTAATGTTGAGTGGTAGACACCAAAGCAAGTGGATTTGAAACCTTTGCAGCACGTTCAGCTCGAAGTTCATTTGCCTCATTTTGAAATTGTTTCAAAATGTCAAAGAGCGTGTGATATGAAACTTCGTCTAACTTTGTTGTTGTTTCACCAAGGTGACAAACCGTGTCCACTCTAGTTGAAGTTGCTGTAGAAATTGGACATTGACTTGCATGATGGAAACTTGCAAGTTGTTTCGGGTCATGTCATTCATCATTTTGTAGAATCAGGAGTAATAAGAATCAATTGATTCCCCATCCTTTGATGTAAACTTGCCAAAGTTCCAAAACATCTTAGTTTTCATGTCTTGTTTGTTAAGTGATTCACCTTGTTGCAATCTTTCAATGGCCGTCCACATTTCTTTAGCAGTAGGGCATGCATCAACCATGGAATAAATATCATCTCCAATGCCACTGAGAATTAAGTAAATTGCTTCCTTATCTGCATCAAACCAAGCACGGTTCTCTGGTGTGAGGTCCTTTCTCTTTTCATCACGTTCATATGCGAGTTTTGCATCGGTTGTGTCTGTGGCTGGTACTGTAGGAACTTGAATCCTTGAGAGTTTATAGGGTCCATAAAAAATACATTGCCTTAAAGCATCACCGTTAGGTTTTGTGTTAAGATAACGTAGAAAACAGGATTGCCATTGATCATATCGACCCGACACAAGCATTGGTGGTCTCTCTTTGTTACCCACCACCATTATGTTGTTATTCGTAACACGATATTCTGCAGTAGAATCCATCTCAATATTCTCTGAAATGATAAAGTGAATATGGATCTTAATTAGATATGTTATAGTGATTGTTGTTGAAGAGAAAAAGTGTTGAAATCCCTTAAAAAATGCTACCGGAATGTGCAATCGGAATGCTATTGGAGTGTGTAATCGGAATGCTATCGGAATGTTCTTATCGGAATGTTCTTATCGGAATGTCATCGGAATGTTCTTATCAGAATGTCATCGGAATGTTCTTATCGCAATGAGTGATCGCAATAAGTGATCGCAATGATTGATCGCAATAAGTGATCGCAATACGTGATCGCAATAAGTGATCGCAATACGTGATCGCAATAAGTGATCGCAATACCTGATCGCAATACGTGATCGCAATACGTGATCGCAATACGTGATCGCAATACGTGATCACAATACGTGATCGTAATACACGATCGAAATGTAGAAACCCTTAGGCTTTTGCGATTGGAATACACAATCGGAATACAGAAGCCCTGATCGCAATATGTGAACACTTCTGAGACTTAAGGTAAAAACTTGAGATTTTTACAAGAAATACGTGATAATAAGCAAACCACAACAACCAAATCCTTACCACACGTATGAAAGAGATATAAAGCAAGATTTAGAGCACGGAAAGCACAAGAAAAACTTGAATCCGAGATGATTTTAGGTGTAAATCATATGAACCAAATAGTATAGCAGCAACGAATCACAAAACTACTATGGCGATTGATACCAATTATTGTCCCATATATTATGATGCTTAAACAAGAAAGAAAGGTAGAAGATAGATGAATTCTAGAGAGAGAAAGTAGAAAGAGAAAAGAGGGAGAGGTGTGTGAAACTTACTGAATATTAGATTAGAGAAGAAAAATAAACCAACCAACCTCTCCTTACATGCAAGGAGAGGTATTTATAGCCTTGCCTACATGTGGCATAATGGGCTATATGATAATGGGTCGGGCTTTCCTTTTAGGCTTTAGTTACTTATGAATGAACTTTAGCTTAAAATTAAGCCCGTAAAACACGACTAACCTACTACCTATTACAACGTTCTTAAATACGATACATAATAATCATATGATCGAGCATTCTTGTTTGACTCAATATTTTGAGGCTAACACATATAGGCTCAAAGTGGGCGTATTTCGCGAAAAGATGGTACACGCGCAATGGCTGCAACCTTAACATGTTGCCCTGCCAAGATACGGGTGTTCTCACCTCTGAGTTGCCCTTTTAAATTCATCATAGCCTGAATATCCGTAAGCAAATGCATATAACTTGGTCACAACGGTAACATTAAAAGGTCGCTAAGCTAAAAAACCACACAGGTGTAACCGTTTCTGTTTTGCCAAAAGTACAACACACATCTGAATAAAGTCAAACAAGGCAAAGTTCACAAAAAGGGGTACACGCGCCATGGTTGCAGCTTTAGTATGTTGCCCTACCAAGGTACGGGTGACCTCGCCTTTAAACGGTTCGTTGTACCAAATCCCTCACAAACCAACTACCACAAACAGAAGCGAGTAGTAATAGGTATCATTATTACTTTGATACGTTTGTCGAAAAACAGTTTAGAAATCTCATATATGCTTAGAGTGAGCGATTTTCACGAAAAGAGAAAGCACGCGCCATTGTTGCAACCTTAACATGTTGCCCTGCCAAGATAAGGGTGATCTCACCTCTAAACTGCCCTTTTAAATTCATCATAGCCTGAAAATGCGTAAGCAAATGCACATAACTGTAGCCACAACGGTAACGGTAAAAGGTCGCCTAGTTGAAAAACAACATAGGCGTAAGCATTTCCGTTTTGCCGAAAGCACAACACACATATTAATAAAGTCAGGCAGGGCAAAGTTCACAAAAAAGGGGTATACGCGTCGTGGTTGCAGCTTTAGGATGCTACCTGGCCAAGATACGGGTGACCTCCCCTTTAAACGGGTCGTTTAAATTCATCACAGCCTGAAGAACGTTATGATAATTGCAACAGTTTTAGTATAACAATCAAGTAAGGTCTAAGACTACCAAAAGGAGGACGGCAATCGATATAATCAGTTTGGGTATCACAACATGGAACACAAATACAGACTAGAAAGCCAACAAAATATATATAGCAAATACCAATAAGTCATAACTGCTATAGCAATAATATAGTGCCTCAAATGATATGGATGTGGATAGAAAAATATAGAAGATAAAGGTAGATAAAGCGGGACATACCCGAATAACCCTCGCATAAGCAAGGTACAATTGTGTTAGACGGCAACATCGAGGTATCACAACCAATCGATGAGATTGGGTATAAAACCTCTAGAACATCATCGTTGCCATCACATCAAAAGCAAATGGATAATACTTTTTGTATTTTTTATGGTGAGTTAGAAAGGTTAAAAAATATTAGAGAAATTGTAAGGGACATTTTACTCACTATAGTTATTTCAGTGTTCAACCACCAACAGAGAAAAAGTCAGGATTTAATATGACCGAGTGCACAAATGTTTTTAATCGTAATACACCATAATTAAAAAGTGAATTATGACAAAGAGTAAAAACACATTTCCATGGACAAAGTGCATTTTAGATTTATTTGAAAAAAATCAATGTTTTTTTTAAATTAACATTATATCGAAAAAATTCATAAATTTCTCGAACATCCGGACACCCTCTGACTCCGTCCATACCATCAAACAGTTAGAATATTGATCACCAAAACAAACACATAAAATACAACACATGAACCAACACACCGACACACACAAACAAAAACCACCACAAAACCGACTCCATTTTGCTCATTTCACGTATTCTCTAAACCCTAAGACCTTTGTAGCGGTCAGTAGTCACCACGCGTGGTATATGTCATTTTGGTGTAAGAACATATGTGATCCTATAGTATGTGTTCTTTGCTTAATAAAAAAAATGTTACCAGCGTAATTAGATCTGTAAAAAAATCGACATAAATTTTTGTAATGAATTATAATTTGATGTAATTGTTAGGGGTGAGAAAAAAAACGAAAATACCAAAACGAACCGGAAAAACCATAGCGAAATAACCGGACCAAACTAAAAACAGACGGTTTCCCTTTTTGTTTTTTAAATAACCGAATTTTTGGTTCGGTTTCGGTTTTAACATAAAAATCGAACCGAACCAAACAAATTTAGTACAAAATTTTATTTTACTTATTTAGGCCCAGTTATCTAATTTCACATGAACATAAAGCTCTATTTTAAACCAGCCCATATACCAAATCATCCCAAGTTTTTAACCGTGTGAATGTTAGGCCCACAAACTTCTTCCTAAAGGCCACTACTAAAAGGCCTTACTCAATCAACATAAATCAGGTCTATATTACTGTAGTATATTGAGCATCTGAACCAATTTACAAAAGTTAACTTTGCGTTAATTCAACGCAGAGAAAATAAGCACAAATTTTGGGTCAAATCAGCCCAAGAATAAACGATTGAAGAAAAAAAATTCAGGAAACCGAGCTGAAAACCGACTGAAACCGGAAAAACCGAACCGAGAAAAACAAACGATTTTGGTTATCGATATGAAAAAACTGAATATTTGGTTCTGGTTTCTTCCAAAAACTGACCTAAACCGAGTCATGCACACTCGATTACCTTCGGTGCAAAGAGCATATAAGTATGCTATTCGAACTCCGAACCGAAGAGTAAATGAATTATTGGGCTTCTAAATGTAATATCGGAGTTAGATTTTTTAAAATTGGGCTTAGTCTAAGCTTATTGGGCTGCCATATAAATTTAAAAAGTAGAATTTGAGCTGGATTTATATAACCCCCAACGAGCTAGTAGACCCCACTAACATGTAAACTCAGTTTAAGTTTATCAGGGGCGTTTGTTATCCATACTTAACTTTAGGATTTTGGCATACAAGTGTTAAATAAATGTTTGGTACACTTGTGCAGGTTTTGAAAATGGTTCTAAGACCCATATTTATGCTATCCACAAAACCACACTTAGGGTCCGTTTGGTTTAAAACCGGCACTTTAGGTATAGGTTTATAAAGTAGGTAGTTTAGGTTTGATTTTAATTTAGGTTTTGAATATAAAATTATTTTAAAAATATTAGAGAGACAAAATGTTTAAATAATATTATATTACACTTTTAAAATTTCATAAAATAAAATAAACTAAATTATTAATATAATATAACTTTTAAATAAAAATGAATGGTAAAATGAGAAAAAGGTCCCACAAGTAGAAGAAAAAAACAAAGATGTCAGAACAGTTTTTACAAAAGTGGATACTACCCCTCAGATTTGTGTATGCCCGGATTTTGAGTACTTAGTCCAAACCTGTAGGCCCATATATATCAACCAAACACTACATTTAGATGGTTAAAGTCAAAAACCCAAAGCAAACCGTCAACCAAACGGGCCATTAGTACCCAACATTACAAAGTAAATCCGACTATGCATATTATGTGGGTCAACTACAATCCTTCACCACTACTTTTCTCCTTTTTATATTTGTTATCATATTTTAATAATATAAATGTTATTTTATATTATATACAATATTAAAATAACACATATATTTAGTTAATATTATATTCAAACCCCAAATTTAACTTTCAACCTAAACCACTTATTTTATAAATGCACACCCAAAATAAAACCCAACTTCAAACCAAACGATCCCTCAGTTTAATTGCCATTCTACGCTTCTTGCTAGCTTATACAGTATAAAATAACGTCGTTTAAATAAGTTGACGATGCCCATCCTATCTAAACCTCAAACCTCTTATATGGCAAATCATATCCCCAACAACTAAGCTATGTTGCACGAGATGGATACGGAAACGAGAACGGGTACGGGTACGGGTACTTAGAAACGCCAATGTCCCAAAATCCATGAAATGGGTACGGCTGAAAACGTTTTTGTATTATATATATATTTATTAATAAATTAAATAAACATGAATCTTTAACCCACAAAGCAAGAAAAAATCAATACTGATAGTGAGGCATAACATATACTTAACATTAAAAAAATACTGATAGTTAATTTTTAGAGGTTTGTTAAAAGATATGACGACCTACCATATCTATATACAATATAAATGACCAAAAAATGTTTCGTGGCCCAAAAACTAGCCCAGAAACGTGTTAAAATCCAAGAAACGTTTCCTTTCGCATTTCTGCTGGAGCCTCGACGTTTCCTATCTTCATGAAACGTTTCCCTTTTTGGGGAAACGTTTCCGTCGCGTTTCTGAACGTTTCCAGCCGTTTCCCGTTTCCGAAACTTTTCCGGGACGGACACAGCACCCCGAGAGGCGTTTCCGTGCAACATATCAACTAAGCAAACCATAACAGAGACTAATGTGTCCTACTAATTGAAAACTTGTACTGTAGTAATACTGTATATTTCTACTTCGCTTAACAGAATTTCACTTGCACGAGATCAAGTGAGAGCCAATAACGCGCTACACATGTTTTGAATGTGGAATACTTGTATAATTCACTGCTTAAAATGTGTAGTTATTTGGTGTTATGGTGAGAGTTATACAAATATCCGCCCCCTTGTTTATAAATGTACGAATAAGCGTCTTATGATACAATATCACTTCTAAACTGTATGTTCATGTTATCCACATATCATGATGCATTCATCTAATGTGGATTGAGTTAGGGTTAGTCTTTTTCTTTCCTCCATTACCTAACTTTTGACTTATAATCATAGTTATGGTTATATTTGTTTGAGATTTATGATTTAAGAAAGAATAAAATACACAAGGGTGTAAACCATCCTTTGTAAACTTGTAAATTTGTACAGATAATACATAAATAAACGGTTTTTTTATTGTGGCGGTAAGCAATTATTCATAAGAAATGAATATAATAACAGAGTATAAAAATTGTAATAACACCAACCAAAGTACTCACAGCAATGATGAACAAGTCAGTAATTCTAAACTCAATACAGTCACACTCTTTTCTTCCACGTTGTATTTCAAAGATACGCTAACATGATTTACAAATATTAACCTGTAAATATGAGCTACATATCATCACCGGGGTTTTCCGAATAATTTTTATTCGATTTTATAAAAACAGTAAATCAAGATCAAAGATTATTCAACCAACTTCCCTTTTTATTTTATTAACTGCGTTAGGCTATCACTTTGAATGTAATACCTAGTTTTGTGATCAGTACTTACAAACAAAAGAAACAAGAATCAAAATAAGTGAATCAATGATCTTAACAACAAGATCAATATTCACAATGTACCAGAATACAAGATCGATCAACAATGGTGGAATGTGAGAGAAACAAACAGAAAGATAACATAATTCTTAACAACTATGAGAATGTGATGGTTATATAGAGCTAGGCTTGACTTCAACTTTCTTCAGCTTGTCACAATTAGCCCTTCAATTATCCAAAACCTGCAATATAAACTTAAACATGCCAAATATCGAAATAAGTAAATAAAATTTTACCTTTCTTACCCTTGTAGATTATACCAGTTGTCAACTTATGTTTTAATACCCCCTCTTAAGTTGACTTGTGGTAAAGGTCAACAAGCTTCAACATTTCACAAAAAGAATTGTGATCTTTTATAGATAACCCTTTGGTAAACAAGTCTACAACATTATCTTCAGATTTGATCTTAAAAGTTTTAATCAAACCTGCAGACACTTTCTCCCTTAAGAAATATATGTCAATTTCAAAATGCTTTGTCCTCTCATGAAAGACAGGATTGGCAGCAATCTGAATAGCAGAGCTGCTATCACAATTAATAGGTACAGGCAATGTATCATTAACCTTAAGATCTTTCATGATCTTAATAATCCACATTATTTCACAAGCAACACTGTTCATAGCTCTATATTCAGCCTTAACTGAAGATTTTGCTATAACAGACTGTTTCTTACTTTTCCAAGAAACAAGGTTGTTTCCCAAATAAACTGTGTATCCAGTGACAAATTTTCTTGTTATTTTGCATTTAGCCCAATCAGAATCAACATAAGCATTAAGATTCAAATTATTATGTTTCTCAAAAAATATACCAGTACCAGGAGAACCTTTAAGATATATCAGAACATGAAAAGCAAGCTTAAGATGAGATTTATATGGAGCATGCATATACTGACTTAGACAACGAACAACATAAGCAATATCAGGTCTAGTCAGAGTAGGATATATCAATTTCCCAACAATTTTCTGATAACATGTTTTATTATCAAGAACAACATCAACTTCAGATTTAGCGCGAACTTTCTTTTTCTTAGAAGGATCTGGTATAGGAGACTTAGCTGGTTTACAAGCTGACATTCCATACTCAGAAAGCAATTCTCAACAATACTTTCTCTTATTGAGACATAGACCAGACTCATTTTCAAGTACTTCAATACCTAAGAAATATTTGAGTTTCCCAAGATCTTTGATTTTAAACTTAGAACTCAAATATTCTTTAAAGGTATTAATAATACTATCATTGTTCCCTGTTATAATAATATCATCAACATAGACTAACAGGGCAACAAATGATTCATTTTCAGTCTTAGTAAACAAAGAAACATCACTTTTGCTTTGACTAAATCCATTTTCAATAAGAACACTAGTTAATTTTTCATTCCATTTTCTTGGAGCTTGTTTTAAGCCATATGAAGATTTAGTCAATTTGCAAACCTTATTATCAGAATTAGATCCATATCCTTCAGGAAGATTCATATAAATTTCTTCATTTAAATTCCCATACAGAAATGCATTATTGACATCTAATTGATAAACAGACCAACTATTGTGCACAACAATAGAAAGAAGACATCTAACAGCAACAATTTTCACCACCGGTGAAAAAGTTTCCTCATAGTCAATCCCTTCTTTTTGACTAAAACCTTTAGCTACAACCCTAGCTTTGAATCTCTCAACATCTCCACTGGATTTATATTTCACTTTCCACAACCATTTACATGCAACATGTTTTCTGCCTGGAGGTAAATCAACTATAATCCATGTATGATTTCTATTAAGGGCCTCCATCTCCTCATTCATTGCCTCAACCCACCTAGGGTCTTTAACAGCCTCATCATAGGACTTAGGTTCATGAATTTTATTCAAGTTATTAGTGAACACAAAGTTATGAATAGACGAATTGGTATAATTCACCACAGTATTAATATCATACTTAACTCTTTTATCAAGCACATAGTTATCAAACTTAGCAGGAAGCTTATGTGGTCTACTTGACCTTCTTAACTCAGACCTCTCTGGACTATTTTGAAAAAGATGATTATATTCTATAAAATCCCCACACTCAGATTCATATTCATCATCATCAAGGGCAACATTATGATCTATATCATTAGCCTCACTACTGCCTAGATCATTCTGGTTTCCAACACTATGACTCTTATTAATCACAGAATCTGACCCCTGAGAATGACTGGTAATAGTGGTAGAAGTATCAGTTGATACTTTATTAGCTAAATCAGATTCTTTTGAAATGGTACCTCTATCACCTAAGTTTACATCTCTCACTTTATCATAGGGATCATCAGATTTGTTTACTACTAAGTCAAAAATATTTAAACTAGTTATACCCTGATATTCAAAGATCAAATCACTTTTACAAACATCATTTTTAAAAGGAAAAACTTTTTCATAAAACTTGATATCTCTTGAAAACAACGCAGTTTTTGACTCAAGACCAAAAAGTTTATAACCCTTCTTTGTAAAAGAATATCCAATAAAAACACACTTTTCGGACCTAGCAACAAACTTATCCATATTATTAAGCACAGTACTAAAACACAAACACCCAAATGATTTCAAATGAGAGATATTAGGTTCCATGTTATATATCATTTCATAAGGACTTTTTCCAGAGAGAACTGAGCTAGGAATCCTGTTAATCAGATAAACAACAGTAAGAACAGATTCAGGCCGCATGTTCAAAGGTAATCCCCCTGAAACATGAGGGCTCTAGCAACATTAAGTAAGTGTCTATGTTTTCTTTCAGCTATACCATTCTGCTGTGGTGTATACACACAAGTAGTTTGATGAACAATCCCATTAGGGTGATTAAAATTTTCAAATTTATCATTAATGAATTCAGAACCATTATCACTTCCAAACACTTTAATTGAAACATCAAACTAATTTTTAATTAGATTAAAAAATTCAACAAGTTTATCAAAAACTTCATCCTTGCCTTTAAGCATGTATAACCACACAACCCTAGTATAGTCATCAGCCATAGTAAGGAAGAATCTATATCGATCTTTACTTTTAACCCTATAAGGACCCCATACATCTAAATGAACAATATTACCCAAGGCTTTGGTCTTATGTTCACTTAGAGGAAAAGGATCCCTAGTTTGTTTAGCCTTATGACATACATCACAAGGCTGGACATCATTAGTAGAATCAAGTTGGATTTTATCCTTAAGAATAGCTAAGACTTGGTCAGAGGGATGACCAAGTCTATTATGCCAAACACATTTAGATAGATAACACTTAGTAATAGCACTATTAGTAAATTTCCTACCTGAATCAAACAAGTAAAGTCCATTGTTCTCACTACCAGTCCCCAGAAGGGACTTTTGAAGAGAATCCTAAACATGACATCTTGACTCAGTAAAAGACACAACAAATTTATTATCTTTTGCCAACTTGTGAACATATATAAGACTGACTTTATATCCTGGAACAACCAACACATTTTTTAACACAATTTTATCTGAAAGTTTGAAATTGCCCACATGTTTAACAAGCTCAATAGTTTCATTAGGATGAGAAACAGATATGTTTAACTTGGAAACATCAATTACATCATATAAATGTTTAGTAGAAAAAGTCATATGTTGGGATGCTCCAGAATCAAAGATCCAACCAATATAAGTACTTATATTGGTGTTATAGTTAAAAAATCTACAAGTAGCAAAACTAATAACATGATTAGAACTAAAAACAATACCTGCAGCACAAGACTGCACATCACTAGTACTAGGCTTAGAACCTATCAAAGCCATAAGCCTATTGATCTGATCAGCAGTAAAGGGAAGATAATTCCCAGATCCCTGATCAACACTATTACCATGAGAGCTAGAAGCATTATTAGACACATTTGATCCTCTAGAGTTTCTTTTCTTGAAACCTGGAGGATATCCATTTAGTTCAAAGCATCTATCTATGGTATGGCCATTCATATTACAATGAGTGCAAACAAACTTCTTATTTCTATTAGAACCTCTGTTCTGATTATTTTGGTTATTTTTATTACCAGACCAATTATTTGGTTTAACCACAAAAGCAAAAGTAGTATTCTTATCATTAACATTATGAACCAGATTATTCTTGGGGGATTCAACCCTGGATAAAGTAGCAAAAGCAGATTTAACATCAGGTAAAGGATCAGCAGTTAATAACTGGCTCCTGACAACACTGAATGTGTCATCAAGATGATGAGATGGCATTTGTACATGATCTCATCGTTCTTTTCGGGTTTTAAATGCACTAAAATGTCATAAAATACCATATATATGCTTGTATTTGTTTACTTGTGTGTTTTAGGTATGGATATCATGAAAAAGACAAAAGATCACAAGAAACAAGGAAAAACGGACACGAGAAATGAAGCCGTACAATGAACCGGGCCCTAGTTCATGAATTATCCCATATTAACCCTTGAAGACTTGAAGATGTACAAGATTGATCCTCAAAATATGAAGAAATGACACTTAAGACCCTTGTATATTCATAATTACAAGTTTGGTCCCATAAGTTTGTCAAAATTACAAAATGGTCCTTCAACTTTGAAGAATTGGCAAGATTAGTCCCTCATCAATTCTAATTTGTCAATAATGGTCCCTCATGAAGTCAAAGAACCAATGAAGACCTTTGAAGATCAAGAATGTCCAAAATCAGTCCCTCAAATATTCAAACATGGCAAAAATAACCCTTGAAACCTTATTTGCAAAGTTTTATGGCCAAAGTATAAACTTTGAAAGTTTATTAACAAAGGGAATCAAGTTTGTAGGCTGAAAAACGTGTTTTACCCATTTCACCAAAACACAAGGACCTATTCTGTCATATCCCTAAGTTTGAATCACACAAACACGCGCCAAACACCACCTCCCCACCTTTTTCGAATCAAAATTACTACTATTCACCATTCATCCCACCCAGATTTACCTTCACTTAAACAAAGGGTAAATAACAATTAACCTACCCACGCTTGATTCACACATGCAGAAACTCATCCCACACCCAAAACCCTCACTCCCACTCACCAAGTGACCCCACCATTCAAACTGTCCACCTATCACATCACACCTTAACCTCCAAGGCATGACACGTGGCCAAATCAACAGCCAAGACTCAATGCTTAACTAGAAAGCTAAAATGAACAATTTGGATGCATTTGGACAACTCAACAACACAATTCGTCTAGAAGATTCAAGGGCATTTTAGGGACTTCATAGCTAGGGTTTTCTCATTGTAATCTCAGCCCTTGTGGCCTATATAAGGACTCCTCAACTTGTGAGAGAGCCTTGTTCCAGTTTTACCTTTTAAACATTGTAATTCCTTTTTGAATTTTATAAAAGTTGGTATTTTGAGAAAATTGTAATTCCTTTTTATGTTTTTGAAAGTTGGTGTTGTTTAAGGGTAATTCTGAGTTCCATTATATGTTATAAGTGTGCTTGAATCCTGTGGTTCAAGGACGTTTATGTTTGGTAAGGTTTTCAAGTTTGAAATAAGCTTGAAAAGTGGTTTCTGATTATTATATTTTTCTTGTACTAATCCTTGACCAAAAGCTATAAGCTCTTACAAGCTTGTTGACACCAAGCTTGTGAAGGGATTGGAGCCTTTGGTTGGGCTGTTTGTTCATTGTGTTGAAGAAATCAAGTCCTTGAGTTTCTACTTTGAAACATCAACCAAGGCAGTCATCCATCTCCTTTGTTGAAGTACCTTGGTCTTGTTCTAGTTGTTGAACAAGGCCCAAGGAGCATTGCTGATCCTCCTAGGATGTTGTGGAGGATAGGTATAACCTCTTGTTAAGTTTCCTCTAAAAAATCACATGATATTGACTGTTTTATGTTTTGCTATGTGATTTGGTGATTTTGTGTTTGTGCTTTGTATTTATGGTTGGTATCTGTTAGTTGCCACCTAGTGTAGCTATTTGATCATTAAAATCAGTAGGTTGTTTGTAGAATTAAGAAGTTGCTTTGAAAAAGGGCTTATAAAAGGCTGTTTGGGTTTACTGGTTCATAAGGCCTTGTGGCCTTGTGCCCTTGGTTCTTAGGGTTTGGGAGGTCTTAACAAGTCATATTAAACAAGTTTTAGTCATTGGTTAAGTTACTGAAAGTTTGGAAAAGGGATTTCAAGTTTTGCAAAAATATGATAAAAAGTGTTTTGAAATTGGTCAAACACATCAGATCCAGTAACTTCTTTGTTTGTTGAATCTAAGGTCTGAAATCAGGTTTGGGAATATTTTAGGTGATAAGCTATCTGTGCATTATCTGTTTGTTGAATTTTGTGGCTTATTGAAGGAGCTAGGGCTTATCAAAGTTGGCTGAAGTGGTCATTTGCATCAGCAAAGTGACCACCTCATTTTGTGCTTGCATTTGTAACTCTAGTCTATGTCTTTGTGTTTTGTTGCTTGGATCTTGTTTATGTGCTGCTTGTGAGTGAATTTTGCTATTTGGTGTGCCTTGTATCTGGCTTATAAGCTCACTGGCTTATTAAGCCTTATTTGCCAAAATCTGTCATTAGTTGGTTAACAGACCTCTTGATTCACAAGGACTCCTCCTTGAGTTCTTCACAAAAATTGCTTATAACAAGCCCATATACCATCTTTGATCATTTGGTGAACTTTGGAGTACTTTGACTTTTGGTCAAATAAGCACATTTTGGCTTATTTTTAAGAACTGCTTATTGGTACATGCAACAACTTTGCTTTTGTAATAGAACTCATTTTTCTTAGCTTAATAACTAGTCTAGAAGGTTCCAAGTCTTTTGGTTAAGCTTTTGCTAGAAAACTAGCTTATTTGGCTTTTTTAGCCAGCTTATTGGTTCACACAGCTTATTCTACTTATCTTTTTGTGATTTTATTGATTGATTATTCTTAGTTAAGCTATTTGTGAGCTTTTGCAACAAACCAGAGCTTCTGAAACAACCTAGAACTCTAACCCGACTATTTTGTCTTTTAGTGAAATTGTTCTTTGCTTATTTCTGGCTTATTGAGTGTGCTTTTTCAAAATTTCTTTTCACAGATCTCTTAGGCATCTCAAAAGAAGGTTGTGTGTTTAAGCAGAGCTTATGGCAATGGCTTATTGCTTAATGGGCTTATTGGCCCAATAAGAATAAGCTGTTTGTTATTTAAGCTGTGATAAGCTCAAAATTAGCTTTTGGGCCTTCAGACTTTTGTGCTTAGAATTAATTTTTGAGTCAGATAGGGCTTTTCAGGTCATTTGAGCCTAGTTTGATTTTTTGGGCCCAAAAGCCCATTAGTGTTGACTGTTTTTACTTTTAGCCCATTTGGGGGCCCATTAGGGGTATTTTGGTAATTTCACTTTCATTTTCTGATTATTTAGGTTAAAATAAACTAGTTTGCAAGTTTTTAGATTTTTTTATAATTTTTAGATTTTTAATATTATTTTAATATTATTTTATTATTAAATTTCAAATTTCACATTTTTGCACTCTTTATATTTTTCTTAGCTTAAATACATTAAAATAGGATTTTTGCAACTCTTAGATTAATTTTGTCATCATTAGATTAATTTTTATAATTATTTTAAGTTTTAATATTTTTAAATCATTTTAAATAGTTTTATTTAGTTTAAAAATTAATAAAAATAGTTTTTAATCTTTTTTGGTCATTTTAGAGGTTTACCAATTGAAAAATCTTTATTTGGGCTTTTTGATAAATAATTTGATTTTTAGGGCTTTAATTAGCATTTAAAAATTATTATTTAATTAATTAAAAGGTTTGAAAAAGTTTTCATCATTGGTAAACTCTTAGTTTATTTATTTTGATTTTTGGTAAATTTTGGGAATTTTTAGAATTAATTTTTATTTTTGCTCTTTTTACGGTTTTACGTTTAGTCGTTGTAGTAATTAATTTCACGTCTTCGTCATTCTATTTTCTCATCCCCTTCTTTCTAATATTAATCTCAAATCAATTACGAATTATTCACACACATATACCTCCTTGGGAAACGAACTTTCACCTTTGCGTCATTTGTACACGGTTTTCCTAAACCGTCGTATTTAATACTTTCCCTATTTACCTCCTTTTCCTAAAGGTGTGGTAAAACACTTCAATCATTTTGGCGCCACTGCCGGGGAGGTGTGTCGTGATTAATTTGTCTTGTTGTTTTTAATATTAACCATAAATAGTATTTGTATTAGTAGAAATCTACTAATACGTATTATCGGTTTTTTGGTTTTTCTTGTGAAATTATTATTACTATATTGTATTAAGTATCACAATCAATACAAAATATCTCCAAAAGTGTGAAAACACAACCTTTATTGGGATTTAATCTCCTAATTATTGTATTCGAATCTCAAAGAAAAGAAAAAGGCAAAAATAGATAAATACTTTCGTGAAGCTCGATTTTGAAAAATACAAACTATAAGGTGGGTATAAGGCGGGTATTATAAAATATACCCTAAGGAAAAAGGCTCTTAAGTGCTTCACGGCGCCTCGTTTCCCCGCTTGCTTGTGAGTATTTTGAGATTGAAGGCTAATCGAGGGTTTTGCCGCCCAAAGTATTATTACATATCATATATATTTGCTTGGTTTTCTTTGTGATTAAACCCTCTTGAACAATTTGGTTTTCACCAAAGTTCTAAAGTCATTTGAAGGCGTTCACTCCACGTGATCGTTTTCATTCTTTTGAGGCTTCTTTAATCAAAAGTTTGATTCGATGAGATTTGGTAGATTGTTGTCTACGAAGATACACCAAAATTCAAAAAAAATTTAAAAACAATCAAAAACACAAAAAAATTGAAAATTCACAAAACACCCAAAAAGAATCTTCTTTGCTCACCTCCCATTCTACGTCAAGTTTATGCTAACTCGTAATCAAGCAAAACGAGCTCGTAAACGTCGTCAAAATCAAGGAAATCAAGAGACGTTGATTGAAGAACAAACTCCAATTGTTGAACCTATTGTAGAACAACAAGTCGTCATGGCTAATCGTACTATGATGGAGTTGCTTAAAGCACCCACCGAGGGTTTTGGAGAGGCCATTGTGATTCCCGCTATCCTTGCGGAGAATTTCGAGATTAAGACGGGTTTAATGTCGATGTTGCAAGCAAATAAGTTTAGAGGTCATGAGAAAGACAACCCGCATTACCACATAAGGAATTTTAATCGTCTCACCGCAACTAGCAAGTTTAAGGATGTTCCACATGACGCCATTAAGATGATGTTGTTTCCATACTCGTTAGATGGACCCGCTAAAATTTGGCTTGAGAAAGAACCGCCAAATTCGATTTTGACATGGGGTGATATCGTTTCTAAGTTTGTGAACAAATTTTTCCCACCATCTAAAACAACACATTTGAAAAATGAGATTTCAAGATTTGTACAACGAAATAATGAGAGTTTTTCAATGGCATGGGAACGATTTAAGGAAATGTTACATGAATGTCCACACCATGATTTTTTAGAATTACATCAAGTTGATACTTTCTATAATGGGCTTAATGATCATGAACGAGATTATTTGAATGCCGCCGCGGGTGGTAATTTTTTGTGCAAAACGACCGATGAAGCTTTATAGATTATCGAGAATAGATCTAAGGTTTATAACCCTCGTAACACACCGAGTGTTGCCAATATGGGTTCGTCATCGCCGTCATCGTCTCGTAGCATTAATGCCTTACATGATGAAGCTAATGAAGAAAATCGGTTTTTCGATAGGTTTTCAAATCTTATGACTCATTGGAAAGCACAAGATGCTTTGAATTCCGCTTCGGTTAAAGCGGTTGATAATAGTTGTTTGTCTTGTGGTGGAGCTCATGATCTTTCCGAGTGCATTACCGCCGGTGGTAACACTTCGAGTGCTTACGTAGCAACGGGAACTTACAACCAAAACGGCCAAGGTTCCCGCCCAAATCAAGCTCCACCAAATCAAAATGCTAATAACTATCGAAACAACAACCAAAATAGTGGTTATCAAGGCAATTCACGTAACTACAACAAAGGGAATTATCAAAGTGGGAATGTACAAGTTGCAAATCAAAACCAAAACCGTGATTTTCAAAACACTACACAAGGTTTTCAAAATGCTCACACTAAAAATCTTCAAGGAGAATTTTTGGATTATGCTAAAGCAAATGATGCTAAATTTGATAATATGCAACGTGAGATGATTTGTTTAAGATCCGAGTTGAAAAACGAGCTTAAAAACGAACTTGCTAATGAACTTAAGACTCATGCTAATAAAATGGAAGGAAACGTTCAACGTCTTCAACAAAATCAACAAAAAATGGAACAAGGACAACATGAGATTAAGCAAGAATTGTTAAAAGCGGATTTAAGGCAATCAAAATTTGAGGACCGAATGGCAAAAATGTTTGAAGCAATCATGTGTAAACCCTCTTACTCGGGTGGTCTTCCTAGTGATACCATTGCAAACCCGAAGGGAGAAATGAAGGTTATTACTACACGAAGTGGTAAAACTTTCAAGGAACCAATCTCTCGTCCAAGTACTTCTACGGAGAAGGAAATCGAGAAAGAGCCCGAGGTGATGGTCGAAAAGGAGCATATTACAAGCCCACGAAGTACCGCTCATACCACACCTACGGTTGAACCAATACCAATCATGAAACCCAAGATTCCAAGGCCGTTGCCTAATGTCCAACCCACACCACCCTTACCTTATCCTTCGAGACGAAACAAAGAGAAATTGCAAGAACGTAACAAACAACAAATCGAGCTTTTTATAAAAATGTTTCAACAAGTGCATTTTGATGTGAGTTTAGTCGACGCGTTGTTATATATGCCTCGTTTCGCTTCCACTTTTAAAAGTATGATGAGCGATAAGGAAAAGCTTTCAAAGCTTGCTAATTGTTCTTCGGTTTATCTTAACCGCATACCGGAAAAGTTGGTGACCCCGGAAAGTTCCTCATTCCTTGTGACATACAAGATATGAAAGAATGCCTCGCCTTGGCCGATCTTGGTGCAAGCATTAATTTGATGCCATTTTCCATTTGGAAATCGCTTTCGCTTCCGGCTCTTACTCCTTCGAACATGTCTATCGAGATGACCGATCATTCTACGATTTTAGCATGTGGAGTAGCCGAGGATGTTTTCGTTAAATTGGGGAAGTTCTACTATCCCATTAATTTAATAGTAGTTGACATCCCTGCGGATCCACAAGTTCCTCTAATTTTAGGTCGTCCATTTTTAGACACCTCGAGATCGCTTATCGACGTTCATGCAAGAACTATCACTTTGAGATTCAACGAAGAGGAACTTGTTATAAACGCTACTCAAAACTCAAAACCTTCTCATGTTTATGCAATTGCTACCATCAATCACATTGACTTTGTTGATGTGGTTTGCGATGAGTTTTCACAAGAAGTGTTAGGTTTTTCCGATAGCTCGTCAAGTGGCAATCCCACTATTTTAGATCCGATTCTTGCTAATTCTACACCAAATCTCACTCCATTCCAAGGAGGCGATTTTATTTCAAATGAAATCGACAATGAAGATGAGGTGATTATTAGTGATGATACTTCTATTCCATCATTTCTTCCGCCGATGGAAGTTATGAGTGTTGAGCAAAAATCTTCAATCGAGGAACCACCTATCCTTGAACTGAAAGACCTTCCATCTCACCATGAATACGCATTCTTGGAAGGTGATGACAAGTTGCCGGTTATTATTGCAAAAGGTCTTGCTAATGATGAAAAAAACCGAGCTCTTGAAAGTTCTTAAAGCTCATAAAGGGGCAATTGCGTGGAAAATTTCCGACATTAAGGGTATTGACCCAAAATTTTGTACTCACAAGATTTTAATGGAGGAGGACTACAAACCCGCAATTCAAAGTCAAAGAAGGGTAAACCCCAAAATTCACGATGTCATAAAAAAGGAAGTTCTAAAACTACTTGACGCGAGAATGATTTATCCTATCTCCGATAACCCATGGGTGAGCCCAATCCATTGTGTCCCTAAAAAGGGAGGAATGACCGTTGTGCCTAATGAAAACAACGAGTTAATTCCCACTCGTGTTGTGACCGGTTGGAGGGTGTGTATTGACTACGGAAAGTTAAATGATGCCATTCGTAAAGACCACTTCCCTTTGCCCTTCATGGATCAAATGTTGGAGCGACTCACGGGAAATGAATTCTATTGCTTTTTAGATGGTTTTTCCGGTTACTTTCAAATCCCTATCGACCCTCGTGATCAAGAGAAGACTACATTTACGTGTCCTTATGGAACGTTTGCTTATCGTAGGATGACTTTCGGACTTTGTAATGCACCGGGTATGTTTCAACGGTGTATGATGGCTATTTTTCACGATATGATCGAGAAGTCGATGGAAGTGTTTATGGATGACTTTTCGGTGTTTGGCAATTCGTTCATGTCGTGTTTATCTAATCTCGAGAAAATGTTAAAACATTGTGAAGAAACCAATCTTGTGCTTAATTGGGAAAAATGTCATTTTATGTGTAAACAAGGAATCGTCTTAGGACATAAGGTCTCGAAAGCGGGGATTGAGGTCGATAAAGCTAAGGTAGACGTCATCGCCAAGTTACCTCATCCCAAAACCGTTAAGGGAGTTAGGAGTTTCCTAGGCCACGCGGGCTTTTATCGTTGTTTCATCAAAGAATTTTCGAAAATCTCTCGACCTATGACACACCTTCTCGAGAAGGATGCTCCTTTTAATTTCAATGAGGATTGTGTTAGAGCTTTCGAAACTCTCAAAAGGAAACTAACCGAAGCTCCCATTCTTGTTGCTCCTAATTGGGAATTACCCTTTGAAATCATATGCGATGCAAGTGATTATGCTATAGGGGCCGTCTTAGGGCAACGTTATGAAAAGCATTTCCGTCCTATCCATTATGCTAGTAAGACGATGACCGAGGCTCAATTAATGTACACCACAACGGAAAGGAATTCCTTGCCGTGGTCTATGCTTTTGAGAAATCCCGACCTTATCTCGTCTTAACTAAAAGCATCGTGTATGCCGACCATTGGGCTATCAAGTATCTCTTAGCTAAGCAAGATGCTAAGCCGAGATTGCTTCGTTTGATGCTCCTCCTCCAAGAATTTGATGTCACCGTGCTTGACAAAAAAGGAGCCGAGAATCTAGCGGCCGATCATCTCTCTCGTCTAGAAGATCCTCACAAAGATGTTTTCGAGAACAAGGAAATCAACGAAACATTTCCTCTTGAGACTCTCGGTGTAGTGAATTCTAAAGACACCACCCCATGGTTTGCCGACATTGCAAATTACCATGCATGCAATTTCATAATCAAGGGTATGACGACACAACAAAAGAGAAAATTCTTTCGTGACGTCAAGTTCTATTTTTGGGACGACCCTTATTTCTTTCGGGTTTGTGCGGATCAACTCGTTCGACGTTGTGTTTTTGGTGCCGAAGCTTCAAACATCCTTAGAGCTTGTCACGAGGGACCCACGGGTGGTCACCATGGTGCTAATCTCACGGCTAAGAAAGTGTTCGATGCCGGCTTCTTTTGGCCTTCTATCTATCGTGATGCACACGCACTTGTGAAGTCGTGTGATGCGTGCCAACGTCAAGGAAAATCGTCTCAACGTAATGAAATGTCGCAAAACATAATTCAAGTGTGTGAGATTTTCGACATTTGGGGCATAGACTTTATGGGGCCGTTCCCATCGTCTCATGGTAACAAGTATATCCTCGTCGCGATCGACTACCTTTCTAAGTGGGTGGAAGCCAATGCTTTACCTACTAATGATGCTCGTGTGGTAGTGAAGTTTTTGAAGAAATTATTCTCTCGGTTCGGAACCCCTCGTGCTATTATAAGCGATCGTGGAACCCATTTTTGTAATGACCAATTCGAGAAGGTTTTAAAGAAATATGGAGTTACTCATCGTCTTTCTACGGCTTATCACCCGCAAACGAGTGGGCAAGTCGAGGTTTCGAACCAAGCTTTGAAGAGGATTTTAGAGAGGTCGATTGGAGAAAACCGTGCTTCATGGTCTGACAAACTCGATGACGCTTTATGGGCCTTTAGGACCGCTTATACGACACCTATCGGTTGTACTCCTTATAAGTTAGTCTATGGGAAGAATTGTCATTTGCCCATTGAATTGGAGCACAAGGCATATTGGGCCCTTAAGCATGCAAACTTTGACTTGAAGACCGCGAGAGATCACCGGAAAATACAATTGAATGAATTGGATGTACTAAGAGACAATGCTTATGAAAATTCATTGATTTGCAAAGAAAAGACTAAAAAGTTTCATGATGCAAAGATTAAAAATCGGGTTTTTAACGTTGGTGATCAAGTGTTACTTTTTTACTCTAGATTAAAGATATTTTCCGGGAAATTGAAATCTCGTTGGTCGGGTCCTTTCACCATTACACAAGTGTTTCCTTATGGGACCATCGAGCTAGCTCAAAATGATGGTCCTAACTTCAAGGTGAATGGACATAGGCTTAAGCACTACTTTGGTGGGGAAATTCCTTCAATGGTTGACCTCGACCAAGTCACCTTCCCCAATGATAATTAGCATTGAGGGGATCGAGACGAGGTCATGACTCGGTAATAAAAAACGAGGTGCCTCGTGGGGGAGATCCCATGCTTATCCTTTTAATGATTTCTAATAAATAATGAGAGGGAATTTGTTCCCTTCCAACTCGTTGTCTCGTGGTTGTTTGTGATTGTGTTATCTAGATCATCATCATCTACGATTGAAGACTCTCGTGTTCGTTTACATGAGCCTCCATCATTTGCTTGAAGAAGTTTTTCACGAATCCATGACATATCCTTTATTGTTCTAACAATTATCTTTTAGCATACTTAATAAACGGC
This sequence comes from Glebionis coronaria, assembly GCA_025667525.1. Lineage (NCBI taxonomy): Eukaryota > Viridiplantae > Streptophyta > Magnoliopsida > Asterales > Asteraceae > Glebionis > Glebionis coronaria. Next base: position 574,035,954 of record CM046879.1, on the reverse strand, counting down.
TTTAGGTATATTGTTGATCACCCTTTCCATGCTAGATCCTAAGCATTCGATTCTTCGTCTCTAGTATGGGGGTGCTCCACCTTTAGACTCGAAACATTGAGGATAATGTTTACTTTTAGTATGGGGGGGGGGGGGGGGGGTGAATAGGTACTTGCTTTGCTACGCCCTCACGTTTTCCAACTTTCAACGTTTTGTTTTATTTTGTTACTAATAAGGCTAAAAATGGCCAAATTTTAAAATTTTTCTTAGTTTTAATAAGTGTTTTTAAGACACGAATGTATATTTTCCGATGGGTAGAATAAGAGCTAATTTTTGACTTGATGGGCATTTGGAGCCCTTTACATTCCTTAACCCGCTCAATTCAAGTTTTGCTAGACTTTTATATAGGGAACTTTAAAACGCGAAAGTCTTAGCTCATTCGGGTTAAGAACAAGAACTTTTCGCAAGTTCCTATAATTGATCCTAGAAAGTCACTTATCAAGGGAACTATAAAATGCATTCTCTAAACTTGAAAAAGTCCAAGAAAGTGCAAGATCCTATAGGTGGCTTGAAAACCCAAAACTTTGATTTGATATAGTCTTAATGAAAGCTAATCCAAATTTGGCTTAATTTTGACTTGCATGGCTAAGTATTCACGAGTCTCTTTAATTAGACGTCTTTAAATAGTGAAGAACGAGAGATGATAGAGTTAGACAAGTGATCATGCTAAACGTAGAGCATGAAAATGTTCTTTCATAAACTCATATGTTTTTAATTGTGGCTTTTTCTCCCATAAGATCAATGCATTAGGAATAAAAATAATTGCAATAAGTAAGGTCGTACGATTTGAAAGGTTACTTAGCTTCTAGCCCAAGATCGTTAAAGTTGCTCGGGTTTGAATAGAGTTCATAGCCAAGGCATAACTTATTGAAGCAGGACGCGAAGATTGATGAAGATCCAAAAAGGCCCTAAAAAGGCATGAGGAGCTCTATTTTGTTGCTAAAGATCTAAGATGATGTGAAGTATCATTATTCCAAAATCAATATGAAGGATCGAGACACACAACGAAAAGCAATTACTCCCCTAAAGATCATGTAGAAAGTCAATCCAAAAAGACCCTTACAAGGTATGAGGATAAATATATCCAAGTCCGAAAAGGAGGCGGATCGTTGTATATCAAAGTCCAAAATAAATATTGAAGAAAAATGATGAAGTCGTGGTCTAAGTATGAAGAATCTCTCAAAAACGTCAAGTGAAGAAATTCCAAAATATGAAGAGAAGACCATAATTTCAAGAACATCTTCCCAAGATTTGAAGTATGAAGTACATGCCAAATATCGGTCCGAGAAAGGTCTCAAATCGTGAAACGAGTTATGCCAAGATATGAACTTAAGGAGATACACGAGAAGCCGTTTTAAAAGATTTTGTCCTTCGGCTAACTATCGATTAAATCATGCTACTTTACTTTCGGACTAATAAATACTCAAATAAGTCAATATGAATCACTTGTGATCCATGACAAGTAGTTAAAAAATTCTAGTAACCTATTTCCTTTTATAATAACTAGGATTGCGGGGAGAAAAAGTATTACACAATTTGGACATATGAGTAGTGTTAGCATTGTGACTTGTACCAACAATGATCTCGTTTTTGCACTTAGCATGGAATGTATGACAATCAAGGATGACGAAATTTACTCTTTGAGACATTTACTTGTTTCTATTCATTGACCCTAAAAAGTCACATTCGTGATGAAAATCATACATTATGTCTTTACACATCTTCGTAGTATTGTTGCAAGTCTTTTACTTTTCAATAAAGGTTAATAAAATTGAATTTTGGTGATTCTTAGATACTTTATTCTAGCATTGCGTGAGGGCACGACAATGGCTTAGTATGGGGGAGTGATGAGATGGCATTTGTACATGATCTCATCGTTCTTTTCGGGCTTTAAATGCATTAAAATGTCATAAAATACCATATATATGCTTGTATTTATTTACTTGCGTGTTTTAGGTATGGATATCGTGAAAAAGACAAAAGATCACAAGAAACAAGGAAAAACGGACACGAGAAACGAATTCGTACAAAGAACCAGGCCCTAGTTCATGAATTATCCAAGATTAACCCTTGAAGACTTGAAGATGTACAAGATTGATCCTCAAAATATGAAGAAATGACACTTAAAACCCTTATATATTCATAATTACAAGTTTGGTCCCTTAAGTTTGTCAAAATTACAAAATGGTCCTTCAACTTTGAAGAATTGGCAAGATTAGTCCCTCATCAATTCTAATTTGTCAATAATGGTCCCTCATGAAGTCAAAGAACCAATGAAGACCTTTAAAGATCAAGAATGTCCAAAATCAGTCCCTCAAATATTCAAACATGGCAAAAATAACCCTTGAAACCTTAATTGCAAAGTTTTGTGGCCAAAGTATAAACTTTGAAAGTTTATTAACAAAGGGAATCAAGTTTGTAGGCTGAAAAACGTGTTTTACCCATTTCACCAAAACACAAGGACCTATTCTGTCATATCCCTAAGTTTGAATCACACAAACACGCGCCAAACACCACCTCCCCACCTTTTTCGGATCAAAATTACTACTATTCACCATTCATCCCACCCAGATTTACCTTCACTTAAACAAAGGGTAAATAACAATTAACCCTACCCACGCTTGATTCACACATGCGGAAACTCATCCCACACCCAAAACCCTCACTCCCACACACCAAGTGACCCCACCATTCAAACCGTCCACCTATCACATCACACCTTAACCTCCAAGGCATGACACGTGGCCAAATCAACAGCCAAGACTCAATGCTTAACTAGAAAGCTAAAATGAACGATTTGGATGCATTTGGACAGCTCAACAACACAATTCGTCTAGGAGATTCAAGGGCATTTTAGGGCCTTCATAGCTAGGGTTTTCTCATTGTAATCTCAGCCCTTGTGGCCTATATACGGACACCTCAACTTGTGAGAGAGCCTTGTTCTAGTTTTACCTTTTAAACATTGTAATTCCTTTTTGAATTTTATAAAAGTTGGTATTTTGAGAAAATTGTAATTCATTTTTATGTTTTTGAAAGTTGGTGTTGTTTAAGGGTAATTCTGAGTTCCATTATATGTTATAAGTGTGCTTGAATCTTGTGGTTCAAGGACGTTTATGTTTGGTAAGGTTTTCAAGTTTGAAATAAGCTTGAAAAGTAGTTTCTGATTTTTCTATTTTTCTTGTACTAATCCTTGACCAAAAGCTATAAGCTCTTACAAGCTTGTTGACACCAAGCTTGTGAAGGGATCGGAGCCTTTGGTTGGGCTGTTTACTCATTGTGTTGAAGAAATCAAGTCCTTGAGTTTCTACTTTGAAACATCAACCAAGGCAGTCATCCATCTCCTTTGTTGAAGTACCTTGGTCTTGTTCTAGTTGTTGAACAAGGCCCAAGGAGCATTGCTGATCCTCCTAGGATGTTGTGGAGGATAGGTATAACCTCTTGTTAAGTTTCCTCTAAAAAATCACATGATATTGACTGTTTTATGTTTTGCTATGTGATTTGGTGATTTTGTGTTTGTGCTTTGTGTTTTATGGTTGGTATCTGTTAGTTGTCACCTAGTGTAGCTATTTGATCATTAAAACCAGTAGGTTGTTTGTAGAATTAAGAAGTTGCTTTGAAAAAGGGCTTATAAAAGGCTGTTTGGGTTTACTGGTTCATATGGCCTTGTGGCCTTGTGCCCTTGGTTCTTAGGGTTTGGGAGGTCTTAACAAGTCATATTAAACAAGTTTTAGTCATTGGTTAAGTTACTGAAAGTTTGGAAAAGGGATTTCAAGTTTTGCAAAAATCTGATAAAAAGTGTTTTGAAATTGGTCAAACACATCAGATCCAATAACTTCTTTGTTTGTTGAATCTAAGGTCTGAAATCAGGTTTGGGAATAGTTTAGGTGATAAGCTATCTGTGCATTATCTGTTTGTTGAATTTGGTGGCTTATTGAAGGATCTAGGGCTTATCAAAGTTGGCTGAAGTGGTCATTTGCATCAGCAAAGTGACCACCTCATTTTGTGCTTGCATTTCTAACTCTAGTGTATGTCTTTGTGTTTTGTTGCTTGGATCTTGTTTATGTGCTGCTTGTGAGTGAATTTTGCTATTTGGTGTGCCTTGTATTTGGCTTATAAGCTCACTGGCTTATTAAGCCTTATTTGCCAAAATCTGTCATCAATTGGTTAACAGACCTCTTGATCACAAGGACTCCTCCTTGAGTTCTTCACAAAAATTGCTTATAACAAGCCCATATACCATCTCTGATCATTTGGTGAACTTTGTAGTACTTTGACTTTTGGTCAAATAAGCACATTTTGGCTTATTTTTGAGAACTGCTTATTGGTACATGCAACAACTTGGCTTTTGTAATAGAACTCATATTTCTTAGCTTAATAACAAGTCTGGAAGGTTACAAGTCTTTTGGTTAAGCTTTTGCTAGAAAACTAGCTTATTTGGCTTTTTCAGCCAGCTTATTGGTTCACACAGCTTATTCTACTTGGCTTTTTGTGATTTTCTTGATTGATTATTCTTAGTTACGTTATTTTTGAGCTTTTGCAACAAACCAGAGCTTCTGAAACAGCCTAGAACTCTAACCCGACTATTTTGTCTTTTAGTGAAATTGTTCTTCGCTTATTTCTGGCTTATTGAATGTGCTTTTTCAAAATTTCTTTTCACAGATCTCTTAGGCATCTCAAAAGAAGGTTGTGTGTTTAAGCAGAGCTTATGGCATTGGCTTATTGCTTAATGGGCTTATTGGCCCAATAAGAATAAGCTGTTTGTTATTTAAGCTGTGATAAGCTCAAAATCAGCTTTTGGGCCTTCAGACTTTTATGCTTAGAATTAAATTTTGAGTCAGATAGGGCTTTTTAGGTCATTTGGGCCTAGTTTGACTTTTTGGGCCCAAAAGCTCATTAGTGTTGACTGTTTTTACTTTTAGCCCATTTAGGGGCCCATTAGGGGTATTTTGGTAATTTCACTTTCATTTTTTGATTACTTAGGTTAAAATAAACTAGTTTGCAAGTTTTTAGAATTTTTTATAATTTTTAGATTTTGAATATTATTCTAATATTATTTTATTATTAAATTTCAAATTTTACATTTTTGCACTTTTTATATTTTTCTTAGCTTAAATACATTAAAATAGGATTTTTGCAACTCTTAGATTAGTTTTGTCATCATTAGATTAATTTTTATAATTATTTTAAGTTTTAATAGTTTTTAAATCATTTTAAATAGTTTTATTTAGTTTAAAAATTTGTAAAAATAGTTTTTAATCTTTTTAGGTCGTTTTAGAGGTTTACCAACTGAAAAATCTTTATTTGGGCTTTTTGATAATTAATTTGATTTTTAGGGCTTTAATTAGCATTTAAAAATTAATATTTAATTAATTAAAAGGTTTGAAAAAGTTTTGATCATTGGTAAACTCTTAGTTTATTTATTTTGATTTTTGGTAAGTTTTTGAGAATTTTTAGAATTAATTTTTATTTTTGCTCTTTTTACGGTTTTACGTTTAGTCGTCGTAGTAATTAATTTCACGTCTTCGTCATTCTATTTTCTCATCCCCTTCTTTCATATATTAATCTCAAATCAATTACGAATTATTCACACACATATACCTCCTTGGGAAACGAACTTTCACCTTTGGGTCATTTGTACACGGTTTTCCTAAACCGTCGTATTTAATACTTTCCCTATTTACCTCCTTTTTCTAAAGGTGTGGTAAAACACTACAATCACAAGACCCATAAGAAACTGCATAAGCCTTATAAGAGCATTATGGCTGTTCATTTGAGGAGCACGATCACAACTACAAGAAGGAAGATTAACAAGGGAGTCAAACTGCCTCGATAGACTATTATAGTTATGATAATACTAAGACAGAGAAGAACCAGATTGAGTAAGAGAGCATATTTTATAATGCAAATTATAGATCACAGACCCATCAATTTTGTCATAAGTTTCCTTAAAATCATCCCACACATCTTTAGCATTTTTTGAAAAATTTTGTCCTTGGTATAACTCAAAAGAGATACAACCAAGGATCCAAGATAACACTACTGCATTACATCTATCCCATTGTTCAGAAAGAATATCATCTTCCTTATCCTTTTCACAAGTACCGTCAATAAAACCCAGTTTATTTTTAGTGTGTAAAGCAAGCTTAAAAGCAGCAACCCAAACTTTATAGTTTTCTGGTCCAGTAAGTTTAACACTTATAATAGGCTGCCTATTAGTATCAGTGGGGTGCAAGTAAAGAGGCTCATTAGTATGTATGACAGTCTCAGTATTATCATCAGTATCAGTATCACTTACAGCCTTATCCCCCTTATCACCCTTTTTGTCACCAGACATGATGACAGATCAAAATAATAACAAAAAACACAACAAGAACCTCCTTGTATCTCCTTTACACACAACTACCAAGAATCGCACAAGAAAACTGAATCAAACTCCAATCACTATCTAAACCCTTCGACACCTAAATATCCCACTAAACAATCTAAAAACAACCTAAAAGATAAAGCACGAGAGGTGTTACAATGCACGCGCAGCAACAGACTAACAAAAGCCAAGATCCAAAGTGATTAAGAAGATCCCACCACAATCAGATAAAGCACAACGGAAAAACAACCTGAAACTTTAGTTATAACAAATAACCAACAAACAAGAACAAACCCCCAAATTGAAGACAAACCCTAATGTCTGATTTTAGGGTTTCTTCAATTAAACTTACCAGGAGTGAAATTAAACCCAATTAACCAAAAAGAACCCAATTAAACCCCAAGGAACACCAGAAATCAGAAAACCTCCAAAAATTAAGAAACCCTAATTTTTTGAGATTAAAACAACTCAATTAACCAGCAGCTAATTGAAACCCAGAGTTGAAAACGAGTTAAAAACAAGTATCAAGAACCAGGCTCTGGTACCATATTCGATTTTATAAAAATAGTAAATCAAGATCAAAGATTATTCAACCAACCTTCCCTTTTATTTTATTAACTGCGTTAGGCTATCACTTCAAATGTGATACCTAGCTTTGTGATCAGTACTTACAAACAAAAGAAACAAGAATCAAAATAAGTGAATCAGTGATCTTAACAACAAGATCAATATTCACAATATACCAGAACAAGAATACAAGATTGATCAACAATGGTGGAATGTGAGAGAAACAAACAGAAAGATAACAGAACTCTTAACAACTATGAGAATGCGATGGTTATATAGAGCTGAATTAGGACTGACTTCAACTTTCTTGAGCTTGTCACAATTAGCCCTTCAATTATCCAAAACCTGCAATATAAACTTAAACATGCCAAATATTGAAATAAGTAAATAAAATTTTACCTTTCTTACCCTTGTAGATTATACCAGTTGTCAACTTATGTTTTAATAATTTTTCGGTTTCTCCATTGGCTCGTGGGGTTTGATTCTTGTCCACAAGGTTACTTTCAAATGGGTAGTTGATAGTATGACAAAGAATTAAGATTTTTCTGAAACCACTATTTCAACAATGAAGGCATGCAACATAACCGCCATGACACATGCCACACCCGCCTTTCCTGACAAAATTTCATGAGTTGGTATGCAACCATGTTTCTGCAGTCTTCCTATATTAATAAAAATTGAAAATAGTTAGCAACAAAATAAGTAATCTGTGCCTAATAAAACCCAAAACCATTCATTTTAATGTTAAATAACTAAAGTACTATTAACAAATTGTATCAAAAGAGAAAAAGATAGAAACTAACCTTTGTGTGTGTGATGCAATAAAAAGGGTTGATCTGATTTGATTATTTATGAAAGGAGAAAGGGCGGGAAATCCTTTGGTGTTTGGCGCCAAAAACAACAATTTAATAAGAAGTAGTTGGGAAAAAGAAAGGCGGGAACTACTTGCACATTGGCGCCAATTTTCTCATTTAGACAACCTACCGATTAAAGAGATTATGACTTACGAGATTTGCTCACACTAGAAGGAAAAAAATTTAAATCTTAGGGGCCATTTGGTTCAAAATTTTAAATTTCTGAAATTCTAAATTTTAATATATTAAAATTTCTTAAAATTTAAAATTCTAGAATTTAAAATGCCTACGCATGTTTGGTTAGCAAAAATTTTTAATATTTTAAAATCTTGATTTTGGTTTGAACCAGTTAACGAAAATTATTTTTTATATAAATTTTCTATTTAAAAGAGTAAACATCAAATTTTCACTATTATATAAATTTGATAAAAAATATTTAAATTTTATAAAAAATATATATTTTTTATAAAATAATTATATAAAGTTTTTTTACATTTTCATAGGAAATTTGTATAAGTTTTATAAAAAATTTATATAAATTTTATAAAAAATTGATATAAATTTTATAAAAATAATTATAAAAATCTTATAAAAAGTTAATTAAAATTTCATAAAAAATCACAAAATTTTTACAAGATTTATACAAATATTAAAAAAAAATTCATTAAGTTTTATTAAATTTTTATATAAATTTTTATAAAAAATTTATATAAGTTTTATAAAAAAATTATATAAATTTTATAAAACATTTATATAAATTTTATAAAAATATTTATATAAATCTGATACAAAATTTATAAAAGAAATCATTAATTTTTTTTAAAAAAGTTGTATAAATTTTATTAAAAAATTTATATAATTTTCATAAAAATTCATTAAATTATATAAATTTTATAAAAAATTTCAATAAAATTTCTATACAACTTATATATATTTTTTAGAAACTTCTATAAATTTTATAACAGTTGGTATAACTTTTTATTCAATATTTATATAAATTTTATAAAAAAATGTATATAATTTTTTTAATTTTATAATTTTTTATATAAACATAAAAACCCGAATAATAACGACTAGAAAAAAGGTTTATAAAAATAATTTTCAAGTAAATTAAAATTCCTAACTTATTGGAGTAATTCTAATATCCTCCATTTTGGGAATTCGAGGAATTTTTAATTCCTTTGTTAGTCATAACAAGCACAATATTTGGGGAATTATAAAATGTAAATATTTTGAATACCCCCAATATCCCCAAATATGCCCCAACCAAACGACACCTTAGACTAAATGGCGAGTCAGGTTATTTTTTAAGACGTGAAATAAAACGATAAAAAATCTGAAAGTTTTGTAAATTATTCTATTTATATCATATTTCGTACTAATATTTAGTTTATAATTCATGTTGTTTTTTGAGAGAAGTACAAAATACATTCATGTGGTTTAAAAAAAAGTGTGAATTAAATTCCTCGTTAATATTTCGGACAAATACATCTAACGGTTACATACTTCGTGCACGATATATCCCTTGGACGGATGATGAAAATATTTTTCTCGTTAGATACTAACGAGTTTTATAAAAAGGGTATTCTTGTCTTTTTGCTTATAAAGGGATGTATTTTGCACTAAAAATAATTTTTAAAAGAAATAACTTGAAATATTTTAGAAAAAAATGTATTTTTTTCGAAATAAGAAGTTCAATTTCTCGAAACCACTTTTTTTGAGAAAAATAAAATTATATTTTCTTCCAAAAAAGTTTACAATTTTTAAAAAGTAATTTTAAGATTTTTCAAAAAATGTTTAATAATTTTCCAAACCATATTTTTCATATTTTCCAAAAATTAAAATATGTTTGGAAAAATTTAAAATTACATTTCCGAAAAAAGTAAGAACTTTTTATACACTAAAAAAAGTTAATATTTTTTTACCTAATTTTTGAATTTTTTTTAATGTTAGAAATAACTATAAAAATTGTCTTCCAGAAAAAGTAAAAATTTGAAACTGTTTAAATGTTTGTATTTTCTAAAAGTAAAATGAACTTAAAAATAAATTATGGTGTAAGTTTAAAATTTAACAAATTTACTTCTTATCTTAAGAAAATTATTAGAATGATAAAAAAACTATGTAATGTTATATCCTTTTAGTTATTTTTAACTTTTTTTTTAAAAAAGGTAACTAAATAAAATAAAATTTAGGAAAATTTAAACCTATATTACAAAGAAAATGTAATTTTAATTTTTTCAAAAACAACATGGTTTTGAAAAAAATAAACTTTTTTTATCGAAAAAAATTAAACTTTTTTTAGAAGAATTAAAATTACTTAAAAAAATTATTGTTTTGAGGTGCAAAATACATCCCTATATAAGCAAAAAGATAAGAATACCATTCTTTATAAACTCTCGTTAGTACTTAACGAGAAAAATATTTGCATCATCCGTCCAAAGTATGTATCGTGCACAAAGTATGTAACGGTTGGATGTATTATGTCCGAAGTATTGACGAGGGATGTAATCCACACTTTTTGTAAACCACAAGGATGTATTTTGTTTTTTTACGTCAAAGAGAGATATATAAAATAAAATGATGCTACTAGCAAGACGCTAGAAGCACAAACAGTACAGACTAGAAAAAAACATGAACTAGACTCTACCCGAGGCATTAACTGTGAGGCCTACAAAGGGATGAAAAAACTCTAGCCGATTACAGGAAACTAGAGAAAAATCCCCACTCGCGGAGGCCGAGCCACCGGTTTTCACTTCGGAGTGTTTTTGATGAAGACCCAAACAAGCCTCGAGGAAAAACCCTAAAAAAGAAACAAAGAAGATAATGTTCTGAACATAAAACAAAGGCTTGAATCTAAAAAAAGCAACCATCACGAACCCATAAGCAACAAAGCCTCCTCAAGCTCAAGATATGCCTCAAGCTCAAGATATGCTGCCTCCTCAAGCTCAAGATAGGACTTTTCAGCCGTTCAACTCAATTACTCGACATACGGCCCAGGTGAGCAATCCAAGAGAAGTAAGAAGCACATATATTATCAAAGAGATCACATTTCTTCAACGTCTGAGCACAGAAAATAATGTTGTTATGATATCTCCACATCCACCAGAAAAAAGACGCAAAAATGACATATAAACATCTGGACTTCCCATTAGGAGCATGCTACGAACAAAACCAGTTTTTCACATCATCATGAGACGCAGATGAATGAAAAGAAATATCACACCGTTTAAGATCCAGAGACCAAATCTCTTTAGCCAAATCGCACAAAAAGAAAATGTGATCAACAGATTCAACATTACCATTGCAAGAAGGGCACGATATAGAAGGAATATCTATACCACGAGGCGAGAGGTTCACCTGATGAGGCACCCCGTCTAAAGATAACCTCCACAAAAAAACATTAACTTTACACAGAAGAATATTATCCCGTGAAGTCGACGGTAATATAGATGGAAGGAGTTTATAATGAATAAGAAGTCGAGAACTCCTTATAGAAAATATGCCATCATCAGCCAACGACCAAGTAAAAGTGTCCTGATTTACACTAATATCAATATGGCTTATTTCCATCAGCAAGTATCTCAAATAAGTCGTGTTTCAGATTCCAATATCAGCCCTAGACCAATTCCAACTCCAGTTACCATCAACAATACGGTCGATGATTAAGCAGTCTTTGTCTTGGTCTAACTATAAAGTCTGTTGTATCGAGTAATAAGAGGAGAATCGCTGATTGTAGCTTTTTGCAACCCTTTAGGAAAAGAGAGGCAAAGTAGTGGTAAGCGTTAAGTGTCGCTTTAGGAAAACCGAGCACTAATGACCAAATAAGTCCAAGTTCGTTTCCCAAGGAGGCAAGTGTGTTGTGTGATGAATTTATTAATGATTTGTGATTGAGAAAGAAAGAGAGAAATGAGATTAGAAGAGAAAGACGGTTACGAAAACGAATTAAACTAAGACGAAAAAGGCGATCACGCAAAACCGTAAATAGTGCCAAAATTAAAATTTTAACCTAAAAATTCCTAAAAATTCCTAAAAATCCACAATAATATTCTAAGAGTTTACAAAAAATCCAAACTTGTTAAACCTTTTAATTAGTTAGATTATGACTTTTTAATGCTAATTAAAGCCCTAAAAATCACAATTAATTATTAAAAAGCCCTAAACAAGATCTTAAAGTTTGTAAACCTCAAAAATGTCCTAATTAAGCTAAAAAATATTTTTTAAAATTTTAAAACCAAATAAAACTATTTTTAAACACTTAAAAACTATTAAAATCAATTAAAACTTAAATTAATTCTAGAAAATAATTGAAAAGTCCTAAAAATATTTGGAAAGTGACAAAACTCCTAATTAAGTGTCTTTAACCTAGGAAAAATGTAAAAACTAAAAAAAATCAAACTTCAATTTTTAATAATAAAATAATATTAAAATATTCAAAAAAATTCAAAGTTCATAAAAAAATTCTAAAAAATTACCAAAAATCTGAAATATTGTAACTAAGACAAAAATGGAATCAAAATTTTCTGAAACATATTTAATAATTTTATATTAAATTTTAAAGTTGGATAAAAACCCTAAAATCCTATAAAATCAAAAATAAGACTTTTTGAAAACTTTTTTGGCTGAAAACCTCAAATTACTTAAATAAAACCTAAAAACTATTTTTTGGATTTTTAAAATACCTTTTTCTATTTTTAAATTACTTTCTAAAATTAAAACTTAAAATATTCCTAGAAAATTAATGAAGCACTTGAAAAATAATCTTATTGAACTGAAAAGTCTTAAATCCTAATAAGAATCAAAGAAATTTGCTAACTAGGAAAAATCTAAAGAAAATAAGCTGAAATCAGCTTAATATATAAGCTGCTAATTAAATAAGCTACAAAACAAATGCCCTTAAATATCACACCTTGTAACCTTGTGACATAGAAAGTCACATAGATCACTGGTAAGACGCTTCACTCCTGCACGACAAGTCGAGCGTTCGAGCCCAGACTATGGAGGCTTTTTGCAAAACTTTTTTTTTACTTAAGAACTAAATCCAGTAACTTAAATCACTCTAAAACAAACTTTTTAATCAACAATTAACTAGATTCAAGCTATAAGAATCAAAAACGTGCCCAGGTTTGTTATTTGTTTCTGATGAACACAAGGTGATTTCTTCACATGTGCAGATTGAAATCAAGAGGACTTGATTTTGATTTTGATGCTGTTTTGTTGGACAATAGGGGCACCCCTATACTCAATTGAGTATAGGGAGTCAATATAAACACAAATCAAACAAGTCTTAGCACAAATCAAGCACAAAATGAACAAGAAAGGTTACTGATCTAGCTGGTACTTGACTGATGAACAATAGACCAATTTACATGCACACAAATGAGATTTAAAGCCAAATAACTTGCAATCAAGCCTACCAAATGACAAATGAACAATAACAATCCCTAAATATAACCCTAAGTGAGCAGACTTCACAAAATTAACCACAAATTGCACCAAAATCAGTCAACAAGACTCTTTTTCTGATTTCTAGTACTTAGACCAAATTTTAGCATGCAATGATGTTTTATACCTTACCAATCTTAAACCTAATGCTAACATACAACTACTAACTACCTAATGAGTATATCTAAACAAGATTTAAACAAAACTTGATTAATTTACCCTGATTAGAACCTTAATCCAAACACCCCTTTAAATTTCAGATTTAAATTTTTTTTCAAAGCAAATCAAATAAAATCACATCCAAACTAATCTAGAACCAATCTAGCATGCATACAATATCTAAATAAGAAATTTTAAGCACTCAAACATACACTTAACCAGATTACATGCAAAATCACATAAAACACATAATTTTCAGAAAACTGAAAACTGAAATGGGAAACAAGGAACTACCTTAAGGGACCTACATCCAGGTCCCTTAGTGGTTGCTTAACCACCTCCAAATAGGCCCGGGCCTATGCTGATCCTTTGACAAACAATCACTTCAAAAACCTGCTAAGAATCAAGTGAACACACAAAATAATCCAACTTCTGATTTTCTGAAACTTTCAATAACCTTTTTAAAATCTTTCTTAAATGTTTTCCCTTTGAAAACACTTACACAAACCAGTTAATAACTTTGGAAAATCCAAACTCAAAACAAGATTTAACCAAAAAATTCAGAATTTCAGAAACTTTTGAAAACAAGACTAAATTTTAAAAACTTGAAAAATAAACAAACTTGGAACTTAGAACACAATCAAACAATATAAATAAAGCTGGCTCTTTTCTTCTCATCAACAATCCTTAAACCAATTTTTCATTCATTAAAAACTGGACTTTACAAAGTTGTGAAAAAGGAGAAAAAAAAGAACAAGAGGCATGCACAAGTCGCATCCTTCTTATATAGGACTACATAGAACTATCTAGATACTTTCAATAAAATAATACAAGCATAAAACCCTAATGTTTGAAAATCCAAACCTGCCCTTGAGTTTGACTGAAATTTGGGTCAAATTGCCAACATGTGATGATACCAGCTGTTGTTGGGTGATCATGAGCGTCCATTTGAGCTTGGGGTCCAAGTACTTCCATCTAACCGTTCATTTTGTCTGGTATTGGGTTTGGGGGAAAGTGACGGGTGCAGGGGACCCTTGGGGTGGTCACATGGGTTGAGTGTGATATGTTTTGGGAGGTGGGATGTGATGACAATAAGCTTAATCACCCATCTGGAAAGGTTGGATTAAAACCCCTTTGTTTTGGTGGTAATTAATCCTGGGATTATTAGGGTTTATGTGGGGATTAGGGGAGTATTTAATCTGTTTTGGGAAATTTTAATTTTAAAAATGTGTTTGCCACCAAAATTTAAACAAGTTTAAGTTTAATAAATAAATGAGTGGGTGGATGTCTGACGTGGGAGTTTGGGACATTTTGATTGGGTGGGGTGGAAGTGGGTGATGTGGCAGCTTGTGAGTGGGTGGATTAAGTTTGTTTGTCTGGCAGGAATGGCCCCCAAAGGTTTCACTTCCCTTCACTTTGTTTTAAACAGCATAAACTTCAAATCCCTTTGTAAATAAGTTTTGGCAGTTTGTCATTTTTGGCACAAAGGTTTTACAAACTTTGAATAAGGACTAAAAGTGTAATTTTGGCAATCCTCAAGGGCTTTCAGTGACATGTCTTCATACTTCAAGGTGTTGACTTGTTTGTTGACTTCTTGGAGGACTAATATTGACAATTTTAGTTTTGTTGAGGGACTAAATTTGCCAATTCTTCAAAGTTAAGGGTCCTTTTTGTAATTTTGACAAACTTTAGGGACCAAACTTGTAATTATGAAGATACAAGGGTATAAAGTGTCAATTCTTCATAATTGGAGGACCCTTCTTCATAATTCTTCAAATCTTCAAGGACTTTCTTTGGAAAATTCTTCATTAGGGCTTGGTTCATCGTGCGGCTTCGTTTCCCGTGTTCGTTTTTGACTGATTCTTGTGATCTTTTGTCATTTTCTCAATATCCGTACCTAAAATACACAAGCAACAAATACAAGCATATATTTGGGTATTTTGATGATATTTAATGCATTTTAAGCCCGATTTGGACGATGAGACTATGTATAAAAGCAGTCTCATCACTCCCCCATACTAAACCATTGCCGTGCCCTCACGCAATGCTAGAATAAAGTATCATAGCATCTTCAAAATTCATTTTTATTCTCTTTATTGAATGATAAACTAGCTACACTACTACTATTACTACTACTTGTATTTTAGACATAATGTATGATTTTCATCGCAAAATAGGACGTTTAGGTTCATAGAATAAGAACACGTGAATGCTTCGTTAGAAATAATTTCATCGTCCTCGATTTTCACTCCAATTCCATGCTAAGCGTGCAACGAGATCATTGTCATTATAAGTTAGTAATGCTAACACTACTCATATGCCCTAATCACGTACTTATCCTCCCATTATTCCTAAGTTGTATCTCTTATATTTTATGATGTCTTGAATGTTTCACGAGGATACATTGTTTGACTTATGCGATAATAGAGATTTAGGTCTAAAAATAGAGTCCTAACGGTGTAACTAAGATCATCAAATCAATAACCCCTCCTAATAGACAACGATGTAAAAACATTAAGTTGACAAGAAGAATCGATAAACACGGTTTTATAACGGTTTTGAACATGAGACTTATTACCAAGACTTTTGTACGCCCCCTAATGGAAGGGCCTTATTATCTTTGGTTTACCTCCATCTTTTATTCAACTTCGCCATGAAGCTTTTATTATGACTTCGGTCTTGCCTTGCCTTTTAT
Organism: Glebionis coronaria; assembly: GCA_025667525.1. Taxonomy (NCBI): domain Eukaryota; kingdom Viridiplantae; phylum Streptophyta; class Magnoliopsida; order Asterales; family Asteraceae; genus Glebionis; species Glebionis coronaria. Next base: position 574,019,834 of record CM046879.1, on the reverse strand, counting down.
TATCCGCTTCATCGGTGGTTTTATTAGCCAAAGACGTATATCCTCACGCTAAAGCGAATTTTGGATCTTTAAAGCTTCGAAGATTAAGGCTTGATTCACTTTCAATTTTGCATAGATTTTTCGGCCTTGTGGGGCTTCAAATTGTTTGCTAGATTTAGGTGAGCACTTGAAATCTTATTATTGGGTGAAGCTTTCGATTATTGGGGTGCCAATACTTCAAAACCGTGACGCTGGCGATACCTTAATGTCTTCCCAATTTAATTACATGGAAGCTACTAGAAAAGACTAGAAACCCAACAATCCTAACTAAACCGCTAAGTCAATATTTATTAAGCAAAAAAATATTTACAAGCGAAGGGAGAATACGCAAACAACGAGAACACATGAGTTTTTGAAAGAATACGAGTACTCTACGTTCAGCATAGTAACTTATAATTAACTCTATCATTTCTCGTCATCATTTAAGAGACTTAGCCTAATGTGTAGTTAAGGAATCAAAGCTAAGTGCTCAACACGCATGATCGAGTCAAAAATTACTCTTATTCTCGCCATCAGAAAACCTACATTCGTGCCTTCAAACACTTATAAAATATGAGAAAAATTTTAAAATTTGGCCATTTTTAGCCTTATTTTGCAACAAAACGATAAACAAAAAGATGAAATTTTGGAAAGCGTGAAGGTTTGGCAAGGCAAGTATCTATTCACCCCCCCATACTAAAGTTAAACATTGTCCTCAATGTTTCGAGTCTAGGGGTGCAAACACCCCCATACTAGAGACGTAGTCGAATGCCTAATCTAGCATGGAAAGGGTGTAACCATTAAATTAATAGCCGTTTATGAAGTGTGCTATAAACCTAAGGTTAGAACATCAAAAGGATATATCATGGATATTGAGAAATGTCTCCAAAGCAAACGATCGAGTGCTCCCATAAAACGAACACGAGAGGCTCCAATCGTGAAGATCATGATCTAAAAACCACAATGCACAAACAACCACGGAACAAAGTTTGGAAGGGAACAAATCCCCTCACATTAATCTACATTAGAAAGCGATAATATGTACATGGATAAGCATGGGACTCCCCCACGAGGCACCTCGTTTTTGATTACCGAGTCATGAGCTCGACTCGATCCCCTCAATACTAATTATCATTGGGGAAGGTGACTTGGTCGAGGTAGTTCAAGGATGGAACTTCCCCGCCAAAGTAGTGCTTCAACCTATGTCCATTCACCTTGAAGTTAGGACCATCATCTTGAGCTAGCTCGATGGTCCCATATGGAAACACTTGAGTCACGGTGAATGGACCGGACCAACGGGATTTCAACTTACCGGAAAAGATTTTCAATCTTGAATTAAAAAGCAAAACTTGATCCCCAATGTTAAAAACCCGGTTTTTAATTTTAGAATCATGCAACTTTTTAGTTTTCTCTTTATAAATCAATGAATTTTCATAAGCAATATCCCTCAATTCATCCAATTCATTTAATTGCATTTTCCGGTGTTTTCCCGCGGTCTCCATATCATCATTACAATGCTTTAGGGCCCAATAAGCCTTGTGTTCTAACTCGATAGGCAAATGACAATTCTTTCCATACACAAGCTTAGAGGGAGTGCACCCAATGGGCGTCTTATGAGCGGTCCTAAAGGCCCATAAAGCATCGTCTAACTTATCCGACCAAGTTTGTCGGTTTTCCCCAACGGATCTCTCCAAGATCCTCTTTAATGCTCGGTTTGAAACCTCGACTTGCCCACTTGTTTGTGGGTGATAAGCCGTAGAAATCCGATGTGTAACCCCATATTTCCTTAGGACCCTTTCGAATTGGTCATTACAAAAATGGGTTCCATGATCGCTTATGATAGCACGAGGGGTTCCAAACCGAGAAAACAATTGCTTCAAAAACTTGACTACCACACGAGCATCATTGGTGGGCAAGGCCTTGGCCTCCACCCACTTAGATAGATAGTCAACCGCAACGAGAATGTACTTATTACCACGAGATGATGGGAACGACCCCATAAAGTCTATACCCCAAAAGTCAAAGATCTCACACACTTGGATGATGTTTTGTGGCATTTCATCTTTTTGTGAGGCTTTTCCTTGTCGTTGGCATGCATCACACGACTTCACAAGATCTTGTGCATCTCGGTAAATAGTAGGCCAAAAGAAGCCGGCATCAAACACATTCTTAGCCGTGAGATTAGCACCGTGGTGACCACCCGTGGGTCCCTCATGGCAAGCTCTAAGGATGTTAGAAGCTTCGGTGCCAAATACACAACATCAGATAATTTGATCCGCACAAGTTCGAAACAAGTAAGGGTCGTTCCAAAAGTAGAACTTGACATCACGAAAGAATTTTCGTTTTTGTTGAGTCGTCATAACCTTAATGATGAAGTTACCCGCATGGTAATTTGCAAAGTCCACAAACCATGGGGTGGAAGAATCAAGCTTAATGATGAAGTGTCTCGAGCGGAAATGTTTTGGTGATTTCCTTGGGCTCGTAAACACTTTGGTGAGGATCTTCCAAACGAGAAAGATGATCGGCCGCTAGATTCTCGGCTCCTTTTTTGTCAACAATGGTGTGATCAATTTCTTGAAGGAGGAGAATCCAACGAAGTAATCTAGGCTTAGCATCTTGATTTGCCATGAGATACTTAATAGCCGAATGGTCCGTATACACTATGCATTTCGTCAAGACGAGGTAAGGTCGAAATTTCTCAAATGCATACACCACGGCAAGGAACTCCTTTTCCGTTGTAGTGTATTTTAGTTGAGCCTCGGTCATCGTCTTGCTAGCATAGTGAATAGGCAAGAAGTGCTTATCATGACGTTGCCCCAAAACGGCCCCAATAGCGTAATCACTAGCATCACACATAAGCTCAAAGGGGAGGTTCCAATTGGGAGCAACAAGAATGGGAGCTTCGGTAAGTTTCCTCTTAAGGATTTCAAAGGCTCGTACACAATCTTCGTCAAAGACAAAACGTGCCTCTTTTTCAAGAAGATGTGTGATGGGTCGAGAAATCTTCGAAAAATCCTTGATGAATCGACGATAAAAGCCCGCGTGGCCTAGGAAACTCCTAACTCCCTTAACGGTTTTGGGATGAGGTAATTTGGCGATGACGTCTACCTTAGCTTGATCTACCTCAATCCCCGCTTTCGAGACCTTGTGACCTAAGACTATTCCACTCTTAACCATAAAATGACACTTTTCCCAATTGAGCACAAGGTTGGTTTCCTCACAACGTTTTAACATTCTCTCAAGGTTCGACAAACACGAAGTGAAAGAATCACCAAACACGGAAAAGTCATCCATGAAGACTTCCATCGTCTTCTCGATCATATCATGAAAAATAGCCATCATGCACCTTTGAAAGGTTCCCGGTGCATTACAAAGTCCGAATGGCATTCTACGATAGGCAAACGTTCCATATGGACACGTAAACGTAGTTTTTTCTTGATCACGAGGATCGATGGGAATTTGGAAGTAACCAGAAAAACTATCAAGAAAGCAATAGAAATCGTTTCCCGCAAGACGCTCCAACATTTGGTCCATGAAGGGCAAGGAAAAATGGTCTTTTCGAGTGGCTTCATTCAACTTTCGATAGTCAATGCACACTCTCCATCCGGTCACGAGTCTAGTGGGAATCAACTCGTTGGCATCGTTTGGCACAACGGTCATCCCTCCCTTTTTAGGGACACAATGAATAGGACTCACCCAAGGGCTATCGGAAATAGGGTAAATCATTCCCGCGTCAAGGAGTTTAAGGACCTCCTTTTTGATGACGTCGTAAATTTTGGGGTTCACCCTCCTTTGACTTTGGATTGTGGGCTTGAAATCCTCCTCCATTAAGATTTTGTGGGTACAAAACTTGGGATCGATTCCCTTAATGTCGGATAACTTCCACGCAATCGCCCCTTTGTGGTCCTTAAGAACATCGACAAGTGCGGTTTTTTCATCATTCGAAAGGTCCTTCGCAATAATAACCGGCAACTTGTCACCCTCCTCCAAATAGACATATTCGAGGTGAGGAGGTAAATCTTTCAACTCAAGGATAGGTGGTTCCTCAAGTGAAGATTTGGGCTCGATACTCATAACCTCCTCGGGTGGAGGAAATGGGAAATCGTTGAGAAAATCCTTGATAATCGAGAAGTCCTCATCGTTGTCGAGGTCTTCGTCACAAGTACGTGGAACATTGTATTCTTCCAACGTAAAACTACCACCTTCAAATGGAGTGAAACTAGGTGTCGAATTATCAAGAATTGGATCTAACATAGTGGGATTGCCACTAGTTTCTTCATCACCAAACCCTAAAATTTCTTGTGAAAATTCCTCGCAAACCACGTCGATCATATCAACGAGGTCTATGGTAGCAACGTAATAAACATGAGAAAGTTGAGAATTTTGAGTTGCGTTTATAACAAGTTCCTCGTCGTTGAAACGTAAGGTGATCTTTCTAGCATGAACATCAATTAAAGCCATAGACGTATCTAAAAACGAACGACCTAAAATAAGAGGAACTTGAGGATCCGTGGGGATATCAACGACGATAAAGTCTACGGGATAGTAGAACTTCCCCACTTTCACAAAAACGTCTTCCGCCAAACCACATGCACGAATCGTGGAATGGTCGGCCAACTCGATAGACATTAGTGAAGGAGTAAGATTAGGAAGATTGAGCGACTTGAAGATTGCAAGTGGCATCAAGTTAATGCTAGCACCAAGATCGGCCAAGGCATAACATTCTTCCATATCTTGAATTGCACAAGGAATCAAAAATTTACCGGGATCACCGACTTTTTGAGGTATGCGATTAAGATAAACCGACGAACAACTAGACAATTGGTGCAATTTCTCCTTGTTGTTCAACATACTCTTAAAGTTAGCGGAAAATCGAGGCATCATGACCAAAGCATTGGCGAAACTCACATTAAAGTGAAACTCACGAAACATTTTCATAAAAAGCTCAAATTGGTAGTTGTCGCGCTCTTGTCGTTTTTCCTTCCTAAGTCTCGATGGGTAAGGCAAGGGTGGTATGGGTTGGGGCATAGGCATAGCCTTTGGAATCTCGGGTTCTAATGTGGGTAATGGGTCAACCGTAGGTGTGGCATGAGCGGTACTTTGTGGGCTTGAAATATGCTCCTTTTCGACCACCACCTCGGGTTCTTCCTCAATTTCCTCCACCGTTGGAGTAATTGGTTGAGGAGTCGGTTCTTTAAGTGCCTTACCACTACGTGTGGTAATCACTTTCATCTCTCCCTTCGGGTTTGAAATGGTGTTACTAGGAAGACCACTCGAAGTAGAGGCTTTGTTCCCCATGACGGCTTCTAAAATGGCATTAAGCTTAGCATCTTGACTATTAAACTTAAGATCTTGACTAGCGGCTTTTTGGTCAATTCTTTGTTCAAGCCTAGCATGACTTTGTTCAATCTTATTGTTTTGACCTCTAATTTGATTAGCAAAATCATTTTTCAACTCATTTCTCATGTTAAGATTTTCCTTCACAAAATTAGCTAACTCCTTGGTGTTTTTAGCCGTGTCCCTAGCTTGATTAGCCAATTGCTCTTGAATGTTTTCCAAAATCTTATCATTTGCCGTGGCGTAATTCAAAAAGTCCATTGGAAGTTCTTTAGTGTAAACATTTTGAAGACCTTGACTCGTATTTTGAAAATTACGGTTTTGATTTTGATTTTGCAATTGGCTACTACTTCCTTGATTCCCATAGTTGTTATTACCCTTGAAATTGTTCCTTTGATTGCTTTGGTAACCAACTTGATTGTTTCGATAATTGTTAGCATTTTGATTTGGTGGAAAACCCGGTGGAGTCAATTGATTAGTGCGAGGAACTTGACCGTTTTGGTTATAAGTTCCCGCGGCCGCGAAGGCACTTGAAGTGTTACCACAGTTGGTAATGCACTCGGAATAATCATGAGCTCCACCACAATACATACAAGAAACCTCAACCGCTTTAGCCGTAGCGGGAGTGGGTTGTTCACCAACTTTAAACTCAATTAACAATCCCTTAAGCTTATCAAAAATTTTGTTCTCCAAATTAGCCTCGATTTGGCAAGCATCAACGGTGTGTGACAATGAAGGCGAAGACGAAGTCTTACCAACACTCGACGTGCTACGAGGACTATAGACCTTAGACCTATTCTCAATGATTAACAATGCTTCCTCGACCGTTTTACACAAAAAAATACCACCCGCGACGGCATTAAGATAATCACGCTCATGATCGTTCAAGCCATTGTAAAACGTGTCAATTTGATGCAAGTCGGAAAAACCATGATGAGGACATTCGTGCAACATTTACTTAAACCTATTCCAAGCCGTTGAAAAACTCTCATTATACTCTTGTGAAAACTTTGAAATCTCGTTTTTCAAGTGCGTAGTCTTAGAGGGCGGAAAAAATTGGTTCACGAATTTTGAAACGAGATCCTTCCACGTCAATATAGAATTGGGTGGCTCTTTCTCTAACCAAATCTTTGCGGGCCCCGCCAAGGAATACGGAAAAAGCATCATCTTAATCGAGTCGTTTGAGACGTCCTTAAACTTACAAGTGGCGGTGAGACGATTAAATTGGCGAATGTGGTTATGAGGGTTGTCCTTTTCGTCACCTCGAAACTTGTTGTTTTGAATCATGGACAACAAACCCGTCTTAACCTCAAAATTCTCCGCAAGGATAGCGGGAATCACAATCGCTTCTCTATAACCCTCGGTGGGTGCTTGAAGCAACTCCATCATAGTTCGATTAGCCATGGGTGCTTCTTTCACTACAATGGGTTCGTCAATAGGAGACTCCTCACTAGTAGGAGTGATTGATTTGTTTCTTCGTTTACGAGCACGTCTTGCTTTGGAGCGAGTTTGCATAAATGTCACGTACAACGAGAGGGCGAGCAAAGAAGATTCTTTTTGGTGTTTTTACTTTTTCAATTTTTTTGTGGTTTTTGATTGTTTTTACTTTTTTGGATTTTGGAATGTATTAGGTAGACAAAAATCTACAAATCTCCTCCTTAATCAAATCTCTCGATTAAAGAAGCCTCAAGGAATGAAAACGATCACGTGAAGTGAACGCCTTCGATGACTTTAGAACGATGGTGGAACACCAAATCGTTCAAGAGGGTTTAATCAAAATGAAACCAAGAAAATATATATGATACTTAAGTAATACTTTGGGCGGCAAAACACTCGATTAGCTTTCAATCTCAAAATACGCACAAGCAAGCGGAGGAAACGAGGCGGCGCGAAGCACTTAAGATCCTTTTTCCTTTAGGTCGTGAAATACAACCGCCTTATACCCACCTTATAGTTTGTATTTTTCAAAATCGAGCTTCACGAAAGTATTTATCTATTTTTGCCTTTTTCTTTGGTTTGAGATTCGAATACAATGATTGGGTAATGAACTCCCAAGTCAAGGTTGTGATTTCTCACTTATTTGGAGTACTTGTAAATTTATTGTTCTACGTATACAATATAGTAATAGTATTCACAAAAAACAAAAAACCGATAATACGTATTAGTAGAGTGCTACTAATACAATTAGCTATTATGGCTATATATAAAAACAACAATGTTCAACCAAAACACAACACGCCTCCCCGGCAGCGGCGCCAAAATTGATTGTAGCTTTTCGCAACCCTTTAGGAAAAGAGAGGCAAAGTAGTGGTAAGCGTTAAGTGTCGGTTTAGGAAAACCGAGCACTAATGACCAAATAAGTCCAAGTTCGTTTCCCAAGGAGGCAAGTGTGTTGTGTGATGAATTGATTAATGATTTGTGATTGAGAAAGAAAGAGAGAAATGAGATTAGAAGAGAAAGACGGTTACGAAAACGAATTAAACTAAGACGAAAAAGGCGATCACGCAAAACCGTAAATAGTGCCAAAATTAAAATTTTAACCTAAAAATTCCTAAAAATTACTAAAAATCCACAATAATATTCTAAGAGTTTACAAAAAATCCAAACTTGTTAAAACCTTTTAATTAATTAGATAATGACTTTTTAATGCTAATTAAAGCCCTAAAAATCACAATTAATTATTAAAAAGCCCTAAACAAGATCTTAAAGTTTGTAAACCTCAAAAATGTCCTAATTAAGCTAAAAACTATTTTTTAAAATTTTAAAACCAAATAAAACTATTTTTAAACACTTAAAAACTATTAAAATCAATTAAAACTTAAATTAATTCTAGAAAATAATTGAAAAGTCCTAAAAATATTTGGAAAGTGACAAAACTCCTAATTAAATGTCTTTAACCTAGGAAAAATTTAAAAACTAAAAAAAAAAATCAAACTTCAATTTTTAATAATAAAATAATATTAAAATATTCAAAAAAATTCAAAGTTCATAAAAAAATTCTAAAAAATTACCAAAAATCTGACATATTGTAACTAAGACAAAAATGCAATCAAAATTTTCTGAAACCTATTTAATAATTTTATATTAAATTTTAAAGTTGGATAAAAACCCTAAAATCCTATAAAATAAAAAATAAGACTTTTTGAAAACTTTTTTGGCTGAAAACCTCAAATTACTTAAATAAAACCTAAAAACTATTTTTTTTGATTTTTAAAATACCTTTTTCTATTTTAAATTACTTTCTAAAATTAAAACTTAAAATATTCCTAGAAAATTTATGAAGCACGTGAAAAATAATCTTTTTGAACTGAAAAGTTTTAAATCCTAATAAGAATCAAAGAAAATTGCTAACTAGGAAAAATCTAAAGAAAATAAGTTGAAATCAGCTTAATATATAAGCTGCTAATTAAATAAGCTACAAAACAAATGCCCTTAAATATCACACCTTGTAACCTTGTGACATAGAAAGTCACATAGATCACTGGTAAGACGCTTCACTCCTGCACGACAGGTCGAGCGTTCGAGCCCAGGCTATGGAGGCTTTTTGCAAAACTTTTTTTTTTACTTAAGAACTAAATCCAGTAACTTAAATCACTCTAAAACAAACTTTTTAATCAACAATTAACTAGATTCAAGCTATAAGAATCAAAAACGTGCCCAGGTTTGTTATTTGTTTCTGATGAACACAAGGTGATTTCTTCACATGTGCAGATTGAAATCAAGAGGACTTGATTTTGATTTTGATGCTGTTTTGTTGGACAATAGGGGCACCCCTATACTCAGTTGAGTATAGGGAGTCAATATAAACACAAATCAAACAAGTCTTAGCACAAATCAAGCACAAAATGAACAAGAAAGGTTACTGATCTAGCTGGTACTTGACTGATGAACAATAGACCAATTTACATGCACACAAATGAGATTTAAAGGCAAATAACTTGCAATCAAGCCTACCAAATGACAAATGAACAATAACAATCCCTAAATATAACCCTAAGTGAGCAGACTTCACAAAATTAACCACAAATTGCACCAAAATCAGTCAACAAGACTCTTTTTCAGATTTCTAGTACTTAGACCAAATTTTAGCATGCAATGATGTTTTATACCTTACCAATCTTAAACCTAATGCTAACATACAACTACTAACTACCTAATGAGTATATCTAAACAAGATTTAAACAAAACTTGATTAATTTACCCTGATTAGAACCTTAATCCAAACACCCCTTTAAATTTCAGATTTGAATTTTTTTCAAAGCAAATCAAATCAAATCACATCCAAACTAATCTAGAACCAATCTAGCATGCATACAATATCTAAATAAGCAATTTTAAGCACTCAAACATACACTTAACCAGTTTACATGCAAAATCACATAAAACACATAATTTTCAGAAAACTGAAAACTGAAATGGGAAACAAGGAACTACCTTAAGGGACCTACATCCAGGTCCCTTAGTGGTTGCTTAACCACCTCCAAATAGGCCCGGGCCTATGCTGATCCTTTGACAAACAATCACTTCAAAAACCTGCTAAGAATCAAGTGAACACACAAAATAATCCAACTTCTGATTTTATGAAACTTTCAATAACCTTTTTAAAATCTTTCTCAAATGTTTTCCCTTTGAAAGCACTTACACAAACCAGTTAATAACTTTGGAAAATCCAAACTCAAAACAAGATTTAACCAAAAAATTCAGAATTTCAGAAACTTTTGAAAACAAGACTAAATTTTAAAAACTTGAAAAATAAACAAACTTGGAACTTAGAACACAATCAAACAATATAAATAAAGCTGGCTCTTTTCTTCTCATCAAAAATCCTTAAACCAATTTTTCATTCATTAAAAACTGGACTTTACAAAGTTGTGAAAAAGGAGAAAAAAAAGAACAAGAGGCATGCACAAGTCGCATCCTTCTTATATCGGACAACATAGAACTATCTAGATACTTTCAATAAAATAATACAAGCATAAAACCCTATTGTTTGAAAATCCAAACCTGCCCTTGAGTTTGACTGAAATTTGGGTCAAATTGCCAACATGTGATGATACCAGCTGTTGTTGGGTGATCATGAGCGTCCATTTGAGCTTGGGGTCCAAGTACTTCCATCTAACCGTTCATTTTGTCTGGTATTGGGTTTGGGGGAAAGTGACGGGTGCAGGGGACCCTTGGGGTGGTCACATGGGTTGAGTGTGATATGTTTTGGGAGGTGGGATGTGATGACAATAAGCTTAATCACCCATCTGGAAAGGTTGGATTAAAACCCCTTTATTTTGGTGGTAATTAATCCTGGGATTATTAGGGTTTATGTGGGGATTAGGGGAGTATTTAATCTGTTTTGGGAAAGTTTAATTTTAAAAACGTGTTTGCCACCAAAATTTAAACAGGTTTAAGTTTAATAAATAAATGAGTGGGTGGATGTCTGATGATGGTTGGAAATTCACACCCTTTTAGGAAAAAGAGCGTAAAAATATAGGTAAGTATTAACGAGTGATTTAGGAAAACCACAAGTTATGACCCTTAATGGGGATCGTTCTCTCGAGGAGGCACGTGTGTTGTGTAATGAATGATTTGATTGTTTTGTTTTTGATTATTAACAAGAAGAGAGAAGAGAAAATGACGAAGACGAAAAAAAATAAAAATTAACAAAAACACTACTAGAAAGTTAAGACGTAGAAACGTAAAAACGACAAAAAGTTAAAATATTAACCTAAAAATTCCTAAAAATTACTAAAAATCCCCAATAATATTCTAAGAGTTTACAAAAAATCCAAACTTGCTAAAACCTTTTAATTAATTAAATAATGACTTTTTAATGCTAATTAAAGCCCTAAAAATCACTTTTAATTATTAAAAAGCCCTAAACAAGATTTTATAGTTTGTAAACCTCAAAAATGACCTAATTAAGCTAAAAACTATTTTTAAAAATTTTAAAACCAAATTAAACTATTTTTAAACCCCTAAAAACTATTAAAATCTATTAAATCTTAAATTAATTCTAAAAATTAATTGAAAAGCCTAAAAATTAATTGGAAAGTGAAAAAGTTCCTAATTTAATGTCTATAACCTAGGAAAAATGAAAAAAAGTTAAAAATAAAACTTTCTATTTTTAATAATAAAATAATATTAAAATATTCTAAAAAATAAAAAGTTCAAAAATAAATTCTAAAAAATTATCAAAAATCCTAAATATTCTAACTAAGACAAAAATGCAAGTTAAAGTTTCTAAAACCTTTTAGTTAATTTTATATTAATTTTTAAAGTTGTCTAAAAACCCTAAAATTGAATAAAATTAAAAATAAGACTTTTTGAAAACTTTATGATATGTAAACCTCAAAAATATAAATTAAAGCCTAAAAACTATTTTTCTGGATTTTTAAAATGATTTTTACTATTTTTAATTTACTTTCTAAAATTTAATCTAAAAATAATCCTAATAAATAAATAAATAAAGGGAAAAATAAATTTTAAAAACAGAAAAGTCCTAAACCTTAATTAAACCCTAGGAAAAATACTAGCTACCAAATAAGCTTAATAAATAAGCTGAAAAAATGGAAATAAGCTACGGCTTATTTAAATAAGAAGAAAACAAAATCACCTTATATAACTATGGAAATGAAAGGTAAACATAAAAAGTCATCTAGATCACTGGTAAATGCGTACACTCCCCCAACGAGGGGTCCCGTGTTCGAGTCCAGGCAGGGTGAACTTTTTGCTATTTATTTTCTTTTTTTTTCTTTTTAACACTCAAATCAGTAACTCTTTTAAGTTTACAAACACAAATCAAAAACCAATATTATCAAAGATCAAGCAAGATTAAACCAAAACGTACCCAGACAAGGACTTGGTTTCTGATGAACACAACTAACCTTTCTTCACAAGTGCAAGTTCAAACAAGAGGAGCTTGTTTATTGATTTTGGTGTTGTTTTTTTGGACAAGCAGGGCACCCTTGTACTCTTTGGAGTACAAGGAGTCAGTACAAGCAGAAAAACAAGCAAGATCAAAGGCAAAATCCAACCAAATGCACACAAATAAGTTGCTGATAAGCTAATATGCAGGTCTGAGAATTTTTACTGATGCACTTGACACACAAATGAAATTCTAGGTCAAACTACTTGCACACATCCAAACCAAATAGCATACAATCAGTTCACAAACCTACTAGAGCCTATAATCCAACAACTAAACAAATTTGGTTGGCAAAAATCATATAATGGCATGAAAAAATGCAGTTTCTGATTTTTGACAATAATACCCACTTTTGTGCATACAAACTTGTTTAAGACTTCACAAAACTGAAAACCAATCTCACAAAGAACCTAATGCTACCCTAAGGAGTATATCTAAATAGGTTTTAAGCACAAGTAATGATTATTTACCCTACTTAAACCCTTATCCAAACACACCTTTAAAAACTGTATACCAAGATTTTTCAAACAAAATCCAATCAAAACACACTCAAACTGATTTCATTCACTTCAATCATGCATACAAACCAAAATAAAGCAACATTAAACGGCTTAAACTAACAAAGAGTACCTTGCATACAAATTCACATAACCACTAATATTTTTCAGAAACTTAAAAAATTGAAATAGAAGCAAGAGACTACCTCAAGGGTCCTACATCCAGGACCCTTAGTGACAGCTAGGTCACCTCCTTTCAGGCTGGGGCCTGAGCTGATCCTTGATCAACAACAATCAACACAAAATCATGCAAGAATTAAACAAGAAAACACAAACTTGCACAATTCTGATTTTCTGAAACTTTATCAAACCTTCTTAAACCTTTTCCTCAAACCATGAAACCTTTTTAACACCTTTCAAAAACAGCTCAAACTCACAAATCCAAACCCTCCTTTTCCACTTTCACTTCAAAGGATGTTTTGGTTTTCTGAAATTTTGAACTTTCTTGAAACCTTTTTGAAAATTCAACACACAAAATCTTTTTGGAAACCTTAAACACTCAAGGTGTTTCACAATAAAAATGGAACTCAGAATTTCTCTTCTCTTTTAGTACCAACTCTTTTAATTAATCAAAAGGAATTACACTTGTATTTCAAACAAACACCAAACTTTGCATTAATAAAAAACGGATTACATAAATTTGAGAAAGAAATTCTGGAACAACTAAATGAGACACATGTCGTCTCATTATATACTAGAACATAGAACTATCTAGAATAAAAATAAAATATTACAATGCTTGAAACCCTAATTGCTGGAAATACCAATAAAGCCCTTGGGTCTTCACTCTTGATTCTTGGTCAAAAGGTGTTCATGTGATGTGCCAGCTTGGAGATTTGATCAAAGACGTTCAAAATGCCTTGGGGACCAAGGAGAGTGATCCTGGATGTTGGTTTGGTCGGGCATTGGGTTTGGGTGAATGGGACGTGAGCAGGGGAGGGGTCCACTTTCACATGGGGTTGTCTAGGTTCACGGTTTGGGTGTGGGATGTGATGAGGGTGACCTCAATTAAGGATCTGGACAATATAGGGGAAAAACCCTTTGGTTTGGTGTAATTGGGTCTGGGTAGGATTAGGGTTTAAGTGGGGGATTAAAGGGGGTTTAATCCAGTTTGGGTAAAGAAAGATTTAAAAAGGGTGTTTTGGTGGGAAGTGGGGTAGGTTTGACGAGGTTTGACCCTGGTTATTTAATTAAAACCGGTTTTGGGTATTGGATTGGGTGGTGGGTACGGGTTGGGTATGGGTTTTGTAATATGGGTGGGTTGTGATGAGGTGGCAGGTCCTGAGTGGATGGGAAAGTTTGGTAGGTTGGCAGACTTGGCCCCCAGGCTTTTCACTCTTCTTCACTTTGTAATTAATTCCATCAGCGCCTAATTTGCACTTATCAACTTTTGGAAAGTTGTCAAATATGGCACAATCACTTCCAAAACTTTATCCAAGGGTCTTTAATGTATATATTGGATTCTTCAAGGCTGATCTTGTAAAATCTTCAAACAATAAGGACCATTCTTGTACATTTGACATTTGGAGGGTCAATTGTGACAAGTTCTTCAAAGATGAGGGACTAAAGTTGCCAATCTTCAATTCTTCAAGGGTCATTTTGCAAAATTCCAAACTTGGGCCCGGTTCATTGTGCGGCTTCGTTTCCCGTGTTCGTTTTTTGAATGATTCTTCTGATCTTTTGCCATTTCCTCAATATCCGTACCTAAAAACACACAAGTAACAAACACGAGCATATATTTGGCATATTTGATGATATTTAATTGATTTTAAGCCCGATTTGGACGATGAGACCATGTATAAAAGCAGTCTCATCACTCCCCCATACTAAACCATTGTCGAGCCCTCACGCAATGCTAGAATAAAGTATCGAAGCATCTCAAAATTCATTTTTATTCACTTTATTGGAATGATAAACTAGCTACATTACTACTATTACTACTATTACTACTACTACTTGCGTTTTAGACATAATGTATGATTTTCATCGCAAAATGGGACGTTTAGGTTCATAGAATAAGAACACGTGAGTGCCTCATAGAGATAAATTTGTCGTCCTCGATTTTCACCCCAATTCCATGCCAAGCGTGCAACGAGATCATTGTCATTATAAGTTAGTAATGCTAACACTACGCATATGCCCTAATCACGTACTTATCCTCCTATTATTCCTAAGTTGTATCTCTTATATTTTATTATGTCTTAATGATCACGAGGATACATCATTGACTTATGCGATAATAGAGATTTAGGTCTAAAAATAGAGTCCTAACGGTGTAACTAAGACCATCAAATCAATAACCCCTCCTAATAGACAACGATGTTAAAAAATTAAGTCAACAAGAAGAATCGATAAACACGGTTTTATAACGGTTTTGAACATGAGACTTATTACCAAGACTTTTATACGCCCCCTAACGGAAGGGCCTTATTATCTTTGGTTTACCTCCATCTTTTATTCAACTTCGCCATGAAGCTTTTATTATGACTTCGGTCTTGCCTTGCCTTTTATTATCCGCCTCATCGGTGGTTTTATTAGCCAAAGACGTATATCCTCACGCTAAAGCGAATTTTGGATCTTTAAAGCTTCGAAGATTAAGGCTTGATTCACTTTCAGTTTTGCATAGATTTTAGTCCTTGTGGGGCTTCAAATTGTTTGCTAGATTTAGGTGAGCACTTGAAATCTTATTATTGGGTGAAGCTTTCGATTATTCGGGTGCCAATACTTCAAAACCGTGACGCTGGCGATACCTTAATGTCTTCCCAATTTAATTACACGGAAGCTACTAGAAAAGACTAGAAACCCAACAATCAAAACTAAACCGCTAAGTCAATATTTATTAAGCAAAAAATATTTACATGCGAAGGGAGAATAAGCAAACAACGAGAACACATGAGTTTTTGAAAGAATACGAGTACTCTACGTTTAGCATAGTAACTTATAATTAACTCTATCATTTCTCGTCCTCATTTAAGAGACTTAGCCTAATGTGTAGTTAAGGAATAAAAGCTAAGTGCTCAACACGCACGGTCGAGTCAAAAATTACTCTTATTCTCGCCATCGGAAATTCTACATTCGTGTCTTCAAACACTTATAAAACATGAGAAAATTTTTAAAATTTGGCCATTTTTAGCCTTATTTTGCAACGAAACGATAAACAAAACGATAAACTTTGGAAAGCGTGAAGGTTTGGCAAGGCAAGTATCTATTCACCCCCCCATACTAAAGTTAAACATTGTCCTCAATGTTTCGAGTCTAGGGGTGAAAACACCCCCATACTAGAGACGTAGTCGAATGCCTAATCTAGCATGGAAAGGGTGTAACCATTAAATTTAAAGCCGTTTATGAAGTGTGCTAAAAACCTAAGGTTAGAACGTAAAAAGGATATATCATTTGGATATTGGGAAAGGCCTTCAAAGCAAACGATCGAGTGCTCCCATAAAACGAACACGAGAGGCTCCAATCGTGAAGATCATGATCTAAAAACCACAATGCACAAACAACCACGGAACAAAGGTTGGAAGGGCACAAATCCCCTCACATTAAACTACATTAGAAAGCAATAATATGTACATGGATAAGCATGGGTCTCCCCCACGAGGCACCTTGTTTTTGATAACCGAGTCAAAAGCTCGACTCGAATCCCTATAAATGTGATCATTTAGGGATAATCATGGCGTGGTCAATTTTTGGTAGGGCTTACATGATAAACAAGGCCCAAAAGTAAGTGGAGTACTTTAAAAACCCGATAAACGTATACCGGGGTCAAAGATAGCGTCCTCGTTTTTGGATGAAAGACGAAACAACGCCACTTCAACACAAACTAAAACCCCAATGGGGTAGAAGAAAATAGGAGAGAAGAAATAGAAGGGTGGGACAATGGGTAAGTCAAAACATTGAGCTACTCGAGGTAGACTCGCACCAATCAAATGAAAAGATTTTCCATTTATTGCATCGGTGGAAGACCGAGATTTCCCTATATAAGCAATTCCAGGATCAAATATCTCGTCCTCGGTGGAGAAAGGGGAGGGAACATAAGGGGCTTCCCCCACTCTAAGTCCACACAAAGCATCGTCAAAAGGAGAAGACGAGCTTGTAGTGCTCAATACACGCGGTGATGACGGAGTTAGAATTGTAGAAAAATCTTTTAAATTCAAGTTAAAATCTTTTCCTTTTTCATCTTTTACACTCTCCTTGTGGAAACCCGATTTAATTATGTCAAAAATATTTGGTGTATCTAAAGCAATGTTAGTCACACTAAAAATTCTCACATTTTGAAATCTTTTTGGTTTAGGTGGTGGCAAGTTTTCAAATCTTTTGTCAACAAAGAAAACCTCCCCATCGGGATCAATGTATTCATCATCCGAAGAATCACTCGAGATTGGAATCATAGGCTTAACACTCTTAACCTCCACCGGCGGAGGGGACGGAACTTCATTTTTCTCAACAACTCCTAAAACTCTATTGGAAATCTTTTTGCAAATGTTTTTGATGGGATTGACATTGTACAAAGATGTGATAGAATACACATGAGAAAGAGTGGAGTTTTGGGTTGCATTAATGACGAGTTCTTCCTCATTGAAACGAAGAGTGATTTTTCTTGCATGCACATCGATAAGTGCTCTCGAGGTATCCAAAAAAGATCGACCTAAAGTTAACGGAACCTTAGGATCGATAGGAATATCAACAACAATGAAGTCTACAGGGTAGTAGAACTTTCCAACTTTCACGAAGACGTACTCGGCAACTCCACAAGCTAGAATCGTAGAATGATCGGCCATTTCGATTGACATTCTTGAAGGAGTGAGATTGGGAAGATTGAGTGATTTAAAAATCTCAAGAGGCATCAAATTAATACTAGCACCAAGATCGGCCAAGGCGTAGCATTCTTCCATGTCTTGGATAGCACATGGGATTAAAAACTTTCCAGGATCACCGACTTTTTGAGGTATGCGGCTTAGAAAAACCGATGAACAACTAGATGATTTTTGCAATTTCTCTTTGTTATTCAACATACTTTTGAAGTTCGTGGCAAATCGAGGCATCATGACTAAGGCGTCGGCAAAACTTATATTGAAATGCAAGTCACGAAACATTTTCATAAAGAGTTCAAATTGATAATTATTTCGTTCTTGTGCCTTTTCCTTGTCTCGTCTTGATGGGTAGGGTAAAGGTGGTGTGGGTTGGGGCAAAGTAGGCATAGGCATCGGCCTTGGAATCTCGGGTTCCATGATTGGTGTTGGTTCAACCGTAGGTGTGGTTTGAGCGGTACTTCGTGGGCTTGTAATTTGCTCCTTTTCAACCACAACCTCGGGTTCTTTCTCTTTTTCCTTCTCCATAGAAGTACTTGGACGAGAAATGGGTTCTTTGAAAGTTTTACCACTACGAGTAGTAATAACCTTCAATTCTCCTTTCGGGTTCACGATGGTATCACTAGGAAGACCACCCGAAGAAGAGGGCTTACACATGATAGCTTCAAACATCTTAGCCATTCGGTCTTCAAACTTAGATTGCCTAGCATCCGCTTTTAACAACTCTTGCTTAATCTCATGTTGTCATTGCTCCATTTTTTGTTGATTTTGTTGGAGTCGTGTGACATTTCCTTCCATTTTATTAGCATGAGTTTTAAGTTCATTAGCAAGTTCGTTTTTAAGCTCGTTTTTCAACTCGGACCTTAAGCTAACCATTTCACGTTGCATATTATCAAACTTAGCATCATTAGCCTTAGCATAATTCAAAAATTCTCCTTGAAGATTTTTGGTGTGATCGTTTTGAAAACCTTGGGCATTGTTTTGAAAATCACGGTTTTGGTTTTGATTTGAAATTTGCCCATTTCCACTTTGGTAATTACCTTTGTTATAATTCCTTTGATTTCCTTGGTAATTTCCACCTTGGTTGTTGTTGCGATAGTTATTAGCATTTTGATTTGGTGGAGCTTGATTTGAACGAGAACCTTGACCGATTTGGTTATAAGTTCCCGTGGCTACAAAAGCATTCGAAGTGTTACCATCCGCGGTAATGCACTCGGAAAGATCATGAGCTCCCCCACACGACAAACAACTTTTAGAAACCGCTTTGACCGAAGCGTAATTGGAAGCTTCTTGAGCCTTCCAATGGGACATAAGGGTCGAAAACCTATCGAAAAACCGATTTTCCTCATTAGCTTCATCATGTAATGCATTGATACTTTGAGACGATGATGAGCCCCTTTTGGCAACACTCGGTGTGTGACGAGGGCTATAAACCTTAGACCTATTCTCAATTATGACCAAAGCTTCTTCAACCGTTTTACATAAAAAATTACCACCCGCGGCGGCATTCAAATAATCTCTTTCATGATCGTTAAGTCCATTGTAAAACGTGTCAATTTGGTGTAAATCGGAAAAACCGTGATGAGGACATTCATGTAACATCTCCTTAAACCTATTCCAAGCCGTAGAAAAACTTTCATTTGATTCTTGTGAAAATTTAGAAATCTCATTTTTCAAATGCGTAGTCTTAGAGGGCGGAAAAAATTGGTTCACAAACTTTGAAACGAGATCCTTCCACGTCAATATAGAATTGGGTGGCTCTTTCTCTAACCAAATTTTAGCGGGCCCCGCTAAGGAATACGGAAAAAGCATCATCTTAATCGAGTCATTCGAGACATCCTTAAATTTGCACATGGCGGTAAGACGATTAAATTGGCGGATATGGTTGTGGGGATTGTCCTTCTCATCACCACGGAATTTGTTGTTTTGGATCATCGACAACAAACCCGTTTTCACCTCAAAATTCTCCGCAAGGATTGCGGGAATCACAATAGCTTCTCCATAACCCTCGGTGGGTGCTTGAAGTAACTCCATCATAGTTCGATTCGCCATGGTTGGTTCTTCTTGTACAATGGGTTCGTCAATAGGAGACTCCTCACTAGAATGAGTTGGAGTGGAAGTTTTGTTCTTTCGTCTACGTGCACGTTTTGCTTGATTACGAGTGAGCATAAACGTCACGTACAACGTGGAGACGAGCAAAGAAGATTCTTTTTGGTGTTTTGTGTTTTTCAATTTTTTTGTGGTTTTTGATTGTATTAACTTTTTTTGGAAATTGGTGAAATGTATTAAGTAGACAAAAAGTCCACAAATCTCCTCCTTAATCAAATCTCTTGATTAAAAAGGCCTCAAGGAATAAAAACGATCACGTGAAGTGAACGCCTTCGATGACTTTAGAACGATGGTGGAACACCAAATCGTTCAAGAGGGTTTAATCAATAGAAACCAAGAAAATATATATGATATGTAATAATACTTTGGGCGGCAAAACCCTCGATTCACTCTCAAAATCAAATACGCACAAGCAAGCGGAGGAAACGAGGCGGCGCGAAGCACTTAAGAGCCTTTTTCCTTTAGGTCGTGAAATACAACCGCCTTATACCCACCTTATAGTTTGTATTATCAAGATTAAGCTTCACGAAAGTATTATCTATTTTTGCCTTTTTTCTTTGGTTTGAGATTCGAATACAATGATCGAGTGATGAAATCCCGAATCAAGGTTGTGATTGCTCACGTATTTGGAGTACTTGTGTATTTATTGTTCTACGTATACTATATAGTAATAATATTCACACAAAAACCGAAAAACGATAATACGTATTAGTAGAGTGCTACTAATACAATTACTATTATGGCTAATATAAAAAACAACAATGGTTCAATCAAAACACAACACGCCTCCCCGACAGCGGCGCCAAAAATTGATGGTTGGAAATTCACACCCTTTTAGGAAAAAGAGCGTAAAAATATAGGTAAGTATTAACGAGTGATTTAGGAAAACCACAAGTTATGACCCTTAATGGGGATCGTTCTCTCGAGGAGGCACGTGTGTTGTGTAATGAATGATTTGATTGTTTTGTTTTTGATTATTAACAAGAAGAGAGAAGAGAAAATGACGAAGACGAAAAAAAATAAAAATTAACAAAAACACTACTAGAAAGTTAAGACGTAGAAACGTAAAAACTACAAAAATTAAAATATTAACCTAAAAATTCCTAAAAATTACTAAAAATCCCCAATAATATTCTAAGAGTTTATAAAAAATCCAAACTTGCTAAAACCTTTTAATTAATTAAATAATGACTTTTTAATGCTAATTAAAGCCCTAAAAATCACTTTTAATTATTAAAAAGCCCTAAACAAGATTTTATAGTTTGTAAACCTCAAAAATGACCTAATTAAGCTAAAAACTATTTTTAAAAGTTTTAAAACCAAATTAAACTATTTTTAAACCCCTAAAAACTATTAAAATCTATTAAATCTTAAATTAATTCTAAAAATTAATTGAAAAGCCTAAAAATTAATTGGAAAGTGACAAAGTTCCTAATTTAATGTCTATAACCTAGGAAAAATGAAAAAAAGTTAAAAATAAAACTTTCTATTTTTAATAATAAAATAATATTAAAATATTCTAAAAAATAAAAAGTTCAAAAATAAATTCTAAAAAATTATCAAAAATCCTAAATATTCTAACTAAGACAAAAATGCAAGTTAAAGTTTCTAAAACCTTTTAGTTAATTTTATATTAATTTTTAAAGTTGTCTAAAAACCCTAAAATTGAATAAAATTAAAAATAAGACTTTTTGAAAACTTTATGATATGTAAACCTCAAAAATATAAATTAAAGCCTAAAAACTATTTTTCTGGATTTTTAAAATGATTTTTACTATTTTTAATTTACTTTCTAAAATTTAATCTAAAAATAATCCTAATAAATAAATAAATAAAGGGAAAAATAAATTTTAAAAACAGAAAAGTCCTAAACCTTAATTAAACCCTAGGAAAAATACTAGCTACCAAATAAGCTTAATAAATAAGCTGAAAAAATGGAAATAAGCTACGGCTTATTTAAATAAGAAGAAAACAAAATCACCTTATATAACTATGGAAATGAAAGGTAAACATAAAAAGTCATCTAGATCACTGGTAAACGCGTACACTCCCCCAACGAGGGGTCCCGTGTTCGAGTCCAGGCAAGGTGAACTTTTTGCTATTTATTTTCTTTTTTTTTCTTTTTAACACTCAAATCAGTAACTCTTTTAAGTTTACAAACACAAATCAAAAACCAATATTATCAAAGATCAAGCAAGATTAAACCAAAACGTACCCAGACAAGGACTTGGTTTCTGATGAACACAAGTAACCTTTCTTCACAAGTGCAAGTTCAAATAAGAGGAGCTTGTTTATTGATTTTGGTGTTGTTTTTTTGGACAAGCAGGGCACCCTTGTACTCTTTGGAGTACAAGGAGTCAGTACAAGCAGAAAAACAAGCAAGATCAAAGGCAAAATCCAACCAAATGCACACAAATAAGTTGTTGATAAGCTAATATGCAGGTCTGAGAATTTTTACTGATGCACTTGACACACACATGAAATTCTAGGTCAAACTACTTGCACACATCCAAACCAAATAGCATACAATCAGTTCACAAACCTACTAGAGCCTATAATCCAACAACTAAACAAATTTGGTTGGCAAAAATCATATAATGGCATGAAAAAATGCAGTTTCTGATTTTTGACAATAATACCCACTTTTGTGCATACAAACTTGTTTAAGACTTCACAAAACTGAAAACCAATCTCACAAAGAACCTAATGCTACCCTAAGGAGTATATCTAAACAGGTTTTAAGCACAAGTAATGATTATAACCCTACTTAAACCCTTATCCAAACACACCTTTAAAAACTGTATACCAAGATTTTTCAAACAAAATCCAATCAAAACACACTCAAACTGATTTCATTCGCTTCAATCATGCATACAAACCAAAATAAAGCAACATTAAACGGCTTAAACTAACAAAGAGCACCTTGCATACAAATTCACATAACCACTAATATTTTTCAGAAACTTAAAAAATTGAAATAGAAGCAAGAGACTACCTCAAGGGTCCTACATCCAGGACCCTTAGTGACAGCTAGGTCACCTCCTTTCAGGCTGGGGCCTGAGCTGATCCTTGATAAACAACAATCAACACAAAATCCTGCAAGAATTAAACAAGAAAACACACACTTGCACAATTCTGATTTTCTGAAACTTTATCAAACCTTCTTAAACCTTTTCCTCAAACCATGAAACCTTTTTAACACCTTTCAAAAACAGCTCAAACTCACAAATCCAAACCCTCCTTTTCCACTTTCACTTCAAAGGATGTTTTGGTTTCTGAAATTTTGAACTTTCTTGAAACCTTTTTGAAAATTCAACACACAAAATCTTTTTGGAAACCTTAAACACTCAAGGTGTTTCACAATAAAAATGGAACTCAGAATTTCTCTTCTCTTTTAGTACCAACTCTTTTAATTAATCAAAAGGAATTACACTTGTATTTCAAACAAACACCAAACTTTGCATTAATAAAAAACGGATTACATAAATTTGAGAAAGAAATTCTGGAACAACTAAATGAGACACATGTCGTCTCATTATATACTAGAACATAGAACTATCTAGAATAAAAATAAAATATTACAATGCTTGAAACCCTAATTGCTGGAAATACCAATAAAGCCCTTGGGTCTTCACTCTTGATTCTTGGTCAAAAGGTGTTCATGTGATGTGCCAGCTTGGAGATTTGATCAAAGACGTTCAAAATGCCTTGGGGACCAAGGAGAGTGATCCTGGATGTTGGTTTGGTCGGGCATTGGGTTTGGGTGAATGGGACGTGAGCAGGGGAGGGGTCCACTTTCACATGGGGTTGTCTAGGGTCACGGTTTGGGTGTGGGATGTGATGAGGGTGACCTCAATTAAGGATCTGGACAATATAGGGGAGAAACCCTTTGGTTTGGGTGTAATTGGGTCTGGGTAGGATTAGGGTTTAAGTGGGGGATTAAGGGGGGTTTAATCCAGTTTGGGTAAAGAAAGATTTAAAAAGGGTGTTTTGGTGGGAAGTGGGGTGGGTTTGACGAGGTTTGACCCTGGTTATTTAATTAAAACCGGTTTTGGGTATTGGACTGGGTGGTGGGTACGGGTTGGGTATGGGTTTTGTAATATGGGTGGGTTGTGATGAGGTGGCAGGTCCTGAGTGGATGGGAAAGTTTGGTAGGTTGGCAGACTTGGCCCCCAGGCTTTTCACTCTTCTTCACTTTGTAATTAATTCCATTAGCGCCCAATTTGCACTTATCAACTTTTGGAAAGTTGTCAAATATGGCACAATCACTTCCAAAACTTTATCCAAGGGTCTTTAATGTATATATTGGATTCTTCAAGGCTGATCTTGTAAAATCTTCAAACAATAAGGACCATTCTTGTACATTTGACATTTGGAGGGTCAATTGTGACAAGTTCTTCAAAGATGAGGGACTAAAGTTGCCAATCTTCAATTCTTTAAGGGTCATTTTGCAAAATTCCAAACTTGGGCCCGGTTCATTGTGCGGCTTCGTTTCCCGTGTTCGTTTTTTGAATGATTCTTGTGATCTTTTTCCATTTCCTCAATATCCGTACCTAAAAACACACAAGTAACAAACACGAGCATATATTTGGCATATTTGATGATATTTAATTGATTTTAAGCCCGATTTGGACGATGAGACCATGTATAAAAGCAGTCTCATCATCTGACGTGGGAGTTTGGGACATTTTGATTGGGTGTGGGGTGGAAGTGGGTGATGTGGCAACTTGTGAGTGGGTGGATTAAGTTTGTTTGTCTGGCAGGAATGGCCCCCAAAGGTTTCACTTCCCTTCACTTTGTTTTAAACAGCTTAAACTTCAAATCCCTTTGTAAATAAGTTTTGGCAGTTTGTCATTTTTGGCACAAAGGTTTTACAAACTTTGAATAAGGACTAAAAGTGTAATTTTGGCAATCCTCAAGGGCTTTCAGTGACATGTCTTCATACTTCAAGGTGTTGACTTGTTTGTTGACTTCTTGGAGGACCAATATTGACAATTTTAGTTTTGTTGAGGGACTAAATTTGCCAATTCTTCAAAGTTAAGGGTCCTTTTTGTAATTTTGACAAAATTTAGGGACCAAACTTGTAATTATGAAGATACAAGGGTATAAAGTGTCAATTCTTCATAATTGGAGGACCCTTCTTCATAATTCTTCAAATCTTCAAGGACTTTATTTGGAAAATTCTTCATTAGGGCTTGGTTCATCGTGCGGCTTCGTTTCCCGTGTTCGTTTTTGACTGATTCTTGTGATCTTTTGTCATTTTCTCAATATCCATACCTAAAATACACAAGCAACAAACACAAGCATATATTTGGGTATTTTGATGATATTTAATGCATTTTAAGCCCGATTTGGACGATGAGACTATGTATAAAAGCAGTCTCATCACTCGCCGATCCATATGTCTTTCCAAAACCGAGTACGAGTTCCACATCCCACTTTGAAACGAAAAGAATTAACAGGGATGATACCTTTCGAGTGCAGAATATTAGAAGTACTAAAATCCTAAACCAAGTGCCATAAAAATTACAGCCTTCTTTATTCAGACCACCATCTTGACCGTGTAACGCTTTAGTAATAATTACTTAAAGAGTGTTAGGAGAAGAAAACATCCTCCAACGCCACTTTTGAAGAAGATCAAGGATAAAAGCCTTTAAACTACCAATATGCAAGCCTGTTTTATCAAAGGAAGGGAGAACATGAGACCATTTAACACACGTGTTGGAAATTCACTTTATGTGACGACATTTAAGAATTTCCATTAGTTATCATAGTCACACACGCTTAGACTAGACTAGGAAACAATGTATAGTTAAGTGTGGTGTGTGACTATATATACCCCTCCAAGGCTTTCAAGGAGGGGTGTTGCTTGTGTTTCATTTTGAGTTTAATACATTTTCTTTCTTTTCACATACAACCCTCTATCTCTCTCTCAACCATGGCTGCCACCACCTTCCACCACCCACCTAGACCACCGGATCTATAATATAAAATCTACAATTGGCATCAGAGCCTCAGTTCAATCCTTGGATCGTCGTGTTTTTTTGTAATTGATTTTGGTGGTCAAAATTTTTTTCTGGTCCAAATCTAATATAATTTTTTTGTCACAGTTTTATTGTCATGGTTTATCATTTTGTTATATCTGGTATTATCATTTTGTCTCAACTGGTCTCTCGGTTTCATATTTTGTCAAACAGTCCATGGTTTCTGGTCAAAAGTCAATCAAGCCAGAAAAACTTCATCAGTCCATGGTTTCTGGTCAAAAACTTCATCAGTCTATGGTGTCCACGTTTTCGAGGTCTGTGTTTACTAGATCTTGATTTTTTAAGATCTGTTTTATACATGTTTTACTGGTTTTTTTCTTGTATTTTCTTGAAGATGAATATTTTAACCCAGAAAAACTTAGATCCAGAAAAAACGGCAAAAGTACATTCGGATAAGGTCTGGGCTTATTGTTTCGATCGCATTGATTGCGATGACTCGCCTGCGATGACTCGCCTGCGATGTCTCGCTGCAATGACTCATGTTGCGATGACTCATGTTGCGATGACTTACTTTTGACTTGCGATGGGTTTTAAAAACAGACTTCGATGGCCTCGTTTTTTTGACTTTACGATGCTGTTTAAAAGAACATCTTTGTGACCCTTTTTACTCCTCAAACAACACCGACTCTATCTACAACCCATCGTCACCTAATTCCTATCTCCATTCCATCATCTAGAATCTAGACTCGAATACATAAACAATCAAAATAAGATCTTAGATTGCTTAACATATTCACAAAATCTTTTTTTATAAGATTTATAAGTTTAAAACATACTCATCATCGATCTATAGCATAAAATGCCATCATTTTTTATACGAAAATTAGAGAAGATTTATAACATCCATGTTATCATCTTTCTTTATTTTCGATCGACTTACATGCAATCAATTAAATACACCTTACCCGAGACCTTTATTCATTTAAATACCTTGAAGCTACGTCTTGTACATTTTTCTTGGTTTGTTTATCACCTATATTCGTTGGTTCACCTATCACTAATTTTGTAATTGGAGATGGGTGATGATAGAGGTTTTGGTTTCTATTTGGATTGATGGTGGATGGCATTTTAGCTAAGATGGGAGGCGTGATTTGTTTAAGATGAGAAATGAGATTGATCGTTGGCTGTTCTTTGTTTAGATGATGATATGATGGGCTTTGCTTAGTAATCAGATGGAGATTGAAATGAGGCGTAGGTTAGATGAGTTGGGATGAGTTTTGAGATAAGGATATATCAAAGAAAAGCGGCTGATATATTTGTTTAGGTCAAGCTATGAGAAAATTTAGGGTTAATGACGTTTTATACCTCATTTGTAGGTATAGTTACTTAATGGGCTAGCATTTCATCACTCGGTCTATCCGAATTATGAAGATGGGCCATGTTTTGGGTTTGGTGATACATGAGTAATAGACGTTTCACTCATTAAGTAAATTTTTAGTACTATGTATTTATGTAGTACTGAACTGTCACGTGACTTATGCATCACCATAGGCCAGCCTAGTTGTCTTGAATTGCTTATATCTCATATGGCCTAGGACGATTTTGCTATGGACCCAACAATTTTATAATAAGCCAATTGGGTTTAATTTTTTTTATGAGAATTGTTGTCAAATATTGTCAAGTTTGACATAAATTGTGATATTGAATGGTTAAAGGCTTATAAAATCAAGTGACGTGACAATGTGACGAGATAAAGACGAGACAATGTGAAAAATTTATTTTGACGAGACCGAAGAAAAATAGGTATATTTTTAGTGGCTACGGATTTGTTTGATCGGATATTAATTATGTGAAGTTGAAGACAGATTTTTCGAAGGCGTGTATTTATTTTATCTTTCAAAGATAACTTGCTCGTGCTTAATCTTAGAATGAAGACTAGTTTATCTAGTTTCCGGGTTCGGGGTGGTTGGTTGATGACTCGGATAACTATCACTAAAAGGGGTTACATTGTTGTACCCAGTGCCACGCGCTTAGTCGACGTGGATAATTTCAAGAGGTGTTGTGCTTATATACTTCTTCAGTGATGTATGGGGTACTTAGAGATTTCTCCACCGTTCCTCATTCAATAATTGTGCAAGCTTAAGTCACAAGATCGAGGGATTCTTATTCAGTTTCATGTTTGGTATATCCGGTTCATTCTATCAGTGGTCACTTCAAATCGCCTACAAGGGGGTTAGTAAAGATGGCCATGGAGAGTTTATGAGTAGAACATTTCGATCAACAACTAATTCTCGCCAAATATATGATTCAGCTTATTTATTATTCTCACAAGATTTCAGGTACACGTGCGTACGATTTATTGATGGTTCCGAGTTTCGAAACCATCAAGGGGAAGAAGAAGACACATTGAACGCACAACGAGTACACGTGAGGAACTTCATACCTTCTTTTGATTTGAAGACATTCCGGGAAGACATTTGTCATAACGGCAGAGAAAATAAGTGTTTTAACTCGTGGCGTTATCAATCTCTAAACGGTACACTACTGATTCGATGATTAATTGTTTTTGATGTTGCAATTATTCATCATCATTATCCTATATGGAGAGATATGCACTTCCGGGACTTAATTGACTATGGTGCATCTTCGGACGAAGATATGTGCATTTCTGGGACTTAATTGACTCTGGTGTTACGATGTCAACTTCATGAATGGGATAAAGTGTCCACTTCAGTATTTGAGCTTCATACTTGGGATTGGTTTACTTTCTTCAACTATGTGGGGGAAGAAATGTATTGATTCTTTCTAGTATGCATAACTTGAAATCTCAGGGGGAAGAAAAATTCAGAAGAATTATTCAAGTGTGAGAAGAGAAGTTGTTGATCTACTTGGTGTACCCCAAACTTTCAATCCCTCGTAGCAACATTATCATGTTATATGATGGGGTTTGCTTTTTAAATTCCGTTGTGCGCTTAATCATTCTAAGCTTTATTGAAAGCTTTGAAGTTGCTTATGAGGATTGTCGGGTTAGGGGGAAGATATTTAAAAGCTTCTACATCAAGTTTATGTGGCATGAGGTAGGGGGAAGTTAATTCAGAAGCTTCTCCTTAACAAGAAGTATATGGATTACTTAGCTCGTGCCGTTACAGTATTTCTACTACAAGTTACTTTAAAGATGAGTCGTTTTGAAGTGAAGACTTGAAGTCAAAGGCCTCAGAAGACATCATCAGCATTGGACGCTTCATGAAAGCTTTTGTTCATAACCATTATGTACTTGTTAGGAAAAATATTGTAAGGAATTCTACACGTCGTCCCATGGGGGACGATTGTTGGAAATTCACTTTATGTGACGACATTTAAGAATTCCCATTACTTATCATAGTCACACACGCTTACACTAGACTAGGAAACAATGTATAGTTAAGTATGGTGTGTGACTATATATACCCCTCCAAGGCTTCCAAGGAGGGGTGTTACTTGTGTTTCATTTTGAGTTTGATACATTTTCTTTCTTTTCACATACAACCCTCTATCTCTCACTCAACCATGGCTGCCACCACCTTCCACCACCCACCTAGACCACTGGATCTATAATAGCAAATCTACAACACGCCATATTCCTAGAGTCTTGAGAACCGCCCCAAAAAAACCTAGAACAACAAATACTTTCCATAGTATTCAAAATAGTTTCAAGAGCCTTAAAAATTGAGAGATAGTATATGCATAGACTACCTGAAACCACTTTAATAAGGGTGAGACGCCCTCCTATAGATAACAAGTTAGCTTTTCACGTGGAGAGTCTCTTCTTGAAACGATCAATCAAAACGCTCCAACTGGCAGTCAGATTCATGTTAGCACCAATCGGAAGCCTAATGTAACTGAAAGGGAAAAGACCTTTGTTAGCCGTATATTTTATATAGTCAAACAAGAATGTAATAGGTCATCTTAGTCGTTATTGGTCTTGTATAGTAATAGGTTAGTCGGAAAAAGCGGGCTTGGACTTAAAGCTAATATTGTCTTTGTTAGGGGCTATATGCCCAAGTGAATGCCAAGCCCGGCCCAAGATGAAGCCCACAAAGGCCCTAGGCCGTGGCATATATAACCCTCTTCCACATGTGGAAGAGGGTGTTGGTTCATTTCATAAAACACATAGTTTTAGTGTAAACCTTCCACTTCTCTCTCTACTTTCTCTTTCTACTTTTATTCTCTTTCTCTCTCTAAGAATCTTGTGTTATGGATTGAATGGGAATAACATTTGGTATCAAGAGCCTATAGTGGATAGGTGATTGAAGATTCGTGTGTTGTGTTCTTTAGTTTTTTGTGCCTATTTTGATCCAAAAACTCACGTTCAAAAAATTTTCTTGTGTTTTTATGGCTTATTCTTGATATAAATCATCTACTTACTATTGGTAGTGATTTGGTATTGTACTTTTGGTTAAAAACACAAAATTTTTGGGTGCTTGATTCAATTTTAGGCTAAACATCACGAATTTGGTGTGTTCTATTACTATCCGAGAAAAGGGGTATTTTGATTCCTTGGTACGATCTGACTTTGTGTTTGCATAAACCCTGGGGGTTTCTACTTGCGATCCATAGTCACGATCCATTGTTACGATATAACTGCGATCATTAGTACGATCCAAGTTACGATCTGTGACTACGATTGCTCAGTACGATCACAATACGATCTGGGAGTACGATCTAGCAGAGTACGATCGCGGCTTCAATCAGGTTACGATCACTCAGTACGATCTATAGGGCAATCCCTCACTGCGATCACTCATCACGATCATAGAGTACGATCACCAAGTACGATCAGAGTACGGTCCGACTGCGATCTAGGAGTACGATCAGAGTACGATCAGACCACGATCATAGAGTACGATCAGAGTGCGATCAGACCACGATCATAGAGTACGATCAGAGTGAGATCAGAGTGCGATCTAAGAGTGCGATGGGTCACACTGCGATGGACATATAAATTTTGTTTGAGCCATTTTTAGATTTAGCCACTATCTAGACTAGTCTCGGAACATAGTTTACACGAAGTTTTTAAAAAAAAAAGAGTTAAAAATTTTAGGTCAAGTAAATTCAAATTTTTTCCCTACTAGTTTTTGGCTATTTCTAACTCAATTTCAAAATTTGGCGATACAAAATTTTTC
This sequence comes from Glebionis coronaria, assembly GCA_025667525.1. Classification (NCBI taxonomy): domain Eukaryota; kingdom Viridiplantae; phylum Streptophyta; class Magnoliopsida; order Asterales; family Asteraceae; genus Glebionis; species Glebionis coronaria. Next base: position 573,988,940 of record CM046879.1, on the reverse strand, counting down.
GGCTTACCGTTTTGTCGGACTGAGGAATTTATTGTCGGACTGAAGATACTCGGAACTCTACGAAATTTCAACCACACCTAATCACAACAAATCCACTAAGATCTGCAATTCATTCACAAGTATTCACCATGTCTAACAACAACATTAACATTTCAACTGCTAATCAAATTCGTTTGGAACAAGGTGGCAACGGTAATCCACCTGTGCTCACTGCCGGTTGTTACGTTCAATGGAGATCTCGTTTTCTCAGATTACTCGACGAAAAGGAAAACCGAACTGCTCTTCGTCACTGCCTTGAGAATCCACCTCCAGTTTTTGAATTCAAACCAATTACCACACAGGCAGAGGATGGTACTTCATCAACTATACGAGCTATGGAGGATTTTGACACATGTTCTGCTGAGAAAAAGAAACTCCTCCAAGCTGAAGCTGATGCTGTAAATTTCATACTCACTGGAATTGATAACGATATCTATTCCATAGTTGATGCATGTCCTAATGCTATGGAAATGTGGAATGCAATTCATCGATTGAAGCAAGGTGAGTCAATCAATGTTCAAGATCTCGAGACTAATCTACTTTGGGAGTTTGGAAAATTCACATCGGAAGATGGTGAATCCATTGACTCATATTACTCGAGATTCTACAAAATGATGAATGAGCTTGTCAGAAATCAGTGCACCATCTCCAATCATCATGCCAATGTTCAGTTTTTACTTCAACTCAAACCGAAATGGCAAAGGTTTGTGACTTTGGTCAAACAAAGGGAGGATATCAAGACTATATCTTACCACAAACTTTATGATATATTGAAACAACATCAGAATGAAGTAAATGAACTTAGAGCTGAAAAGGCAGAACGATCTGCGAACTCTATTGCTTTTGTGGCTGCTACTTCAACAAAACCAGTTCCTCGTCAACAACCAACTACTCATTCCTCGAAGTCATCAAGCTCATCCACCAAACCTCTAGCTGCTGCTAAACACAAAGCAAAAGCAATTGTCCCCACTCCACCTCCAAAGTATGACACCGAGTTAGATGGAGACAGTGATGATGAACAAACTTCAAGGGACAAGAAGATTGAAGAACTCATGTCTTTACTCACTACAACTTATAAGAAGATCTACAAACCTACCAACAACAACCTCAGATCATCATCCAATGCTAGATATAAGGAAGTTGATCATGCACCTAGGTATGATCGTGATGCTAGGTATGATAATCAGAGGATGCTGAATCAAGTTGGGGCTAGAGATACTGTAGGCACTCCGGTTGTACAGAAGACTGGGATTCAATGCTTCAACTGCAAGGGATTTGGGCACATGGCTAGGGAATGCAAGAAGCCAAAACGGGTTAAGGACTCAGGGTATCACAAGGAAAAGATGCTGCTGTGTAAGAAAGAGGAAGCAGGAATTCCACTCACAGCAGATGAAGTTGACTGGCGTGATGACACTGATGATGAAGCCGATGATCAAGAGTTAGAGGCACATTATGTGTACATGGCAAAGATTCAAGAAGTGATCCCAGAGACTGATGATACTTCTGGACCCATCTATGACTATGAGCGACTTGAAAAGGTACCATCACATGATAACTATAATGTGTTTGCTAATGAACGACGACATCCTGAGCAACCCGAAAGCATCAATGACACATATGTAATTGACACGGAGGATAGAAATATCTCTACGGATTCACAACATATGTGTAATGATGACGGAAAAGCAGTTTAGGATACTGACTCGGATGAGGACCGTGATTTGCTTGCGTCTATTATTAATTCTTTAAAACATGAAATTGAGGAGAACAAAGAGGCTAATAAACGTTTGAAGCAAGCAAACACATCCTTAGCCGAGGAGATAGACAGGCTTAAAGAGTGTGATTATGTAAAAGAAGCTGATCGACGGGTTGCAATAGCTAATGGTTTGGTATATGAACGTAAGGTGCTCAATGAACAATATTGTTCTGAAGTAACACACGAAATTCATATGTCAAAACAGAAGATATCGGAACTTGAAGAACAACTGCTGCTACATAAACTCCAAATTACTGAATTAGAGTCGGTTAACAAAGAACAAACTGAGCTTTATAAAACTCGTGAAGAAAAGGATATTGAAAAAGTTCTTGCTTTGGAAAAGAGAGTCGACACGTTAAACAACATTGTTTACAAAACGGGTCAGTCTATTCAAACTATGAATATGCTCAATAGAAATATGAAAACGAGTTTTGTCAAGCCTGAATATCTCAAGAAAGCTCAAAGTACAAAGCCTTCTCTTTATGATATCGGTTGTTATGTTGATAATCTTGCTCTTATGCTTTCCCCTGACTGCGACGAAATCATTCTTCAACAAGAAGAAAGTCAATCAAACTTAAGTGATTTAATAAACCTTTCTGATTCTGATAATTATATTAAGTTTGTTCCTCAAAAAGAACTTTCAAAAGAACAAAAGATGTATAATAGTGTTCCACCACCAAGTGATGAACCACAAAATAAAGTTTCTTTAAAAAGGAGTTTCAAAAAGCAATCAATTTTGTTAGAAAAGCGAATTTTGGATGAAAAACGTAAATGGGATGAGAAAAGCAAAAGTGTTCAACAATTTGAGTTTATAAAACAAGGGGTTTTAAATTTGTACAAAAGTGTCGTCGACTATGAAAAAGTTTCTAGAGATACCATTTGTAATATTAAACCTAACCCACAAGTAGAAGTCGTCATTCAACAATGCATTGTTCCAACAATTGATGATCTGTCAAAAAATGTGGAAATGTTTTATAATGCTCTCACTGAGGAAATGTTAACTGATTTAAGTTATGTTAAATCTATTGAAGATGAAGTTGATTTTCTTCAAATTAAATTAAAGACACAAGAACACCAAGTTTCTAACGAAATTGATCGACTTTCTAAGGAATACTTTTATGCTGATCATATGAATGCTATACTTGGTGTGTATACCGATCTTGATCAATATTGTCATGTAGCATGTCTAGCGTCAGAATCGGACGAGAAATGTCGCAATCTTGAAGTAGAGCTTTCAAAACAAATCCAGTCATACAACAAACTTTCGAAAAGCTTTTCTCAACTTGAGAAACACTCCATTTCTCTTGAACTTGCTTTACAAAAAGGTGAAAAATCTCATAATCATAAAAAGTGTCAAGAAATGTCAGCTTCTTCGTTTCGTCTACTAAATGAAAAGGATTTCGAAATAAATGATTTGAAAGCTCAGCTAAAAGAAAGGGACATTGCCATAAGTGAGTTACAGAAACTCATTGAGAAAATGAAAGGAAAGTCTGTTTTGGGTAAACCATCCGCCGTTCGTCAACCGAATGCGGTTAAATGCCCTAAATCATCTATATTGGGAAAATCCCCACAGACTTTGCCTAAGATAGGAATTGATAAGAGTACAAATGTGATAGCACCAGGAATGTATAAGATGAACACTAATCCCACTCAAACTGGAACATCGCGGTTACCTGAGAATATTAGGAAAACTAATCAACGTGTGTCTTCTTCTACAGGAGTAATCCCCACTACTAGCGTTAGCGGACCACAGCTTAAGAGCAATAGAATGCAAGATAAGGTCATGCCTAACAATAGTCAAGGAAAGAAGTTGGAAGTAGAAGACCCCTGTAGGAATTTTAAGTTTTCTAAGAATAAAACGTCTGTAACTGCATGTAATGACAATTTAAATGCAAAGACCTCGAATGTTGAATTTGTTTGTATTGAATGTGGCAAATGTGTTCGTACTTTCAATCATGATGCTTGTGCTCTTAATTATAATGGCGTGAATACTCGAACTAGGAAGACTATTCGTATGCCCACTAGTACTAGTGAACCCACAAGAACTTTGAACCAATCCACTGAGCAACCACTTAAGAAACTAAGTGTGTTAGAATCCACTACTCTACGTAAACAAAGCAGGTTAAAGAAGCTTTATGAGAACATGATTAGGACATGTACACGGGGGTATTCAAGATTCACACCACCCGGATACAAATGGGTACCTAAGACAACCCCCATTCTAATTGGGTCTATGAATGTTAGCTTGCCTTTAGAATCTAGGTCCACTACTATTTTGGAACCCGTTTCTATCAAGGGCTCCCATTTGTCAAATGCTACATTGTCTTCTAATTCTTCTGCAGCTCGTCGAAATCATCCTATTCATAATGGACTCCGGGTGCACAAAGCACATGACGGGCAATCTCAAGCTTCTCATTAACTTCGTGGAGAAGTTTCTGGGTACGATACGGTTTGGAAATGATCAATTTGCACCGATACACGGATATGGCGATTTGGTTCAAGGAAATCTCACTATAAAACGGGTTTATTACGTCAAGGGACTGAATCACAATTTATTCTCGGTTGATCAATTTTGTGATGCGGATTTGGAAGTGGCTTTTCGGAAATCTACTTGCTATGTTAGAGACTACGATGGGAATGACCTTCTTACAGGCTCTCGTGGTTCTAATCTCTACACAGTAACTCTTCAAGACACATCTTCAACAAATCCAATTTGCTTAATGGCTAAAGCTTCATCATCTCAAGCATGGTTGTGGCATCAACGATTGTCACATCTCAACTTTGACACCATCAACTTGCTTTCGAAGAATGATATTGTGACCGGTCTTCCTAAGTTGAAATTCGTCAAAGACCATCTTTGTTCTTCTTGTGAGTTGGGGAAAGCAAAACGGAAGTCTTTCAAAACAAAGACTACCCCAAGCTCAAAAGGACGATTGGAACTTCTACACATGGATTTATGTGGTCCCATGCGTGTAGAGAGTATTAACGGGAAAAAGTATATTCTCGTGATTGTTGATGATTACTCTAGATACACATGGACTTTCTTCTTAAGGTCCAAAGATGAAACACCAGAGGTTCTGAAAAACTTTCTCAAGATGATACAACGCAATCTTGAAGCTCAAGTCTTAACCGTAAGAACGGATAGGGGTACTGAATTTTTGAACAAGAACTTGCAATCTTACTTTCAAGAAGAAGGCATCGAACATCAAACGTCTATTGCTCGAACTCCTGAACAAAACGGCGTTGTCGAAAGACGGAACCGTACTTTGGTTGAGGCTGCAAGAACAATGCTTTCTGCTTCAAAATTACCGCTATTCTTCTGGGCTGAAGCAATTGCAACTGCCTGTTATACTCAGAATCGTTCTCTCGTCATCCCTAGACATGAAAAGACACCTTACCACATCATCAATGGCAGGAAACCTACTGTCAAATTCTTTCACGTATTTGGATCTTTATGCTAAATCCTTAAAGACGGTGAGAATCTCGACAAGATGAAAGAAAAAGGTGATGCATGTATTTTTGTGGGGTATGCTACATTGTCGAAAGTATATCGAGTCTATAACAAGAGAACAAAGATTATTGTCGAAACAATTCACGTGAACTTTGACGAATTGCCACAAATGGTACTTGATCACAACATCTCAAGTCCCGTACCTCAATGTCCAGCAATGGCACCTACACACAACAGTGTACGTCCCGTGCAAGAATGTCAAGAAAATACTCCTACAGCAGAATCGACGGATTCGACACATCTGAATGAGTTGGTTGATTTATATGATCCAATGTTTGATGAATATTACTATGGAAACAATCAAGTTGTGTCAAAGCCTTCCGTTGTCCATACTGCTGATGAACCCGAACCACGTTCACAAGACACAACTGCCTCTACTTCAACAACCGTTGCTCAAGAGAATATTCTATTGGATACTCAACAAACTCAAGAAACTATCATACAACCAACATCACCAACCGTCAATGCTGAAGGAGGAAACAACAATCAAGCAGTCGATGCACAACCTGATGATGATGAATTTATCAATCCGTTCGGTACACCGGTACACGAAGTCGGAGAGTCTTCTACTCAACATGTTGATCCGTCCAACATGCATACATTCTACCAACCATATCCATCCACTCACCATTGGACACGTGATCATCCATTGGAGCAAGTAATTGGAAATCCTTCACAACCGGTTCGAACACGCAGACAACTCGAAACCGATGGCGATGTGTGTATGTATGCACTCACCGTGAGTTCAACTGTACCTACAAACATCAAACAAGCCATGACTGATCATGCGTGGATTGAATCAATGCAAGACGAAATTCATCAGTTTGAACGCCTAAATGTTTGGGAACTTGTTGACCGACCCTATGGAATGTCAATTTTAGATTTCAAATAGATCTGGAAAAACAAACTGGATGAAGAACAAACCATCATCAAAAACAAATCTCGTCTTGTGGTTAAGGGATACCGTCAACAAGAAGGAATAGACTACGATGAATCATTCGCTCCAGTCGCTCGTTTGGAAGCAGTCAAGATATTCCTTGCTTATGCTGCACATAAGGGCACGGTTTTTCAGATGGACGTTAAAACTGCTTTTCTCAACGGTCATTTGAAGGAGGAAGTGTATGTGAATCAGCCCGAAGGATTCATCGATCCTCATCATCCTGAAAAAGTCTATCGTCTCAAGAAGGCTCTACATGGACTTAAACAAGCTCCAAGGGCATGGTACGAAGAACTTTTAAACTTCTTGGTATCCAAAGGATTCTCCAAAGGTTCTATTGATCTTACTCTCTTTACTAATAAATATGGGGATGACATAATGCTGGTGCAAGTTTATGTTGATGACATTATTTTTGGTTCTACGAACCCAAAACTTTCAAAACGTTTTGAAAAATTGATGCACAGCAGATTTGAAATGTCAATGATGGGGGAGCTAAAATTCTTTTTAGGCCTCCAGATTCATCAATCCCCACGTGGTATCTTCATTAACCAAGCTAAGTATGCTCAAGAGATACTTAAAAAGCATGGTATGACCTCATGTGTTCGCGTTGGTACACCATTGTCGACCACATCCCTAGATGCTGACTTGTACTCATATCCCGTAGATCAAACGCGATATCGCAGTATGATCGGGTCACTTATGTATCTTACAGCCAGCAGACCTGATATTCATCATGCCACATGCTATTGTGCACGATATCAAGCCAGACATACTCAAAAGCACCTCAAAGAGGTTAAACGGATCTTTCGGTACCTTAAGAATACCATTCACATGGGACTCTGGTATCCGAGGGAAACCGGTTTTCATCTAACGGCTTTTTCAGATTCTGATCACGCATGTTGTCTTGATAGTCGAAAAAGCACTTCTGGTAGCATACAATTTCTAGGGGAAGACAAGCTTGTCAACTGGTCATCAAAGAAGCAGGATTGCACTTCGCTATCATCAGCTGAAGCAGAATATGTGGCTCTATCCGCTTGTTGTGCTCAAGTCCTTTGGATGAGAACTCAACTCACGGATTATGGCTTCCACTTTGATAAAATACCTATGTATTGTGACTCAAAGTCGGCCATAGCCATATCTTGCAATCCGGTTCAGCACTCCCGCACCAAGCACATCGATGTCAGATATCACTTCATCAAGGAACAAGTAGAACGCGGCATCATGGAATTATACTTTGTCAGAACTGAGTACCAGCTGGCAGACTTGTTTACAAAAGCTCTATCGAAAGATAGGTTTGCGTATCTCGTTGGCCGTCTTGGTATGAAGTATATGACTCCCGAAGACTTGGAGGTTTTGGCAAATGAAGCTGCTTGATTTTTCTCTCATAATGACTTCTAGGCGCATCACAGCTTAGAACTCGGACCTCAACTAAGGAAAGTTTATCTCGGACGATAACTTATCCTTCTCAACGAGAAATTCATATTTCTCGGTCATGAGCTTCTCATAAAAACATTCAAAGTTTTTAAGTTCATGAAAAACGATTTCTAAGTAAATGTCAGCTTAGAACTCGAACTTCAACTTAAGGAAAGTTTATCACGGATGATAACTTATCCTTCATAACGGGAAATTTATTTTTCTCGGTCATGAGCTAGTCACAAAACAATCAAAGTTTTGAGCTCATGAAAAACGGACCCGAAAGGGGAGTGTACGTTTCAGTGCGCTTTCCCTATGCAATATAAGAGAAGTCTTCTATCCTGATTATTTTAAAACCGTTGAACACAATTTTTCAAGAATTTCTCAAAAGGTTTTTCTAAATCTTTCAAAATTGTGTGTTCAACACTCCCTTCCTCATAAGTGGTTTTTATATCTCAAAATTGTCATATGTTATTTTGATCAATTTTTGAGGGGGAGCGTTTTAAAATCAAGCCTTTTAATGTTGTTGGGTACATCTCTAAAATTGTCATATTTTATGTATCCAACACATTCTGAAAATGATATGAAATTGTCAAACGCAATATATTATATAGGAAAAGGCATCTCAACTCCGTACCTCAACATATTTTGTGGTGTCGTTTTTCTAAAATTTTGTCAAATTTTGTCTCAAGACACACATATATTGTTGAGGGGGAGCGACCCGACTGAAAATGTTCCATGATTCATGCATGGACACATGTTTCTCTCCCGTCGATTTTTCAGAAAATGTCATATTTTAATCAATTGGTATCTCTAATATTATATTTTTATATTAGAGATAGGGGGAGAAAATGTGATTAAAATGTAATATATCGCAACATGTGATCTTAAAGACTCAAGTGCAACTCTTTCCTTCACATGCCAAACTATTTCGTATATCGATGCATGTGTGTAGGGGGAGCTTTTCAGAAATGTAAAACTTTCAAGTGTTAAAAGTTTTGATTTTTATCAAGCACTTTGAATGTTTTTCAATGGTTTTATGGTTACGATCTTTACCCAAAACAACTTACTATCCACGACGAAACGATGGAGTCAAAAGGTGGTTTAGGATAGGAAACTAAGTCCTATGATCCAACCAGAACCGGAGGGATCTACCCAAGGACATTCCATAGCTAGAAATAGTTGTCCTTAGGAAAGATGGAGTTGAATGAAGCTGAATACGGACCAATTACTTAAGTTAGCACTAGAACAATCACAACAAGGTGCTAATGATGACGTATTGGTAAGCATTGAAGGAGTTGAATATTCTATGCAACTTAGGCAGAAACCGGGTCAATACATCTATTGAAGACAAGTCATCATGGACCCAGTGATGCAATGCACAACCCTTCCCAGCCATTCGAGTTTCTCTCAAAAGAAACTTGTCTCATTGTCACGGAGATCAACACGTATCTATTGACTTTCTCACTCCGAGTTAGTTAATATTGAAAAGTTGGCAGTCTGCTCCAGCCTCTGATTACCAAAATGCACTTATTGAGTCTAGAGCCAAACGAGATCTATCTATCATCTCATTAGGACACAATCGAGTCCTACGCATTATCCTTGTGATATTGCCAAAACATCTGAGTGATACGATTCACAATGAAGATGGAAATCCTGCTTGAGCCAGCATTAAACAAGCTCATGGTAGGTAACATGTGCGATTCTACACGAATCAAACTTGTGAGAACTGGAAAGCAACTAAGTTTGGATTCTTAATTGATTCAAACTTGATTCTGGGTTTCTTCGCAAAATCCATGTGATCTTGCCAAAACATTCAGAGTGACACTCATTAGTGTTCACAGTGACGAATGGAAATCCTTCCAGTGTCAACATCAAACAGCACTGCGGTAGGTAACTCGCAAGATTCTCTATGAATCAAGCTTGTGACAAACTGGAAAGCAACAATGGTGCGATTCTTTTAGAATCAAACTTGTTCTAGGATATCTGAATTGACGACTCTAATCAGACGGATAATTTATCCTTATGATTCACTCTTTACGTTCGCAGTCTGCTTTGAGACGGTCGAGTAAAGAGAACTGGCTACTACCACCAGGAAACCCTGTCAAGGAGGTTCTTAATCGAATCTATCTGATCACAGGTACGGTATTTAATACCGTTTAACGGTCTTCACCGACCGAAGGTAAAACACTACTGAGTTAGGGTGAAATGTTCAAAGCCATTTCATCCGTGTCTATATATGTTGCTGCATATCAAGAAGGTGGCGTAGCTGTGCAACCGATGTCGATTCAGAAGTCACAAGAGCACAAGATGGCGATAATCAAGATACCTAAGAATGTAAGAATGTATTAGGTCATCTTAGTCACAAGGAGTACAGATGAAGATCTCAAGCACTCAAAGTCAAATGACAAAGGCTCAAGATAAAGATCACGAAAGCATGAAGGAACAAAGCTGTTACAAACAAGATCAAGACCAAGATACAAGACCAAAGCAGGAAGATCTCCTCTACAAGAATGTATTCACTCAATCATCTTATGCTTTTTAATCTTTTTAAGATGACCGATACATTGGGGGAGATTGTTAGCCGTATATTTTATATAGTCAAACAAGAATGTAATAGGTCATCTTAGTCATTATTGGTCTTGTATAGTAATAGGTTAGTCGGAAAAAGCGGGCTTGGACTTAAAGCTAATATTGTCTTTGTTAGGGGCTATATGCCCAAGTGAATGCCAAGCCCGGCCCAAGATGAAGCCCACAAAGGCCCTCGGCCGTGGCATATATAACCCTCTTCCACATGTGGAAGAGGGTGTTGGTTCATTTCATAAAACACATAGTTTTAGTGTAAACCTTCCACTTCTCTCTCTACTTTCTCTTTCTACTTTTCTTCTCTTTCTCTCTCTAAGAATCTTGTGTTATGGATTGAATGGGAATAACATATACCTACTAGTCAAAGACGAAATCTCATCATTAGAAACACCAATGCCATAAATGTTGAGTTTATGAATATTTATTCTAAGACCCGAGGCGAGATAGAAAACATGAAGAACACGGATAATATTGTCAAAGTCACGAGAATTCTAATCAGTAGTAATAACCACGTCACCAACATAAAATAAGTGAGATAAAAGTATGAAAAACTATATTTGGATCTAACTTTTTCCATTTTTTATATAAAAATATATCTTATCAAAATTAAAATAAAAAAGAATTGATGCATCATGATTTATCACGCCTTATCGTGATTCATCTAACGTCAAGCCTTAAGTCTACGTCTTGGTTTATTGCGTAATATGAAAGTCAGGCTTTAAGCCTCTACGTGCAGAATGTCGAGCCTTTTATAACATTAAATTAAATTCTTATAATTTTGGCTAATAAAAGTGTATACATTTAATTTTATTTATCTCAGGTTATGCTATGTTTTGATATGTTATCTGGTATTAGAGAGAAGGGTGTAATGGAACAAGGGTGCTCGCCAGGGTGAGCTGGCAACCTCGATGTGGCTCGCCGCAACACCCACCCCTTCCCTCGCCGCGGTTTCCTCGCCCAACCGGCGAGTGCACGACGAGCATCAGTGGGACCAACCTTCTATTCTTGTTTATTTTTTATGGGTTTCATGTTTAGTATGTGTGTGTGTGTGTGTGTTTGTGTTTTTGTGTAGAAGAAAAGCGAGATCCATCATCCATGTATATCTTTTTTTATATTTACAATTTTAACCCTTATTGTTTTGTGTGTATCATTTTTGGTTTAAAATTATTAATTTTCGTAATCTTTTAAAACGTTTTTAGTTTAGGATTGTATTTCTATTTTCATAGTGTATTTTAATTTATGTATTTATATATTTGGAAATTTTATTTGACTAAAATGAAAAAAATAGTGGTGCGGCTAAAGTGGAGAGGGAAGTGTGTGCCACTACTACAAGAGGGGTGTTTTGGTTAGTTTCTTTGTGATGATGTGGCGCTGATATGACATCAGCGATGACAAAGTAGAAAGAGGTTTCCTCTCCATCATACTTTTCTTTTTAAGCATAATGTTTATTGACAAAGAAAATAAACTTTAGCATAGATTTCATTCATTTTTTACTTAAAAAAGAAAAAATACATATAATTTTTTTTTCATGGATTTTTTCGATGTAAAAACGAATCAAATGGAAGATGTTTTAGCCTAATTTCAATACTATCACAATGTATGCAAGTATTACTAACTAGGGTTAAACGTAACGAGATGAATATCAGAAAAAACCAAACAATTTATACTATACACATTTCCTGACAATTTATACTAGAGACATAATTTTTTCGGACTAGATGCATATAAAAGATCACATAATTCACAAAAATAGACATTACTCTTTAAAATTTCATGGGAGTCAACACAATTTATGATTTGTGATTAAAAATGATGAATCATCATAGCGATTACAAAGTGTGACCGAGTATTAATACCCGTCAAAGGAAAAGGAAAAAAGTGAGAAAAATCGTTACAGTGAATTACAACAGAATTTAAAACTAACTAAAACTTGGCACCTTTGGTCCTTAATCATTCCAAAGTTACGATAAATGATGGTATTTCCGTATTCCCCCCAAGTTGGAGCCTTAGCAAGTTCCAACTTGTCAACAAGGAATGAACGTTGAAGTTTCCCCAAAGCATTCGTCATAACATTAGCTAGCTGAAGATGTGTTGGGATAAAAGCAGTTTTGCAGAAAATCATCTTGATTGAAAATTTAGTGTCTCTCATTAGCTTAACAAATATGATTATCCCAAATGAAAATAAAAAGCAGAATGATTTTCATATATTTATTTGTTAGTTTTATTATAAGTAAAAAGACTAAAAAAGGATGCTCAAAGATTGTTTATTTACTCTTCCAGGGTGTTCGGTATCTAGCATTTAGAGTATTTCGAAGCAAGTAATAACTGGTTCTTAGTATGTTGTACACAGTGTTTGTTTGATAACAAACAATTATTTTTCTTTTACCTTTTAACGCTCTAAATCAAAATGCTAGTTGAAGAAGCATTTACGTACAACTAACGTTTACAATCATCCGTTACAAACTACAATTATGTTACTAAACACTTTCCAAAACAAACTTCCGCTTCTTGATATTGCCTGTTGCTACTGTTAATTGTTATTGTTTTTTGCTACTACTATTCTCGTCAAATAACCTTCGATACACGATGTATTCTCTTTTTTGCAAAGTAAAGCTGAAAAACCAAAGCACTACTATATTGCTTGTGTTTGGTACTCCACTCGTCTTATTTTTATTGTCCACTTTTCTTTTTTGTGATGCCTGATTTTAATTGTTCACTACCAAAAAACATATAAAAAAGTTTGATCAAGTTTTCTATATTATCTTTATGAATATTTAGTGGTCGTCAAATGAGCAAGACACTAACATGTTAGATTGTAAGTGTGTGTGTAGGTTGCGTTCACTTGAAACATTGTATGTTCACAAATAAGTTATTTGTGACATTAAGTTTGTGAGATAAGATTTAGAATTTAATATTGTATATATAATCATTTTAGTTTTATGTTTGGAGTAGTATAGCTTTAAATTGTGTATGTAAAAAAGAAATAAGAAGATGGACAGTTTTACCGATGGTTTAGAATCGATTTATACTTTCCTTTTTAGATTGAAAACAAAAGTGATTGGTCACGTAGAAATAAGCAATCAACACTGCTACATGTAATGTTATTTGGTATGGAATTTAGATGCGGTTATAAGAAAACCGTAACAAAAAATGGTATTTGGTAGAGTTATTTATACTAGATTTTGAGGTTATTTGGTACGGTTTTTTTATAAACCGCACCTAATAATACAATTTTGGTTTATAAACCGCATCAAATGTGCTATTTTTTGGTACGATTTCTTAATAAACCGCACCAAATAAGATTTTCAAACCACACCTACCTACCCAACAGAAACCTGCTTCACTTACTGTGTAAAATTATACAAAGATCGTAATAAAACAGATTTAGTCAACCAACCACCCCTTTATTAACTGCCTCAGACTATTACTTCAAATGTAATATCTGGGTTTGTGACCAAAACGAATACAACTGAAAGAATCAACCAAACAAGATATCACAGATTGAGATCTTTACCAACAACTAACAAGAGAGAGTATTGTGTGTGTTTATGAACGATACAAAACAAGAAAAATGAATAAACTATCCAGCTAAATCCTATATATACAACTTTGCTATTGTGGGCTTGCACTTCTATGAATGTGCACCTTCAGTCCTCCATAATTGCACAACTTAGTCCCTGCACAAACATAAAACTACAAACAATATATAATATAAATATACAATTACCTTCCTTACCTTCTGAATATGAATATGGTGGAATTTTATAGACTTAAAAATCGATTGTCGTGTGATAGGATCGAACTCGAGATCACGAGATTGCACATATTACGTGAAGGGTTAATTTGTTTATTAAATATATTTATTATATTTATTAAATCAAACCGTAGCTAACGGTCATTAAGTAATTAAAAGTTAAGTATTAAACGACCATTATAGAAGGTTAAAGAAGCTAAAAGAAGGAGTCGGAAAAGTTCCGGAAACCTCTTTTGGAGGTGATGTATATCCGACCTAAAGAGGAGACAAAGAAAAGGGGAAATTATTTTGTGGCTTTATTTTGTTTAACCTTGGAAGAGAAGTTTTCCAAGGTGTATATAAACAAACCTAAAGCCTCATAGATTTCACTCCATATCTCTCTTTCTCTTGCTCTAAAATCCGGCCAAACAAACACCCTATTAGGGTTCTTATTTAATTTTTATTAAGCTATTCTAGATCTAGTCCTAGCCCCTCTCTAGGGTTGTTGGGTAGATCTTCCATAGACTTGGAAGCTCGGTTTGTTCGTGCTAGACTCACGATTGACTCATTGTATCACGTGTGTACAAGATCGTGGTGTAATCTTGCTTTAGATTATATCCTGGTGGTGTTCGTGATCTATCTCTACCGGTGACCATTCCGTCAACTTGTAGATCTTGCTAGGATAAAGGTATGTAACCCTAGCCTTGATTAATTATAATCGTGTTAATTAAAGATCTTGTTAATTTGCTTCCGCTGTGTGTTCTTTGATCCATTTTAGGTTTTTTATAATTGTTATGATAATCATAAACCATCAGTGGTATCAGAGAGCCGTTTTAACATGATTTTAATTATTAAGATCTAAAGTTTTTTTAACTAATATTGATTGGTGTTAATAATTACATGTTGTTTTTTAGGTTTTATAAAAAAAATTAGGTTTTTTGTTTTTTAAATTCGGATATGCCGAATTTTAAATTTTTTTTTAGTAAACCCTAAAATTACATGGTAATTAAAGTTTAGATATTTTGCATGAATTAATTGTTATGTCATGCGTGGTTACGATCCGTAGTTTTTTAGTTGTTAAGAGAATGTGGGAGATCCGTAATAAACATGCATGTTTTTTTTACGGATCATATAATTCTGATTGCTATTTGCTTTATTTGATTCAAAATTTTAAAATTAGGGAAGACTTTTTATGTTCATAAAAACCCTAGATTTAATGTTCTTTGAATAAATTGTTATGCATGTGGCTATTTGATTTAGTTTTTTTTTGTACTACTTGTTTTCATGCGTTTTATTGTATGTTGTAAACAAGGGTAGTTTTTTTTAAGAAAAATAATATGGACTAAATCCTATCAAAATTAATGAATTGTTTTGAGATCTAAATTACATATGATTTGTGTTGATTAGAATTGCAATAGCAACTTAACGTCCTACTCAATTTTGACAAATTATAAAGTGGGTATAACGCACCGCTGGTCAAGTACCCGGTTAAGGAAGGAGGTGTTATGCTTCAGCGCTGACCAAATTCCCGGCTCGCCTGTGCATCAAAATTGGAATTACCTACGGTTGTTATTGGTATAATTCTTTAAGGTTGATTGGTTTAACCAATACCTCAACTTGCAAATATATGATGAACTTTTAGTCTCACCAAAAAGTTTACTAAACGTTTTATTAAACTTATGTTATGGAGATGTATGCATGCTTCTCCATACATGATTTTGACACCAAAATCTATACCCTAAAATTTAAGTCATATGCCCTCTAATTGACGAACACTTGAAGTTACAATTGTCATCATATAAGATATCGGACGATGTTGTAATGGAGAGAAAACTTCATGACTGAATAAGATTGCACATTAAGGTTTTACGTTCTTTAGATTAGTCGACTTAATTGAGTTACTCAGTGAGAACTGGAAACTTAAGGCATAAAAGAGGGATAAAACATGTTTACAATGCAAATGATTTTGGCAATGTAAATCCCAAACATATCTAGAAATTGCAAATTTGTTTGTCAATTATTGTTCGACAAGTTACGGTATTGAATACATTTGTCACTAGCAGATCAACTGATGTGATAAATCTATGTTAATATGGATTCTAGTTTTTCAAGGAAAATACTATGGTTTTATTACCGGGGTAATTTTATTTTCTTGAATTTTATTATCGAAAATACTAATGTTTGAACTTATTTCTGTAGAAATGGCTCAACCCGAAAACAATCTGACAATAAGCTCGGCGTTCAAATCTTTTTTTGAACGGCCTAAACTTACTCGCCCTAATTTTAATGATTGGTACCGCTCACTAAGAATTGTTCTGAGAGCAGCGGGTACTATCAATATCTTGGAAACTCCTTTTCCGGAGGATCTTGCTGAAGGAGCAACTGATGCGGAAAGGCTTCAACACGCTGCTAATGTTAAGAAGCACCATGAGGTGGCTGTTGTAATGTTAGGGAGAATGGCTCCATCACTTCAAAGGAAGTACGAGCTAGCTTCTCCTCAGCAAATGCTTGATGAACTCAAGGCTGTGTATGAAACACCGCAAGCTGTAGAGATCTATGATCTGGTTGATGCTCTACATAGTTGCAAGCAAGCTCCTGGAAAGTCCGTAAGTGCTCATTATATGGAGATGAGGGGTTATACGGAACAACTCATCGCACTAGGACAACCCTTTGATCATAATATGGCTATTAACTTGATCAATAGGTCCCTTAATAAGGACTTCAATGATTTCGTTCGTAACTATAATATGCATTGCACGGGGAAGACAGTTAATGATTTGCATGCAATGCTCATTGACTTTGAAAAGGGTTTGAAAGATAAGGCATCCACTGCTACTCCTCAAGTACTTCATGTACAAAAGGGTAGAGTGTCGAAACCAAACCGCAAGTGAATAAGAAGCAGAAAGGCAAAGGCAAGGTTGATAAGAGCAAGAAAGTTGCGACTACATCAAAACCAAAGCAGAACTTTGCTAAGAAATCTCTGAAAGATGAGACTTGTCACTCCTGCAAGATGACAGGACACTGGAAGTAGAATTGCTCTCTTTATCTCCATGAAATGGCAGAACATAAGAAGAAGTCTGAGCAAGCTGCTGCAGCACCATCTTCTGGTAACTTTTTTATGATAGAGTTATTTAATCTTTCATACAAATCAAACTCCTGGGTATATGATACGGGATGTGGTATTAATATTTGTAATACCCTGCAGGGATTTGAGTTAAAAAGGAGGCTTACCTATGGGGAACAATTTGGGCAAGTGGGCAATGGCGCACAAGCAGCGGTTGAAGCTATAGGAATATTTAAATTAGTTTTACCTTCGGGTTTAGTACTGTTTTTGAATAATTGTCATTATGCACCTACAATTGTTAAGGGTGTCATTTCCTTTTATTGTATGTTGGATCTTGGATTTACTCACACGATTGATAATAATAGAACTTTTGTTTTCAAAGATGGTTTATTCTATTTTGATGCAATTTCTGTGAATGGTGTTTTTGAAATTAACATGCATGATAAAAATTCCAAGAGGAAAAATAATTCTGTTTTTAGCATGAATAAGAAGAGTAAGTTAGACAAGAACTCTTCTTATCTTTGGCATTGTAGGCTTGCCCATATTAGGAAGACTCACATACAAAAGCTTCAACGTGATGGGCTTTTGGAAAGTATCAATGATGAATCATTTGATAAATGTGAATCTTGTATCTCTGGAAAGATGACCAAGAAACCTTGTAATAGCAATATTGAAAGGGCTACTAAACTACTTGGTTTAATACATACTGATGTGTGTGGACCACTTAGACATGTGTCAAGGAAAGGTGCTAGCTACTTCTTGACGTTTACGGATGATTATAGCCGTTATGGTTATGTTTATTTACTTAAGCATAAACATGGTATTTGAAACATTCAAAACGTTTAAAGCCGAAGTAGAGTTACAACTAGGAAAGAAGATTAAAGCTCTTTGTTCTGATCATGGTGGTGAATATTTAAGTCAAGAGTTTAAAGATTATTTAAGTGAGAATGGAATTGTTCAGAAACTTACTTCTCCATATACTCCACAACAAAATGGTGTATCTGAAAGGAGAAATCGTACATTATTGGATTTGGTACGATCTATGTTTAATCTTACAACTTTACCATTATCTTTTTGGGATTATGCTCTTGAATCTGCTGTTCGTATTCTAAATATGGTTCCCACAAAGAAGGTGGATAAGACACCATATGACCTATGGCATGGCAAGAAGCCATACTTGTCTTATTTGAAAATCTGGGGTTGTGAGGCGTATGTGAAACGTGACTCTGGAGATAAACTCCAACAACGCTCAGTAAAATGTATCTTTGTAGGTTACCCTAAGGAAACTATGGGTTACTACTTTTATTATCCAGCTGAGAACAAAATAGTTGTGGCTCGGTATAGAGACTTCCTTGAAAATGATCTTGTAAATCAAGAATTCAGTGGGAGAAATTATGATCTTGAAGAAATTCAAGAACATACATTGCCTTCTGAAAATACTAGCAAAGAAATTCCTAAAGAACCAGAAAGTCTGAGTGTTCCACCAGAATTAATTCCTCCACGTAGGTCTTAAAGGACCATACGTGCGCCAGACAAACTATGTCTTTACATAAAGGATGATGAGGAGGAAGTAGGGGATCTTGGTGAACCTGCTAACTATCGATCCGTAATGTCTGATCCAGAAAAGTCAAAATGGATAGTTGCGATGAATGAGGAAATGAAATCCATGGAAATCAATGATGTTTGGATTCTTGTAGACGCACCTAAAAATGCTAAAGTAGTGAAAAATAGGTGGATCTATAAGAAGAAAACTGACATGGATGGTGATGTACAATCCTATAAAGCGCGTTTAGTGGCTAAAGGTTTTACTCAAACTTTTGGCGTAGACTACGAGGAGACATTTTCTCCTGTAGCAGACTTACGAGCTATTAGGATTCTCATAGCTATAACAGCATACTATGACTATGAGATATGGCAAATGGATGTTAAAACTGCCTTCTTGAACGGTCGCTTAAATGAAGACATCTATATGCAACAACCAGAAGGGTATGTTGATCCTAAATATCCAAAGCGCGTGTGTAAACTTCAAAGATCTATTTATGGTTTGAAGCAAGCATCACGTCAATGGATTAAGCGATTTGATGAAGAAATCAAAAAGTTCGGATTTATTCAAAATCGTGATGAGCCATGTGTATACCGCAAAGCTAGTGGGAGTAATGTAGTGTTCCTAATTCTATATGTCGATGACATATTAATCATGGGAAGTAACATTCCAAGACTTAAGGAAGTTAAGGATTATCTTGGTAAATGTTTTTCTATGAAGGATTTGGGAGATGCTGTGTATATTCTGGGAATTAATATCTATTGAGATAGGAGTAGACGGTTAATTGGTCTTAGCCAAGATGCTTATATTGATAAGATATTGAAGAAGTATAACATGCATAAATCTAAGAAAGGTTTTCTACCAATGAAGGTTAAGCATGAGTTAAGTCATGAGAAAGATGCATCAACACCTGAAGAGGTGGCTTACATGAAGAAGGTGCCTTATGCTTCGGCTATAGGATCTATTATGTATGCTGTAAGATGCACAAGGCCTGATGTGGCGTTTGCTCAGAACTTGGTCAGTAGATACCAACAGAATCAAGGAAAGTCCCACTGGACTGCTGTTAAGCATATTCTAAAGTATTTGAGAAGTACGAAAGATATGTTTTTGGTATTCGGGGGAAAACCAGACACAGAATTAAAGACGATACGAAGTCTCAGACGGGTTACGTGTTTGTCATCAATGGAGGAGCAGTTGACTGGAAGAGCAGTAAGCAGACCATTGCTATGCATGCGACTCAATC
Organism: Glebionis coronaria; assembly: GCA_025667525.1. Lineage (NCBI taxonomy): Eukaryota > Viridiplantae > Streptophyta > Magnoliopsida > Asterales > Asteraceae > Glebionis > Glebionis coronaria. The sequence continues at coordinate 573,969,115 of CM046879.1, read as the reverse complement.
CGAGTACATGGCCGCTTCAGAAGCTGCAATGGAAGCTGTTTGGATTAGGAAGTTTATTGGAGATCTTGGAGTGATGCCTCCAATTAAAGAACCTATTGATATATATTGCGACAATTCTGCTGCTATAATATTCGCCAATGACCCTGGAGTTATGAAAGGCGTCAGACACTTTAAACCTAGATATCACTACGTTCGAGAACAAGTGGAAGTTCGAGAAATAAAATTAATAAAAGTTCACACAGATGATAATGTAGCTGATCCTTTTACTAAGGCTTTGTCTAGACCAAAGGTAGTTAAGCATGCCAAGGAAATTGGGCTGCAACTAGCTAGCGAATTCATGCAATAAATCTGTTGATTAGTATTTGGATAAAGGATGTAAGACATTATTGAATTGATGAAATAAAGATTGGATTTCGTTTATTTTATGTTATTTGATTTTGTATCCTATTTTACATGTTTTAATCCGTGAACATTATGATGTTTCTAAATGTCCGTTGTCGATTAATAATATGGGAGTATTATTAAACTAAGACAATTCAAAATAGTGACAGAGTATACTTGAAAGTATACTGGTCAATTTTGGATGATATTTGATGGATCAAATATTGGATTTGTCCCAACTATGTGATTTTACTTTATGGATCTTTGTCATTAAGTAAATCATAAACAGTTATCCTTAGACCTGAGATGCCAGAAAACTGCATTGAATATAGTGCATTTCTGTAAGGTAACCTAACGCTAAACGTAACTGGTAGTCATAAGGGTTATTTTCAGAAGTGTTGCAAAGTTCATGTGTTTTGCTTGTAGTCGAAATGGGATTCGTTTCCTTCAAATTATTATTTGAAGTATAAATACAACTAGGGCCCCCGGGGGAATAGTAAGATGTTTGTGTGGCCACACCCAAATTTGTTTTGGTAATCTTGCTATATCTGTAAACGAGAAACAAAATAGTTAATGAAGGAATGACTAAGATCCATATCCTTATTAACGATGTATTTGAAATGAAAGGATAATAATAATGATATAATCATTAAAAGGTTCTTGTCCAGGAGGCCTTACTCGAGTTGTACTAGTGACATTGTTAGTGTAACTAGACGCTAATCAATGTGATCACGATATTCGAATTTTGTCCAAGTGGGAGCTGAAAGTTTATGGTCTTAAAAATCGATTGTCGTGTGATAGGATCGAACTCGATATCACGGGATTGCACATACTACGTGAAGGGTTAATTTGTTTATTAAATATATTTATTATATTTATTAAATCAAACCGTAGCTAACGATCGTTAAGTAATTAAAAGTTAAGTATTAAACGACCGTTATAGAAGGTTAAAGAAGCTAAAAGAAGGAGTCGGAAAAGTTCCGGAAACCTCTTTTGGAGGTGATGTATATCCGGCCTAAAGAGGAGACAAAGAAAAGGGGAAAAGATTTTGTGGCTTTATTTTGTTTAACCTTGGAATAGAAGTTTTCCAAGGTGTATATAAACAAACCTGAAGCCTCATAATTTTCACTCCATATCTCTCTTTCTCTTGCTCTAAAATCCGGCCAAACAAACACCCTATTAGGATTCTTCTTTAATTTTTTTTAAGCTATTCTAGATCTAGTCCTTGCCCCTCTCTAGGGTTGTTGGGTAGATCTTCCATAGACTTGGAAGCTCGGTTTGTTCATGCTAGACTCACGATTGACTCATCGTATCACGTGTGTACAAGATCGTGGTGTAATCTTGCTTTAGATTACATCCTGGTGGTGTTCGTGATCTATCTCTACCGGTGACCATTCCATCAACTTGTAGATCTTGCTAGGATAAAGGTATGTAACCATAGCCTTGATTAATTATATTTGTGTTAATTAAAGATCTTGTTAATTTGCTTCCGCTGTGTGTTCTTTGATCCATTTTAGGGTTTTTATAATTGTTATGATAATCATAAACCATCATATGGCAAAAATGATCCCTGTATACAAGAGTTAGGATATATCAGCATACAAATTGCATACTTCTCAACATCCCCCCATAGACTAACTCTTGTACATGTCATACAAAGCAAGCTTATTACAAAACTTGTTATGTTCCTGGACACTCAAGCCTTTAGTGAATATATCAGCAACATTGTCCTCAGACTTAACTTTCACAGTCTTTACAATACCATCAGCAACTTTCTCCCTTAAGAAGAACAACTCAATCTCAAAATGTTTTGTTTTCTCATGGAAAACTGGGTTAGCAGCAATTTGGATTGCTGAGCTATTATCACAATGTATAGGCACAGGAAGAGAGATATTAACATTTAGCTCAGTCAGAATTTTTAGAATCCAAATCACCTCACAAGTAACAGTATTCATTGCTCTATATTTTGCTTCAGCAGAAGACTTAGCAAGCATAGACTATTTTTTACTCTTCCAAGATATAAGATAATTACCCAAGAAAACAGAATATCCAGTCACTGATCTTCTTGTGACTTTGCATTTAGCCCAATCAGAATCAACAAAGATACTAAGATCAAGATTTCCTTTAGTGAAAGAAATACCTTTACCAGGTGAGTTTTTTAAGTATCTAAGAACTCTAAAAGCCAGTTTCAAATGAGATTTCATGGGAGCATGCATAAATTGACTTAGAACATGAACAACATAACTGATATCTGGTCTGGTATGAGTTAGGTATATCAATTCACCAACCAACTTCTGGTAATTGTTTATACCTATTAACGGTTTTTCAATAACAGGTTTGTTTTTAACAGAAGTAACTTTAGTTTCTATAGGTGTCCCACAAGGTTTACATCCAAGCATACCAAACTCAGAAAGAACCTCTAAACAATACTTTCTTTGAGTTAAAAACAAACTGTTATTAGACTCAATAACCTCAATACCTAAAAAATATTTAAGTTTACCAAGATCTTTAATCATAAACTTGGAAAATAAAAATTTCTTAACATTTTCAATTTCAGTAACATTGGTACCTGTGATAACAATATCATCAACATAAACCAATAAAGCAAGGAAAACACCTTTCTTATTTTTTATGAATAAAGAGAAATCATTCTTACTCTGCACAAGTCATTCTCAATTAAAACTGAAGTAAGTTTCTTATTCCATTTTCTGGGTGCCTGTTTTAACCCATATAAAGATTTAACAAGTTTACAAACTCTCTTGTCATCCTTATCAAAATACCCTTCTGGAAGTGTCATATAGACATCTTCCTCTAGTTCACCATAAAGGAAGGCATTATTTATATCTAGTTGATATAATGGCCAATTTAGATTAACAGCTAATGTCAAAAGACATCTCACAGTAACAATTTTGACAACAGGAGAGAATGTCTCCTCATAATCAATGCCTGCGTTTTGATTAAAGGCCTTAGCTACAACTCTAGCTTTAAATCTTTCTAATTTCCCATCAGAAAAATATTTTACTTTATAAACCCATTTATGCCCCACAGCTTTTCTTCCTTGAGGAAGATCTGTTATAATCCAAGTACCATTTCTATTTAAAGCTTCCATTTCTAAGTTCATAGCTTCAATCCACCTATTATCTTTACTAGCCTCAGCATATGTTTTTGGTTCTTGGATTTTATCAAGACTAGTAGTAAAAATATAATGTTCAGTACTCATCTTAGAGTAATTGACATGTTTATCAATGTTATACTTAACCTTAGTATTAATTTGAAAATCTTTAAGCTTAACAAGCATACTAGTCTTTTTAACAGGTTTCCTAATCTCTCTTTCCATTATAGGACTGTTAATCTGTTCATTAAAACTTTGATATACTGTGTCATCACCCTTAGAATCTATATTATCTTCAAGTGTTGCACTCTCCAAAGTATTACTGGTGGCTTCTTTTAATGTGCTATCATTAGAATGCCCCTCATCATTCTTTCTAGCATCACTAGTATTTTCAGTACCTCCAGACAACACTTGGTCTGTGCCCTCACTCCTATCAGTCCTATTATCTCTCTTTTCATCATAGGGATCATTTAACAAGTTATCCTCTTGATCTGTATTGAAAAAATTTATACTATTTATATTTTCAACCTCAAATTGAAACCCTTTACTTTCAAACTTGTTTTTGAAAGGATAAACAGTTTCATAAAACTTTACGTCTCTTGAGAAAAAGAAATTTTTGCTTTCAAGACTAAACAACTTATCCTTTTTTGTCAAAATCATAACCCATAAAAACAGTCTTTTTAGATCTAGAGGTAAACTTATCAGGATTATTAAGCACAGAAGCAAAACAAAGGCAACCAAAACATTTTATATGAGAGAGATTAGGTTCAGTCTTATAAATCATTTCATATGGTGTTTTTTCAGACAACACAGAGCTAAGAGTCCTGTTAATCAGATAAACTGCAGTTAGAACACACTCAGTCCACATGTTCAGAGACCTAGCAACATTTAACAAATATCTATGTTTTCTCTCAGCTACCCCATTCTGTTGAGGAGTGTAAGCACATGTAGTCTGTTGAACAATACCATTGTTTTTACAAAAAACAAACATGTTATTATTCAAAAATTCAGTTCCATTATCACTCCTAAAAATCTTAACAGATTGATTAAACTGATTTTTAATCAAATTATAAAATCCAACCACATGTTCAAAGACTTCATGTTTTCCCTTCAGCAGAAAAACCCAAACAGCCCTAGTATAGTCATCAACCAAAGTCAAGAAGTTTTTAAAACCTTCTCTACTAGAGACTCTATATGGTCCTCAAACATCCATATTAACAATCTGGACAATACCTGTGGTCTTATGTTCACTTAGTGGAAAAGGTTCTCTGGTTTGTTTTTCCTTATGGCAAACCTCACAAATCTTACTTTTATTTTTCATATCTATGTTCAATTTTTGCTTAAGTACATGCAAGACTTGGTCTGATGGATGACCAAGTCTATTATGCCAAATACATTTAGACAAAGAACAAAATTGAACATTATGATTTTCAATTCTCTTAACTGTATTAAGAAAATATAGACCATTTTGTTCTCTACCAGTCCCCACTTGGGTCCTTAGCACAGAATCCTGTATCACACAAGAGTTTTCATCAAAAATGACTTGACACTTATTATCTTTACTTAATCTTTAAACAGACAACAGACTAACTTGATATCCTGGAACAACCAAAACATCATGAAGAATAATGGAATCAGTAAGTTTAATACTGCCAATGTGTGTTACCAAAGCTTTAGTTCCATTTGGATGTCTAACTGTCATACCAAGCTTTGATACATCAACAACATTAAACATACCAATACAAGTAAAAGTCATATGCTGACTAGCACCTGAGTCCATTATCCAGCCTATATACACACTGTATGTGCTAATTTTAGTATTATGATTAAAAAATCTGGATGAACAAAAACTAATAGCACAATTAATACCTGCAATATTTGCAGGAATACTTTCAGATCCAGTTTTACTACTTATCAAGTCCATCAACTGCTTATATTGTTCATCTGTAAAAGTCTTAGATGAAACATTCACATGATCACTACTTCCAGTAACAACATTGTTACTAGAAGTACCCCTGTTAATACCATTATTTCTTCTAAAATTTTGTGGATACCCAATAAGTTCAAAACATCTGTCAACTGTATGACCACTCATATTACAATGAGTACAAACCAAAGAAGATCTATTGTTATTATTAGATCTAGCATTACCAGACCTATTATTAGCAGTGTTATTAGAACCAGTATTATTCCAAGTATTATTAGGTCTAGTATTATTAGGTCTAGCATTATTAGGTCTAGCAACAAAAGCAGTACTAGTCCCACTTCCTCTAGACTCACTTTGGGAATGAGATCCCCTATGTGACTTATCTCTAGATAAAGTAGCAAAAGCACCCTTAACATCAGGGATTGGATCACTTGTAAGGATTATACTTCTGATAGGAGCATAAACATCATCTAATCCCATGAGAAATTGCATCAACTTAATAAGCTGATTATGAGCTCTCAGTTCATCTGAATTATCACAAGTACATTCTGGCAAATTGACTAGAGAGTCATATTGCCTCCACAAAGCATTAAACTTGTGGTAGTACTCAGATAAAACCATCCCTGATTGAGTTAGAGAATGTATCTTATAGTGTAAATTGAATATAACAGATGCATCTTTTTTACTATATGTCTCTTCTAATTCATCCCAAACAGTTTTAGCATCATTAGAAAAAACTTGTCCCATGTAAACATCTTGTGAAACACAACCCAAAATCCAATTTAATACCACAACATTACACCTATCCCACTGGTTTTGCAAAAAACCAGCATTCTCAGGTCTATCAATACTACCATCTATAAAACCCAATTTATTTTTAGTATAGATAGCTCTGGTCATAGCAGCTTTCCAGATCTTATAGTTTTTTGTTCCTTCTAGTTTAAACCCAACTAGAGGAACCCCACTAGTATCATTACTGTGTAAATAAAGTGGATCAAACACATCAATTTCATTATTACCTGAGCCCCCCACTTGTTCTTTATTCTTAATATCATGAGCCATATTAACAAAACAATAAACAAACTAAACAACCAACCACACAAGAAATAACAACAATCACCACCTTATATCTCCACAAAACCAAGATCAACCAATAATACTCCCTTCGACACCTTATCCCACTAAACAGATAAAAAAGAGAGATAAGCGTGAGAAGATACTATCACGCGCAGCAACCATCAAAAAATCAATTAAGATCAAGATGATCTAAAAACAAGAACGTAACGAAAACCAACCACAAAATCAAGCAAAACCTACAAGATTAAACACACAAGAACACAAATAACAAATCTAAAACAAACCTTACCAGATGAGAACAACCCTAATTTTTGAAATTTAGGGTTTTCAGTCAAGATCAACAAAAAACCAAATTAATCAACTATAATGTTGATTAATCTATCAAAATAACACGAATACCCAAAAACCCCTAAAAATTCTCAAACCCTAATTTTGAGGAATCACAAATTGACCACAAGAATGATCAATTAACACCAAGAATCAACTGATTCTACCATTAATCACTTTAAATCACCCTTAATTTGAAAAACCCCCAATTTTTACAAAAAACCCTAATTTTGAAAACGAACAAGATCTTTGTATCAAAGCCAACCAGGCTCTGATACCATGTGGAAAATTATACAAAGATCGTAATGAAACAGATTTAGTCAACCAACCACCCCTTTATTAACTGGCTCAGACTATTACTTCAAATGTAATATCTGGGTTTGTGATCAAAACGAATACAACTGAAAGAATCAACCAAACAATATCTCACAGATTGAGATCTTTACCAACAACTAACAAGAGAGAGTATTGTGTGTGTTTATGAACGATACAAAACAAGAAAAATGAATAAACTATCCAGCTAAATCCTATATATACAACTTTGCTATTGTGGGCTTGCACTTCTATGAATGTGCACCTTCAGTCCTCCATAATTGCACAACTTAGTCCCTGCACAAACATAAAACTACAAACAATAGATAATATAAATAGACACTTACCTTCCTTACCTTCTGAATATGAATATGGCAAAAATGATCCCTGTATACAAGAGTTAGGATATATCAGTATACAAATTGCATACTTCTCAACACTTATACATACAAAACACACAATGTGCTCCCCAATCCCACACCCACCATTTCAATTTACTAAAAAAAACAAATCCAACACCATTCACATTAAATACTCCATCAAGAATCATAATAAATTACCTTAAACCTTATAAAATCTAATAACTATACTTTTTATTTACTTCTACTCATCATAATTTTTATATTTAACTAATATATTTCTAATATTTATATAACCATAATCATTCTTCATCATGTATCTAACCTAGAGATTTTCATATCATTTAGAAAAGTTTGGTTCATAAGGCGAGTTTATAATACTTTTGTTGTTTGTAAAAACTGTTTATATTTATTTGTTTGTTTCTATTATTAGCTCTAAATACTTATGTGTATGAAGTTAAAGTGCTTATTTGTGTATATATAGCATGTGCATCTAGAAGTTATAAGTAGATCCTAATATAAAATAGTAAATACCCGTCTGAAAGTAATCTAATAGAGATTATTTTTAGATTATCCCTGTTTGCGACTGCCTTTTGAATATTTTATCTCATTTTGGATGCATATAAATTCTAGCGGGTTGACTATTTAATAAAAAAATCGAGAAACATTTCTCTTTACTCCTTCGAGTTTTCATTTTGTACGCATACTTGGGGAGTTAAGGGGAAATGCTGCTGATTTTTTTATTAAATAGTCAACTCGCTAGAACTTATACGCATATGAGATAAAATATTCAAAAGGTGGGTTAGGATTTGCCACACATTACCACATATGCTTCATTCATGTGTGTGTATGACCCATAATTAATGACCCAGGATTTGTGAATGGAGTGCAAAGTTTTCTTATTGCTGCCGAGTCTGACCGAGTAGCTAAGGGGAAGAGTGAGATCTTTTGTCCGTGTTCGCAATGTAAAAATTTTGTACCATATGATGATATTAAAGTGATTGAGTATCATTTGCTCAAATATGGCTTTGTTCGTAGCTATACTTGTTGGTCGGATCATGGAGAATTACTAGTTAATAATAGCACATCGAGCAATGCATCAAATGCTACTAAGAACAATGAAACTTACATTAATGACAAACATGAAAATTTAAATGAGATGTTGCATGATTTAGAGGCTAATGATGGTGATATTAATCAAGAAGATTTACAAAATTGTTTGAGGGCGCAGAGAAACCAGTTTATGATGGTTGTAAGAATTTTTTAGTACTTTCAGTTGTTCTTGAGTTGTTAAAATTAAAAGCAAGTAGTAGTTGGAGTGATACAATCTTCACAAAGTTATTAGATTTTATGCACCGTCAACTTCCCGATAATAATATGATGCCTCTTTCTACATACGAAGCTAAAAAAATGATGTGTCCAATGGGCCTAGAGATTGAAAGAATACGTGCATGTCCGAATGATTGTATGTTGTATAGAGATGGCTACCAAAACTTGCATAAGTGTGTTACTTGTGGAACATCAAGGTATAAAAAAGAACCAAATGCGGATGAAATTGACGATGATGTGACAAAAAATGGACCCTCAGCTAAGCTATTATGGTATTTTCCAAGCATACCGAGACTGAAACGATTATTTGAAAACAAGAAAGAGGCAAAGTTGTTGCGTTGGCATTTTGATCAACGTAAAGATAACGGAAAATTAAGGCATGTGGCGGACTCCCCTAAATGGAGAAAGATTAATATAAAATTTTTAGAATTCGCTAAAGAGATCTGAAATATTCCATTTGGACTAAGCTCAGACGGAATAAACCCTTTCGGAAACATGAGTAGTCGTTACAGTACTTGGTCGGTTCTTTTATGTATGTACAATCTTCCATGCATGAAGCGTAAGTACATCATGATGTCATTGCTAATCTTGGTCCAAAACAACATGGTAATGATATTGATGTGTATTTGTCTCCTTTGATTAACGATATGAAAACTTTGTGGTAACCGGGTGTAGAAATGTATGATGCCTATATGAAGGAGAATTTTTTTTTGCATGCCATGATTTTTTGCACCATAAATGATTTTCCAGCATACGGAAATTTGTCGGGATACACCACGAAGGGTAAACAGGCATGCCCGATTTGTGAAGATGAGACATCCTCAATGTGGTCACAACTACAAAAAAACCGTGTTTATGAGCCATCGAAGATCGCTTCCACGTAATCACCCGTATCGTGATATGAGTTCGGAGTTTGACGGGCGTACGGATTATGGACGAGTCAGGACACGATTAAGTGGGGATATTGCTCTTTCACGAGTTTCTAATCTAAACACTTTGTTTGGAAAAGGAAAAGGACGTCTAATTGAACTAGGGACGTGGAAGAAAAGGTCAATTTTTTGGGATTTACGATATTGGAAGGATTTGGAAGTACATCATTGTATCGACCCTATGCACATCGAAAAGAACGTATTTGACACCTTGATAGGGTTCTTGTTGAATATTGACGGGAGAATATATATATATATATATATATATATATATATATATATATATATATATATATATATATATATATATATATATATATATATATATATATATATATATATATATATATATATATATATATATATATATATATATATATATATATATATATATATATATATATATATATATATATATATATATATATATATATATATATATATATATATATATATATATATATATATATAGATTTGCGTTCAAGTGGTGAACAGTCTTAAAATGTGCTACGATAAGCACCAATTATAAGTTGACACGTGGAAAATAATATTTAAATTAATCTAAAACTGATATATTGCAAAAAGGGTATTTTCGGTATCTGAATTTCGTGACTGCGTGATACCAGTCCATCCATTTATCTCTTCAAACTCTTAGTAAATCCATATTGATCGCTCGTGGGAATCCGGGTTATAAACTCCAACCGCCGGCATATCTTTTTCTTTTTATGTTGGATCTGTGATGATAGCCATTTAAATAATCCAATGAATGATCAAACCCTTGACGAGACCAGACACTCGATCTGTTTCAGTTTGCAAGATGTATCAATCCCTTCGAAACCCTATGTTTCAAACTCTAGCTGTCATGGTGGAAACCCTTACCACTGCGAAGTTGTATCAAACCCCTATGTCGGTTAGTATTTCCTCCCCTGATATCAAATGGAATGGATGCGTATAAAATCCCGTGAGTGACTTTTTTGAGTTTTTTTTATTTTCAGATCTGAAATCAAGTTCTGTATTTATCTGTTCATGATCGAGATGGGTTTTGTGCGTGTGGTCGACTGGGTGACTCAACGAGGCTACATATAAATCTTTTTTACCCGTGCGTCCTCATCCTCTCGTCGCTGGAATCTGTGTATGAAACCATGATGTATCAGATGGTAGTGGTGGTTAATCACAACAAAACCCACGAAAATTTGTTTCATGTTTTGGTGATGAAACATGTTTAGCAAATTGTGTGGATCGTGCATTAGTGTTCATAATGTCGACCAAGTGTTCGTGCATATCAGCCAAGCGTAGATAATAGTTTATTACAGGCTTAGCAATGTTGAGGAACGGTGGTTTAACAGGGTACTTGGCATTTGGTCATTGTAATGTTTTGTTCTAAGGTCAAGAAGTGGCTATGTATATGTTCATGTTGAAAGGTTGCTTGTAAAAGTTATTTTTAGGTTATGTAGTCATGATGTGGTTGTGTCGGAAGGCCTTCTGTTGAGGCCGTTTCTAGTTCATGAACGAGATCAGATAGTTTTTCATATAGTTGTGTCAAACGTTTTGGTTTGTAAAATGTATCTAAGTTCAAGTTGGAGGTTATATGGTCGAATTATGAGGTGCTTGGGACGTTTAGGTTGCGCTCCGATTATGGTCAGAAGGGTCAAGGGAGAGGGTCAGTATTGGGCGTTTTAAATTATATGTAGCAGTCATGTTCTTTTGCGGCGAATAAAAGTGAGGTCATGTATCAAGTTGTAGTAATATTTTGTATCAAGTTGTGCTAATAAATTATCCCTTCCTCACTTCCTTAACTGCAGTAGTGTATTCATGTCAGATTCCAAACCGTCATGTTTTTTTGCACCTAAATCGTTTGACGAAAGCTGCTGATGTGCCAATGAGATGTGAAAATAAACTAGTTAATAATCTTGGTTGTATCAATAGAATATAGGCATATGGTGATGTATCAATTAATTGTATATTTCTTGTCTCAATGTATCGAGTTATCGACGAAAATCTGCATGCAAGTAAGTTGTGTATCAATGGCTTATGCAAGTTGTTGCGTTTAATGGAAGATTTTAGCTTAATCAGTAGTACTACGTATCTTTTTGTTTTTTTTACTTTTGTTTGTTTAAGTGTGATGCATGTTGCTGTTTAAAAAAAATGGTTGTCGTTTTGAAAACAAATGTGATACCTGTTATGCACAAGTTATGTATCACGAGGTTATACAAATTTGTTCTAATACTTCTTGAAAAAAAGAAGTGTATCAAGATAATAGTTGGGCTAAATACCGTCTGTATCTGTTCAGTGTGTGTCACAACTAAATGTCTAAAATTTGGGCAAAAGAATTCCACCGTAGATATGAAAAATGGTTGGAATCAATGAAATTTAAATGTTAGATATTTCTAAGAAACCATGTAAAAAAACGTAAAACAGCCATATGATATCAAATATTGGACACCATACGTGAGGAGAATTTCATGAAAGGCTACATAATGCCATTGGTTTCTTTATTTAATTACAATTTGGCCATTTAATTAATTACATGTGATCTTGACCCACCAACTTCAATCTAAAGGCTCACAGGTGTACCTATTATAACTTATTTTAAAGTGTTTACCACAATAACATCCACCTATATATATATATATATATATATATATATATATATATATATATATATATATATATATATATATATATATATATATATATATATATATATATATATATATATATAGATATATATATATATATATATATATATATATATATATATATATATATATATATATATATATATATACATATATATATAAAAAGACAGTATTAATGCTCGAAAAGATATGGTAGCAACGAGAATCAGGTTAGAGCTCGCCCTAGTTGAGAATGAGAAAAAACCGCACCTATCTGCCACCAACCTGTTATACCATGTCGAAAGCAGAAAAAACCCAATTTTGTAAATGTTTGCATGATATTAAGGTTCCATCTAGTTATTCAGCGAACATTAGGAGCCTTGTATCCATGATAGACGTTAAACTACAAGGAATGAAATCACATGATTGTTATGTTTTAATGGCACATATGATTCTTATGGCAATTCGATGATACCAAAGCATGCCTGGCATACAATCACAAACCTTTGTTTGTTTTTTTAACATGATTCACTCGAAAGTTATTGATCCTGAAATGTGTATAGTTGAAGTTAGTTTTTCTCAGTTCTTAACAAATTGAAAGTCCTAACAATATCGGGTTTTTAATTGTTCTTGGTTGGTAATATTTTTTTGGATATTCTATTGCTAATTCAAACAAGCCTTGCAAAAATGAAAAATAACGTCTACTTATATGTAAAACATAGTGCAAATACCAAGTATTTATTCAATTAAAATGCAAAATGTAAATTCTATAAACTATAAGGACTAGAAATGTAAATTCTATGAAATTTAAATGCTAAAAATGTAAAGTTGAAAATTATGAGGACTAAATGTGCAAAAACAGTAAGCTATGAGGACTTAAAATGAAAATTGATCAAACAAGTAACTAATTCTCAACAAAAATTTAAACTTCCTAACTGAATTTTAACAAACTAGAAAGTATAGGGACTGATTATTAGCAAACCCTAAAAAGTAGAAAGATTAACCATGTTTACAAACAGATTAATACCTCAAGGAAAAAAGTGCAATTTTTCAAAACAATTTACCAAAAACGGGTTACAAACTCTAATAAGCTCGTTTGAGCTTATTTTTCAACCAAATTTGACCAAACCACTTGCAAATGACTCAGAATCAGAAATAAGCTAGACCTATCCAAGGAAATTTGCTAAAAGTGATTAAAAAGCTGATAAGCTAGTTTCAATAAGCACAAAATAAGCTATAAGCTAATCCAGACTTGCACAACTAGAATTTAGTGATGAAAATGATTAATAAGCTCAAAATAAGAACCGGAAATCAAGTCTCATGAGAAATCATCAAGTAATAAGCTCAGAATTCTAAAATAAGCAAAAAGAGTGCTTATGTTGACCAACTTTGACCAAGATTTTTCAATAAGCTCAAAATCTTAAAAATTAACCAGGAACACTTACTAAATGATATTGTGAAAGAAAATCGACTAGTTTATGAAGTGGATATTGAGATATGAAAAAATCAGTCACCAAGTTACAGAAACTTGAGTTTGCTTAATGGTTCAAACTTTTGCTTATTTCTACTTGAATACTTGAAACTATACAAATTCCTTCTAGACTTTGAAACTTCATATATTGAATGAGATTTGAGACTTGGTTTGGTGGAATTTCATTAACTAGCAAAGAAATGGTAAGCAAATCAATTTCACAACTTTCTGAATGAGAATTTATACAAAACTGACCCACACTTTTTAGATGGCCATTTGCCTTTTCGACCTAAATTTTGACTTGAAAATGACTCAAAGCTATTTGTAATGACTTGCTAACTGAAATTGAAGCAAATTTCACCAAATTCTAACACTTGAAAATCAGTTACAAGATAATGCCAAACACTACTTTGCTGATCTTTTAGGAGTTTTTGTGAATGATTATTCAGCAAGGATTAAACTGAATGAAAAGCTTTAGCAAACTAAGTTTATCAGTCAAAAGTAAGTGTATGAGAACCAGTTCAAGCAATGAACACAACAAGAACACAAAATGGATAGCAAAGCTATTGTGACTGAGATAAAGTGAAAACAGGACAAGTAACAAAGCTATAAGTTATATTAAGCTACAATTAAGCTACCAAAGCACTAAGTTCAGATCAAAAACAGTCTAGAACAACTTTGATCATGCAAACAAACAAGATTAACTGAGAATTGAGCAGGCAAGCAACTGTTTAGTGGAATTGAAATTCAGAACATGTAAACCTTATGCAAAGGCCTCCTTTGGGGAGTAGAGGAGCGCTGAGCTCTCTATTCTAGTGCTAACCACCACCCTAGCACTAGATCACACTATCAACAACCAATTCAACAGAAATCAATCAACAATTCTGCCATTAATGAATCTGAATTCATCAAAATCTGCTATAACTGGAAATGGATGATCAAACAGCTACAAACTTCAACTTAGCCAGTTATGATCAAGTGATGATCATAACAAACTAACAACAGCAACAAGAAGGATCAATGAAGCAGGAGATGAACAGTAGAGTAGTATTAGAGTTTTGGAGGGAAAATGGGAATTTGAATTTTATTGAATGAAAAGTGGTTACAAGGCTGTTAAACTATTACAACTAACTATAACAGACTCAAGAGTGTGTCAAACTCTTGAGTTGTTAAGCTAAGAACTAAGAAATGAAAGGAGAGGAAAATTAAAGTGTGTGTGATTTCACACTTTTTACAACTACAAGAAATGAAAGCTAAACATGGTATTTATAGACTTCAGGAGTAGAGCAGTTGGGGTTGGTGACGTGTTGGAACCAATCCCAGGCTTCCACGTGTTAAAAATCTGCATATTAGATTTTGCTGATGAAGAACAGATTTGGGGGTTTTATCTTGAGTTGATTTCAGCTTCGTCCTTCAAAAATGAGCAAGTTTGATGTTTAAATCATCTTCTGAAATCCACTCTAGCTCAAAGTCGATCCTGGCAATTTACTTTGATGAAAATGACACGTGTCATATTTATATTGGGTAAATAAAGTGCACACGGATCATAATCCAAAACGGATAAACTGAATATTGCATGTCCTCTCCCTATTGGCTGAACAATGAGTAATGCGTTTAACTGTTGATGTAACACCCCCGAATTTATACAACTCAATACAGCGGAAGACTAGTTGGTGTTACGGGATAGCACATTACTCACATCATAGACAACGCATAAAAATCGCGTCGTTTATTAATAAAGCATTTCCATTCATAAATATCAAAGTTACATAGGTCCCAAGTCATATTATTTCATACAAAGTTTTACAAAGTATTTGAATGGAAAATATTGTTTAAGTGCGGGCCATGAATTCTTGTCGTCTTCCCGAGAATTACCTTCAAGTACCTGAGATAAAACATGTTAAAAGAAAAGGTCAGCGATAACGCCGAGTGAATTCATAGAGTTTAATAAAATCCATCAATATAATATCAGTATAAAATTATTACTGAAAATCATTTTGTACAAATCATTTTAATAGGCCATAAAATAGCCAAAGTCATTTTATACAAATCCTTATCAAAATCGTAATATAGGCTTTCGCCTTTCAAAATCATTAAACGAGCCATTGTCGTTGAAAACATCATACAATACGTCTTAAGACGTTGTATAAAAATAAAAACCGTTATATGAATATGGTTATGAAAACCAAAACACGAACATAATATCAATAGTATGACCCTGTATTGCTAGTCAGGCAATACATCGTAATTCAGAGCGTCTAGTAGTATTTCGTTAGTTTGGATTATTATAAGCCGCATGACATTGTTACCTTACTAAACCAACAACGGGTAGCTAACCCGGTACCAATTTTGCCCATCTAAAGTAGCGTGTCGTCACAAAGGTCACGCTATGGAAATCTTCTCATACATAAATTCGCTTACCAATCAATGTGGCACGACGGGGATCAACCGTCAAGGCGTGAACTGGGGTGATCGTCCCCAAATAGTACTATTATATGCATAAGCGTCTACCAACTCCCGGTAGTTCACAATTCATGCTAATGGGACTTTTAGTGACATAACCTAACTTTAATAATCCATTTAGTTTCATCTATCGGGTCCTTTAATCATTTATCGGGTCATACAATCGGGTCATTCAATCATTCGGGTCCAAATCAATAAACAAACAATCGGGACAAATGGTGTCCTATTTTATAAAAACTAACATGTTATCTCCCTCGCGGGTTTATAAGACATTTATAAAGACATTTAAAAGAGTGCGAGGCTATGAACTCACGTTGATGTGGGAAGGCGGGTTATCGGCAATTCGGACGTACGGTACGTGTTTCAATCACGGAAACCTAGACAAATAATACTCGTCTTAGACTCTTGTCCAATGACTTTATAAAAATAACAATTATGTATACATATGATGATTTTATATATATGATGATCAAGTGGGTTTACATATCCTCATTTACTCATTTTTGTGTTATGTGTCGATAACTTTTATACTAGTTTTCTCGTTTTACCTATTTACGTGTTTTAGGTCCAATAAGCCTATTATAAGTTCTTAACTTGTATTAATCCTTGTTATACTTATATTATCAGTATCTACACTTTACAAGTTGGGCCTAAAAGGGTTAAGTCCAATAAATAAGTTTATAAGTGTTTTTAGTCCATTTTTGTTGTATTATTAGTCCAATAACGTTAATTTAGTCCGTTAACGTCCGTATGTCCTATAGTTCGGGTCTTATCGGTTTTTACTTGTTATACATGTTTATGTATCAGTATATAAGTTTTATAAAGTTTACATTAGACGGGTCCAACCATCTAAGTTTTATTTAACAAAAACGTTAATTTTACGGTATTAGCCGAAAAAGTCGTAAAAATCATGTTTATAGTTTTATGACTTATAAAACTTAACAAGTTACCATTTTTATAAAATGTCCACTTATTTACCATTGTACATATTTATATAAATGTATTATATAAGTTAGTGGGTTTTAATATATATTTTATACTATTAAATTTTGAGTGCTTATATAATAGTATTATACTTTAATTTCCAAATTCTGATTTTTATCTTCACTTTCACCAAAACTTCTATATCTAGAGTTCTATATGGAGATAGAAGCTCAAATTTTTATCACATAAACTACATGATATGTGCTCCATTTAACTTTTCTATAGCTACTGTTGAATCATCTTCTAAGTATTTTCTAAAAATCGTCCAAAACAGTGAACTCAGATTTGTATCTTAAACTTGTTTTGATCATATCTCACTCATTACAATGATTCCATTGCATGTCCAACTCTCACATGTGTACAAGACCCGTAGCTTACTGTAAGTCCATCCTACTTCATCATTTTATCAGTTCATGACATGTTTCTTTACTGTTTTATACAGCCATCACTTTTAAGCAAGATTTTAGCCTTGTTCTTTATAGTTTTTCACCTTTTTAATCATGTTTATCAACAACAAATCCCCACATAACATTTTTATCATCATATAATCATCATATACATATACAATAGGAAATAAAATACATGTTTACATAATCAAAATAACAAGAAGATGAGGAGGACAATCTTTATACCACCATGATGATGTAGGTTGTGATCAAAACATGGATTTTGATGGAGAAACTTGTGCATAGCCAAGACCATCTTCAAGACCACCATTCTTCATGAACTCCTTGTGGAAAATCAGCCCTAATACTTCATGGAAACTCCTCCTTGGATGTTATAACTTGCACCAATCAATAGGGCTTCAAAAGGGCATCAACATGTGTATGACTAACATGAGATTTTGTGCTTGATTTTGATCAAATGAGGGTGTTCTTGGTGAGGATATGGACGAATTTCTAGAGAGAGAGGGAGGAGAGTTGTGTGGTTTGCATGTAAGAAATGAATGGAAGGTTTGAGGTGGTGGTTTTGCTAGTTTGTTAGCTTACTAGTTAAGCTAAATATAACAAGTGTAATACTTGTTTTATGAGGTTTTGACACCTCATGTGTTAGCTAAATTGTTGAGGTTTGAGTGGGGGTGGGACAAGTGTCCCACTTGTCTCATCCCCATTTATTTACGGGTACTCCTCGATTCTAGTTTCCTCGATTTGCGTGCCATCGGGTCGTTTTACGAAAAACGTTTTTATAAATTATGAATCAACGGCACAAAACGAATCTAATAGAAATTGTCTCATCAAAAACGGAGTTCGAAAACGTAAATACGTAATCCTAGGGTTTCCGGTTTAGTCGTGAAGGACGTTAAATTAAAATCGTAAGTCCTAATCTCTTCTCGTAAATTTGTGAGTTTATGAACCAACTCAAATTTAAAATTCCAAAATAATATTCACGGATAAATTTATTTTCTGAAATGTCGGACTGTCACCAAGGACGGTGTATGTAAACGTAAGCACGTAACGTTGAATCCTCCGGTTTAGACGTAGTCGATGCTACTTCAAGACGTAAATCCAAATTTCTTCCCAAAAATAAGTGAGTTCATAAAATAATATTTTCAAATAAATATTGAGAATAAAATATTGATCATAATTTGTCGGATTGTCACAGTATTTACCCCTAAACAGGATCTTTGTCCTCAAAGATCATCTTACCTTACTACTCGCTTCTTATAGAGTTAAAGCCATGTGGGTATTTCCTCCACATTCGGTCCTTTCTCACAAGTGCAATTCATTATAATACGCGAGTTTCATCAAACATAACTATGGGAATAAGATCAGGCTAAATGTTGACTTACTTTCTCTATCCATGATATTCACGGGTTTTTGATGAATGCAACTTTTCGCTTATCTAAACTTTACTAAGAAGAATTCAGATTTTCACTTGATAGATATTTCATCAAGTTCGATTTACGAAACATAATTCACGCATCTCTTGAAGTCCTTGGGTAGATCCAGCTTATATGCCTTTCAAACCAAATCTTTTATATCATCTCAATGGTCTCATACAACGGGGACTTATATCCCATGATTTGTCAGATCATGAATTCATTTTTCCAAGGTTAAAATTTTTGGCATAACTTCGCTACCCATTTGGCACTTCAAGATCTACATTTCACATTCACATAACCTCTTGCCCACTACCGGTAGTCAATAATCAAATCCTAATTTCAACAATCATTTCAGATCTCGCGGGTCGAATATTTTTGGAAGGTTAGGTTCGCCATCATAGGAAACCTTAAACCTAAAAGACATGTCCAACTCACAATGGGTGTATGTCGGGTGTCTTTATCTCAACTCTTGCTTACCGATGCTCTAATTTCTAAATCTTAACAAGATTCGATCTCGATCCTAATACGATAATTATCAATGATAATCTTTCCAAAGGAAAGCGATTATACGGTCTATTACCAAAGGTCAATCATTCAAACATAAAAAAGCACTTATATTACTTTGTATCGTTACTTTACCTCGTCCCTTCGATTTGGGGTGGTACATAGTACTCTCATCAAGGTTCGTTCTCAATGAATTCTGAGCAAATCTCTAGAAATTCGATGCGAAGAGAGGATCTTGATAAAGATGTTCGATACAGGCACACTATGTTTACATAACTCTTTTGCATTTATCATTAACGGGAATGATATTAGCAGATTTGGTCAGTCTATCGACGATGACCCAAATCGAATCAAATTCAGATGATGACCTTTGCAATAGCTAGACGTTTACTAATGTATGAGGCGATGTCTGCCTTCGTAATTGCCATTAGTACAACTTCTTCAGACAAAGATACTTTTAGTCATAAATGACATAAATAGAATACTTATACTTACAAATTCCAACATACTATATCTCACAATCTCCATATTTAGGCAACCACAAGTGGCCTTTAAAACATTTAACGCTATCGGCTTCTCAATTCTAATGGTTCACATTAGCCGCGAACCACTTTTTATTATTTATATTATCCTTTTCACAAACATCGTTTATTTTTATATAGTTTGGCAATTTATTTTGCACGTTCATTATTAAGAAATATATCTTAATTGGTTCTTTATCCTTTTTATATAATTTGTCAGTATCTATATTCACTTCTCATGATGATGTGATTATCATGTCCACAATCCACTCAGATATTCTTTCTATATTATGCGTCAGTAATTACGTTCACCTTTCTTCATATTTTCTAAGTTTCAGTTTCGTCTTATCTATCATTTTTATCAGTTTTTCTCAATCCAGCGTTTAAAGCGTCGATAATTATTACATGTAATTAACAATAATTATTAAATTTTTATGAAACGTAAACGTAAAGATTTTAAATTTCTTAGTTCGACCAATTATATAAAATGTTCAAAAATAAATTTGGATTTAATTAACAAAATTTTCAGTTGATTTATTGAAAATAATTAATAAGATTCGTAAATGTTCGAGAAACCTTTATTTACATTTTGGTCAAAATTTTCTTAGTCGAAAAGCAAAAATTGTCGTTTCGAATTTTAAGTCATGGTTTATATAGTTTCCTCAATTCTTCTTAAGTTGTCTAGAAGTATACACAAACATTTAACCCTAAACAGAAGTTTAGTTAAATGGTTGTATATAAGGGAATAATCCCTTAAAAATCCTTTGTTAAAATATTTGTCAAAACATATTTGCATTTTCTTTTTAGTATAACTCAAAGTCTTAAATGACTTCTAAATTTTGAAGAGTCAATTTATATTCCATTATCTATTAATCACACGGTTAAATCATGTAAAGGATTAAGTCTTTAATCACATGTTAAATACTCAAGGTACAAGTTTTCCTTGTTCGGCCAATTCAGGGCAATCTATAATTAATTATTAACTCATTCTTATTCTTATAAACAAACAAATAAATGGTCCTTAATGATCACGAGCATGAATTTATCAAATTACAGCCTACACACGTGATTCACCAAATTTATGAATGATACATGTGTATTAGTCAATCCAAACGTCACCACGTGAAACTCATAATGTTCATTGCAAGTACTGAATGTAGTGATTGGAATACATAATCTTTTCCGCAGATGCGAAGTTGATGATAACCATGCCGTGGATCAAATCTTTAAAACATACGCTAAAACCTTGTAAATGATCGAACAAATCTTCCATTTCGAGTTATGGGTATCGTTTTCGATTGTCAATTTACTCAGTTCACAGTAATCTATAAATATAGGGAATGATAACACCATAGCTCTTCATGATGACAGGCTTGGTAGAATAAAATCTTTCTCCGACAACTCTCTCTGTTGTACGGTAATTCCTTAAATTCAGATGGTGCTGACGTACAGTGCACAAGCCACAAGTGCAGCACCAGAAATATAATCAATACTAATTTCAACTTGCCTTAATGGCGAAAGTTTAGGTAATTCACCAATAAATACTTCCTAAAGTTTCAGATAACATAAACATTTTTTTAATATATTTACTTTAAGTTCTTTCTAGATTATAATATCTATAACTAGTTCACAACCATTCACGGTATAATTTCAAGTCTAAATGCAGGATATGGTCATCCATCAAGAACTATTTAAATCACTTTTGATAATCAACATCTTATCATTTAGGGGATGTCTACTCGAGTTCCCATCAATTAAGACAATGTCGTCATGTCATAATCAATCAATCCATTCTACTGGCACTATCAACTTTCCAGTTTCATTGCCGTTGATAAGATGTGAACTTTTCAAAAGACTAATAATAACTCATAATCCTTCACAAATTCAAAGATATCTGGAGACACAACTACTATTAAAAGAGTAAGGTCAACGCATAATCTAGGTGAGAGAATTTCAAATCAGATACAGATGAAAACATTTAATGAATATGAATATATCCCATGTTTTCATAATTTGAGTACGCATTCGAAAGCTCCTCGGATCGTTACCCAGGTCATTCAAATGAAATCAAATAAAAAGAAATGATAGGAACGTCGATACGTCCAGTCGAGTATCAATTCTCGGTAATCGGATACTTTTCCTAAGAATCTCACTACGGGAGAAATGGACAAGAACGGAATATCAATTGTTAAATAAGACAAATTCCATAGATGAGTAAATTCAACTCAGAAGAATAGATGCTACAGGCACATATGTAGGTGTCCCTAACATTATGTCCTTATTTTTCACTTCTTGCAGATCTCATAATTTTTAATCTTCCACAATCTTCAAAGAAAATTTAGTGTTTATTAATCAGTTTTATGGTGACTACTAATCAGCCTTGCATGGTTCATTCCAAATTGTATGTAGGCGCGCAACTATATACAATTTCAAGATTAACGATGCAATACTCAGTTCGTCAAAATTTTATCATCATGTTTATAATAAAAACATTTTCGTGCTTAATTCTTAAATAAGAATCAAAATAAATTTACAAAGATTTTCCTTGTTATGAAAACATTAAGTTTTCCCAAGGTGTTTTATAAACAACTTCATTTCGATAACAATCACTTATAAATCTCACTTTGAATAATCCTTATAGTGATGAAAATTAAATTTTCCTCAAATAATACCGTTTTATCTTATAAAAACAATGAGTGATCTTCAGAAGAGTGATGAAAGCTTGTTCACCAAGAACTTAACTACAATATGATAGGAAATGAGCTTTAGCCAAATAATCATGAGGTTCATGATCTCGATGGCACTCAAAAAGAATAATTCACAACGTAACTCAAATCAAGATGAGTACTTGTTCAATGGTTGCATCACTAATGTGAACATTAGGATGAAGCAATAAAAGATAGATAACATCGATACATGTAGGATTTAGCAATCAAAGGTAGTCTTTTCATTAATCATAAACAAGTCAAAATTGTACCGTAACACATTACGTGTCACTATGTCATACAATTCTCAGAACTCATCCTACCAACTGATGTCTCAGTTAAGTTAGGGATTATTTTTAAAAGATACCACAATGAATACTAATCTACAAGAGTCATTAGGTGTTCCACATGTCCCGAAAGATCCATCGATCTCAATTTAGAAGAAGATTTTCTTCAATTTATTTCTTGGACACTGGGCATCCTCGTTAGTAGACAATGGCCTAGGAACAACCCTTAACACGAATCAACAATCAATTAAAACCTTATAATTCAATCACAGAACTTAACGACTTCCTCTGAACAATTTCTTATCCCATACAAGTTAAATTTTACTTTTATTCAAGTTTCAATCAACTTATACTCAATTCGATATCCTACCTCATTTTCCAATACTTTCAATCTTATTCTTAGACCTTCAAAGTGCAATAAAAGCTCGATATCAACAATGCTGAATTTCCAATCCTATTAGCTCTTACAACAATAGTTATCAAATGAGTCACTAGTATGAAATGACTCTATCATTCAATTAGACTTCTCGGAAAGGTACTAGTGGCATGAGGCTTTTGGGTAATGGTTCCAATGACAACCTCAAGTGCAACATTCACCCTTTCGATTTCAATTTAAGAATTGGATGACGACGAATCAGATGACATCTTTCTAGGTGGTAACGTTTTGTCAAACTCCACTCTATAAGGAAAGATCGTCATGACATCGATATCAGATTTAATCTCACCAATTCTTTTTCAAGATCACAATCAACTAATATCTACATTTCTACGAATATTAACCATTTGTTGGGATCATAAATATCCACAACTTGGTTTAGATCTAGGATAGCTAGAATTCCTACGAGAATAGCTTCGATTAATTTACTAGGGGATTTAGGGTTCTTTGTGACAATCTACGTCGTACAAATACCTCGTATAAATATCAAAATAAACATCAAACAATCATGTAATAAAATTACATCATATATATATATAATCTAAGTTATATATATATTAAAATAACACTTCTCAGTCTGGCCTTGTCGGTAACTCAGGAATTCTTCGGCACCGTTACAGTCAAAAGATTTTCTTTTAGACATTTTTAGAAAAATGTTTATAGTTAAAAGATTTTGAAATGTTTTATTCAAAACCTTGGTTTTAAAATCTTTCGTTCTCTATAACGAGAGCTCTGATACCAAACTGTAACACCCCCAAATTTATACAACTCAATACAGCGGAAGACTAGTTGGTGTTACGGGATAGCACATTACTCACATCATAGACAACGCATAAAAATCGCGTCGTTTATTAATAAAGCATTTCCATTCATAAATATCAAAGTTACATAGGTCCCAAGTCATATTATTTCATACAAAGTTTTACAAAGTATTTGAATGGAAAATATTGTTTAAGTGCGGGCCATGAATTCTTGTCGTCTTCCCGAGAATTACCTTCAAGTACCTGAGATAAAACATGTTAAAAGAAAAGGTCAGCGATAACGCCGAGTGAATTCATAGAGTTTAATAAAATCCATCAATATAATATCAGTATAAAATTATTACTGAAAATCATTTTGTACAAATCATTTTAATAGGCCATAAAATAGCCAAAGTCATTTTATACAAATCCTTATCAAAATCGTAATATAGGCTTTCGCCATTCAAAATCATTAAACGAGCCATTGTCGTTGAAAACATCATACAATACGTCTTAAGACGTTGTCTAAAAATAAAAACCGTTATATGAATATGGTTATGAAAACCAAAACACGAACATAATATCAATAGTATGACCCTGTATTGCTAGTCAGGCAATACATCGTAATTCGGAGCGTCTAGTAGTATTTCGTTAGTTTGGATTATTATAAGCCGCATGACATTGTTACCTTACTAAACCAACAACGGGTAGCTAACCCGATACCAATTTTTCCCATCTAAAGTAGCGTGTAGTCACAAAGGTCACGCTATGGAAATCTTCTCATACATAAATTCGCTTACCAATCAATGTGGCACAACGGGGATCAACCGTCAAGGCGCGAACTGGGGTGATCATCCCCAAATAGTACTATTATATGCATAAGCGTCTACCAACTCCCGGTAGTTCACAATTCATGCTAATGGGACTTTTAGTGACATAACCTAACTTTAATAATCCATTTAGTTTCATCTATCGGGTCCTTTAATCATTTATCGGGTCATATAATCGGGTCATTCAATCATTCGGGTCCAAATCAATAAACAAACAATCGGGACAAATGGTGTCCTATTTTATAAAAACTAACATGTTATCTCCCTCGCGGGTTTATAAAACATTTATAAAAACATTTAAAAGAGTGCGAGGCTATGAACTCACGTTGAGGTGGGAAGGCGGGTTATCGGCAATTCGGACGTACGGTACGTGCTTCAATCACGGAAACCTAGACAAATAATACTCGTCTTAGACTCTTGTCCAATGACTTTATAAAAATAACAATTATGTATACATATGATGATTTTATATATATGATGATCAAGTGGGTTTACATATCCTCATTTACTCATTTTTGTGTTATGTGTCGATAACTTTTATACTAGTTTTCTCGTTTTACCTATTTACGTGTTTTAGGTCCAATAAGCCTATTATAAGTTCTTAACTTGTATTAATCCTTGTTATACTTATATTATCAGTATCTACACTTTACAAGTTGGGCCTAAAAGGGTTAAGTCCAATAAATAAGTTTATAAGTGTTTTTAGTCCATTTTTGTTGTATTATTAGTCCAATAACGTTAATTTAGTCCGTTAACGTTCGTATGTCCTATAGTTCGGGTCTTATCGGTTTTTACTTGTTATACATGTTTATATATCAGTATATAAGTTTTATAAAGTTTACATTAGACGGGTCCAACCATCTAAGTTTTATTTAACAAAAACGTTAATTTTACGGTATTAGCCGAAAAAGTCGTAAAAATCATGTTTATAGTTTTATGACTTATAAAACTTAACAAGTTACCATTTTTATAAAATGTCCACTTATTTACCATTGTACATATTTATATAAATGTATTATATAAGTTAGTGAGTTTTAACATATATTTTATACTATTAAATTTTGAGTGCTTATATAATAGTATTATACTTTAATTTCCAAAATCTGATTTTTATCTTCACTTTCACCAAAACTTCCATATCTAGAGTTCTATATGGAGATAGAAGCTCAAATTTTTATCACATAAACTACATGATATGTGCTCCATTTAACTTTCCTATAGCTACTATTGAATCATCTTCTAAGTATTTTCTAAAAATCGTCCAAAACAGTGAACTTAGATTTGTATCTTAAACTTGTTTTGATCATATCTCACTCATTACAATGATTCCATTGCATGTCCAACTCTCACATGTGTACAAGACCCATAGCTTACTGTAAATCCATCCTACTTCATCATTTTATCAGTTCATGACATGTTTCTTTACTGTTTTATACAGCCATCACTTTTAAGCAAGATTTTAGCCTTGTTCTTTATAGTTTTTCACCTTTTTAATCATGTTTATCAACAACAAATCCCCACATAACATTTTTATCATCATATAATCATCATATACATATACAATAGGAAATAAAATACATGTTTACATAATCAAAATAACAAGAAGATGAGGAGGACAATCTTTATACCACCATGATGATGTAGGTTGTGATCAAAACATGGATTTTGATGGAGAAACTTGTGCATAGCCAAGACCATCTTCAAGACCACCATTCTTCATGAACTCCTTGTGGAAAATCAGCCCTAATACTTCATAGAAACTCCTCCTTGGATGTTATAACTTGCACCAATCAATAGGGCTTCAAAAGGGCATCAACATGTGTATGAATAACATGAGATTTTGTGCTTGATTTTGATCAAATGAGGGTGTTCTTGGTGAGGATATGGACGAATTTCTAGAGAGAGAGGGAGGAGAGTTGTGTGGTTTGCATGTAAGAAATGAATGGAAGGTTTGAGGTGGTGGTTTTGCTAGTTTGTTAGCTTACTAGTTAAGCTAAATATAACAAGTGTAATACTTGTTTTATGAGGTTTTGACACCTCATGTGTTAGCTAAATTGTTGAGGTTTGAGTGGGGGTGGGACAAGTGTCCCACTTGTCTCATCCCCATTTATTTACGGGTACTCCTTGATTCTAGTTTCCTCGATTTGCGTGCCCTCGGGTCACGTTTTTATAAATTATGAATCAACGGCATAAAACGAATCTAATAGAAATTGTCTCATCAAAAACAGAGTTCGAAAACGTAAATATGTAATCCTAGGGTTTCCGGTTTAGTCGTGAAGGACGTTAAATTAAAATCGTAAGTCCTAATCTCTTCTCGTAAATTTGTGAGTTTATGAACCAACTCAAATTTAAAATTCCAAAATAATATTCACGGATAAATTTATTTTCTGAAATGTCGGACTGTCACCAAGGACGGTGTATGTAAACGTAAGCACGTAACGTTGAATCCTCCGGTTTAGACGTAGTCGATGCTACTTCAAGACGTAAATCCAAATTTCTTCCCAAAAATAAGTGAGTTCATAAAATAATACTTTCAAATAAATATTGAGAATAAAATATTGATCATAATTTGACGGATTGTCACAGTTGAGATATGGACCAATAAATGGGTCGCGGCTGAGTGGCAATAAATGCAGCTTAGTTGGTGATCCATGTATCACTTTTCTTGGCTTCCCATTGGTTTAGAGCTTTAGACACGGATTAAGCACTATTAACTTTCTAAAAATGGCAGAAATGATCCCTTGACTTGGCAGTTTTATGATTTAAGCTAGAATCTTCATTCTTTTGGCAATTTAAATCCTTCCACTTGCTAACTTGATCAAAAAGCCCCTTTGACTTGGTTGACTAGAGAGTTGACCATATTTGACTTTGATCTTGACTTTTACAAAATTACAATTTTGGTCCTTCATTTTTGGCAGATTGTCAAGATAGGTCCTTTGTCTTTAAAGTCTTGTCACTTTTGATCCTTCTTTGTCTTTTTCATCAAATTAAGCTTGATTTTCCTTTGTTTGCTTGAAAATGTATCCTTCTTACCTATTTGAGCACAAACACAAAACATACCAAATAATTCCGCTTTATAGCACAAAGTTTAGGTATTTTTATTGTGTTTTAGGGTGACTTGTTGATAAATTGATATGAGTTTTTGCTCATATCAAATCCCCTACACTTGAACATTGTCATGTCCTCATGCAATGCTATATATTTTAAAGCACAAAGTTACATTCTCCTCATAATTAATCCACCTTGGCCAAAATGGAATGCATCTACACTACTCTAAACTAAATGATGCATGATTTTGATTTTTAACAATGCAATGAACAAAATACAATTCTATCTATATCTTTTTGGTTTTTCTTGAAATGGTTTTGATGAAAATAACTCATAAAGAATTCAATGACTTTGATTAGGGCTTGGGTACCATGGACATTTATCACCCTCAAGTTTCACTTTCCCCATACCAAGCTTAAAAATGGGATCATTGTATTCACAAGTAAAAATTGCATCAACTTATTCATGACAATTAAATGTGGAACCGGTTTTTATTTGAGCAAATTGCTTGAAGGCAAATTTGTCATTTATTCAAGTGTGAAGTATAAAAAGTGTAAAATCCAAAAATAAGGAAGCACGGTTTTAATCCTAAGTAATCCTCTCATCCATTACTTGAAAAACCGCTCACAATTAATACAAGTCCGTTTCAAGAGTAATAAGTCATTCGCCTTATGTGTAAAATCCTCATGTCATGCTTTCATAAGTAGCTACACACTCGCTATGGAAAGAAAAATAAAACTCACGCAATAATTTACATCCGTCATCTTTTTGAGACTTTGGATCTTCAACCCCGCAACCCGTCAAGGTAATATTGGATTGGAGCAATCTATTGAATCCCCGCAACCCGTCAAGGTAATATTGGAACTCAATAGTCACTATAATTAACACCGCACTGCCCCTTGATGTAGGTTTTTATATACAAGTCTTAGGAAAGACGAGTATAAATGCGGCAAGTATTAAGTTATACGCTTTAGGAAAAACGCAAAACCGAATAAATGCGGGTTCGTTCTCGAAGGAGGTGTGTGGATTAATGTGCCAATATATAAAATAACAATGTTTGGATTAGTGACGTTTTTGGTTGAGAAGAGAAAAAGTTAAGACGAGCTACGACTATGATTACGCTACGACGTTGACGTAAAACGATGACGTAATTACGTAAAACGCGACAAAATTAAAAATTAAACCTAAAAATTAATTAAAAGTTTAAACTAAGTCTAAAATAATATAAATAAGAATAAAAATCCAAAAATATATTTTAAAACCTTTTATTAATTAAATATTCAATTTTAAATGCTAATTAAAGCCCTAAAATTAAATATAATTAACAAAATGTCCAAAATATTATTTTATTGAACTAATAACTCACTTATATTATTTAAAGACTAAAAAGTATTTTTCTTAAATTTTTAAAACTATTTTTCTATTTTTAAAAGGCTAAAAACTATTTTTAAACTAAAATAATCATAAAAAATAATAAAATAATGCCAAAAATAATTTGACAGTTTTGAAAATCCTAAATTACACTAATGAATAGTAGAAAATTGAAAAAGTTTGATTAATGTAAAATTTGCACTAAAAGACAAAACAGTTTAATATTAAACCCTAATTAAACTAATTTAATTCTAAAAAATAATTAAAACAGTGAACAGTAAAATAATTTTTGACTAAAAACCTTAAAATATTTTTCTAAGTCTAACAAAAATTTTAAAACTGAAAAATAATGATTTTTTACACTAAATTCCAAAAACAGAATAATAAAAAGTTAATTAAAATAGCCATTTAATCTAAAAAATATCAAATGAACAGTAACTGGAAAATAAAATAAACTGAAAAATCAAAAATAAAATAAGAAAAATAATGAAAAAAGTTTGAAAGCCTAATTCCTATTTTTGTTCACTAAAGACAAAAAACCAAGTGTCAGAAAGTGACACTTGTGGACTGTTTGTCCTTTAGCTGAGCAGTACCAACTAATGCACTAGCACGGGCAACTTAGTTCCCACTACTAGTGTTTAAAAACAGGTCTGGTGGGTTTAAGCTTGATTGCAAGCTTGTTTCTTGGAATTGATTAGAGACAAGGGCACCCCCACACTCAGTGAAGTGTGGGGAGTCACAATAAACAAGAAAACAGGCAAGTAGCTCACAAATTTCACACAAAAATAGGCAATCTAAGTGACTGTTTAGCTAGTATGTTGACTGTGAATAGTGGACTGGTGCAAATGGCACTTGGACGAATTCTAGCAGCTCAATACTCAATCACAATATACCCAAATTACATACAATCAACCCAAAACCCTAGATTACCCTACTACTTAACAGTTTACAAGATTGTGAGCAAAAATTCACACAAAACAAGGCAGAAATCTGTCTTACTGATTTTTAGCCAAGTTTTACCAAATTTTAGAGCATGCAATTGTTTCCAAAGCTATCCAAACTAAACAATAATAACTACTAATACTGCTATTTCTTATACTAATGTGTCTAAACAATTTTTAAACCCTAAGCTATCCTTAATTCCTAGCTAACACTCAATTCCAAACACCCCCTTAAAAACTGATAACCAATTTTTTCAAAGGAAATTTAAACACATCACAATCAAACAGACCAATAACCATCTAAATCAAGTAAGAATCATCTAAGAACACAAAATGAACAATGAAACAACAATATAACAGGCAACACTAAAAATCACATAAATCCTTAAAAAAAAAGTGTAAAAATTGCAAAAGGGGGTTCAAGCCTTTTGTACCTTGGCTGATGCCTTCCCAAGTGGATTTTTGGACTTTTAAAAGCTTATGATCAAGTAGAGAGTGTCCCGTTGGTGGAATCCACAAAGGACCCAAGGACCTAACAATATCTTCAAATGGAAAAGTAGATGGAAATGGGGAGATCTTTGTGTACCTACCAAGAAAACAAGAGACAGAAAAAGTGACCTGTGAAAAAACCAATAAGCTATAAAACAAGCTTATTAAATAAGCTGCTATATCTTATAGCTTATGCTTAAAGAAAACAAAATAAAAAAAATGAAAACTGATTTTTTCCTTCTAAAATCTTTTGGAACCAAATATTTCTAAAACAAGAAGTTATACAAGCTTTATTAGCTTATTTGGTTGTCAACCAAAAAGTCCAATAAGCTCCTATAACCCTAAATAAGAAAAGCAGTTTTGGGGGTTTAAGTGTCCTCTCACAAAAAAAAACTCCTTTTCTTGACGAAATCTTAACCAATACTTGCAATAAAACAATGGATATTAAACTACAAAAACAATTAAGGAACTCAGAATTTATAAAAGCTTGAATGGTTCATTTTCATTAATAAACTCAATTTTTTACAAAAGACTGGAACAAAATAAAAGGGATACAATTCATCTCCTTTTATAATCAAAGATAGAACTATCTAGATACTAAACCCTAATCAACTGAAAATCCCATAATGCCCTTGACTTTGACTGAAAATTGGGTCAAATTGAACCCATGTGATTGACAGCTCTCTCCTTTTGATCTTGGACGTTTATCTGAACATTGGGGAGCACGAAATGCGCCTTGGAGCGTTGATTTGCTGGAGATTCGTTTTTTACCATTTTTGAAGGAGCAGGGGACAATGGGGGGTCCACATGGAGGTCACGGGGTGCAAGTTTGAAGGTGGGGTTTGGTTATGTTGAGGTTTAATTACGTTTCTGGAGATCCATAGTCAAAACCCCTTTGGTTGGCCCCTTAATTGAATTTAGGGTTTATGTGACGGATTAGAAGGTAATTAGGGGGAGGTGATGAATAGTATTAGTTTCCCCCCTAATTTTATTATATTAAAACCGGGTTTGAAAAGTTTAAGTGGGGTTTGACTTTGGTTTGACCAGTTTAACTTAATAAACTGGGTGATGATGTTGGGCCGGGTTTTGGGCTTGGTTGGGTAAAAATGGTGGGTATGGACAGGGTAGGGTCGGGTTTGGTTGGGTTTAAGTGGATATAGGTTTATTTTGTGGCAAAAACAGTCCCTGCACTCCCAAATTGTTTCCACTTCACTTCTAACAGCTTTTCAATCTCATTTCCTTTGAAATAACTTTCAAAGACTTGTTATTTTTGGCACAATAGGTTTAAAAACTTTGTTTAAGGATCAATAGTGTAATAAACCTAATCTTTAAGGACCAAACTTGTACAATCTTCATTCTTAAAGGACCAATGTTGTGAATAGTGATTCTTCAAGGGCTAAAGTTGACAATTCTCCAAAGATGAGGGACCAATCTTGCCAATTCTTCAAACTTCAAGGACTTCAATGAAAAATCATGATTCGGGTCCGGTTCTTTGTGCGGCTTCGTTTCCCGTGTTCGTTTTTGCTTGATTCCTTTGATCTTTTGGTGAATTCACGATATCCGTACCTGAAATACACAATGAACAAATACAAGCACATTTTTGGGTATTTTGATGATATTTTAAGCGTTTTAAGCCCAATTTGGACGATGAGACTATGTATAAATACAGTCTCATCACCCCTCTTGGGAGTCTTGTATATATATTTTTTTTTCTTTTTTTTTTTCCTTTTTTCTAGCCACTCATTTTTATAAGCCGCTCTTATTTTTCTTTATTCCTCACCAAGAAAGTAGAAAAGAATAAAAGGAAAAACACCCGCTAAATATTGAGCATGCCATAAGTCTAGTACACATAAAACGTTCTAACTTATAATCTTAAGACGTACTTATACCAACCACGAATGATTAGACAAAAATGCATAAGAGATTACAAACCAATTAAAACCGTTCTTGATTATTTATTAACAATTATATACATGCGAAGAAAATAGAGGTAAAGAAGAGAAGGGTTTAGCCACAAGTAATTATCATGAAGTTTATCTAGCCCTTTTATACTTGCTTCAACTCTATCATTTCCCATTCTCCACAAATTTAAAATCTCAAATAATGAGAGTGGTGGATGCTTAGCCTAATAGACCAATGAAGGACTACATGGTTAAGGATACTAGCTAGAGAATGCTAAGATAAGCAAACTCGGGTTGAGTCAAAATATCCATGGCGGGCCTAATATGTCAAAGAAGTCTAAACTTGTTAAAACCATGTTTTTATTATATTTTTTTTCTTTTTCCAACTTTTGATGAAAAATAAAAGAAGAAGTATATACATTGCAAATGTATTATGCAAATGAAAATGTATTATACAATGCATATTTTTGGTGGCCAAAGTAGATCAAAAATTTGAAAAATGTTTGAAAAATTAATTTTCCAAGTTATCATGAAGGACAATGACAAGTTCTAGGTAAGGTCACTTCGATAGAAGACCCCCTACACTTAAGCTAAACATTGTCCTTAATGTTTAAGAGCATGGAAGTATAAAAACTTTCCCTACACTTATGACAATGAATAGACTTTGCTTAACCCAAGTTAAGGAAAGGATAACTATTAGTGAATTCATGTTTAAGCACAAGGTGTCAATGAAAGATCACAATAGTAACGAAGTGAACCGGATACAAGGGCCTCCTCCATAAGCTCCAAATCATGAAATGAGTGAGAACCCTACAAACAACATGAAGACAAAAGAAGGTCTCCCCTACACTTATCTCCAAGTCTATACCTTTATTGCTAACCTACAACACTCTAAACCTAGTTATACGATGCTTGAGTTAATGAGTCTCTAGCTCGACTCGTCCCTCAATGAATTAATTCATGGGGAAAATGGGGATCTCTTGGACCATTTCAACGGAAATCTTCTCCCCAAAATAATGTTTCACACGGTGACCATTCACTTTAAAGTTTGGACCATCGGGTTGTGACAACTCAATAGTTCCATATGGAAACACTTGAGCAATAGTGAATGGACCGGACCATCTCGACTTAAGCTTGCCCGCAAAAAGTTTCAACCTTGAGTTAAAGAGGAGAACCGGCTCTCCAACTTTGAACTCACGGTTCTTGATCTTAGCATCATGCAATTTCTTAGTCTTTTCCTTGTAAAGCAAAGAATTCTCATAGGCATTGGCTCTCAATTCATCCATCTCATTGAGTTGATCTTTCCTATGTGAACCGGCTTGGTTTAAATCAAAGTTAGCCCACTTGAGAGCCTAAGATGCCTTGTGTTCTAACTCGAATGGGAGGTGGCACGCTTTACCATAGACAAGCCTATAAGGAGTACAACCAATTGGTGTCTTAAAAGCCGTCCTAAAAGCCCACAAAGCATCATCAAGCTTATCCGACCAAGAAGCTCGATGCTCTCCCACCGTTCTCTCTAAAATAATCTTTAAACCACGATTTGTGACCTCGGTTTGACCATTGGTTTGACCATTGGTTTGAGGATGATACGCGGTAGAAAGTCTATGATTAACTCCATATTTCTTCATGACTCTCGTGAATTGATCATTACAAAAGTGCGTACCACGATCACTTATGATGGCCCGAGGTACACCAAATCTAGCAAACAATTGCTTTAAGAACTTCACAACAACTCTAGCATCATTGGTAGGTAAGGCTTTAGCCTCCACCCATTTGGGCACATAATCCACCGCCATAAGTATATACTTGTTTCCTTTAGAGGATGGAAAAGGTCCCATGAAATCAATGCCCCATACATCAAATATCTCACACTCTTGAATAAAACTTTGTGGCATCTCATCACGTTGCGTAATTTTTCCTTGTCTTTGACACACATCACAAAATTTCACCATTTCATGGGCATCTTTGTAAATGGAAGGCCAATAGTAACCCGAATCAAAGACTTTCTTGGCGGTATAGTTGGGCTCAAAATGTCCACCCGTAGGTCCTTTATGACACGCTTCTAAGATCTTAAATGACTCGGGCCCATCTACACACCGTCTAATGATTTGGTCCGCACATTGCCTAAAAAGATAAGGATCATCCCAAAAGTAGGACTTAACTTCCTTAAGAAATTTCTTCTTTTGTTGATAAGTAAGACCCTCAATAAGCACATTGCCCACAAGATAGTTTGCTATATCCGCAAACCAAGGAGTGGCATCCTCTTGGGAAGAGATAGACATGAGCTCCTCTAATGGAAAGGATTCATTGATTTCTTGATGTGGAAAATCTCCTTGAAAAGGATGCTCAAGTCTACTCAAATGATCCGCCGCTAAATTCTCGGCCCCTTTTTTATCACGAATTTCTATCTTAAACTCTTGAAGCAACAAAACCCATCTCAAAAGCCTAGGCTTAGCATCTTGTTTTGTCATAAGATACTTGAGAGCGGAATGATCCGTATACACTATGGTTTTGGATAACACAAGGTATGGTCTAAATTTCTAAAAAGCATAGACTATAGCAAGCAACTCTTTTTCCGTGGTAGTGTAATGAAGTTGTGCACCGGTCATGGTTTTACTCGCATAGTGTATAGGTTGAAAATGCTTATTAACTCTTTGTCCTAAGACGGCCCCCACCGCATAATCACTAGCGTCACACATAAGCTCAAAAGGTAATTCCCAATTTGGAGAAACCAAAACGGGAGCCTTTGTCAATTTCTCCTTAAGAGTCTCAAAAGAGTCCAAACAATCTTGGTTAAAAATGAAAGGAGCCTCTTTTTCCAAGAGGTGAGTCATCGGTCTAGCTATCTTAGAAAAATCTTGTATAAAGCGCCTATAAAATCCCGCATGACCTAAGAAACTCCTCACACCTTTAACCGAGGTGGGTGGGGGAAGCTTAGCAATCACATCAATTTTAGCTCGATCCACTTCTAATCCCTTGTTGGATATTTTGTGTCCTAAAACAATTCCCTCTTTCACCATAAAGTGACATTTCTCCCAATTAAGCACTAAATGTGTTTCCTCACAACGCTTAAGCATTCTCTCTAGATTGGTGAGACATGAGGTAAATGAATTTCCAAAGACGGAAAAATCATCCATAAAAACCTCCATAGTTTGCTCTATCATGTCATGGAAAATCGCCATCATGCACCTTTAAAACGTCCCCGGTGCATTACATAAACCAAAAGGCATCCTCTTGTAAGCAAATGTACCGTAGGGACAAGTGAATGTGGTCTTTTCTTGATCCTTAGGGTCAATGGGTATTTAGAAATAACCCGAAAAGCCATCAAGAAAGCAATAGTACTCATTTCCCGCTAAGCGTTCAAGCATTTGATCCATAAAAGGTAATGGGAAATGGTCTTTCCTAGTAGCCTCATTGAGTTTTCTATAGTCAATACAAACTCTCCAACCGGTGACAAGTCTCGTAGGAATAAGCTCATTGTTCTCATTAGGCACTACGGTGATTCCACCCGTCTTTGGAACACAATGTACCGGGCTAACCCATGGAGATTCGGAAATGGGGTAAATCATACCCGCATCTAGGAGTTTAATCACTTCCTTCTTAATGACCTCATGGATTTTTGGGTTAAATCTTCGTTGACTTTGAATGGCGGGTTTGTAGTCATCCTCCATAAGGATTTTGTGTGTACAAAAATATGGATCAATTCCTCTTATGTCGGATATTTTCCATGCTAAAGCTTTCTTGTGTTTCTTAAGGACTTCAATAAGTTGCTCCTTCTCATCCTCTTTTAACTCTTTAGCAATGATCACGGGTAGTTGGTCTTTGCCCTCTAAGAAAGCATACTCTAAGTGGGATGGAAGGTCCTTAAGTTCAATTGGAGGTGGACTCTCTATGTAAGGTTTTACTATGGAAGGGTCCTCATTGGTAACTTCTTGTGGAATAGGAGAAGGAATAGGGTCCTCATTGAGCAACTTTTGGATAGTAAGAATATCTTCTTCCCAATTAATGGGAGAATCATCATCACCAAGAAAGTTTGACTCAAATTCCTCCAAGAGGAAATCACTCTCTCCAAAAGGTGTTAAAGAGGGAGCAATTGAGGCCACGGTTTCAACATGGGGCATCGCATCACTAGTACTCTTACAAGCATCATGAAAGTGTTCATCACACACCTCATCTAGCACATCAACTATGTTAATAGTCTCACAAGGTCTAGACTCCTTAACCTCTTTCCTATCACAAACTTTCCCTAACTTAAACACCACTCTCTCATCCTCTACTCTCATAATTAGTTCTCCTTCCGCAACATCTATCAAAGTATGACCCGTCCTTAAAAACGGTCTACCAACAATCAAAGGTACTCTAGGATCCATGTCATAATCAACCACTACAAAGTCGGCCGGAAATGTAAACTTATCCACACCTACAAACACATCCTCTGCTATACCTACGGGGTAAGCTATGGTTCGGTTGGCTAACTCAAGGGTCATCCTAGTGGGAGTGAGCTCGGGAAGAGAGAGTTTTTTCCAAACCGATAAAGGCATGAGGTTAATGCTTGCCCCTAGATCCGCCAAAGCCATGCAATTTTCTACACCGGGAAAATTACAAGGTATCAAGAAGCGCCCAGATCTCCAAGTTTTGTTGGTAAGGTTTTAAGTAGCACGGCGGAACAATTTTCATTAAGGGATGTGTTGGGCAAATCAACCAATTTTTCTTTGTTGGAGAGTAAATCCTTGAACATCTTAGCAAACTTTGGCATATAAGCAAGAGCTTCCGCAAAGGATATATTGATGTTGAGTTGCTTAAACATCCTTAAGAAATTTGAGACTTGGATGTCATCCTTGTTCTTTAACTTGTCTTTTTTCAACCTTGAAGGATATGGAAGAGTAGGTTTTGGTGTAGGTGGAATAGGTGTTGTAGTAGATGATTTGTCTTTGTTAGCTTCTTCATTGGAAGGTGTGGAAGGTAGAGGAGAAGTAGGAATAGGTTGAGAAGGTGTGTTTGATTGAATGGGAGCATTTTGAGGTGGTGAAGTAGAGGTAGAAGGCTTGTCACAAGTAGGAACAAAAGTGGGTGGAACAATAGGAGGTTTAGGAGGTGAAGGATCCTTTGTTGTTTTTCCACTTCTTGTTGTAATAGCATTGACATTTGCCCTTGGATTTGTTTGTGTGTTGGAAGGTAAAGCCCCTTGTGGTCTTTGATTAAATGCCATTAAAAGCCTATTGGTTTGTGAATCCAATGCAAGTTTCATTTGGTCATTCATTCTCTTCTCAATTTCACGCATTTTCTTGTCAACATACTCTTGAGTCTCTTGCATCCCATATCCTTGATTTTGAAGTGAAGGGTAAGCTTGATTTGGTATTTGAGAGTATCCTTGATTTGGGAAAGGTGGAATAGGTTGATTAAATCCTTGATGTGGTGGATAAAAGGTATTTCCTTGATGTTGAACATTGTTTGGTTCCTTGTAGTTATTTCCTTGGTAAGGTGGTCTTTGCCCTTGATTCCTTTGTAAAACTTGAGGAGGATTTTGTTGAAGTTGGGTGGGTGGTTGGGGTGGGAATCCCGGTGGAGTAAGGTAATTTTGGGACTTGTAAGAAAGGTTATTTGGATTGATATTTGGCTTGAACTGTTCACGATGTTCCTCTTGGTAAGCATATCATTCCCCTTGATAACTTTGCACCTTATCAAATTGTTCATAAGAATGGGGACCTCCACAAGTTACACAAGAAAGAGTAATTGCATTCACATCATTTGAAGAATTATTCAATACCATGCTCTTAATGGCTTGAATAAGCTCTTGTTGACCACTCTCCATTTTTTGAAAAATCTCTTGTTGATATTTGAGGAATTGGTTATCACAAGGTGTTTGAGAAGTGTTTTGGATAACATGAACCCTTTCTTCAAATTGAGTGTTTGTTTGAACCATTGCTTTAGTCTCAATGATGTCCACGGCCTCTTGAATGGATTTAAGAAGAATATTCCCTCCCGTGGAAGCATTGAGTGAATCTTGGTGATGAGGTTTAAGGCCATTATAGAAAGTATTGATTTGGTGAACTTCATCCAATCCATGGTTAGGGCATCGCCTTAATAACTCTCTAAACTCCTTCCAAGCATCACTAAAGGATTGACTAGGTTTTTGTTGAAAGCCTATAATTAAGTTCCTCAAAGCCGTGGTCTTAGATGGAGGAAAAAAACTTGTTCAAAAACTTAGTGGTGAAACCATCCCATGTGGTGATACTATCGGGTGGTTGGGTGTCTAACCAATGCTTAGCTTGTCCCTCTAGTGAAAATGGCACTAATATCAACTTAATAGCATCATGTGGAACTCCATTGTACTTAAGGGTATTGCAAAGAGCAAGGAATCTCTTAAGATGATCATGAAGATCATCATTCCTGTGACCATAAAAAGGTGTTTGTGAAACCAAGGTAATCATAGCCGTTTTTTAGCTCAAATGAATTTGCGGGAATGTCGGGAATCCTAATAGCATTAGCATATCCGTGAACATTGGATGGCAAACGTTCCATCAAAGAACGATTATC
The DNA here is from genome assembly GCA_025667525.1 of Glebionis coronaria. Taxonomy (NCBI): domain Eukaryota; kingdom Viridiplantae; phylum Streptophyta; class Magnoliopsida; order Asterales; family Asteraceae; genus Glebionis; species Glebionis coronaria. The sequence goes on along the minus strand of CM046879.1, from coordinate 573,929,694 downwards.
AACAGCCATGGCTTCTTGTTGTGGATGAGTCAAAGGACGATTCTCGTGATCGGCTTGATGGACGGTGGTGGTTTTACTCTTTCTCTTTTTCTTCCTTTTCGGAGGAAGAGGTTGTACACCAATCGGTATTTGTGCACGCCCGCGAGTGAGCATGCAACTCAATACGAGGAATGAGAGAGAAGCTCTCGTGTGACTTTGAAGAGAAAAGGATTATCCTCTTCGAGTTTCAATATGAAATATCCACAAGAGAAATAATATATATGTATGTACTACTTGGGTGCAAGACCCCCAATAAAGCCTTCCTTCTTAGAATACTCACAAGTGAACGGGGGGTTAGGTGGCGCGAAGCACTTAAGTACCTATTGACCCTTAGATGACATTTTATAGCACATCGCCTTTCTATTCACTTAATTGTTTGTATCCTTCGAATTGTTGCTTATTGAGAGTATTTATCTATTCTTGCTTTATTTTGTTTGATCGATACACGTGTCAAGGACCGGAATGCCCCTCAACACGTTGTATTGCCTTGGCAATACTTATGGAAGATATGTAGATTGGTTGTTCTTATACGTATACGTATTTACTTATAATAATATATGGAAAATATTTTTGTATTTATGAGTTTTTAAGAGAAAATACTATATGTACATAAAACCGAGAGAATCCAATAATATATATTTTGGGTGAAATCTCTTAGGAAAAGATTGCTTTTTGGATTTTTTAATTTGTTTGGTCAATTCTTTAGGAAAAGAATTGTTTTGTTAATTTTTTATTTTTTATATATTTTTATATTTTTGATTTTTTATTTGTTTTTGATTTATGATACGTAAAAATAACGTTCACAAGGTGAACGGATCCCAAAAGCCAATGAAAACAGTCAATCGATAGTCTCTCGTAAAGTCAAAGAACCGGCAGCAGCGCCATTTGAAATGTGTATAGTTGAAGTTCTTTTTTCTCAGTTCTTAACAAATTAAAAGTCCTAACAATATCGGGTTTTTAATTGTTCTTGGTTGGTAATATTTTTTTGGATATTCTATTGCTAATTCAAACAAGCCTTGCAAAAATGAAAAATAACGTCTACTTATATGTAAAACATAGTGCAAATACCAAGTATTTATTCAATTAAAATGCAAAATGTAAATTCTATAAACTATAAGGACTAGAAATGTAAATTCTATGAAATTTAAATGCTAAAAATGTAAAGTTGAAAATTATGAGGACTAAATGTGCAAAAACAGTAAGCTATGAGGACTTAAAATGAAAATTGATCAAACAAGTAACTAATTCTCAACAAAAATTTAAACTTCCTAACTGAATTTTAACAAACTAGAAAGTATAGGGACTGATTATTAGCAAACCCTAAAAAGTAGAAAGATTAACCATGTTTACAAACAGATTAATACCTCAAGGACTAAAGTGCAATTTTTCAAAACAATTTACCAAAAACGGGTTACAAACTCTAATAAGCTCGTTTGAGCTTATTTTTCAACCAAATTTGACCAAACCACTTGCAAATGACTTAGAATCAGAAATAAGCTAGACCTATCCAAGGAAATTTGCTAAAAGTGATTAAAAAACTGATAAGCTAGTTTAAATAAGCACAAAATAAGCTATAAGCTAATCCAGACTTGCACAACTAGAATTTAGTGATGAAATGATTAATAAGCTCAAAATAAAAACGGGAAATCAAGTCTCATGAGAAATCATCAAGTAATAAGCTCAGAATTCTAAAATAAGCAAAAAGAGTGCTTATGTTGACCAACTTTGACCAAGATTTTTCAATAAGCTCAAAATCTTAAAAATTAACCAGGAACACTTACTAAATGATATTGTGAAAGAAAATCGACCAGTTTATGAAGTGGATATTGAGATATGAAAAAATCAGTCACCAAGTTACAGAAACTTGAGTTTGCTTAATGGTTTAAACTTTTGCTTATTTCTACTTGAATACTTGAAACTGTACAAATTCCTTCTAGAATTTGAAACTTCATATATTGAATGAGATTTGAGACTTGGTTTGGTGGAATTTCATTAACTAGCAAAGAAATGGTAAGCAAATCAATTTCACAACTTTCTGAATGAGAATTTATACAAAACTGACCCACACTTTTTAGATGGCCATTTGCCTTTTCGACCTAAATTTTGACTTGAAAATGACTCAAAGCTATTTGTAATGACTTGCTAACTGAAATTGAAGCAAATTTCACCAAATTCTAACACTTGAAAATCAGTTACAAGATAATGCCAAACACTACTTTGCTGATCTTTTTGGAGTTTTTGTGAATGATTATTCAGTAAGGACTAAACTGAATGAAAAGCTTTAGCAAACTAAGTTTATCAGTCAAAAGTAAGTGTATGAGAACCAGTTCAAGCAATGAAAACAACAAGAACACAAAATGGATAGCAAAGCTATTGTGACTGAGATAAAGTGAAAACAGGACAAGTAACAAAGCTATAAGCTATATTAAGCTACAATTAAGCTACCAAAGCACTAAGTTCAGATCAGAAACAGTCTAGAACAACTTTGATCATGCAAACAAACAAGATTAACTGAGAATTGAGCAGGCAAGCAATTGTTTAGTGGAATTGAAATTCAGAACATGTAAACCTTATGCAAAGGCCTCCTTTGGGGAGTAGAGGAGCGCTGAGCTCTCTATTCTAGTGCTAACCACCACCTTAGCACTAGATCACACTATCAACAACCAAATCAACAGTAATCAATCAACAATTCTGCCATTAATGAATCTGAATTCATCAAAATCTGCTATAACTGGAAATGGATGATCAAACAGCTACAAACTTCAACTTAGCCAGTTATGATCAAGTGATGATCATAACAAACTAACAACAGCAACAAGAAGGATCAATGAAGCAGGAGATGAACAGTAGAGTAGCATTAGAGATTTGGAGGGAAAATGGGAATTTGAATTTTATTGAATGAAAAGTAGTTACAAGGCTGTTAAACTGTTACAACTAACTATAACAGACTCAAGAGTGTGTCAAACTCTTGAGTTGTTAAGCTAAGAACTAAGAAATGAAAGGAGAGGAAAATTAAAGTTTGTGTGATTTCACACTTTTTACAACTACAAGAAATGAAAGCTAAACATGGTATTTATAGACTTCAGGTGTAGAGCAGTTGGGGTTGGTGACGTATTGGAACCAATCCTAGGCTACCACGTGTCAAAAATCTGCATATTGGATTTTGCTGATGAAGGACAGATTTGGGGGTTTTATCTTGAGTTGATTTCAGCCTAATTGGTTGTAACCATTGAATTCGTCCTTCAAAAATGAGCAAGTTTGATGTTTAAATCATCTTCTGAAATCCACTCTAGCTCAAAGTCGATCCTGGCAATTTACTTTGATGAAAATGACACGTGTCATATTTATATTGGGTAAATAAAGTGCACACGGATCATAATCCAAAACGGATAAACTGAATATTGCATGTCCTCTCCCTATTGGCTGAACAATGAGTAATGCGTTTAACTGTTGAGATATGGACCAATAAATGGGTGGCGGCTGAGTGGCAATAAATGCAGCTTAGTTGGTGATCCATGTATCACTTTTCTTTGCTTCCCATTGGTTTAGAGCTTTAGACACGAATTAAGCACTATTAACTTTCTAAAAATGGCAGAAATGATCCCTTGACTTGGCAGTTTTATGATTTAAGCTAGAATCTTCATTCTTTTGGCAATTTAAATCCTTCCACTTGCTAACTTGATCAAAAAGCCCCTTTGATTGGTTGACTTGAGAGTTGACCATATTTGACTTTGATCTTGACTTTTACAAAATTACACTTTTGGTCCTTCATCTTTGGCAGATTGTCAAGATAGGTCCTTTGTCTTCAAAGTCTTGTCACTTTTGATCCTTCTTTGTCTTTTTCATCAAATTAAGCTTGATTTTCCTTTGTTTGCTTGAAAATGTATCCTTCTTACCTATTTGAGCACAAACAGAAAACATACCATATAATTCCGCTTTATAGCACAAAGTTTAGGTATTTTTATTTTGTTTTAGGGTGATTTGTTGATAAATTGATATGAGTTTTTGCTCATATCAGATCCCGAAGTTTTGGATTCATGGCAAAGAGATATTATCATTACTTTATGTCAATTGGAGATGTACTTCTCGCCGTCCTTTTTCGATGTCATGGTTCACTTGATATCTCACATCGTTAGTGAAGTTAAGGCTCAAATGGTCCTATATTTTTACATTACATGTACCCTTTTGAGAGATATATGGGTGTTGTGAATGGGTGTGTAAGGAACCGGGCTCGAGCCGAGGATAGTATTGTCGAAGGTTATGCTTCTAAGGAGGTCATCGAATTTTATACAAACTATTTGGAAGGTGTCAAAGGTATTGGCGTTCCTCAAAGTCGTCACCTGGGCAAACTTCATGGGTCGATACATCTGGATCGAATTATTCTAACCCAGAACGTAATCTTTTCGAGATTGTACATTTTGTAGTCCTTGAAAATATGACATGTGTGCTCCTTACATTCAAGAGAATATGGAGATGTTGCGCGCAGAAAACATTGGTAGAACCAACGCTTGGTATACAAGAGGCATAATGAGCAATTTGCTATTTGGCTAAAAGAGAAAGTGAAAACAAACATGGGTCAATCAAACGTCGATAAAATAATGGAAAGGTTGGGAGAGGGTCCGATATTGCTAGTCAAAACATATCAAGGATACGAAATTAATGGTTATACATTTTATACAAAGCTGAAAGATGAAAAGAGCATGGTGCAAAATAGTGGAGTCACAGTGATAGCCTCTACAGGGATGATCAAAAAGTCGTATTACGGGGTGATACAAGAAATTTGGGAGCTCGATTATTATTCTTTCAAAATACCCTTGTTTATGTGTAAGTGGGTAAATAATAGCTCGGTCGTTAAAGTAGATGATTATGGTTTCACACTTGTCGACTTTGGAACTGACGGTTATTCTTCTGAACCATTCATTCTCGCAAAGCAAGCCACACAAGTATTCTTCGTTCAAGACCCTAACAATCCAAGATGACACGTCGTTATGCCTGGTTTACGACATATACTTGGTGTTGATAATGTTAGTGACGAGGAAGAATATGATCATGTTGATGAGCTACCACCAATTTCAACGGGTATTCCTAGGTGACACTACATACTTACGACCCGACCATGACGAAAGATTATGGGTTGATAAGCCTTGAGATTTTTATTCTTTTGTTGGTTTATAAGTTGTCACACCATTGGGATGTGAAGTAGAATAGCTTGAGGCTCATGTAGATTTGGAAGAACAAGAAAATGAGAATCACGCCTTATGATGAGCGTTATTTTTAACATTCGTGCTTTCACTTGATACATGTAATTAGAAGGTGTCCTATAGATAAGCTAAAATTTAATAGGATAAATTTTCAAGATATAGGTGCTTGGACTGAATAAACTTTTAAATAAGTATGTAAAATATCTATAAGTTACTACGTTATGCAGTGAACATGAGATCGGATGTGTATACATGAATGGTTTGTGATGTGTGTACAATGTGTTACACATGTAGAATGACAGAATACATGTAATTTCGTTTGTTCATAGTGTTGAGAAATGTGAAATCTTTATCCCTCTATCTGTTTTGTAGTTTTTTTCTAATCTTATACCCATATATATTCAAGTATATTACTTTTTCATGAACAATTGGAGTCTAGTTTTAGCTACAATACGATAACAAATACATGTTATTTGTTCTGCAGGTGGAAGCTAAAATAAAGTACCTTTCTGGAAATCGGTTTACCGAGCAATGTTTTATGCAGATGTGAAAATGTGACTTGATCACCGATTTGATGTGAGAATTAATGAATCGGTGATTCGACCGGACTGAGCCAGTAGTTGAACCCGTAACCAACTGAGTTGACTCGATGGTCGATTCTATAATCCGATGACTCGACTGGATTGACTTGATGATCGAACTCGTGACCACCTGATAACTCGAAAAAAAAAATCATAGTAGCTAGCACGTTTTTTCTTTCATTTTACCACTTATCTAAACTCACGGGCTTCAAATTTGGACCACATAAAAATTACAAGACCTTTCGCGAATTCGTTTTTCTAACGTAAGAACTTGCTACAAGCATATATAACTCATATCAGTTGATGTTAGCTAATCTTACATATAATAAGGAACCATAGATACGTCATTGGTGTTCGGTACTTTAAGTTTTACAAGTTACATGGCACAAGTAAGAAAGATCATACTATCTCCGTCTTATAATAAGTATCTATTTAAAATATGCAAAGTCTTTAATATAATACTTTGATAATAAATATTTATATATGTATTATGTAATTTTTGATAAACTACATGAATAGATTTGATTTTTAAATGTATTTTTTATAATATAATTTTTTTCAAGTATTATGTAACACAAATAAAAATATTTATGATCAATTTTAAATGAAAAAGACTAAAAAAATGACACTTATTATGAGATGAAAAGAGTAACATATTTGCCCGTAGCTCAACTAAAGAAAGACAATACCCAACAATTATAGCCATCTTTTGTGACCCTTTCATATAATCTTTCATACCCATCGATCTCTCACATACTGTGCGTCTATAGATGTTATTAAAATTTACGATAAGGTTTATCTAAACTAGTAGAGTTTCATTTCGTTCACGTAGATTACAAAACTTCTAAGAAGCATAATTTAGTATTAATTAGAGTAATCTAAACGCATAGTATTTGATAAATTAAGCAACATAAATGTTTTATTTTTACAGGTTAACATAGATGTCGTGTTTTTACATGTTAAGTGATGTTTAATAATTTAAAAATTATATTTCATACCCTAGTAACTTAAGCAGTGACGAAGCTACGTATAACCTTGGGTTGGCCCTGGCCCATCCCAACGTTCAAACAATTGGTACCAATTCTATATTATTGGTTTGAAAATTGGTTCATTGGAAGGCAGATTGGCCCAATAACATCCCACAACAATTTATACAAAGCTTAGAGAGGAGGGTGTCACTGCTTGGGTAGCCTCGTCTTTCCGACGTGGCACCCTCGCGGATGCTCGTTGCCACACCCACCCCTCTTCGCCGTAGAGATTTCAGAAAATCGAAATCTGAATGACGACACACGTAATGAAAACAAGCCGTTGCTTTCCGTTATATTCTTTCTTTTTCTTTTTTTTTTCTTCTATTTTGCTGGTTTGGGGTTACACACAGTATGTGTGTGTGTTTTGTGTTAAAGAAGAAGAAGACAAATTTTACCATTTTTGTTTTTTAGGTTTTCTTACTTTGCGGCTGCTGTGATGTTGTTGTGGGGATTAGGGTTTGGAAATGGTGGGGCTGCAGTCCATGTGTAATATATGAGCCTTTTGGTATTAGCCCATGTTTTATACATTTCACATTTTGCTTAGAACTATTTAAAAAAAAGAATAGAATTTATCGTTTACAAAAAAATTGTCTCACACTTTCACAAATTCATTTGTTTTTTAATTTTATTTAAATTTACATCAGTTTTATTGGTGTGTTTTCTATTTTTCGTATTTCTTCTTTTTCGTATCGTTTTTAATTTATTTTCGTATTTGTAATTTTTATTTCCGTATTGTAGTGTTTTATTTGAATGAAATAAATTTTATTTTGTGTGAAAATGAAAAAAGAAAAATAAAAGATAGTTGTGGGGTCAAAGTGAAGAGGGGTTATGTGTATTGTGAGTGAGTGAGTATTTTTGTTAGTTGTGTTGTGCTGATATAACGCTGATATTTCAGCTATGGGGACAAAATGAAAAGGTTAGGTGTGTTATGACACCTTTCTCTCTTATACGTGAGATTATAATGAGGATGAGAGATGTGTACACAAGTATAACTTTTCATTTGTTTTTATATCCTTACCTTAAGTTTTTTACATTGAAGGCATGATCATGTTCCTACTATTTTAGGGTATAAATTGTTACGTTTAAGTCCAATGAATAGTACATTCATTTGAAAACGGAGCTAGAACTACTTATTTCATCACAACGGTATTTGTATTGGTTTATCGTTATATTAATATTTGGCCAACCCATGTATAACATTCTGGCTTCGTCACTGAACTTAAGTGAACAAAAAGAAACTCTAATAACTCGATCGAACATTCATGTAAACTTTAATAACTTATGGTTATAAGAACCTTTACTTAGCAACAACATAAAACGTCTAATAACTTATGGTTATAAGAACCTTTACTTAGCAACAACATAAAACGTCTCTTAACATTGACTGGTATATGACCAAAGTTGTACAGTCATCATATAATTACGTGGAGGACTTGGTAAACTAAAGTACCAAGTGTTAACTCATACATGCCACGATAGTACTCATGTTAAGCCAAATGCCGCTATGCTAAGTACCAAGTGTCCTTACAAACCTAAGACATGGACTATATTTCATTAAGGAAGTAGCACCCAGTTCACTATTTAACCTAAAACTCATGCATAATTAGGTCATCGCCACATACACTAAACTTCCTAATTCATCATGGAAGAGAACTTCAAAACCCTTCCTAAACACACATGTAGCTGGGCAAAAGGAAGGATGACCTACTACAAGTATCAAGGGTTTTGGAATGTTAAGGAGTATCATGAAAGAGGAATTAGGGCTCAACGAAGTTTCAAGGCTCAACCAAGTGACTTGCTACTATGCAGTTTCCCCAAAACCGGCACAACTTGGTTAAAGGCATTGGCTTTCGCCATTGTAACCCGAAAAGAGTTTGACGAAACTTCTAGCCCATTGCTGACAACCTTGCCTCATAACTGCATTCCTTTTCTAGAGAAAGACATGCCTCAAATTGAGGACAGTCATAAGAACTCTGGCTTAGTGGGCACACACCTTCCTTACACATCTTTGCCCAAATCAGCAATCGATTCAAACTGCAAGATTGTTTACATATACCGGAACATAGCCGATGTCATAGTTTCTTACTACCAATTCGTGCGATCCATACTACATGTACCTGTGGAAGACGCCCCATTTGAGGAGGCGTTTCGCGAGTTCTGCCAAGGTATTTCCGTTTATGGACCATACTGGGAGCATCTCTTGGGCTACTGGAAAGCAAGCTTGGAAAGGCCAGGGTCCATTCTTTTACTGAAATACGAAGATATGAAAGAGGACACTGCATGCAATGTCAAGAGGCTTGCTGAGTTTATTGGGTATCCATTTTCGGCCGAAGAAGAGAAAGCAGGTGTGGTTGAAAGCATTATAAAGCTGTGTAGTTTTCAGAATTTAAGTAACTTGGAAGTGAACAAAAATGGGAAGCATGGACTACAAGAGCCGATAGAAAACCGACTGTATTTCAGGACGGCTAAAGATGGAGATTGGGAGAATTACTTAACTGATGAGATGAAAAAAGAGATTGACAAATTGATAGATGAGAAACTGAGTCACACAGGTTTAGTCCTCAAATGAGAGTGTCACCAGAGATCTTATTGTAAGATAATAAAGACTTGTAAGCCCGTTAGTGGTTATTACAAGATAATAAAGGCTCGTAAGTCGTTGTGTTTGGTGCGTTTAGTTTCTAGATTTTGTTTATGTTAGTTATTTAATCTCGTAACTTTTTTAGTTAATAGAATCTGAAAAAGCTATGAAGAAAAAAGGAAAAAGAAGTTTCGTTTAGATGTTAATTCATATTTAAAGGCCTCATGGATTTACAAACCAGTAATCAACTCATATTTAAAAGCCTCGTAGGTTTATACACTAATTTGGCATTCTCACACCATCCCACACCAATAAATATGGATGGTGTACATACCACACGACTCAAAATAAATGGCTTAATCTGGTATTTTCGCACCATCCGACACCAATAAATTTGTGACGGTTAGAGGTGTGGGTACCTTGAAAATCAAGGCTCGCCACTCCGACGTGGCATCTCACCATGTTTCGGCATCTCACCATGTTTCGCCATCTCTCGCCATGATACCAGTTCAGCTCCCCAAAACGTGATTTTATTAGACGGTAATTTGCGGGATTACAGAGAAATTTTTTAGGTTAAAATCGAGGTATGGCCTGGTAATTTGTGGGCTTTGGGTCCGTTAGGGTTTTTATGTTTCTAGTATCTTCTATGTTGCGCTATATATACGTATCAATAAAACATAACACCTCACCTCACACGTCTTATCATTCAATATGGTGTCATGAACAGGTAAGATCTTGTGACATAGTAGGTCATCAAGCCACCACTTCTATACCACCCCGTCAAACTTATTCATCTCCATCATCCTACATGTCGGCCGTCATGAGCCACTTCTATCCTCTTCAAGAAATTCTCTATCTCCATCATCCTATCATCGGTCGTCATGAGCCGATTATCAAAACTTCTTCTATCAAAGTATCTCCAAAACTACTAGTCTCGGCCGTCATGAGCCGCTTCCCAAAATCTCTCGATCATCAAATCCTAGTCGGCCATCATAAGCCGTCCACATCTCTATCATCCAGTGGGGTATCTCAACAAAACAAGTCTCAAGCAACAATGGAGTTATGTTTAATAATTTTTTTTACTGTTTATGTTTTTTTAAATGTTTTATTGTTTATGTTAATCTCCAATCCGAGCTTTCGTGATTTTACCGCTCGAATTGCGGGGGAGTATTAGACGGTAATTTGCGGGCTTGGGCCTATTTATTCACTAGTAGATTTCACCACTAAACTGAGGAACTAAACGACGAACAACTGTTTCCCTCTCTCCTTTCGACCGTTGCACAACGGCTCATTTTTAACCTTTTTTCAAAAATTTTATTCTATCTCTTTTCTAATATAAATACACTACATTAACCCATATTTTTACATACAAAACTTCTCAAATAATATTTTTAAACTCTAAAAAAATGTCTCAAAATCCAATAAAGGATATAATCTCCTTAACACCCAACCGCCACAATATTCCTCTCCTTCTAATCCCTCTACTCCGTTGTCACAAAACTCCGTCAGATCCTTGCAACAATATCCGACTAACTTATATTAATTTTCACCCGACAAAAATTACCAACTTGGCTATCAAAATTACCAACCACGACTCGGATTTCAAAATTATCAAAATCCAAGAAACAACACAGCACAATTCTTTTCATCCCAACTGTCTCACCAAAACTACTTTTCATCACAACCCTTTCCTCCACAATCACAACCATTTCCTTCGCATAACAATCATTTGCTACACAATCACAAGGTCAATTCAAAGTACCACATCTCAAGAAGAAATACGCAAACGAAAACATCACTCGAAACAATCCAGATCGAAAAAACCCCCCGATTAATTTGGATGACGATGCGATGAGGTCGAGGTCGAGGTTCCACATATAATTACACATTGGTCAACTGCTGAAGAAACGTTACTAATGAAGGCTTGGATCGAGGTTTCAAAAAACGTTGACATCGAAAATGACTAATCCGAGAAAGCGTTTTGGAGCCAAATTATGGAAGAATTTAACCGTCGTACAATTGCGGATCATCGAACGAAAAAGATGGCTACCGAAAAATGGACACGAATTAATGGAGATTGCCAAAAATTCAATGGTATCTACAAGTATTTGCAACATAAGAGCGATGATAATGAGGGTGATCACATCGAGAATGCAAAGAAGACGTACGCTCAACGTGGCGATGGGATAAAGTTTAGTTACGTCCATTGTTGGAATATTTTGAAAAATTATCCAAAGCGGGACGCGGCCGAACCAATCGACTTAGAAACTCTCGAAGAACTATTTGGCCTAGATCCATGACCTCGTCCGGCCGGAAAGCCTCGTCCGAAAAAATAAAATCTAAAATATCTACTAGCACCGGTGGAAGTAACTTAGCGTCTGCGTCGTACATCTTTCAAGAAAATTATCACCGAAAATGTCTAGCTGCGGAATCTGCTTACTTGGCGAAGAAAGACAAGGAAGTGGCGATGAGGGAGTGTAGAGAGTTGGAGTTCCTGATGTTGGATCCCAACAACGCACCGCCACACAAAGCTGCGTTCATCCGAAAGAAACTAGAAGACATGATGAAGTGATATCCAAATGCTTAGAACAAGTTAAAGATATATGTTATTTCGTACTTTTTTCGTATTTTTTCGTAATTATTTGTTAGATTATGTATTTTTTTGTATTGTAGATTTTAAATTTCTGAAATGAATTTCTTATTTTAAAAATAATAGAAAAGAAAATGAAATAGGTAGTGGGGCCCAAATGAGGAGGAGGGTTTGTTGTGATAAGAGGAGTTTTAGAAGTGAGAATGTTAAGTGACGTGGCACCCCGTAGGGCCCAAATGAGAAGTGTTTTGATGCTCATGGTACCTAGAGCTCTTAGTTTGGTTATGTACTAGTGTTGGTGTGTGATAGTAATGTTATAGTTTTAATTTATCCGATTATGTCTTGAGTCGTTACGTGTAACATCTCGACTTTAACAACATGTTTTTGTTTAGTCTTATTTCTCTTGGCCACATCTGGCTCTGTGATAAAGCCCATATCTAACATGTTTTTGTGAGCGTGATCTGTATATTTTGCATGGTTTGTGGTTAAACTAACGAGCTTTTTAGCTCATATATGTATGGAGTTGTGTTTTGTGTTGTTAGTTAGCCAAGATCATGGGAAGTGAAGAAAAGAAATGAACACGAAGAATAAACAATGATTTATGCATATACAAAGGAATCCCGACAAGTACAAGTCTTATGGAGACTATTGGTGAAGCTTAGAGTCATGATTGTTGCTCACGATACTTAAAAGATGATGTTCAAGCGAAAATGAAGAAAGAAATAAAGAAATAAAGAAAAGAAGTTATAAGGAAGATGTTGGAAGCTTTGTGTTACCGACACACCTTCACCGTTTTCACCAAAACTTGAGCATACGAACTCTGATTGACTTGTTTCTTATGATCACGCGTGCGTAAGAAAAAGATCTACAACTTTGGTTTTTACACTCTTTGACCAAACTGGACGATCATGCGCCAGCCGGCGGCCATGTGTGATCAGCAAGTCAGTAGCCGGCCAGCAAGTGGAACAGCCGCCCGTCTCCTCTGTCGGCAACCATCTCCTTTCTCCTGCATCATTTCTAGTCATGTTTGGTGCATTTTATGTTCCCTTTTGCATGCATGTAACTTCTCCAACATCAATGGAAGGCAAAAGAAGCTTCTAATATGGATTCATAACAACTTTGGCATCAAGTAAAAGCCTTTGCCTCCAAGTACATTTCTTTGGCTCCAAGTTCAAGCATTGAAGACATGGCCTTAATTACACTATAAATAAGATCCATAGGGTCATTGTAATATAACACTTTCACCACTAACTTCATTATTCATCAAGGAAACACTCTTCCTTGGTAAAATCCCGGATTTAGTCCAAGTGTGCCAAAAACTCATCCTTTTGAAGCTGCAATCATCAAAATAACCTTGCCAAACTCTAAGAGATCATTACCCTTATCATTTATAGTGTTTCTTGATACATAATAACCAACAATCATCTCCTAACCTATCCAAAACCCGCCTCAATTCTCAAATACGAATTTCCAAATACATAACCCGAAAGACCACAAACTCCTACCATTGGTTCGAAACTTGTAGTCAATTGGAGGCCTAAGAATTGCTCTAATTCCTTCCATTTACCTATTATAATAGTACTTTGGTAAACTCTTTTTATATTTCAAGAATGATTATCAATGTTATGAATATTGTTCGTATGAGTTTTGTTGAAATGATCATGGAGTAGTTTCATATACACTTGTTTGGATGAAGTTGTAACATGAGGATTGTTTATATTTAATCATGGTTTTGATCAATTTCATGTTATGTTTAAAATCCAATTGTGCTTAAGTTCAATTCCATTTGCTTATCGTACTTGATTAGTTGTTGGTAATTTCATAGGTCGAATGGGTTATCGAATCAACTAGTTATAACCGTTTTGTCTATGGATGATTATCTATTGTATTGACCATTTATTTAGTGGTGTGATTATGCAAAGGAACTTAACGGTGATTATTAATGAATTTGTGAAACGAACCGTGAATCAATCTTCTTAAACTAAACATAGTCTTGAATTGGTTGCTTTAGCTTAAAGCTTGATTTTATAGATGTATGATCTTTCGCGAGGGTTATATACATTATAATCAAAGATTGGAATTTGTGACCATCATCTTCTTTACATGTAATCAATTTGTCAAAACCATTCTCTTATGAACAAGCCAAATGTTACGAACTAATCTAAGCAAGTGTTGTATTTAATCTTATTGAATTATCTTAATCGTCATCTTAAGTGTTACTTGTTGATTAATTGTTTATTGTTACTTACATGGTAATTTTGGGAGTGACAACCATTTTTACCACTAGCGTTACATTGTTACTTAGATTCTTTACAACCGAAAACACCCAAATCCCAGTGAATGACCTCGGCATACCACAAAAAGTTAGCTACAAACGAAAGGGTCATACTTGCCCGTGTGTTCATAGCTTATTCGGTAATCCTTGTATAAGTTTAAAACTTGTGCCAACACAAAGAACACATCACTCTGCATCACCTAATTTTTCCTAATTATGTATTAGATACTGTTTGGTTTCTTTGCATCTGCCTAGTAATTTGCTATCTATCTGTCTAAATCTATTGTCTAAATTTGCTTTGATGTCTAAATCTTTTTTCCTGATATGCTCTTTGTCATTTCTTTATTTGCGTGACTATGCCCTGCACCTGTCTGGTGTCCTCTTCTTTTACCTCCATTTGGATCTTTGTTGTTGAATTTGTATCTTTCTGATGTTCTTCATCTACATCTTCTCCTACTTATGTGTTGCTGAACCTGTATATGTCTTGCCTTATTCTACCTTTACCTAGATCTTTGACTAATATGTTATTCAAAATGGTCTAATTTAGAAAACTATATGGGAGAATATAAATGAATTAATACATATTTGAGTGATAGTAATATTCATAGAATATTCAAAAACGGTTCACCAACTCACAAAATATTCAAAGGTTGCATAATGGACATTTCCTATTAAGAAGTCAATCACTTTATGGATATTCGTCATTAAGTGAAACTTGTAATTGATTTACGCTACTAAATTTTTGACTTGAGATGCAAGCATGTCTTACATGTTTGGATGATGCTTTTACCTATATTTCTAACACTATCTTTAACAAGGTAATAATAAAGAGTATAATAATTGATATCTTGAAGCAAGTGAGAGACACATGTAGTAAAGAAGAAATTTGTTCCTTCAACTAGGTTTGTAGAATAATGCTACTCGGCCCTCGTTTAATTCATCAGATGTGTGTATGGTCATGCCTAATGGTAATCTTGACTTGTCTAGATTACAATGGTAATGTCACACCCCTAAATTCACAGAAACGGATACTAGCTTTGGGGCCAATGACTTTATGAATATTCGTGAGCTTAGTCCAAGAAAACGACCTCTACATGACACAACAAACAATGCGGATTCCAAATAATTCATATAGCTAGGTACTTGAGATAAACATGCTTAAAACGGTTAACATAAAATTGATGAGTCTATAATTTTATTTTTTTGGGTAAAGGAATTGCCCCAGTATAATATATTAATCCTAATAAGCCAATAAGTAAAATGGAATGTGGCTGAAGTACCACATTAACCTCAACAAAAAATGCTTGAACAAACAAGTAGAATGACATGCCAAACAACTAACAACTAGGGACTACATAACCAAGAACCCCAATAGGGGAAAGCCCCCTAACCAAACAAGAAGATACAAACATAACAATTAAGCTAAAGTGAAACAGTCCTCCGAGATCTTCCATTTCTTCAAAAGCTCAATACCATCACGCGACTTCTTAAATCGAAACGATAATAACCTGAGACAAACCGAGGCAATGATGCAATCAACAACCTTCTTAATCCGTTCTCTTAGAAAGTTTAAACAACCGCCGATTTTGCTCTTGCCATATATAATAAGCAACAACAGCGACAACAAGTTTAGTAATAACCCATTTAGTCGTTCTACGCTTAGCAACCATAACAAGAACCTAGGTAATGGTATCAATCGAAGGAGGCAAACCAGAAAGACGAACCCAATCCTTTACATGATGCCAAACCAGCCGAGAAAATGGACAATAAAAAATAAATGAGGATGAGAGTCTAGGATAACCTCACACAACGAGCAAGTAGTAGCGAGATCACTACCAACACCCTAACTTCTAAGAAAATATTACGTTTTGAACCTCTTCTTAATAATGAGCCAAAGGTTAATAGCGTGCCGAGAGATACGATGTGCAAACTAAACCCAGTGGACCTTTAAATCACGAGGACGAAGAACATGCGAAGCTTCATGCACCGAAAAGGGCTTAACATCCCCTGAAGCATCACTCCAAATCAGACAATCCTGAGTGCCACCATACCTTGGACTATCAACCTTGTTTAATGGATAATTGTTAGGACCATTGTAATAGTTATATGTAATAGGTAGACTAGGAGGTATGTAGTTCCTCTTGGTCCTAGTAGTAGTAGGAGCAAGTCCTGCTCCCGGTCCTAGTCGAAGTCAAACTTTATTATTTACTTAATATTCTGTTAGGATATGCATGAGATATGTTAGGAAAGGATATGTATATCAGTTTTACACGTTTTCTTTAATGCTGTATTAGGGTTTCCTTGTAGTATAAAAGGAACCTTAGGCAGAAGGGTTATACACACCTTCACAAAACGTAGTTCTAGTGATTATCAATATTAGAAATCCTTAGAAAGGATCAAGTCTTTATAGTTATTCTGTTCTTCTTGATTATATTTATATTCTACATTCATATTGTATATAGAGTCTCTTTGTGATTTGACTTGTGATTACAGAAGTCATTCACCGGTCCTGACAGGCTGCAAGATCTACATCTAGTAGACCCAACAATAATGACTAGTTAGTTTAGTAGGCCAGACCAGCTGATCATGAACCAAAACATCACTAACCTTCGATGACATAGCCAACCAAGCTCTATACATATTACGGGCATAGTGAATAGCTGCAAGATGACTCTCATTACACCAATTCTCATGCCAAATGAACACACGACTTCCATGTCCAATCCAGTACCAAAATCACTCACGAATGAAAGGGCGAAGCTGTAAAATATTTCGCCAACCCCAAGTCATATTACCACGACACATGATTTCCCAAAAATTACGATCACGAATATTGTACATATGAATCTACTTAACCCATAATGATTCTTTCGTAGATAAAATGTTCCAGATATGCATCGCCATTAGCGTCTTATTAAAGTGCTCAAGACGCCGAATACCAAGCCCTCCTTCAACTTTTAGACGGCAAACGACTTCCCATGCAACTTTAGCTTTCCACGAGTCATGCTACCTTGACACCATAAGAACCCACGCATAATATGCTCAATGTCACTAAGAACATAAGCAGGGAGAATAAAAACGGAGGCCCAAAACACGTGCATAGAAGAAATGACTGATTGCACAAGTTGCAACCTACCAGCAATAGAAATGGATTTATTATTCTAATCATTAACCCGTCTATCAACTCTCTCAATGAGTTCTTTACAGTCCCGAAACACAATGACACTAATGATGCTAATTTGAATAGGGATGAGGCTGCCACACATGATGATAATCAAAACATTGAGAGAAATATAGAATTCAATCTCAATTTTCCCTCCGATGGTCAAAACATAAGAGAAAACTTGGGGGAAAATTCTAACACTAATGCTCATGGTACCTAAGGTTTGAGAAGGTCTTCAAGACCTTCTGTTTTTCCTAAAAATTATAATGATTTTGTTGTTAATTCAAAAGTCAAGTATGGGATTGAAAAATTTGTTTGGTATTCTAAACTCAGTGGGGATGTTTTATGCTTTGTCACTCACTTGAATACATGTAGTAAACCTAGGAATTTATTTGAGGCATCTCAAAGCCCTCATTGGGTTGATGCTATGAATTTAGAATTTGATGTTTAACTTAAGAATGATACTTGGGATTTAGTTGAATTACCTGTTGGCAGGACTACTTTAAATTCTAAATGGGTATGGAAACTTAAGTTTAAATTCAGTGGTGAAATTGAAAGATATAAAGCTAGACTTGTTGCTATGGTCCGTGGGCAAAAAGAGGGTTTTGATTATGAAGAAACTTTCTCCCCTGTTGTGAGAATGGTTATTTTTAGGTGTCTTGTTAACTTAGCTGTTAATCAGTCATGGCCTATCTATCAACTTGACATCAACAATGCTTTTTTGTATGATGAGTTGGATGAAACTGTCTATATGAAACCCCCTCAAGGATTCTATACTGGTAATTGTAAACTTGTTTATAGATTGCAAAGGTCCATTTATGGACTTAAACAGTCTCCTAGACAGTGGAACTCTAAACTCACCTCTGTGTTTGTTGAGAATGGTTTTGTTCAAAGTAAATGTGATTATTCTCTTTATACTAAGTCTAGTGATAATGTGTTTATTGATGTGCTTGTTTATGTGGATGATATTATTTTTACTGGTAATAATAAAAAAGAAATTGACAACTTTAAAAGTAAAGTTCAAAATCAAAGATTTGGGAAAATTGCAATATTTTTTGGGGATTGAAGTTGTTAACACCAGTTTTGGCGTATGTTTGAACCAAAGAAAGTATGTTTTAGATCTTTTGTCTGAATATGGAATGCTTGCTTACAAACCATCTAAGACACCTTTAATGGCAAAGCTGTCTGTTTCAAATGAGGCTTCTGAGAGTGATCCCTTGCTTGAGTGTAAAACCCGTATTTTAAAATGAGAATATTTAAATACGCAGTAATTTTAATAAACTATGTAAGTATCAATTATTAGACAGAGATAGAAACGTAGAAATTAAATACGACAATAAATTAATTATTTAGAAAATAATTATTGAGTCCAGAAATATTACAGATGAATTATTTAATTTACAGAAACAATTAAACGTTATCAGGAATCACGCAGTCTCAGTTTTAGTTAATAACGCGACTTAATAAAGATTACAAGTGTTTAACGGGCCATTTTTGACAAAATAGAAAAGGTAAGGACTTGGGCTCAAGGCCCAAGTGTTTTTTTTTTGCTTTGGTCCGTGTATAACAAAAAGAAAAAGGGACGGGGTGTGTTTTCTTTCTCTATGCCGACACACAACACACAAACAGAAACCCTAGAAATCTTATACAGCCGCCACTTTTTTTTGTGCTTTCTTCTTCCCTGCCGCGACCACATCAAGGAAACAAGAAGAAGGGGTTGAGGGTTGATCCTAAAAGAATCAAGGGATTCGTTGTTGTTGAAACCCTAAACGATTTGTAAGTGCATATAAACCCTAATTCGTTTATTCTTTCTTTTAGATTAATCTCGAATCTGATTCTTAAAAAAAGGGGTTTTAAAACGTGTTCAAGTGGCGTATTATGAGGGGAGGTCGTTTTTTTTTGTTTTGCTGTGGCGGCTTGGCACATAAACCGAGAGTCAAGAGACTCTCGGTGACACTTTCCCCACCAGCCGCAAAGGCCAGTGGCCTTGTTGGTCTAACAGTGGGAACAACGAGTGAGCAAGGGGAACCACTAGCTGCGGCCAGTGGTGTTTTCCTTCTAGCAGTGGGAACCGACGGCTGCCGGTGGCACCATCACCACTGCCAGTGGTAACTGGCAGTGTAAAGGGGGTGTTTGGGGCTTTGGTTAACAGAATATTAAGGGTGCGTTTGGCAGTGGGTTTTAACAGATTTAAGGGGCTGTTTGGCTCGGCTTAATTTAATACAAAACACGAGTCTCCCATCTTAAATAAATAAGACACGGGTTCGGTTTTCGATGCGTTTTAATAAGATAAATACAAGAGTACGTGTTATTATTCTACGGGATTATTTTACTTTACATTACTTATTAATTTTACAAGGTAAATAAAATTTAATAAAACCCGACTTATTATTACGAGTGCATTATATCTTTATTTAATTAAATCATATTATATTTAATTAAATGCCTTTAACCTATAGTTTATTTAAATGACATGTAATAACTAATAAACTATACATTATATCATTATGACTTAGAATATGAATCAGTAAACACTTAAGCTTATTTATTAGCCTATTTAGCCAGCTTATAACTATTTAGGTAAACTTTCTATTTTTTTAGAAACTTATATATTTTAAGCAGTAATTCTATTTATGGAAACTTCCTATCTTTAGAAACTATTTAATCAAGGCAGCTAATCTATTTTCGGAAACTTTCTATTTGTGGAAACTTTCTATTTTGGAAAGTTACTTAATATTGCTCAGTAAGCATAATAATACATGAAATACCAGAGATACTAAATCAGATTTATCTGAATATAAGATAAACACAGATTAAAGCTTAAAACAGTAATCAGACGACTTATTTTCCGTCCATTACTTATGTAGTATCCGTGAAGTCAGAGTCGATCGTTCAGCTTTCATTCTTGTTTCATTACTGGACACGAGGTACGGATTTTCCGTCCTTTCAGTAAGGACTTCCTTCATATGCATGATTAGGATTTCCCGTCTGCAGCCAAATGTTTTCCCCAGTATATGTTTAAGTTTATCAGTAATCATGTTAATAACTAAATAAATTGCCTGAGCATTATATACAAGCACGACCAGTTTATGTACTAGTTACGGAGGTACCGTAACCACGGCACTAGAGGCACCGGTGTCGTGACTCACATGCAGGAGAGTGATATCCTGCATCGTCCCACTCAGCTCAGCTTGGCCATTTTATCAGTATTTTTAGTGGGGCGTATGGATGCATCCTAGGCTTATAAGTGTTTCATGTTTATCAGGGTGAATGTGGTGTGTGCTCTACATCCTTCACATTGGAGCTGATCCCTCCACCCAGCACAGTTATTTAGAGGTCACCCCTCTACAGCATGACGAGGTCACCCCTCCAGTTATTCATGCACGGTTGTTACAGCACGTGACCTATATAAGCTCTGGCAAATAAAATACAGTAAATGCATGTTTTCAGAATGAATAGTTATATTTCAGTATCAGTATATATGAACCAGGTTTCTCAGATTTTATGCAGAGTTCTACCACATGTTACATATCAGTCTTACAGCTTTAGTATTCTATCGCCTGTTTCATTCAGTATATTCTTATCATGCTTTATATCCGTTTACTGAGCGTTATGCTCAGCCGTTGTTCCTTTCATGTTCTAACGGCAGGTACACCCGGACGTTCTTAGGATTCTGAGAGCATGTGCATTTGGATGGAAGCTATCCAGACTTCTTACTTTATACATTTCTTACATTATTCTGCTTATTTTGGACATTGTTTAGTCCTTTCCTTCGGTATTTTATTTTTTTCATGTTTTGGGCTTATGTTTGGATTACCGATGTTTGATTCCGGTATTCCTTTATGGTCAGTTAATGTTTTAGGACATTTACCTTATGCTTTGATGACACGCCATAAATACACGTAATGGTCCACTTATCCAAGTGGGGTGTTACAATTATGGTATCAGAGCGCAAGGTTCGACCTGTAGGCTCTAAAACTTGACCTGTGACTAGTGGGTAGTCACCAGGAACTTCCCAGATTTTGGCGTCGTTGTCTTTCATATTTCTCATGGATTATTCAGTCAGTTTTCTTCGTTTATCAGTCAGTTTTCTTAAAGTTTTGACTAAGTAAAAGGTTGGTACAGAACTGGTCATATTTAGTCGCATGTGCTTTTAGCGAGCTTTCGTTTTGGTGAACTGACCATAGGCGTTCACCCTTGCCCGTTCAGATTTTGTATTGGTAAACTGACCATAGGCGTTTACCCTTACTCATGACAGATTCATGTTTTCATTCAAATATCACTTGGTGAACCAGTCATAAACGTTCACCATTTCGCAAGTCGAATTTCATGATTTTCAGTCAAATGTTGCTTTGTGAACCGATCCATAGTTGTTCACATTTGTCATATCATGACATTCTATAAATTTTGACAAGTATGGATTGAACTACAGCCATCCATATTTAGTCCGATATTGTAAATTTCTATACATGACAGTTCTCAGAAAATTTTGACCAGTATGGATCGAACCAGAATAGCCCATACTTAGTCTCAGGTTTTCTTCTTTAAATCCTGTAGATTAAACCATAGTCGTCCCCATCAGTTGATATTACACCTCAGTTGATTGGACTTTTTATGTTCCTTGTGACAGTCAATATTTCCATACTCTCACGTTGATGTCATCTACATGATGATTCAGTTTCATGTCTCCTTATGAGGATTATGTTTTCAACAAAGTAATGATGTTTTCATGTTAAGATATACAAGAACTTCAGTAAAACCAGTTTTCATGATAACTCATGACTGACCTTCATTAATCATACGTCATGCTGACCACTGTTGGGACTTTGATTATATCATACTTTTCAGCCTCGATACAACCAGCAGTAAGTCGACGCAGAAATTGTCAGCCTATCATGTTATTTATTTCAGATCAGTTTACTACCGTTTAAATTAATTTATTTCCCTAATCATGTCAGACAAGCGACACCAGTATCCATCATCTCATAAAATTTTCACCAGTGCCATGAACAGTATTCCATATGTACCCCACGTACAATGTCTCAGATATGATCCATGTGCAATATTCATTTGTACTTCATGTACAGTAGTCCAGGTGTACTCCAGGTACCCTACTCCATGGATATTGTTAATCGATCCTCAATCATCTCAGGCGTTTCCACTTGTCGATATTCTACCAGATGCTGATGCTGCTCGTGAGTGGAAGATTTTGCTAGATGCTGATGCCGCTAACACTTTGAAGACCTCACAAATACGGATGCTGCTGAACTTTGGAGATTTCTCAAGATGCTGATGCCGTTTATACTATGAAGACTGCGGATCGAGGACGAAAACTATGAATTTGAAATTTCTGACAAGAATAAATTTCAACCATCAGACACTACCATCCTATTCCATGCTTTTGCTTCCTCAGTTAGACGTCACGCTTCACTCAGCTAATTTTTCTGTCAGAAGAGTGGGAACCGGAACCCAGCCGGCCACTCAGCAGAAATAATTACATGAATCATGGTTATGATAACGACCGTCAGAAAATTGACAGACAAGCAGTAGTGACAACCATCGTACTTATAATTAATCAGTCAGTAACCATCGGAACTCCGGCACGGACGTGACCAGAAATACAGAGGTCAGCAGTCTAACCGGTCCGCCAATCCTAGCAATTACCGAAAATTTTCAGCCTTGTTCAAATTCATCTATTAAAACACGCGCCAAGACATCAGTCAAGACATAGTTCTCAGGTATCATTTCGGAAGACACATATCGGGGCACCAGTCACGGTACACGTCATACGAATCTTTTCTCAAAATATGAGTCAGAACCCATAACTCCAGTATGTTTCTAAATCAGGCCCCCAGAAATCCAGAGTACCCTTCAGAAAGGAGTATGCCCGTTCTATTATGTCACTCATGAATCGGACCATTAAAATTCAGTCACCACACTAGATTATTATTCATATTAAGCACGTAATATTCACTCTGTAAAGTTACAGACGAACCCACTCAGTGGAAGTCGCCACGTTACTCCACATATTCCTATGTCAGCTTTATGTAAATCAGGTATTTACCTACCTCTCAGCCAGAAAGGACTCCACAGTATCACCATATTTATTAAAGCCTTATTTTCAGTTAACGACGAGATCCGTCTTACTAAATCCCAAATATATTCATTATACTTTCGGTCAGAAAATCAGTATGAATTATTTCTGCCTCACAAAGCGCGTGACTATCAGTCCATAGCTACGAAGACTTTTACCTACCTGTTATTAATTCACTTCTGAAACTCCTTATATTCATGATCAGCAGATTATTCGAGAGTTCCAGATATAATTTCAGAAAGTTTTCAAGAAGTTCCTTCCTAACTACGAGACATAATTTAACATCGAGCTCGTCTCAAGAATAGTGCCTGTTTCCAAAACTCTTTATTCCAGAGTTGCATCTAAGTTAAAAGGGTTGCATCATTTGCTGCAAGGATTACCGGAATGAGGCTTTATTCGCCCTGCCGTACCATCAGGAAGTGCACCGTTCCTGTCTATCAAGAAGAAGACCGGTACCATGAGGTCATGTATCGACCCTGAAATTTTTTACCAGATCACCATCCTTAATCAATGTTCATTCCATAGATAGCAGGTTTATCTGATCTGCTATGATGTCTTAAAAATTTTCTAGAACAATTCACGATCATGTCACCATCAGTGGTGAGGGAAACATATTATAGTCACTATAAAATCTTTGAATTATACTTCTGAACTCCCTAATGCTCCAGCTATAGTGTGGAATTTATGAATAAAATTTTTCTATGATTCTCAGACAAAATCGTCAGCGTATTCATTGATCACATTTTGGGTCTGCTAAATTCTAGAGAAGAATACGAGAGTTATCTTCTCACAGTTGAATAGAATCTTCGATAGGAGGTATTTTATACACAGCTTTCCAGATATGAATTCCCATCTGAACAGAGTGGCATTTCTGAGCCATCCTATTTCAACAGAAAGAAATTTCAGACAATCCTGAGAAGGTGAAGGCCATCACCTGATGGTCCCGACTGACGACTATGAACGAAGTACAAAATTTTCTAGAACTCAAATGACTACTACCGTAGAAATTGCCGACAGTTCTCACAAAAAAAAAAAAAATTATGACTATTCAACCAGATTTCCACCAGAATGTTCCAAAATCCCAGACAAAACTTTAATAGAATTTGCATCGCGCATTGATGAAGCTATGTTCATATCTAATGCCTGACACACCTCAGGTTCAAGATAGAACACCGACATGCTATTACTACAAGTAGAAATTCTATACCGAAAAGAGACAAGACTCCATGGAGATTGTTATCAGTTTACCACAGACTCAGAGAAAGTATGATACTATCTAAGTTATCATCAACCATGTAATCAGCCTGCGCGTCTCTTTCATCCAAAGGGATCACATAGTAGCAGATCTGCAGAAAATTTTAAAATTCAGCAGTAAATCGTACGAATTCAAGGCTTTCCTTTGACCATCATATCAAACAGAATTCATGTTCACGATCAAGTGTATGTTTACGCCCGCTTTAAGTTCATGTTTATTTTCACTTTCACGTTTACGTCTCATTCGCAGTATGATGCTGTTTCAGTTCATCTTTTAGGCTATCTCATGATTTAAGCTCACGTTAACGTTCATAACGTTGTTCACGTTCAAGTTCGTGTGCCATTTCACGATACACGTTTCTCAACTTATTACCGTATACGGTTACAGAAAGCTTGAGAAATTAGACTCAAGTTTAGCACAACTATTCCATAACTAGGCAGACGTTTCAAATCTCAGGCCGTATCGTTTGGCATTCACTCCTCAATCAGCATACGTTCATGATATGTTCTAGTATCACGTTCACAGTATGATTCACTCATCATATTCTAATTCCGTGCCAGCGCTCCTCATATAATTATGAACCACGTTCACAATTGCTCACTTAGCATGTTCACAATTGTTCACGTAGTTCGTCCCTATATATACTCTCAGCAGCTTTCTCAGAGATATAAATATTATCTTTTCAGAATATTTACACGTATCATTTCATGTATCATACATGCTATAGTTATTCAGTCTATCAGATTTAGAAAATCCATCTTAAATATGGAACCAGAAACTATTCAGCATCATCAGGACAGGGTCAACAGGACCAAGATTTTATTTATTAGGTTAGACCTTTGAAGAAATCGTTTCGAGCGGGAGGCCACTCAAAACGGAGGAGTCCATCTGGACCTCTCATTATTTTCTCCGATAAATCCGGTTATGTTCTTTCAGTCAGGTCACGTTCCATGTTCTCTTCAGCCATGTCACGTAACATGATTATTTCAGTCATGTCAGGTTTATACCTATCAACAGCATTATGTCTTAATTAGAAGACAATTTATCCTCCATCTTAATTGTCTTTTCAGTCTACGTGTTCTTTCAGCTCTTAAAATTTCCTCAGCTTATTACCTTTAATTCGGGGACGAATTATTGTTTTTAGAGGGGAAGAATTGTAAAACCCGTATTTTAAAATCAGAATATTTAAATACGCAGTAATTTTAATAAACTATGTAAGTATCAATTATTAGACAGAGATAGAAACGCAGAAATTAAATACGACAATAAATTAATTATTTAGAAAATAATTATTGAGTCCAGAAATATTACAGATGAATTATTTAATTTACAGAAACAATTAAACGTTATCAGGAATCACGCAGTCTCAGTTTTAGTTAATAACGCGACTTAATAAAGATTACAAGTGTTTAACGGGCCATTTTTGACAAAATAGAAAAGGTAAGGACTTGGGCTCAAGGCCCAAGTATTTTTTTTTGCTTTGGTCCGTGTATAACAAAAAGAAAAAGGGACGGAGTGTGTTTTCTTTCTCTATGCCGACACACAACACACAAACAGAAACCCTAGAAATCTTATACAGCCGCCACATTTTTTTTGTGCTTTCTTCTTCCCTGCCGCGACCACATCAAGGAAACAAGAAGAAGGGGTTGAGGGTTGATCCTAAAAGAATCAAGGGATTCGTTGTTGTTGAAACCCTAAACGATTTGTAAGTGCATATAAACCCTAATTCGTTTATTCTTTCTTTTAGATTAATCTCGAATCTGATTCTTAAAAAAAGGGGTTTTAAAACGTGTTCAAGTGGCGTATTATGAGGGGAGGTCGTTTTTTTTTGTTTTGCTGTGGCGGCTTGGCACATAAACCGAGAGTCAAGAGACTCTCAGTGACACTTTCCCCACCAGCCGCAAAGGCCAGTGGCCTTGTTGGTCTAACAGTGGGAACAACGAGTGAGCAAGGGGAACCACTGGCTGCGGCCAGTGGTGTTTTCCTTCTAGCAGTGGGAACCGGCGGCTGCCGGTGGCACCATCACCACTGCCAGTGGTAACTGGCAGTGTAAAGGGGGTGTTTGGGGCTTTGGTTAACAGAATATTAAGGGTGTGTTTGGCAGTGGGTTTTAACAGATTTAAGGGGCTGTTTGGCTCGGCTTAATTTAATACAAAACACGAGTCTCCCATCTTAAATAAATAAGACACGGGTTCGGTCTTCGATGCGTTTTAATAAGATAAATACAAGAGTACGTGTTATTATTCTACGGGATTATTTTACTTTACATTACTTATTAATTTTACAAGGTAAATAAAATTTAATAAAACCCGACTTATTATTACGAGTGCATTATATCTTTATTTAATTAAATCATATTATATTTAATTAAATGCCTTTAACCTATAGTTTATTTAAATGACATGTAATAACTAATAAACTATACATTATATCATTATGACTTAGAATATGAATCAGTAAACACTTAAGCTTATTTATTAGCCTATTTAGCCAGCTTATAACTATTTAGGTAAACTTTCTATTTTTTTAGAAACTTATATATTTTAAGCAGTAATTCTATTTATGGAAACTTCCTATCTTTAGAAACTATTTAATCAAGGCAGCTAATCTATTTTTGGAAACTTTCTATTTGTGGAAACTTTCTATTTTGGAAAGTTACTTAATATTGCTCAGTAAGCATAATAATACATGAAATACCAGAGATACTAAATCAGATTTATCTGAATATAAGATAAACACAGATTAAAGCTTAAAACAGTAATCAGACGACTTATTTTCCGTCCATTACTTATGTAGTATCCGTGAAGTCAGAGTCGATCGTTCAGCTTTCATTCTTGTTTCATTACTGGACACGAGGTACGGATTTTCCGTCCTTTCAGTAAGGACTTCCTTCATATGCATGATTAGGATTTCCCGTCTGCAGCCAAATGTTTTCCCCAGTATATGTTTAAGTTTATCAGTAATCATGTTAATAACTAAATAAATTGCCTGAGCATTATATACAAGCACGACCAGTTTATGTACTAGTTACGGAGGTACCGTAACCACGGCACTAGAGGCACCGGTGTCGTGACTCACATGTAGGAGAGTGATATCCTGCATCGTCCCACTCAGCTCAGCTTGGCCATTTTATCAGTATTTTTAGTGGGGCGTATGGATGCATCCTAGGCTTATAAGTGTTTCATGTTTATCAGGGTGAATGTGGTGTGTGCTCTACATCCTTCACATTGGAGCTGATCCCTCCACCCAGCACAGTTATTTAGAGGTCACCCCTCTACAGCATGACGAGGTCACCCCTCCAGTTATTCATGCACGGTTGTTACAGCACGTGACCTATATAAGCTCTGGCAAATAAAATACAGTAAATGCATGTTTTCAGAATGAATAGTTATATTTCAGTATCAGTATATATGAACCAGGTTTCTCAGATTTTATGCAGAGTTCTACCACATGTTACATATCAGTCTTACAGCTTCAGTATTCTATCGCCTGTTTCATTCAGTATATTCTTATCATGCTTTATATCCGTTCACTGAGCGTTATGCTCAGCCGTAGTTCCTTTCATGTTCTAACGGCAGGTACACCCGGACGTTCTTAGGATTCTAAGAGCATGTGCATTTGGATGGAAGCTATCCAGACTTCTTACTTTATGCATTTCTTACATTATTCTGCTTATTTTGGACACTGTTTAGTCCTTTCCTTCGGTATTTTATTTTTTTTCATGTTTTGGGCTTATGTTTGGATTACCGATGTTTGATTCCGGTATTCATTTATGGTCAGTTAATGTTTTAGGACATTTACCTTATGCTTTGATGACACGCCATAAATACACGTAACGGTCCACTTATCCAAGTGGGGTGTTACATTGAGAATATAGTTGATTATCAAAAACTTATGGGTAAATTAATATACTTGACCAATATTAGGCCAGATATTTCATATGCTGTGCATTGTTTAAGTCAATCCATGCATTCGCCTTTTATGTCTCATCTGAAAATTGCTTTTAAAATTCTGAGATACCTGAAGGGTTCTCCAGGTCTTGGTATTCATGTTGCTAAAAACTCTGGGATGTCTCCTAAAGCTTTTTCAGTGCTGACTGGACTAAATGTATTGTGACAAGAAAATATGTGACTGGTTATTGTGTTTTTTAAATAATAACTTGATTTCTTAGAAAAGTAAGAAGCAAAACACTCTCTCTAAATCATGAAAAGAAGTAGAGTATAGGGCTCTTGCTTCTTTTACAAGTGAAGTAATATGGATCCTAAAAATATTAAAAGATTTAAATTGTTATAATCTTTTACCTTTGGATTTATATTGTGATAGCAACTCAGCAATAAAGATTGCTGCCAATCCTCCGTTTCATGAGAGGACAAAACATATTGAGATTGACCTTCACTTAGTGAGGAAAAAAATCTTGAGTGTGTTGTTAGGACAAAAAGGGCGGAGTCTGCAAATCAAATTGCAGACATCCTTACTAAAGGATTAGATACAATACAACATGAAAACCTGGTTGAAAAACTGGGGATGTTTTATCTGTTTAAAATATCAGATTAAGGAGGTTGTTAAAATTACTCTTGTAATCTGATATTAGAAGTTTTGGGATTTATTGTGCTTTTTGAGTATATATAGGGACTAATCATGCTATATCTTGGAACTCAGTTGTGGGCTTATGGATGTTGGGCTTTGCTGCTGGACTCATTAAGGATGAAGGCCTAAAGGCCTTGGGTTATATAATGTATAATACCCTAACTCGTTACTAGTTAGGGTTAAGGGGTTTCATTTGTATGTGTGTGTTTCGCCGTCATGGCTTCATACTCTCTCTCACCCTTCATCCTTTTGTTTAATCTGTTCTTCATTTTAAATCTTGTAAAACTATCATCATTATTAGATAATAGATCCACACTAGGTTTAATCTGTGGTGGATTCTTATTGTTTTGTTTAAATTTTTATTTCCACTTATTTTTCATTAATTATAAAAGGGTTTTGATCATTATATCATATTTTTCTACGGTATTGTGTGTCTCATTACTGGTAAAAATGATACACACAATACAAAGATTCAAATATCCTTATAGTTCTCTATATTAAATAGAAAGTATAGAGATTCGATCACCCAACTGGATGTTAGTATGCGGAACCTGATCCTCGGAAGAATACTAGACACACTAGCAGCTTATAATCGATTGCAAAGAACAACACAAGGTGTTGTCCTAAAGGATTACTCTTTATTAATCAGTTGTAGTTTGAAAGTATTACGTTACAATGACCCCTATGTAATTTTTTTAAGATTATCCCTATGTATTTTACTATTTTATACGTATGTTGTAGTTTAGTCGAGCTTTTGGAGATAAGCATAACGTAGATATACACATCCTTAAATGGATTTAAAAATACAAAAACATAGAAAGTACCTCCAGCAAATCACCTATGTTGATAACAATGCCACAAGGAATTGCCTCTATAGTAGTCCAGTCTTCACCACATTTGGCCTACAATAATCCTCCAACCTCATTTTGTATCAGTAATGTTAACACCATCAGGTCAGGGTGTGGTACAGTCCCCAATGTGATGTCTGGTTGTGGACACTGAGGGTAGTAATTTGATATACACCATCTCCCTTCCGAACACTTTAACTCCTTCAACTTGTTACTTTTTAGTCCCAATCCTTCACATAAGATTGATAGAAACTCATCTCCCAAACTCTTCGCCGCCTTGTCCCAATCCTTCAGTGCTTCCCTATACACCTCGGGCACCGCCTCCCAATCTGGCTCAATGGGTGACATGTTCACCTGCACATCCATAAATACTGGGTTTTGAATGTTGCGTTTGGAGCACAATTTAAAACACCACAATATGGCATTACTTTTATGCATTTAATGTATTACAGGATTATTGCCTATAGAGTAAAAGTTTGTAAATTTCAACTGATTCTGCATTTATGTTCTACTAGCATGCTACCCGCTTAATGCGACGACGGGTACCCGAAGGCTATTTTTTAGCTAACAAATGTTACACTTTTACCCATCTAGTTTATATTCAAATATTACTCTTTTTAGTGATGCAACTAATCTTTGCACACCTTTATATTTCCTAAAAACCACACAATCTTCCAACATTCATACAACTACATAGCTTTTCATTGTACGACTTTGTATAAGAGCGAAAACCGCAAACAGTGCAAAGCAAGAATGTTAATGTTGTGAATAGGTGTTTGGCAGTGTGTTCAAAAGCAATAATTATCAACTATAATAAAACGGCTACATTATATTGTTTATCATATAATGTTGCCTGTTCGCAATTTATCACATGCGAAACGAGATATTAGTACGTTTGACAAACGTTGTTCGAGCTTAAGGGCTGTTAATTGTGATACGGATACTGATAGTTTATATGTATATGCTTATTTGGAAAACTAAAGGGAAATTTATCTCATAAACTTTTAAGATGATAGAGAAATGATTATCCACTTTTCTAAATTTCATTAAAGCACATAAGCCGTTAAAATCAGTTAATCCGGACACCCCCTTAGCTTAAATATCACAAAACCGAATCCCACATTCTATCCAACTCATGGCTCATATGGTTTTCGGGTTACGTATCATGAGTGGCTTATTTTTAAACAGTTCGGCTTAGATAAGTTCATTATGTGGAAAGTTACAAAATAAACTACAAAATTCAAGGTTACGACTTATGACACATAAGCCCAAAACCAGATAAGCCATAAGTAGAAACTATCACCCTTTGTTTCAGATTATATAGCCACCTAATAGCGGATTTGGTTTTGAGTTTATATTTCATAATTAAGCTTACTTTGACATTTTACGGTTTGTATAAGTTATATAAGCCAGAAAATGTCGGAATAAACCAACTTATGAAACATAAGCCCAAAACCAAATAATATAAGCCGGCGTATATATTGTGAGACAACCATTTAAGAAAATATATACGTGTAAAAGAGAAACCAGAAAACCATCTTTCCAAGTAGCAGCTTTAGACTGAAACAAATCAATGTTACTTAAATAAGCAGCAACTTTTCCAGCATTCCTAGTATAAACCTCATCTTATACTCATTATCTATCTCAAATAAATGAAAATAAATGTATAATTTTCTATATGTAAATTATATTAGGCATCACATTAACCTTTGCCTAGAGATTGTGGTGCCAAAATAATTTAATTGCTAAAAACACTTATTATACGTGGCACTTTTGAGACCAACTTTGAGCCCCAGGCGATCCTCGTACTCTTAGAGTACGACCTTTTATTTAATTAGTTATTTACTTCTTTCAATTTTTAAAAAAAGGTATGTAATATTAGGTGTTTAAGTATTATGATTATCTAATCATCGACTTTGCTTTTAAGAACATTAGAAAAACTATTTAAATAGTTAACTTTGATTACTGAAACTCGGTTAAATATTTCTATTAGTATCGTTGTTTCAATCGTTTTTGAATATTAGTAATTTTTATTTTTATATATACGTTTAATTTTTGTATTTATTGGGGCCTTTATTTAATAATGACACAAGGCCATCGAAATTAATAAGACAACCATATATATTATAATATGCAAATTTACATAATTTTACAACACTTATAAAAATATTAATATAACAAAATTTAAGATGTTGATCTCATCTTAGAAAATTCACAATACATAAATCACGAACTTACGATCACAACTTATAAAAAGCAAACAATCCGACTAAATCTCCATCTTACAAACTTAGAATACTCGATTGATACTAATAATATAACCTATTTACAAGAAACTAGCCATCTACCCGTGCATAGCGGCGGAATTACCTATATACAAATAGTTCACGACATACTAATAATTGGCTGGGTTGTCTAACACATGACTTGATAACTCGACCGGGTTGACCTAGTGGTCGAACTCGTGACTCGGTGACTCGACTGGGTTAACCCGGTGATCAAACCCGTTATCCGTTGAATCGACATGATTGATTCGGTGGTCGAACTCATGACCCCGTAACTCGACTGGTTTAATTCGGTTATCGAACTTGTTATCGGGTGACTAATACATCTGTTTAATTTAAATATGGAAGTAAAGAGTGGAGAAATAGAGATATTGATCAGTTTTTGATATTCTGAATTTCATAACAGTAGCAACAAAACTGATTATTCAAAGATACGGTTAATTAATTGTGAAATAAATACTTAAAGTTAATACAACACATCAACACAATCTCTTTATAATTCAACTTTTAGCAGTTTAACACCAACGCAAAAACATCAAGACCATTGTCTGATATACAATCATGTAGACGTTTAGGTTTCTAACCATAGGGTCTCATTTATTTAGAAACTGTAACAACATGTCCTTGCATAATGGGAACTTTATATAAAAAACAACCACACATAAGTCATTCCATAAAAAAGAATCAAACATTACATAATGGGAACTTTATACAAAAACAACCATTAGGTTGTTGCACATTAAGCAACGTTTAGGATCACATTATTGAGTAGGTTTAATACTTTAGGTAAGCATAAATTTATAAACACACCTTTTTCTTTCACCACAGCAAAATGAAACTAAGACCCACTGACTCAAGTACAGGTCGTTGTTTAATTAGAACATTTTCAAGTTCTGGAGTTGTCTCAAATGTTCTTATTGCATAATATCAAACACTTCAATTCGGTGTAGCAGCAATAGTAAGAAAATGGTGTCCTTGTGACACAAATAACAAAAATAGATATATGTAAATAACATACAATAGAACACATTGATAAAGATGCTAACAAATAATAAGCTATCATGAGTATCCAAAGAACCAGCTTTTTAGGGTGTGTTTGGGTAAGGTTAAATGAAAGATTTTTTAAATGCTTATATAAGCCTTTATAATATTATATAGTTGACTCATTTAATTTCTAGTTTCACATTTTAGCTTTTGACCAATATTAACTGGCGAAATTCTATATATACTTAAATGCATGAGGCACATATCTGCAAATATCGAAGCGGTACAACCTATTACATGAACATTCTTCGAATTCCCGGATTTTCCTTATTATTGGGCTATCAAATTCGATGCTAAAATTGCATAGTTTTAGCCGCCAAATGAGTAAGATAATAATAATTATAACAACGTAACAACCACCTCAACATTCGGAACATGTTTAAGAATTTGATCAACGACTCTGCAGCCATTATGACTACAATAGTTGGCTTGTCGACATTATACGACACGGATACATCAGATATATCCAAGTCCTGGTAAAATAATAGATACGGTTTCACACGAGGGAAAAAGTAACAAAAAACATGATATAAATGTGGTAACTTACATCTGAGATGACTAAACAGGAAATGCTAGCATAAAGAAGATCAATATGTATTACGTTGTCTTTAAATTTCATAACCGATACATGGGCACGTGGAACAGTTGAAGTTCAGTAACTTTCTTGATCATGATATATTGATATTCGTGAACATCTTGTGAAAAAACAATGAAAACTTTCTAAAGTGATAATAAACGATAAATTAATGTTAGGAATCCATGTATATGAGAATCCCCCGGGCTCGAACTGAATCTATATAAAAGAACTCATGTCTCGATTTACATAAGATTGCCCACCACACAAGGTGTCAATGTCCGCGAGGACCATGAACCTACCACCAAAGTTGAAGAACATAGCTTTAAATTATAAAGAAAAAAAGCCACGAATACATACAAACAAAAGCATAGGATATCAAAACAAACCTAATTGTTACTGTTAAAAGATTAACTGATTTTGTGTTGTGGGTTTGATTTAGGGTTTTGTTTAAAATGATAAGTACTCAGGTATTTATTTTGAATTAGATAGAGTATGGCAGAAGTTTGACGAATAGAAGGAAACTAAATCAATGTTTTGAATGAGTGATTTGAAATGGTATTTGATTGATATGTATATTTACTACACATATAAGTTTCGTTGGTGTGTTGCTATTTATTCAAGACTTGCCATTGAGAAAGTTATCTTTAGGAAATGTCAACTAAAATAAAGTTGTGAAACTTGTGTTGAGTATATTGTCTTCATATTTGTATTATATGTATTGTTTAAAAAAATCATTTCCTTCAGGTTGAAATTTTATGCATTCCGCATTTCGTTAAATATTTCATTGTTTCATGTTTCTCAATTTTTAATTATATATGACTTGTTATTTTCAGATTCAAAACATTTCAAGTATAGATTACGTTTCAACAATTTATTAATTTTCACAGATTTAATCACAAGTTTATATTAGTTTACAGGGTTTCAACATTTCCATGTATTAACCATTTTCAACATTGTCATATTTGTTTGTGTTTTCAACTTTCAGCATTCAACAATTAGCATACACCTTTTATAGGATACTAGACGATAACCCGCGCATAGCGGCGGAAATTAGCGTCAAATAATTAACGATATGTAATATTGTGGTAAGTGTTTCGTATAACACTCAAAATAAAACGTGAAAAGATTAAGTTGTTCACCCTGGGTTAAAGTAAAACAATGTAAAATTTTTAAAATACCGTTTGTAAGCCGTTGTAAAAGTTACCTGTTTTGACCGCTAACCCAAATATTTAGAAAACCTGGTTTGATTCGACCAGTTCAACCAGTTAAAAAAAGGGTCCAAGTTAAACTCGATCTTATATCTCAAAAGCCTATTAGACCCGCTACGCGGGGTGACCCGGTGGACGAACCGGTGACCGGGTGACTCCATCGAGTGATCCGGTGATCAAACCCGTGACCCGATAATTGAAATTAGGAATATTAAAATTATGGAAGAAGTTTGATTAATAAAATATTAAATCTATTTATAAAATTTAAGTTTTCACATTTTACTATTTATGAAATTTAAGTTTTTATATTTACTTTTCATTTTTTGAAAAATAATGATTTTCTTTTATAAATAGTATAGATATAGATAAATATAGATATATAGCTAAAACTATATCAATGTGAAACAAATATTATTATAGATAATATTAAGTCTAGTTCATTTTATTAGTATAGGTTTAGAAGTAAAAGCTCTTTCTCTTGGGAAGAATGGCTTAAAAACCTTTATTTAATTGTCTTGTAATCTAGCTCCTTGCTAGCCTTTTATTTAATAAAATTCGCCGTTTAATTTTTTTTTTGAAACTCCAACGTTATCGTTAAAGCAATCAAATTAAAACATAGGTTGGTCAACATTCTTGAGGTTGATCATACTCTTCACATATGTCTAATATGATCTTAAATTCTAAAATCAGTATCATAATAAGTCAAGAATAAAACTGACCTCTATGTTCCCTTATCAAGTTAGATCTTAAAAATAAATTAGAAGATCAGTTCTTTTTCTATCAAGTTCTGCTTTCTATAAGAGCAACATGTATATAATGAAGTTTGACAGCATCTCAAATTCATTTGTGTGTATCAGTTGTGTTTGCAATATGCATTTCTAATAACATTCTATGTATCAACAACAAAGATCTTAAAAATGACAAAACTCATCTATGAAACGACGTTTCAAAACTCACTAAAACCTCAAAACATGCACAAAATTTACAAATACTAACAACTTAGTAACAAAATTTACATAATAAATAGTTACAACAAGTATTAACATTAGCAACTTCAAACATGAAGCATACATATTCCGGAAACACAAGCCGCGACAACAAGATTTTCAACAACGGGTTCCAGCGAGTCAAGGGAGACAACTGCTTTTTCGGGCGGCGACAAATGGTGGTTGTAACAAAAAAGCTGAATATTTACACAAACATAGAAATACGAATAAATCAATGGGAATTTCTACCATGTGCCCCTAATGTACATGTTTGAATTTTTATAAATGTAAAGTTTAATTATTAAACTCAAATTGTATTTATTTATGGTAAATTTTACCTATAAAGAACAATCCTCAATATTTGATAAATAGTCATACCATAATGAATTTCAAAATTCTTATTTGCATGGATATGATTTGGTTGTATATACAAAGTAAATACTTGTCACATTTAAAAAGATGTGCTACTTTATTTTGGGATACAAGATAAATTTTAGCAATAATAATATCTTCATATTTGTAGTATTTTCTTATTATTTTAATGTTATTCAAATGATCGCCTCATTATAACAGAAAATGTGTTTACGATTTGTCGTAAAAAATAGCTTGTTGAACTTGAAGCATTTAAAGTTACCCAGAAAATATATTGGTAGAAAGTAAATTATTTGAGAAAAGATTTTGCAAAACGTCTTTGTAAACTGAGTTAAAGAAACTAAAACTGATCTAATGATAAGAAAAAAACCTTACAAGAATCCGTACGATTATGTTCTTGGGCTATCCCCATTGCCCCCATTCTTTTAGGATACATATCATTATTCAAATTGCGTTCTAACAAGAAAATAAAAAGAAGACATAATAAGTTGGCTGTTTATGTGGCCCACGTTTATGTGGGTTTCAAAAGTAATGTGAGATTTAGAACCTATGGCAAAATTTCATATAGCATACGTTTTAAAAAATATTTTAACCAACAAAAAAGTTATACATGCGCTTTACAAATTAACATGTTTGATAGAGGAGAAAGAACAAGCTCCATAGAAAAAAATTCTAGAAATATATGAACTCTCCATTGACGACAGTAACATGTTTCATATAAATTCTTACCTCAAGATCATTATGAACAACACCTTCATTGTTCAGTGTCATATTTAGACGAATTGTATAGTTGTACAGGAAGTTATGAGACAAATTTCGATGGTGGTGTATAGCCACATAATATTGTAACTTACATATAGTTTCCTTTTGTAACACATTATTGGCAAATCAAAATTTTTACATATTACTGGTAAATTAAAATAGGGATAATTTCATATATACCCAATAAAACTTCATAAATTACATATATCCCCATAATACAAGTTTTTGATGCATAATGTACAATACTAGTAAAGCATGTTTTGGGGATATATGTAAATATGGATGTTTTGTTGGGGATATATGTAAATGCCCCATTAAAATATATACTTTCCTTTTGTTTTACAATTTTAATATTCCAGGATTGTATGCACTACTGGCAAAATCAAAATGAATACTTTCCTTTTGTTTTACAATTTCAATATTCCAGGGTTTTGTTAAAGATCTATATTAGGAATTATTGAAAATTCAATTTTTTTCAACTTTTTTGATGAAGCCATTATAAAGTAGTATAGATATAGATAGATATAGATATATAGATATGTTATTAGTGATTGAGAAGATAGACAAATTTGATGGTCAAGTAGAATTTGAATGTGGCTATTTAAAACATGGAATATAAAGTTGTGAGATAATTAATTAGGTTTAATACATACCGGAGTTATTAAATATTTTTAAAAAGTTCATATAAGTTATTAATGTTTTAATTTGTTCATTTAAGTTATTAAACTACACATCACTATAACTTAGTATTAATTCGATTAACCTTAACACATGTTTTTTTATAAGTTAAATAACATAATATCGTGGTTTTACAAGTTAAGTAACACATATGTCGTGTTTTATAAGTTCAGTTCCTAAAAGTTATTGTTTATGACTTTAGTAACCTAAGTGAAAAAATGAATGTTTAGTAATTTAGGCGGTAATTGTTTAGAACGTTTAGTAAGCTCGATATGTATTAACCCTAATTAATTACATGTATAAAAACTAGAATTTGATTTCAAAGTCTCACGCATTTATTGACACAAAATAAAACTAAAACACAGTTTTTCCTGTTAGGATTTAACAGCAACTTGTTGCTTGGCAATCTTTCATATATCATATAAAAATACGCTAAACAGCTTCATGTGTGGAGCTTGTAACGTCATGGCAAACGACATGCTCTCATTATTGATCCGGCTTGGTAGTATAAAACACATACCATCATTCTGGATGTTAGCAGGTAAAACGTTTACAGGCGCCCCCCATCCGAAATCAGCCTCAAACCACTTGAACTTAGCCCAGCTGTTTATAACAAGAAAGGGACAACTCCGGTCGTACCGACGGTCCAGAGCAGGCGCTAATTCCAAATAATCGATGAATGACTTTATGTAATCGTTTTTCCTCTGTCCAGCTATCTCCTCATGGATTCTATTCATAGCATACAAAGTAGGGTTGGATTTAACCTTGCCTGCTACGTCTATGACATTGACAAAAGAGACAGCATTTCCAAAATAGCTAGGTGGCAGTGAAGGCCGAAGGTGAGCTCGCACCTCAGCGGGGATGACGAGCCTGGTAACCTCATCATCCTGTAACCCACGCGCTTTACACACCGACCTCCAAATATGGGCAGCCAGCATCTCGTATGAGGTGAACTTATCTTCCTTGGATTTTGTTGCAACAAAATTGAGTTGATCTCGTGTCAATCTGAAATATGTGGTGACAGGGTTATCTACCACGGATGATTTGACTGGAGATGAAGATTTCATTGATGACATACATTGGAATTTACTATGCTCATAAATCGGTTGTGGTGGGTCCCGAGCTCGGAGTCGGGTCCGGTCTATGAACGGTTGTTGAGTGATGTCAAGGCCACGAGCCAACTCAGACCATGAGTTAATGAAATGCACTATAGATAACGCATCCCCAACATGGTGGTCTATGGCAACACCAAGTGAAACTTCCCCACATTTGAAGTAACTTACCTGCACAAAATACAAGTGTCAATCATGAATATTGATCCCATTGAAGTTGTAAAAGATTATTGTTTGTACCTGCACGAGCAGTAAAGGATAAGAATCACTTCCCAATGAGTGATCAACCGATGGGAAAAGTATTTGTAACTCTTTAGGTGCGAAATCAGTGAAGTCGTCTAGTAAGCCATCAGACTCGGCTTCTACAAACAACACGCCTTGTCCTTGACAATTAATCTCAGTCCTTCCATCTTGGTCTTTCTTTAAACGGCCTCCAACTGGGTAAAATGGAACCAAAACCTTACTCAGAGCATCCTTCATCACTTTGGCATCAAAGAAGTTGCAGCTGGAAGCGCCAGTGGGCCTGTAGAAATACAAGATTCGTGTGTGAACCTTAGGTACCAACAGGTCCATGTCAGAGAGCCATAGATTTATCTTTGGTGTCTCCACCGCAGGCCTAATCAGCGTCGATTCCCTTATCACAATATTCATGATATCTTGTAGTATGATTTAAAAGACTGCAAAATAAAGAAAATTAATAGTGCATTAGTTAAGCTTCTTCTAGGTCATTGGAAGAAATAAACAAATTAAGCTTCTAGGTGAAATACCTTTCGAAGTGAAATGTGGTGAAGACATATCACTGAAACTTTATATAGAAACTGGTTTTCTAGTTTTCGTTGTAACACTTGTACAAACTTCACACACTTGTCTTCCCATTCTCTTATCACCTGTACACCTCACACTTCTATACATAAGACAAATCTCAAAAAACTAATATACTACTATCTTCTTTTTCTTGACACTGTTAACTAAAGTTGAATATCTAATGTTCTTGGTTTATTTCTTTCATAAATCATCATCAACAATGTCATCTGAAGATTATTGGGGCTGATGTTTTAAGAATATTTTCTACAAGTATTTACAAGAGTTTTAATATTTGGGTTATTGATAATGTATGGGTTGGAGATCAACTAAATATCTTGGTTCCTTATTCTCACCATTTTCCATCTTTTATATATCTTTGTAAAGCTCATATTTGTAATTTTAATTCTATTATTTTTCTTTGATGTTCTTGCATTTTTTTTATCTTCGTACAAATATGTTCCTGTCTGAATCCGACTTAGCTCTGAGATCCTAGATCGAAGAGGTAGTGACTAAACGAATACCCGCGCAAAGAGGCAAAAAATTTTGACAGCTAATAATTAACGATATGTGATATTGTGATAAGTGTTTTGTGTAACATTTACAATAAAACGTGAAAAGATCAAGTTGTTCACCGTGGGTTAAAGCATTTTAACACAAAAATTTTAAATCTTTAATTTCGAGTGTCAAATCAGAATCATAAGCTTGGTTAACCCATATGAAAACCATTCATAACCCGTTCTTAAACTTACATCTTTTGAACCTCTAACTAAAATATTTTGAAACCCGATTTGACCCGACCGGTTCAACCAATAGAAAAACGGTTCAAATGAAACCAAATTTTATATTTTCAAAACCCGGCTAGTCACGCTGGATGGGTTGACCGGTAGATGAACCAGTAACTCGGTGACTCGATCAGTGACTCGGTGATCGAAATTAGGAGTATTGGAATTGTGGAGGAATTTTGGCTAATTAATTATTCAATTTATTTATAGAATTTAAGTTTTAACATTTTACTATTTATGAAATTTAAATTTTCGTATTTTATTTTTCACTTTTCAAGAAATAATGATTTTTCTTTACAATAGCATATATTATACTTTACTTCGTAAAGTTTGGATACCATACACATTGAAGAAAATTACATAAAATGAGACTTTTATTGGTGTTTTTGATGGATAGTTTTGGAACAGTTGCAAAAACGACCCATTTTTGTAAAAATGAATAGACATGGAGACTAAGGAAAAAATATAGAGATGTAACTTTATGTCTTGTGGTCATTTTGTCGGGTCACCCACGTCGGGAGAATGCCTGATGAGTTAATTGAAGCGAAAACGGTTAAAACATGTCCAAAATGAACTACTTGATTTAAACGGCTAAAACTCTAAAAATTTGTATATTGAATTCCAAAACAAAGAATTGTAGAGAAATGTTTTAAGAACCTGTAACAATATGAATGAGCTTCTACGAACTTATGGACTACCTGATTTGCACATGAACTTTTACATTCATAATAGATTTTGGAGAACTTTTAAAGATAGTTTTTGTGGTTTGCCAAATTGTACGGTTTATATCGGTCTCCTAAAAAGTGAAATGTACATATCTCCGTCAATAGATGTTACACAATA
This sequence comes from Glebionis coronaria, assembly GCA_025667525.1. Lineage (NCBI taxonomy): Eukaryota > Viridiplantae > Streptophyta > Magnoliopsida > Asterales > Asteraceae > Glebionis > Glebionis coronaria. The sequence goes on along the minus strand of CM046879.1, from coordinate 573,888,002 downwards.
TACATCAGTATGGACGAAAGATGCAAAAGGATTTCGTTATCGGCTAACTTGGTTATAACATAAAGAGTATGTTCATTCTTTTGCTTGTAATTCTTATGGCTCTTTTAGTATGACTTATATAATCACAATAGTTATAGGATTGAATATAAGATAGACTAGAAATTGATTTAAGAATTTTAATTCATCTGGTTGGTTGAATAATTGCAGTGAGTTTTTGTTCATGTTGGTCTATCCGAATGATTTGAAGTTGAATAGTATGGTGATCATGGTCCTTCTTCCTTTTTTTCACATTAGCTTTTTTTTCTTCGGTGACTTGCAAACAACTTTTTACCACTACAAGATGACCTACACTCCAAAAATATCACGCAAAAATATATTTCTTTATAACTAAAACACACACAAACATATGCCCCAACCTTGGTCGTGCTTGCGACCATTTAACCATCTGACAACCAACGACCATGGTCGTCACTAGAAGGCGACAATGACTGACCATGGAGACTAATAGAATCGAACGGCTAGTCAACCATGGCCTGTCATGGTCACATTGTAGTGATGACCATGGTCGTCGGTTGTCTAATGGGTTTCTCCTTTTTTCATTCTCTTCTTTTCATTGAGTCATAAAGAATTTTTAGATTCGCTTGAGCATGTTCCTGCATCTTCCCGTAATTACCCTACTAAAGAGAATGAAAGTAGACAAAATCATATCCACTAGGTGCACATTTAATCTTATTGACAAGTTCACGCTATGTCGCATCAATCATCACATGACGAGGTATAGAATTAATCGTCCTAGTTTGTGTCAAGGTTGAAGACCTAGTCATATCCACAAACACATCAAATCCTTTATCCCATGAGTAGAGAAACATATATGATGGGCGTAAGGGTTTGTAACGCCCTCATCCTACTGAATATCAACCTCCTTACTAGCTGAAGTACATTACCAACAACATATGTCAACAAGGGTGTCACACACAATGTTATGACGATGCTTGATACTAATAATAACCGTGCATGACACATCATGATCTCCATACATATCACTATTAAACATCCTAGACACAATGTGAACAAGGCTTTGAAACAGAAAATAAGGAGACACCTAACTGATAATATAGCACACAACGGTAAGTCTAGATGTTCATAGTATGTCCCAAACTAGAAATAAGAAATTGCCTAAGCCAGTCTGAAACATGGTCCTCCATTTGAAATTTACACAAAGCAATCTGTCGAGTGGATAAAGAAAAGGTGGATTCGACAGTATTAGAAACTCGCGTCAATTATATATTTGTTCGTTACTTCATGAGTTTGGTGGAAACGATCTCACTTAGATTACTTAAAAGGTAAGTCTTTATAGATGTGTCAAATACATACAAAGCATCATCAAAGTTAGGCGCATAATATACAATACCAACATGCTAAAGAAGCTTAGTCTGCAAGGCAGCAGACTACAATCATGACGCCCGAAAGGCATATGATGCATATGTTATTTTAAAAGATCTTAAGAATACGTTTTAAATTTATAAAACTTGAATACCGTTCAACGCACTAACGAGAAGAACACCCGATCGTAGTAGTGTAACCTTTGTCTATTCGAGGTCGTTAAAGGAAAAGTGACTAGTGAATTAAGATTTAACAAAGAATAATAAGGATTATTATAAGCAAGTAACATGTTACATATAGATTCAGAAGAGGACCCAAAATTATAGCTGCATATGCTAAAAAAACTTAAATCTCCTTAGGTGTGCAATGTTACTAAATCTAGATTCATGGAAAAGTCCTCAAGTTTGAATGTTAATTCTTACAAGGCATTTGATTACTAAGTGGAATGAACCCGAGAGAGGGAATTAACATGTTCCTAGTTCTCAATAGTAAATATCATACAATTGACAAATTTGATATGCTTTTTAAGTAAATCCTAGATTCTACTTTTTATTTAATTCTCAAGATTAAGGTCTTAAGTGTTGAGAATAAAATACAGCTAAGTCCTTCCCTCTGCTAGTTGTGCATAGTTCCTATTGGATGGTCAATATTCCCCCTGCTAAGAATAATGAAGACAATGAGATCTGTTCCCACTGTATAAGAAGATATCCCTGCTTGAAGATAACTACGAAGAAGATATTCACGCGTTTCAATTTATATTTATAGTATATATCTTCTTAGAATAATTTATATTTATCTTGTACAAGGCTTCTAATACTTATAAAAGGAGACCTTAGCTTAGAAGTTTAGATACACTTCTTTTACCTTTATTTTTTAGCTTTAAGGGTTGTAAACCCTAGCATTTTTATGAGTGCACGTATATTGTTAATATATTACAGCTTTGAACCATTTAAACTCACTCTTCTTGTGGTAAGTATTACTTTCTGCATAGTACTTAGTTTGCATTCAGAAACAAAGTTTCTCTAGTAATAGTTTAGATTTATCCTTGCTAATACACCCTTACAAGCTAAGAGTATGATCTAAGTTTAGGATCAACAAGTAGTATTAGAGCTTGTTGAGAAACTTTTATCAAATCAAGAACAAACACTTTTCACCTTCACCTTCACGAAATAAATCATGTCCACGCAATCTTCATCTTCAAACCACGAAAGCAATGCCCTCAAACTTCCTCTTCTAGACCTTGACATCTTTGAGATATGGGAGTTTAGAATTCAACAAACCTCTAGAGTAGAACACTATGCTCTATGAGAAGTCATTGAGTTTGGTAATACCTTCTCCAAGATGGTTCCTCTTGAGGATAAGGATGGACCAGACAAGGGAAAGGAAAAAGAATATAAAAGAGAAAGTTCAAAATGAGGTAGGGTTAAGTTTGTTGTTGTTACTGCAGTATCTATTCAGAAGAGAAAGAATGATGTAAGATCTCACAACTCTTTGCATCTAGCTTTTCAAAATCATTATTAACTAAGACTCGAGAAGCACAAGCCTGCTAAAGAGCTTTGGGGAGCTATTATGTCAACTTTTGGTGGTAATAAGCCACCAGGAAAAAGAAGAACAGTCAAATGAGAGACATGTTCTCTACTTCAAAGCTACCTATGGAGAGATTGTAGACTCCATAGGATCTAAACTCATCTAGAATATCTTGACTATGATTAATGAGGAATAAGAACTAGAACAATCATAATCAAGAACAAGGCGTTCACTAATAAATGATTACTATTAACATGCTTACTAATAAGATACTAATAACCTAGGCGCCTTATAAGCTTGACACATAGAGAACACACACACATTTGGTTTACATTGTACTTGAATTAATAAATAAACCTAGCTGCCTACCCTCTTTATATAATAGAGAAACTAAGGTTACATGCCAACCCTAGCTTACTAGTGAAGCTAACTTTTACACATTAGGTCCTTCATCCATTTTTTATTTTGTTATATCAACTCAATGTCCATAATTCCTAACAAACCTTGATTTCTCTTTACATATCTTTGATCATATTATCATTTTTGGTGACTAAGTATATCTATCTATCTATCATTGTTTTTTGTTGTCGATCAAGAGTTTTTGTTCATTAGTTCATTTAAGTTTCGATAATTATGTAGTTTTTTTGTTGCCGATAATCAAGATTTGTTGCTAAGTTGATTATTTCTTTAGTGAAGCTACTCGTTCCTCGTGAGATATATTGTGTGTGTGGGATTCTACTGTTTTTCATATACGGAATCATGTTGTTTCGTATAACTTTTTTTTATATGATACTTGAAAGCCTAATAAATCTAAGTTAATTGTGATTTCTATTTATGCTCGTCAAGTTCTTTCCGAGAAGAGGCTATTGTGGAATTACATTTCTATGATTATAAGTCGCTGGGATGCTAAATGTATTGTCACGAGAGATTCTAATGAGGTTTGTTGTGTGGAAGAATGTATGGGTTTGGTGTTTAATATCCAAAGGGCTAATGCCTTTAATGATTTTATTTCTAGCTCGAGCCTTATTGATGTTCGGCTAGAAGGGTATTCATTCACTTGGTCGAATCCTTCGGCTACTAAAATGAGTAAATTGGAGAGTTTTCTCGTTTTTGATGGGTTTACTTCTGTTTTTCCTCATACGTCGGCCTTATGTTTGGATAGGCATTTGTTGGATCATCGGCCAATCTTGCTTCAGATGTGTGTATTGGTTATGGTGCTACTCCTTTCCGTTTATATCATTCTTAGTTAAAATAGATTGGGTTCGATCATATGGTGACCCGTGTTTGGAATTCGATTTCTCTTGATGATAGTAATGATATGGTTCGGTTTAAGAAGAAGCTACAATTTCTTAAAAAGGAAATTTGGATGTGGGGTTTGGAGCAAAAACAGTTGAATGTGGGACGTGTTAACAACATTAAAACCAAGCTTAGTGAGATTGACATTAAGATGGAACAAAGTTAATGACGAGTTACTTCATTCTCGCTTGAACCGATGTAGCAAGTGCATGACCAAATGGCGTCGGACGTTCGTAAATGTATGCAAGACGCCAAGATCTGGTGGGCTATCGAGGGGGATGAAAATCCAAATTCTTTCACGGCATTATTAATAAGAATCGAGCTAACTTATATATTAGAGGCGTTATGGTTGATGGTACAGGTGGATAACCCGAACCGAGTCAAAGAAGAATTTCTTTCACATTTTGCTAAGCGTTTTAACGAATAGGTTGACACTCGTAGTAAGCTTTCTTTTCGTTTCCCTAATCATTTAAACCCAGGTTATGGAGTTGGAACGTCATGTTACTAATGAGGAAATTCTTCAAACGGCTTGGGGTTACGGTGAAGATAAATTGTCTGGGTCTCATGGATTTACATTCGATTTCTTCTGAAAGTTTTGGGTCCTTATTAGGCCTGATTTATGCATTGCCGTTGTATGGTTTTTGTGCCATTTCTTGTTCTCAAAGGGGTAAATTCATCATTTTTTTCTTATTCCTAATGTTCTATACCCGAAGTTTGTGACCGAGTATCGTCCTATTAGTTTGATCAGGAGTTTGTATAAGGTCGTTACTAAAATACTCGCCACTCTCCTGTCCGTGTAATTTCTTAGTTGGTCGCCCATGTTCAAACTGCGTTTGTTCCGAATAGACAAATTCAAGATGGGCCGTTTATCTTCGACGAGTTACTCGCTCGGTGTAAACATCGTAAACATCAGGCTATGACATTTAATCTAATAAAGTCAAAATCAAAGTAAAATTGTTTTATTACAAAGGGTTCTATTACTAGGGATTGTATTTAAGACATTCATAAGTGTCATAACAACCACGAGTATTATAAAACTAATTATTCAGTCCTGTTAAAATGTGATACACGGCTATAGTATTGTCACAATAGACTACATAATGCGATGTTTTACGATGTTCTAATATATGCTTAACCTTATTGAGACACATTTGTGTGATAGCACTACAAAATTCGAGTCTTTCCCTGGCGACATGTCGCCAGGGAAACCGAATCCCTGGCGACATGTCGCCAGGGAAAGGTCGCCAGGAAAAGCTCGTGCGGAAAAGTTTCTCTGACAACTTTTTAGCGTTTCCCTGGCGACTAAGTGGGGCCCGCAGCTCTTTGGTTCAAAAATTGGTGCCACGTTGGATTTGGTGTGGAAAAGTTTCCCTGGAGACATATGTCGCCGGGGAAAACTTTAGTGATTAGCAAATTAAAGTAATCATGATAATTAAACTTCACTTTTCCTTGGCGACATGTCACCAGGGAAACCTTTCGTTACGTTGACAAGTCAAAGCCTCGCGTTGACAAGTCAAAGTTGTACCAAAGTTTCCCCGGCGAGATGTCGCCAGGGAAACTTTTCATTACGTTGACAAGTCAACGTTGTACCAAAGTTTCCCTGGCGACATGTCGTCAGGGAAACCCTGCTGACTTTTCAAAAAAGTCAAACGAGCCACAGTTTTCCCTAGCGACATCACGTCGGGGAAATTTTGTCATTTTTTTTGTGCAGCCTGCGCAGCAGGCTATTTCCATATTTTTTCCGGAATTTTTCCGGAAAAATCTACCAAAACCTCGGAATACAAATACAAAACCTGGGGATACAAATACTAAAAATATATCACAAATCTAGTACCAAAACACAATAACATGTAACCTCTCGATCGATTAACTCGACCAATACAAATACATATGTCACAACTTGAGTACAAATATATTGGTTCCTAGTTACACTTATTAAACTTACAATTCGGGTTTACAATTATTAAACTTGCATGCTAAGGTAGGAAAAATAAGACATACTAACCATTATTGCCATTCTACCCGTCGGGATTAACATTACCACTACCGCCACTCTCTTCGGTGCCACTACCGCTGCCTCCCGTGCCACTCCCGCTAGCACCACCCGATAGGAATTGTGAGAACGCATCAGCGAACCTGTCGTCACTTCTTATAAATTCATACACTTGAGACGCTTGTCCCAATCGTGGGTCAATGGCAAGTGCAGGGGGAGGAGTATATCGAGCAGTTAGATGCCTTCTTGGCACTATCTGACCGACGCCGGGCATGTGGCCTCGCTGCTTTCCGCCTCTGACGATACGGTTGATCTCGTCGTCCATATGTTTGCTTGCAGCCCTCATCGCAAGCATCTCCTGCTAATGAAGTGACAAATACAAACGATAGTTAGTATATTATTTATTAGTCGGGTTGGTACATTATTTATCGGCAAGGAATAGTCGAAAACCAAGGTATATCAAAGAAAAATTAATTAATTAATTTAAAAATAAAATAAAAGATAGTTACATACATAACGCGGTCCGCATCGCAAGGAAAATTCCCATCCTGGTCGGTGTGCGCAATGAAGAAGTTATCAATGACAGTCGGGGGTGGCATATCAGCTTCAATTACAGCTTGCGTCTGTACATACATAGACACGCATATATAGAATGAAGCAAACTCAAAATAAAAAAACACAACACACCAAAACATATAATCAAAGACATATATGTATGTAAATTAATTATAGAATTTCTCACCACTTTGTCTCGAAGGAGTGCTAACGATCGGGATCCCTGCCGACTCAGTGTCTTCTGCTTAGACCGATTTTGCGAGTTTGTCAGGCATCTTTTCTCGTAATCCGGATCACTCCAAAGTGCGATATGTTTTTCCCAGTCCTCGGGAGTAATTTATTCAGGACGCGCCCTGCGGACTCTGTCTATGTCTACCGTACCGGTATCGATGTATCGGCGCCAATGCTTTGTCTTGAACGTATTTTTTCGAGAATTGTAAGTCTTTTGAAGCATATGATTGATGCCGCCACTTACACCCTTGCATGTCGTAGGATCACTCTTGTGGGGTGTCGGATTAAACTTGGACTACATTCATATACAACAAATAAAACAAACACAGAGTTTGAGTTAGAGATATAATTTACACATTATTTTGTTTATTTATTTAATGGATTATATATTTATTTAAATTTTTATAATAAAAACAACTTATCCTGATAAGCATAATCTTTTTGAAAACAGCTTGTTCTGATAAGCTTATCTGGACAAGCTGTTTGAAAACAACTTATCTTGATAAGCTTATCAGAACAAGCTGTTTGAAAACAACTTATCCTGATAAGCATATCAGAACAAGCTGTTTTCACACAACTTGTTCTGATAAGCTTATCAAGATAAGTTGTATTCAAACAGATTATCCGAAAAAGCTTATTACCTTATTCTCACCAAATATATATTTATTTAAAAAAATTTATATTTAATTAAATTTTTTATATTTATTTAAATTTTTTATATTTATTAAAAAAATTTATATGATATAAATAAATAAGATACAATTTGTATATTTATTTAAATTTGTTATTTATTTATATGATATAAATAAATAAACAAATTTATTTAAATATATACACCATTAAATAAATATAACACAATAATGTTATAAACATAAAAATGATAAGGGACCTCTGTGTTCGCCCAAACTCTCGTCGTAATCTCTTTAGGGACATCATTCCAAATTGGGTAGTACAATGTCACGAGCCTTCTGATACAATCCTCGACGTAATTACTGCTGAGCATGCGCGCCGAGAGGCCGAAAAGAGGGTGGTTGTCCCTCAAAATTTATCGGGACAACGCCATGCATCTCAACTTCGCTCAACAAATCGAGACATCGGGTAATGCCCCGAGTCTTTCTACCGGCCTCTTTGCCGCCCAAATTTTCTATTCTTTTGCCTTTGCCTACAAAAATCAAGTGAGTGACAAAGTCATAAAATTTCAAGGCAAGCAACATATATATATGCACCAAATTTATGAGTGTGTTACAATAATCAAAATATTCTTACCTTTATTTCTAAATAAGGCGAGGCAACCGCTGCGGATGTTTGGCGTAGGAGGTTCATCATCACCACCACCGTCACCACCGTGTGATCGTGCAACATCTGTTGACATCTGTACAAGTACAATTAGCATAACATAAACAAATTTATGAACAAAATAATATAAGCATGCACAAATCCAAATACAACACATCCAACTAAATATAGACATTTAAACAATCCACAACAATTAGATTCATTCATTCAAGCAAATAAGTGTCTTTTGCAAGTTCCAACTAAATGTCAGTCTTCTTCTTCACTAGAATAAACTTTGTCTTCACCATCATCATCATAAGGAGTGTTTGGATTTACGTTTAACAAAAATTAACAAGTTTAGACATCCCCGGCGACATGTTGTCAGGGAATCTAAAAAAAACTAAACAAAAAACAATATGTATTATCAATTCCAATTAAAAATTAAAAAACATACCGTTACAGAGTGGTCGGGTCTCGGCTGTGGTCGGGGCTCGGCTGTAGTCGGGGCTTGGCTGCGGCCGGGTCTCAGCTGTGGTCGGGCTCGGCTACGGTCGGGACTCGGCCACGATGACGGGATATGTAAAAACAAAACCAATTATACTATCAATTTTAATGTAAGTTACATAAAAAAATCAATTACAATATAAATTATAAAATTTTTTTATATAAAAAGATAACCTTATACTATCAATTACAATATAAATTATATAAAAAAAACCTTAATAGGGGATGGAGATAGAGTGGTGGTGGTACTGGTGAATGGAGATGGTGGTGGTGGTGGTGGTGCCAGTGAATGGAGATGGCGGGGTGGCAGTGCACGTGTGCAGGTGTGGAGGAGAGTGGTGGTGAGTGGTGGTTGTCATGATAATGATGATAAAGGTGGTGGTGATAATGGTGATAGCAAGTGTGGAAGTGATGTTGGTGATATAGCAGCAACGAAGTGGGGTTTTGTTTTTGGGATAAAGATAAGTGTTATGAGAAAAGTGAAGATCTGGTCAAAAAGGTCAAATTTTCCGCGGCGACAATCCCTGGCGACATGTCGCCGGGGATACATTTTACTTTGTCGTCTAGCCAAAAGCGCGCGTGATTGAAAATTTTGGGAGGGATATGAATACGTTTCCCCGGAGACATGTCGCCAGGGATTCTTTTAACTTTTCAACGCATATTTAGGTACCTAACCTCTTTTGTCGTTTCTCCCAAACCTTCCCTGGCGACATGTCGCCAAGGAAACAATCCCTAGCGACATGTCGCCAGGGATAGGTTCAAATGTCGCTGGGATGACTTATTGCCAAAATAAAAAATATTATTGTTTATATATTATTTTAATTAATTATAAATAATAATATTATTATTATTATTTATAAAATAATTATTATTATTTATGAAATAATAATATCATCCCAGTCAGTTTAATTGCTAAATTCATTCCGATCTAGTCCGTTCAGTTTCTCGATTTATTCTAATTCGGTAACCATTGAACATCTAACGTGTAACCAATGCATACCGACTCTTCCATTGAACATCTAACGTGTAACCAATACATGCCGAGTCATCCATTAAACATCTAACGTGTAACCAACACATACCGACTCATCCATTGTACATCTAAGGTGTAACCAACACATACCGACTCATCCATTGAACATCTAACACATACCGACTCATCCATTGAACATCTAACGTGTAACCAAGACATGCCGACTCATCCATTGAACATCTAACGTGTAACCAACACATACCGACTCATCCATTGAACATATAACGTGTAACCAACACATACTGAATCATCCATTGAACATTTAACGTGTAACCAATGCATACCGACTCATCCATTAAACATCTAACGTGTAACCAAGACATGTCGACTCATCCATTGAACATCTAACATGTAACCAACACATACTGACTCATCCATTGAACATCTAACGTGTAACAAACACATACCGACTCATCCATTGAACATCTAACGTGTAACCAATGCATACCGAATCATCCGTTGAACATCTAACGTGTAACCAATGAATACCGACTCATCCATTGAACATCTAACGTGTAACCAAGACATGCGACTCATCCATTGAACATCTAACGTGTAACCAACACATACCGACTCATCCATTGAACATCTAACGTGTAACCAACACATACCGACTCATCCATTGAACATCTAACGTGTAACCAATGCATAACGACTCATCCATTGAACATCTAACGTTTAACCAATGCATACCGACTCATCCATTGAACATCTAACGTGTAACCATTGCATACCGACTCATCCATTGAACATCTAACGTGTAACCAATGCATACCGACTCATCCATTGAACATCTAACGTGTAACCAAGACATATCGACTAATCCATTGAACATCTAACATGTAATCAACACATACCGACTCATCCATTGAACATCTAACGTGTAACCAACACATACCGACTCATCAATTGAACATCTAATGTGTAACCAACTCATACCTACTCATCCATTGAACATCTAACGTGTAACCAATGTATACCGAATCATCCATTGAACATCTAACGTGTAACCAATTCATATTGACTCATCCATTAGACATCTTACGTTTAACCAATGCATACCGACTCATCCATTTAACATCTAACGTGTATCCAATGCATACCGACTCATCCATTGAACATCTAACATGTAACAAATGCATATTGACTCATCCATTGAACATCTAACGTGTAATCAAGACATGCCGACTCATTCATTGAACATCTAACGTGTAACCAACACATACCGACTCATCCATTGAACATCTACGTGTAACCAACACATATCGACTCATCCATTGAACATCTAACTTGTGACCAATGCATACCGAGTAATCCATTGAACATCTAACGTATAACCAATGCATAACGGCTTATCCATTGAACATCTAACGTGTAACCAATGCATGCCGACTCATCCATAGTACTGTTTTTCAAAATTTTAATGATGAAATAATTAATGCAAAGTAAGGCCGACGGCAGATGTTACTTTTCTCTTTGCCTTCCAATGTACCAAATCTGAAATAGCTATACGTACCATATCCAAATACACTCATGCATGAGGTTTCAGTATGCAACACTTGTCTAGCTGATGGATTTGATGGATGGGTGGTCAATTGAGTTGCTAAATACTGGAGGGAAAACATTGGCAGGAAAACATTGGCCGGAAAATATTGGAGGGAAAACATTGGCGGGAAAATGTTAACAATTTCCCTCACTTTTTTAGCATAAAAGGAGAACCACACACACTCCTTATCATCACAACCACCAGTAGATCACACACACTTATCATCACAAACACATTGTTATTATGAAGATGTTGAAGCATGAAGCTTTTCTGTGGACGTGTGGACGTGGAGATGTAGTTCTTCAACAATCGTGGCATGATGATACCTTTGGTAGACAGTACTATGCTTGTCCACGTTCAAAGGTGGAACCTCCAGTTTCATATGGATGCGGATTTTTTTATGGAAATACGAACGAGTCACAATACTTGTCAATTCTCTTGGAGGTTCAATTAGCTTTTCTCCTCCAAGCTCTTCTTCAAGAAATTCAACGAGCTTTTCTCCTCCAAGCTCTTCTTCGAGACCTTCAAGGACTCCAATTTCTTCTCTAAGCTCTTCAATGAATGCAAACTGTGTGCACTTGAATGAAAAAATAAAGGTACTTGAGATTAAAGTAGAGTTCTACCACCATGCCGATAGGCACACAGTGGATTCAGCTGCACTACTTCACGACCTTTACGATGACATGGGGAACCTTAGTTTGAACTAGTTTGTGATGTGTTTTTTCCGTGTTTACATGTCTAATATGGTTGTAATATCCATGTTTAATTATGCGCGTGTTTAAGTGTCCGTGACGAATAAAATTATGTTTAGGAGTGTCTGTCTATAAGTATCCCATGTGATATTACAAAAAGTTTTATGTAATATTTGGAAGAAATAAATATTTGTTTTATAGATGTCTCATTTTTTATTATATAAACGTCGCGAAATTAAAATAACATCGGATCGATAGTTAAAATAATAATTATATGGAATAAATAATAATTTCTCATAATAAGCAAAAACTAATAATATATATGACAGAGAGTTTCCCCGGCGACAAGTCGCCGGGGAAACTTTTGGGATTTGGTGGGCAAATGCCCGCCATATATTTTCTGCTTATGTTTGAAGCTAATTACGTTGGACGAAGAATGCCTGGCGACATGTCGCCAGGGATAAGATTGCCAGGTTATTATAAAAAAAAAATTAATGTTAATTACGTTGGACGAATTTTTCTTGGCGACATGTCACCAGGGATAAGTGGGAGGGAAAATTTCGCGCTTTTTCTTTTGGCATCTGATTTTAGACGGAGAATCCCCGACGACATGTCGCCAGGGATACCCTAGTCAAACTTTGATCAAAAAGTATATCTGCTTTTTTGTCACGTTAGCCAAGTCGCCAGGGAAAAGGGAAAATAGGTTATCCTGACGACCTTTTGTCGCCGGGAAACTCCGATCACAGGTTCTCAATTTTCTTGTAGTGTAGGGCTAAAAAACTGATTACATGTGACGCTCTTTTGTGTTGCAATGCCATATTAGAAATTTACAATGCATCTTTTTAACATTCATTGGCATCATAAAATATATGTGACTACCACACACAACCCGTAGGCCTTTCGGAGAACAAAGTTAAGACGAAGAAAACCTAACGCAATAAAAAAGAAATCACTTACCCCAAAAAAAGCACGTGTATCTGTGTTGTATGAGAAGTGGCATCCCTCAAAAAGCACGTATATGTATGTTTTATGAGAAGTGGCATCCTTTTAAGGTTTTGGAGGGAATTTAACTACTATTAAACCACCACAATGAAAGTCAAATCACAAAACCCACCGTAAAACCATCGCCATGACGTCACCAAACACCTACGACCATGAAAGCGAACTAAAAGCATTCGACTCATCAAAACTCGGTGTCAAAGGCCTCCTAGACTCTGGCGTAAAAACTATCCCACGTATCTTCCATCAACCACCAGATATACTCTCATGCAAAAACCTTAAAAAAAACATGCAAACTGTTCCTGTCATCGACATGTCTCAAGAAAGGTCCGAGGTTGTTGAGCAAGTTAGAAAGATGTCGTCAACTCTTGGCTTTTTTCAGGTGATCAATCATGGTGTTGATGTAAAGATGATTGAGAGTGTTCTTAATGGTGCTAAGAAGTTTTTTGAGATGGATACTGAATATAAGATGAGGTTTTATAGTAAGAAGCCTAAGGATGGATATTATACAAACGTTGATTTGATTCAGTCTAAAGCTGCTCATTGGAGAGATACTCTTCAGGTTTCTCTTATATATATATTTTCTTGTGATGCATTACATAATTGTGGGGTTTTAAATTGTGCTCCAGATCCAACATTCATAACCTAATATTTATGGCTGTGCAGGTGAGGTTGTCACCCATCGAGCCAGATTGGGAGGCGGTACCGGAGATGTGTAGGCAGACACTAAAGGATTGGGACAAGGTGGTAGTGGGTTTAGGAGATGAGTTGATGTCAATTTTATGTGAAGGATTGGGTGTAAAAAGTGACAAGTTGAAGGAGCTGACGTGTTTGGAAGCCAGATCGAGTTTATCCCATTACTATCCTCAGTGTCCACAGCCAGAGCTTACGATAGGGACTATTCCACACACCGATCCGGTGGTGTTAACCTTGCTGGTGCAAAATGAGGTTGGAGGATTATTGCAGGCCAAATGTGGTGATGACTGGATTGTTGTCGAGGCAATTCCTGGTGCCATTGTTATCAACATAGGCGATTTGCTTCAGGTACTTTCATGCTTTGTATTTTTAACGCTGCCAATCTTAATGTATTTTTTCTCTCGTAATCCAAAAATAAACCCAATTCTAAACGCTCCACTTTATATACTTAAAACTTAAGTATAACCCGTCTTAAAGTCCATTTAGATCAAGTCCATTCGAGCCTCAATAACTGGATAAATGCTTGACTGTTATTAAACCCTAGCCAATGTTAGAATTTTGGTGGGTCGATCAATAATCTGAGAGTCGTGTCAAATACTTTCAGATCAAAGTATTTCAACGGTTCTATCAAAATTTTCAATCGGATAAAACTCAGATTGCCAATTGTATTTGTGTTTTTGTTGTTATGATTCAGAACCAAGATAACAAACGTTATATGACCAAACTGTTCCTGACATTATGGTTACAACTGCCAAAAACAGTTATTGTAACCAAAAAAACGCAGGTTTAATAACGGGTAAAATTAGGTCCGAATACCAGTCAGGGCGCCCCGACCCCCGTCGGACGGGGGCTTCGCCCCCGTATGATAACCGTAATAATGTCATACAAGTGTGCACTCCGCACAACCCCGACTTGATGAACGTTTATCACGATTACACATTGGTCAACTAAGTCAATCCATTACACTTAAATCACATTGGTAATACAAAATCACCAACAGCCAAATGCGTCAAATGCGCCAAAAGTTGTCCAAAGTGTCGTTTTAATGAACAAATCCATCTTTACAATTCTATCTAGAAAATGACCATATAAATGACATAGGAAAAAGTTCAACAACCTTTAATTTAGCATATACTCAATCAACCAATTATAACCATCTATTTTTATCATGTAAAAAAAACCTTATTTTTTAAAAATTAAATATCTCACAAACCGTTCATCGTTACGTAAAACAAAACATATCATCGCGACGAGAATCAAATCATGTATCTATCGAGGGGTACATGTATATATACTTTCGACGACCTTTTTTTTCGACTTTTTTTCTTAAGTTACGTCTGAGAGAATCATATATGATTCATCACGAAACATATATGATTTTCAGAAAATCATATATGATTCATATCACGAATCATATATGATTTTCTGTAAATTAGATATGATTCTCTCAAACGTGACTTAAGAAAAAAAAGTAAAAAAAAAAGTTCGTTGAAAGTATATACATATGACCCTCGATAGAAAAATGATTTAATTCTCGTTGTAATGATTTATTATTTTTCGTTTGACGATTTATCGTTTGTGAGATATTTAATTTTTAAAAAAGTGGTGGGAAATGGGTTTTTAAAAAAATTTGTTATTATGATAGGTTGAATAGGTATATGCTAACTTAAGGGTTTACATATATCTTAAC
The DNA here is from genome assembly GCA_025667525.1 of Glebionis coronaria. Classification (NCBI taxonomy): domain Eukaryota; kingdom Viridiplantae; phylum Streptophyta; class Magnoliopsida; order Asterales; family Asteraceae; genus Glebionis; species Glebionis coronaria. The sequence goes on along the minus strand of CM046879.1, from coordinate 573,872,582 downwards.
ATCATTTATGAGACGCTATATTGATATATCAAGTTCTTCAAGAACTTGTCCAAATGTATATTAGGATCAACAATGCATTACTGAATTTGACCATAACATGTAATATTTTTATATTTACGATTCTCTCGGTAAATCTTCATTATTAGTCTACGCAATGTTTTTATATAAGAGTTATTATTCAATTTTGCAGATAATGTCAAACGGTGAATACATAAGTGCGGAGCATAGAGTATTGGCAAACCCTGAAGAAGTTGCACGTGTTTCAGTTGTTGTATTTCTCAATCCAAGCATGCATAAGAAACACGCACCTTTGCCAGAGCTCATATCTGCTGAGAAACCTACGATTTACAAAGAGGTTACATATTCAGACCACGTAAGAAGGTTTTTCTCCAAAGAGCTTGTCGGAAAATCATTAAGCGATTTCTATGGAATTGATAAGATAAATGGATAATCTATTGTACCATTGAATGTAAAATATAAAGTGTGTTAAATTTTCTTGAATAAAAGACGATGGTAATATATCTACATGAATAAACTATTATCTATCGTCTCATTACGTTAACCAGCTACAACATTCAACACGCAACTACAGGCCCAAGACGATGGGAGTGAAATGATTACTAAAAATGCTTTAACATGTAGAGAAACATGTGTATTTTGTTTAAATTTAACCACGGTTCCTTAAATATTACTATATAAGTAGTGAACGTGCTTGATATGATGATAAAAAAATGAAATTCACCATAACTAAAATTGGACCCTAAATAAAATTGGGGAAATATGAAATATATATTGTATTTTTAGGATGAAGAAAGTCCCAAAATATAACAATTGTTGATACAATGTCTCGTATACAAGCAAACACAATATGAATTACTTTTCAAACGCGTAATGCTTTATTAATCTTTATAAATAAAGTATTATAAAATGTTATGAATACACCCGTTGAGTGACAATAAGAAATGAACTCTAGAACAAGTAAACTTGATTCGAGACTCAAGTTTACGATAGAAACTTAGAGTCGCTGGTAGAAAACTGGGGACTCAGAGGTTCTAGAGGGAGAAACAAACATAGATAATTTATCCAAGCACAAGGGTTGATTATAACTTCTTTCTCCCTCCTATTTACAGTAGTACGAGGTTGTCTCCTTAGTGGGGGTAGTTGATATGTGTCCTCTTCTGAGTGGAAGAGTACAACGCATTAAATATATGTCCTTAAAGAGACATACCCTTAAACAACTCTAGGTGAACAGTTCTGACAACTATTCACTTTATCCCACTAGGTCGTACTAGACTTTATCTTGAATCTCCTATTTTGTCCCACTCAAAACACTTTGTAGATTCTCCCACCTAAACTATAAAGAGGAAAGGCAAGTCTCGGCTTGCCTAGTCTTCATAGGGTTGTAAATGATTTCGAGTATTGTCATCTCAGAGATCCTTGAACACAAGTACATTCCTTCTACATCCCAGCTTATCCATAACCGCTGGTGCGTATGACTTCAGATAGTCTTTGATTTCTCTGACGTTGTCTTTGACTTGAATGTTCCTGTTGTACCAGCCGAGGATCTGCCTTCAGCTGGTCAGGTCTCTGTCGCTAGTCTTCACAGCGACTCGTAACACTTAGTCTTATTTAAACAAATCTAGACTGGTCCATAGTTAAAACTTTCACTGGCCCAACAATCTCCCCCTGTTTGTTTATAAATTATACTAAGTCTAAAATTATTGTAAGTGAGTACACAACTTCTTTTTACACATCATTTAACAAACATACCTCAAAGTTTTATTAAACATAAAGAACTTAATCCTATTACATGAACACCTAGAGGTGAAAAGAAAAACCAAAATTAGAAAGGTTGTTCAATGGTCAAGGTTCTGGTCGCGTGTCCTCTGTGCTTCAACTTTATCAGCTCTTGAGTTGATGATTAACTCAATCTTTTATTCGAAGTCAATATCATACTTGCAATTACTCAAGATACCTTGTTTCAGTCTAATGAGATGGACTGTTGAAGCCAAGTGTAGCTCACTTTCCCTCTGGAAGTAATACTCACAGTTTCTGTTCATGAAGGCCAAGGCCTTCTCTGTCTCAGTGTAGACTTGTCCACCTACTGGCTTTATTATCCCTATAGGGAGTATAAGGTTTCTGTGCATTCCATCAACTCTCACATCTTCATTAACCAGCCTTTCAATAAGTGGCCCTATTGGGTTTTTTCTCTTTCTTTAGCCTTGTGGTTGTTGTTGTGATAGATGTGGGGGTAGAGGAAGTTTCAGCTTTTTAGCAGTGTCTCTTACCCAATTAAGCCTGGCTTGTATGTTCTTCATCATCTGGGCTACACCAGGCCTAGATCTCTTTTGGGCAAGAGACAAAAGCTCCAACCAAGGGCTTTACCTGGTTTGAGTCTGTGTGGCGGTGGGCTCAAACCCCGTGGATTAGTCGGCCAATGATTCGGAAATCACGGTTACCAAAAAAATATCCAACCACTCTGAGAGTCCCGGATTTTTTAGTTTGAAGTCACTGCTGACCTTATAGTTTGCTATCTGGTTATCTTTATATAGGGTCATGACCACCTTTTTGTCTTTGTCGGTAAAAAACTGTATTTGGTGATTTGCCCTAGTTCAGCTCTCTGGTTCACAATCTTATCATATTCCATTTGATGATTGTTTCTATTAGTTTCCAACTCTTTGAGATTTTTCATCTGAGCCTCTTTAGCAGTTAGTGAGAGAATTTTATTCAGAGCTTCCTTGCTTTTGAGCTCAGAAGCTTGAATGTTAGATAGCCTTTTTTGTTCCATCATTTGAGCCCTGGCTTGCTCTGGAGTCAATGGTGGCTCGTCGACGCTTCTAAACTTGTTCAGATCAGAGAACTTTGCAATGGATCCTCCTTCTTCTTGTAGGGAGTGAAATGTTACCTCCAGTTCAACAGTGATAATGCCTTTGCCTTTATCCCTCATGACTTATATGGTAGGCTTGAAGGATCACAGCGGAGTTGGTATGGGGATGATAATGGGGATCTTTGGTTGAGAGGTAGGTTGTGGTTGCTTGAGTGGCTGCTCCCCCTTAGACCCAGCATCTTGTTCATTATTATAAGAAGAAGTGGCACAATTCCCCCCCTCAGGTACAACGCTAGAGGTAGCTGTTTCTGAACATGCCTTGTCAAATTTTACAATTTCTTGATGAACAAAGAGGCATAGCTCCTTCAACTCATCTTGTAAAAGTTCTTGGAGCAGAGTCCTTGAGGGTTCATAGGCCTTGGCAATTTCAACAACATTAGCCAAGACATCATCTTTAATCACTAAGGGCATGTGCTGTTGAAGACTCTCGTTGACCACCGTTGGAAGACAGGTTTGTAGAGCATTCCGCCATAATTGAGGAAGCAGAGATTTAAGTGTTGATTCCATAGATGAAGTCATGGAAGTCTCTATGTTGGTGGTGAGCTCTTCAGCGTCATGTGTGAGACTTTGAAGATCAGAGAGGATGACATCATTGGTGATTATGGGCTTTGTGATGCTGATGTATCCTCTTTTAACCCAGAGTTACTCAGCTCCCAATGCTTGCACATTCTTCATCCTTGGAACAGGGATGGGCTTGAGGTGCTGCAAGTATTCCCAGTGTTTCTTGGACCCCAACTCCATAATATTTGACATTGTTGGGAATGGAACTGAGGTTGGTGGATTTGCCCTTTGTTCCCATCTTTGCTTAGCAGCAAGTTCTTGTACATTTGGCATTGAGGGGAAGGGAACAGGATTTGGTTCAGCAGAGGACACCTGGTTATCATCATCAAGCATGTCCTCAAACCCTGAGATGGTGACATCGTCTTCAATGATATAGACTTCATCATCAGGCATGGAGTCCAGGTCAGAGACAACAGAAAGATCAATAGTGGAAGCCTCAGCCATGTCTTCATCAACATAGGAAAATGTATCATCATTCTGCTGTTCTTCATGAAGGTTTAATCCATGTTATAAAATTTGTTATTACATAGTTGGTGATCAGTTTATAAGTAAGGGAAAGGTCGCCGTTCACTGCTGCCCCTAGGAAAGTTAGGTATGATTATCCACCCCCCCCAAGGATTTCTCCTTGGGACTCTTTTGTTGTGAATAAAGATATGGTGAAGGGTCGCAATTCGCTGCCCCTAGGATAGCTTGGTGTGATTTCCAGCTCCCCCTTAAGGATTACACCTTGGGACTCTTTAAATTGTGAAATATTTTACGGTGAATGGTCGCATTCGCTGCCCCTAGGATAACTGGGTGTGATTATCCAGCTCCCCCTAAAGGATTGCTTATTGGGACTCTTTTAAGTGAAACATGATATGGGAATGGTCTCCTTTCTCTGCCCCTAGGATAGCTGGGTGTGATTATCCAACTCCTCCCGAAGGATTGCTCTTTGGGACTCTTTTAAGTGTGAAATATTTGAAGGTAAGGGTCGTCATTTATTGCTGCCCCTAGGAAGGCTGAGGGTGATTATTCAGACTCCCCTAAAGAATAAATTCTTTGGGACTCTTTTGATCATGAGGGGACCCAGAGACTGAGTGAAGTTCATAGAATATGGGTCGAGAATTATAAGTACTCTGTTTGTTATTTGCTAGAGTACATTCCAGAGGGTGAAGGATCATCGGGTGCGTTAAGAGCACAAATGAATCACTTCCTTGTGCATAGACAGAGTTTACAGAGGTCTTATAGGATCTAGGTGCTGACTCAGACACTCTAAGGGTTGAGGCAAACCCTAAACTTCATCACTCTCTCCTACAGACTTTTGAGAGTGATTGCTTGTGAACCTCCAAAAGGAAAAAATAAGGGCAAACCAATACCTGAGTGATATCAGCGTCAAGTGGGTTCTTAGTCGTCTTAGTTGACTTGGAGACACTAGACTCTGGTTGTTTGTCAACGGCATGCTATCTTTCCTCATCCACTAGAGTAGGGGATGCGGTCTTCTTGGTATTCTTTTGCTTAGGAGGATTAAGAAGGGGCTTCAGAGGAAAGTGGGATTTCTTTCCTCTTCTTCTTCTTTTCCTTAAGACCCTTGGGCTGATAGGAGGACTGCACAAAGGTCTTGGACATAGACTTGTCAGTAGATCCTTCAGCATTCACCTCAGTTTGATGGATCAAGGACTCCTCAAATGGTAGCAGGCCAACGACCTTCATCATGTACCTGGTGATTGGTACTTCATCCTCTGAAGGGTTCTTTAGTGAAGCAGCAGTTATATGGAAAGGAGAGAAGGAGTGGAGTTCTTTATTGTCATAGTACTCTCCTAGGATATCCTCAAATAAGAAAGAGAGATATCTAGTGTACCAGATGGTGGGCAGACGGTGCTTCTTTCCCTTGTTCTCTAGCTTAGCAATTAGATCAGTATATTGAATGTGAGCAATCCTTATGTCTAGCCCCCAAATAAGGCTGTAAGTAATCACCAGCTGTGATCCATTCAGTTAATCATAAGATCCCTGGTTCCCTCCCAAGCATTTAATAATGTTCAACATTAGGGTTCTCCAAATGGGTGAAAAATAGTTTTCATTGATCAAGGATTTGTTTTGAAAGGTACTGGATGTGAAAGGCTTGTTGTCGTCATCATGAGGTCTAAGGGTTGCAAGAGATTTCTTCACAGTACCACTGTTAGGCACATAGCCCATGTCTTCATTGATAGTTACACCAATGACTCTAGCAAAGTCATTGAATTCGAAGGTAAGAGGATGGGGATGGGTGGAGAGGTTAAAGGTGATGCTCATAGAGGGTTGGTCCACTTCGGCTGAGAACCAAAACCCCTTAAGGTATTATGAGTAGCAGGTAGAAGGAGTTCTAGTTATGAACTCCGCGATGGTGCAGTTCTTCAAGAACTTTAGCAATGGTGCGTAGAGAGGGTTTTGGTGTTCGAGAAGAGCAATGCAGTTGTTTAGTGCGATCTTCCCATCATTTATGCCGAAGTCAACGTTTGATGCTCCCAAGACGGTGAACTTTTGGTTTACGGTTGAAGACGCCATTGATGAAATAGTGAAGGTTTAGAAGGTTTGAGAGAGATGAATAGTGTGTTTGTGTGGGTGAGAATGAGAATGATAGAAGGAAAAATAATAGAGTCAAGGGGTAATGAGCAGTTTTTCTGCTTTCCAATTAAAGTATTTAATGCAAAATTTACCTTTTGAGAAAAACGTAGGACCCCTTGAGCCTTCATTTGATCTTTGTCCCCTTGGAAAGTGGGAAAGTTGTTGACATTAAAACGAAATCATTGACTTAAATACAAGAATATATTAATTCCCATTGAAATGTAACGACCTCGTTACATTTAATTCCCTTAAATTCCCAGAGACAGGAATCACTTATCAGACTTATTTCCCAATATTGAGCATACACAGCTCAGCGACCAACCTATTAAAACCTGGCTCAACCAGAGGTTTGGTAAAAATATCAGCGAGCTGGTATTCTGTGGGTATAAAATGAAGCTTAATATCACCTTTTAAAATATGGTCTTTGATAAAGTGATACCTGATGTCAATATGTTTGGTTCTAGAATGAAGTACCAGATTATTCGAGATGGCTATTGCACTTGTGTTGTCACAGAAGATGTGAACCTTTTCATAGGTGATTCCATAATCAGCCAATCGACTTTTCATCCAGAGAACTTATGCACAGCAGCCAGCAGCAGTGTCATACTCAACTTCAGCTGATGACATGGCCACAAAGTTTTGCTTCTTTGCACTCCAACATTCTAACTTTCCTCCAAGGATTTGACAACTCCCAGAGGTGCTTTTCCTATCAAGGCAGCACCCAACATAGTCTGATTCTGAGTAGGCTTTGAGGTTGAAGCCTGATCCATTTGGATACCAGAGACCCAATGAGGGAGATCCTTTAAGGTACCTGAAAATTCTTTTTATAGCTACAAGGTGGGATTCCTTAGGGTTAGCTTGGTACCTAGCACAAAGACATATGGAGAATTGGATATCTAGTCTGCTAGCTGTAAGATACATCAGTGACCCTATCATGCCTCTGTATAAGGTCTCATTGACAGAGACCCCTGAGTCATCAACACCTAAATTGTTGGGAGGAAGCATAGGGCATTTCATTGATGCACAGTAAGACATATCATACTTTTTAAGCAAGTCTCTAACATAATTTTCTTGAAAAATAGAAATTCCTTTTGAATTTTGTTTGATTTGAAAAACCCAAGAAAAAAGTTAGTTTTGTTGGGAATAAAATGAGCTAAGTCACTGAGACACTGACAAGCGTAATTTGGACGCTAACAAAAGGAAATGAAGCGCTGACAGATCAAGCACTGACAAGACATATCCAAGCGCTGACAAGAAGAAGTCCAACCACTGATAGGAATACTTAGTCAACATGTTTAATATTTGAAGTAAATATATGCTAAATATTGTATTTTCTATATTTATCTTTACCTAGAATAGTTGATAGGTAATCTTTTGTACACGACTCCTTATGTTATAAAAGGAGGTCGTAGGGTTTGTAGTTTATATAAATTATTCAGTTTTACAACTTTCATGGTAAGCAAGTTCGTTTATCAATCTAAAGTGAAAGTTTAGTTTACTTGCTTGTTTGTTCTTTATTCTATGTGTTAGTTCTGCATAACACTTGGATTATTCAACACAACAATATTTATCTAAGTATTAATCTTGATTCAATCACGTTTAATACAAAGCTAATCGATCTAATTTTGGGATCAACAAGTGGTATCAGAGCTTGTTGAAGAACTTTGATCTAAAAGAACAGTAAACCCTAAAAACACCAGAAACCCTAAAACCAGACAAGATGTCTGCTACAAAATCCTCTTCCTCATCAAATCACAACCTAAAAATCCCTATGCTCGACCATGACAACTTTGAACAATGGAAGTTCAGTTTTGAACAATACCTTCAAATTCATGATCATACACTTTGGGAAATTATTGAATTTGGAAATCAATTTGATAAAGCAGCTAGGATTACTGCTGCTATTGCAGCAAGAACCACAACTGGTTCCACTGTTGAAGAGCTTAGAGAAAGACCTGAAGATGGAAGAGCTATCTCAACTGCAGATATAGCCGCAAGAAGGAATGACATGAAAACTTTGACCATTCTTAAACTCTCTTTGGGTCCAAAGAATCAACACAAGTACAGAAGTTTTGAGTCTGCCAAAGAACTTTGGGCAGCTCTTCAAGTCACTTATGGTGGTAATGAAGATACTGCCAAAGAAAGGAAGAAGCAACTTTTGCATGAATATGCTGTGTTTAAGGCTCTTCCTAATGAGAAGCTTAGTGAGGTAAGAAGCAGGCTTCTAGACATCACTAGCAAGTTGTCCTATATGGGAACGGAACATGATGATGCTGATATCATTACTACTTTCCTTAGAGGTCTTGGTGATGCATGAAAAAATGAGGCTAGGTCAATCATTGCTACCAATGCCCATAAGAGTTCTTCCTTTGATGACGTCTACAATAAGTTAAAGATTGTGGAGAGTGAGATCTTACTTGATCATGGAAGCAAGTCAACATCTGGAAACATGGCTTTCATGTCACATAGTGAAGCTCAAACCATTGAAAGAGATTCATATGTACATCTTGTTACTGGATCAACTTGTGTCAGCGGTGGATCAACCTTTGTCAGCGGCTCAAATTTTGACACTGACACATACAACATTGACTCACCAAAGCTTAAACCTGCTGGTATTGATTTGGATACAATATGTGCATACATTGTTTCATTGCCCAATGGTTTCTTAATTACTTATGAGGATCTTGAGCAAATCAGTGATGAGAATTTGGAAGAGATAGATATCAAGTGGAATATGGAACTTGCAAGCATAAGGGCCAATAGATGGAATAGGAGATTTGGAAGAAAGATGACCTTCAATGCTAAAGACACAGCTGGATTTGATAAATCCAAGGTTGAGTGTTATAACTGCCATATGATGGGTCACTTTATGAGGGAGTGCAGATCTCCAAGTATATCTGATGCTGGAAAGACTTCAAGCCAAATCATCAAGGTTAAAGATGCTAAGCCAAAGGCTATGGTAGCCATGCAAGATATTGATGGTGTTGGATAGGACTGGAGCTTTATGGCTAAGGATGTGGAAGAGAATCAGGCTTTGATTGCTGAGAAGGAAGAAAAAGAGCATGTTCACTTTGCTCTCATGGCCAACTCCTCATCTTCATCAGATAATAAGGTATATGATGATGCTTTCTATAGTAAAAGGTGTCGATTAAACACAGAAAAGCTTAACAAAGAAAATTTAAAGTTAAAATCAGATGTGTTTGATGTAGAATGCAGGCTAGCAAATTATAAAATGGCACTTGCACAAACGGAAGGACTATAGAGGAATATAAGAAAATGGAATTTGACCTAAAAGATCAAATTAATGTTTTGTCTCATGATCTTAGAGTTAGTGTTGATCTTAGGGACACTATGATGAGATCCAAAGAAGATGTGCAACTTAAGTTAGATGAAGCCATTAAAGATAAAGCAAATGTAGGGCTTAAGATGGAAAAGTTTGATAAAGCTAGTCAAACCCTAGAAAAGTGTGTTAGTGAACAAAGAGACCCTAGGGACAAGTCTGGGATTGGGATGAATGAATATGTTGTTATTCCTCCACCTGTTGGGAACTTTTATGGTGTTTAGAGAAAAGATCTCTCTTGGAATGGTATTCTAGAACTCCAAGAAGAGGAATTTATTCCTCTACCTAGAGTGCCCACACCAGTTGATGAATATCAAGAAAAGGTGACTGATCTTGAGTAATAGAAAGCAGCCAACCCTTTTCTTTTTGTTAAGGGTGGAATGCTTAGTGAGAGTCCGTTTGTTCCTACACCCATTACTGTGACCAACCCCACTACTGGAAAACCCGTTGACCTTGGCTCACCAATTAAGAGCAAACCTAGTGTTAAATATGCTGAAATGTATAGAAAACCTAGGTCACCACAAAGCCAAGCTAGTGTAAATAGGACAAGATTCTTTCAATCTAGACCTAAGGTTATGTATAGAAAAGCTTGTTACACATGTGGTAGTTTTTCTCACTTGGCCTATAAGTGTGTCAGTGCCTCTAAATTCAACACTGACAATAGGTCAACCATGGTCAAACCCAGACCTTTCGTCCAACCAAACCCACAAGTCACTAGACCAGCTCCTTTCTTTTCTAAAGGAACAAATACTCATGGACAAATGCCCTTTCAAAAGACCAACACATGGTCTAACAGACAATGGGTTCCTGTAGTAAACCCTAATTTGGGCACTGACAAGAACAAATTCAGCACTGACAGTAACAAATTCAATGCTGACAGGAACAACTTCAACGTTGATAGCTCTAGGTTTGGTATGACAATGCCACCACAAGCTGCTGTTAGACCTTGTGTTAGACCAAGTAACAATAGATATTTACAACCTAAGGGAAAGGGGTCTAAAGCGTCATCTAGTTTGACATGGAGACCTAAACAAGACCAAAACCCTAATTCTAATGGAATATCTATGACCTGCAATAGATTTAATTATCTTTCAAAGGTCATTACTAAACCAACTGGCGTAAATTGGGTGTTCATGCCACAAAGGGGTGAACAAAGGGTTGTAATAAGGACTAAGTCTGTTCTTGTTGAACAACCACATGAATCCAAGTCTGGTCAGGCTTGGGTTCCCAAAGAAAACTAATTTGTTTTCTTTATGTGCAGGGCATTCAAAAGCAGGTCAATGATCATGGATATTGGGACAGTGGATGCTCTAGGCACATGACGGGGAAGGAAGATTATTTGACAGACTTTACCCCCATTATGGATGGTGACAAAGTGTACATTGGAGGAGGATATGGAACTATTTATGGCAAAGGCACTCTTATCACCAATAACTTACGTTTTGAGAAAGTTTTTTTGGTAAAGGAACTTGATTATAACTTGTTTAGTGTGTCACAAGTGTGTGACAACGAAAATAAAGTTCTTTTCACTGACACTGAATGCTTGGTGTCGAGTAAAGATTTAATGATGCTTGATGAGAAGTTTATTGAATATAGAACACCTAGGTATAAGGACATTTATAATGTTAATCTCAAATGGATTAAAATGAACAAAAATCTGTCATGTCTTTATGCTAAAGCCTTAGTTGATGAAAGTAATTTATGGTACAGAAGGTTAGGGTACATAAATTTTAAGAATATTAATAGACTTGTTGTGACAATCCGTCAATTTATGGTTGATATTTTATTCTCGAATATTATTTAAAAACATTATTTTAATGTTACATTATGAACTCACTTATTTTTGGGAAGTCATTTGGATTTACGTCTTGAAGTAGCATCGACTACGTTTAAACCGGAGGATTCTACGTTACGTGCTTACATTTACATACACCGTCTTTGGTGACGGTCCGACATTTCAGAAAATAAATTTATCCGTGAATACTATTTTAGAGTTTTAAATTTGTGTTGGTTCATAAACTCACAAATTTACGAGAAGAGATTAGGACTTACGATTTTATTTTAACGTCCTTTACGACTAAACCGGAAACCTTAGGATTACGTATTTATGTTTTCGAACTCCGTTTTTGATGAGACAATTTTTATTAGATTCGTTTGTGCCGTTGATTCATAATTTATAAAAACGTTTTTCGTAAAACGACCCGAGGGCACGCAAATCGAGGAAACTAGAATCGAGGAATACCCGTAAATTAGTGGGATGAGACAAAAACAAGTTTTGTCTCACCCCACACATGGGACGGCCCAACTAATGCCACCACCACCCTTGATGTGGCAAAATGTGGCTTCATATTCACACTTGTCCATTAAACTTACAAGTTAAGCTACATCCACTATCAAAACCACTTAACTAAACAACTAGCTTCATTTCTAACATGCAAAACAACCACCATTTTCTCTCTTGGCTCTCATCTTGCCGTCCACCATCTCACCCTAAACATCCATTTTGATCAAAAATTAACCATGAATTCATATGTTATCTCTACATATGATGAAGCTCTTTTGAAACCCTATTGATTGGTGGTGATTATAACATCCAAGGAGGAGTTTCTATGGAGTCTTGGTGCTGATTTTCCACAAGGAGTTTATGAAGATTGGTGGCCTTGAAGATGGTCTTGGTTATTCACAAGTTTCTCCATCAAAATCCATGTCCAAATCACAACCTACATCAACTTGGTGGTATAAAGATTGTCCTCCTCATCCTCTTGTTATTTTTGATTATGTAATCTTGTATTTCTTTTACTTATGTATATGTACATGATGATGAATGATGATTAAAAATATTGTGTGGGGATTTGGTGTTGATAAACATGCTTAAAAAGATAGACAAACTACATGTAAATGGGTAAATCTTGTTTAAATGGTAGGATGTATAAAAACAGTAACTAACCACATGTTAGACTGATAAAATGATGAAGTAGAATCAATTTACAGTAAGCTATGGGTCTTGTACACATGTGAGAGTTGGCCATGCAATGGAATCATTGTAATGAGTGAGATATGATCAAAACAAGTTTAAATTACAAATCTGAGTTCACTGTTTTGGACGATTTTTAGAAAATACTTAGAAGTTGATTCAACAGTAGCTATAGTAGAGTTAAATGGAGCACATATCATGTAGTTTATGTCATAAAAATTTGAGCTTCTATCTCTATATAGAACTCTAGATATGGCAGTTTTGGTGAAGATGAAAATAAAAATCAGATTTTGGAAATTAAAGTATAATAGTATTATATAAGCACTCAAATAAAAATAGTATAAAATGTGAATAAAAACCCACTAACTCATATAATACATTTATATAAATATGTAAAATGTTAAATAAGTGGACATTTTATAAAAATGGTAACTTGTTAAGTTTTATAAGTTATAAAACTATAAACATGATTTTTACGACTTTTTCGGCTATTACCGTAAAATTAACGTTTTTGTTAAATAAAACTTAGACGGTTGGACCCGTCCAATGTAAACTTTATAAAACTCATATACCGATATATAAACATATAGAACAGGTAAAAACCGATAAAACCCGAACTATATAACATACGGACACTAACGGGCTAAATTAACGTTATTGGACTAATAAAACAACAAAATGGACTAAAACACTTATAAACTTATTTATTGGGCTTAACCCATTTATGCCCAACATATAAAGTATAAATACTGATAATAAAAGTATAATTGGACTAATGAATAGTAATGGGCTTGTAATAGGCCCATTGGGCTTCAAAATATAAACAAGATTGAACTAGTATAACTAGTCTTGAAAAATTCCCAACACATAATACTAAAATAAGTAAATAAGAATATATAAACCCACTTGATCATCATATATATATAAAATCATCATATGTATACATAATTATTATTTTTATAAAGTCATTGGACATGAGTCTAAGACGAGTATTATTTGTCTAGGTTTCCGTGATTGAAGCACATACCGTACGTCTGAATTGCCGATAACCCGCCTTCCCACATCAACGTGAGTTCATAGCCTCGCACTCTTTTAAATGTCTTTATAAATGTTTTATAAACCCGTGAGGGAGATAACATGTTAGTTTTTATAAAATAGGACACCATTTGTCCCGATTGTTTGTTTATTGATTTGGACCCGAATGATTGTATGACCCGATTGTATGACCCGATAAATAATTAAAGGACCCGATAGATGAAATCAAATGGATTATTAAAGTTAGGTTATGTCACTAAAAGTCCCATTAGCATGAATTGTGAACTACCGGGATTGGTAGACGCTTATGCATATAATAGTACTATTTGGGGACGATCACCCCAGTTCGCGCCTTGACGGTTGATCCCCGTCGTACCACATTGATTGGTAAGCGAATTTATGTATGAGAAGATTTCCACAGCGTGACCTTTGTGACGACACGCTAATTTAGATGGGCAAATTGAGTATCGGGTTAGCTACCCGTTGTTTGGTTTAGTAAGGTAACAATTTCATGCGGCTTATAATAATCCAACTAACGAAATACTACTAGACGCACCGAATTACGATGTATTGCCTGACTAGCAATACGGGGTCATACCATTGCTATTATGTTCGTGTTTTAGTTTTATATAACCATATTCATATAACGGTTTTTATTTAATCTATACAACGTTGCAAAACGTATTGTATGGTATTTTTAACGACAATGATTCATATAATGGTTTTTAAGGCAAATGCCTATATTATGATTTGATAAAGATTTGTATAAAATGGTTTTGGATATTTTATGGCCTATTACAATGATTTGTATAAAATGATTTTCGGTAATAATTTTATACCGATGTTATATTGATGGTTTATTAAACTCTATGAATTCACTCGGCGTTATCGCTGACCTTTTCTTTTAACATGTTTTATCTCAGGTACTTGAAGGTAATTCTCGGGAAGACGACAAGGATTCATGGCCCGCACTTAAACAATATTTTCCATTCAAATACTTTGTAAAACTTTGTATGAAATATAATGACTTGGGACCTATGTAACTTTGATATTTATGAATGGAAATACTTTTATTATTAAACGACGCGATTTCTATGCGTTGTCTATGATGTGAGTAATGTGCTATCCCGTAACACCAACTAGTCTTCCGCTGTATTGAGTTGTATAAATTTGGGGGTGTTACAGTTTGGTACCAGAGCTCTCGTTATAGAGAACGAAAGATTTTTAAAACCAAGGTTTTGAATAAAATATTTCAAAATATTTTAACTATAAACATTTTTCTAAAAATGTCTAAAATCTTTTGATTATAACGGTGCCGAAGAATTCCCGAGTTACCGACAAGGCCAGACTGAGAAGTGTTATTTTAATATATATATAACTTGGATTATATATATATATGATGTAATTTTATTACATGATTGTTTGATGATTATTTTGATATTTATACGAGGTATTTATAGAACGTAGATTGTCACAAGAAACTCTAACCTCCCTAGTAATTAATCGAAGCTATTCTCGTAGGAATTCTAGCTATCCTAGATCTAAACCAAGTTAGGGATATTTATGATCCCAACAAATGGTTGATATTCGTAGAAATGTTGATATTAGTAGATTATGATATTGAAAAAGAATTGGCAAGATTAAATCTGATATCGATGTCATGACGATCTTTCCTTATAGAGTGGAGTTTGACAAAACGATACCACCTAGAAAGATGTCATCTGATTCGTTGTCATCCAATTCTTAAATTGAAATCGAAAGGGTGAATGTCGCACTTGAGGCTGTCATTGGAACCATTACCCAAAAGCCTCATGTCACTAGTACCTTTCCGAGAAGTCTGATTGAATGTGTGAGTCATTTCATACTAGTGACTCATTTGATAACTATTTATGAAGGAGTTATAGGATTGGAAATTAAGTGTTGATCATATTGTGATTTTAGCCCTATTAAAGTATAAGAATAAGGTTAAAAGTATTGGAGTATGAGGTAGGATATCGAATTGAGTATAAGTTGATTGAAACTTGAATAAAGTAAAATTTAACCCGAATGGAATATGAAATTATTAAGAGGAAGTCGTTAAGTTCTGTGATTGAATTATAAGGTTTTAATTGATTGTAGGTTCGTGTTAAGGGTTGTTCCTAGGCCATTGTCCACTAACGAGGATGCCCAATGTTCAAGAAATAAATTGAAGAAATCTTCTTCTGAATTGGGACCAATGGATCTTCTGGGACAGATGGAACACCTAATGACTCTTGTAGATTAGTATTCATTGTGGTATCTTTTAAAAATCCCTAACTTAACTGAGATATCAGTTGGTAGGATGAGTTCTTGGAATTGTATGACATAGTGACACGTAATGTGTTACAGTACAATTCTAACTTGTTTTGTGATTAATGAAAAGACTACCTTTGATTGCTAAATTCTACATGTATCGATGTTATCTATCTTTTATTGATTCATCCTAATGTTCACATTAGTGATGCAACCATTGAAAAAGTACTCATCTTGAATCGAGTTACGTTGTGGATTATTCTTTTGAGTGCCATTGAGGTCATGAACCTCATGATTAATTGGCTAAACTCATTTCCTAGTACATTGTAATTAGTTCTTGGTGAATAAATTTTCATCACTCTTTTGCAGATCACTCATTGTTTTTATAAGATACAATAGTATCCCTTGAGAAAAATTGAATTTTTATCACTATAAGGATTATTCAAAGTGAGATTTATAAGTGATTGTTATCGAAATGAAGTTGTTTATAAAACACCTTGGAAAACTTAATTGTTTTCATAACAAAGAAAATCTTTGTAAATTTATTTTTGATTCTTATTTAAGAATTAAGCATGAAAATGTTTTTATTATAAACATGATGATAAAATTTTGACGAACTGAGTATTGCATCGTTAATCTTGAAATTGTATATAGTTGCGCGCCTACATACAATTTGGAATGGACCATGCAAGACTGATTAGTAGTCACCATAAAACTAATGAATAAACACTACATTTTCTTTGAAGATTGTGAAAGATTAAATTTTATGAGATCTGCAAGAAGTGAAAAATAGGGACATAGTGTTAGGGGCACCTACATATGTGCCTGTAGCATCTATTCTTCTGAGTCGAATTTACTCATCTGTGGAAATTGTCTTATTTGACAATTGACAATTCTTCCTTGTCCAATTCTCCCGTAGTGAGATTCTTAGGAAAAGTATCTGATTACCGAATGTTGATACCCGACTGGATGTATTGACGTTCTTATCATTTCTTATGACTTGATTTCATTTGAATGACCTGGGTAACGATCCGAGGAGCTTTCGAATGCGTACTCAAATTATGAAAACATGGGATATATTCATATTCATTAAATGTTTTCATCTGTATCTGATTTTAAATTCTCTCGCATAGATTATGTGTTGACCTTGCTCTTTTAATAGTAGTTGTGTCTCCATATATCCCTGAATTTGTGAAGGATTATGAATTATTATTAGTCTTTTGAGAAGTTCACATCTTATCGACGGCACTGAAACTGGAAAGTTGATAGTGCCAGTAGAATGGATTGATTGATTATGACATGACGACATTGTCTTAATTGATGAGAACTCGAATTGAATTCCCCTAAATGATAAGATGTTGATTATCAAAGGTGATTTAAATAATTCTTGATGATGACCATATCCTGCATTTAGACTTAAAATATTATAACGTGAATGGTTGTGAATTAGTCATAGATATTGTAATCTAGAAAGAACCTAATATGAATGTACTAAAAGATGTTTATGTCATCTCAAACTTTAGGAGGTATTTATTGATGAATTACCTAGACTTTCGCCATTAAGGGAAGTTGAAATTGGTATTGATTATAATTCCGGTGCTGCACCTATGGCATGTGCATTGTACATCAGCACCATCTGAATTAAAGGAATTACCATACAACTGAGAGAGTTGTCGGAGAAAGATTTTATTCTACCAAGCTCGTCATCATGAAGAGCTATGGTGTTATTATTTCTTATATTTATAGATTACTGTGAACTGAGTAAATTGAAAATCGAAAACGATATCCATAACTCGAAATGGAAGATTTGTTCGATCATTTACAAGGTTCTAGCGTTTGTTTTTAAGATTTGATCCACAGCATGGTTATCATCGCATCTGTGAAAAAGATTATCTATTCCAATCACCACATCTGGTACTTGTAATGAACATTATGAGTTTCACGTGATGTCGTTTGGATTGACCGATGCACATGTAGCATTTATAAATTTGATGAATCACGTGTGTAGGCTGTAATTTGATAAATTCATGCTTGTGATCATTAGTGACCATTTGTTTGTTTACAAGAATAAGAATGAAGTTAATAATTAATTATAGATTGCCCTGAATTGGCCGAACAATTAAAAATTGTACCTTGAATATTTAACATAAGACTTAAGACTTAATACTTTACATGATTTAACCATGTGATTAATAGATAATGGAATATAAATTGACTCTTCAAAATTTAGAAGTTATTTAAGACTTTGAGTTATACTAAAAAGAAAGTGCAAATATATTTGGACAAATGTTTTAACAAAGGATTTTAAGGGATTATTCCCTTATACACAAACCATTTAACTAAACTTCTGTTTAGGGGTAAATGTTTGTGTATACCTCAAGATAACCTAAGAGGGATTGAGGAAACCATTTAAACCATGCCTTGAAATCTAAAACGATAATTTTTACTTTTCAAACTAAGAAAACTTTGACCAAAGTATAAACAAAGGTTTTTCAAACATTTACGAATCTTATTAAATATTTTCGATAAATCAACAAAAATCTTGTTAATTAAATTTAAAATTATTTTGAACATCTTCATATAATTGGATGGACTAAGAAATTTAAAATCTTTACATTTACGTTTCATAAAATTGAATATTTACTATTTAATTATTTGAAATATTTATTGACGCTTTAGACGTCAGGTGGATTAAAGCTGATAAAGATAATAGTTGAGACGAGATAAAACTTAGAAAATATGAAGAAAGATTTTTGAATAAATACGGTTATGATATTTATTTCATCAGGAAAGTGAACGTAATTACTGACACATTATGTATAAAAGATAAAGAACCGATTAGGACATGTTCCTTAATAATGAAGGTGCAAAATAAATTGCCGAACAATTTAAAATATAGTTGATGCTTATAAAAAGGATAATATAGATAATAAAAGGAGTTCGCGGCTAATGTGAACCATTAAAATTGAGAAGCCAATAGCGTTAAATGTTTTAAAGGCCACTTGTGGTTGCCTAAATATGGAGATTGTGAGATATAGTTATGTTGGAATTTGTAAGTATAAGTATTCTATTTATGTCATTTATGACTAAAAGTATCTTTGTCTAGAGAGGTTGTACTAATGGTAAATTATGAAGGCAGACATCGCCTCATACATTAGTAAACGTCTAGCTATTGCAAAGGTCATCATCTGAATTTGATTCGATTTGGGTCATCGTCGACAGGCTGACCAAATCTGCTAATATCATTCCCGTTAATGATAAATGCAAAAGAGTTATGTAAACATAGTATGCTTGTATCGAACATCTTTATCAAGATCCTCGCTTTGCATCGAATTTCTAGAGATTTGCTCAGAAATCATTGAGAACGAACCTTGATGAGAGTACTATGTACCACCCCAATCGAAGGGACGAGGTAAAGTAACGATACAAAGTAATATAAGTGCTGTTTTATGTTTGAATGAATGACCTTTCGTAATAGACCGTATAATCGTTTTCCTTTGGAGAGATTACCATTGATAATCATCATATTAGGATCGAGATCGAATCTTGTTAGGATCTAAATATTAGAGAATCTGTAAGCAGGAGTTGAGATGAAGACACCCGACATACACCCATTGTGAGTTGGACATGTCTTTTAGGTTTAAGGTTTCCTATGATGGCGAACCTAACCTTGCAAAATACTCGACCCGCGAGACCTGAAATGATTGTTGAAATTAGGATCTGACTATTGACTGCCGACAGTGGGCAAGAGGTTATGTGAATATGAAATGTAGATCTTGAAGTGCCAGATGGGTAGCGAAGTTATGCCAAAAATTTTAACCTTGGAGAAATGAATTAATGATCTGACAAATCATGGGATATAAGTCCCCGTAGTATGGGACCATAGAGATGATGTAAAAAAGATTGGTTTGAAAGGCATACAAGCTGGATCTACCCTAGGACTTCAAGAGCTGCGTGAATTATGATTCGTATATCGAACTTGATGGAATATCTATCAAGTGAGAATCTGATTGTTCCTTAGTAAAGTTTAGATCGGCGAAAAGTTGCATTCATCAAAAACCCGTGAACATCATGGATAGAGAAAGTAAGTCAACATTAAGCCTGATCTTATTCCCGTAGTTATGTTTGATGAAACTCGCGTATTGTAATGAATTACACTTGTGAGAAAAGACCGAATGTGGAGGAAATACCCACATGGCTTTAACTCTATAAGAAGCGAGTAGTAAGATGATCTTTGAGGACAAAGATCCTGTTTAGGGGTAAATGCTGTGACAATCCGTCAATTTATGGTTGATATTTTATTCTCGAATATTATTTAAAAACATTATTTTAATGTTACATTATGAACTCACTTATTTTTGGGAAGTAATTTGGATTTACGTCTTGAAGTAGCATCGACTACGTTTAAAACGGAGGATTCTACGTTACGTGCTTACGTTTACATACACCGTCTTTGGTGACAGTCCGACATTTCAGAAAATAAATTTATCCGTGAATATTATTTTGGAGTTTTAAATTTGTATTGGTTCATAAACTCACAAATTTACGAGAAGAGATTAGGAATTACGATTTTATTTTAACGTTCTTTACGACTAAATCGGAAACCTTAGGATTACGTATTTACGTTTTCGAACTCCGTTTTTGATGAGACAACTTTTATTAGATTCGTTTTGTGCCGTTGATTCATAATTTATAAAAACGTTTTTCGTAAAACGACCCGAGGGCACGCAAATCGAGGAAACTAGAATCGAGGAATACCCGTAAATTAGTGGGATGAGACAAAAACAAGTTTTGTCTCACCCCACACATGGGACGGCCCAACTAATGCCACCACCACCCTTGATGTGGAAAAATGTGGCTTCATATTCACACTTGTCCATTAAGCTTACAAGTTAAGCTACATCCACTATCAAAACCACTTAACTAAACAACTAGCTTCATTTCTAACATGCAAAACAACCACCATTTTCTCTCTTGGCTCTCATCTTGTCGTCCACCATCTCACCCTAAACATCCATTTTGATCAAAAATTAACCATGAATTCATATGTTATCTCTACATATAATGAAGCTCTTTTGAAACCCTATTGATTGGTGGTGATTATAACATCCAAGGAGGAGTTTCCATGGAGTCTTGGGGCTGATTTTCCACAAGGATTTTATGAAGATTGGTGGCCTTGAAGATGGTCTTGGTTATTCACAAGTTTCTCCATCAAAATCCATGTCCAAATCACAACCTACATCAACTTGGTGGTATAAAGATTGTCCTCCTCATCCTCTTGTTATTTTTGATTATGTAATCTTGTATTTATTTTACTTATGTATATGTATATGATGATGAATGATGATTAAAAATATTGTTTGGGGATTTGGTGTTGATAAACATGCTTAAAAAGATGGACAAACTACATGTAAAATGGGTAAATCTTGTTTAAATGGTAGGCTGTATAAAAACAGTAACTAACCACATGTTAGACTGATAAAATGATGAAGTAGAATCAATTTACAGTAAGCTATGGGTGTTGTACACATGTGAGAGTTGGCCATGCAATGGAATCATAGTAATGAGTGAGATATGATCAAAACAAGTTTAAAGTACAAATCTGAGTTCACTGTTTTGGACGATTTTTAGAAAATACTTAGAGGTTGATTCAACAGTATCTATAGGAGAATTAAATGGAGAACATATCATGTAGTTTATGTCATAAACATTTGAGCTTCTATCTCCATATAGAACTCTAGATATGGCAGTTTTGGTGAAGATGAAAATAAAAATCAGATTTTGGAAATTAAAGTATAATAGTATTATATAAGCACTCAAATAAAAATAGTATAAAATATGAATAAAAACCCACTAACTCATATAATACATTTATATAAATATGTACAATGTTAAATAAGTGGACATTTTATAAAAATGGTAACTTGTTAAGTTTTAAAAGTTATAAAACTATAAACATGATTTTTACGACTTTTTCGACTATTACCGTAAAATTAACGTTTTTGTTAAATAAAACTTAGACGGTTGGACCCGTCTAATGTAAACTTTATAGAAATCATATACTGATATATAAACATATAGAACAAGTAAAAACCGATAAAACCCGAACTATATAACATACGGACATTAACGGGCTAAATTAACGTTATTGGACTAATAAAACAACAAAATGGACTAAAACACTTATAAACTTATTTATTGGGCTTAACCCATTTAGGCCCAACATATAAATTATAAATACTGATAATAAAAGTATAATTGGACTAATGAATAGTAATGGGCTTGTAATAGGCCCATTGGGCTTCAAAATATAAACAAGATTGAACTAGTCTTGAAAAATTCCCAACACATAATACTAAAACAAGTAAATAAGAATATATAAACCCACTTGATCATCATATATATATAATCATCATATGCATACATAATTGTTATTTTTATAAAGTCATTGGACATGAGTCTAAGACGAGTATTATTTGTCTAGGTTTTCGTGATTGAAGCACGTACCGTACGTCCGAATTGCCGATAACCCGCCTTCCCACATCAACGTGAGTTCATAGCCTCGCACTCTTTTAAATGTCTTTATAAATGTTTTATAAACCCGCGAGGGAGATAACATGTTAGTTTTTATAAAATAGGACACCATTTGTCCCGATTGTTTATTTATTGATTTGGACCCGAATGATTGTATGACCTGATTGTATGACCCGATAAATAATGAAAGGACCCGATAGATGAAATAAAATGGATTATTAAAGTTAGGTTATATCACTAAAAGTCCCATTAGCATGAATTGTGAACTACCGGGATTGGTAGACGCTTATGCATATAATAGTACTATTTGGGGACGATCACCCCAGTTCACGCCTTGACAGTTGAACCCCGTCGTACCACATTGATTGGTAAGCGAATTTATGTATGAGAAGATTTCCACAGCGTGACCTTTGTGATGACACGCTAATTTAGATGGGCAAATTGAGTATCGGGTTAGCTACCCGTTGTTTGGTTTAGTAAGGTAACAATGTCATGCGGCTTATAATAATCCAACTAACGAAATACTACTAGACGCATCAAATTACGATGTATTGCCTGACTAGCAATACAGGGTCATACCATTGCTACTATGTTCGTGTTTTGGTTTTATATAACCTTATTCATATAACGGTTTTTATTTAATCTATACAACGTTGCAAAACATATTGTATGGTGTTTTTAACGACAATGATTCATATAATGGTTTTTAAGGCAAATGCCTATATTATGATTTCATAAAGATTTGTATAAAATGATTTTGGCTATTTTATGGCCTATTACAATGATTTGTATAAAATGATTTTCGGTAATAATTTTATACCGATGTTATATTGATGGTTTATTAAACTCTATGAATTCACTCGGCGTTATTGCTGACCTTTTCTTTTAACATGTTTTATCTCAGGTACTTAAAGGTAATTCTCGGGAAGACGACAAGAATTCATGGCCCACACTTAAACAATATTTTCCATTCAAATACTTTGTAAACCTTTGTATGAAATATAATGACTTGGGACCTATGTAACTTTGATATTTATGAATGGAAATGCTTTTATTATTAAACGACGCGATTTCTATGCGTTGTCTATGATGTGAGTAATGTGCTATCCCGTAACACCAACTAGTCTTCCGATGTATTGAGTTGTATAAATTTGGGGGTCTTACACTTGTGAGACATGATCTAGTTGATGGTTTGCCTTCAAAGGCTTTCCACAATGATCATTCCTGTGTTGCATGCCTTAAAGGAAAATAGCATAAGGTCTCCTTTAAGTCTAAAAGTGTGCATTACAATTCTAAACCACCTCACTTGCTACATATGGACTTATTTGTCCCAACTAATATAGAAAGTCTTAATGGTAAATCTTACTGTTTTGTTATAACTGATGATTTTTCTAGATTTACTTAGACTTTCTTTTTTGCCTTAAAAAGTGATACTGCCAAATTTTGATTAACTTTATTACCCAAATTGAAAAGAAAACGGGTAATGAGGTTAAAATTCTTAGAAGTGATATGGTGAGTGTTAAAATACATTGTTAGATACCTTTTGTGTTGATAAAGGGATTTCTAGAGAGTTTAGCATAGCTAGAACTCCACAACAGAATGGAGTAGCTGAAAGAAAGAATAGAACCGTAATAGAAGCAGCTAGGACAATGTTGGCCGATGCTAAGTTTCCCATTGCTTTTTGGGCTGAGGCTGTGAACACAGCTTGCTATGTTCAAAATAGAGCATTGGTCAACAAGATCCACAATGAGACACCTTATGAGTTATTTTGGAATAGAAAGCCTAATATAGGATTTCTTAAACCTTTTGGATGTCATGTAGTGATCCTTGATACTAGTGATGCCCTAGGTAAGTTTAATGCAAAAGGTGATGAAGGATACTTTGTGGGTTATTCTATGAATAGCAGAGGATATAGGGTTTACAAAAAAAAGGAAAAATACATCCTTGAAAAGGAGCATGTTAAGTTTTTAGAAAGTAAGCCCAGTGATCCTAAGAATGGACCAGATTGGTTATTTGATTTAGAACCATTATCTAGGACCTTGAATTATATGCCTGTTACTAATCCAGACATTCTGAAGAAGGATTCAAATCTCTTGGAAGAACCTACTATTGAGAATACAGGTACACATGTTGTTAAGGAAGAAGGATCACATACAGTTGACCAACCCCCATACTTGATTATGTTAACATTCCTATATGGACTGATGGGTTTATGCAAGCCACTGCTACTGCTGAAAATGATGACGAAGGGCCACAAGAAAAACCAGTTGATGAAACCATACATGCATTTTCAAGCGCTGACAAAGCCAATTCGAACGCTGACAGGTTAAATTCAGACGCTGACACGTTGAGTTCAGACGCTGACAACCTGTTTGGAAATTTATTCTCCTCCTCCAACACACATACTGTTGAACATGATGAACCTCCTATACTCAATCAAGATATCCATTCAAGTGAGGATGGGAGTGACAATGGAGATGATATTGGCAACAGGGAATCCGTTATAGAAGATAATTCACTATTTGGGGGAGGATTACTTACAAAGGTGGTGAAAGATCATCCTCCTTCCCAAATCATTGGTAATGTTCAGACACCTGTTCAAAAAAGGAGATCTCATCAGACTCAAGGTGGTTTCATTGCCAATATACACAAGAAGGAAGATAGCCCTCTTGTGCAAGCATGTTTGTTTGCATGTTTTCTGTCACAAAAGGAACCCTAGAAGATTTTTGATGCTCTTAAAGAATCAAGCTGGATGGAAGCAATGCAGGATGAGCTTCACCAGTTTGCCATTCAAGATGTATGGAAGCTAGTTGATTGTCCAATGTATGTTAGACCTATTGGGACACGTTGGGTTCTAAGGAACAAAGAGGATGAAAGAGGAATTGTGGTCAGAAACAAGGCACATTTAGTTGCTCAAGGCTATACACAAGAAGAAGGAATAGACTATGAAGAGGTATTTGCACCTGTTGCAAGGATAGAAGCAATAAGGATTTTCCTAGCCTATGCTTCTTGCATGGGTTTCACAGTTTATCAGATAGATGTGAAAAGTGCTTTCTTATATGGAACAATTGAGGAGGAAGTGTATGTAATGCAACCTCCTGGTTTTGAGGATTCAGAGCATCCAGACAAGGTGTATAGAGTCAAGAAAGCAATGTATGGACTTCATCAAGCCCCAAGAGCATGGTATGGTATATTATCCACCTACCTGGTGGAAAATGGGTTTAAAAGGGGCACCATAGACCAGACATTATTTACCAAGAAGATTGGTAAGGATTTTATTATTGTTCAGGTCTATGTGGATGATATTATCTTTGGTTCATCAAATCCAAAGATGAGTGAAGACTTTTCCAAGCTCATGACAGACAAATTCAAGATGAGTGGAATGGGAGAGATGAATTTCTTTCTATGTTTACAAGTACAACAGAAAGAAGATGGTATCTTTATCTCTCAGGACAAATATGTGGCTGAGATCTTGAAGAAGTTTGGTTTTTCTTCACATGAAAAATGGGCTAGCACACCCATGGATAGGGAACACCCTTGGGGAAAGACTGGAGATGGAAAAGATGTGGATGTCAGGCATTATAGATTAATGATTGGTTTATTGATGTATCTTACAGCCTCTAGACCTGACATCATGTTTGTTGTGTGTGCATGTGCACGCCATCAAGTGACTCTCAAAGAGTGTCATCTTCATGTTATCAAAAGGATCTTTAGATACCTTAGGTGCTATCCCACCTTGGGATTATGGTATCCTAAAGATTCTCCATTGGAGCTTATTGGCTATTCAGACAGTGACTATGGAGGTGATAAGTTTGATAGAAAATCCACCACTGGTGGATGTCAATTTCTTGGGAGCAGATTAATATCTTGGAAATGCAAGAAACAAACAGTGCTGGCCAACTCTACAACAAAAGCAGAATATGTTGCTGCAGCTGCTTGTTGTGGACAAGTTCTATGGATACAAAACCAGCTGTTGGAGTATGGGTATAATTTTATGCATACCAAGATATATCTGGATAATAACAGTACATTATGCATTATTAAGAATCCTGTACATCATTCTAAAACAAAACACATAGAAATTAGACATCATTTTATAAGAGATTGTTTTGAAAAAGGTTTAATACATCAAGATAGGGTAGACACAGACGAAAATGTGGCTGATCTTTTAACTAAACCTTTTGATATTGGGAGGTTCTAGTACTTGGTAACAAGTATTGGAATGATGAATCTCACCTAAATGTGTTTTTGAAATCATTGTATAATTTGTACATGATGTGTACTGTTATTAGTCTTTGTACAAGATTATGTTTTCCACTTTATTTATCTAACACCGACAAAGGTTATTTGAACGCCGACAAGTGTTAAAATGGCCGCTGACAACAATATGTTAGTTTTGTGGTTTTTGATCTAATCATGCAGGCATTATGAGCATTATACATTTGGATACAGAGTTGCTTATGGATCTTTGGAGGTTATAAGGCTTGTGTTAAAGTTTACGTATGATGGTTGGGATGTTTACATTCCTATCTTGACATAAATTTTTGTCACATGCTTTTTATTTTGCAACTTTCTATATCATAGTTTAAGGGGAGGTTTAGGAAACTTTTAGGCTTTTGAGTATTCTTAGAATACTCTCATCACAATTATAGATTATGTCCACTGGTGAGTACGATTTAGATTTTCTAATTCGTGAGGCACTGTAACATGCAAAGTTAATATACTGCGCACGCTACCAAGACACTTTGGCCTAGAATTGGTTTTGGTCGGGTGGGAGACTTGGTGACGTTTTTATTGGGCTTACCTGGGAAGTTACAAAGGGTTTATATGAGGTAACTTCATTGTTAAGAACTTTGGTTAGCAAGGGACACTTGAGGACAATTATGTCTATCTTGCTTAAGCAAGTGTGCATGATTGGACAGTGTTTACCACCCTATAGTCATTTTCAGTCTAAGAGTTATCTTCACTAGGGTAAACTTCTTTGTTAAGTTTTTTTTAATTATTTTTATTTTTGGCCACTGACATGTTTTCTTTCCAAACGCTGATAAGACAAATTTAAGAGCTGACATGGCAAAATTTAAACGCTGACAAGAATATAGCCGTTAGACGCTGATGTTTACTTTTTGACCGTTAGGAAACATTGGGTCCCACCCAGTTGTTATTTTTGAAGAAAATATGGGCCGTAATTTTAGCAAGTTGGTAACTTTTAATTAATGTATGAGATAAGTTATATATTTTTCAAGATTGTGATGATTACTTTTTGAATATAACTGCTTCATTTTTCAACCAATCGTATGTTTTTACCTCTCCTATAAATTTGGCTCTTTTCTTTCAAATAGGGTAACTACTATTTCTTGTCTGCTAACATCTCTCAAACCTTCATATCTCCATTATTCTCATATCACAGTTTTCTCAATCAATCTTCATGGCACCAAAGTTTAAACCTACTCAAGTGGAATTGGGGTTCCGAAGCCAACACAACATGGTGGCTTACTTAGAATAAGATAATACTTTGCATCCTCAATACACTCAGATAATTACGTATTTGAACGCGTCTCCTTTAAGGTATGCACTTTCACATACTCCACTCGTCCCTATCACACATTAAGCAGTTTTGGAACACTGTTAGTTCTAGAACAGTTAATGGAGTGATTACATTGACTACTACTGTCCATGGGGCTCCGTGGGTGGTTATTGAAGCTTTGGTTCACCAAGCTTTGCATCTTGATGATGCTGATGGTATAACTACCCTTCCCCTACCAGAGCTAGAGTTAGGACTCCAAAGGCTTGGGGTATGCTTTGCCCCTAGTGGGCCATTTAAACAAATATACCAAACAACAATTTCCCCCAGCTTGGAAGTTCCATATACGTGTCATCCTACAATGTTTGAGTCCCAAATGCTCCTCATTCAATGAAATCTACCATTCAATCGGGAGTGCCATTGTTTGTGTTGCAATTGGGAAAAGATATAATTTTTCAAAATTGATTTTTGATGGCATGTGTCACAACAAGGGTAACAAGATGACTCTTGCTTACCCTAGGTTTTTGCAAATGGTTTTTGATATGCAAGGATATTCCAATAGGGACCATGACCACTTTTATGAGGTCCCTGTTCAAAAGAAAACTGTTTTTTGGAATATGAATTCACCACTGTATAGAGACTTACCACTCACTCCAGCCATGCTAGTTGTCATTAAGGAAGCTGCACACCCTCAGCCACAGCCAGACCCACTACCGGAACACCCTCCATCACCCCAACACATGGACATCAACCCTCATCCATCAGGCACTGACACACCAAACCCAAACGCTGACACCAGTATTTCTCACACCCAAACACACCCCAACACCCAAACAGACCCTCATTCCACTTCCTCTTCAAAACAACCAGATATTAGGTTTGAGAAACGCCAAAGGAGTGCTAGAGTGTTCTCCTTTGGTGGTCCTAGCCATGTAGCAGAGAGAACCACCACCACAAGTGTGGTTGGTGAAATGGGTGGGGCTGGGACTATTGACTCTGGCTTAGTAGTAGGTCAAGGAAGTCCCAACATCATTAAGACCCAATCTATGCCCGATGAATCTCTTTTGAGAGGTCAAATTCCAATCATAGAAGAGGGCAGATTGGAACCTTTATCCCTTTTAGAATTGACGGTGGTTTGCATTAGCTTGCAAAAGCAAAATACAAACCTTGTACAAGTTGTCATAAGTCAAGGCCTCGAACTCAAATCTTTGAGGGAGAGGATAGTTGTTTTGGAAGCTTCCAATGCTAGGCAAAGGCAAGCTAGAGTCCTTTCATTAGGGGAGGAGTCTTACAAAAAGAAGGAGGATGCACCTACTAAGCCATTCAATATGAGTGACAAGGGCTCACAAGAAGAAGGTGGTTCTATTGGAAGTAAAGAGGTGGAGATAGCTGAAGCACTAACTAGTTTGAAGGAGAAACCAATTCTTGATGTTTCTTCAGTTACTCCAAAGAAGCTATCGTGTAGAGATGATGATGTAGGTTTCTGAATCAGCCGTTGACATTCAGAGTTTGAGCGCTAAAAAGAGCAAAGCGAGCGGTGACAAACCTACAGTATGATTGGTGTATCCCAACCACCAGTTATCATTAAGGATGTTACTACACAAGTTCCAACCATGACTTTACCAGCTATTGGAGCGAAGGATAAGGGTAAAGGGATTTTGGAAGAGGTTCAGGTACCAAAGAATACAACCCAGGTACATTTTGATTCAGTTTTGGCTGCACAATTGCAAGAACAGGATAGGATGGAAAGTTTGATAGAAAAGGCTAAGGATGGTAGTGATGGTGATGAGGGCTCTGGTTCTAGTGTTATGATTATAGAAGATCCAGAGAGGTTGGAATATGGAGAGGATGACATAGTTAAGGAAAGGCTGAGAGATTTGAAGATGAAAGTAGATTTTGACATGCCTGAAGTGATGGAAATGTATTTTGCATGGGAATCTACTATTGACAAGAATCCAGATATCTTAATCACTGGACAAATTTGGGGTTTGGAGATTTTGCTCAGAGTTCAGGAAGATTGCAAGGTGATTTTGAAGCGCAAGGCTAGTAAGGTGCTTTCTGAGTTAAAAAAGGATAGGAGAGAGCTCTACTTTATGTTGCTTCGGTGTCATCAAGGTGGATGCACCTATGAAATATTTACGAAACTATCCTTTGAAGAATTGGAGTTTCATGCTTATCCAATTTAGGAAAGAGTTTGTGAGGAAAACACTGTGAGGCTTCTGTCAGATTAAAGGAGAGAAGAAATTAAGGAGAATATGCAGATCAAGAGGGCTGCTATTGTAACAAGGCCAATGAAGAAGGGAATTCCCATTGAATTCGTAGTCCTTGATAAATTGAATCCTAGTGAAGCAATGACCAGAAAGAGTATAAAGCTTTCTCCTTTGGAGGCTTCAGATGTTGCAGAGGTATTGCCTTTGGATTTTAGAAACCCAATAATTAATTATAAAGAAGATGCAAGTGGAATCTGGATGATCACCAGATATGGTAAAAAGGTACATACTTTTACTTCCTTGATCTCATTGTTTGCAAGCATGGATAGAGAAGACTTCGTAGATCTGTGGAATCTGATGAAGACCAAGTATGAGGCTGAAGAACCTACTTCAGCAAATGGAATAAAGATCAGGACAACATTCAAGAGGATGATTACACTCGAAGAAGCTGATCCAATATGGTTGGATCTGGATGATATCATTGGATTAAAGTGGCGTCTACATTCAGCTGCTGCTGTTTACCATCTAAGCACTACAAAGTTTTCAGAGTATCTTCTGGTTGATGCTCAATATCCTATGTCTAAGGATGTTTTGAAGAAGATGGTGTCTACACAGCTAGAAGTTGATTATACTAGTGACGTTAGCAAGGATTTAATTAGATTTGTTTATTTTCTGATTACTAAGTAGTTTGTATTTGTAAGAATCCTCCTTGTACTTAGTTTTTATTCAGAAACTTGATTGCTAGAGTAGATATCAAGTTTATGGGAGGATTGTTGGGAATAAAATGAGCTAAGTCACTAAGACGCCGACAAGATTAATTTGGACGCTGACAAGAGGAAATGAAGCACTGACAGATTAAGCACTGACAAGACATATCCAAGCGCTGACAAGAAGAAGTCCAACCACTGATAGGAATACTTAGTCAACACGTCTAATATTTGAAGTAAAGATATGCTCAATATTGTATTTTCTATATTTATCTTTACCTAGAATACTTGATAGCTAACCTTTTGTACACGACTCCATATGTTATAAAAGGAGGTCGTAGGGTTTATAGTTTATATACATTATTCAGTTTTACAACTTTCATTGTAAGCAAGTTCGTTTATCAATCTAAAGTGAATGTTTGGTTTACTTGTTTGTTTGTTCTTTATTCTAAGTGTTAGTTCTGCATAACACTTGGATTGTTCAATACAACAAAGTTTCTCTAAGTATTAATCTTGATTCAATATCCTTTAATACAAAGCTAATCGATCTAAGTTTGGGATCAACAAGTTCCACCATCATACTCATTTCATACTTTTTGGTCATAAGTTTGGCAAATTGCTTGCTCAAGGTAATGTTGGTTGAACAAAAAATTTATATCACCCACATATATCTTTACTATAATGACATCACCCTTGGACATATAAGTGAACAAGGTTTGGTTAATAGTACCTCTGACAAACTTATTTTCAAGTAGAAATTTTGATAGAGTTTCATACCAGACTTTAGGTACTTGTTTCAGCCCATAGAGTGCTTTGTGAAGTCTCCAAACGTGGTCATGATAGTCACTGTTCTCAAACCCTGGGGGTTGTTTAACATATACTTCCTCTGCAAGCTTCCTATTATAAAAGGCACTCTTTACATCCATCTGGTATACCATGAAACCCATATAAGCTGCATATGCTAGGAAGATTCTAATAGCTTCTAATATGGACACTGGTGAAAAAGATTCATCATAATCAATGCCCTCTGAGGTATTGTAACCCAGCACCACAAGCCTAGCCTTGTTTTTAACTATCATGCCAACTTCATCTCTTTTTTTCCTATGGACCCATTTTGTTCCAACCACTTGCTTTCCAGCTAGAGCTTTTACCAGAGTCCACACCTTAGTTTTCTTAATCCGATTCAATTCCTCTTGCATGACCACAACCCATCCTTCATCCAGCAGGGCTGCAACAACGTTCTTTGGTTCATCTTTAGAGAGAAAATCAGCGAAAAGGCATTCATTCGTTGATTCTGTTTCCATAGATCTTAACTTTCCTCTGGTGGTGACTCCCTCAGAGGGTTCACCAAGAATGTTCACAAGAAGAATATCTTGGTTTCTACTCCACTTGGATTGAGGAGCATGAGTCTCTATGGGTTCAAGAGTCACAGCAAGTTCATTGCATGCTGGTGTTTCATCACAAATAATTTCTTCATCCATGATCTCTTCATCTATTGGAGAGATTGGAGAGTCATGATCAGCATTTTTATCTGCAAGCGGTGGAGTGTGTGATTCAGCTACTACAACCTCTGGAGTGATATCAGAGATTGGGTCAGGATCAAATGCATGAACATAAGGGAAATCCTTGTGACATATTTGAGATGATTCCTTGGGGATTGAGAAATCATCCTCTGGATATGATTTAACTTCATTGAAGTCAATGTCACAAGCATCTGAGTTGAGTGACTGATTACATCATCTGCTTCATTGATGGTGAAATGGATGGACTCTTCAAGTTCTTGCCTGTGGATATTGAATACTCTATATGCTCTAGAGGTAGGAGAGTATCCAAGAAAGAACCCATCATCTGAATTTTCATCAAATTTTCCTAGATGATCCTTGTAGTTGTGAATGAAAACAGGGCAACCAAAGACATGGAAGTAGCTTACATCAAGGGCTCTCTTCCTCTACACTTCATAAGTGGTCTAGCCATGTCTCTTCACAATAATGGATCTGTTTTGTGTGTAACATGATGTGTATACAGCTTCACCCTTAAAGCTTTGGAAGTCTTGACTCGCTGAGCATCGTTCTGACAGCCTCTCTGAGGGTTCTGTTTCTTCTTTTAGCGACACCATTTTGTTCAGGAGTTCCTGAGTTTGAAAAGTTTTGTGGGATTCCCTTTTCATCACAAAAGGCTTCTATTTCATGGTTCTTGAATTTAGTGCCATTACACTTCTGATAGCCTTTACTCTGCAGTCATTGAAGTTCTCTATTTCTCTGATGAAGGACATGATCCTTTCAACTGCATCACTCTTTCTCTGAAGAAAGAATACCCAAGTGAACCTAGAGAATTCATCGATAATGACCAGAGTGTACTTGTTGTGATTTAGGGATTGAGGTTTTACTTTTCAAAATAAGTCCATATGAAGAAGATGGAGGCACTTATTTATGGAGAATGATTGTTTGGTTTCGAACGATGCTCTGTGGTGCTTCCCTTTTTCACAAGCTGAGCATGGTCTATCTTTGGTGAGGGCCAGAGAGGGAATCCCAGCAACTAAATGGTTCTTTGCCAGTTTGTTGATGTTTTTAAAGTTGAGGTGAGAGAGTCTCTTGTGCCAGAGCCAGTTTTCACTATCAGAGGCTTTGGCAATAAGACAGGTGTTGTTTCCTTCTGGACATGATGTCATGTCAATAACATACAAATCCCTTCTTCTTGGTGCAACAAGAACAACATCATCATTTTGGTTGAATTTTGTTCCTTGGATCTTGGTGAACATATATTTGAAACCAGCATCACAGAGTTGACTGATGCTGATTAAGTTGTGCTTCAGTCCATTGACATAAGCGACCCTTGTGAAGGTGATTCCATTACAATCCACTGAGCCATATCCTTTAGTAGCAACACAAATTTAAAATTCCAAAATAATATTCACGGATAAATTTATTTCCTAAAATGTCGGACTGTCACCAAAACGGTGTATGTAAACGTAAGCACGTAACGTAGAATCCTCCGGTTTAGACGTAGTCGATGCTACTTCAAGATGTAAATTCAAATTTCTTCCCAAAAATAAGTGAGTTCATAATATAACATTGAAATAATGTTTTTAAATAACACTTGCGAATAAAATATCAACCATAAATTGAAGGATAACCTAACTTTAATAATCCATTTCATTTCATCTATCGGGTCATTTAATCATTCATCGGGTCATACAATCATTCGAGTCCAAATCAATAAACAGACAATCAGGACAACTAGTGTCCTATTTTATAAAACTAACATGTTATCTCCCTCGTGGGTTTATAAAACATTTCATAAAACATTTAAAAGAGTGCGAGGCTATGAACTCACGTTGATGTGGGAAGGCGGTTATCGGCGATTTGGATGTACGGTACGTGCTTCAATCACGGAAACCTAGACAAATAATACTTGTCTTAGAATCTTGTCCAATGACTTTATAAAAATAATTTTCGGTAATAATTATATACCGATGATATATTAATGGTTTTATTAAACTCTATGAATTCACTCGGCGTTATCACTGACCTTTTCTTTTAACATGTTTTATCTCAGGTACTTGAAGGTAATTCTCGGGAAGACAACAAGAATTCATGGCCCGCACTTAAATAATAATTTCCATTCAAATGCTTTGTAGAACTTGCATGAAATAAAATGACTTGGGACCTATGTAAATTTGATATTTATGAATGGAAATGCTTTATTATTAAACGACCCGATTTTTATGCGTTGTCTATGATGTGAGTAATGTGCTATCCCGTAACACCAACAAGTCTTCCGCTGTATTGAATTGTGTATTTTTTTGGGGTGTTACAAGTAGCCCCTGAGGAGTCATCTCTAAAGACTACCTTGGGACCATACTCCTTTTTATATCTATGCAGATATTGTTTAACACATGTCATGTGTTTGGAGCACCCATTATCCAGATACCAAACAGATTTCTTCAAATGGTCCTTCATAGATATAATGAAACCAAATTAGTTTCAATGATGAACCCATTTTCCAATGGGTCCATGTTGTCGCTGACGAGCGACATTGGGTCATCTTTGGTTCCTTTCTCCCCTTCTTTGGTTGCAGTCTCTGGTTTCATGACACATACTACCACAGATGTCACATATGGGATAGTGTTCGCACTCATCAGAGTGATGATCATAAAAACCGTAGTACATGCAAGGAGGAAAGGGTCTGAAACTCTATTGAGGGTCTCTGGGTCTCGGTTCTGGTCTCCTAGATGACTTGTGAGGAGTTTGAGACCTGATTTTTAGTCTGGCCTTTTGGACAGCGATAGTCTCCTCATGTTCTCTGAGGTTTGTTCAGTGGACTCACATGTGATACATTTGGGTTTCTTTGAACAATTTTCAGACAAGTGATTTTGAACACACAATGTTTGCAAGGTCTGAACATAGTTCTCCCCTTTGAGCTGCTAGACCCCTCACCATGAGAGCTAACTGATGAACTGTCAGATGATGGTTTGATATGAGCTTTCAAACCTTTAACTTCTTCCATTAGGGAAAGAATAAGTTTATTGGTGGGAGATAGCTCTTTAGAGTCAGGTTTTGTTTTGGTCTCTTTGGGTTCCTTAGCCACAAAAACTTTCTTTTGGGTTTTCTCAATAGTTCTGGTGTTGGATGTACTAGAGGCTTTGATGGCAGGCTTTGGACCAAGTAAAGAGTTAGAAGGATCAGCTCCAGCTAGTTTAGATAATGTTAGAAGAGGGGTGAATCCTCTTACTCCTCTTCAGACTCATTCTCATCCACAGAGGTGGATATAGGAGAAGGATCCTCTGAGGGGACAAACTTTACTTTGGCCAATAGTATGTGTTACTTATACCTACCCTTTCCCCCAATTGCTTGAACCACATTTCCTGGAATGGTTTCAGCAACAGAATCTTCCACAAAGTATTGACCTGTGTTCCACTTTTCAATAGTCTTTCTAAGTTTAGCATTTTCATCAGACAAAGACTTTCAGCGTTGAGTTTTGTTACTTAATTTTGAAGTTGATTAGCAAGATTTACAAAGGGTTTAAGGTTCGTTAACTCAGATTGAAAAGATTTAACTTAGTTTTGAGATTATGAAATTTGTTTAATAGGTTTTTTCTTTGTTCTTCAACAAAATGGAGGTCAACCAGGGTGTAGTCACTAACATGGTATCTATCAGGACCTTTAGGCATAGTAAGAAATCTCTGTACCTTTTTCCTGGTGATATCAACCTATTGTCCAGATCATGCTTAACTTTTACCAACAGCTGGTTCCTCATCAGCGATAACCATGAAAGCTCTAACCGTAGTGGTGGCTTCATCCTCTGATGTGAGAGGTTCATTATCCCAATCAAACAAAGTAATGATAAGACCCTTTTCAGTCTTTTTCTATCCTTTTTCTTGGCTGCTTCATCAGCCTTTTAATTTAGCTTCACTAACTCTGCTTTTAGTACTTTTTATTTCTACTTGTAGTCCTTCTTTCCTTCAGAGTCAAAGTGAGAAGTTTGCTTGAAAAGAGATGGAGAAAACTTCTTCTTGTTGCTATGATCACTGCTGTAAGAGGGAAAACTTGGTGAAGAGGTTTTGTTTGACCAACAGTCCTTCTGGAAATGACCAGTTTTTCCACAAGTGTAGCATATCACCTTGGACTTGTCAACTTGGGTAGCTCCAACTCTACCAAATCTCTTATAAAATCTCTTCTGATTAACGAGAAGAGCTTTGTCATGAAATTCATCAAAAAATTCTTGACTGCTTCGAGTATCTTCTTTACATCAAAGTCGCTGTCCTGAAAGGAATGTTTAGCAACAAGAGCTTTTGATCCAGTGATCTGAGTGGTAAACCTGTCTGTTTCAGACTTATAGATAGAATCAATCAGACCTTCTTTATAATTGTATCTACCAAACAGTTGAGCCAGAGTATCATTCTTGATAGAATTATTTGCTCTTAAGGTCTGGTTTAAGCTAAGCCATTTCCTAGGCAAACTGTTAACAAAAGTAGCATTGACCTTATCCTTTGGTAGAACAACACCATTATTTCCTAGATCATTCAGCAAAATCTTAAGCCTAGTGTAAGTTTGAGCAACAGTTTTTGTTTCTAAAGCGTTAAAAGCATTAAACTTAAGTCTCAGGACTTGGATTTTGGTTTCTTTTGTTTCTTCTGGACCTCCGTACCCTAGAACCAATTCAGTCCACATATCTTCTGCTGAATTGCATTAGATGGTAGACTTCATTATATTCTTGGGTAGGCAAGAGACTATGATACTTTTAAGTCTCTTGTCCTGGTTAGCCAAACGTCTATCCGCTAGAGACCATTGCTTAACAGGTTTCTTAATGGGTCTCTCAGGGGTAGAAGTAACATCCAGATGGATATAGGGTCCATCTTCTAGAATATCTATAATAAATGGTTCTAGGCCATCTAGGTATATGAGGAATTCACTTTTCCAACTAGAAAAGTCCTCTTCGTCAAAGGCAGGGACATTAGACACATGTGACCCCCTCTACTATCAAGAAGTTGAGGGAGGTTATCATCATTAGTATTCACACTCACAGCAGATGTGGGTGTGGTAGTAGTGTATGTGGTGGCCGGGCGGTGGTTGAAGTGTTAGCTTGACTCGTTTGGCCAAAGGGTGGTGGCATAGGAGGCAGAGTATCAGTCATATAGGATATTGATTTTAAAAACATGAACGGTTTAATAAGGTTTTTCTAAATCAAAACCGCTCAGATACTAATTGAAAGTCCCAAAATATAAAAATTGTTGATACAATGTCTCATATACAAGATAACACGATATGAATTACTTTTCAAACGCGTAATGCTTTATTAATCTTTTTAAACAAAGTATTACAAAGTGTTATGAATACACCCATTGAGTGACAATAAGAAATATGCCCTAGAACAAGTAAACTTGATTCGAGACTCAAGTTTATGAGAGAACCTTAGAGTCGCTGGTAGACAGTTGGGGACTCAAAGGTTCTAGAGGGAGAAATAAACTTAGATAATTTATCCAAGCACAAGGGGTGATTATAACTTCTTTCTCCATCCTATTTATAGTAGTACGAGGTTGCATCCTTAGGGAGGGTAGTTGATACAGAGTACAACGCATTAAATGTATGTCCATAAAGGGACATACCTTTAAACAACTTTAGGTGAACAGTTCTGACAACTGTTCACTTTATCCCACTAGGTAATACTAGGCTTTATCTTGAATCTCCTATTAGGTCCCGCTCAAAACACTTTATAGATTCTCCCGCCTAATCTATAAAAAGGAAAGGCAAGTCTCTACTTGCCTAGTCTTCATAGGGTTGTAAGTGATTTCTGACTATTGTCATCTCAGAGATCTTTGAACACCAGTATATTCCTTCTACATCCCAGCTTGTGTATAACCGCTGGTGAGTATGACTTCAGATAGTCTTTGATTTCTCTGATTTTGTCTTTGACTTGAATGTTCCTGGTGTGCCAGCTGAGGCTTTGCCTTCAGCTGGTCAGGTCTCTGTCGCTGGTCTTCACAACGACTCGTAACACTTAATCTAATTTAAACAAATCTAGACTGGGCCATAGTTAAAACTTTCATTGTCCCAACAGATGATATTGACTAGTTTAATCGGGTGTATATGAAATTAACTATGTTTTTCGAACGATATAAATTTTTTTTCCTTTTTAATTTGTAATTCATCCTCACCATCTCTTTCACCATGCAAGACATCTTTAACCTTTGGTACAAATCATTCTTACGGTTTTACCCTTCTCTTTATTTCAGTCTAAGATGAATGAAGTTTCATCGCTTTTCTATCTAAGTTACTGTTTAGAAGAGTTTCCTCAACCCCTCTTCAAAATCATTCCCTTTGAGGATGACTTAGCTATTCCTTCACATATCTATCCATTGGACACCATTCCACCTCCTCCTCCTCTAAACTACACTCTTTTAGGTATGCCTTCTTTTTACCCCTTTGGTGACCCATATCTTTTCACATTCATTAAGGCACATGAAACAAGTTGTCCATGTTGTCTATATAACAACTATCTTATCCACTTCCTTAGAGTGGAAATGCTTGTTTTGCACGCAAGGATGGAGCACATCCCTATGTTCTTCTTTGCTCCTCCTCCTCCACCTATAGGATGACGTGAAGATATTTTAAAAGATTTTAAAAATGTCACGCCATAAAAATCAACCAGCCAAGATTAGAATAGCTAACTAGTTTAGTTAGTTGCTGTTTATTTTATGTATATTTGTTTCTTACATGAATTTTTCATGTATTGTTCTATGGATTTAGTTCTCTTATTATGTCTTTTTTTTCTTTTCGACATATTGATCAACTTCAATTAAATCTTAAAATTAAACCAAAATTTATTGTCACCTTTAAATAGTTGGATCAAAATGTTATATTAATATTTTGTCACGCTTTGTCAAGATAATCTTGTGAGTATGTTAATTTTTTATGCAACTCTAGCATAAGCTAATGCTAATAGAGATAGAAATTCAAGATTTACTAAATTTTAAAAAGTTCTTATCTTTTTTCAAAATCTCTTAAAATAGTATTTGGACGGAGAGCGTCCACGGTTCCTTAAATGAACCAATGGTTCATAATTGATAATGAATCGAGACCTTATTTAACGAACCATAACCAGTGAGTTCGTTTGTTCGTTTTTTGTCTTTCTCTCTTTTTGACCATCTTTCTTCAAGATTCTTTATTTTCTATTTTAAAATCAACATTTCTTGAAAATTTTGTTTCTTTTTCTATCCCTTGCCTTCGCTATTTTCTTTTAATTACACTCTCTTGGGTTTCTTCTCTTCTCACCTCACAATATCTTCCCCTTCAAATCTCAACCTAGACAACTCTTTATCTTAAAACTCTAAACTCAAACTTCTTCTTCTAAGCTTTCCAAGAAACCGAAGATCTCAATCAAACCTATTTGGGTTAAAAAAAACAAGGATCTTAATGAGTCTTCTTCTTCCAAACTCTTCAAGACTTCTAGTTTCTCCCTATTGAGTATTAAAATGAGTCTTACTCTATCAATTCAATTAATGTAGAAAATGACGCTTTTCCACCACTACCAAAACCTTTCAATACCCCTCAACTAAATGACTTCTCTTCTTACCCTAACCTAACTAAATATTGTGATGGTGCCCTCTTTTCTTTTTTTCCAAATATGCTTTCTCCACCACCTTCTCTCTTTCTAATGATGCACCTCCTCCTTCTAATGACTAATTTGTCATGCATCATGGAACCTATTATGCTTGTTGTAGGTTTCAACAAATTTAACTTGCTCATCTCTTTGACAATTTGAATTTTATTGTGTTATTTCTTAGTCGACCCCTTCTTCGGGTATTTGTTCCCGTGAACAGATCTCAAGAATACATTTGTTCCTCTTCTTCTATCGATTAAAACACATTGTGTGTTGTAATCATTTGGGTAAAAAAATAATTAAACAAAACTTGAAGGACTAATTCTACTAGAATAAGTTGTTTTAGGTATATTTTCTATGTGCTGTAGTATTCATATTTCTATATATGAATATTTATATGTATCTTTTATCATATTAATTTTAATATGATGTTTGTGTGATTGTTATTTGTTTTGTTTCTTCTATTATCACACACATTGTTGAGAGTTAATTATGGCTAAAGTTGAACCTTTTTGGGTGACTTAAAAAATTTAATATTTTGACTATTTGACATTATACCTTCAACTTTGTTGGATATTTCTTTTCTACCTCAAATCCAACATATTTGAATGTATCTTTTTTAAACAACTCTCTTCAGACATACTTAGAAATAATTTTCTTTCTAATATGAGATTTTTTTCTTTCCTCCTCTCAAATTACCTAATAAATATTTGTGACTACTGCTTTTACATGAGTATTTCTTTCAATCTACTAACCCTTGTATGTAGCTTGTCACCATAGCTCAATCACTTGGTGCCCCAATCTAGCGGGAGTAAGCACCAAGGGGGAGCTATTAGAAAGTCGTTTCTTTTCTCCTTTAAAGACTTGTGCTACCTTTATTATTCGACAAATGGATAGAAATGATAGTGGATATAACACCCCCAAATCCTATGCGCAGCGGAACTATAACATTTGGGTGCTACGTAGTTATCATCACACATAAGCTATATTAAACGAATCAAAGAGACATAAAAGTTTGAACATAAATTTAACATTATTAAAAACATACAAGTTTACAGTTTTCCAAATCCCAAGATAATACAAAACAGAGTTTGCGTTAGGTCCCCACTGAATCTCAACCCCAAAAGATACATTTTGTTCACATGACAGAAAAATAAAAGAGTTTTAAGTTAAATAAGGGTGGAAAAACAAGTAGACCGCCAAGCCACAACAACTTCCATCCTCGCATGCTCCGCTGCTATCAATCTTGATTACCTGAAACACATGCTTAAAATCATCAACACAAAGGTTGAGCGAATCTATAGGTTTATCAAATCACAAGTTGAACATAAGTATTAAAACCAATCATGACCATTCAATAGCATTGTCATACTCAAAATCTATTATTCAAGGATATTATCTTTAGCAATAGCTAATAATTGTGTTTAAGCTCGTGACACTAATCCGTTAACTCAATCACCCGCGTACATAGACCGGCATGATTTAAGTGTAACCAGTGCCCCTTATAAAGGCATTAGTTGTAATTATACCTTATTTCTTATCACAAGTTATCCGCCCGCAGAGGGTACTCAACGTACTAGCTCTCGTCTCGGATAGGGTCGTCAACCCCATAGTACTATCAATTGTATAAGCGGCTATCTCCAACCCACACAAGGGCAAGACAATAGTTAATAGTTCACGAATTTAGGGACTTTTACAACTAGGTACTCAACACAATTCAAGGCAACATTCGGGTCCAACAATCATTCATGACTTATGTTCTTTTCATTTAAATAGCATGCATCCCCCTAGCAGGTAAAAATGTTTGAAATAAGTAAAGAGCGAGGCTATAGACTCACCTTGCGTAGTAGTAGTGGTTCTAGCTAAGACGTAACGAGAAATGTCACCGACGATGTGGATGCCCGGGAAAATCAAACACTTGACCTAAAAATCAAGGTACGAAAACCAAATCAATACTCCGCGTACATTATTGTACTAAACACACGCATATGCAAACACACTGAATGCTTATGAAAACTCACGCCAAAATCAAACAAGTAGTTGTTACTAAACTTATACCATTTATCTACGCATTTAAAGTAATTCTCATTTTATAAATTTGCCGGTACTTACCAAAAGTACGGGCTGTTTTCTACGACTTAAGCACTTTTATAAATTACAAGAAAATTCACAAAAATACCTCATGACCTGTATAAAACCCATATTTATTCCCATAAAAAGTTTTCACTTCTATGACTCGTTACACATCATATTTCTAAACATACACTTTTAGGACTGATTTTGCACGCTGACCATGTTGGACTTGTTTGACCCATTTAAAATACGCCATTGACCAATTTGACTCCTAAGTACAAAAATATACTCACAAGTGAAGGTTTGAAACCAAAAATCCACTTTCAATCATTTACCAAACTCTAACTATGGTCCCCGGGATTTGACCCAAAACCAAACACAAATTCGGATTGTGTTGGTTCTCATCTCCCGGTACACGTATTTTCAAAATAACATAACTTTTGACTCGTTTGGAGTCGTAAGCTCTACTTTATACCGAAACGAAGCTAAGACAAAGATCTAAAACCACATCCTATGTTTATGCCCTGTTTACAAAGTTAAACCCAAGAAAAATATGCTTGAAGAATCTGCTTAAAAATTACTACTTCAAAATCAATCTAACACTTGTTTCCAATCCATCCAAACATCACCTAAACCTATATTAACCCCTTATACCCATTCCCAATCACCCAAAAAGCCTATAACACTATGACAATCGAATTCCTCATCAAAACCTAAAGCCTAAATCATACATGCAATCAAATTAAATCAACTAGAAATGATAAAAACATATTTTTTAAACAACAACCCACAAAAATATCATCAAACATCAAAAGTCAAACCAAAACCCCATTTAGCCGTGGGGTATGGTGACCAAAACACCAAATAAAATCAGCCCCCAACTCGTTTTATTGATAAATTAACATTATATACACATGAATTAAACATGTGTATGGTTTAATTAGATCAAAATCCGTTTTTTGAAAAAACATAATTTTTGGAAAAAACAAGTTGTTGCATGTTTGTTTTTGTTGGTGGGATTTACGTACAAGATGATTATAAGGGATGGTCTTTGATTAGATTTGTCAAACACCTAAAAAAAATGATGATGGTGGGTGGCCGGCGGTGATGGAGAGAGAGGGAAGAGGAGAAGAAAATTTTTTTGAAATGAATTTGTGAGGTGTGATTTTCCTTTCCTCCATTTTGTAAAAATTTGAGGGACCAAAGTGGCAACTTTTGCTATCTTTTGGCATTAGATTTAAACGACCATTTAAAGAGCGGGATTTTGGCTAAATAACGGGTTTTATGTTTTTGCGGGAGTCGGGTTTCACAAAGATTACTTTCCAAAGGTTAAAACACACACAAAACGAATATACACAC
Source organism: Glebionis coronaria (assembly GCA_025667525.1). Taxonomy (NCBI): domain Eukaryota; kingdom Viridiplantae; phylum Streptophyta; class Magnoliopsida; order Asterales; family Asteraceae; genus Glebionis; species Glebionis coronaria. Next base: position 573,829,432 of record CM046879.1, on the reverse strand, counting down.
GGTTCTGACTCGACTTGACACGTAATAAAAATAAAATCTCGAAAAACTCAAATATCGATCAATCGATAATAAATGATAAATTTGGGCATCCGTCGGTATCGTAGTCGTCACCGGTTCTTCTTAAATCATCAAATGTTAAATTATGGACATAAACGTTGGTTTCAACTTAAACCGTCAAATATATAGCAAACGAAATTTCTTAAAAATTTCAAAATTATTCATAAAACAGGATTAAATAAATGAAGTTGGGTTCGGGATATCACATCCATAAGTGAGCCACAACTTAAGAGAGATGCTCATACTGAACAACTCTTGAGACAATAACTTAGCATCATACGACATATTCACGGGTATTACATCCTCCCCTCCTTAAGGGAGCGACGTCCCGGCGCTCTCCGGTTCTTATACTCGCATTTCGTACTACTAGAGAGATGGGGGTACTTCTTCCTAAAGGGGTCTTCACGTTTTGATGTGGACTTCGGTTCACGTCTCAGGCTCCATCACACCTTCACAATGAGTATTATACCTTGCTTCAATCTCTTAACATCTTGATCCATGATCTCCACCTAAATTTTTTTTTCCAAATTCTTCCTACGGTTATCAACACATCTTTTCTCACAGTTCCTCGCGGTCAACAAGTGATTCTCAATCTACACTATCTCTTCCGTAGTCTCTCGAATCATTTCAAGTCCATTCAACCGACTTTTTCCTACTTCATTCCACCCAACTGGCGATCTACATTTTCATCAATATAATTCTTCAAATGCTGTAGCTACAATGCTAACATGGTATATGTCGTCGTACAAAGATACTACCAACAGCAAGTGTCGGTCTTCAACAACTGTCAAAATCGATCACACACGCTCGGAGCATGTCTTCCAACGTTCGAATCGTCCTTTCACATGGTTCATCGTTCTCATAAAATAATAATTAAACATAAAGAAAAATCACACGAGTCACACATAAACCCAATGAAAACGTTCAGAATACACAAGACTAAGTAATTAATACTAGTCGTACAAAATAACCTTATCGCAATATTACGTACATACAATCTAGTTCGACAAAAACGAATTCATCGTTACGCTAATCATGTGACGTATACATAAATCTCTTGAAGGCATCACAATCCAATCAAACACAAAAGCCAATATGAAACACGTACAATCACATTACGACATGTTTGAAACATAGCCAAACCATGCCAAATCAATCAGTTCAATCAAGTTAACTCATGCTTGCTAATCAGTCAAGCCATGATAAAATAAGAAGTATTGACATGATTCTTGGATGAGTCCAGTCAAAAGAAAATTACAAGTTAAAGGAGGTCCACGAGCTTGCTAGCTATGGATGCATATCAAAAGAAAGAAAATACATACATATTTCATCACAGGGTGCTCACACACGGATCCATACCCAAAAGATTTTACATGAACACCATCTCACTTTCGTCCCAAACGTGGTCAAAGTCTCAATAAGTATCATCGTTCACAGTTAAAAAGGTACTACATGGCACGTGTTCTCCATGATCGGACGTCATTGGACAATGTCGTCTCAAGTTCTCACAACTTCCGATCACTCGACTAGATCACATACAACATTAACACATAAAAGACAAGGGTTCACCATAAAAACATCAACTATGTTTATCCGTCGTTTAACCATCGATAATCAAGGATGGTTGAGTTAAGCAAAGAGGATTCCTTACTTAAATAAACGAAGACGGCAATGGAATTGTCTTCCAATTACCGATGCACAGTTGGTAAACTTCAACAGTTTATCGCGTGTCGTTGAAACATCAAAAGAACGAGAAAAGAAAATAAATAAAGTACGATACGTTTGATGTAGGAGAAGTCGTCGTCATTCCCCTCAGAGTCACTCGAACTCAGATTTCCTCTACTTTGGCAGTCTTCTATTTTTGTTTAAAATTCCTTCTCAGTGTCGGTACGAGTACCTTTGGTATTTCATCAACACCCTAGCGATTCTGATAAATTTCACACGTTACACACAACACATAAAGACATTTTCCATAATTACTCGGTCACAGTGACTTACTAAGTCAATGCCAAACGAAAAGAAAAGATTTCAAGGAACACAAGAAAATTCAAAATTTTCTTTAGGAATCAAGGAGAATACGATTACTTGCATAAGGATCCACCATTTTTAAAAGCGTTCTCATCCAAACATTTATCAAAATACTACTAGTTTAAAGATGACCAATTGATTTGAAACGGTAGTGCTCTTCCTGAACTATGCAGAATTAGCTAGATCATGCATATTTGAGGATCAAGCAACGACAACGAACAAAATAGGACTCTTCCCGATTTATGCAAAGTTAGCTAAGCTGTGCATAATTGAGGATCGAGTGACAACACAAACATTATTATGACACACCGAATATGACTATGAAAGTTTTTGACCTAATCTTCAAAATAATTAAATCATTTGAAATGAGAAAATATTGTTACTATCGTTTCAAAGAACACAACAAACATTTTTCATACACTTTGAAAACATACTTCTGCTTTGCCTTTTTGTGAGAAAAATAAATAAATAAATAAATCGACACCATTTGCATTTGGTTCAACGAAACATTTCACGCATTCATACATATTTTCGAAATAGACTGTTAACAAAATAACGGTAAGAATAATAAATAGTAAAAATAAAAAATCAATGAGATCATTTAAGATAAACGAGCAATATAATTGCCAACTAAAATTAATTACATTATAAATGAAAATACTTCAAATATATGACAAGAGTCTCAGGATAACAACAACGATCTACGGATACATGGAGTAAATATTGAACATCGACACAAGCATCAAAATAGAACAACGATCGTGATTCCCATCGTCTCGAGTTACACGTACGTTCCACCAACGTAGGTTCCATTAACCGGAAGAAGAAAAGTTACGGCGTCCATGAAGAGGACAAAAATACACCGGGTGACATACCCTCATTATCAAGTACTAGTGAAGTAGCAATCCAAAAATAGATATAATAATAATGGTTTCATACCATAGACAATATTAAAATAAACAATTCACACTACTACCCAAATTTAGATATAGACTCGCAAAATCAAAGAAGTGATGCCGTACGATCGAACCATTGTGACTCCAAATATTACGTCTTAAGAAAATAATACAAATATGCGTTTGTTGGGTAATCCATTTTCATTTTCTAATTAATATTACCATGTACCTTGTAAAAGCGAGCATTTACACATTTTTAATTTGTGTTACACCATTAAAGAATTTATACCTTTCATTTTTCAATCTTACAAAGTTTTCATTTCTGGAAAAATTTCAATCTCTCGGTAATTATTAACATTAGTAGATGTGGTGACTCGGTTATCATAATCGACAAATCATTAGGTTTGAAAATCTCCATACTTGTGTCAAAATCTCGTTAATGTTCATATCTTAAGTACCAAAAACGTACATAGTAAGAATTTTCAAAGTTTTACGTTATTACTATTACGAATTATATTTTCACAAATATACACGTATCTAACATGACTCAAACTAGTCCAATTAACTCATAAAAATCAACCTTTGACTTTTTATTATTCACATGTCTTCCTTAAAACTGATTTGTTAAATCATATTCGCGCGATTCGACTCAAATGCTAAAGAAATTTCATGTAGTATTATTTCGGATAAATTTCTTATTTTAGTCGACACTTGAATCTCGATAATAATAATAATAATAATAATAAATAATTAAGATGCTTATTTCAATTAATTCTAAAATATATAAAATTCAATTTTTAATCCTTAGCCCATTATCAAACGATTTTTAAAATTAACACATCTCGCAGCAGAATAAAATAACGTTCCGTCAACGTTTTATAATTTATTTCAAGCATTATAAATTCTCAGTTAATGTGTACATTCCGGTTTTATCCCAGTTTATTCACTACAACAAGTGACGAGTTCCAGTTTATACCAATGCATATAACATGACCTTATGTTTAAGATTAAAACCAGTTTTACAAAGTCTCTAGGTCCAAAATACATGATCAATTTTCTACTCATGTTCTATATTAAAAGATATGCCAAAAGTTTTGCTATATTGACCCAAAATTAATTCACACCAAACCTCAAGCCGACTATACTCGATATTAGTATCGTAAATTTATTTATAACTCCGGTTCTCAAATTTAATTAAACAAGTTCTTAACAAATTCATCACAAGCTTCTAGTATTAAATTATTAATATATGAAAACAAGGGTTTTACGAGTAATATAAACTACTTATTACGATTTACCAACCAAAGTTAAAAGAAAAATAATTTCACTTTGTCCATTTATTCTCTACACATATTTTTCTGGTTACAAGACACATCATAAATCATTTTTATCCAAAAGTTTCATTCACCATTTATTTAATATGTAAAACACTTTATGTTTAAATCATTCAATCAACAAAATTTGATGCTTATTTAACTCGCACAAATGCCGGACCTCGTCATGTATACTATCAAATTTAAAATAATAAGACAACAAGACGAATGCAATAAACAGAATGAGAATACATATGTCAACTAAGTGTTGTTATCGGCCTCAGAAGAGTCTTTAAATCGTACTCAAATAAAATTAACATAAAACATCCAAACTTCAAGCTATCTCGCTTGATCACGACGCTAGTCTATTTTTAAAATGCTTTTTTAAATTCGAGTAAAATGGTAAACAACGATTAAATGACGACGCGCCTCAACCACGTTTCATAATATACACACGTAGTCGCCGCTAAAACGTACGCATCATTGATTATACTTCGGTTATGTTATAGTTACGCCAACTGATACATCAAACCCATAAAGAATAAAGGAAATAAAATAGTACGTAAGTAAATTACGTTTCAAAAGAAGATGTCCAAGAATGACACATCACGGTGCGATAACGACAATCGAGATCGGTCTAGTCAATATACAATATGTTACGAGGTATTATTTACATATCTAGAGTATCAAAATAGGTTCACACTCGGTTACTCGATCAACAAATAAATTATCAAGATTGATAATTTGCGGTAAGGCCGAATTCTCAACAAAGCCGCATTTTAAATGTACGATAACCATGCAAGGACCATTGCTTCACGTGCAATGCCTTTAAATACCATAGTATATACATAACTATACATACAATCATTCCTACATACACGTAGGATTACAACTCAGTGTTGCCATGTAATGCAATGTAGCCCGTATGCCAATTACATGCAACATATAAGATAACCTTACAAGAGTTTGAAAATTACGATGATAAGTACTCGACGTACGCAACCATATATCTCAATATATATCATAGTATTTACTTACTAAATACTAGGGAATTGATGTCAATTTTGAGGGATACATCTAAAATATAAAGCAATGCTAAAGAAATCTTACCGGAGCCATGCAGGATAGTTGTGTGCTTGTACAATTTCTTACGACACCAAAGTTATAGTTTAGGATTTTTCAAAATGACCTAGTTCTCTATAACTCATGGCTCTGATTACCAATCTATAACACCCCCAAATCCTATGCGCAGCGGAATTACAACATTTGGGTGCTACGTAGTTATCATCACACATAAGCTATATTAAACGAATCAAAGAGACGTAAAAGTTTGAACATAAATTTAACATTATTAAAAACATACAAGTCTACAGTTTTCCAAATCCCAAGATAATACAAAACAGAGTTTGCGTTAGGTCCCCACTAAATCTCAACCTCAAAAGATACATTTTGTTCACATGACAGAAAAATAAAAGAGTTTTAAGTTAAATAAGGGTGGAAAAACAAGTAGACCGCCAAGCCACAACAACTTCCATCATCGCATGCTCCGCTGCTATCAATCTTGATTACCTGAAACACATGCTTAAAATCATCAACACAAAGGTTGAGCGAATGTATAGGTTTATCAAATCATAAGTTGAACATAAGTATTAAAACCAATCATGACCATTCAATAGCATTGTGTACTCACAATCTATTATTCAAGGATATTATCTTTAGCAATAGCTAATAATTGTGTTTAAGCTCGTGGCACTAATCCGTTAACTCAATCACCCGCGTACGTAGACCGGCATGATTTAAGTGAAACCAGTGCCCCTTCTAAAGGTATTAGTTGTAATTATACCTTATTTTTTTTATCACAAGTTATCCGTCCGCAGAGGGTACTCAACGTACTAGCTCTCGTCTCGGATAGGGTCGTCAACCCCATATTACTATAAATTGTATAAGCGGCTATCTCCAACCCACACAAGGGCAAGACAATATTTAATAGTTCACGAATTTAGGGACTTTTACAACTAGGTACTCAACACAATTCAAGGCAACATTCGGGTCCAACAATCATTCATGACTTATGTTCTTTTCATTTAAATAGCATGCATCCCCCTCGCGGGTAAAAATGTTTGAAATAAGTAAAGAGTGAGGCTATAGACTCACCTTGCGTAGTAGTAGTTGTTCTAGCTAAGACGTAACGAGAAATGTCACCGACGATGTGGATGCCCGGGAAAATCAAACACTTGACCTAAAAATCAAGGTACGAAAACCAAATCAATAATCCGCGTACATTATTGTACTAAACACACGCATATGCAAACACAATCAATGCTTATCAAAACTCACGCCAAAATCAAACAAGTAGTTGTTACTAAACTTATACCATTTATCTACGCATTTAAAGTAATTCTCATTTTATAAATTTGCCGGTACTTACCAAAAGTACGGGTTGTTTTCTACGACTTAAGCACTTTTATAAATTACAAGAAAATTCACAAAAATACCTCATGACCTCTATAAAACCCATATTTATTCCCATAAAAAGTTTTCACTTCTATGACTCGTTACACATCATATTTCTAAACATACACTTTTAGGACTGATTTTGCACGTTGACCGTGTTGGACTTGTTTGACCCATTTAAAGTACGCCATTGACCAATTTGACTCCTAAGTACAAAAATAGACTCACAAGTGCAGGTTTGAAACCAAAAATCCACTTTCAATCATTTACCAAACTCTAACTATGGTCCCCGAGATTTGACCCAAAACCAAACACAAATTCGGATTGTGTTGGTTCTCATCTCCCGGTACACGTATTTTCAAAATAACATAACTTTTGACTCGTTTGGAGTCGTAAGCTCTACTTTATACCGAAACGGAGCTAAGACAAAGCTATACAACCACATCCTATGTTTATGACCTGTTTACAAAGTTAAACCCACGAAAAATATGCTTGAACAATCTGCCTAAAAATTACTACTTCAAAATCAATCTAACACTTGTTTCCAATCCATATAAACATCACCTAAACCTATATTAACCCCTTATACCCATTCCCAATCACCCAAACAGCCTATAACACTATGACAATCGAATTCCTCATAAAACTAAAGCCTAAATCATACATGCAATCAAATTAAATCAACTAGAAATGATAAAAACATGTTTTTTAAACAACAACCCACAACAAAAATCATCAAACATCAAAAGTCAAACCAAAACCCCATTTAGCCGTGGGGTATGGTGACCAAAACACAAAATAAAATCATCCCCCAACTCATTTTATTGATGAGTTAACATTATATACACATGAATTAAACATGTGTATGGTTTAATTAGATCAACATCCGTTTTTTGAAAAATCATAATTTTTGGAAAAATTAAGTTGTTGCATGTTTGTTTTTGTTGGAGGGATTTACTTACAAGATGATTATAAGGGATAGTCTTTGATTAGATTTTTCAAACACCTAAAAAAAGTGATGGTGGTGGTGGTTGTGTGGTGGGTGGCCGGCGGTGATGGAGAGAGAGGGGAGAGGAGAAGAAAATTTTTTGAATTGAATTTGTTGGGTTTGTTTTTCCTTTCCTCCATTTTGTAAAAATTTGAGGGACCAAAGTGGCAACTTTTGCTATCTTTTGGCCTTAGATTTAAACGACCATTTAAAGAACGGGATTTTGGCTAAATGACGGGTTTTAAGTTTTTGCGGGAGTCGGGTTTCACAAAGATTACTTTCCAAAGGTTAAAACGCACACAAAACGAATATACACATGGTTCTGACTCGACTTGACACGTAATAAAAATAAAATCTCGAAAAACTCAAATATCGATCAATCGATAATAAAAGATAAATTTGGGCATCCGTCGGTATCGTAGTCGTCATCGGTGTTCTTAAATCGTCAAATGTTAAATTATGGACGTAAACGTTGGTTTCAACTTAAACCGTCAAATATATAGCAAACGAAATTTCTTAAAAATTTCAAAAATATTCATAAAATAGGATTAAATAAATGAAGTTTGGTTCGGGATATCACATCCACAAGTGAGCCACAACTTAAGAGAGATGCTCATACTGAACAACTCTTGAGACAATAACTTAGCATCATACGGCATATTCACGGGTATTATAGTGGATAAACTCGTTAACAATTCGAAAACTTTTTTTTCACGTGAATGAGTTTATATTTTGTCTTAATAAAAAAGAGGAAGATTGTTAATGCAAATGATGCCGAAAAACATTATATGTGATAACTAATCTTTTTTTTTTTGATAACGACAAAGTGAAAAAACATTTATCATTAAAGATAACAGCAAGACGGAATATTTAACGAACACTCTCATTTAAGTAATAATCATTTATTTCTTACACAAAAATATCTTAAACACGTTTAGTGATCATTAAAAGTGATAAAATTTAAAACTGATATATAATTAAATGCAAAAAAACATTTCCAAATATACTTTCATTTTAAAAAAATGTTTAATGGAAAATGAGAACTTGAAAGTTTGAATTTAGGATATTTCAAAGTGAAATTGGACATTCCTTGTGAGGTATAAACCTCACCAGATGGATTTTCCCCACTACAGGACAAAAAGGAGCGTAATCTAGAGGTCGCGATTCTTTATAGATACTCGTTATTCTTTGTATAAAATGAACCGTGAGAACAATAATGGACCGCGACGAGACTAGCCTTTGGCTCTATGTCCCTATAAATAGTGGATATTTTCCATTTCCCATTTTCCATGAACCTTTTTGGACTTCCTTCTCTATTGCTTAAATCTCTTTTCCTATCTTTCAATCATTAGTAAATGATCATGTAATTTGTAAAGTATGTTTACTTATGATTAACCTTTGATCTCCTTCTTCGTATGTCTAAAGAGAAGACCACACACACGCACTTGTGATGTGTTAAAAGATGAAGCCTTGTTGAAGATCCTTCTTCTATAGAACTAGTCATGTTCATCACACTTATTCATTAAGTCTTGTGTAGATCCTAAGTATATGTATATACTTGGTTGTGTCTTGTGTGCTAACTCTCACTTAGCTCTAATGTGACGCGAGTATGAGTGTTGTGTGTTAGTTTTCCTTTAACTCTAATGTGATGTAAGTATTAGTGTGTTGTGTGTAAATTCTCACTTAGCTTCAAAGAGTTGTAAGTGTGAGTATGAGTGTGTTAGTTCTCACTTAGCTTTAAATGTTGTGAGTGTGAGAGATAAGTGTAGATTGGTTCTAGTTAAGATTAGAACTCAACATCTAGCCTTATGTCGGTAAATGGAAACGGGCAATGTGTGTAGATTGGTTCTAGCTAGGATTTGAACTTGGCATCTATCCTTTTGTCGATAAATGGAAATGGGAGACGATTTTAGATTAGTTCTAGCTAAGATTAGAACTCGACATTTAGCTTAGTGCCGGTAATTGGTGTAAGCGGCGATGTAAGATTTCTCCACCAAGAAGGGAGTTCGTGGATATACTAAAAATCTCGAGTATGTGTACTTGAGGAGTGGAGTAGGAACTAAGAGAGAGTTTCGTTTCCGAACCATTATAAATCCTTAGGGTCCTCCTTTAGGTTGCTTCTTTCCTTACTTTTTACTTACCATTGTCTTTATCTTTAGTCAGTCATAATCAAGATCATATTATATATCAAATGTTTTAACACATTGTAAATGATAATAACTATTATGAAATGAGTTGTTAAATAATAGTCACATCTAATAACGAACATATTTTTAATAAAGAAACTATTCAACCCCACCCCACCCCTTTTAGTTTCTACACAAAAGACCAATACGAACATTTGACATTACTCTTATAGGGAGCGATACTTCGCCTATACTACATTACATCGAATATCGTGCATTACACAGGGGTTGTTAAGCTTTTGGAGGTATAACAGCGTTGCACATCATGTTTTCAGCGGCGCTAGCGCAGAGTAGCTAGATTTCGTGTCTGGTTTAGCTTAGGTATACTCACTAGATTGCTATCGAGTGAGCCTCTACCCGCAATGCAATATAGCTTTTTTATAATCTATTTCTTTCTTTGTGTTGTTTGTTTGTAATTCCTTTCGTTTGTCATCGAATGGAAATTTTCCACCCTCGTACTTTACGAAGTTATTCCAAACCTATCCATGAGGGTTGCCGAAACAGAATTGAGCTTCCCAGTAGGGTGCCAATGTGGCATCTCTACGACTCGAAACCAATCGGTTGGTGAGAAACGAATATTCTTTTAAAGATGGTGGACTTACATACCTTTAATTCAGATGAAAAAGAATTATTTTTTTTATGAAGATGAAAAAGAAAATTTTAGCTTGCGCTTATTCAATTCTCACTTCCCGATCAAGCTAGCAATTGTAAAATTTCATCATAAAACAAATAACAACCCAAAAAACCATCATACATGTTGGAAACTGTATAAAGGACAAAAAACATGGAACTAGGTAGGACTAGACGCGTGTATGTGGTAAGCTGATTGGTGACGTGGAAACATTGTTTCTTACGTGGGTCGGATGTGTCATATAGGTCAGAAAAATAGTTTGTCAGACGTTTCAAAAGGTGTTGATATGTGTTAATGTGCCAAATTTCGGTTGCAAGGTGGATTAGAAAAGGGTTTTATATGGAATACAATCTACTATATAACCCACTAATATTATGTACATACATTAGAAACTTATATGTACATTGATTAACCTAATTGCTAGTAATTAAAATACAAATGCTATTCTCTCTATTTTTTTTTCTATCCTATTCCAAAAAGGGGTGTAACGTCATTAAAATTAGATATGACACGAGAAATGATATAACACCTTTTTTTAATGGCATTGGTAATTTTAGTGTCATAAGGGTATTTTGCGCGCCATAGAAGGTATTTACTAGAAAAGAATAAAAGGTGTAGATTTGTAAATCTATGCTTATGATTTTAGAGAGAGAAAGAGATAGAGAAATGGTCGATTTCACACTTTAGAGAGAGAAACTTAAGAACAACTATGTGTAAAATAATGAAAAACCACACCCTCTCCATCAAAGGAGAGGGTTTATATACCCAAGCCTTGTAATGGGCTTGGGCTTACACGTTTGGGCCGGCCTACACAAGTTGTAGGCTTGGCTTGGACTTGTTTGATAAATAAAGAGTGTTAACTAAACTACGAGCTATTACATGGAGTATCGTTGGAGTGACCGATCCTTCTTAATACGTAAAACGTATTTCCAACAATCTCCCCCTAAGGGAGGTCACTCCAAACAAGGGCGTTACCCGAGTTACAATAGTGAAATAAACCTAGCATACTATGCTTGTCTTGAGCTCGTAGTCTTCGTCTTTCTTTTTCTTTTTCTTTTCTGGTGAACATGCTGATGTGATCTTTGATATCAATCTTTGAGCATTAATCTCTTGCCTTGATCTCGTGCATCCATCACTTGTGATCTTCGCCTCTTCGTGACACCATGTCCCACATACTTATACCTTCGTAATTCTTGAAAGCTTCAGAGTTCGATACAGCGGAAGACTTAACTTTTAGGCTTTCTTGAATTAGATGAGATATTAAGTGCATAAAGTATAAGCATGCGGGGACGACTTCTTCTTGGATCCCGCAACGCCACCGTCTTCAAATGCCGCAACATAAGTAGACACGAACGAAATGGCTTTGAACATTTCATTCTAATTCGGTAGCATTTTACCTCCGGTCGGTGAAGACCGTTGGACGATATTAGATATCGTACCCGTGACGGATAGTTTCAATTAAGTAACTTCCTGACAGGATTTCGCGGGTAAACCCGTTCTCTTTATTCGACCGTCCAAAGCTGACTGCGAACATAAAGAGTGAATCATTTGGATAATAATATCCGCATGATTTGAAGCCGTCAATTCATGTTCCTGGAACAAGTGAAATTCAATTAAGAACCGCACCATCGTTGCTTTCCAGTTGTCACGAGCTTGATTCGTATAGAATCTTGCAAGTTACCTACCAAGTGCTGTTTGAGGTTAACACTAGAAGGATTTCCACTCATCACCGTGAACACAAAGGTATCACTCTGAGTGTTCTGGCAAGATCACTGAGATATTGCGTAGAGGCCTGGAACGTGTTTAAATTCAGTTAAGAATTAAACAGCTGTTGCTTTCCAGTTATCACAAGTTTGATTCATAAAGAATCGCACAAGTCACCTACCATGAGCTTTTTGATATTCGCTCAAGAAGGATTTCCATCTTCATTGTAAACACTTTCGTATTACTCGGATGTTCAGGCAAGATCGTGAAGATTTTGCGTAGGACTCTTAAAATCTTTCTTACTTTTCACAGTGTATGAAGAAGCAAGGAAATATGGAAGTGTGTCCTAATGAGATATTTGATGATCTCAAATGGCTCTAGACTCGATCGTGCATTTTGGATTTTAGTGATCGGAGGCTGGAGAGGAGTGCCACCATTTCAATACCAATTTATTCGGAGTGAATAAATCAATAGATAATGCGTTGTCTCCGTGTGATTAAAACAAATACCTTTTGAGAGATATCTGAGTTAGCTGGGATGGGTTGTGCATTGCATCACTGGGTCCATGATGTCTTATCTTCAATATCAAGCATCATTAAAAATGATCTCAATAGCATATGTATTGACCCGGTTTCTGCCTAAAGTTGTAAGGAGGGCTTCTTTCTTTACACCCTTTATCTTTACAATTCTTTTTCATTCCTCAACCCCTTCAATGCTTACCAATACGTCATAACTAGCACCTTGTTGTGATTGTTCCAGTGCTTACTTAAGTACTTGGTCAGCATTCAGCTACGTTCACAATCTTTCTCCAACTTTCCTAAGGACTACTATTTCTAGCTATGGAATGTCCTTGGGAAGATTCCTCCGGTTCTGGAAGAATCATAGGACTTGACCTATCCTACCATCCTTATGTCACCACAATCTTCATCGTCGTGAAATGAATGGGTTTAGGGTAAGTATAAATCACCATGAAATCCATTTTTGATATGAAATCCATTTTGCTCCCCCTTAACATATGCCACGATATTCGAAAACATTTCACACATGTCGGGATGAGCCAGCACATTAAGTCAAACCATTTGTGATAATATCCCATATTAAATCACATTTTCTCCCCCATATTAAAAAAATCAACTCAATCGATGTTTTTAATATCAATTGATTTAATGAAGTTTTAACAAAGGTTTTGGGAAGAAAAATGCGAGTCCTTTTTATCTTCATGGTATCAAGTGTATGAGATATGATACCGATTTGTAACATGATCACATATTCACCATATTAAAAAAGGATTGACAAGGTTGGACCTGATAGATGAGAACATCATATGATAAGATCAAATGGTTCTTGTCAGCATATATTAGTCGCCTCGTCACGTCTGAAGTCATCTCTTGACACCACATGTACGATTGGTATTGTTGTCTTGACACCAACTTGTGAATTTGGCACGTTCGGCATCGAAGATTCTTAATGCTTGACAATTGCTCCCCCTCAATTGTTGACCCGTGTTCTATCGAAAGAGCTGTAGTCGTCGGTTGAGTAGTCGCATCGTCGAGTATGTAGATACCAATTGTAGAGAGCAGGGTTGTAGAGATGATAGCTTCATAAAAACAAGACTTCTCTTGTTTTAACAAATAAATGCACTGAAACGTACATATATTCGTGTTAGATCAAGTTATAAAGTAAACTTGATCCCTTACAAGGTTTTAAAGTAAACCTTGCCCGAGAAAATTAATTCCCGTTGTTAGCCAAAGCTTTCATAAGAAATACTTGACTTTAATGTGAAAACCGGGTTGTAGTCTGAAATAACTACAAGCCATATAGGCATGTTTTATGAAATATTTACAACTTTTGTACGAACTCTATTTATGGCGCCGTGTCGATATTAATCAACATTTCTAAGGCCGTAAATATTATCGTACCAAAAGACATGCCTTTGAAAAATAAAGTAAAAATATATTTGGATTTTAATGAATTTTTCAATTTTTATGGTTTTTATATGGTTTTATATTTTTGTATTTTGCTTTTGTGGATAAAAATATAAACAATATATACAGATGATTACCAAGGATACGGAGAATAGTTTTACCACCACTATTCTTTCGCTTCATCTGCGAGTTCCTTTAGAGTCTCAGGCGAGAAAGTTCTCATTCCTAGCTTATCGGCCAAAAATTCAATTCGAGCGCGATCTAAAGCCTTCGTGAAAATATCCGCCAATTGATACTCAGATCGGACAAAGTAAAGCTCTATTACTCCATTTTCCACTTGCTCCTTGATGAAGTGGTAGCGAATGTCAATATGCTTTGACCGGGAGAATTGAACATTGTTGCAGCATAAGACAATTGCACTCTTGTTGTCGCGGTACATCGGAATCTTGTTGAAACCTAGACCATAGTCGGTTAATTGCGATCTCATCCAAAGAATTTGAGCACAGCAACCGGACATAGCTATGTATTCTGCTTCCGTACTTGAAATTGCAGCGCTTTTCTGCCTTTTCGATGCCCAACTGATTAATCGATCTCCTAGTAGTTGCAAAGTTCCACTCGTGCTACGCCTTGTATCTTGACAACCCGCGTGATCCGCATCTGCATATGCTATTAGTGCAATAGAAGAGTCCTTCGAATACCAAAGTCCCCGATTAATGGTTCCTTTAATATATCGAAAGATCCTTTTAACAGTAGCTAAGTGTAACTCAGTAGGCCTAGTTTGATACCTGGCACACATACATATAGCAAACTGAAGATCAGGTCGACTGGCTGTGATATACAGAAGAGTACCGATCATTCCACGATAAAGTGTCGGATCAACGGCAACTCCATGTGGATCTGCATCAAGCTTAGTTTTCTCCACCATTGGAGTGTCCACGGGGTCGCAAGATTCCATCTTATATTTCTTAAGCGATTCAAGGGCATACTTGGATTGATTGATAAAGATACCTCTGGGACTCTGAGATATCTGAAGACCTAAGAAGAATGATACCTTGCCCATCATTGACATCTTAAACTTGGAAGACATGAGTGTCCCAAACTCATCCGATAAGGTTTGGGTCGAGGCTGCAAATATAATATCATCAACATATATTTGTACCATAATCATATCTTTACCTCGTTTCTGAATGAACAGCGTGGGATCCACCTTGCCTTTTGCGAAGCCTTGAGTAATGAGGAATTGTGACAATAGATCATACCATGCGCGTGGAGCTTGCTTCAACCCATAGAGAGCCTTCTTAAGCTTGTACACATGATTAGGATAATTAGGATTCACAAAACCATCCGGCTGTTGAACATAGACTTCTTCCTTTATTTCACCATTAAGAAATGCCGTCTTCACATCCATCTGATAGACGATCATATTCATATGGGCTGCATAAGCGAGGAATAGTCTAATAGCTTCCAAACGGGCAACAGGTGCAAAGGATTCCATAAAGTCGACGCCCAATAATTGCTTGTATCCACGAGCTACTAGTCGAGCTTTGTTTTTCAATATTCCGCCTAACTCATCGAGTTTCACCTTGTAAACCCATTTCAAAGTGAGTAACTGCACTTGATCCGGGCATGGGACAAGTTCCCATACGTCAAGACGTATAAACTCATTAAGTTCTTCTTGCATAGCTTCTATCCAACAGGATTGAGTAAAAGCTTCTTTCCATGTCTTAGGTTCAACTTCAGTGAGAAAAGCATCAAAGTGACAAAACATTGCACTTTCTTGTAACTGACTTCGTGTGGATACCGGACGATTAGGGTCACCAATAATAGAATCTATAGGATGATCCTTTGTCCACTTGCTGTCATGTTCACGAATCCGTGGATTGGAGTAAACTGTAGAAGGAACTTCCTCTGAGGTGGACGATCCGGCTTGATTAGGGTCGGGAATAGATACACCAAAGAATGGAAGTTCACGCATTTGAGCAAATTCCAAATCGTGATCATCGTCATCCTCTTCATCATCAATAGGCATGACATGGGTAGTTGTTACTTGTGTTGGTTGAGAATTACTCGTTGTTGGTATATCTTGACCAATTGTTGGTGCAGATGTGTGTGATTGTGCTTCGGTTGCTGGAGCGACAACTTCGGTTACCGGAGCTATTACCTCAGGTTCTGGAGCAACAACACTTGGAGGAGTAAAGAATTCATCAAAGAACGGTTGAAACAACGTATCCCATTCATTCCTAGTAGGTGGTATAAATGATGAAGTAGGGTTGTTTGGGACTAGACCAGAACTAATATTACTGGGTCCCATTTCATGAAGTGCGGGTTCAGAGCTGCTTTGCTCAGAAGCCATTGCTGTCAGCTCATCAAAATCAACATTCATAGTTTCAAGGATTTTGCGAGAGTTACGGTTGTAGATTCGGAATGCCTTCTTTGTGGGTGCGTAACCAATGAAAATACCAATATCAGCCTTTGGTTGAAGTTTTCCCAAATTGTCACCATCATTGTTTGGATAGCAAAGAGAACCAAATACATGAAGATATGATAAATCTGGTACTTTTCCATGGAGAAGCTCATAAGGTGTTTTACCATGGCGTTTACGAATTAGTGACCGGTTTTGGGTGTACACTGCCGTAGATACTGCTTCTGCCCATAAAAACAATGGAGCCTTTGCGTAAATTAACATCGTTCGAGCAGCTTCCATAAGTGTGCGATTTCGCCTTTCAACGACACCGTTTTGTTGTGGAGTGCGTGCAACAGATGGTTCATGAGATATGCCAACTTCTTCATAATAATCACGCAAAATTTGATTCACAAATTCGGTTCCATTATCTGTACGAATGCGTCGGACAGTAGTGTTGAGACGCACTTGAATCATCTTGAGAAATCTGATGATGAATTTAGGTGCCTCATTTTTTGCTTTAAGAAATTTCACCCATGTAAACCGAGAGTAATCATCGACAATGACGAGGATGTACTTTTTGCCACTAAGACTTTCAACACGCATTGGCCCACAAAGATCCATATGCAACAGATAAAGTTTCTCTTGGTTGGTGTCTTCAGTCTTGGGTTTGTAAGACTTCTTAGTGCTTTTCCCCATTGTACACGCGGAACACAAATGATCCTTGTGAAATGATAGTTTAGGAAGACCACGAACAAGTTCGTTTTTCGCCAAGTGATTAATAGCGTCAAAGTTAAGATGAGATAACCGTCGATGCCATAACCATGACTTAGTCTTCGATGCTTTGGAGAGAAGACATACGGGAGAGGCGGCCATCATGTCTTGTAGAGACAAAGTATACAAATTATTCCCTCGAGTACCTTTCAATAAATCAACCCCTTCCAAATTACGAATGAAGCAGGTATGCTCTCGAAAAGCAACTTCTAGGTTTGCATCACAAAATTGTCCCACAGAAAATAAGTTGTGACCGAGACCTTCCACGTAATACACTCTTGAAATTATAACATTCCCAATATGATATTCATCGTAACCCATTATCTTTGCTATATGATCATTACCAAATCGAACCGTACCAAGAAACTTGCTGACGAAATTTCTGAGCTGAGAGCGATCTCCGGTCATATGCTTGGAGCAACCAGAGTCCAAATACCAGAGAACAATTTGGACCACCTGTTTTCAATCACAACAGTAGACAATGCATTGGAAACTATTGGTTCCGGAGTGTTAGCAGATACAGATATGTTTTTATCAGAATTGCTAACATTTTTGTTATCCTTAGATTTCCTGCATTTTCTAATGTGAGTTTTAGCATTTACAGGTTTTGCTGTTCCAATTTTCTGAGGTTTTGGAGTATTAGCGGGCACTACAGTGGGAGTAGACCTATTTAAAGGGCACTTTGTTCCTACAGTAGTGTTGGTGTTCCTAGTTAAAGGACACGCTTGTGTTTTGGTAGCCTTGGTACTCCTAGTTAAAGGGCACGCGTTCTTCACTTCAGTGGGAGTGATCCTAGTTAAAGGGCACATATTTCCTGCTATAGTGAAAGTTCTACCAGTGGGGCGCCACATCCAACCAACTTGGGTTAACACTTTCCCAGTCGGTTTCCATTCTAATCCATTTTTCCGGGCATGCATCTCATTCACATGGTTAATAAGGCAAGAATCATGATGACTAGAAAACATACATTCATTGCAATTCCAACATTTTAAATTAGAATTCACAGTAGGCTTAGAATGCTGCACAACCGCAGAGCCTTTAGGTTTAGCTACATGATTCTTTTTATTCAAAACAGAAATAACATTCCTAGAATGGGCTTCTACTTTCTTCTTCACTTGACTACTAGATGGGGGCAAGATCCTATCATTCTTCTTGTTTCTCTTAAGCTTAGATCTTTGAGCCTTAGTAGTGGTGCTTACTCCTGTAGAAGGCAACACGGGAATATTAGAAGCTGGTTTTGATTCCGCCTTATCTTTAGCGACCAAAGTTTGAGATGGTTTAGTCCTAGGGCCCTTGTTAAGTGGTGTGACG
Source organism: Glebionis coronaria (assembly GCA_025667525.1). Taxonomy (NCBI): domain Eukaryota; kingdom Viridiplantae; phylum Streptophyta; class Magnoliopsida; order Asterales; family Asteraceae; genus Glebionis; species Glebionis coronaria. The sequence continues at coordinate 573,810,764 of CM046879.1, read as the reverse complement.
GCTATTAGGTTCCTTTTGATTGCACTAGAGGACGAAGCTGAGATAGTGGCTGCGTTATCCACAACATTCTTACCTTTTAGAGTACGAAGTGTTTCCTTTAACTCAGCCAAGACCAGGTTCTTATCACAAATTTGTTCCCTCAAATCAGATATTTCCATCGACTTTCGATTCAATTGTTCAATCAATGATTGATTCTGTGCAGTGGTATCAACACATGCGGGCTGTACTGAATCGAAGAGTCGTGTATTTTTCTGTTTTAAGTTATCAACTTTGGACAAAATCTTGGAAACTCGATTATCTAGATCCAGTTTAAGATTCTCAGCGGTCTCAAGTACGTTCACACAATTAAGCTCCTTAGATTTCTCTATTTCTATCGGCAAAGAGTTAGCAACTTTGTCACTTGGCTGACGCTGTTTTGATTGTAAATTCAATCGAAAAATCTTTTCAAAATTTGCATCATCGATATTAACACCTTCGAATGACGTTTCAAAGATTTCTTGAATAAATTGTTGCTTGCATTCAAGCGAAATACAATGTGTTTGAATCTCATCAAAACGTTTTGAAAGCGATGAATATGAATCTTGAAGCTTTAAAAATTCAGCGTCAGATTCGTGACAAGTACTATCTACCACAGTATCCACAGATTCAACATTATGCACAATAGAATCATTATCAACACTTGTATTCACACAGACAGAAACTATATCATGAGACATCACTTGATTCAGAAGCAGATCATTATGGCGTGAAACCCGTTCTATTTCAAGTAAACTATTTTCATAAGCATCTTCCATTTCATTGAAAACCCGTCTAACTTCTTCTATTTCCAAAAACAAATCTTGATCAATATTACGAAGACAAGCCTTAACATTGTTTACAAACGGAACAATTTCATCTCGAAACGCAGCTCTAGTGTGCTCAAAGTTCCATTCACCTTCCGTTATGGCCGTGGCCGTTGTACGTTCCAAAATGACCTTGTCAAAATTGGCTAAGTGTTGGTGAACCGTATTTAAGTTAACGGATGCCTTACTTACCGGTGGAGTTAACTTCGTTAAATCCTTTTTAACGAGTGTAGGAGATGTACTAGGAAGGTTTTCATTTGACAAACTTTGGGGCACAAGAACTGTTAATTCTGCTAATTCCTTTTGTAAGCGAATGCGTGTCTTTTTCGAAAATTGATCTTTGTTATGTTGATCATAATCAATTGTATGGAATTTTGAAAGCATTTTAGAATGAGTTTCATCCCCAAGTGATTGTGTCTCCTCAGTACTACGAACAAAAGGTGCTTCTTTCGATTTTCCAATTATGGTCATATCATAAAGGCCGGGAATATATTCCTGAGCTTGTTTTGCATATCCGGGATTAGGTGGTAAATTTTGAAGACGCTTAAGTTCGAATTCTTTAAATGATTTAGTTAAAAGATGAACCTTTTCTGTGGAAGCGTATTGTTTTAAAAGCTGTTGTTCTTTGAATTTAAGAAGTTTGGTAGCATTAATTTCCGATTCAACCTTTTTAGACTCGAGAGTTTCGAAATCCATATTAAGTTTCTGAAAATCATTGATAACCGACTCCTTTTCTTTTAATTCATTAGAAAGATTAGCTTTTAATGATTCTATTTCTTTCAAGTGTTCAATCTTTTCAAAACGAAATTGGTCAAATTCAGAACATGTTATTTTCTCTTCTTGAGGGACCATTTCAAAAGTTTTGACCTTTTCTTTATGCAACGCAAGCTCAGCAGTTAGGGTGGAATTCGTATCTACGGATTGTCTGAGGGCCATATGCATTTGATCAATAATATGTTTAGGCACCATGACCAAATCATGTGGAGCATAAGATTCCATACCCGTCGTAGCATTTGGTTGAGGTTCACTCAAATGTGTAGGTTTGGGTACCACATCATTTGAATTACTAGTTCCCGAATGCTGTTCGAGGTTGTCATTTTCATGCCCAACTTGATGTTGGTTATCATCAATATTATTAGATGTGGTTGGTACCTCACTGATGACATCAGAACCATAGTGAGAGAGATTAGCAACAAGAGCAGCTTGGGCAGAGTGAATGTCATCACAATCCGAATCGTATGCATCAAGATCATCCGCTTGATAAGCTGCATTAGAAGTAGAAACGACTGCAATGCCTTCAGTATCTGCTGCCCCTGGGTCTGCAAGAAATGCCAACTCCTCTGAATCCAAAATCTTCCCCTTAGACTGAGCATCAACCAAATACATCTTCTCACGAAACCATGCATCATCCCTTCTCCTTTTCGGCTGAGTGCATTCCCTAGCCATATGACCTTGTCCTCGGCAATTGTAGCAAGTCACAACCTTCTTAGGACCAATAGGACTCCCATTTCCACTAGCTTGAGCATTCACAGCTTGATTTTTCTCAGTCCTTGTAGGAGGTCCATACGAATTTTGCCTTCCCTGAATAGGTTGCACCGTCACTTGACCATCTTGAACAGTAGCTTGTTGTCGAGGATTTGATGAGGTGCGGAGCTGATTGTTTGTTGGTGGAAATCCTCTAGTAGCAACAAGTTTTGACAAGTAGGCGGTGAGATGGTTTAGAACATCAGCTGGCGTATCATTTGGGGTAAAGACTGGTGCTTGGATTGGTGGAAGTTCATTAGAGTAGAAAGCTTGTGCTGGTTGTGCTTCTATTGGAAAATATCCTTGCTGAGGAGTATAGCCCAAGGGAGAAGTGTTGGCTTGTGATGTTTGATATGGTGGTTGCTGTTGAAAAGATTGTTGATGAACACTTTGTTGATATTCTTGTTGTGGCATCATTGGTGGTTGATAAGATGGTTGCTGTGGTTGCTGATAGATATGTGGTGGTGGCTGCTGCAAGTATGATGGTTGTTGATAAGTATAAGCCATGTTTTGTTGAGAAGCATACATTGCAAGTGGATCATGAACTTGAGGTGTAGACAACCGAGCCTCGATCACATGGCATTCGTGTTGTTGAAGAAAAGCTTGAAGTTGATCCACATTTGTGTTATGCAAGTCCTTAGCCAATTTAACATCCGTCACGTATTTTTTCCATTCTGAAGGAAGAGTGTTCAAATACTTGGTGTTCAATTGAAAGGTAGGAATTGCCATGCCATAGATATTAAGCTCATTCAACAATAGGGTAAATCTCAGATAGTAATCATTGAGAGTCTCCCCTGGCACATAGGCAAACTTATCAAAAGTATCATAAAGCTTACACTCTCGTTCTTGTTTAGTTAACGAGGTGCCTTGCATGAGAACACAAATTCTATCCCATAACTCTTTGGCAACTTTATGTTTGCTGACGAGTTTGTAGACATCTGGAGGAAGAGCTTGGAGAATGATATTTGTAGCATACTTATCACATTTATCTTGAATCTTCATATCTCCAGTCAACTCACCCGTTGTGCGAGGACGAGTGGTCGTACCTTCCGTCACAGTACCATAATCTAATGGTCCATTGAGCACCGATGCCCAAATTAGATGTCCATTCTCCTTGTTCAACATATAAAGTTCCATTCGGGAAGCCCATTCCTCATACATAGTCTTCACCAACATTGGTGGACGATTATCCGTACCCGAGAGGATGGACTTATCCGTAAGAGATGTATACTCCATTTCAATAAGTTAAGATTTACAAAGTTGATCGTTCAATGAAATAAGGTTAAGTATTTTTGTGTTGTTGTGAGTTAAAATCGAGAAACAATGTTAAAATCCCCTAAAATATGTTCTCGATAAACCAAAAATTCCAAGTCAAAATTACACACGAATAATTTTTGGTTTGTCGGAATGTCTAGATCGGAATACCAGATCGGAATGTCAGATCGTAATACCAGATCGGAATGTCAGATCGTAATACCAGATCGGAATATAGAACTGTCGAAATGTTGTTGGTATCGAAATGCCTAGATCGCAATGCAAAGCTGTCGCAATAATTCAGATCGCAAAGTCCTATCGCAAAGATTCAGATCGCAATGAACTATCGGAATACTCAGATCGCAATACCCAGATCGCAAAGTAGCTGACAAAATTCGAGCAGAGTAACGACTTAAAATACTTCCTTATACCCGTCGGAATCTCAGATCGCAATAGCTATCGGAATGATTCAGATCGGAATAAGTGATAAAAATCCCACGATCGCAATGTAGAAACCAAACCCTTTCCGATGGTAAGGTTATTGCGATGGAAGCCCAAGTACAATCTGTACTTTCCGATGGATGTTTCTGCTTAAATTTCGGAATGGAGAACACCAACTTTTTGCACTTTTGATCCAAGAAATATTGTGTTTTAACCAAAATCAAGACACCAAAAACACTACAATCCTACTGAATACGTTATGCTTCTTGAAATCACGAACAAACACAAAAAAAATTTTGATGATTCGGCAAAATGAACTCAAAAAGCCACGAAATGCTTATAAGAACATACGAATCACACAAACAAACCTATATTTCATCCCAAGCTCTTGATACCATTTGTAGATTTGTAAATCTATGCTTATGATTTTAGAGAGAGAAAGAGATAGAGAAATGGTGGATTTCACACTTTAGAGAGAGAAACTTAAGAACAACTATGTGTAAAATAATGAAAAACCACACCCTCTCCATCAAAGGAGAGGGTTTATATACCCAAGCCTTGTAATGGGCTTGGGCTTACACGTTTGGGCCGGCCTACACAAGTTGTAGGCTTGGCTTGGACTTGTTTGATAAATAAAGAGTGTTAACTAAATTACGAGCTATTACATGGAGTATCGTTGGAGTGACCGATCCTTCTTAATACGTAAAACGTATTTCCAACAAAAGGTTTAAAGTCATCGCGTGGGCTGGTAACCATAGCGCGACAGTCATGGCTCCAACCCATAAAGTCTCGCGCCAGAAACTTTTCTGCCGCGCCGTAGCTTGGCGCCATAAGAAACGCTATCGTTCCGAATGCTCTTAGCTCAATTGGACAAAAAGTAACAGTTTATTCATGTAGATGTAGTACATATACTAAAATGCGACCCATAAGGTTATCCATGCACTTCTTCAAATAAAAAGTAACAGCCTTTATTCATGTAGAGATTTTATTTCCGTCTCTTTTATTCTAGGAAATTTCACAGGCAATATTCAATAGAAGAATACATCAGCCCTTTATGTTAACATTATAAAATCTGTAGATATCAGTGAATCTTTTTTCACCAAGCTCTTTGCTAAAAAAGGATCTCAAGATGTCAACATTTGTAATCTCCCTGTAAACTGCAGGTTTCACAGCAGATAACAGCTCCGGGAAGGGTGCGTGCTTCTCTTGCATGCTTGGACTGAGAAATGTAAATACCAAAAGACGTGGAACTTCCTCAGGGTTTGCCAATACTCTATGCTCCGCACTTTTGTATTTATCGTTTGACATTATCTGCGAGATCGAATAGTACTGCATATATATAAATAGAAATATTACTTTGACTAATAATGATAATTTTCGTGAGAGAATCGTATATATAGCATGTCATAAACGATTACATTCGTATCCTCAACAGATAGAATTGGGAATGCCAGTTTGCCGTCTTCCGGCATATTTGGCTAGAGTTTGATAACAATCAGGGCATTTATCCATTTTGTTAATGCAAGTGATGCCTAAAAACATTATTAGTTTTAACTAATCTTTCTTAGTTTTGATCACAACAAACTATACAACACATTTAGTGTAAAACACAAAACGAATTATTTAACTAACACTATCATCAAGGTAATAATCATATCACTAACTTTTCTTAATCATACTTAGTGATCATCAAAGTGATTATCCTTAAAACTCACTTTTGTTAATATGACAAAAGATTTTTTAACAAACTTTATTTTTAAGAAAATGTTTTATTAAAATGGAAAATGTAAATTTGAAAATGGCATATTCCATATGCCATAAGAATATCCTTTGAAGGTTTAAAAAACCTCAAATATTCCTACCCCACTAAAAGACAAAAAAGGGAGCGGACTCTACTGGGCGGTACCTTAAATAGCTAGGCGGTTCCTTATCGATAAGGTACCTCCGGCTAGATAAGGATCCGCGCCCAGCTAGCTGTTGGACCTTGTCTTCTATAAATAGTTGATCAAATCTCATTTTCCAATAAGCATCTTGGACGTTTTTCTCAGCCCCCTTTCTCTTTTCTATAGCATAATCATTAGTAAATGATCACTTAAAGTTATAAGGATGTTTAAATATGATTATCCTCTTGATACCCTCCTTTACCTTGTCCAATGAGAAGATCACTCACTCACTAGTGTTGTGATAAAGATGAATCCATGAATTAGTCATGTTCATCATGTTAGCCTTTTTATTTTTGTTAATCCATTTGTATTTATGAAATACTTGGACTAGTTGTGTTCATCCAAGATATTTGTAAATACTTGGATTTATTGTGTACATCCATTGCATATGTGTTTGCTTGGATTTGTGTTGTGTAGATCCAAGCTACATATGTGTAATTGGATATGTCTAGTTGAGTTGTAATAGATTTGTGCATTAGTTCTCACTAAACTACAAAATGATGTGGTTGTGTCTTGTGAGTTCTCACTAAACTTGAAAGTGATTAGTAGTTGTGTTGTGTGAAGTTCTCACTTAGCTTCAAAGTGAAGAGTCATGAAGATTGGTTCTAGCTTTGGATTATAACTCGACATCTAGCCTTGTGTCATTAAATGGTGAAGTAAGAAACATCGTGAAGATTGGTTCTACCTTGAGATTAGAACTCGACATCTAGCCTTGTGTCGTTAAATTATGAAGTAGGCAACGCTGTGTAGATTGGTCCTAGCTAATGATTAGGTCTCAACATTTAGCTTAGTGTCGGAAAATAATGTAAGCGATGATGTAAGGCTTTCTCCGGCAAGAAGGGAGCTTGTGGATATAGTGGAAATCTCGAGTAGGTGTACTCTAGGAGTGGAGTAGAAACGAGGATAGAGCCTCGTTGTCGAACCACTATAAATCTTGGTGTCTTGTCACTAGGTTGTATCTTTCCTTACTCTTTACTTATTTCATTATCATTATACTTACCTATTACCATTGCTAATGCATTTGAATTGAACCTAATCATTATGCAACTTACCTTTAAGTAAAATGTAATTTTGATACACTTAATTCAAAGTAATTTAAATTAGGTTACTAATAGAATAGAAACTATTCAACCCCCCCCCCCCCCCTTCTAGTTTCTACAATTGGTATCAGAGCGATGGTCACTCAAGATCTTTGAAGTATATTGTACTTTAAAACATGGATCCTTCTTAGATTAGTAGTCTTTATGTATTTTAGATCTACTCTCGAAATGTATCTACTAGTTTGCATCTTGCTTTGTGTAGGTACTCATGAAGATCAATCACTTAATTGGTTGTGGATTGAGTTACTTGCACATGTAGAAGACTCATCTTCATTGATTTTCAACATCCTTGAATGATGATACCAAGATGATTGGAAATGATACTAGTCCTAGAAGACTTAGTACTCATCATAGTCATTGTTGGGCATTACATTGATTCCTTGATGGATTGCTCTTTGTGGCCAAGGTATGCTTTCGTTCTTCCACACGCCCTTCGATCATTCTTTTGATCATTACTTGACTATGTGCGCTTGTTCTTGGCATCCTTGCCTTGACATTTTTTTGTGGTTTGTGATTATTTTCTTTTAACCTCTCAAACCTTCATTGCTTGGATACTTGACTCACTATGGTGATGTAGAGAGAGTTAGTAGTAGCTTATAGTATCAAGCATGATTTCCATGGTTTGCACCTATATGGTTAGTAGGCCCTTTGTGGAAGAGAAAGTGAATTAATACCTTGCTCATATTTTGGTTTAGACTAAGACTATTATTGAAAGTGATCTTAGTCTATACAAGAATAATTGCTTTGTGTTTATTCATTACCAAAGCCGTTTAACGTTTCGCCGGAAAGGCACGTCTTAAACCACTATATATGACACAAGCTCTTCGTCTCCATGATTTGAAGATTGTCATTAATCCCTTGAGCATTGATCTTAGTCTTGATTCACTTCCCTTGACTTCTCTCCACTTTGCCTTTTCGCTACGAGTAGTCGTTTGTCTGTTTCGGTTCTTTTCGATCTAGATTCAACACGTAATCCTTCATTAAGGCATATTGCTTAGTATTATGATGATCCAAATGATATTATAAAAGGCTTAAGATATATTTTTAAGTATTTTAGAAAATTTGGTTTTAAAAATTTTGGCGTGTTTCATTGATAAAAAACAGCCTCTGCAGGCGGTTCTTTATCTCTGGCGGCTCAAACCCGCGGTTCCTTATCGATAAGGTACCGCGGGCAGTAAAGTTTGTCAGAGCGCCAGTTTTATTAAAATAACCTTTTTTTTTAACCAAACCCTCTCTCTCCCAAAAACACACAGCCGACGTTTTTCATCTTTTCCACCATTGTTGAAGCTTCAAAAACCTTTAATCACTCAAATTAATTGATTCCAAGTTGTGGGTTTCACTCATCATTCATCAAACATCAATTAATTGTAAGTACTTTCTTTCAATTTCATCTGTTTTCTTCTAGGGTTCATCCTTTCATAATTGGGGATTTTTAAAATTGAAATTGAATTAGAACCTTAATAGGAATATTGGTTGACATGGTTATTTTACTATGATTCCTTAGGTTCATATTCAGTAAGATTTCACTAAAACCCACTTGTAGAACAAATCCGAATTTTGGCTAAATGATTTTGGTTAAAAGATGGAATTGAAATGAACCCATGAACAAATAGGTAGTTGCATTGTTAATGCTTACCTAAAAACCTTGTTTTGAAAAACCAATGTTCTAGTCCATTGTTGATCCAACATAGGTCATATGTTCTTGGTTAATAATGGAATAGACACATTGTGAACATGAGAATGTTATGGATTTAATCCTTTGTATGTCAAGAAATTGATATAACACATTCTCATATTTTTGAGTTTTGATTTTATTTTTCATATGAGTGATTGGAAAAATATTTTTTTATGTTTATTTAGGTACTAATCATGGCTTCTCAATACCAAAAGGATCATCAATTCACTAGACAATACATGCCAAACCTTTCCCAAACCTATGCTTCCACTCAACTTCGAAACTCCTTTCCATCCTTTTCTACTCGTTGTTTCCATGAGGGTAGAGTCGTTGACGAGGGAATAACGGTTTATGACTATATCCAATCTATGTTTGAGCTTTCGGGGTTTGATTGCTTGCTCAACATAGAAGAAGATATTTACCCCTTGTTTCTTCTATAATTCTTTAGCACTTACTCCATGCTTGAATACAATGGAGAAATCTTCATTCGATTCTTGTTGATTGATCAAATGCTTCAATTCTCCCTCGAAAACTTTGGTGAAATTATTGGTGTTCCATATGAAGGCACTTGTCGTTTTACGGATAAATGGAGACTTGATGCTCTCTTGGAATCCTACGATAAACCTCCAAATGACCACACCGAAATTGATCTGGAGTTTATCCTTGACATCATTTCGAAAGAGCGTGATGGAAACGTTGTGAGAAGCCTTCATTCAAATGTGCGAAATGTGAATCGCTATGAAGTGCTCTCTAGCGACCTTATGGATTTTATGGTCCAATGGGCAAATATCCTTAGGGAGAATGTCTTTTGTATTTGTGGAAACCGAGATCATATCCCGGCTTGTATGGTGCATATGTTGAGTTGTATCTTTACATGTACCAAGTACAATTTGGCATTCTATATCGCTCGACGAATAAATTTTGCCCTTTCAAAGCCCAAAACAAACCTTCCCTATGCTATGCTTCTTACTCGCCTTTTCAAAAGGGTTGCTCATGACTTTCCCCACCTCGATCTTTCTCGCTTTCACCGGTTCATTGGGTTATGTTTCCTATTCAAGAGGTATATGCAAGAAAGCCAAGAAGTGATCGAGGTTCGCGAAAATCCAATCATCAAGAGACGGATGATGAGGAAACCTATATGCCAACAAGTGATGGTGATGGCATAGGTTCTAGTTCTCACTTCAACTCTTCGAGTAATTCCCACCCATCCTCAAACTCATTCATGGATGTACTTGAAGACTTAGCTCCCTACCTCATTACTCCTCTAGTGAAGTACCGGAAGATCTCAACATGGAGCATCTCTACCATGAAAATCTTAGGACTAGAGGTGAATTTCATGAACATCGGGTTGAGTCAAGGAAGGTATTCAAGTATTTGGGGAATATGATCAAAGGATTGGGCAAGAAGAGAAGGTGAAGACTTTGAAGTATTTCAAAGAATACATGTTGGTAAACATGTAATGTTGAAATTTTTTTTTATTATCTTGGATGTGTATTAACTAAATTCTACTTGTGTGGATTATTTGTGTATTATCCTAATGATTATTTATGCCACTGTGATTATGTTTTGCATAGCTTTGCGCATCCTCTGTGTTAGTTAGCTTCCTAGATTTTGGTCAGTAGTTAACTTTGGCTTGAAATTCCTTTGGTAAAAATCTGGGCTAACCAAAGTTTGAGGAAGTACCATTTTTGAACACCACTGGTCGCGGTTCCTTATCAACCCGCGGTACCTTATTGATAAGGAACCGCCGCCCTTAGATAAGGAACCGCCGGCTACTATGTTCGACAAAATCTTTGCTTTACACTATTTTCCTTAATCTGTGTAAACCTTGCTTTATTCCTTGCAAAAACCTGCACATTTCCTAAACTAGGCCAGCTAAGTTCATTGTTCACATAAAGTGTTTTTGACCCATTACTAGTTTGGATAACCCCTTCACCCTTTTAAACCTACCTTGTTAGCCATGTTCTTCACACATCAAACCATTCTTCCTTAAACCATAAACCCTTCATTTCAACCATGGTTTCTACAAGAAGCTCAAACTCATCCAAAACCTCCACCACAAAGAAAAACCTTAAGATTAAGATTAAAATGGCTAAACCTAACTCCTCACCCTTTCACACTCCCAAGAATGAGATTGTCCTAATTCTCATTTCTTCATCAAACTCACCACCTCTTGCTCCATGCAAGACTTCATCAACCTATGGAACCAACCATTCTCATGGTTCTACCTCCTCTTCATTCTAATATAGGATGAATGAGCTTTCCTCACCCTTCACCCTAAGTAATCTCTTGGATGTAACCACCCAACCACAACCCATCCAAAGCATTCCCATTGTGAATGACTTTGATGATACCATGGTGACTTCACCATTTACCCCTCCTAACTCACCTTTTTCACCCTTGGAGAGCTTGCCTCCACACTCACCCACATCACCCTTGGAGAATATTCCTCCTCTACCTCCACCTCCCTCAAACACTCCCATTTTGGGTGTTCCACTTCCTTTCTTTATAGGTGATCCTTACTTCCTTGGGTTCCTAGAAGCTCATGGTTCTCATTGTCCATGTTGCCTCTACAATAACTATATCATTCAAAACCTTAGGATGGAGATGTTGGGACTCCATATGAGGTTGCAAGATTTCTTACTCACCTTGTTTAACATGCCTCATCCTAGGAGATGAATGGTGATTTTCTTTAAAAATAGTTTTCAAGAAAATTCAAGCCAAGGAAGATTACTAATCAAGACCTAGATTTTTTATGCTATCTTTAGTTTAGTTAGTAATTTTTATTTATTTCCTTTATGTATCTCTTTCATGAGTGTTTTATGAGAATGAATTATGGACTTAGCATTGTGTGCTTTTATCTTTATGTGGACATTAATCAACTTTAATTCCAAATTAAAATTGAACCTAAATCTATCACAACCTCTAAAACTTGACTAAAATTTGGCTCAAAATATTATCCAAAATTTTGTCACCCTTTGTCAAGACATTCTTGGTGAATGTGTTTCTTTTATGCAAACCTAGCAAAATTTAGTGCTAATAGAGGTAAAATTCCAAGATTTGCAATTTTTTGAAAAAGTCTTATTTTTTCTCAAAACCTTGGAAAATCTAGGTTTCAAGTCCACTTCGCGCGGTTCCTTAAAGAAGCGCGGTTCCTTAAGTGATAAGGAACCGCCGGTCCATATAAGGTACCACGGACATAAAGTCATTTTATGGCTCGTTTTTTGTCTTTCTTCATCACCCTATTCCCATTCAAGATTCCATGTTTACTCTATTTGGCTAAACATTCCTTGACACTTTACATTTGATTTTCAAACTTTTGCCTTGTATACTTTCTTCTTATACCCCAACCTTGAGATTTCATTCTTACACCTCAACAATGCCTAACTCTCCCTTTCATAACCTTAACATTTCTTTGTCACAAACCTCCTCACCCAAAGCTTCCTCATTCAAGCTTTACAAGAAACCAAAAATCTCGGTTAAACCTATTTGGATCAAGAAAAATGAACCCTCTTCATCCAGACCACCCAAGAACCCCACCTTATCTCCAATCAAGTATTGGAATGAGACCTACTCCATTAACCCAATCACCGGAGAAAAGGAGAATCTCCCCCACCACCAAAACCCTTTGACACCCCTCAACTCAATGATCTTTCAACCTTCCCAAACTTCACAAGGCATTGTGAAAACATTACCTACCCACTCTCCTCCTCACCACCACCAAACCCTAGGTATGATGGCCTCCCCTCATCAACCGAATTTGTGTTGCATCATGGATCCTCGTGTGCTTTTTGTAGATTTCAACAAATTGAACTTGCTCATGTGTATGAGAAGTTAAATTTTCTTGAATTCCTCCTCACTCGACCTCCTCTCAAAGTTTTCGTTCCCGTGGACAAAACTTTGAATGATGCATCGTCGTCTTATTTTTCCAACTAAAGGGCTACACTCCATTGGAGTCAATAAAACTTTAATTGTTTTTAGAGTCATTTTTTAAGCAATCTTGGAAAATTGTCACTATTAGACTAGCTTATGCTTTGTGGTTTATTTTCCATATCTTTTTCTTTAGATACTCATATTGTGTGTATGACTATCGACTTTGTTTGTCTTTTTCATATTTATGAAATCTTGTGTTGTGTTTGTTTTCTTTATTTGATCATTCTCTCTTTCTTTTTGAGTTGATCGTGGTTAATATTTACAATTGTTTATGGGTGATTCCATCAATTCTAAATTTTAACCCCTTGACAAATTTATCATCTTCATTGGTTGGATGTTTCCTTTCTACCTCCATTCCACCAATTGAACCTTGATTTTGTCATTTACCTTTTTGGACATACTTAGCAAATACTTGCTTCTAATTTAAGATTTCTTCTCCTTCTCCCTCTCAAGTTACTTAGTAGGTAGTGATCATATATACATTGGTGTTTCTTTACTTTCTACTAACCTTTGTGTAGCATGTCACCTTAGCTCATACACTTGGTGCCCAAAGCAAGGGGGAGCAACCACCAAGGGGGAGCTACAAGGAAAGTCCGGATATCTTCAAAGACTTGTGCTTACCTTTTTGCTATGATAAAGGGGGAGAAATGATAATGATAAACTCGTTAATAATTCGATATTTTGTGTTTCTAAGTAAATGAGTTTATATTTTGTCGTAATAAAAAAGGGGGAGATTGTTAATGCAAGTGATGCCTAAAAACATTATTAGTGTTAACTAATCTTTCTTAGTTTTGATCACAACAAACTATACAACACATTCAGTGTAAAACACAAAACGAATTATTTAACTAACACTATCATCAAGGTAATAATCATATCACTAACTTTTCTTAATCATACTTAGTGATAATCAAAGTAATTATCCTTAAAACTCACTTTTGTTAATATGACAAAATATTTTTTAATAAAATTTCTTTTTTAGAAAACTTTTTATTAAAATGGAAAATGTAAATTTGAAAATAGCATATTCCATATGCCATAAGAATATCCTTTGAAGGTTTAAAAAACATCAGATATTCCTATCCCACTAAAAGAAAAAAAGGGAGCGGACTCTACTGGGCGGTACCTTAAATAGCTAGGCGGTTCCTTATCGATAAGGTACCGCCGGCTAGATAAGGATCCGCGCCCAGCTATCCGTTGGACTTTGTCTTCTATAAATAGTGGATCAAATGTCATTTTCTAATAAGCCTCTTGGACGTTTTTCTCAGCCCCCTTTCTATTTTCTATAGCATAATCATTAGTAAATGATCACTTAAAGTGTTAAGGATGTTTACATATGATTATCCTCTTGATCCCCTCCTTTACCTTGTCCAATGAGAAGATCACTCACTCACTAGTGTTGTGATAAAGATGAATCCATGAATTAGTCATGTTCATCATGTTAGCCTTTTTATTTTTGTTAATCCATTTGTATTTATGAAATACTTGGTCTAGTTGTGTTCATCCAAGCTATTTGTAAATACTTAGATTTGTTGTGTACATCCATTGCATATGTGTTTGCTTGGATTTGTGTTGTGTAGATCCAAGCTACATATGTGTACTTGGATATGTCTAGTTGAGTTGTAATAGATTTGTGTAGTAGTTCTCACTAAACTACAAAGTGATGTGGTCGTGTCTTGTGATTTATCACTAAACTTGAAAGTGATTAGTAGTTATGTTGTGTGAAGTTCTCACTTAACTTCAAAGTGAAGAGTCGTGAAGATCGGTTCTAGCTTTGGATTAGAACTCGACATCTAGCCTTGTGTCGTTAAATGGTGAAGTAGGCAACATCGTGAAGATTGGTTCTACCTTGAGATTAGAACTCTACATCTAGCCTTGTGTCGTTAAATTATGAAGTAGGCAACGTTGTGTAGATTGGTCCTAGCTAATGATTAGGTCTCGACATTTAGCTTAGTGTCGGAATATAATGTAAGCGACGATTTAAGGCTTTCTCCGCCAAGAAGGGAGCTTGTAGATATAGTGGAAATCTCGAGTAGGTGTACTCGAGGAGTGGAGTAGAAACGAGGATAGAGCCTCGTTGTCGAACCACTATAAATCTTGGTGTCTTGTCACTAGGTTGTCTCTTTCCTTACTCTTTACTTATTTCATTATCATTATACTTACCTATTACCATTGCTAATGCATTTGAATTGAACCTAATCATTATGCAACTTAGCTTTAAGTAAAAGATAGTTTTGATACACACTTAATTCAAAGTAATTTAAATTAGGTGACTAATAGAATAGAAACTATTCAACCCCCCCCCCTTCTAGTTTCTACACATTTAATTCAGGATCGAATCAACTTGAGCTTCCACTCAAGTTTTACTGAGTTTGAGGACGAGTACACAAGCTTAAAACTTGTAACAAGACAAGCTTGGGATTACAAGAACTCCGATCAAATTAGTTACAATCTCGGGATAACAAAACTCCAATCAATATAGCATGTTATAAAGGCACGCTTGTTATTACAAGAACTCCAATAAAATTCGGATTCCCTAAAAATGTATTCAACTCGATACTAATACCTTTGGTTTGCATAAAACTATATTTTTCCTATTAACTACATAAACTTTTAACTTGTTGTATTGTGTGTCTCCTTACTGGTACAGATGATGCACAAAATACAAAGATTTAAATATTCTTATAGTTCTCTGTATTAAATATAAAGTGTAGAGATTCGATCACCCTACGACCTAGATGTTTTTATGCGGAACCCAATCCTGGGAAGAATACTAGACACACTAGCAGCTTATAATCGACAGCAAAGAACAACACAAAGTGTTGTCCCAAAGTATTACTCTTTATTAAACGATTGTAGTTTGAAAGTATTGCGTTACAATGACCCCTATGTAATTTTTTTAGGATTATCCCTATGTAATTTACTATATATGTTGTAGTTCAGTCAAGCTCTTGAAGTTAAGCATAGCAGATCGACACATCTTTAAATGGAGACATTAAGATTGCCACCATTAAAAACTTTAAAAATACAAAAACATAAAAAGTACCTCCAGCAAATCACCTATGTTGATAACAATGGCACCAGGAATTGCCTCTATTGTAGTCTAGTCTTCACCACATTTGGCCTACAATAATCCTCCAACCTCATTTTGCACCAGCAAGGTTAACACCACCAGATCAGTGTGTGGAACAGTCCCCAACGTGATGTCTGGTTGTGGACATTGAGGGTAGTAATTTGATATACACCGTCTCCCTTCCAAACACTGCAACTCTTTCAACTTGTTACTTTTTAGTCCCAATCCTTCACTTAATATTGACAGAAACTCATCTCCCAAATTCTTCGATGCCTTGTCCCAATCCTTCAGTACCTCCCTAAACACCTCGGGCACCGCCTCCCAATCTGGCTCGATGGGTGACATGTTCACCTGCACATCCATAAATATCGGGTTCTGAATGTTGGGTTTGGAAAACAATTTAAAAGCCCATAATATGGCGTTACTTTTATGCATCTAATGCATTACAAGATTATTGCCTATAGGGTAAAAGTATGTAAATTTCAACTGATTCTACCTTTATATTCAATTAGCATGGTATCAACTATAACAAAATGGTTACATTATATAGTATATCATATAATGTTGCCTGTTCACAATTTATCACATGCGAGATACTGGTATGTTTGACAAACGGTGTGCGAGCTTACGGGCTGTTAATTGTGATACAGATACTGAGAGTTTATATGTATAGGCCTATTTGAAGAACTATAGGGAAATTTATATCATAAACTTATAAGCTTATAGAGGAATGATTATCCACTTTACTAAATTTCATTAAAGCACATAAGCTGTGAAAATCAGTTAATCCAGACACCCCCTGAGGTTAAATATCACAAAACCAAATCCCTCATTTCTATCCAGCTCATGGCTTACGTTAGATATTTGACTTTAGTCATAAGGGTATTTATGTAATTTTGGTCGTAAGGGTAGTTTAGTCATTTTGGTAGTTACTTTAGTATTAAGAAACATGTAAGAGTCGGTATCTCAATGTTATAAAGAGTACCAAACTCGTATTTGTACTTGGACCTATTTTGATAAATGAAATCCTTTGTCCTCAAATACCATGTTCTGATCCTTCTGATATGTTATTGTTGTTTGCTGATGTTTACATATGATTAGCAGCCCTTAATCCTAACAAACTTGTATCAGAGCCAACCGGTCAATTGAATTCAAAGCAAGCTGGAATTTGGTTTTAGGTTTCTTGATTGGTGGAATTGGCTTCAGCTTTTGGTTTCTTTCAAGAATCAATTTCTTTATTTGGTGATTCGGTGGCTTGCTAATTTGATTAGAAATATATGAGGTTTGTTGTTTTGTATTGTTCAATCATTTGTTGCATCCGCTTGTTTGATAGATTGAAGGGGTTTGTTTGAGAGGGGTTTATTGATTAGGAATAAGAATTAGGTCTGTAAATTTGGTGCTTCTTTTGGTATGGTGGAGCGACTTATTTAGTTTCTATATGTTCTCCAATTTACACTTATGATTTTGTTTGAATATGGAAGCACTTTGAATTTGGGATTAGTGTTTGTAGTTGGAATTTTATTATTTGTAGCGATATGGGTATGATATCATCGATTGGTGGTGTTGGTTTCTTTGAATCGGTTTGTTTGGTATTGGAATTTGGGTTTGTTTGAATTTGAGCCATAATTCGTATCATATACGTGGGCTATTCGTTTGAAATTTGAAGTTTGGACCATGATCCTTGTATACGAGGGTCGTTTGAATTATTATCCGGATCATATTTGGGGCGTTTGAATTCGAGCCCGTTCGTCAAATTATTTATTAATATGAGTTTAATTTATACGGATAATAAGTTTGAATTTGGGTCGTAATACTTGTTATATAAGTCTACCATTAGAATTTAAATTTGGTATTTGGAATTTGAAGATCGATTTGGTGTTTGAAGACTTGATTATCATCATGTCGTTTGAAGTTTGTTCGATCGTTTGGAATTTGGAAATTTGGATTTTCGTTCGTCGGGCGTTTGAATTTGGTTGCCCGAATTTGATTGTTGAAGATCGTTTAAGCCGATTTGTTTGTTTGGTTAGCCGAGTTTGAAATTTGTCGGTTAACATTTGGTTGTTCGTATTCGAAGACATCGGCGTTTGATTTGGTTTAATTTGCTTTGGATCGTTTTCAGGTTCGATCCATTTGGATTTTCTTTGGATCGTTTTAAGAATCAATCGTTTGGATTAGCCTTGGATCGTTTTCAAATTTGATCATTTGTTTGAATTTGGCTAGTATCTCTAGCATTTAGAAATTGGAAATTTGGTTTGAAGATGAATGATTCGTTTGGTTTGAAGTTTCGACGGGCGTTGAAGTATGATGCTACTTAGGAGCTAAAGTCAAGGTGGAGATTGTTAGATATTTGATTTTAGTCATACGGGTATTTATGTAATTTCGGTCGTAAGGGTAGTTTAGTCATTTTGGTAGTTACTTTAGTATTAATAAACATGTAAGAGTCGATATCTCAGTGTTATAAAGAGTACCAAACTCGTATTTGTACTTGGACCTGTTTTGATAAATGAAACCCTTTGTCCTCAAACACCATGTTCTGATCCTTCTAATATGTTATTGTTGTTTTCTGATGTTTGCATATGATTAGCAGCCCTTAATCCTAACAACTTATATGGTTTTCGGGTTACGTATCATGAGTGGCTTATTTTTAAACATCTCGGCTTAGATAAGTTCATTATGTGGAAAGTTCCAAAATAAACCGCAAAATTGAAGGGTACGACTTACGTCCCAAAACCAGATAAGCCATAAGCGGAAACTAACACCCTTTGTTTCGGATTATATAACGAGCTGATAGCTGATTTGGTTTTGAGCTTATATTTCATAATTAAGCTTACTTTTTGTGGCTTATTTTGACATTTTCCGGCTTGTGTAAGTTATATAAGCGAGAAAATGTCAGAATAAACCAACTTATGAAACATAAGCCCAAAACCAAATAATGTAAGCCGGCGTATATATTGTGAGCCAACCATTTTAGAAAATATATACGTATAAAAGAGAAACCTGATAACCATCTTTCCAAGTAGCAGCTTTAGACTGAAACAAATCAATGTTACTATAATAAGCAGCACCTTTTCCAGCATTCCTCGTATAAAACCTCATTTTATACTCATTATCCATCTCAAAAAACTTCTTACTATCATTAACAACTCTCTCAATAATCTTCTCATCAATCCCATGATTCACAACCTAAAACATACCAAGAGTTGACGATATCTTTCTAACTTGGTCAAGAACCTTGGACCTGTCTTGAGACATGATGAGACTGCTTTTATACATAGTCTCATCGTTTAAAAAAGGATTTAAATGCATACAATATCATGAAAATAGCCAAATATATTCTTGTATTTGTTGCTTGTGTATTTTAGGTACGGATATTGAGAAAATGACAAAAGATCACAAGAATCATGCAAAAATGAACACGGGAAACGAAGACGCACAATGAACCAAGCCCTAATGAAGATTTTCCAAGAATAACCCTTGAAGAATTGAAGATTATGCAAGAAGGGTCCTCCAATATTGAAGAATTGACACTTTAAACCCTTGTATCTTCATAATTACAAGATTGGTCCCTAAAGTTCGTCAAAATTACCAAAAGGGCCATCCACTTTGAAGAACTGGAAAATTTAGTCCCTCAACAAAACTAAATTGTCAATATTAGTCCTCCTCAAAGTCAAACATACCATGAAGGACTTCAAGTTACAAGAAATTACAAGTTTGGTCCTTTAAAAATGTCAAATTACCAAAAGGACCCTTAACTTTGAAGAAATGGCAAAAATGGTCCCTCATAAATCATGATTTGTCAAATTCAGTCCTCCAAGAAGTCAACAAGACAAGTCAAGACCATTATAAATGAAGAAAATGCCAAAACAACCCTTCAAGAATCAACAAATGGCAAGAAATACCCCTAAAAATACCTTGGAAAAGTATTTGTGGTCAAAGTGGGAAAAATGAAACTTGGCTAACAAAGGAAATCAGCTTTTTGTGTATTAAACTTGAAATGAAAGAAGTATGAAAGATTGGGGGTTTAATATGGCCGACACACAAACTTACCTAGACCACTCCCCTCCTTCCACGTGCCCCATTAACTCCATTCCACCAATCACATCCCACCCTCCATCCACGTCACCTTCCACTTAACCAGTTTTTAACTAACTTAATTTATTAAGTTTAAAAACACGCGGTTAACAAGTATTTAAATCCTAAACCAGATTAAACACTCAACTATTCACCAAGAACACAAATTGGGTTTTCTTAATCCTCTTGTAATTAAGCCACCAAAACCTCCAGATTTATGATTAAGCATGCCTTGATCATATCCCAACCTTAAAAACACATGCCACATCACCCCACATGCGACATGGGACATGCCCTGCTACAAAGGTGAGGAAGAAGACAAGATTGAGCCAGCCATCCAACGTGCATGATTCCAGCTTACATTTTAAGCTTATTTTACACCATTGGATGCAATTCTACTATGCCAACTCACACTACCAGCCAGAACAAGTCACATGATCCCAAAGTCTTCAAAACCCTCAAGGGCATGACTGGAACTTCAATAGCTAGGGTTTTACGTTTTTTATTGCTTCACTAGTTCATTGTAAGCCTATAAAAGGCATAGCACTTAGTCATTTAGCTTTTGCTCTTGATTTTTCCTTAGTTCACATTTCTGTAAATCCTTTATCATTTTTGAATGAAAAGTGTTTGAATTTTGTGAAGAAAGACCAAGTGCCAACCTTATTATCTGTTGTTTATGTTTATTGTTTGCTAAAACCTGAATCTCAAAACATTTTCATAGGCTTTGTGTAAGAAATTATTCAAAGTCTTAAATCTTGATATTTTGCTAAGTTTCTTGGTACACCTTTGAATTTTTGGGCTATAAGTTGATCATAGCACCCTGATATTGTTATATCAAGGTGTTGTGAAGCTTATAACTTGGGGATAATCAAGTGTGGGGTACAAGAGTTTCATTAATCAAGGCTTTGTCACTTAGCTTTTTTTATATAATTGCTTCTAACTTTGTTGAATCTTAGCAGGAGTTTGTGTGGAAGCTTGTGCTTGTTCTTGCTAGCACATAAGCTCAAAATTCGTGGGTGTGGATGTACATCCATGAGGTTTGAACCATTCTACCTTAATCTGCTTAAATTCTTGATTTTTGGTGATTTTGTGATCTACTTGTGTTCTTGCTGAATTTGTGGTCTAATCTTGCTTGATACTGCATGTTATACTTGTTAATGTGTTTGATTGGGCTTGGGTAGTGTTGGAATACACTTATACTTGTTTAAATTTGATTTGAAAAAGATAAGGGGTGTTTGGGCTTATCGATTTAAGATCATAAGTTGTTATTGTGTTGTTAGAAAGTGTTGTTCATTGCTTGTATCTGTTATTTACTTGGTTGAGTACTAAAACATGCAAGTTATTGGCTTTAAAACCTTAAATTCAAGATTGTGATATATCTTATTGGTTTTGACTGTTTTTGACCTAAATTTTGGAAATACCTAGAGTATATGCATGCTTAGGGATAAAAGTTGTTAAATCATAGTTAATATAACCTGGTTTGAAGATTTGAGTGTTTGAATTTGGCTTGTTGGTTAAGTATATCAGCAAAAGTGTTCATAACTGCCTGTTAGTGTTCATCAGTAACCTTGTGTGCTTGAATCTTGATTTAGGCCTTGAACCATTCCATGAAACCTTTTTAAACTTGTTCATTTGAGTTTATTATAGCTTGTGTATGCTTTTGGTGCAATTTGGTTGGCTGAATTTTGCTTAAACAGCTTATAAGTTCATAACTGCTTATTGTTCATGTTTGGGCTAGATCTGGTGATGTTTTGAATTAATTGTGCTAATTGACTTATTGTGATTGTGTTTTTGTGATTGCTATTGACTCCTTATGATTAACTGATCATTTGGGTGCCTTTGTGAAACTTGAATCCACAAAAAGTCTTATAAGACAAAAAGTCAATTAAGTCAAGCAGTGGGAAAAGTTCACACTGCTCAACACCCAAAACTAGCCCCTGCTAGTGTTAATTTTCATTTAGCTTATTAATAAGCCATATTGGCTTATCCAGACCTGCAACAACTTATTTTTTGTGATCAATCTTCCTCATTTTACCCATTTGTTTGAACTGGAGCTTATCAGACCTTGGCTTTGACTTTTTACTAGAAAACTCATAAAGTTGACTTTTAATTAAGCGCTTATTTGCTTATTCCAGCTTATTGAGTGTGCTTATTTGAAAACTTTTTATTGATTAAGCATAGTTAAGTCATTTAAAAGCTTTTGAAAGTTGAATCAGCTCTTGGGGTGGCCTAGAACTCGAAAACTACTATTTTGTCGTTTTGTGAAGATGGCTTATTGCTTATTCAGGCTTATTCCTTGTGATTTTTCCAATTTTCTTTTTACAGATCTCTTAAGTAACTCAAAATAAGCTTGTGTGTCTAATTTGAGCTTATGGCATCAGCTTATAGCTTAATGGGCCAAAAAGCCCATTAAGAATAAGCTGCTTTGAAATAAGCTAGCTTATACACATTTTCAGCATTTGGGCCTTCAGAGTTTTGTCTTTAAAATCAAGTTTTGAGTCAGACTGGAAGATATGGGTATATTTGGTTGACTTTTTTTATTGGGCCCAAATTAAGCCCATTAAGGGACTGTTTTGTCTTTAAGCCCATTTCTAGGCCCAATAGGGGTATTTTGGTAATTTCAACTTCATTTCTGTGTTTATTAGGTTAAAATAAGCTAGTTTGCAACTTTTTAGAATTTTTTATAAATTTTGGATTTATAATATTATTTTACTACTATTTTATTATTAAAAATTAAAATTTAGATTTTTCATGTTTTTATATTTTTCTTAAGTTAAATACATTAAATTAGGGATTTTATAATTTTTAGAATATTTTTATTGTCATTAGATTAATTTCTATAATAATTTTAAGTTTAAATAGTTTTTAATTGTTTTTAAATAGTTTGTTTTATTTTAAAATTTTCAAAAATAGTTTTAAATTTAATTAAGTCATTTTAGAGGTTTACAATTGAAAAATCTCATTTAGGGCTTTTTGTTAGTTAAATTGATTTTTTGGGCTTTAATTAGGATTAAAAAATTATTATTTAATTAAATAAAACGCTTGAGTGATTTTTGATTTTTTGTAAACTCTAACTACATTATTTAGGATTTATTGAGTGATTCACAATCGTAACCGTCATTCTCTTCTTATCCCATTTCTATTTTCTTTTCTCATAAATTTAATCACAAAGTTAATCATCTCTTAACACAACACACTAGCCTCCTTGAGAACGATCCCCACTTTGGGGGTCATAACTTGTGGTTTTCCTAAATCACTTGTGTACTTACCCTAATTACCTTTGTTTTCCTAAACAAAGTGTAAAAACTACATCTATCATTTTGGCGCCGCTGCCGGGGAGGCGTGTTGTGTTTTGATTTGGAAATTGTTGTTTTCATATATAGCCATAATAGTATTTGTATTAGTAGCACTCTACTAATACGTATTATTGGTTTTCGTTTTTTGTGTGAATATTATTAATATATTGTATACGTAGAACAATAAGTTCACAAGTACTCCAAAAGTGTGAAAACACAACCTTGATTGGGAGGTCATTACTTAATCATTGTATACGAATCTCAAACAAGAAAGAAAAGGAAAAAATAGATAAATACTTTCGTGAAGCTCGATATTGAAAAATACAAACTATAAGGTGAGTATAAGGAGGGTATTATAAAATATACCCTAGGGAAAAAGGCTCTTAACTGCTTCGAGTCGCCTCGTTTCCCCGCTTGCTTGTGAGTATTTTGAGATTGAAAGCCAATCGAGGGTTTTGCCGCCCAAAGTATTATTAAGTATCATATATACTTTCTTGGTTTCATTTGATTAAAACCTCTTGAACTTTTTGGTGTTCCACCAACGTTCTAAAGTCATCGAAGGCGTTCACTTCACGTGGTCGTTTTCATTCCTTGAGGCTTCTTTAATCAAGATATTTGATTAAGGAGGAGATTTGTAAATTTTGGTCTACTTAATACAATCACAAAAAAAAGAAAAAGTAAAAACAATCAAAAACCACAAAAAAATTGAAAAATACAAAACACCAAAAAGAATCTTCTTTTCTCATCCCCTCGTTGTACGTGACGTTTATGCAAACTCGCAACCAAGCAAGACGTGCACGTAAACGAAAAAACTGAAAGGAGTCAACACCTACTTCTAATCTTTCTAGTGAGGAGTCTCCTATTTACGAACCTATCGTAAGAGAGGAACCAACCATGGCGAATCGAACTATGATAGACTTACTTCAAGAACCCACCGAGGGTTATGGAGAGGCTATTGTGATTCCCGCTATCCTTGCGGAGAATTTTAAAGTAAAAACGGGTTTGTTGTCGATGATCCAAAACAACAAATTCCGTGGTGATGAAAAGGACAACCCGCACAACCATATCCGCCAATTCAATCGTCTTACCGACACTTGCAAATTTAAGGATGTTACTAATGACTCGATTAAGATGATGCTTTTTCCGTATTCCTTAGCGGGCCCGCTAAAATTTGGTTAGAGAAAGAGCCACCCAATTCTATATTGACATGGAAGGATCTCGTTTCAAAGTTTGTGAACCAATTTTTCCCGCACTCTAAGACTACGCATTTTAAAAACGAGATTTCAAAGTTTTCACAAGAATTTGATGAGAGCTTTTCAATGGCTTGGAATAGGTTTAAGGAAATGTTACATGAGTGTCCTCATCACGTTTTTTCCGACTTGCATCAAATTGACACGTTTTACAATGAACTTAATGATCATGAAAGGGATTATCTAAATGCCGCCGCGGGTGGTAATTTTTTGTGTAAAACGGTTGAGGAAGCGTTGTTGATAATTGAAAATAGATCTAAGGTGTATAGTCCTCGTAACACATCGAGTGTTCGTAAGGCTTCATCTTCGGCTTCACCTTCTTTGTCTAATACCATCGATGCTTGCCAAATTGAGGAGAACTTGGAAAACAAAATCTTTGATAAGCTTAAAGGACTTTTAATTGAATTCAAAGTTGGAGAACAAAGTGCTCCTGCTACGGCTAAAGCGGTTGAGGTTTCATGTATGTATTGTGGTGGAGGTCATGATTTCTCCGAGTGCATTACCAACAGTGGTAACACTACGAGTGCCTACGCGGCCACGGGAACTTACAACCAAAACAGTCAAGTTACCCGCTCTAATCAGTTGACTCCACCGGGTTTTGCTCCCAATCAAAATGCTAACAACAACTATAGAAACAATCAAGTTGGTTTTAAAAGCAATTACACGGGAAACTATGGGAATGAAAGGGCTAATAATCAAGTTTCGAACAAAAATCTAAACAACGATTTTCAAAACAACAACAAGAGTTTGCAAACTTTGAAAGATCTTCCAAATGAATTTGTTGAATACGCTAATGGAAACGATGCTAGGTTTGATAACATTCAAAGAGAAATCATTAGCCTAAGATCCGAGTTTAAGAACGACTTGAAGAAAGAGTTGAAAAATGAGTTAGCAAATGAGCTTAAAATCCATACAAACAAAATGGAAGGAAATGTAACTAGGTTACAATAAAACCAACAAAAAAATGGAACAAGGGAAACATGAAATAAAACAAGAGATGATTAAGGCCGAGAAGAGGCAATCTATGTTTGAGGAGAAAATTTCATCTATGTTTGAGGCTATTATGTGCAAACCGTCTTCGAGTAGTCTTCCTAGTAACACCATATCAAACCCTAAGGGTGAGATGAAAGTGATTACCACACGTAGTGGTAAAACACTTAAGGAACCGACTCCTTAACGAATTGCTCCTACGGAGGAAGCAATTGTGGAAGAACCCGAGGTGGTGGTCGAAAAGGAGCATGTCCCAATCCCACGAAGTACCGCTCATGCTACACCTACGGTTGACCCATTACCACATTTGGAACCCGAGATTCCAAAGGCTATGCCTATGACTCAACCCACACCACCTTTGCCCTATCCATCGAGACTTAGAAAGGAGAAACGTCAAGAGCGCGATAATTACCAATTTGAGATTTTTATGAAAATGTTTCGTGATTTTCATTTTAATGTGAGTTTTGCCGATGCTTTGGTCATGATGCCTCGATCTGCCGGTAACTTTAAAAGTATGTTGAACAACAAGGAGAAATTGCAACAATTGTCTAGTTGTTCATCGGTTTATCTTAATCACATACCCGGTAAATTCTTGATTCCTTGTGCAATCCAAGATATGGAAGAATGTTATGCCTTCGCCGATCTTGGTGCTAGTATTAACTTGATGCCTCTTGCAATCTTCAAGTCGCTCAATCTTCCTAACCTTACTCCTTCACTAATGTCTATCGAGTTGGCCGACCATTCCACGATTCCCACATGTGGATTAGCGGAAGACGTTTTTGTGAAAGCGGGAAAGTTCTATTATCCGGTAGACTTTATCGTTGTCGATATTCCCACGGATCCTCAAGTTCCTCTCATTTAAGGTCATTCGTTTTTAGATACGTCTATGTCTTTGATTGATGTGCATGCTAGAAAGATCACCTTACGTTTCAACGACGAGGAACTTGTTATAAATGCAACTCAAAATTCTCAAATTTCTCATGTTTATTCCGTTGCAACCATAAACCTCGTTGATATGATTGACGTTGTTTGCGAGGAATTTTCACAAGAAGTTTTAGGTTTTGGTGATGATGAAAATAGTGGCAATCCGACTATGTTAGATCCAATTCTTGATAATTCGACACCAACCTTCACTCTATTTGAAGGTGGTGGTTTTACGTTGGAAGAATTCGATGTTCCACGTACTTGTGAAGAAGACCTCGACAATGATGAGGACTTATCGATTATCAAGGATATTCTTAACGATTTCCCATTTCCTCCACCCGAAGAGGTTATGAGTATCGAGCCCAAATCTTCAATTGAGGAACCACCTATCCTCGAGTTGAAAGATTTACCTCCTCATCTCGAATATGTCTTTTTGGAGGAGGACGACAAGTTTGCGGTTATTATTTCAAAAGAACTTTCAAATGATGAAAAAACTGCACATGTCGATGTTCTAAAGGATCACAAAGGGGCAATTGTGTGGAAGTTATCCGACATTAAGGGGATCGATCCCAAATTTTGTACCCACAAAATCTTAATGGAGGAGGATTACAAGCCCGCAATCCAATGTCAAAGGAGGGTGAACCCCAAAATTCTCGACGTCATCAAAAAGGAAGTCCTAAAACTCCTAGACGCGGGAATGATTTACCCTATTTCCGATAGCCCTTGGGTGAGTCCTATTTGTTGTGTCCCTAAAAAGGGAGGAATGACCGTTGTGCCAAACGATGCCAACGAGTTAATTCCAACTAGACTTGTGACCGGATGGAGAGTGAGCATTGACTATCGTAAGTTGAATGAAGCCACTCGAAAAGACCATTTTCCCTTGCCCTTCATGGACCAAATGTTGGAGCGTCTTGCGGGAAACAATTTCTATTGCTTTTTAGATGGTTTTTCTGGTTACTTCCAAATCCCCATCGATCCTCGTGATCAAGAAAAAACTATGTTTACGTATCCATATGGAACGTTTGCCTATCGTAGCATGCCATTCGGACTTTGCAATGCACCGGGAACCTTTCAAAGGTGCATGATGGCTATTTTTCATGATATGATCGAGAAGACGATGGAAGTCTTCATGGATGACTTTTCCGTGTTTGGTAATTCGTTCACTTCGTGTTTGTCGAATCTTGAGAGAATGTTGAAACGTTGTGAGGAAACCAACCTTGTTCTTAATTGGGAAAAATGTCATTTTATGGTTAAAAGTGGAATCGTCTTAGGGCACAAGGTTTTGAAAGCGGGGATTAAGGTAGATCAAGGTAAGGTAGACGTCATCGCCAAATTACCTACCGTTAAAGGGAGTTAGGAGTTTCCTAGGCCACGCGGGCTTTTATCGTTGATTCATCAAGGATTTTTCAAAGATCTCTCGACCTATTACATATCTCCTTGAAAAAGATGCACGTTTTGCCTTTGACGAAGATTGTGTAAAACCCGCATGCTTTTACCATGAATAGTACCCTTAAGATCGTACGTACTAGATTAAAACTTTCTTTTATAGTACGATTACGTTTACGTGTTAGGATTTTACGTATTACGTACATGTTAGAACACGATAAGTATTTATTACGCACGAACATGCAATAATTATTTAAACAATAATTAATCACGAACATGCGATCACGAAATCATGAACGTAATTAAATCACGAGCTAATATTAATTACGTATATATATTTATTACGAACACGAATAAATATATTAGGTCACGATCGATAACTAATTAAAACACGTAAATTACGAACACGAGAACACACTATAATATTTAGACTCGGGAAATGTATGGGTTACCCCATGTGGGCCCCATACCACGAAATTAGGGAGGAAGATGGGCTTGGCCCATCAATTTTTACTAAAACAAGGAATTAGGAAAGATTTTGGTCATTTTTCACTTTACAGGAAAACATCAAAAACCCTAAAAAAGGTTTTTCTCCTCCTCCTCTTTTCTTTTTTTTGGCCGCCACACATAAACACACCAAGGAGGGTGTCTATTTGATTTTGGTCTTGGTTTTTGGTGCAAGTGTTCTTGTTTGTTCATCCTCGTTTAGATCCACGCATTCGGTATATCCTTTTTACCCTTTTTCTTTTTGATTTGATCTAATAATTAATTAAGAACAAGATGTTTTTGAAACCTAATTAAAAACATAGAACTAACATGAAAATGGTTTTTGGAGAAATCAAAAAGGGTGTTTTAGGGGTGTTTGTTTTGGCCGACGCCTAAACCGAACCCCGAGGGGGTCTCGGTTTGGCTACTCGACCACCACCGAGACCATATGGTCCCGGTTGGGTGGTGTGGGTCCCACGACAGCAGCAAGACAAGGGGAACCCCGAAGTGGTTCGGGGTATGGTGTCGATTTCATGTCCGGTTCATGGTTTCTAGTCAAGATCCGGTTCACGGTTTATGTTAAGATTATTTTTATATAATCATATGCTATAATTAAATTAATAAGTATGACATGATTAATTTAATAAATATGACTTAAGTTATATTTAATTATTAGATCATGAAATTATTAACCTAAGTATTTTATATTTTCTAGACTTATAATTAGTTAATTATTAAAAACCATAGTTATAATTAATTAATTAACATGACTTAGGTTATATTATCAATAAATAATAATACATGTTTTAACCTAAGTACTTAACTTTAATTAATTAAAAACATGATATATTTCATTAAATACTTTTAACCTATAGTTTATTTAAATTACAAGAAATAATTAATAAACTATACATTATATCATTATGACTTAGAAAATAATCAGAAAAACACTTGAGCTTATATACTTAGCTTATTTAACCAGCTTATATCTAATTATGGAAACTTTCAATTTTTAGAAACTTATTTAATTAAGGCAGCTAATCTATTTATGGAAACTTTCTATTTTTAGAAACATATTTAATTAAGGCAGCTAATCTATTTATGGAAACTTTCTATTTTTAGAAACTTATATATTTCAGGCAGCTGATCTATTTATGGAAACTTTCTATTTTTAGAAACTTATCTATTTTAAGCAGTAAATCTATTTTTGGAAACTTTCTATTTTTGGAAACTTTCTATTTTTGGAAACTTTCTATTTTTGGAAACTTTCTATTTTTGGAAACTTTCTATTTTTGGTAACTTTCTATTTTAGGAAACCTGCTATTTTTAGAAGGTTACTTATTATTACACAGTAAGTATAATAATACATGAAATACAAGTAATACTTAATCAGAATAGCCAGAATATAAAATAAACACAGTTTAAAGCTTAAAACAGTAAAACATGACATGAACGTATAAAATAAGCTAAGACATGATATAAAACCAGTTACGTATTTAGTAATCAGATACTTATTCACGTATGTATTTATGTAGCATTAGTGATACAGAAGTAGGATTCCTCTCAGTTCGTCTTCTTCGTTCGCTGGAAATAAGGTACGGATTCCCGTCCTTTCAGTATGGACATTCTTTCCTTATTAGGATTCCCCGTATGCAACCAAATGTTTTCCCGTAGTATAAGTTTATATGTTTGACTTGCTTATGTTTAATTTAGAATACCTATAGCCATATATATGCATGACCAGTTTCACATAGTTATGGACGTACCATAACCATAACATTAGAGGCACTAATGTTATGACTTCCCCACGGCGGAGTGATTGCTCGTGGCGTCCCTTCAGTTTTGGCCATATTATTATATTTATCATGTGGGGCGTATGGGTGCATCCTAGTTACATGTTTTAGTCAGGATTTCATGGTGAATGTGGTGTGTGCCTTGCATCCTTCACAAGGAGCTGATCCCTCCTACCCAAAACTAGTATATCAAATTAGAGGCAGCCCCTCTAATTTGCATGATGAGGTCACCCCTCCAAGTATTCATGCACGGTGGATTTTCATGACCTATATTGGCTAATGGGAAAATATGCTGTACAGTTTTTACAAGATAAACATAAGGCTTTTCAAACTATAAAACCAGTTTAATTAAGACTTAACCAGGTTATCCAGGACTTAGTTTCGTCCGCTGTTCCATGTTTTTATGCTTATATTATTCATGTTATACTTGTATATCCGTGTACTGAGCGTTATGCTCAGGCGTTTTTCCTTTCATGTTCCCAAAACGGCAGGTATCCAGGACTCGAGCATTTGGAGGACGTGCAATGGATGGAAGCTGCCATAGACTTGTTCCTTTGCCTTCATATACTTATGCTTGTTAAAGTCTTTCTTCATTTCATTTACTTTATTATGTTTTGGACTTATGTTTGGGGAACCGATGTTTGATTATGGTTTACCCTATGGTCATGTAATGTTTTATACATTTTTCCTTGTATGCTTTGATGACACGTCATAATTACGCGTGACATTCCATTTACCAAAATGGGGTGTTACAGTTATGGTATCAGAGCCAAGGCTTCGACCTGTAGGCTCTAAAACTTGACATGTGACTAGTGGGTAGTCACCAGGAGCTTCCTAAGCCAACGTCTGTTATTCTACGTATTGATGTTTTCAGCGCATTGTTGTTTTAACCATGATGTTTTCAGCACCTTGAGGTTTTAACCTTGATGTTTTCATCGATATTGTTTTACTAATATGGATGGACAACCGTCATTCGTATTTAGTTATGTGTCATTGTTTCATGCATAATGTTCCTCGAGAACTGTGGCTATGTGGATTGAACCCCAGTAGTTCATAATTAGTCACATAAATTTTTTTCTGATAAGTTTTGACAGATGAGTTTCATTTATTTATGTTTCATGTATCATTGTTGCAGGAATTATGACTAAGTAATGGTTGGTACAAGACTGGCCCTATTTAGTCGCATGTGCTTTTATCGAAACTTTTAACTTTGGGACCGACCAATAGGCGTCCCCTCGCCATGTCTTTTGTTTTGGAACCGACCCATAGGCGTTCCCTCGCACATATAAAGGTCTTTATAAACTACGTTACGCATTCATGCACTATTTTTCATACATACATTTTTTCTCATGATTTATTGGCATAAATTTTTTTTATGTCCCCTCATAAGTTACTACGTTTTTATGTCAAGTATGTTTTCATATTGTCATGGTTAAACTAAGTTTCATGCTGATTATGTTATACACTCCTTCATGTTAAATCGTTTCATGTTCCTTCATGATAATTCCGTCTTCATGTGGATTACGTCTTACGCCTCTTTTGTTATTATGCAAGACATAGTTGGATTTCATTGAATTCTGCTTTCATGATAGTCATGGTTGGTTTTCATTGATCATGCTATCAGGAAAATCATCGTTGAATTTTGTGTAACCACACTTTAACGTTTCTCGATTTAACCAAAATGATGTCTATGCTAATACTACCAGGTTATCATGATGGTTTTCCTAATCGTTTAACTAATATACTTTCCTTATATCATGATAAATGATGGACCCATACCGATCATTTCATATGCATTCCACGTGTACTCCACGTACCGTATTTCATGTGTATTACACGTACCTTAATCCATGTGTAATCCACTTGCAATACTTCACGAGTATTCGCTAGTCGATTCTGAATCATTTCAGGCGTATTTTCAATTGCTGATATTCTACAAGATTGCTGATGCCGCTCATAACTTGGAGATGTTACTAAAGGTTGATGCTGCTGACGTTCGGAGACGCTACGAGATGTGGATGCTGTTCACAACCTGGAGATCCTACAAGACAAAGACAAAGGCGTCAGAGCAAAGCAATTGGACGAGAAGATGCTCCACCATCAGACGATTACTATCAATCATTGTCCCTAATTCTTAGTTACATGTCACACGTCATTCGGCTGTCATTTCAGCCATATGAGTGCAAACCGGTACCAGCCGGCCACTCAGCTGAATAGTTACATGAATCACGATCATGAGAATGACCGTCATGGAACTGATAGACAGGACGATAGTAACTACTACTATGACAGAAACTATCCTAGAAATCGCAACCGAGGCTCCGGCCGCGGACCTGATCAGACATACAAAGGATCAGTAGTCCAACCGATCCGCCAAGTCTGGCATAATAACCTAATATTGTAGTTCTATTGAATTACGTCTCGAGACACATGTCAAGACATCAGTCAAGACACATGTCTCACGTATACTTTCTGAAGACATATGTCAAGACATCAGTCAAGACACATGTCTCACGTATACTTTCTGAAGGCACATGTCAAGACATCAGTCAAGACACATGTCTCACGTATAGTTTCTGAAGACACATGTCAAGACACCAGTCAAGACATATGCCATGCCTATAGTTCCAAGAAACGAGTCAAGACACATGACTCACGTCCAACTATGGAACATTTCTAAGAAATTCAGGGTACCCTCCAAGGGTATATCCATTTTGTTGTGCCATGTATTAATCAGGCCACAAGAATTTCAATACCATTACCGGCGCATCAGTGAGAACTGTCACGTTGCCGATGTCACTTTCATTTGTTTCACCATATTTCATACATTCATGACCATGAAGGACGCCTTTCGTATTCCCACGTATACGAAGGTTTTCCTTCAGCTTAATGATGAGATCCAAGATGCTAACGCATTTTCTCGGACAGACACGAGATGAATTTTATCCTAATTATGGACTATGAATAGCACACCATGCTACGATTCATAATTATGTACATTAATGTTCATGCTCCTGAATACATTCAGCTTGATTTTCCATCAGGAGAATCTGTACAAATTATCTATGCTTACAAGCATGTGCGTTGTTAGCCATGGTCGCTAAAATTTTCAAGCTGTCAGTAAGACACGACTACTTTAAGTCCTTTTACGCATAGCCAGTTTATTATTCCAAAATCATCCCATATATTCCAGAAGAACCTTCAAAGAGAAGGACGGTACCATGAGATTATGTGTCGACTACCGTTGATTTAAACAAATCACCATTCATAACTGTTATTCTCCTCCACGTATTGACAACATGTCCAATCGACCTTATACTGTTAATCACTTTTCCAAGATAGAACTCATGATCATGCTGCCAACAGTGACGAGTGAAAGAGCAGGACATGTCCATGACTGCTATTCGTACACGACTCGGTCATGCTAGATTTATGATTTTGAATTAGTCTCATCAATGCTCCAACGACATTATAAGAATGAGTTTCCATGAACTCATAGCAAATTCATCAGTGTTTTCATTGAGGATAACCTGATTTCCTTTAAACCTAGAGAAGAACAGGAAGACCATATCCGCACTAGGTTGCAAATTCTATGACAAGAGAAATTTTACCCTAGAAATTTTTCCAACATCAATTCTGTTTGATTATAGTGACACGCTAAATCACATGGGTTTCTACGGTTAATCTTACCATGACTCAGCTTATGCGTAAAGGAGAGAACCCTACACTACATTAGGTGTTCTAGAAAATCCTACACTAGGAGAAGTCTAGATTAAGAGACTCAGAGTTTCACAAACTCCTATGTATCAAGTTCTACGAAGCAAGATAAAGTTACGTTCATATCTAAGTACCTGACATACCAACAGGTTAAGATAGGACACCAACAGACTGGGATGTTTTCATCATCTGAAATTGTGAATTGAAATGGGACAAGATCTCCACGGATTTTGGTTACCAGATTAACGCAAACTCAGAAGAAGCATGATGCTATCTGGGTTATTGCGAACAGTTTGATCAAGTCTGCAGAATCCTTACATCCGCAAGGCTTTCAGAACCAACAGATTGATCGGACATGTTCCAGCCCAGGGCTCATCCGATCACTTGGCAATCCCTCAATTATCGGGTCAGACAAATATTCATAATTGTGCTCCTTATTTACTTCACGTCCTTGTTCAAATTTCACGACTTGCTTTCGCGCTCGCGTTCATGACACTATTCACGTTCATGATGGCATCTCGGCTTACTATTTTATGTTCATTTTCTCATTCTGGGAAGTTTTGCAAGAACTTGAGAGACCAGACCCAAGTTTAGTATAACTCCCTATCTCAGATAGACGTTTCTCGTCATATTCTATGTCTCACCTTTTAGCGTTTGGCGTTACCGCCATTATATTCTATGTTCACGATATGTTTCACATGTCATGTACATTCCACGTTCCTCATATCATGATCAAGATATGTTAGACGTATCATGGATCACGATATGTTTACTCATATTACACTCATCATATTTCCACGTATCACGTTCAAAAATTTTCACGTATTACGTTAAAAAAATTTCACGTACTACGTTTCCTTATGTCTCGCGCATTGTTGCTAATTATCAGTTAAGTTAGAAGTGTTTTGCACGATAACGTTTTAGTTGCCCTTACACGTTAATTCTTATTCCCTCGATCAAATTTAGGGGATCTACCTTAAGTTGATAACCAATAACTTCTTCGTATTCCAAGTCAAGTTCAGGAGGACCAAGATTTATGATTTGTGTCAAGATCTTTTGAAGGAACCATTCCAAGTGGGAAGCCACTTGGAAACGGACAAGTCCATCCGGACTTCTTATCCATTTTTCTCTTATCAATTAGATATGTCCTTTCAGTAGAGTCACGTTCCATGTCCTTTCAAGACATGTCACGTTCCAAGTTCCTTCTACCATGACGTTCATTTACCTTACACACCCTCTCGGTTTGGTATGTTCTTCTTTTCCAGTTTACTTTATCTATAATTCGGGGACGAATTATTCTTTTTAGGGGGGAAGAATTGTAAAACCCGCATGCTTTTACCATGAATAGTACCCTTAAGATCGTACGTACTAGATTAAAACTTTCCTTTTATAGTACGATTACGTTTACGTGTTAGGATTTTACGTATTACGTACATGTTAGAACACGATAAGTATTTATTACGCACGAACACGCAATAATTATTTAAACAATAATTAATCACGAACATGCGATCACGAAATCATGAGCGTAATTAAATCACAAGCTAATATTAATTACGTATATATATTTATTACGAACACGAATAAATATATTAGGTCACGATCGATAACTAATTAAAACACGTAAACTACGAACACGAGAACACACTATAATATTTAGACTCGGGAAATGTATGGGTTACCCCATGTGGGCCTGATGTGTCGTGGATAGTATAGTGATAATTTGAGATTACGTTATAGGGTAAATTAGAAAATTACCTTTAGGAAAAACTAATAGACTAATATTACCAATGACGAATTCAGTTAGACACGTTAGTGAATCAAGTTCGTTGTACACGAAGATCGAGTGAATTTGAGACGTTTCGTTTTGATTTGGACAATTGATTTGAATTGGTTTTCGGTTTTTAAACTACAAATTAAATCTACCAATTTTAAACTATTTAAAATTATCCTAAAGTGCATGAATCGTTAAACCCAGCTATATTTAAAATCTATAATTAATTAATTACTTAAAAATTAACACTATTTTAAATTTAATCTATTTAAAAATCTTTTTTAAAAATTAATCTATTTAAAAACTTTTAATCTATTTAGAAAACTTAATAAAACTTATTAAAGCAATTTACTTTATTACAAATTACTTAAAAACAAATCTACTTTAAAAACTACTTTATTAAAATCTAATTTTATAAAAGTTCTAATTAATAGAAAATAAACTAATTAACTAATCTAAATTTAACAAAAACTTTTTTTTATATTTTATTAATTTTTTTTATTTTTTTTGTTTTTTATATTTTATTTTAAAACTAATTTTATTTAAGAAAGTAAAATTTACTTTTAAACCAAAACTTATATCCTAAAAACGTATGTAAATATAAGCAAACTACAATTAAAAAACTGCCAACTAAAGACTGTATATTAATTAGATATTAGGAAATAAAATCAAAAGAGCATGTAGCATAGATGGCTATCACGCTATGCCTGTGACCAGGAGGTCACAGGTTCGAGTCTTGCTGTGGACACATTTTTGGATTAAATTTCTTTTTGACAGTTATGAAAGAAACCAGTCACAGGAGTGACTTATGAAGCTTATTTGTTATAAGCTGTGAGGACACAGCTTTTTGAGCTAATAAGATTAGTAACTCTAATAAGCTAGAAATACTGAACAAATTTAGCAGCTAAAACAAATAAGAAGTAAACTAACAAAATTATATCAATGAACAAAACAAGTATTGATGTGTGTCTAAACACCCATCTTTTCTACCACTTAATTACAATAATAACCGGACCTAAACGTGTATTTTATGTCTTTTATGTCGGAATTATGCGTGGTTTGTGTTTTTGTTGTGATTTAGGACGAAAAGGTGAAAAATGGAGAAAACACGGGAATTCACGGGCATTTACGGACTTTTATTGAAGAAAAGGATGAAAGACGAAGTCAAGAAGTCAAAAGTGGATAAAGAACGGAAGTCCAAGACCAATTCTGAAGATTTATCGAAGAAAAAGTCAAAAGACGAAAGTTTATCAAAAGCCGAAGAATTCAAGTCTATTTTATTGAAGAACTTAAAGACGAATTCGAAGAAATCCCGAAGCCAAAAGTCCCTTAATTCCAAGATTAACAAAAAGATTAAGAAGGAAGGACTTGATGGCGCAATTAAGAAGAAAGGAAGGAGAGGAGGAAGCTTCCTCTAACCATCCCTTAATCACCTATAAATACCCACCATTTCACTTCATTTACTCTTGTTGACTAATAGTGACAATTAGTTCTTCCATGGTTGGTGGCTTGACAAACCATTCTTCCACTTTATTTTATGCACATTTAATTACTTGCACATTTAAATACATGTTTTGCACTTTAATTACCTTTTAAATTCAAGTAAGTGTTTCTTTAATTACTCGCACCTTTACTTTATTTTGTTAATCTTCTTCTACCTTTCTTTGATTTACATGCGTTTTTATCTTGTTGATTCGTTTAAAGATTTGATTTTTATGCTTTTGATTGCTTTAAACTTCTTATTTTCATAGCTTATTTGATTTATTTTCAAGTTTATATAGTTTTTACAAAAGTTATTTTTATATAAAAAGTTGTTTTTCTTAAAGTTTATTAATTTCGTGTCTTAAAGGTTTTTAACTTTCAGTTTTATAGCTTATTTTTACACGGTTTACCTTAAGGATTTAGTCTTGTGCTTATTAGGATTATAGCTTATTTACTTAGCTTATTTTTAGTTTTCCTTTCTGTATTCCGATTGGGGTCCAATCGGAAAGGGGTTTTACATTCAGATTGTTTCAATCTGAAAAGGGTTTAATATTCCGATTGAGGGTGTCTTGGTATTCCGA
Source organism: Glebionis coronaria (assembly GCA_025667525.1). NCBI lineage: Eukaryota > Viridiplantae > Streptophyta > Magnoliopsida > Asterales > Asteraceae > Glebionis > Glebionis coronaria. The sequence goes on along the minus strand of CM046879.1, from coordinate 573,773,229 downwards.
TTGGTGAGTGTTTTTGAGTATTCCGATTGGTGTGTGGGTGACAAACATTCCGATTGGTTCCCTTGATACATTCCGATTGAGGTGGATCTTGGTTATTCTGATCGTAACAAGTGACAAATATTCCGATTGGAGTTCCGATAAGCATTCCGACCAGCATCCAGTTATATTCCGATCAGGTAAGTTGAACATTCCGATTGGAAGGTGTTGGTTATTCCGATTGGCGAGTGACAGTATTCCGATTGGGTTTCTATAGACATTCCGATTGGTCACGTTCGACATTCCGATTGGTACAATCGGAATATATTCCGATTGGAGGGTATTTTTCTCTTATTTTGACTTGTTTAATTTTTAGCTTAAGATTTTAATACTTGTCTAACTTTAATTCTCGTCACATTTTAGTTTTAGTCATTTAATTAATTTACTTTCCGTCACGTTTTTAAATATCGCACCTTCTTTTAATTAGACTTAGATTTAATACTTGCCCTTTACTTTAACGACATTTACTTTTAAGTCTTGCACATTTAAATTTAAAAACAACCAAAAATATTTGTTTCCACCAAAATAAAACTGAGTCACATAGAAAACCAAGATCAATTCGATTAGAACAACACAATGAACACAAATCTTTTTTACGAGGTGTCAAAAGCCTTGTATTAAATGGCGCCGCTGCCGGCTCTTTTCGTAAAGATCAACAGTTTTCTGTGAGAGACACGTTGCTTTTTGGGATCCGTTCACTTGTGAACGTTATTTTTCTTGCTTAAAAAATTCAAAAATCATAAAAAATTAAAAATTAATAAAAAACCATAAAAATTAAAAATTTCAAAAATCCAAAAAGATTTTATCTTTTTCTGTATATATATTGTCTTTGTGTTTGGTTTTGTTTTCTTTTGCATTTTCAGGTGTATGCGTACTAGATCTTCTAATTATCAAGAGCCCGAGTCTCAAGAAGATTTAGATATGGCAGGTGTTAACCACAATAATCAAATACCGCACCTCAATAATAATAATAATAACAACAATGCTCCTCCACAGCCCGATCTTCGGACCATGGAGGAACTTTGTCAACCAACAATGTTTGGACGAGGAGGACCGATTGCGCCGATGCAAATCAACGCTCCTGAGTTTTCGTTGAAGCACCACATGATTCAGCAAGTGCAAACAAACCCATTTAGAGGATTGCCTGATGATGATGCCAACAAACACCTCGACAAGTTCATTACTATCACTCAGAGCATGAAGTTGGCTGGTGCCACAATGGATGAGCTTCGCCTACAACTCTTTCCACACACTCTATTACATCATGCCGAGAAATGGTTTGATCGTCTCCCAAAGAATTCTATTCATACTTGGGATGACATGACTCAACGCTTTTTGTCGCGCTACTTTCCACCATCCATGGTCACAAGCCTTCACAATCAGATCAGCGGTTTCATGCAAGATCCCGATGAATCTCTTTTTGATGCATGGGAGAGATATAATGTCTTGATCGACCGTTGTCCAAACCACAACATGCTTCCGGTCACCTTGATCGATACTTTCTACAACGGATTGACTTTTCGAGATCGTGATACGATCAATGCAGCCGCTGGTGGCACATTCATGAAAAGGAGACCCGAGGAGTGTAGAGAGCTTATTGAGAACATGACTACTCACCACAAAAACTGGGATTCCTCTGCTTCTTCTAGGAACAACCCGAGAGTCAATGTTTCCTCAACCTCAGCAAACCCTGAGATGACCGAACTCACCCGCATGATGACTGAAATGAGCAAAAGTATTACGCTTCTCGCTTCAAATCAACAACAACAACAAGTTAAAGCGGTTGCTAATCCTTGTGAAACATGTGGCGGTCCTCACTCATACACCGATTGTCCTTCAACACAAGGAAATCCGGAAAATGTGTATAGAGCTTATGGTAATTATTCACCGGAAAATTACCAAGCTCGCCCTCAAGGGGACAGAAATCTGCTGAGCTACCGTTCCAACAACTACCTTTCACCCGGTTTTTCTCCTCAAAACCAAAACCCCGCAAACAACTACACTAGAAGCAACCAAATCCCACCAAGAGCTTCTAATCCTTATCACCCACCCACCCAACAAAACCCACCCAGTAATCCGGATGTTGAGGCCATCATGAGAACCCAAGGAGAGCAAATCAAGAACTTGCAGAGCCAAATTATCAATCTTAAAGGAGATATCACAAAGCAAGGAAATGAGATAAGATCCGAGCTTCGAAACGATATTCAATCCTCCTTCAGCAATCAAACCAATGATTTGAAGAATATGCTTGCTAGTTTCTTGCCAGCCGCTCAACCCTCTTCTTCAAGTTCTCTACCTTCAAACACCGTCACTAACCCGCGAGCCAATGTGAGTGCTATTACTACTCGTAGTGGAGTCACCATCATAGGACCACCAATCCCACCCCCATCATCTACACCTCCTCTACCACCCTGTATCCCTACTCCTCCTACACCTAGTATTAGTGCACCATTACCGTCTCTGCCTCGACGTGCTGAAGTTCCCACAAATGACCCTTCAACATCTCAACCTTTACCTACACCTGCACCTTCACAACCCAAACCCAATATCCCATATCCCTCTCGCTTGGGCAAGAACAAAATGCTAAACAAGGAGGACGCTCAAGTGACTAGCTATATCAAGATGATTTCTCAAATGAACTTCAACATTAGCTTTCTTGAGGCACTTGTCCACATGCCCAAATTTGTTAAAGCTTTTAAAGAATTGCTTAGCAAGAAGGAGAAGCTTATTGAACTCTCCAACACACGCTTAAATGAAAACTGCTCAGCAGTTATTCTTAAAGAATTACCGGAAAAGCTTGGAGATCCCGGTCGATTTGTGTTGCCTTGCGTGTTCAACAAAACTGAAGAATTTACTGCCCTTGCTGATCTCGGGGCTAGTATTAATTTAATGCCACTCAGTGTTTGGAAAACACTATCATTGCCCGACCTCATTCCAACAAAGATGACTCTCGAACTTGCAAATCGCACTCTCGCTTACCCCGTTGGTATAGCTGAAGACGTGTTTATCAAAGTTGGCACATTTACTTTCCCGGTCGATTTTGTCGTAGTTGATTATGAAATGGACCCTCGTATTCCTTTAATACTTGGTCGGCCATTCTTGAGAACCGGACGTGCTTTAGTAGATGTGGCCGAAGGTGAGTTAATCTTACGAGTCGGGGATGATTCAAAAGTTTTTAAAATGGGGAAGCTTACCGGCAAATCTTTTGGACGAGAATCAGTGAATATGATAAATGTGCTCGATGACTTTACCGTCTATGACAATCCTCTATTCGATTCTTACATCGATAATCCACTCTTTGACGATGATGTGGATGATTCTCGCTCAGATTCAGATGATTTTGATTGTACTTCTGAGTATCCCGAGCCGCCTACTTTCGATGATTTTGATGAGGCTGATACTCTATCGAGCGATTCTTCACATGATGAAGATCCTCCGCCATCACTCGATCCTACTTTGGACGATTATTCATTTGAGGAAGATTTCTCTGAATTTCTCAACACATACTTCCCTCATGAGAGTGATGCTCCTCCTTTTGACTTTGAAGATTATCGCCTTGATCCTACTTTGGATTTGAAGAGCATTTTGTCGAAGGAGAAGAAACCGGTTGACACCGAAATCCGTTGCACGTATGATTTAACACCTCTTTGTCCCACTTCTGAGGACGAGGTTGTGCTTCTTTGCGGATCTTCTTCACACTCGGCTGAGCCTGAGTGCTATTTTCCCCTAAAGGAAAAGGTGTTCGACCCCGGTATTGAAGTCTTTAAGCCATCTCAATATCCACCTGATGAAATAAAAGGAAATATCTTTGGAAATTTTGAAGACATGCGTGCTCCACTTCAACTTTGCTTCCACCGTGCTCCATCGCTGCTTAAGGGAACCTTGCCATTTCTCTTTTGGCTTGTCTTGTTCGCCTTAAGCTCGTGCTTATTGATGGATGAAAACTATGTCTTTGACCCTGGTGGATATGTTTCATGCTTCTTCCGTTGATAATCAAGGTCGAGTCAGGCTCACGACTCGGTTAACAAAAACCAAGCGCTTCTTGGGAGGCAACCCATGCATCTATCTTTTCGCTTTCTTTACCATAAGTGTAGGGGGACCCTTTGGATTGCTATTTCCTCCCCTCACTTCTTAATCAGGGATTCGAGCTTCAATGATCCACTCTTGATGATTCTTGACGACCCGTGATTCCGTGTTCTACGTCTTCCCGGTTCTATCCTAAACTCTTTTCGATTCACTATTTTATATTTTCTCAATATTAAAATAGGAATCTCTTTAGTTGTCTTTTCCTTAGCGAGATTTAAACAACGTGCACAATGTCCTAAGTGTAGGGGAGTTTACTCCCACATGCTTAAACATTGAGGACAATGTTTATCTTAAGTATAGGGGGACTTCTATCAAAGTTAAGTGGTCTTTTCCTTGTATTTGTCCTCATTTTAACCGGAAAATCAATTTTTCGACATTTTTCAAAATTTTTGATCTATTTTGGCCTATTAGTTTTTCCCTTTGTATAGTTATTTTCTTTCCTTATTAGAATAAATGTTTAATAAGTGGTTTTAATTTTCAAACGTTGTGAATCTTTTGACTCAATTCGAGTTTACTCTAGCTAGTATCCTTAACATGTTTAAGTCAAGTTTTGCTAGGCTTTTATATAGGGAGCTATAAAACGCGAAAGTCTTAACTCTCACGGGTTAAGAACAAGAACTTTTCGCAAGTTCCTATAATTGATCCTAGAGAGTCGTTTATCAAGGGAACTTTAAGATGCGATTTCTAAACTTGAAAGAGTCTAAGAATTTGCAAGATCCTATAGGCGACTCGAAAACCCAAATCTTTGATTTAATAGGCTAAGTATCCACGAGTCTCATTACTTGAGATTTTAAACTGTGGAGAACGAGAGATGATAGAGCCAATTATAAGTTCGGTATTCTTTCGTGAATTTATGTGAGTTAATTATAAGCCTATTCTCCCATCGCTTGCTAATAAATTTATCTGCTAATAAATAAGGTTGTACGATTTGAAAAGTTACTTAGCTTCTAGCCCCAGATCGTTTAAAAGTTGCTCGGTAGTGACGAGAGTTCATAGCCAAGGCATAACTTATGAAGCGGGGCGCGAAGATTGGCGAGTCCGAAAAGGCCCTAACAAGGCATGAGGGCTATGTTTTGTTGCTAAAGATCCAAAGTGATGTGAAGAATCATTTATCGAAAATCAATATAAAGGATCGAGACACACGACGTAAATCAAAACTCCCCAAAAGTCATGGAGAAGTGTATCCGAAAAGACCCTAACAAGGTATGAGGATAAATAGATCCAAGTCATAAAAGGAGGCGGATCGTTGTATATCAAAGTCCAAAATAAAGATTGGAGAAAAATGAAGCAAGTCGTGGTCCAAGTATGAATCTCTCAAAACTTCAAGTGAAGAAATTCCAATCATGAAGAGAAGACCATTATTTCATGAACGTCTCTCAAGATTTGAAGTATGAAGTCGCTGCCAAATATCGGCCCGAGAAAGGTCTCAAATCGCGAACCAAGTTATGCCAAGATATGAACTTTCTGATATCCCGAGAAGCAGTTTTAAAAGATTTGGTCCTTTAGCTAACTATTGATTAAATCGTGCACTTTATTTTCAGACTAAATAATTATCGAAATAAGTCAAACAATGCATCTTCATGATCATTCAAGACAAATAATAAAATATAAGAGATACACCTAGGAATAAGGGAGTCTAAGTGAGTAATTGGCCCACATGAGTTCGTGTTAGTTTACTAACTTATAATAACAATGATCTCGTTTTTAAGCTTGGTTTGGAGAAAGTGAAAAGTTGAGGATGATGATTATTCATGACATTTTCAAAACACAAGGTATGCTTTTTGCTTTGCATTTTTATAATTTTCTATCTCTTTAATAAAGGCCAATGTGGATTGATCATGATGAAAAGTGTAAACATGCTCTGTAACTAATGCATTGCATGAGGACATTGCAATGGTCAAGTGTAGGGGATTTGATGTGTGTCTAAACACCCATCTTTTCTACCACTTAATTACAATAATAACCGGACCTAAACGCGTATTTTATGTCTTTTATGTCGGAATTATGCGTGGTTTGTGTTTTTGTTGTGATTTAGGACGAAAAGGTGAAAAATGGAGAGAACACGGGAATTCACGGGCATTTACGGACTTTTATTGAAGAAAAGGATGAAAGACGAAGTCAAGAAGTCAAAAGTGGATAAAGAACGGAAGTCCAAGACCAATTCTGAAGATTTATCGAAGAAAAAGTCAAAAGACGAAAGTTTATCAAAAGCCGAAGAATTCAAGTCTATTTTATTGAAGAACTTAAAGACGAATTCGAAGAAATCCCGAAGCCAAAAGTCCCTTAATTCCAAGATTAACAAAAAGATTAAGAAGGAAGGACTTGATGGCGCAATTAAGAAGAAAGGAAGGAGAGGAGGAAGCTTCCTCTAACCATCCCTTAATCACCTATAAATACCCACCATTTCACTTCATTTACTCTTGTTGACTAATAGTGACAATTAGTTCTTCCATGGTTGGTGGCTTGACAAACCATTCTTCCACTTTATTTTATGCACATTTAATTACTTGCACATTTAAATACATGTTTTGCACTTTAATTACCTTTTAAATTCAAGTAAGTGTTTCTTTAATTACTCGCACCTTTACTTTATTTTGTTAATCTTCTTCTACCTTTCTTTGATTTACATGCGTTTTTATCTTGTTGATTCGTTTAAAGATTTGATTTTTATGCTTTTGATTGCTTTAAACTTCTTATTTTCATAGCTTATTTGATTTATTTTCAAGTTTATATAGTTTTTACAAAAGTTATTTTTATATAAAAAGTTGTTTTTCTTAAAGTTTATTAATTTCGTGTCTTAAAGGTTTTTAACTTTCAGTTTTATAGCTTATTTTTACACGGTTTACCTTAAGGATTTAGTCTTGTGCTTATTAGGATTATAGCTTATTTACTTAGCTTATTTTTAGTTTTCCTTTCTGTATTCCGATTGGGGTCCAATCGGAAAGGGGTTTTACATTCAGATTGTTTCAATCTGAAAAGGGTTTAATATTCCGATTGAGGGTGTCTTGGTATTCCGATTGGTGAGTGTTTTTGAGTATTCCGATTGGTGTGTGGGTGACAAACATTCCGATTGGTTCCCTTGATACATTCCGATTGAGGTGGATCTTGGTTATTCCGATCGTAACAAGTGACAAATATTCCGATTGGAGTTCCGATAAGCATTCCGACCAGCATCCAGTTATATTCCGATCAGGTAAGTTGAACATTCCGATTGGAAGGTGTTGGTTATTCCGATTGGCGAGTGACAGTATTCCGATTGGGTTTCTATAGACATTCCGATTGGTCACGTTCGACATTCCGATTGGTACAATCGGAATATATTCCGATTGGAGGGTATTTTTCTCTTATTTTGACTTGTTTAATTTTTAGCTTAAGATTTTAATACTTGTCTAACTTTAATTCTCGTCACGTTTTAGTTTTAGTCATTTAATTAATTTACTTTCCGTCACGTTTTTAAATATCGCACCTTCTTTTAATTAGACTTAGATTTAATACTTGCCCTTTACTTTAACGACATTTACTTTTAAGTCTTGCACATTTAAATTTAAAAACAACCAAAAATATTTGTTTCCACCAAAATAAAACTGAGTCACATAGAGAACCTAGATCAATTCGATTAGAACAACACATCAACGAACACAAATCTTTTTTACGAGGTGTCAAAAGCCTTGTATTAAGTATCACGCAAAATCAACTAAAGATGATGAATCAAATTTCAAAACAGCACTAAGTATCAGATTGCACAATTTATAACCCAGAATAGCAACATTCAAACAGTAAATAGCAAGTTCTCAAATGAATTAGTAGTAACTGAAACTATAAATATCCAGGTTAAACTTATTGAAAATCATATCAGTAATGATTTAATCCCAAATTAATCTCTCAACTCAGACAGATTCAACATTACAGTAAACTTATGAAATTCAGTAAATCAGTAAACTAAATAAACAAACAATACCAGCAGACTTAAAACTACAAACATGATTTGAATAAAACGCAGGCATGATCAATTCTGGACAGCAGACTTGCAAAATCTAACATTAAACTGAAATATACTAAACCAAATTCCAATTCATAACTAAAAAACTAAATTAAACCTCAACTAAACATTTTTAGAATCATAGACAATCACAATTAAACCTTAAGATAAAAAGTAACAAATACTCACTAGCATCTTATATATCCAAATCATTCAAACAGTTAAATACATTCATATAAGCAGATTTAATAAATCTATAAAATGAAACATAAAAATGAAAAAGAGATTAGCACCTTGTTGAAGATAACCTTTGAGCCGAAGGTTGCGCTGAACAACCTTATGAACCGGTTCTACACCACCTTAAATCACCATTCTCCATCAATCGAACCACCATAAAAATCAAACTCGAACAGAAACATTGATCCAACCGAGCAGATTTGTTATTTTCACTTATCCAGTAGGGATAAGTTTTATCCAAAATCTTACTTTAATTATTTAATAAAAGCTATTAAATTAGCTTTATCAAACAACTTTCCAAATTATAATATATATAAGAAATAGACAGTAAGAATAATTGTGAGAAATTAAACAGTAATCAATTCCAGATCAATTTAAAATGAAACAAACTTTTATTAATTCACTGAAAGATTATTACAAAACTGTAAAAAGAAATACAATTAACCTACATCTATTTTATCATTATAACAGTAAAGTAAGAAAAGGGATAAAATTACAAGATAAATTGGGGGTTTTTATAGCCTCCCCAAGGGCTTGCTGATGACGAATATTCGGATATTTTTAGGAATATCCTTCTTTAATCGTGGCCTTTGATCTTCACTTCCTCTCTCTTTGGTTGATCGAATGGTTGAGATTACTCAATCTAGCACACGGATTGCCAACGTGGCATCCGTGTGCTAGTTGTGTTTCTTTTCTGCCCTTTGATTGGTTGAATAGGAGGATTGAGGTGTTGCTTCCAATGATGAGATGCCACGTATCTCCTTCGTTCCACCCTTTCTCTTCCTTAAAGATTGGGGGTTTTATTACCCTTGGTGTGAATTAATCATTTAATCAAAAAGCCCCATGTAAAACTGTTGATTTCTTGGATTAGGGTTTTAAAACAGTAACTTTAAAGTTACTGGTTTTATTGTGTTTTGGGGATGAAGATGATAAACATAGAAAACATAGATAAAAAATAATGTCTGTGTGGAATAATGGGATAAAAACGTGTGGTGGGAGTAAATAAGGGATCGGTTTTAGTTATTTAATGAATGGGAGTGAGTGGACGAATTAATTATTTGTGTTGGTTGAAAGTTTGACCGAGAGTGGATAAAAACGTTTTTACACGTTTCAAAGAAAACCTAAAGCCCATCATACAATTCTTTTCATTTCGTGGTTGTTGGGCTTTTGGGCCCAAACTCATTGTTTTATTCCGTCTAATCACTCCATTTGGGCCTTTCTTGACCAAGTTTCAAAAGTGATACAATTAGTATCCAAATTTGGGCTTTTCAGGCCCAATAAGCTCATGTGGGTCCCACTTGGTAAATAATCTTTACAAATGATTAAATCCTCTAAAATCGAGCTCGATTTTTGCTTCGTTGATCTTTATCTTCAAACTCGTGTCGGTTATTACCGGTTTTCGCGAACTTGGTACCTACACACATTCAAACAAGAAACAAGCGTATACAAGGCATATATGATACATTTCATGCATAATTTCATTGTTTTAAGCTACAAATGATATGTGTATTTAAGCTCATATCAAATTCTCCCATGCTAAGCAATTGTCGTGTCCTCATGCAATGATAAAATAAAACTATGAACTACACCATTATTCAACTTTTGACTTTTTATTTAGCAAAGACACAATGTATTGCTTTCATTATTGAGAAATAACTTTAAGGATCATAAAACTCAAATAGATTCATCGTCCTCGACTTTTCACTTTTCCATGCCAAGTGCAAAAACAAGATCATTGTTATTATAAGTTGGTAGACTAACACGAACTCATTTGGGCTAATTATTCACTTAGACTCCCTTATTCCTAGGTGTATCTCTTATATTTTATTGTTGTCTTGAATGATCACGAGGATGCATTGTTGACTTATTTCGATAATTTATTTAGGCCAAAAATAAAGTGAACGATTTAATCAATAGTTAGCTAAAAGACAAAATCTTTTAAAACTGCTTCTCGGGACTTCATAAAGTTCATATCTTGGCATAACTTGCTTCGCGATTTGAGACCTTTCTCGGACTGATATTTGGCAGCGACTTTATACTTCAAACCTTGAGAGACGTTCATGAAATAATGGTCTTCTCTTCATATAGGAATCTCTTCACTTGAAGTTTTGAGAGATTCATACTTGGACCACGACTTCTTCATTTTTCTCCAATCTTTATTTGGGATTTTGATATACAACGATCCGCCTCCTTTTTGGACTTGACTTCATTTATCCTCATACCTTATTATGGTCTTTTTGGATAGACTTCTCCATGACTTTTGGGGAGTAATTTTCTTTTCGTCGTGTGTCTCGATCTTTCATATTGTTTTTTGATAAATGATTCTTCACATCACTTGAGATCTTTAGCAATAAAACATAGCCCTCATGTCTTGTTAGGACCTTTTTGGACTTGCCAATCTTTGCATCCCGCTTCAATAAGTTATGCCTTGGTTATGAACTCTAATCCATACCGAGCAACTTTTAAACGATCTTGGGCTAGAAGCTAAGTAACTTTTCAAATCGTTCAACCTTATTTTTTGCAAATAATTTTATTAACAAGCGATGGGAGAATAGGCTTATAATTAACTCACATAAATTCCCGAAAGAATACCAAACTTATAATTGGCTCTATCATCTCTTGTTCTCCATATTGTAAAATTTCAAAAATATGAAATCAATGGATACTTAGCCTATTAATTCAAAGTTTTGGGTTTTCAAGTCATCTATAGGATCTTGCATCTTCTTATACTCTTTCAAGTTTTAGAATTTGCGTTTTAAAGTTCCCTTGATAGACGACTTTCTAGGATCAATTATAGGAGCTTGCGAAAAGTTCTTGTTCTTAACTCGTATGAATTAAGACTTTTGCATTTTAAAGCTCCCTATATAATAGCCTAGCAAAACTTAATTCAAATACGTTAATGAAAAGCTAAGGTTAAAAACCGAGTCGAGTCAAAAACTATTCTTATTTTCACCAACGGAAAGCCTACATTCGTGTCAAAAGCACTTATTTTACTTATTAAAACTTAAAAATAACACTAAAAATTTAAAATTTTATTGAAAAATGAGAAAAACAATACGTTTGGACACGACAAAAGCAATTGCAAGCGATTATATCGATTGACTCCCCCGTGCTAAAACCAAACATTTTCCTCAATGTTTCTTAGCTCAAGAGTAACACCCCCTTGCTAAGACACGAAGAGTCTAATGCAAATTCCTAGCATGGAAAGAGTACGCAAATCTATAAGCCGTTTATTAATTATGCCTCAAGAAAAACGTCAGTCGATAAAAATCAAGGGATAGAAAGTGTGCCCCTTTTTGGCATTCAAAGAATGGAAGATCAAGTGGACCGGCAAAAACCGAACACGAGAGTCTTCAAATATTAGGGTCATACCTAAGATCACAACACAACAAATCACGAGCACGAGCTTGAAAGATCAAGCCTTATTAGTGTTAGAAAATAGAAAGAAGATAGAATGTATGGGACTCCCCCACAAGGCATCTCGTTTTTGTTCACCGAGTCATGAGCTCGACTCGATCCCCGCCTTCATTGGTCCTTAGGGAAAGTTTGAAGATCCGGGACAACCTCCGTAGGTATGTCCCCTCCAAAGTAGTGTTTCACACGATGACCATTCACCTTAAAGTTAGGCCCGTCTTTTTGAGCTAGCTCAACGGTGCCATAAGGGAAAACTTGTGCAATGGTGAATGGTCCGGACCAACGGGATTTAAGCTTGCCCGAGAAAATCTTAAGTCTAGAGTTGAATAAGAGGACTTGATCACCAACATTTAAAATGCGGTTTTTGATCTTAGAGTCATGAATCCTCTTAGTCTTCTCTTTGTAGATCAAAGAATTTTCATAAGCTTGATCCCTTAATTCACTTAGTTCATTCAATTGAACCTTGCGATGATCACCCACGGTCCTCAAATCAAAGTTACAATGCTTAAGAGCCCAATACGCCTTACGTTCGAGTTCAATTGGCAAGTGGCATGCTTTTCCGTAGACCAACCTAAATGGTGTACAACCAATTGGTGTCTTGTGAGCCGTACGGAAAGCCCACAATGCATGGTCCAATTTATCCGACCATGAAGTGCGATTCTCTCCAATAGAATGCTCCAAAATCCTTTTAAGAGCTCGGTTTGAAACCTCCACTTGACCACTCGTTTGAGGGTGATAAGCCGTAGAAAGTCGATGAGTGACACCGTATTTCTTTAGAACTTTTTCAAATTGTTCATTACAAAACTGGGTCCCACGATCACTTATAATAGCCCGCGGAGTTCCAAACCTAGCAAAGAGTTGTTTCAAAAATTTTACCACAACTCGAGCATCATTCGTGGGCAAAGCCTTAGCTTCAACCCATTTAGACAAGTAGTCCACGACTACGAGAATGTATTTGTTTCCTTTCGAAGAAGGAAACGGTCCCATAAAATCGATCCCCTACATGTCAAAGATTTCACAAACTTGAATAATGTTTTGAGGCATTTCATCCCTTTGTGAGTTCTTTCCTTGACGTTGACAAGCATCACAAGTCTTGATCAAGACTTGGGCATCACGATATATGGAAGGCCAAAAGAAGCCGGCATCAAAGACTTTCTTCGCGGTGGCGTTAGCACCATGATGTCCCCCGGTGGGTCCCTCATGACAAGATTTAAGGATATCTTGAGCTTCTTTGCCAAACACGCACCTACGAATCACTTGATCCGCGCACACACGAAACAAATAGGGGTCGTCCCAAAAATAATAGGAGATATCCTTGAAAAACTTTCGTTTTTGTTGGGACGACATACCCTTGATCACAAACTTCCCCGCATGGTAATTTGCGATGTCCGCAAACCATGGGGTACTATCATCACCACGAAAAGCAATCATATCAAGCGTCTCGAGAGGAAATGTTTCATTGATTTCCTTGTTCTCTCGATCGCTTTGGTGAGGATTCTCAAGTCGAGATAAATGATCGGCCGCGAGATTCTCGGCTCCTTTTTTGTCTAGAATTTTGACATTAAATTCTTGAAGGAGGAGAATCCACCGGAGCAACCTCGGCTTAGCATCTTGTTTATTAAGAAGATATTTGATAGCCGAGTGGTCCGTATACAATATGGTTTGAGACAAGACGAGATATGGTCTAAACTTTTCAAAAGCATACACAACGGCAAGAAACTCCTTTTCCGTTGTAGTGTACTTTGTTTGAGAATCCGTCATAGTCTTACTTGCATAGTGTATAGGCAAGAAGTGTTTTAACTTACGTTGCCCCAAAACCGCACCTACCGCATAATCACTAGCATCACACATAATTTCAAAAGGTAGATCCCAATCCGGGGCAACTAAGATTGGAGATTCGATTAACTTCTTTTTAAGCATCTCAAAGGCTTGAATACACTCATCCGAAAAGATGAAAGGAGTCTCTTTTTCCAAAAGATGGGTCATAGGCCGAGCTATCTTAGAGAAGTCTTGTATAAAACGACGATAGAAGCTGGCATGGCTGAGAAAACTCCTTACTCCCTTAACGGTGGTGGGTGGAGGCAATTTGGCAATCACGTCGATTTTAGCCCTATCAACCTCAATACCGGCCTTAGAGATCTTATGACCTAACACAATTCCCTCTTTGCACATGAAGTGACATTTTTCATAATTAAGCACGAGATTTGTTTCCTCACAACGTTGCAACATTCTTTCAAGGTTAGAGAGACATGAAGTGAAAGATTCCCCAAAAACCGAAAAGTCATCCATGAAGACTTCCATGGTTTTCTCGATCATATCATGGAAAATGGCCGTCATGCACCTTTGGAACGTCCCCGGAGCATTGTATAGTCCAAAAGGCATGCGACGATAGGCAAATGTTCCATAAGGACAAGTGAATGTGGTCTTTTCTTGATCACGAGGGTCAATGGGGATTTGGAAATAGCCGAAAAATCCATCCAAAAAGCAATAGAATTCATTCCCCGCTAGTCTCTCTAACATTTGATCCATAAAAGGTAATGGAAAATGATCCTTCCTAGTGGCATCATTAAGTTTCCTATAATCAATACAAACACCCCAACCGGTCACAAGTCTAGTAGGTATCAATTCATTATCCTCATTAGTAACAACAGTCATTCCTCCTTTCTTTGGAACACAATACACGGGGCTAACCCATGGACTATCCGAGATAGGGTAGATCATTCCGGCGTCTAGAAGTTTAGTGACTTCCTTTTTGATCACCTTATGAATCTTTGGATTGACCCTTCTTTGATTTTGGATAGCGGGTTTATAATCATCCTCCATTAGAATGTTATGAGTACAAAATTTGGGATCTATACCCTTAATGTCGGAGATTTTCCATGCAATGGCCCATTTATGTTTCTTAAGCACTTTGATAAGCTCATCCTTTTCATTTTCCTTTAATCCCTTAGCAATAATCACCGGTAACTTATCCGATCCCTCAAGAAAAGCATACTCCAAATGAGTGGGTAATTCCTTAAGTTCTAATTTGGGTGCTTCCTCAATAGATGTTTTCACTTTAGTCTCATTTTCATTCACAACTTTTAAATCCATAGGTGGTGATTCAAAAGGATCCATATTCAACAATTTTTCAATCAACGCAATATCTCCCTCGGGATCAAAATTCTCATTATCAAACTCACTAGGATCAAATGGTGTGCTAAGGTAATTATCAATTTCCTTCTCGATTTTTGAATAACCATTATTCTCAAGCTCTTCAAGAACGAAGTCACCTCCCTCAAATGGAGTGAGTGGAGGCTTAGCCGAAGAGATAATAGGATTCGACGAAGTAGGATTGCCACTTTTAGAGGTATCCGAAAAACCAAGCATATCTTGCGAAGCCTCTCCACTAGCAACATCAATCACATCGATTTGATTGATTGATTCCTCGTCGTCCTCGGAAGAGGGCTTCGGGATATTACCAACATTAAGAGTGATACTTTCATCATCAAAACGTAAAGTCAACTTCCCCTCTTGCATGTCAACTAAAGAACCGGCTGTATTTAAAAACGGTCTTCCCAAAATAAGAGGCACACGAGAATTTTCCGGATAATCACAAATCACAAAATCCGCCGGAAAAATGAGCTTTCCTACTTTGACTAACACGTCCTCGGCTATACCTTTTGGAAAGGCGATCGATCGATCCGCTAGCTCGATAGTCATCTTAGTAGGTGAAAGCTCGGGAAGTGATAACCTTTTCTATACGGAAAGAGGCATCAAGTTAATGCTAGCGCCTAGATCGGCTAATGCTAAGCATTCTTCCATATTAGGGAAATCACATGGTATCAAAAATTGACCGGGGTCTCCAAGCTTTTTGGGAAACTTTTTAGAGAGAACCGCGGAACAACTTTCATTTAAAGATGTAGAAACTTCAACTAATTTCTCCTTATCGTTCATCAACCTTTTAATTGTCGAAGCAAACTTAGGCATGCTAATCAATGCATCCACGAAACTAAGTTTAATATACATTTTTTAAACACATCTAGAAACGTAGAAACTTGAGAATTGGTCTTTTCGCGGAGCTTCTCTTTGGTAAGTCTCGAAGGGTAGGGTAGTGTGGGTTTAGTCTTCGGAAGCTCGGGTTCCGGAATAGGCAATTGGTCTACCTTTGGTAGAATAGGAATTTCCTTTTCTTTAACCACCTCGGGTTCTTGCTCCACTTCCCTCACCGGAGAGGTACTCACACGTGGAAGCAAAGGTCCGTCTAAAGCTTTCCCACTACGTGTGGTTATAGCTTTCATCTCACCCTTCAGGTTTGGAATGGTATTACTAGGTAAGCAACCCGAAGACGAGGAAGGTTTGGTTATAAAAGATTCAATCATCGAAAGCAATTTATTTTGACCTTGTTCCATACTTTGTTGCATACGATTTTGACTTTGCTCTAAATTTTGTTGCAAACGATTTTGACCTTGCTCAAACATTTGCTCAAATCTTTGTTCAATTCTTTGTTGATTAAGCTCAGTTTTATTATTTTGGCCTTTAATCGTATTTTGAAACTCATTTTTCAAAGTTGCCATTTGTCCTTGAATGTTATTTTGAAAAGCTTTTAAATTTGCCTCATTCGTTTTAATATAGCTTGACAAATCATTTTGATTATTCCCTTGAAAACCTTGATTGTTTTGGTTAGCACTAAAACCATTTCCTTGATTAACATTCCCTTGGTTACCACGGTTAAAATTATTCCCATTGTTTCCATTGTTATACCTATTTTGAACTGGTGGAAAACCCGGTGGAGCAACATGATTTGGACGAGGAACTTGACCGTTGGAGCCATAAGTTCCCATCGCGGCAAAAGCACTAGCTTGATCAAACCCCGTGTTTAAACAGGCATAATTAGGATGTGCTCCACCACATGATACACAAAAACTCTCAACCATATTAATGGATCCATGAGGATTCTTCCTAAGCTCATTCAAAATCGTGTCAATCTTAGAGTCCAATCTAGCAATCTCGGGATTCACATTGGAAACAACCAGTGTGTTTCGTGAATATTGTGCTCTAGACTTATCCTCAATTATTCTCCACGCGTCTCTCGGAGTTTTTCATAAAAGATTACCACCCGCGGCGGTATTTAAAGAATCTTGTTCAATCATATTAAGCCCATTATAGAAAGTATTTATTTGATGCAATTCCGAGAAACCGTGGTGTGGACATTGTCTCAACAAATCTTTAAATCTTTTCCATGCAACCCCAAACGATTCATGCACTTTTTGTTCAAATCTAGTGATCTCGTTCTTAAAGTGTGTTGTCTTAGATGGTGGAAAGAAATAATTCATGAACTTAGACACTAAATCATCCCATGTTAATATCGAACCTGGTGGTTCTTTCTCATACCATAGCCTAGCATTACCCTCGAGCGAATACGGAAAAAGCA
This sequence comes from Glebionis coronaria, assembly GCA_025667525.1. Classification (NCBI taxonomy): domain Eukaryota; kingdom Viridiplantae; phylum Streptophyta; class Magnoliopsida; order Asterales; family Asteraceae; genus Glebionis; species Glebionis coronaria. Next base: position 573,756,064 of record CM046879.1, on the reverse strand, counting down.
TGAGCTTAATCACGTCATTCGGCACATCTCTAAACTTGAGAGTCGAGGTAATTCGATTAAAATTCCGAGTGTGAGAATGCGGGCTATCGGTCTCATTGCCACGAAATTGGTCGGCACGAATGAGCGATACAAGATCCGTCTTAATCTCAAAATGATCCGCCAAAATAGCCGGCACAACGATTGCTTCCCCATACCCTTCGGTGGGTGCACGGAGCAATACCTCCATTGTTCGGTTATCGGCCATCTCTACAACAATAGGTGGAAGATCGGGTTCCACTATTCGTTGTTGACGATTTCTATTTCTACGAGGAATATTTTCAAGCCTATTAAAATCAATCACAAGACGAGAAGAACGTAATTGCATATACAACAAAGACGAGAATTTAGAGGATTGAAGAAAAGAAATTAGACAATAAGAAGATTATTTTTGGAATTTTATTTGGTATTGCTCAATCAATAATGATTGATAAAAACAAGGAATAAAGATAACTACTATGGAAGTAAATTACCCTCGGTCGACTTTGAAACGATAGGTGAAAACCTAAACGTCTCGAGGTTCAATAAGTAAACAAAAAAAATAAGATTTATTACTACTTGAGTCGGCAAACCAATAATAGGTCGTCCCTCTCAATATACGCACAAGCAAGCGGGGAAACGAGGTGGCACAAAGCCCTTAAAAACCTTTTTCCTTAGACGGCCTTTTATAGCACGTCGCCTTATACCCACCTTATAGTTTGTATAAATCGAGTTCAAACTTCTTATTAGTATTTATCTATTTTGCCTTTTATTTTTGTTTTAGATTCGAATACAATAGCTAGATGATGAAATCCCAACTAAGGCATATTTGAAAGATATGTAAAATTAATGTTCTACGTAATACAATATATTATTCACAAAAAACGAGAAAAACGATACATACTATATAATAGAAAAATAACAAAACTTTCCGAGGACGGAAAGGGTCTTCAAATCAACGATCAACAAATCTCCACTAAGACCAATCGTACACAAGATCCCCGGCAGCGGCGCCAAAATTTTTGATGTGTCGTGGATAGTATAGTGATAATTTGAGATTACGTTATAGGGTAAATTAGAAAATTACCTTTAGGAAAAAGTAATAGACTAATATTACCAATGACGAATTCAATTAAACACGTTAGTTAATCAAGTTCGTTGTACACGAAGATCGAGTGAATTTGAGACGTTTCGTTTTGATTTGGACAATTGATTTGAATTGGTTTTCGGTTTTTAAACTACAAATTAAATCTACCAATTTTAAACTATTTAAAATTATCCTAAAGTGCATGAATCGTTAAACCCCACTATATTTAAAATCTACAATTAATTAATTACTTAAAAATTAACACTATTTTAAATTTAATCTATTTAAAAATCTTTTTTAAAAATTAATCTATTTAAAAACTTTTAATCTATTTAGAAAACTTAATAAAACTTATTAAAGCAATTTACTTCATTACAAATTACTTAAAAACAAATCTACTTTAAAAACTACTTTATTAAAATCTACTTTTATAAAAATTCTAATTAATAGAAAATAAACTAATTAAATAATCTAAATTTAAGAAAACATTTTTTATATTTTATTATTTATTTTTTTTATTTTTTATTTTTTTATATATTTTATTTTAAAACTAATTTTATTTAAGAAAGTAAAATTTACTTTTAAACCAAAACTTATATCCTAAAAACGTATGTAAATATAAGCAAACTACAATTAAAAAACTGCCAACTAAAGACTGTATATTAATTAGATATTAGGAAATAAAATCAAAAGAGCATGTAGCATAGATGGCTATCACGCTATGCCTGTGACCAGGAGGTCACAGGTTCGAGTCTTGCTGTGGACACATTTTTGGATTAAATTTCTTTTTGACAGTTATGAAAGAAACCAGTCACAGGAGTGACTTATGAAGCTTATTTGCTATAAGCTGTGAGGACACAGCTTTTTGAGCTAATAAGATTAGTAACTCTAATAAGCTAGAAATACTGAACAAATTTAGCAGCTAAAACAAATAAGAAGTAAACTAACAAAATTATATCAATGAACAAAACAAGTATCACGCAAAATCAACTAAAGTTGATGAATCAAATATCAAAACAACACTAAGTATCAGATTGCACAATTTATAACCTAGAATAGTAACATTCAAACAGTAAATAGCAAGTTCTCAGATGAATCAGTAGTAACTGAAACTACAAATATCCAGGTTAAACTTAATGAAAATCATATCAGTAATCATTTAATCCAAAATTAATCTCTCAACTCAGACAGATTCAACATTACAATAAACTTATGAAATTCAGTAAATCAGTAAACTAAATAAATAAACAATACCAGCAGACTTAAAACTACAAACATGATTTGAATAAAACGCAGGCATGATCAATTCTGGACAGCAGACTTACAAAATCTAACATTAAACTGAAATATACTAAACCAATTCCAATTCACGACTACAAAACTAAATTAAACCTCAACTAAACGTTTTTAGAATCATAGACAATCACAATTAAACCTTAAGATAAAAAGTAACAAATACTCACTAGCATCTTATATATCCAAATCATTCAAACAGTTAAATACATTCATATAAGCAGATTTAATAAATCTATAAAATGAAACATAAAAATGAAAAAGAGATTAGCACCTTGTTGAAGATAACCTTTGAGCCGAAGGTTGTGCTGAACAACCTTATGAACCGGTTCTACACCACCTTAAATCACCATTCTCCATCAACCGAACCACCATAAAAATCAAACTCGAACAGAAACATTGATCCAACCGAGCAGATTTGTTATTTTCACTTATCCAGTAGGGATAAGTTTTATCCAAAATCTTACTTTAGTTATTTAATAAAAGCTATTACATTAGCTTTATCAAACAACTTTCCAAATTATAATATATATAAGAGACAGTAAGAATAATTGTGAGAAATTAAACAGTAATAAATTCTAGATCAATTTAAAACGAAACAAACTTTTATTAATTCACTGAAAGATTATTACAAAACTGTAAAAAGAAATACAATTAACCTACATCTATTTTATCATTATAACAGTAAAGTAAGAAAAGGGATAAAATTACAAGATAAATTGGGGGTTTTTATAGCCTCCCCAAGGGCTTGCTGATGATGAATATTCGGATATTCTTGGGAATATCCTTCTTTAATCGTGGCCTTTGATCTTCACTTCCTCTCTCTTTGGTTGATCGAATGGTTGAGATTACTCAAAGTAGCACACGGATTGCCAACGTGGCATCCGTGTGCTAGTTGTGTTTCTTTTCTGCCCTTTGATTGGTTGAATAGGAGGATTGAGGTGTTGCTTCCAATGATGAGATGCCACGTATCTCCTTCGTTCCACCCTTTATCTTCCTTAAAGATTGGGGGTTTTATTACCCTTGTTGTGAATTAATCATTAAATCAAAAAGCCCCATGTAAAACTGTTGATTTCTTGGATTAGGGTTTTAAAACAGTAACTTTAAAGATACTGGTTTTATTGTGTTTTGGGGATGAAGACGATAAACATAGAAAACATCGATAAAAAATAATGTGTGTGAGGAATAATGGGATAAAAACGTGTGGTGGGAGTAAATAAGGGATCGGTTTTAGTTATTTAATGAATGGGAGTTAGTGGACGAATTAATTATTTGTGTTGGTTGAAAGTTTGACTGAGAGTGGATAATAACGTTTTTACACGTTTGAAAGAAAACCTAAAGCCCATCATACAATTCTTTTCATTTCGTGGTTTTTGAGCTTTTGGGCCCAAACTCATTGTTTTATTCCGTCTAATCACTCCATTTGGGCCTGGATTCGGGCCTTTCTTGGCCAAGTTTCAAAAGTGATACAATTAGTATCCAAATTTGGGCTATTCAGGCCCAATAAGCTCATGTGGGTCCCACTTGGTAAATAATCTTTACAAATGATTAAATCCTCTAAAATCGAGCTCGATTTTGGCTTCGTTGATCTTTATCTTCAAACTCGTGTCGGTTATTGTCGGTTTTCGCGAACTTGGTACCTACACACATTCAAACAAGAAACAAGCGTATACAAGGCATATATGATACATTTCATGCATAATTTCATTGTTTTAAGCTACAAATGATATGAGTATTTAAGCTCATATCAGGGCCCCATACCACGAAATTAGGGAGGAAGATTGGCTTAGCCCATCAATTTTTACTAAAACAAGGAATTAGGAATGATTTTGGTCATTTTTCACTTTATAGGAAAACATCAAAAACCCTAAAAAAGTTTTTCTCCTCCTCCTCTTTTCTTTTTTTTGGCCGCCACACATAAACACACCAAGGAGGGTGTTTATTTGATTTTGATCTTGGTTTTTGGTGCAAGTGTTCGTGTTTGTTCATCCTCGTTTAGATCCACGCATTCGGTATAATCTTTTTACCCTTTTTCTTTTTGATTTGATCTAATAATTAATTAAGAACAAGATGTTTTTAAAACCTAATTAAAAACATAGAACTAACATGAAAATGGTTTTTGGAGAAATCAAAAAGGGTGTTTTAGGGTTGTTTGTTTTGGCCGGCGCCTAAACCGAACCCCAAGGGGGTCTCGGTTTGGCTACCCGACCACCACCGAGACCATATGGTCCCGGTTAGGTGGTATGGGTCCCACGGCAGCAGCAAGACAAGAGGAACCCCAAAGTGGTTCAGGGTATGGTGTCGATTTCATGTCCGGTTCATGGTTTCTAGTCAAGATCCGGTTCACGGTTTATGTTAAGATTATTTTTATATAATCATATGCTATAATTAAATTAATAAATATGACATGATTAATTTAATAAACATGAGTTAGGTTATATTTAATTATTAGAACATGAAATTATTAACCTAAGTATTTTATATTTTCTAGACTTATAATTAATTAATTATTAAAAACCATAGTTATAATTAATTAATTAACATGACTTAGATTATATTATTAATAAATAATAATACATGTTTTAACCTAAGTACTTAACTTTATTTAATTAAAAACATGATATATTTAATTAAATACTTTTAACCTATAGTTTATTTAAATTACAAGAAATAATTTATAAACTATACATTATATCATTATGACTTAGAAAATAATCAGAAAAACACTTAAGCTTATATACTTAGCTTATTTAACCAGCTTATATCTAATTATGGAAACTTTCTATTTTTAGAAACTTATTTAATTAAGGAAGCTAATCTATTTATGGAAACTTTCTATTTTTAGAAACTTATTTAATTAAGGGAGCTAATCTATTTATGGAAACATTCAATTTTTAGAAACTTATTTAATTCAGTCAGCTGATCTATTAACGGAAACTTTTTATTTTTAGAAACTTATCTATTTTGAGCAGTAATTCTATTTTTGGAAACTTTGTATTTTTAGAAACTTTCTATTTTTGGAAACTTTCTCTTTTTTGGAAACTTTCTATTTTTGGAAACTTTCTATGTTTGGTAACTTTCTATTTTAGGAAACCTGCTATTTTTAGAAGGTTACTTATTATTACACAGTAAGTATAATAATACATGAAATACAAGTAATACTTAATCAGAATAGCCAGAATATAAGATAAACACAGTTTAAAGCTTAAAACAGTAAAACATGACATGAACGTATAAAATAAGCTAAGACATGATATAAACCAGTTACATATTTAGTAATCAGATACTTATTCACGTATGTATTTATGTATCATTAGTGATACGGAAGTAGGATTCCTCTCAGTTCGTCTTCTTCGTTCGCTGGACATAAGGTACGGATTCCCGTCCTTTCAGTATGGACATTCTTTCCTTATTAAGATTCCCCGTATGCAGCCAAATGTTTTCCCGTAGTATAACTTTATATGTTTGACTTGCTTATGTTTAATTTAGAATACCTATATCCATATACATGCATGACCAATTTCACCTAGTTATGGAGGTACCATAACCATAACATTAGAGGCACTGATGTTATGACTTCCCCACGGCGGAGTGATTGCTCGTGGCGTCCCTTTAGTTTTGGCCATATTATTATATTTATCATGTGGGGCGTATGGGTGCATCCTAGTTACATGTTTCAGTCAGGATTTCATGGTGAATGTGGTGTGTGCCTTGCATCCTTCACAAGGAGCTGATCCCTCCTACCCAAAACCAGTATATTAAATTAGAGGCATCCCCTCTAATTTGCATGATGAGGTCACCCCTCCAAGTATTCATGCACGGTGGATTTTCATGACCTATATTGGCTAATGGTAAAATATGCTAAACAGTTTTTACAAGATAAACATAAGGCTTTTCAAACTATAAAACAAGTTTTATTAAGACTTAACCAGGTTATCCAGGACTTAGTTTCTTCCGCTGTTCCATGTTTTTATGCTTATATTATTCATGTTATACTTGTATATCCGTGCACTGAGCATTATGCTCAGCCGTTTTTCCGTTCATGTTCCCAAAACGGCAGGTACCCAGGACTCGAGCATTTGGAGGACGTGCAATGGATGGAAGCTGCCATAGACTTCTTCCTTTGCCTTCATATACTTATGCTTGTTAAATTCTTTCTTCATTTAATTTACTTTATTATGTGTTGGGCTTATGTTTGGGGAACCGATGTTTGATTCCGGTTTACCCTATGGTCATGTAATGTTTTAGACATTTTTCCTTGTATGCTTTGATGACACGCCATAATTACGCGTGACATTCGATTTACCAAAATGGGGTGTTACAATTATGGTATCAGAGCCAATGCTTCGACCTGTAGGCTCTATAACTCGACCTGTGACTAGTGGGTAGTCACCAGGAGCTTCCTACGCCAACGTCTGTTATTCTACGTATTGATGTTTTCAGCGCATTGTTGTTTTAACCATGATGTTTTCAGCACATTGAGGTTTTAACCTTGATGTTTTCATCGATATTGTTTTACTAATATGGATGGACAACTGTCATTCATATTTAGTTATGTTTCATTGTTTCATGCATAATGTTCCCCGAGAACTGTGGCTATGTGGATTGAACCCCAGTAGTTCATAATTAGTCACATAAATTTTTTTCTTATAAGTTTTGATAGATGAGTTTCATTTATTTATGTTTCATGTATCAATGTTGCAGGAATTATGACTAAGTAGTGGTTGGTACATGACTGGCCCTATTTAGTCGCATGTGCTTTTATCGAAACTTTTAACTTTGGGACCGACCCATAGGCGTCCCCTCGCCATGTCTTTTGTTTTGGAACTGACCCATTGGCGTTCCCTCGCACATATAAAGGTTTTTATAAACTACGTTACGCATTCATGCACTGTTTTTCATGCATACATTTTTTTCTCATGATTTATTGGCATAATTTTTTTTATGTCCCCTCATAAGTTACTATGTTTTTATGTCAAGTATGTTTTCATATTGTCATGGTTAAACTCAGTTTCATGTTGATTATGTTATACACTCCTTCATGTTAAATCGTTTCATGTTCCTTCATGATAATTTCGTCTTCATGTGGATTACGTCTTACGCCTCTTTTGTTATTATGCAAGACATAGTTGGATTTCATTGAATTCTGCTTTCATGATAGTCATGGTTGGTTTTCATTGATCATGCTATCAGGCAAATCATCGTTGAATTTTGTGTAACCACACTTTAACGTTTCTCGATTTAACCAAAATGATGTCTATGCTAATACTACCAGGTTATCATGATGGTTTTCCTAATCGTTTAACTAATATACTTTCCTTATATCATGATAAATGATGGACCCATACCGATCATTTCATATGCATTCCACGTGTACTCCACGTACCGTATTTCATGTGTATTACACGTACCTTAATACATGTGTATTCCACTTGCAATACTTCACGAGTATTCGCTAGTCGATTCTGAATCATTTCAGGCGTATTTTCAATTGCTGATATTCTACAAGATTGCTGATGCCGCTCATAACTTGGAGATGTTACTAAAGGTTGATGCTGCTGACGTTCGGAGACGCTACGAGATGCGGATGTTGTTCACAACCTGGAGATCCTACAAGAAAAAGACAAAGGCGTCAGAGCAAAGCAATTGGACGAGAAGATGCTCCACCATCAGACGATTACTATCAATCATTGTCCCTAATTCTTAGTTACATGTCACACGTCATTCGGCTGTCATTTCAGCCATATGAGTGCAAACCGGTACCAGCCGGCCACTCAGCTGAATAGTTACATGAATCACGGTCATGAGAATGACCGTCATGGAACTGACAGACATGACGATAGTAACCACTACTATGACAGAAACTATCCTAGAAATCGCAACCGAGGCTCCGGCCGCGGACGTGATCAGACATACAAAGGATCAGTAGTCCAACCGATCCGTCAAGTCTGGCATAATAACCTAATATTGTAGTTCTATTGAATTACGTCTCGAGACACATGTCAAGACATCAGTCAAGACACATGTCTCACGTATACTTTCTGAAGACACATGTCAAGACATCAGTCAAGACACATGTCTCACGTATACTTTCTGAAGGCACATGTCAAGACATCAGTCAAGACACATGTCTCACGTATACTTTCTAAAGACACATGTCAAGACACCAGTCAAGACATATGTCATGCTTATAGTTCCAAGAAATGAGTCAAGACACATGACTCACGTCCAACTATGGAACATTTCTAAGAAATTCAGGGTACCCTCCAAGGGTAAATCCATTTTGTTGTGCCATATATTAATCAGGCCACAAGAATTTCAATACCATTACCGGTGCATCAGTGAGAACTGTCACGTTGCCGATGTCACTTTCATTTGTTTCACCATATTTCATACATTCACGACCATGAAGGACGCCTTTCGTATTCCCACGTATACAAAGGTTTTCCTTCAGCTTAATGATGAGATCCAAGCTGCTAACGCATTTCCTCGGACAGACACGAGATGAATTTTATCCTAATTATGGACTATGAACAGCACACCATGCTATAATTCATAATTATGTACAGTAATGTTCAGGCTCCTGAATACATTCAGCATGATTTTCCATCAGGAAAATCTGTACAAATTATCTATGCCTACAAGCATGTGCGTTATTAGCCATGGTCGCTAAAATTTTCAAGCTGTCAGTAAGACACGACTACTTAAGTTCTTTTACGCATAGCCAGTTGATTATTCCAAAATCATCCCATATATTCCAGAAGAACCTTCAAGGAGAAGGACGGTACCATGAGATTATGTGTCGACTACCGTCGATTTAAACAAATCACCATTCATAACCGTTATTCTCCTCCACGTATTGACAACATGTCAAATCGACCTTATAGTGTTAATCACTTTTCCAAGATCGAACTCATGATCATGCTGCCAACAGTGACGAGTGAAAGAGCAGGACATGTCCATGACTGCTATTCGTACACGACTCGGTCATGCTAGATTTATGATTTTGAATTAGTCTCATCAATACTCCAACGACATTATAAGAATGAGTTTCCATGAACTCATAGCAAATTCATCAGTGTTTTCATTGAGGATAACCTGATTTCCTTTAAACCTAGAGAAGAATAGGAAGACCATATCCGCACTATGTTGCAAATTCTATGACAAGAGAAATTTTACCCTAGAAATTTTTCCAACATCAATTCTGTTTGATTACAGTGACACGCTGAATCACATGGGTTTCTACGGTTAATCTTACCATGACTCAGCTTATGCGTAAAGGAGAGAACCCTACACTACATTAGGTGTTCTAGAAAATCCTACGCTAGGAGAAGTCTAGATTCAGAGACTCAGAGTTACGCAAACTCCTATGTATCAAGTTCTACGAAGCAAGATACAGTTACGTTCATATCTAAGTACCTAACATACCAACGGGTTAAGATAGGACACCAACAGACTGGGATGTTTTCATCATCTGAAATTGTGAATTGAAATGGGACAAGATCTCCATGGATTTTAGTTACCAGATTAACGCAAACTCAAAAGAAGCATGATGCTATCTGGGTTATTGCGAACAGTTTGATCAAGTCTGCAGAATCCTTACATCCGCAAGGATTTCAGAACCAACAGATTGATCGGACATGTTCCAGCCCAGGGCTCATCCGATCACTTGGCAATCCCTCAATTATCGGGTCAGACAAAAATTCATAATTGTGATCCTTATTTACTTCACGTCATTGTTCAAATTTCACGACTTGCTTTCGCGCTCACGTTCATGACACTATTCACATGCATGATGGCATCTCGGCTTACGATTTTATGTTCATTTTCTCATTCTGGGAAGTTTTGCAAGAACTTGAGAGACCAGACCCAAGTTTAGTATAACTCCCTATCCTCAGATAAACGTTTCTCGTCATATTCTATGTCTCACCTTGTAGCGTTTGGCGTTACCACCATTATATTCTATGTTCACGATATGTTTCATATGTCATGTACATTCCACGTTCAACATATCATGATCAAGATATGTTACACGTATCATGGATCACGATATGTTTACTCATATTACACTCATCATATTTCCACGTATCACGTTCAAAAGTTTTCACGTATTACGTTCAAAATTTTTCACGTACTACGTTTCCTTATGTCTCGCGCATCGTTGCTAATTATCAGTTAAGTTAGAAGTGTTTTGCACGATAACGTTTTAGTTGCCCTTACACGTTAATTCTTATTCCCTCGATCAAATTTAGGGGATCTACCTTAAGTTGATAACCAAGAACTTCTTCGTATTCCAAGTAAAGGTCAGGAGGACCAAGATTTATGATTTGTGTCAAGATCTTGTGAAGGAACCATTCCAAGAGGGAAGCCACTAGGAAACGGAAAAGTCCATCCGGACTTCTTATCCAATTTTCTCTTATCAATTAGATATGTCCATTCGGTAGGGTCACGTTCCATGTCCTTTCAAGACATGTCACGTTCCAAGTTCCTTCTACCATGACGTTCATTTACCTAACATACCCTCTCGGTTTGGTATGTTCTTCTTTTCCAGTTTACTTTATCTATAATTCGGGGACGAATTATTCTTTTTAGGGGAGAAGAGTTGTAAAACCCGCATGCTTTTACCATGAATAGTACCCTTAAGATCGTACGTACTAGATTAAAACTTTCCTTTTATAGTACGATTACGTTTACGTGTTAGGATTTTACGTATTACGTACATGTTAGAACACGATAAGTATTTATTACGCACGAACACGCAATAATTATTTAAACAATAATTAATCACGAACATGCGATCACGAAATCATGAACGTAATTAAATCACGAGCTAATATTAATTACGTATATATATTTATTATGAACACGAATAAATATATTAGGTCACGATCGATAACTAATTAAAACACGTAAATTACGAACACGAGAACACACGAGAACACACTATAATATTTAGACTCAGGAAATGTATGGGTTACCCCATATGGGCCCCATACCACGAAATTAGGGAGGAAGATGGGCTTAGCCCATCAATTTTTACTAAAACAAGGAATTAGGAAAGATTTTGGTCATTTTTCACTTTACAAGAAAACATCAAAAACCCTAAAAACGTTTTTCTCCTCCTCCTCTTTTCTTTTTTTTGGCCGCCACACATAAGCACACCAAGGAGGGTGTTTATTTGATTTTGATCTTGGTTTTTGGTGCTAGTGTTCATGTTTGTTCATCCTCGTTTAGATCCACGCATTCGGTATATTCTTTTTACCCTTTTTCTTTTTGATTTGATCTAATAATTAATTAAGAACAAGATGTTTTTAAAACCTAATTAAAAACATAGAACTAACATGAAAATGGTTTTTGGAGAAATCAAAAAGGGTGTTTTAGGGGTGTTTGTTTTGGCCGGCGCCTAAACCGAACCCCAAGGGGGTCTCAGTTTGGCTACTCGACCACCACCGAGACCATATGGTCCCGGTTGGGTGGTGTGGGTCCCACGACAGCAGCAAGACAAGGGGAACCCCGAAGTGGTTCGGGGTATGGTGTCGATTTCATGTCCGGTTCGTGGTTTCTAGTCAAGATCCGGTTCACGTTTTATGTTAAGATTATTTTTATATAATCATATGCTATAATTAAATTAATAAATATGACATGATTAATTTAATAAACATGACTTAGGTTATATTTAATTATTAGATCATGAAATTATTAACCTAAGTATTTTATATTTTCTAGACATATAATTAATTAATTATTAAAAACCATAGTTATAATTAATTAATTAACATGACTTAGGTTATATTATTAATAAATAATAATACATGTTTTAACCTAAGTACTTAACTTTATTTAATTAAAAACATGATATATTTAATTAAATACTTTTAACCTATAGTTTATTTAAATTACAAGAAATAATTAATAAACTATACATTATATCATTATGACTTAGAAAATAATCAGAAAAAAACTTAAGTTTATATACTTAGCTAATTTAACCAGCTTATATCTAATTATGGAAACTTTCTATTTTTAGAAACTTATTTAATTAAGGCAGCTAATCTATTTATGGAAACTTTCTATTTTTAGAAACTTATTTAATTAAGGCAGCTAATCTATTTATGGAAACCTTCTATTTTTAGAAACTTATTTAATTCAGGTAGCTGATCTATTTATGAAAACTTTCTATTTTTAGAAACTTATCTATTTTAAGTAGTAATTCTATTTTTGGAAACTTTCTATTTTTGGAAACTTTCTATTTTTGGAAACTTTCTATTTCTCGTAACTTTCTATTTTAGGAAACATTCTATTTTTAGAAGGTTACTTATTATTACACAGTAAGTATAATAATACATGAAATACAAGTAATACTTAATCAGAATAGCCAGAATATAAGATAAACACAGTTTAAAGCTTAAAACAGTAAAACATGACATGAACATATAAAATAAGTAAGACATGATATAAAACCAGTTACGTATTTAGTAATCAGATACTTATTCACGTATGTATTTATGTAGCATTAGTGATACGGAAGTAGGATTCCTCTCAGTTCGTCTTCTTCGTTCACTGGACATAAGGTATGGATTCCCGTCCTTTCAGTATGGACATTCTTTCCTTATTAGGATTCCCCGTATGCAGCCAAATGTTTTCCCGTAGTATAAGTTTATATGTTTGACTTGCTTATGTTTAATTTAGAATACCTATAGCCATATACATGCATGACCAGTTTCACCTAGTTATGGAGGTACCATAACCATAACATTAGAGGCACTGATGTTATGACTTCCCCACGACGGAGTGATTGCTCGTGGCGTCCCTTCAGATTTTGGGCATATTATTATATTTATCATGTGGGGCGTATGGGTGCATCCTAGTTACATGTTTCAGTCAGGATTTCATGGTGAATGTGGTGTGTGCCTTGCATCCTTCACAAGGAGCTGATCCCTCCTACCCAAAACCAGTATATTAAATTAGAGGCAGTCCCTCTAATTTGCATGATAAGGTCACCCCTCCAAGTATTCATACACGGTGGATTTTCATGACCTATATTGGCTAATGGTAAAATATGCTAAACAGTTTTTACAAGATAAACGTAAGGCTTTTCAAACTATAAAACCGGTTTTATTAAGACTTAACCAGGTTATCTAGGACTTAGTTTCTTCCGATGTTCCATGTTTTTATGCTTATATTATTCATGTTATACTTGTATATCCGTGCACTGAGCGTTATGCTCAGCCGTTTTTCCTTTCATGTTCCCAAAACGGTAGGTACCCAAGACTCGAGCATTTGGAGGACGTGCAATGGATGGAAGCTGCCATAGACTTCTTCCTTTGCCTTCATATACTTATGCTTGTTAAAGTCTTTCTTCATTTCATTTACTTTATTATGTTTTGGGCTTATGTTTGGGGAACCGATGTTTGATTCCGGTTTACCCTATGGTCATGTAATGTTTTAGACATTTTTCCTTGTATGCTTTGATGACACGCCATAATTACGCGTGACATTCCATTTACCAAAATAGGGTGTTACAGATTGTGCACGATCCTTTGAAATCCTTAAGAGGAAACTTACCGAAGCTCTCATTCTTGTTGCTCCCAATTGGAACCTCCCCTTTGAGCTCATGTGTGATGCTAGTGACTACGCTATTGGGGTCGTATTGGGGCAACGTCATGAAAAACACTTCTTGCCTATTCACTATGCTAGCAAGACGATGACCGAGGCTCAACTAAAATACACTACAACGGAGAAGGAATTCCTTGCCGTGGTGTATGCATTTGAGAAATTCCGACCTTACCTCGTCTTGGCTAAATGCATAGTGTATATGGATCATTCGGCTATCAAGTATCTTATGGCTAAACAAGATTCTAAGACAAGATTACTTCGTTGGATTCTCCTCCTTCAAGAATTTGATCACAAAATCGTTGACAAAAAAGGAGCCGAGAATCTAGCGGCCGATCATATTTCTCGTTTGGAAGATCGTCACCAAAGTGTTTACGAGCCCAAGGAAATCACGAAACATTTCCGCTCGAGACACTTGGTGTAGTGAATTCTAAGCTTGATTCTTTCACCCTATGGTTTGCGGACATCACAAATTACCATGCGGGGAACTTCATCATCAAGGGTATGACGACTCAAGAAAAATGAAAATTCTTTCCTGACGTCAAGTTCTACTTTTGGAACGAACCTTACATGTTTCGAACTTGTGCGGATCAAATTATTCGACGTTGTGTCTTTGGTACCGAAGCTTCTTACATCCTTAGAGCTTGTCACGAGGGACCCATGGGCGGTGTGTCTTTGGCCTACTATTTAACGAGATGCACATGAGCTTGTGAAGTCATGTGATTCATGCCAACGATAAGGAAAATCCTCACAAAAAGATGAAATGCCACAAAATATCATCAAAGTGTGTGAGATCTTTGATGTTTGGGGCATTGACTTTATGGGGCCGTTCCCATCATCTCGTGGTAATAAGTACATCCTTGTCGTCGTTGACTACATATCTAAGTGGGTGGAAGCCAAGGCTTTGCCCACCAATGATGATCGTGTGGTAGTCAAGTTTTTCAAAAAGCTTGTTTTCTCGGTTTGGAATCCCTCGTGCGATCATAAGCAATCGTGGAACCCATTTTTGTAACGACCAATTCAAAAGGGTCCTAAGGAAATATGGGGTTACACATTGGCTTTCTACGGCTAATCACCCACAAATGAGTGGGCAAGTCGAGGTTTCAAACCGAGCTTTGAAGAGGATCTTGGAAAGATCTATTGGGGAAAACCAACAATCTTGGTCAGATAAGTTGGACGATGCTTTATGGGCCTTTAGGACCGCTCATAAGACGCCCATAGGGTGCACTCCTTATAAGCTTGTGTATGGGAAGAATTGTAACTTGCCAATTGAATTGGAACACAAGGCTTATTGGGCCCTAAAGCATTGTAATGATGACATGGAGACCGCGGGAAAACACTGGAAAATGCAATTAAATGAACTGGATGAATTAAGGGATATTGCTTATGAAAATTCATTAATTTATAAAGAAAAGACTAAAAAGTTGCATGATTCAAAAATTAAAAACCGGGTTTTTAACATTGGGGATCAAGTTTGTTTTTTAACTCTCGTTTGAAAATCTTTTCCGGTAAGTTGAAATCCTGTTGGTCCGGTCCATTCACCGTGACTCAAGTTTTTCCATATGGGACCATTGAGCTAGCTCAAAATGATGGCTCCAATTTCAAGGTGAATGGACATAGTTTGAAGCACTATTTTGGTAGGGAAGTTCCATCCTTGAACTACTTCGACCAAATCACCTTCCCCAATGATAATTAGTATTGAGGGGATCGAGTCGAGCTCATGACTCGGTAATAAAAAACGAGGTGCCTCGTGGGGGATTCCAATGCTTATCCTATGTACATATTATCGCTTTCTAATGTAGTAACATGTGGAGATTTGTGCCCTTCCAACCTTTGTTTCGTGGTTGTTTGTGAAATGTGGATTTCAGATGATCATTATCTTCACGATTGGAGCCTCTCGTGTTCGTTTAATGGGAGCACTCGATCGTTTGCTTTGAAGACTTTCTCAAATATCCATGATATATCCTTTGATGTTCTAACCTTAGGTTTATAGCACACTTCATAAACGGCTTTAAATTTAACGGTTACACCCTTTCCATGCTAGATTAAGCATTCGACTACGTCTCTAGTATGGGGGTGTTTGCACCCTTAGACTCAAAACATTGAGGACAATGTTTAATTTTAGTATTGGGGGGGGGGGGGGGGGGGTAAATAGATAATTGCCTTGCCAAACCTTCACGCTTTCCAAAGTTTATCTTTTTGTTTATCGTTTTGTTGCAAAATAAGGCTACAAATGGCCAAATTTTAATTTTTTTTTCATGTTTTATAAGTGTCTGAAGACACGAATGTAGATTTTCCGATGGCGAGAATAAGAGTAATTTTTGACTCGACCGTGCGTGTTGAGCACTTAGCTTTGATTCCTTAACTTCACATTAGGATAATTCTCTTAAATGAGGACGAGAAATGATAGAGTTAATTATAAGTTACGATGCTAAACGTAGAGTATTCGTATTCTTTCAAAAACTCATGTGTTCTCGTTGTTTGCTTAATCTCCCTTCGCTTGTAAATATTTTTTGCTTAATATGTATTGAGTTAGCGGTTTAGTCTTGATTGTTGGTTTCTAGTATTTTCTAGTAGCTTCCATGTACTTATTTTGGGAAAACATTAAGGTATCGCCAGCGTCACGGTTTTGAAGTATTGGCAACCCGAATAATTGAAAGCTTCACCCAATAATAAGATTTCAAGTGCTCACCTAAATCAAGCAAACAATTTGAAGCTCACAAGGCCGAAAAATCTATGCAAAATTGAAAGTGAATCAAGCCTTAATCTTTGAAGCTTTAAAGATCCAAAATTTGCCTTTGCGTGAGGATATACGTCTTTGGCCAAAATAAAACCACGGATGAGGCGGATAACAAAAGGCAAGGTGATTGGAGTAAATTACACCTCTTGTTTAGGAAAACAAAAGAGCGAAATGAGCGGAAAGTATTAAGTGATGATTTAGGAAAATCAAACACTAATGACCCAATTAAGTTCGTTTCCCAAGGAGGTATATGTGTGTGACTAAAATGTAACAAGATTTGAGATTAATATTTGAAAGAAGGGGATGAGAAAATAGAATGACGAAGACGTGAAATTTATTACTACGACGACTAAAATTAAAACCGTAAAAATAGCTAAAATAAAAATTAATTCTAAAAATTCCCAAAAAAAATACCAAAAATCCAATTAAATAAACTAAGAGTTTACAAATGATCAAAACTTTTTCAAACCTTTTAATTAATTAACTATTAATTTTTAAATGCTAATTAAAGCCCTAAAAATCCAAATAATTATTAAAAAGCCCAAATAAAGATTTTTCACTTTGTAAACCTCTAAAATGTCCTAAAAAGATTAAAAACTGTTTTTATAAATTTTTAAACTAATTAAAACTATTTAAAATGATTAAAAACTATTAAAAACTTAAAATAATTCTAGAAATTAGAAAAATGATGATAAAATTAATCTAAGAGTTGCAAAATCCTATTTTATTGTATTAAACCTAAGAAAAATATAAAAAGTGCAAAAATGTGAAATTTGAAATTTAATAATAAAACAATATTAAAATAATATTAAAAATCCAAAAATTAAAAAAAATTCTAAAAACTTGCAAACTAGTTTATTTTAACCTAAATAATCAGAAAATGAAAGTGAAATTACCAAAATATCCCTGATGGGCCCCCAAATGGGATAAAAGCAAAAACAGTCAACCTTATTGGGCTTTTTAGCCCAAAAAGTCAAACTAGGCCCAAATGACTTGAAAAAGCCCTATCTTACTCAAAATTCAATTCTAAACACGAAAGTCTGAAGGCCCAAAAGTTGGTTTTGAGCTTATCACAGCTTAAATAGTCAACAACTTATTCTTATTAGGTCAATAAGCCCATTAAGCAATAAGCTAATGCCCTAAGCTCTGCTTAGACACACAACCTTCTTTTGAGATGCCTAAGAGATCTGTGAAAAGAAATTTTGAAAAAGCTCACTCAATAAGCCAGAAATAAGCAATGTAGAATTCCACAAAACGACAAAATAGTCGGGTTAGAGTTCTAGGTTGTTTCAGAAGCTCTAGTTTGTTGCAAAAGCTCATAAATAGCTTACTAAGAATAATCAATCATAAAAATCACAAAAAGCCAAGTAGAATAAGCTGTGTGAACCAATAAGCTGGCTGAAAAAGCCAAATAAGTTAGTTTTCTAGCAAAAGCTTAACCAAATGGCTTGTAACCTTCCAGATTTGTTATTAAGCTGAGAAAAATGACACATATTACAAAAGCCAAGTTGTTGCATGTACCAATAAGCAGTTCTAAAAAATAAGCCAAATTGTGCTTATTTGACCAAAAGTCAAAGTGCTCCAAAATTCACCAAATGATCAGGGATGGTTTATAGGCTTGTTATAAGAAACTTTTGTGAAGAACTCAAGGAGGAGTCCTTGTGAATCAAGTGGTCAGTTGACCAAATGATGACTGATTTTGGCAAAAAGGGCTAAATAAGCCAGTTAGCTTATAAGCCAACAATAAGGTACACCAAATAGCAAGAAGCACTCACAAGCAGCACAATATCAAGTACGAAGCAACAAAACAACAAGGCATACACTAGAATAACAAATGCAAGCCCAAAATGAGGTGGTCACCTTGCTGATGCAATTGACCACTTCAGCCAACTTTGATAAGCTCTAGCACCTTCAATAAGCCACCAAATTCAACAAACAGATAATGCACATATATCTTATCACCTAAACTCTTCCCAACCCTGATTTCAGACCTTAGATCCAACAAACAAAGATTTTATTGGATATGATGTGTTTGACCAATTTCAAACCACTTTTTTCAGATTTTTCCAAAACTTGAAATCCTCTTTCCAAACCTTTTGATACTTAACCAGTGACTAAAACTTGTTGCATATGACTTGTTTAGACTCCCCAAAACCTAAGAACCAAGGGCACAAGGCCACAAGGCCTTATGATCCCAAAATCCCAAACAACCTTGTTTTAGTACTTTATCAAACAAACTTCTTATTTTTACAAGTAACCTACTGATTTTATGGTTCAAATACCTCAACTAGGTGACAACTAACAAATATCAACTATAAAACACAAAGCACAAAAACAAAATCAACAAATCACATGGAAAAATACAAATCAAACAATATCATGAAATTTTTAGAGGAATCTTAACAAGAGGTTATACCTATCCCCCACAACTTCCTAGGAGGATCAGCAATGCTCCTTGGACCTTGTTCAAAAACTACAACAAGACCAAGGTACTTCAATAAAGAAGATGATATGTGCCTTGGTTGATGTTTCAAAGCAGAAACTCAAGGACTTGATTTCTTCAACACAAGCAACAAACAGCCCAACCAAAGGCTCAAACCCCTTCACAAGATTGGTGTCAACAAGCTTGTAAGAGCTTATGGCTTTTGGTTAAGGGTTAGTACAAGTAAAATATCAAAATCAGAAACCTATTTTCAAGCTTATTTCTTACTTGAAAACCTTACCAAACATAAACGTGTTTAAACCACAAGATCTAAACACCTTTATAACATCAAATGGAACTCAGAATCACTCTTAAACAACACCAACTTTCAAAAACATAAAAAGGAATTACAATTTTCTTAAAATACCAACTTTTATAAATTTTAAAAAGGAATTACAATGTTTAAAGAGTAAAACTGGAACAAGGCTCTCTCACATGTTGAGGAGTCCTTATATAGGCCACAAGGGCTGAGATTACAAGAGAAAACCCTAGCTATGAAGTTCCTGAAATTTCTTTGAATCTTCTAGACGCATTTGAGGTTTAAGTTGTCCAAATGAATCCTGATTGTTCATTTTAGCTTTGTAGTTAAGCAATGAGTCTTGGCTGTTGATTTGGCCACGTGTCATTCCTTGTAGAGGAAGTTGGATCAAGATTGGTTGACGTGTGAATGGGTGGGGTCCTTTGGTGAGTGGGGATTGGGGTTCTGAGTGTGGGAAGGGTTTGTGTATAGGTGAATCACATGTGGGTGTGGGTAATTGGGATTTACCCCTTGGTTTAAGTGGAATGGTAACTGGGGGTGAAAGGTGAACAGTAACACATTTGATCCGTTTTTGTAGGAGTTGGAATGTGTTTGGCGCATTTTCTGATTTGAATGTTTCAAATGCCCAACTTTGGCCCTTGTGTTTTGGGAAATATGGTAAAACACGTTTTTCAGCCATCAAAACTTGATCCCCTTTGTTATTGAAGTTGCAAAGTTCACACTTTTGCCCCAAAACTTTGGCAAAAGGTTTTCAAGGGTTATTTTTGCCATTTTTGAATATTTGAAGGACTGATCTTGGACATTCTTGATCTTCAAAGGTCTTCATTGTATCTTTGACTTCATGAGGGACCATAATTGAAAATTTATAATATATGAGGGACTAAACTTGCCAATTCTTCAAAGTTGAAGGACCATTTTGTAATTTTGACAAACTTAAGGGACCAAACATGTGATTATGAATATACAACGGTTTTAAGTGTCATTTCTTTATAATTTGAGGATCAATCTTGTATATCTTCAAGTCTTCAAGGGTTTTTCTTGGATAATTCATGAACTAGGGCCCGGTTCTTTGTACGGCTTTGTTTCTTGTGTCCGTTTTTCCTTGTTTCTTGTGATCTTTTGTCTTTTTCATGATATCCATACCTAAAACACACAAGTAAACAAATACAAGCATATATATGGTAATATTATGAGATTTTATGAATTTAAAGCCCGAAAAGAACGATGAGATCATGTATAAAAGCCATCTCATCACTCCCCCATACTAAGCCATTGTCGTGCCCTCACGCAATGCTAGAATAAAGAATCTAAGCATCACCAAAATTTAATTTTATTAACCTTTATTGAAAAGTAAAAGACTTGCAACAATACTACTAACATGTGTAAAGACATAATGTATGATTTTCATCACGAATGTGACTTTTAGGGTCAATGAATAGAAACAAGTAAATGTCCCATAGAGTAAATTTCGTCATCCTTGATTGTCATACATTCCATGCTAAGTGCAAAAACGAGATCATTGTTGGTACAAGTCACAATGCTAACACTACTCATACGTCCAAATTGTGTAATAC
Source organism: Glebionis coronaria (assembly GCA_025667525.1). Lineage (NCBI taxonomy): Eukaryota > Viridiplantae > Streptophyta > Magnoliopsida > Asterales > Asteraceae > Glebionis > Glebionis coronaria. The sequence continues at coordinate 573,735,001 of CM046879.1, read as the reverse complement.
TTTTTCTCCCCGCAATCCTAGTTATTATAAAAGGAAATGGGTTTCTAGAATTTTTAAACTACTTGTCAAGGATCAAAAGTGATTCATATTGACTTATTTGAGTATTTATTAGTCCGAAAGCAAAGTAGCACGATTTAATTGATAGTTAGCCGAAGGACAAAATCTTTTAAAACGGCTTCTCGTGTATCTCCTTAAGTTCATATCTTGACATAACTCGTTTCACGATTTGAGACCTTTCTCGGACCGATATTTGGCATGTACTTCATACTTCAAATCTTGGGAAGACGTTCTTGAAATTATGGTCTTCTCTTCATATTTTTGGAATTTCTTCACTTGACGTTTTTGAGAGATTCTTCATACTTGGACCACGACTTCATCATTTTTCTTCAATCTTTATCTTGGACTTTGATTTACAACGATCCGCCTCCTTTTCGGACTTGCATATATTTATCCTCATACCTTGTAAGGGTCTTTTTGGATAGACTTTCTCCATGATCTTTAGAGGAGTAATTGCTTTTCGTCGTGTGTCTCGATCCTTCATATTGATTTAGGAATAATGATACTTCACATCATCTTGGATCTTTAGCAACAAAATAGAGCTCCTCATGCCTTTTTAGGGCCTTTCTGAATATTCACCAATCTTCGCGTCCCGCTTCAATAAGTTATGCCTTGGATATGAACTCTATTCAACCCCGAGCCACTTTTAAACGATCTTGTGCTAGAAGCTAAGTAACCTTTCAAATCGTACGACCTTACTTATTGCAATTATTTTTATTCCTAATGCATTGATCTTATAGGAGAAAAAGCCACAATTAAAAACATATGAGTTTTTGAAAGAACATTTTCATGTTCTACGTTTAGCATGATCACTTGCCTAACTCTATCATCTCTCGTTCCTCACTATTTATAGACCTCTAATTAAAGAGACTCGTGAATAGTTAGCCATGCAAGTCAAAATTAAGCCAAATTTGGATTAGCTTTCATTAAGACTTTATCAAATCGAAGTTTTGGGTTTTCAACCACCTATAGGATCTTGCACTTTCTTGGAGTTTTTCAAGTTTAGAGAATGCATTTTATAGTTCCCTTGATAAGTGACTTTCTAGGATCAATTATAGGAACTGGCGAAAAGTTCTTGTTCTTAACCCGAATGAGCTAAGACTTTCGCGTTTTAAAGTTCCCTATATAAAAGTCTAGCAAAACTTGAATTGAGCGGGTTAAGGAATGTAAAGGGCTCCAAATGCCCATCAAGTCAAAAATTAGCTCTTATTCTACCCATCGGAAAATATACATTCTTGTCTTAAAAACACTTATTAAAACAAAGAAAAAATTTTAAAATTTGGCCATTTTTAGCCTTATTAGTAACAAAACAAAACAAAACACTGAAAGTTGGAAAACGTGAGGGCGTAGCAAAGCAAGTATCTATCACCCCCATACTAAAATTAAACATTTTCCTCAATGTTTCGAGTCTAAAGGTGGAGCACCCCCATACTAGAGACGAAGAGTCGAATGCTTAGGATCTAGCATAGAAAGGGTGATCAACAATATATCTAAAGCCGTTTATTAATTATGCTAAAAGATAATTGTTAGAACAATAAAGGATATGTAATGGATTCGTGAAAAACTTCTTCAAGCAAACGATGGAGGCTCATGTAAATGAACACGAGAGTCTTCAGTTGTAGCGATGATGATGATCTAGATAACACAATCACAAACAACCACAAGACAACGAGTTGGAAGGGCACAAATCCCCTCTCATTATTTATTAGAAAGCATAAAAAGGATAAGCATGTGATCTCCCCCACGAGGCACCTCGTTTTTTATTACCGGGTCATGAGCTCAACTCGATCCCCTCAATGTTAATTATCATTGGGGAATGTGAATTGGTTGAGGTCATCCAATGAAGGAATTTCCCCACCAAAGTAGTGCTTAAGCCTATGTCCATTCACATTGAAGTTAGGACCATCATCTTGAGCTAGCTCGATGGTCCCATAAGGAAACACTTGTGTAATAGTGAAAAGACCCGACCAACGAGATTTTAATTTCTCGGAAAATATCTTTAGTCTAGAGTTAAAAAGTAACACTTGATCACCAACGTTAAAAACCCGGTTTTTAATCTTTGCATCATGAAAATTTTTAGTCTTTTCTTTGTAAATTAATGAATTTTCATAAGCATTTCTCTTAGTTCATCCAATTCATTCTTTTGTATTTTCCGGTGATCTCCCGCGGTCTTCAAGTCAAAGTTTGCATGCTTAAGGGCCCAATATGCCTTATGCTCCAATTCAATGGGCAAATGACAATTCTTCCCATAGACTAACTTATAAGGAGTACAACCGATAGGTGTCTTATAAGTGGTCCTAAAGTCCCATAAAGCGTCATCGAGTTTGTTGGACCATGAAGCACGGTTTTCTCCAATCGACCTCTCTAAAATCCTCTTCAAAGATCGGTTCGAAACCTCGACTTGCCCACTCGTTTGCGGGTGATAAGCCGTAGAAAGACGATGAGTACCTCCATATTTATTTAAGACCTTCTCGAATAGGTCATTACAAAAATGGGTTCCACGATCGCTTATAATAGCACGAGGGGTTCCGAACCGAGAGAATAGTTGCTTCAAAAACTTCACTACCACACGAGCATCATTAGTAGGTAAAGCCTTATCTTCCACCCACTTAGAAAGGTAGTCGACGGCGTCGAGGATATACTTGTTACCATGAGATGATGGGAACGGCCCCATAAAGTCTATGCCCCAAATGTCGAAAATCTCACACACTTGAATTATGTTTTGCGGCATTTCATCACGTTGAGACGATTTTCCTTGACGTTGGCACGAGTCACACGACTTCACAAGTGCATGTGCATCACGATAAATAGAAGACCAAAAGAAGCCGACATCGAACACATTCTTAGCCGTGAGATTCGCACCGTGGTGACCACCAGTGGGTCCCTCGTGACAAGCTCTAAGGGGACGTTTGGTACGATGGAATCGTAAAGAATGGAAATGCAGTAGAGAATGGAATCATAGAGAAAGAGAATGATCGCAAAATTAGAGAAGCTATTCCGTTGTTTGGTAAAAATAGAGAATGAAATGATAAGAATGACTTGAAAATCTTTTCTTATGTTTGACGTAGACGGAGAATAACAAACTCAAATCGTATGGATCACTGTTAAACAAAATTGATTATGCACATATAAAAATCCTATCAACTTGAGCTCCAAATAAAAAAAGTCTCAGATCTGTAATATTAGGTTGATGATCAAAAGAGACTGTATACAAATTTACATAAACATATTGTTGGATAACGTTAGAATGATTGTTATTCCAACAAAAGACACAAGAAATTAATGTTATATTGTTTACGAACAGAAGCAAGTTGTTGAATTATGGTCTGAAAACAACTATGAATATCATTCAATCTTCATAAGTTCATAACGTTATCATTCCCAAAACTTAAGATTCAAAATTTAAACTTAAGATTAGATAACATAGAAAATAAGTAAGTGTTTTTAGAATGTGCATCTCACGTGCATATATAATTTATACCCTCCCCTATTTTCATGTGGTTTTGCTTTCACGAGAGAATGGACAAAAAGAATGGACCGTGTATAAAGTTTCATTCTCAGACTTTCTTTACTTTTTTTAAAGAATCAAAATCATTGAAAGAGAATGGAGTTATGATTTTTTGTTTCCATTCTCGTTGCAAACAAACATACTTAGCGATTCTCTTTCTCATTCTCATCTTTCCATTCCACTGTACCAAACATGCCCTAAGGATGTTAGAAGCTTCGGCACCAAAAACACAACGTCGAACTAGTTGATCCGCACAAACTCGAAAGAGATAAGGGTCGTCCCAAAAATAGAACTTGACGTCACGAAAGAATTTTCTCTTTTGTTGTGTCGTCATACCCTTGATTATGAAATTGCCCGCATGGTAATTTGCAATGTCGGCAAACCATGGGGTGGTGTCTTTAGAATTCACTACACCGAGAGTCTCGAGAGGAAATGTTTCGGTGATTTCCTTGTTCTCGAAAACATCTTTGTGAGGATCTTCTAGACGAGAGAGATGATCGGCCGCTAGATTCTCGGCTCCTTTTTGTCAAGCACGGTGACATCAAATTCTTGGAGGAGGAGCATCCAACGAAGCAATCTCGGCTTAGCATCTTGCTTAGCTTAGAGATACTTGATAGCCGAATGGTCGGTATACACGATGCTTTTAGTTAAGACGAGATAAGGTCGGAGTTTCTCAAAAGCATAGACCACGACAAGGAATTCCTTTTCCGTTGTGGTGTACTTTAATTGAGCCTCGGTCATCGTCTTACTAGCATAATGGATAGGACGGAAATGCTTTTCATAACGTTTCCCTAAGACGGCGCCTATAGCATAATCACTTGCATCGCACATGGTTTCAAAGGGTAATTCCCAATTAGGAGCAACAAGAATGGGAGCTTCGATAAGTTTCCTTTTGAGAGTTTCGAAAGCTCTAACACAATCCTCATTGAAATTAAAAGGAGCATCCTTCTCGAGAAGATGTGTCATAGGTCGAGAGATTTTCGAAAAGTCCTTGATGAAACGACGATAAAAGCCCGCGTGGCCTAGGAAACTCCTAACTCCCTTAACGGTTTTGGGATGAGGTAACTTGGCGATGACGTCTACCTTAGCTTTATCGACCTCAATCCCTGCTTTCGAGACCTTATGTCCTAAGACGATTCCTTGTTTACACATAAAATGACATTTTTCGCAATTAAGCACAAGATTGGTTTCTTCACAACGTTTTAACATTTGCTCGAGATTAGATAAACACGACGTGAACGAATTGCCAAAAACCGAAAAGTCATCCATAAACACTTCCATCGACTTCTCGATCATATCGTGAAAAATAGCCATCATACACCGTTGAAATGTACCCGGTACATTGCAAAGTCCGAAAGGCATCCTACGATAAGCAAACGTTCCATAAGGACACGTAAACGTAGTCTTCTCTTGATCACGAGGGTCGATAGGGATTTGAAAGTAACTGGAAAAACCATCTAAAAAGCAATAGAATTCATTTCCCGCGAGTCGCTCCAACATTTGATCCATGAAGGGCAAAGGAAAGTGGTCTTTACGAGTAAAGTCATTTAACTTTCGGTAGTCAATACACACCCTCCAACCGATCACAACACGAGTGGGAATTAACTCGTTGTTTTCATAAGGCACAACGGTCATTCCTCCCTTTTTAGGGACACAATGGACAGGGCTCACCCATGGGCTATCGGAGATAGGATAAATCATTCCCGCGTCAAGGAGTTTTAAAACTTCTTTTTTTATGACATTGTGAATTTTGGGGTTTACCCTTCTTTGACTTTGAATTGCGGGTTTGTAGTCCTCCTCCATTAAAATCTTGTGAGTACAAAATTTTGGGTCAATACCCTTATTGTCGGAAATTTTCCACGCAATTGCCCCTTTATGACCTTTAAGAACTTTCAAGAGCTTGGTTTTTCATCATTAGCAAGACCTTTTGCAATAATAACCGGCAACTTGCATCACTTTCCAAGAATGCGTATTCAAGGTGAGATGGAAGATCTTTCAATTCAAGGATAGGAGGTTCCTCGATTGAAGATTTTTGCTCAACACTCATAACTTCCATCGGCGGAAGAAATGGTGGAATAGAAGTATCATCATTAATAATCACCTCATCTTCATTGTCGATTTCATTTGAAGTAAAATCTCCTCCTTGGAATGGAGTGAGATTTGGTGTAGATTTAGCAAGAATTGGATCCAAAATAGTGGGATTGCCACATGACGAACTATCAGAAAAACCTAACACTTCTTGTGAAAACTCATCGCAAACCACATCAACTAAGTCAATGTGATTGATGGTAGCAATTTCATAAACATGAGAAGGTGTCGAGTTTTGAGTAGCGTTTATAACAAGTTCCTCTTTTTTGAATCTCAAAGTAATAGTTCTTGCATGAACGTCGATAAGCGATCTTGAGGTGTCTAAAAATGGACGACCTAAAATTAGAGGAACTTGAGGATCCGCGGGGATGTCAACTACTATAAAATCAACGGGATAGTAGAACTTCCCCACTTTCACGAAAACATCCTCGGCTACTCCACATGCTAAAATCATAGAATGATCGGCCATCTCGATAGACATGTTCGAAGGAGTAAGATCCGGAAGCGAAAGCGATTTCCAAATGGAAAATGGCATCAAATTAATGCTCGCACCAAGATCGGCCAAGGCGAGGCATTCTTTCATATCTTGTATATGACAAGGAATGAGAAACTTTCCGGGGTCACCAACTTTTTCCGGTATGCGGTTAAGAGAAACCGAAGAACAATTGGCAAGCTTTGAAAGCTTTTCCTTATCATTCATCATACTTTTGAAAGTGGAAGCAAAATGAGGCATATATAACAACGGGTCGGCTAAACTTACATCAAAATGAACTTGTTGAAACATTTTTATAAAAATCTCGATTTGTTGTTTGTTACGTTCTTGTAATTTCTCTTTGTTTCGTCTCAAAGGGTAAGGTAAGGGTGGTGTAGGTTGGACATTAGGCAACGGCCTTGGAATCTCGGGTTCCATGATTGGTATTGGTTCAACCGTAGGTGTGGCATGAGCGGTACTTCGTGGGCTTGTGAGATTCTCCTTTTCGACCATCACCTCGGGCTCTTTCTCGATTTCCTTCTCCGTAGAAGTACTTGGACGAGAGATTGGTTCCTTGAAAGTTTTACCACTACCTGTAGTAATAACCTTCATTTCTCCCTTCGGGTTTGCAATGGTATCACTAGGTAGACCACCCGAGGAAGAGGGTTTACACATGATTGCTTCAAACATTTTTGCCATTCGGTCTTCAAATTTTGATTGCGTAGCATCCGCTTTTACCAATTCTTGCTTAATCTCATGTTGTCCTTGTTCCATTTTTTGTTGGTTTTGTTGAAGACGTTGAACGTTTCCTTCCATTTTATAAGCATGAGTCTTAAGTTCATTAGCAAGTTCGTTTTTAAGCTCATTTTTCAACTCGGATCTTAAGCTAATCATCTCACGTTGCATATTATCAAACTTAGCATCATTTGTTTTAGCATAATCCAAAAATTCTCCTTGAAGATTTTATTGTGAGCATTTTGAAAACCTTGTGTAGTGTTTTGAAAATCACGGTTTTGGTTTTGATTTGCAACTTGTCCATTCCCACTTTGATAATTCCCTTTGTTGTAGTTACGTGAATTGCCTTGATAACCACCATTTTGATTGTTGTTTAGATAGTTATTAGCATTTTGATTTGGTGGAGCTTGATTTGGGCGGGAACCTTGGTCGTTTTGGTTGTAAGTTACCGTTGCTACGTAAGCACTCGAAGTGTTACCACCGGCGGTAATGCACTCGGAAAGATCATAAGCTCCACCACAAGACAAACAACTATTTTCAACCGCTTTAACCGATGCGGAGTTCAGAGCATCTTGTGCTTTCCAATGAGTCATAAGATTTGAAAACCTATCGAAAAACCGATTTTCCTCATTAGCTTCATCATGTAAGGCATTAATGTTACGAGACGATGGCGACGATGACGAAACCATATTGGCAACACTCGGTATGTTACGAGGGTTATAAACCTTAGATCTATTCTCGATAATCTTTAAACCCTCATCGGTCATTTTGCACAAAAAATTACCACCCGCGGCGGCATTCAAATAATCTCGTTCATGATCATTAAGCCCATTATAAAAAGTATTAACTTGATGCAATTCCGATAAATCATGGTGTGTACATTCATGTAACATTTCCTTAAATCGTTCCCATGCCATTGAAAAACTCTCATTATTTCGTTGTACAAACTTTGAAATCTCATTTTTCAAATGTGTTGTTTTAGATGGTGGAAAAAATTTGTTCACAAACTTAGAGACGAGATCACCCCATGTCAAAATCGAATTTGGCGGTTCTTTCTCGAGCCAAATTTTAGCGGGTCCATCTTACGAGTATGGAAACAACATCATCTTAATGGAGTCATGTGGAACATCCTTAAACTTGCTTGTTGCGGTGAGACGATTAAAATTCCTTATGTGGTAATGCGGGTTGTCTTTCTCATGACCTCTAAACTTATTTGCTTGCAACATCGACATTAAACCCGTCTTAATCTCGAAATTCTCCGCAAGGATGGCGGGAATCATAATAGCTTCTCCAAAACCCTTGGTGGGTGCTTGAAGCAACTCCATCATAGTACGATTAGCCATGATAGCTTCTTGTTCTACAATAGGTTCAACAATTGGAGTTTGTTCTTCAATCAAAGGCTCTTGATTTCCTTGACTTTGACGACGTTTACGAGCTCGTTTTGCTTGATTACGAGTTTGCATAAACTTCACGTAGAATGGAAGGTGAGCAAAGAAGATTCTTTTTGGATGTTTTGTGAATTTTCAATTTTTTTATGTTTTGGATTGTTTTTAAGTGTTTTTGGATTTTGTGTATCTTGGTAGACAACAATCTACCAAATCTCTCCTCAAATCAAACTCTTGATTAAAGAAGCCTCAAAAGAATGAGAACGATCACGTGGAGTGAACGCCTTCGAATGACTTTAGAACTTTGGTGAAAACCAAATTGTTCAAGAGGGTTTAATCACAAAGAAAACCAAGCAAATATATATGATACGTAATAATACTTTGGGCGGCAAAACCCTCGATTAGCTTTCAATTTCAAAATACTCACAAGCAAGCGGGGAAACGAGGCGGCGCGAAGCACTTAAGAGCCTTTTTCCTTAGGGTATATTTTATAATACCCGCCTTATACCCACCTTATAGTTTGTATTTTTCAAAATCGAGCTTCACGAAAGTATTTATCTATTTTTGCATTTTTCTTTTTGTTTGAGATTCGAATACAATAATTAGGAGATCAAATCCCAATTGAGGATGTGGTTTTCACACTTTTGGAGATATTTTGTATTTGTTGTGATACTTAATACAATATAGTAATAATAATTTCACAAGAAAAACGAAAAAACCGATAATACGTATTAGTAGATTTCTACTAATACAAATAATATTTTTGGTTAATATTAAAAACAACAAGACAAATTAATCACAACACGCCTTGTTTCCCCGGCAGCGGCGCCAAAATGATTGAGTGATGATTTAGAAAAATCAAACATTGATGACCCAATTAAGTTCGTTTCCCAAGGAGGTATACGTGTGTGACTAAAATGTAACAAGATTTGAGATTAATATTTGAAAGAAGGGGATGTGAAAATAGAGTGACGAAGACGTGAAATTTATTACTACGACGACTAAAATTAAAACCGTAAAAAGAGCTAAAATAAAAATTAATTCTAAAAATTCCCAAAAAAATTTACCAAAAATCCAATTAAATAAACTAAGAGTTTACAAATGATCAAAACTTTTTCAAACTTTTTAATTAATTAACTATTAATTTTTAAATGCTAACTAAAGCCCTAAAAATCCAAATAATTATTAAAAAACCCAAATAAATATTTTGCACTTTGTAAACCTCTAAAATGTCCTAAAAAGATTAAAAACAATTTTTATAAATTTTTAAACTAATTAAAACTATTTAAAATGATTAAAAACTATTAAAAACTTAAAATAATTCTAGAAATAGAAAAATCATGATAAAATTAATCTAAGAGTTGCAAAAATCCAATTTTATTGCATTAAACCTAAGAAAAATATAAAAAGTGCAAAAATGTGAAATTTGAAATTTAATAATAAAATAATATTAAAATCCAAAAATTAAAAAAAAAATCAAAAAACTTACAAACTAGTTTATTTTAACCTAAATAATCAGAAAATGAAAGTGAAATTACAAAAATACTCCTAATGGGCCCCGAAATGGGCTAAAAGCAAAAACAGTCAACCTTATTGGGCTTTTTAGCCCAAAAAGTCAAACTAGGACCAAATGACCTGAAAAAGCCCTATCTGACTCAAAATTCAATTCTAAACACAAAAGTCTGAAGACCCAATAGCTGGTTTTGAGCTTATCACAGCTTAAATAGTCAATAGCTTATTCTTATTGGGTCAATAAGCCCATTAAGCAATAAGCCAATGCCATAAGCTCTGCTTAAACAAACAACCTTCTTTTGAGATGCCTAAGAGATCTGTGAAAAGAAATTTTGAAAAAGCTCACTCAATAAGCCAGAAATAAGCAAAGTAGAATTCCACAAAACAACAAAATAGTCGGGTTAGAGTTCTAGGCTGTTTCAGAAGCTCTGGTTTGTTGCAAAAGCTCACAAATAGCTTATCTAAGAATAATCAATCATAAAAATCACAAAAAGCTAAGTAGAATAAGCTGTGTGAACCAATAAGCTGGCTTAAAAGGCCAAATAAATTAGTTTTCTAGCAAAAGCTTAACCAAATGACTTGTAACCTTCCAGATTTGTTATTAAGCTGAGAAAAATGACACCTATTACAAAATCCAAGTTGTTGATGTACCAATAAGCAGTTCTCAAAAATAAGCCAAATTGTGCTTATTTGACCAAAAGTCAAAGTGCTCCAAAATTCACCAAATGATCAGGGATGGTTTATAGGCTTGTTATAAGCAACTTTTGTGAAGAACTCAAGGAGGAGTCCTTGTGAATCAAGTGGTCAGTTGACCAAATGATGACTGATTTTGGCAAAAAGGGCTAAATAAGAGAGTTAGCTTATAAGCCAGCAATAAGGCACACCAAATAGCAAGAAGCACTCACAAGCAGTACAATATCAAGTTCCAAGCAACAAAACAACAAGGCATACACTAGAATCACAAATGCAAGTCCAAAATGAGGTGGTCACCTTGCTGATGCAATTGACCACTTCAGCCAACTTTGATAAGCTCTAGCACCTTCAATAAGCCACCAAATTCAACAAACAGATAATGCATAGATAGCTTATCACCTAAACTCTTCCCAAACCTGATTTCAGACTTTAGATCCAACAAACAAAGATTTTATTGGATCTGATGTGTTTGACCAATTTCAAACCACTTTTTTAGATTTTTCCAAAACTTGAAATCCTCTTTCCAAACCTTTTGAAACATAACCAGTGACTAAAACTTGTTGCATATGACTTGTTTAGACTGCCCAAACCCGAAGAACCAAGGGCACAAGGCCACAATGCCTTATGATCCCAAAATCCCAAACAACCTTGTTTTAGTACTTTTTCAAACAAACTTCTTATTTTTACAAGTAACCTACTGACTTTATGGTTCAAATACCTCAACTAGGTGACAACTAACAGATACCAACTATAAAACACAAAGCACAAACACAAAATAAACAAATCACATGGTAAAATATAAATCAGACAATATCATGAAATTTTTAGAGGAATCTTAACAGGAGGTTATACCTATCCCCCACAACTTCCTAGGAGGATCAGCAATGCTCCTTGGACCTAGTTCAACAACTACAACAAGACCAAGGTACTTCAATAAAGAAGATGAGATGTGCCTTGGTTGATGTTTCAAAGCAGAAACTCAAGGACTTGATTTCTTCAACACAAGCAACAAACAGCCCAACCAAAGGCTCAAACCCCTTCACAAGCTTGGTGTCAACAAGCTTGTAAGAGCTTATTGATTTTAGTTAAGGGTTAGTACAAGTAAAATATTAAAATCAGAAACCTATTTTCAAGCTTATTTCAAACTTGAAAACCTTACCAAACATAAACGTGTTTAAACCACAAGATCTAAACACCTTTATAACATTAAATGGAACTCAGAATCACTCTTAAACAACACCAACTTTCAAAAACATAAAAAGGAATTACAATTTTCTTAAAATACCAACTTTTATAAATTTTAAAAAGGAATTACAATGTTTAAAGAGTAAAACTGGAACAAGGCTCTCTCACATGTTGAGGAGTCCTTATATAGGCCACAAGGGCTAAGATTACAAGAGAAAACCCTAGCTATGAAGTTCCTGAAATGCCCACGAATCTTCTAGACGCATTTGATGTTTGAGCTATCCAAATGAATCCTGATTGTTCATTTTAGCTTTGTAGTTAAGCAATGAGTCTTGGCTGTTGATTTGGCCACGTGTCATTCCTTGTAGAGGAAGTTGGATCATGATTGGTTGACGTGTGAATGGGTGGGGTCCTTTGGTGAGTGGGGATTGGGGTTTTGAGTGTGGGAAGGGTTTGTGTATAGGTGAATCACACGTGGGTGTGGGTAATTGGGATTTACCCCTTGGTTTAAGTGGAATGGTAACTGGGGGTGAAAGGTGAACAGTAACACCTTTGATCTGTTTTTGTAGGAGTTTGAATGTGTTTGGCGCATTTTCTGATTTGAATGTTTCAAATGCCCAACTTTGGCCCTTGTGTTTTGGGAAATATGGTAAAACACGTTTTTCAGCCATCACAACTTGATTCCCTTTGTTATTGAAGTTGCAAAGTTCACACTTTTGCCCCAAAACTTTGGCAAAAGGTTTTCAAGGGTTGTTTTTGCTATTTTTGAATATTTGAAGGACTGCTCTTGGACATTCATGATCTTCAAAGGTCTTCATTGTATCTTTTACTTCATGAGGGACCATAATTGACAATTTAGAATTGATGAGGGACTAAATTTGCCAATTCTTCAAAGTTGAAGGACCATTTTATAATTTTGACAAACTTAAGGGACCAAACTTGTAATTATGAATATACAAGAGTTTTAAGTGTCATTTCTTCATAATTTGAGGATCAGTCTTGTATATCTTTAAGTCTTCAAGGGTTTTTCTTGGATAATTCATGAACTAGGGCCCGGTTCTTTGTACGGCTTCGTTTCTCGTGTCTGTTTTTCCTTGTTTCTTGGGATCTTTTGTCTTTTTCATGATATCCATACCTAAAACACACAAGTGAACAAATACAAGCATATATATGGTAATATTATGACATTTTATGAATTTAAAGCCCGCAAAGAACGATGAGATCATGTATAAAAGCCATCTCATCACAAGGCAAGACCGAAGTCATAATAAAAGCTTCATGGCGAAGTTGAATAAAAGATGGAGGTAAACCTATGATAATAAGGCCCTTCCGTTAGGGGCGTATAAAAGTCTTGGTAATAAGTCTCATGTTCAAAACCGTTATTAAATCGTGTTTATCGATCCTTCTTGTTGACTTAATTTTTTGACATCGTTGTCTATTAGGTGGGGTTATTAATTCGATGGTCTTGGTTACACCGTTAGGACTCTATTTTTAGACCTAAATCTCTATCATCGCATAAGTCAAACAATGTATCCTCGTGAAACATTCAAGACAAAATAAAATATAACAGATACAACTTGGGAAAATGGGAGGATAAGTACGTGATTAGGGCATATGAGTAGTGTTAGCATTACTAACTTATAATGACAATGATCTCGTTGCACGCTTAGCATGGAATTGGGGTGAAAATCGAGGACGATGAAATTATTTCTAACGAAGCATTCACGTGTTCTTGTTCTATGAACCTAAACGTCCCATTTTGCGATGAAAATCATACATTATGTCTAAAACGCAAGTAGAAGTAATAGTAGTAGTGTAGCTAGTTTATCATTCAATAAAGTAAATAAAAATAAGTTTTGGAGGTGCTATGATACTTTATTCTAGCATTGCGTGAGGGCACGATAATGGTTTAGTATGGGGAGTGATGAGACTGCTTTTATACATAGTCTCATCGTCCAAAAAGGGCCTTAAATGCATAAAATATCATGAAAATTGCCAAATATATGCTTGTATTTGTTGCTTGTGTATTTTAGGTACGGATATTGAGAAAATGACAAAAGATCACAAGAATCATGCAAAAACGAACACGGGAAACGAAGCCGCACAATGAACCAAGCCCTAATGAAGATTTTCCAAGAATAACCCTTGAAGAATTGAAGATTATGCAAGAAGGGTCATACAATATTGAAGAATTGACACTTTAAACCCTTGTATCTTCATAATTACAAGATTGGTCCCTAAAGTTTGTCAAAATTACCAAAAAGGCCCTCTACTTTGAAGAATTGGCAAATTTAGTCCCTCAACAAAACTAAATTGTCAATATTAGTCCTCCTCAAAGTCAAACATACCATGAAGGACTTCAAGTTACAAGAAATTACAAGTTTGGTCCTTTAAAAATGTAAAATTACCAAAAGGACCCTTAACTTTGAAGAAATGGCAAAAATGGTCCCTCATAAATCATGATTTGTCAAATTCAGTCCTCCAAGAAGTCAACAAGACAAGTCAAGATCATTATCAGTGAAGAAAATGCCAAAACAACCCTTCAAGAATCAACAAATGGCAAGAAATACCCCTGAAAATACTTTGGAAAAGTATTTGTGGTCAAAGTGGGAAAAATGAAACTTGGCTAACAAAGGAAATCAGCTTTTTGTGTATTAAACTTGAAATGAAAGAAGTATGAAAGATTGGGGGTTTAATATGGGCGACACACAAACTTACCTAGACCACTCCCCTCCTGCCACGTGCCCCATTAACTCCATTCCACCAATCACATCCCACCCTCCATCCACGTCACCTTCCACTTAACCAGTTTTTAACTAACTTAATTTATTAAGTTTAAAAACACGCGGTTAACAAGTATTTAAATCCTAAACCAGATTAAACACTCAACTATTCACCAAGAACACAAATTGGGTTTTCTTAATCCTCTTGTAATTAAGCCACCAAAACCTCCAGATTTATGATTAAGCATGCCTTGATCATATCCCAACCTTAAAAACACATGCCACATCACCCCACATGCCACATGGGACATGCCCTGCTACAAAGGTGAGGAAGAAGACAAGATTGAGCCAGCCATCCAACGTGCATGATTCCAGCTTACATTTTAAGCTTATTTTACACCATTGGATGCAATTCTACTATGCCAACTCACACTACCAGCCAGAACAAGTCACATGATCCCAAAGTCTTCAAAACCCTCAAGGGCATAACTGGAACTTCAATAGCTAGGGTTTTACGTTTTTTATTGCTTCACTAGTTCATTGTAAGCCTATAAAAGGCATAGCACTTAGTCATTTAGCTTTTGCTCTTGATTTTTCCTTAGTTCACATTTCTGTAAATCTTGTGAAGAAAGACCTAGTGCCAACCTTATTATCTGTTGTTTATGTTTATTGTTTGCTTAAAATTGAATCTCAAAACATTTTCATAGGCTTTGTGCAAGAAATTGTTCAAAGTCTTAAATCTTGATATTTTGCTAAGTTTCTTGGTACACCTTGGAATTTTTAGGCTATAAGTTAATCATAGCACCCTGATATTGTGATATCAAGGTGTTGTGAAGCTTATAACTTGGGGATAATCAAGTGTGGGGTACAAGAGTTACATTAATCAAGGCTTTGTCACTTAACTATTTTTATACAATTGCTTCTAACTTTGTTGAATATTAGCAGGAGTTTGTGTGGAAGCTTGTGCTTGTTCTTGCTAGCACATAAGCTCAAAATTCGTGGGTGTGGATGTACATCCATGCGATTTGAACCATTCTACCTTAAATCTACTTAAATTCTTGATTTTTTGTAATTTTGTGATCTACTTGTGTTCTTGCTGAATTTGTGGTCTAATCTTGCTTGATACTGCATGTTATACTTGTTAATGTGTTTGATTGGGCTTGGGTAGTGTTGGAATACACTTATACTTGTTTAAATTTAATTTGAAAAATATAAGGGGTGTTTGGGCTTATCTATTTAAGATCATAAGTTGCTATTGTGTTGTTAGAAAGTGTTGTTCATTGCTTGTATTTGTTATTTACTTGGTTGAGTACTAAAACCTGCAAGTTATTGGCTTTAAAACCTTAAATTCACGATTGTGCTATATCTCATTGGTTTTGACTCTTTTTACCTAAGATTTTGGAAATACCTAGAGTATATGCATGCTTAGGGCTAAAAGTTGTTAAATCATAGTTAATATAACCTAGTTTTAAGATTTGAGTGTTTGAATTTGGCTTGTTGGTCAATTATATCAGCAAAAGTGTTCATAACTGCCTGTTAGTGTTCATAAATAACCTCGTGTGCTTGAATCTTGATTTAGGCCTTGAACTATTACATGAAACCTGTTTAAACTTGTTCATTTGAGTTTATTATAGCTTGTGTATGCTTTTGGTGCAATTTGGTTGGCTGAATTTTGCTTAAACAGCTTATAAGTTCATAACTGCTTATTGTTCATGTCTGGGCTAGATCTGGGGATGTTTTGAATTAACTGTGCTAATTGGCTGATTGTGATTGTGTGTTTGTGATTGCTATTGACTCTTTATGATTAACTGATCATTTGGGTGCCTTTGTGAAACTTGAATCCACAAAAAAAGTCATATAAGACAAAAAGTCAATTAATCAAGCAGTGGGAAAAGTTCCCACTACTCAACACCCAAAACTAGCCCCTGTTAGTGTTAATTTTCAGTTAGCTTATTAGTAAGCCATATTGGCTTATCCAGGCCTGCAACAACTTATTTTTTGTGATCAATCTTCCTCATTTGACCCATTTGTTTAAACTGGAGCTTATCAGACCTTAGCTTTGACTTTTTACTAGAAAACTCATAAAGTTGACTTTTAATTAAGTGCTCTTTTGCTTATTCCAGATTATTGAGTGTGCTTATTTGAAAAATTTTTGTTGATTAAGCTTAGTTAAGTCATTTAAAAGCTTTTGAAAGTTAAATCAGCTCTTGGGGTGGCCTAGAACTCGAAAACGACTATTTTGTCGTTTTGTGAAGATATCTTATTGCTTATTCAGGCTTATTCCTTGTGCTTTTTCCAATTTTCTTTTTACAGATCTCTTAAGTAACTCAAAAGAAGCTTGTGTGTCTAATTTGAGCTTATGGAATCAGCTTATAGCTTAATGGGCCAAAAAGCCCATTAAGAATAAGTTGCATTGAAATAAGCTAGCTAATACACATTTTCGGCTTTTGGGCCTTCAGAGTTTTGTCTCTAAAATCAAATTTTGAGTCAGACTAGAAGTTTTAGGCTTATTTGGTTTACTTTTTCTTATTGGGCCCAAATTAAGCCCATTACGGGATTGTTTTGTCTTTTAGCCCATTTCTAGGCCTAATAGGGGTATTTTGGTAATTTCAACTTCATTTATGTGTTTATTAGGTTAAAATAAGCTAGTTTGAAACTTTTTAGAATTTTTTATAAATTTTGGATTTTTAATATTATTTTATTATTATTTTATTATTAAAAATTAAAATTTAGATTTTTCAAGTTTTTATATTTTTCTTAGGTTAAAAACATTAAATTATGAATTTTACAATTTTTAGAATATTTTTATTGTCATTAGATTAATTTCTATAATTATTTTAAGTTTAAATAGTTTTTAATTGTTTTTAAATAGTTTTTTTATTTTAAAATTTTCAAAAATAGTTTTAAATTTAGTTAAGTCATTTTAGAGGTTTATAATTGAAAAAAATCTCATTTTGGGCTTTTTGTTAATTAAATTGATTTTTTGGGCTTTAATTAGCATTAAAAATTTATTATTTAATTAAATAAAAGGCTTGAGTGATTTTTGATTTTTAGTAAACTCTAATTACATTATTTAGGATTTATTGCATTTTTCTAGGAATTTTTGGGGTAGATTTAATTTTGTCATTTTTTACGGTTTTACGTGTACGACTTGTCGTCTTAGTTTAATTCACAATCGTAACCGTCATTCTCTTCTTATCCCATTTCTATTTTCTTTTCTCATAAATATAATCACAAAGTTAATCATCTCTTAACACAACACACTAGCCTCCTTGAGAACGATCCCCACTTTGGGTCATAACTTATGGTTTTCCTAAATCACTTGTGTACTTACCCTAATTACCTTTGTTTTTCTAAACAAAGTGTAAAAACTACATCTACCAAGACATGTCGATGACAGAGACAGTTTGCATGGCTTTTTTTAAGGTTTTTGCATGGGAGATTTTCTGGTGGTTGATGGAAGATACGTGGGATGGTTTTTATGTCAGATTCTAGGAGGCCCTTGATAACAATTATTATAGTATATGTAAAATATTAATTAATGTTAAACAAATTAATAAACAACAAGAACCTAAATGCAAAATTAAGAAAAGGAAACAAAGGAACCTCCTTAATGAGACGGTGAAATTAGTAATCATAACTATAGATAGAGGATTAAGGATCATTATTTGCTAATACTAAATAATACTCTATCTATAAAGGGTTTTTCTTGTTGATTGATTTAAGCTCGATTTGTTTATTGGTTTAACACTTTGTGTAACATATAGTGTCTGTCAATATAGAGGAACCATAATTTGATTCATAGTGTTGTTGTATTGGTCGTTTTAGCCATAACGTTGATTTGATTTTATTGCTAAAAGGGACAAAATTTCTATCCCTTGTTAATTATTTACCTGTATGAGTTTTTTTTTTATTTTCCGTTGCATCACTCGTAATCTTTAATAGTTTAAGTGGTTTATAGTCCTAAAATCTAACAGCGGCATCACGAGTTGTTACATATAGGTTTTTGAGAACATAAAATAGATAAATTGCGCAAAACATGGTTTTCTTGAACCCTAATTAAGGTTAATAAAATTTGTTAGAAAAAACCCTAGGTTGTACGCAATCTAGTGATAAGAATCATGTTATAATTTTTATTAGATGTATGTTTCTGTATATTAATCGTCAATTTGATCATCCATGATGAATGCATGTGTATTTATCATGCACTATGATGTTTGATATGTGATAGATATTATGTTATTAATTCTTAATAGTTTTAACATGCTTCTTGATGATAAAAAATAAATCTTGACCTAGAATTTATAAGAACAGTTTGAAAGGTTTATTTGACACACATGTACTAAAATATTTGTAATTAATTCATCTAATGTAAAAAAAATATGAAATTCTTGTGAGAGGTCCACGACTCACATATCTACAACACTATAGTTTTGAGCTAAGGCTAGGGAAGACCCAAGCTTTACTCTGATGTGACTTGAAGTCAATTAAAATTGTTTATAAGCTTTTACATGTTGTGTGATATATATTTGAATTTGACTTACACAATCGTTCATTCGATGCATGTCTTCGCTCCCAGTAAGAAGTGGGAGTCTTATTTAGTTTATCGTCAAGTTTAATGCATGTTTTTGATTAATTGTTAATTAGATATATGTTTTAGTTATTGTTTGTTTGTTTTCTTTCATTATAATTGTTATGAACTATTATTAATATTAATAGATTTTTCGAAAAAAACATAAACATAACTGGACTAAACTATATGAAATAAGATTTATTCTAAGCTTATTCTTGCAATGTCTTATGTGACAACAGATGAGTCGTCCTGATATGGTTTTACATCTAACTCACCTCGACACTAGCAAGAATTAAGTTTATTATAGTTTTTATATTTTTAAAGATTTAAAATTTGGTCAATGACGTAATTTTCACTACTTACTTTCAATGATAAGGTTCGGGGAGACTAAACAAGACGTCGGTTTTATCGATACCATTACCTTATAATACTTGACTACGTTGTAGTTTCATTACCTTGCATACTATTTAGGAAGCCAAGAATGTTTGAGATTTGAATGATATACAATCATTTTTTAATCTTTAGTCGCGATAAAATTGGACTCATTTAAATGGAAAACACGTTAAATCCTCTATTTTAAAGATATCACTATTTATACAATTGATTTGTATAGAAAATACATTATATTTAAATAATAAAATTAATGAGTAAATTATTTTATTATATTTATGAAGCAAATATGTTGTATGCTTTTGGTACATGTTTGACACAAGATTATTTTCAAAATTATACCATTTGAAATGATTTATTTTCTATCCAAATAGATAAAAACACTTGCAATTACACTACAAAATTCGAGCTCTTCCCAGACTAATTTTCGAGCCTTTCCCTTGCGACATGTCGCCAGGGAAACCCAATCCCTGGCTACAAGTCGTCGGGGATCAGCCGTAAGAGAAAGTTTCGCCGGTGATAAATCAAAGTTTCCCTGGCGACTAAGTGGACCCCAGTGCATTTTGGTCATAAAATTGGTGCCACGCTATCTTTTGTAAGGAAAAGTTTCCCCGGCGACATATGTCGTTGGGGAAAACATGAGTGATTAGCCACATTTAACAAAAATGATAATTAATCTCGACTTTTCCGCGGTGATAGCGTCGCCAGGGAAACTTTCCCTTACGTTGACAAGTCAAAGCCTTACGTTGACAAGTCAAAGTTGTGCCAAAGTTTCCCGACATGTCGCCAAGGAAACTCTGCTGACTTTTCAAAAAGGTCAAATGCGCCAAAGTTTTCCCTGGCTACTTGTCACCAGGGAAACTTTGTCATTTTTTTTGTTCAGCCTGCACAGCAGGCTATTTCCAGATTTCTTCCGAAATTTTTTCGGATAAATCTACCAAAACTTGGGAATACAAATACCAAAACCTGGGGATACAAATACCACAAATTTACCACAAATCTAGTACCAAAACACAATAACATGTAACCTCTCGATCGATTAACTCGATGAATACAAATACATATGTCACAACATGAGTACAAATATATTGGTTACTAGTTACACTTATTAAACTTGCAATTTGGGGTTTACATTTATTAAACTTGCATGCTAAGGTAGGAAAAATAAGACATACTAACCATTATTGCCATTCTACCCATCGGCATTCTCATTACCACTACCGCCACTCCCGCCGGTGCCACTTCCGCTGCCTCCCGTGCCACTCCCGCTAGCACCAGCCGATAGGAATGCTGAGAACACATCGGCGAACCTATCGTCACTTCTTATAAAATTATACACTTGATCCAATCGCGGGTCGACGGCAGGTAGGGGAGGAGTATATAGAGTATTTTGGCGCCTTCTCAGCACTATGACCGCGCTGCTTTCCGCCTCTGGCGATACGGTTGATCTCGTCGTCCGTATATTTTCCTGTAGCCCCCAACTCAAGCATCTCCTCCTAATGAAGTGACAAAAACAAACGATAGTTAATATATTATTTATTAGTCAGGTTGCTACATTATTTCTTGGCAGAGAATTGTCGAAAACCAAGGTATATCAAAAAAAATTAAATAAATTAATTTAAAAAATAAAAAAATTCTTACATGCATGATGCGGTCTGCTTCGCAAACAAAATTCCCATCCTTGTCGGTGTGCTTCAAGAAGAAGTTATCAATGACAGACGGTGGCGACAGATCAGCTGCAGTTGCAGCTTGCATCTGTACATACATAGACATGCATATATAGAATGAAACAAATTCAAAACAAAAAATCACAACACACCAAAACATATAATCAAAGACATATATGTATGTAAATTAATTATTGAATTTCTTACCACTTTGTCTCGAAAGAGTGTTAACGATCGGGATCCCTGCCGACTGGGTGTCTTCATCTTAGACCGATTTTGCGAGTTTGTCAGACATCTTTTTTCGTAATCCGGATCATTCCAAATTTCGATATGTTTTTCCCACTCTTTGGCAGTAATTTTCTCAGGACACTCCTTGCGGACTCTGTCTATGTCAACCCTAACGGTATCGATGTCTCGGCACCAATGATTTTGCTTGAACTGAGATTTGTTGGAATTGTAAGTCTTTTGAATCATAAATTTGATGCCGCCACTTACATCCTCCCATGTTTTAGAGATATAATTTATACATTATTTTGTTTATTTATTTAATGGCTTAGACTGTATTCATATACAACAAATAAAACAAATACAGAGTTACAGTTAGAGATATAATTTATACATTATTTTGTTTATTTATTTAATGGCTTATATATTTATTTAAATTTATATTAAAAAAAAACTTATCCTGATAAGTATAAGCTTTTTGAAAACAGCTTGTTCTGATAAGCTTATTAGGACAAGCTGTTTGAAAATACCTTACATGATAAGCTTATCAGAACAAGCTGTTTGAAAACAGCTTATCCTGTTACGCTTATTAGAACGGGCTGTTTTCACATAGCTTGTTCTGAAAAGCTTATCAAGATAAGTTGTATTAAGACATCTTGTTCTGATAAGCTTATCAAGATAAGCTGTTTGAAAACAGCTTATCCGAAAAAGCTTATTACTTTATTCTCATCAAATATATATATTTATTTAAATTTATTTATTTATTTATATGATATAAATAAATAAGATATAATTTGTATATTTATTTAAATTTTTTATTTAATTATATGATATAAATAAAAAAACAAATTTATTTAAATATATACACCATTAAAAAAATAAACACAATAATGTCATAAACATAAAAATGATAACTGACCTCTATGTCAGCTCAAACGTTCGCCTCGAGCTCTTTAGGGACGTCATTCCAACATGGGTAATACATTTGCACGTGCCTCTTGAGAGACTCCCCGATGAAATTAGGAAAATGCTGAGCATGGTCGCCGAGAGGCCAGAAAGTGGGTGGTCGCCCCTCAAAATGTATCGGGACAGGGCCATGTATCTCAACGACGCTCAATAAATCGAGATTTCGGGTAATGCCCTGAGTCTTTGACCTACCAGCCTGTCTGCCGCCCAAATTTTCTTTTCTTTTGCCTTTGTCTGCAAAAATTAAGTGAGTGACAATGTCATAAAAGTTCAAGGCAAGCAACATATATGCACCAAATTTATGATTGTGTTACAATAATCTAAATATTCATACCTTTATTTATAAATAAGGCGAGGTAACCGTTGCGGATGTTTGGCGTAGGAGGTTCATCCTCACCACCACCACCGTCACCACCGTGTGATCATGCAACATCAGCTGACATCTGTACAAGTACAATTAGCATAACATAGACAAATTCATGAACAAAATAATATAAGAATGAACAAATCCAAATACAACACATCCAACTAAATATAGACATTTAAACAATCCACAACAATTAGATTCATTCATTCAAACAAATAAGTGTCTTTTGAAAGTTTCAAATAAAGGTCAATCTTCTTCTTCACTGGAATAAACTTTGTCTTCACCATCATCATCATTCATACGTTCTTCATCACTTAAATCACGAGGGACGTCATCATCATCAGTAATACCATTGTCTTCGTCATCAACATCAATGATATTTGGCGTTGCATCAACCACTGTTGATTGGCCATCTATATGCAAGGTCACATCACCCAAGTCTTTCAAATCAGTGGAAAGTGGTAGATCAGATGAGTTGTCGAAATGTATAGTATCAGGAACGGCATCTGACACGATGACACCCTCGTTGGAAAACTTTTTATGATTAACATGTTCAACGACCTTCCAGTTGGGTTTGTTCTTATCTTCAATGTAGAAGACTTGTTTGACTTGTGTTGCGAGAATGTATTGATCATCTTTCCGCCTCTCACATCTTGTGTCGGTGAGTTGTGTCATGTTGTTTCTAGAGATAAGACGTTGTTTACGTGATGCGTCGCGAGTGTCGAACCACTTAACTCGGAACAACACAACACTGAACGACAAATAATTAAATATGAGGATCTGTTGAAGCTGACCATAAGACACTGTCGCCGGGGATACGTATTGTCAAAATAAAAATTATTATTGTTTATATATTATTATAATTAGTTATTAAATTATTATTATTATTATTATTATTATTATTATTATTATTTATAAAATAATAATTATTATTATTATTATTTATAAAATAATAGTATCATCTCGGTCAGTTCAATTTCTAAATTCATTCCAATCTAGTGCGTTTAGTTTCTCGATTTATTCCAATTCGGTAACCATTGAACATCTAACGTGTAACCAATTCATACCGACTCATCCATTGAACATCTAACGTGTAGCCAATACATAACGACTCATCCATTGAACATCTAATGTGTAATCAATACATACCGACGCATCCATTAAACATCTAACGTGTAACAAATACATACCGACTCATCCATTAAACATCTACCGTCTAACCAATACATACCGACTCATCTATTGAACATCAAACGTGTAACCAATGCATACCGACTCATCCATTAAACATCTAACGTGTAACCAATACATACCGACTCATCCATTGAACATCTAACGTGTAACCAATACATACCGACTCATCCATTGAACATCTAACGTGTAACCGATACATACCGACTCATCCATTGAACATCTAACGTGTAACCGATACATACCGACTCATCCATTGAACATCTAACGTGTAACCGATACATACCGACACATCCATTAAACATCTAACGTGTAACCAATATATACGACTCATCAATTAAACATCTAACGTGTAACCAATACATACTGACTCATCCATTGAACATCTAAGATGTAACCAATACATACCGACTCATCCATTGAACATCTAACGTGTAACCAATACATACTGACTTATCCATTGAACATCGAACGTGTAACCAATACATACCGACTCATCCATTGAACATCTAACGTGTAACCAATAAATACTGACTCGTCCATTGAACATCTAACGTGTAACCATTACATACTGACTCATCCATTGAACATCTAACGTGTAACCAATACATATTGACTCATCCATTGAACATCTAACGTGTAACCAATACATACCGACTCATCCGTTGAACATCTAACGTGTAACCAATACATACCGACTCATCCGTTGAACATCTAACGTGTAACCAATACATACCGACTCATCCCTTGAACATCTAACGTGTAACCAAGACATACCGACTCATCTATTGAAAATCTAACGTATAACCAATACATACCTACTCATCCATTGAACATCTAACATGTAACCAATACTTACCAACTCATCCATTGAACATCTCACGTGTAACCAATACATACCTATTAGTGCAAATATTACAATGTTTAGTCGATATACTCTCTTCGTGTTTTGTTGATGACAAACGACAAAATCACAATACATTATGTAAAATGTTAAGGTACTCGTAATCACTCTAGAATACATTTGTATACTTCTCTCGACACCTCCAAGATCGCATTCGGCATGAATCACTCAAGGTATGAATAAACATGTGATTAACCTAACTAAATAATCAAGGATTAATATTTTCTTAAAACTCACATTTAAATCAAATGTGACAAAAGATTTTAATAAACTTTATTTTTAATAAAATATTTTATTAAAAAGAAAATGGAAATTTTAATTTGGAATATTCCAAAGAATATTCCCTAAGGTATATTCCAAAAATATTCTTTAATTTGAATTCAGCATATTCCAAATGCCAAAGGAATATCCTTTGAGGGTATAAATGGTATTTCCCCACTAAAGGACAAAAACTGTAACACCCCATTTGGTAAATAGAATATCATAGTAATATATGGCGTGTCATCAAAGCATGCAAGGTAAATATCTAAACATTCATGACCATAAAAGGAAATACCGGAGACAAACATCGGCAGTCCAAGTAATTCAAACACAAACAAATATAAGTACGGTAAAGGAAAGGACTAAACAATGTCCAACATGAAATAAAGTAAGACAAGGTATGATAAGTGCATAAGATATAGAAGGATGGGTAGCTTCCATCCGAATGCACATACTCTTGAGATATTACTTGCGACCTTGGGTACCTTCCGTTTGAGAACATAGAAATGAAAAATGGCTGAGCATAACGCTCGGTGCATGGATATACAATAAAGCATGAAAAGACATTCAATAATGAATGTATATAATGAATATAAAGCATAAATGGCAGCGGAAATGAATAAGTTATGAGAAACCTAGAAATATATCATGTTTACTAGTTTTAGTTCTGAAAACATAGCTTATGTTTACTTATAAAAATCTAAATTATTTTAATATACCAAAAGCCAATATAGGTCATGAGGTCAACAACGTGCATGAATACTTGGAGGGGTAACCACATCATGCAAATAGAGGGGATGCCTCTAATTAATATGGTATAGGTAGGAGGGATCAACTCCTTGTGAAGGATGCAAGACACAAATCACATTCACCATGAAATCATTACTGACACTGTAACTAGGATGCATCCATACGCCCCACATGATAATATAATAATTATAAAGGCCAATAAACGGAAAGGGACGTCACGAGCTATCACTCCGCCGTGGTGAAGTCATAACACTTGTGCCTCCAGTGTTATGGTTATGGTACCTCCATAACTAGGTGAAACTGGCATGCATGTATATGGCTAAGGTAACTAATAAACTATAAGCATTTAAATCTGTAACTACTGGGAAAACAGTTGGCTGCATACGAGAAATAATAATAAAGGAAGAGATTGTCCTTACTGAAGGACGGGAAATCCGTACCTTGTGTCCAGTAGAAGCTAACGGAAACGTTGAAGAACCTACTCCGCCTTGACGGATAATATTACATAAGAATAAGGACGTGTATGAGTTGTCTGAGATAAATGTGTTTTACTGGTTGTGTGTGTTCTTAGCTTATTATGTATTAACTTTTTTAAGTATTTACTGTAATTATTCTTATATTCGGTTGTTTATTTTTCATGTAGCAAGGTATTATTATACTTTTATTGTAAGTAACTTTCTAGAAAAGCAGGTTTCCTAAAATAGTAAGTCTCTAAAAATAGAAAGTTTTCAAAAATAGTAAGTTTTCATAATTAGAATTAAGCTGAATTAAAATATGGGTTTTGCTAACCACCACCCTTGGGGTGGTTTTTAAAGATACCAAATTTAATAAATTTGCATTAAATGAATTAATATATTCCTTAATTAATTGATTATTAGTATGAAATGTAATGTTAAACATGGTATGTATAAGATTCATTCATGGTTAATTATTTATTATAAACATAAATTATGGTATGTATGAGTTCATTTAATGCAAATCAGTTAATTTTGGAATCTTTAAAAACCACCCTAAGGGTGGTGGTTAGCAAAACCCTTAAAATATAAGTAAAGTTTATTAGTAAAAATACAAGTAATTGATTAAGTATTATAACTTATTAAATAATTAACATGGTTGATTTAATAAACTATAAGTTATATGAATTTAATTAAAATACATGTTTAATTAAATTAAGCTAAGTAAATACTTAGGTTAGTCATGAAATATTTATTTTAATTGTTAATAAATAAATAAATTTGATTTAAATAATCTTTTGAGTTGTTTTTTAATATTGTGACTTTCATTCTATAAAGTATTACCCCAAAAATAATGTTCCGCCGTGTCAAGGTAAAAATAGGGATGTTACACGTGGGCGGGTAGTCACAGCGCGACAGCTATGTCGCCAACCCATAAAGTCTCGCGCCAAAAATTTTCTCCGGCCGTAGCTTGGCGCCAGAAGAAACGCTAGCGTTCCAAATGCTCTTTAGCCCAATTGGACAAAAAGTAACAGTTTATTCATGTAGATGTAGTACATATACTAAAATGAGACCCATAAGGTTATCCATGCACTTCTTCATATAAAAAGTAACGGCCTTTATTCATGTAGATATTTTATGACCGACTCTTTTATTCTAGGAAATTTCACATGCACTTCATGTTCAATGGTACAATACATCAGCCCTTTATGTTATCAATTCTGTAGATATCAGTGAATCTTTTTTCACCACGCTCTTTGCTAAAAAAGGATCTCAAGATGTCAGCATTTGTAACCTCCCTGTAAACTGCAGGTTTCACAGCAGATAACAGCTCCGGGAACGGTGCGTGTTTATCTTGCATGCTTGGGCTGAGAAATGTAATAACTGAAAGACGTGGAACTTCTTCAGGGTTTGCCAATACTCTATGCTCCGCACTTTTGTATTCACCGTTTGACATTATCTGCGAGATTGAATAATTAGATAGAAATAGACATATTACTTTGACTAATAATGGTAATTTTCGTGAGAGAATCGTATATATAGATAGAATTGTGAATGCCAATTTGGCGTCTTTCGGCATATTTGGCTAGAGTTCGAATCAACTTGAGCTTCCACTCAAGTTTTATTGAGTTTGAGGACGAGTACACAAGCTTAAAACTTGTAACAAGACAAGCTTGGATTACAAGAACTCCGATCAAATCAGTTACGATCTCGGGATTACAAGAACTCCAATCAATATAGCATGTTATAAAGACAAGCTTGTTATTAAAGAACTCCAATCAAATCCGGATTCCCTAAAAATGTATTCAACTCGATACTAATTCCTTTGGTTTGCATAAAACTATTTTTTTCCTATTAACTACATAAACTTTTAATTTGTTGTATTGCGTGTCTCCTTACCGGTAAAGATGATACACACAATACAAAGATTCAAATATTCTTATAGTACTCTGTATTAAATAGAAAGTGTAGAGATTCGATCACCCTATTGGATGTTAGTATGCGGAACCCGATCCTGGGAAGAATACTAGACACACTAGCAGCTTATAATCGACAGCAAAGAACAACACAAGGTGTTGTCCCAAATGATTACTCTTTAATCGATTGTAGTTTGAAAGTATTACGTTACAGTGACCCCTATGTAAGTTTTTTACGATTATCCCTATGTATTTTACTATTTTATATGTTGTAGTTCAGTCGAGCTTTTGAAGATAAGCATAACGTAGATACAAAAACATAGAAAGTACCTCCAGCAAATCACCTATGTTGATAACAACGGCACCAGGAATTGCCTCTATCGTGGTCCAGTCTTCACCACATTTGGCCTGCAATAATCCTCCAACCTCATTTTGCACCAGCAAGGTTAACACCACCGGATCAGTGTGTGGAACAGTCCCCAACGTGATGTCTGGTTGTGGACACTGAGGGTAGTAATTTGATATACACCGTCTCCCTTCCAAACACTTCAACTCCTTCAACTTGTTACTTTTAAGTCCCAACCCTTCGCATAAGATTGACAGAAACTCATCTCCCAAACTCTTCGCCGCCTTGTCCCAATCCTTCAGTGCCTCCCTAAACACCTCGGGCACCGCCTCCCAATCTGGCTCAATGGGTGACATGTTCACCTGCACATCCATAAATACCGGGTTCTGAATGTTGGGTTTGGAGCACAATTTAAAAGCCACAATATGGCGTTACTTTTATGCATCTAATGCATTACAAGATTATTGCCTATAGGGTAAAAGTATGTAAATTTCAACTGATTCTGCCTTTATTATACGGATACTGAGAGTTTATATGTATAGGCTTATTTGAAAAACTTAACGGAAATTTATCTCATAAAGTTATAAGCTGATAGAGGAATGATATCCACCTTTCCAAATTTCATTAAAGCACATAAGCCGTGAAAATCAGTTAATCCGGACACCCCCCAGCTCATGGCTTATATGGTTTTCGGGTTACGTACCATGAGTGGCTTATTTTTAAACATCTCGGCTTAGATAAGTTCATTATGTGGAAAGTTTCAAAATAAACCGCAAAATTGAAGGGTATGACTTACGGCCCAAAACCAGATAAGCCATAAGCGGAAACTAACACCCTTTGTTTCGGATTATATAGCGAGCTGATAGCTGATTTGGTTTTGAGCTTATATTTCATAATTAAACTTACTTTTTGTGGCTTATTTCGACATTTTCCGGCTTGTATAAGTTATATAAGCCAAATGTCGGAATAAACCAACTTATGAAACATAAGCCCAAAACCAAATAATATAAGCCGGCGTATATATTTTGAGCCAACCATTTAAGAAAATATATACGTATAAAAGAGAAACCTGATAACCATCTTTCCAAGTAGCGGCTTTAGACTGAAACAAATCAATGTTACTATAATAAGCAGCACCTTTTCCAGCATTCCTCGTATAAAACCTCATTTTATACTCATTATCCATCTCAAAAAACTTCTTACTATCATTAACAACTCTCTCAATAATCTTCTCATCAACACCATGATTCACAACCTGAAACATACCAAGAGTTGACGATATCTTTCTAACTTCCTCAACAACCTTGGACCTGTCTTGAGACATGTCGATGACAGGGACAGTTTGCATGGTTTGTTTAAGGTTTTTGCATGGGAGATTTTCTGGTGGTTGATGGAAGATACGTGGGATGGTTTTTATGCCAGATTCTAGGAGGCCCTTGACACCAAGTTTTGACGAGTCGAATTCTTTTAATTCAGCATCACGGTCATAGGTGTTTTGTTCGGTGTTTGGTGACGTCATGGTGACGGTTGTACGATGATGGTTTTTGAGATTGGAGATGGTGGTGGTTTAATAGTAGTTAAATTCCCTCCAAAAGCCTCGAAGGATGCCACTTCTCATACAACACAAAGACACATGTTTTATTGAAGGATGCCACTTCTCATACAACACAAATACACATGCTTTTTTTTCACTGTCCTTTTAGTTCTTGCGCGCTGTTGTATCACATGTTCCGCTTTCAAAAAATTTCATGGTCATGGCCAAGCAGATTACAACTATCACAAAACTCTCATCTGGGAACAAGAATTTGTGGATTAATTCACTTTGTAACCTTGATTCCTTCTTAATTATCTCTGACTAGTTTGTCATTTCTAACGACTGAGTGTTGGAATATGCACATCTTAAGAATATATGCCCAAAAAATATCTTGAGCTTATGGAGATACACAAGTTATACTTATTAGAACGATAACAATTATTATATTATATGTAAAATATTAATTAATGTTAAACAAATAAATAAACAACAAGAACCTAAATGCAAAATTAAGAAAAGGAAACAAAGGAACCTCCTTAAAGAGACGGTGAAATTAGTTATTATAACTATAAATAGAGGATTAAGGATCATTATTTGCTAATACTAAACTAGTTTTAATACCCGTGCACACACGGGACTTGAACATAAAATATAAAATAAGTAATAATTTCGTTATTACGATTTTATTTATATTTATGTTTTTTAAGAACATCTAATGTTTATACGTTTAATTATGTTCTTGTTTTACCGTGCACCGTGTAAATTATATAAACTAATCTCAATTTTTATTTTTCGAATTTCATAATTTCATAATTTTTTATATTTTTATTCTAAATAGTTATCTCTTAATAATCAATCAAAAAACCATTTACATCAACTTAACACGTACACTATTTATAAATTCATGATTTTTTAATGCTTAATATTATTTTTTTTTTAAAATATTAAATATTTAATATTTAAATAGTTACGATTTTCATGTACCCATAAGTTTTACATGATTTTTCATTATGTGATAATATTAAGTGATATTTTGTATAAATATTTATTGCATAAAGAAATTAACTTTATTTAACTAAAATGTTAGCAATCATTTTTTAGACATTGTGTGTTTAGTAACACATTACGACCTTAAAAATATATGATGTTGTAGTAGTAAAATCTCGTCTATTTTTTTTCATCTCACACAACTATTTGAGGTTATGTATTCATTTTGATACTTATATCCACGTTAATAATAATTTACGTAGATTGCATTGCTTGACTTTGTTAGTGTCATAATTGAAATAGATAATAATTTGTGTTTTTATTTAAATATTTATAATTATGTGATTTGTTGATTTTTTTTATTATAACATATATGTTATATTTTTAAAATATAAAGTCTATAAGATGTAAAGTTTAAGGGGTATTTTGTTTATTTTATAAAGTTACTAAAAAATATGAAAAATTATTAGTTTACACTTGAGTTTATCTAATTTATTTAAAATTTAACCACTAAAGTTTTATTAATACCCTCCTCCTTATTTAAGTATTTATTTTCACAAATTTGACACATATATTTTTGTGTGTTCTCATCAAATTCCTCCACCAAAAATTTTAATTTTGACTAAATGAGTTCAATTTTGACTTTTTTTAACCAATCACATTGCTCTATTTTGCTTATGTGTCAAAATCAAGTCATTTGATTGGTCCAATTGTTTTACTTTTTTTTGAAGGATCAATTGTTTTACTTCAACCTCCACTTTTTACTAAAATTCTCAAATAATCTAATTCTTTTATTATATAAAAGATAATACTCTATCTATAAAGGGTTTTTCTTGTTGATTGATTTAAGCTCGATTTGTTTATTGGTTTAACACTTTGTGTAACGTATAGTGTCTGTCAATATAGAGGAACCATAATTTGATTCATAGTGGCATTGTATTGGTCGTTTTAGTCATAACGTTGATTTGATTTTATTGCTAAAAGGTA
Source organism: Glebionis coronaria (assembly GCA_025667525.1). Classification (NCBI taxonomy): domain Eukaryota; kingdom Viridiplantae; phylum Streptophyta; class Magnoliopsida; order Asterales; family Asteraceae; genus Glebionis; species Glebionis coronaria. Next base: position 573,703,124 of record CM046879.1, on the reverse strand, counting down.
CAAAATCTCTATCCCTTGTTAATTATTTACCTGTATGAGTTTTTTTTTATTTTCCGTTGCATCACTCGTAATTTTTAATAGTTTAAGTGGTTTATCGTCCTAAAATCTAACAGTGGCATCACGACTTGTTACATATAGGGTTTTGAGAACATAAAATAGATAAATTGCGCAAAACATGGTTTTCTTGAACCCTAATTAAGGTTAACAAAATTTGTTAGAAAAAACCCTAGGTTGTACGCAATCTAGTGATAAGAATCATGTTATAATTTTTATTAGATGTATGTTCCCGTATATTAATCGTCAATTTGATCATCCATGATGAATGCATGCGCGTTTATCATGGACTATAATGTTTGATATGTGATAGATATTATGTTATTAATTGTTAATAGTTTTAACATGTTTCTTGATGACAAAAAATAAATCTTGACCTAGAATTTATAAGAACAGTTTGAAAGGTTTATTTGACACGCATGTACTAAAATATTTGTAATTAATTCATCTGATGTCGAAAAATATGAAATTCTTGTGAGAGGTCCACGACTCATATATCTACAACACTATAGCTTTGAGCTAAGGCTAGGGAAGACCCAAGCTTTACTCTGATGTGACATGAAGTCAATTAAAATTGTTTATAAGCTTTTACATGTTGTGTGATATATATTTGAATTTTACTTACACGATCGTTCATTCGATGCATATATTCGCTCCCATTAAGAAGTGGGAGTCTTATTTAAATATATATATTTTATTATTTAATGGACTTAGATTTTTAGTTTATCGTCTAGTTTAATGCATGTTTTTGATTAATTGTTAATTAGATATATGTTTTAGTTATTGTTTGTTTGTTTTCTTTCATTATAATTGTTATGAACTATTATTAAAATTAACAGGTTTTTCGAAAAAAACAAAAAACATAAACTGGACTAAACTATATGAAATAAGATTTATTCTAAGCTTATTCTTGCAATGTCTTACGTGACAACAGATGAGTCGCCCTGATATGGTTTTAAATCTAACTCACGTTGAGACTAGCAAGAATTAAGTTTATTATAGTTTTTCTATTTTTAAAGATTTAAATTTTGGTCAATGACGCAATTTGCACTACTTACTTTCAATGATAAGCTTCGGGGAGACTAAACAAGACGTCGGTTTTATAGATACCATTACCTTATAATACTTGACTACGTTGTAGTTTATTACTTTGCCTACTATTTAGGAAGCCAAGAATGTTTGAGATTTGAATGATATTTAATCATTATTTAATCTTTAATCACAATAAAATTATACTCATTTAAATGGAAAACACCTTAAATCCTCTATTTTAAATATATCACTATTAATACAATTGATTTATATAGAAAATACATGATATTTAAATAATTAAATTAATGAGTAAATTATTTTATTAAATTTATGAAGCAAAGATGTTGTCTGTTTTTTGTACTTGTTTGACACAAGATTATTTTTAAAATTATACCATTTGAATTGATTTATTTTCTATCCAATTAGATAAAAACACTTGCAATTACACTACAAAATCGAGCTCTTCCCCGACTAATTTTTGAGCCTTTCCCTGGCGACATGTCGCCAGGAAAACCAAATCCCTGGCTAAAGGGATCAGCCGTAAGGGAAAGTTTCCTCGGCGACAAATGAAAGTTTCCCTGGCGAGTAAGTGGACCCCAGTGCATTTTTGTCATAAAATTGGTGGCACGCAATCTTTTGTAAGGGAAAGTTTCCATCGCGACATCTGTCGCCGGGGAAAACACGAGTGATTAGCCACAGTTAACTAAAATGATAATTAATCTCGACTTTTTCGCGGCGACAACGTCGCCAGGGAAACTCTGCTGACTTTTCAAAAAGGTCAAATGCGCCAAAGTTTTCCCTGGCGACTTGTCGCCGGGGAAACTTTGTCATTTTTTTGTTCTGCCTGCACAGCATGCTATTTCCAGATTTTTTGCGGAATTTTTTCGGAAAAAATCTACTAAAACCTGGGAATACAAATACCAAAACCTGGGGATACAAATACCACAAATCTACCACAAATCTAGTACCAAAACACAATAACATGTAACCTCTTGATCGATTAACTTGATGAATACAAATACATATGTCACAACTTGAGTACAAATATATTAGTTACTAGTTACACTTATTAAACTTGCAATTCGGGGTTTAGAACTATTAAACTTGCATGCTAAGGTAGGAAAAATAAGACATACTAACCATTATTGCCATTCTACCCGTCGGCATTCTCATTACCACTACCGCCACTCCCGCCGGAGCCACTTCCGCTGCCTCCCGTGCCACTTCCGCTAGCACCAGCCGATAGGAATGCTGAGAACGCATCGACGAACCTATCCTCACTTCTTATAAAATTATACACTTGATCCAATCGGGGGTCGACGACAGGTAGGGGAGGAGTATATGGAGTATTTTGGCGCCTTCTCAGCACTATGACCGCGCTGCTTTCCGCCTCTGACGATACGGTTGATCTCGTCGTTCGTATATTTGTCTGTAGCCCTCAACTCAAGCATCTCCTCCTAATGAAGTGACAAAAACAAATGATAGTTAATATATTATTTATTATTCGGGTTGCTACATTATTTCTTGGCAAAGAATAGTCGAAAACCAAGGTATATCCAAAACAGTTAAATAAATTAATTTAAAAAATAAAAAAATTCTTACATGCATGATGCGGTCCGCTTCGCAAATAAAATTCCCATCCTTGTCGGTGTGCGTCAAGAAGAAGTGATCAATGACAGACGGGGGCGACAGATCAGCTGCAGTTGCAGCTTGCATCTGTACATACATAGACATGCATATATAGAATGAAACAAATTCAAAACAAAAAATCTCAACACACCAAAACATATAATCAAAGACATATATGTATGTAAATTAATTATAGAATTTCTCACCACTTTGTCTCGAAGGAGTGTTAACGATCGGGATCCCTGCCGACTCGGTGTCTTCATCTTAGACCGATTTTGCGAGTTTGTAAGACATCTTTTTTCGTAATCCGGATCACTCTTAAATTCGATATGTTTTTCCCACTACTTGGCATTAATTTTCTCAGGACGCTCCCTTCGGACTCTGTCTATGTCAACCCTACCGGTATCGATGTCTCGGCGCCAGTGATTATGCTTGAACCGAGATTTGTTGGAATTGTAAGTCTTTTGAATCATAAATTTGATGCCGCCACTTACATCCTCCCATATTTTAGCATCACGCTTGTGGGGTGTCAGATTAAACTTAGATTGCATTCATATACAACAAATAAAACAAACACAAAGTTAGAGTTAAAGATATAATTTATACATTATTTTGTTTATTTATTTAATGACTTATATATTTATATAAATTATTATAATAAAAAAACTTATCCTGATAAGCATAAGCTTTTTGAAAACATCTTGTTCTGATAAGCTTATCAGGACAAGCTGTTTGAAAACAGCTTATCCTGATAAGCTTATCAGAACAAGCTGTTTTCACATATCTTGTTCTGATAAGGTTATCAAGATAAGTTGTATTAAGACAGCTTGTTCTGATAAGCTTATCAGGATAAGCTGTTTGAAACAGCTTATCTGAAAAAGCTTATTACCTTATTCTCATCAAATATATATTTATTTAAATTTTTTTATTTATTTATATGATATAAATAAATAAGATATAATTTGTATATTTATTTAAATTTGTTATTTATTTACTATATGATATAAATAAATAAACAAATTTATTTAAATATATACACCTTTAAAAAAATAAACACAATAATGTCAGAAACATAAAAATGATAATGACCTCTATGTCAGCCCAAATGTTCACCTCGAGCTCTTTAGGGACGTCATTCAAACCTGGGTAGTACACTTGCACGAGCCTCCTAAGAGACTCCCCGATGAAATTAGATAAATGCTGAGCATGGTCGCCGAGAGGCCAGAAAGAGGGTGGTCGCCCCTCAAAATGTATCGGGATATGGCCATGCATCTCAATGACGCTCAATAAATCGAGATTTTGGGTAATGCCCCGAGTCTTTGACCTACCGGCCTGTCTGCCGCCCAAATTTTCTTTTCTTTTGCCTTTGTCTTCAAAAATCAAGTGAGTGACAATGTCATAAAAGTTCAAGGCAAGCAATATATATGAACCAAATTTATGTTTGTGTTACAATAATCTAAATATTCTTACCTTTATTTCTAAATAAGGCGAGGCAACCGTTGCGGATGTTTGGCATAGGAGGTTCATCATCACCACTGTCACCACCGTGTGATTGTGCAACATCAGCTGACATCTGTACAAGTACAATTAGCATAACATAGACAAATTCATGAACAAAATAATATAAGAATGCACAAATCCAAATACAACACATCCAACTAAATATAGACATTTAAACAATCCACAACAATTAGATTCATTCATTCAAACAAATAAGTGTCTTTTGCAAGTTACAAATAAAGGTCAATCTTCTTCTCACTGGAATAAAGTTTGTCTTCACCATCATCATCATTCATACGTTTTTCATCACTTAAATCACGAGGGACGTCATCATCATCAGTAATACCATTGTCTTCGTCATCAACATCAATGATATTTGGTGGTGCATCAACCTCCGTTGATTGGCCATCTATATGCAAGGTCACATCACCCAAGTCATTCAAATCAGTGGAAAGTGGTAGATCAGATGTGTTGTCGAAATGTATAATATCAGGAACGGCATCTGACACGATGACACCCTCGTTGGAAAACTTTTTATGATTAACATGTTCAATGATGTAGGAAAATCGTACACGTTTTAGGAAAAACGCGTGTGAGCGGCAAGTATTAAGTTATACGCTTTAGGAAAAACGTAAAACTGAATAAATGCGGGTTCGCTCTCGAAGGAGGTGTGTGTATTAATGTGCCAATATATATGAAATCAAGTTTGGATTATTGACGTTTTTTGGTTTAAAGAGAGAAAAAGAAAAGACGAGCTACGACTACGATTACGCTACGACGTTGACGTAAAACGATGACGTAATTAAGTAAAACACGAAAAACTTAAAAATTAAACCTAAAAATTAAGTAAAAGATTAAACTAAGTCTAAAATAATATAAATAAGGATAAAAATCCAACAAATATATTTTAAAACCTTTTATTAAATAAATATTCAATTTTTAATGCTAATTAAAGCCCTAAAATTAAATATAATTAACAAAATGCCCAAAATATAATTTATTGAACAAATAAGTTATTTATATTATTTAAAGACTAAAAAGTACTTTTCCTAAATTTTCAAAACTATTTTTCTATTTTTAAAACACTAAAAACTATTTTTAAATTAAAATAATCATAAAAAATAATTAAATAATGCCAAAAATAATTTGACAATTTTGAAAATCCTAAACACTAATGAACAGTAGAAAATTGAAAAAGTTTGAAAAAAGTAAAATTTTGCACTAAAAGACAAAATAGTTTAATAATTAAACCCTAATTAAGCTAATTTAATTATAAAAATAATTAAAACAGTGAACAGTAAATATTTTTAAACTAAAAATATTAAATTAATTTTCTAAATCTAAGAAAATTTTTGAAATTGAAAAATATTAAGTTTCTGCACTAAAAGACAAAAAACAGAAATGAAAAAGTTAATTAAAAATGCTAAATAATCTAAAAATTATAAAATGAACAGTAACTTAAAAAATAATTAAACAGAAAAATCAAGATTAAAATAAGAAAAATACTGAAATTGGTTTTAAGACCTAACTCCTAAATTAGTCCACAAAAGACAAAAAAATGGAATCTGATAGTGACACCTTGAACTATTTTTGTCTACTTGTATAGCAGGGGAAACTCTAATACTAGCAGTGGGAACTTTGTTCCCACTGACTGAACAAAGAAACGGGTCTGGTGCTTTTGGGGCTTGTAGCTTCTTTGATTTTAAGCTTTACTTGGAAACAAGGGCACCCCCACAACCAGTTGGGTTGTGGGGAGTCACAAAAAGTATAAAAACAGCAGGTGCTTCACAAAATTTACACACTAAAGCCCTAAAATCAGTCACTGAAATAGGGGTAAGTTACTGATGAACAGTACACTAAATCAAATGGCACAAAGATGGATTTTGGGTGCTTATATCTTGCTCAAATCATTACCAAACAACATTCAGCTGATTACAAACCCTTCTAAACCTATCCTCTACCTATTTGCCAGATTTCGAAGTCTAGATTTCACAAAAATAGGCAGAAAATGGCTATACCAAATTTTAGCTATGTTTAACCAAATTTTAAACTTGCAAATGCTTCAAATCCTACCTAGCTTAGAACCTAATGCTGAAATCAACCATATACAAGCTTGAACTGTGTGTCTAGATAGCAATTAACACCAAAGTTTGTCACAAACCCTAGCTAAAATGCAAATCCAAACACACCCTTAAAAACTGAAATTGAAATTTAAATAATCAAAAGCTTCTTAAACTAAATCAAACTGATGGAAAAGAGCTTAAACATGCATACTAAACTAAAATCAGTATAAATCAACCATAACATCAACACTTAAACAGTTAAAACACAAATCACCATGAAATTCACAAAGAACTCAAAAACAAGACCAATGGGGTTCAAAGCCTTTTACCTTGGCTGACTGCCTTCCAAAGGCTTGGGAACGAGCTTTTATGAGCTTATGGTAAGATGTTGATGTAGAGAAAGGAGGTGGGGACCACAGCAGTCCCAAACACCCAAATATCTTCTAAAAATCTTGTGAACTTATCTCTCTTTGAACCTGCAAAAAAGAAACAGAAACAGTGACCTGGTACAAAGTAAATAAGCTATCAAGCTAGCTTATTAATCAAGCTAGCTTATAGCTTATAGCTTAAAGAAAGTTTAAAAAAAATAGAAAACTGATTTTTTTCTTAAATCTTTTTGAACCAACCAAATCTTGAAGCCTTTAATGAAAACCTAACCAAAGCTTTGGATAAACCTTTTGATTCCACTTTCACTTCCTCAAAAGGATTTATCCAAACTTATAAAATAATTTCTCAAGAACAGTAAAAAAACGAATTTCTGAAATTTTTCAAAAACTTAGAACCTTGGAATGTCTTAAACTACAATGGATAAAATTAAAGATTAACTAATAAGGAACTCAGAATCATTGCACAAATTTTAAAATTTTCATTCTCATTACTTTATAAAAAATAGTACAATAAAACTGGAACAAAGAAAAACTTGCTAAATGCTACTGCCTTTATAGGCTTACATAATTTCTAGAAAAATCTAAACCCTAGCATTGTGCTTCCATTTATGCCCTTGAGGAATCTTGAGTATATGCCTAATTGATGCCAACTTGAATTATTGGTCTTTGGAGATTTTTGGCAGCTTGTGATGAACCATGTGATTGAGCAAGGGTCTTGGATGATCTTGAGCGTTTATCAACACGTATGGAGCAAGAAAAATCATTTGAGCCGTTTGATGTAGTCAAAGTGTACAGTGACACGTGAAAGGGTGTACCTTTGGGGAGACAAGGTAAAGAGATGCCGTTTTATGGGTTGTGGGAAATGTTGGGAGTGGGGTAAGGATTAAAACCCCCATGTTTAATTAGTGTAGGGGTTAGTGAGGGAGTTAATTAATCCTGGGTGTTTTTAGGGTTTAATAGGATGAAGATGGTTAAACAGTTAAGGTTTAATTAGTTAAGGGGGATTTAAAACGTGTTTCCCACCTTAAGTATAACTGATTATTAATAATCAGTTTTAAAATCGTAGTGGAGGGGTGACGTGGGTGTTGGGGCGAATATGATTGGTTGTTTGCTTGGGTGGGATGACGTGGCGAGATTCGGTTGGATGGGGAGAGTTATGCTGTCTGCCAAGAATGCCCCCTCTATTCCTTTCACTTTGATACTTCCCATTAAATAGCTACAAACTCTTTTTCCTTTATAATAAGTTTACCCAATGTACAACATCAGTCCTTGTGTTTAGTAAAAATATGAACAAGGACTAAACATATATTTTCTTCAATCTTCAAGGGTCTGAATTGTATCTTCATGAAACTTTAGGGACCCCAAAGTATTTCTAAGATAATTGAGGGGTATAAAGTGGCAAATCTTCAAACTTGGAGGACCAATCTTGCCAATCTTCAAAACTTCAAGGGTAATAATGGAAATTCAGGATTCGGGTCCGGTTCTTTGTGCGGCTTCGTTTCCCGTGTTCGTTTTTGCTTGATTCCTTTGATCTTTTGGTGAATTCACGATATCCGTACCTGAAATACACAATGAACAAACACAGGCATATTTTTGGGTATTTTGATGATATTTTAAGCGTTTTAAGCCCGATTTGGACGATGAGACTATGTATAAATACAGTCTCATCACTCCCCCATACTAAACCATTGCCGTGTCCCCACGCAATGCTAGAATTAAGTATCATAGCACTTCCAAAATTCATTTTATGATGACTTTAATTGAAGACATAAAATTAAATAAACTATTACACGTGTTTTAGACATAATGTATTGTTTTCATCACGAGAACGTGACTTTTGGGATCATAGAACAAGAACACGTGAATGCTTCGTTAGAAATAATTTCGTCGTCCTCGATTTTCACCCAATTCCATGCTAAGCGTGCAACGAGATCATTGTTATTATAAGTTAGCAACACGAACACATCTCATGAGTGTTAATTACGAACCTAAACTCCCTTAGTCCTACTTGGTATCTCTTATATTTTATTTTGTCATAATGATCACGAGGATACATCATTGACATATGTGTGAATAGAGATTAAGTCTAAAAATAGAAACTCAACGGTGTAACCAAAATCATTAAATTAATAATTCATCCTAATAGACAACGATGTCAAAAAATTAAGTCAACAAGAAGGATCGATAAACACGGTTTTATAACGGTTTTGAACACGAGACTTATTACCAAGACTTTTATACGCCCCCTAACGGAAGGGCCTTATTATCTTTAAATGAACTTTCTGAAAACGTCTTATAAACTGAAAACCTCAAAAACTTTTAAACTAACTTGTATAAGATTATGATTAAACTAAGAAAACAAAGAAAATGGAACTCAGTATTTGAACAATTAAAACTTTCATTTTCATTAATAATTTTAAAAAGATACAAAAACTGGAACAAAATGGAAAATTACATCTATTGTTCTTTTTATACTAAACTGATGAACATTCTAGATACATGAATTGCTGAAACCCTAATGCTACAAAATCCCTCTTTTGCCCTTGGAATATTCGTCCTCAATAAGCATCTTTGAAATTCAAACTTCAGCATGTGAATGCTTTTGCCATCTTGTGAGTCTGCCAGATGTTATGGTGAATCGTAGCCATTGATTTGGAGTGGAGAATACGTTTTTAATCTTGGGCGTTCATAGCTCTGCCAATCTTTGTCTTCATGTCCATTTGTGTAGCAGGGGCCATATGGGTGGGGTTTTATGGTGAGAGTGACGTTGTTTTGGGAGTTGGGATTAGGTTAGGAGACCCTTAATTGCCTTTCTGGAAGTTTAGAGCGTTTTCCCCTTTGTTTTGATTGTAAACGTGATTAGGGTTCTTGATATAGGATTAGGGGAAATAGGGGAAGTGGTGATAAACAGGGAATGTTACCCGCCCTTATTAATTAGTATAAAAATCTGTTTAAACAAAATTTTAATATTAATTTTGGTAAGTGGAAAATTGAGGTGGCAGGATGATGTGGAGGGTAGAGTTGAGGTGGCAATTTCTGAGTGGTGGATTGGGGTTTCTTGTCTGGGCAGAAACAGCCCTCAATCTTCCAAGTTTTTGTCATTTAAACTTTAATAGCTCAAAACTTCTTTTTCCTTTATATCAAGTTTAGGAAACTTGCTGAAAATGGCACAAGGGTTTTTCCAAACTTTGTAATAAGGACCTTTAATGCAATTTGACTTTATTCCAAGGGCCAATGATGTAAATACTTGAAATATTAGGGACCCAATGTGTAAATAGAGTGTTCACAAGGGTATAATATGACAAATATTCCAAAGTAGAGGGACCAAAGTTGTCAATCTTCAAAACTTCAAGGGCATTTTTGCAAATTCATTTCTTGGGCCCGGTTCTTTGTGCGGCTTCGATTCTCGTGTTCGTTTTTGCTTGATTCTTGTAATCTTTTGGTGAATTCACGATATCCGTACCTGAAATACACAATGAACAAACATAGGCACATTTTTGGGTAATTTGATGATATTTTAAGCATTTTAAGCCCGATTTAGACGATGAGACTATGTATAAATACAGTCTCATCATTCAACGACCTTCCAGTTCAGTTTGTTCTTATCTTCAATGTAGAAGACTTGTTTGACTTGTGTTGCGAGAATGTATTGATCATCTTTCCACCTCTCACATATTATGTTGCGAGTTGTGTCGGTATCTTATGGCAGGGCACTAGACTAGGAACAACTAGTCTAGTACCCTGCCATAAGATACCGTCATCATCACAAACTACGTCTGCTAATCAAGGTTTCTGAATGGTATCCCAAATCTCACCATCGTCATTCTTAGCTTCCTTGATCCTAGAATGTAAGTCTGGTTCCACTCTAAGATTTGCCCAGTAACCATGTTGTCCTTGTACACAAAAGTAAATATCGCCCATCTCCAGGTCACGGATGATCTCCTTTGCAATCCAGATGCCAGCAATCATACCCAACCTTCTACTTAGAGCATCTGCCACCACATTCTCCTTACCAGGATGGTACAGAATGTTGGTGTCGTAATCCTTTGGTAGCTCTAACCATCTTCTCTGTCTCATGTTTAGTTCCTTCTGGGTTAAGATGTACTTGAGACTTTTGTGATTTGTGAAGATGTCACATGATTCACCATACAAATAATGCCTCTAGATCTTTAATGCGAAAACAACTGCTGCAAGCTCCAAATCATGAGTAGGATAGTTTTCTTCATAAGGTTTAAGCTGTCGTGATGCGTATGCAATAACCTGCCCATGTTGCATGAGAACACAGCCTAGAACTTTTCCTGAAACATCACTATAGATTTGAAATCCACTTGTACCAGATGGGAGAGTATGAATAGGTGCAATCACTAACTTCTGCTTAAGGTCTTCAAATCTCATCTCTCGTTCTTCAGTCAAGACGAATTTCTCTCCTTTCCTCATCAGCTTAGTCAAAGGTAAGGCTGGCCGTGAAAAGTTCTCTACAAACCTGCGGTAGTATCCAGCTAATCCTAGAAAACTTCCGACCTCTGTTGCAGATGTAGGTCTCGGACATTTAGTGATAGCTTCAACCTTTACAGGATCCATGGTGATCCCCTCTACAGATACAATATGGACCAGAAATGCCACCTTGCTTATCCAGAACTCACACTTGGAGAACTTGGCATACAACTGCTTTTGACAAAGGATCCGCAAAACTGTACGAAGGTGTTCCTCATGTTCCTCCTTGGATTTGGAGAAAAACCAGGATGTCATCAATGAAAACGATAACAAACTTGTCCAGAAACTCATGGAAGACACGGTTCATCAAATCTATGAAGACTGTCGGAGCATTTGTGAGTCTGAATGGCATGACTATGAACTCGTAGCGCCCATAACGTGTACGGAAAGTAGTCTTAGAAATATCCTGCTCTTTAACCCGTAACTGATGGTAGTCGGACCTCATATCGATCTTGGAGAAATACTTGGTGCCCTGAAGTTGATCGAAAAGGTCATCAATACGCGGCAAAGGATAACGATTCCTGATCGTGATCTTGTTCAGCTCACGATAGTTTATACACAAACGCATGCTGCCATCTTTCTTCTTCATGAATAGTATCGGTGCACCCCATGGATATGCGCTGGGATGGATGAAACCTCGCTCTATAATTTCCTGTAGCTGATCTTTTAACTCCTTAAGCTTAATAGGAGCCATGCGGTAAAGAGCCTTGGAAATTGGCTCTGCTCCTAGAATGAGCTCAATTCCAAACTTGACTTCACGAACAAGTGGTATGCCCGGAAGTTCATCAGGAAATACGTCAAGAAATTCTAACACAATAGGATATCTTGAATCGATGGAGACTCGGAACTAATGTCATAAATGTTGGCTATGAAGCCATGACAGACGTGTGTTAGTAATGCACATGCCTCCATGGATGAATTAATTTGTACAAACCTCTCTAGCAGAAAACCATGGTGTATGTACTCTGGAGATTATCACTAAAGATAAGCCGATAAGTTTGGTAGTCTATCGTAGCCTGGTGTTTGGATAACCAGTCCATGCCCAATATCATGTCAAAATTGCACATGTCTAAAGGAAGCGCATCAACTCTGTGGATTTTATCATCAAATTCTAGGGGAAGATCTCTGTACACCTGGGTGATTTGCACAGAGTCCCTAAGTGGCGTGGAAATGCTTAAGGCATTATCTAATGGCATAGGGGAAATCCTAACACATGTAGCAAAAGTAGTGGATATGACTGAATGAGTCGCTCCAGTATCAAACAAAACGCATGTTGCCAGACCATTCATAAAGAGATTCCCAGTTATCTCTAGTAGTAGTGAACACGCGGCCTGAAGTAGGAGGTGGGTTAGATTCGGCATGTCCAGAGGTGCCTTCTATCTCACCTAGGGGAAAATCCTTCTACTGATGTCCTTGCTGGCCACACTTGAAACAACCACCAGTACCTCGACGGCAAACACTAGAATGTCTGTGCGAACAAGTAGGGCAGATAGGATGCGTGAACCCTCCAACAGGCGTCCTAGCTAGCTGAGAGCCTGTTTTAATATTACATGCATGAGACATGATCATGGAACATAAGCTTGATTACACATAAGGTTTAATAGTTACCAGATGTAGTAGAACGGTTAGGCTGCGAACCTCTATGGTCCTGATCCCTGCCGTTGCCATAGTTCTTGAATATGAGTCACTGGAGTGTCAGAATACCATAACGTAAGACAGTTTAATCATGAAAGAAGGTAAATGTAGGGACCTGCGGTTGTTAGAGTTATTGGCATTGTTACGGTAATTGTCATTACCGCCACGCCTATCTGAACCATAACAGTCATTGGACTGACTGTTTCCCTTAGATGATTGTTGCTGAGAGACCGCAGGTTTCCGGTCGCAAGTCTTCTGTCTGAAATTAAAGTTGAACAGAGGATGATATAAGAATGAAAATACCGAATGAAATGAATGATTAACGGTTGGTGATTAAAGATACCTCTTCACTGCTCGGTCATCACCAAACTCCTCTCGTTCTTGAAGCATCTCAAGCTTACGGGTTGCATCGAACACCTGTGCCACTGTAGTGAGCGTAGCATAAACCAAAATATTGGCAACCGAAGTGCGAAGAGCCCAACAAAACTTCTCAGCTTGCTCCTTAGTAGTACCAGCTGCTGCTCCCAAGAATCCAACCAAATGAAGAAAACTCTACATGAATTCATTGCTGTTCTCCCTAGCAACCTATCGGATATTATGATAATCCCTCTTAGTATCTCCTACTCAGCACGTGGAAAGTACTGATTAAGGAAGAGCTCCTTAAACTGGTCCCATGTCAACAGTGCAACCCAATCATCACCACCGTTGGACTGCTTGACTAATTTCTACCAACGTAGCACATCACCTTCAAACTTATAGCAAGCTAGTCTTGCCTTGAAGACACTGTCACAACCCATCGCATCAAATATCTTCTCAATGTGAGAAATCCAAGCCTCAGCCTCAGAGGGGCTGTCAGTCTGCTCAAACGAACGGGGTCTCTGCTTGTTAAGTCGCTCCAACCAAGTCATATGGGTAACAAGCGGTGGAGGATTGTTCTGGTTCTGAGGACGAGGGCCAAATTGAACGCCCTGAGCTTGGACTTTATCATGAACTTCGTCCCTGATTTCATTGCGAAGTTAGGGAAGGAGGGCTTGCAAAGTTGCATTGACAGCTGCTTCTAACTTTTAAGCATTGCGTGTGTTCACCATGTGTCAGTTTAAATCAAAATGCAACATAAATAATGAATCTGATAAAATATGACACGAATAGAAAAATGCATGAACAGTGTATAAAACATGAATTTATTTAAAACAGTTTTAAAATGCATGATTAATTAAATATGATGATATGTGCATGAGTGAATGCCTATGGGTCGGTTCACAAAACAAAAGGCAAGTATGGATGCCTATGGGTCGGTCCACTAAACAAATAAAATGTTTCGCTTAAAACACATATGACTAAATAGGGTCAATGCAGTACCAACCATTACTTCGTCAAAATTCTCAATGTGATGAATGCATGAATGAATAAATGAAATGAAAATGAAATGAATGCATGAAAACCAACTGTCAGTTCTAGGAAGACGCTGGTGACTAGCCGTAAGTCACATGTCATGTTTTATAGAGCTACAGGTCGAAACCTTGTCTCTGATACCATAATTGTAACACCCCATTTGGTAAAATTGAATATCACAGTAATATATGGCGTGTCATCAAAGCATGCAAGGTAAATGTCTAAACATTCATGACCATAAAAGAAAATATCGGAAACAAACATCGGTAGTCCAAGTAACTCAAACACAAGCAAATATAAGTACTATATAGGAAAGGACTAAACAATGTCCAACATGAAATAAAGTAAGATAATGTATGATAAATGCATAAGATATAGAAGGTTGGATAGCTTCCATCCGAATGCACATACTCTTGAGATCCTACTTGCGACCTTGGGTACCTGCCGTCTGGGAACATCGAAATGGAATAACGCCCAGTGCACGGATATACAATAAAGCTTGGAAAGACATTGAATACTGAAAGCATATAATGAATGTAAAGAATAAATGGCAGCGGAAATGAATAAGTCTAGGGAAACCTAAACATATATCATGTTTACTGGTTTTAGTTCTGAAAACATAGCTTATGTTTACTTACGAAAGTCTGTATTAGTTTAATATACCAAAAGCCAATATAGGTCATGAGGTCAACAACGTACATGAATACTTGGAGGGGTGACCTCGTCATGCAATTAGAGGGGATGCCTCTAATTAATATGGTATGGGCAGGAGGGATCATCTCCTTGTGAAGGATGCAAGGCACACACCGGATTCACCATGAAATCCTGACTGACACTATAACTAGGATGAACCCATACGCCCCACATGATAATATAATAATAATAAAGGCTAATAAACTGAAAGGGACGCCACGAGCTATCACTCCTCCGTGGTGAAGTCATAACACTGGTGCCTCCAGTGTTATGGTTATGGTACCTCCATAACTAGGTGAAACTAGCATGCATGTATATGGCTAAGGTAACTAATAAAACATAAGCATTTAAATCTGTAACTACTGGGAAAACAGTTGGCTGCATACGGGAAATCCTAATATAGGAAGAGATGATCCTTACTGAAGGACGGGAAATCCGTACCTTGTGTCCAGTAGAAGCTAACAGAAATGCTGAAGAACCTACTCCGCCTTGACGGATAATACTACATAAAAATATGGACGTGTATGAGTTGTCTGAGATACATGTGTTTTACTGGTTCTATGTGTCTTAGCTTATTATTCATGTTCTGACATGTTTTAACTATTTTAAGTATTAACTGTAGTTATTCTTGTATTCCGTTGTTTATTATTCATGTAGCAAGGTATTATAACACATGTATGGTAATACTAAGTAACTTTCTAAAAATAGCAGGTTTTCTAAAATTGTTTGTTTCTAAAAATAGAATGTTTCCAAAAATATTAAGTTTCCATAATTAGAATTAAGCTGAATTAAAATATAAGTAAAGTTTATTAGTAAAAATACAAGTCATGGATTAAGTATTATAGCTTATTCAATAGTTAACATGGTTGATTTAATAAACAGTAAGTTATATGAATTTAATTAAGATACATGTTTAATTAAATTAAGCTAAGTAAATACTTAGGTTAGTCATGAAATACTAATTTTAATATTATAACCTAAGTCATGTTTTTAATTAAATTAAATAGTCTTGGAAATAATTTAATTAAAATAATAAACTGATTTTAAAAATTCCCGAGCCCGAACCCGTGTTTAAAATTATCCTGAGCCTGAAAATGCCTAGCTGACACCACATAGCCGGTGGCTAGTGGTGTCAGCCGGCGGCTGAAAAACCAAACGCAGCCCCACCAGTGGCTAGACCGGCTAGCTGGTTGCCACTTGTGGCCAAATGTTCCCACTGCCGAGCCTTGGGTCATGGGCCAAAAGGCGCATTCTTTCCCTCTTTTTTTAACACCCCAATTTACATTGCGCAGCGGAAATACACAATTGGGTGCTAAACACAAGCATCATCACACAAGGTATATTGAACGACTCAAAAGAGAGACGTTTACACATAAAATATAAACAAGATTTTCACAATATGTCTAAAACATAATTTCATCCATAATGTACTACCAACAAGTTTCAGTACAGTACACAAACATATAACAAATTGTTCAACACTAAAAGGATAGAAATTGTTTTAGACCAACAAACTTTAAAAGCCAACCCACAACATCCACAGCAAAGCTCCGCCATCAATCACCTTCGATTACCTGAAACACATGCTAAAACGAGTCAACAATAATGTTGAGCGAGTCCATAGGTTTATCAAATCACATTTGAACACAAGAAGAAAATCAATCATAATCATTTATAGAATTGTCGTGCACACAATCTATTTCAAGGCAACACATTGTATTTAAGCTCATGACACTGACCCCTTAACCAACTAGTCACCCACGCCAAATGTCAGCATGACTAGATAAAAACCATTGCCCCTCTAGGGTATCAGTTGCTAGATATATACCCAAATCTTATCTCGTAAATTATCCTTCCCAGAGGTTACTCAGTGTAATGCCCTGGTCTTAGATAGGGTGGTCAACCCAATAGTACTATCATTTGAATAAGCAGCTATTCCCAACTCACAACATCATGTCAGAACATAGTTAACTGTTCATGAATTTAGGGTCTTTAGCAACAAGGTACTCAATACAATGCAAGACAACATAGGCAACATTCGGGTCCAAACAATTACTCATGACTTGTGTTCGTTTATTTTCAAATAACATGTATCCCCCTCGTGGGTAATAAAACATTTAGTAGATAGCATGAAAAGCGAGGCTACAGACTCACCTTAGTATAAGAGACCTAGCGAGATGATCGTCAATTATAGAGGATGCCTTTCAAACACGAGAACCACAACCTATCAAATAAGGCGCGTCCATGAAACGACTCGAGGAACTAACTTACTATCTATAGAAAGTCCTCTAACAATTTTATTAAATGACTTTACTTTTAAAGTTCCTTACCCGACTCATCTTTGAACTACAAAAACCGGACAGTTTTACGTCATCGACTCATACAACCGTTTTAACTTCTATAAACGACTCCATTTACAAAACTGACACTTAGGTTTGAAAATAGACTCGCCCTCTAGGGTTTATACCTTTTCATCAGTCCTTGACTCATTTCAAAACTCAATCTATAGTCCCCGAGATTCGATCCAAATATCGACAACAACTATGTGTCATGCCGATACTCGTCTCCCGGTACACGAATAATCAAAACATCATAACTTCTCGCTCGTTTGGAGCTAGAAGCTCTAATTTATATCAATTCGAAGCTAATCTAATTCTCTAGAACCCTATTCTATTAGTTAAGACTTAATAAAATCATAAGGTACCCAAAAATAACCTTTTTCTACTGATCTAAATTACCCTTCTAAAACTTGCATGAAATCATTTATTTATCCAAAACCAACCATTTTTATGATCAACCCATAACCCTAATACTAACATATCTCATCTATAACACTTGTATCATCATCAAAATAAAAAACCATGTTGATCCCTAACTTAGATCGATTTAGCTTGTGTAAACGAGATTAAATCAAGTTAAACACGTAGAGAAACTTTGTTGTGTATTAAACAATTTAAGTATTATGCGGAATTAATACTCAAACAAGAACACACAAGCAATGTAAACCAAACTTTCACTTGATTGATAAAACAAACTTGCGTACAATGAAAGTGTTAGAACGTATATGAAACATAAACCTAAAGGTCTTCTTTTATAGAATAAGAAGCCTTGTACAAGAGTCTACGTATCAGCTATTCTAGGTAAGGTTTTACATAGAAAATACATTTTTGATCATATCTTTACTAGAAACAAAATAAAAACATAATACGTGTAGACTAAGTCTTCTATCAGTGCTTGACTTCATCCTATCAATGCTTGACATCTTCCTGTCAGCGCTTGTTCTGTCAACGCTTGTTTTCTTCTTATCAACGTCCCGATTACTCTTGTCAGCGTCCAAGTGTACTGGCTACATTTTATTCCCAACAAACCCAAAATCAAAATCAAGTTTTTAACAAAAATAACATGAAAGTCCTTTGATCGTCATCATAATCACATGCATGATCATAGTTTTGACCTACCAACCCTAAAAAAATAAAACATCATGCATGTAGCCAAATTTAGTACCAAAATTATCTCCTTGCAATTCTAAGGATGGGTCTTGTGTTAGTTTAGCTTAGATCAAGCTTGAAAATTAGTGAAAATTGATTATATGTGAAGGGGGGGGGGGTGACAACATAGAAAAGAAAAAGGAGAAAAGAAAGATTTTGATAGGTTTTGTGGTAACTATGAGAAGTTAGGTGAAATTCTAGGTTTATATATGGTGGTGGAGGTACCATTCTTGTCAATTTGAAATAGTTGTGGTCCAAAATGAAAATAGTTAGCTAAAAAGCGGGAAATGACTATTAGTCAATTTTGAAAATATTCACGGGGCTCGGGTTTCATAAAAATACTTCTCAAAAGTTAAAACATATCTCAAATATAATAATATCGTCTCCCAACTCGACTTAACACGTCATTTAAAAGAAAAGATCAAAAATGACAAACATCGAACAACCAACAATAAAACGTAAAATATTAGGCATCCATCGATATCACGCTTGCTAATACTCCTTATACTTATTAAAGATAAAATATAAGTCTCCTAACATCGGTTTAAACTTAAACCTCCAAAAATAAAAATCATTC
The DNA here is from genome assembly GCA_025667525.1 of Glebionis coronaria. Lineage (NCBI taxonomy): Eukaryota > Viridiplantae > Streptophyta > Magnoliopsida > Asterales > Asteraceae > Glebionis > Glebionis coronaria. Next base: position 573,684,181 of record CM046879.1, on the reverse strand, counting down.
AAACTCATCAAAAATTTCAAAAATAGTCGTAAATTAAGATTAAGCAATGACCTCGGTTTTAGGGTATCACATCCCCTCCTTCTTAAAAAGAGCGACGTCCACGGTGCTTAACCCTCTCTAGCAAATGCGGATACTTATCCTTAAAGAATTCCTCACGTTCCCAGGTAAACTCTGGTCCATGTTTAGAATTCCATCTCACTTTCACAATCGGAATCCTACTATGCTTTAACTTCTTAACTTTCCTATCCATAATCTCTACAGGTTCCTCTATAAAATGTAACTTATCATCAAGTTGAATTTCCTCCATGGAATTACCAAATCCCTTTCAGCTAAACACTTCTTCAGATTAGACACATGAAAAGTGTTATGAATAGCCTTAAGTTCATCAGGCAACTCTAACTTATAAGCAACCAATCCAATCCTTTGGATAATCTTAAATGGTCCAATATATCTCGGGCTCAACTTTCCTCTCTTTCCAAAACGAATAACTCCCTTCCATGGCGATACTTTCAGCATAACCATGTCTCCTACTTCAAATTCTAACGGTTTCCTTCTGTTATCAGCATAACTCTTTTGTCTACTTCTGGTATATAACAATTGCTTCTTAATTTGCATAATCTTTTCAATTGTCTCAATTATCATTTCAGGTCCAGTCAGTTGACTCTCTCCTACATCACTCCAACAAACTGGAGATCTACACTTGCGTCCATACAAAGCTTCAAATGGTGCGGCTTTAATACTAGCATGATAACTATTATTATACGAGAATTCAACCAACGGCAAATGTCAATCCCAACTATTTCTAAAGTCAATCCCACACGCTCGAAGCATATCCTCTAACGTTTGAATTGTCCTTTCACTTTGTCCATTAGTCTCAGGATGATATGCTGTACTCAAACTTAACTCCGTTCCCATCGCTTTCTGAAGAGATTTCCAAAACTCTAAAGTAAATCTACTATCACGATATGAAATTATCGACAAAGGCACACCATCTCGACCAACAATCTCCTTCACATACACTGTCGTCAGTCTCTACATACTATCCGTCTTCTTCATTGAAAAAAAGTGAGCAGATTTAGTCAATCTATCTACAATCACCCATATCATATCACAACCACTAGAAGTCCTTGGCAAACCTGTCACAAATCCCATAATAATCTTTTCCCATTTCCACTTAGAAATCCCAGGTTGCACTAATAATCCAGACGGCTTTTTATGTTCAGCCTTCACCTTCGCACAAGTTAAACACTCATTAACATATTGGGCTATATCTGCGTTCATATTTGGTCACCAATCCACTATCTCAAGATCATGATACATCTTGTCCGATCCTGGATGTATTGAATACTTAGACTTATGAGGTTCATTCATCACTAAATCTCGCACTCCTAAAGAATCTTCCTCAGACGGACACAATGGTAACCAAATCCTATTCCCAAAATATCTCATTCCATTTGGCATTACTATAAACAACGGTTTCGACATTCTACCTAAATTTTCTGCCTCGATATTTTCTTTCTTTAAACCATTAGCTTGGGCTTTCAATATCATTTCTGTCAAATCAATACTTTCCATCATTGCAAAAGCTGTAACTATTAAAGACTTATCTCTTTCCTTTCTACTAAGTGCATCAGCTACCACATTTGCTTTACCAGGGTGGTAACGAATCTCACAGTCATAATCACTCAACAATTCCACCCATCTTCTTTGTCTCATATTCAATTCCTTTTGATCTAAAATATGTTGCAGACTCTTATTATCAACAAAAACCACACACTTGGTTCCATACAAGTAGTGTCTCCACAGCTTCAAAGCAAAAATCACTGCTCCAAGTTCTAAATTATGAGTAGTGTCATTCTCTTCATGCTTCCTCAATTGTCTTGACGCATAAGCTGTTACTTTCTCCCTTTGCATCAACACAGCTCCAAATCCTGTATGAGACGCGTCACAATACACTACAAAAACTTCAGATCCTTTTGGCAAAGACAAAATCGGCACAGAACACAACTTATTCTTCAGCGTATTAAATGCAGTTTCCTCTTTTAATCCCCATTCATATACTCGATTATTTTCAGTAAGCTTAGTCAATGGTTTAGCAATTAATGAAAATTTCTCGATAAACCTTCTATAATACCCAACTAGACCAAGAAATTGGCAAACCTCAGTCGGCGTTGTTGGTACCGACCAATCTTTGATTGCCTTAATCTTAGAAGGATCCACACGAACACCTTCACTATCAATCACGTGCCCCAGAAATTGCATTGATTTCAACGAAAACTAACACTTAGAGAACTTCACATACAACTTCTCGTTTTTCAACAATTCCAAAATTATCCTTAAATGCTTCTCATTTTCCTCTTCACTCTTGGAATAAATGAGAATATCATCAATGAATACGATAACAAACTCATCCAAATACGAATTGCACACACGATTCATCAAGTCCATGAATACGGAAGGCGCATTCGTTAATCCAAAAGGCATCACATGGAATTCAAAATGTCCATATCGAGTACGGAAAGCTGTTATAGGAATATCTTCTTCCCTAACTCTCAGTTGATGATACCCAGACCTCAAATCGATCTTCGAGTATACACTTGATCCTTGCAACTGATCAAACAAATCATTAATCCTCGGTAATGGATACCGATTCTTGACAGTCAATTTGTTAAGCTCTCGATAATCAATATACATTCGAAATGATCCATCTTTCTTCTTAACAAACAAAACATGAGCACCCCACGACGACGAACTCGGTCTAATGAATCCCTTATCCATAAATTCCTTCAATTGATCAAATAATTCCTTCATCTCAAACGGCGCTAAACGATACGATGCACGAGTAACTGGCGCAGCTCCCGGCATTAAATCAATACGAAACTCAACTTTACAATGCGGCGGTAATCCCGATAAATATTCAGGAAAAACTTCAGGATACTCTCTAATCACAGGCACATCCTCCAGTTTCCTCTCATTCATACCATCATTACTTATCTGGGCAAGAAATACATCACAACCCTCTTCTATATACCCCATCATCTTTAAATAAGAAACAACTCTCAAACGAGAAGTACACTCATCACCTTCCACCATCAATGCCCTATTCCTTAGCGGTATCTGAACTAATCTCTCTCCATAAACAATCACTGCACCATTCGTAACTAACCAATCCATACCAATAATTACGTCAAAAGATCTTAATCCTATGGGCATCAAATCAATACAAAACACATAATTCCCTAACTTCAAGGAACAACCTTCCAGTATATAACTAGTGCTAACAACCTTAACATCAGCTAACTCCACATTATTACTAGTTGTCAATCTTACTGGTTCTCTATCCAATAGCTGACTGAATCTGACATCTATGGAACTTCTATCGGATCCAGAATCAAATAACACACTACCATAACAAGCATCGAGTAAGAACATACCAGTCACCACATTCGGCCCTTGAGGTTTGTCGGCATCTCCCACGACATAGGTTGGAGCATCAATCCCAATAGCAACAGCAGCAACATTGCCTCCCTGTTGAGCGCCAACCCTTGGACAGTTTCCTTGCTTATGTCCACGGCCTCCACATCCAAAACAATTAACCACCTTGACAGCATTGGCTCTAGTAGCCACACCCTTTTTCCTACAGTCTGACATTTTATGTCTGGCCTTCCCACACTTGTTGCAAGCAGGTGGACAATTCCCAACATGATACAGAATACATAGACCACACTTCGGGTTCACTTTGTTTCCTTAGCTTCCAATATCAGCACGAACACCATCATTCCTCCTAAAGTTGTATTGTCGATTCCTATTCGTTCCTTGTTTATTGTTGTTACGATAACCTCCTCTATTATGCCCTTGGTTTGAATGTGCAGCTTCCCAATTTCTCTTATTCCCCTCAGCAATAATATCCTTTCGATCATGCAGCTTCACATCCATCAAAGCATGAGCCATCTGAACAGATTCATCAAAAGTCTTGGGATTCGACGAAGTAGTCCCTCCCTTGATATTACTAGATAAACCTTTGATATACTGCTTCATCTTCTTACGGTCATCAGCAAAAGCATCAGGACACAACAAACATAAATCAGAAAACCTATTGGTATAAGCTACAATATCATTATTCCTCAGCACCAAATGCCTCAACTCATCCTCCAACTGGCCTAACTCTTCCTCAGGACAAAACTTCGCAGTTAACAGTCATTTGGTCACAGTCTATGTTCTAGCATTAGCTTCAACCAAACCTATAGTAGCTACCTGACTATTCCACCAACTTAATGCATCATCCTGAAAAGTAGCGGCAGCAAACTTCACCTTACTAGCTTCTTAACATACACTGATTTCAAAAGTACTTTCAACCTTTTCAATCCACCTTCTTAGCTCCAAAGCACCACTAGTACCACGAAATTGGGTAGGTCCACATTTCATGAAACTAGCATAAGAACATTCCTTCTGAACTTGCTGAGCAACAACATTACCTCCAGCTTGACCAGCAGCATTTCCACAAAACAGTTTATCAACATTACCTTCAACTGGATTAGCAGCATTCCCTCCAAATTGACCAGCAACATTCCTATTTTCGGTCTCTTGGTTCCTCGTAGCACGTTCAGCTTCTAGTGCTCTTGCAAGAGCTTGCTCAATCATGGTATTCACAGTATCAGTTGTCAATTTTGGCGGCATGTTTAGAGAATTAATCAAACGACAATTCAGTAATAACAGAAAAATGTTTCCCAACTCCTTCCTATGTCATCACAGAAGAAAAGAACAAGTAAGTATTCATATCAAGATAAGTAGAAGGATTTCTTTATCAAGACGTGTCAAGGATACTACATGCACAAACAACACATTCCACAATAAATCATCAACCAAATCACAAAAGAACTAGAAGACAAATCATAGATCATGAAGGTAATTTAGATTACACTGGAAAATTTCCACAAAATTATGACAAGTAATGTCACTACAACCCTTCATCAGGCAAACTTAAAAGTCATTAAGCTTCATCATAAACTACAGTACCAGTCTACTTGTTCTATTACAACAAGGCTAATAAAAAAACAACATAAAAAAAACTAAACATTTGATCCCCACAACTTCTTGTACATTGGCTCGTCGTCACTGCTGCTATCATCCTCCTCAGAGTCTTCCTCCACTTTTTCCTTTCCTTTCCGACTTCCTCCTACACCTGGCTTCACCAACACCTGGGCTTCAACCTGACTTGGCACATCCCTGATTACCATACCTCGACTTGGAAAAGACCTCATTTGCAAATCCCACACATTTAACCTTGAATTCCTTTCTTGTTCCTCACGAAACCTTTCAAATTGCACACTCAGATTCAACATCGTAGCTTGCAGACTAGAAACTTCATCCATTTCCCTCGCTCGCACATACTCTGACCTTCTCACACTAGAAATAAACCTATCAAACTGCCTTTCATTCTGCTTAAACCTTTTTATTACTCGGGTTTCAACTACATACCTTTCAAACAAAGACCTATCAAACTTTTTAAGAAACCAGAAAATATCTTCATATGATCTTGGACCTGGACAGTACACCTTAGCAATATCATCGTGAATAGATCGGGCACTAGCATCATTCCTGGACTCAGCAGAGAAATCATTCCTAACACGGGCAACCCTAGGCAAACCACTCAAATAACTATCACAAGTAGGCATAGAAGAACGTACAACAGGTCGCTGACAATCCTGAACAGTCGGTGACACCACATTAGCTCTCGGAATATAACTACCTTGAATTACTTTGGGTTCAGTCTATCTAACTGCAGTAGGAGCAATCCCATAATCCATATATTCATAGGGATCCTCATCGTCACTAGCACCAAAGTTATCTACTTCCTCACCTTCTAGTATATCATTCATCTCAACCCAATCCTCCTCACGGGGTATATCAGCCATTTTCTACAATTATAAGGGTTCAAGGATGCTTAAGGTCATTGTTAAAAGTTAATATGCAATACTCATGCATCGAAAATGTTATACGTAACCCATGATATGCAATACAAAGCAAATACTATTTATGCAATGCTCGCAAAAATAAAATATGACAATGACAAGCACTCAGCGCACTTTCAATAACCTCGATACAATATCATAGTATTTACTTAATAAATACTCGGGAAATCTTTTCAGTTCCGAGGGATACATCTATAATACAAAACAAAACTAAAAGTGATCTTAACGGAACGTTGTAGAGAAGTTGTGTGCTTTTGAAAAATAAATACTTTCGACACCAAAGTTATAGTTTAGGACAATTTTCAAAATCGACCTAGATCTCAATAACTTGTGGCTCTGATACCAATCTTAAACACCCCCAATTTACATCACGCAGCGGATATACACAATTGGGTGCTAAACACAAGCAACATCACACAAGGTATATTGAACGACTCAAAAGAGAGACGTTTACAAATAAAATATAAACAAGATTTTCACAATATGTCTAAAACATAATTTTATCCATAATGTACAAAAACGACACCAGAGTAAAGCGTTTGGTCCCCGTGGATCTCGACCAGCAAACCAACAAGTTTTAGTACAGTACACAAACATTTAACAAATTGTTGAACACTAAAAGGATAGAAATTTTTTTAGACCAACAAACTTCAAAAGCCAACCCACAACATCCACAGCAAAGCTCCGCCATCAATAACCTTCAATTACCTGAAACACATGCTAAAACGAGTCAACAATAATGTTGAGCGAGTCCATAGGTTTATTCACATTTAAACACAAGAAGAAAATCAATCATAATCATTTATAGAATTGTCATGCACACAATATTTTTCAAGGCAACACATTGTATTTAAGCTCATGACACCGACCCCTTAACCAATTAGTCACCCACGCCAAATGCCATCATGACTAGATAAAAACCATTCCCCCTCTAGGGTATCAGTTGCTAGATATATACCCAAATCTTATTCTCGTAAATTATCCTTCCCATAGGTTACTCAGCGTAATGCCCTGGTCTCAGATAGGGTGGTCAACCCAATAGTACTATCATTTGAATAAGCGGTTATTCCCAACTCACAACATCGAGTCAGAACATAGTTAACGGTTCATAAATTTAGGGTCTTTAGCAACAAGGTACTCAATACAATGCAAGACAACATAGGCAACATTTGGGTCCAGACAATTACTCATGACTTGTGTACGGTTTTTTTTCAAATAGCATGTATCCCCCTCGCGGGTAATAAAACATTTAGTAGCTAGCATGAAAAGCGAGGATACAGAATCACCTTAGTATAAGAGACCTAGCGAGATGATCGTCGATGTTAGAGGATGCCTTTAAAACACGAGAACCGCAACCTATCAAATAAGGTGTGTTCATTAATAATGACTCGAGAAATAAACCGTACATAAGAATATCAAACTCAAACTCATAAAATCAAGACAAACTCGAGAGAAAACGATGCAAGTAACACTATCACGCTCTTCTACACACCTACTTCATCATTCTATACTCTCGACAATATCCGTCGGCACATACCGAATGTACTAGCCCATTTACCCCATTTAGACTCGTTAAATGACTTTGGCTTGCAAAGCAAGTTCAAGAGAATGACAATGTTTTTGAAGAAAATCACATCGGTGTTAAATTAACGCAAAAGCCTTTTGATCAACATTATCTTAGTGTTTCGAAAGCTCAGTTTCAAGACGTTCACACTCTTTGACTTGATCAAGATATTTGCATGACACGTCAGAATATTCGTCTATATCTGCACAAGATGTAAGAGAAACATAAAAAATATCTTTGGAGAGACATTCTTGTAAGAGTAGATCATATATTGTGGAAAATTCGTCTCTTTCAGGTTGATGATCGTCAATTTCTTTTTCAAGATATTCCACATATTTCAAATCGTCAAACATTTCTTGCTCAATTAACGTTTCAAATTCCAAAGCATGTTTCTTTGTTCTTTCTGCTAGCGGATTCAAAATAGTTCTTACAAGCACAGTTATATCGTGAGGAATTTCTTTATCACCTTTCAAAAGTTCACGTTTTTTCCAGTCATCGTCAACAACCTTATTGAAATTTTCGATGTTACTCTTAAGAATACTAAGTGCTTGCTTACTCTTGCTGATAGAAGCTTGATGCGGCAACTACCCAATAAATTTTGAAACATTAGTTTTCTTAGTGGCAAAAACTTGTCTCCGTTTAATTCTTATTTGTTCACATTCGAATAATATTTGCTCACGAGACTTCTTTGTTTGTGGTTGGAAAATACCATAAGGAATGTTTTCATAAGCATAATTATATGATTTAACAAACTCTTTATTAACTTTTGATCTACTCTATTCTTCCAAGTCGATTGTCTCTTCATTGTCGGGCCTTACAACAAGGCAATCAAGATCGGTCCATTGGGACTCATCAAGATATAGTTGTTGATTCTCAGATTGAGCTTGCTCTAGGTACTTAGGATTTGCAAAACTAGGTATATCATTGAAAAACGAACGAGGTGCCAACATTCTCATGGTTTGAATTGATTGATTAGTTTTGTAAACAATTTTCTTGTAAAAATCAATTTGAGTTTCAAGTTCCACCATTTTGTCAATATATTTCGCTTGTTAGTTTTGAAATCCTTTTCTAACTTTTCAACCACTGCTTTCTTTTCATTAACAAGTTTAGTTTTATCCTCTTGAAGAAAACCATTTACTTGAGTTAGCTCGTTAACTTTAGTGGTAGCAAGATACTTTTTGTGAAGTTCGGTACTCAAAGAGGTGTTATGTTTACGTTTCTCTTGTTCTAGAAGCTTAAGAGTTTCGTTATATTTTTGTTGATAATCATCCTTTTTTACGTTAATTAAACACCCTTTGTACCCCTCAATCTCGTTGGTCTTTTGAAGAAGCTGATCTCTATAGCTATCAATGGTTTCACTAGATTTAATTAGAGAAACTTTGCATTCTTCAAAATTTTGAGTGAACGTAGCATTTTCCTTCTTTAATTGCTTTTGACTCTTTCTAGTTTCTTTGACATCTTTTTGTAAACTAGAAATTAAATTAGCAAGCGCGACACGCTCCTCATGATCATACTCATTTGCATGTTGATCATCGTCAGACTCATTATTGCATGTGTGTGAGGGATCAGGTATGGTATTGCTATTAACCTTTTCCGTCATACATGTGTCAATAAGGGTTTGAGTTTGATCAGAATGCTCATGCGTATTAGCATTGGCAAACACATTATATTCATCATTGTGTACCTCTTCCAATGGCTCAGAATCGTAAACCGGGCCATTATCATAGGAAGGTGTATTGCTGATGACAGTCTCAGAACTGATGCCTTGTGTGTCAGTGCTACTGCTTTCTTTCCCATGTATGGTATGATCATTCTGCAGACCATGCTTTGTGTTCCATGATGTACAGCTTTCATTCTCATGACCCAATACTATACCACAACTTTCCTTGAACCTTCTGTCTATCTCTTGTTCGTGAATTATTGTTCTACGGACATAGGTTGCAACGGATTAGATGTTACGTGGGATCAGGTCTTTGAACGTTTGAGCAGTTTGATGATGTCTCATGAAGCATCGCTGTGTACTCAAAGACATGAGAAATTCAGAATCATAGGTCTTTTCAAGTGTCGTGTTGAGTTCAGTGAAGGTGATCTTGCATTCACTCCCAAAAAGTTTTTCTGTGACAAGTTGTGTCGCAAGTTTCTCCATGGCGTGTGTGAATGCTCTTATGAATGTTCCAGTGGATTCACCTAAGTCTAGAAGAACTTTTGAAAGGCTCTCAAAAGATGTTTGAAGTATTCTCAAACTTTCCACGCATTTATCTCTCAAGAAGCGTGTCCGTAGTTGTGATCGTTCCATCTCGAGAGTTGTCCATGATGATGGTGTCTCAGTTGATGAAATGACTTCGGATCTTAAGTAGATATGGTGTGATTGGGTTGTGGTTTAAATTCCGAAAGTTGCGATTTTTTTCTCAGTCCGACATTAAATTCTCCAGTCCGATATAACGGTAACCGAGAAAATTTTGAATCACCAATTTTGAAATCGAGTTAGAATTAGCGAAAAACTAGTAGGGGAAAAAAATTGAAATATGAAAAATTTGGACGGAAAATAAAACCTAAAATGGTCTAAAAATTTGAATTTTTTGATCGAAAATTTTTTTGTATCGCAAAAATTTGAAATTGAATCTTAAATGGCCTAAAAATGGTCTAGGAAAAAATATTTTACTTGGGTTTTCCGGCCAAAAATCTCTTTTTTTTTTGAAACGATATTCCCAAACTAGTCTATATAGTGGCCAAGTCAAAAAAATGCTTCGATCAAAAAGTGGTGATTTCACAATGTTCAAAAAGATGATTCTTCGCAATGTTCAAAATTGTCGCAATACCAACCCTGTCGCAATACTAATAACTTGATTTTTACTAGTTGAAAGTTCGTTCTCGGTATCTTTTCGAAATGATTTCCGGTTAATTGTGTGAAATTAGTTGTTCTTGGTGAATTAATAATATTTTTGGTTTTGGTAAAATAAATGTGCAAGACTTAAAAATAAATGGCGAGTAATTAAAATTAAAACTAGTTGAAACGTAAACGGAAAATATTTAAAACCTTGAAAGTAAAGGACGAGAATTTAAATGACGTAAAATTAAAGCTTGACGAAAAATTAATTTGACAAAGTAATAAAAATGAAAACTTAAAATAATTCAAACTTAAAATAAAGCTAAGACAAGAAATTAAAACTAAACCAACTCCATCGGAATACACCTATCGGAATCCAGATCGGAATATAGATCGGAATGTACGCCTTCGGAATCCTGTCACCATTCCATCGGAATACCTATCGGAAAGTGTACCCGTCGGAATGATTGAGAAAGAACCTATCGGAATATGGAAAAATAAAAGCATCGGAATAATACTAGAAAAACAACCATCGGAATAAAGCATCGGAATCCAGATCGGAATGCAAGCTATCGGAATATGGCTGTCCAAAATTGGACAGCATTCCGTCGCAATACAAACCTAAACCCCGTCGCAATCCAGATCGCAATGTGCGATCGGAATCACGATCGGAATAGGGGATGAAAACATAAGCCATCGCAAAGTAGAACCCTTGTTGGGTTATTGCGGTGGACACAAGCAACCGATCGGAATGTGTAACTCCCCAATATTGCGATGGAAATGAATTTGGCAATAAGCACAAGTTTAATAAGCTAAGACTAACAAGCATGTACCGAAACTATATAAACGAGAATAAGGTGAACACAATAAGCTAAAATTCAAAACCTTTCACGACACAAAATAAATAAACTTTGTAAAAAGAATAAAACTTTTTAAGAAAACTTAAAAACAATAAGCTAGACACAAATTAAGCCAATAAGCATGTCAAGCTCAAAGCTTGATTCGTAGGAAACTTAGATTAACCAAAAGACAAACCTTTTCATAAATCAAACATAAAACTTAAACAAATTCGTGTAAAGAAAAGAAATCGGATTTAAGATCAAATAGAAAAACTAAGAAAGGTAGAATAAGATTAAGCTTAAAACAAGAATTAAATTATCAAAGGTAAAGGCTTGATTAAAAACAATAAAGGAAGATAAAAGAATGGGATCCTAGTGAGAGAAACTGTCACTTTCTCTCTCTAGAATCACCTACAAAAATCAAAGAAAAACTAAGCTAAACTAAAACTAACCAACCCTCCTAAATGAATTTAGGAGGGTATTTATAGGAAATGAGGAGGTGCATGTGTTTCCTCCTCTTTCTTTCTTTCTTCACGTCTTCTCGTCTTTTAAGTTCTTCGATTTTATCGACTTTGTCTCGGGATTAATTAAACTCGTCTTATAATTTATTTATTTATTAGACTCGAGTTCTTCAGCTTTGTTAAACTTTCGTCCTTAGACTTGTTCTTCGATAAACCTTCAGAATAGGCCTTGGACTTCCGTTCTTTTTTGCACTCTTGATCTCTTAACTTCGTCTGTTGTCGTTTTCTTCGATAAAAGCCTGTGAAAGCCCGTGTTTTCTCCACTTTTTACCTTTTCGTCCAAAATCACAACAAAAACACAAACCACGCATAATTCCGACATAAATGACATAAAATACACTTTTTGGCTCGGTTATTATTGTAATTAAGTGGTAAAAAGGATGGGGGTTTTCACACCTATCAAATCCCCTACACTTAACCATTGCAATGTCCTCATGCAATGCATTAGTTACAAAGCAAGTTTACATTTTTCATCATAATTAATCCATGTTGGCCTTTATTAAAGAGATAGAAAATTATAAACATACAAAGTAAAGAAATCAAAAACATACCTTTGGGTTTTGGAAATGTCGTGAATGATCATCATCCTCAAGTTTTCACTTTCTCCAAACCAAGCTTAAAAACGGATCATTGTTATTATAAGTTAGTAAACTAACACGAATTCATGTGGGCCAATTACTCACTTAGACTCCCTTATTCCTAGGTGTATCTCTTATATTTTATTGTTGTATTGAATGATCACGAGGATGCATTGTTTGACTTATTTCGATAGTTATTAAGTCTGAAAATAAAGTGCACGATTTAATCAATAGTTAGCTAAAGGACAAAATCTTTTAAAACTGCTTCTCGGGACCTCATAAAGTTCATATCTTGGCATAACTCGCTTCACGATTTGAGACCTTTATCGGACCGATATTTGGCAGCGACTTCATACTTCAAATCTTGAGAGACGTTCTTGAAATTATGGTCTTCTCTTCATAATATGAATTTCTTCTCTTGAACTTTTTGAGAGATTCTTCATAATTGGACCACGACTTCTTCATTTTTCTCCAATCTTTATTTTGGACTTTCATATACAACGATCCGCCTCCTTTTAGGACTTGGATCTATTAATCCTCATACCTTGTTAGGGCATTTTTGGATAGACTTCTCCATGATCTTTTTGGGGAGTTTTTGCTTTTCGTCGTGTGTCTCGATCCTTCATATTGATTTTTGATAAATGATTCTTCACATCACTTTTGGATCTTTAGCAACAAAATGTAGCCCTCATGCCTTGTTAGGGCCTTTTCGGACTCGCCAATCTTCGCATCCCGCTTCAATAAGTTATGCCTTGGCTATGAACTCTAATCCGTACCGAGCAACTTTTAAACGATCTTGGGCTAGAAGCTAAGTAACCTTTTAAATCGTACAACCTTATTTATTGCAGATAAATTTGTGAACAAGCGACGGGAGAATAGGCTCATAATTAACTCACATAAATTCACGAAAGAATACCGAACTTATAATTCGCTCTATCATATCTCGTTCTCCACAGTTTAAAATCTCAAGGAATGAGACTCGTGGATTCTTAGCCTATTAAATCAAAGTTTTGGGTTTTCGAGTCGCCTATAGGATCTTGCAAATTCTTAGACTCTTTCAAGTTTAGAAATCGCATTTTAAAGTTCCCTTGATAAACGACTCTCTAGGATCAATTATAGGAACTTGCGAAAAGTTCTTGTTCTTAACCCGTGAGAGTTAAGACTTTCGCGTTTTATAGATCCCTATATAAAAGCCTAGCAAAACTTGACTTAAACACGTTAAGGATACTAGCTAGAGTAAACTTAGATAAGTAAACTCGGGTTGAGTCAAAAGATTCACAACGTTTGAAAATTAAAACCACTTTATTCAAACTTTATTCTAATAAGGAAAGAAAATAACTATACAAAGGTAAAAACTAATGGGCCAAAATAGATCAAAATTTTTGAAAAATGTCGAAAATTGACTTTCCGGTTAAAATAAGGACAAATACAAGCAAAAGGCCATTTAACTTCGATAGAACTCCCCCTACACTTAATATAAACATTGTCCTCAATGTTTAAGCATGTGGGAGTAAACTCCCCTACACTTAGGACATTGTGCACGTTGTTTAAATCTCGCTAAGGAAGAGACAACTAAAGAGATTCCTATTTTAATATTGGAAAATATAAAATAGTGAATCGAAAAGAGTTTAGGATAGAACCGGGAAGAAAGGAACACGGAATCACGGTTCATCAAAAGTCATCAAGAGTGTGTCTTTGAAGCTCTAATCCCTGCACATGATAGAAAGAAAGCAAGAAACACCACGGGGCTCCCCCTACACTTATGGTGAAAACAGATAAAGATAGATAGATAATTGGGTTGCCTCCCAAAAAGCGCTTGTTTATATTAACCGAGTCACGAGCCTAACTCGTCCCCGAATTAAATGGTCCATGGGGAAGCCTCGAATGCAATACCGGGATCAAAGACCTTGTCCTCGTTCCTGGTTGACATCAACAAAGGAGAGGCGGGGGGATAAATCTTGAATGGGAGAAAGGTCCTTTCAACATACGAGAAGTATGTGAAATCAAGATCCACGAGAAGGTGGGGTGGGTAAAGTAAGCACATTGTCCTCCCCCAAAGACAATAGATGCTGAGCAAGCGGCAAAGCCGTAATGTTATCAATCATAGCATAATCAATGTCACCTCCCGGGTCAAAGCACTCATCCTCCGTAATAGTGGCTAACGGGGAGGATGAAAGTTGCTCGGGAGGGGGACGTGGGTCAATACTTTCCTGTAGCAAATTATCAGAAATAATATCCCCCTCCATGTCATCGTCATCAATACCTGGGGGCATGGAGTGAATGTCGATTTCTTCCAGCAATGGGTCATTATCTTCAACGGGAGGAATAGATGGAGGCAAAGACTCGGAGGGAGGAGGAGAAGTCAACTATTCGATTGAGCAATAAGAAGGTGAACTTTCCGTAATCTATCACGAAGAAGCACGTCTTCTACCTCATCCACAAGATCATGTTCATCGGTGAACTTCTCGTAAGCCGGAGAGAATAAATCGTCATCGCCCGCATCTCCCGGTGGAGATTGAGAAATTTCAAAAGTGAAATTCTCATAGCGGAGAGAAGAATCGTCATCACTAGGATCGACCTCTTCCGTAAGAGCAATGTCGTCCTGAAGCTCCATAGAAGGTAAGTCACAAACCTCATCATCCAATACTTTGTCGAGACCAACATCACTAAGCTCATTCAACGAATCTAGATCGTTAGACGCAGTAGGAACATCGAGAGTAGGAGCAGTAACTTCAGAAGATGTGTTGAAAGTGCATACAGCATCACCGTCATCATCATCATAATAGTATTGACGCACAAGAGGAGGGGTATAATCACTAAGATTAGATACTTGCTCTTGTTGCAGTCGCTTTTCCTCCGCCCATGCTTCTTTAAACTGAACAAAGGCTTCTTGAATTTCCAAAATAATGGTGTGCCTTTCTTCATTCAGAGTAGTGAGTTGTTGATCAATACGAATTCCCTGAGAGGATTGATGATTGAGGGTGTGATGTGGGGGCTCATAGTTATGAAAACCAGAATTATAGCACAGATGTGGCTCATAGTCAGTCATCGGTTGAGAAGAATTATAACACGGATTTGGTTCATAATAATCCATCGGTGAAGAAAATTGAGGACACGGATCTGGCTCATAATAATTCATTGGTTGACAATAAGAGGTATCGTGAGGACCCCCACAGTTGTTGCAAAACGGGTAAGGAGAAAGACTGGGTGCGTCTTGTGGATAGCTATTATCATTGTCATAATTGTACCCCGGTTCTTGCCCGTGACCATACGGGTATCGAACCGGGCACGAAACATGCCAATGAGAATCTCTTCCACAATAGATGCACGAGGGAACAGGAGGTGGGTTCAAAAAGGACGAATTAGTCGAGTTACACAAAGGACAAAATCCGAGTTGTGAATCGATTGAAATAGGAGGAAGATCTCTTCCGCATCGCTCGCATGAACACCATTTACATGAGTCGTTCCCAGATAATTGTTTCCCACACCCGACGCAATGGATATAAGAATCCATAAAGAAAAATAGATGAGCAAGAAGAATATTTTTGGTGCAAGACTTTGAAAAAGAAATGCTTTTTATGATTTTTCAAATGTTTTTTTTTTTTTTGGGATTTTTGAAACTTTTTGACACGAAAAATAACGTTCACGAGTGAACGGATCCCAAAAGCCAACGCGTCTCTCACAAAGAACCGTTAATCCTCACGAAAAGAGCCGGCAGCGGCGCCAATTTAATAACTTGATTTTTACTAGTTGAAAGTTCGTTCTCGGTATCTTTTCGAATTGATTTCCGGTTAATTGTGTGAGATTAGTTGTTCTTGGTGAATTAATAATATTTTTGGTTTTGGTAAAATAAATGTGCAACACTTAAAAATAAATGACGAGTAATTAAAATTAAAACTAGTTGAAACGTAAACGGAAAATATTTAAAACCTTGAAAGTAAAGGACGAGAATTTAAATGACGTAAAATTAAAGCTTGACGAAAAATTAATTTGACAAAGTAATAAAAATGAAAACTTAAAATAATTCAAACTTAAAATAAAGCTAAGACAAGAAATTAAAACTAAACCAACTCCATCGGAATACACCTATCGGAATCCAGATCGGAATATCGATCGGAATGTACGCTGTCGGAATACTGTCACCATTCCATCGGAATACCTATCGGAAAGTGTACCCGTCGGAATGATTGAGAAAGAACCTATCGGAATATGGAAAAATAAAAGCATCGGAATAATACTAGAAAAACAACCATCGGAATAAAGCATCGGAATCCAGATCGGAATGCAAGCTATCGGAATATGGCTGTCCAAAATTGGACAGCATTCCGTCGCAATACATACCTAAACCCCGTCGCAATCCAGATCGCAATGTGCGTTCGGAATCACGATCGGAATAGGGGGATGAAAACATAAGCCATCGCAAAGTAGAACCCTTGTTGGGTTATTGCGATGGACACAAGCAACCGATCGGAATGTGTAACTCCCCAATATTGCGATGGAAATGAATTTGGCAATAAGCACAAGTTTAATAAGCTAAGACTAACAAGCATGTACCGAAACTATATAAACGAGAATAAGGTGAACACAATAAGCTAAAATTCAAAACCTTTCACGACACAAAATAAATAAACTTTGTAAAAAGAATAAAACTTTTTAAGAAAACTTAAAAACAATAAGCTAGACACAAATTAAGCCAATAAGCATGTCAAGGTCAAAGCTTGATTCGTAGGAAACTTAGATTAACCAAAAGACAAACCTTTTAATAAATCAAACATAAAACTTAAACAAATTCGTGTAAAGAAAAGAAATCGGATTTAAGATCAAATAGATAAACTAAGAAAAGTAGAATAAGATTGAGCTTAAAACAAGAATTAAATTATCAAAGGTAAAGGCTTGATTAAAAAAAAGAAAGGAAGATAAAAGAATGGGATCCTAGTGAGAGAAACTGTCACTTTCCCTCTCTAGAATCACCTACAAAAATGAAAGAAAAACTAAGCTAAACTAAAACTAACCAACCCTCCTAAATGAATTTAGGAGGGTATTTATAGGAAATGGGGAGGTGCATGTGTTGCCTCCTCTTCTTTCTTTCTTCACGTCTTCTCGTCTTTTAATTTCTTCGACTTTATCGACTTTATCTCGGGATTAATTAAACTCGTCTTATAATTTATTTATTTATTAGACTCGAGTTCTTCGGCTTTGTTAAACTTCCGTCCTTAGACTTGTTCTTCGATAAACCTTCAGAATAGGCCTTGGACTTCCGTTCTTTTTTGCACTCTGGATCTCTTGACTTCGTCTTTTGTCGTTTTCTTCGATAAAAGCCCGTGAAAGCCCGTGTTTTCTCCACTTTTCACCTTTTCGTCCTAAATCACAACAAAAACACAAACCACGCATAATTCCGACATAAATGACATAAAATACACTTTTTGGCTCGGTTATTATTGTAATTAAGTGGTAAAAAGGATGGGTGTTTTCACACCTATCAAATACCAGACCTGTCGTAATACCAGACCTGTCGCAATACCAGACATGTCGCAATATCAACCATGTCGCAATACCAAAAACTGAACCTCTCGCAATGCCAAAAGCTGAACCTGTCGCAATGCCAAAAACTGAACCTGTCGCAATGCCAAAAACCTGAACCTGTCGCAATGCTAAGAACAATACATGTCGCAATACCAACAACAATACTAGTCGCAATACCTATCTGTCGCAATAACTATCACCTGTCGCAATACTAACAAAATATCTGTCGCAATACCACAATATGAGTCTGTCGCAATGTGTATCGCAATCCAAAACCCTATCGCAATGTGTGTCGCAATAAGTGTCGCAATCCAGAAACCCTTGTCTTTTACGATGGAAATCAAGCACAAGTGTCGCAATATAGTTACTGTTTCGTGAAAAATGAGTAAAAAATGAGATTTTTGCTTAGAAATCCATGATTTTAACCAATCCAAAGCACCCAAATCCCTACCACAACTATGTAAGAGATTGATATCAAGATTTAGAGCACGTAAAACACACACAAAAAAATTTGAATCCGAGATGATTTATGGATTACATCATACGAATCAAATGAAATAACAACAACCAATCACAAATCTATCCCATTGCGATTGATAACAAATGTTGTCCCTAATTTGTGATGATTAAACAAGAAAGAAAGGAAGAAAATAGATGGAAAGTAGATGAATTATTGAGAGAGAAAGTAGAGAGAGAGAAGAGAGAGAATGTGTGAAACTTAAGAAATATTATATTAAGAAAAATGAACTCACCAACCCTCCTAACATGCTAGGAGGGTACTTATATAGTCCACTTACATGCGGACTTTCTATTGGACTATATTTGTTTTGAGTCGGGCTTGAATAAAGGCTTAGTACCTTGAAAGAGGCCTTTTAAGCTAGTTATCAAGCCCGTAATGTCACGATTATTTAACTAACTATTACAACGTTCTAATAAACGATACATAATAAACGTATAACCGAACATTCTTCTTTAACTCAATATTTTGAGGCTAACATACTTTATGCCAAGTACTGTTCCTAAGTGAAGGCTAGATGTATAATAGTTACAATATAATATATATAAACTTATATATACATTAATATTATGTATACATTAAAAACTTATATATACAAACTAAATGTACATTGATTTAGGGTTAAATATGAGGTTCAGACCTGGAAATACTTCAAAACCTCAAACCGATGACGGATCAGAATAGTCTTGTCCGTTCTCAGGTCAGTCCATTCCAAGGTCACTCCATTCCAATCTGGTTCTATTAAAAGCATAATCGACGAGTTACCGAAATAATCCAAACACTACAACATTCGCGCCCTACCCCAGCGATAATTTTGGGGTTTCCCCAGCGACATGTCGCTGGGGATACGTTCCCCCAGCGACATGTCGCTGGGGAAAATTCGCTGGGGTATGCTAGTTGTTAAAAGTATCCCCAGTGACTTACCCCAGCGACATGCGGGCCCCACTGACTTTTCCTGGAAGAATAGATTGCCACGGTGGCAACATTTTCCCCAGCGACATGTCGCTGGGGAAAATCCTTATTAAACAAAAAAATTAAGTTAAACTTAACCATTTTAGCTAATAACAAAGTTTCCCCAGCGACATGTCGCTGGGGAATCTTTCCTTTTATTTGACTTGTCAACGCGTTGTCGTTGACTTGTCAACGCTTTCCAAAGTATCCCCAGCGACATGTCGCTGGGGAAACTCTTGATACATTTGACTTGTCAACGCTTTGCGTTTGACTTGTCAACGGATAACCAAAGTTTCCCCAGCGACACGTCGCTGGGGAAGAGTCTGCAGGTTTTTTTTTAAATTGCCTGCACAGCAGGCGTTTTCTAGATTTTTTCCGGAATTTTTCCGGAAAAAATCTACCAAAATCTGTAACAAAAACCTGTATTTGCTCACCAAAAGACACATATAAAGTAAACTTGAAATACAAATCAACACAAACGCGGAATAAGTTCAAACTTGCACCAAAATATAATATAACATTCTATGTTAGTCAAGGATACTAGGAATTAGTCGAGATAGTTAAGGATACTAGGGAAACAAGCGTTCTAATTTAGGATAATAGAAAAACAAGTCAAGAGGAACATAAAGAAACTATGTACCATACTAACAAACACATATATGACACGACTAGCTCGCGCCATCGCCACCATCCTCGCCATCCTCCCGATCCTCAGCATCATCACCCTGGTGACTCCCGCTCCCGCTGGCACCAGCATCATCACCCGGGTGACTCCCACTCCCGCTGGCACCACCACTCTCATATCTCGCAAAAAGATCGCCATACCTGCCGTCGTTTCTCAGCCGGCCCATCATGAAATCAACATCCCGATCCCGACGAGTCTCATGGGGTGTAACACTCCACTTGGATAAGTGGACCGTTTCGTGTATCTATGGCGTGTCATCAAAGCATAAGGTAAATGTCCTAAAACATTAACTGACCATAAAGGAATACCGGGATCAAACATCGGTAATCCAAACATAAGCCCAAAACATGAAAAGTAAAAATAATGAAGGAAAGGACTAAACAATGTCCAAATAAGCAGAATAATGTAAGAAATGCATAAAGTAAGAACTCTGGATAGCTTCCATCCAAATGCACATGCTCTCAGAATCCTAAGAGCGTCCTGGTGTACCTGCCGTTAGAACATGAAAGGAACTACGGCTGAGCATAACGCTCAGTGAACGGATATAAAGCATGATAAGAATATACTGAATGACACAGACGATAGAATACTGAAGCTGTAAGACTGATATGTAACATGTGGTAGAACTCTGCATAAAATCTGAGAAACCTGGTTCATATATACTGATACTGAAATATAACTATTAATTCTGAAAACATGCATTTCCTGTATTTTATTTGCCAGAGCTTATATAGGTCACGTGCTGTAACAACCGTGCATGAATAACTGGAGGGGTGACCTCGTCATGCTATAGAGGGGTGACCTCTAAATAACTGTGCTGGGTGGAGGGATCAGCTCCAATGTGAAGGAAGTAGAGCACACACCACATTCACCTGCTAAACCGTAAACTGTAGCCTAGGATGCATCCATACGCCCCACTAATAATACTGATAAAAATGGCCAAGTTGAGCTGAGTGGGACGATGCAGGATATCACTCTCCTGCATGTGAGTCACGACACCGGTGCCTCTAGTGTCGTGGTTACGGTACCTCCGTAACTAGTACATAAACTGGTCGTGCTTGTATATAATGCTCAGGCAATTTATGTAGTTATTAACATGATTACTGATAAACTTAAACATATACTGGGGAAAAACATTTGGCTAAAGACGGGGAATCCTAATCATGCATAGAAAGGAAGTCCTTACTGAAAGGACGGAAATCCGTACCTCGTGTCCAGTAATGAATTCAGAATGAAAGCTGAAGGGTCGACTCTGACTTCACTGATACTACACAAATAGTGGACGGAGAATAAGTCGTCTGATTACTGTTTGCTGTTACTGATTCTTACATGTTCTAAATTTAATTTAATTTATTCTTGTATTACTATTTATGGATAAACTGGTAAATTCTGACTGTTCTCATATTTCTTTTAATCGTAATTCGTTCTACTATTTATTTATAACATAACACGTATTCTGACGTTATACTAGAATATATATTTGGTAACCTGCTAAAGATAGAAAGTTTCCTAATTAAGAAAGTTTCCAAAATACTTTAATTTACTTTATAAAATTATACCCTTTTAAATTTTATAACTAGTTTATATTTAATTTATTAAATCCATCATTAAAACATTTATTTAACATAAAATAATAAAAAGGTATAATTCATAAATCTTCATTTTTATTATTTTAACAATAACTCGAGCCTACCGAGATACCACTTTCTTGGTCGCACTAAAACAATTCTACTTATATATAAAATCTGCCTATAGGAATTAGCGATAGAAAATCTGTCACTAAAAGTGTGACCAAAAGCTGAGTTTTAAAACTGTCAATAAAAACTGTCAATAACAATCTGCGACGGAACTTAGTGTCACTAAACTGTCGCTAATCTTTTAATAAAAATCATTATTTTCTGTCCGAACTTTACCCACTGATGACATACATCGTTCCCACTGTTTTCATAGGGTTTCCCACTGCTTGTAATCCCAAACACCCTATTTAAAAGTTTTTACACCCGAATGGGTAATTTGGCTGATTTTGGGTCGAACAAAGCCCGAGTCGGCCTTGTGTGGGTCACGGCTGGGCAGGGATTGAGCCCACCAAGACCTTAGGGTCTTGGTTTCATAACCACAACCAAAACGCAACACCCCTTAATCATATAAACCCTGCGTAGGGTGCTTTGTTCACGGCTGGCCCAAAGGGAACACCACCGAGACCTTTTGGTCTCGGCAGGGCATCAACACACGCCACCAAGACATGGTGGTGTCTTGGTTTTCGTGCAGCCCTCCAAATTCGACACCCCCTGTTTATCATATACATTCAAGATTCATTTTTTTTTATAGATTTAAAATGCTAAAACCGTGACATAAAATAACATAACAAGATGAGGGTGATACCGTATGATGTTTAATCAGAGGATGAAGAACACACGACCTTCTTGATCAACAACATATCTCGAACCCTTCTTTTGTTCTAAAACCCGGCGGTAGGTTTTCTCCCAAACCCTAGGTTCTTTTTTTTTTGAAACTGATTATAGTAAAAGGGGTAACCCCCGTGTATAATTTTTGTGCAAATGGGCTTAGGCCCAAAATCTTCTTTTTTTTTATTTAAAATCGGACCCTATTTCTTTCTTTAAAAATTTTTCATTCATTTTTTTTTGTACACTCTCATTTAACTCCCGTATTTTATTTCAGTGTGCTAAATAATACATATATAGTTTACTAAAATCCAAAACTGCGTATTTAATATTATCATTTAAATACGGGTTTTACAATTCTTCCCCTCTAAAAAAAATAATTCGTCCTCGAATTAAAAATACGACTATACTGGGTTTTACAATTCTTCCCCTCTAAAAAGGAGAAATTCGTCCTCGAATTAAAGGTAACAACTATTGGAGCTATAAGAACTGAAAGAGCACGTAAACTGAAAGGACAATTAAGTTGAATGATAATTCGTCGTCTAATTAAGACACAATGCTGTTGATATGTATAAACATGACATGACTAAAGTGATCATGCAACGTGACATGGCTGAAGAGGACATGGAACGTAACCTGACTGAAAGAACTTAACTGGATTTATTTAAGGAAACGGATGAGAGGTCCGGATGGACTTCTTTGTTTCGAGTGGCTTCCCGCTCGAAACGATTCCTTCAAAGGTCTAAACATAATGAACAAAATCTTGGTCCTGATGACATTGTCCTGATGATGCTGAATAGTTTCTGGTTCCATACTTAAGATGGATTTTCTGAATCTGATAGACTGAATAAACTATAGCATGTATGATACATGAAACGGTACGTGTAAATATTCTGAAAAGATAACATTTATAACTCTGAGCAAGCTGCTAAAAATATATAGGGACGAACTACGTGAACAATTGTGAACGTGCTACGTGAGTCAATTGTGAACGTAGTTCGCGATCATCTGATGAACGTTGTGCATGGGGTGTATCATGAACGTGATACTAGAACACATCATGAACGTATGCTGACTGAGGGAGGAATGCCAAACGATAAGGTCTGAGATGTGAAACGTCTGCCTGGTTGTGGAATAGTTGTGCTATACTTGAGTCTAATTTCTCAAGCTTTCTGTAACCGTATACGGTAATAAACTGAGAAACGTGTATCGCGAAATGGCACACAAGCTTGAACGTGAACAATGTTATGAACACAAACGTGAGCTTAAATCACGAGATAGCACAAAAGATGAACTGAAACAACATCATACTGCGAATGAGACGTAAACGTGAAAGTGAAAATAAACACGAATTTAAAGTGGGCATAAACATAAACTTGATCGTGAACATGATATCTGTCTGATATGATGATCGATGGAATGCCTTGAATTCGTATAATATACTGCTGAATTTCTAAATTTTCTGCAGATCTGCTGCTGCGTGATCCTTTCGGATGAAAGAAACACGTAGGCTGATTACATGGTTGACGATAACTTAGATAGTATCATACTTCGTCAAAGTCTGTGGTAACTGACAATAACCTCCATGGAATCCTGTCTCATTATGTTCAGATTTTTCTAATGGTAACACACTAACATGAAAGCGTTCTATCTTGAACCTGCGGTATATCAGGCATCTAGATATGCACACAGCTGTATCAATGTGTGATATGGTTTCTATCAAAATTCTGTCTAGGCTTACGGGACATTCTGGTGGGAATCTGGTTGAATAGTCATAGAAGAATTTCTGTGTTAGCCTAGGCTTTAGTGATGTCTGTCAGCAATTTCTGCGTTAGCAGTCAATTGAGTTCTAGAAAAATTTGTACTTCGTTCACAGGCGTCGGTCGGGACCATCAGGTGATGGCCTTCACTTGCGCAAGATTGTCTGAAATTTCTTGCTGTTGAGATGTGGTGGCTCAGAACTGCCACTTTGTTCAAGTGAGATTTATATCTGGAAAGTTGTGTATAAAAATAACTCCTATTGAAGATTCGGTACAATTGTGAGAAGATGAGTCTCGTGTTCTTCTCTAGTATTAGGCATATCAGAATGTGATCAATGGATATACTGATGATATTGCATGAGAGTCATAAAAAAATTTATTCATAATTTCATATCTAACTGGAGCGTTAGGGAGCTCAGAAGTATAAAATCAAAAAAAAAAAAATTTTTTTTAGAGAGACTGTAATATGTGCAACAGCAGTCTGGAAACGTCATGTTCTTTCTCTCACCACTGATGGTAGCATGATCGGGAATTTGTTCTGGAAAATATTTAAGACATCGTAGCAGGTCAGGTAACCTCCTATTCGTGGAATGGGTATCGTTTTATGAATGGCGATCTCGTAAATTTTCGGTGATCGATACATGATCTCATGGGACCGGCCTTCTTTCTGATAGACAGTGGTGGTGCGCTAGGGCGAATGAAGCCTCGTTCCGGTAACTTTTGCAGCAGTTGCTGCAACTCTTTTAACTTAGTTGAAGTCATGGAATGAAGAGTTCTGAAAATAGTTTATGTCCTTGAGACAAGCTCGGTGTTACACTCTTGCTCGTGGTTAGGAAGACATTTCTTGAAAAACTTTCTGGAATGACATCTGGAAACTCTAGTATAATCTGCTGATCATGAATTTAAAGAATTTAAGAAGTGGATTATAACTGGTGGCTAGAGAATCTTCGTAGCTATGGATTGATAAGTCACGCGCTTGTAAGGCAGAACAACTTGTACTGATTTTTCTGGCAGCAAATATAATGAATTTATTCGTTAATTAGTAAGATGGATCTCATCGTTAACTGAAAAGAAACCTTAATAAGTATAGGTGATTTCGTGGAGTTCTTTCGGCTGGGAGGTAGGTAAATACCTGATTTACATAAAGCTAACATAGGAATACGTGGAGTAACGTGGCGACTTCCACCGAGTGGGTTCGTCCGTAACATTACAGAATGAATATCGTGTGTTTAATCTGAATAATAGTCTAGTGGTGGTAACTGAATTTTAATGGTCTAATTTATGTGTGGCATAACATAACGGGTATACCCCCTTGGGGGGTACCCTGAATTTCCGAGGACCTGGTTTAGGAGGCATACTGGTGTTATGAATCTGACTCGTACTTTGAGGAGATATTCATATGACGTGTACTATGACTGGTGTCCTGACATGTGTCTTCTGAAATGATACTTGGGACCAACGTCTTGACTATTGTCTGAACATGTATTTTAATGGGTGAGTCTGAATGAGATTAAGAATTTCTGGTAACTGCTAGGGTTGGCGGACCGGTTAGACTACTGACCTCTGTATTTCTGGTCACGTCTGTTCCGGAGTTCCGATGGTTACTGACTGATTACTTATAAGCACGGTGGTTGTCACTACTGCTTTGTCTGTCAATTTATGACGATCATCATCATGACCCTGATTCATGTAACTATTCTGCTGAGTGGCCGGCTGAGTTCCGGTTCCCACTCTTTGAATATACGGTTAGCTGAGTGGAGTGTGACATCTAACTGAAAAGGTAAAAGTATGTAGTGGAATGGTAGTGTCTGATGGTTGAAATTTAGTCTTGACATAAAGTTCAAATTTATAGTTTTCGTCCTTGCTATGCGGTGTCTTTATAGTGTAACAGCATCAGCATCAGCATCTTGAGAAATCTCCAAAGTATCGGCAGCATCAGCAATTTTGAGGTCTTCAAAGTGTTCGCAGCATCAGCATCTGGTAAAATCTTCAACTCACGAGCAACATCAGCACCTGGTAGAATATCGACAAGTGGAAACGCCCGAGATGATTGAGGATCGATTAGCAATATCCATGGAGTAGGGTACCTGGTGTACACCTGGACTACTGTACATGAAGTACAAAATGAATATTGCACATGAAGTATCTCTGAGACAATGTACGTGGAGTACACATGAATCACTGTACATGGAGTATAACTGAGACACTGTACATGGGGTACATATGGAAGACTATACGGGGCACTGGTGGAAATTTTATGGAATGATCAATACTGGTGTCACTTGTGTGACATGATCAAGGATTAAATTGATTTAACTGATTACCAAACTGAACTGAAATGGTTAATCATGACAGGCTGATAATTTATGCGTAGACTTAATGCTGGTTGTATAGAGTTTCAAGAATATGATTAAACAGAATTTCAACAATGGTCAGCATGAAGACATGACTGATGAAGATCAAACCTGATTATTAAGAAAACAGGATTTAACTGTAACCCCTTCTGTATCTTAGCATGAAAACATCATCACCCTGCTGAAAACATAATCCTCATAAGGAGACATGAACTTAGTCAGCATGAAAACGACATCCACGTGAGAGTATAAACTTGACTGGTTCCAAGAACATAGAAGAATAATCAACTGAGGTTTAACATCAACTGATGTGGATAGTTATGGTTTAATTTACAGTATTCATAGTAGGAAGCATGTGACTAAGTATGGGCGATTCTGTTTCGATCCATACTTGTCAAAAAAAAAATTATGAGAACTGTCATGTATAGAAATTTACAATCTGAAACTAAATATGGTTGGCTGTAGTTCAAACCATACTTGTCAAAATTTTATGAAATGTCATGATATGATAAAGGTGAATAACTATGGATCGGTTCAAAATAGCATTTGACTGAAAAACATAAAATTTGACCTGAATAATGGTGAACGGTTATGGCTGGTTCGCCAAGTAATACTTGACTGAAAACATGAATCTGTCATGAGTAAGGGTAAACGCATATGGTCGGTTTACCAATACAAAATCTGAACGGACAAGGGTGAATGCCTATGGGTCGGTTCACCGAAACAAAATTCGCAGAAAAGCACATGCGACTAAATATGGCCAGTCTTGTACCAACCTTTTACTTAGTCAAAAACTTTAAGGAAACAGTCTGATAAATGAAGAAACTGACTGATAAATGCATGAGAAACATGAAGGTAACAACGCCAAAATCTGGGAAGTTCCTGGTGACTACCCACTAGTCACAGGTCAAGTTTTAGAGCCTACAGGTCGAACCTTGCGCTCTGATACCATAATTGTAACACCCCACTTGGATAAGTGGACCGTTTCGTGTATTTATGGCGTGTCATCAAAGCATAAGATAAATGTCCTAAAACATTAACTGACCATAAAGGAATACCGGGATCAAACATCGGTAATCCAAACATAAGCCCAAAACATGAAAAGTAAAAACACTGAAGGAAAGGACTAAACAATGTCCAAATAAGCAGAATAATGTAAGAAATGCATAAAGTAAGAAGTCTGGATAGCTTCCATCTAAATGCACATGCTCTCAGAATGCTAAGAGCGTCCTGGTGTACGTGCCGTTAGAACATGAAAGGAACTACGGCTGAGCATAACGCTCAGTGAACGGATATAAAGCATGATAAGAATATACTGAATGACACAGACGATAGAATACTGAAGCTGTAAGACTGATATGTAACATGTGGTAGAACTCTGCATAAAATCTGAGAAACCTGGTTCATATATACTGATACTGAAATATAACTATTAATTCTGAAAACATGCATTTACTGTATTTTATTTTCCAGAGCTTATATAGGTCACGTGTTGTAACAACCGTGCATGAATAACTGGAGGGGTGACCTCGTCATGCTATAGAGGGGTGACCTCTAAATAACTGTGCTGGGTGGAGGGATCAGCTCCAATGTGAAGGATGTAGAGCACACACCACATTCACCTGCTAAACCGTAAACTGTAGCCTAGGATGCATCCATACGCCCCACTAATAATACTAATAAAAATGGCCAAGATGAGCTGAGTGGGACGATGCAGGATATCACTCTACTGCATGTGAGTCACGACACCGGTGCCTCTAGTGTCGTGGTTACGGTACCTCCGTAACTAGTACATAAACTGGCCGTGCTTGTATATAATGCTCAAGCAAATTATGTAGTTATTAACATGATTACTGATAAACTTAAACATATACTGGGGAAAAACATTTGGCTGAAGACGGGGAATCCTAATCATGCATAGAAAGGAAGTCCTTACTGAAAGGACAGAAATCCGTACCTCGTGTCCAGTAATGAATTCAGAATGAAAGTTGAAGGGTCGACTCTGACTTCACGGATACTACATAAATAGTGGACGGAGAATAAGTCGTCTGATTACTGTTTGCTGTTACTGATTCTTACATGTTCTAAATTTAATTTAATTTATTCTTGTATTACTATTTATGGATAAACTGGTAAATTCTGACTGTTCTCATATTTCTTTTAATCGTAATTCATTCTACTATTTATTTATGACATAACACGTATTCTGACGTTATACTAGAATATATATTTGGTAACCTATTAAAAATAGAAAGTTTCCTAATTAAGAAAGTTTCCAAAATAATTTAATTTACTTTATAAAATTATACCCTTTTAAATTTTATAACTAGTTTATATTTAATTTATTAAATCCATCATTAAAACATTTATTTAACATAAAATAATAAAAAGGTATAACTCATAAATCTTCATTATTATTATTTTAACTATAACTCGAGCCTACCGAGATACCACTTTCTTGGTCGCACTAAAACAATTCTACTTATATATAAAATCTGCCTATAGGAATTAGCGATAGAAAATCTGTCACTAAAAGTGTGACCAAAAGCTAAGTTTTAAAACTGTCATTAAAAACTGTCAATAACAATCTGCGACGGAACTTAGTGTCACTAAACTGTCGCTAATCTTTTAATAAAAATCATTATTTTATGTCCGAACTTTACCCACCGATGACATACATCGTTCCCACTGTTTTCATAGGGTTTTCCACTGCTTGTAATCCCAAACACCCTGTTTAAAAGTTTTTACACCCGAATGGGTAATTTGGCTGATTTTGGGTCGAACAAAGCCCGGGTCGGCCTTGTGTGGGTTACGGCTGGGCAGGGATTGAGCCCACCAAGACCTTAGGGTCTTGGTTTCATAACCACAACCAAAACGCAACACCCCTTAATCATATAAACCCTACGTAGGGTGCTTTGTTCGCGGTTGGCCCAAAGGGAACACCACCGAGACCTTTTGGTCTCGGCAGGGCATCAACACACGCCACCAAGACATGGTGGTGTCTTGGTTTTCGTGCAGCCCTCCAAATTCGACACCCCCTGTTTATCATATACATTCAAGATTCATTTTTTTTATAGATTTAAAATGCTAAAACCGTGACATAAAATAACATAACAAGATGAGGGTGATACCGTATGATGTTTAATCAGAGGATGAAGAACACAAGACCTTCTTGATCAACAACATATCTCGAACCCTTCTTTTTTTCTAAAACCCGGCGGTAGGTTTTCTCCCAAACCATAGGTTCTTTTTTTTTTTTTGAAACTGATTATAGTAAAAGGGGTAACCCCCGTGTATAATTTTTGTGCAAATGGGCTTAGGCCCAAAATCTTCTTTTTTTTTATTTAAAACCGGACCCTATTTCTTTCTTTAAAAAGTTTTCATTCATTTTTTTTTGTACACTCTCATTTAACTCCCGTATTTTATTTCCGTGTGCTAAATAATACATATATAGTTTACTAAAATCCAAAACTGCGTATTTAATATTATCATTTAAATACGGGTTTTACATGGGGTGGTGGCGAAAAGAACGAGGGAGTACTGGTGTATCCCGGCAATACCATACCCACGCCATGATGGTGGCCGTGAAACTTGCCTCCTCGCACCATCCTGTTGATCTCGGCAGTGGTGTGCTCACCCGTCGCCTCTAGCTCCCTCATCTGATCCTGTGTGGTGACAATAACATAAGATAGTAAATATATTAGTCGGGTTGCTAGATTATTAATCAATGATTCATTAAAGTGTGTTTTGAAAAGAATACTTACATACAACTCGAGAGACTGCTCATCTATAAATACACCATCTGAATTTGTATGCAGACGATAGAACATGTCGATCTTTGTAGGCTCTTGTTGGGTTTCGGACGCCTTTTGCTGTACATACACACGTAAATAAGATCAATCTAATTAAATGCGGCAATAATAATATGTATGTAAAATCAATAATGATAATAATAAAATAATAAAAATAAAAAACAATAATAATAATAATAATAAAACAAAAAAAATAAAAAAACCATAAAAATGTAAAATCAATAAATAATAATAATAATTACCATGAGCTGTCGAGTGCGAGGGATCGACCGAGAACCATGTCGGGAGATAAGTGTTGCCTTGGACCGATTTTGGCTGTTTGTTGAGGATCGCTTCTTGTTAGCTTCGTCAGTCCAAAACGCTATCTGTTTCTCCCACTCTTCAGGTGTGTGCTCGTCGGGTCTGTTCCGCCTAATTTGATCCACATCGTATTCTCCAGTCTCGGGGTTTTTTACACAGTAATCTCGCTTCAGACTAGCCTTGCTGGTGTTGTATGATTTTTGTAGCTGTGCATTAATGGTATCATAAATACTCTTCCACCGAGGGGTGCTCATGTGCGGCGCGAGATCATATTTTTTCTGCAATCAAATACAACACATAGAAAACAGAGTTAGAAATATAATTTATATATTTATTTAAATTCGTTTATTTATTTATATGATATAAATAAATAAACTAATTTAAATAAATATACACAATACAACACATTGAAAACAGAGTTAGAAATATAATTTATATATTTATTTAAATTTGTTTATTTATTTATATGATATAAATAAATAAATAAATTTAAATAAATATACACAATACAACACATTGAAAACAGAGTTAGAAATATAATTTATATATTTATTTAAATTCGTTTATTTATTTATATGATATAAATAAATAAACGAATTTAAATAAATATACACAATACAACACATTAAAAACGGAGTTAGCAATATAATTTATATATTTATTTAAATTTGTTTATTTATTTATATGATATAAATAAAAAAACAAATTTTAATAAATATATACAATTAAATAAATGAACACGATAATTAAATAAATATAAAATAATAACTTACCCCAATAGCTGCCCGGGCCGCCGCCTTGTGCCCTTCGGGGACCTTGCTCCACGAAGGGTAATACAAAGGTATTTCCCTAACGACACACCCGAATAAGTTTCCCCAATGATCTGAGTAGGGGCCGACAGGTATAACAAGGTCACCTATACCGGCTACAAAGTCGATCTCGACCGGCCGGTTGTGATTCTCGGCCACCGCATCTAGTAATTTCAGGCAGCGGGTCTTCTCCCGGGTAATCTGCCTGCCGGCTCTCCTCCCGCCCAAATTGGGCTTTTTCTTTCCTTTTCCTGCAAAATCAAGTGAGTGATAAAGTCATAAAAGTTAAGGCAAACAAGTTAAATATGTGTATCAAATTTGTATTACAATAATCCAGAAATTCTTACCCCGGTTGACGAAGCAACCCCCCGCAACCGAATGATGGAGGACGTGGACGTGAAGGATCCTCGCCACCACCGTCCCCACCGTGTCCCCGTGCAACATCAGTCATCTGTATACAGGTACAATTAGCATTACATGTAGAAATTCATGAAAAAAATAATACAAGCATGCACAAATCTAAATATCAAATTAAATTTACACATTTAAACAATCCACAACAATTTCATTCATTCATTCATTCAAATATATAAGTGTATTTTACAAGTTACAACACAAAGTTAATCTTCTTCCTCACTAGAATAAAATTTCTCAACACCATCATCATCTTTGATGAGGTCTTCAACATCGAAATCTGCTAAATCATGAGGAAGGGGGTCTTCATCATCATCGTCTTCGTTAGGAACATCATGGTTATCTAGCGGTGCGTCAACCTCCGTTGACTCACCATCTATATGCAAATCTATATAGAAGGTGTAATTACCGAAGTCATTCCCACTAGTAGAAGGTGGGAGATCACTAGTAGAAGGTGGGAGATCACTAGTAGAAGGTGGGAGATCAGATGAGTTATCCAAATGTATAATATCAGGTTCGTTCTCTACCACGATTACACCGCTGTTCAAAAACTTTTTATGATTAACATGTTCGACGACCTTCACGTTGGGTTTGGCTGGATCTACAAGGTAGAAGACTTGTTTGACTTGTGTTGCGAGGATGTATTGTTCACTTTTCCACCACTCACCAGAGCCGACGATTTGTGTTATTCCGTTTCTAACGATAAGTTTCTTGACTTTACCAACGGTGTTGCGAGTGTCGAACCACTTAACTTTGAACAACGCAACTTTAAACGACAAATAGTCAAACTCGAGGATTTCTTGAAGCCGACCATAAGTGTTAGTTTTCCCGTCAGGATTAGTCGAATAAACGCCGCTATTTTGAGTTACGCGACGTTCATCGCGGCTTTGCACGACATACCTCACACCATCTACTACGCAACAGTTTACTGACATTGGAGCCCTTGATGGTCCATTAGCCAAAGCGAATAACTCGCTGGTTGGGCTAAACTGTGGGTCTTGGGGATTTTGTGCGTGACGTTCAAAGATCTATGAAGAAGATAGGATTAGATAGAAAACTAAAAATATGATATTGTTATTTTTACACTTAAGTACACAAAATAAGTGTTTGTTTACCAGCGTCTTAAACCAGTGGGGGAATTCTTCTAGCATGTCTTTTTCTGTAAATAACCTGAAAAACGTTCATGCTATTAGAATAAGTCGTCAAAATGATAAGTTAAGAAAAAAAAGTTACAAAATTAAAAAACGCGTACCTCCGGAACTGGTCTTGGTACGTGTCGATCTCAGGACTGTTGTTAAGTACATACCATCTCGCTTTCTTGTACACCTCGGTAGGAAAATAAGGAAAGGACAGTAAACCAATCGGCTTGCATACCGATCGGAACACCTGAAACTTACACGTTGAGGGAGGGGGGTCCACATTACGATCGGGACGATTAAATTTCGTGGTAACACCCCGAAAATATTGAGAACTTATAGTCAATGCTTCTTCTGCAACATAACCCTCCGTGATCGAACCTTCCGGCTTAGCTTTATTTCTTACATAACCTTTTAGCTTCTTCATGAATCTTTCAAATGGATACATCCACCGGGGTTGAATAGGCCCACCTTCAGGAGCCTCTAGAGCTAAATGGATGGGCAAGTGAATCATAATGTCAAAGAAAGCAGGAGGATATATGCGCTCAAGCTCGCATAGAATTTCAACCACCTTGACCGAAGCTTTCAACATGTCCTCCTCCATCAAAGTTGTAGAGCAGAGTTGCTTAAACAAGGAACACAGATTGATTATTGGTTTTGCAATATGTTCGGGCAAGTAATTTTGAAGTCCGTAAGGAAGTAAACGTTGCATCATTATATGACAGTCATGAGACTTTAGGCCCGTTATATTTGTATCATTATCGGTCACTTTGTGCTTGAAGCATGATCCGAACCCATCTGGTAGTTTAACAATTTTGATGTACTCACAAAACTTTTTTCGGTTCTCTGGTGTTAAAGAATACGCAGCCTGGCTTCACAGTCTTCCCCTTGTGGTTTACGGTTAGCCACAAAGGTCTTCGAATGCCCATCTTTTTCAAGTCTTGTCTTGCTTTTGCGGTGTCTTTACTTTTGTCATTCATTAACAAAATGTTCAAGATGGCCTCCAACACATTTTTTTCGATATGCATGATGTCTAAATTGTGTCTTAGTGAAATAAAAGGCCAATACTCAAGCTCGTAAAAAATAGACCGTTTAGTCCAGTTAAGCTCGACTGTAACATTGCGGGAAATCTTCACACCCCCATGTTTTGGATGTTTACCCGGCGTACGCCTTAGCAATCTAGCATGTTGTGCTTTGATTACATCCGGCTGGTTATAATCTTTAGGTGGATCTTTTTGTTCAGTTTGGCCATTGAAGTCAGCACGTGAACTCCTCCATTTATGGGGCTTCTTTAACCATCTTCTATGGCCAACATAAGCTGTTTTGCTTGTGACAGGAATAGATGGAGTTTCTAGGTTACATGTAGGGCATGCATAGTAACCTTGCCAACTCCACCCAGACAAACTACTTCGAGCAGGAAAATCATTTATGGTCCATAAAAGCATCGCTCTCATCTTGAACTGCTTTTGTGAAATAATGTCTGTAGTATCAACACCGTTCTTGTGCCACAAAGTCTTCAGGTCTTTAATCAAAGGCTGCAAGTAAATATCAATGTCCTTGCCCGGGGATTTAGGGCCAGGAATTAACAACGTCAGCATAAAGTTACTTTCTTTCATACATAACCAAGGAGGCAGATTGTATGTTGTCAATACCACCGGCCACATGTTGTAGGTCTGACTAAGGTTGCCGAACAGATTGAAACCATCAGCACACAACCCTAGTCGAACATTTCTTGGTTCTGCTGCAAACTCTGGATACTTCAAGTCAAACTTCTTCCAAGCCGCGCCATCAACCGGGTGTTGCATCTTACCAGGCTCCGCACACTTTCCAGTAGCATGCCAAGTCATGTCTTTTGCAGTGTGTCTAGACTTGTACAAACGTTGTAGTCTAGGAATGATCGGAAAGTAACGCAACACCTTCCTAGGAACTTTCTTCCCCGGTGTGTTAATCTCTTTCCATCTACTCGTTTTACACACCGGACAGAATTGCAGATTGTTATTATCCTCCCAAAACAAGCAGCAGTCGTGTTCACAAGCATGTATCGACTCGTAACCTAACCCGATCGTTTTAAATGTCTTCTTTATTTCATAGTACTTCAGTGGGAACTTGAATCCTTTACTATCGGGTAACATATATCGGAGAAACTCTAATATTTCATTGAATAAAGAATCTGGCATTTTTCCTTTAGCCTTAAAATAGGTAAATTTTGCCATAAAGTCTAGTCGAGACACATGTTCACAACCATCATACAGCGCCTCGTT
Source organism: Glebionis coronaria (assembly GCA_025667525.1). Taxonomy (NCBI): domain Eukaryota; kingdom Viridiplantae; phylum Streptophyta; class Magnoliopsida; order Asterales; family Asteraceae; genus Glebionis; species Glebionis coronaria. The sequence continues at coordinate 573,648,956 of CM046879.1, read as the reverse complement.
AGCAATTGCATACAACTATTCAAACTCGGTACGGGTGGCTTGAGGCGGTTGAGTCGGTTGGTTACTAGTCTCACCAATATTATCTCCTTGTGTTGGTTCATTCGAAGGAATATAGCTAAAATCATCGAGTAACGCTGTCATGTCACTCATCATAGGTTCTCCTAGGTTATCTATCACTGGCGCACGTGGAGCCGGTTCACCGTGTTTGAGCCATGTGGTATAAAGTGGGTCCCACCCATTTATAGCAATTTCTTCTCCAATCCAATCGATGGGTTTCCATAATACATTTCGACATTTTTTGCATGGACATCTAATTTTCCCCGCAGAATTCACCAACGGCCGGCAATGATTGACGAACTTTTTAAGACCGTCATTAAATTCTTTGGAAAGTTTCGGTTTTTTTATCCAACTCTTATCAGCGAATACCATAACTGCGTTTTATCCGTATATTTAGTTATTATTACATGGAAGGCAATTATGGAAAGCAACCCTAGATGTTTTGTTAACCTAGTGCAACTATGGAAGGCAATCCTAACCCACTCTTTGATGCTTCGTCTCATATATGAATGCGTATAACCGATTTACTATTTGAGAAAATTTCGGCAGCATTTCCCCTCAACTCCCCAAATATGTGTTTAAAGACATATTCGTAGGAGTAAAGGAGAAACACTGTCGAAATCATCTCAAATAGTAAACCAGTTATACGCATTCATATCCTAAATGAGACAAAACAATCAAAAAGCAGTCCCAAACAGGGGACTTTCCGAAGTTAATTCCTATTAAATTAACTTCGGACGGGTTTTCTATAGGTTGATCAATTTCAGACGGGAATTTTCTGAAATTAATCGCTAAAATCCTAAAACATTCCTAAGGTTTAATTCAATAAAACATTCCTAACGGAAATTAACAAGTTTAAAAATCCCCAACGACATGTCGCTGGGAAAACCAAAATGATAAAAATCAGTAAATAACATATATTATCAGTTAGAATTAAAAAAAAACATACCTGTTATTTGTGGTGTTTGGCTGTGGTCGGCTGCTGTCGGCTATGGTCGGCTGCTTTCGGCTGTGGTCGGCTGCGGTCGCCTACAATAATATAAAACATTAAAGTAAAAACTTAATTAAACATTCAATTAATAAAAACTATAAAATTTATATAAAAACTCAATTTATAAAAAAAAATTGAATTAAAAAAAAAACCTTTAGATTATATAAACAATTGAATTAAAAACTAAATTACATAAATCTTGTTGTGGTGGTGGTGTGGTGATTAGCAGTGGTGATGGTGGGGGTGATTCGCAGTGGTTATGGTGGGAGTGATGGAGATGGGTGATGGTGGTGGTGATTAGCAGTGGTGATGGTGGGAGTGATGGAGATGATCAGTGGTGATGGAGATGGGCAGTGGTGATGGTGGTATTTTTACGCAGAGAGGTTTGAGAGAATGATAGAGTGTGGGGAGATAAGTGATGTTTCTGTAAATCGTATAAGGATAAGGTCTGGTCAATAGTTTCCCCAGCGACATGTCGCTGGGGAAAATTTCCTTTTTCTTGACGAACTTTTCCCCAGCGACATGTCGCTGGGGAAACCTTAGACTTTGTCGTTTTGCGCAGCTGGTTTAATAAACCTTAGAAATTAACGAATTTTTCCCTAGCGACATGTCGCTGGGGAAAAGTGTATTTTGTCGTTTTGTGAAAGAAGCGCGTTAATGAAAATTTTTGGAGGGATTTCTAAAATTGATAAACAAAACTTACCCCAGCGACATGTCGCTGGAGAAACAATTTATGTTATATGCTTTTAATTGATTAATAATAATAATTTTATATATTTGTATATTTTACTTTTATATAATTAAAAATAATAAGTTTTATATAATTGTATATTTTTTATATATGATATTTATGTAATTTAGTTTTAAATGATTGATAATAATACGTTTTATATACTTGTATATTTTACTTTTAGATAATTGATGTTATATACTTTTAAATGATTAATAATAATAATTTTATATATTTGAATATTTTACTATTTTATAAATAAAAATAATAAGTTTTATATAAATGTCTATTTTTTATATATGATATTTATGTAATTTAGTTTTAAATGATTGATAATAATACGTTTTATATAATTGTATATTTTACTTTTAGATAATTGATGTTATATACTTTTAAATGATTAATAATAATAATTTTATATATTTGAATATTTTACTATTTTATAAATAAAAATAATAAGTTTTATATAAATGTATATTTTTTATATATGATATTTATGTAATTTAGTTTTAAATGATTGATAATAATACGTTTTATATAATTGTATATTTTACTTTTAGATAATTGATGTTATATACTTTTAAATGATTAATAATAATAATTTTATATATTTGAATATTTTACTTTTATATAATTAAAAATAATAAGTTTTATATAAATGTATATTTTTTATATATGATATTTATGTAATTTAGTTTTAAATGATTGATAATAATACGTTTTATATAATTGTATATTTTACTTTTAGATAATTGATGTTATATATTTTATTTTTATATAATACTTTCAATGTATAGTTATATAACCCTATCTAATACTTTCAATGTATTAGATAGGGTTCATCATTAGAGGTTCATTGTATTAGATAGGGTTCATCATTAGAGGTTCAACGTATTAGATAGGGTTCATCATTATAGGTTCAACGTATTAGATATGGTTCATCATTAGAGGTTCAATGTATTAGATAGGGTTCAACATTAGAGGTTCAATGTATTAGATAGGGTTCAACATTATAGGTTCAATGTATTAGATAGGGTTCATCATTAGAGGTTCAATGTATTAGATATGGTTCAACATTAAAGATTCAATGTATTAGATAGGGTTCATCATTAGAGGTTCAACGTATTAGATAGGTTTCAACATTAGAGGTTCAACGTATTAGATAGGGTTCATCATTAGAGGTTCAACGTATTAGATAGGGTTCATCATTAGAGGTTCAACGTATTAGATAGGTTTCAACATTAGAGGTTCAACGTATTAGATAGGGTTCATCATTAGAGGTTCAATGTATTAGATAGGGTTCATCATTATAGGTTCAATGTATTAGATAGGGTTCATCATTAGAGGTTCAATATATTAGATAGGGTTCATCATTAGAGGTTCAATGTATTAGATAGGGTTCATCATTAGAGGTTCAATGTATTAGATATGGTTCATCATTATAGGTTCAACGTATTAGATATGGTTCAACATTATAGGTTCAACGTATTAGATAGGGTTCAACATTATAGGTTCAACGTATTAGATAGGGTTCATCATTAGAGGTTCAATGTATTAGATAGGGTTCATCATTATAGGTTCAACGTATTAGATAGGGTTCATCATTAGAGGTTCAACGTATTAGATAGGGTTCATCATTAGAGGTTCATTGTATTAGATAGGGTTCATCATTAGAGGTTCATTGTATTAGATAGGGTTCATCATTAGAGGTTCAACGTATTAGATAGGGTTCATCATTAGAGGTTCAACGTATTAGATAGGTTCAACATTAGAGGTTCAATGTATTAGATAGGGTTCAACATTAGAGGTTCAATGTATTAGATAGGGTTCATCATTAGAGGTTCAATGTATTAGATATGGTTCAACATTATAGGTTCAATGTATTAGATATGGTTCATCATTAGAGGTTCAACGTATTATATAGGTTTCAACATTAGAGGTTCAACGTATTAGATAGGGTTCATCATTAGAGGTTCAATGTATTAGATAGGGTTCATCATTAGAGGTTCAACGTATTAGATAGGTTTCAACATTAGAGGTTCAACGTATTAGATAGGGTTCATCATTAGAGGTTCAATGTATTAGATAGGGTTCATCATTAGAGGTTCAATGTATTAGATATGGTTAAACATTATAGGTTCAACGTATTAGATATGGTTCAATATTATAGGTTCAACGTATTAGATATGGTTCAACATTATAGGTTCAATGTATTAGATATGGTTCATCATTAGAGGTTCAATGTATTAGATAGGGTTCATCATTAGAGGTTCAACGTATTAGATAGGGTTGATCATTAGAGGTTCAACGTATTAGATAGGGTTCATCATTAGAGGTTCATTGTATTAGATAGGGTTCAACATTAGAGGTTCAACGTATTAGATAGGGTTCATCATTACAGGTTCAACGTATTAGATAGGGTTCATCATTAGAGGTTCAACGTATTAGATAAGGTTCATCATTAGAGGTTCAATGTATTAGATATGGTTCAACATTAGAGGTTCAATGTATTAGATATGGTTCATCATTAGAGGTTCAACGTATTAGATATGTTTCAACATTAGAGGTTCAACGTATTAGAAAGGGTTCATCATTAGAGGTTCAACGTATTAGATAGGTTTCAACATTAGAGGTTCAACGTATTAGATAGGGTTCATCATTAGAGGTTCAACGTATTAGATAGGGTTCATCATTAGAGGTTCAACGTATTAGATAGGGTTCAACATTATAGGTTCAATGTATTAGATAGGGTTCATCATTAGAGGTTCAACGTATTAGATAGGTTTCAACATTAGAGGTTCAATGTATTAGATAGGGTTCATCATTAGAGGTTCAATGTATTAGATAGGGTTTATCATTAGAGGTTCAATGTATTATATATGGTTCAACATTATAGGTTCAACGTATTAGATAGGGTTCAACATTATAGGTTCAATGTATTAGATAGGGTTCAACATTATAGGTTCAATGTATTAGATAGGGTTCATCATTAGAGGTTCAATGTATTAGATAGGGTTCATCATTAGAGGTTCAATGTATTAGATAGGGTTCATCATCAGAGGTTCAATGTATTAGATAGGGTTCAACATTAGAGGTTCAACGTATTAGATGTTCATTGGAGGGAAAACATTGGAGGGAAAACATTGGAGGGAAAATGTTAACAATTTCCCTCACTTTTTTAGCATAAAAAGATAACCACACACACTCCTTATCATCACAACCACCAGCAGATCACACACACTTATCATTATAAACAAATTGTTATTATGTACATGTTGAAGCATGAAGCTTTTCCGTGCAGGTGTGGACATGGAGATGTAGTTCTTCGAGAATCGTGGACAACTGAAAACTTTGGTAGACTGTACTATGCTTGTCCACGTTCACGGGTTCAACCTCCAGTTTCATATGGATGCAAATTTTTTTTATGGAAAGACGAACGCGTCCAACTACTAATCAATTCTCTTGGAGGTTCAATGAGCTTTTCTCCTCCAAGCTCTTCTTCAAGACCTTCAACGAGCTTTTCTCCTCCAAGCTCTTCTACCAGACCTTCAGCGATTCCAATTTCTTCTCCAAGCTCTTCAGCGTGTGCAAACTGTGTGCGCTTGAATGGAATGATAATGGTACTTGAGCGTACGATAGAGTTGTACTGCAACTCCGATAGGCACACATTGGATTCAGCTGCACTACTTCACGACCTTTACGATGACATGAGGAACATTCGTTTGAACTAGTTTATGATGTATCTGTTTTCGTGTTTATGAGTCTATTATCGGTTTAATATCCATGTTTAATTAAGCGCGTGTTTAAGTGTCCGTGTAGAATAAAGTTAGGTTTAGGCGTGTCTGTTTGTAAGCCTCAATGAATGTTAACAATTTTTAATTAATATTAACAATGAATGTTAACACTTATCAGTGAATGTTAACTTTTGGCGGGCAAAATGTTGGCGAGAAAACATTAGCGGGAAAATTAACCATTTGTCTCACTTTTTTTATCATAAAAAGAGATATACTATTTTAAATTTTAATAACTATATTTTTTAATATATATATTATATTTACTAAAATATTATATAAACATTACACATTTTTTAAAAATTGGTGGTCAAATAGAAGTCAACATTTCCCCAGCGACATGTCGCTGGGGAAAGATTTGTCCGTTTTTTTTTTAAATAGACGCGTTAACGAAAAATCTTTGAAAGGAATCCTAAAAAGTTTTCCTAGCGACATGTCGCTGGGGAAAAGTTTGAACATAAATTAAACAACACATTAACACTAATCACTTGGATTTAGACGTGGAAGAAAGTTTCCCCAGCGACATGTCGCTGGGGGAAACTTGGCGGGTTAATCTCCCGCTTGCATTTTTGTGAAATAGTTTAGTCAAAATTCAGTCAACTTTTCCCCAGCGACATGTCGCTGGGGAAACTTTTCTTTATTTTTTGGTCAAAATTTTTACGAGAAAGTTTGCCACGTCAGAAAGTTTTTGTCGTTTAGCGTCGTTTCCCCAGCGACATCATGTCGCTGAGAAAACCCTGATGAGGAAAGGCCGGATTGTTGTAATGAAAGCCCAGACCTATGACTAAACTAAAATGATCAAATCCAGTCCGTATATCCAGTCCGTATCGATCCAAACTAATCGATCAACGATCCAAAATACTCGCCCCTACATTGATTAACCTAATTGCTTATTGAAATTCAGATGCTATTCTCTAATTTCTTCTTTCCTTTGTCAACTATGTGCGTTGCTATTGGTTGTGATATTAGGTTGTTACTTAACAACAAAGCTTCGTCTTTTTCCTTTATATTTAACATCGCAAATGCTAACCAAAGGTTAAATTGTTTTTGCCATCTAAGATACATATGTAATCTTTGTGGAGTGTGACATAATTTTAACGGAATAAACATTTTTTAGACTCTTGAATCATTTCTTGTAATCGTTTCAGATCCATCTCATTGGAGCGTAGTTGCATCTCAAACGTAAGAGTTTATTCTAGAAAATTTCACATGCACTTCATATTCAATGGTACAATATTTCTCATTTGTTGTTATCAATTCTGTAGATATCAGTGAATTTTTTTTCACCACGCTCTTTGCTGAAAAAGGATCTCAAGATATCATCATTTGTAACCTCCCTGTAAACTGCAGGTTTCACAGCAGATAACAGCTCCGGGAATGGCGCGTGTTTCTCTTGCATGCTTGGACTCAGAAATGTAACAACTGAAAGACGTGCAACTTCTTCAGGGTTTGCCAATACTCTATGCTCCGCACTTTTGTATTCACCGTTTGACATTATCTGCGAGATTCAATAATACTAGTGCTTATAATCGACAGCAAAGAACAACACAAAAGGTGTTGTCCCAAAGGATTACTCTTATTAATAGATTGTAGTTTGAAAGTATTACGATACACTGACCCCTATTCATTTTTTTTTACGATTATCCCTATGGAATTTACTACTATTTTATATGTTGTAGTTAACTCGAGCTTTTGAAGATAAGCATAACGTAGATAGACACATCCTTAAATGGAGACATTAAGATTGCCACCATTAAAAACTTAAAAAATACAAAAACATAGAAAGTACCTCCAGCAAATCACCTATGTTGATAACAATGGACCCAGGAATTGCCTCTATAGTAGTCCAGTTTTCACCATATTTGGCCTGCAATAATCCTCCAACTTCATTTTGTACCAGGAATGTTAACACCACCGGATCAGTGTGTGGAACAGTCCCCAACGTGATGTCTGGTTGTGGACACTGAGGGTAGTAATTTGATATACACCGTCTCCCTTCAAAACACTTCAACTCCTTCAACTTGTTACTTTTTAGTCCCAATCCTTCACATAAGATTGACAGAAACTCATCTCCGAAACTCTTCGCCGCCTTGTCCCAATCCTTCAGTGCCTCCCTAAACACCTCGGGCACCGCCTCCCAATCTGGCTCGATGGGTGACCTGTTCACCTGCACATCCATTAATACCAGGTTCTGAATGTTGGGTATGGAGCACATTTCAAAACCAATATGGAATTAGTTTTAGGCATCTAATGCATAACAAGATTATTGCCTATAGGGTAAAAGTATGTAAATTTCAACTGTTTCTGCCTTTATATTCAACTAGCTGTAAGTAAACAGGGTGTCTGCCCCTTGACCCCTTCATTTTAGTCATGGGCGATAACATATTAGCTCAACGAGTGTGTACTCCGCACTTCCCCTAACTCGTGTTAGAGCCGAATATGAAATCTCATTGATCTCTAGTAAATCCCGATTAACTAAAATAGTTGATTGACACTAAAATCAAAAACACTAGCATGGTATCAACTATAACAAAACAGCTACATTATATAATGTTGCCTGTTCGCAATTTATCACGTGCAAAATGAGATATTAGTATGTTTGACAAAAGTTGTTCGAGCTAAGGGCTGTTAATTGTGATACGGATACTGAGAGTTTATATGTATAGGCTTATTTCGAAAACTAAAGGGAAATTTATTTCACAAGTTTCGTATAACATAAAAATTACATACAAATAAAACTCAATACGAAACAAAATCATTGGTGTTTGGGTCATTTTACTCTGCAAACCTCCAAACAAGTTCTGGGATTACATATCCCAAATTTATAAAGGGTGTTTGGGTTAGCGTATCTTGTGGGCTTATCTGCTTAATTTATTGAAATCTTTAGAAGTCATAAGGTCACTATTTCCCAGCTTATCAACTCGACCCTATGATCAACTTATTAAAGTCCATAAACTTATAAGCTGATAAAGGAATGATAATCTACTTTTCTAAATTTCATTAAAGCACATAAGCCCTGAAAATCAGTTGATCCGGACACCCCCTTAAATATCACAAAACCAAATCCCTCATTTCTATCCAGCTTCTGGCTTACTTGGTTTTCGGCATATGTATCATGAGTGGCTTAATTTTAAACATTTCGGCTTAGATAAGTTCATTATGTGGAAAGTTTCAAAATGAACCACAAAACTTAAGGTTACAACTTATGAAACATAAGCCCAAAACCAAATAATATAAGCCGGCTATATATTGCGAGACAACCAAGTAAGAAAATACATATTTGTATAAAAGAGAAACCTGAAGACTATCTTTCCAAGTAGCAGCTTTGGACTGAAACAAATCAATGTTACTACAATAAGCAACACCTTTCCCAGCATTCCTAGTATAAAACCTCATCTTATGCTCATTATTCATCTCAAAAAACTTCTTACTATCATTAACAACTCTCTCAATAATATTGACATCAACCCCGTGATTCACAACCTGAAACATACCAAGAGTTGACGATATCTTTCTAACTTGCTCAACAACCTTGGACCTGTCTTGAGACATGTCGATGACAGGGACAGTTTGCATGTTTTCTTTAAGGTTTTTGCATGGGAGATTTTCTGGTGGTTGATGGAAGATACGTGGGATGGTTTTTATGCCAGATTCTAAGAGGCCCTTGACACCGAGTTTTGACGAGTCGAATTGTTTTAGTTCGGCTTCACGGTCATAGGTGTTTTGTTTCATGATTGGTGATGGTTGTACGGTGATGGTTTTTGAGTTTGGAGATGGTGGTGGTTTAATAATACTAGTAGTTAAATTCCCTCCAAAAGCCTGGAAGGATGCCACTTCTCATACAACTCAAATACACGTGCTTTTATGAAGGATGCCACTTTTCATACAACTCAAATACACGTGTTTTTCTTAAGGATGCCACTTCTCATACAAGACAACTTGAAGGATGCCAGGTCTCATACAACACACATACACGTGTTTATTTTGGCAGAATAATAAGCCTATTAACCTCCCTGGCTAAAGTAGTAACTTTGTGTTTTCACGGTCCGTAGAGCATTTACCAACGTTTCAAAAACTGGTTCGAACCGGCCGGTTCAACCGATGTGATCAATGACCGAGTCATTGTGAGCCGGTTTTTCTTTTTCTTTTTTTTTTTTAGAACAGCACCTCAATCTCACTGAAATCCGACCCCCGAGTTATACCATTCATAACGGGCAGGATTAAATTTGAAGCAGAATAAATCGACGGGTTGTGATCAACCCGGGCCAAACCGTTGGACTAAATTCAAAAAATATCAAATGAAAAAAGAGATTAACAGGATGGTTTATGTAAGGGCTAATTACCCAAATAGACCACTTTTTAAGTGGATTTGCCAAAATAGCCTAAGCGACTTTAAAGTTCCATATATAGACCAAGCGACCTCAAGCGACCTCAAGCTACCTTATGCTACCTTAAACTACCCTATGTAACTTTAAGCTACCTAAGCGACTTTAATATTAAATTAATAAAATTACTATTCATCCTAAGAAAGTACTCTTTTTTGTGTAAGAAATGTGTAAGTGTACTTTTTATGCTACTTTTATTTTAATTAATTAAAATTGAATTTAATTTATATTATAATTAAAAAAAACTATTTTATATTATCTAAAACTAATTTTATTTCTATGCGACTTTCGGTTGTACTTGTTTTTGCACAGTATTTTGCACAGTGATTTGAACAGTATTTGCACACTAGGATTCTGGCACCTTTAACCCAACCCACACATTAATTTCACACAAACACAAACACATTTCTCTCAAAAGATTTATGCTACATCTTACAATCCATCCACCGTTCATCTCCAATCCTTACCCCAACCCTTACCCCACTATTCATCATTCACGATGTTTTGATAATTGTTAATCTGCCTAATTAATATCGATATCCCCAAATCTGTATCGATCTTTGATAATGTGCAGTTTCAATCCGGAAAAAAGGTAAAGATGAATTGAGTATTCCTTAACCAACTGATATACACTAACTGTTTGATGAAACGTGTAAACAAAAAAAACCGTTTGAAAAGTTAGATGGCTATAGTCGAAATCTATTTTCTGGGTCATGTTGGGACTTATGGGATTATATAAGTTTATCATATCATAATAAACTTATATAAGAGAGCTTATTAGATGTATTAACACAATGTAGGACATAGTTATAGGATTATATAAGTTCTGTGAGTTGCGTAAATATTCCCCTGGCACCTCAGTTACTTCAATCTTAGCATGAGTCTAGCTGGTTATTTATATAGGAATAGGAAGGTTATAGGTTTAGATCACTGATCTAACTGAAAGGATTTGACATTATATTTTTAGTAAATTGGTTTCCAACATTTAGAAATAGGAAGGCAACCTAAAAGAGAAAATTGGCTTCCAAGATTTAGAGCTGGATAAATGGGCGGGCTGGGTAATTGGTCACTAATAGGTTCAGGTTGAAACGGGTCAGATTAGATTGACCCTCACACATTTATTTGCCTTCTTTTTATAAATACTTGATCCGTAGAGATCTGCCGGAAAGAATTGGGAGATATTAGGTGCTTAGCTTTGGAAAAAGTCATGGAGTCGCTAGAACTTGTAGATATCTTTCATTGGGTTGTCCTGAGATATTCCCATATTACAGCAAACTCAAGCATGAAGCATTGTGCAACTTTAGACCATACAGTTGTCCATATGCTGGATCAGAGTGCTCAGTTACAAGAGACATACCTTTTCTGGTTACTCATCTCAGAGATGACCATAAAGTAGATATGCATACGGGTTGTACGTTTAATCATAGATACGTGAAGTCCAACCCCCGTGAAGTAGAAAACACCACCTGAATGCTTACAGTGAGTTCACATTCCTTTAAATGGTTCATGCATTATACTATTGACTTGCTTCAACAAGTTGCTTATGTTGTTAGAATTCTTATCGTTCTTTACGAACTTTAGTAGCAGATCTTAAAAACAGAACTGGTAGGCTCATGTGATTATGAAAATTGTGACAGAATAGAGATTAGACAGATATGCTTTCTAACTTTCAGTCATAATCGTAATGGAAGTTGGATTGGAAATAGTGCTCTGCTTTACAAGCCAAATTAGTCCTCCGTAACCATTTTGGCCATTCATCTGGCCTGTCCTTTTGATTTTTGACTTTTGACACACCTTGGTGCTTAGTTTCTCCCAAATTCCGATCGACTTCTCTAAACCAGGTCACCTTAGGATCTTTTATAAGTTTAGAGCTAGAAGTTAGCTGTTAACAGTAGAATATATTAGAAACCATGAAGAGGATCTTTTATGGTAGAATTACTTATTATACTCATTTGTTTTTTGGGATAACTGTTATTTCAGCATGTGGCTACGACTACCCAAATTCCCTTTATCGTGTATAATGTTTATATGGCAGTATAGAGAAAGTGTTAAAGAAGACCTGAACAGAAGTGGATAAGCTAACACGAAGAGCTAAAGGATTGACACTTGAAGTCCCAAGACATGTCAGGCCTCCTGTTGTTAAAAGTCCGTATGATCTCAGATCAGCCAAAAAAGGGATGGATGTGATGGATGAGGATGTTGTTCAAACAAAAGAAGAAAAGCGTAAAGGAAAGGAGAAGATATCTGATGCCGAAGTTGTTCTCGGAAGTGTGAAAGCAGATACTGAGGAAGTGTGTAAGAAGGTTAAGAAGGAAAGAAAGCGTGATGATGAACCTGATAAGGATGGAGCAGGAGCTGCAGCTGGACCACAAGCAACTCGTTCAAGTCCAAGAACTAGGATGGTCAACCCCGTTTAGAGTGCTGTTATTTGTTACTTCTGGTAGTATAGTCGTGTCGTCATGTCTCAATGTTTTTGTTAGTATGATTGTTTTGAATCTGAATGTTGCCAATGGTTGCGAGGTACAGTAGGTTGAGTCCAAGTTTCCTGTGTTTGGCTCTGGAATCTGTTGAATGGTACTTTGAGATTGTTTTGGTTTTTTTCGTCACATAGTTGTGCATAAGAGTGTAAGAGTTTAAGACCTTACTTTGAAGTGATAGGTGAAAGGTAGAAGCCGAACAATATAAAGAAGTCCAAATCAATAAGAAAATTTAACTAACTAACCGTTCATCCAGTTTTTTGGAGGCTGAAAGTGAAATGTCGTCCGATATGGCTGCTCCAAAGTAACAGCGTTGGATTGAACATGATCAAAGTGAAGCACCTGCATCATTATCACTAGGAGCAAAATGTAAGTTATCCTCGTCATCGCTAAATGTTTGGTGCAACAATAATTTGATGATTATTGAATGGTTATGTGCCTGTTTAGTTCTACACTTCTACTAAGTCAATGTATCTCAATAATAAGGTCTCAGGTGTGACTGTATAAGTTTATCTTTACATATAACAACCATCATATATATTAATAACAAATGTTATGCCAGACTATAAGCTCCAAGCTGACATGATATAATACCCCCAATGGCACAAGTAATGTTTTTTTAATAAACATAATATACTTATTAAAAAGTACTAACTTATCTGCAGTAGGCATCAACTTATACCAACTATATTGTCTGGTCTTATAAATAACAAATTTTCCAAGACTTAAGAGTTAAGACATGTTAAAAGCATTTTAATAATGCCTAAGGGTCATTTTTCGAAAGGGTTAAGCTTTCTTAAGTAAAAGGATATACTAGAGTTAATACGAATATCAGTAAACGAGTTAAAACCAGCCTGCAGTAGACACAAAGAAAAAAAAGTAGACACAAAGAATGGTATAGTTAATCCAACACCTTAAGTGCAATATGTACGTGATACTATAATTGTAGGCTTTATAAATGTGTCGCTACGTTGTGATTAGATAGCTATCACTATTTCAAAAATATGTATAAATCATATAAACCAGAATTCAGCTCAGTATATGTGTTTAAATCATACTGCTACTCAAACTTGATAGAGTACAAAATCAATCGCAATTCAAGTTCAATTTCAAGTTCGAGCATGGGATACTCCTTTTGCAGCCCTATGTAACAAGCTACTAGACGTCGGACAACGTATGTTTTCCTTCATCCAATTAACTATTCATTATATACTAATTAAATTTGAATGAAAACGAGGTACCTTTATTATGAAAGTATAATCATATAATGGGACTTTTAGGTTAAAGGAACATGGAAACTTATTTTATTTAAACTGAAACTCCACAAAAATGGAGTCTTTTACATCATGTATTCATGTTTAAGTACTCAAATCATGTAAGCAGACTAACTAAATTGCTTCCATTACAATGAATAAATGCATCCTTCCGTACATATAATCATCTTCTTCTTCAGATTACTGATTTGTACAGCTTATAGTTTCTTCTATGTTGATTCGAGCTTTCTTCACACTCCAAGCACTTAACTCAGAGATCACAACGCTTTCTGTTCCATTGTTAAAGGCAAACAGATGGGCATCGTCTCCGATGGCAAATGTTGGGTAAACCCTTGATGTTATGCAAGTCTTTCCTCCACCTCCAAAGCTCTCAACGATCGAGTGGTCTACCTGTAAACATCTCAAAACCAACTACGTTAGATGCCATGATTGTCACAAAGAAAACAGACATTGAAAGAAGTCAAGAAGTATTACCAAGGTTCTGAGTGAAATTTCCTCTTGCTTAGGGTCTATGTCGACAAATGCTCCATATGTGGTCTTATCTAGCCCATTCCTCGTAGAAGACCTGTGAAATATAGGTAATAGGAACTTTAGGCGGGTCAGATGGACAAAAATGGATCAACTCTGGTTTTCTTATAAGTTATTGAGTTTTTGTGGGTTAACTAACATAGTGGTCTAAAATCCAAATGAGCAAAACCTAGCTAATATTGCATCCATTTGACCATGTTTTTAGAAAATGGCTCGTTTTGACCCATTATCATACTTCGTCATATTGCCACTTCTATTAGTTACATTCTGAATTTATTTATCAGATACTTGAGTGAAAGATAACAAACCGGCTTTGATCACTGCACATTAGGAAAACATATTGTCCGCTACACTTATAGATCCTAAAGAAGATTGCAGTTTGTTCAGTTAGGTCGTTGGGACAGATTTGTTTTGGTTTTTTTCAGGAGGTTGGCGTGGCCACTCCAAGGTTGTTTGCACCTAGAAGGAATTGAACTTGAGACCTCACACACTTTGGAGTGATAGCCACAAACCTTTTTGCCACTGCCACAAGCATATTTATGTGTGTGCAGAGCCGATGTAGGGGTATATACGTAGATGAAGAGAAAAAGTAATATAAGTATTTTATACATACAATTTTAGCATCTTTATCGCGCTTTTTAAACTCCCGCCAGGCTTTTTGCCCCAGTTTATCCAGTGGAACAACAGTCTGCATATATGGGTTCACTGAAACAGAAAACTTGCCAGGTTAGCATCCATGTGGTACTCATACGCGAAATATCATACCATACAAATAGCTACAGCAACACAGACACCAACGCACTAAGATAAAATAGTCACTTTATCATTCTATAGGAAATTGCATCTACGATCAACAATTGAAATATTCAGAATCAGCTTTGTTCTAGCAATAGGCAAATATCCAGATTTTTAATAAACAGCCGTAATGCATGTACTCGTGTAACACTAGAAAATCCAGGTTTGTAAAGCTATTCTCCTACACCCAGTGTCTAATTTGGTTCGTTCATGAAATTGCAGAACTGGTATTATTATTTCTGGCAGGTAACATCAACAAATAAAAAAGGCCAAATAGATGGGAATGCGTACGAGGAAAGTCCTTAGGCTTTTTCTTAGCAGGAACAGGGGGGCGCGTAATGGTACTGGGCACACAGATGCTGGCGGTGTCAGGATGGCTGCAAGGAGTAATATTAGTACAAAATATATAAACATAAACATAAATGTTTGTTCCCATGAAAGCTAAACAAAAAGACGAGTCTCATCAGAATGTTTAAAAGAAGTCTAGCAACTGAATAAAAAGGCATGGAGCATACTATTTCCAGTCAGATGGCAGGCGTCCCAGCGTTCTGTATCTAAATTTGGATTTGGAGTTAACAGATGGCTATAATTTTGTTAACTTTAATCAAAGTCAGAATTGTTCAGTGATTATATTGTTACCAATTTACTGATTTACAGGCTTCATTAATTATTCATTTCTATACTTCTCGAGTTCTCGATTTGATGCAACACGCTTGATAAGTTATGATATCGAATTTTAACATTTCCAATAAATAGAAAAATAATACGATAATTAACTGCCAACAAGAAATCTGGATACCTTTAACATCATTATCATGACATAGCAACTTTATCAAGGTAGTCTTCCCACAGCCACCCGGAGCCGAAATTGTCAATACCTGGTTATCATTATTAAGCAATCTACGCTTCACTTCTTGAAGATGAAAATCCAGACCAACAACTACATCCGGAAGCCCCGGGACACTACAAGAATTAGAAAAACCACCCGCCCGTTTAGTAACAGCAGAAAGTACTTGATCCATTTTATCTCCCAAGGCATAAATCTCCTTCAATGTCCTCAAACTCAGACTCACATTGCCTACCAACCCGCTCTCGAAAAACCTCCATAACTCATGATCCAAACGAATTAATTGACTCACATGAAGAATCTTTTTATAAACATTCCAACATTTGATTGCCGTAGACTTGATAACTAAAGATATACCATTCTGAGCGTAGCAAATAAACATCCTAATCTCGTCTTCTGGCCGGGCCAAGACTTTGCTCAATCTACCACTTGCATACAATATCGGCTGAATGGTTCTCAAAGTTTTCTCAAGGCGTTTAAGTAAAGTTTGAAACTTAGCAGTTTCTAAACTTACTGAGAATACCACTTTCAGTAACTCCAAAATTACTTGTATTACAGCTACCTCATTAGCATTATTTGCAGTCATCTGCATATAGCCCATTTCAGTTAAAAGCGGGTATTTTGAAGGCAATTATACACGCAGGAAATAAACAGATATTTCAAGAAAAAAGGATAATATTTCAATGGCAAAAATTAAATAGCAGCAGTTGTAAGAGCAGTTAGCAACAGTAGCAGTAATTAAACTTTAATCTTCACAGTAGAAGTTACGTTAGAATTTTCTAAACGCTTGCTGGAATTCTTTAAAATTCTCCGCCAAAACAAAGAGAAACCGGATTTTCTAAACGCTTGCTGGAATGCTCCAAAATGTTTGACAAGCAGGGTGTAATATATTAGCATATACTCAGTAAATAAATAAACATTAGCAAAAATAGCAGCAGTAGTAAGTACTACTAGTAGTTAACAATAATAGCAGTTAGTAGAGTAGTTGATATGTTTCAGAAGAGTGTTTGAGTTGGGTAGCAGTTCAAGACGGGTTTTTGTCAACATGGGCAATTTTGAAGTGCAGGTAGGGTAGGGTCGGGTCACCAACACATTTTCTTCCAAATATATAAACAAATATGTGCTTCGTATAATCAAATCATTTAAAAGTAACTGCGCCTAAATTACCACCTTTAGTTAAAAGGATTAAAGACAATCAAATACAAAGGTTAGTAAAGTCTCACACCACACTTATCTGAACTGCTTTCGAGGCTTTTTACCTTTTGATCAAGCTCAGCTTCTGAGGGGTGATGATCTTTGAGTAGTTTCCGATATCGATGAGACTTGCAAGGGTCAGAAAAGCCACAAAATGCCTTGTTAACTTCCCTAGTTAAAAGTAATTTGCATTAATCTTTTAGCAGAAATAAGCAGGCGTAGGAAGGATCTATGAAGTCCAAAAAAAGTGTGATAAGTATACCTCATGAGAAATTCATGTCTATATTGTCTCTTTCCAGGATGAACTAAAGCATTTGATTGCCATTAGTCTGGTTTTATGTCTTCCTATAATATCAGAATCTTTTCTTATCCAGAAAGTTACCAGAAAACCGAAAAGAAGAAGCATAACTACAAGAATAAAAATAGCCGAGGTATTAGATGCGGTAATCTGAAATATTCACATAAAGCAAAGAAACCATTCAATGGATTATAGATCATCCAGATCATAATTACCCTGTATAATTAGAAAATCTTTCAGCGCCAACAACTTCTATAGCCTCGTTATCTGCCATCAATCGTTAACCAGTTTTTCATTCAAGTTTTTTATCAAACACTTGGTGCTCATCAAAGCTCTAAACTTAATACTTTTTGACTATTATTTTTTATTAAAATAGATATTCAGGGTGAGAAGGTTTTTTAAAGCTTCTGCTCAAAACTATGGTAACAGAGGGCGGTATTATAAGTGACGATGGTTTTTAGGTTTTTTTGGGTTTGAATTGAAAATGGAGGTTAGGGGAGGGGGTTACAGATCTGGGGGTGGGGGTGATGAAATTGTAAAGGATATAATTGGGGGTTGGGGAGAGAAATGTATTAGCACATTGTACAAGTATTCAAGCTAAGTGTACAATTAAATAATGCATTTGGTTTTTTTTATAAAAATTTAATACTTTATAAAAATAAAAAAACTTTTTAATATTTAATTATAAAAGTACAGGTCGCTTAAAATATACACTTAGACATTCTTACACAATAATGACAAGTCGCTTAAAAAGTACAATGATATATTCTTACACATTCTTACACAAAAAGCAGAAGTCGCATAAGATTAATTATAGTAGCATAATATTTTTAATATTTAAAATATAATAAAAATATGTTACAAAAATAATATAATTAAAAAGTTGCATAATAAAATTTTCTGAGTCGCATAAAAAGGTACCTTACACAATTGTACTTGTTTCTTACACAAATAGTACTTTTTTTGGAAAAAACACAAGTCGCTTAGGTAGCATATGGTAGCATGGGTTGCATAGTGTAGCATAAGTCGCATCGGTCTATTTTGGGAAAATGTCAAAAACAGGGGTTATTTTGGCAAAAAGATTTAATTACAAGTCTATTTGGGTAATTATCCCTTTATGTAATTGGTCAAGTTGGATGTGTAGTTGAACAATATTCTTCCTAATCTTGTTATCGGTGGATTAAGGATCCATTTCTGGTACATTGGCATACAAATTCAAAATTTGTGAGGATGGTAAGTGGTGGAAGTAAATGAGATTTGGTTAATATGATGTTTTTTTGTTTACTGTGTTAAAGCAGATACGGAAAAAAGAATTATAAGATATTTTTTTTTGTTGATGTGATATGATGGCTCATATTTAAATTTAGAAAAATTCTCAAGATTCGTCCCTATCGTATACATAGAATATCAACTTTCATCCTTATGTCAAAAATAACTCCATGAATCGTCCCCTATCGTTTACAACTACGATCAAAATTCGTCTCTATCTTGGATGAGGGCTAATTTTGCTCGTTAAGTGCTACGAGAGGCGGGGGTTAATTTGGTCTTTTTACTTGTTTTTTCTACATATAATTCAAATACACTCACTTTCTTTTTCTTTTTTTACTCTCTCATCTCTCTCTCTCTCTCTCTCTCCTCCTCTCTCTCTGACTCTCTCTCTCTCTCTCGTCTTCCTCTCTTCTCACTCTCTCTCTCTCTCTCTCTCTCTCTCTCTTCTCTCTCTCTCTCCTCTCTCTCTCTCTCTCTCTCTCTCTCTCACTCTCTCTCGTCTCTCTCTCTCTCTCTCTCGCTCGCTCTCTCTCTCTCTCTCTCTCTCCTAATCATCCTTTTTCTTCCTTTCTTTATCACAAGCCCGACTCTAAATCCATCGCACCAACCACATTTCTATAACATACAAAAACCAGATCTATTATCACCTCAATCTCTATCTCCTTTTATGCCCATGTCATAAGCCTTTCTTGATAAGCCACCACCATTAATCACTCTCACAAAAAATCGTTGATAAACCTCTTGATTTACCACCACTATTTGGAAACCACATCCACCGATCTGCCACCAAATCCATTTTTGACCCCATTTACTCATTTACCACCACTTATTGGCACATAAGCTACTTTATCAGCTTGGTAATCATCATCTACTAACCATGAGTTTACAGCAGCAATTCTGATCACACCATAGATAGGGGTTCTAATTCGTCATGGACCAGTGACATGGGTCGGGGTCGCTGGTCAGGTGGTCGAGTCAGAGACTTGCTTTAGTCTCTTTAAAATACTGAGTAACGAACATCCTTCTTTCCTTACAAAGTTCTTTTTATCAGTTCCAAACCAAACTGAACATGCTTCCAAAGCATATGTACCCACGAGTGACCATACACAACCCCAACAACCTCCATTAATTTTTTCGCTAATCTACCTTGTCTGCCACCACCACGTACCTATTTAATCCTCTTCACCGGATGCACCACAGTTTCTTAACAACCGATACTCACAAACCTCACTTTGCTTAATGATTTTTCAGTTGAACAAACACCACCGTCTCTTCTTTCGATTCACACTAAACCGGAGTAACACATAAACTATCTTTATCAATAAATCCACAGCTTGAAGATATCTCCACATCTAAATTCGTTTTTGAATCACGACACATAAACCGAGTGAACACCCACTTATCCATATCCATCTCATATTCTACCATTTACAATCTTGCGAAACCTTCCAAACGTCGCCACTTCTTTAGCAATTTCAAAAAAAAACTCAATTATCTTGTTAACAAATATCTTCCTTTGGCTACAAGGAATTATATTTCTTGAATTGTTTTTGAATATTGATTTCGTGGATCTGTGACTTTGATGAGTGATTCGGTGATTATTTTGTTTTTGGTGTTCTAGTTTTGAGAGATGATGGATTCGATTTATTGTGAGATATGGATATTTGATATTTGGTCCTAGATCTGTGTTTTTGATGATGAAAGATAGTCGATGGTTTAATAATTTGTGTAAGATGAGAGAAAATGGGACGGTGGGTAATAACTGGGTAAAACCAAGTATCAAAGTTCGTTAGTTCCAATCTTTTCGAATTGACTATTGGTTAAGAGTGCGACTCAATTGTTCTTGGTGGAATAATAAATGATTTGGTTTGGTTATCTAATTTAAACTAAAAGCAAATATGAAATTGTCGTTGAGTAGAATTAAAGCGTTTAATTTTTAAACTAGAAAATTATTTGGAAAAACACTTAAAACATAAAACTTTGCAAACTTAATTAATCGGAATGTTACAAGTCTTTTCTATCGGAATGCACCCAACTTAGAACCATCGGAATAATTAAATGCTAAGCTATCGGAATGACAAAGGTGAAAGTCCATCGGAATGTTAATCTGAATACCCATCGGAATACAAAGTCAATTCTGTCGGAATATGGTTTTGTCGGAAAGTCCAGATCGGAATGCAAGTAAGCACTTCTGTCGCAATGTGAATCTATCGGAATGATACCCAACCTATCGGAATGTAGCTGACAAAATTTTGGCAGAGTTTTGACTTAAAAAGGACCTTAGTCCCGTCGGAATATGCGATCGCAAAGAGTGATCGCAATCCAGATCGGAATAAGGGGGAAATACAAGTTATCGCAAAGTAAAACCACAATGGTTATTGCGATAGACAAAAGCTGGTCGTCGGAATGTTGAAGTCCCCAATATTGCGATGGAACATGGAACAATCCGAAAATGATGGAAAGCTGAAAACTCAATAAGCTCTTACAATAAGCTACCTTAACCGAACCTTAAATAACTCAAAAAGCTTAAATTTGACAACTTTCAAAACATAAAATCAAGAACTTTATAAAAGAAACTTTAAAATGACTAAACCTTTTAAGAAATCCGAAAACCAATAAGCTAAAACATGAGATAAGCTAATAAGCATAAGGAGCTTATAGCCTATACGTATGAGCTTATGTAGTAAAGTAAATCAAGAAAGAAAATCAATCCGTATGAAGAATGTTTTTCGGATCAAGAACTAAAGTAAATCAAGAAATGAAGAAAAAGATTAAAGAACAAAAAAGCTTAACTTGAATTAGATTAATGAAATCCAAATACAAAAAAGCTTAAACTTGAAAGAAAAGATGAAAATCTTAGTGAGAGAAAGTTTAGAACTTTCTCTCTCTAAAAACTAGAAAGGAAAAATGAAAAACTAAATTAGCTAACCACCCTCCTAATGTGATTAGGAGGGTATTTATAGGATAAGTGGGAAGTGCATGTGTGGTGTGCTTCCTTCTTTCTTTTTTTTCTCGACTCGATTTAATTCTTTGTCTTTTCTCGACGTCGTCTCGGGATTTGAACTTGTCTTAATAATTTTCTTCTATAATTTAGACTTGAGTTCTTCGACTTCATTAAACTTCCGTCTTTAGACTTTTTCTTCGATAAATCTTCAGAATAGGTCTTGGACATCCGTTCTTCAAGCACTCTTGATCTCTTGACTTCGTCTTTTCTCGTTTTCTTCGATAAAAGCCCGTGAAAGCCCGTGTTTTCTTCCTTTTTCATCTTTTGGTCCTAAAACACAATAAAAACACAAACCACGCATAATTCCGACTTTTACGACATAAATTAAACGTTTTGGTCTTGTTATTATTGGAAATAAGTGGTAAAAGGATAAGTGTTTTGACACTTATTAAATCCCCTACACTTGACCATTGCAATGCCCTCATGCAATGCATTACTTCTAAAGCACGGTTTACATTTTCCATCATAAATAACCTACCTTGGCCTTTATTAAATTCTAAACATCTAATAAATTAAAAGGATAGAAAAAAGTAAAGAAATCAAATACTTACATTGGGTTTTGGCTGCCATGAACGTTTATCATCCTCAAGTTTCACGTTCCCCATACCAAGCTTAAAAACGAGAACATTGTTATTATAAGTTAGCAGACTAACACGAATTCATGTGGGCCAATTATTTACTTAAACTCCCTTATTCCTAGGTGTATCTCTTATATTTTATTTTTTTCTTGAATGATCACGAGGATGCATTGTTTGACTTATTTTGATAGTTATTTAGGCCGAAAATAAAGTGGACGATTTAATCAATAGTTAGCTACAGGACAAAATCTTTTAAAACTGCTTCTCGGGACCTCTTAAAGTTCATATCTTGGCATAACTCGCTTCACGATTTGAGACCTTTCTCGGACCGATATTTGGCAGCGACTTCATACTTCAAATCTTTGAGAGACGTTCTTGAAATTATGGTCTTCTCTTCATAATAGGAATTTCTTCACTTGAACTTTTTGAGAGATTCTTCATATTTGGACCACGACTTCTTCATTTTTCTCCAATCTTTATTTTGGACTTTGATATAAAACGATCCGCCTCCTTGTAGGACTTGGATCTATTTATCCTCATACCTTGTTAGGGCCTTTTTGGATAGATTTCTCCATGATCTTTTGGGGAGTTTTTGCTTTTCGTCGTGTGTCTCGATCCTTCATATTGATTTTCGATAAATGATTTTTCACATCACTTTTGGATCTTTAGCAACAAAATGTAGCCCTCGTGCCTTGTTAGGGGCTTTTCGGACACGCCAATCTTCGCATCCCGCTTCAATATGTTATGCCTTGGCTATGAACTCTAATTAATACCGAGCAGCTTTTAAACGATCCTGGGCTAGAAGCTAAGTAACTTTTCAAATCGTACAACTTTATTTATTGCAGATAAATTTATTTAGCAAGCGATGGGAGAATAGGCTCATAATTAACTCACATAAATTCATGTTAGAATACCAAACTTATAATTGACTCTATCATCTCTCGTTCTCCACAATTTAAAATCTCAAGGAATGAGACTCGTGGATGCTTAGCCAATTAAATCAAAGTTTTGGGTTTTCGAGCCGTCTATAGGATCTTGCAAATTCTTAGACTTTTTCAAGTTTAGAATTTGCGTTTTAAACTTCCCTTGATAAACGACTCTCTAGGATCAATTATAGGAACTTGGGAAAAGTTCTTGTTCTTAACCCGTGAGAGTTAAGACTTTCGCGTTTTAAAGTTACCTATATAAAAGCCTAGCAAAACTTGACTTAAACACGTTAAGGATACTAGCTAGAGTAAACTTAGATAAGTAAACTCGGGTTGAGTCAAAATATTCAAGACATTGAAAAATTTAAAACCACTTTATTGAAAATTTATTTTTAACAAAGAAAGTAAATAACGATAAAACAGAAAAACTACAAGGCCAAAATAGATTAAAAATTTCGAAAAATGTGAAAAATCAAATTTTCCGGTTAAAATGAGGGCAAATTCATGGAAAAGACCACTTACTTCAATAGAAGTCCCCCCCTACACTTGATATAAACATTGTCCTCAATGTTTAAGCATGTGGGAGTAAACTCCCCTACACTTAGGACATTGTGCACGTTGTTTAAATCTTGCTAAGGAAAGGACAACTATAATGCTTGAATCCCTGCAAAAAATAAGAAACAAGACAACCAACACATACGGGGCTCCCCCTACAATTGTTATGAAAGCAGTAAAGGATAGATCACGGGTTGCCTCCCGAGAAGCGCTTGTTTTTGATAACCGAGTCACGAGCCTGACTCAACCCAAATTTAGTTCATGGGAAACGTGGTGAGGGATGGAATAATCTCATGAGAGATGTCCTCACTAAAGTACAGCTTCAAACGCTGGCCATTCACCTTGAAATTGGGCCCATTTGGCTAAGAAAGCTCAATGGTCCCATAGGGAAAGATTTTGGCGACGGTGAATGGACCAAACCAGCGGCTGTTCAACTTTCCCGAGAAGATCTTCAACCGAGAGTTAAAAAGTAAGACTTGATCACCAACGTGGAACTCTCGGTTCTTGATTCATACATCATGAATGATCTTGGTCTTCTCCTTGTAGATCAGTGAGTTCTCGTAAGCTTCATTCCTCAGTTCGTTGAGCTCGTTGAGTTGAATCTTGCGAAGATCACCGGCTTTGTTGATGTCGAAGTTAGCCCACTTCAAGGCCCAGTACGCCTTGTGTTCTAGCTCGATGGGAAGGTGGCATGCTTTCCCGTACACAAGACGATAAGGAGTACAACCGATCGGCGTCTTATAGGCGGTACGGAAAGCCCACAGAGCATCATCTAACTTATCAGCCCACGCGGCACGATGCTCTCCCACAGTACGTTCCATAATTCGCTTTAATCCACGGTTGGAAATCTCGGCTTGACCATTGGTTTGAGGATGATAAGCGGTGGAAAGACGGTGATTGACACCATACTTAGCCATGACTCTTGCAAATTGATCATTGCAAAAATGAGTCCCGCGGTCACTGATTATAGCACGAGGAACACCGAATCGAGTGAAAAGTTTCTTCAAAAAGTTCACAACCACCCTCGCATCGTTCGTTGGGAGAGCCTTAGCTTTAACCCATTTAGAAACGTAGTCCACGGCTACGAGGATGTACTTGTTCCCTTTAGATGATGGAAAAGGCCTCATAAAGTCGATACCCCATACATCAAAGATTTCACATTCTTGTATGAAACTTTGAGGCATCTCATCTTTATGTGTGATCTTGCCTTGTCGTTGGCAAGCATCACAACGTTTAACCATTTCGTGAGCATCACGATAAATGGTGGGCTAATAGAATCCTGAATCAAACACTTTTTTGGCGGTGTAGTTGGGACCAAAGTGACCACCGGTGGGTCCTTTGTGGCAGGCTTCTAGAATGTCTAAAGCTGCCGGTCCGTCAACACATCGACGAATGATCAGATCAGCGCATTGTTGGAAGAGATAAGGGTCATCCCAGAAGTAAGTCTTGACATCTTTAAAGAACT
Source organism: Glebionis coronaria (assembly GCA_025667525.1). NCBI lineage: Eukaryota > Viridiplantae > Streptophyta > Magnoliopsida > Asterales > Asteraceae > Glebionis > Glebionis coronaria. The sequence continues at coordinate 573,623,792 of CM046879.1, read as the reverse complement.
TCTTCTTTTGTTGGGATGTTAACCCTTTGATGAGAATACCACCTGCTAAGTAGTTTGCAATGACCGCAAAACACGGGGTGTCATCAAAATTGGAATGAATAGACATTAAGGTCTCAAGGGGAAAAGAGTCATTGATCTCTTGATTCGGATGATCCCTTTGATAAGGATCCTCAAGTCTACTCAGATGATCCGCTGCTAGGTTTTCGGTTCCCTTTTTGTCACAAATTTCAATGTTGAATTCCTGAAGGAGCAAAACCCAACGAAGAAGTCTTGGCTTAGAATCTTGTTTAGTCAACAAGTACTTCAACGCGGAGTGGTCGGTGTACACGATGGTGGTGGAGAGGACAAGATAGGGGCGGAACTTCTCAAAAGCATAAACTACAGCTAAAAGCTCTTTTTCGGTTGTTGTATAATGCAATTGAGCCCCCGTCATTGTCTTGCTAACGTAATGGATTGGTTGGAAGTGTTTGTTCACTCTTTGGCTCAACACCGCTCCAATAGCAAAATTGTTAGCATCACACATCAATTCAAAAGGTAGCTCCCAATTAGGGGTGACCAAGACCGGTGCCTTAGTCAGCTTGTCCTTAAGAAGATTGAAGGATTCAAGACACTTTTTGGAAAAGATGAAAGGAGTATCTTTTTCCAAGAGGTGGGTCATCGGGCGAGCGATTTTAGAAAAATCCTGAATGAAACGACGATAGAAGCCCGCATGACCCAGGAAACTTCTCACACCCTTCACGGTTGAAGGTGGAGGTAATTTGGCTATGACATCCACTTTAGCACGGTCCACTTCAAGACCGGCTTTAAAAATTTTATGTCCAAGCACAATGCCTTTTTTTACCATGAAATGGCATTTTTCCCAATTTAGAACAAGGCGAGTGTCTTCACACCGCTTAAGCATGCGTTCTAAATTGGCAAGGCACGAAGTGAAAGAATCACCATAGACTGAGAAATCATCCATGAAGACTTCCATGGTTTCTTCAACCATGTCATGGAAGATAGCCATCATACACCTTTGGAATGTCCCAGGAGCATTGCATAAGCCGAAAGGCATTCTTTTGTAAGCAAATGTGCCGTAGGGACAAGTGAATGTGGTTTTCTCTTGGTCTTTGGGATCGATGGGTATTTGAAAATAACCCGAGAAATCGTCTAAGAAGCAGTAATAGTCATTACCCGCTAGACGTTCAAGCATTTGGTCCATGAAAGGAAGGGGAAAATGATCCTTTCTCGTAGCATCATTGAGTTTACGATAGTCTATACAAACTCTCCAGCCTGTAACGAGACGAGTAGGAATCAACTCATTGTTTTCGTTGGGAACAACGGTGATTCCGCCTTTCTTAGGCACACAATGGACTGGACTAACCCATGGTGAATCCGAGATAGGATAGATCATGCCCGCATCAAGAAGTTTGATAACCTCTTTTTTGATTACGTCATGGATCTTAGGATTCACCCTTCTTTGGCTTTGAATAGTGGGTTTAAAGTCGTCCTCCATGAGAACTTTATGTGTGCAAAAGTGAGGATCAATTCCACAAATATCGGAGATCTTCCACGCAATCGCTTTCTTATGATTCTTCAACACGGTGATAAGTCGAGATTTTTCTTCCTCTTTCGAGTCCTTTGCTATGATGACCGGTGATGTCTTGTTATCGTCAAGGAACACGTACTCGAGATGAGATGGCAGATCCTTAAGCTCTAAATCCAGGGGATTTTCGATGGAAGGCGTAGTCACATTCGGATCATCGGTAGAGATATCCTTAGGAGATTGTGGAGAAATATGGTCCTCATTGAGTAGTTTCTAAATGGTACGAATGTCTTCATCCCAATTGGAGGGAGAATCATCATATTGTAAGTCCACATCTCCCAAAGTTTCTTCAAATTGTTTCAAGATGAAATCACTTTCTCCAAATGGAGTTAGTGAAGGAGCAATGGATGAAACGGTCTCAACAGTGGGTAGAGAAGAAGAACCACTTTTACAAGCGTCTTTGAAATTTTCTTCGCAAGCCTTATCAAGAACGTCAATGAAATTAACACTCTCATTTTCAGAAGGCTGCTTAGAAAGTTTACCCATGTTGAAGATGATTTTATCATCACCAACTCTCATGATTAATTCGCCAGCGGCTACATCAATGAGAGTGCGACTGGTCCTCAGGAATGGACGTCCAACGATTAATGGAACACGGGGGTCCATCTCGTAGTCAGCGACAACAAAATCTGCCGGAAAAGTGAATTTGTCGACACCGACGAAGACGTCTTCGGCTATCCCCACTGGATAAGCAACCGTACGGTTAGCTAACTCCAAAGTCATTCGGGTGGGGACTAGCTCGGGTAGAGATAATTGTTTCCAAACACTTAATGGCATTAAATTTATACTAGCACCTAGATCGGCTAGGGCCATACAATTCTCTACCCCAGGGAAGTTGCATGGAATCAAGAAACGACCCGGATCACCAAGTTTGGTTGGTAATTTCCTTAAGAGCACTGCGGAGCAATTATCGTTAAGTTGGGTCTGAGAAATATCGAGAAGTTTCTCCTTATCACTGAGAAGATCCTTAAACATTTTAGCGTATTTTGGCATGTGAGCGAGAGCCTCAGCAAAGGAGATATTTAAATTCAGTTGTTTGAACATTTTGAGAAAGTTAGAAACCTGAATATCGTCCTTGTTTTTCAACTTCTCTTTCCTCAACCTTGAAGGATAAGGTATGTTGGGTTGAGATAAAGGCTTAGGAATGGAATTCTCACTCACATCCTTGGGTGGTGGAGGGGTGGAAGTAGAAGGTGGAGGAATTGGAGAAGTAGATGTTGGTGGTGTTGGAGAGAAAGAAGGTGGAGGAGTCGGAGAAAGAGACTCGTTGTCCTTTGTCACAATCACCGGTGTAGGTGTAGGAAGCTCGGGTTCCTTTAAACCTTTTCCACTGCGAGTGGTGATTGCTTTCATCTCCCCTCTTGGATTAGCAACGGTGTTACTCGGAAGAGAACCCGATCCAGAGGCTTGATTACTTGGGAAGAAACTAGCCATCATATTTCTCAAGTCATTCGTTTGACTTGCCAAAGTGTTTCGCATATCAGCTCGAAGATCGTTTCCTTGTTTCACCATATCTGCTTTCAAATTGAGCATTTCCTTCTGAAGATTCTGCACTATCGCATCATTAGTCCTCATGTAGGTTTCAACCTCTTGGTGTAATGCAGTGGGTTGGTTGGGAGGAGCTTGGTAAGCAGGTGGTTGATAAGCATGTTGTTGGTAAACTTGGTTGTTTCTTTGAGGTGGATATGGGTTTCTTTGGTTTTGATATGGAGTTGGAGCACGTGGTTGGTTTTGATTGTTGCGATTAAGGTTGTTTGGGTTTTGAGGGGGAAAACCGGGTGGTGAAAGAAAGTTGTTTGAGCGATAGCTGAGCAAGTTGCGGTCACCTTGAGGACGTGCTTGATAGCTTCCTGTAGAATAGGTACCGTTGGCGGCATACACATTTTTCGGATTGTCTTGAGTCGAAGGACAATCGGTGTATGAATGAGATCCCCCACATATATCACAGGATTGACTCAAAGCACTAGCTTGGGCAGTGATAGCTTTGGTATTGTTGGAGGCTTGGAGAGCAAGTGATTCAACAAGCGTAGTGAGCTTATCAATTCTCTTGTCGCTCTCATTAGTGCTAGCACTAGCCACATTGGTCCGAACACTCTTGGTTTGGACTCTTGACTTGTTTTCAATAATATCCCAAGCGGCATTAGCGGACTTAACCAAAATGTAACCCCCCGAGGCACTATTTAGTGAAGCTTGGTCATTCATGCTTAAACCATTGTAAAAAGTATTGATTTGATGTACTTTTGTTAAACCATGTTGTGGACACTTTCTTAAAAGTTCCTTAAAACGGTCCCAAGATTCACTAAATGACTCACCGTACTTTTGTTCAAAAGTTATGATTTCATTCCGCAAAGCGGTAGTACGTGAGGGTGGGAAAAAGTAGTTAATGAATTTGGTCTCTAAATCCGCCCATGTAAGAATACTTTGTGGCGGTTCCTTATCAAGCCAATGTCGGGCTTGTCCCTCTAAGGAGAAAGGAAAAGTTGCAAGCGAATTACCTCTTGTGAAACCCCATTATACATAACCATATTACTGAGTTAAGAAACCTTTTAATATGGTCATGAGGATCATCAATTGAACGCCCCAAGAAGGGTTGAGTATAGACCATTTGTATAAAGGCAGATTTGAGTTCAAAGTTGTTGGCTCCAATCTCAGGTATGACAATTGCATCGGTGTTGCCTTCTACGTGCGATTGCAAAAGCTCGATCATTGGTTGATTGTCCATGGTGATAATTGGCTGAGTAATGACTTCGGCTTGAGCTACTCTCTTCTTACGAGCACGAGTACGCATGCACACCTACAAAATGGTTAGAAAAATAGACAAAAATATTTTTGGTTTTTATGGTTTTCTATTTTTTTGTATTTTTGAAAGTTTTATATTTTTTTAGGATTTTTGAAAATTTTAAAGCAAGGAAAATAATGTTCAAAGATGAACGGATCCCAAAATCCAACGCGTCTCTCACTTAAAACTGTTAATCTTAACGAAAAGAGCCGGCAGCAGCGCCATTTAATAACTGGGTAAAACCAAGTATCAAAGTTCGTTAGTTCCGATCTTTTCGAATTGACTATTTGTAAAACCCGCATGCTTTTACCATGAATAGTACCCTTAAGATCGTACGTACTAGATTAAAACTTTCCCTAATATAGCATGATTACGATTACGTGTTAGGATTTTACGTATTACGTACGTGTTAGAACACGATAAATATTTTACTACGCATGAGCACGCAATAATTATTTGACAATAATTAATCACGAACATGCGATCATGAAATCATGAACGTAATTTAATCACGAGCTAATATTAATTACGTATATATATTTATTACGAACACGAATAAATATATAAAGTCACGGTTAATATTTAACGAGAACACGTAAAACACGAACACGAGAACACACTAATATTTTAGACACGGAAAACATTTGGGTTACCCCTTGTGGGCCCCATTACCACGAAATTAGAGAGGGAGGATGGGCTTAGCCCATCAATTTTTCACTAAAAGGAGGTTAAGGAATTTACACTACTCATTTTTTTTCTATAGAAGAATTTTACAGAAAACCTAAAACCCTCCTCCTTCTCCTCTTTTTGGCTGCCACCCTACAAACACCACAAGGAGGTGGTTATTGATCTTAGATCTTGGAATTTTAGTTGGTGATCGTGTTTGTTCTTCGTCCTTTTGATCCACGAATTCGGTAAATCCTTTTTAAACCTTTTTCTTTTGATTTGATCTTTTAATAAATCAAGAACATGTTATGTTTTTACAAAAACCTAATTAATATCATGGATCTAACATGAATTGGGATTTAATAAAATCAAAAGTATGGTTTTAAGGGGTGTTTGTTTTAGCCGCGACCTACACCGAACCCAAGGAGGGTTTCGGTTTGGCCATCAGACCACCACCGAGACCATAAGGTCTCGGTTGGTTGGTATGGGTCCCACGGCAGCATCAAGACAAGGGGTACCCCGACTTGGTTCGGGGTATGGTGTCGATTTCATGTCCGGTTCATGGTTTTTAGTCTAGATCCGGTTCATGGTGTATGTTTAGATTATTTTTATGATCTTATGTTAAAATTAAATTAATAATATGACATGATTAATTTAATAACATGACTTAGGTTATTTTAATTATTAAATTCATGAAATTACTAACCTAAGTATTTTTTTATTTTTAAGACTTATAATTAATTAAGTATTTAAAAACCATGGTTATAATTAATTAATTAACATGACTTAGGTTATATTATTAATAAATAATAATACATGTTTTAACCTAACTATTTAACTTTATTTAATTAAAAACATGATATACTTTAATTAAATATTTTAACCTATAGTTTATTTTAACTACATGAAATAATTAATAAACTATACATTATATCATATGACTTAGAAAATAATCATGAAAATACTTAGGCTTATATACTTAGCTTATTTAACCAGCTTATTTCTAATTATGGAAACTTCTATTTTTAGAAACTTATTTAAATAAGGCAGCTAATCTATTTATGGAAACGTTCTATTTTTAGAAACTTATTTATTTTAGGCAGCTAATCTATTTATGGAAACTTATTTAAGTAAGGCAGCTAATCTATTTATGGAAACTTTCTATTTTTAGAAACTTATCTATTTTAAATAGTAATTCTATTTTTGGAAACTTTCTATTTTTGGAAACTTTCTATTTTTGGAAACTTTCTATTTTTAGAAACTTTCTATTTTTGGTAACTTTCTATTTTTGGTAACTTTCTATTTTTGGAAACTTTCTATTTTAAGAAACCTGCTATTTTTGGAAAGTTACTTATTATTACACAGTAAGTATAATAATACATGAAATACCAGAAATACTTAATCAGATTAAACAGAATATAAGATAAACACAGTTTAAGGCTTAAAACAGTAAAACATGACATGAACATATAAAATAAGCTAAGACATGACGTAAAACCAGTTACGTATTTAGTAAGGAGATACTTATTCACGTATGTATTTATGTAACATTAGTGATACCGAAGTAGGATTCTCCTCAGTTCGTCTTCTTCGTTCACTGGACATAAGGTACTGATTCCCGTCCTTTCAGTATGGACATTCTTTCCTTATTAGGATTCCCCGTTTGTAGCCAACTGTTTTCCCGTAGTATAAGTTACGTGTTTGATTGCTTATGTTTAATTAAGAATACCTATAGCCATATACATGCATGACCAGTTTCACCTAGTTATGGAGATACCATAACCATAACATTAGAGGCACTGATGTCATGACTTCACCACGGCGAAGTGATTGCTCGTGGCGTCCCTTCAACTTTTGGCCATTTATATTATATTTATCATGTGGGGCGTATGGGTGCATCCTAGTTACATGTTTTCAGTCAGGATTTCGTGGTGAATGTGGTGTGTGCCTTGCATCCTTCACAAGGAGCTGATCCCTCCTACCCAAAAACCAGTATATATGAAATTAGAGGCAGCCCCTCTAATTTGCATGATGAGGTCACCCCTCCAAGTATTCATGCACGGTGGATTTTCATGACCTATATTGGCTACTGGTAAAATATGATAAACAATTTTTTTACAAGATAAACATAAGGCTTTTCAAACTATAAAACCAGTTTTATGAACATGTTCCAGGTTTTCAAGGACTTATACATTTCCGCTGCTATTAAGTCTTTATTATGCTTAGTCATTCATACTATGTCTATATCCGTGCACTGAGCGTTTTCCTCAGCCGTTACTTTCCTTTCCATGTCCCAAAACGGCAGGTACCCTAGGGAAGACTCGAGCATTTAGAGGACGTGCATAGGATGGAAGCTGCTAGAGACTTCTTTTCCTTCTTGCCCTCATATACTTATGCTTGTTTTTTCTTTTATTCTTTTCTTTTGCTTTATTATGTTTTGGGCTTATGTTGGGAACCGATGTTTGATTCTGGTTATCCCTATGGTCATGTAATGTTTTAGACATTTATCCTTGTATGCTTTGATGACACGCCATAATTACGCATGACATTCCATTATCAAAATAGGGTGTTACAATTATGGTATCAGAGCCAAGGTTTCGACTTGTAGGCTCTAAAACTCGATCTGTGACTAGTGGGTAGTCACTAGGAGCTTCCTAAGCCAACGTTTATTATTCCACGTATTGATGTTTTCAGCGCATTGTTGTTTTAACCATGATGTTTTCAGCACCTTGAGGTTTTAACCTTGATGTTTTCATCGATATTGTTTTACTAATATGGATGGACAACCGTCATTCATATTTAGTTATGTGTCATTGTTTCATGCATAATGTTCCTCGTGAACTGTGGCTATGTGGGCTGAACCCCAGTAGTTCATAATTAGTCACATAAAATTTTTTCTGATAAGTTTTGACAGATAAGTTTTATTTATTTATGTTTCATGTATCATTGTTGTAGGGATTATGACTAAGTAATGGTTGGTACATGACTGGCCCTATTTAGTCGCATGTGCTTTTATCGAAACTTTTAACTTTGGGACCGACCCATAGGCGTCCCCTCGCCATGTCTTTTGTTTTGGGACCGACCCATAGGCGTCCCCTCGCATATATAAAGATTTTTATAAACTACATTACGCATTCATGCACTGTTTTTCATGCATAAAATTTTTCTCATGATTTAAATTGGCATAAAAAAATTTTTTCATGTCCCCTCATAAGATAATATGTTTTTAGTCAAGTATGTTTTCATACTGTCATGGTTAACTTCAGTTCATGCTGATTATGTTATACACTCCTTCATGTTGAATTGTTCATGTTTCTTCATGATAATTCCGTCTTCATGTTGATTACGTCTTACGCCTCTTTTGTTATTTATGCTTTCACGCAAAACATTGTTGGATTTCATTGAATTCTGCTTTCATGATAATCATGGTTGGTTTTCACTGAGCATACTGTCAGGCAAATCATCGTTGAATTTTGTCTAACCACACTTTAGCATTTCTCTATGCAACCAGAATGAGGTATATACTGGCATTTCCAGGTTATCATGATGGTTTTCCTAACCGTTTAACCGATATACTTTCTTTAGATCATGATAAATGATCGACCCCATACTGATCATTTCATGTGCATCCCACGTGTACTCCACGTACCGTATATCATGTGTATTACACGTACCTTAATTTATGTGTATTTCACTTGCAATACTTCACGAGTATTCGCTAGTCGATTCTGAATCACCTCAGGCGTATTTTCAATTGCTGATATTCTACAAGATTGTTGATGCCGCTCATAACTTGGAGATGTTACTAACGGTTGATGCTGCTGACGTTCAGAGGCGCTACGAGATGCGGATGTTGTTCACAACCTGGAGATCCTACAAGACGAATACAAAGGCGTCGGAGCAAAGCAATTGGACGAGAAGATGCTTCACCATCAGACGATTTCCATCAATCATTGTCCCTAATTCTTAGTTACATGTCACACGTCATTCAGCTGTCATTTCAGCCATATGAGTGCAAACCGGTACCAGCCGGCCACTCAGCTGAATAGCTACATGAATCACGGTCATGAGAATGACCATCATGGAACTGACAGAAAAGACGATAGTAACCACTACTATGACAGAACTATCCTAGAAATCGCAACCGAGGCTCCGGCCGCGGATGTGATCAGACATACAAAGGATCAGTAGTCCAACCGATCCGCCAAGTCTGGCATAATAACCTAATAATGTAGTTCTATTGAATTAAGTCTCGAGACACATGTCAAGACATCAGTCAAGACACATGTCTCACGTATACCTTTGAAGACACATGTCAAGACATCAGTCAAGACACATGTCTCACGTATACCTCCTGAAGACACATGTCAAGATACCAGTCAAGACATATGTCATGCTTATAGTTCCAAGAAACGAGTCAAGACACATGACTCATGTCCAACTATGGAACATTTCTAAGAAATTCAGGGTACCCTCCAAGGGTATATCTATTTTTGTTGTGCCATGTATTAATCAGGCCACAAGAATTTCTATACCATTATCGGTGTATCAGTGAGAACTGTCACGTTGCCGATGTCACTTTCATTTATTTCACCATGGTTCATATATTCATGACCATGAAGGACGCCTTTCGTATTCCCACGTATACGAAGGTTTTCCTTCATCTTAATGATGAGATCCAAGCTGCTAACGCATTTCCTCGGACAGACACGAGATGAATTTTATCCTAATTATGTACTATGAATAGCACACCATGCTACGATTCATAATTATGTACAGTAATGTTCAGGCTCCTGAATACATTCAGCTTGATTTTCCATCGGGAAAATCTGTACAAATTATTTATGCTTACAAGCATGTGCGTTGTTAGCCATGGTCGCTAAAATTTTCAAGTTGTCAGTAAGACACGACCACTTAAGTCTTTTACGCACAGCCAGTTGATTTTTCCAAAATCTTCCCATACATTCCGGAAGAACTTACAAGGAGAAGGACGGTACCATGAGATTATGTGTCGACTAGCGTCGACTTAAACAAATCACCATTCATGACCGTTATTCTCCTCCACGTATTGACAACATGTACAATCAACCTTATATTGTTAATCACTTTTCCAAGATCGAACTCATGATCATGCTGCCAACAGTGACGAGTGAAAGAGCAGGACATGTCCATGACTGCTATTTGTACACGACTCGGTCATGCTAGATTTATGATTTTGAATTAGTCTCATCAATACTCCAACGGCATTATAAGAACGAGTTTCCATGAACTCATAGCAAATTCATCAGTGTTTTCATTGAGGATAACCTGATTTCCTCTAAGCCTAGAGAAGAACAGGAAGACCATATCTGCACTATGTTGCAAATTCTATGACAAGAGAAATTTTACCCTGGAAAATTTTCCAATATCAATTATGTTTTATTACAGTGACACGCTGAATCACATGGGTTTCTACGGTTAATCTTACCATGACTCAGCTTATGCGTAAAGGAGAGAACCCTACACTACATTAGGTGTTCTAGAAAATCCTACGCTAGGAGAAGTCTAGATTCAGAGACTCAGAGTTTCGCAAACTCCTGTGTATCAAGTTCTACAAAGCGAGATACAGTTACGTTCATATCTAGGTACCTGACATACCAACAGGTTAAGATAGGACACCAACAAACTGGGATATTTTCATCATCTGAAATTTTGAATTGAAATGGGACAAGATCTCCACGGATTTTGGCTACCAGTTTAACGCAAACTCAGAAGAAGCATGATGCTATCTGGTTTATTGCAAACAGTTTGATCAAGTTTGCAGAATCCTTACATCCGCAAGGATTTCAGAACCAACAGATTGATCGGACATGTTCCAGCCAAGGCTCATCCGATCACTTGGCAATTCCTCAGTTATCAGGTCAGACAAATATTCATAATTATGCTCCTTATTTACTTCACGTCCTTGTTCTAATTTCATGACTTGCTTTCGCGCTCGCGTGCATGACACTATTCATGTTCATGATGGCATCTCGGCTTACGATTTTATGTTCATTTTCTCATTCTAGGAAGTTTTGCAAGAACTTGAGAGACCAGACCCAAGTTTAGTATAACTCCCTATCCTCAGATAGACGTTTCTCGTCATAATCTATGTCTCACCTTCTAGCGTTTTGCGTTACCGCCATTATATTCTATGTTCACGATATGTTTCACATGTCATGTACATTCCACGTTCCTCATATCATGATCAAGATATGTTAGACGTATCATGGTCACGATATGTTTACTCATACTACACTCATCATATCTCAACGTATCACGTTCAAATATTTTCACGTACTACGTTTCTATATGTCTCGCGCATCGTTGCTAGTTATCAGTTAAGTTGGATTGTTTTGCACCATAATGTTTCAGTTACTCTTACACGTGAATTCTTATTCCCTCGATTGAATTTAGGGGATCTACCTTACGTTGATAACCAAGAACTTCTTCGTATTCCAAGTCAAGGTCAGGAAGACCAAGACTTATCATTCGTGTCAAGATCTTATAAAGGAACCGTTCCAAGAGGGAAGCCACTTGGAAACGGACAAGTTCATCCGGACTTCTTATCCTCGTTCTCTTATTAATTAGATACGTCCTTTCAGTCACGTCACGTTCCATGTCCTTTCAAGACATGTCACGTTCTACGTTCCTTCTACCATGTCACTTGTACGTTCATTAATCTTACATAACCTCTCAATTTGATTTGGGTATGTTCCTCTTTCGGTTACGTTATCTATAATTCGGGGACGAATTATTCTTTTTAGGGGGGAAGAGTTGTAAAACCCGCATGATTTTACCATGAATAGTACCCTTAAGATCGTACGTACTAGATTAAAACTTTCCCTAATATAGCATGATTACGATTACGTGTTAGGATTTTACGTATTACGTACGTGTTAGAACACGATAAATATTTTACTACGCATGAGCAAGCAAAAATTATTTGACAATAATTAATCACGAACATGCGATCATGAAATCATGAACGTAATTTAATCACGAGCTAATATTAATTACGTATATATATTTATTACGAACATGAATAAATATATAAAGTCACGGTTAATATTTAACGAGAACACGTAAAACACGAACACGAGAACACACCAATATTTTAGACACGGAAAACATTCGGGTTACCCCTTGTGGGCCCCATTACCACGAAATTAGGGAGGGAGGATGGGCTTAGCCCATCAATTTTTCTCTAAAAGGAGGTTAAGGAATTTACACTACTCATTTTTTTTCTACAGAAGAATTATACAGAAAACCTAAAACCCTCCTCCTTCTCCTCTTTTTGGCCGCCACCCTACAAACACCACAAGGAGGTGGTTGTTGATCTTGGATCTTGGAATTTTAGTTGGTGATCGTGTTTGTTCTTCGTCCTTTTGATCCACGAATTCGGTAAATCCTTTTTAAACCTTTTTCTTTTGATTTGATCTTTTAATAAATCAAGAACATGTTATGTTTTTACAAAAACCTAATTAATATCATGGATCTAACATGAATTGGGGTTTAATAAAATCAAAAGTATGGTTTTAAGGGGTGTTTGTTTTAGCCGTGGCCTACACCGAACCCAAGGAGGGTTTCGGTTTGGCCATCCGACCACCACCGAGACCATAAGGTCCCGGTTGGTTGGTATGGGTCCCACGGCAGCATCAAGACAAGGGGTACCCCGACTTGGTTCGGGGTATGGTGTCGATTTCATGTCCGGTTCATGCTTTTTAGTCTAGATCTGGTTCATGGTGTATGTTTCGATTATTTTTATTTTTATGATCTTATGTTAAAATTAAATTAATAATATGACATGATTAATTTAATAACATGACTTAGGTTATTTTAATTATTAAAATCATGAAATTACTAACCTAAGTATTTTATATTTTTAAGACTTATAATTAATTAATTATTTAAAAACCATGGTTATAATTAATTAATTAACATGACTTAGGTTATATTATTAATAAATAATAATATATGTTTTAACCTAAGTATTTAACTTTATTTAATTAAAAACATGATATACTTTATTAAATATTTTAACCTATAGTTTATTTTTACTACATGAAATAATTAATAAACTATACATTATATCATATGACTTAGAAAATAATCATGAAAACACTTAGGCTTATATACTTAGCTTATTTAACCAGCTTATTTCTAATTATGGAAACTTCTATTTTTAGAAACTTATTTAAATAAGGCAGCTAATCTATTTATGGAAACGTTCTATTTTTAGAAACTTATTTATTTCAGGCAACTAATCTATTTATGGAAACTTATTTAAATAAGGCAGCTAATCTATTTATGGAAACTTTCTCTTTTTAGAAACTTATCTATTTTAAGCAGTAATTCTATTTTTGGAAACTTTCTATTTTTGGAAACTTTCTATTTTTGGAAACTTTCTATTTTTGGTAACTTTCTATTTTTGGTAACTTTCTATTTTTGGAAACTTTCTATTTTAAGAAACCTGTTATTTTTGGAAAGTTACTTATTATTACATAGTAAGTATAATAATACATGAAATACCAGAAATACTTAATCAAATTAAACAGAATATAAGATAAACACAGTTTAAGGCTTAAAATAGTAAAACATGACATGAACATATAAAATAAGCTAAGACATGACGTAAAACCAGTTACGTATTTAGTAAGCAGATACTTATTCACGTATGTATTTATGTAGCATTAGTGATACCGAAGTAGGATTCTCCTCAGTTCGTCTTCTTCGTTCACTAGACATAAGGTAAGGATTCTCGTCCTTTCAGTATGGACATTCTTTCCTTATTAGGATTCCCTGTTTGCAGCCAACTGTTTTCCCGTAGTATAAGTTACGTGTTTGATTGCTTATGTTTAATTAAGAATACCTATAGCCATATACATGCATGACCAGTTTCACCTAGTTATGGAGGTACCATAACCATAACATTAGAGGCACTAATGTTATGACTTCACCACGGCGGAGTGATTGCTCGTGGCGTCCCTTCAGATTTTGGTCATTTATATTTTATTTATCATGTGGGGCGTATGGGTGCATCCTAGTTACATGTTTTCAGTCAGGATTTTATGGTGAATGTGGTGTGTGCCTTGCATCCTTCACAAGGAGCTGATCCCTCCTACCCAAAAACCAGTATATTAAATTAGAGGCAGCCCCTCTAATTCGCATGATGAGGTCACCCCTCCAAGTATTCATGCACGATGGATTTTCATGACCTATATTGGCTAATGGTAAAATATGATAAACAATTTTTTTTACAAGATAAACATAAGGCTTTTCAAAATATAAAACCAGTTTTATGAACATGTTCCAGGTTTTCCAGGACTTATACATTTCCGCTGCTATTAAGTCTTTATTATGCTTAGTCATTCATACTATGTCTATATCCGTGCACTGAGCGTTTTCCTCAGTCGTTACTTTTCTTTCCATGTCCCAAAACGGCAGGTACCCTAGGGAAGACTCGAGCATTTGGAGGACGTGCATAGGATGGAAGCTGCTAGAGACTTCTTTTCCTTCTTGCCCTCATATACTTATGCTTGTTTAGTCTTTCATTATTTTCTTTTGCTTTATTATGTTTTGGGCTTATGTTGGGAACCGATGTTTGATTCCGGTTATCCCTATGGTCATGTAATGTTTTAGACATTTATCCTTGTATGCTTTGATGACACGCCATAATTACGCGTGACATTCCATTATCAAAATGGGGTGTTACACTATTGGTTAAGAGTGCGACTCAATTGTTCTTGGTGGAATAATAAATGATTTGGTTTGGTTATCTAATTTAGACTAGAAGCAAATATGAAATTGTCGTTGAGTAGAATTAAAGCGTTTAATTTTAAACTAGAAAATTATTTGGAAAAACACTTAAAACATAAAACTTTGCAAACTTAATTAATCGGAATGTTACAAGTCTTTTCTATCGGAATGCACCCAACTTAGAACCATCGGAATAATTAAATGCTAAGCTATCGGAATGACAAAGGTGAAAGTCCATCGGAATGTTAATTTGAATACCCATCGGAATACAAAGTCAATTCTGTCGGAATATGGTTCTGTCGCAAAGTCCAGATCGGAATGCAAGTAAACACTTCTGTCCCAATGTGAATCTATCGAAATGATGCCCAACCTATCGGAATGTAGCTGACAAAATTTTGGCAGAGTTTTGACTTAAAAAGGACCTTAGTCCCGTCGGAATATGCGATCGCAAAGAGCGATCGCAATCCAGATCGGAATAAGGGGGGAAATTCAAGTTATCGCAAAGTAAAACCACAATGGTTATTGCGATAGACAAAATCTGCTCGTCGGAATGTTGAAGTCCCCAATATTGCGATGGAACATGGAACAATCCGAAAATGATGGAAAGCTGAAAACTCAATAAGCTCTTACAATAAGCTACCTTAACCGAACCTTAAATAACTCAAAAAACTTAAATTTGACAACTTTCAAAATATAAAATCAAGAACTTTATAAAAGACACTTTAAAATGACTAAACCTTTTAAGAAATCCAAAAACCAATAAGCTAAAACATGAGATAAGCTAATAAGCATAAGGAGCTTATAGCCTATACGTATGAGCTTATGTAGTAAAGTAAATCAAGAAAGAAAATCAATCCGTATGAAGAATGTTTTTCGGATCAAGAACTAAAGTAAATCAAGAAATGAAGAAAAAGATTAAAGAACAAAAAAGCTTAACTTGAATTAGATTAATGAAATCCAAATACAAAAAAGCTTAAACTTGAAAGAAAAGATGAAAAACTTAGTGAGAGAAAGTTTAGAACTTTCTCTCTCTAAAAACTAGAAAGGAAAAATGAAAAACTAAATTAGCTAACCACCCTCCTAATGTGATTAGGAGGGTATTTATAGTCTAAGTGGGAAGTGCATGTGTGGTGTGCTTCCTTCTTTCTTTTTCTTCTCGACTCGATTTAATTCTTTGTCTTTTCTCGACGTCGTCTCGGGATTTGAACTTTTCTTAATAATTTTCTTCTATAATTTAGACTTGAGTTCTTCGACTTCATTAAACTTCCGTCTTTAGACTTTTTCTTCGATAAATTTTCAGAATAGGTCTTGAACATCCGTTCTTTAAGCACTCTTTATCTCTTAACTTCGTCTTTTCTCGTTTTCTTCGATAAAAGCCCGTGAAAGCCCGTGTTTTCTTCCTTTTTCATCTTTTGGTCCTAAAACACAATAAAAACAGAAACCACGCATAATTCCGATTTTTACGACATAAATTACACGTTTTGGTCTTGTTATTATTGGAAATAAGTGGTAAAAGGATAAGTGTTTTCACACTTATTAGTGGGTGTGAGGATATATAGGGTGAATACGTGTTTTGTTTTTTTGTTGGTGGTGGGTAGGTGAATGTGGGTTTTGGTGGGTGTGGATAAGGATGTGAGTATTATTTTGTCAGAGGGTCAACATCAGTGTTCATCTCCCCCTCAAAAAATGCTACTTCATATGTAATTTTTGAACACATAATGCAAAAATCTTGTGTGTGTGTAAAAAGTAGGTCTGATGATATAAATGCATGAGAGAATAAGTAAAAGACCAAATTACCCCGCCCCTCATAGCACTTAACGAGCAAAACTAACCCTCATCCAAGCTAGGGACGAATTTTGATCGTAGTTGTAAACGATAGGGATGATTCATGGAGTTATTTTGAGATAGGGATGAAAGTTGATATTATGTGCAAATGATAGGGACGAATCTTAAATTTTTTTCTTAAATTTAAGAGGATGAGAGAAGTGTTTATTAAAAATAATTTTTTATATATGATTTGATGGATATTAAAAGAACTTCTTTTATCTCTTTAGTAATAGAGTTTTTTTTCTCAGTATATATTTAAATCGGGTAATTTTTATTATGCATAAAAATATGTTTGATCCGGTAATTGAAACGACTGAACCGGTGACCCAGTAATCCGATGACTCAACCAGATCAATTAAAAAATCGAGTTTTAAACATTGACATTTACAACGCATAACTTTTATAAAAGCTAGAAAAGTAATTTTAAAACCTTTTTACAATGTATGAGTGAACCTTTTTTAAAACTTTTCATAAGCCTAATCTATATTATATAAATTTTAGGTACTTATATTTAATGAAGAGGAGTCAATTTAATGTTAAAAGTCTTTTTTCCTATAATGTTCTCATAGATATTGTTAAGAATGCTAAAGATCATGTTGTTACATCCGGTTTTACAAGTTATAAACTGTAAGAATACAAACAAATTGTATACTCCTGAGAATTTCCACGACATAACTAGATGTCCAGCCAAGCGAGAATTCCATGAGTCACAAAGATTAAATTTACACAACCCTTGAAAAAGATCAAGTAACAGGATGTCTTAAAGTGTTACCAAAACATAAAATAAAAACCCTTTCAGATACATGTCAACATCAAACACATAAAGATTGCTATATGAAGAAATTTTTTAACTTAATTTCATTTTATTTGACGCATCAAAAGTTTACATAGTCTTAACCCTTTTGTACTTAGGGCGTGCTTGGTTAATGGTATAAGGGGGTAAGGAATGGGAAAGGGAATGATTAATACTGCTTGGTTAATAAAAATAAAGGTAATCATTATTGGGTAATGAACCGTTCCCCTGTAAATTGGGAGGAATGGATTCAAGGTAATAGATTGACGTATGAATATGTGTGTCTCTACCTACCACCACCATTGTTGCTACCACCGCCTTCCTAACGCCACCACCAGTCTCTGACACCACCACTCTCCGACGCCACCACCACTGACCACCACCCTCCTAACGCCACCATCATTCTCCAACACCATCACTCTCCGACGCCACCACCACTCTCCGACGCCACCACCACCATTGTCGCTACCACCCTCCTAACACCACCACCACTCTCCGACACCACCACTCTTTGGTGCTACCACCACCACTGACCACCACCATTATCGCTACCGCCACCCTCCTAACGCCACCACCACTCTCCAACACCACCACTCTCCGACGCCACCACCACCACTGACCACCACCATTGTCGCTACCACCACCCTCCTAACGCCACCACCACTCTCTGCCACCACCAATCTCTGACGCCACCACCACCCATGACCACCACCATTGTCGCTGCCACAACCCTCCTAATGCCACCACCACTCTCCGAAACCACCACTCTCCCACTCCACCACACCATTGTCGCTACCACCACCCTCGTAACGCCACCACCACTCTCCGACACAAACATTGACCACCACCACTGTCGTTACCACCACCCTCCTAACGCCACGACCACTCTCCAACACCACCATTCTCCGACGCCACCACCGCCATACCACCACCCTCTAACGCCACCACCACTCTCCGAAACCACCACTCTCCAATGTCACCAACACCACCACCACCACTGACCACCACCATTGTCGCTACTACCACTCTCCTAACGCCACCACTACTCTTCGCCACCACCAATCTCCGACGCCACACCACCACTGACCACCACCATTGTCGCTACCACAACCATCTCCTTAACGCCATCACCACTCTCCGACACCACCACTCTCCCACGTCACCACCACCATTTTCGCTACCACCACCCTCCTAACGTCACCACCACTCTCGGACACCACCACTCTCGGACACCACCACTCTCGGACACCACCACTCTCGGACGCCACCACCACCACTGACCACCACCATTATTGCTACCACCACCCTCCTAACGTCACCACCACTCTCTGACACCACCACCCCCTGACGCCACCACCACCCTCCGACACCACATCTTATATTAACCAAGCACCAACAATGGTAATGATAATACCAAGGAATGTTCATTACATTCCTTTGTATTCCCTTACCCTTACCCATTCTCATTTCTCTCAATTTAACCAAGCGTCCCCTTACTTTTAATTTAAATCATTTTTTATCATTAAACATTAACTTTTTAAAAATATTAATTATAATCTAATTAAATCTTTTTACCATTGAACATTAATTTCAAATTTAGTACATTGTAATGGCATCACGTTAAAACATGTGTAAATTGATCAAAACTGCTTCAAAAACAACGGCCTAACAACGAACTTTTTCAAATATGGCGTTAAACCGCTTTGCACATACCCTTTATTGAATTCGTGTATCCTTTCAAGTGCATGAACCACCATAAGTATAGCAAGTGTTCTACATTACAGATACCCATGGGTAAACGGATATACAAAAACTCTTTTGATTACGTGCGTCAACATATTTACTAACTCTCTCCGGAGTGGACATTATCCACTAAAACCATGCAAACAACCCCACGTGTAGCGCGCAGGTCTGCATTGTATTCGCAATGAAAAATTAGGTACAGTTTGTGTGCATCAAGCGGGTTTAAAAGACTTTAATTTAACTTTTAACTCAAAACAATAAAATGCACTCTCATACTTACTCATCAAAATTTAACACAGATTACAACTAAACAAGTGCATAACATATGATCGAAAACAGTTATCCACAATTGCAACGAATCAACATACTTACTAACTACTTTGGCGTGAAACATTACTAAAACCATACACACAACCCGCGTAAAGTGCGCGTCGAGAATATTTATCACATAATTGCAGCTACTTGATTAGTGAAGTTGGAGGATTATTGCAGGCCCAATGTTGTGAAGACTGGACTACTATAGAGGCAATTCCTGGTTGCACTGTTCCATGGAACCAGGAATTGCCTCTATAATAATCCAGTCTTCACCACATTTGGCCTGTAATAATCCTCCAACTTCATTTTGTACCAGGAACGTTAACACAACCGGATCAGTGTGTGGAACAGTCCCTAACGTGATGTCTGGTTGTGGACACTGAGGGTAGTAATTTGATATACACCGTCTCCCTTCCAAACACTTCAACTCCTTCAACTTGTTACGTTTTAGTCCCAATCCTTCACATAAGATTGACAGAAACTCATCTCCGAAACTATTCGCCGCCTTGTCCCAATCCTTCAGTGCCTCCCTAAACACCTCGGGCACCGCCTCCCAATCTGGCTTGATGGGTGACCTGTTCAACTGCACATCCATTAATATCGGGTTCTGAATGTTGGCTATGGAGCACATTTCAAAACCAATATGGAATTATATTTAGGCATCTAATGCATTACAAGATTATTGCCTATTGGGTAAAAGTATGTAAATATCAACTCTTTCTGCCTTTATATTCAACTAGCATGGTATCAACTATAACAAAACGGCTACATTATATAGTTTTTCATATAATGTTGCCTGTTAGCAATTTATCACCTGCAAAATGAGATATTAGCATGTTTGACAAAAGTTGTTCGAGCTAAGGGCTGTTAATTGTGATACGGATACTGAGAGTTTATATGTATAGGCTTATTTAGAAAACTAAAGGGAAATTTATTTCAAAAGTTTTGTATAACATAAAAATACACACAAATAAAACTCAATACGAAACAAAATCATTGGTATTTGGGTCATTTTACTCTGCAAACCTCCAAACAAGTTCTGGGACTACATATCCCAAATACCTGTTGTTTAGAAGTTTTGCACTACATATCCCAAATTTATAAAGGGTGTTTGTGTTAGCGTATCTTGTGGGCTTATCTGCTTAATTTATTGAAATCTTTAGAAGTCATAAGGTCACTATTTCCCAGCTTATCAACTTGACCCTATGAACTTATTAATGTCCATAAACTTATAAGCTGATAAAGGAATGATAATCTACTTTTCTAAATTTCATTAAAGCACATAAGCCCTGAAAATCAGTTAATCCGGACACCCCCTTAAATATCACAAAACCAAATCCCTCATTTCTATCCAGCTTCTGGCTTACTTGGTTTTCGGCTTATGTATCATAAGTGGCTTAATTTTATACATTTCGGCTTAGATAAGTTCATTACGTAAAGTCTCAAAATAAACCGCAAAACTTAAGGTTACGACTTACGACATATTAGCCCAAAACCAAATAAGCCATAAGCGGAAACTAACACTCTTTGTTTCGAATTATATACCCAGCAAATAGCTGATTTGGTTTTGAGTTTATAATTCATAAGCTTACTTTTTCTTTTCTTTTTTGCCTTATTCTGACATTTTCCGACTTATATAAGTTACATAAGCCAGAAAATGTCGAAATAAACCAACTTATGAAACATAAGCCCAAAACCAAATAATATAAGCCGGCTAAATATTGTCAGACAACCAATTAAGAAAATATATATTTGTATAAGAGAGAAACCTGAAGACTATCTTTCCAAGTAGCAACTTTGGACTGAAACAAATCAATGTTACTACAATAAGCAACACCTTTCCCAGCATTCCTAGTATAAAAGCTCATCTTATGCTCATTATCCATCTCAAAAAACTTCTTACTATCATTAACAACTCTCTCAATAATATTGACATCAACCCCGTGATTCACAACCTGAAACATACCAAGAGTTGACGATATCTTTCTAACTTGCTCAACAACCTTGGACCTGTCTTGAGACATGTCGATGACAGGGACACTTTGCATGGTTTTTTTAAGGTTTTTGCATGGGAGATTTTCTGGTGGTTGATGGAAGATACGTGGGATGGTTTTTATGCCAGATTCTAGGAGGCCCTTGACACCGAGTTTTGACGAGTCAAATTCTTTTAATTCAGCATCACGGTCATAGGTGTTTTGTTCGGTGTTTGGTGACGTCATGGTGACGGTTGTACGATGATGGTTTTTGAGATTGGAGATGGTGGTGGTTTAATAGTAGTTAAATTCCCTCCAAAGCCTCGAAGGATGCCACTTCTCATACAACACAAAGACACATGTTTTATTGAAGGATGTCACTTCTCACACAACACAAATACACATGCTTTTTTGAAAGATGCCACTTCTCATACAACACACATACACGTGCTTTTTGTGGCAGAATAAGCTTATTAACCTCCCTGGCTAAAGTAGTAGTAACTTTGTGTTTTCACGGTGGTTACACTCTGTTTCTGAGTTTATATTTTAGAGTGAAAGAAAAAGGTTTAGGGTGATAAAAAAAAAGTTTGTGTTCTTGAGATTTTTTAGGAATGTAGAAGGAAGTAAGGGATAACAAATTACATCAAATTTACTCTCTAATCTTCTTTTCTAAATTGGATTGAAAAGTAGGTGAAGTTTACTTTTTAGCCTTATTTTTGCTTACATCATCCTCTTTTCTTTCCAACTCATGAACACATTATAAAAAACTAGACGAATACCCGCGCATAGCGGCGGAATGTCTAGCAGCGGATAATTGACGTAATTACTCATTTTGTAGTAAATGTTTTTTGAAATCCAAAGTGAATTTTTTAAAATAAAAATGGAAACGTTCATAACATTCCATGAGTTCTTAACATGTAGATTGATTCATGAATCTGGCTTTATGATAATTTTGAAACTGGACCTCTTTTAATTTTCAGAATGAGTCGTATGGTGAAATCTTTAAGATTTACATTGAAGTTGTAATATTTTTCTTGTTTAGATGAAATGTTGAAAAAAATTAACTTTTCAACAATTGGGATAAATGTTGTATAGGGTATATAAATTTTGTCTTTTTAGTAGGGTCCACATTTTCAACCATTCTATGTTTTCAACATTTCAACCATAAGGATACATCATTTATAAGATAACTAGACGAGTACCCGCGCATATCGGCAGATATTCCTAGCGTCAAATAATTGACGATACGCGATTACGACAAGTGTTTTGTATACAATTCAAAATAGAATGTAAAAATATCAAAATGTAATTCCAACCCGTCGTAACATGTGATTTTCCAACTCTAGCAAAAATTCTTAACATGCTTCAAAATATAAAAAAATATTTAGTGAAAATGAAACTAAAACATTACATCAATTATTATAATAACTAACAACACTCATTACTCATCGCTAAAACACTCTGTTAAATCATTACTACATTTGCTTGTCGTACGTATAAATACATCACAATAATACATAATTCACATATGTGAAATTATCTACCACTTTCGTATCTTAAAGAAAACCGATGCAAATATACAAAAAGGAGTCTAGCAATTTATTTAGCTTGTGATGACAAACATACTGTGTCACACACAGATGATAAACTTATCTGATAAATATCTTGATGTCTAATTTGTATTTTAGTTATGAAATATGTTGTCATGTAAATTACTTTGTAATAAAAGAGGCTTCGGTATAATCATATATGATGTGTGGTTGCACCTTACACATTCACAATGTAAGACAAGTATGGTTACGATGGGATAATCGGTTTCTTTATGTAAATACTTTGTCTTAAAATTATTTTCTCTGACAAAAAAACACACATTTTTAGAAAAGTACTATTTTTTTAACTTTCTCTCTCTTACTTTTTGCTGAAAGACAATTTTACCTTTAGCCAAATTAGACGATTACCCGCACATATCTGCGGAATTGCCTGGCGACAATAATTAACGATATGTAGCATTGTTGTAGGCATTACTTCAACAAAACCAGTTTCTTCAACATGATGCTTTTTAATATCCTCAATATTCTTAAACATGTGAGATGCTTTTATTTGCCGGTTTTCCCATAACCATCTTCTGTCCCTTTTTCCCGTATCACCAAATTCCTTATGTTTTGCTTCTTCACTTTGTTTAGATCCCTTGGGCTCACTTGCTTTGCCAATATTCCTACCACCAATTAGCATGACGACTGTCATTTCCAGCTTCAAAAGATTCCATACACATAAATTAGTTATTAAACATAATAGAATTAATCTAGCATAGCATATTCATCGTCCATTAGCTTCGACGTGTACTTATATATATATATATTCTTATGTTTATAAAGACCGGTTCGGTTTATATCGGTTTTCTTTAATGCTAAAACCAAACCGAACCAAAAGCTTCGGTTTTTTTAAAATGCAAAAACCGAACCATCAATTTTCAATCGGTTTCGGTTTTTTAGGTTTCGATTCTTCGGTTTTTTGGTTTAGGTTCGGGTTTTCGGTTTCTTGCACACCCCTAACAAACATATATGATGTCGATAAATGTAAGATATATATTTATCCTTGAAGACTTTATCTAGGATGAGTTCATCGGCCATATTAACTTATTCAGTTGTTTCCACTAAGTCAAGACTTATTGGTTTCAGCTAATAGTCCAATCGTGGCTTTTTGAGGCTGAATGTGTATCATCTTTGGGAAGTTTGCCTCGAGTACTTTTATAAGTTATCAATGGGAACCTAAAATACAAGTCATGGTGTAAATGTATGAATAATGATGCTCAATTATATTATATATAGTAATAAAATAGTATAAAGTCTTTTTATATGAGTTATATATATTTGGAAGATTATGATTTTAATAGTTAGCTGTGATTTCGTAACTGATGAGATTGATTTGCGTTTTAATTTAGTAATAGATTTGCGATTAAGTATGGCATTCAAGCAAAGTGAATTCATATAGTGTTTACATGTATTTAGTTAGATTAAGTAGTAGTAGTAGCATGATCTTGTTAATGAATGAACTGTGATTAAATACTTGGCACAAGTGTGTGTTCTCTTGATGCAACCAGACTAAAACTTTTTTATCCATTAGCACAAGTGCCTTGTACCTACAGAAAGCAACACATACATTCCCATTGATAGATTATTGCATATTGATGTAAACTTAATTAAACTACTAAGTGCAAGACTTGATGCAAGATCTTGAAAATACATTAATCTTTATACGAATTATACACAGTTTGAATTTCAAGGCCAGATAAGGTATGAAGACGTGAGTTTACTTACGAACAAGCTAAGTGAGTAAATATTTATTATTAAAACTTACAAGTAGAAGATTGACTGAAAGGGGAAATTTGACGAATGGTTCAAATGTATCGTGATTCACCCAAAGTATTTTTAATGGTTGAAGCATTTTATAAAAAATCGAGTTCGTTATACCCGCGCTTCGCGGCGGAGTGTTTGTCTATAGAAGGGCTTTTAAAAATTATAGGAATCGGAAGTGCAACTATTTTTTCGAGTGCGGACAAAAAGCAAAACTAACTAAAAACTACTGTACTATTTATGAAAGTTTCTAAACCACAAACGGGAAACATCATTTTTGTATACAATTACTTACTCTACTATACAGTGCTTAAAAATCCCATTAAAAGCTTTCTATGCTCGAAAAAATCAAAGAATTCTGTCATAATTCAGTTATAAAGAACATTTAATAATAAATATTTGTATCTTTTTGCACTTAAAAGTTTAAACCACTACATGATCTTACTGTAATACAAAGATTAATAAGAATTAACATAAAAAAACAAGCACTTTACCGCCAACTTTCTTCCTCCTAGCTTCCTCCATTTTGGATATCAAGGGTGTAAAAACTATACACGTACACAACAGATTAACACCAATGCCAATGATAAATTTGTATAAACTAATTTAGTATCCATGCTTGTTCTTAACGATAACCTCTATGACTACTCCAGATACACCAGCAATCTAGTTACTCATAACACAATCTTGAAACATCATATGAAACGTACACAACTGATTAACACCAATGCCAATGATAAATATATATATATATATATATATATATATATATATATATATATATATATATATATATATATATATATATATATATATATATATATATATATATATATATATATATATATCAATATAATTAATCACTGTTTATACTTCTATTTGTATGATTGACACAAAATAACATAAGATCTTCAAGGGATTCAAAACAATACAAGAAAGTAAAAACCTGTTAATATGATTTGATCTTAACGATTCTCGAACCTGTCAAACACACTAAAACCATTAAACAACAATAAATATCAAACACCTAAAACAACTAAATACAAGAAAAAGCACATAAGCTGAGATATATCTTAACATATCCCCAAACAACCAAGATACTGAAACCACCAAACACACTCAAAATCAAATGCCTTCGAAACCCACTAACCAAATCACTAACGACCAAACAAATCGAAAACACCATCAGATGGTGGTTAGAAAAAGGGCGGTGGAGATTAGGTTTATGGTGTCCGCACTAAAGTTGTTCATGTGGGTGAGTTTGAGTGTTTTTTAGGTTAGATGGTTGACAAAAATAAGAGAGAAACTGGTGAGCATGTTTTTATATTTGTTTTGATGATGCTTGATATTTTATATACCATATTAAATTACCTACACATCGTGTTTCAGTTACTAAGTCATTATATGTGTTTCTTAAATTGTGAAGTCAACCCTTACCACATACTATTGAAACGTATTTTCAATCAATTCATATGTTTTTAAATTCGTGTATTTCCATATATATTGTAACTGTTAAAGAGTGTTTCAACATTACATTATTGATGTCATTTTGTACAAGTCGTAGTATTTTTTCTTCTCAACATTTCCTTAAATATTGTGTTTGACAACATTTCCTTTTTTAGAGAATTTTCAACATTCAAGGATTTAGGGTATTCTCTTTATATGTAGTAGAGATAGAGAGTAGAGATTAATTTAAATCATTTTTAAAGTTTGTAACTATGATTTCAATTAAGGGTAATCTAGTAATCTCGATCTAAAATTTCTACCTATTTTTAGAAGTTTTAGAAGTGGATAATTAATTTGGGACAACCCAAAAAAGAAACATGAACTATAATTTTGGGACGGAGGGAGCAATGCTTAGGCAACTATATCAGATTATCCAAATCTGATCTACTTAGCGCTAAAAAAATTGAAACTAAACTCATATGAATAATATGCACACATTAAAAGTTGGTTACAATGACTTCAAGTCACAAATACTCCAATAGATTAAAATAGTAATTAGTTAGACACACATCCATATACGTAGTTGGACTATGGACGAATTCAGCTCAGATTTATCGAGTACAGAGATGAGATACATGGCAACTTACACAATTCAAAGTCAAAATTGCTACAAACTACATGGTAGGAACAAACTACATTACTCTAAGTGAAGGTGATAGATGCATTCTTTGTGTCTCGTTTCTTTATATATTCAGTGCGTATTTGAAAACTTGTCACAAGTTATTATGCTTTCAAGAAAAAGTCCAAATTGGTAATTTAAAAAAAACAAACCACCTTAATAATAATACATACCATACTACTGCATCAGATTGTAGTGAACCCATGCGGATATTGATGTGAAATAAAGGATACACAATATAGAAAAAAACTATTTGCGGTTCTGCAGCAATATGACCTGAGCATGTGATCACGCACAAGGTTGCACCACAAAATTCGGTATACATAGACAGTAACAAAATTTTAATTTTACACGAGCAATAACAATAATATCCTGGGTCTGTTTTACAGTTTATGATTCCCAAATTCTTATTCATTCCAAATAAAGAGATGATAATTAAGTCAGCTTAACCGCTTAAGTGCTTCTGTGAATGCTTGTCTTCTAAGATGCTTGATAATAAAACTTTATTAAGTTACATGATTATATTCGGAATTTTACAATCGACACTGGGCGACATATGAAATCTACTTGAATCACGAAACTTTATAAATGCAGATACAACAAGCACTCTGAAAACAACCATGAAGCCTCAAATAAAAGATGAAAATGAAAGAAATGCTAAAGCTTAGCAAGCATGGGTTTTCTGAGATTAATAATGCGAAAAAAGATTAAATGATTACTCAACTTACATGATTTTTCCAACATGTAACAAAAAGGTTTATGGATCACATCCTAATATTCTTTGAACCATATCACTTGCATCATTCCCATAAGAATTTAATCAAATTTAACTTGGAATTTAGGGCAGTTGTAGCTCAATATAAATAAACTCATAACAAAGTCACTGCTCTAATAGTTAAACAAGTTAAATAGGGTGGAAAATGAGATGCGAATAATAGGACCACAAAAAATTTAGAGTCTGTTTGAAATTACATTTTGGAGAAGTTCATCTGATTGCATATGATTGAGTACCATCAAGAAAATGATCACCTGCTTTTCTAAGACAAAACACAGTTTTGGAAAAGCTTCCTGAAAACGAGTTTTTGCAAACCAATATTATGTTTTGAAAATGCAATCCCAAATACAACTTACCAAGCAATATGTCGCGACATACATTCAACAATCATGTCCAAAGTTCAAACTTTTTCACCAAGAAAAACATAACCCACCACCAAAAAAATTCAAACCTTAATTACTTAAGAAGTCCTCTAAACTAACATTTTCACCACTCGAAAAACGAACCAACAACTTCTATACAAAAACTAAAACACTTGGTAATCAAGGGTGGAGCCAAAGTTATTAGTCGAAGGGGAAAACTTTCAAAAATACGAAACCAAACACCAAAACTACCAACAAGTACCACTAAGCTAAAATATACAACCAAAACTGAAAAACATTCAATATACTCATAGCCCGACAATAAAACCCAGCTAGATCTACACCGAACATAAACCATACATTCAAGCATGTCCTTAAACAGAGCCAACGTTATAGAATATAGATCACAAAAACATCAAGACCCGTCTTAAAAGATACA
This sequence comes from Glebionis coronaria, assembly GCA_025667525.1. Lineage (NCBI taxonomy): Eukaryota > Viridiplantae > Streptophyta > Magnoliopsida > Asterales > Asteraceae > Glebionis > Glebionis coronaria. The sequence continues at coordinate 573,595,280 of CM046879.1, read as the reverse complement.
AACACAAAAAATAGAAGTTAACCTAAACAAAAACAAAACCACCATTTACATCACCAATACACCAAACCTTTGGTTTAATAGATTCAAAGAAACATCAAACCCACATTTTTTCACCAACACCAGAACCAATACCAAAACCAAAAGATCTACCACCGAGCCTAAACACAACCGAATGCACAAAAAACCTTTGATGGTTTATGTCAATCTTGGCAATGCTAGTGGTGACAGAGGTGATGGCGATAGAAGTAGTGTGGAGGGGTGGGGGCAAGCGGTTTGATACAAATGCTACAAACCAAACCAAGAAAGGTTGGTCAATGGATCTAATAGACCTAACCACACAAAAAATGAAAATCTCACATCGACACCTTAACACACGTCAAAACCTAGATACCTCAAAGGGTGATGTAGAAGATGGTAGCAATAGCCGCACTGGTGATTGTGGTGGCAACTAACATGTTTAGTTTAGAGAGAGCAGTGAGGTTGTATGAGTGTTTGAGTTTTATTCGGAGAATAGCCCCAACCAGAACTACCAGAAACTACCTAAACCATCGGTAGATGGTGGCAAATTCGGCAGATCAAGAAGGTGATAAGATTATGGCGGCTGTGTATTTTAGGGTTCAGAGAAAAGAACTAAATTGTTTTGTGTGTCTTGTAATACAAATTTTCAAGATGTAGTTAAGGCAAATAATTTCTACTTTAAATTGAAACGTAACAAGTATGGGTTGGCTACCAAACAGGAATTGAAACGTAATAGTTTTCAACATTTTGTATTGTTTTTCTAACAATTCCATAATTATCACATTTTCAACATGTAGTAGAGATAATTAAGGATGCCAGCTATTAATTTTGTGTTTAATCACAAAAATCATTTTTTTAACTGACTTTTCAACATTCTATAAATACATTGATAGGAATGAAACATACAAGAGAAGATATAAAGGAAAATTATAGTTTCAACAATTGAGATGCAGCCTTTATAATTAGTATAGATTATTTCTTTTTCCTCTACTCTTTACTTCTTTCCTTTTTCCCTCTCCATTCCTCTTCTTCCCTATTTATACCCGGGTATAGAGCGTTCTTATTTCTAAAAACAATATAAAAGTCTATAACTAAACTTATAAAATTGAAGTTTTGCTGAAATTACTTGGTTCTTTTATGTTAGGGGAATTGCATATATGTCATTGCAAAGAGTCAAAATTATGTATATATCCAACTTAATCTTATAATTGCGTATATATCCTTATTAAACATTATAAATTATATATATATATATATATATATATATATATATATATATATATATATATATATATATATATATATATATATATATATATATATATATATATATATATATATATATATATATCCAAATAATTATTTTTACATATTTAAATATAAAATATTCATAACTAATTACTCATTAACATTTTTATCATTTAACTTCATTTTCTACCAAGTGAAAAATCAAAGTACTATTTTTGATTGTCATGAATATCTTGAATTAACTAAAAATTGGAAATCTTTGTTAAACAATTGAATAATGGGTATACTTTACTCACTTGATTCTTGAATCAAATTATTTATCTTTTCTTTGTTTTGAATTGATCTTTAAATCCATAGATCCTCTATTCTCGATTTCCATTTTCCATTTTCCCTTGTCTATTCTTTGTTTGGACTTTCATTCAATTTTTAAAAAAATTTAATTTCTTTCATTGTTACTCAAACTCTCTCCAACCCCAATTCAATACTTGTCCTACAGATTCAATATTAACATGTTGTGATGGTATTACACAACGTGTGTGTTATTTCAAAAGCAAGTTAACATTCTTTAACTATTTCTTCAAATCTAACTTTCAAGATTATTTACAGTTAAGAATGATGATTTGATTTCTTACTTGGTAAAAGATGAAGTAAGAGGATAAGAATATCAATGTGTAATTAGTTATGAATATTCTGAATTCAGATATTTAAAAAATAATTATTTAGATATATATGTAATTTATAATATTTAATAAAGATATATATGCAATTATAAGTTTAAGTTAGATATATACGTAATTTTGATTCTTTGTAAGGATATATATATATATATATATATATATATATATATATATATATATATATATATATATATATATATATATATATATATATATATATATATATATATATATATGCAATTCCCCATTTATGTTAATATCATATTTGAACTCTGATTTAAGTTCATTTGGATACCAAACTTATCTAAGATATGGGGGGACTCATCCCACCCTTCATCTTTTTTTCATTAAATGACTAAGATTAAATCCTTAATTTACACTGCAAGGGTATTTCGGTGATTTCACCATCTACTATATAATGTTTTTTCTTCTTTCTTCTCTCAGAAAAAACACACATTGGATCTCTCTTTCTCTCTCTACCCCTGATTTACTTTATCTCTCTACCCCCGATCTATAATCACGATCTACTATATCATGAATCCATCGAAACGCGATCATGATGAATCCATGACGAATTCATCACGAACATCTATAATCACGAATTAATTCATACATCACCAGGTTTGATTAATATGTATTATTATTTTTAGCTTATCTGGTTTAAATAAGCTTATTAATGTATTATCATTAGCTTTTAATTGGATTATTATGAACGAATCTTTTTGGATTGATTGTTCTTAATTATAAGCTAAGTTCTTAGATGAGAAGTTATGAATAAGTTATGAAGTTGGATTAATAAGCTAGTTAGTTTGAATAAGCTTATGAATAAGTTTTTTTTAATAAGAGTAGAGTTATGAATAAGCTTTGTAAAATAAATGATTTGAATTTATTGTGTTGCATTATAAGATAGCTTATTAGATTATTTCAATGAGTTATACGTTTTTGTGAATAAGATAGTTATGAATAAGCTTATTTTCATGTTAATAAGCTGTATTATTATGATTTTTTTAACTTTCTGATGTTATCATATATGATGTACATTTCTTATCATATATGATAGATATATCATATATGATAGCTGATGATATATCATATATGATATATATATATATATATATATATATATATATATATATATATATATATATATATATATATATATATATATATATATATGATATATCAAATAAATCATAAGAAAAAACAGATTTTGTATGAGTATCTTTTAGAAAATCTGTATAAACTCTTGAGACCTGTCTTTTATCATATATATGAGTAATTCATTTTGGTATTAAAATTTTGCATAATATGTTGTTTTTTTCTATTATAAATGCAGTCAAACAAAGATGGTGTGATTGCCCTATTTGGAGCAAAGGAGAGAGGGATGTTGATTATAACAAGAGGATGTGCACAGATGTGTTTTAAGGATCAAGACGGAGTATGCGTTGTTCATGAATTCATCATTTGATAATTTGTTTTAAGAATAGTGTATTATTGAAAAAGAAGAGTAGTTTCAATAATAATGTTGTTAGCACCTTTTGATTTTATATAAATGGTTAGCATATATAAATCAGATGTATATCATATATAATTTTACATTTGGTTATATTCTGTTTGAATTACCATATATGATTCTGTTCAAAAGTATATTTTTTTTATGTTATGAACAAGTGTTTAGTTATTAATTGTGCATACTTTTTGTTGTAATCATGAGTTTATCAGATTCTTTGTTTAATATATCCAAGTTTTCGTTAAGTATCATATATGATAATGCCTTATCATATATGATAGTGCATTATCATATATGGCTTAATTTATCAAACCATCGTGACATAATACCAAGAAAGATAATCATATTAACAAGACGCTCTACCAGTACCAATGGATTATAAAATCGTCCATATACTTCAAAACTCCATTAGGAGATTACAAAGAAAAAACAAAGAATAAAGGTAAAAAAATTCATGAGCTTCTTCACTAAGCTTCTTGGCCTTTTGGATGCTTGTAATATTCAACATGCCTTGGAAACAGCTTCCTCTACACAAAAAAGAAGATTTAATTCAATTTTCAAGCACTAATCATATATGATATATTTTATCATATATGATATTTTTACTTATATCATATATGATATAGTATATCATATATGATTTGTCACTAGCAAGTCATACTAAATATGTTCAATGAGATTAAGCCATAAAAAAAAGAGTTAATTCAATTTTCAACCACATAATCATATATGATATATTTTATCATATATGATACTTTAGCTTATATCATATATGATATATTATATCATATATGATACTTCACAAACAAGTCATACTAAATCTATTCAGCGAGATTAAGCCATAAAACCTTATAATTCACTAAAATAAGCTAATAAGTTAGCTTATAATTCATCATAATAAAGATGATGATAATCTATAAGCTTATTCACATTACTTAGCTTTAAATTCACGTAGTTTCTCAAATAAGCTATAAAAGAATAAGATGAATTATAAGCTTATTCACATCCAATAAGCTAAAAAAAGATGAATTAAACTAAATCGAATGAACTTTACCTTATTTATGAAGTGGATGATCGATTTACGAAGGTGATGATCGATGGATTTGATGTTTGTGATGATTGATTAAGACATGAATATGTGTATGTGTGTGTGTGTGTGTGTGTGTGTTTTTGTGTGTGTTTTAGAGAGAAGAAGAAAAAAGGAAACCTCGATCCAGATTTGAGATGTGGAATTGGCATGTGGTGTTAGGTGGGAGGGGTAAAATGACGAAAATACCCCTCCGTTTTTTTTTAATTAGAAAATAAGAATTAATGTAAGCCTTTGATCAAGATTATATGGAAGGTGGGGATTAGTCCTCTTGTATCCAAAGGATACAAGGGATCCAAAATAACCGGACTCCTGAACTATTCATCGAGTTATATAACAGGTTCCGAATAATAGGCTTATTTACCTCCGTGGCTAAAGTAAGACTATTTTTTCAACTTTTTTTCTCTTACCTCTTGTATAAAGACAATTTTACCTTTATCTAATTAATTTAAACCTTTTTTAAAGTTTGTAATTATAATAATAAGTAAGGGTAATATAGTCATCTCGATCTAACTTTTATATCTATTTCTAAAAATAGACAATAAATTTGGGACAACCCAAATAGAAAAAGTGGATTATAATTTTGAGACGGAGGTAGTACAACTTTGTGTTTTCACGGTCTTTAGTCGTGCTGTTAAATATTTTGAATCATTAATTATGTTAACTACTATTTGCGTTGAAGGTTCTTATATGTAAAAACAATAAAAAAAAGTCTATAACTAAACTTATAGAAATTGAAGTTTTGCTGAAATTACTTGGCTTTTGTGTTAATATCATTTCTGAACTATTGTATCGCATACTCCATTTTCGAAGAAAATTCATTGTCATGACCAGTGGCGGAGCCAGAAAACCGCGTCATTGGGGGCATAAAAAAGTTTTAACGGTAGGACAATTTATACGAAAACCTCAACAAAATATGTTAAGACCTTCTAACGAGCACCAAAATGAGTCAAAAAAATCATGACCGGAGCGAAAACGAAAGCAACATTAGCCTCCGTGAAGAAGAAATAGAGCAAAAACTGCTTAGTTTTCGGTGGATACAAACAGCTCTAAACAAATGTTAGCAACAAACAAAAATGCATTCAAAAATTACAACACAAGTTTTATTTTTGGGCTACAATGGGCCTTTGCTTTTTGTAAATGAATTTTATAAATATGTATAAAGGATTAATACTATTTTGCATATCTCTAGACAATCAAACAATGCTTCAAAGTTTAACACGTACTAGTAGTATATAAAGTCAACTTTATCTTCTCCACTGCATCATCTTTCATCTAAAACACTTCACAAACCGGTTGTTTTTTCCTTTTTTCCCACCATGTTTTGCGTCGAGGGCATTCTCAACTTTTTAATGAGGGCATCACGATTACTGTTCAATATTTTGCATTAAAAGTTGTGATTATTGAAGAAGTTATTGGGGGCAGTTGCCCCCACTGTCCTCTACATGGCTCCGCCCCTGGTCATGACCATGTAGAACTATCACAAAACTCTCATCGGGGAACAAGAATTTGTCTGCTAATGGGATTTTCTTCACTTTCTAAGTTTGATTTATTTTTGAACGACGAGTTAGTAGTTAGTGATTCGAGCTGATACTGACATCCAATTGGGTAGTATGTAAGCCTCGAACGTTCTCCTTAGAAGATAAACCCTACTCCTGCTTCAATTTAATTCGGGCCCCTGGAGGTCCTTAGTGAGACTCAAACTCGAAATTTCTCCAAAAATACCTCCCCAACGTTATCCTTGGTGGCCAACTCACATTTTCTAACCTTGATTTCTTCATAAATATGCCCGAATAATATCTTGTGTTTATGGAGACGCGCAATGGTGGAGCCACGAAACCTATTCAAAGGGGGCACGATACGAGCAAAACAATGTATTTTGCTATTAACTTCTATAATGGGTTGGGTCGGATAATGTTAAAAACAACACAATTTAGTAATTTAACGCTAAATGGTGTGTACGTATTTATACATGAAACGAAAAGTTGAAAGTGACTATAGCCATCCAAGTATCTACCATTATGTAGATAACTTTCTATTATAAACGATGTCACATGAAAAAATTGACACTATGACAAAACGGAACTTAAACTACAAACTAATAGTTTAAACATTGAATTAATCTTTACATAGATATACATTTAATGTGACATGACACAATCTAATACTATGTGTCACCCCTCAAATGTTACTTGGCACTCTTGCAATATGACATGACACCCTTGAAAAATGACATGGCACTATTCAGATTTTCAAAAATTTAAAAATAATGTCACTGGCCAAATTCGAAACATGGGACCTAGGGCTTAAAGCCCATGCACACAACCACTGTGCTATCAATGCTTGGTGATTATGTTTGGAAAACAAAATTACCATCCTTTAAAAAACAGAGCATTAACAAAGTCCTTAAATTTCTGATATAATTATTTGATTTCCTTCTAATGATTTAAATTTTGAATTTTTAAATTCATAGCATTATTCCATTAATTTCCTATATATTCGTTACGTAACAGTTTTCGTATTTAAAAGTAACTAAATTTATGGTTGGCTTTTAAAAGTCAATAAGCTGTCAAATTTAACTGATACAACATCAAAAACCCTAATATATGGCTATAAATACAGGTTGTAGTCAAACATCAAAATCATATTATTCATCACAGCTAAATCGGAAATCAAAAGTAACATGATGATTCAATTAGCAGGGACAACCATAAGCACGACAGGTTACAGAAATACACATGGGTTTTCTGGTAAAATTCACATAAAAATGGATCTTATGTAGTATATGTTGTATCAAATGGTTGTGGTAGATCATCTGTAAATAGAGGTAATTTTTTCGTATTTTTGTTACAAATTTTCAAAGCAGTATATATCTAATGTTTAGCTAATGATGTTTCATTATAAATTTCCAGGAATTTGTGTTCATGATTTATTAGATGGTTTTGGTGGATCAGGCGGATTGCAGGTATTCTGTTTTATATGTGTGTAACATTTTTTTTTGTACTTGTATTAATCTATATGAAAATATTTTTGTAATGATGTTTCATCATAAAATTTCAGGAAATGGTGATCATGAACCGTTTAGGCTGGACTTGGGGTTTGAAAGATGAACATGTATATGTTATAATTTATTTTGTTTAGGATTTGTAATTGTATGACACTGTTGTTAACAAAAAATATTTTAATTGTAGATCAATATGATAAAGGTCTATGTTAACAATATGTGCATGTTTCATTTTGAACCATTCATTCAAGAAGAACACTACTACAATTTTTCCATAAACCTTGTGAATGGAAATTAAAAAATGTAATTGTCATTGACGATGCTGATGTAGCAGATGAAGTTGCTGAAACAAATAATATTTTTGAATTAATAGGCAAGCGTGTCATTTTACCTTTCACTATCACAAATCAACCAGTAAATGATGATGCGTAATAAATTCTGATGAATTTATCTATTTCTTATAATATAGCATTTTTTCGTATCAGTATGAATGTTATTTGTTTGTTTCAACTCTTATTTGTATTTTTAATCCCTCATGTCTTCTTTTTACATGTAATTGAATATTTATCTTTAGTTTATATGTTATTGAATCATTATCATATTTGTCAGAGTTTGTTAATGATATAAAAGTCCTATTTCTTTATGTAAAGATTCAAGAAACATTCAAATATATACAATAAAATAGCATGATACATTTTAAAATTTTGATATTATCCATATTATTTTCCTAAATATTTTGTATACATATGTGTATAATAACAGAGGTTCCCATCATCAATAACAATTAGAAAAGTAACAGGATGGATAGTCCAAATTACAATTTCAATGTTAAAACAGAGAATATTCAATAAAATGGATTCATTGATACATCAAACGAAAACGTAGTTGTTATTCTTTCATTTGATGATAAATTGGTAGTATTTTTTTTCCTGTATAAGTCTTTATTTATTACTTGTGATACATATGTTCTTGTAACTAATTTGTTTAAAAAAACATATAGGATGTTTCATCTACACAGAAAAAACGTAAACTTATCAAAGATGAAAGCTTGTGAACAACATTGGTATTCATGTTGATCATTCTTCTGAAGTTAAGCGTCTAATGACTGAAAATTTGGTATTACCATTTCTTTTTCATATTATATCCATTCTTCCAAATAATGTATGAAACATTTACAACAATTAATATTATTTTTAAAAGCGTTTTGTTAGGATGATGATGGTGAAGATTTACCAATTCGATTTAAATGTATGAAAAAGTAGAATTAGAAATCCATTTCCAAAAGTCGTAAGCTTGGTATCATTATTGAATCAACTGACGCTGATATTAAGTTGAGTGAAATATCTTCTGACGTTTAACATTAAAATCTATCTGAGGACGAGGCTAACGATGTTTCTCAAGATGAGGAAGTTTTTCGTTATTGAAAATACATCTGATTTATGAGAGTCAGAAAAACATAACCATGACGTTAGTGATGATTACGAATACAATGACAGTTTCATAAATGATGAACCTTTTGAGGATGAGCCTACAAGTTTCAATGATGATAGTGATAACTACATGATCTATTTAGCTGTTTTTAGTTTTTCTTTAAGTTTGTTTAGTATAATTTTCATTATGTTTTCAGCTTTGTTTTTTTAGTTTTCATTATGTTTAAATTTTGCATGAATAAAAACTTTAAAGAGATTTATGTGTTTGAATTTTTTTTAACTTCTGAATTTTAAACATAATATGTAATTTCTTATGAAATATTTAAGGAATCAGTTAATTATAATTTTATGGAAAGTAACTAACTGCAATGAATCATATACAATTTAAATTGTGCTCTTTGTTATAAAAGATGTCAGTAAATCGAAACATTAAATCAGAACATATTAAGATTACATGTGGTGTTCACATGAAGGAGACAGATCAAGATAAAGATAATTAGGGGTGCAAACGATCCGATCTGAGCCCGAGATTAACAGGGCTCGAGCTCGGCTCAAAACATAGATAGTGGGCTCAAGCTCGACTCAATAGCTCGTCGAGCTTTTACTGTTAAGGCTTGAGCTCGACTTGATAAGGATTCAAGCAAAGCTCGAGCTTAGCTTGAAAAGCTTGAAATTATATATATGCAACAAATAAATCACTAGGATTTACACACTACCACAAATTCTATGTTTGTAGTAAACTATGATAACGACTATCAATATTTTTTTTAATTTTTTATATAGTTATTCTTTATAATAAGGTTAATACTCAAATCAACGCCTGCTTACTTTATATAAAAATATATTTGTACTAAGGCTCTAAAAGCTCGATAAGGGCTCAAGCAAGCTATAAAAAGCTCAAGCTCGACTCATTATATGTATCGAGCCATGTTATTGGGCTTGAGCTCGGGCTTGGGCTCGATTAAAGCTTGACTCGATCGGGCCGAGCTTGATCTCGAGCTCGAGTTTCTCGATAAAAGCTCGGCTCATTAGCACCCTAAAGAGAATAATGTTGAATCAAATTTTTTTATTAACTCATCTTATTTGTTGGAACATTGTACAGTCATGAATTTAATTGTAAACATGCGTTTGGTATATGGATCAACAGAATCAGAAAAAAAAGAAATCCAGGATTTTGCTGATTGGATATTAGACATCGGTAAAGGAAAAATAGGTTGTAAGAATGAAGGTGAGGCTAATGTGGTATTCCCAGATAGTATGTTAATTCCAGAATCCGATGATCATGTGGGCGCAATAATTGACGAAACATATCCTTGTTTAATTCAAAACCCGTGGAACCCAAAATTTTTTTCAGGAAAGGGCTATTCTTGCACCCACACATGAAATGGTGGATAGGATTAACGAACGTATGCTCGATTTGATTCCAGGAGACGAGAAGATTTATGAATCATCTGACTGTGTTTCTTTATTGGATGTTGATAGGAACTTTGATAAGTCTATATACATAAAAGATTTCCTGAATGGTTTAAAGATGTGTGGAGTTCCACATCATGCTCTAAAGTTGAAGATTGGTACTCCTGTTATGTTAATGTGTAACACTAATCAGAAAACAGGTTTGTGCAATGGAACTCAGCTTCAGGTGTTGAGGATGGGAATAAATGTAATTGAAACAAAAATCATATCGGATGGCAAATTTGGTAGGATTTATGCAATCCTGCATATGATTATTACCCTTTCAGACAACAACATGTCGTTCAAATTTAATCGAAGACAGTTTCCTGTTCAAATATGTTTTGACATGAAGATTAATAATAGTCAAGGACAAACATTATCGAAAGTGGGTTTGTTTTTACAAAAGTCGTATTCTCACATGGAAAATTATATGTCGCGGTTTCTAGAGTCAAAAGCAAGGAATGGTTGAAGGTACTCTGTTTAGACAAAGATGGAAACTATTCCAACTCAACAACAAACGGTGTATATAAAGAAGTTTTATTTCGTATTTGATTTTTTCATTTCATACATGTTATCTTATTAATTATATTTTGTTTTAAATTTTATAACAACTGTATTTCAAATATATTTTATTTAATATGTTTTTTAATTTTATTACAATAGTTTGTGTTACATAATTGTTATACATACATTTATATGAAGCATACCCGTCCGTTAGGCGCGTTATGAAGCTAGTAGATATCATATGGAATCAATAGTAATTAAGAAACAATACATTAAAGAAAGCGAAACAAATTAAAAAAATAATTCCAATAACAATATACTACTATTTAATAGTAGTATTTACTGTTTACTTTCTTTTCAGTTTCCCATGTCACTTATATTAATGCATACCTTTTTCTCTTCAAAATTTTCAAACGAAAATTCCATGAAGGGCATTTCATTTTTTCTAGACGAACGCACTGAAACTTTTCCACAAAATTTAAATATTTTTCTCACAAATCTAGTCCTTCTGCTAACAAATTACTGGGTTCCCTTCCCTCCATTGAGTAACACATGGATTCGTTTTGGAGAAAAAAAAGAAGGAACATCATTAAAGAGTAGGTGTAATTGGTTGTTTGGAATCTAAGTTATTATAACTATATATAGAGGATTATGGATTATTATTTCTAATACCAAATAATATCCCTAAAACTAAAATCTTCCTCTCCTCCTTCCTCTTGCGATCAAACGAACTGAAAACCACTATTGTTTTGATTTTTCAGTTTTAAGCGAACAAGAAAACCACTAGGGTTTTTCTTGTTGTTGATTGATTCAAGATCGATTTGTTTATTTGTTTTACACTATGTCTACTGTCATATGTTTTTGTTTGCTATTAACGTATAGTGTGTGTCAATATAGATGAATCATACTTTGATTCTAGTGGTTCTGGATTGTTCTTTTTAGCCTTATCACTGATTTGATTTTATTGCTAAAAGGTACACAATCTCTATCCCTTGCTAATTATCTACCTATGTGAGTTTTTTTATCTTTCGTTGCATGACTCATGATCTTTAATAGTTTAAGTGATTTATAGTTCTAAAATCCAACAGTGGCATCACGAGCCCTTACATATAGGTTTGTGAGTATTCGAAGACCTAAGACATAGAGGGGACAAAGTCTTACGCTGTATATGATATTTTTAGAAGACAAAGTATTTTTGTAAAACGAAATCATATTATTAGACGTTTAAAGACTTACAACGTAGATAGATGTTTTATCTACGCCGTAAAAGAAAAGAAACATAGAAATAACTTCAAGGACTAGAGACTAAAGTCGACAATTAAGCAAACTTATTTACTATATAACTATCATGGGAAGAAAATAAACATAGAAAATAAGTTCAAGGACTAGAGACTGAAGTCGACAATTAAGCAAACTTATTTACTATATAACTATCATGGGAAGAAAATCCACATCATCCATCTCTACCCCATCTAATGGATAAGATTAAAAGTATTTAATTATTTCACTTATTTTTTAATTTAATTATCTCTTAAACCGTTAAGCGTTAAACAAAAAAAAAATATAGCATCGTGACGAGCATTTAATAACCTTTATATAGATATGGATTATGATATACTTTTGAAGAAAAAAACTTTCGTCATTTTTTTCGTTTTTTATAATTTGCGTAAAATATCATATATGATAATAGTGTTTCATCTTATATAATATTAGTGTTAGGTTACAAATTATTATTGAATCATATATGATATTGGTTTATATCATAAATGATAAGTTATATAATGTATGATACTAGTGTTACTATCATATAAGGTATTTAGTATTTAATATAAATGATAATATTCGACTACGAAAAAAACGAAAAAAATTGTCGAAAGTATATCATATAGCATATCTGTAGAAAGATAATAAAATGCCCGTCGTAATGATATATTTTTGTTCGCATAACGATTAACGGTTTAAGAGATATTAATGTTTGAAAAAAAGGAGAAATTGATTTTTTGTTTAATCTAATCTATTGAATCAAGATAAAGATGATGGTAGAGATTACTCCCTTGATATCCAAATAAAATTTTGGATAGAACTTAAATCTATAAGTTATCATGGGATTACAATTTGGTGTTCTATTCTTTGTTTTAAGAGCACGCGGTACAGTTGAGCCGTCGTGCTCGTGTCGTGGGCAAAAAGTGATGCCACGTCACTTTTTACTCCCACGACACCAAAACACCCCACGATGGCTCAACCCCCCTCCCTGGTTATCACGAGAATTCTCGTGTCGTCGTCACCCAACTTTTTTTTTTCAACAATTAATTAACATAAACTTAAATTTTCATTAATAAAAAAAAATACAATTACTAATAGAAAAAAAAATAACACGAAAAAAAAAAATTACCGAAAAAAAAACACAAATACGAAAATAACTTAAAAATTAAAATATTTTGCACGCGCCTCGTCTTTGAGCTTCTCGATCCTCGCCGCGTCTTGTGGACTTAATCCGGTAGTGTCGAATCGAAGGATTTGCAAATCCTCGTTCCTTTTTTGAAGTGCAACCACTTCTAGTCTAGCCGCCACCTCTCGGTCCAATCGCTCCTTTTTAGTTTCACGATCGGATAACATTTGTTGTTGTAGCATATCCACCAATTGTTCTTTTTGAGACCCCGAAGTGGCGGATGAGCTTGTCGAGCGTTGAACCTTGGCCTTTCTTGGAGCACCGGATGGACGAGGGATCTCATCGTCATTGAAAATATCCGGATCTTGATCGGCTATCTTCCCTCGTGCCCGGCGTGTTCGAGTTGAATCGGGATTTTTCCATTTATACTTGTCTTTCAAAACAAGCCAAGCACTTTTGTGTGGAAACTCCTTGTTCCCGTTTTCATCTCGATACAAACTCATCACACTAGTCATCAAATCGTCTTGATTTTCGCCACTTAAAAGTTTGGCGCTTTCATAAACGAATTAAACCTATGAACCTCGCGGTTCAAATTCGTCCACTTCCCGGTCAACATATTTTTGTTTCGAGTTTTAAAACCCTCATCCTTAAGCCGATCGTTATACAAATCCATAACTTGGTACCAAAACGTATCGTGTGGTTGATCGGTCCCGACCTTCGGGTCTTCGGATACTTCAATCCAACACTCGGCCAAAACTTCTTCCTCACGTTGGCTCAAAAAAGAACGGTCCGACTTCGGAGGTGGTTGTGTAGCCGCGGCCACGCCTTTGTTCTTTGGGTTTTTTTTAGCAACACTTTTCTTCCTCGAACCTTTCTTCGCTTGTGCATCGACTTGTTCTTCGGGTTCTTCGGGTGCATTGTTTTGTTCGGGTTCTTCGGGTTCTTGTGAAGAGTGTTGAGGAAAGGTTTGGAATTGTTGTGATTGTTGGAAGATTTGTGATTGTTGGGATTGTTGGAACCACATATTAAATTGCTCGGGTGTACAATTAAGAAATGGGGTTTGTTGTGATTGTGGGAAGGTAGTGAATGGATTTGGGAGTTGATTATAGTTGGCGAATGTTCGTGAAGTGCTAGATGTTGCGGATGAGGGAGTATTCGGGTTAGACGAAGAAGACGAATTCGGTAGTTGAGTTGAGGGAATTTGATTTTGAGGATCGGAAAAGTAATTGTTTAACCATTGATTCGGGTATTGGTTTGGGTTAGGATTTTGACTCATGGTGGATAGAAAAATTAGAGAAATTAGATGTAGAAGAAGGTGTGAGTTGTGGGTAATTTGGGGTAGAATTTATAGGAAAAAAAGATGAAAAAGGGGGTTTTTTTCACCCTCAAACGGTCAAAAAAACGGGCAAAAAAAAAACCCGTTCCCCAACGGTCAAAAAAACGGCTATTTTTTTAAATTTCAAAAAAAAAAAAAAAAAAAAATTAAAAAATCCGACGACGCGAGCCACGGTGTGGTTGGCGCCGCCGTGGCCTCGCGCCGTCACCATGGCGTCGGCTGGTAGGTACCAGCCCAAAACCCACGACGCGAGCCACGGTGTGGTTGGCGCCGCCGTAGCCTCGCGCCGTGGTGGCCAGCCACCCACCAGCCAACCGTACCGAGAGCTCTAACAATTGTCCGTGTGGTCAAGTAACAAAAAAGGTGTGAAAGTTTGACTTTTGAGCAGCCTATTTGGTTGCTTGGTTTTAGGGGTTCGTCCAGGTATTCTGTTATGAGATCAATGCATTAACGCCACAATTATGTAATTTTATTCAACTTATTTTGATCAATTTAATTTTTATTATTATTTTAATTGTGTGACTTAATTTGTTGGTGTATTATTATGTTTTATTATTGTTCTTGTTATTAAATTATTTATAATCAGTTGTATACTCTAAATTCTTAATTAATTACTTTAGTATATTTTAAGATCCTAGTATTTATATTTGGTTTTAATATGCCGGTTGTGCGGATTTTTACTATTGAGTAAGAATATAGCCATAGGCCAAGATGATCAATCTTGATGGATTAGAACTTTGACCATCTCACTTTTCGTTTATTATTATAACTAAAATATGAGTTCTAGAACTAATACATGTGATTAGTTGTTTTATCCTTGATTCATATTTAATCAAGAATAGACAGAAATTACACTGATCGGAGATTATGTTCATAGTTTCTGACTCGACCATAAGAGCAAGTCTAGGATGTAATAGGAAACATATCTAGATTATTGATTGCATGTTATTAATTACTCTGAGCTAAGCACCCGTTAATACCTTCTACGGGTCATTCCAAATAGGGATCACGAGGCTAGACAAGAATCAACATTCAAACTTAGTGCTTTTATCTGGGATTTGGAGGTTTGTGACTGTCCAATAGATCATAATAATTATATGAGTTCTTTTTCTTAGTTGTCTACCACGATACTAATTTCCATGTTGCCAAATTAGAACACTAGGATTAATTCAAGTTAGTAATCGAAGCTTTTAACATTCATAAACGCAAATGATCTCCTTTCTTTGCTAGGTAGAATGTCATTTTAGTTAGACAATTAGGTAATTCAAGCCATTCCATGGCTGACATCGGATTACCAGTAATATATTACACACGATCGAGTTTTCTGATCATTAGTGCGTCTATAGGTAGATCGAGTTTTATAAATGTAAAAATTGTAGGATAATTTATTTAAAAGAAAATACGCATCATCCGATCGGTAAGAACTATTAAACGTCGCCATACCACTATGCTAGTGACTACTTGTTTCAGATATGACTTGAAATTAATACAAACGGAATCACTTATATATTTAGTCAACAAGATGTGACGGGTAACAAACACATTAAGAGAACATTGTAGTAAGTAGTGCATGATTAGATAAACACATTTTATTTATTTTATGAAATTCTACAACATAAGATTAGATTTAATTAGAGTGTTAGTCAAAACTCCCTCTTTTACCCCATATTTTACTTGCTTTCATAAATTACCAAAATAAAAAAAGAATATTCTTCCCACCTCTAGACCTATTGTACGTTCAACCATAACCGCCCAAACTATTCGCCGAGAGAATTATAACAATCCCAAGTCCTTACCTATACTATATATACACAACTGGGTACACTGCCCTACGGGTGATAAAACTCCTTGAGGAAAGAAGTAAAATCCACCTCACCACACACCTTGCATCAGTATACTATAGGGTAAAATATGTTGGTTTTGTTAGTTGGTGCTTGATAATGTTTGGTTCCTATAAATTGTTCGATAGGGTAAAATATGTTGGTTTTGTTAGTTGGTGCTTGATAATGTTTGGTTCCTGTAAATTGTTCGACTATTATTTTTAAGTCATTAAGTTGCGGGTCCTTGTCGCTGCATGAGTGGTAGCTCATATTCAAAAGTCCTCTGACACTTTGGTAAAATACGAGCGAAAAGAAAAATAGGAAGGTGAAATTTTAGTTGAGAATGTTGCGAAATCACCGAGCGAGCCTTATACTATTTTTGGAAACGGCAAATAATTCAACGGACGCCTACTCGTAATATTTCAACGAGCACCCCGAGTTCGAGCTCCGCATAGCGGGCAAACCCAGCCCCCAAAGGGATCTCCAGGGAGAATTCCCCACGTGTGCCCGTGTGAGGTATGAGTTACATTATGCTAATGCGACGACCACAAGGATCGAACTCACAACCTGCAGCCCACAGTGGTTGTAAACCCAGTGCATCGCGCCAGCTGGGCTGGAGGTCATTTGCAGCCTTATACTATTAGGACTAAAGCAAATGTTAATAAATTTATAGATAATCAATGTGAGCTTGGCTAGCACCTTACGTCTAAACGACAAGATAATGCAATGTGTTTTTTGTACATGGTTTGGCTAGAGGTGATGCAGGATAGGCAGATGTTAAACTTCAATGCGAATATGGTTTTCACCAATTTCATTATGTTACTTTTATATTTTTTTTCTCGTTATTGGTGCATATAACTGATATATTTTTGTTCTTTGGACCATTTGGTGCAAGTGTGTCTTTTTCTTCCATTTGAAAAAGCGAGCTTAATGTTAAAAGTTAAAAAAGGTTGTGTTGTTCATGTTCAAATTTTAGAATAACTAGGATCAAATAACGCGAGACCAGATGATGAGAATGTTTATTATTCTTAAATATCATTTATGTGGTTACTTTCATGTCTGAAATTTATGTTTTTGTTTATCTTAGTCGTAGGCACATAACAGGTTGTTTCTGGTGATCATGGCCAAATGTGTTCACACAGTACTTTTTCGCCACCTGATACATGCAGTAATCATGTGTAATTATTTACATGGAGGTTTAATATGAATGTTTTTTGTTTGTATTATATATCTATGAGTTACAAAATATGTTTTTTTCCATATCGTTATAGTTACCTTCTACAGTTGTTCTTTTTAACTTTGTTTGCTACAAATGTTTTTTGTTCTTGCGCTGCTATTGGGAATAAGGGACGGATAGAGAAAGTGATATCAGAGTATGAACCTGATTATTGTGCCCTTTAAAAATCAGGATACACGAAAAAGTTCCACTCAACACAAACAATAGAAACAACGTCTTTTATGTTTGAGCCCCCATTTAACTATTGCTGCAAAATGACACATATAAAGAACCAGTAAAGAGTACGAAAGAATTTTTTATAGTAGTAATACGTACATAACATATTATACATTATACATACATGGCATCGCCACAATATTGAAATATATTATTGGCTGCAGATTTAAAATATTGCGACAAGATAGATACTGTTTATTATCTAATTGATGTTTAGAATTGCGTACTATTTGGGATTGCATATATGAACTACTTATTATAATCTTAGAGTCCGTTTAGGAATGAATTTGAAAACGGACTATTATGTCTAACGTGATATGAATTTACAAACTCCACAATATTTAAGTAGGGGATGTTTGAAATTGTACATAAAATCGTGCATTATTAAATTGGGGGATGTTTGGGTATGCTTATGAAAATGGGATAATCACATGTTGTAATACTTTCGTTATACATAAGATGTAATGCATCCGTGAGAAAGAAAGGGATTCAAACTATTTTTTATCAAGTTACTAAACGATGGTATATACAGCCTTTACCATGTACCATTGATGTGTACCTAAATACACATCTTTATTCCTCATCAAACATACTAAAAACGGATAAAATATCCTTAAATGCACCATATATATACTTGTTTTTGTTTTTGTATGTGTGTAGGTACGAGTATAAAAAATCACTAGAAAAAGGCCAACATTCGACCAGACACGACAAACGAAGATGTGCAATAACGCGAAAACGGAATCTCAATTTACGGGTTTTGAAACCCTATATCTCTCAAAATGACCAAAATACCCTTATGCTTACTCTAAATTCCCAAAATGCTCTTCAAATATCCCAATTATCCTTAAAGTTAACGTGAATTGTATTCTAAGTCCTTTTGGATTTGCACCATTAGTCCTTTTACCCATTTACGACTAACAATGAAACTATTTGCCAAGTCCTTAAACCTAACCAAAGTTAATTCAAAAGTTAGTTTTAAATTTTGATTAAAAAAGGTGGCCTGTCCATTTCACAAAATCTCAACAAAGTAATAACCAAAACCCACCCAACCCGTTTTACTAGTGGTCAAATGATGGAAAATAGAGGGAATGGCATTTACTGTGCCATCGACTTCTTTCCCTTGTACGATTTACCAGAATCCAATCAACCGTGGGTAAAACCCTAATTAAACCCTACAAAACCCAAATCACCCTCCCACTATAAAAACCCACATGGGGTTTTTGTCAAGCTCACACAAGGAAACAAGAAAATGCCAACTCAGCTTTAAAAGATGACAAGAGGACATCATCTAAGGGTTGTGATGCATTTTTTTAGTGACCATGTTCTAATCAAGGATTTCAAAGAGCTCAGAAATGGGATGCCAACATATCAAGTTCATCATAGCCACACGATTTCAAGGAAGAACCTAGAAGCTTGATCAAGGGTTGAGAATTGTTTTAGAGAGAGAGAGAGAGAGAGAGAGAGAGATGAAGACACCTCACATCATCAGCTACTTTATATAGATTAGGATTTTTATTTGTAATCTTTTGTTCCATAATCTTTTAAAATACATTTTGATTTCTATTTTATTAATGCAAAGTTTAATTTTTTTTGTCTATTTACATATTTCCAGTTTTCTTTAATGTAGTTTACTTTCAAAAGTTTTTAAATAGTGTCTTGTCTATTTAATCTTCAAAAAATCACAAAATTCCATATAAAAGTTCATGTGCTTTTTGGTGTTCTTGTCACCAATAAGTTGGATTCAAAG
Source organism: Glebionis coronaria (assembly GCA_025667525.1). NCBI lineage: Eukaryota > Viridiplantae > Streptophyta > Magnoliopsida > Asterales > Asteraceae > Glebionis > Glebionis coronaria. The sequence continues at coordinate 573,575,602 of CM046879.1, read as the reverse complement.
GTTCCTAGTTTTAGTTTCATGTTGTTTCCAAGGCTCGAGAAGCCTTGGGTGTTGTTGTTCAAATTATTGATGTTATTAGTAAATAAGCCCTTAAGCTTACAAGCTGTCATGAGCTTATTTAGAGTTGTTAAAAGCTCATTTGATGTCAAGGGTTAAAGGCTACGAGGTTAGAGATCCTGACAATATTCTTGGCTCTTTTGTGTTTATTATTCTACCCACACATACAGATAACTCTATCTGGGTTTTCATCTATGTGTGTTTTGATAATACTCAATCTCTTTTGTTTTTTATAAACATGTAACCCATATAATATTTTATAAAACTATTATCAATTTAGATAATATGATCACAACAGTGTAGCTGTGGTGATCTTTCTTTTATATTATTATATTTATTTTTTATTTAACGAAAAGGTTTTGATTCTTATCTTATAATCTTGTTTAAATCTATTGGATCCTATTTTCTACACTAAATGAACACATTAGATCTATTGTGGAGAATTCTTGAGCATCATTAGCCGTTTGAAGTTGAACAACAAAATCAAGTAAAAGAATTCCACATTCCACATATTCGTTATGCCACAATGTACACATAGTTTATTCTATGATTTTGTTTGTTAAATTTATCTACAACTTTTGGCAATTGCCGTTGGTGCTTATGGAACAAAAGATCTGGCCTTGAACCGTGTGCTCAAGCGAAATCAACCAAATGAGAATCGAGAGCTCAAATCTCTAGTTGTAGACAATGTGTTATATGTTTAATATAAGATAAGGTTCAGATCCTTATACTAAAATTTGCAAGTCATAAGAACGGCTTTTTTTTGAGTTTACAACAAATTTTAAGGATAAATATTGGACATATATTTAATACTAATCAAGTAGTCGGGTGAAAATGAGATTAATGTGTGGCTTGCACAAGTTAGTAGAGTTGAGACGTAATATTCCTTTTATGTTGTATACTTAAGAAATCACTTTAAATATAAAAATTATATAAAGATGGGTCGGATGTTTCTATAAAGACAGGTTGTAGGAAAACTAATAAAACATGTGTATTTATTTTAATATAGAAATTAATCCATAAAGAGATAATCAACTTCGATGATTCTAACAATGACATGTTGCAAAACTTGTTTTCATATGTTTCAATCTTTAAGATACTCCTAAGCCCTAAGAGAGTGGTTCCAAAACCAATCTTCATGGTCAATTTTGACCAATTTCTATGATATTTTTTGTAGTAGTGGGTATATACTCAACAACGGGTGCATGAAACATATTGACAACAACAACGACTCTTATTGTGAGTATACACCAAGTATGCTCATGTGTCTATACAAATGGGATGATACGTTTCGGTTACCAATAGTTTGTCAGATAAAGAAAAGGGAAATAAAGTTGGTACGGAGGTTAGGGTGAGTAGAAACCACACCACAAAACGTAAAATCACAAAAAACAAAAAAAGAACAGCACCACGACAAAAAAATCGGTAGATCGGTTTTAATAAAAAAACAACAAAATGCAGTGTGGCTGCGATTTTACACGTAAACGAACCAGAAAACTGCATCGCACATTGATTATTTAATACCGATAAACGCCACATTGATTATTATAAGTATTATTAGGATTCAAGTGCATATTATTATTAATATTCTTATAAGTTATAAGTGATGTGTTATTTACATTAAATTTATACATTATTATAATTGAAAATATCAATATTGCAAAGTAAAAAACCACAAAACCACATTAGTATCAAAGTTATAAGTGATGGTGCGTTGCGGTTAAAACCAACAAAACCAGAAGAAACCGCAAAACCAAAACCTAAAAATAATGTGCAATTTTTATTCTAATGAAACCGCAAGTGCGATTACAGTTCGGTTTAGTGAAAAAGCGCACAAAGTCGCACATTGCTCACCCCTAATTGAGGATATCAATAATGAGAGTGGGAATACTCTAAGTTTATTTCATTCCAAGGTTTAAAACAATAAATTGTCATAGACTTTGTTGGAGGGAAAGCTAATATTTTCGTTTTTATGGTAGTCTATATTTGGAGTTGGAAACACGGAGTATCATGTCGTCTACACGAGATCTGACATGCCATATATATATGGTTATGTCGGATGGGTTTGCTCTTGAATTACAAACAAATGTGCAACCCTTGTGGATTCTAACTACCCCATGGTACAGATCAACCACAATGTTCAGGGTTATGATCCCATGACGTAGTGACCTTGGAAGCTATGATGTTGCACCTGGTGGATTTTAAGGCAGGTGAAGAAGAAACATAAATCGTACATAGGGAGGCTATTTGGCTGAAAGGACACCCGAGAGAGTCAAGAACTAAACTAAGGTTAGTGATGGTTGTTTCAATTGTCTCCTTGATGAAGCCAGTCGTGATGCAAGGTTCAAGTACCCTTTGAAAATGATAAGTGTCGACGTAGGATAATAGGATACTAAGGTAAAAATTATTATAGTTTTAATAACCATATTAGGTAGAATAGATACATTAGGATGAAGTATTTGCTTAGTTTCCACCACTATTGGCTTTCCTTAATTTTAGTTTGTCCAAATATTTCTCTTATCTAGTCTACTTATAAATTCTTTTTATCTATCTCTTCATTAAATTCTAAAATGTTAAGTAATTTAACAAATAAATTATAATGTACAACTTATTAGCGCAAATAATAAAATGAGAGTTAAGCAATACAACCTATTAATTGCATAATGTACAACTTTAAATCCAATAAAGACAGTTGACTTGGAAAACTAATAATATATCCATTGTTTACAACATAAATAAACATAAATAAATCATAATTAATAGTATAATTAAACACCCTATCATCACAATTTACAAACAAAACAACACATTGTACAAATCCCATTCACCCTTTTTCCAACGACTTGTAAACATGAACCTAAAATATATTAAAAAGTAAAAGTGGTAGTCGAAATTTAACAGCGATGATGGCGAAAGATATATTTGTGCAGCTTCCATTGGGGCTTTAGAGTGAGCAGCAACGCAAAACGGTAAGTTGGAAAAGGTAGCGCGGTGGTGAAAATTCCTACAACTTAAATCTAAAAAAAATGCAGATTTATAAAAGAACCTCGAAATGGTAGATCTATGTGAAGAAACCACAACAAATTATATCAACACAAGTTTAAGAAAAATGAAAAAACCGTAGATCTATATGAAGCGTTGCTTATCTTTTAATATTCCACGATATTTAAGAACTAACTGACACAAACTTGGTTCATTCCTTTTGTCTTTGGTATAAACTAGGGGTGTGTACGGTTCGGTTTGGGTCGGTTATTGGCTAAAACCGAAACCAAACCGACATATTTGGTTTTTAAAAAACCAAAATCGAAGTTCGGTTTTGAGCGGTTCATTTTTCGGTTTGTAATCGGTTTCGGTTCGGTTTGTTGGTTTTTCCGGTTTTAAAACTGTTTATATTTGGGTACGTCATATTCAGATTTTAAAACTTGTTTTGCGTGAAAAATAGTTTTTTTCTTTAATTTAATGTCATTCTAAGCCTAATAATGTTGATCTCAAATTTCTTTAATTATATACAATTAATAAGATAAACACACATACAAGTAAACATACATATAAACGATTTATCGTCACATATGTAATATATTGTGAAGTAAACACATGTACATATCAAACACACGTATAAACAATAAGATAAATATATTAGTTCTATTTCCCTAAAAAACGAATATTTTTTATAATTTTTATATATTACTTATTTATTTATATTATATTATATTCATATTTTTTATATAATAAAATGGTTTGCTTCGGTTCGGTTTTTACGGTTCGGTTTTTGGATGAAAACCGATACCGAACCGAAACTTTTCGGTTTTTAAAAACGTAAAAACCGAACCATCGATTTTTATATTTGGTCGGTTTTCATAACAATGCCTTAAATACAAAATTTTGTAAAAATAACACATGTAATTCATTAAAGGTTTTCATAAAATGCTTCAAAAACAGAATAAGAATTACAAATCATGCCTTATATACAAAATTTTTAAAAAAAATATACATAAGAATTACAAATTACGCCTTAAATACGAAATTTTATAAAAATATATAAGGAAAGATGGTGAAACAATGCCTTAAATATAAAATTTTATAAAAATGACACATGTAATTTATTAAAGGTTTCCATAAAATGCTTAAAAAATAAAATAGGAATTACAAATGATGTATTAAATACAAAATTTTATAAAAATAACACATTTAATTCATTAAAGGGTTTCCATAAAATGTTTCAAAATAAAATAAGAATTACAAATGGTTCACAATAGTTGACTTACTAAAATAAAAATATTTAGATATTCGGACTATCAAATTTTGGACTATGTTATATGCCGTTGCTATATTATACACGTGACAAAAAAATAATAACAGGAATGAACTTTTTAGGCTTACTTTTGCTAGAATACAATTTATCACAAAACATACACAAAAAAATCATTTCTAAAAAATATAAAATTATAATGTTTTTGCTAACAAAAAAACTAAACAATAATATTAATTTAAAAAAAAATTAATGCAAAAAAAATTATTCATAACATTAACATATTCAAAATTTATTACCTCATAAAATTAAAAAAAATATAAAGTATTTATACAATATAATTAAAATTCTAAAAATTTTTAATGTAACAAACTTATTCATAACGTTAGCGTATGCAAATTCAATTAACTCGTAATATTCTTAAATAAATAAAATATTTTAAACTACGTTATTTTTATCCCTTCTATGTTACATTATTAAAACATTAATGTTATAACTAACACTACATATACTAAACTTCTAATAAAACACATATAACATCAATTTTCATTAAAAAATATATATATACTTAAAGCTAGCTCGTCCACCGGACGGGTCTAAAGGCTAGTATATAATTAAGCAATGTTTTATACTCTCTAGCGATAAACATCTAACACCATAAGGATAAACAATGTATTTATTTACACAAAGTATTTTATTTAACCAAGTATTATAAATCGTATAAGTAATTTATTTTAGAGTAAAATAAATGGTGTGTACGACATCTCCATGCTTCCCACGATACAAGCGAATATTTTGCTTACCAGCGTACCATAAACGGTGCATTATTTATCATCTAACACCACCATTAACAAACTAATCTGATGCCACCACCATCGAAAATCACCACGTTCGAACCGAAGGGCGACAATGACCAAACCACCACTAAAACATATAAGTCAACTGAAATATAGTAAAGAACCATAACGAATGTGTTATCATTAATGATCCATTTATCAAAAGCATAAGTAAGCGAGAGGTATGTGTTTTTTTTGCTTATAAGATTGGAATTTAAGTGAAAAAATAGATCTGAATTTTTTTCACAACAAAGGAAAAAGATAATTTTTAATTACGAGGAAAAGAGACGGATGTAAAGAGCAAGTGGATATACTTTAGGGTTATATGAAATGGTTATTAGGGACATAAGGGTGAGTTGTGTATTAGTTATTGGGCTCAATTCGAAAAAGATTATAATATTTAGGCTCGCAGTTGAATTGTGATACTATAACTTGAGGTGGTGAAAGGTTACAATTTAGGCTTTGTAATTATAAAGTGGCTAATGTTTTTAATTATCTTTTTTTCGTAAAGATTGTAAAGGTACCCTCGCATTACGTTACCGGATACCCAAAGCTAAAATTCTTGAAGTGAAATGTTTTGGAAGTTATTATTACAATAAAATATGTATAAACGTAAAATACGGCGCGCCAGATATTCTAATGTCGAAATGCCCTGCTACTTTCTATAAAAAAGAGAAGGAAGAAGTTTTACTTGTACCCTTTATTCTTTTTCATTGATAAAGAGAAAGGTCAAACTCACGAGGGTTTCTTCTTTAGTAGAGTTGGTTGTTGAACGCAACTTAAACAAATAAGTAATTTTTTGTCAGGCTGCCGATATAAGGTGCCTGTTTATTTTCAAACATAAACAACAACAACGACAACAATACCAACTCCGGCCATAACCCGCGGGTAAGTTAATTTTCAAGATAATCTTATTTATTAACTTATTATAAAAGGTCTCCCGACGAGAAATTTGGTTTAAATCCGGAAAAGATCCAAGGGCGTTCCAGTGCGAGGACATGGTTTGTGAAGGAAGGCATAGTACTCAGCTGAGAACTCATTGTAGAGATATGATTTGAACGCTTGTGGTGTGGTTGATGTAATAAGTTCCTTGGCTGGTTCCACAACAAGTGGAAGACTTGGATTTGGACCAAAAAAAGTAACAATGGATGTTCAAGATGAAGTCGAATTCAAGACCGCTCGATGTTCGGCACTTTTCAACAGCCCATTACTTATAGTCTACACGAATCAAGAAAACGTTGGTCAGAAAAATTGTGTTAGTTTTGATGGATCTTTGTTAGCTCGTCAAACAATAGACGAAGTTGGTTGTCAGCCTAAGTACTAATTAAGATGTTCGACACGATTCATTTCTAGTCCGAGTTGCACCCAATTTTTTTTGGGAGAGCTATACTCAGTTCAGACACTATTTTGGTTAAAAGTTTTTTTTTGAATAAGATCAATACCTCAATTTGGTAGCCTAGGTTGATTACAAAAGCGTTCGGAATTGGTTCAATACCCAACCATTTCCCATCTTTTTCTATTTGTAGCCCATAGTGGTCTTGTTGAAGGAAGGTTATGATATTCGGGTCTGTGTGGCCACCAACTCCCGTGGCCAGACTTGGGTCTGGACAAGGTGGGTAACGGTTAATCGCCATTGCCTGCCCCCGGCCCAATTCCTTAAAGTGTTCTTTGTTAAGTCCGAGTCCTTCTGCGATTAATTCCAGAACCTTGGACCCCATTTTTCGCACTTCAATTGAGTATTTCCGCACCTCTTCCCTAACATCAAATAAATATGAGTAACGATTGAGAAATAGCCTAATGAAACTCAATCCTTGTTGGATCGACTGGGTTTTTTATCCGATTGCTACTAGTAAAAAATATGTGTAATCAGACTCTCACAATACGCTAGTAACTAAACAAAGATTACATAAGATAAACACATGAATAATACCTTGTTGAGAAGCTGAAAATTGCCATTAATCAAATGCTCGAGATGTAGCTTTTAGCATATAGATTACCTGTATCTAGTTGGTTTTTCAGGCCAAGATGGTGTGTGTTCTTCAAAAGGATAACAAGGGTGCTTCAAAGTGTCTTTCCAAAAATGAAATTCCTCTTTCGCATAATCCAATCCGCTTGTGTGAAGAATACACCCGTTAACGATCTTGTCAGCATACAAACGTAATTTGTCCTCAACTGGCATGTTAAAAAACTCATCGTACAGAACCCTCATTTCAGCCATCATTTTTTCGGTAACCCCATGATTAATTACCTGTTAATTATCAATCATTAAACATGTAAATCAGATACTATTTGGATATTTGAAAAAGGGGTTAGAACTTAGAAATACACCTGAAATACACCGAACTCTTGATAAGCTTTAAGAATTTGTTGGACAATAATAGACCGATCATTTTTAAGATTGATAACTGGAATATCCTTGCAAATATTCACAATATCACCTGCTCTTTTTTCGGGTGGCATTATGTAATCTTTAGGAACAGATTGAACTCCATTAGACCAACTACTCACGAGTAGGGCCATGATTAACCTTGATCTGCTTGTTTGAAAAGTCTATAGGATTGTGAACGAGATTTTATAGTGACAAAGCTCACTCTTGAGCTAAAATCCAGGTCGAGTTATCATACGTGTGTCGAGATATTCATGACATGCGGTCGGCAAAGATTTGGATTTGGTCAAAAAAAAAAAAAACGTCATGTACCAGACGTGTGTCGAGATATTCATGAGATGCGGTCAGCAAGTACTTGGGTTTAATAAAAAAACACACGTCATAGTCATATTTTTCATACGTTGTATATTCTAAAAATTTGTTGATACATTTAAAAATATTTGTGTTCGTCCTAGCTTGTCTACTTGTGTTTCTTTAAGTCTGTTTTATTTAATTTTAATTTTAAGTTATTATTTTTTTGTTACACTTGATAAAAATTGTACAAATGATAATACATTTAAAACTTAATTTATTTATATATTTTGTATCAAATATTATATAACACAACAAAATTAATTTAAGATTAACATTGAGTAAAAAAACTTAAAAAATTAAAAGTGGACAACTAAATTAAGAGGAAGGGAGTATATATCTTTAATATAGAGTCAACTGATTTTTTGGTCCTCGTGGTTTCGTCCGATTTCCATTTTTAGTCCAAAAATTCAAATAGTATCGATATTGGTAAAAAAACATAAACTTTTTCTTCACTTTTGGTCCATTTCAGTTAAGTTGAAGGGTAATTTTGTCTTTTCATTATAAAATTAATATTATTATATTTTTTTATTTATAATTATTATTTTACACACAAACATATTATTCCCAAATTATAAACCTACAATTAAAACCTACTGGATCACAACATTCCACTTATCTCGTCTAATATTTGCTCTCACTTATAAGAACAAACATACACCAAATCACACAATCAAACACTAAGGTGTCGTTTGTTTATTAAGAGACTCTGGATCTGAATCTAATTCGCACATCTGAATCTGAATCTGTGGTGAAAATGTCTGAATCTGAATGAAATTAAAATTGTTTGTTTTATTAAAAAAAATCATCTTAATAGTTATTAGCACAACTAGAGGCATTAAGATTCTCTTTCTATGTCTGGTCCATCTAGATGTTTCTACCTCTTGTTGCCTCTGAACGAAAATTAAAAAACAAACACAGTTAACATTTAAAAGCTTTAACTATCAAGAGCTTTAATCTAGTAAGAGGTTATTAAGACTTTTATTTGAGAAAACAAACAACACCTAACAAACACCATTACTCATCTCACGACACTTAAATCTATCATCACTTCTTTAACTATAACATAAACACCACTGTCACCTAACAACCAACATAGTGGTCCTGGATCTGACGGTGGTTTGACCAACTAGATGATAACTCCGGCAGCTCTGAGGGGTGGTGTATTTATGCACAAGGAAAGAAACAATGTGGCGAAATATTGATGGGATTTTTTTGTTGGTTATGGTGGGTTTTAGATAATGATAAATATTTGATTGCTTGAATTAACTGGGGTACGGACGAAGGATTGATTGATTAATTTTTGTAAGATTTTGTGGATTAATTTTGGGTTTTTTATACGTTGAGTGAGTTTGTGTATAAATTTGTATTGCGGTTAATCCATAATCAATTTAATCATTTTTTTCTTGTTTTTATTTGTGATATGAGATTTTGAGAAAGTAAAAAAATCTCAAAGATATGTTCATTTTCGTCAGCTGATGTAAAAATTCATAATGAAATAATATTAATAAATAATAATAATAATAATAATAATAATAATAATAATAATAATAATAATAATAATAATAATAATAATAATAATAATAATAATGAAATGTTAGGGGAGGTTTTAAAGTTGATTATGGATGATGGACCTCATCGTGGCTTGCACCTTAATGTTGATAAAACTGAAGTTTTTTGGCCCAAGGAGGATCCGAGAAGCAAAATTTCAGGTGTTTTCCCGCCTAATATTGCCCGGCCCTCGCATGTTGTTAAATTACTAGGTTGGCCTGCTAGTGTGGATTTTGACTATTGTAGTGAGCTTGTTATGAAGAGAGTTGCCAAATCAATCGAGCTTATGGATGTTGTTGCCAAAATTAATGACCCTCAATGTGAGTTGCTTCTATTGCGTGCTTGCGCAGGTATATCCAAACTATATTTTTCCATGCGCACATGTTCTCCTCATGTTTTTGAGGAAGCTCAACACTCTTTTGATGCGGCTCTTCGTACTGCTCTAGAGCGTGTTGTCACTTCTTCTGGGCCTGGATTTGGTGACTGGCAATGGAGGCTCTCTACATTACCATTTGTATTTGGGGGGATTGGTGTTTACTCTGCGGGTGATGTATTAAACTATGCGTTTCTTGCGTCGAGACTCCAATCTGCTGGTCTGCAAACTAAGTTGCTGCAACATTCTAGTATTATAAGTTCCGGGCGAGCTGTCGATAATGCTTTGAGTGCTTTTAATGTGAAATTGCAGATTGATATATTGAGTAATCCTAGTGAAGTCCCTGCCCGCAAACTTATGAAAAAATTGACAGAAATATATTTCACACGTGTTACTCAAACAGTCGAATCTACTTTTTCCCTATCTACTCGATAAATGGCTTTATGGAAGTCTCAAATAGAGGAACATACTTCTGACTGGCTTAGGGTGGTTCCGATATCTAGGTTGGGATAAACAATGAATGGTAGGACTTACCAATGTGTGTTATGCTATCGGTTGGGTGTTCCCTTATTCTCTATTCCAAAGCCATGCTCAGCTTGCTCTAGACTCTTTGTGGAAGATATGTATGGAGATCATGCTGTATCGTGTGCTGGTATTGCCGGTATCAAACACCGACATAACATTGTGCGTGATACCCTTATCGATATATGTTTTCGGTCCGGGATTTCAGCTGGTAAAGAGGTTGATATTGGGCTTGGTGGAGGACAGGACAAACCCTTACGTCCAGTTGACATTTTGCTCTACTCGTGGGACGGAGGGCTTGATGTATGTGTGGATCTGACAGGTTCATCTCCCCTAACACAAACTGGGATGATCGATTTTGCACCAGGAAAAGCGGTGATTGGGGCTACACAACGTAAGCGCGTCAAATATGAAGCTAAATGTGCAGATATTGGATATAGTTTTCTCCTATTCTTATTCTCTTCTTTTGGGGAACTTGAGAAGGATGCAGTGACCTTACTTAAGCGGATCCGTAGATTTTTTGTGACTCAAGACATTGGGGCACGCGCTGCTGTTCACATTTTTAATAGGATCAGTTTTGCTATCGCTAGAGGAGTGGGAGCCCAGATAGTATCTCGGCATCCTACTAATTTCTTGCAGTTTTCATTATTTCTAATAAAAGTGATGGTAATAATAATAAAAAATAAAAAAAAATAAAAAAAATAATAAAGTGATGTTATTATAAAATAATAATAATAATAATAATAATAATAATAATAATAAAAATAATAATAATAATTCCCAATGTGAGTTGTTACTTCTTCGTTCTTTTATGGGTATTTCCAAGTTATACTTTACTATGCACACATGCCCTTCCCGTGTGTTTGAGTCTGCCCAACGTTCCTTCGATGCGGTTCTTCGTTCTTCTTTAGAGCGTATTATCACTGCTTATGGACCGGGTTTTGGGGATTGGCAATGGAGGCTTGCTACCCTACCCTTTGGTTTTGGTGGGCTTGGTGTTTATTCTGCAGGTGATGGTTTGAATTATGCCTTTCTTGCATCTTGATTACAGTCTGATGTCTAGCAGACTAAGCTTCTTCGGCATACTGGTATTGTTACTTGTGGACCTGCTTTTGATGATGCATTGGGTGTTTTTAATACATCTATGGAGACTGACCTTTTGAGTAATCCAAGTGAGATCGCTGCCCCCAAATCATGAAGAAAATGGCATTTATATATTTCATATGGGTTATAAAAAATGCAGAATCCACATTTTCATTATCTCCCTGACAGATAGCTTTGTGGAAATCTCAAAAGGAGGATCACACTTCTGACTGGCTTAGGGCGTTTCCTATTTCTGGATTATGACAAACTATGAATGGTAAGACTTACCGTTGTGATTTGTGTTATCTATTGGGTATCCCTCTATTTTCTGTTTCGAAGCCTTGTTCAGCTTGCTCAAAGGTTTTTTTGGGAATGTTTATGGGGACCATGCAGTATCGTGTACTGATGTTATCGGTATTAAGCATCGTCATAATGTTATGCCTGATACCCTTGTTGACATATGTTATCGTTCGGGGGTTTCGGTTGGTAAGGAAGTAGATATTGGGTTGGATGGGGGTTGTAACAAACGATTACGTCCAGCATACATGCTTCTTTATTCGTGGGATGGAGGGCTAGATGTTTGCGTTGATCTGACTGGATCTTCTCCTTTGACGCAAACCGGGATGACTGATTTTGTGCCCGGTTGTGTGGCGATTAACGCTGCACAACGTAATCGTGTTAAGTATGGGACTAAGTGTGCAGATATTGGATATTGGCTTCTCCCATTTTCTTTCTCTTGTTTGGGGGAACTAGAGGGAGACGCAGTTACATTGTTGAAACGGATCCGGAAGTTCTCCATTATTAAGGACATCGGAGCGCGTGCTGCTGTTCATATTTTTATTAGGACCGGTTTTGCTATTGCTAAAGGAGTGGGAGCCCAGATAGTATCTCGGCTTCCCACTAATTTTTTTGTAAATCTTATTATTTTAATGAAGTGTTAGTTTATTATTACTATTATTATTATTATTATTATTATTATTATTATTATTATTATTATTATTATTATTTATCAATAAAAAAATAAATAATAATAATAATAATAAATTGAAAGATGACATTTTAGTCGATTACATTGTTAAAACAATGGTATTTTAGTCATTATATATCTTTTAACTGGTCAAACTAATAGTCAGCAAAAATTGGATCAAAAATGAAGAAATAATTTAACTTTTTGGTCAAAATCGAAACTATTTGAATTTTTGGACCAAAATGAAAAAAAGACCAAACCATGAGGACAAAAAATACAGTTAACTCTTTAATATATGTGATGATGTATAGTGGCCATCTCGACTATTCGACGTGACTCACGTAACACTATTTATATCCGACCTATCATGTATGAGTTGGATTACCGCGACCAACCCAGTAGGCCTGGTTTAAGATGGGTCGTACGCATTTTCAAACAAGTCCTGACGGAATTGCATGGAGTTGTAATTAAACCGAATTAAATTCTAATAAGGACTATCATTCGCCCAAGTTAGAAAATGATATGCATTCCTTATTTATGAATGAGTAAATTACAAAAATCATCCGTGTGGTTTGTCAAAAGTTTGAATTACATCTCTCGCTAATACTTCGCCCAATATACATCCTCGTGGTTGTAAAATTGTGCACAAAACATCCCTGAGGACGGATGGTGCAAATAGTTTTCAGTTAAGGGTTAAAAGTGTTTGTCACTTCAAGCGTATTTACAACCCAGTGATGAGTTTTGCACTTAACTTTTTAAAAAATTATATAATATGATTTTTGTTCAAATAAATTTCAGAAAAATTATCTTTTTAGAAAAAAAATTTTGAAATACAAAAAATAGTCTTTTTTTTTTCAAAAACTTTTTGAAAAATAATTTTTTTTACCTTGAAAGCAGATTTTTTTTTCAAAAAATAAGTTCGAAAATGGCTTTTTAAAAAATATTTCGAAAAGAGTTTTTTTTCTCAAAAAATTATTTTCTTTCCAAAAAAATCTCGAAATTTTTTTTCCAAAAAACTTCAAATTTTTTTTTAAAAAAGGTTTGAAAATGATCGTTTTCTTCAAAAAAATTTCGAAAAAAGTTTTTTATAAAAATACTTTGAAAATTATTTTTTTCTAAAAAGTATTTTTTTGGAAAAGAAAATATTTTTTCAAAAAGTTTTTCAGAAAAAAATTATTTTCGGAATATTGTATAAAAAACTTTTTTCGAACTTATTTTTTTTGAAAATAAAATTTTCTTTCAAATTAAAATTTTTTTTTTTCCAAAAGATTTTGGAAAAAATAGACAAATTTCTATATTTAAAAAAAAAAGATTTTGGAAAAAATAGACAAATTTCTATATTTAAAAAAAATCTTGAAATTTGTTTTGATAAAAAATAATTTTTAGAAATTTTTTTGATGAAAAAATTATTTTTTATTTTTTCCAAAAGTTAAGTGCAAAAATCATTCTTGGGTTGTGAAATGACTAAAATACCCTTGAAGTGATAAACAGTTTTACCCTTTTAGTTAAAACTATTTGCACCATCCGTCCTCAGGGATGTATTGAGCACAATTTTACAAATACGAGGATGTATATTGTGCGAATTATTAACGGGGGATGTAACTCAAATTTTTGACAAACCACAAGGATGATTTTTGCACTTTACTCTTTATGAATAAAGATCCCGAGTATATCTCCTAGTCTTGGGCCGCAAGATTCGAGAAACTTAATGGGGTTTCACCGACTATAAAAGAAACCCCTTGGTTCCATTCAATGCATCATATTCTAAACAATAATTGCTACCCAATTATAAATCATAAATCGATTACTTATTCTCACACTAAAGGTTAATCGCGGGAGGCAATCCCATGATAAACTTAATAGTGTTTTTCCCTTGTGCAAGGCCGCATTAAACTCACTTGGTGCAGGGGCTCCAAACATCTGAATTACTCCTAATTCGAGTCAGACAAGTCCAATCCAACTTTTGTATTAACAAGTTAGCCCCATTTGTGGGATCATACACTAAAACTCTACGATGACTAAGACAACACCATGATCTTCTCACCATCATACTCCGACGAGAAGGAAGGGTCATCAAACGGATACGCCCCGATCTCATCTACTTCGAATGCATGTGGGAGGCAGAACTTCCAACAAGGAAGTACTCTGGTTGACCTACTACTCTTTTTGCTATTCATACGTGTAACAACCTGTAGTCCTGTCATGTCATCCATGTGATTGATGTGTAGGAACGAGCTTGCTTACACGTTACGAATCCATTTAGCCATAGGGTTTGTGTTTCTTTTTGGTAGATCTTTTTGTTTGACTGTATTAAATCTAATGCAATTGATCATTCCTTGAGAATCTCCATTCATTGCTTAAACGAGATAACATGTCTCAGTTAGTTACATGATCTTGGGCCATGTCGCTGTTATCAGTGAATAAATTTAAGGCTTCGATTTAATCGTCCCATTTAATTATAATGATCAATAACAACCTAGGGCTCAATTTTTTGTGTTTGATTGTCTTCTTTTTTTTAATTGATTCGACGAGTTTTCTAGGGTTTTGTTTATTTGTTTATTTAGGTTTAAATTAGGGTTTCTGAGATCTTATTTTCCATGGGATCTTTTTGTTCCAAAGAAGATGATGTCTCCAAGATTTCTACTTTAATTTTCTTCAAAATCTTCCATATATCCTTTTCCGCAAAAGACTTGTTTTTCACTTGTCAACAATACGGTCACGTTGTTGATTCTTTTACTCCATCCAAGAGATTGAAGGATGGTAATCGTTTTGGGTTCATTAAGTTTATTAATGTCTTCAGCGTTGATCTTTTGGTTAATAATTTAAGCACTATTTGGGTTGGTCGCTTGAAACTCCATGGTAACGTTGCTAGGTTTCAACATACTCCTTGGGGTAGTCATGAATCCCAAGAGAAAAAGAATACAGAAGGTCCTAAGAGGGCTACTCATAATGCAACAGCTTATGAAGGGTCCTCCTCTAATAAAAGATGTTTTATAAACGTCTTAAAAGGTGTTAAGGATAACTCTCCTGCTCTTGTACTTGAGCATAATTGTTTACTTAATAAAGATTTATCTATGGCCTTGATGGGGAAGGTTAAGGAGTTACCCTCTTTACTAAAAATCAAGAAAGCGCTTAAGAATGAAGGTTTCGTTGACATTAACATTCGATACTTGGGTGAACTTTGTATACTTTTGGAATTTACCAACATCAAGACTAGAGATGCGTTCAATTCTAATGTGGGTGTGCGCTCTTGGTTTACAGAACTAAGATCAGCCTCAAATGACTTATACTCTTCTGGAAAAATTGTTTGGGTGAAAGTGGAAGGGGTTCCGTTCAAACTATGGACAAGGAACACTTTTTATTGCATCTCATCGAAGTGGGGAAGCCTGCTTGATATAGATGATCAGGAGTATAATTACTTTCACTCTAAAAGACTGTGTGTGTACACGAAGATCCAATCTAATATCTTTGAGACATTTAAAATTATTCATCGGGGTACGGTGTTTTGTATTAGAGCTAAGGAAGTTCCTGGTTGGGAACCTGACTTTCTGGAAGAATCGGATGAAGATATGTGTTGGGAATAAAAATTAGCTAAGTCACTATGCCACTGACAAAGGGATTTTTGACGCTGAAACGAGTAAATGAAGCGCTGACAAATTGGACGCTGACAAGAATTATCAAGGCGCTGACAAAGGAAATCCCAGTTTTTGTCAATTACTTAGTCAACACGTTTTGTATGTTTAGGAAAGATATGTTCCACTTTGTATTCTCTATATTTATCTTTTCCTAAAATAGTTGATAAGTAGATTATTGTACAAGACTCCTTAAATTATAAAAGGAGGTCTTAGGTTTTATTATTTATATACGTTCTTAATACTTTCATTGTACCTCATCGATTATCAATACAAGTGAAAGTTTGTTATACATTGTATTTTGCTTTGTTCTTTGTTTTAAGTGTTAATTCTGCATAACACTTAGATTGTCATAAACACAAAATTTCTCTACGTGTTATACTTGATTCAACCTCGATAACACAAAGCTACATCGATCTAAGTTTGGGATCAACAAGTGGTATCAGAGATTGTTGACAAACTTGGATCAAAAGAACATCAAAACCCTAATTTTTCTAAAACCAGAAAATCATCATGTCGACCTCAACCTCAGAAACCCAAAGTTCAGGATCCTCAAATCATAACCTCGAAATCCCTATGCTCGACCTTGATAACTTTGAAATATGGTAGTTTAATTTTGAGTAATACCTCCAAGTGGACAACTATGTTCTCTGGGAAGTTATTGAGCTTGGAAACAAGTTCAACCAGGCTCAAAAGATATTGGATTCCATTAAGAAAAGGGGAACAACCAATGCTAAACCTGAAGATGGAAGAGCCACCTCAGCTGCAGAGGTAGCTGATAGAAGGTTTGACATAAAGGCTTTAAGCATTTTGAAACTGGCTCTTGGAAGCAAGAACCAACATAAATTCAGAAAGTATGAATCTGCTAGAGAGCTTTGGGAAGCCCTTGAGATCACCTATGATGGTAATGAGGACACTCTGAAACAAAGGAAGAAGAAGCTGGTAATGGAGTTTATAGTCTTTAAAGCTCGACCTAATGAAAAGTTAAGCGAGGTGAGAAGTCGTCTTCAAGACATTACTAGCAAGCTAGCATTCATGGAGACTGAATTTGAAGATGATGACATTAATGTTGCTTTCCTTGGAGCTCTTGGAGATGGTTGGGAAATTCATGTCAATTCAATATTGGCCACACAAGCTTATAAGACTATGCATTTTTATGATATCTACAATCAATTGAAGGTTATAGAACCTGAAGTTCTGCTTAAACGAGGAAGTAAATCACCTTCTGGAAGCATGGCTTTTATCTCCTACCATGACTCATCAGACGCTGACAACTCTTGCTTTGTCAGCGGACAATCTTATCATGATAGCGACTCTTCAGACGCTGACACCTACAACTTTGCTTCACCAAGTCTTAAACCAGCAGGGATTGATTTGGATACTGTATGTGCTTATATTGCTTCTTTGCCCAACGGATCTTCAATTTCTTTTGAAGATCTTCAACAAATTAGTGATATTAATCTTGAGGAGATGGATATCAAGTGGGATATGGCTCTTAGCAGCATAAGAGCCAGTAGGTGGAACAAGAGATTTGGGAAGAAGATGACTTTCACCAACAAAGAAACTGCTGGATTTGATAAATCCAAAGTTGAGTGTTTCAATTGTCATATAATGGGACACTTTGCTAGAGAATGTAGATCTCCTAAGAGGAATGATGGAGGACAAGAAATTCTAGACAATCCATCAAGATTGAAGATGTTGAACCTAAAGCTATAGTAGCTATGCAAGGCATTGATGGAGTTGGATTTGATTGGAGTTTTCTGGACAAGAATGAAGTGGAGAATCAAGATTTGGTTGCTGAAAAGGATGAAGAGCATGTTCAGTATGCTCTCATGGCCAGATCTTCCTCTTCATCAGACAATGAGGTATGTGATGATTCATTTTGTAGTAAAGGTTATAGACTTAACACTGATAAGCTTAACAAAGAAATTTTAAAGCTACAATCTGACATTCTTGGTTTAAATATCACTATTTTAAACTATAAAAGGGGGCTTGCACAATCTGATGGGATGGTGTAAGAATATAAGGACATGGAATTTAATCTAAAGGATCAAATAACTGTTCTAAAAAGAGATCTAGCACTTTGTATTGAGGAAAAAGCTTACTATAAAGAAGCTAATAATGACTTGACACTTAAGCTAGATGAGGCTATTAATGCTAGAGAGAATGTAGGGCTTAAAATTGAAAAGTTTGAAAAAGCTAGTCAAACCCTGGAGAAGGTTATAAGTAAATAGAGAAACCCTAAAGACATGTCTAGGATTGGGATGCATTCTAAGGAGTATGCTGCTGTTCCACCCCCATCAGGTGACTTCTATGGGGTCTCTAAGAAAGACTTGTTCTGGACTGGTCTTCCTGAGTTCCAAGTGGAGGAATTTATTCCTCCACCACGTGTAGTCACACCAGTTGAGGAATACAAGCAAAAGATGACTAACCTTGACTAATGGAAGAAAGCCAATCCTACTCTCTTTGTTAAGGGATGACTTCTTAGTTATGAACAAACTGACACCAAACCGATTGTTATCACTAATCCTACTACTGGCAAACCTGTTGACCTTGACTCACAGTCTAAAAGCAAATCTAGTGTTAGGTATACTGAAATGTATAGAAAACCTAGATCACCAAAGAGTCAAGCTAGTGTTAATGGGACTGGATTTTATGAACCTTGACCTAAGGTTATGTCTAGAAAGGCTGGCTACTCATGTGGGAGCTTCTCACATTTGGCTTATAGGTGTGTCAGCGGATACAAACCAGCCGCTGACAACAGGTCAACACAGGTCAACCCTAAGCCTTATGTTCATACTAGACATCAGGCCACTAGACCAGCTCCTTACTTCTCTAAGGCAGCTAATACCCAAGGCCAAAGACCCTTCCAAAAGACCAATACTTGGTTTATCAAATAGTGGATTCCTGTAGCAAACCCTAATTCACACGCTGACAGGAACAAGTCATCCACTGACAAGGCAAGATCAGTCGCTGACAGAATTAGGTTTGGTATGAAAATGCCACAATTAGCATCTGTCAGACCCAATGTTAGACCTAGTCATAACAAGTATTTACAACCTAAGGGATAGGGATCTAAGGCCTCATCTAACTTAACCTGGAGACCAAAACAAGAACAGTCATCAAATTTTAATGGTGTCTCCATGACTTGTAATAGATTTAAATATCTTGAAAAGTATGTTGAAACAAAATGGGTGTTTAATGTTAAAAGGGATGAACAGGGGTTGTTACAAGAAACAAGTCCATTCTTGTTGAACAACCTAATGGATCCAAGTCTACCAAGGCTTGGGTTCCCAAAGAAAACTAATTTGTTTTCTTTATGTGTAGGGCATTCCAAAGCAGGTTAATGACCACAGATATTAGGATAATCGATGCTCAAGGTACATGACTGGAAAGGAAGATTATTTGACAAACTTTACTCCTATTCCAGATGGTGATAAAGTGTACTTTGGAGGAGGATTTGGGACAATATCATGCAAAGGTACTCTTATCACTAACAACTTGAGGTTTGATGATGTTTTTCTGGTAAAAGAACTCGACTGTAACTTGTTTAGTGTGTCACAAGTTTGTGAAAACAAAAATAAAGTTCTTTTTACTGATACTGAAAGCTTAGTTTTGAGTAAAGACTATCGGTTACATGCTGATAAGTTTATTAAGTTTAGAACACCTAGACATAAGGACATTTACAACGTCAATATACAAGGGATTAAAATGTGTAATAACTTGTCATGTCTATATGCTAAAGCTTTAGCAGATGAGAGTAACTTATGGCACAAAAGGTTAGGGCACATTAACTTTAAGAACATGAATAGACTTGTGAGACATGATCTTGTTAGAGGATTGCCTTCAAAAGCATTCCATAATGATCATATTTATGTTGCATGTCTTAAGGGCAAGCAGCACAAGGCCTCATTTAAGTCTAAGAGTGTTCATTCCAGTTCTAAACTCCTTCACTTGTTTCACATGGACTTATTTGGACCCACTAATATAGAGAGTTTAAATGGTAAATCTTATTGTTTTGTCATTACTGATGATTATTTTAGGTTTACTTGGACTTTCTTTTTAGCCTTGAAGAATGATACTACTAAGACTTTAATTAATTTCATTAACCAAATGGAAAAGAAAACCGATCTTTCGGTTAGCATTCTTAGAAGTGATAATGGTGGTGAGTTTAGAAATGACCTATTAGATGCCTTCTGTGTTGATAAGGGAATTACTAGGGAGTTTAGCATAGCTAGAACTCCATAACAAAATGGTGTAGCTGAGAGGAGAAATAGAACTCTTATTGAAGCAGCTAGAACCATGTTAGCAGATGCCATGTTACCCATGGTTTTTTAGGCTGCGGTTGTGAATACTGAATGTTATGTTAAGAATATAGCCTTGCTCAACAAAATTCACAATACGACCCCTTATGAGCTCTTTTGGAATAGAAAACCTAATATAGATTATCGTAGACCCTTTGGATGTCATGTAGTGATTCTTAATACTAGTGACAACCTAGGTAACTTTAATTCAAAAGGTGATGAGGGGTATTTTGTGGGTTATTCAATGAATAGCAGAGGGTATAGGGTTTACCACAAAAAGGATAAAGTCATAACAAAAAAGGTACATGTTGACTTTTTGGAGAGTAAACCTAGTGATCCTAAAAATGGACCAGATTGGCTTTTTGATTTAGAGCCATTATCTAGGTCAATGAATTATTTTCCTGTTACTAATCCAGTTGTCTTGGAGAATTCTCCAAACATTGTGGAAGAATCTTTTGTTTATAATGCAGTTAAACAGGATACAAAGGTGACAGGATCACAAGTAGATGAGTTCACTCCAACATTTTCCTTTGTGGATTTACCCATTTGGAGTAAGGAATTCATTAAGGCATCTGCTGCTGAAAGAGAAGTGGAAATAATCCGCTGACAGCCTATGTTAGTTTTTGTAGTTTTTCATCTAGTCGTGCAGGCAGGTTGAGCATCGTGAAATTGGATACAGAGTTGCTTATGGACTAAAAGGATATGACAAAGTAGTTATTTATGATGGTTGAAATGTTCACATTCCTATCTTAAAATAAAATTTTTGTCATATATTTATTTTCAACCTGTGTAAGTTTAAGGGGAGGTTTAGGAAACCTTTAGGTATTTGGGTACTTTTAGAGTGCTCTTATCACAATTCTAAATTGTGTTTACTGGCAAGTAAGGATTGGACATAATGAAGACTTTTCTTTTTAGAAATTGTTGGAATTTCCAAACCTTGAGGCACTGTAGCATGCAAAGTTGATCCTGTGCATGCTGCCAAGACTATTTGACCTAAAATTAGAATTGGTCGGCTGAGAGACTTGGTGTAAATAAAAATGGGCTTACCTGGGAGTTACAAAGAGTTTATATGAGATAACTTCACTCTAAAGGACTTACTTTAGCAAGGTTCACTTGAGGACAGTTATGTCTATCTTGCTTATACAAGTGTGTATAATTGGACAGAGAATGCTAATTTCAGTCTGTGTTAGAGGAAGAGTTATCTTCATTAGGGTAAACCTCTTTGTTAAGGTCTTTTTATTTTATTACTTTTTATTTTTGGCCGTTGACACATAAGTGGTTTAGACGCTGACAAGCACATTTTGAAACGCCGACATGGCAAAATTTACACGCTGACAAATATAGCCGTTACCCGTTGACATCATAATTTGACCGTTGAAGAACACTGGGTCCCACGTAGTTGTTTCTTTTACGATATTTTGGGCCATAATTTTATGGGATTTGGTAATTTCTTTAAAAGCAAAGAGATAAGTTGCTGTTTTTCAAGATTTCTATCATTACTTTTTGAATAACTTACCTCTTTTTCAACCAATAGTAGCCTAGTTTTCATCCTATAAAAACGGTTCATTATTTTTCTCATAGGGTAACTTGCATATTTGTCTCATATTTTATCCATTAACCATAATCTTTCAATTTAATTCATACTAACCTTTCACAAACAGTTTTCATGGCTCCATTGTTTAAACCTGCTGGTGCTACATTGGGATTCAGGGATCAACACAATATGATTGCTTATCTTGAGGCTGATCCTGATCATCATTCCCAATATACTCGAATGATTGTGTATCTCTTGGCTTCCAACTTAAGGTATGCTTTGACTCATGCTCCTCACATTCCTATCACACACATCAAGCAGTTTTGGAACACTACCAGTTCTAAAACAATTGATGGAGTGATTACATTATATGTGACTGTTCGTGGGACAAAATGGGTGATCACTGAGGCACTTATTCGTCAAGATTTACAACTTGATGGTGCTGATGGTGTGACTACCCTTCCTATTGATCAGTTAGAAGAAGGACTTCGAGGCTTGGGGTATGATTTTCCCCTGAAGGGAAAATAAACATGTATTCCAAACAACAATTTCCCCCAGCCTGGAAGTTCTTGATACATGTCCTCCTTATATGTCTTAGTCCCAAGTGTACATCTTTTAATGAAATCAATCGTTCATTCGTTTGTATTCTTGTTTGTATGGCCACTGGGAAAAAATATAATTTTTCTCACATGATTTTTGAGGGCATGTTTCACAACAAGGGTAGCAAGATGACTCTTGCGTACCCTAGGTTTTTACAAATGGTTTTTGAGCAACAAAGGTATTATAGTAGGGATCATGACAATTTTTATAAGATCCCTACTTAAAAAGAAAAGATTTTTCTGTCCATGAACACTCAACCTTTCAGACCTTTACCTTTGACCCCTCCTATGTTGGCTGTCATTGAAGCAGCCCAAAACCCTCAGCCACACCCTAAACCTGAACAACCACCACCTTCACCTCACCACGTTGAACAAATGCATATTGACCCCCAGCCGTCAGCCGCTGGCACTCCTGTTTCAGTCGCTGACACAACCATTTCACCCGCTGTCACGTCACCACCCCAAACACATGCTCACCAATCCACCTCATCTTCTGAACCCTTAGGTTTTAGATTCGAGAAACGCCAAAGGACTACTGGAGTCTTCTCCTCTAGTGATCCCAGCCATGCAGCAGAGAGAACCATGCCTGATGAGTCTATATTGTGTTGATCAAAAACTTAGATCGATTAGATTTGTGTTAACGAGATTGAATCAATATTAACACGTAGAGGAACTTTGTGTTAACATTAATCTAAGTGTTATGCATAATTAACACTTAGAACAAAGAACAATGTTAAACACAATATAAACAAAACTTTCACTTCGATTGATAAAACTTGCATACAATGAAAGTGCAAAACGTATGTCAATACTAAACCCTAAGACCTCCTTTTATAACACAAGGAGTCTTGAACAATAATCTACCTATCAACTATTTTAGGAAAAGATAAACTGTTAGAAGTAATTAAATTGATGGTCATATAATATATCATTATGAAGCTCGTGAAAAATGTTATTTAATGATGTCGAGAGTTATTAGTTATTATTGTTTATGTAACGGGATCTAGTCCCGAACACACAAATGAGGAAGGCCTCATAAACATTTGTTACTTAGTATAAAAGGCCTCCTATACCTCATTTGTGTGTGTGCTTTTCCATTTTAATAGTTTTAGAGAGAGAAAGGTGTGTTTGTTTCTCTCACTAGGAAAACACCACTCTTTGTATTTTCTTTTCTTCATCTTAATCTAATCTTTCTTTTTTGGTTTAATCTTCATCATGTTATTCGTGTTGGGTTAGTCGTGTGATTATGTTCTACAAGTGGTATCATTCGCCTAGGGACTCGTAGTTAGCTTTGGTGTTGATTTGGTGTTGCTTTTGGTTTTAGATCTCGTGATTTTTTGGTTTAGGTTGTTGGATTCGATTGGTATTTGTGGATTCGAGGTGTTGATATTAGTGTGATCGAAGTGGTTGTTGTGGTTTCGTATCATCTCAGACGACTCAGAAAGTTGTGTCCCTTTATTTTTGGAAAACATCTTCGGATAAGGGTTTCTGTTTCCGAAATTACCCAATTTATCAGAATTGCCCTTTTTCGCAAAAGGGTTTGTGTATTCCGAAGATGTCCCTCAATTTATCCGAAAAACCAAGTTTATCCGAAATTTCACCTTTATTCCGAAAAAACCAAATTATTCCGAAAATAATTTTATCCGAAAATATCCTTTATTCCGAAAAAACCCAGTTTATCCAAAAAAGTTCATTTTTCCGAAAAACACCAGTATTCCGAAAAAGGCCCATCTTTCCGAAAAAGTACAGATATTCCGAAGAAGAGCCATTTTTCCGAAAATATCATTATTCCGAAAAAGTCCCAATATTTCGAAGAAGGGCCATATATCCGAAAAAGGTGACATATTCCGAAGAAGGCCCATTTATTCCGAAAAGGTAATTATTTTCCGAAAAAGTCAATTTTTCCGAAAATCTATCATTATTCCGAAAGAGTAATGTCATCCGAAAATTGACATAATTCCGAAAAAGTGCAATTTATCCGAAAAGGGGTATATTATCCGAAAAGGTTATATATTCCAAAAATCCTCCATTTTCTGAAAAAGGGTCACTATTCCAAAAAACCCCAAATATTCCGAAAATGTATTCCAAAAAATGTGTTTTTAAAATTTTTTAACTTCAACACTCTACTTTCTACGAATTGAGATCCTGTTTTTCACACGACTTCTACGATGACGTCTCAACAAGATATTTATTCTACGGGTACTGAGAATCTTCCTCCCATGCTTACCAAGGAGAATTACACTACTTTGGCTAGTCGTCTCCTTCGCTATGAAAAATGTAAACCTTTGGGAAAATTGATTATCAACTCGATTCAAAAAGGTCCGTATGTTAGAAGAACAATTCTAGTCATGAGCAAACGGATGAAGAATTAACTGAAGCTGAATCCAAACAACTCGACGCCGATGATCAAGCAATTCAAGTCATTCTCATGGGACTTCCTGAAGATGTTTATGTTGTTGTCGATAGTTGTGAAACCGCACACGAGATGTGGCTTAGGATTCAGAAAATGATGAAGGGGAGTGAAATCGGTTTATAAGAAAAGGAAACTATGTTGCTTCGTGAATGGGAGAAATTTACGTCTACTGAAGGGGAACAAACTGAACCTTACTATCATCGGTTTTCAACCCTCATGAATCATCTTAGAAGAAACAAACATGAACCTGCACAAATTGCTGCAAACATCAAATTTCTTGATAATCTTCCTTCTGAATGGTCACGATATGTCACTCTTGTCAATCAAACCAAGGATCTTCATGTCGTGGACTACACTCAAGTATATGATTATTTGAAGATGAATCAAGATGAAGCTAACGAAGTTAGGGCTGAAGGACGTGCCAAGACACAAGATCCATTGGCTTTTATGGCAAACTCTCCATCATCTATGTCATATCCCATGGTACCTTACCATCAACCCTCATCATGTAACTTCATGCCACAACAACAACAACAACAACTCACCCCTTATGGATATCAACCTCCTGCTGCTGTGAACTACTTACAACAACCCATTGCCTATTTTGATGACATCATCGATCCTACTCATGCGATTAATACTGGTCTTGCACTTCTCGCAAAGGCATTTAAATTTACCATTAACCCCACTAACAAGAATCAGAGAATCTCCTCGAACACTAGAAATAGGCAGATTTCTCAACCTTTCATGAATGCGAATCAAGATCGCCAATTGGTAGCTGCTGGGAACACGAGGACACAATATGGTCAGAATGTTGGG
This sequence comes from Glebionis coronaria, assembly GCA_025667525.1. NCBI lineage: Eukaryota > Viridiplantae > Streptophyta > Magnoliopsida > Asterales > Asteraceae > Glebionis > Glebionis coronaria. The sequence continues at coordinate 573,549,926 of CM046879.1, read as the reverse complement.
AATGCAGGAAATCAGTATGGACAAATCCGTGGTCAGAATCCGAATGTTCCAAATGTGGGTAATCAGAATGGGTTAATAGTTGTGCCAGCGGTTGGTAATCAGATGGGAAACATTGTGGCTGCAAGGGCTGAGAATACTGGTACGGGAATGTAAATAACAATCGTCAGGTTCAGTGCTACAACTGCAGGGGATTTGGTCATTATGCTCGAGATTGCACAGCCAAAAAGAAGAGGGATGCTGCTTATCTTCAGACTCAGCTTCTCATAGCACAAAAAGAAGAGGCATGGGCTTCTGCTGCAGAATATGACGAGGAAGAAGAGGTGAATGCCAACTACATCTTGATGGCAAACTTACAACAAGCATCTACCTCAGCAACGCATGTTGACAGAGCTCCCGTTTATGATTCAGACGGCCCCACTGAGGTACATCGAAGTTTCGATGATAATGATATATATAGTATGTCTAATCAGGAGGAAGAGTATACTGAGATGCTTGAGCCCTACGTTGAGACACACGGGGATCAAACGAATAATAGTAATATTATTTCGAATGAGCCCTGTGTGGACCCTAGTGTGGATTAAGTTGCTCAGCCTACAACCCTTCCTGATGAGACACATGCGTATTATAAACTCTATTTGATAAGCTTGCGAAGGATGTCGACCATGCTACGGTGGTTAATAATAAGTTTAGTAAACCATTGCAAAATTGACCACGGAGCTTGCGGGATATAAGGAACGGGAGAAATGTTTTGAAATTCATCAGGCTAAAATTAAAGAACTTGAACAAGCTCATGCTACTTCAGTTTATCAATAAAAATTCACAACTAAGAAACTAAATGCCTTACACTCAAGTAGTGCTAAAAAGATAAGCGAATTGAATGATGAAATCACTTCTCTTAATAAACAGATTTCAACTGAAAAATCTATTATTTTGGATTTAAAAGAAGAACAAAAAAAGCCGAAACATGATTTCAAAATTCGAGAAGATGGGATTCTTGAGGATTTTTGCAAAGCTCAGGATAGGATTAGAGAATTAGACAACCTTTTAGTAAAACGTGGCCAAACTATGCAGACAATAAATATGCTCACACCAAAAGTGAATGAGATAAATTACACTCGATACAAATTGGCTTTAGGTTGTCCTCTTCCTCCTAATCCCGGATATCTTAAGCAAGTTCAGGCCACTAATGAAATCTTATATAATGGTAGTGTGCTCTTATCTGATGAACATGATCCTCCTAGTGTGCATGATTCCGAGGAAACTACTGAACTTGTAATAGAGACTCGTTTAAGAATGAAAAAGCTTGATAAAGAAGTGACACCCGTTTATTATTCGAAAGTTAATCCTCCAACTGTTTTTGTTCGGTCTAAACCGAGTTCTGAAATGCTTTTGCTACCAAGTGAGGAATTGTCTGATGACCTTCCTAAACCGAGTATCACACGCCGATTTCTAAATGAGCTAAAAGATAACTTTGACATACTTAAACGTGTTGTTAATTCCAAAATCACTGAAGGAAATTTTACATCATTTGTTCAGATTGAGGTTTAGAAAATTCTTCAAAACGATATTAATCCGTGATACTAGGGTTTTGCTATGGTTCGGAATAAGTTCTCTCGGTATCTCCTCGAATTGATCTCGGCTCTAAGTGGAATGATTTGTTCTTGGTTAATAAAAAGGTTTTGGTTTGTTTATCTATTTTAAACTAATGACAAGTAATTAGGCGTCGACGAGTAAAATTAAAACTTTGAAAGATTAAAACTAAAAAGGCAAGTTAAAAGTAATTGAAAACTTAAAGATTATATTAGGAAAATAAATGATCACTCAATAAAAAATAACACTTGGAAAACTTTGTGAAAAATATGAACTTAATTGAAAAGTACTAAAAGAAAGTAAGATCGGAGTAAAGCAAAATAAGCTAAATCAGAATAAGGGAAAAAATGCACCAATCGGAATGTATTCCGATCGAATGATCGGAATGTTAACACAGGGCAATCGGAATAACTGAAATTGTTGCTGATCGGAATACTTGGAAATAGACTCAATCGGAATGTGTGAAAACGGGGCAAATCGGAATCTACTAAACTTACTAATCGGAATAAACGAACAAGCCCCAATTGGAATGTGCCAAAAAGGGCAAATCGGAATAACTGAAAAGCTTACTGCAATCGGAATATGGTAAAACAATGCAACAATCGGAATCTACTAAACCCTTTTCCGATCATACGATCGGAAAGAAGGGATGGCCTGGTCGGAATACCCGATCGGAAAGGGGTTTTGCCCTTTCCGAAAACTATGCTGATCCGAAACTAAAAGCAAGGGAAATACGCTTATGGAATAAGCTAACTCCCGAACAAGCTCGAATCCAATACAAGCTGATCAAAAAAGCACTTAAGAACAACTTATCTAAACTTCAAATAATCAAAAGCATAAATCAAATGATAAAAAGATGAACTTTTTATAAAAACTTTAAAAAGTAAATAAGCTAAATCAACAAATAAGCCAATAAGAACAAGGATCTTAAAGCTTATTCGTGTATAGACTTAAGGAAACATAAAAAGATTAACTTTTTAAGCACAAAATCATTGATGAACAACACGGATCATACGAGATTTGTACCAAAATTAATCAAAATCAAAGAAAGGAAGGATGAGATTAAAGATTAAAAGCTTGAAACTAAACTTGATTAATGAAAAATAATACAAAGCTTTAATCTTGAAAGAGAAAAAGATGAAATCTAGTGAGAGAAAGTTTAGAACTTTCTCTCTTTAAAACTAGAGAGAATGAAAGAAACTAAAAACTTCCTAAAAGACTAAGTGTTCATTTTTTGTGAAGTAAGGTCCTATATATAGGCAAGTCTTGTGGGCTTTGTGAATAGGCTTGGTTTTGGGATTCTTTTATTCTTCCTTCTTTAGTCTTCTCGTCTCTTTAAATAAACGTTTCCGACTTTGGATTTTGAGAAGTGTCGGTGAATAATTCCATCTCGTCTTATAATCTTTTATTTAATAGACTCGAGTTCTTCGACATATATGAATCTTCCATCTTTGGCTCTATTCTTCGATAAATCTTCAAATAGGCACAATGACTTCAAATCTTTTGCATCTCTTGGACAATAGACTTCGTCTTGAGTCTTTTTCCTCGATAAAACCCGTGCAATCCCATGTTTTCTTCAATATTCATCCGGTTGACTCTGAAAACACAATAAACACAAAAACCATGCATAATTCCAAACAAATGATATTAAATACGTGTTTTGGTCTTGTTTTAGCCAGAAATAAGTGGTAAAAGGATGGGTGTTTTCACACCTATCAAATCCCCTACACTTAACCATTGCCATCCCTCATGCAATGCTTAGCGATAAAGCAAGTTTACACTTTTCTCATAATCAATCAACCTTGGCCTTATTAAAATACTACTAAACAAAAATTAAAGTACTAAGAGAAATTAAAACTTTAATGTAAGCAAAAGGATAGAAAATAGCTACGTGGAAATAACTTGCAAAGAGATCGAGGACTTACATTAGGGCTTCGGTGCTGCGAAGATTTATCACCCTCAAGTTTCACGTTCCCCAAACTAAGCTTAAAAACGAGATCATTGTTATTATAAGTTAGCAAATCAAACACTTACACACATGGCTTAATTAAATGCTTAAACTCCCTTATTCCTAGGTGTATCTCTTATATTTTATTTTTGTCTTAGAATGACCATGAAGATGCATTTTTGGACTTATTTTGATAGTTAGTTAGGCTGAAAGCAAAGTAGGACGATTTGATCAATAGTTAGCTAAAGGACAAAATCTCTTAAAACTGCTTCTCGGGATATCAAAAAGTTCATATCTTGGCATAATTTGGTTCGCGATTTGAGACCTTTCTCGGGCCGATATTTGGCATGTACTTCATACTTCATATCTTGAGAGACGTTCTTGAGATAATGGTCTTCTCATCGTAATAGAGTTTCTTCAATTGGAGACTTTTGAGGGGTACTCCAACTTTGTTGACCACGACTTCATGATTATTTCTTCAATCTTTAATTGGGATTTCGAGATACAACGATCCACCTCCTTTTCGGACTTGGATCTATTTATCCTCATACCTTGTTAGGGTCTTTTCGGATAGACTTCTCCATGATCTTTATGGGAGTTGATTGCTTTTCGTCGTGAGTCTTGATCCTTCATATTGATTTTGGGAATAATGATTTTCACATCACTTTGGATCTTCAGCAATAAAATGGAATCCTCATGCCTTGTTAGGGCCTTTTTGGACTCGCCAATCTTCGCGCCCCGCTTCATAAGTTATGCCTCGGCTATGAACTCTTATCATTACCGAGCAACTTTTAAACGATCTTGGGCTAGAAGCTAAGTAACTTTTCAAATCGTACGACCTTACTTATTGAAGATAAATTATTAGCAAGTGATGGGAGAATAGGCAAATAATTACACCAAGTGAGCTTGCGCAAGAATACCGACTTATAATTGACTCTATCATTTCTCGTTCTCCACAATTAAAAATCTCAAGTAATGAGACTCGTGGATGCTTAGCCTAATAAACCAATTAAGGTCTACATGGTTAAGGATACTAGCTAGAATAAACTTAGATAAGTCTATTCGGGTTGAGTCAAAATAATCGCAACGGGCCTAATATGTCAAAGATTTCTAAACTAGCTACACCACTTTATTAACATTTTTGACTTTATTGCGGGATATATACATATGAAAGCAACGATAAAAATTTAAAAATTACGACAAAATGGCCAAAGTTAATTAAAAATTTGAAAAATGTTGAAAAAGATGATTTTCCGGTTAAATGAAGGCATTTTCATGGAAAAGTCCACTTAAAACTTCGATAGAAGTCCCCCTACACTTAAGATAAACATTGTCCTCAATGTTTAAGCATGTGGGAAAAGTTTCCCCTACACTTATGACATTGTGCACGTTGGTTAACTCAAGTTAAGGAAGAGACGACTAAAGTGATCAATTTCAAATGAGAGTATGAAGAAAATTGAATCACGATAGTTGAGAGATAGAACCGGATTTCGGATAACACGGGAGCACGGTTCTTTTAGAGATTACAAGAGTGCACTTATCCCTGTAATCACATCACCACACAAATACAAACACCTATACAGGTCCCCCTACACTTAGGAGGTAAAAACATAAAAGGATAGATACTCGGGCTGCCTCCCGAGGAGCGCATGTTTTTGATAACCGAGTCACGAGCCTGACTCGACCCAAAATTAGTTCATGGGGAACGTGGTGAGGGATGGAATCATCTCCTGAGAGATGTCCTCACCAAAGTACAGCTTCAGACGCTGGCCATTCACCTTGAAATTAGGTCCATTTGGCTGAGAAAGCTCAATGGTCCCATATGGAAAAATTTGGGCAATGGTGAATGGGCCGGACCAACGAGATTTTAGCTTTCCCGAAAAGATTTTCAACCGAGAGTTAAAGAGTAAAACTTTGTCTCCAACATGGAACTCTCAGTTCTTAATCTTAGAGTCGTGAATGAGCTTAGTCTTCTCCTTATAGATCAAAGAATTTTCATAAGCCTCATTACGGAGTTCATTCAGCTCATTGAGTTGGATCTTGCGTAGGTCACCGGCTTTGTTGATATCAAAATTAGCCCACTTCAAGGCCCAGTAAGCCTTGTGCTCCAACTCAATGGGGAGGTGGCATGCTTTCCCATACACGAGACGATATGGTGTACAACCAATCGGAGTCTTGTATGCAGTACGAAAAGCCCACAAAGCATCATCAAGTTTATCAGCCCATGAGGCACGATGCTCTCCCACGGTCCTTTCAAGAATCCGCTTTAATCCTCGGTTGGATATCTCAGCCTGGCCATTAGTTTGTGGGTGGTAGGCTGTGGAAAGACGATGATTTACACCATACTTAGCCATGACTCTTGCGAATTGGTCATTGCAAAAATGAGTCCCACGATCACTAATAATGGCACGAGGCACACCGAATCTAGCGAAAAGAGATTTCAAAAAGTTACAAACCACCCTTGCGTCATTAGTAGGTAAAGCTTTGGCTTCAACCCACTTTGAAACGTAGTCAACGGCAACAAGGATGTATTTGTTTCCTTTAGAAGAAGGGAATGGCCCCATAAAGTCGATACCCCAAACATCAAAGATTTCACATTCTTGTATGAAATTTTGAGGCATCTCATCTTTATTTGTGATCTTGCCTTGTTTTTGGCAAGCATCACAACGTTTAACCATATTGTGAGCGTCACGATATATGGTGGGCCAATAAAATCCCGAATCAAACACTTTTTTGGCGGTGTAGTTGGGACCAAAGTGACCACCGGTGGGTCCTTTGTGGCAAGCATCAAGGATTTCAAAAGCTGCTGGTCCATCAACACATCGGCGAATAATCAAGTCGGCACATTGTTTGAATAGATACGAGTCATCCCAAAAGTAAGTCTTAATGTCTTTGAAAAACTTTTTCTTTTGTTGGGATGTTAACCCGTCAACGAGAATTCCACCCGCCAAGTAGTTTGCAATGTCCGCAAACCACGGTGTTTCATCAGAAGTCGAGTTAATAGACATTAAGGTCTCCAAGGGAAAAGAATCATTGATTTCTTTGTTCGGATGATCCCCCTGGTATGGATCCTCAAGTCTATTGAGATGATCCGCGGCTAGGTTTTCTGCTCCTTTCTTATCGCGAATTTCTATTTTAAATTCTTGGAGTAGCAAAACCCAGCGAAGAAGTCTTGGTTTGGAATCATGCTTTGTCAACAAGTACTTCAATGCGGAATGATCGGTGTAAACGATTGTGGTGGAAAGGACAAGATAGGGGCGGAACTTTTCAAAGGCATAGACAACAGCTAAAAGCTCTTTTTCGGTTGTCGTGTAATGTAATTGAGCCCCCGTCATTGTCTTGCTAGCGTAATGGATCGGTTGGAAGTGTTTGTTCACTCTTTGGCCCAGAACCGCTCCAATAGCAAAATCATTAGCATCGCACATCAACTCAAAGGGAAGCTCCCAATTAGGGGTAACCAAGACGGGTGCCTTAGTTAGCTTATCCTTAAGCGAGTTGAAGGCTTCAAGACACTCTTTGGAAAAGATAAAAGGAGTATCTTTTTCCAAGAGGTGGGTCATCGGGCGAGCGATTTGAGAAAAATCTTTGATGAATCGACGGTAAAAGCCCGCATGACCCAGGAAACTTCTCACACCCTTCACTGTTGAAGGTGGAGGAAACTTAGCGATAACATCGACTTTAGCACGGTCTACTTCGAGACCGGCTTTGGAAATTTTGTGTCCTAGCACGATGCCCTCTTTTACCATAAAATGGCATTTTTCCCAATTAAGGACAAGGCGAGTGTCTTCACACCGCTTCAGCATACGTTCTAAATTGGCAAGGCAAGCAGAGAAAGAATCGCCATAAACCGAGAAATCATCCATGAATACTTACATAGTGTCTTCCACCATGTCATGGAATAAAGCCATCATACACCTTTGGAACGTCCCAGGAACATTACATAAACCAAAAGGCATGCGTTTGTAAGCAAATGTTCCATAGGGACAAGTGAATGTGGTCTTTTCTTGGTCCTTGGGATCGATGGGAATTTAAAAATACCTGGAGAAACCGTCTAAAAGGCAGTAATAGTCATTACCAGCTAGACGCTCGAGCATTTGATCCATAAAGGGAAGAGGAAAGTGGTCTTTTCTCGTGGTATCATTGAGCTTGCGATAATCAATACAAACTCTCCACCCAGTAACGAGACGAGTGGGAATCAACTCGTTGTGTTCATTGGGAACAACGGTTATTCCGCCCTTTTTGGGCACACAATGGACGGGACTTACCCAAGGCGAATCCGAAATAGGGTAAATCAAGCCGGCATCAAGAAGTTTGATAACCTCTTGTTTGATGACGTCATGAATTTTAGGATTAACCCTTCTTTGGCTCTGGATTGCGGGTTTAAAGTCATCTTCCATGAGAATCTTGTGAGTACAAAAGTTCGGATCAATTCCGCGGATATCGGAAATTTTCCAAGCAATTGCCTTCTTATGATCTTTAAGCACGGCGATGAGGCGAGATTTTTCTTCTTCTTTCAAGTCCTTAGCAATGATGACGGGTGACTTCTTCTCTTCTTCAAGGAACACGTACTCGAGATGGGGCGGCAACTCCTTAAGTTCTAAATCCGGAGGATTTTCGATGGGAGGCGTTTTCAAAGTCGGAGCATCGATAGCAATAACCGTGGGAGATGGTGGAGAAAGATTGTCTTCTTTGAGAAGATTTTCAAAGAAACTCATGTCGTCAGCCAAATCGGTGGGAGACTCGTCATTAGTTAAGTGCACATCTCCCATGGTGGCTTCAAGATCTTTCCAAAAGAAATCACTTTTTCCAAATAGAGACAGTGATGAATCAATAGAGGAAACGGTCTCAACATTGGGAAGAGAAGTAGGAATACTTTTGCAAGCATTTTGGAAGTGTTCTTCACAAGCCTCATCAAGAACGTCAATACAATTAACACTCTCGTTGGAATAAGGTTGTTTAGACAACTTTCCCATGTTGAAGACGATTTTATCGTCACCCACTCTCATGATAAGCTCACCGGCTTCAACATCGATGAGAGTGCGACCGGTCCTCAGGAATGGACGACCAACAATTAATGGCACACGAGGGTCCATCTCGTAGTCGACGACGACGAAATCGGCAGGAAAAGTGAATTTTTCTACTCCTACAAAGACGTCTTCGGCTATCCCCACTGGATAAGCAACCGTACGGTTAGCTAATTCCAAAGTCATTTTGGTGGGGACTAGCTTAGGGAGAGATAATTGCTTCCAAACGCTTAGAGGCATTAAATTAATACTGGCACCTAGATCGGCTAGGGCCATGCAAATCTCTACTCCCGGGAAGTTACAAGGGATTAAGAAACGACCCGGATCACCAAGCTTGGTTGGCAATTTCCTTAAGAGCACTGCAGAGCAATTCTCATTAAGTTGGGTGTTAGCAATATCAAGAAGCTTCTCCTTGTCGCTAAGAAGATCTTTGAACATTTTCGCGTATTTTGGCATGTGAGCGAGAGCCTCAGCGAAGGAGATGTTAAAATTCAATTGTTTAAACATTTTGAGAAAGTTTGAAACCTGAATATCATCCTTGCTTTTGAGCTTCTCTTTTCTCAACCTAGATGGATAAGGTATATCGGAAGAAGAGGAAGGCTTTGGGATCGAAGGACCACTCACATCCTTGGGTGGAGGAGGGGTAGCAGTAAGAGGTGGAGAAATTGGGGAATGAGAAGGATGAGGAATAGGAGCAGGTGACTCGTCCTCCTTAGTCACAACCACCGGTGGAGGTATAGGAAGCTCGGGTTCCTTGGTACCTTTTCCACTGCGAGTGGTGATTGCTTTCATCTCCCCTCTTGGATTCGCAACGGTGTTACTCGGAAGAGTACCCGAAGAAGAGGGTAGATTACCGTGGAAGAAACTAGCCATCATGTTTCTTAAGTCATTCGTTTGACTATCCATAGTGTTTCTCATATCAGCTCTCAAATCGTTCCCTTGTTTCATCAGGTCTGCTTTCAAGTTGCGCACTTCTTGTTGAAGATTTTCCACGATCACATCGTTAGTCCTCATGTAGGTTTCCACTTATTGGTGTAAAGCGGTGGGTTGGTTGGGAGGAGCATTGTATGCGGGTGGTTGATAAGCAGGCTGCTGGTAAACTTGGTTGTTTCTTTGAGGTGGATGATGTTGTTTGTGAGGTGGTATGTATGGTCCACGAGATTGTTGTTGTTGTTGAGGAGGGCGGTTGAGGTTTTGTTGTTGGCTTGGGTTGTTAGGAGTAGAACCAGGTGGTGAGAGATAGTTGTTGGAGCGGTAGCTAAGCAGGTTGCGGTCGCCTTGAGGTCGAGCTTGATAAGCAGGTTGAGGATATGTACCATATGCTGCATTCACATTCTCAGAAGGGTAGTTTTGGGTGGCAGTACAAGTGGTGTAAGAATGAGGGCCCCCCGCAGATTTCACATGGTTGGCTAACAGCATTGACTTGAGCGTCTTTAGTGGTTTTAGCGTTAATGCTGTTGGTGTCGCTGGCGGTTTGGGTAGCAAGCGATTCAAGAAGCGCAGTGATTTTGTCAATTCGCTTGTCGCTGTCACTAGTACTAGCACTAGCGACATTGGTCCGCACACTCTTGGTTTGCACACGAGACTTATTCTCAATGATATCCCAAGCAGCATTGGAAGTCTTAGCCAAAAGATTACCCCCCGAGGCATTGTTTAGTGAATCTTGGTCATTCATGTTTAAACCATTGTAAAAAGTATTAATTTGATGCACTTTGGTAAAACCATGTTGTGGGTATTTTCTTAAAAGATCATTGAAACGGTCCCAAGATTCACTAAACGACTCATCGTACTTTTGTTCAAAATTAATGATTTCATTCCGCAAAGCGGTAGTACGAGAGGGTGGGAAAAAATAATTGATAAACTTGGTCTCCAAATCTATCCACGAAAGAATACTCTGTGACGGTTCCTTAGCAAGCCAATGCCGGGCTTGTCCCTCTAAAGAAAAGGGAAAAAGTTGTAAACAGATTACCTCTTGAGGAACACCATTGAATTTGACCGTATTGGTAAGTTGCAAGAATCTCTTTATGTGGTCATGTGGATCATCAATGGTTCGCCCCAAGAATGGTTGAGAAGAGACCATCTGGATAAAGCCGGATTTGAGCTCAAAATTATTGGCTGCAATCGCTGGTATAACAATTGGATCAGTGTTGCCATCTACATGAGCTTGCAGCAGTTCAATCATCGGGCGATTATCCGGTAGAGGCTCATTGTTGTTGTTGAAAGGTGGGTTGTTGTTGTTATTATTGTTGTTTTGAGGTGGGTTATTATTGTTTTTTTGTACACCGGCCATGTCTAAGTCTTCGAGGGGCTCGGGCTCTTGATAAGACGTGGATCGAGTGCGCATACACCTGCAAAAGAACTAACAAGGCAAAAACAAAGCAAAAATATTTTTGGTTTTTATGTTTTTTTTTTAATTTTTAGGATTTTTGAAAATTTTATATTTTTTAGTGTTTTTGAAGATTTTTAAGAAAAAGTAACGTTCACGGGGAACGGATCCCAAAATCCAAGTTCTCACAAAAAACTGTTGATCTTAACGAGAAGAGCCGGCAGCAGCTCCATTTGATACTAGGGTTTTGCTATGGTTCGGAATAAGTTCTCTCGGTATCTCCTCGAATTGATCTCGGCTCTAAGTGGAATGATTTGTTCTTGGTTAATAAAAAGGTTTTGGTTTGTTTATCTATTTTAAACTAATGACAAGTAATTAGGCGTCGACGAGTAAAATGAAAACTTTGAAAGATTAAAACTAAAAAGGCAAGTTAAAAGTAAATGCTTGAAAACTTAAAGATTATATTAGGAAAATAAATGATCACTCAATAAAAACTAACACTTGGAAAACTTTGTGAAAAATATGAACTTAATTGAAAAGTACTAAAAGAAAGTAAGATCGGAGTAAAGCAAAATAAGCTAAATCGAAATAAGGGAAAAAATGCACCAATCGGAATGTATTCCGATTGAATGATCGGAATGTTAACACAGGGCAATCGGAATAACTAAAATTGTTGCTGATCGGAATACTTGGAAATAGGCTCAATCGGAATGTGTGAAAACGGGGCAAATCGGAATCTACTAAAATTACCAATCGGAATAAACGAACAAGCCCCAATCGGAATGTGCAAAAAAGGGCAAATCAGAATAACTGAAAAGCTTACTGCAATCGGAATATGGTAAAACAATGCAACAATCGGAATCTACTAAACCCTTTTCCGATCATACGATCGGAAAGAAGGGATGGCCTGGTCGGAATACCCGATCAGAAAGGGGTTTTGCCCTTTCCGAAAACTATGCTGATCCGAAACTAAAAGCAAGGGAAATAAGCTTATGGAATAAGCTAACTCCCGAAAAAGCTCGAATCCAATACAAGCTGATCAAATAAGCACTTAAGAACAACTTATCTAAACTTCAAATAAGCAAAAGCATAAATCAAATGATAAAAAGATGAACTTTTTATAAAAACTTTAAAAAGTACATAAGCTAAATCAACAAATAAGCCAATAAGAACAAGGATCTTAAAGCTTATTCGTGTATAGACTTAAGGAAACATAAAAAGATTAACCTTTTAAGCACAAAATCATTGATGAACAACACGGATCATACGAGATTTGTACCAAAATTAATCAAAATCAAAGAAAGGAAGGATGAGATTAAAGATTAAAAGCTTGAAACTAAACTTGATTAATGAAAAATAATACAAAGTTTTGATCTTGAAAGAGAAAAAGATGAAATCTAGTGAGAGAAAGTTTAGAACTTTCTCTCTCTAAAACTAGAGAGAATGAAAGAAACTAAAAACTTCCTAAAAGACTAAGTGTTCATTTTTTGTGAAGTAAGGTCCTATATATAGGCAAGTCTTGTGGGCTTTGTGAATGGGCTTGGTTTTGGGCTTCTTTTATTCTTCCTTCTTTAGTCTTCTCGTCTCTTTAAATAAACGTTTCCGACTTTGGATTTTGAGAAGTGTCGGTGAATAATTCCAACTCGTCTTATAATCTTTTATTTAATAGACTCGAGTTCTTCGACATATATGAATCTTCCATCTTTGGCTCTATTCTTCGATAAATCTTCAAATAGGCACAATGACTTCAAATCTTTTGCATCTCTTGGACAATAGACTTCGTCGTGAGTCTTTTTCCTCGATAAAACCCGTGCAATCCCATGTTTTCTTCAATATTCATCCGGTTGACTCTGAAAACACAATAAACACAAAAACCACGCATAATTCCAAACAAATGATATTAAATACGTGTTTTGGTCTTGTTTTAGCCAGAAATAAGTGGTAAAAGGATGGGTGTTTTCACACCTATCAATCCGATTATTAATCAAGTTGATGCTCGGTTAGGCAATTTGGAAAACGCTTTTCTAAAAGAATTTTCCAACTTTGTTGAAGACTTTAAATCTTTAGCGAAGGAAGCTAATGAATCTCTTGATAAAATCAATGTTTTGGAAAACGATCTTGAACGTCTCTCTAAAGCACCTGATAGTGTTGATAGTAGTCCTGTTGCGTTAGATGCCGAATCATGAAACCCTGCAAACTGAGCTTAAACGTACGAAAGAGAAAATGGAATCTATTGTCATTAAAAAGGACAAAGAATTTACCGATCTTTGGAATAAATTTGTCAAAAAGTGTAATGAATGCAAATATGAGAAAATTTCGTATGATAAAGCCTACAATGAAATGCAACAAACGATCGCACGGTAGCAGGCTCAGTTAGGAGGGGTTAAGGAAACGAATTTGGCCTCTTCAGGGTTAGAGAATGCTAGTGATGGTAATGTTCAGATGCTTAAGGCTAAGATTACAGATTTAGACTATGTTGTTATTTCATATAAGCGGGCTGTTGAACAAAGTAAGTCTGTCTATCAGAAACTTATTGATAAAATCTATGAGAACTGTAAGTTAAAGGCCTTGTTAAAAGATATGACTTCTGAGCCTAGCTCGATTGTGGACACGATGATCTAGAAACCAACAACCTCGGGACCCACTCGTATTGCTGTAACACCATTTCCCAAGGCCACTGGAATGAAAGATGCTGTTATTGCCCCAGTAATGTTTCGAGTTAGACCTTCCTCTCAAACTAGGGTAGATATCTCTATGCCTAGCAACCAACGTAAAGCAAGCGTTAGGACAAAACCGACCACTATCGCTCAACCACAAGTCATTGATTTTAAAAATGCTAATTCTAACAAGCGCGTGTCTTTTTCTACAGGTATGAACAACTACACTAAGAGCAGAAGGCCACAGTCTACGAGCAAAACAAGGAATGATAGGGTCCCTTTTGCCTCTAGAAGTAGTCGTCCCAAGGCTAATAATGTGGAAGTAGAAGAACACCGTAGGAACTTACCATTTTTATTCATAATCAGAAACTTAATTCTTCTGAAGGTAATGACTTTAAACTTGCTATTCGGAATGAAAAATCTGAAGTTATTTGTGCTAAATGTAATAAATGTTCCTTTACTTTTAGTCATGATGTTTGTGGTTTGACTATGAATGGTATGAACTATGGTGGTTACACTCGACTTGACAAGCTTTCTATCAGCGAAACACATAGCACTCCTAAGGCTAAAGTGTATGTTCAGTAAACTAAGCAGGTAGGGTCTACTGAAAGTCTTGCTACACCTAGAAGTCCTAGATTTACCTCTAAGTGGTTGCCTACTGGAAGATATTTTGCCTGTAATGGTCATGTTATTGATACTAGTAGATCTCATACTGACAGTGAAATGTCGGTATGTGATATGGATTGATTATTACCTAACCATACATGAACTTATTTCTTCGGTTGCCAAATTTTCTCTTCTCTTATCATTGGCAGGCTGTTGAAATTTGTGTCTCGTACGTGGACTCGGCCTGTTCCAAACATATGACTGGGAATCGAAGTCTTCTCAAGAACTTTGTATGACGTTTTATGGGAACTGTTCGATTTGGAAATGATCATGTTGCTGCAATTCTACGCTATGGTGATCTTCATTGGGGAAATATTATCATCACCAGAGTATCTTTTGTTGATGGCTTGGGACACAATTTGTTCTCGGTTGGGTAATTATGTGATTCAGATTTGGAGGTAGCCTTCAGAAGTCATACATGCTTTGTTAGGGATCTTGAAGGAATCGATTTTTTTGAAAGGAAATCGTACCACCAACCTTTAAACCTTTGATCTTTTTCAAATGTCCGGTGCATCTCCAATTTGTCTCATGGCCCGAGACACTTCAACAAAGTCATGGTTATGGCATCAAAGGTTACCTCATCTCAATTTTGATGCCATCACCCAACTTGCAAAAGATGATCTCGTTACCGGTCTTCCAAAGTTCAAATATACTAAAGACCATCTTTGTCCATCATGCGATCAAGGTAAAAGAAAGAAGAAGCCTCACAAACCCAAACCTGTTCCAAATTCGACGAATTGGTTGCATCTCCTTCATATGGATTTGTGTAGCCCAATGAGAATCAAAAGCATTAATGGAAAGCGGTATGTCCTTGTGATTGTGGATGATTATTCTCGTTACACATGGGTTCATTTTCTTTCTTCGAAAGATGAAGCCCCTGATATAATTATCAATTTCTTGAAGAAAACATCAGTGCTACTTCAAGCCCCTGTTATCATTGTAAGAACGGATAACGGTACATAATTCACCAATCAGAAAATGAAAGCTTATTTTGACGAAGTTGGGATTTCTCATCAAACTTCGGCTATAAGAACTTCAGAGCATAATGGAGTTGTGGAACGGAGGAATCGTACGTTAGTTGACGCTGCTCGGACGATGCTTCTCTCCTCTAGTGCACCGTTATTCCTTTGGGCTGACACTATAGCAACTGGATGTTATACTCAAAACCACTCCATTATTCACACCCGCTTCAACAAAACACCTTATGAGATCATTAATGGAAGGAAACCGGATATTTCATTTTTACATGTCTTTGGTGCTTTATGTTATTCGAATAATGATCGTGAAGATATCTGTAAACTTGAACCTAAAGGTGATATTTGCTTTTTCATTGGTTATTCTTCAACTGCTTGTGCTTAGGTGGTTTATAATCGAAGGACAAGAAAGGTAATGGAGACTATGAATGATACCTTTGATGAACTCTCGGGTATGGCCTCTCTACATAGAAGTTCACATCCTGAGCTTCAAGGTCAGAATTCTGGACACGTAAGTTCAGGACTCGCGCTTCAATTTGCACCATCAGCAATCTCATCGTTACAACCTTCGGAACCTGACTTGGAAGTTTTATTAGGACCAATTTATGATGAATATATGGAGGGTCCTTCTTCATTTGGTGTTCCTCAAAATGCCCCGGTTGCACCTGCTACGGTAGTTCCAGAACCACCAATTGCATCTACACCAACGATATCCGTTCTTGCACCATCTACGTCAACCTCAACCATATTGACTCCAAACATTCCAACCACTTCTCCGATTGCTGACGCAATTCAACAACATTCTTAGCAAACTCCTAATCAGGTTCATCTTCAGAATGAAATAGTTGCTGAAAATGCAAACAATACGATGCTGAACAAACATGAGTTTGTCTATCCATTTGCGGCTTCCACAAGTACTACTCAGCCTTCAACACCATATCTGGATCCGTCGAGCTCGCATCAAGTTACTCATACACTTCCACATGAACACAAATGGACTAAGAATCATCCTTTGGTTCAAGTGATTGGCAATCTCTCACGACCAGTCTCAACACGAAATCAGCTGCGTACCGACGGTGATATGCGTATCTATGCACTATCAGTCAGCACAATGGAACCAGCAAGTGTTAAAGAAGCAATGACCGATGCATCATGGATTGAGTCTATGCAAGAAGAGCTCAATCAATTCATCCGGCTTGATGTATGTGAGTTAGTACCACGACCGGACAATATCGATCCCCTTATACTGAAATGGTTATTAAAAAACAAGATAGATGAGGAGCAAACGGTCATTAGGAACAAGACTCGGTTAGTTGTGAGAGGTTATAAACAAAAGAAGGGAATTGATTTCGAAGAATCCTTCGCCCCGGTTGCTCGGATGGAAGCTATTAGGATTTTCTTGGCATATGCTGCACACTAATCATTCACTGTGTATCAAATGGACGTGAAGACGGATTTCTTGCATGGGCGGTTAAAAGAAGATGTGTACGTATGTTAACCTGAAGGTTTCATCAACACCGAACATCCAAGCCATGTCTACAAGTTGAAAAAGGCAATTTATGGGTTGAAACAAGCACCGAGGGCATGGTACGACGAATTATCATCATTTCTTCTCCAAAATCACTTCGGCAAAGGAACCATTGACCCAACGTTGTTTATCAAGCACTACGGCAACGACATATTGGTGGCTCAGGTCTATGTAGATGATATTATATTTGGTTCTACTAACCCAAAATATTCCACATTATTTTCCGACCTTATGAAAAGTCGACTTGAAATGTCCATGATGTGGGAAATGACGTTTTTTCTTGGTCTCCAAGTTCACCAATCCCCCATTTCATTTTCATATATCAGGCCAAATATGTGCTTGAAATTCTAAAGAAATTTGGAATGGAAAACTGTGATCCTATTGGTACTCCAATGGATACTAAACACAAGCTTGATTTGGATAAGAAAGGGACATTTGTAGATGCTACAAAATACCAAAGTATGATCGGGTCCCTTATGTACTTAACCTCAAGTAGACCGGACATTGTGCATGCTACTTGTTTTTGTGCTCGGTACTAGGCTAAGCCAACCGAGAAGCACCTGAAGGAGATTAAAAGGATCTTTCGTTATCTCCGGGGAACCATTCACATGGGTCTCTGGTATACGAAGGATTCTGGTTTTAATCTCACTGGTTTTTTAGATGCCGACCATGCAGGATGTCATGATACATTCAAGAGCACTTCCAGTGGAGCACAATTCTTAGGTGAGAAGCTAGTGAGCTAGTCCTCAAGAAAACAAGATTGTACGGCGTTGTCCACCGCGGAAGCAGAATATGTGTCTCTATCCGTGTGTAGTACTCAAGTCCTTTGGATGAGAACACAACTAACGGATTATGGCTTTCACTTTAACAAAGTGCCTATCTATTATGACTCACAATCAGCCATAGCCATATCCTGCAACCCGGTCCAACACTCCAAGACCAAGCACATAGCTGTCCGATTCCATTTCATTAAGGATCATGTGGAAAGAGGATCGATCGAACTGTATTTTGTCAAGACGGACTACCAACTAGCCAACATCTTCACCAAAGCTCTTTCTCAAGATAGATTTGAATTGTTGGTTCGTCGACTTGGTATGCGTAGTTTCACTCCAGATGAACTTGAACGTCTTGCACATTTGCAATAACCTTGTATATATCTATCAGAAAATCAAAATACAAAATATAAAATCTATAAAAACAAAATAAAAAATGAGAAAATCTTTCAAAAATATCTAAAATATTCTTCTCCGACATGTCTCTAAGCATCGATAATATAGACGCACTTAGAAATGTCGCTCATTAACGACACGGGTACGTACATAAAGTTCGAATGAGAGTTTAAATGTTTTCAAAACATGTCTTTTCTATTTTCTTCTCGTAATGGCTTATTGTCACATGTCAGACTATAACCCGGTCCCTAAATAAAAGAATGTCTTTGACTTATCCTCCTCAACGAGAAATTCGTTTTTCTCGGTCATGAACTTATATCAAAACATTCAAAGTTTTAAGCTCATGAACACAATTTTTCTCTGACTGTTGCGCACAATTTTAAAAAGTATTTCAAAACTATGTGCTCATGTACTCCCCTATTTTAATTAGACTCTCTTTTCGAGGGGGAGTATAATGATTTCATAGACATTTGTTCCAATTTTTTTATGACACATTATTCTCTCCATGTTTTATCACTAGTTAGACAAAAATTTCAATTTCTTGCAATTTTGGAGGGGGGGAATAGTGATTAAAATGTGATCAAAATGTTTCATTCTTGGATAAGATCTTTGATATAAGTGCTTTCTCTTCCTAATATGTGCAAAAAACTTTCTTTTATGATGCACATAAGTAGGGGGAGTGTGTTTGGTGATTTAGGAAGTTTTTCTGGTTACGATATCTATACCTTCACCATAATTACTCACGACGATATTGGTGTCAAAAGGTGGTTAGGTACTCGTCCAATGATCCTACCAGAACCGGAGGGATCTTCCCATGGACAATCCATTAGAACTTAGAAGTCCTTAGGAATGATGGAGTAGTTGAGTGTACAGGAATAATGTCGACTAATGACTTAAGCTAGCACTGGAACAATCACAACAAGGTGCTAGTTATAACGTCTTAGTAAGCACTGAAGGGGTTGAAGAATGAAAAAGAAATGTAAGAATAAAGGGTGTAAAGAAATAGCCCTCTATACAACTTAGGCAGAAACCGGGTCAATTCATCTACTATCCGAATCACGTTGATGATTTCTGGTATTGAAGACAAAGCATCATGGACCCAGTGATGCAATGCAAAATCCTTCCCAGCCTACTCAAGCTTCTCTTAAAAGAAGTTTGTTTTATTGTCACAGAGTTCAACTCATTTCTATCAACTTTCTCACTCCGAGATTGTAGATATTGAATAGGTGGCAGTCTGCTCCAGCCTCCGATCACCAAATACACATGCACTTATAGAGTCTAGAGCCAACGAGATTCATCAAAAAATCTCATTAGGACACTTATTCCATATATCAAATGTCGTTCATCATTAGAACATAAGTGATATTTTACAGATTCTTACGCTCTATCCTTGTGGTATTGCTAGAATATTCAGAGTGATACTCTCTAGTATTCACAGTGGTGAATGGAAATCCTTCCAGTGTTAATATCAAACAGCACTGCGGTAGGTCATATGTACGATTCACTTTGAATTGAACATATGCTAACTGGAAAGCAACAACGGTTTGATTCTTAATTGATTCAAACTCGTTCCAGGTCTCGACGCAATATCTTTATGATCTTGCCAGAACATTCAGAGTAATACTTTTCAGTATTTATCGTGACGAATGGAAATCCTTCCAGTCTCATCATCAAACAGCACTGCGGTAGGTAACTTGTGCGATTCTATATGAATCAAACTTGTGTAAAATGGAAAGCAACGATGGTTTGATTCTTAATTGATTCAAACTTGTTCCAGGAAATTGAATTGACGACTTAATCAGCAGAATGGAACTACATGATTCACTCCATACTATGAATTATCTTTCGATATATTCAAGTATTGAGAATGGCTACCACAGCTGGAAACCCTGTCAAGGAAGTTCTTTGAACTTACCTAATCACAGGTACAATATTCTTACTGTTTAACGGGAAACCGGAGGAACGCAAACAGTGGCGTAACTTCAAGAGTCGTAATTCAAGACCACATGCTCATATTAATGAAGAAAGCTCAAGAAAATCTAAAGACAAAGACTTTCGCTACTCTGATGATCAAGGGAGATTGTTAACAAGCTTTCAAGTCAACATAAAACATGAGTATGTGGGAAAAGACACAAGAACACAAGCTGGCAAAGTTTCAAGATCAAGTCAAGGGAAAGATCAAAGATCCAAGATCACAAGTCATGAAAGGAACTCTAAAGAAACTCTCAAGACATCGAGCTTCAAAGTTGCAACAACAAAGAAGTGAAGTCACATATTACATGACCACCCCTTATGGGGAGATTTTTAGAAGTAATTAAAGTGATGGTCATATAATATATCGTTGCGAAGCTCGTGAAAAATGTTATTTAATGATGTCGAGAGTTTTTAGTTATTATTGTTTATGTAACGGGATTTAGTCCCGAACATACAAATGAGGAAGGCCTCCTAAACATTTTTTACTTAGTATATAAGGCCTCCTATACCTCATTTGTGTGTGTGATTTTCCATTTTAATAGTTTTAGAGAGAGAAAGGTGTGTTTGTTTCTCTCACTAGGAAAACACCAATCTTTGTATTTTCTTTTCTTCATCTTAATCTAATCTTTCTTTTTTGGTTTAATCTTCATCATGTTATTCGTGTTTGGTTAGTCGTGTGATTAAGTTCTACATAAACAATGAGAATACAATATAGAATGTATCTTTTCCTAATATAAAAACGTGTTTACTAAGTAGTTGATAATAACTGAGATTTCCTTTGTCAGCGCTTGAATATTACTTGTCAGCGTCCAATCTGTCAGCGCCCAAACAACTCTTGTCAGCGTCTGAAATACCTCTGTCAGTGGCATGGTGATGTAGCTAGTTTTATTCCCAACAATCCTCCCCTAAACTTGATAATTATACTAATGTTTAAGTTTCTGAATAAAAACAAAATACAAAGAGGATTCTTACAAATAAAACCTACTCCTGAATCTGAGAATATATGAATCTCATAAAGTCCATGCTAACATCACTGGTGTAGTCAACTTCAAGTCTGGTAGTGACCAACTTCTTCAACAAGTCTTGTGAAAGTGGATACTTCACATTTATCAACAGGAATTCTGCAAACTTTGTAGTACGAAGATAGAACACACCAGTAGCTGAATACAAATGCCACTTCAAGCTACTCAAATTAACCAGATCCTTCCACACTTGATAATCAACATAATGGGAAAAAATTCTTTTGAATGTTGTCCAATTTTATTATTCCATTCAATGAGGAAGGAACTTCTGCCTCATACTTCCCTTCAGCAAACTCCAAATAGTTTCTACATCCTCTCTATCCAGGCTGGCAAACAAAGAAATGAATGAAGTAAAAGTATGTACCTTTCCTCTAGCCCTAGTGATCACCCAAAACCCAATAGAATCCTCCTCATACATAATAATTGGATTCTTAAAATCAAGAGGCACAACAGTAGTCATATTAGATGCCTCCAAAGGAGAAAGCACCATGTTTTTCTTCAAAACAACCTCATGTGGATTCAACTGAATAAGATTTCGAATTTTAAGCTTGAATCCCTTCTTCCTTGGTTTTGGCACAATAGAAGCCTTTTCAATCTTCATAGCTTCCTTAATTTCTTCATGTCTTTCCATAGAAAGCATCCTAAACGTATTCTCCTAAAAAACACGCTCCCAAATAAGAAAATGCAAAGTACTCCAATTGATCAAAAGAAAGCTTCTTCAAATTAGCATAAGTCCATCCTGTTTGATGACACCTAAGAAGCATGTAATAAATCTCTCTTCTGTCCCTTTTTCTCTCATGAAATGTCCCATCCTATGCAGTTATAGCATTCAACCTTGGATTTATCAAATCCAATAGTCTCCTTTCCATTTAAAGTCATTCTCCTTCCAAACCTTTTGTTCCATATATTAGCCCTTATGCTAGCAAGTGCCATACTCCACTTGATGTCCATCTCTTTAAGATCAGCATCATTGATTTTCTCAATTTCTTCATAAGTAACTAGAGAACCATTGGGCAAGGCAGCAATGTATGCACACACAGTATCCTAATCAATACCAGCTGGTTTAATACTTGAGGAACCAACATTGTAATTGTCAGCGGCTGAACTTGAGCCACTGACATATGTTGATCCAATGACTGGATGAACATCCAAGCCACTGACATGTGAAACATTGTCAGTGCTTTCTGAGTCATTGTGAGAGATGAATGTCACACTTCTAGATGTTGAAATGCTACCTTGTTTGAGAATGGCTTCAGGTTCCATAGTCCTTAATTAATTATAAATATCATCAAAGGAGGCATTCTTGTAAGCCTTGGTGGCAATGATAGATTTTTCATGAATCTCCCATGCATCACCAAGACCTTCAAGAAAGGTAGCTCTGATATCTTGCTCCTCAATTTCTGTTCCCATGAATGCCAACTTGCTGGTGGTGTCTTGTAGACGACTTCTTACCTCGCTTAGCTTCTCATTAGGACGAGCTTTGAAGACATATACTCAAGCATCAACTGCTTCTTCCTTTGTTTAAGGGTTTCCTCATTACCACCATAGAAGGTTTCAAGAGCCTCCCAAAGCTCCTTAGCAGATTCATACAACCTAAATTTATGTTGCTCCTTAGGACCAAGAACAAGTTTGAGTGTGATTAAGGCTTTCATATCATTCCTTCTATCTACCACTTCAGCAGCAGAAATAGCTCTTCCATCTTTAGGCTTTGCTTTAAGATCATCACCAGTCTATCCAACTATTCTTCGTGTTTCTATAGCAGCTTGAATCTTTTCTTCCTTATCGAATTGATTTCTATACTCAATAACTTCCCAAAGAACATAGTTATCAACTTGTAAATATTGCTCAAAGTTGAATTTCGAAAGTTCAAAGTCATCAGGATCAAGTATGGGAATTTTGAGATTGTGATTTGAAGATTGTGATACAACTGAGGTGGACATGATGCTTAGATGATATTAGGGTTTTCAACGATTTAGGGTTTTTAGGGTTCTTTTGATCAAAGTTCTTCAACAAGATCTGATACCACTTGTTGATCCCAACCTTTGACCGATTAGCTTTGTTTTAATGAGATTGAATCAAGATTAACACGTAGAAGAACTTTGTGTTAACAACAATATAAGTGTTATGCGGAATTAACACTTAGAACAAAGAACAATGTTAAACACAATATAAACAAAACTTTCACTTCAATTGATAAACTTACGTACAATGAAAGTGCAAAACGTATGTCAATACTAAACCCCAAGACCTCCTTTTATGACACAAGGAGTCTTGAACAATAATCTACCTATCAACTATTTTAGGAAAAGATAAACAATGAGAATATAATATAGAATATATCTTTTCCTAAATACACAAACGTGTTGACTAAGTAGTTGATAATAACTGGGATTTCCTTTCTCAGTGCTTGAATATTTCTTGTCAGCGTCCAATCTGTCAGCGCCCAAACAACTCTTGTCAGTAATATTCGGTCTTTTGACACCAAGTATAAAGTCTTATCGTCCGATCTCTTCGAATTGATTACCGGTTAAGAGTGTGACTCAAATGTCTTTTCGTGAACAAAATGATTTGGTTTGGTTTGATTATCTAATTTAAAATCAAGTATGAAAATGTCGATGAGTAAAGTAGAAGCTTTGACAAAATTAAACTAAAAGTTAATTAGGAAAATACTTAAAACTTAAAACTTTGTAAAACTTTAAAACATAAAAACTTAGTCCATCGGAATATTGCAAATCATGTCCATCGGAATGCACCAAAGCTAAATCCATTGGAATAATTATCAAAACGCCCATCGGAATAATTAAAGTCAATTCTATCGCAATGATGTCTGTCGGAATGTTAAAGTCAATTCTATTGGAATAAGGTTCTGTCGCAATGTTTCAGATCCGAATAACTAAAAACACCTCTGTCGCAATGTTGATCTATCGGAAAGTTGCTGTCGAAAAGTGGGCAGAGTTTCGTCTTAACCAAGACCTTAAATCCCGTCGAAATATGCGATCGCAATAAGCGATCGCAATCCAGATCGGAATAAGGGGTAAATAACCAACCGATCGCAAAGTAAAACCCTTAAGGGTTATTGCGATCTAAACCAAGAAACCCGTCGGAATGTGTAGAAACCCCAAGATTGCGATGGAAGCTCAACTTAATCCGAAATTGGTGGCAAGTTTAAAACTCGATAAGCTGATACAATAAGCTATTCTACCCGAACCTTAAACAACTTAATAAGCTAAAATTCGACAACTTTTCAAAATATAAAATCAAGAACTTTATGAAAGGAACTTTAAAATGACTAAAACTTTTAATAAATCCGAAAACCAATAAGCTAAAACAAGAAATAAGCTAATAAGCATAGAGAGCTTATTGCTTATACGTGTAAGAGCTTATGTATAAACAAGAAATGAACTTTCTTAACATACAACCTCGACTTCAATCACGAATCATGGAGGATTCGGATCAAAGAAAAGATTTGGAATCAAAAATCAAGTAAACCAAGAAATGTAGAAGAAGATTAAAGAACACAAAGCTTAAACTTAAACTTTTGATTAAATGAACTCAAATACAAAGATTAATGCGAGCTTAAGAGAAAGGAAAGATGAAAAACTTTAGTGAGAGAAAGCTTAGAACTTTCTCTCTCTGAAAACTAGAAAGAAAACTTAAAAAATAAAAAAAAACTAGCTAACCACCCTCCTAATGTGATTAGGAGGGTATTTATAGGGAATTGGGAAGTGCATGTGTGGTGCTTCCTTCTTTCTTTTTCTTCTCGACTCGATTTTAATTCATTTGTCTTTCTCGATGTCGTCTCGGGATTAATTAAACTCGTCTTAACATTTCTTCATTTATTTAGACTCGAGTTCTTCGACTTCGTTAAGCTTCCGTCTTTAGACTTGTTCTTCGATAAATCTTCAGAATAGGTCTTGGACATCCGTCTTTTAAGCACTCTTGATCTTTTGACTTCGTCTTTTCTTGTTTTCTTCGATAAAAGCCCGTGAAAGCCCGTGTTTTCTTCCTTTTTCATCTTTTGGTCCTAAAACATAATAAAAACACAAACCACGCATAATTCCGACTTTTACGACATAAAATACATGTTTTGGTCTTGTTATTATTGGAAATAAGTGGTAGAAGGATAAGTGTTTTCACACATATTAAAATCCCCTACACTTGACCATTGCAATGCCCTCATGCAATGCATTAATTTCAAAGCACGGTTTACATTTTCCATCATAAATAACCCACCTTGGCCTTTATTAAATGCTAAACATAAAAAGATAAAAACAAGTAAAGAAATCAAAGAATTACATTGGGTTTTGGCTGCCATGAACGTTTATCATCCTCAAGTTTCACGTTCCCCATACCAAGCTTAAAACAAGATCATTGTTATTATAAGTTAGCAAACTAACACGAATTCATGTGGGCCAATTATTCACTTAGACTCCCTTATTCCTAGGTGTATCTCTTATGTTTTATTTTTGTCTTGAATGATCACGAGGATGCATTGTTTGACTTATTTCGATAGTTATTAAGTTTGAAAATAAAGTGGGACGATTTAATCGATAGTTAGCTAAAGGACAAAATCTTTTAAAACTGCTTCTCGGGACCTCATCAAGTTCATATCTTGGCATAACTTGCTTCACGATTTGAGACCTTTCTCGGACTGATATTTTGAAGCGACTTCATACTTCAAATCTTGAGAGACGTTCTTGAAATAATGGTCTTCTCTTCATAATAGGAATTTCTTCACTTGAAGTTTTGAGAGATTCTTCATATATTTGGACCACGACTTCTTCATTTTTCTCCAATCTTTATTTTGGACTTTGATATACAACGATCCGCCTCCTTTTAGGACTTGGATCTATTTATCCTCATACCTTGCTAGGGTCTTTTCGGATAGACTTTTCCATGACTTTTGGGGAGTATTTACTTTTCGTCGTGTGTCTCGATCCTTCATATTGATTTTTGATAAATGATTCTTCACATCACTTGGGATCTTTAGCAAAAATGTAGCCCTCATGCCTTGTCAGGGCCTTTTCGGACTCGCCAATCTTTGCATCCCGCTTCAATAAGTTATGCCTTGGCTATGAACTCTAATCCATACCGAACAACTTTTAAACGATTTTGGGCTAGAAGCTAAGTAACCTTTTAAATCGTACAACCTTATTTATTGCAGATAAATTTATTAGCAAGCGATGGGAGAATAGGCTTATAATCAACTCACATAAATTCACGAAAGAATACCGAACTTATAATTGGCTCTATCATCTCTCGTTCTCCACAGTTTAAAATCTCAAGGAATGAGACTCGTGGATGCTTAGCCTATTAAATCAAAGTTTTGGGTTTTCGAGTCATCTATAGGATCTTGCAAACTCTTAGACTTTTTCATGTTTAGAAATCGCATTTTAAAGTTCCCTTGATAAACGACTCTCTAGGATCAATTATAGGAACTTGCGAAAAGTTCTTGTTCTTAACCCGTGAGAGTTAAGACTTTCGCGTTTTATGGCTCCCTATATAAAAGCCTAGCAAAACTTGACTTAAACACGTTAAGGATACTAGCTAGAGTAAACTTAGATAAGTAAACTCGGGTTGAGTCAAAATGTTCATGACTTTGAAAAACTTAAAACCACTTTATTGAAAATTTATTCTAGCAAGGAAAGAAAATAACCATAACAAAGGAAAATGCAACTATAAAACTAGGCCAAAATAGATTAAAAGTTTTGAAAAATGTCAAAAAATCGAGTTTTCCGGTTAAAATGAGGGCAAATTCATGGAAAAGACCACTTACTTCGATAGAAGTCCCCCCCTACACTTGAGATAAACATTGTCCTCAATGTTTAAGCATGTGGGAGTAAACTCCCCTACATTTATGACATTGTGCACTTTGTTTAAATCTTGCTAAGGAAAGGACAACTAATAGTGAATTCAATGTGAACATATAAGATATGAAATATTGAATCACAAGAGTTTAGGATAGAACCGGGAAGATGGGAACACGGTATCACGGTTTGTCAAAAGTCATCAAGGTGCTCTTTGAAGCTTGAATCCCTGTACAAGATAAGAAACAAGACAACAAACACATACGGGGCTCCCCCTACACTTATTATGAAATCAGTAAAGGATAGATCACGGGTTGCCTCCCGAGAAGCGCTTGTTTTTGTTCACCGAGTCACGAGCCTGACTCGACCTAAATTTAGTTCATGGGAAACGTGGTGAGGGATGGAATCATCTCATGAGAGATGTCCTCACCAAAGTACAGCTTCAAACGCTGGCCATTCACTTTGAAATTAGGCCCATTTGGCTGAGCAAGCTCAATGGTGCCATATGGAAAGACTTTGGTGATGGTGAATGGACCAGACCCGCGGCTCTTCAACTTGCCAGAGAAGATCTTCAACCGGGAGTTAAAAAGTAAGACTTGATCACCAACGTGGAACTCTTGGTTCTTAATCCTTGCATCATGAATGATCTTGGTCTTCTCCTTGTAGATCAGTGAGTTCTCGTAAGCTTCATTCCTCAGTTCGTGGAGCTCGTTGAGTTGAATCTTGCGAAGATCACCGGCTTTGTTGATGTCGAAGTTAGCCCACTTCAAGGCCCAGTACGCCTTATGTTCCAGCTCGATGGGGAGGTGGCATGCTTTTCCGTACACAAGACGATAAGGTGTACAACCGATTGGGGTCTTATAATCTGTACGGAAAGCCCACAGAGCATCATCTAACTTATCGGCCCACGCGGTACGATGCTCTCCCACAGTACGTTCTAGAATTCGCTTCAATCCACGGTTGGAAATCTCGGCTTTCCCATTGGTTTGGGGATGATAAGCGGTGGAAAGACGATGATTAACACCATGCTTAGCCATGACTCTTGCAAATTGATCATTGCAAAAATGAGTCCCGCGGTCACTGATTATAGCACGAGGAACGCCGAATCAAGCAAAGAGCTGCTTCAAGAAGTTCACAACCACCCTCGCATCGTTCGTAGGAAGATCCTTAGCTTCAACCCATTTGGAGACGTAGTCAACGGCTACGAGGATGTACTTGTTCCCTTTGGATGATGGAAATGGCCCCATAAAGTCGATGCCCCATACGTCAAAGATTTCACATTCTTGTATGAAATTTTGAGGCATCTCATCTTTATGTGTGATCTTGCCTTGGCGTTGGCAAGCATCACAATGCTTAACCATTTCATGAGTGTCACGATAAATGGTGGGCCAATAGAATCCCGAGTCAAACACTTTCTTAGCAGTGTAGTTGGGACCAAAGTGACCACCGGTGGGTCCTTTATGGCAAGCATCAAGGATTTACAAAGCTGTCGGTCCATCAACACAACGACGAATGATCAGATCAGCACATTGTTTGAATAGAAAAGGGTCATCCCAAAAGTAAGTCTTAACATCATTCAAGAACTTCTTCTTTTGTTGGGATGTTAACCCTTTGATGAGAACACCACCCGCTAAGTAGTTTGCAATGTCGGCAAACCACGGGGTGTCATCAAGATTGATATTTATAGACATTAAGGTCTCAAGGGGGAAAGAGTCATTGATCTCTTTGTTCGGATGATCCCCTTGATATGGATCCTCAAGTCTACTCAGATGATCCGCGGCTAGGTTTTCGGCACCCTTCTTGTCACGAATTTCAATGTTGAATTCTTGAAGGAGTAAAACCCAGCGAAGAAGTCGTGGCTTAGAGTCGTGCTTAGTCATCAAATTCAACGCGGAATGGTCCGTGTATACGATGGTGGTGGATAAAACAAGATAGGGGCCGAATTTTTCAAAAGCATAGACAACAGCTAAAAGCTCTTTTTCGGTTGTCGTATAATGCAATTGAGCCCCCGTCATTGTCTTGCTAGCATAATGGATTGGTTGGAAGTGTTTATTCACTCTTTTGCCCAAAACCGCACCAATAGCAAAGTCGCTAGCATCGCACATCAACTCAAAAGGTAGCTCCCAATTAGGGGTAACCAAGACCGGTGCATTAGTTAGCTTATCCTTAATAAGATTGAAGGCTTCGAGACACTCTTTAGAAAATATAAAAGGAGTATCTTTTTCCAAGAGGTGGGTCATCGGGCGAGCGATTTTAGAGAAATCCTGAATGAATCGACGATAGAAGCCCGCATGACCCAGAAAACTTCTCACACCCTTCACGGTTGAAGGTGGAGGTTATTTGGCTATGACATCTACTTTAGCACGGTCGACTTCAAGACCGGCTTTAGAGATTTTTTGTCCTAGCACAATGCCTTCTTTTACCATAAAATGGCATTTTTCCCAATTCAGATCAAGGCGAGTATCTTCGCACCGCTTAAGCATACGTTCCAAATTGGCAAGGCAAGAAGAGAAGGAATCCCCAAAGACCGAGAAATCATCCATGAAGACTTCCATGGTTTGCTCAACCATGTCATGGAAGATAGCCAACATGCACCTTTGGAAAGTCCCAGGGGCATTGCATAAGCCAAAAGGCATTCTTTTGTAGGCAAATGTGCCATAGGGACAAGTGAATGTTGTCTTCTCTTGATCTTGGGGATCGATGGGTATTTGGAAATAACCCGAGAAACCATCAAGAAAGCAGTAATATTCATTACCCGCTAAACGTTCAAGCATTTGGTCCATAAAAGGAAGAGGGAAATGATCCTTTCTCGTGGCATCATTGAGTTTGCGGTAGTCTATACAAACTCTCCACCCAGTAACGAGACGTGTAGGAATCAACTCGTTGTTTGAATTGGGCACAATGGTGATGCCGCCTTTCTTAAGCACACAATAGACTGGACTAACCCATGGTGAATCCAAAATAGGGTAAATCATACCCGCATCAAGAAGTTTGATAACCTCTTTTTTGATGACGTCATGGATTTTAGGATTCACCCTTCGTTGGCTTTGAATTGTGGGCTTAAAGTCGTCCTCCATTAGAATTTTATGTATGCAAAAGTGAGGATCAATTCCACGAATATCAGAGATTTTCCAGGCGATAGCTCTTTTATGTTTCTTCAACACGTCGATAAGTCGGGATTTTTCTTCTTCTTTTAGGTCCTTTGCAATGATGACTGGTAACTTCAGGTTGTCTTCAAGGAAAACGTACTCGCGATGAGGAGGTAAGTCCTTAAGCTCAAGAGTAGGAGGATCCTCAATAGATGGTGTAACTAACGATGGATCATCATTAGTCACCTCTTTAGGAGAAGGAGGAGAAAACGGGTCTTCATTGAGAAGTCTCTCAATAGTACGAATGTCTTCATCCCAATCAGTGGAAGAATCATCATACTTAAGATCGAGAGGACCCAAGCTAGCTTCGAAATCATCCAAGTCACTTTCTCCAAAAGGAGTCAATGATGGAGCAATTGAGGCAACGGTCTCAACATTGGGTAGAGAAGAGAGAGTACTTTTGCAAGCATCATGAAAATGTTCTTCACAACCCTCATCGAGAACATCAATAGCATTAACACTCTCGTATGAATAAGGTTGGTTAGAAATCTTATTCATGTTGAAGACAATTTTATCGTCACCAACTCTCATGATTATTTCTCCTGCGGCTACATCAATGAGAGTGCGACCGGTCCTCAAGAAGGGACGTCCAACGATTAATGGAACACGAGGATCCATCTCGTAGTCAACGACAACAAAATCCGCCGGGAAGGTGAATTTGTCAACGCCAACAAAGACATCTTCGGCTATCCCCACTGGATAAGCATCCGTACGGTTGGCTAATTCCAAAGTCATTTTGGTGGGGACTAACTCGGGGAGAGATAATTGCTTCCAAACACTTAAAGGCATTAAGTTTATCCTGGCACCTAGATCGGCTAGGGCCATGCAATTCTCTACTCCCGGGAAGTTGCAAGGAATCAAGAAGCGACCCGGATCACCAAGTTTGGTGGGCAATTTCCTTAAGAGAACGGCGGAGCAATTCTCATTAAGTTGGGTCTGAGCAATGTCAAGAAGCTTCTCCTTGTCACTTAGAAGATCTTTAAACATCTTAGCGTATTTAGGCATGTGAGCGAGAGCCTCGGCAAAGGAGATGTTAAAATTCAATTGTTTAAACATTTTGAGAAAGTTTGAAACTTGAATATCATCCTTGCTCTTTTGCTTCTCTTTCCTCAACCTTGAAGGATAAGGTATATTGGTTGAAGAGGAAGGCTTTAGGGGAGTAGGATCACTCACAACCACGGGTGGTGGGGAAATGGGGGTAGAAGGCAAAGGAGGTGGGGAAAGTTGCTCTTTTTCCTTGTTCACAATCACGGGTGAAGGTGTAGGAAGCTCGGGTTCGGTATAACCTTTTCCACTACGAGTGGTGATTGCTTTCATCTCCCCTCTTGGGTTCGTAATGGTGTTACTCGGAAGAGTACCCGAAGAAGAGGGTTGATTACCTTGGAAGAGCGAACCAATCATATCACGAATGTTAAGCGCTTGAGTGCTGAAAGAGTCTCTCATGTCGGCAAGAATTTCATTGCTTTTTTTTGCCATGTCATTCCTTAACTCGGCTCGAATATCGTTCCCTTGTTTCACCATTTCTCCCTTCAAGTTGACGACTTGAATTTGAAGATTCGTCACTAACTCTCTATTAGTCCTCATGAATGTCTCGACATCTGGATTCAATACCGTCGGTTGATTGAGAGGTGGAGCTTGGTAAGCTTGAGAATTTCCTTGAGGTGGGTATGGGTTTCTTTGGGATTGATATTGATTGTTAGCACGAGCTTGGGATTGGTTGTTTCGGTTATAGCTTTGTTGTTGGTTTTGGTTTGAAGGAGGAAAACCGGGTGGAGCAACATAGTTGTTTGAACGATAACTTAGCAAGCTACGGTCTCCTTGAGGACGAGCTTGATAGCCTCCTATGGGATAAGTACCGTATGCCGCGCTAACGTTTTCAGAAAAATTGCCTTGGGTAGAAGGACAATCATTGTAAGAATGAGGACCACCACACGTGTCACAAGAAATAGCAATGGCTTTAGCTTGTTGGAAGTGGTTTGTGGCCATGGTCATGAAATCCTTGTGCATATCCGCGATTTGTCGGGTAAGTTAGGTTATCTCGGGATTGGAAGTAGTAGAAGAAACATTGACTCTCGAGTTAGATCTTGAGGATGCGGATGAATCCCAATTCTTGTGGTGAGTAGTCATGTTTTCAATCAACTCTCTACATTCCTCCGGTCTCCTTTTCATAAAAGTACCACCGGCGGCGGCATTGATCGTGTCACGATCACGAAAAGTGAGACCATTGTAGAAAGTATCAATGAGAGTGACGGGAAGCATGTTATGGTTCGGACAAAGGTCGACAAATCATTGTAACGTTCCCAAGCATCAAAGAGCGATTCATCATTGTCTTGCATGAATCCACTAATTTGGTTACGAAGGCTAGTGACCATGGATGGTGGGAAGTAGCGCGATAAAAAAAGTTGAGTCATGTCATTCCAAGTATGAATAGAATTCTTTGGGAGATGGTCAAACCATTTTTCGGCATGGTGAGAAAGCGAGTGGGGAGGGCGAAGGTTATCCATAGAAACACCGGGTGATTTCATGCTTTGAGTGATGGTAATGAATTTGTCGAGGTGTTTGTTGGCATCATCATCCGGAATTCCGCGAAATGGGTTAGTTTGCACTTGTTGGATCATGTGATGCTTCAACGAAAACTTCTGAGCCGTGATGTGCATCGGCGCAATCGGGCCTCCGCGTACGTTCATGGTGGGTTGGCATAACTCCTCCATGGTGCGTAAGTCGGGTTGGGGTAGATTATTCATGTTTGGGTGGGGTGGATTATTATTGTTAGGGAGGGGTGGATTATTATTGTTAGGGAGGGGTGGATTAGGATTTTTGAAAATTTTTAAAACAAGGAAAATAACGTTCAAAGAACGGATCCCAAAATTCAAAGCGTCTCTCACTAGAAACCGTTAATCTTAACGAAAAGAGCCGGCAGCGGCGCCATTTAGTATTCGGTCTTTTGACACCAAGTATAAAATCTTATCGTCCGATCT
The DNA here is from genome assembly GCA_025667525.1 of Glebionis coronaria. NCBI lineage: Eukaryota > Viridiplantae > Streptophyta > Magnoliopsida > Asterales > Asteraceae > Glebionis > Glebionis coronaria. Next base: position 573,517,114 of record CM046879.1, on the reverse strand, counting down.
CTTCGAATTGATTACCGGTTAAGAGTGCGACTCAATTGTCTTTTGGTGAACAAAATGATTTGGTTTGGTTTGATTATCTAATTTAAAAGCAAGTATGAAAATGTCGATGAGTAAAGTAGAAGCTTTGACAAAATTAAACTAAAAGTTAATTAGGAAAATACTTAAAACTTAAAACTTTGTAAAACTTTAAAACTTAAAAACTTAGTCCAGCGGAATATTGCAAATCATGTCCATCGGAATGCACCAAAGCTAAATCCATTGGAATAATTATCAAAACGCCCATCGGAATAATTAAAGTCAATTCTATCGCAATGATGTCTGTCGGAATGTTAAAGTCAATTATATTGGAATAAGGTTCTGTCGCAATGTTTCAGATCGGAATAACTAAAAACACCTCTGTCGCAATGTTGATCTATCGGAAAGTTGCTGTCGAAAAGTGGGCAGAGTTTCGTCTTAACCAAGACCTTAAATCCCGTCGGAATATGCGATCGCAATAAGCGATCGCAATCCAGATCGGAATAAGGGGTAAATAACCAACCGATCGCAAAGTAAAACCCTTAAGGGTTATTGCGATCTAAACCAAGAAACCCGTCGGAATGTGTAGAAACCCCAAGATTGTGATGGAAGCTCAACTTAATCCGAAATTGGTGGCAAGTTTAAAACTCGATAAGCTGATACAATAAGCTATTCTACCCGAACCTTAAACAACTTAATAAGCTAAAATTCGACAACTTTTCAAAATATAAAATCAAGAACTTTATGAAAGGAACTTTAAAATGACTAAAACTTTTAATAAATCCGAAAACCAATAAGCTAAAACAAGAAATAAGCTAACAAGCATAGAGAGCTTATTGCTTATACGTGTAAGAGCTTATGTATAAACAAGAAATGAACTTTCTTAACATACAACCTCGACTTCAATCACGGATCATGGAGGACTCGGATCAAAGAAAAGATTTGGAATCAAAAATCAAGTAAACCAAGAAATGTAGAAGAAGATTAAAGAAGACAAAGCTTAAACTTAAACTTTTGATTAAATGAACTCAAATACAAAGATTAATGAGAGCTTAAGAGAAAGGAAAGATGAAAAACTTTAGTGCGAGAAAGCTTAGAACTTTCTCTCTCTAAAAACTAGAAAGAAAACTTAAAAAATAAAAAACTAGCTAACCACCCTCCTAATGTGATTAGGAGGGTATTTATAGGGAATTGGGAAGTGCATGTGTGGTGCTTCCTTCTTTCTTTTTCTTCTCGACTCGATTTTAATTCATTTGTCTTTCTCGATGTCGTCTCGGGATTAATTAAACTCGTCTTAACATTTCTTCATTTATTTAGACTCGAGTTCTTCGACTTCATTAAGCTTCCGTCTTTAGACTTGTTCTTCGATAAATCTTCAGAATAGGTCTTGGACATCCGTCTTTTAAGCGCTCTTGATCTTTTGACTTCGTCATTTCTCGTTTTCTTTGATAAAAGCCCATGAAAGCCCGTGTTTTCTTCCTTTTTCATCTTTTGGTCCTAAAACACAATAAAAACACAAACCACGCATAATTCCGACTTTTACGACATAAAATACACGTTTTGGTCTTGTTATTATTGGAAATAAGTGGTAGAAGGATAAGTGTTTTTACACGTATTAGTCAGCGTCTGAAATCCCTGTAACACCCCCAAATTTATACAACTCAGTACAGCGGAAGACTAGTTGGTGTTACGGGATAGCACATTACTCACATCATAGACAACGCTTAAAAGTCGCGTCGTTTTAATAATAAAGCATTTCCATTCATAAATATCAAAGTTACATCGGTCCCAAGTCATATTATTTCATACAAAGTTTTACAAAGTGTTTGAATGGAAAATATTGTTTAAGTGCGGGCCATGAATTCTTGTCGTCTTCTCGAGAATTACCTTCAATTACCTGAGACAAAACATGTTAAAATAAAAGGTCAGCGATAACGCCGAGTGAATTCATAGAGTTTAATAAATTCCATCAATATAACTTTGGTATAAAATTATTACTAAAAATCATTTTGTACAAACCATTGTAATAGGCCTTAAAATAGCCAAAGTCATTTTTATACAAATCCTTATCGAAAATCATAATATAGGCATTTGCCTTAAAAATCATTATACGAACCAATGTCGTAAAAACATCATACAATACGTTTTACAACGTTGTATAGATTAAATAAAAACCGTTATACGAATATGGTTATGAAAACCAAAACACAAACATAATATCAATAGTATGACCCTATATTGCTAGTCAGGCAATACATCGTAATTCGGAGCGTCTATAAGTATTTCGTTAATTTTGGATTATTATAAGCCGCATGACATTGTTACCTTACTAAACAAACAACGGGTAGCTAACTCGATACCAATTTTGCCCATCTAAAGTAGCGTGTCATCACAAAGGTCACGCTATGGAAATCTTCTAATACATAAATTCGCTTACCAATCAATGTGGCACGACGGGGATCAACCGTCAAGGCGCGAACTGGGGTGATCGTCCCCAAATAGTACTATTAAATGCATAAGCGTCTACCAAATCCCGGTAGTTCACAATTCATGCTAATGGGACTTTTAGTGACATAACCTAACTTTAATAATCCATTTAATTTCATCTATCGGGTCCTTTAATCATTTATCGGGTCATACAATCGGGTCATTCAATCATTCGGGTCCAAAATCAATAAACAAACAATCGGGACAAATGGTGTCCTATTTTATAAAAACTAACATGTTATCTCCCTCGCGGGTTTATAAAACATTTATAAAAACATTTAAAAGAGTGCGAGGCTATGAACTCATGTTGATGTGGGAAGGCGGGTTATCGGCAATTCGGACGTACGATACGTGCTTCAATCACGGAAACCTAGACAAATAATACTTGTCTTAGAATCATGTCCAATGACTTTATAAAAATAACAATTATGTATACATATGATGATTTTATATGATGATCATATGGGTTTACATATCCTCATTTACTCATTTTTGTGTTATGTGTCGATAACTTTTATACTAGTTTACTAGTTTTACCCATTTACGTGTTTTAGGTCCAATAAGCATATTATAAGTTCATTAACTTGTATTAATCCATTTCATACTTATATTATCAGTATATATACTTTCCATGTTGGGCCCAAATGGGTTAAACCCAATATGTTCTTTTTTTACAAGTATTTATCTTATTTAGTCCAATTATTAGTCCAATATGTTTAGTTAGCTCGTAAATGTCCGTATTTCTTATAGTTCGGGTTTTATCGGTCTTTACTTGTATTAGTTACTTATACATCAGTATATGACTTTTATAAACTTTACATTAGACGGGTTTGATCGTCTAAGTTTTATTTGGCGAAAAACGTTAATTTTACGGCAATAGCCGAAAAAGTCGTAAAAATCAAGTTTATAGTTTTTATTACTTATAAATATTATTTCACTACCATTTATATAATTTATCCATTTAATTAACCTTTTATATATTTATATAAATAAGTTTTATAAGTTAGTGGGTTTTTATTTTTTACATTTTATACATTAAAATGTGAGTGCTTATATAATAATAATAAACATTAATTCTTAAAAATCTGATTTTTATCTTAATGTTCACCATTTTTACCATATCTAGATTTCTATAATGAATTAGAAGCTCATTTTTGGGTGACATGTTCTTCATATTATGTGATACATTTAACTTAGTTATAGCTACTGCCCATTTTAAGTTCATCATGCCTTAACAGTCCCTACAAAACTGCTTATTCAGATTAGACCACCTAACTTGTTTTGATCATATCTCACTCATTATTTTGATTCCATTGCAAGGCAAACTCTCACATGTGTATAAGACATATAGATTACTGTAAATGGATTCTACTTCATCATTTTATCAGTCCATGACTTGTTTCTTTACTGTTTTATACAGCCATCACTTTTAAGCAAGATTTTAGCCTTGTTCTTTATAGTTTTTCACCTTTTTAATCATGTTTATCAACACCAAATCCCCACATAACATTTTTATCATCATATAATCATCATATACATATACAATAGGAAATAAAATACATGTTTACATAATCAAAATAACAAGAAGATGAGGAGGACAATCTTTATACCACCAAGTTGATGTAGGTTATGATTTGGACATGGTTTTTGATGGAGAAACTTGTAGACAACCATGACCATCTTCAAGACCACCATTCTTCATAGACTCCTTGTGGAAAATCAGCCTCAAGACACCATGAAAACTCCTCCTTGGATGTTATAAGCACCACCAATCTATAGAGCTTCAAAAGGGCTTCAACATGTGTATGAATAACACTTGATTTCATGGATGAAATTGATCAAAGGTGGTGTTTGATGGGGGAAAGTGGACGGCAAACAAGGAGTGGGATGAGAGGATTTGAGGTAGTTTTTGCATGGATGAAATGAGATAAGTGGTAAGGTTGATGGTTTTGATGTGTGTTAGCTTACAAGGTAAGCTTTTAGCAACATGTGTTGCTAGTAGGCTTAAACACTTGACACATCAAGTGTTGAGGCAATAGTTTGGCCGGTTTTGAGTGGGGGTGGGACAAGTGTCCCACTTGTCTCATCCCCATTTATTTACGGGTACTCCTCGATTCCAGTTTCCTTGATTTGCGTGCCCTCGGGTCATTTTACGAAAAACGTTTTTTATAAATTATGAATCAACGTCACAAAACGAATCCAATAAAAATTGTTTCATCAAAAACGGAGTTCGAAAACGTAAATACGTAATCCTAAGGTTTCCGGTTTAGTCGTAAAGGACGTTAAATTAAAATCGTAAGTCCTAATCTCTTCTCGTAAATTTGTGAGTTTATGAACTAACTCAAATTTAAAACTCCAAAATAATATTCATGGACAAATTTATTTTCTGAAATGTCGGACTGTCACCAAAGACGGTGTATGTAAACGTAAGCACGTAACGTTGAATCCTCCGGTTTAGACGTAGTCGATGCTACTTCAAGACGTAAATCCAAATTTCTTCCCAAAAAATAAGTGAGTTCATATTGTAACATTAAAATAATGTTTTTAAATAATATTCGAGAATAAAATATCAACCATAAATTGACGGATTGTCACAGCATTTACCCCTAAACAGGATCTTTTTCCTCAAAGATCATCTTACCTTACTACTCGCTTCTTATAGAGTTAAAGCCATGTGGGTATTTCCTCCACATTCGGTCTTTTCTCACAAGTGCAATTCATTACAATACGCGAGTTTCATCAAACATAACTACGGGAATAAGATCAGGCTTAATGTTGACTTACTTTCTCTATCCATGATGTTCACGGGTTTTTGATGAATGCAACTTTTCGCCGATCTAAACATTACTAAGAAGAATTCAGATTTTAACTTGATAGATATTTATCAAGTTCGATTTACGAAACATAATTCACGCAGTCCTTGAAGTCCTAGGGTAGATCCAGCTTATATGCCTTTCAAACCAAATCTTTTACATCATCTCAATGGTCCCATACAACGGGGACTTATATCCCATGATTTGTCAGATCATGAATTCATTTTTCCAAGTTTTAAAAATTGTGGCATAACTTCGCTACCCATTTGGCACTTCAAGATCTACATTTCACATTCACATAACCTCTTACCCACTACCGGCTGTCAATAATCAGATCCTAATTTCAACAATCATTTCAGGTCTCGCGGGTCGGGTATTTTGTAAGGTTAGGTTCGCCATAATAGGAAACCTTAAACCTAAAAGACATGTCCAACTCACAATAGGTGTAGGTCGGGTGTCTTTATCTCAACTCCTGCTTACAGATGCTCTAATATTTAGATCCTAACAAGATTCAATCTCAATCCTAATACGATGATTATCAATGGTAATCCTTCCAAAGGAAAGCGATTATACGATTTATTACCAAAGGTCATTCATTCAAACATAAAATAGCACTTATATTACTTTGTTTCGTTACTTTACCTCGTCCCTTCGATTGGGGTGGTACATAGTACTCTCATCAAGGTTCATTCTCAATGATTTCTGAGCAAATCTCTAGAAATTCGTTGCGAAGCGAGGATCTTGATAAAGATGTTCGATACAGGCACACTATGTTTACATAACTCTTTTGCATTTATCATTAACGGGAATGATATTAGCCGATTTGGTCAGTCTGTCGACGATGACCCAAATCGAATCAAATTCAGATGACGACCTTTGCAATAGCTAGACGTTTACTAATGTATGAGGCGATGTCTGCCTTCATAATTGCCATTAGTACAACTTCTTCAGACAAATATACTTTTAGTCAAAAATGACATACATATAATACTTATACTTACAAATTCCAACATAACTATATCTCACAATCCTCCATATTTAGACAACCACAAGTGGCCTTTAAAACATTCAACGCTATTGGCTTCTCAATTTTTAATGGTTCACATTAGTCGCGAACCCCTTTTTATTATCTATATTATCCCTCTTACAAACATTAGTTATTTTTTAAATTGTTCGGCAATTTATTTTGCACCTTCATTATTAAGGAACATGTCCTAATTGATTCTTTATCTTTTCTACATAATGCGTTGGTATCTATATTCACCTCTCATGATGATATAACTATCTTGTCCACAATTCTCTCAGATATTCTTTCTATATTATGCGTCAGTAATTACGTTCACCTTTCTTCATATTTTCTAAGTTTCAGTTTCGTCTTATCTATCATTTTTATCAGTTTTTCTCAATCCGGCGTTTAAAGCATTGATAACTATTACAATTAATTAAATAATAATTATTAAATTTTTATGAAGCGTAAACGTAAAGGTTTTAAATTTCTTAGTTCGACCAATTATATAAAATGTTCAAAAATAAATTTGTATTAAATTAACACGATTTTTGTTGATTTATCGAAAATATTTAATAAGATTCGTAAATGTTCAAAAAACCTTTGTTTATACTTTGGTCAAAGTTTTCTAAGTTGAAAAGCAAAAATTGTCGTTTCAAATTTCAAGTTATGGTTTAAATGGGTTTCCTTAATCCTTCTTAGGTTGTCTTAAGGTATACACAAACATTTACCCCTAAACAGAAGTTTAGTTAAATGGTTTGTGTATAAGGGAATAATCCCTTTAAAAATCCTTTGTTAAAACATTTGTCAAAACATATTTCCTTTTGTTTTTGGTAAAATCCAAAGTCTTAAAAGGGCTCTTAATTTTTGAAGAGTCTATATGCATACATCTTACCATAATTAATCCAACGGTCATTTTATGTAAAGGATTTAGTTTTTAATCCCTAAGCGTTAATGGTTCTAATCTTTGAGAAGTCAATATAGCTTCCATTATCTATTAATCATACGGTTAAATCATGCAAAGAATTAAGTCTTAAGTCTTATGTTAATTATTCAAGGTACAATTTTTAATTGTTCGGCCAATTCAGGGCAGTCTATAAATAATTATTAACTCATTCTTATTCTTATAAACAAACAAATGGTCCTTAATGATCACAAGCATGAATTTATCAAATTACAGCCTACACACGTGATTCACCAAATTTATGAATGCTACATGTGCATCGGTCAATCCAAACGACATCACGTAAAACTCATAATGTTCATCACAAGTTCTGGATGAAATGATTGGAATAGATAATCTTTTTCGCAGATGCGAAGTTGATGATAACCATGCCATGGATCAAATCTCTAAAACATACGCTAAAACCTTGTAAATGATCGAACAAATCTTCCATTTCGAGTTATGGATATCGTTTTCGATTGTCAATTTACTCAGTTCACAGTAATTTATAAATATAAGGAATGATAACACCAAAGCTCTTCATGATGACAGGCTTGGTATAATAAAATCTTTCTCCGACCACTCTCTCAGTTGTACGGTAATTCCTTAAATTCAGATGGTGCTGACGTACAGTGCACAAGTCACAAGTGCAGCACCGAGAATATAATCAATACCAAATTCAACTTGCCTTAATGGCGAAAGTCTAGGTAATTCATCAACAAATACTTACTAAAGTTTCAAATAACAGAATTATCTTTTAATAAATTCATATTAGGTTCTTCTAGATTATAATATCTATGGCTAATTCACAATCATTCACGGTATAATTTCAAGTCTAAATGCAGGATATGGTCATCCATCAAGAATTTTTTAGATCACTTTTGACATTCAACATCTTATCATTTAGGGGAATTCTACTCGAGTTCCCATCAATTTAGACAATGTCGTCATGTCATAATCAATCAATCCATTTTACCGGCATTATCAACTTTTCAGTTTCATTGCCGTCGATAAGATGTGAACTTCTCAAAAGACTAATAATAACTCATAATCCTTCGCAAATTCAAGGATATATGGAGACATAACTAACCTTAAAAGAGCAAGGTCAATGCATAATCTACGCGAGAGAATTTCAAATCAGATACTGACGAAAACATTTAACGAATATGAATATATCCTATGTTTTCATAATTTGAGTACGCATTCGAAAGCTCCCCATATCGTTACCTAGGTCATTCAAATGAAATCAAATCATAAGAAATGATAAGAACGTCAATACATCCAGTCGGGTATCAACACTCGGTGATCGGATACTTTTCCTAAGAATCTCACTATGGGGGAATTGGACAAGAACGGAATATCAATTGTCAAATAAGACAAATTCCACAGATGAGTAAATTCAACTCAGAAGATTAGATGCTACAGGCACATATGTAGGTGTCCCTAACACTATGTCCCTATTTTTCACTTCTTGCAGATCTCATAAAATTTAATTTTTCACAATCTTCAAAGAAAATGTAGTGTTTATTCATTAGTTTTAGGGTGACTACTAATCAGCCCTGCATGGTCACTTCCAAATTGTATGTAGGCGCACAACTATATACAATTTCAAGATTAACGATGCAATACTCAGTTCGTCAAAATTTTGTCATCATGTTTAAAATAAAAACATTTTCTTGCTTAATTCTTAAATAAGAATCAAGAATAAATTTAGAAAGATTTTCTTTGTTATGAAAACAGTTATGTTTTCCAAGGTATTTCATAAACAACTTCATTTTGATATCAATCACTTATAAATCTCACTTTGAATAATCCTTTTTGTGATGAAAATTAAATTTTCTCAAAGGATACTGTTTTATCTTATAAAAACAATGAGTGATCTGCAGAAGAGTGATGAAAGCTTGTTCACCAAGAATTAACTACGATATGATAGGAAATGAGCTTAGCCAATTAATCATGAGGTTCATGACCTCGATGGCACTCAAAAGAGAATAACTTACAACGTAACTCAGTTCGAGATGAGTACTTGTTCAATGGTTGCATCACTAATGCGAACATTAGGATGAAGCAAGAAAAGATAGATAACATCGATACATGTAAAATTTATCAATCAAAGGTAGTCTTTTTCATTAATCACAAACAATTCAAAATTGTACCGTAACACATTGCATGTCACTATGTCATACAATTCTCAGAACTCATCCTACCAACTGATGTCACAGTTAAGTTAGGGATTATTTTTAAAAGATACCACAATGAATACTAATCTACAAGAGTCATTAGGTGTTCCACTTGTCCCAGAAGATCCATCGGTCCCAATTCAGAAGAAGATTTCTTCAATTTATTTTTGGACACTGGGCATCCTCGTCATTGGACAATGGCCTAGGAACAACCCTTAACACAAACCTACAATCAATTAAATCCTTATAATTCAATCACAGAACTTAACGACTTTCTCTTAATAATCTCACATTCCATACGGGTTAAATTTCACTTTATTCAAGTTTCAACCAATTTTATACTCAATTCAATATCCTACCTCATATTCCAATACTTTCAATCTTATTCTTAGGCCTTAATAGGCAATAAAAGCTCGATATGGATCAACACTTAATTTCCAATCCTATAACTCCTTTATCAATAGTTATCAAATGAGTCACTAGTATGAAATGACTTGATCATTCAACTAGACTTCTCGGAAAGGTACTAGTGGCATGAGGCTTTTGGGTAATGGTTCCAATGACAGTCTCAAGTGCAACATTCACCCTTTCGATTTCAATTTAAGAATTGGATGACAACGAATCAGATGACATCTTTCTAGGTGATAACGTTTTGTCAAACTCCACTCTATAAGGAAAGATCGTCATGACATCGATATCAGTCTTAATCTCGCCAATTCTTCTTCAATATCACAGTCAACTAATATCTACATTTCTACGAATATCAACCATTTGTTGGGATCATAAATATCCACAACTTGGTTTAAATCTAGGATAGCTAGAATTCCTACGAGAATAGCTTCAATTAATTTACTAGGGGATTTAGGGTTACTTGTGACAATCTACGTCGTATAAATACCACGTATAAATATAAAAATAATCATCAAATAATTATGTAATAAAATTACATCATATATATATAATCCAAGTTATATATATATTAAAATAACACTTCTCAGTCTGGCCTTGTCGGTAACTCGGGAATTCTTCGGCACCGTTATAGTCAAAAGATTTTTAGACATTTTTAGAAAAATGTTTATAGTTAAAAGATTTTGAAATGTTTTATTCAAAACCTTGGTTTTAAAAATCTTTCGTTCTCTATAACGAGAGCTCTAGTACCAAACTGTAACACCCCCAAATTTATACAACTCAGTACAACGGAAGACTAGTTGGTGTTACGGGATAGCACATTACTCACATCATAGACAACGCTTGAAAGTCGCGTCGTTTTAATAATAAAGCATTTCCATTCATAAATATCAAAGTTACATCGGTCCCAAGTCATATTATTTCATACAAAGTTTTACAAAGTGTTTGAATGGAAAATATTGTTTAAGTGCGGGCCATGAATTCTTGTCGTCTTCCCGAGAATTACCTTCAAGTACCTGAGACAAAACATGTTAAAAGAAAAGGTCAGCGATAACGCCGAGTGAATTCATAGTGTTTAATAAATTCCATCAATATAACTTTGGTATAAAATTATTACCAAAAATCATTTTGTACAAACCATTGTAATAGGCCTTAAAATAGCCAAAGTCATTTTTATACAAATCCTTATCGAAAATCATAATATAGGCATTTTCCTTAAAAATCATTATACGAACCAATGTCGTAAAAACATCATACAATACGTTTTACAACGTTGTATAGATTAAATAAAAACCGTTATACGAATATGGTTATGAAAACCAAAACACAAACATAATATCAATAGTATAACCCTGTATTGCTAGTCAGGCAATACATCGTAATTCGGAGCGTCTATAAGTATTTCGTTAATTTTGGATTATTATAAGTCGCATGACATTGTTACCTTACTAAACAAACAACGGGTAGCTAACCCGATACCAATTTTGCCCATCTAAAGTAGCGTGTCGTCACAAAGGTCACGTTATGGAAATCTTCTCATACATAAATTCGCTTACCAATCAATGTGGCACGACGGGGATCAACCGTCAAGGCGCGAACTGGGGTGATCGTCCCCAAATAGTACTATTAAATGCATAAGCGTCTACCAAATCCCGGTAGTTCACAATTCATGCTAATGGGACTTTTAGTGACATAACCTAACTTTAATAATCCATTTAATTTCATCTATCGGGTCCTTTAATTATTCATCAGGTCATACAATCGGGTCATTCAATCATTCGGGTCCAAAATCAATAAACAAACAATCGGGACAAATGGTGTCTTATTTTATAAAAACTAACATGTTATCTCCCTCGCGGGTTTATAAAACATTTATAAAAACATTTAAAAGAGTGCGAGGCTATGAACTCACGTTGATGTGGGAAGGCGGGTTATCGGCAATTCGGACGTACGGTATGTGCTTCAATCACGGAAACCTAGACAAATAATACTTGTCTTAGACTCATGTCCAATGAATTTATAAAAATAACAATTATGTATACATATGATGATTTTATATGATGATCATGTGGGTTTACATATCCTCATTTACTCATTTTTGTGTTATGTGTCGATAACTTTTATACTAATTTACTAGTTTTACCCATTTACGTGTTTTAGGTCCAATAAGTCTATTATAAGTTCATTAACTTGTATTAATCCATTTCATACTTATATTATCAGTATATATACTTTCCATGTTGGGCCCAAATGGGTTAAGCCCAATAAGTTCTTTTTTTACAAGTATTTATCTTATTTAGTCCAATTATTAGTCCAATATGTTTAGTTAGCTCGTAAATGTCCGTATTTCTTATAGTTCGGGTTTTATCGGTCTTTACTTGTATTAGTTACTTATACATCAGTATATGACTTTTATAAACTTTACATTAGAGGGTTTGATCGTCTAAGTTTTATTTGGCGAAAAACGTTAATTTTACGGCAATAGCCGAAAAAGTCGTAAAAATCAAGTTTATAGTTTTTATTACTTATAAATATTATTTCACTACCATTTATATAATTTATCCATTTAATTAACCTTTTATATATTTATATAAATAAGTTTTATAAGTTAGTGGGTTTTTATTTTACATTTTATACATTAAAATGTGAGTGCTTATATAATAATAATAAACATTAATTCTTAAAAATCTGATTTTTATCTTCATGTTCACCATTTTTACCACATCTAGAGTTCTATAATGAATTAGAAGCTCATTTTTGGGTGACATGTTCTTCATATTATGTGCTACATTTAACTTAGTTATAGCTACTGCCCATTTTAAGTTCATCATGCCTTAACAGTCCTTACAAAACTGCTTATTCAGATTAGACCACCTAACTTGTTTTGATCATATCTCACTCATTATTTTGATTCCATTGCATGGCCAACTCTCACATGTGTATAAGAAATATAGCTTACTGTAAATGGATTCTACTTCATCATTTTATCAGTCCATGACCTGTTTCTTTACTGTTTTATACAGCCATCACTTTTAAGCAAGATTTTAGCCTTGTTCTTTATAGTTTTTCACCTTTTTAATCATGTTTATCAACACCAAATCCCCACATAACATTTTTATCATCATATAATCATCATATAAATATACAATAGGAAATAAAATACATGTTTACATAATCAAAATAACAAGAAGATGAGGAGGACAATCTTTATACCACCAAGTTGATGTAGGTTATGATTTGGACATGGTTTTTGATGGAGAAACTTGTAGACAACCATGACCATCTTCAAGACCACCATTCTTCATAGACTCCTTGTGGAAAATCAGCCTCAAGACACCATGAAAACTCCTCCTTGGATGTTATAAGCACCACCAATCTATAGAGCTTCAAAAGGGCTTCAACATGTGTATGAATAACACTTGATTTCATGGATGAAATTGATCAAAGGTGGTGTTTGATGGGGGAAAGTGGACGGCAAACAAGGAGTGGGATGAGAGGATTTGAGGTGGTTTTTGCATGGATGAAATGAGATAAGTGGTAAGGTTGATGGTTTTGATGTGTGTTAGCTTCCAAGGTAAGCTTTTAGCAACATGTGTTGCTAGTAGGCTTAAACACTTGACACATCAAGTGTTGAGGCAATAGTTTGGCCGGTTTTGAGTGGGGGTGGGACAAGTGCCCCACTTGTCTCATCTCCATTTATTTACGGGTACTCCTCGATTCCAGTTTCCTTGATTTGCGTGCCCTCGGGTCGTTTTACGAAAAACGTTTTTATAAATTATGAATCAACGTCACAAAACGAATCCAATAAAAATTGTTTCATCAAAAACGGAGTTCGAAAACGTAAATACGTAATCCTAAGGTTTCCGGTTTAGTCGTAAAGGACGTTAAATTAAAATCGTAAGTCCTAATCTCTTCTCGTAAATTTGTGAGTTTATGAACTAACTCAAATTTAAAACTCCAAAATAATATTCATGGACAAATTTATTTTCTGAAATGTCGGACTGTCACCAAAGACGGTGTATGTAAACGTAAGCACGTAACGTTGAATCCTCCGGTTTAGACGTAGTCGATGCTACTTCAAGACGTAAATCCAAATTTCTTCCCAAAAAATAAGTGAGTTCATATTGTAACATTAAAATAATGTTTTTAAATAATATTTGAGAATAAAATATCAACCATAAAATATCAACCATAAAATAGAAACTTAACGGTGTAACCAAAATCATTAAATTAATAATTCACCCTAATAGACAACGATGTCAAAAAATTAAGTCAACAAGAAGGATCGATAAACACGGTTTTATAACGGTTTTGAACATGAGACTTATTACCAAGACTTTTATACGCCCCCTAATGGAAGGGCCTTATTATCTTTGGTTTACCTCCATCTTTTATTCAACTTTGCCATGAAGCTTTTATTATGACTTCGGTCTTGCCTTGCCTTTTATTATCCGCCTCATCAGTGGTTTTATTAGCCAAAGACGTATATCCTCACACTAAAGCGAATTTTGGATCTTTAAAGCTTCGAAGATTAAGGCTTGATTCACTTTCAATTTTGCATAGATTTTTCGGCGTTGTGGGGCTTGAAATTGTTTGCTAGATTTAGGTGAGCACTTGAAATCTTATTATTAGGTGAAGCTTTCGATTATTCGGGAGCCAATACTTCAAAACTGTGACACTGGCGATACCTTAATGTCTTCCCAATTTAATTACATGGAAGCTACCAAAACAAATTAGAAACCAACAATAGTGACTAAACCGCTAAATCAATATTTATTAACAATTTATTATAAAAGCGTGGGGAGAATAAGCTAATAATTACTACACATGAGACCGTGACGATTACGAGACTTATAAATAACTCTATCATTTCTCATCCTCATTTAAGAGACTTAGCCTAAAAAGTTAAGGAATCGAAGCTAGGTGCTCAACACGCACGGTCGAGTCAAAAATTACTCTTATTCTCACCATCGGAAAACCTACATTCGTGTCTTAAACACTCAAGAAAAAATTTAAAATTTGGCCATTTTTAGCCTTATTTGCAACAAAATGATAACAAAAGATGAATATTGGATTGCGTGTTGACGTAAGCAAGGTGAAGTATCTACTCACCCCCCCATACTAAAACTAAACATTGTCCTCAATGTTTCGAGTCTAGGGGTGAAAACACCCCCATACTAGAGACGTAGTCGAATGCTTAATCTCGAGCATGGAAGGGGTAAAAAGAATAACCTAAAAGCCGTTTATGAATTATGCTAATAAGATAAACGTTAGAACATAAAAAGATATCATCGGATATCGGAATCTCCAAGGGAAACGATCGAAGCTCGAGTGCTACGTAAAACGAACACGAGAGGCTTCAATGATGACGATGAACCTAATGAATCACAATCACAAACAACCACTAAACAAAGGATGGAAGAGCACAAGTCCCCTCGTTACGTTAACTAAGAAAGCAATAATATGTACAAGGATAAGCATGAGAATCCCCCACGAGGCACCTTGTTTTTGATAACCTAGTCAAAAGCTCGACTCGAATCCCCATAAATGTGAACATTTAGGGATAATCATGGTTCGATCATTTTTGGTGGGACTTACATGTAATCAAGGCCCAAAAGCAACCGTGTATAAAGGCAAAACCTCTATACCGGGATCAAAGATCGTGTCTTCGTTCTCGAATGATAAACGAAACAACACGACTTCAAGTAACAACGTCCCAATGGGACACAAGAAAATAGCATAAGAAGAGAAGGGTGGGACATTGGTTGGGCATAAAAATCGAGTTACTTGAGGTAAACTCTCACCGTAAGTGTAGAAGGGATTTCTAGTGACTACTTCGGTAAAAGACCAAGATTTTATCTTAAAAGTGATACCGGGGTCAAAAATCTCGTCCTCGGTGGAGATGTGTGAGGGAACAAATGGGGCTTCTGTTGGGTCAAAAAGTTGATGTGGCAGAAACTCAAAAATGAAGAAAACGTGAAGTTATTGTCTAAGCGTTGTCAAGAGTTAATCAAGCGTTGACAAGAGTTAATTAGGCGTTGATGGCTCAAGCATTGTCGTGTGCAATCCAAGCATTGTCACATGCAATTCAAGCATTGACAAAACGTAGACAAAAGAAGCTTATGGAAGTTTCTATTTAGATAAACATGCAAAAGATATTCTGCATAAGTTTATTTAAATAGAAGATTTACTTGTTTATTCATTCTTATCTCTTGTAAACCCTAATCCTTACACTAAAAGGAACCAAGGGTCATAGGTTTTATATATTATTCATTCACAATGTAAACCTAAAGTGTGTGTCGCACTAGACGTGGGATTCAATGTATACACGTCTAGTGGATGTTTGTTATTAATATAATGAACATCCCTATTGTTTTAATTCGTGTCTCTTTGTGCCCAAACACCTTGTTATGATTATTGTTCTTTTCCGCTATGTTATCATATGAACGATGATCAACCTAGATATAATGGTTCATAACCATTGAGCCCAACGATCATAGGACTCATCAATTGGTATCAGAGCCTAAGGCTCGTGATATCTAGGTCCGACGAGGTGTTCGTGTATGGTGAAGAAGAAAAATTCGTATTGAGTTTTTCTGGACGTTTTTGTGTGCGCAGCAGTATTCAGAAGGTCATAACTTTTGTTTGAACCGTTGGATCGTCACGAAATTTTAGATATGTGTTCTACATACATAGATCTAAACATCCACCGGAGGGATTGTCGAGTTTTGTCCCCAAGCAAAAGTTATTAAGCGTCGAAGTTGGCTGATGGAAGATTTTCAGTTTTCTGCTTTCACATGAAATCATGAACTAGGGTTTCTTCAAACCCTAGATCTACTTAAAAAGCAGGAAGAATTGAAATTGGTGGCTGTTAAAACGTGTGAAGATACACGATCTTAGGTTATTCACAAACCCTAATTAGGGTTTCGATAAACAAAATTCTAAACCCTAGATCGATGTTTTGTTTTGCTACTGTTGGTGACATGGTGTAACAGGTGCAAAGAAGTTTCTGTTCGCAGCCAATGAATACATACGCATTCCTGATTTTTATTCGCTACATGCTAGTTCACTGTATAAGCGTGAGTCTCTCGATTCTTATTGGTTGAAGATTCGTGTGTTCACACGGTCAAAGGAGTAAAGCTTATAACCATGCTAATGCAAATCGATTCTGTTGATGCTATTGTGTTCACACGATATAAAGCCTCTCATTGGTGGAAATTCTTTGTGTTCACACGGTAGATGAACATTGATTAGTTATTCATGGAAGTGTTCACACGATGAATATATTCTAATTGGTGGAAAGATTTTGTTTGCGTTCACATGGTCTAAAGAAGCAAGTGACGTTGATGGTTGTTATTTTGACGCTGTCAAAGTCTTGGAGCAACGTTGACAAGAGTAAAGAATGAACGCTGACAAGATTTAAGGTTGGCGCTGACGTTTGTTGGTTAGGCGCTGACAGGAAGGATTTCGACGCTGACAGAATAAGTCAACACTGATAGGTTGACAGTGTCGTCCGATATATGAGCTTCAACGCTGATACGTATTGTCAGATATTGGACAATACATCTGACCAAGATATTGGACAGAAGAGATATTGGACAACACAAAGTTTGCTGCTGTTTGAGAAAACTGGTACGTTTTAAGCACACAAAAAGGAGGAAAATACACACAAAGGTACATGGAATCTCCGTTTTAATATAGAATATCATGATGATATTAATGGCTCGGATATTTTGAAAGGGATTAATGATTTTTAAGTAAGTTAGCAACCATTCATGAAGAATTTTATTGGATTATGTAATCGGGATAGCCTTGTGAAAGAGTTATCCGTTTACAGCTTTTACGTATGAAGATATTGACTTGTCATGAAGAGGTGTTAGCTTAAGGGGAAGAATTCTTATGGTAAGATTGATGATTGAAGAAGATTTGCGCAAGTTTGTGTTCTATCATATCTTAAAGTGCCTAGACTTTAAAGGTAACTTGTTCGTGCTTTACATGGTTGGTGACGAAGACTTGTCATAACACTTGAAGGAGTTACATTATCGTGCTCAGTGTCTCACAAAGGATGAGAATATTGACAAGGGATCGAGGTCTACTTATATCCTCCTCTATAAGTTCTTCATCACATGGTTAAACAAGACATGGAACATAAGATTGGGTTATCTAATTCAACATCAAGAATACTTTATTTATTTTTCTTCAGGATCATTACATAGAGCCTACTTCTGGAGAATCTTCAACATTGCATACATTGTTTACTTCTTTGTTGCTGTGACAAAAAGGGGAAGAAATGCATGCTACACTTGAGGGGAAGCAATTTGAAGATCATGTATAACTTACAAGAGATACACATAGAGTTTTGCCACTATCAACTAGGGGAAGATTGTTGGGTCAAAAAGTTGATGTGGCAGAAACTCAAAAATGAAGAAAACGTGAAGTTATTGTCTAAGCGTTGTCAAGAGTTAATCAAGCGTTGACAAGAGTTAATTAGGCGTTGATGGCTCAAGCATTGTCGTGTGCAATCCAAGCATTGTCACATGCAATTCAAGCATTGACAAAACGTAGACAAAAGAAGCTTATGGAAGTTTCTATTTAGATAAACATGCAAAAGATATTCTGCATAAGTTTATTTAAATAGAAGATTTACTTGTTTATTCATTCTTATCTCTTGTAAACCCTAATCCTTACACTAAAAGGAACCAAGGGTCATAGGTTTTATATATTATTCATTCACAATGTAAACCTAAAGTGTGTGTCGCACTAGACGTGGGATTCAATGTATACACGTCTAGTGGATGTTTGTTATTAATATAATGAACATCCCTATTGTTTTAATTCGTGTCTCTTTGTGCCCAAACACCTTGTTATGATTATTGTTCTTTTCCGCTATGTTATCATATGAACGATGATCAACCTAGATATAATGGTTCATAACCATTGAGCCCAACGATCATAGGACTCATCAATTGGTATCAGAGCCTAAGGCTCGTGATATCTAGGTCCGACGAGGTGTTCGTGTATGGTGAAGAAGAAAAATTCGTATTGAGTTTTTCTGGACGTTTTTGTGTGCGCAGCAGTATTCAGAAGGTCATAACTTTTGTTTGAACCGTTGGATCGTCACGAAATTTTAGATATGTGTTCTACATACATAGATCTAAACATCCACCGGAGGGATTGTCGAGTTTTGTCCCCAAACAAAAGTTATTAAGCGTCGAAGTTGGCTGATGGAAGATTTTCAGTTTTCTGCTTTCACATGAAATCATGAACTAGGGTTTCTTCAAACCCTAGATCTACTTAAAAAGCAGGAAGAATTGAAATTGGTGGCTGTTAAAACGTGTGAAGATACACGATCTTAGGTTATTCACAAACCCTAATTAGGGTTTCGATAAACAAAATTCTAAACCCTAGATCGATGTTTTGTTTTGCTACTGTTGGTGACATGGTGTAACAGGTGCAAAGAAGTTTCTGTTCGCAGCCAATGAATACATACGCATTCCTGATTTTTATTCGCTACATGCTAGTTCACTGTATAAGCGTGAGTCTCTCGATTCTTATTGGTTGAAGATTCGTGTGTTCACACGGTCAAAGGAGTAAAGCTTATAACCATGCTAATGCAAATCGATTCTGTTGATGCTATTGTGTTCACACGATATAAAGCCTCTCATTGGTGGAAATTCTTTGTGTTCACACGGTAGATGAACATTGATTGGTTATTCATGGAAGTGTTCACACGATGAATATATTCTAATTGGTGGAAAGATTTTTTTTGCGTTCACATGGTCTAAAGAAGCAAGTGACGTTGATGGTTGTTATTTTGACGCTGTCAAAGTCTTGGAGCAACGTTGACAAGAGTAAAGAATGAACGCTGACAAGATTTAAGGTTGGCGCTGACGTTTGTTGGTTAGGCGCTGACAGGAAGGATTTCGACGCTGACAGAATAAGTCAACACTGATAGGTTGACAGTGTCGTCCGATATATGAGCTTCAACGCTGATACGTATTGTCATATATTGGACAATACATCTGACCAAGATATTGGACAGAAGAGATATTGGACAACACAAAGTTTGCTGCTGTTTGAGAAAACTGGTACGTTTTAAGCACACAAAAAGGAGGAAAATACACACAAAGGTACATGGAATCTCCGTTTTAATATAGAATATCATGATGATATTAATGGCTCGGATATTTTGAAAGGGATTAATGATTTTTAAGTAAGTTAGCAACCATTCATGAAGAATTTTATTGGATTATGTAATCGGGATAGCCTTGTGAAAGAGTTATCCGTTTACAGCTTTTACGTATGAAGATATTGACTTGTCATGAAGAGGTGTTAGCTTAAGGGGAAGAATTCTTATGGTAAGATTGATGATTGAAGAAGATTTGCGCAAGTTTGTGTTCTATCATATCTTAAAGTGCCTAGACTTTAAAGGTAACTTGTTCGTGCTTTACATGGTTGGTGACGAAGACTTGTCATAACACTTGAAGGAGTTACATTATCGTGCTCAGTGTCTCACAAAGGATGAGAATATTGACAAGGGATCGAGGTCTACTTATATCCTCCTCTATAAGTTCTTCATCACATGGTTAAACAAGACATGGAACATAAGATTGGGTTATCTAATTCAACATCAAGAATACTTTATTTATTTTTCTTCAGGATCATTACATAGAGCCTACTTCTGGAGAATCTTCAACATTGCATACATTGTTTACTTCCTTGTTGATGTGACAAAAAGGGGAAGAAATGCATGCTACACTTGAGGGGAAGCAATTTGAAGATCATGTATAACTTACAAGAGATACACATAGAGTTTTGCCACTATCAACTAGGGGAAGATTGTTGGGTCAAAAAGTTGATGTGGCAGAAACTCAAAAATGAAGAAAACGTGAAGTTATTGTCTAAGTGTTGTCAAGAGTTAATCAAGCGTTGACAAGAGTTAATTAGGCGTTGATGGCTCAAGCATTGTCGTGTGCAATCCAAGCATTGTCACATGCAATTCAAGCATTGACAAAACGTAGACAAAAGAAGCTTATGGAAGTTTCTATTTAGATAAACATGCAAAAGATATTCTGCATAAGTTTATTTAAATAGAAGATTTACTTGTTTATTCATTCTTATCTCTTGTAAACCCTAATCCTTACACTATAAAAGGAACCAAGTGTCATAGGTTTTATATATTATTCATTTACAATGTAAACCTAAAGTGTGTGTCGCACTAGACGTGGGATTCAATGTATACACGTCTAGTGGATGTTTGTTATTAATATAATGAACATCCCTATTGTTTTAATTCGTGTCTCTTTGTGCCCAAACACCTTGTTATGATTATTGTTCTTTTCCGCTATGTTATCATATGAACGATGATCAACCTAGATATAATGGTTCATAACCATTGAGCCCAACGATCATAGGACTCATCAGCTTCCCCCATACTAGATCCACACAAAACGTCGTCAAAAGAAGTAGACGCGTTTGTAGCAAGCTCAATTAAGCGAGGTGATGACGGAGTTAGCATTGGAAAATTTTTCAAATCAATTGTAAATCTTTTCCTTTTTCATTTTTTAACTCTTTGTTACGAAAACCCAAGTTGATTAAATTGAAAATATTTGGTGTTTCTAAAATAATTCTAGGCACACTTAAAATTTCCACATTTATCTTGAAGGCGGGAGGAGGGTTTGAATTTTTAAAACGTGAATCGATTAACAAAAGATCCCCCTCCGGGCTAACGCAACGGTACTCATCAAACTCGAAAATAGAAGGCGGATCATCAAGAATACGTTTGATCTCGGAAAAATCGCCATCGGGATCAAAAACGTATTCTCTTCCTCGTGGAAGAGGTCGAGCAATAAAGTCGTCGATAATCGAGTCGCTAGCTTCAACCGTCGTGAAACTAGGAAAAGAAGGCTCTTCGATTGAAGATTTTGCCTTTGTTGTTTCGACCTCGATATCGAAAAACGTATCGATGTGAGCAAGCCCATCGGCGGACTTCTCACATGATAAATCCAAAATCTCACTCGGTGTGGGATTAGGAGTAAAAGGCTCGTCTCGTGACGATTTTGCCTTGACGGTTTCAACTTTGTCCTTCGAAGGGATCGAACGTGGGTTTTCAAACATTTTAGCAAAACTACTAACACGTCCCTTCGGAATTAATTTTTGTTCATCTTGTAAAGACGAGGGTTCAACGATTTCCTTTAAAACCTTTTCACATTTTTCTTTTTTAAAATCATTTGATGGAATTTCTTTGTCAAAATTAAGTGTATACTGATTTAGAAAATCCTCAATAATTTCATCCTCATTAGAAAAATTAGGTTTAGAAGGTACAAGATTTAATAATCCCAAGTATCCTACGAGTTTTTCCTTTGGTTTACTTTCAAAAACATTTTTCAAAACTTCGTTGGATGACGTTTTTGTTTCCTGAACGTTTTTGCAAGACGACGAAGGTTGCACGACTCAAAAATTCGAGAGATTGGGATCAATACGAGACGTACGAGTCTTAGCAGTCGAAATAACTTGAACCTCTCCCTCGAGATTAGGATTGGTGACGTTCGATGAAGAACTCGACTCGTATGAAGCTACTTTTTTCTCTAAGGTCTCAATCGTTGAAAGAAGTTCATTTTGCTTATTAGTGTAAGCCTCCACAACTTTATCAACAATTTTATCCCATCTCTCGTCAACTTGGTCAAATAAACGTTCTTGTTCTTTATAAGCGGCATCATATTCGTTTTCCAACTCGGTTCTCATGGAGGCCATTTCCTTTAAGTAAAATTCCTTTTGAGTTTCCAATTGTTTTTCGTGATGTTCCTTAAGATTCGCAACTTGTTCTTGAATCATTGTTAAGTTTGCATTATTACGTCTCACATAGTCACAAAAGGCGTTTTGATTCATTTCATCATTTTGATTTTGATCACAATTAAAAGACGAATCATATGACGAGTAGAACGAAGACGATGGGTGATCTTGGTCGTAAGATTGAAATTTGTCACCAAGACCATGTGGAGCGGAGTTATAGATATAACCCTCTTGACCTCCAATAACCTTACAATTAAAACAATTGGCACCATCGGGCGGGCCTCCACAATATGGACACGAATAATATCCACTATCATTCGACATGATGCAACGAGAACGGTGTTACGAGAATTAAACGTTATAGAGGGTGAAAGAAGAGAATTATGAAATTAGAGGGAATGTAGAAGACTATTTTTGTGCTTTTGATTGTTTTTTAATTTTTTTGGTATTTTGAATGTATTACGTAGACAAAAATCTACAAATCTCTCCTCGAATCGATTTTCTCAATTAAAAGAGCCTCAAGGAATGAAAACGATCACGTGGAGTGAACGCCTTCGATGACTTTAGAACGTTGGTGGAACACCAAAACGTTCAAGAGGGTTTAATCTTGAAAACAAGCAAATATATATACTTAGATAATACTTTGGTTGGCAACTCCTCGATTAGCCCTTTTTCTCAAAACACGCACAAGCAAGCGGGGGAAACGAGGCTGCGCTAAGCACTTAAGAGCCTTTTTCCCTTAGGTCGTGAAATACAACCGCCTTATACCCACCTTATAGTTTGTGTTAATTGAAATTAAGCCTCACGAAAGTATTTATCTATTTTGCCTTTTACTTTTGCTTTGGATTCGAATACAATGATCGAGTGATGAAATCCCGAATCAAGGTTGTGATTTCTCACGTATTTGGAGTACTTGTATTTTTATTGTTCTACGTAAGTACAATATATTAATAATATTCACAATAAAAACGAAAACCAATATATCTACAATATAGTAAAATGATTGTTGTGTGTTTAATTTAGGAAAACTAAACACAATTTATTTGGATACTATAATATAATAAGGAAAAATAACAAAAATGAGTATGTACGATATTCACGCTTTCCAAAATTAGAAAAGCAAAAACGCACCACTCACAAAAACACGATACTAATAATGGCACACTAAAAACACCTCCCCGGAAGCGGCGCCATCTTGATAGTCGTAGAAACACGTCTTTTAGGAAAAAGAGCGTATAATGGGCAAGTATTAAGTTGCACGTTTTAGGAAAAACGCGAAACCGAACAAATGCGGGTTCGTTCTCGAGGAGGTGTGTGGATTAATGTGCCAAAATATATAATCAAAGGTTAAGGGTAGTGTCGTTTTTGGATAAGAAAAGAAAGAAAACTAGAGACGAACTACGATTACAATTAATTATGACGAATGACGTAAAACGCGAACGTAAGTACGTAAAACGTGAAAATTTAAAAATTTTAAGCTAAAAACAAATTAAAAATGAAAAATTAGTTCAAAATAATATAAATAAAGATAAAAATCCAATAAAAATATTTTAAAACCTTTTATTAATTAAATATTCAATTTTTAATGCTAATTAAAGTCCAAAAATTAAATATAATTAAGAAAAAGCCCAAAATATTATTTTATTGGAAAAATAACTCACTTATATTATTTATAAACTAAAAAGTATTTTTCCTAAATTTTAATTACTATTTTCCTATTTTTAAAACACTAAAAACTATTTTAAAACTAAAATAATTATAAAAAATAATTAAACAATGCTAAAAATAATTTACCAATTTTAAAAATCCTATTTTACTCTAATAAACAGAAGAAAAATGAAAAAGTTTTGAAAATAATAAATTTTTCACTAAAAGACAAAAACAGCTTTAAATAAAACCCTAATTAAACTAAATTAATTATAAAATATAAATAAAAGATGAACAGCGAAAACTTTTTATACCAAAAATCTTAAAACATTTTTCTTAATCTATGAAAAATTTTAAACTGAAAAATATGGACTTTTCACACTAAAAGACAAAAAATAGAATTGAAAAAGTTAATTAAAAATGCTATTTAACCTAAAAATTATCAGATGAACAGTAAAATACAAATTAATTAAACTGAAAAATCAAGAATAAAATAAGAAAAATTACAAAATTTGTTTCAGGTCCTAACTCCTAATTAACTCCACTAAAGACAAAAATTAAGGTTGCTGATAGTGACACCTTGACTGTTATTGTTTTGTAGCCAAGCAGGGGGAACTTTAACACTGGCAGTGGGAAATTGGTTCCCACTGCTAGTTATAAAAAACGGGTCTGCATGGTTTTTGGCTAATAACTTGAGCTTGGATTGGTTTTGATGGACAAGAGGGGCACCCCCACACTCATGGAAGTGTGGGGAGTCAGAATGAGCAAGAAACAACACAAGCACAATACAAATTAAGCACAAAATGACCCCAACTTAGTCACTATTTAGCAGAAAGGTAAGGCAGAATGGTTTGCTGATATGTTTGGTATTTTGGTGAGTTTCAGCTCACAAAATCTGACTCAATCCACTCACAAATCACAACTACCCTAGCCTAAACCCTAGATGACACCTAGACCTAAGCATATTACAAGTTTTGATGGTGAAAAATGCTAAATCAAAGCTATATTAGAGGCTTACTGATTTGTAGCTAGTTTTTACCAACTTGAGCATGCAATTCCCTAAATCTGATTCAACACTTAAGGCAATGATTGATAAATAATATCAAATGATAAAACAAGTGTGTTTAGGCAATATTATCTAGCTAGAAGTTACCCTAAACCAGTTAACACCCCAATCACCCCCTTAAAAACTGAAATCTAATTTTAACAAAGAATAGTGCACTTTTATTGCAAATTTAAGCAGTAAATCAACATGAACATAAAATAGGAACATAAAAGATACCAAATAAGCAATTTAATACACCCAATAAGCACAAATACACATAAGCAGAAACAAGCTATCAATCAGGAAAGCAGTTTGGATTTTAAATAAGTCAAAAGGAAATAGAGAAACTTACATTGAGTCCAAAGCTCTAAAACTTCTAACTAATCTTACTATAAGCCTCTACCACCACTCTTGGACTTATTGTCAACACTTCAATCCAGCTTATCCAATTATCCAGCTTATGCTTAAAAGCTTTAAGCTACTTGACAAAGCTTGAAACACCAAAAAAAATAAAACATCTTCATGAACCAATCTTCCTTCTTGAAAACTTGAACCAGTAGAAAGTGAACAATCCTAACAAGCACACATTCAAGCTTATGTGTCAAATAAGCTTGAGTGTAGCTTATGGTACAGTAACCTCTCAACAAAACCTTGGTTTTGTGATAAATGAACATGGAAATGGGACTTTTGCAAAGTAAATAAAGATGACTGATATTTAAAAGTGCAGGTAAGTAAATTGCAATGAAATTTAAAGATTGGAACTCAATTTTATTCAAGAAATCGTCTCATACAAAATTTTGAATAAGAATTGGAACAACTAATACAGGTACAAGACACCCGTATTTATACTAGTCTAAGAAGGATCTAGAATACTTTAATAAAATAATACAAGAGCTAAGAAAAAACTAAACCCTAATCTGTTGAAGTTCCTTTGTTGCCCTTGGTCAATAAAGTTTGAAAAGGTCAAAACTTGTCCATGTGATGGCCAACTGTAGTGAGGACCAATCTGAGCTTTTGAGGATCTCCTTAGTGCCCAAGAAACGTTTATGAGCCATTGGATGACTGTTAGATTCCAAACTTGCTTCATTTAGCCAAACCAAGGTGCAGGGGTGGTCTTCGTGGGGTCCAGGGGATCACATGCGAATGTTTTAGGGGTTGGGTTTGGCTTATGTGATGGTAAATCAACATTCTGGAAATTATAGGGTAAAAACCCCTTGTTTTTGTGGGTAATGAGATTAGGGTTTATGGGGATTAAGGTGTTGAATAGTTGGGTTTGATGCAGGATTAGGGATGGATTAATTTAAAATCCTTGTTTGCCTCCAAAGTTTATAACTGATTATAATCAGTTAAATAAAAACGAAGTGGAAAATGACGTGGGTGTTGGGTGAGTTGTGATTGGTTAAGGGGAGTGGAGTGGGTGACGTGTAAGGTGGTGGTAGGCTGGGGGAGAGAATGTTGTCTGGCCACAAAGCACCCCCAAGGTTCCAATATATGTTCACTTTGCATAAAATACCCCAAAACGTTTTTCCCTTTATAATAACTTTGGGCAGTTGGCATGTTTAGTCCTTCCAAGTTATAGTCATGGAAACAAGGACTAAATTTGTGAATTTTGAGATCTTCAAGGGCCAAACATGTACAATCTTGAAATTTGAGGACCATACTTGTAATATTTGAGATTTACAAGGGCCAAAAGTGACAAGTCTTCAAAAGTAGAGGGACCAATCTTGCCAATTCTTCAAACTTCAAGGACTTTACTGGAATTTCATGATTCGGGTCCGGTTCTTTATGCGGCTTCCTTTTCCGTGTTCGTTTTTGCTTGATTCCTTTGATCTTTTGGTGAATTCACGATATCCGTACCTGAAATACACAATGAACAAACACAGGTATATTTTGGGTATTTTGATGATATTTTAAGCGTTTTAAGCCCGATTTGGACGATGAGACTATGTATAAAAGCAGTCTCATCACTCTCCCATACTAAACCATTGCCGTGTCCCTACGCAATGCTAGAATTAAGTATCATATCACTTCCAAAATTCATTTTATGATGACTTTTATTGAAAACGTAAACTTAAATAAACTACTACACGTGTGTTAGACATAATGTATTGTTTTCATCACGATTAAGTGACTTTTGGGATCATAGAACAAGAACACGTGAATGCTTCGTTAGAAATAATTTCGTCGTCCTCGATTTTCACCCAATTTCATGCTAAGCGTGTAACGAGATCATTGTTATTATAAGTTAGCAACACGATCATATCTCATGAGTGTTAATTGCGAACCTAAACTCCCTTATTCCTACTTGGTATCTCTTATATTTTATTTTTGTCTTAATGATCACGAGGATACATCATTGACTTATGCGTGAATAGAGATTAAGTCTAAAAATAGAAACTTAACGGTGTAACCAAAATCATTAAATTAATAATTCACCCTAATAGACAACGATGTCAAAAAATTAAGTCAACAAGAAGGATCGATAAACACGGTTTTATAACGGTTTTGAACATGAGACTTATTACCAAGACTTTTATACGCCCCCTAATGGAAGGGCCTTATTATCTTTGGTTTACCTCCATCTTTTATTCAACTTCGCCATGAAGCTTTTATTATGACTTCGGTCTTGCCTTGCCTTTTATTATCCGCCTCATCGGTGGTTTTATTAGCCAAAGACGTATATCCTCACGCTAAAGCGAATTTTGGATCTTTAAAGCTTCGAAGATTAAGGCTTGATTCACTTTAAATTTTGCATAGATTTTTCGGCCTTGTGGGGCTTCAAATTGTTTGCTAGATTTAGGTGAGCACTTGAAATCTTATTATTAGGTGAAGCTTTCGATTATTCGGGTGCCAATACTTCAAAACTGTGACGCTGGCGATACCTTAATGTCTTCCCAATTTATTTACATGGAAGCTACCAAAACAAATTAGGATCCAACAATAGTGACTAAACCGCTAAATCAATATTTATTAACAATTTATTATAAAAGCGTGGGGAGAATAAGCTAATAATTACTACACATGAGACCGTGACGATTACGAGACTTATAAATAACTCTATCATTTCTCGTCCTCATTTAAGAGACTTAGCCTAAAAAGTTAAGGAATTGAAGCTAAGTGCTCAACACGCACGGTCGAGTCAAAAATTACTCTTATTCTCACCATCGGAAAACCTACATTCGTGTCTTAAACACTCAAGAAAAAATTTAAAATTTGGCCATTTTTAGCCTTATTTGCAACAAAATGATAACAAAAGATGAATATTGGATTGCGTGTTGACGTAAGCAAGGTGAAGTATCTACTCACCCCCCATACTAAAACTAAACATTGTCCTCAATGTTTCGAGTCTAGGGGTGAAAACACCCTCATACTAGAGACGTAGTCGAATGCTTAGTCTCGAGCATGGAAGGGGTAAAACGAATAACCTAAAAGCCGTTTATGAATTATGCTAATAAGATAAACGTTAGAACATAAAAGGATATCATCGGATATCGGAATCTCCAAGGGCAACGATCGAAGCTCGAGTGCTACGTAAAACGAACACGAGAGGCTTCATGATGACGATGAACCTAATGAATCACAATCACAAACAACCACTAAACAAAGGTTGGAAGAGCATAAGTCCCCTCGTTACGTTAACTAAGAAAGCAATAATATGTACAAGGATAAGCATGAGAATCCCCCACGAGGCACCTTGTTTTTGATAACTGAGTCAAAAGCTCGACTCGAATCCCCATAAATGTGATCATTTAGGGATAATCATGGTTCGGTCATTTTTGGTGGGACTTACATGTAATCAAGGCCCAAAAGCAACCGTGTATAAAGGCAAAACCTCTATAACGGGATCAAAGATCGTGTCTTCGTTCTCGAATGATAAACGAAACAACACGACTTCAAGTAACAACGTCCCAATGAGACACAAGAAAATAGCATAAGAAGAGAAGGGTGGGACATTGGTTGGGCATAAAAATCGAGTTACTTGAGGTATACTCTCACCGTAAGTGTAGAAGGGATTTCTAGTGACTACTTCGGTAAAAGACCGAGATTTTATTTTAAAAGTGATACCGGGGTCAAAAATCTCGTCCTCGGTGGAGAAGTGTGAGGGAACAAATGGGGCTTCCCCCATACTAGATCCACACAAAACGTCGTCAAAAGAAGTAGACGCGTTTGTAGCAAGCTCAATTAAGCGAGGTGATGACGGAGTTAGCATTGGAAAATTTTTCAAATCAATTGTAAAATCTTTTCTTTTTTCATTTTTTAACTCTTTGTTACGAAAACCCAAGTTGATTAAATTGAAAATATTTGGTGTTTCTAAAATAATTCTAGGCACACTTAAAATTTCCACATTTATCTTGATGGCGGGAGGAGGGTTTGAATTTTTAAAACGTGAATCGATTTACAAAACATCCCCCTCTGGGCTAACGCAACGGTCCTCATCAAACTCGAAAATAGAAGGCGGATCATCAAGAATACGTTTGATCTCGGAAAAATCGCCATCGGGATAAAAAACGTCTTCTCTTTCTCGTGGAAGAGGTCGAGCAATAAAGTCGTCGATAATCGAGTCGCTAGCTTCAACCGTCGTGAAACTAGGAAAAGAAGGCTCTTCGATTGAAGATTTTGCCTTTGTTGTTTCGACCTCGATATCGAAAAACGTATCGATGTGAGCAAGGCCATCGGCGGACTTCTCACATGATAAATCCAAAATCTCACTCGGTGTGGGATTAGGAGTAAAAGGCTCGTCTCGTGACGATTTTGCCTTGACGGTTTCAACTTTGTCCTTCGAAGGGATCGAACGTGGGTTTTCAAACATTTTAGCAAAACTACTAACACGTCCCTTCGGAATTAATTTTCGTTCATCTTGTACAGACGAGGGTTCAACGATTTCTTTTAAAACCTTTTCACATTTTTCTTTTTTAAAATCATTTGATGGAATTTCTTTGTCAAAATTAAGTGTATATTGATTTAGAAAATCCTCAATAATTTCATCCTCATTAGAAAAATTAGGTTTAGAAGGTACAAGATTTAATAATCCCAAGTATCCTACGAGTTTTTCCTTTGGTTTACTTTCAAAAACATTTTTCAAAACTTCGTTGGATGACGTTTTTGTTTCCTGAACGTTTTTGCAAGACGACGAAGGTTGCACGACTCTAAAATTCGAGAGATTGGGATCAATACGAGACGTACGAGTCTTAGGAGTCGAAATAACTTGAACCTCTCCCTCATGATTAGGATTGGTGACGTTCGATGAAGAACTCGACTCGTATGAAGCTACTTTTTTCTCTAAGGTCTCAATCGTTGAAAGAAGTTCATTTTGCTTATTAGTGTAAGCCTCCACAACTTTATCAACAATTTTATCCCATCTCTCGTCAACTTGGTCAAATAAACGTTCTTGTTCTTTATAAGCGGCATCATATTCGTTTTCCAACTCGGTTCTCATGGAGGCCATTTCCTTTAAGTAAAAATCCTTTTGAGTTTCCAATTGTTTTTCGTGATGTTCCTTAAGATTCGCAACTTGTTCTTGAATCATTGTTAAGTTTGCATTATTACGTCTCACATAGTCACAAAAGGCGTTTTGATTCATTTCATCATTTTGATTTTGATCACAATTAAAAGACGAATCATATGACGAGTAGAACGAAGACGATGGGTGATCTTGGTCGTAAGATTGAAAATTGTCACCAAGACCACGTGGAGCAGAGTTATAGATATAACCCTCTTGACCTCCAATAACCTTACAATTAAAACAATTGTCACCATCGGGCGGGCCTCCACAATATGGACACGAATAATATCCACTATCATTCGACATGATGCAACGAGAACGGTGTTACGAGAATTAAACGTTATAGAGGGTGAAAGAAGAGAATTATGAAATTAGAGGGAATGTAGAAGACTATTTTTGTGCTTTTGATTGTTTTTTTAATTTTTTTGGTATTTTGAATGTATTACGTAGACAAAAATCTACAAATCTCTCCTCGAATCGATTTTCTCGATCAAAATAGCCTCAAGGAATGAAAACGATCACGTGGAGTGAACGCCTTCGATGACTTTAGAACGTTGGTGGAACACCAAAACGTTCAAGAGGGTTTAATCTTGAAAACAAGCAAATATATATACTTAGATAATACTTTGGTTGGCAAACCCTTGATTAGCCCTTTTTCTCAAAACACGCACAAGCAAGCGGGGGAAACGAGGCGGCGCTAAGCACTTAAGAGCCTTTTTCCCTTAGGTCGTGAAATACAACCGCCTTATACCCACCTTATAGTTTGTGTTAATTGAAATTAAGCCTCACGAAAGTATTTATCTATTTTGCCTTTTACTTTTGCTTTGGATTCGAATACAATGATCGAGTGATGAAATCCCGAATCAAGGTTGTGATTTCTCACGTATTTGGAGTACTTGTATTTTTATTGTTCTACGTAAGTACAATATATTAATAATATTCACAATAAAAACGAAAACCAATATATCTACAATATAGTAAAATGATTGTTGTGTGTTTAATTTAGGAAAACTAAACACAATTTATTTTGATACTATAATATAATAAGGAAAAATAACAAAAATGAGTATGTACGATATTCACGCTTTCCAAAATTAGAAAAGCAAAAACGCACCACTCACAAAAACACGATACTAATAATGGCACACTAAAAACACCTCCCCGGCAGCTGTGCCATTTTGATAGTCGTAGAAACACGTCTTTTAGGAAAAAGAGCGTATAATGGGCAAGTATTAAGTTGCACGTTTTAGGAAAAACGCGAAACCGAACAAATGCGGGTTCGTTCTCGAGGAGGTGTGTGGATTAATGTGCCAAAATATATAATCAAAGGTTAAGGGTAGTGTAGTTTTTGGATAAGAAAAGAAAGAAAACTAGAGACGAACTAGGATTACAATTAACTATGACGAATGACGTAAAACGCGAACGTAAGTACGTAAAACGTGAAAATTTAAAAATTTTAAGTTAAAAACAAATTAAAAATGAAAAAGTAGTTCAAAATAATATAAATAAAGATAAAAATCCAATAAAAATATTTTAAAACCTTTTATTAATTAAATATTCAATTTTTAATGCTAATTAAAGCCCAAAAATTAAATATAATTAAGAAAAAGCCCAAAATATTATTTTATTGGACAAATAACTCACTTGTATTATTTATAAACTAAAAAGTATTTTTCCTAAATTTTAATTACTATTTTCCTATTTTTAAAACACTAAAAACTATTTTAAAACTAAAATAATTATAAAAAATAATTAAACAATGCTAAAAATAATTTACAAATTTTAAAAATCCTATTTTACTCTAATAAACAGAAGAAAAATGAAAAAGTTTGGAAAATAATAAATTTTTCACTAAAAGACAAAAACAGTTTTAAATAAAACCCTAATTAAACTAAATTAATTATAAAAAATAAATAAAAGATGAACAGTGAAAACTTTTTATACCAAAAATCTTAAAACATTTTTCTTAATCTATGAAAAATTTTAAACTGAAAAATATGGACTTTTCACACTAAAAGACAAAAAATAGAATTGAAAAAGTTAATTAAAAATGCTATTTAACCTAAAAATTATCAGATGAACACTAAAATAAAAATTAATTAAACTGAAAAATCAAGAATAAAATAAGAAAAATTACAAAATTTGTTTCAGGTCCTAACTCCTAATTAACTCCACTAAAGACAAAAATTAAGGTTGCTGATAGTGACACCTTGACTGTTATTGTTTTGTAGCCAAGCAGGGGGAACTTTAACACTGGCAGTGGGAAATTGGTTCCTGCTGCTAGTTAAAAAAACGGGTCTGCATGGTTTTTGGCTAATAACTTGAGCTTGGATTGGTTTTGATGGACAAGAGGGGCACCCCCATACTCATGGAAGTGTGGGGAGTCAGAATGAGCAAGAAACAACACAAGCACAATACAAATTAAGCACAAAATGACCCCAACTCAGTCACTATTTAGTAGAAAGGTAAGGCATAATGGTTTGCTGATATGTTTGGTATTTTGGTGAGTTTCAACTCACAAAATCTGACTCAATCCACTCACAAATCACAACTACCCTAGCCTAAACCCTAGATGACACATAGACCTAAGCATATTACAAGTTTTGATGGTGAAAAATGCTAAATCAAAGCTATATTAGAGGCTTACTGATTTGTAGCTAGTTTTTACCAACTTGAGCATGCAATTCCCTAAATCTGATTCAACACTTAAGGCAATGACTGATAAATAATATCAAATGATAAACCAAGTGTGTTTAGGCAATATTATATAGCTAGAAGTTACCCTAAACCAGTTAACACCCCAATGCCAAACACCCCCTTAAAAACTGAAATCTAATTTTAACAAAGAATAGTGCACTTTTATTGCAAATTTAAGCAGTAAATCAACATGAATATAAAATAGGAACATAAAAGATACCAAATAAGCAATTTAATACACCCAATAAGCACAAATACACATAAGCAGAAACAAGCTATCAATCAGGTAAGCAGTTTGGATTTTAAATAAGTCAAAAGGAAATAGAGAAACTTACATTGAGTCCAAAGCTCTGAAACTTCTAACTAATCTTACTATAAGCCTCTACCACCACTCTTGGACTTATTGTCAACACTTCAATCCAGCTTATCCAATTATCCAGCTTATGCTTAAAAGCTTTAAGCTACTTGACAAAGCTTGAAACACCAAAAAAAATAAAACATCTTCATGAACCAATCTTCCTTCTTGAAAACTTGAACCAGTAGAAAGTGAACAATCCTAACAAGCACACATTCAAGCTTATGTGTCAAATATGCTTGAGTGTAGCTTATGCTACAGTAACCTCTCAACAAAACCTTGGTTTTGTGATAAATGAACTTGGAAATGGGACTTTTGCAAAGTAAATAAAGATGACTGATATTTAAAAGTGCAGGTAAGTAAATTGCAATGAAATTTAAAGATTGGAACTCAATTTTATTCAAGAAATCGTCTCATACAAAATTCTGAATAAGAATTGGAACAACTAATACAGGTACAAGACACCCGTATTTATACTAGTCTAATAAGGATCTAGAATACTTTAATAAAATAATACAAGAGCTAAGAAAAAACTAAACCCTAATCTGTTGAAGTTCCTTTGTTGCCCTTGGTCAATAAAGTTTGAAAAGGTCAAAACTTGTCCATGTGATGGCCAACTGTAATGAGGACCAATCTGAGCTTTTGAGGATCTCCTTAGTGCCCAAGAAACGTTTATGAGCCATTGGATGACTGTTAGATTCCAAACTTGCTTCATTTAGCCAAACCAAGGTGCAGGGGTGGTCTTCGTGGGGTCCAGGGGATCACATGCGAATGTTTTAGGGGTTGGGTTTGGCTTATGTGATGGTAAATCAACATTCTGTAAATTATAGGGTAAAAACCCCTTGTTTTTATGGGTAATGAGATTAGGGTTTATGGGGATTAAGGTGTTGAATAGTTGGGTTTGATGCAGGATTAGGGATGGATTAATTTAAAATCTTTTTTTGCCCCCAAAGTTTATAACTGATTATAATCAGTTAAATAAAAACGAAGTGGAAAATGACGTGGGTGTTGGGTGAGTTGTGATTGGTTAAGGGGAGTGGAGTGGGTGACGTGTAAGGTGGTGGTAGGCTGGGGGAGAGAATGTTGTCTGGCCACAAAGCACCCCCAAGGTTCCAATATATGTTCACTTTGCATAAAATACCCCAAATGTTTTTCCCTTTATAATAACTTTGGGCAGTTGGCATGTTTAGTCCTTCCAAGTTATAGTCATGGAAACAAGGACTAAATTTGTGAATTTTGAGATCTTCAAGGGCCAAACATGTACAATCTTGAAATTTGAGGACCATACTTGTAATATTTGAGATTTACAAGGGCCAAAAGTGACAAGTCTTCAAAAGTAGAGGGACCAATCTTGCCAATTCTTCAAACTTCAAGGACTTTACTGGAAATTCATGATTCGGGTCCGGTTCTTTGTGCGGCTTCGTTTCCCGTGTTCGTTTTTGCTTGATTCCTTTGATCTTTTGGTGAATTCACGATATCCGTACCTGAAATACACAATGAACAAACACATGTATATTTTGGGTATTTTGTTGATATTTTAAGCGTTTTAAGCCCGATTTGGACGATGAGACTATGTATAAAAGCAATCTCATCACTCCCCCATACTAAACCATTGCCGTGTCCCCACGCAATGCTAGAATTAAGTATCATATGTGACAAATCTAACATTTTCAGGTAGTAAAATATTTTCTCGTATAATATTTTGAAACTTATTTTTGTGTTGGTTGACGAACTCACAATTTACGGATTTAAATTTGGGCTTACGTGCATAATTTGGCGTCTTTTACGACTAACCGGAAACCTTAGGATTACGTATTTACGTTTTTGAACTCCGTTTTCGATGAGACAATTTTTATTGGATTCGTTTTGTGACGGTGATTCATAATTTATAAAAACGTTTTTCGTAAAACGACCCGAGGGCACGCAAATCGAGAAAACTAGAATCGAGAAATACCCGTAAACTAGTGAGATGGGACAAAACACTTTGTCCCACCCCACTAGCAATATGGGACGGCTAACTTGACACCACAACACATAGGTGGCATCAAGTTTAGCTAACTTACACCAAGTGTAAGCTAGCTTACATCTTAAGCTTTACCATACCACAAAACAAGCAACTTGTTTTCATTTCCCTCATTTCTTACATGCAATCCACTCCAAAACTCTCTCAATCTCTCCCTCCTTGCCATCCCAAATAAGCCAACAAACACCCTCTTTGATCTTTTCTAGCCATAAACCACATGTTTACTAGTTCTACTAAGGTGTTCTCTTGAAGCCTTGATCATTTGGTGGCCATATTAACAACTTTGGAGGTGATTTGCTTAAGTCCTAGGGCTGATTTTACAACCTATGTTCTTGATATTTGATGGTCTTTGAGATACTTGTTGTGTTCATCAAGTTCTTGTCTTCCTAAAACAAGAAATCCACTTGGATTGGTAAAGAAGATCATCCTCTTCATTTTTCTCTTGTTATTTTGTAAAGAACAAAGGTATTTTCTTTCATTTTGTATATGTATATGATGTATATATGATGATAAAAATGTTGTGTGGGGATCAAGTGTTGATAAATATGCTTAAAAATGATGATAACCATAAGAAATGAAGCTAAAATCTTGACTATTTAGTTGGTTGTATAAAAACAGTAGATAACTAAAAGATGAACTGATAAAATTGCATGGTTTGATCTATTTACAGTAAGTAGATGATGTTATACATATGTGAGAGTTGGCCATGCAATGGAATCAAAATAATGAGTGAGATATGATCAAAACAAGTTAGGTGGTGTAATCTGAATGAGCAGTTTTGTAGGGACTGTTAAGGCAACTTAAACTCAAAATGGGAAGTATCTATAACTAAGTTATATGTAGCACATATTATGAAGAACATGTCATCCAAAAATGAGCTTCTAAGTCATTATAGAACTCTAGATATGGTAAAAATGGTGAACATGAAGTTAAAAATCAGATTTTTGGAAATAATGTTTATTATTATTATATAAGCACTCACATTATAATGTATAAAATGTAAAAATATAAACCCACTAACTTATAAAACTTATTTATATAAATGTATAAAAGGTTAATTAAATGGGTAAATTATATAAATGGTGGTAAAATAATATTTATAAGTAATAAAAACTATAAACTTGATTTTTACGACTTTTTCGGCTATCGCCGTAAAATTAACGTTTTTCGCCAAATAAAACTTAGACGACCAAACCCGTCTAATGTAAAGTTTATAAAAGTCATATACTGATGTATAGATAACTAATACAAGTAAAAACCGATAAAACCCGAACCATAAGAATTACGGACATTTACGAGCTAACTAATCATATTAGACTAGTAATTGGACTTAATAAGATAAAAACTTGTAAAAAGAACTTATTGGGCTTAACCCATTTGGGCCTAACATGAAAAGTATATATACTGATAATATAGGTATAAAATGGATAAAAACAAGTTAAAGAACTTATAAAAGACTTAATGGACTTAAAATAGGTAAAATCGGTAAAACTAGTGAACTAGTAAGACGTTACCAAGACGTAAACGCTAAAATGAGTAAACAAGGATGTATAAACCCACTTGATCATCATCATATGTACAAAATCATCATATGTATATTGTTATTTTGATAAAATTCATTGGACCGAGTCTAAGACCGATTATTATTTATATAGGTTTCCGTGACCGAAGCACGACCGTAGCCGATAATCCGCCTTTCATTAACAACGTGAGTTCATAGCCTCACACTCTTTTAAATGTTTTATAAAATGATTTGTAAACCCGCGAGGGAGATAACATGCTAGATTTTTATAAAAATAGAACACAAGTAGTCCCGATTGTATGCTTAATGATATGGACCCGAATGATGCTATGACCCTATATTCGAGACTAAAAGGATTATTAGTAGTTAGGTTATGTCACTTAAAGTCCCATTAGCATGAATTGTGAACTACCGGGTTTTGGTAGACGCTTATGCATTTGATAGTACTATTTGGGGACGATCACCCCAGTTCGCGCCTTGACGGTTGATCCCCGTCGTACCACATTGATTGGTAAGCGAATTTATGTATGAGAAGATTCCATAGCGTGATTTTTGTGACGACACGCTAACTTAGATGGGCAAATTGTTTGTCGGGTTCGCGGCCCGCTGTTTCACAGTAAGGTAACAATGTCATGCGGCTAATAATAATCCTATAATCTATTCAGTCTATATAATCTAAATAAACGATATGATACGACGCTATTAACGATGAATATATTACCTATCATGGTAATATAGAGACTACGGTCTCATGGACGGTTTCAGATGTATGCTTGATTTATATATTGCCTGAGTAGCAATATGTGGACTTACTTCCGATATTATACTTGTGTTCTGATTTTAAATGATTGTTTTATATAATGGTTTTTATTAAACTCTATGAATTCACTCGGCATTCGCTGATATGATTTTTGCATGTTTTTATCTCAGGTGCTTGAAGGTAATCCGGATGGAGATCGACTCTGATGGCCCACACTTAATATTAAAAATGTTCATTCGATATGTGTTTTGTAAACTTAATGACATGTATAATTTGGGACCTGTTGTACGCTTTTAAAACTTTTTATCGAATGAATGTTTGTTAAACCTTGTACAACCATTTTTATGTGTTGTCTATGATTGGAGTTATTGTGCTATCCCGTAACACTCTGAAAGAACCTTCCGCTGTACCGATACGAAAAATAAGAGTGTTACAATTTGGTACCAGATCTCTCGTTATAGAGAACAAAGGATTTTAAAAACCAAGGTTTTGAACAAAACTTTTCAAAATCTTTTGACAATGAACATTTGAGAAAATATTTGAAAAATCTTTTGACTATAACGGTGCCAGAGATCTCCGAAGTTACCAACAAGCCCTATTGAGAAGATATATATTTTGATATATATAATATAATTTATATATATGTATATATCGTGATTTCATTATGTAATTGTTTAACTAGTATGTTATCCTAATACGAGATATATATAAATGCAGATTGTCATGGCTGACACTAATATTCCTGTAGAAAACCATGCTATTCCCGAACCTAATATAGAAGATGATCCTTATTTAGACTTAGTAGATTTTGATATCGATGATGAGGAGGAACCATTTGAGGATCCCGAGCCCGAGTTAGGACTAGGAGATCAGATTGCCCCTCAGGTTGACTTAGTAGAGAATGATATTGAGAATGTGGATATTGAGAATGTGGATATTGAGAATGTGGAGATTGAGAATGCTGATATTGAGAATGATGATGAGATTGAGTTAGATAATTTAGATGATAAGATTGACGACGAGGATGTCGAGGAGGATGTAGGTATAGATGTTGAGGTTGATGACGATGAGGAAGCCGAGCTTATTTATCCTTATGATGTTCCAGAGGGCGAGCCTTTGCCCCCACCAGTTTGTTTGTCTGATTCTGAGGATGAGTTACCTAGGGATAAAATGTCTGAATCGTCTGAATCTGATTCTGAATCAGAGGAGGATGAGGATGACGATGCACCTGACAGTACTGATGGTATTGCTACTCATAGACGTGAGATAGGAGAGTCGTCTAGTAATCGAGAGGCTACTCATATTGATGGTCTTGCACCATGGGCCTTGAGACGTGATCTAGATGCTTCCCGTGTTAAGAGTTGTGTGACAGAGGTTGGATTAGGTGTTGTTCAGACTCAGGTTGCTTATTTGGAGTCGAAGACTAAGGTTGGCGAGAAAGAGCGAGAACTGCTTAGTTTGGATTTGAGTGATGTAGAACGTGGTTTGAATGAGGCTTTTAGGAGGTTATCAGTGTTGGAAAGTGGTGAGTATGCTGCTATGAAGAGAAAGGTGATTTCTATGGAGATTCAGTTGAGTGTGGCTCGTGCGATGCGTGAGAAAGCCGAAAAGGAGTTGAATATATCCGTGGGATGGAACAGTAGATTTTATGCTGACATGGTTGAAAGAGGAGTAATCCGTAAGCGCCCAGCTGAAGATGTGTCTAGTGATCGTCCGACGAAGATTCAGAAGACGATGGATGATTGACCATCTGGCGGTTCTCAGTAGACCAGTCTGTGTTTAGTAGTGACCTTTATATCTTTTATGCTTTTGTAGCTTTGACTGAACCGACTTGTTAGTAATAGACTTGGCACGAATTTTGAGTGTATATAGTGTCAGAACTTTGATATGGGATGTACTAAGACAATACTTTTGTTTCAGATCGAATGAAATATGTATCTTGTCTTGAATTCTATATTGTGCCTTATTTGTATCTTGATTATGAATTCGATCCATATTATATGAATCCTTTGTTGGGTGAATGCTTAATACTTTGAAATTGTGAAATTATAGAACTATGCCGCCCAAGAAGGCTGTGACTGAGGATGATGTACGTAGGATTATTACGGAGCAAGTTACCGCATCTATGACTGAATTTATGGCAAATGCTAGAAATGAAGCTGGCGGTAGTGGAGCTGGCGGTAGTGGAGCTGGCGGTAGTGGATCTGGCGGTAGTGGAGCTGGCGGTAGTGGAGCTGGCGGTAGTGGAATTGGCGGTACTAATGTGAATGTGAATGCTAATAATGTGAATGCTAATGCTGGAGGAAATGTAGGAGGACTTGGAACGAATGCACCTGAAATTGGTGGCTGTACTTATGTGACGTTCATGAAGTGTGAACCTCTACCTTTTAATGGAACTGAAGGTGCTGTAGGACTAAGCCAGTGGATTGAGAAGATTGAATCGGTGTTAGGATTAGTAAGTGTAAGGAGGAAGATAAGGTGACTTTTGCTATGGCTACTCTTAAAGGTCTTGCGTTGACTTGGTGGAACGGGAGAATTGCTTTCATGGGTCTTGATGCTGCTAATGCTACTCCTTGGGCTGAAATTAAGAAGTGGATGACTTTGGAGTTTTGTCCTCGTAGTGTGATTATTAGGTTAGAACAAGAGTTGATTCATTTGAGAATGAAAGGTGTGGACATTGATAGTTACACGAATCGATTCCATGAGTTGGCCTTGCTATGTCCTCGATTGGTTGAACCCGAAGAGATCCGAATTGAGCAATATATGAAAGGGTTGACCAGGAATATCCGGGGGGACGTGACATCATCGAAACCACTAACCATTGATGATGCTGTTCGAATGGCTTACCAACTCATTGGACAGATAATTCAGGATAAGGAAGATGAAGCCCATGTAGGTGAGAAAAGAAAGGGAGACGGTGAGCGTGTAGATAGAGGTGATAATAGGAAGAATTTCAATCTCCGTCAGAGCAAGAGAAAGGGGAATGCAAATGCTCTTACCTACAATGCACCGCGCAACGATGATAGATGTCCTAAGTGTGGCAACAAGAGGCATGCTGGCGACTGCTGGAAGTGCCGAAATTGCGGAAAGCTTGGACACAAGGTTGAAAGGTGTAAGAAGGGAACCATTTGCTTCAACTGTAATGAAGAAGGTCATAGGAAATCGGAATGCCCCAAGTTGAAAGCGATTGTACCTGGAAGAAACCCCCAGGGTGGTATCTACCAACTTGGAACAATTGAGGTGAAGAAAGAGGATCCGAATGTCGTTACCGGTACGTTTTTACTCAACAATCATTATGCTGTTGCTTTATTCGATTCGGGTGCCGATAGGAGCTTTGTATCCACTAAATTTAGTGCCCTTATTGATATTGAACCTGTTGAGATAAGTACCAGTTACGAGGTAGAATTGGCTGATGGTAAATTAGTGAAAACTAATAAGCTATTAGAAGGATGCTCTCTAAATCTCTTGAACCATTCCTTTCCGATTGATTTGATGTTGATAGAATTAGGTAGTTTTGATATTATTATTGGTATGGATTGGTTGTCGTTGAATAATGCTACTATTTTATGTGGAGAGAAGAAGGTTAAGATTTCTCTTAGGAATAGGACGTTAGTAATTGATGGTAGTCGAGGTGAATCCCGTTTGAAAATCGTTTCATGTATTAAAGTCCAAAAGTACATCAGGAACGGTTGTGAGTTATTCTTAGCTCAAGTGACCGGGAATGAGTCTAGGGAGAAACGATTGGAAGATGTACCTATTATTTGTGAATTTCCTGAGGTATTTCCTAAAGATTTACCCGGACTTCCACCGATAAGGCAAGTAGAGTTTCGAATCGATTTAATTCCTGGTGCTGCACCGGTGGCACGTGCGCCTTACCTATTAGCCCCTTCTTAATTAAAGGAGTTATCTGAGCAACTTAAGGAGTTGTCTGATAAAGGTTTTATTCGACCGAGCTCATCGCCTTGGGGAGCTCCAGTCTTGTTCGTTAAGAAGAAGGATGGATTTTTTCGTATGTGCATTGATTATAGGGAACTGAATAAGTTGACAATTAAGAATCGATATCCTTTACCTAGGATTGATGATTTGTTTGATCAACTGCAAGGATCTAGTGTGTATTCTAAGATAGATTTGCGGTCAGGATATCACCAACTTCGCGTCCGTGAAGAAGATATTCCTATAACTGCATTTAGAACTCGTTATGGACACTATGAATTTCAAGTAATGCCATTTGGGTTAACTAACGCACCTGCGGTTTTCATGGAATTAATGAATCGAGTGTGCAAGCCCTACTTGGATAAATTTGTGATTGTGTTTATTGACGATATTCTAATCTATTCTAAGAATGAAGACGAGCATAGAGAACATTTGAAGATTGTTTTGAAATTGTTGAAGGATGAAAGGTTGTATGCTAAGTTTTTGAAGTGTGATTTCTGGTTAGATTCTGTGCAATTTCTTGGTCATGTGATTAACAGAGATGGAATTCATGTTGATCCTGCAAAGGTTGAAGCTATTAAGAATTGGTCTGCACCGACAACGCCAACGGAAGTGCGACAGTTCTTAGGATTGGCTGGCTATTACAGGCGATTCATTAAAGAATTTTCTTTGATAGCTAAACCCTTGACTAAGCTTACTCAGAAGAATAAACCTTTCGTTTGGGGAAGTGATGAAGATGGAGCATTTCAGACATTGAAGCAAAAATTATGTAGTGCGCCAATCTTATCATTACCCGACGGGAGTGAAGATTTTGTAGTGTATTGTGATGCATCTCTTAGAGGTTATGGAGCTGTTTTGATGCAGAGAGAGAAAGTGATAGCTTATGCTTCTAGGCAATTAAGGAAGAATGAGGAGAATTATACTACTCATGATCTTGAGTTAGGAGCTGTAGTCTTTGCTCTTAGGTTGTGGA
Organism: Glebionis coronaria; assembly: GCA_025667525.1. Taxonomy (NCBI): domain Eukaryota; kingdom Viridiplantae; phylum Streptophyta; class Magnoliopsida; order Asterales; family Asteraceae; genus Glebionis; species Glebionis coronaria. Next base: position 573,474,012 of record CM046879.1, on the reverse strand, counting down.
GACATTATCTGTATGGCACCAAGTGTACGGTACTCACCGATCACAAAAGCCTACAGTATATTCTCGACCAGAAGGAATTGAACATGAGGCAACGAAGATGGATAGAGTTGTTAAGTGATTATGATTGTGATATAAAATATCACCCAGGAAAAGCCAATGTTGTTGCTGATGCGTTGAGTAGGAAAGATAGAGAGCCTATCAGGGTGCGTTCTCTAGTCTTGACCGTGCACAATAATTTGCCTGAGCAAATTAGAAATGCGCAAATAGAAGCTTGTAAGAAGGAGAATTTTGTTAATGAAGGGTTCCGAGGAGAAGGAGATCCTTTAGAGGTTAGAGCTGATGGAGTGAAATGCTTAAGAGGTCGTATGTGGATACCTAAGTTTGGAGGCTTAAGAGATTTGATTATGTTAGAATCCCATAAATCTAAGTATTCCATTCATCCGGGATCTGATAAGATGTACCATGATTTGAAGAAGTTGTACTGGTGGCCGAATATGAAAGCTGACATAGCTATGTATGTTCTTCAATGCTTGACTTGTGCTAGAGTCAAAACGGAACATCAAAAGCCATCAGGACTACTTCAACAACCAAAGATTCCCGAATGGAAGTGGGAGCGAATTACAATGGACTTTATCACCAAGCTTCCTAGAACATCATCTGGAAACAATTCGATTTGGGTTATTGTCGACAGACTGACCAAATCAGCACACTTCATTCCGGTTAAGGAGCAATTCTCATTGGAGAAGCTGACTCGAATATACCTCGATAATGTTGTATGCAAGCATGGAGTGCCTGTATCGATCATTTCAGATCGAGATCCTAGATTCGCATCGAATTTTTGGAAATCCCTCCAAAGATCTTTGGGAACGAATCTCGACATGAGCACTGCTTATCATCCCCAGACTGATGGGCAGAGTGAAAGGACGATACAAACACTGGAAGATATGTTGAGAGCTTGTGTGTTAAACTTTGGTAAGAATTGGGATAAACATTTGTCGTTAGCAGAGTTATCGTATAACAATAGTTACCATTCTAGTATTAAGGCTGCACCGTTTGAAGCTTTGTATGGTAGGAAGTGTAGATCTCCTGTATGTTGGAGTGAAGTTGGGAATATGTTGTCCCTAATATATGATGTTAATACACGAATTAAAGAGAGAAAGGAAGTATGAGAAGAATTCTAGAGAGAGAAAGTAGTGAGAGAAAGTAGAGAGAAAAATGGTTGGTGAAACTTGTGGAATATTAGATTGGAGAAAATGAAATGACCAACACCCTTCCTAACATGCTAGGAAGGGTTTATATAGCCTTTGCTTACATGTAGCTTAATGGGCTATATGATCATGGGCCGGGCTTTCCTTTTGGGCTTTGGTTACTTATTAATGAACCTTAGCTTAAAGTTAAGCCCGTAATAACACGACTAATATACTACCTATTACAACGTTCTAAAATACGATACATAATGAACATATGACCGAGCATTCTTGTTTGGCTCAATATTTTGAGGCTAACAATCTCCCCCAATGAGAGGTCATAAACCTTGGTCATTTAGGAAATTTGTAGAGATTACTAATCTCGCCATTAATGAGTCTTGAACGTGTAATCGTAGTCTTGTTCCTTCATGCTGTGATCTTTGAGCCTTTGTCGTTGTCTTTCGACTTTGTCTTTAAGCTTGAGATCTTCAAATCATCCTTGACTTGTCTTTGCCATCTTGCAATCTTGTGTCTTCATCCACATGCTCACACTATTAATTGTTGAGTATGTCTTTAGGCATGAGTATGTGGTTTCTGAATCATTGACTTTGCTGAGTACACCGTGACGCCACCTTCTCGAGACAAAACATAGACACGGACTGAATGGCATTGACATTCGTCCTAAATCGGTAGCGTTTTACCTCCGGTCGGTGAAGACCGTTATACGATATTAAATATCGTACCTGTGATCAGGTAGATTCAATTAAGAATCTCCTTGACAGGGTTTCGCGGCTGTACTAGCCGTTCTCTTTACTCGACCGTCTCAAAGCAAGACTGCGAACATAAAGAGTGAATCAATTGGATAAATATCCGCTTGATTAAAGTCGTCAATTCAAATTCCTGGAACAAGTTTGATTCATTAAGAATCTTACCATTGTTGCTTTCCAGTTGACACAAGCTTGATTCATAATAATCTCGCAAGTTACCTACCGTAGCGCTGTTTGATGTTGACGCTAGAAGGATTTCCATTCGTCACTGTGAATATTAATAAATATCACTCTGAATGTTCTGGCAAGACCATAAAGATATTGCGTAGAAACCTGAAACGAGTTTGAATCAATTAAGAATCAAACCACTGTTGCTTTTCAGTTTTGCACATGTTCAATTCATAAAGAATCTTGCATATGACCTACCGCAGTGCTGTTTGATGTTAACACTAGAAGGATTTCCACTCATCATTGTGAATACTAAGTAGTATCACTCTGAGTGTTCTAGCAATATCACAAGGATATAGCGTAGGACTCTCTTGATCTTCATCCGTGTGTCCTAACGAGATTTGATTGATCTCTTGGCTCTAGACTCTATTTGTGCACTTTTAGTGGTCGGAGGCTGGAGCAGATGCCACCTATTCAATATCAACTATCTCGGAGTGAGAAAGTCAATAGAAGTCGTGTTGATCTCCGTGACAATAAAACAAACTTCTTTTGAGAGAAGCCTGAGTAGCTAGGAAAGGGTTGTGCTTCACATCACTGGGTCCATGATGAGTTTGTCTTCATGATGAGTTGACCCGGTTTCTGCCTAAGTTGTATGGAGGGCTTCTTTCTTTAGACCCTTTATCCTTACATTTCTTTTTCATTCTTCAACCCCTTCAATGCTTACCAAGACATCATTACTAGCACCTTGTTGTGATTGTTCCAGTGCTAGCATCAGTACTTAGTCGGCATTCTGCTACGTTCACATTCTACTCCATCTTTCCTAAGGACTTCTAATAATCTATTGGATTGTCCTTGGGAAGATCCCTCTGGTTCTGGTTGGATCATAGGACTTAAACCTAACCACCCTTTTGACACCAATAACGTCGTGAATTAAAGATGTTGTGGGTATTTGATCGTAACCATGAAAACCACTTTAAGTTCTAACAAAGTGTTAGAAAACATTTAACACCTTGCTAGTTTTGTCGTTTAAGAAATGCTCCCCCTTCACATGTGCATCGATAATCGAAAGTGTTTCGCACATGTAGGTAAGAGTTAAAGTGCTTGAGTCTTATATTAGATCACATTTTAATCACATTTTCTCCCCCTATCTCTAATATATAAAATCTTTTGATATTAGAGATACCAAATTTGATTAAAATATATTTTGAAAAATAGTCTTGAAATCTCCGGGAGAAAGATGTGTTAATCTTTTGCATGAAGTTAAAATGCTCCCCCTCAAAAATTGATCCAATTGAATTGTCATTGTGAGGATATGATCCACATTTCGCTTTTTGAGGATGGGAGTTGTTGAACACACAATTTTTGAAAGATTTTGAATATCATTGAAAAATTCTTGAAAAAATTGTGTTCAACGCTTTTTGAAAAATCAATTCTTTTTGTCGAAGAGGTTTTTCTAAAGCATAAACTTGAGTTCATAGACTTTGAATGTCTTGACGAATCCACTCAAGTGTAAGAAGATTTAACTTCTTTTGCTAAGGGTAAGAGCACGAAATCGTACACTCCCCCGTGAATATAGTTCCGGGTTGCAATCTGAAAGTAATTACAAGCCATTGTGTTGAGCTCAAAACGTTGAATGTTTTGTGACAAGCTCAACCCGTGATAGATTGCTCTACCCGTTGTTTGGAAATATTTGTCCAAAATAGACAATTTCCTTTATTAAAAGAAGAAATGACATGTTTTGAAAAATATTTACAACTTTCATTCGAGCTTTATGTACACACCCGTGTCGTTATTGAGCGACATTTCTAGGCACGTCCATATTATCGATACTGAAAGACATGTCGAGAATAATATTTTTGGATTTTGAAAGATTTTTTATTTTGTGTTTTGCTTTTATGTGTTTTATATTTTTGTATTTTGCTTTTTCAAAGATATTTACAAGTTGATGTTTGATAGATAAATCAAGCAGGCACCTTTGCCAGAATCTCCAGGTCTGCTGGAGTCAAACATATCATACCAATTTGCCTAACGAGGTACTCAAACCTATCTTTCGATAGAGCTTTGGTAAATAAGTCGGCTAATTGGTAATCCGTTCCAACAAAGTATAATTCAACGATACCTCTTTCAACTTGTTCCTTTATGAAGTGGTATCTGACATCGATGTGCTTCGTGCGGGAATGCTGTACCGGGTTGCAGGAGATGGCTATGGCAGACTTTGAGTCACAGTACATAGGTACTTTATCAAAGTGGAAGACATAATCCGTGAGTTGTGTTCTCATCCAAAGAACTTGAGCACAACACGCAGATAGAGACACATACTCCGCTTCGGCTGATGAAAGTGACGTGCAATCCTGCTTCTTGGAAGACCATCCCACAAGCTTATCTTGACCTAGAAATTGTGCACCACCAGAAGTACTTTTTCGTGTATCAAGACACCCTGCATGATCAGAATCTGAATAGGCCGTTAGAAAGAAACCGGTTTCCCTCGGATACCAGAGTCCCATGTGAATGGTATTCTTAAGGTACCGAAAGATCCGTTTAACCTCTTTGAGGTGCTTTTCAGTGGGTCGTGCTTGATATCGTGCACAATAACACGTAGCATGTGAAATATCAGGTCTGCTTGCTGTCAAGTACATGAGGGACCCGATCATGGAACGATATCTCGTTTGATCTATGGGTAATCCCTCCAAGTCAGCATCTAGCGATGTGGTTGATAATGGTGTCCCAACGGGGTCACATGAAGTCATACCATGCTTTTTGATTATCTCTTGACTATACTTAGCTTGGTTTATAAAGATACCACTTGGGGATTGGTGAACTTGAATTCCTAGAAAGAATTTTAGTTCGCCCATCATTGACATTTCAAATTTGCTGTGCATTACTTTTTCAAACCATTTTGAAAGTTTTGGGTTTGTAGACCCGAAAATAATGTCATCAACATAAATTTGCACAAGCAAAATGTCATCCCCATATTTATAAGTGAACAAAGTTAGATCAATGGAACCTTTTGAGAAACCTTTGGATACCAGAAATTTTGAGAGCTCGTCGTACCACGCCCTTGGAGCTTGCTTGAGTCCATATAGTTCCTTGTGGAGACGATACACCTTGTCAGGATAATGAGGATTGACGAATCCATCCGGCTGCGTGACATAGACTTCTTCCTTCAAAGGACCGTTAAGAAACGCCGTCTTTACGTCCATTTGATAGACAGTGAATCCCTTATGTGCAGCATAAGCAAGGAAAATCCTGACCGCTTCCATGCGAGCAACTGGTGCAAATGATTCATCAAAATCAATTCCCTCTTTCTGGCCATACCCCTTAGCCACTAGCCTAGCTTTGTTCTTGATGATCGTATTCTCTTCATCCATCTTGTTTTTCCAGATCCAACGAAGATTTAATGGAGTCACATCGTATGGTCTGTCAACAAGTTCCCAGACTTTAAGTCTTTCAAATTGTTGAAGTTCATCCGTCATCGATTCAATCCAAGCATGATCAGCCATGGCTTCTTTGATGTTTTTCGGTTCAGTTGTACTCACTGCGAGTGCGAACATACAAACATCGCCATCGGTGGCTAGTTGTCGTCTTGTACGAACGGGCTGTGAAGGGTTTCCAATTACGTGAACCAAAGGATGATCTAGGGTCCAATGATGTGTTGAAGGATGTCGTTGGTAGAACGTATGCATATTTGACGGATCAACATGGCGAGTAGAAGACTCTCCAGTTTCGTGTACCGGTGTACCGAATGGGTTGATAAATTCGTCTTCGTCAGATAATGCATCGTCTGCTTGATGTGTGTTCTCTGGAGCAATGACAGTAGTTGTGGATGTTGTAGGATCGATTGTTAATGTGATATTCTGAGGAGGTAAATCTACAACAACCCGTGTTGAAGTAGATGAAGTTGTATCCTTTTGTTGATGATGATCGGTATCATCATTCGTATCATGAGTGGCAGCGGAAGACTTCGATGCAACTTGTTTCTCCCCCGTGAAATATTCATCATACATTGGTCCATATAACATTTCCAACTCTTCAAGTGTCGTGTCCACTGTCATATCTGCTCTAGGAACATGTTCAGGAACCAGCTTTGAACTTGACGGTTCATTGCTGTGGTCTTGAGTTCCGAGTTCCGTGCGGTTGTGAACGGAAGTCGTTTGTCTTTGTGTATCGGGACTTAAACTGTTTTGTTTAAGTGCCATTTCTTGCAATTCATCAAATCTGATATGAATAGTCTCGACTATCAATTTTGTTCTCTTGTTGTACACTCTGTATCCCTTTGACTGAGTTGCATATCCCACTAAAATGCATGCTGATGATCCCATTGATCGTTCGACTCAATGGTTATGAACCATTATATCTAGGATGATCATCATTCATGTTAGACTCAATGATTAATAACCATTATATCTAGGTTGATCATCGTTCATATGATAACATAGCGGAAAAGAACAATGATCATGAACAAGGTGTTTAGGCACAAAGAACACATGAATTAAAACAAATGGGATGTTCATTATATTAATAACAAACATCCACTAGACGTGTATACATTGAATCCCACGTCTAGTGCGACACACACTTTAGGTTTACATTGTGAATGAATGATATATAAAACCTACGTCCTATGTTTTCTTTATATACTAGAAAACATAGCTTACAAAGAAAGCTAAAGTAATAAAAAGACTCCAACGGCTTGTTGTATTTAACTTTGGCAAAAGTAGTCCTTGTCTTCTTATTTTGTTGTGTTTTGACTTATCAACTCAATAATTTGACCCAACAATCTTCCCCTAGTTGATGATGTCAAAACACTCCTCTTAAGCGTGAATCCTTTGTATGTAGTACATGATCTCCAAGAAGCTTCCCCTTAAGTATAGCACATATTCTTCCCCTTTTTGACACATCAATAGGGAATATGTGAAAGTATGCAATCTTGAAGATTCTCCAAAAGTAGCTCTATGTAATGATCCTGGAGAAAAATAAATAAAGTATTCTTGATGTAGAAGTAAAATAACCCAAACTTATGTTCCATGTCTTGTTTATCCATGTGATGAAGAACTTATACCAGAGTGAGAAATATAAGTAGACCTCGATCCCTTGTCAATATTCTCATCCTTTGTGAGACACTGAGCACGATAATGTAACTCCTTCAAGTGTTATGACAAGTCTTCGTCACCAACTATGTAAGCATGAACAAGTTACCTTTAAAGTCAGTGGCTGGAAGTCCATGACTTTAAGATATGATAGAACACAAACTCGCGAAAATCTTATTCAATCATCAAACTTCCCATAAGAATTCTTCCCCTTAAGCTAACACCTCTTCATGACAAGTCTTAATGAACCAATATCCTCATATGTAAAAGTTAGAAGTCGAATAACTCTTTCACAAGGCTATCCCGATTACATATTCGAATATTAAACAAAGTCTTCATGAATTATTGCTAACTCGCTTTAAAATCATTAATCCATTTAAAAATATCCGAGCCATAAATATCAACTTGATATTCTGAATAAGACGGAGATTCCATGTACCTTTGTGTGTATTTTCCTTCTTTTTGTGTGCTTAAAACGTACCCATTTTCTCTAACAGCAGCAATCAGTTTGTTATCCGAGAACCCTTACTGTCCAATATCCACATTCATTACCCGATATCGGACAAGGCGTATCAGCGTTTGAAGAACATATCTCGGACAACACTGTCAACCTATCAGTGTTGACTTATTCCTGTCAGCGTCGAAACCCTTCCTGTCAGCGCCCAAATAACCAACATCAGCGCCAACCTAAAATCCTGTCAGCGTTCATCTTTAAACCTATCAGCGACTATATTAAACCTTGTCAGCGTTCCTGTGTTAATCTTCGCATGTAAACTTGTCAGCGTTTAATCTCTTAGAGCAATAAACCACATCCAAATTTAAACCGATTTAAACTGTGAATGGGTTTTATCATGTGCTTGCAAGTCCACTGTATCTAACCGTGTACCATGTAAACATCAATTTAAATAGCCAATCAGAAATCTCTTGTCGTGTGAACACAAAGCTGTTTATGATTTGGATCCTGTGAATCGCATGTCTATATTAAACATGTGAACTGAATCGTTTTCCACCAATAGGAAGCTTTGTACCATGTGAACATGACGTCACTTGCTTCTGTGTGAACACACTCCTTATAAATCTTACGATGGGAACCAGCAAACACAATATTCAACAAAAGTAGAATGTAACGAGATCTTCACACATACTTTTGTACTTCAATTTGTTTTTCCACGTCATGATTTCCTTTTAAACAGAAACACCAAACGTGATCACTTGCTTTGCACTGCCCTCTATCAAATAGCAGCCAACCAAACATAATCTTGGATCTAGGGTTTATAAAGTTAAACATCGAAACCCTAATTAGGGTTTGTTAATTAACCATAGATCCTGAATTAACAGCCACCAATCTCACAAAATTCTGCCTTTTATGTAGATCTAGGGTTTGAAGAAACCCTAGTTCATGATTTCATGTGAAAACAGAAAACTGAAAATCACCTCTGCTGCCAACTTCGACGCTTAATAACTTTTGCCTGGGGATAAAACTCGACAATCCCTCCGGTGGATGTTTAGATCTATGTATGTAGAACACACATCTAAAATTTCGTGACGATCCAACGGTTCAATCAAAAGTTATGACCTTCTGAATACTGCTGCGCACACAAAAACGTCCAGAAAAACCCATACGAATTTTTCTTTTCTTCACCATACACGAACACCTCGTCGGACCTAGATATCACGAGCCTTAGGCTCTGATACCAATTGATGATCCCATTGATCGTTCGACTCAATGGTTATGAACCATTATATCTAGGATGATCATCATTCATATGATAACATAGCGGAAAAGAACAATGATCATAACAAGGTGTTTCGGCACAAAAAGAACACGAATTAAACAAATGGGTTGCTCATTATATTAATAACAAACAACCACTAGACGTGTATACATTGAATCCCACGTCTAGTGCGACACACCTCGTCGGACCTAGATATCACGAGCCTTAGGCTCTGATACCAATAGATGATCCCATTGATCGTTCGACTCAATGGTTATGAACCATTATATCTAGGATGATCATCATTCATGTTAGACTCAATGATTAATAACCATTATATCTAGGTTGATCATCGTTCATATGATAACATAGCGGAAAAGAACAATGATCATGAACAAGGTGTTTAGGCACAAAGAACACATGAATTAAAACAAATGGGATGTTCATTATATTAATAACAAACATCCACTAGACGTGTATACATTGAATCCCACGTCTAGTGCGACACACACTTTAGGTTTACATTGTGAATGAATGATATATAAAACCTACGTCCTATGTTTTCTTTATATACTAGAAAACATAGCTTACAAAGAAAGCTAAAGTAATAAAAAGACTCCAACGGCTTGTTGTATTTAACTTTGGCAAAAGTAGTCCTTGTCTTCTTATTTTGTTGTGTTTTGACTTATCAACTCAATAATTTGACCCAACACATGCATCACCTTTCTCTTTCATTTTGTCCAGATTTTCACCATCTCGAATAATGTAACACGTACATCCAAAAACATGAAGGTGTTTGAGTGAAGGTTTGCGATCATTAATTATGTGATATGGTGTCTTTTCGTGTCTTGGGATAACTAAGGAGCGGTTTAGTGTGTAGCATGCGGTTGACACGGCTTCGGCCCAAAAGTATAGTGGATGTTTTGAAGCGGATAATAATGTTCAAGCAGCCTCAACTAAAGTACGGTTTCGTCTTTCAACAACGCCGTTTTGTTCGGGTGTTCGAGCAATAGATGTTTCATGTTCAATTCCTTCAGCTTCAAAATAGTTTCTCAGTTTTGAATTCAAAAATTCAGTACCTCTGTCAGTACGAACCACTTTAACTTGAGCTTGAAGACCACGTTGTATCACTTTAAGGAAGTTGATGAGAACATCGGGTGTTTCCTCCTTGGATCTCGAGAAGTGAGTCCATGTGAACCTTGAGTAGTCATCGACAATTACCATAACGTATTTCTTCCCATTGATACTTTGAACACGCATGGGACCACACAAATCTATATGAAGAAGATCTAACCGTCCTTTAGAGCTAGGTGTAGTCTTTGTCTTGAAACTACTCCGTTTAGCTTTACAAAGCTCACAAGAAGAACAAAGATGATCTTTGATGAATTACAAGTTAGGAAGGCCTCGCACAATATCTTTCTTAGAAAGCAAGTTGATGGTATCGAAGTTAAGATGAGATAAACGTTGATGCCATAACCAAGCTTGAGTCGTTGAAGCTTTAGCCATGAAACAGATTGGAGTTAAAGATGTGGAGTCTTGTAGTGAAATAGTGTAGAGATCAGTACCCCGTGTTCCGGTAAGTAAGTCATTCCCATCATAATCACGAACAAAACATGTCTTCTTTCTAAAAGCAACCTCCAAATCCGCATCACATAATTGACCAACCGAGAAAAGATTATGATTGAGCCCTTCGACGTAGTAAACCCTTTTGATAGTAATATTCCCCTGAACCAAGTCTCCATATCCTAGGATCGGTGCAAATTGATCATTTCCGAATCGGACCGTACCCAGGAACTTCTCCACGAAGTTAATTAGAAGCTTGAGATTCCCCGTCATGTGCTTCGTGCATCAGGAGTCCATTATGAAGATGTAAAACGCCATGAGACACGCGATAAAATATCGACGAAGAATGTGAAGACAAAACTTCAAAACTCAACCCAAGTCAGTGGAAGGTTAAAAGAAAGATAAAAATAATATCGAATGACAAAAGAGTCATATATATGAAAAGAATAAAACAATCCACATGTGTATTCTATGTAAGATACTCGACACAACATGCTTTTAAGAAAGTATATTATTCGTTTTCAAATTACTCCATTATTCCGGTAATTGCTAATCCTGTACTGTTTCTATTTTTAAACATTTTCACATGCAACTAGTATTCGTTAGTTGTAAAATAATATTTGTTAAAATTTTACGATCTCAAATGAAATCAAAACAGCTTAGAAACATTTAAAACTCATATTCTGAATTTTCTATCAGATTTAACTTTTAAATATGAGCCGATTAATTGACCCGATAAACGACATTTCCAAGACTCGGAGTCTAAAGCATTTTGATGCAAAACGACGTTTCAGACGACTTTCTAGTTTTACCCGAGACGTGAAAACCAATGTAAAATGACCAAAATACCCCTGCAAGTTCTGTGCAGGTTTGACTATTTTATTTTAAAACATAGGTTTTACTTTTAAGTTTTGACCTGTTTGTACTGCCCTTACAGTTTCTGCATAAAGTGTATTTTTCGACACTTCTTAATGACTCAAAATATATACATATATACACACATGTCTTGTGGATTTTATAACAACGAAAAATAAATCTCGTAATGAGCATCAAATAAAATATAGCATGATGAATGACAGAAAACGCTTCAAGGTATTCAACACGAAATTTAGGAAGCAAGACGGTGAAAGACGTTCGTAATTTAGATTTCAAAATGCAATGTAGGCAAATCTCCTTGGTGCCACGATTGTCAAAAACACAAAACATAACAAGAAAAGAATGGAACATTAACATGCTACACTCCGGGAGCGAGAAGGTTAATGAAAAACAATTGGGTACAATTTTATATAAGTAAAATCGTATTCCAATTCTAGCGCCATAATCTAGACGATGATTTATAAAATGACGATGACGTTACCGAGATATAAGTGAACAATATACTTCGGAGTCGATACATATAAATGTCAAGAAATAGCGGTTAGTCTATTCCAATGACACATTGAGCTACACAATGGTCTAGAAATTACGTTAAAAGACGTCCAAGCACAAATAGCCGGAAGACGATTTGGATATCTATATAGATATCACAAAGGGTTAAATAATGAAAGTAACGCGCGCAGATGAAGGTATGTAAGGTCATAATATAAATTTTGTAATAAAAGCAATTTAAATACTCCAAAAATAAATACAGAAAGATCTTGAAAATTCAATGTATTTATTTAAGTTAATCATTAATAAATGATAAACTTTTATCGAAAAGTTTAACGACATAAATATATATCGATAAAGGATTATAGTATTTATTTAGAAATACTTAGCAATAAAGCATACATAATAATGTATACTAAAGTTGTAATCCCAGAAGTAGCTTGAACTTGAAGTCACGCGAAATCATGTGCACCGACTCTTTGAAAAATAAAACCGACAGTTATAGTTTAGGTTTTTAGAAAAAGACCTAGTTCTCTATAACTCATGGCTCTGGTACCAATCTTTAACACCCCCAAATTTACACGCAGCGGAATACATCTTTGGGTGCTAAACAATGATACAACAACACATAATTTATAAAGAACGACTCGAAAAGAGACGTTTTAGATTTATCGTTCCTAAAACATTTGTCAGAGTAGCGTAGTCCCAAGTAATCGTTACCAAAAGATAAGTTAAAACAACATATTGGTTTGTTTTAAAAATGGAACGATAAATAAATCAAAGAGTTTGAACAACAAAAGCAGTGCACAACTTCATTCCCCGTGACCTCCAAGCTTCCACTTCTTGATTACCTAAAATACATGTGAGTAAAACAATCAGCAAAAATGCCGAGTGAATCTATAGGTTTATGAAATCAATTTGAACACAAGCAAAGATTATAAGTTTGTGGCATGCTTATAAGCATCAAATAATAATTTGCATCAACAATGATAATTGTATATAGCATAAATTGCAATAAGCTCATGGAACCGAGCCCTTAGACACTCCCATATCAGTCTAATAAGACGAGAGATTTATTAATTGTCGGTTACCTCCAGATTATTGGTACATTGCCGTATACCTGACTTCTCAATACAATATGCTCAAACAGTGTGGAGGTCGGGCCTAAGCTTCTATGACAAGTCCACAAAAACTGAACCGGGGCGGCTTCCCCCATAGATCTATTAATTGTACTAGCGGTTAACCCATCATAGGTTAATTAACGGTCCATAATTGAGGCTTTAACTAAGGCAATCACTTAATGCAATTTAAAGGCAACCACGGGTCCATTCATAGAGGGACAAAGCATACCATAAAAATCTTGTGTTCTAAGTTTATAAAAACATGTATTCCCCCTCGCGGGTTTAAAATCATTTAATAACTAGTATAAAGCGAGGCTATAGACTCACGTTGATAATGAAAGGCGGATTATCGGCTACGGGCGTGCTTCGGTCACGGAAACCTATATAAATAATAATCGGTCTTAGACTCTTGTCTAATGACTTTTATCAAAATAACAATATACATATGATGATTTTGTACATATGATGATGATCAAGTGGGTTTATATATCCTTGTTTACTCATTTTAGTGTTTACGTTTTGGTAACTTTTTACTAGTTTACTAGTTTTACCTACTTACCTATTTTAAGTCCAATAAGCTTGGTATAAGTTCTTTAACTTGTTTTAATCCAATTTATACCTATATTATCAGTATCTATACTTTCCATGTTGGGCCCAAATGGGTTAAGCCCAATAAGTTCTTTTTTATAAGTGTTTAACTTATTTAGTCCAATTATTAGTCCAATATGCTTAGTTAGCTCGTTAATGTCCGTATGTCCTATAGTTCGGGTTTTATCGGTTTTTACTTGTATTAGTTACTTATATATCAGTATATGACTTTTAAAAACTTTACATTAGACGGGTTTGATCGTCTAAGTTTTATTTGGCGAAAAACATTAATTTTACGGTAATAGCCGAAAAAGTCGTAAAAATCAAGTTTATAGTTTTTGATTACTTATAAGTATTATTCCACAACCATTTATATAATTCATCCATTTAATTAACCTTTTACATATTTATATAAATAAGTTTCATAAGTTAGTGGGTTTTTATTTTACATTTTATACAATAAAATTTGAGTGCTTATATAATAATAATAAACATTAATTCTTAAAATCTGATTTTTATCTTCATGTTCACCATTTTTACCATATCTAGAGTTCTATAATGAATTAGAAGCTCATTTTTGGGTGACATGTTCTTCATATTATGTGCTACATTTAACTTAGTTATAGCTACTGCTCATTTTAAGCTTATCTTACCTTAACAGTCCCTACAAAACTGCTTATTCAGATTAGAACACCCAACTTGTTTTGATCATATCTCACTCATTATATTGATTCCATTGCATGGCCAACTCTCACATGTGTATAACATCTTGTACTTACTGTAAATGGATCATACCATGCAATTTTATCAGTTCAAGTTTTAGTTATATACTGTTTTTATACAGCCAACTAAATAAGCATGATTTTAGCCTTATTTCTCATGGTTATTAACATTTTTAAGCATATTTATCAACACTTGATCCCCACACAACATTTTTATCATCATATATACATCATATACATATACAAAATGAAAGAAAATACATTTGTTCTTTACAAAAATAACAAGAGAAAATGGAGAGGATGATCTTCTTTACCAACCAAGTGTATTTCTTGTTTTTGGAAGACAAGAACTTGATAAACACCACAAGTAACTCCAAGATCATCAAACACCAAGAACAATAGTTGAGAAATCAGCCCTAGGACACAAGCAAATCATCTCCAATGTTGTTAATATGGCCACCAAATGATCAAGGCTTCAAGATAACTCCATGATAGAGCTAGTTAACATGTATTTCATGGCTAGAAAAGATCAAAAGGGGTGTTTGTAGCTTGAATATGGATGGCAATGGTGGGAGGTTTTGAGAGGATTTGTGTTGATTTTGCATGTATGGAAATGGAAATGAGTTAGTTGCTAGTGGTTTTGACTAGACAAAGCTTAAAGTGTAAGCTTTGTTTACACTTGTAAACTTGTAGCTAACATGATGCCACATATAGTTGTGGTGTCATGTTGGTGCCATCCAAACTAGCTAGTGGGGTGGGACAATGTATTTTGTCCCATCTCACTAGTTTACGGGTATTCCTCGATTCTAGTTTTCTCGATTTGCGTGCCCTCGGGTCGTTTCACGAAAAATGTTTTTATAAATTATGAATCAACGTCACAAAACGAATCCAATAAAAATTGTCTCATCAAAAACGGAGTTCAAAAACGTAAATACGTAATCCTAAGGTTTCCGGTTTAGTCGTAAGGGACGCTAAATTATACACGTAAGCCCAAATTTAAATCCGTAAATTGTGAGTTCGTCAACCAACACAAAAAATAAGTTTCAAAATATTATACGAGAAAATATTTCATTACCTGAAAATGTTAGATTGTTCTTTTTAAAAGTTTAAACGCACACGAAAAATAATAATATAACGACTCGATACGTAATTGAAACGATATCGTCGAAAGTATTAAATATCGAAACTATCGATAATAAAATATAAATTTTTTGGCATCCGTCGGTATCGCGATCACTAGTAGTCCTCGTTGCTCGTCAAAATATTAAAATATAATATTTAATATCGGTTTCAACTTAAACCGTTAAACATAATAATATTTAACGTTATAAAATACTTCAAAATAATTGAAAATAGAATTAAATTATGACCTTATTTTTACGGGTTTTACATCCTCACCACCTTAAGGGAGCGACGTCCCGGCGCTCAACTCGCCTCATACACGAGTTGTTCACTACCCGGAAGTATGACGACATTCCTTAATAAGAAGTCAGTACGTTCCCACGTGAATCTCGATCCACGAAAATCCTGTCACCTATTCTTGTCGTCGAATGAGCTTCGTGTGATTCATAAAATTTTCATGTGTCGAGCTTGACGGGTGACTGGTGGATAAGGATTTATTTATTCCTTTATGGTGAGATACAACTTGACGACAAGTTGCGTTTTGTAAAAGAACCAGTAGAGATCGTGGATCGAGATTCACGTGGGAACGTACTGACTTCTTATTAAGGAATGTCGTCATACTTCCGGGTAGTGAACAACTCGTGTATGAGGCGAGTTGAGCGCCGGGACGTCGCTCCCTTAAGGTGGTGAGGATGTAAAACCCGTAAAAATAAGGTCATAATTTAATTCTATTTTCAATTATTTTGAAGTATTTTATAACGTTAAATATTATTATCTTTAACGGTTTAAGTTGAAACCGATATTAAATATTATATTTTAATATTTTGACGAGCAACGAGGACTACTAGTGATCGCGATACCGACGGATGCCAAAAAATTTATATTTTATTATCGATAGTTTCGATATTTAATACTTTCGACGACATCGTTTCAATTACGTATCGAGTCGTTATATTATTATTTTTCGTGTGCGTTTAAACTTTTAAAAAGTACAATCTAACATTTTCAGGTAATGAAATATTTTCTCGTATAATATTTTGAAACTTATTTTTTGTGTTGGTTGACGAACTCACAATTTACGGATTTAAATTTGGGCTTACGTGTATAATTTAGCGTCCCTTACGACTAAACCGGAAACCTTAGGATTACGTATTTACGTTTTTGAACTCCGTTTTTGATGAGACAATTTTTATTGGATTCGTTTTGTGACGTTGATTCATAATTTATAAAAACGTTATCTTTAACACCCCCAAATTTACACACAGCGGAATACATCTTTGGGTGCTAAACAATGATACAACAACACATAATTTATAAAGAACGACTCGAAAAGAGACGTTTTAGATTTATCGTTCCTAAAACATTTGTCAGAGTAGCGTAGTCCCAAGTAATCGTTACCAAAAGATAAGTTAAAACAACATATTGGTTTGTTTTAAAAATGGAACGATAAATAAATCAAAGAGTTTGAACAACAAAAGCAGTGCACAACTTCATTCCCCGTGACCTCCAAGCTTCCACTTCTTGATTACCTAAAATACATGTGAGTAAAACAATCAGCAAAAATGCCGAGTGAATCTATAGGTTTATGAAATCAATTTGAACACAAGCAAAGATTATAAGTTTGTGGCATGCTTATAAGCATCAAATAATAATTTGCATCAACAATGATAATTGTATATAGCATAAATTGCAATAAGCTCATGGAACCGAGCCCTTAGACACTCCCATATCAGTCTAATAAGACGAGAGATTTATTAATTGTCGGTTACCTCCAGATTATTGGTACATTGCCGTATACCTGACTTCTCAATACAATATGCTCAAACAGTGTGGAGGTCGGGCCTAAGCTTCTATGACAAGTCCACAAAAACTGAACCGGGGCGGCTTCCCCCATAGATCTATTAATTGTACTAGCGGTTAACCCATCATAGGTTAATTAACGGTCCATAATTGAGGCTTTAACTAAGGCAATCACTTAATGCAATTTAAAGGCAACCACGGGTCCATTCATAGAGGGACAAAGCATACCATAAAAATCTTGTGTTCTAAGTTTATAAAAACATGTATTCCCCCTCGCGGGTTTAAAATCATTTAATAACTAGTATAAAGCGAGGCTATAGACTCACGTTGATAATGAAAGGCGGATTATCGGCTACGGGCGTGCTTCGGTCACGGAAACCTATATAAATAATAATCGGTCTTAGACTCTTGTCTAATGACTTTTATCAAAATAACAATATACATATGATGATTTTGTACATATGATGATGATCAAGTGGGTTTATATATCCTTGTTTACTCATTTTAGTGTTTACGTTTTGGTAACTTTTTACTAGTTTACTAGTTTTACCTACTTACCTATTTTAAGTCCAATAAGCTTGGTATAAGTTCTTTAACTTGTTTTAATCCAATTTATACCTATATTATCAGTATCTATACTTTCCATGTTGGGCCCAAATGGGTTAAGCCCAATAAGTTCTTTTTATAAGTGTTTAACTTATTTAGTCCAATTATTAGTCCAATATGCTTAGTTAGCTCGTTAATGTCCGTATGTCCTATAGTTCGGGTTTTATCGGTTTTTACTTGTATTAGTTACTTATATATCAGTATATGACTTTTAAAAACTTTACATTAGACGGGTTTGATCGTCTAAGTTTTATTTGGCGAAAAACATTAATTTTACGGTAATAGCCGAAAAAGTCGTAAAAATCAAGTTTATAGTTTTTGATTACTTATAAGTATTATTCCACAACCATTTATATAATTCATCCATTTAATTAACCTTTTACATATTTATATAAATAAGTTTCATAAGTTAGTGGGTTTTTATTTTACATTTTATACAATAAAATTTGAGTGCTTATATAATAATAATAAACATTAATTCTTAAAATCTGATTTTTATCTTCATGTTCACCATTTTTACCATATCTAGAGTTCTATAATGAATTAGAAGCTCATTTTTGGGTGACATGTTCTTCATATTATGTGCTACATTTAACTTAGTTATAGCTACTGCTCATTTTAAGCTTATCTTACCTTAACAGTCCCTACAAAACTGCTTATTCAGATTAGAACACCCAACTTGTTTTGATCATATCTCACTCATTATATTGATTCCATTGCATGGCCAACTCTCACATGTGTATAACATCTTGTACTTACTGTAAATGGATCATACCATGCAATTTTATCAGTTCAAGTTTTAGTTATATACTGTTTTTATACAGCCAACTAAATAAGCATGATTTTAGCCTTATTTCTCATGGTTATTAACATTTTTAAGCATATTTATCAACACTTGATCCCCACACAACATTTTTATCATCATATATACATCATATACATATACAAAATGAAAGAAAATACATTTGTTCTTTACAAAAATAACAAGAGAAAATGGAGAGGATGATCTTCTTTACCAACCAAGTGTATTTCTTGTTTTTGGAAGACAAGAACTTGATGAACACCACAAGTAACTCCAAGATCATCAAACACCAAGAACAATAGTTGAGAAATCAGCCCTAGGACACAAGCAAATCATCTCCAATGTTGTTAATATGGCCACCAAATGATCAAGGCTTCAAGATAACTCCATGATAGAGCTAGTTAACATGTATTTCATGGCTAGAAAAGATCAAAAGGGGTGTTTGTAGCTTGAATATGGATGGCAATGGTGGGAGGTTTTGAGAGGATTTGTGTTGATTTTGCATGTATGGAAATGGAAATGAGTTAGTTGCTAGTGGTTTTGACTAGACAAAGCTTAAAGTGTAAGCTTTGTTTACACTTGTAAACTTGTAGCTAACATGATGCCACATATAGTTGTGGTGTCATGTTGGTGCCATCCAAACTAGCTAGTGGGGTGGGACAGAAGAGAATTACTTCGATCACCTGCAGAAGAATTAGAACACGATGGAGCATTTGCTAAATTGGATTCCATGTTAGTTGTGATTTCCGATTCATTAGTTTCCCTAGTTTCATCACTTAGAGGCACACTAACGCTCGTAGTCACATTTTCTGTCCTAACCTTAGGCATCCATTTATATCCTGGAGGACATTGATTAGCAAACCACCATTTCCAAGGCTTGCTAGCAGACTCATATAATTCCCTAATTATGCTTCTAGGGTTCTTAGTGGTGGAGTCTTATGCAATACTTTTCTTAGGGGGGGTTGCACCAGAATGGTTCACTTTGCGTTTGGGTTTTCTAGCACTAATAGGCATCACAGTTTGCTTCTTAGTTCTAGTTTCTACGCCTTTGACATTATTCGAAACACACATGGCATGATTAGCATTAGCACACTTTCCACATTTCACACAACCAAACTTAACTTTCATAGCATTCAAAGTCGAATCATTCAAATCGTCATTACACGCGATTACAGACGTTTTATTCTTAGAAACATTGAAAATCCTAGGGTGTTCTTCTACTTCCTTCATCTTCCCTTGACTTTTGTTTTGCCAGACCTTTTCATTCATGCGAGTGCTCTTAAGCTGGGGCCGACTAACACTAGCAGTGGGGACTACTCCTGTAGTAAAAGACACACGTCTAGTAGTGTTTCTAGAAGTCTGAGGTGATTGACTTTCTTTGTTTTGTGTGGGTTTAGTGGTCAATCTATACATCCCTGGTTTAACCACATTTGTGTTCTTAATGATTTGTGATCGAATATTTGTTTTGAGAGTGTTTTGTGGTAACCTATCCTTCCCATCCGTCTTGGGGGCAAACGCAGGTTTTGCAAATGCAGAATTAGAGAAAACAGATGGTTTTCCCAAGACAGAGGGTCTAGTCACTTTTTGAGCATTGGGTTGTCTTACAACAGGTTTCTTAACACTAGGTTCCACAATTTTCCCACCCATCTTAGCAACGAGTTTCTGCAACTCTACTATCGCTCTGTCCCTATCTTGTAACTGAGCTTTCAACCCTTGAATTTCCAAATTCTGTTCGTTCATTTCTCGAAACGTTTGGGAAAGTTTTTCTTGCAGTTTATTATTATGTGGAAAACTACCAACGTCTTTTTGCAAAGCAAGTTCAAGAGAATGACAATGTTTTTGAAGGAAATCAGTTTTGTGTTGAAGTAACTCAAAAGCCTTTTTATCAACATTTTCTTTATATTTCGAAAGCTCAAGTTCAAGACGCTCACATTCTTTGATTTTATCAAGATATTTGCATGCAACATCAGAATATTCATCGATATCAGCACAAGATTGAAGAGTAACACACAAAATATCTTTGGAGAGACATTCTTCTAAGAGTAGATCATATTCGTTTGAAAATTCTAATTTGTCATTTTGAAGGTCATCAATTTCTTTTTCAAGAGACTCAACATATTTCAAATCATCAAACATTTCAGACTGAATTAAAGTTTCAAACTCAAGAACATGTTCTTTTATTATCTTCGTATTTGGTATTAAAAGTTCTTTCACAAGCACAGTTATGTCGTGAGGAATCTCGGTTTTCCACTTATCCTTTTGACGTTTCTCCCAATCGCTTTCAACAATTGATTGAACATTATTAACATGGTGTTTAAGAAAACCAAGTATTTTTCTACTTTTGCTTTTAGAAGCATCTAGAGGCAAATAGTTAATATATTTAAAAACATTAGTTTTCCTCTTAGTGGCAAAAGCTTTTTTCCATTGAATTCTTTTTTGTTTGCATTCTAAAAATAATTCCCCACGAGACTTCTGTTTTTGTGGAGTGAAAAGACCATAATGACTATTTTCATAAGCATAGTTATATGGTTTCACAAAATCTTTATTGACCGGTGATCTACTCTCCTCATCCCAAAGGGACGTCTCTTCACTATCGAGGTTTAAAGGGCAATCATGATTGGTCCATTCGGACTCGTCAAGATATAAATGGGGGTTTGCAGCTTGAGCTTGTTCGAGGTACTTGGGGGTGGCAAAGCTAGGTTGACCCTTGAAAAACGACCGAGGTGCTATCATTCTTACGGTTTGAATAGAGTCATGTGTATTATAAACAACTTTTTTCAAAAAATCGACTTGTTCTTCGAGATCCTTTATTTTTTCAGTATCTTTGCTTTGTCTATTTTTGAAATCTTGTTTTAATGTTTCAACCTCTTGTTTCTTCTCGTCAAGAATTTTAGCAGAATCGGTGGTGTTCATAGAAAGCCTCTGTTCAAGTTCATTAACTTTTGTTGTGGCAAGGTACGTTTTTTGACGTTCATCACTTAATAAAACATTAAATTGACGTTTTTCTTTAGTTAACAAAGCAAGAGCTTCATTGTATTTATTTTCAAAATTGTCCTTTTTAACGTTGATGACACGACTTTTGTACCCCTCAAGCTCGTTGGTCTTTTGAAGAAGCTCAGCCCTATAACTATCAATAGTCTCACTAGATTTTATAAGAGCGGCTTTGCATTCTTCAAAGTTTTGAGTGAGCGTTGTGTTTGCCTTCTTTAATTGCTTTTGATTCTTTCTATTTTCATTGACATCTTTTTGTAAACTAGCAATTAAATTAGCAAGCACGACACGCTCCTCGTCATCATACTCATTTGCATGTTGATCATCCTCAAACTCATTATTGCACATGTCTGATGAATCGGGTGTGGTATTGCTATCAACCGTTTCCATCATACACGTGTCAGTAATTGTTGTTGGTAGATCACTATGCTCATGTGTATCACCAAACACATTATATTCAGCATCATCTTGTACCTTATCAATTAGCTCGGTATCAAAGATAGGACCATTGTCATCTTCAGTGACGTTAAGGACCTCATGAATCTTTGCCATGTATGAATAATGTGCCTCGAGTTCTTGGTCGGAGAGTTCATCATCTGTGTCGTCAAGCATTTCTCCTTCCTCAGCTGATAATTTGATTCCAGCTTCCATTTTCTTGCACAGCAGCATCTTTTCCTTATGATAACCATAATCTTTAACCCTCTTTGGCTGCCTACATTCCTTGGCCAAATGCCCAAAACCTCTGCAGTTAAAACACTGAATCCCACTTTGTTGCACAACTTGAGTACCAACAGTTTCCCTATTTCCAACAACAGTAGCCACCCTCTAATTATCATACTTAGGTTGTCGATCATACTTTGGAGGACTCTCAACACGTCTTCGTGTGTCATACCTTGGAGGACTCTGTGCATGGGTGTTCCTCGAGTTTGAAGATGTTCGAAGGTTGTTGTTGGTGGGTTTGTAGATTTTCTTATATTGCTTCATAACGAAAGCCATTTGTTGCTTGAATTCCCTATCCCTTTGAGCTACTTCTTCATCACTGTCTTCTTCGGATGATTGCTCAGGTATGGGTGATGGTGCTCTTGCAACTTCTTTGCCTCGGGATCGTGTTGGAGCATGTGACTTAGAGACAATGGATGATCGTGGTGATGATGATTGAGTAGAGTAGGTCTTTGAAGTACGGGAGTGATAATCTGGGTAATGTTGAGTGGTAGACACCAAAGCAAGTGGATTGGACATCTTTGCAACTCGTTCAGCTTGAAGTTCATTTGCCTCATTTTGAAATTGTTTCAAGATGTCAAAGAGCTTGTGATATGAAACTTCGTCTAACTTTTGTTGTTGTTTCACCAAGGTGACAAACCGTGTCCACTCTGGTTGAAGTTGCTGTAGAAATTGGACATTGACTTGCATGGTGGAAACTTGCAAGTTGTTTCGGGTCATATCATTCATCATCTTGTAGAACCGGGAGTAATAAGAATCAATTGATTCCCCATCCTTTGATGTAAACTTGCCAAAGTTCCAAAACATCTTAGTTTTCACATCTTGTTTGTTAAGTGATTCACCTTGTTGCAATCTTTCAATGGCCGTCCACATTTCTTGAGCAGTAGGACATGCGTCAACCGTAGAGTAAATCTCATCTCCAATGCCACTGAGAATTAAGTAGATTGCTTCCTTCTCTATCAAACCACGCACGGTTCTCTGGGGTGAGGTCGGTCCTCTTCTCATCACGTTCATATGCGGGTTGTGCGTCACTTGTGTCTGTGGCTGGTACTGCAGGAACTTGAATCCTTGAGAGTTTATAGGGTCCTTCCAAAATACATTGCCTTAAAGCATCACCGTTAGGTTTTGTGTCAAGGTAACGTATAAAGCAGGATTGCCATTGATCATATCGACCCGACACTAGCATTGGTGGTCTTTCCTTGTTACCTGCCACCATTATGTTGTTGTTCGTCACACGGTATTCGGCCGTAGAATCCATCTCAATATTCTCTGAAATGATGAATCGAATGTGGATCTTAAGTAGTGGTGTTGTGATTGTTTGGTTGTTGAAATTCCGAAAATTGCGATTTTTTCTCAGCCCGACAATAAATTCCTCAGTCCGACAAAACGGTAGACCTAAAAAATTTGTAATCACCAAATTTTGAAATTGAGCTAGAAATGTCCTAAAACTAGTATGGAAAAAATTTGATTTTACTTGACCTAAAAATTTTAACTTTTTTTTTTTTTTTTTTTTTTTAATCTTCGTGTAAACTACGTTCCGAAACTAGTCTAGATGGTGGCTAAGTCTAAAAAATACTCAATCAAAAATTTAGCTAAACATGTCATCGGAATGTCCATCGGAATGTGCCATCGGAATACCCATCGGAATGTTTCTTAGATCGGAATGTCCTTTAGATCGCAATGTGCACCTGTCGGAATCCTCCAGATCGGAATATTCAGATCGTAATGTGTACCTATCGAAATCCCAGATCGGAATGTGTACCTATCGCAATGTGGCTGTCGTAATGTGGGCAGAGTAACGTTTCAAGATTGCCTTAAATCCGTCGCAATCCAGATCGCAATAACGATCGGAATGTTCAGATCGGAATAAGGGGCTATCGCAATACTGATCGCAAAGTAAAACCCTAGGGTTATTGCGATCGAAACCGTACTACCTTTTCCGAAATTCAAGCTGTCGTAATAAGGGACCTTGTTTTTCCAACTTTTTAGGCAACGATTATAGCAACTTTTAGGCAACAAATTTAGCAACTTTTAGGCAACAAGATCGTGTTTTTAATCAAACCAAAACAACCAAATCTCTACAAAAAGTATAGAGAAGATTTGTAGCAAGAGATAGAACACGAAAAACACAAAAAAATATCGAATTCGAGATGATTTATGGATTAAATCACACGAATCATATGAAAACACAACAACCAATCACAAAACTACTCCATGGCGATTGATACCAATTGTTGTCCCTAATATATGATGTTAATACACGAATTAAAGAGAGAAAGGAAGATATGAGAAGAATTCTAGAGAGAGAAAGTAGTGAGAGAAAGTAGAGAGAAAAATGGTTGGTGAAACTTGTGGAATATTAGATTGGAGAAAATGAAATGACCAACACCCTTCCTAACATGCTAGGAAGGGTTTATATAGCCTTTGCTTACATGTAGCTTAATGGGCTATATGATCATGGGCCGGGCTTTCCTTTTGGGCTTTGGTTACTTATTAATGAACCTTAGCTTAAAGTTAAGCCCGTAATAACACGACTAATATACTACCTATTACAACGTTCTAAAATACGATACATAATGAACATATGACCGAGCATTCTTGTTTGGCTCAATATTTTGAGGCTAACAGGATACCCAGCTCACGGGACCGGAATTGATCCGGGAGACTACGGAGATGATAGTTCAGATTAAGAAGAGGTTGTTGACTGCCCGTAGTAGACAGAAAAGTTACGCGGATGTGCGGCGGAAGCCAATGGAGTTTGAAGTGGGTGACCGAGTAATGTTGAAAGTATCGCCATGGAAAGGCGTTATAAGATTTGGAAAGCGAGGAAAATTGAATCCCCGTTATATTGGACCCTTTAAGATTTTATCTAGAGTAGGTCCGGTGGCTTACAAACTAGAGTTACCCCCAGAACTTCATGGTGTTCACAACACATTCCATGTATCTAATCTGAAGAAATGTCTAGTTGTGAGTGATGAGAAAATTCCGTTAGGTAAGGTTCGAATAGATGGGAAGTTGCATTTTATCGAAGAGCCCATAGAAGTTATGGACCGTGAGGTAAAACAACTGAAACAAAGTCGGATACCTATTGTCAAGATCCGATGGAATTCAAAGCATGGACCGGAGTATACTTGGGAACGAGAGGATGAAATGTGGAAGAAATATCCGCACCTCTTCGATTTCAATAAGAAACGGACATCCAAATGAAATGGATCACGAGGACGTTGATCCCTTTTAGGAGGAAAAGCTGTGACAAATCTAACATTTTCAGGTAGTAAAATATTTTCTCGTATAATATTTTGAAACTTATTTTTGTGTTGGTTGACGAACTCACAATTTACGGATTTAAATTTGGGCTTACGTGCATAATTTGGCGTCTTTTACGACTAAACCGGAAACCTTAGGATTACGTATTTACGTTTTTGAACTCCGTTTTCGATGAGACAATTTTTATTGGATTCGTTTTGTGATGGTGATTCATAATTTATAAAAACGTTTTTCGTAAAACGACCCGAGGGCACGCAAATCGAGAAAACTAGAATCGAGAAATACCCGTAAACTAGTGAGATGGGACAAAACACTTTGTCCCACCCCACTAGCAATATGGGACGGCTAACTTGACACCACAACACATAGGTGGCATCAAGTTTAGCTAACTTACACCAAGTGTAAGCTAGCTTACATCTTAAGCTTTACCATACCACAAAACAAGCAACTTGTTTTCATTTCCCTCATTTCTTACATGCAATCCACTCCAAAAATCTCTCAATCTCTCCCTCCTTGCCGTCCCAAATAAGCCAACAAACACCCTCTTTGATCTTTTCTAGCCATAAACCACATGTTTACTAGTTCTACTAAGGTGTTCTCTTGAAGCCTTGATCATTTGGTGGCCATATTAACAACTTTGGAGGTGATTTGCTTATGTCCTAGGGCTGATTTTCCAACCTATGTTCTTGATATTTGATGGTCTTGGAGATACTTGTTGTGTTCATCAAGTTCTTGTCTTCCTAAAACAAGAAATCCACTTGGATTGGTAAAGAAGATCATCCTCTTCATTTTTCTCTTGTTATTTTGTAAAGAACAAATGTATTTTCTTTCATTTTGTATATGTATATGGTGTATATATGATGATAAAAATGTTGTGTGGGGATCAAGTGTTGATAAATATGCTTAAAAATGATGATAACCATAAGAAATGAAGCTAAAATCTTGACTATTTAGTTGGCTGTATAAAAACAGTAGATAACTAAAAGATGAACTGATAAAATTGCATGGTTTGATCTATTTACAGTAAGTAGATGATGTTATACACATGTGAGAGTTGGACATTCAATGGAATCAAAATAATGAGTGAGATATGATCAAAACAAGTTAGGTGGTGTAATCTGAATGAGCAGTTTTGTAGGGACTGTTAAGGAAACTTAAACTCAAAATGGGCAGTAGCTATAACTAAGTTATATGTATCACATATTATGAAGAACATGTCATCCAAAAATGAACTTCTAAGTCATTATAGAACTCTAGATATGGTAAAAATGGTGAACATGAAGTTAAAAATCAGATTTTTGGAAATAATGTTTATTATTATTATATAAGCACTCACATTATAATGTATAAAATATAAAAATATAAACCCACTAACTTATAAAACTTATTTATATAAATGTATAAAAGGTTAATTAAATGGGTAAATTATATAAATGGTGGTAAAATAATATTTATAAGTAATAAAAACTATAAACTTGATTTTTACGACTTTTTCGGCTATCACCGTAAAATTAACGTTTTTCGCCAAATAAAACTTAGACGACCAAACCCGTCTAATGTAAAGTTTATAAAAGTCATATACTGATGTATAGATAACTAATACAAGTAAAAACCGATAAAACCCGAACCATAAGAATTACGGACATTTACGAGCTAACTAATCATATTAGACTAGTAATTGGACTTAATAAGATAAAAACTTGTAAAAAGAACTTATTGGAATTAACCCATTTGGGCCCAACATGAAAAGTATATATACTGATAATATAGGTATAAAATGGATAAAAACAAGTTAAAGAACTTATAAAAGACTTAATGGACTTAAAATAGGTAAAATCGGTAAAACTAGTGAACTAGTAAGACGTTACCAAGACGTAAACGCTAAAATGAGTAAACAAGGATGTATAAACCCACTTGATCATCATCATATGTACAAAATCATCATATGTATATTGTTATTTTGATAAAAGTCATTGGACCGAGTCTAAGACCGATTATTATTTATATAGGTTTCCGTGACCGAAGCATGCCCGTAGCCGATAATCCGCCTTTCATTAACAACGTGAGTTCATAGCCTCGCACTCTTTTAAATGTTTTATAAAATGATTTGTAAACCCGCGAGGGAGATAACATGCTTGATTTTTATAAAAATAGAACACAAGTAGTCCCGATTGTATGCTTAATGATATGGACCCGAATGATGCTATGACCCTATATTCGAGACTAAAAGGATTATTAGTAGTTAGGTTATGTCACTTAAAGTCCCATTAGCATGAATTGTGAACAACCGGGTTTTGGTAGACGCTTATGCATTTGATATTACTATTTGGGGACGATCACCCCAGTTCGCGCCTTGACGGTTGATCCCCGTCGTACCACATTGATTGGTAAGCGAATTTATGTATGAGAAGATTCCATAGCGTGATTTTTGTGACGACACGCTAACTTAGATGGGCAAATTGTTTGTCGGGTTCGCGGCCCGCTGTTTCACAGTAAGGTAACAATGTCATGCGGCTAATAATAATCCTATAATCTATTCAATCTATATAATCTAAATAAACGATATGATACGACACTATTAACGATGAATATATTACCTATCATGGTAATATAGAGACTACGGTCTCATGGACGGTTTCAGATGTATGCTTGATTTATATATTGCCTGACTAGCAATATGTGGACTTACTTCCGATATTATACTTGTGTTCTGATTTTAAATGATTGTTTTATATAATGGTTTTTATTAAACTCTATGAATTCACTCGGCATTCGCTGATATGATTTTTGCATGTTTTTATCTCAGGTGCTTGAAGGTAATCCGGATGGAGATCGACTCTGATGGCCCACACTTAATTTAAAAAATGTTCATTCGATCTGTGTTTTGTAAACTTAATGACCTGTATAATTTGGGACCTGTTGTACGCTTTTAAAACTTTTTATCGAATGAATGTTTGTTAAACATTGTACAACCATTTTTATGTGTTGTCTATGATTGGAGTTATTGTGCTATCCCGTAACACTCTGAAAGACCCTTCCGCTGTACCGATACGAAAAATGAGAGTGTTACATCATAGCACTTCCAAAATTCATTTTATGATGACTTTTATTGAAAACGTAAACTTAAATAAACTACTACACGTGTGTTAGACATAATGTATTGTTTTCATCACGATTAAGTGACTTTTGGGATCATAGAACAAGAACACGTGAATGCTTCGTTAGAAATAATTTCGTCGTCCTAGATTTTCACCCAATTCCATGCTAAGCGTGTAACGAGATCATTGTTATTATAAGTTAGCAACACGATCATATCTCATGAGTGTTATTTGCGAACCTAAACTCCCTTATTCCTACTTGGTATCTTTTATATTTTATTTTTGTCTTAATGATCACGAGGATACATCATTGACTTATGCGTGAATAGAGATTAAGTCTAAAATAGAAACTTAACGGTGTAACCAAAATCATTAAATTAATAATTCACCCTAATAGACAACGATGTCAAAAAATTAAGTCAACAAGAAGGATCGATAAACACGGTTTTATAACGGTTTTGAACATGAGACTTATTACCAAGACTTTTATACGCCCCCTAATGGAAGGGCCTTATTATCTTTGGTTTACCTCCATCTTTTATTCAACTTCGCCATGAAGCTTTTATTATGACTTCGGTCTTGCCTTTCCTTTTATTATCCGCCTCATCGGTGGTTTTATTAGCCAAAGACGTATATCCTCACGCTAAAGCGAATTTTGGATCTTTAAAGCTTCGAAGATTAAGGCTTGATTCACTTTCAATTTTGCATAGATTTTTCGGCCTTGTGGGGCTTCAAATTGTATGCTAGATTTAGGTGAGCACTTGAAATCTTATTATTAGGTGAAGCTTTCGATTATTCGGGTGCCAATACTTCAAAACTGTGACGCTGGCGATACCTTAATGTCTTCCCAATTTAATTACATGGAAGCTACCAAAACAAATTAGAAACCAACAATAGTGACTAAACCGCTAAATCAATATTTATTAACAATTTATTATAAAAGCGTGGGGAGAATAAGCTAATAATTACTACACATGAGACCGTGACGATTACGAGACTTATAAATAACTCTATCATTTCTCGTCCTCATTTAAGAGACTTAGCCTAAAAAGTTAAGGAATCGAAGCTAAGTGCTCAACACGCACGGTCGAGTAAAAAATTACTCTTATTCTCACCATCGGAAAACCTACATTCGTGTCTTAAACACTCAAGAAAAAATTTAAAATTTGGCCATGTTTAGCCTTATTTGCAACAAAATGATAACAAAAGATGAATATTGGATTGCGTGTTGACGTAAGCAAGGTGAAGTATCTACTCACCCCCATACTAAAATTAAACATTGTCCTCAATGTTTCGAGTCTAGGGGTGAAAACACCCCCATACTAGAGACGTAGTCGAATGCTTAATCTCGAGCATGGAAGGGGTAAAACGAATAACCTAAAAGCCGTTTATGAATTATGCTAATAAGATAAACGTTAGAACATAAAAGGATATCATCAGATATCGGAATCTCCAAGGGCAACGATCGAAGCTCGAGTGCTACGTAAAACGAACACGAGAGGCTTCAATGATGATGATGAACCTAATGAATCACAATCACAAACAACCACTAAACAAAGGTTGGAAGAGCACAAGTCCCCTCGTTACGTTAACTAAGAAAGCAATAATATGTACAAGGATAAGCATGAGAATCCCCCACGAGGCACCTTGTTTTTGATAACCGAGTCAAAAGCTCGACTCGAATCCCCATAAATGTGATCATTTAGGGATAATCATGGTTCGGTCATTTTTGGTGGGACTTACATGTAATCAAGGCCCAAAAGCAACCGTGTATAAAGGCAAAACCTCTATACCGGGATCAAAGATCGTGTCTTCGTTCTCGAATGATAAACGAAACAACACGACTTCAAGTAACAACGTCCCAATGGGACAAAAGAAAATAGCATAAAAAGAGAAGGGTGGGACATTGGTTGGGCATAAAAATCGAGTTACTTGAGGTAAACTCTCACCGTAAGTGTAGAGGGGATTTCTAGTGACTACTTCGGTAAAAGACCGAGATTTTATCTTAAAAGTGATACCGGGGTCAAAAATCTCGTCCTCGGTGGAGAAGTGTGAGGGAACAAATGGGGCTTCCCCCATACTAGATCCACACAAAACGTCGTCAAAAGAAGTAGACGCGTTTGTAGCAAGCTCAATTAAGCGAGGTGATGACGGAGTTAGCATTGGAAAATTTTTCAAATCAATTGTAAAATCTTTTCCTTTTTCATTTTTTAACTCTTTGTTACGAAAACCCAAGTTGATTAAATTAAAAATATTTGGTGTTTCTAAAATAATTCTAGGCACACTTAAAATTTCCACATTTATCTTGAAGGCGGGAGGAGGGTTTGAATTTTTAAAACGTGAATCGATTAACAAAACATCCCCCTCCGGGCTAACGCAACGGTCCTCATCAAACTCGAAAATAGAAGGCGGATCATCAAGAATACGTTTGATCTCGGAAAAATCGCCATCGGGATCAAAAACGTCTTCTCTTCCTCGTGGAAGAGGTCGAGCAATAAAGTCGTCGATAATCGAGTCCCTAGCTTCAACCGTGGTGAAACTAGGAAAAGAAGTCTCTTCGATTGAAGATTTTCCCGTTGTTGTTTTCGACCTCGATATCGAAAAACGTATCGATGTGAGCAAGGCCATCGGCGGACTTCTCACATTATAAATCCAAAATCTCACTCGGTGTGGGATTAGGTGTAAAAGGCTCGTCTCGTGACGATTTTGCCTTGATGGTTTCAACTTTGTCCTTCGAAGGGATCGAACGTGGGTTTTCAAACATTTTAGCAAAACTACTAACACGTTCCTTCGGAATTAATTTTCGTTCATCTTGTAAAGACGAGGGTTCAACGATTTCCTTTAAAACCTTTTCACATTTTTCTTTTTTAAAATCATTTGATGGATTTTCTTTGTCAAAATTAAGTGTATATTGATTTAGAAAATCCTCAATAATTTCATCCTCATTAGAAAAATTAGGTTTAGAAGGTACAAGATTTAATAATCCCAAGTATCCTACGAGTTTTTCCTTTGGTTTACTTTCAAAAACATTTTTCAAAACTTCGTTGGATGTCGTTTTTGTTTCCTGAACGTTTTTGCAAGACGACGAAGGTTGCACGACTCTAAAACTCGAGAGATTGGGATCAATACGAGACGTACGAGTCTTAGGAGTCGAAATAACTTGAACCTCTCCCTCGAGATTAGGATTGGTGAAGTTCGATGAAGAACTCGACTCGTATGAAGCTACTTTTTTCTCTAAGGTCTCAATCGTTGAAAGAAGTTCATTTTGCTTATTAGTGTAAGCCTCCACAACTTTATCAACAATTTTATCCCATCTCTCGTCAACTTGGTCAAATAAACGTTCTTGTTCTTTATAAGCGGCATCATATTCGTTTTCCAACTCGGTTCTCATGGAGGCCATTTCCTTTAAGTAAAATTCCTTTTAAGTTTCCAATTGTTTTTGGTGATGTTCCTTAAGATTCGCAACTTGTTCTTGAATCATTGTTAAGTTTGCATTATTACGTCTCACATAGTCACAAAAGGCGTTTTGATTCATTTCATCATTTTGATTTTGATCACAATTAAAAGACGAATCATATGACGAGTAGAACGAAGACGATGGGTGATCTTGGTCGTAAGATTTAAAATTGTCACCAAGACCACGTGGAGCGGAGTTATAGATATAACCCTCTTGACCTCCAATAACCTTACAATTAAAACAATTGGCACCATCGGGCGGGCCTCCACAATATGGACACGAATAATATCCACTATCATTCGACATGATGCAACGAGAACGGTGTTACGAGAATTAAACGTTATAGAGGGTGAAAGAAGAGAATTATGAAATTAGAGGGAATGTAGAAGACTATTTTTGTGCTTTTGATTGTTTTTTAATTTTTTTGGTATTTTGAATGTATTACGTAGACAAAAATCTACAAATCTCTCCTCGAAACGATTTTCTCGATTAAAAGAGCCTCAAGGAATGAAAACGATCACGTGGAGTGAACGCCTTCGATGACTTTAGAACGTTGGTGGAACACCAAAACGTTCAAGAGGGTTTAATCTTGAAAACAAGCAAATATATATACTTAGATAATACTTTGGTTGGCAAACCCTCGATTAGCCCCTTTTCTCAAAACACGCACAAGCAAGCGGGGGAAACGAGGCGGCGCTAAGTACTTAAGAGCCTCTTTCCCTTAGGTCGTGAAATACAACCGCCTTATACCCACCTTATAGTTTGTGTTAATTGAAATTAAGCCTCACGAAAGTATTTATCTATTTTTCCTTTTACTTTTGCTTTGGATTCGAATACAATGATCGAGTGATGAAATCCCGAATCAAGGTTGTGATTTCTCACGTATTTGGAGTACTTGTATTTTTATTGTTCTACGTAAGTACAATATATTAATAATATTCACAATAAAAACTAAAACCAATATATCTACAATATAGTAAAATGATTGTTGTGTGCTTAATTTAGGAAAACTAAACACAATTTATTTGGATACTATAATATAATAAGGAAAAATAACAAAAATGAGTATGTACGATATTCACGCTTTCCAAAATTAGAAAAGCAAAAACGCACCACTCACAAAAACACGATACTAATAATGGCACACTAAAAACACCTCCCCGGCAGCGGCGCCATTTTGATAGTCGTGTAAAACACGTCTTTTAGGAAAAAGAGCGTATAATGGGCAAGTATTAAGTTGCACGTTTTAGGAAAAACGCGAAACCGGAAAAATGCGGGTTCGTTCTCGAGGAGGTGTGTGGATTAATGTGCCAAAATATATAATCAAAGGTTAAGGGTAGTGTCGTTTTTGGATAAGAAAAGAAAGAAAACTAGAGACGAACTACGATTACAATTAACTATGACGAATGACGTAAAACGCGAACGTAAGTACGTAAAACGTGAAAATTTAAAAATTTTAAGCTAAAGACAAATTAAAAATGAAAAAGTAGTTCAAAATAATATAAATAAAGATAAAAATCCAATAAAAATATTTTAAAACCTTTTATTAATTAAATATTCAATTTCTAATGCTAATTAAAGCCCAAAAATTAAATATAATTAAGAGAAAGCCCAAAATATTATTTTACTGGACAAATAACTCACTTATATTATTTATAAACTAAAAAGTATTTTTCCTAAATTTTAATTACTATTTTCCTATTTTTAAAACACTAAAAACTATTTTAAAACTAAAATAATTATAAAAAAAATAATTAAACAATGCTAAAAATAATTTACCAATTTTAAAAATCCTATTTTACTCTAATAAACAGAAGAAAAATGAAAAAGTTTGGAAAATAATAAATTTTTCACTAAAAGACAAAAACAGTTTTAAATAAAACCCTAATTAAACTAAATTAATTATAAAAAATAAATAAAAGATGAACAGTGAAAACTTTTTATACCAAAAATCTTAAAACATTTTTCTTAATCTATGAAAAATTTTAAACTGAAAAATATGGACTTTTCACACTAAAAGACAAAAAACAGAATTGAAAAAGTTAATTAAAAATGCTATTTAACCTAAAAATTATCAGATGAACAGTAAAATAAAAATTAATTAAACTGAAAAATCAAGAATAAAATAAGAAAAATTACAAAATTTGTTTCAGGTCCTAACTCCTAATTAACTACACTAAAGACAAAAATTAAGGTTGCTGATAGTGACACCTTGACTGTTATTGTTTTGTAGCCAAGCAGGGGGAACTTTAACACTGGCAGTGGGAAATTGGTTCCCACTGCTAGTTATAAAAAACAGGTCTGCATGGTTTTTGGCTAATAACTTGAGCTTGGATTGGTTTTGATGGACAAGAGGGGCACCCCCACACTCATGGAAGTGCGAGGAGTCAGAATGAGCAAGAAACAACACAAGCACAATACAAATTAAGCACAAAATGACCCCAACTCAGTCACTATTTAGCAGAAAGGTAAGGCAGAATGGTTTGCTGATATGTTTGGTATTTTGGTGAGTTTCAGCTCACAAAATCTGACTCAATCCACTCACAAATCACAACTACCCTAGCCTAAACCCTAGATGACACCTAGACCTAAGCATATTACAATTTTTGATGGTGAAAAATGCTAAATCAAAGCTATATTAGAGGCTTACTGATTTGTAGCTAGTTTTTACCAACTTGAGCATGCAATTCCCTAAATTTGATTCAACACTTAAGGCAATGACTGATAAATTATATCAAATGATAAACCAAGTGTGTTTAGGCAATATTATCTAGCTAGAAGTTACCCTAAACCAGTTAACACCCCAATGCCAAACACCCCCTTAAAAACTGAAATCTAATTTTAACAAAGAATAGTGCACTTTTATTGCAAATTTAAGCAGTAAATCAACATGAACATAAAATAGGAAAATAAAAGATACCAAATAAGCAATTTAATACACCCAATAAGCACAAATACACATAAGCAGAAACAAGCTATCAATCAGGTAAGCAGTTTGGATTTTAAATAAGTCAAAAGGAAATAGAGAAACTTACATTGAGTCCAAAGCTCTGAAACTTCTAACTAATCTTACTATAAGCCTCTACCACCACTCTTGGACTTATTGTCAACACTTCAATCCAGCTTATCCAATTATCCAGCTTATGCTTAAAAGCTTTAAGCTACTTGACAAAGCTTGAAACACCAAAAAAAAATAAAACATCTTCATGAACCAATCTTCCTTCTTGAAAACTTGAACCAGTAGAAAGTGAACAATCCTAACAAGCACACATTCAAGCTTATGTGTCAAAAATAGCTTGAGTGTAGCTTATGCTACAGTAACCTCTCAATAAAACCTTGGTTTTGTGATAAATGAACTTGGAAATGGGACTTTTGCAAAGTAAATAAAGATGACTGATATTTAAAAGTGCAGGTAAGTAAATTGCAATGAAATTTAATGATTGGAACTCAATTTTATTCAAGAAATCGTCTCATAGAAAATTCTGAATAAGAATTGGAACAACTAATACAGGTACAAGACACCCGTATTTATACTAGTCTAAGAAGGATCTAGAATACTTTAATAAAATAATACAAGAGCTAAGAAAAAACTAAACCCTAATCTGTTGAAGTTCCTTTATTGCCCTTGGTCAATTAAGTTTGAAAAGGTCAAAACTTGTCCATGTGATGGCCAACTGTAATGAGGACCAATCTGAGCTTTTGAGGATCTCCTTAGTGCCCAAGAAACGTTTATGAGCCATTGGATGACTGTTAGATTCCAAACTTGCTTCATTTAGCCAAACCAAGGTGCAGGGGTGGTCTTCCTGGGGTCCAGGGGATCACATGCGAATGTTTTAGGGGTTGGGTTTGGCTTATGTGATGGTAAATCAACATTTTGGAAATTATAGGGTAAAAACCCCTTGTTTTTGTGGGTAATGAGATTAGGGTTTATGGGGATTAAGGTGTTGAATAGTTGGGTTTGATGCAGGATTAGGGATGGATTAATTTAAAATCTTTGTTTGCCTCCAAAGTTTATAACTGATTATAATCAGTTAAATAAAAACGAAGTGGAAAATGACGTGGGTGTTGGGTGAGTTGTGATTGGTTAAGGGGAGTGGAGTGGGTGACGTGTAAGGTGGTGGTAGGCTGGGGGAGAGAATGTTGTCTGGCCACAAAGCACCCCCAAGGTTCCAATATATGTTCACTTTGCATAAAATACCCCAAAACGTTTTTCCCTTTATAATAACTTTGGGCAGTTGGCATGTTTAGTCCTTCCAAGTTATAGTCATGGAAACAAGGACTAAATTTGTGAATTTTGAGATCTTCAAGGGCCAAACATGTACAATCTTGAAATTTGAGGACCATACTTGTAATATTTGAGATTTACAAGGGCCAAAAGTGACAAGTCTTCAAAAGTAGAGGGACCAATCTTGCCAATTCTTCAAACTTCAAGGACTTTACTGGAAATTCATGATTCGGGTCCGGTTCTTTGTGCGGCTTCGTTTCCGGTGTTCGTTTTTGCTTGATTCCTTTGATCTTTTGGTGAATTCACGATATCCGTACCTGAAATACGCAATGAACAAACACAGGTATATTTTGGGTATTTTGATGATATTTTAAGCGTTTTAAGCCCGATTTGGACGATGAGACTATGTATAAAAGCAGTCTCATCAGCAATCATTGAGAACAAGGCCAAAGTCCAAACCAAGAGTGTTAGGGCCACTATGGCTAGTGCTAGTGAGAGTGAGTTGACCAATCATCTAAAAGAACTTACTTCAGCTTTAGAACAACTTGTTTTAAGAGATAACCCTCCTAATCAACATGCCCTTGCTCTCAATATTACTTGTGAAACTTGTGGTGGACCACACTCTTATGCTAATTGTGATAAAGCTTATGATCAATCTCACGGGGAAGTGTATGCTTACAACAACACGGAGAGAGTTCATTTCAAGCCTAATGTCGATGTTAATCACTTGTCTTACAACTCGACGAATTACTTGGCTCCACCCGGTTTTCAACAAAGACCACACCCACCCACCCATAACAACCAAGGGCCACCAAGAGCAAATGTTCAACAAAATATAAATGTGAGGGGCTACAATGCTAATCAAGGAGCTTATCAAATGCAAAATCAAGGCTTTCAAAACCAAGGTTTCAATCCTCAAGGTTTTCAACCATATAACCAATACCCAAACCAAGGTTTTCAACAACAAGGGTTCAATTTACCTCATCCGCACATGGACTTGATTTTACAAAAATTAACCGATCATGAGAAAACAATGAAAGAAATGCAAGAGTCCATGGATAGGAAAATCGTTCAAATGTTTCAAACCCTTCGCCCCCAAGGTGCTCTTCCTTATACAACCGAAACAAACCCTAGAGCTAATGTGAGTGCTATTACTACACGTAGTTGAGCAACTCTAGTAGGACCATCTATCCCTTCCCCAGTTACTCCATCTACACCTTCTCCACCCCCATTTATCCCTCCTACTACCACGCCTAGTACTAGTTCTTCATTACCGTCTCCACCTATTACAGAAGAAGTACCAAATAAAAACCCTTCACCTTCTCAACCTTTACCTTCTACACCTACACCACCTACACTACCTAAACCCAATATCCTTTATCCTTCTCGGTTAGACAAGTACAAATTGCTCACTAAGGAGGATTCTTAAATCACTACCTATTTGAAGATGATCTCCTAAATGAATTTCAACATTAGCCTTGTTGAAGCACTTGTCAAAATACCAAAATTTGTCAAAGCATTCATGGAATTGCTTAGTAAGAAGGAGAAGATGGCCGAGTTTGTTAGTACTCGATTGAATGAAAATTGTTCTGCGGTCCTTCTTAAAGAACTTCCGGAAAAACATGGAGATCCCGGTCGTTTTGTGCTACCTTGTACATTTAACAAAGTTGAAGAACTTACTTCCTTAGCCGATCTCGGGGAAAGTATTCATTTGATGCCATCAAATGTTTGGAAGAAGTTATCATTACCCGACTTTACACCAACAAAGATGACTCTTGAGCTAGCAAATCAAACTCTCGCTTACCCCGTTGGTATTGCTGAAGATGTTTTTGGTAAAGTTGGTACCTTCACTTTTCCGGTCGATTTTGTTGTTGCTTATTATGAAATGGACTCTCGTATTCCGTTAATACTTGGACGGATATTCTTGAGAACCGGAAAAGCTTTAGTCGATGTTGCCGAAGGTGAATTAATCTTAAGGGTCGGGAATGATCAACAAGTTTTTAGGATGGGGAAGATTACAAGCAAATCCAATAGAAAAGAATCGGCAAAAATGATTGATGTGTTTCAAGACGAGCTTGATACAACTCCTTTGGAAAGTACAAAGCTTGATGCTTTTGTGATACATGAAAATCCTCTTTTCGAAACTTGTTATGATAATCCACTTTTTTAAGACCATGTGGACGAATATGATGATGATTCTCTCTCTAATTTGGATGCCCCACCAATTTATGATTCTCCACCAATCTATGATGAATATGATGATGATTATAGTTCCGATTTGGATGATTATGATGATTTTTCTTCCGAGTATGAAGGCATGCCAACTTATGATGACTTTGATGATGTTGACACTCTTTTGAGTGATTCTTCAAGTGTTATGTCTTCTACTGATGATTCTGCTCCTATTTTTGATAAAGATCCTCCGCTAAAATGCTTGATCCTACTTTGGATGATTACTCATTTGAGGAAGATTTCACCACCTTTCTTAATACCTACTTTCCTAATGAGCATGATTCTCCTCCTTTGGACTTTGATTATGGTCTCTACCCTCCTTCGGATGTCAAGAAGCCCATTTCAAAGGAGAAGAAACCGGACGATACCAATATCCGTAGTACCTATGTCTTAACACCTCTCTTTCCACCTTCTTCAGATGAGATTGTGCGGTTTATGGGCGAATCTTCAAGGTCTACTGAGCCTAAGTCTTATTTTCCCCTAAAGGAAAAGGTGTTCGATCCGGGTATCAGAATTTTTAAGCCATCTCAGTATCCATCTGATGAAATAAAAGGAAAGACTTTTGGAAACTATGGAGCTATGCTTTAACTTCATCATACCTTCTACCACCGTGCTCAACAACTGCTTAAGGGAACCTCACCTACTCTTCTTTGGCTTGTGCTCTTCACCTTAAGTTTGTGCTACTTGATGGATGAAAACCATATATTTGACCCCTGTGGATGTTCTTCAAGGTTCTTACCATTCTAATCAAGGTCGAGTCAGGCTCACGACTCGGTGAACTAAAACAAGAGCTTCTCGAGAGGCAACCCGATGATCTATCCTTTTTATCCGTTTTCATAATGAGTGTAGGGGAGACCCTAGTAGATGTTTGTTGTTTTCTTTCTTATCATGTGCAGGGATTTGAGCTTTCAAAGATTAACTTTTGATGACTTTTGACGATTCGTGATTCTGTGTACCCGTCTTCCCGGTTTTATCCTAAACTCTTTTGATTCACTATTTTATATTCTTCAATATTAAAATAGGAATCACTTTAATTGTCTCTTCCTTAGCCAGATTTAAATAACATGCACAATGTCCTAAGTGTAGGGGAGTTTACTCCCACATGCTTAAACATTAAGTACAATGTTTATCTTAAGTGTAGGGGGACTTCTATCGAAGTTAAGTGGGCTTTTCCATGAATTTGTCCTCATTTTAACTGGAAAATTTATTTTTCGACATTTTTAAAATTTTTTGATTTATTTTTGCTTAGTAGTTTTTCCTTTGTTATCGTTATTTTCTTTCATTGCTCGAATAAATTTAAATAAAATGAGTTTAATGAGTTTAGATGTCTTTAATATATTAGGCCCGTCATGAATCTTTTGACGCAGCCCGAGTTTACTTATCCAAGTTTAATCTAGCTAGTATCCTTAACGTGTTTAAATCAAGTTTTGCTTGACTTTTATATAGGGAACTTTAAAACGCGAAAGTCTTAACTCATACGGGTAAAGAACAAGAACTTTTCGCAAGTTCCTATAATTGATCCTAGAAAGTCGTTTATCAAGCATTTTCATATTTGCAAATTGTATACCTGAAAAAGTCTAAGAAGTTGCAAGATCCTATAGATGACTTGAAAACCCAAAACTTTGAATTAATATGCTAAGCATCCACGAGTCTCATTCCCTGAGATTTTAAATTGTGGAGAACGAGGGATGATAGAGTCAATTATAAGTTTGGTGTTCTTTCATAAATTTATGTGAGTTAATTATGAGCTTTTTCTCCCATCGCTTGTTAATAAATATAATTGCAATAAATAAGGTCGTACGATTTGAAAAGTTACTTAGCTTCTAGCACAAGATCGTTTAAAAGTTGCTCGGGATTAATTAGAGTTCATAGCCAAGGCATAACTTATTGAAGTAGGATGCAAAGATTGGCAAGTCCGAAAAGGCCCTAACAAGGCATAAGGGCTACATTTTGTTGCTAAAGATCCAAAGTGATGTGAAGAATCATTTATCAAAAATCAATTTGAAGGATCAAGACACACGAACAAAAGCAAATACTCCCCTAAAGATCACGGAGAAGTCTATCTGAAAAGTCCCTAACAAGGTATGAGGATAAATAGATCCAAGTCCTAAAAGGAGGAGGATTGTTGTATATCAAAATCCCAAATAAAGATTGGAGAAAAATGAAGAAGTCGTGGTCCAAGTATGAAGAATCTCTCAAAAACTTCAAGTGAAGAAATTCCTATTATGAAGAGAAGACCATTATTTCATGAACGTCTCTCAAGATTCGAAGAATGAAGTCAATGCCAAATATCGATCCGAGAAAGGTCTCAAATCGCGAAACGAGTTATTCCAAGATATGAACTTTATGAGGTTTCGAGAAGGAGTTTTAAAAGATTTTGTCCTTTAGCTAACTATTGATTAAATCTTCCTACTTTATTTTCAACATTAACAAATTATCGAAATAAGTCAACAATGCATCCTCTTGATCATTCAAGACAATAATAAAATATAATAGATACACCTAGGAATAAAGGAGTCTAAGTGAATAGTTGAGCCACATGAGTGCGTGTTAGCTTTACTAACTTATAATAACAATGATCTCGTTTTTAAGCTTTGTATGGGGAACGTGAAACTTGAGGGTGATAAACATTCATGGCACCAAAGCCCTAATGTAAGTCTTAGATTTCTTTACTTGTTTCGTCCTTTAAATATTTTGTAATTTTTTTAAGTTTCCTTATTGTCTCGTAGTTAATAAAGGCCAATGTTGTTAATTATGATGGAAAATGTATATCTTGCTTTGTAACTAATGCATTGCATGAGAGCATTGCAATGGTCAAGTGTAGGGGATTTAATAAGTGTGAAAACACTTATCCTATTGCCACTTAATTTTAATAAAAACATAACGAAAACGTGTATTTAATGTCGTAAAAGTCGGAATTATGCGTGGTTTGTGTTTTGTTGTGTTTTAGGATCAAAATGTGAAAAAGGAAGAAAACACGGGCTTTTATCGAAGAAAAAGACAAAAGACGAAGTCAAACGATCAAGATGCAAAAAGAACGGAAGTCAAAGGCCTAATCTGAAGATTTATCGAAGAAAAAAAGTCTAAAGACGGAAGTTTAACGAAGCCGAAGAACCAAGCCTAATAAAGAGGAAAATTATAAGACGAGTTCATGTTATCATTCGACAAATCCCGAGATAAAGTCGAGAAAGTCGAAGAAATTAAAAGACGAAAAGACAAAGAAGAAAGAGATAAGCATCAACATTTCCACTCCTCCTATAAATACCCTCCTAATATGTCATTAGGAGGGTGTTTGTTAGTTAGTTCTTAGAAATTAGTATATTTTTCATGCTTTAGGAGTAGGAAATTACTTTATCTCTCTAGATTTACTTTCATGTTTCAAGCTTTTCACATTAATCTTGTATTGGAATCTTTAATTTTCATCTTAATTTCAAGCTTTTCATTATTCATTCTCATTCTACCTTTATTATTTTGAATCTTGTTTGATTTTCATAATCATGTAGTTTTTTCATCATGTTCTTGTTTTGATTGATGTGTTTGTTTGATTGAGCTTATTGATTTTCAAGTGTTTGACTGTTTTATCTTATTGTGCTTATTGCTTATTGTGTGCTTTTCTTATTTTTAATTAAGTAGTTTTTATAAATTTAATCTTTTAAATGTTGATTTTTAATATTTAGATTATTTAGTGTTTTTAAATTTTTTTAAATTGTGGCATATTTGCTTTTTCTAAAAATCATTTTGTTGGGAATAAAATATAGCCAGTCTACTTGAGCGCTGACAAGAGTAAAACAAGCGTTGATAGGAAGAAAACAAACGCTGACAGATCAAGCGTTGACAACAAGAAGTCAAGCGTTGATACATTGAATACAAGCACTGATGGAAAGATTTAGTCTACGGGTATATTGTTTCTAGTTTGTTTCTAGTAAGGATAAGTTCAACATTGGATTTTCTATAATTATCTTTACCTAGAATAGTTGATACGTAGACTCTTGTACAAGGCTTCTTATGTCTATAAAAGAAGACCTTTAGGTTATTGTTCAATATAAGTTTTTCATAAGTTTTCATACGTTAAACACTTTCATTATAAGCAAGTTTGTTATCATTAATCAAGTGAAAGTTTGTTTACATATTTGTGTGTTCTTTTTAAGTGTTAATTCCGCATAACACTTAGATTATCATATACATATACAAAGGTTTCTCTACGTGTATAACTTGATCTAATCTCATATACATAAAGCTCAATCGATCTAAGTTTGGGATCAACAAGTGGTATCAGAGCTTGTTGAGAAACTTTTGATCTTAAAGAACACAAGAACCCTAAAATCACCAAAACCCTAATTTTCACAAAACCCTAAAAACATCATGTCAAATCCAGAAGTAACCTCCTCCTCCTCACCTTTACTAAACATCAACATTCCCATGCTTGATGCAACTAATTTCGAGTTGTGGAAATTCAACTTTGAGCAATATCTAGGGATCTATGACTACACTCTCTGGGGGATTATTGAATATGGAAACACATTCAATAAAGCTCAAAAGATTGCTGATGCTATTGCTGCAAGATCAGCTGTTGCTGGATGTTCAGAAGCAGATAAGAAAGAAAAACCTGATGATGGTAGAGCTGTGTCTGCTGAAGACATAGCAAAGAAAAGGGTTGATATGAAAACCCTAAACATTCTGAAACTCTCTTTGGGACAAGAGAACCAGCATAAATACAGAGGTTATGAATCTGCTAAGGACCTTTGGGCAGCCCTTGAAGTTGCATATGGTGGCAATGATGATACTAAGGAAGAGAAGAAGAAGCAACTCATGCATGAGTGTGCTGTTTTCAAGGCTCAACCTAATGAGAAGCTTAGCAGTGTTAGAAGCAGACTGGTTGACATTACGAGTAAGCTGTCATTCATGGGGACACAAGTTGGTGATGTTGACACTATTGCCACCTTTCTTAAAAGCCTTGGTGATGCGTGGAAGATTGAGGCAAGATCTATACTTGCCAATAACACTCACAAAAGTTCTACTTTTGATGATATCTACAACAAACTAAGGCTGTTGGAGAACGAAACTCTTTTGGAGCATGGAAGTAAGTCTACCAACAGTAACATGGCCTTCTTCTAACATAGTGAAGGTCAATTTAATCAGAAGGACTCTTCCATGCATCCAGTTACTGGATCAACATGTGTCAACGCTGGAACATGTCCTGTCAACGCCTCATATTCAGACGCTGACACATACAAAAGTGACTCACCAAGAGTTAAACCTGCTGGTTTGGATCTGGATACTGTATGTGCTTATAGTGCCTCTTTGCCCAATGGTTCAGTGATTACATATGAGGACCTTGAGCAAATAAGTGATGAGCACTTGGAAGAGATGGATATTAAGTGGAACATGGATCTTGCTAGAATAAGAGCAAACAGGTGGAATAGAAGGTTTAAGAAGAAGATGACCTTTAATGCAAAGGACACTGCTGGATTTGATAAATCCAAAGTTGAGTGCTAAAACTGTCATCGTATGGGGCACTTCATGAGGGAATGCAGATCTCCAAGAAGATCTGATGCTGGCAAACCCTCAAGCCAAATTGTTAAGGCTCAGGATCCTAAGGCCATGGTTGCTGTACAAGAAATTGATGGTATGGGATGGGACTGGAGCTATTTGGCTAAGGATGGGGAAGAGGATAAAGCTTTGGTTGCTGAAATAGAAGAAGAAGAGCATGTTCAATATGCTCTCATGGCACACTCCTCCTCTTCATCAAATAATGAGGTATACGATGATGCTTTTTGTAGTAAGGGTTGTAGGTTAAATACTGAGAAACTTAACAAAGAGGTGTTAAGATTATTAGATGATGTGAGTACTGAAAGATGCAAACTGTCTAATTATCAACTTGCTCTCACTCAAACTGGGAAGAAAATTTCTGAGTATAAGAAAATGGAATTTGATATA
Source organism: Glebionis coronaria (assembly GCA_025667525.1). Classification (NCBI taxonomy): domain Eukaryota; kingdom Viridiplantae; phylum Streptophyta; class Magnoliopsida; order Asterales; family Asteraceae; genus Glebionis; species Glebionis coronaria. The sequence goes on along the minus strand of CM046879.1, from coordinate 573,429,469 downwards.
AAAGACAAAATAAATATCTTAAAATATGAGTTAAATGCTAGCAATGATGTTAGAAACATCATGGAAAGGGTTAATGGTGAGTTACAGGCTAAGTTAGATGAGACCATTAAGAATAAGGATAATGTTGGTCTTAAAATTCAGAGATTTGAAAGGCCACACAAACCCTAGGAGAATGTGTTAATAAACAAAGGGATCCTAAGGATATGACTGGGATTGGGATGAAAGACTATACTATGGTTCCACCACCAGCTGGGTACTTCTATGGTGTCCAAAGAAAGGACCTATCTTGGACTGGTCTAACAGAACTCCAAGAGGAGGAATTTATTCCTCCACCAAGAGTCATTACCCCAGTTGAAGAGTATCATTAGAAGTTGACTGACTTGAATGAATGGAAGAAAGCCAACCCTACCTTATTTGTTAAGGGTGGCTTGTTATTTGAAAGTCCAAATGAGTCAAGCCCTATTAAGGTAACAAACCCAATCACTGGTAAGGCTGTTGACCTTGTCTCAAACACTGTTAGAAAACCTAGCATCAAGTATGCAGAAATGTATAGGAATACTAGGTCACCTAAAAGCCAAGTTAGTAATGACGGAACAGGCTTCTTCTTTTCCAGACCTAGGGTTGTGTCTAGAAAAGCCTGTTACACTTGTGGTAGCTTTTCACATTTAGCATATAAGTGTGTCAACGCTTCCAAAGTCAACGCTGTTAAAAAGTCAAACGTTGTCAGACCCAAAACTTATGTGGAGCAAAGTCCACAAGTTGTTAGACCAACCGCTTTCTTCACTAAAGGGTCTAACACTCATGGACAAAGACCATTTCAAAAGACAAATACTTGGTATAATAGGCAATGGGTTTCTGTAGCAAACCCTAGGTTCAACGCTGACAAGGATAATTTCAGCGTTGACAAGACCAAATCCAACGCTGACAGAAACGAGACCAGACCTAAATATTTGCAACCAAAGGGTAAGGGTTCTAAAGCTTCTTCAAGCTTGACATGGAGACCTAAGAAAGATCAAAACCCTAATGATAATGGGATTTCTATGACCTGCAACAGATTTAATTACATTTCAAAGGTCATTACAAAACCTATTGGGGTTAATTGGGTATTTCATCCAAAGAGGGATGAACAAGGGGTTGTTATGAGAACTAAGTATGTTCTCGTTGAACAACCAGATGAATCCAAGTCTGTTAAGGCTTAGGTTCCCAAAGAAAACTAATTTGTTTTCTTGATGTGCAGGGCATTCAAAAACAGGTCAATGATTATGGATATTGGGACAGTGGATGCTCCAGGCACATGACAGGGAAGGAAGATTATCTGACTAACTTCACTCGCATCAAGGATGGTGATAAAGTTTACTTTGGAGGCGGATATGGAACTATCACAGGCAAAGGAACACTTCTCACCAAGAAGTTGCGTTTTGAGAACGTATTTCTGGTAAAGGAACTTGATTACAATATTTTTAGTGTATCACAAGTTTGTGATAACAAAAATAAAGTTCTGTTTACTGATACTGAATGCTCGGTGTTAAGAAAGGATTATAAAATCCCAGATGAGAAATATATTGACTATAGAACACCTAGGCATAAAGACATATATAATGTGAATCTTAATGGAATTAGGATGAATAATAATATGTCATGTTTTTATGCTAATGGTTCAGTAGATGAGAGTAATCTATGGCACAGGAGACTAGGGCACATAAACTTTAAGAATATAAACAGGCTTGTGAGACTTGGCTTGGTTGATGGTTTGCCTGAAAAGGCTATCCACAATGACCACTCTTGTGTTGCATGTCTTAAAGGCAAGCAGCACAAGGTCTCATTTAAGTCTAAACAGGTGCACTCTAGTTCTAGACCACTTCACTTGCTGCATATGGACCTCTTTGGTCCAACTAATATAGAGAGTTTGAATGGTAAATCATACTGCTTTGTCATCATAGATGACTTTTCTAGGTTTACATGGACTTTCTTTTTAGCTATGAAAAGTGACACTACTGACACTTTAATTGACTTTATTACCCAGATTGAAAAGAAAACAGGTAATGAAGTTAAAATGCTTAGAAGTGACAATGGTGGTGAGTTTAGAAATAAGCTTTTGGATGATTTCTGTGCCAAGAAAGGGATTACTAGACAGTTTAGTGTTGCCAGAACCGCATAGCAAAATGGGTTTGCTGAGAGGAAGAATAGAACCCTAATTGGAGCAGCCAGAACTATGTTGGCTGATGCTCATGTCCCCATAGCTTTTTGGGTTGAGGCTGTGAATACAGCATGCTATGTTCAGAATAGAGCATTGGTCAACAAGATACAGAACAAAGCACCTTATGAGTTACTTTGGGGAAGGAAACCTAATATTGGTTTTCTTAAACCTTTTGGTTGTCATGTAGTTGTACTTGATACTAGTGATGCCTTAGGTAAATTTAGTGCAAAAGGTGATGAAGGCTATTTCATGGGTTATTCAGTGCAGAGCAAGGGATATAGGGTTTACCTTAAAAAGGAAAAACGTATACTTGAAAGAGTACATGTTAGGTTTTTAGAGAGTAAACCTAGTGATCCTGAAAGTGGTCCAAATTGGTTGTTTGACTTGGAACCTCTATCTAGGACTTTAAATTATATGCCTGTCACTAATCTAGATATTGTGAAGGTAACTTCAAATGTTGTGGAAGAACAAGTTGTTGATGTTTCAGGTACACAGGTTAATGAAGAGGTTGGATCACAAGCAGACAAGTCATCTCCCATACAAGGGTATGTTACAATTCCCATATGAACAGATGCTTTTGCTGCTGCTGCTGCTGGAAAAGATAATGGTGGTCTCCAAGTACCACCAGTTAACAACATGCATGGTCCTTCAGGCGCTGACAAAGGAAAATCTGGCGCTGACAGGACAAATTCAGGCGTTGATGGCTCAAACGTTGACAACAACATTTCAGGCGTTGGTAACCCAAACGCTGACAATCAAGGTTCAGGCGTTGACAACAGTTTTGAGCACCTCTTCTCTTCTAATTTTGAACAAGGTGGACCTTCCAATGTACATGAAGAGGTTCCTCCTACTATTGATGAAAGAGGGTCTGAAGAAGAAGATATTGGCAATTTGGAGAATGAGATTGAAGACACCAGACTTTTTGAAGAAGGAGTTCTCACTTCCACTATGAAGAATCACCCTACTTCTCAAATCATTGGTGATATTATGACTCCTGTTCAGACTAGAAGATCTCATCAAAGTCTTGGTGGATTTATTGCCAATATTCACAAGAAGGTTGATACCCCTCTTGTGCAATCATGCTTGTTTGCTTGTTTTTTGTCACAACAGGAACCCAAGAAGATATTTGATGCTCTCAAAGAACCAAGTTGGGTGGAAGCAATGCAGGATGAGCTTCATCAATTTACAATTCAGGATGTTTGGGAGCTGGTTGATTGTCCCAGATATGTCAGACCTATTGGGACAAGATGGGTTCTAAGAAACAAGAGAGATGAAAGAGGCATTGTGGTCAGAAACAAGGCACGTTTAGTGGCTCAGGGATATACACAAGAGGAAGGGATAGACTATGAGGAGGTCTTTGCACCAGTTGCAAGGATTGAAGCTATAAGAATATTTCTAGCCTATGCTTCTTGCATGAGCTTCACTGTCTATCAAATGGATGTGAAGAGTGCCTTCCTCTATGGGACAATTGTTGAGGAGGTGTATGTGATGCAGCCTCTCGGTTTTGAAGATCCAGAGAATCCAGACAAGGTGTATAGAATCAAGAAGGATATGTATAGACTTCATCAAGCCCCAAGAGCATGGTATGGTACATTTTCCACTTATTTGGTGGAAAATGGATTCAAAAGGGGCACCATAGACCAGACATTATTTACCAAGAAGGCTGGTAAGGATGTCTTGCTTGTTCAGGTTTATGTTGATGATATCATTTTTGGATCTACTAATCCAAAGATGAGTGAGGATTTCTCCAAGCTTATGACAGACAAATTCAAGATGAGTGCAATGGGGGAGATGAACTTCTTTCTAGGGTTACAAGTTCAGCAGAAAGAAGATGGTATCTTCATCTCCCAGGATAAGTATGTGGCAGAGATCTTGAAGAAGTTTGGCTTTTCTCCACATGAAAAGAGGGCTACTACTCTTATGGATAGAGAACACCCTTGAGGAAAGATTGGAGATGGGAAAGATGTGGATGTCAGGCACTATAGGTCAATGATTGGTTCATTGATGTATCTCACAGCCTCTAGACCTGACATCATGTTTGGTGTGTGTGCATGTGCACGCCATCAAGTGACTCCCAAAGAATGTCACCTTTATGCTGTCAAGAGAATCTTTAGGTACCTAAGATGTTATCCCAGTCTTGGCTTGTGGTACCCAAAAGATTCACCTTTGGAGCTTATTGAATATTCATACAGTGACTATGGAGGTGATAAGTTTGATAGAAAATCCACAACTGGTGGATGTCAGTTTCTTGGGAGCAGGTTGATATCTTGGCAATGCAAGAAACAAACAGTGGTGGCTAATTCTACAATTGAAGTAGAGTACGTTGCTGCAGCTGCTTGTTGTGGACAAGTTTTATGGATTCAGAACCAGCTCTTGGATTATGGGTATAATTTCATGCATACCAAGATATTTGTTGACAATAACAGCACTTTATGCATTATTAAGAATCATGTACATCATTCTAAAACAAAACACATAGAAATTAGACACCATTTTATAAGAGATTGTTTTGAAAAGGGTTTAATACAACCAGATAGGGTTGACACAGAAGAAAATGTGTCTGATTTACTAACTAAACCTTTTGATACTGGAAGATTTCAATACTTGGTAACAAGTATTGGAATGATCAATCTCACATAATATGTGTTTTGGGGTCATTTTTGTAAAAGTATGTACAGGATAATGCATTGTTATTGGTCTTGTTGAGAATTTAGATTTTCCAATATATTTTTCTAACACTGACAAAGGTTACCTTAACGCTGACAAGTGTTATTGTGACATTGTCAGCAATATATTTGCCTAACGCTGACAAAGGTTTCCCTAACGCTGACAAGTGTTATCGGGACGTTGTCAACAACAATGTTAGTTTTGTGGTTTTTCATCTAAATGTGCAGGTGGTGTTAGCATTATACCATTGGATACAGAGTTGCTTATGGATCATTGGAGAATCATTTGAGCATGTTTTTATTTATGGATGATGGTTGGAATTTTCTATTCCTATCTTGACATAAAATTTTTTATGTTCATGCATATTTTTGGCAAATTTGTATCACAGTTTAAGAGGAGGTGTTAGGAACCTTTAGGACTTTTGGGTATCCTTATGATACTCTTATCACAATTCTAGATTGTGTCCACAAGTGAGTATGAGTTAGTTTTACTAAATCATGAGGCACTGTAGCATGCAAAGTTGATATACTACGCATGCTGCCAAGAAATTTTTGGCCTAGAATTTGTTGTGGTCTGTTGGGAGACTTGGGAATGATTTTATCATGGGTTTTACCTGGGAGTAACAAGGAACTTTATGAGGTAACTTAGTTGTTAAGAGTTTTGGTTACCAAGGGACACTAGAGGACTGTTATGTCTATCTTGCCTAAGCAAGTGTGCATAACTGGACAGTGCTTTCCGCCCTATAATAATTATCAACTTATAGGTTATCTTCTCTAGGATAAATTACTTTGTTAAGGTCATTTTTCATTTTTATAAATTTTTTTTTGGACGCTGATTGCGGTAAATTACACCCCTGAAGGTCTACGAGATTAATGGCCTATTCTATGTTATGGATTTGGTGGATTTAGATGGTTGATTGATTGATTAATAAAGAAGAAATGAAGGAATTAGATGAGGGATTAGAGAGAGAAAGGAGAGAAGGGAGAGAATTGTAGAGAGAGAAAGTAAGATGAATAAATGATTAAGTGTAAATGTGAACCAACAACCCCCTCCTAACATGCTAGGAGGGGTTATATATAGCCCACCCTACATGTGGGCTATATGGACTATACAATAAGTAAATAGATCACGAGCCCGTTACATAATTATAGTTGGAGCGACCGATCCTTCATAAATACGTAAAACGTATTTCCAACAATCTCCCCCTAAGGGAGGTTGCTCCAAGTTACAAAGTTCTAAATAGTCTATAACTCGTGATCTATGCTAACTAAGATGTGACCGAGACTTTATTGGGAAAAACGTATTTCCAACAATCTCCCCCTAAGGGAGGTCACATCTTTTTACAAAATCTTAAACCTAGCATCTATGCTTGAGTCTTCGATCTTGTTCTTGTGAATATGCTTGATGTGATCTTTGACTTTAGTCTTGAGCATGTTTCCTTGCCTTGACCTTGTGCATTCGTCACTTGTGATATTTGCCTCTTTGTGACTTCATGTTCCTCATACTTATACTTTTAAATTCTTGAAAGCTTCAGAGTTTGATACAGCGGAAGACTTGACCTTCAGGCTTTCTTGAATTTGTTGAAGTACTAATTGTGTGTAGTACAAGCATGTGGTGACGACTTCTTCTGGATTGTACACCGCAATGCCACCTTCTTGTTACGCTGCATAAGACAGTTAGCAACAAAACAATATACACGGATGAAATGGCCTTGAACATTTCATTCTAATTCGGTAGCATTTTACCTCCGGTCGGTGAAGACAGTTGGACGATATTAAATATCGTACTTGTGGCAGGTAGTTTCAATAAAGAACCTCCTTGACAAGATTTCGCGGGTAAACCCGTTCTCTTTACTCGACCGTCCAAAGCTGACTGCGAACGTAAAGAGTGGATCATTTGGATAATATTATCCGCATGATTTGAAGCCGTCAATTCATGTTCCTGGAACAAGTGAAGTTCAATTAAGAACCGCACCATCGTTGCTTTCCAGTTGTCACTAGCTTGATTCATATAGAATCTTGCAAGTTACCTACCAAGTGCTGTTTGATGTTAACACTAGAAGGATTTCCACTCGTCATTGTGATCAATAAAGAGTCACTCTGAGTGTTCTGGCAAGATCATATGATAATGCGTAGAGGCCTGGAACGTGTTTAAATTCATTTAAGAATTAAACCACTGTTGCTTTCCAGTTATCACAAGTTTGATTCATAAAGAACCGCACAAGTCACCTACCATGAGCTTTTTGATATTCGCTCAAGAAGGATTTCCATCTTCATTGTAAATACTTTCGTATTACTCGGATGTTCAGGCAAGATCATGAAGATTTTGCGTAGGACTCTTAAGATCTTTCTTACTTTTCACAGTGTGTGAAGAAGCAAGGAATAATGCAAGTGTGTCCTAATGAGATATTTGATGATCTCAAATGGCTCTAGACTCGATCGTGCATTTTGGATTTTTAGTGATCGGAGGCTGGAGAGGAGTGCCACCTTTTCAATACCAATTTATTCGGAGTGAATAAATCAATAGATAATGTGTTGTCTCCGTGTGATTAAAACAAATACCTTTTGAGAGATATTTGAGTTAGCTGGGAAGGGTTGTGCATTGCATCACTGGGTCCATGACGTCTTTCTTCAATATCGAGAATCATTAAAAATGATCTCAATAGCATATGAATTGACCCGGTTTCTGCCTAAGGTTGTAAGGAGGGCTTCTTTCTTTACACCCTTTATCTTTACAATTCTTTTTCATTCTTCAACCCCTTCAATGCTTACCAATACGTCATCACTAGCACCTTGTTGTGATTGTTCCAGTGCTAACTTAAGTACTTGGTCGGCATTCAGCTACGTTCACAATCTTTCTCCATCTTTCCTAAGGACTACTATTTCTAGCTATGGAATGTCCTTGGGAAGATTCCTCCGGTTCTAGAGAAATCATTGGACTTTAACCTATCCTACCATCCTTATGTCACCACAATCGTCACCGTCGTGAATAGAGATGTTTTGGGTAAGTATATGTCACCATGAAATCCATTTTGAAGTGCAAATCCATTTTGCTCCCCCTTAACATATGCTACGATATTCGAAAACATTTCGCACATGTCGGGATGAGCTAACACGTTAAGTCAAACCATTTATGATTGATCATATCCCATATTAAATCACATTTTCTCCCCCATATTAAAAATATTAACCCAATCGATGTTTTTAATATCAATTGATTTAATAGCATTTTAAGAAAATTTGGGAAGAAAAATGCAAATCCAATTATCTTCATGATTTTAACAAGCTCCCCCTCAAATTAATGAGGGTGTACTTGAAACGTAAAATAAATACCTTTTAAACACAAGTGTAAGGTATTTATTACGTGCAAAGATCAGATATAATAAGAATGAATTCACAAGATTAGCAATGTACGAGGTTGGACCTGAATAATGGAGAACAGCATATGAAGGAAGCACATGGTTCTTGTTCACGAATGTTGGTCACCTCGTCACGTCCCCGAGAAAATTAATTCTCGTTGTAGAGTCAAAGCTTTCCGGTGAAATGCTTGACTTAATTATGAAAAGCGGGTTGCTATCTAAAATAATAGCAAACCATTTGGAGCATGTTTTAAATCTTTTAAACTTCTGCTCGAACTTTATTTACAACCCCGTGTCATTATTGAATGACATTTCTAGGTTCGTAAATATTATCGATTCCAGAAGACATGCTCGTTTTATCAAAACGTTTTTGAACACACAATTTTGAAAGATTTAGAAAAACCTTTTGAGAAATTCTCGAAAAATTGTGTTCAAAGTTTTGAAAAACAATTACTTGAGCTTAAGATTTGGAATATCTTAGGAACGAGCTCAAGTCCGAGAAGTTGTAAACTTCTCGTTGTTAAGGATAAGTTTATCATCGGCGATAAACTTTCCTTTTATCTGAAGAACGAGTCCTAAGCTGACATTTACTTAGAAGTCGTTTTCATGAGCTTGAAAACTTTGACTGTTTTAACGGAAAGCTCATGACCGAGAAAGGTTAATTTCTCGTTATGAAGAAAAGTTCTCTTATTTAAAAGATACACTTTCCTTTCTGAGCTTAAAACTTCGAATGTTTTAATACAAGCTCATGACCGAGAAAGGTGAATTTCTCGTTAAGAGGATAAGTTATCATAAAAGATAAACTTTCCTTTATTTTAAGTTCGAGTTACAGTCTGACTTTTAACTGTAAGTCATATACACGAGCTTAAAACCTTTGAATGGTTTTAATGTAAGCTCGTGTCCGAGAAAATTTAATTTCTCGTTGTAAGGATAAGTTTATCATCGGCGATAAACTTTCCTTTATTTGAAGAACGGGTTACCATCTGATATTTAATGATAAACCATATACACGAGCTTAAAACCTTTGAATGGTTTTAGGGTAAGCTCGTGTCCAAGAAAACTTAATTTCTTGTTAAGAGGGTAAGTTATCGTTGCGTAGATAAACTTCCCTGTCTCTGAAGTCCGGGTCGTCGTCTGTCATTTAACGAAGAGCCATAATGCATGAGCTTAAAAACTTGGAATGTTTTTTATATATAGCTCATGCCCGAGAAAAATGAATTTCTCGTTGTTAGGATAAGTTTACCATCGGCGATAAACTTTCCTTTCTTTGAAGATCGAGTTACAGTCTGTTATGTGACTGTAAGTCCTAGTTTGCAGCTTAACCATGAATCCCCTGAGACATTTGTTTCTCTGATATCTGCTTCTTCAGCAACCAAACTCTAAGAGTGTCCTTAGTTGAATGATACACAATGATTGGACCGCTTTGTTCTTTTGGAACATCAACTTTGGTACCTGCATTCTCATTAGGAGTTTGTATACTTTGACATGGGTTAGAGATATCAATTATAGAAGCACGTGGGGGTTCACAGTTGGCTTTACTTGTGTCAGAGGTGGCTTGAGGGGATGATTCACTTGTCTTAGTTGGCAAACGTTTCCTTTTATAGAAAATCTTAAGTTCGGGCTTAAGTGATGTATCATCCTTTGCAATTTCCTCCCTAGTAGTCTTCGTAGAATCAGAGACTATCCTAGTTAAAGGGCACTCGTTTCCTACAAGAGTAAAAGTTCTACCAGTGGGGCGCCAAACTTTACCAAAGGGTTTGATTTTAGCTATCCACTGGGACTTAATTCTAGCACGGGAGTTTACCTCATCAAGTAATTTCTTGACACAAGCATCATGATTTGCCGTAAAGACACATTTTCTACATGTTTTACAAGTAGCATATTTAATGTCTGAATAATTCCTAGATGATTGATCGATGCTCCTAGAAGATGGCATGCTACGGTTAGCAGTGTTGGGTAATCTAGAAGGCATCTGACTAGGTTGGACATTGTTATCTCTTGCATGTGTCTTTTGCTTAGCTTCCCCAAGACCAGATTTATGGCAAACGTCATTTGAACTAGTTCTAGACGTGGTCTTGGTATCTTTAGGGAAACTAGAGGCAATCATATGATTTGGTCTTGCTAAAGCTGGAGTGATCACATTGGGCCTAGTTGCTGGAGTGACTGGTCTAATAAGATGAACCAAATCAACTTGGGAGGCAAACCGCGGTCTCGAGGATTGTGGTCGCTCGGATCTAAATGCAGTAGGTTGTCTGACAATCGGTTGTCTGACGAACTGATTTGTAGGCGGTTTCCCCAAGATTGATGGTTTTTCAAGCTTAGTGTCCACACTAGGTCCTTTACTTTTCCTTAACTCGTTTTTCAACGCAGCTATAGCAAAAACCTTTTCCTGTAATTGGGCCTTTAATGTTTCATTTTCTTTGAGCACGTTATCTTGGGATGCCAGCTTAGATTCAAGCAGTTGAATTTGTTTCAAAAGATTATCCTTTTCAGCTTTAGAATCTAGAACAGTTTGATCCAATTTTCTTTCAAGAACAACGTTTGACTTTTCAAGTTTTTCAAAGTATGTTTCAAATTTGTCCGTTTTCTTAGAAAATTCAAGTTTGGCATCCTCAAGATCTTTAGATTGCCGAGCTACGATCGTTTCGAGCTCTTTAATCATAGAATCAGAATCAGTTAACGAGGCAGTTATAAAGCATTTATCATGATGAACTGTAGCATTTTGAACACTTTCTCCCCCATTATGACTCACATCGGATGAATCATAAGTGGTATTTCTATCACTCTTGTCCATCCCATGTTTGTCATAATTAGGTTCAGAATGCTCAATATGCGGCATGTCATCAGCATATACATCATAAACCACATTACATTGTACCATGTTTGCAGGCTCTGCGTCATAAATGGGTAAGGTGTCATCAAGAGAAATCTCGTGAACATTCCCTGACGTGCCACTGGCATCATGTTGTCCTCCTGATTCTGTGCTCGTGCCATCGTTAGGCTCCAAGTTGTCAACCGTATGACCATTATCCTCTTGCATCTGCGTCATTGATTCTTGCCCTCCATTAACATACACTTGCTGAAGTTGTGATCTTTGATATATCGAAGACGAGACCGATGACATGAGTTTCAAAATCGTATCACGGAAAACTCAATTGTCAGCTCAAGAAATTTTTGTCGACTCAACCGTTTGATAAAACAAATCGGAATCCAATACTCCCTTGATTCGGAACTTTTGGATTGATCCGGAAGATCACCTTGATTCGGAACTTTTGGATTGATCCGGAACTTATTGGTTCGGAAGTTCTTGGTTCGGAACTTTGGCTTGATCCGGAACTTCTTGACTCGGAAGTTCTTGGTTCGGAAGTTTTGCTTGATCCGGAACTTCTTGACTCGGAAGTTCTTGATTCGGAACTTTGGCTTGATCCGGAACTTCTTGACTCGGAAGTTCTTGGTTCGGAACTTTGGCTTGATCCGGAACTTCTTGACTCGGAAGTTCTTGGTTCGGAAGTTTTGCTTGATCCGGAACTTCTTGACTCGGAAGTTCTTGATTCGGAACTTTGGCTTGATCCGGAACTTCTTGACTCGGAAGTTCTTGGTTCGGAACTTTGGCTTGATCCGGAACTTCTTGACTCGGAAGTTCTTGGTTCGGAAGTTTGGCTTGATCCGGAACTTCTTGACTCGGAAGTTCTTGATCCGGAACTTTGGCTTGATCAGGAACTTCTTGACTCGGAAGTTCTTGGTTCGGAAGTTTGGCTTGATCCGGAACTTCTTGGTTCGGAAGTTTCTTGATTCGGAACTTCTTGACTCGGAACTCCTTGATCCGGAACTCCTTGATCCGGAACTCCTTGATCCGGAACTCCTTGATCCGGAACTCCTTGATCCGGAACTTCTTGATCCGGAACTTTTGCTGAATGAACAGAAGATTGTTCCGATGAACAGTCGAACAGTAACAATGAAGATTAAGCCCGGATTTTGACCAAATAACCCAAAAAGTTTTGTGCTTTCGACTAAAATAAGTAACAACTAATACTTATCCACTAATCCCAATCACAAAAATACCAAAAACACTAAGAATCAAGATGGTTTTTCTTAAAGAACACTAATACAAACTTTTTATGATTTAAGCATGATTAAATCAAAACCCACCAAAATCAAAAAGAAATAAAACAAGAATAAACCAAACTAACCAAGGCTCTGATACCAATTGAAGGTCTACGAGATTAATGGCCTATTCTATGTTATGGATTTGGTGGATTTAGATGGTTGATTGATTGATTAATAAAGAAGAAATGAAGGAATTAGATGAGGGATTAGAGAGAGAAAGGAGAGAAGGGAGAGAATTGTAGAGAGAGAAAGTAAGATGAATAAATGATTAAGTGTAAATGTGAACCAACAACCCCCTCCTAACATGCTAGGAGGGGTTATATATAGCCCACCCTACATGTGGGCTATATGGACTATACAATAAGTAAATAGATCACGAGCCCGTTACATAATTATAGTTGGAGCGACCGATCCTTCATAAATACGTAAAACGTATTTCCAACAACCCCTTTCTTTGCCTTAGGAAAAACAAAGAGAAGAAACGTAAAGTAGCGGTAAGTATTGAGTGATGATTTTAGGAAAAATCAACACTAATGACCCTCAATCACTTAAAAAAGATGAAAAGATTCGTTTCCCAAGGAGGTATGGTGTTGTGAATTAACTTGTATTTCTTTGAGATTAATATTGATGAGATGGAATGACGGTTTCTTGGAAATTATATTATGACGTGAAAAACGAAAACGTAAAACCGTAGAAAAATCACTAAAATTAAAAATTATTAAAACCAAAAACAAAATCGAGAAAAAGATTAAAAAGACTAAAACAAGTCTAAAATAATATAAATAAAGACAAAAATCCAATAAAGATATTTTAAAACCTTTTATTAATTAAATAATTAATTTTAAATGCTAATTAAAGCCCTAAAATTAAATTTAATTAATTCAAATGTCAAAAATATGATTTTATTGAATTATTACTCAACTTATATTATTATAAGACTAAAAAGTAATTTTCTAAAAATTAAAACTTATTAAAACTATTTTAAAAACTCTAAAAATAATTTAAAATAAATAAAAACTAATTAAACTTAAATAATTATAAAAATAAATCTAAAAGCTAGAAAATTATTCTAAAAATGGAAATAGTCCCAATTAATGACAAAGAACCTAGGAAAAATGAAAAAGAAAGAAAAATAAAATTTTGAAAATTAATTAATAAAATAATATTAAAACATTCCAAAAAAAATAAAAGTCACTAGTTGCGCCGCAACTAGTGGGGTCTTGCGCCGCAACTAGTGTAACGGGATCACCAAGATCAGCAGCTCTGCCAGTTGCGCCGCAACCTTCTGTCTTGCGCCGCAACTTGCAAAACGTGCCAGGTTTGTTGAACACTGATGGAACAGTGTGAGTGCACACTTTTTGGTGCCAAGAGGGCTTGGCAATGAGCTTGTTTGGAGATTACTTTTGGACAATTGGGCACCCTTGAGCTTATTGAAGCTCAAGGAGTCAAGTAATACACAAATAACAACAAGAATCAAAAATCAACAATCAAAGATCATGCACAAAGTTCATCACAAATCAAGCAAATTAGCAATATGCAGATTTTTAACACCCTTTATCCTTTTAAACTCAACAAATTTGTTCAAATCTTGTGCCAAACTATATTACCATCTTACTAACATCTAACTTAACCTTAATCTAATAACCTAACATCTTTTAGCAACACAAATCAATGATTATAACCTGCTTAAACCTGTTGCCAAACACCCTTTTAACTTTATGAAAACCAATTTTAACAAAGAAAAACCTTACAAACCCTATGCAAACTTGTTCCAATATCTCAAAACATGCATAACAACACTTGAGAACACAAATCCACTATCTATAACACACTTAGTAACAAAATCACATGAGATCATATAAACTAGCACTTTAATGAACTTTTCAAGGAAAAAGGAAGATACCTTAGGTTCTTACATCCAAGAACCTAGAGGATGAAAATCCTCCTCCAATCCAACCCGGGTTGGAGCTGAACTAAATCAACAAGCCTTCAACCTATTTGAACACAAAACAAAGAAAACAAGAAAATAATATAACAATATATATTTTTTTATGTTTCCTTTTTCTTCTTTCCAAAATACTTTCAAAACCTTTTTAATCTTCTTAAAATGTTTCTATAACACTTAAATCACCAACAAACATGAACTCCTAACAACAAAAACCTTTTGAGAAGATTTTACCAAAATCTCTCAAAATCTCAAAACCTTAAACAACTTTGAAAATCAAAGTTGCTTAACCAAATAAAAGTGGAACTCAGAATCAATCTCCTCACAACACACAAACTTTTAAAAACAATAAAAAAGGAATTACACTTGAATATTTCAAAAACCAAACTTTTTATTTCTTTAAAAAGGAATTACATGTGAGAGACTAAAAACTGGAACAAGGGCTTCACACAAGTTGTGAGCTCCTTTTATAGAGTCCTAAGAAGATACTAGAAGGCTAAAAACATAAAACCCTAATACATAGAAAATCCCAAATGTGCCCTTGAGTGCATTTTGTCCTCTCATTTGATCTTGGACGTTTATTTTGCTTTGGGAGGAAGCAAATAATCTTGGCCATTGATTTATGCCACGTCATGGTGCTTGGGGGCTAAGGAATGATGTGATTGGTGGATTGGGGAATTGGGGTTTTGGTGCACATGAGTGGGATGCAGGTTTTTAGGAGTGGGATAGGTTTTGGCATGTGTGAATCACTTGTGTGCAAGTTTAATTGAGTTTTACCCAAGTAAATGTGAAGGTAAATTCTGGGGAAGTAAAAATGATGAACAATGGTCCTTTGATCCGTTTTTTGGGGGAGAGAGTGTGTTAGGCGCATTTTTTGTTCAAATGTTTCAGCTTTGTCACTTTTGGTCCTTGTTTTTTCAGATTTTTGGCTTTTAAGGTTTCCAGCCCTATAACTTGACTTTCCTTTGTATTTAAGTTTCATCACTTGACAATTTTGGCACCAACTTTTGATAAAAGGTTATCAAGGATGTAATTTGACATTTGGTGATTCTTTAAGGACTAATCTTGGACAATGTTGATCTTCAAAGGTCTTCAATGAGTCTTTCACTTGTTGAGGGACCATTGTTGGCAATTTGAAATTGTTGAGGGACTAATCTTGCCATTTCTTCAAAGTTGAAGGACCTTTTTGTAATTTTGACAAACTTAAGAGACCAAACTTGTAATTATTAATATACAAGGGTTTTAAGTGTCATTTCTTCAAAGAATGATGATCAATCTTGTTTTGTTTTCAAGTCTTCAAGGGTATTTGATGAAAATTCCATGATTAGGGCCCGGTTCTTTGTACGGCTTCGTTTCTCGTGTTCGTTTTTCCTTGTATCTTGTGATCTTTTGTCTTTTTCACGATATCCATACCTAAAATACACAAGTAAACAAACACAAGCATGTATATGGTATTTTATGACATTTTTATGCATTTAAAGCCCGAAAAGAACGATGAGATCATGTATAAATGCCATCTCATCACTCCCCCATACTAAGCCATTGCCGTGCCCTCACGCAATGCTAGAATAAAGTATCTAAGCATCACCAAAGTTCAATTTTATTAACCTTTATTGAAGAGTAAAAGACTTTGCAACATACTACGAGAATGTGTAAAGACATAATGTATGATTTTCATCACCAAAATGTGACTTTTAGGGTCTAAGAATAGGAACAAGTTAATGTCCCTTAGAGTAAATTTCGTCATCCTTGATTGTCATACATTCCATGCTAAGTGCAAAAACAAGATCATTGTTGGTACAAGTCACAATGCTAACACTACTCATACGTCCAAATTGTGTAATACTTTTTCTCCCCGCAATCCTAGTTATTATAAAAGGAAATGGGTTACTAGCATTTTTTATCTATTTGTCATGGATCACAAGTGATTCATATTGACTTATTTGAGTAGTTATTAGTCCGAAAGCAAAGTAGCACGATTTGATCAATAGTTAGCCGAAGGACAAAATCTTTTAAAACGGCTTCTCGTGTATCTCCTTAAGTTCATATCTTGGCATAACTCGTTTCACGATTTGAGACCTTTCTCGGACCGATATTTGGCATGTACTTCATACTTCAAATCTTGGGAAGACGTTCTTGAAATAATGGTCTTCTCTTCATATATTTGGAATTTCTTCACTTGACGTTTTTGAGAGATTCTTCATATAGGACCACGACTTCATCATTTTTCTTCAATCTTTACTTTGGATTTTGATATACAACGATCCGCCTCCTTTTCGGACTTGGATATTTTTATCCTCATACCTTGTTAGGGTCTTTTTGGATAGCTTTCTCCATTCTTTAGGGGAGTAATAGCTTCTCGTCGTGTGTCTCGATCCTTCATATTGATTTTGGAACAATGATACTTCACATCATCTTTGGATCTTTAGCAAAAATAGAGCTCCTCATGCCTTGTTAGGGCCTTTTTGGATAATCGCCAATCTTCGCGTCCCGCTTCAATAAGTTATGCCTTGGCTATGAACTCTATTCAACCCCGAGCAACTTTTAAACGATCTTGCGCTAGAGGCTAAGTAACTTTTCAAATCGTACGACCTTACTTATTGCAATTATATTTTATTCCTAATGCATTGATCTTATGGGAAGAAAAAGCCACAATTAAAAACACATGAGTTTTTGAAAGAACACTTTCATGTTCTACGTTTAGCATGATCACTTGTCTAACTCTATCATTTCTCGTTCTTCACTATTTAAAGACCTCTAATTAAAGAGACTCGTGAATACTTAGCCATGCAAGTCAAAATTAAGCCAAATTTGGATTAGCTTTCATTAAGACTATATCAAATCAAAGTTTTGGGTTTTCAAGCCACCTATAGGATCTTGCACTTTCTTGGACTTTTACAAGTTTAGAGAATGCATTTTATAGTTCCCTTGATAAGTGACTTTCTAGAATCAATTATAGGAACTTGCGAAAAGTTCTTGTTCTTAACCCGAATGAATTAAGACTTTCGCGTTTTAAAGCTCCCTATATAAAAGTCTAGCAAAACTTGAGTTGAGCGGGTTAAGGAATGTAAATGGCTCCAAATGCCCATCAAGTCAAAAATTAACTCTTATTCTACCCATCGGAAAATATACATTCGTGTCTTAAAAACACTTATGAAAACTAAGAAAAATTTTAAAATTTGGCCATTTTTAGCCTTATTAGCAAAACAAAACATTGAAAGATGGAACACGTGAGGGCGTAGCAAAGCAAGTACCTATTCACCCCCCCATACTAAAAGTAAACATTGTCCTCAATGTTTCGAGTCTAAAGGTGGAGCACCCCCATACTAGAGACGAAGAATCGAATGCTTAGGATCTAGCATGGAAAGGGTGATCAACAATATATCTAAAGCCGTTTATTAATTATGCTAAAAGATAATTGTTAGAACAATAAAGGATATGTCATGGATTCGTGAAAAACTTCTTCAAACGAACGATGGAGGCTCACGTAAACGAACACGAGAGTCTTCAATCGTAGACGATGATGATGATCTAGATAACACAATCACAAACAACCACGAGACAACGAGTTGGAAGGGTACAAGTCCCCTTATTAGTGAATAATAAGCATAAAGATAAGCATGGGATCTCCCCCACGAGGCACCTTGTTTTTGATAACCGAGTCAAAAGCTCGACTCGAATCCCTTAAAATGTGAACATTTAGGGATATCATGGTGTGGTCAATTTTTGATGGGGCTTACATGATAAACAAGGCCCAAAAAGCAACCGGTATAAAGGACTAAGTCCTTAAGTGATGCAAAATACCGGGGTCGAAGATGGCGTTCTCGTTTTCATGGAAAAAACAATTCAACGTCACTTCAACATGTGCCATAAACTCAAAGAGTTTGAAGAAAATAGATGAGAAGTAGAAGGGTGGGACATTGGTTGGACAAAACAATCGAGTTACTCGAGGTAAACTCACACCATAAGTGTAGAAAAGATTTCTAGTGACTACTTTGGTGAAAGACCGAGATTTTATCTTAAACGTGATACCGGGGTCAAAAATCTCGTCCTCGGTGGAGAAGTGTGGGGCTTCCCCCATACTAGGTCCACACAAAACGTCGTCAAAAGGAGTAGACGCGTTTGTAGCAAATTCAATCAATCGAGGTGATGACGGAGTTAGAGTTGGAAAAATTTTCAAATCATTTGTAAAATCTTTTCCTTTGTCAATTTTTAACTCATTATTACGAAAACCCAAGTCGATTAAATTGAAAATTTTTGGTGTTTCTAAAATAAATCTAGGCACACTTAAACTTTTCACATTTATCTTGAAGGTGGGAGGAGGATTTGACTTTTTAAAACATGAATCGATTAGAAAAATATCCCCCTCCGGGCTAACGTAATGGTCTTCATCAAACTCGAAAATCAAAGGCGGGTCGTCAAGAATACGTTTGATCTCGGAAAAATCTCCATCGGGATCAAAAACGTCTTCTCTCCCTCGTGGAAGAGGTTGAGCAATAAGATTGTCGATAATCGAGTCACTAGCTTCAACCGTCGTGAAACTAGGAATAGAAGGCTCTTCGATTGAAGATTTTGCCTTTGTCGTATCGACCTCGATATCGAAAAACGTATCAATGTGAGCAAGGCCATCGGCGGACTTCTCACATGATAAATCCGAAATCTCACATGGTGTGGGATTAGGAGAAAAAGGCTCGTCTCGTGACGATTTTGCCTTGACGGTTTCAATTTTGTCCTTCGAAGGGATCGAACGTGGGTTCTCGAACATTTTAGCAAAATTACTAACACGTCCCTTCGGAATTAATTGTCGTTCATCTTGTAAAAACGAGGGTTTCATGATTTCCTTTAAAACCTTTTCACATTTTTCTTCTTTAAAATCATTTATTGGAATTTCTTCAAAATTAAGTGTATATTGATTTAGAAAATCCTCAATAATTTCATCTTCATTAGAAAAATTAGGTTTACAAGGTACAAGATTTAAAACTCCCAAATATCCTACGAGTTTTTCCTTAGGTTTATTTTCACAAACATTTTTCAAAACTTCGTTGGATGGCGGTTTCGTTGCCTCTACGTTCTTACTTGATGACGATGGTTGCACGACTCTAAAATTAGAGAGATATGGATCAATACGAGACGTACGAGTCTTAGGAGTCGAAGTAACTTGAACCTCTCCTACGGGATTAGGATTGGTGTTTTTAGACAAAGAGTTGAATTTTTCCACTAAGCCCTCGAACATTAAAAGAAGTTTATCTCTCTCATTAGCGTGATCATTATTAATTTTATCTATGCATTCTTTCCACATCACTTGATTTTGGTCATACAAACGTTGTTGCTCTTCAAGAAGGGTGTCATAATCGTGTTCCATTTTTTTGTAAGTCTCCCCTTGGGCTTCCAATTTCTCTTTGTAATACTTATCGAGATCGACCACATGTTCTTGAAGTGACTCTATAAGTTTGTTATGACGGCTCATATAATCACAAAAAGATTCATTAAGACTCATTTCTTCATTTTGATTTGCACCACAATTAAAAGACGAATCAAATGACGAATGTGGTTGGTGACCTTGGTCGTTAGATTGAAAATTGTCACCATCACCACGTGGAGGAGAGTTATAGATATAACCCTCTCGACCTCCATAAACTTCACAATTAAAACAATTAGCCCCATCGGGTGGGCCTCCACAATATGGACACGAAAAATATCCCTCATCATTAGACATGATGCAACATAAACGGTGTTACGAGAATTAAACGTTTAGAGGGTGAAAGAAGAGAATTATGAAAATAGAGGGAAAGCAAAGAAGATTCTTTTTGGTGGTTTTGTGGATTTTCAATTTTTTTGTGTTTTTGATGATATTTAATTTTTTTGGTTTTTGGGTGTATTACGTAGACAACAATCTACAAAATCTCTCCTCGAATCAAACTCTTGATTAAAGAAGCCTCAAAGGAATGAACACGATCACGTGGAGTGAACGCCTTCGAATGACTTTAGAACTTTGGTGAAAACCAAATTGTTCACGAGGGTTTAATCACAAAGAAAACCAAGCAAATATAGTATACGTATTAATACTTTGGGCGGCAAAACCCTCGATTAGCCTTCAATCTCAAAATACTCACAAGCAAGCGGGGAAACGAGGCGGCGCGAAGCACTTAAGAGCCTTTTTCCTTAGGGTATATTTTATAATACCCGCCTTATACCCACCTTATAGTTCGTATCTTTTAAAATCGAGCTTCTCGAAAGTATTTATCTATTTTTGCCTTTTCTTTTTGTTTGAGATTCGAATACAATGATCGAGTGATGAAATCCCGAATCAAGGTTGTGTTTTCACACTTTTGGAGATATTGTATTTTTATTGTGATACTTAATACAATATATTAATAATATTCACAAAGAAAAACCGAGAAAACCGATAATACGTGTTAATGGAGTTCCACTTAACACAAATACTATTATGGATAATATCAAAAACAAAATTTTCCAAATTAAATCACGACACACCTCCCCGGCAGCGGCGCCAAAAATTGATTGCGGTAAATTACACCCCTTTCTTTGCCTTAGGAAAAACAAAGAGAAGAAACGTAAAGTAGCGGTAAGTATTGAGTGATGATTTTAGGAAAAATCAACACTAATGACCCTCAATCACTTAAAAAAGATGAAAAGATTCGTTTCCCAAGGAGGTATGGTGTTGTGAATTAACTTGTATTTCTTTGAGATTAATATTGATGAGATGGAATGACGGTTTCTTGGAAATTATATTATGACGTGAAAAACGAAAACGTAAAACCGTAGAAAAATCACTAAAATTAAAAATTATTAAAACCAAAAACAAAATCGAGAAAAAGATTAAAAAGACTAAAACAAGTCTAAAATAATATAAATAAAGACAAAAATCCAATAAAGATATTTTAAAACCTTTTATTAATTAAATAATTAATTTTAAATGCTAATTAAAGCCCTAAAATTAAATTTAATTAATTCAAATGTCAAAAATATGATTTTATTGAATTATTACTCAACTTATATTATTATAAGACTAAAAAGTAATTTTCTAAAAATTAAAACTTATTAAAACTATTTTAAAAACTCTAAAAATAATTTAAAATAAATAAAAACTAATTAAACTTAAATAATTATAAAAATAAATCTAAAAGCTAGAAAATTATTCTAAAAATGGAAATAGTCCCAATTAATGACAAAGAACCTAGGAAAAATGAAAAAGAAAGAAAAATAAAATTTTGAAAATTAATTAATAAAATAATATTAAAACATTCCAAAAAAAATAAAAGTCACTAGTTGCGCCGCAACTAGTGGGGTCTTGCGCCGCAACTAGTGTAACGGGATCACCAAGATCAGCAGCTCTGCCAGTTGCGCCGCAACCTTCTGTCTTGCGCCGCAACTTGCAAAACGTGCCAGGTTTGTTGAACACTGATGGAACAGTGTGAGTGCACACTTTTTGGTGCCAAGAGGGCTTGGCAATGAGCTTGTTTGGAGATTACTTTTGGACAATTGGGCACCCTTGAGCTTATTGAAGCTCAAGGAGTCAAGTAATACACAAATAACAACAAGAATCAAAAATCAACAATCAAAGATCATGCACAAAGTTCATCACAAATCAAGCAAATTAGCAATATGCAGATTTTTAACACCCTTTATCCTTTTAAACTCAACAAATTTGTTCAAATCTTGTGCCAAACTATATTACCATCTTACTAACATCTAACTTAACCTTAATCTAATAACCTAACATCTTTTAGCAACACAAATCAATGATTATAACCTGCTTAAACCTGTTGCCAAACACCCTTTTAACTTTATGAAAACCAATTTTAACAAAGAAAAACCTTACAAACCCTATGCAAACTTGTTCCAATATCTCAAAACATGCATAACAACACTTGAGAACACAAATCCACTATCTATAACACACTTAGTAACAAAATCACATGAGATCATATAAACTAGCACTTTAATGAACTTTTCAAGGAAAAAGGAAGATACCTTAGGTTCTTACATCCAAGAACCTAGAGGATGAAAATCCTCCTCCAATCCAACCCGGGTTGGAGCTGAACTAAATCAACAAGCCTTCAACCTATTTGAACACAAAACAAAGAAAACAAGAAAATAATATAACAATATATATTTTTTTATGTTTCCTTTTTCTTCTTTCCAAAATACTTTCAAAACCTTTTTAATCTTCTTAAAATGTTTCTATAACACTTAAATCACCAACAAACATGAACTCCTAACAACAAAAACCTTTTGAGAAGATTTTACCAAAATCTCTCAAAATCTCAAAACCTTAAACAACTTTGAAAATCAAAGTTGCTTAACCAAATAAAAGTGGAACTCAGAATCAATCTCCTCACAACACACAAACTTTTAAAAACAATAAAAAAGGAATTACACTTGAATATTTCAAAAACCAAACTTTTTATTTCTTTAAAAAGGAATTACATGTGAGAGACTAAAAACTGGAACAAGGGCTTCACACAAGTTGTGAGCTCCTTTTATAGAGTCCTAAGAAGATACTAGAAGGCTAAAAACATAAAACCCTAATACATAGAAAATCCCAAATGTGCCCTTGAGTGCATTTTGTCCTCTCATTTGATCTTGGACGTTTATTTTGCTTTGGGAGGAAGCAAATAATCTTGGCCATTGATTTATGCCACGTCATGGTGCTTGGGGGCTAAGGAATGATGTGATTGGTGGATTGGGGAATTGGGGTTTTGGTGCACATGAGTGGGATGCAGGTTTTTAGGAGTGGGATAGGTTTTGGCATGTGTGAATCACTTGTGTGCAAGTTTAATTGAGTTTTACCCAAGTAAATGTGAAGGTAAATTCTGGGGAAGTAAAAATGATGAACAATGGTCCTTTGATCCGTTTTTTGGGGGAGAGAGTGTGTTAGGCGCATTTTTTGTTCAAATGTTTCAGCTTTGTCACTTTTGGTCCTTGTTTTTTCAGATTTTTGGCTTTTAAGGTTTCCAGCCCTATAACTTGACTTTCCTTTGTATTTAAGTTTCATCACTTGACAATTTTGGCACCAACTTTTGATAAAAGGTTATCAAGGATGTAATTTGACATTTGGTGATTCTTTAAGGACTAATCTTGGACAATGTTGATCTTCAAAGGTCTTCAATGAGTCTTTCACTTGTTGAGGGACCATTGTTGGCAATTTGAAATTGTTGAGGGACTAATCTTGCCATTTCTTCAAAGTTGAAGGACCTTTTTGTAATTTTGACAAACTTAAGAGACCAAACTTGTAATTATTAATATACAAGGGTTTTAAGTGTCATTTCTTCAAAGAATGATGATCAATCTTGTTTTGTTTTCAAGTCTTCAAGGGTATTTGATGAAAATTCCATGATTAGGGCCCGGTTCTTTGTACGGCTTCGTTTCTCGTGTTCGTTTTTCCTTGTATCTTGTGATCTTTTGTCTTTTTCACGATATCCATACCTAAAATACACAAGTAAACAAACACAAGCATGTATATGGTATTTTATGACATTTTTATGCATTTAAAGCCCGAAAAGAACGATGAGATCATGTATAAATGCCATCTCATCAGACGCTGACAAGTATTTTTCCAAGGGTTGCTGTGACCAATTTCGACACTGACATGGCTTTGGCAAACATTGACAAGAATATAGCCGTTGGGCGTTGATGTGTTATTTTTGACCATTGATACCCATTGGGACCTATCCAGTTGTTACTTTTTGACAAATTTTTGGGCCGTAATTTTGGGAGCAGATAACTTTCATTTAATGCATGAGATAAACTTATTTATTTTCAATATTTTCATGATTGTATTTTGAAAATAGTTGCCTAATTTTTTACCAATCACATGCATTTTTCTCTCCTATATATTTGGCTCCTATTTTTAAACATGGTACCTATCATTATTGTCTAACAATATTTTCTCCTATACTTCATCTTTATCACTCATTCAAACAACTTTCATCAATGGTACCAAAATTTAAACCAAGTGATTTAGAATTGGGATTCAGGAGTCAACACAACATGATAGCATATTTGGACGCTGATGATACTCTGTTTCCCCAATACACCCAAATGGTGACGTATTTGAATGCATCCCCACTTAGGTATGCTCTTTCTCATGCTCCACTCATTCCTATCACACATATTAAGCAGTTTTGGAACACTGTTAGTTACTCAACAGTTAATAGAGTGACTACATTATCATCTATTGTTCATGGGCGTACATGGGTGGTTACTGAAGCCTTGGTTTGCCAGGCTTTGCATCTTGATGCAGATGGTATAACCATCCTTCCCATCCATGAAATAGAACAAGGACTAAGGGCTTTGGGTTATCCTTTCCCTGATGAGGGAAATTTAAACAAATATCACAAACAAGAGTTTCCCCCAGCTTGGAAGTACCTAATACATGTCCTCTTACAATGTTTGAGTCCCAAGTGTACTGCACACAATGAGATCAATAGATCTATTGCTAGTGCTATTGTGTGCATTGCTATTGGGCAAAAGTTTAATTATTCAAAAATGATTTTTGAGGGCATGTGTAAAAATAAAGGGAATAAAATGACTTTAGCTTATCCCAGATTTTTATAAATGGTTTTTGAGGTGCAAAATTACTGCACAAGGGATCATGATGATTTTTATGAGATCCCTGTGCAAAAGAAAGCAATTTTTACAAAGATGAACTCACCCCCACACCGTGACTTACCTCTCACCCCAGCTATGACTGCTGTCATTGAAGCAACACAACCCCAACCAGACCCACAACCTTAACTTGACCCCATACTAGAACCTTTACCTTCACCACAACACATGCAAATTGACCAAGAACCCTTCGACGCTGACACATTAAATGTTGGCATTGACATGCCTAATCCAAACGTTGACACTAATCCTTCACTGACCCAAACACCCCTTAACCAACCCACATCCACCCAATCCACATCCTCTTCTCCCCCAACACAATATAGGTTGAAAAAACGCCAAAGGACTACTGGAGTGTTCTCCTCTGGTGGTCCTAGCCATGTAGTAGAGAGAACCACCACCACAAGTGTGGTTGATGCTATGGATGAGGCTGGGACTATTGGTTCTGGCTTAGATGCTGGCCAAGACAGTCCTAACATCTTTAAGACCTCGTCCATGCCCCATGAATCCAACTTGGGAGGTCAAATACCCATTTTAGAGGAGGGCAGATTGGAACCAATGACTTTAATGGAATTGCCGGCAGTCTGCATTAGCTTGCAAAAGCAAAATGCAGACTTGGTACAAATTGTCAGTACACAAGGCCTTGAACTCAAGCAATTGAGGGAGAGGATTGTTATTTTGGAAAATGCTAGCACAAGGCGTGGGATGGAGGATTCTTACAAAGGGGAGGAAGCTGCTATAGAGCCTGTTAATTTGAGTGATAAAGGCTCACATGAAGCTGCTACAGAGCCCTTTGATATGAGTGGAAAAGGTTCACTTGATGAAGAATCTTTGGGTGTTGCTGAATCCCTTACTGAGTTGAAGAAACAGACAGGTTTTGATACGTCTCTAGTTACTCCTACAAACTTAAATGTGTCTTTTACAGCTATGATGGAAGAAATTACAAGAGGCGCTGACATGAGTAACTTGGGCGTTGACAAAGCAAATCTGAGCGTTGACAGACCTGTAGATGAGGTTGAGGTATTCCAGTCATCATCCATCATCAAAGAAGTTCCTTCACAGGTATTACCATCTTCCTTACCCACCATTGATCCATTAGATAAGGGTAAGGGTATTATGGTAGAAGTAGATGTTTCAAAGAATGCAGCAAATATTGAGTTTGATAGACGGTTGGCTGCTCAAATTATGGAACAAGAGAGAAAGAAAGTTGGTGAATCACCTTTTGTTGTCACTTCAGAAGAGGAAGAAGGAAGTGATGAAGCTAGTTCAGACTCAAGTGTGATGATAATAGAACAACCAGAAAGACTTAAGTATGGTGATGAGTTAGCAAAAGAGAAGTTGAATGAGTTGAAATTGCAGGTTGATTTTGATATGCCAGAAGTTGTTCAAATGTACCATGCTTGGGAAGATAGATGTATGGATAATCCACATTTGACTATTTCAGACCAAATATGGGGTTTAGAGATTCTTCTAAGGGTACAAAAGGACTGTAAGGTAATTCTGAAACGCAGAGCTAGCAATATTCTCTCAATCTTGAAAAGGGATAGAAGGGAGTTGTACTACATGCTACTCAGATGTCATGGAACAGGATGAACATATAAGAAATTAATTGGATTGACATTTGAAGAGTTAGAGTACAAAGTTTATCCCATTTGGGCAAGAGTGTAGGAAGAAAACACTCTAAGACTTCTTTCTGATGAAAGGAAAGAAGAACTTGCATAAGAAATGAAGCTTAAGAAGGCAATGATTGTTCCCAGACCTTTGAATAAGGGAGTCCCTCTTGAGTTTCCCAAAGATATGGATAGGTTGCATCCAAGTGAAGCTGTTATAAGAAGGAGCCTCAAGCTCTCACCATTGGAAGTGTCAGATATGGTACAAGTGTTACCACTTGATTCCAGAAACCCTATTATAAGCTATGAAGAAGATGAATGTGGTTTTTGGAAGATTGACAGGTATGGGAAAGAAGTTCACACTTTTACCACTCTTATATATTTGTTTGCAAGTTTTGATAGAGAAGACTTGGTAGACCTTTGGAGGTTGTTAGAAGCCAAGTATGTGGCTGAAGCTCCTACTTCAGTCAATGGAATAAAACTGTGGTCAACATTCAAAAGAATCTGTGGACCAAGAGATGAGGATCCTGCTGTTTGGAAGGATCTTGAAGATGACCTCAGTGGTATTCAATGGCGTTTGTATTCAGCTGCTGGTGTATATTATTTGAGCTCTACAAAGTTTGCTGAGTATCTACTTGTAGATGGTCAGTATTCCATGTCCAAGGAGGTCTTGGAGAAGATGAAGACTACACAACTGGAAATTGATTATTCAAGTGACGTGGCCAAAGATTTGATCAGACATATTTATTACCAATATGATAAGTGTTGTAAGATTCCTCCTAGTTCTTAATGTTTATTCAGAAACTTGATTGCTAGAGTAGATATCAAGTTTAGGGGAGGATTGTTGGGAATAAAGTATAGCCAGTCTACTTGAGCGCTGTCAAGAGTAAAACAAGCGTTGATAGGAAGAAAACGAACGCTGACAGATCAAGCGTTGACAAGAAGAAGTCAAGCATTGATACATTGAAGACAAGCACTGATGGAAAGATTTAGTCTACGCGTATATTGTTTCTAGTTTGTTTCTAGTAAGGATAACTTCAACATTGTATTTTCGATAATTATCTTTACCTAGAATAGTTGATACGTAGACTCTTGTACAAGGCTTCTTATGTCTATAAAAGAAGACCTTTAGGTTATTGTTCAATATAAGTTTTTCATAAGTTTTCAAACATTAAACACTTTCATTGTAAGCAAGTTTGTTATCATTAATCAAGTGAAAGTTTCTTTACATCTTTGTGTGTTCTTGTTTAAGTGTTAATTCCGCATAACACTTAGATTATCATATACATATACAAAGGTTTCTCTACGTGTAGAACTTCATCTAATCTCGTATACATAAAGCTAAATCGATCTATGTTTGGGATCAACAAATTTTGGTTAAACTTTTGGTTAAGTGCTTATTTGGATTTGCTTATTTTAGCTTGTTTTCTTCTTTCCCAAATTATAAAACCCTCATATCCCGAATTAAGTTTAGAACAGTTTATTCAGACTTAGGTGCAAATTCTTTTAATCCGGATTTCTTGTTTTCGTAGCATATTCCGAAATATAGGTAGGACTCCATATTCTAGATTGCATCCAACTAGTATATTCCGAATAGTGTGTAGGATTACATTCCAGATTAGTGAACTAGGTGTAGATTCCGGATTACGTCCAATTCATTATTCCAGATTGAGTTCGTAGTAATGGGATCCCGAATAAGGAATCATATGCATTCCGGATAAGCCAAGTTTCATTGATTCCGGATTGTATCTAGTTTAAGGCATTCCGGATTAGATAGATCAAACGAATTCCGGATAAGGTGGCAAAGGAGATATTCCGAATTGTGTTGTTGTAACACCCCCAAATTTATACAATTCAATACAGCGGAAGACTCGTTGGTGTTACGGGATAGCACATTACTCACATCATAGACAACGCTTAAAAATCGCGTCGTTTAATAATAAATCATTTCCATTCATGAATGTCAAATTTACATAGGTCCCAAATCATAGTCATTTCATACAATTTTACGAAAGATTTGAATGGAAATTGTTATATAAGTGCGGGCCATGAATTCTTGTCGTCTTCCCAATAATTACCTTCAAGTATCTAAGACAAACATGTTTAAAGAAAAGGTCAGCGATAACGCCGAGTGAATTCATAGAGTTTAATGAAAACCATTAATATATCATCGGTATATATTTATTACCGAAAATCATTTTGTACAAAATCTTGTAGTAGGCCATAAAATAGCCAAAGTCATTTTATACAAATCCTTATCAAAAATCATAAGATACTTTCGCCTTCAAAATCATTATACGAACCATTGTCCTTAAAAACATCATACAATACGTTTTATAACGTTGTATAGAGTTAAATAAAAATCGTTATATGGATATGGTTATATAAAACCAAAACACGAACATAATATCAATAATAAGACCCTGTATTGCTAGTCAGGCAATATATCGTAATTCAATGCATAAAGCAGTATTTTCGTTATTTGGATTATTATAAGCCGCATGACATTGTTACCTTACTACAACAAACAACGGGTAGCTAACCCGACAATCAATTGCCCATCTAAATTAGCGTTTCGTCACAGTAATCACGCTTGTGTAAATCTTCTCATACATAAATTCGCTTACCAATCAATGTGGAACGACGGGGATCAACCGTCAAGGCGCGAACTGGGGTGATCGTCCCCAATTAGTACTATTATATGCATAAGCGTCTACCAAATCCCGGTAGTTCACAAATCATGCTAATGGGACTTTTAGTGACATAACTTAACTTTAATAATCCATTTCATTTCATCTATCGGGTCATTTAATCATTCATCTGGTCATACAATCATTCGGGTCCAAATCAATAAACAAACAATCGAGACAAATGATGTCCTATTTTATCAAAACTAACATGTTATCTCCCTCGCGGGTTTATAAAATATTTCATAAAAACATTTAATAGAGTGCGAGGCTATGAACTCACGTTGATGTGGGAAAGCGGGTTATCGGCAATTCGGATGTACGGTACGTTCTTCAATCACGGAAACCTAGACAAATAATACTCGTCTTAGACTTTGTCCAATGACTTTATCAAAATAATAATTATGCATACATATGATGATTGTATATATATGATG
The DNA here is from genome assembly GCA_025667525.1 of Glebionis coronaria. Classification (NCBI taxonomy): domain Eukaryota; kingdom Viridiplantae; phylum Streptophyta; class Magnoliopsida; order Asterales; family Asteraceae; genus Glebionis; species Glebionis coronaria. The sequence goes on along the minus strand of CM046879.1, from coordinate 573,399,829 downwards.
ATGATCAAGTGGGTTTATACATCTTTACTCATTCATTATAGTGTTTATGTGTTGGTAACTTTTTACTATTTTACTAGTTTTACCTATTGACATGTTTTAGGTCCAATAAGTCAATTATAAGTTCATTAACTTGTATTAATCCATTTTATACTTCTATTATCAGTATTTATACTTTACATGTTGAGCCCAAATAGGTTAAGCCCAATAAGAAATTTTTGTAAGTGTTTAACTTATTTAGTTAAATTATTAGTCCAAATATGCTAACTTAGCTCGTTAATGTCCGTATGTCATATAGTTCGGGTTTTATCGGTTTTTACTTGTATTAGGTACTTATACATCAGTATATGACTTTTAAAAACTTTACATTAGACGGGTTTGATCGTCTAAGTTTTAATTGGCGAAAAACGTTAATTTTACGGTAATAGCCGAAAAAGTCGTAAAAATCATGTTTATAGTTTTTATAACTTATAAATCTTATTCAACTACCACTTTTATAAAGTTACCATTTCTTTAATCTTATACATATTTATATAAATGAAATTTATAAGTTAGTGGGTTTTAATTCACATTTTATACTATATTAGTTTGAGTGCTTATATAATACTATTAAACATTAATTCTTCAAAATCTGATTTTTAGTTTCATCTTCACCATTTTTATCATATCTTGAGTTCTATAAGGAGATAGAAGCTCATTTTTGGATGGCATAAACTTCATATTATGTGCTACAAATAAGTTAGTTATAGCTACTGCTCATTCCATGTCTAACTATCCTTAACTGTCCATACAAAAAAGACTATTCAGATTGGCACACTAATCTTGTTTTGATCATATCTCACTCATTTTTATGATTCCATTGCATGACCAACTCTTACATGTGTATGACATATATTACTTACTGTATATTGATTCCAACATTCCATTTTATCAGTTCATAACATGGTTACTTACTGTTTTTATACAGCTAACAATTTAAGCAAGATTTTATCCTTGTTTCTTATGGATTTTCATCTTTTTAATCATATTTACCACACTTGATCACCACACAACATTTTTATTATCATATATTCATCATATACATATAAAATAAGAAAGAAAATACATGATTACATAATCAAAATAACAAGAGGATGGGGAGAACAATCTTTATATCACTGAAATGTGTATAATGCAAGTTCGTTTTCTCAGTTCTTAACTAATAGAAAGTCCAATCAATATCAAATTTATAATTGTTTTTGGTTGTTCAAGCTTGCTTGGTAATCTATTGCTAATTCAAACAACACTAAGTAAAAATGAAAAATATAAACCTACTTATACGTAAAACAAATTGCACATTCAAAATTTTATTCAAATAGAATATTAAAATGCAAAATATAAAACTATAAGGACTGAAAATGAAATTTCTATGAAATGTAAATGCTTAAAATGTAAATTCTAAAAATTATAAGGACTAAAAATGTAATACAGTTAACTAAAAGGACTTAACTTGTAAAAACTTTAACAAACTAACCAAATGTTAACAAACTAACAAACTTATAAACTGAAATTTAACAAACTAACAAATCCAGGGACCAAGTTTTGCAATTACCACAAAATTAGGACCATTAGCTAGGTTTAGAAACAGATTAGAAATATAGGGACTAAAGTGCAAATAAACCAAAATTATAACCAAAAACGGGCACAAAGAATGAATAAGCTCGTTTGAGCTTATTTCTCAACCAAATAAGCTGAAATCACTTGCAAAACTTCTAAAATCCAATTACAACTATGTGTGTTCAAGGAAATAAGCTAAAAGTTCAAGATAAGCAAAAGAGTGCTTATCAATAAGCTCAAAATAAGCTACAGCTTAATCCAAACATCCACAACTTGATTTTTTTATCAAAACTGATTAAGCTCTTGATTTAAGGAAGGGGAAATCAAATTAGAACAATTTTCATCCAGAAATAAGCCAGATATCTGAAAATAAGCTCAAATGAGCTTATTTTGACCAAACGTTGACCAGATTTTTGAAAAAGCTCAAAATCTCAAAACTTCATATCCAACACTTACTAATCAGGACTGTGAAAGAAAACAGCTAGTTTTATGAAGTGAATTAAGAGATCTAGTGAAACAGTAAGCTACTTATATCAGAGAATGAAGAATGCTCAGGCCTTAACTAATAAGCTGTTTTCTTGCTTATTTCTTTAAACTGTAGAATTTCCTCTTAAAGTCTGAAAGATTATGTTATAAGCTATAACTAGAAACTGGTTTGAGCAAATTTGATCTAGTAATGAAGGAGAAATGATCAAGTGATTTTGGCAAGTTTTGTAATGAAAACTGAATTCAAGAATGACCCAAACTTTTTATCAACCAATTGCCTTTTTGACTAATATTATGACTTACAAATTACTTAGGACTACTTGTTACCTTCTAATGAGTAGAAATGAACACTTAAACACCAATTAACAACACTTGAAAACTGAATTACAACTAGTCCCAAACACACCTTATCTGATTATGATCAAACTATTTCAAAGACTAAATGAGTTATGATTAAGACTGAGTAAAGAGCTATAGCAAACTAGTTTAGGTGATCCAAATGAAAGCTAATCAAACTGAAATCACACACTAATGACAACTAGAACTCAATTAAGGTGATTAGCTACAAAGTTACTGAAATTAAGCCAAAAACTACAAGACTGAACTCAAAAGCACAAGAACAAGCTACAATTCACTAGGATCACTCAATCAACAACTACTAATCAAATAGAACAGGCAGCCATCAACTTTACACTAGAGAATGAAGCATGCAAAGACTGTTTAGAGGAATTTAAAAACAGAAGCCATGAAACCTAGTGTAGAGATCCTTTGGGTAGAAGAGGAGCGCTGAGCTCTCTTGCCCTAGTGATACCACCACCTATCACTAGCTATCAACTCAATTCATCATCCAAAACAGCTACAAATCATCATTCTGCCATGAAAACTTCAGAAACTAGGAATGAACTGGAATTATGATCAAACAGCAACAATTCTTCAACAAAGTCAGTTATGATCAATGTATGATCATAACAAACTTCTATCAGCAACAATGTGATCACACAACAGCAGTAAAATAGCAGGGATTGAAGAATAAGAATTGGCGGGAAAACTTGGATTTGAATTTTTATTGATGAAATCAGTTACAAGGTCTTAACTAACTAACTAACTCAAGAGTTTGTCAGACTCTTGAGTAGTTAGGTGAAAAGGAGAGAAAAAGAGAAAAGTGAAATTGAGAGAACTATGTGTTTACAGAATTAAGCTACTTCTGAAAATGAAGAACAATCTAAGTATTTATAGGCTAGACTTGAGAGTTTGTTGGAGATATGACGTGTTCGGGCCAATCACAGCTTGACACGTGGAGGAATTCTGCAAACCCACTTTGAAGGTGATGAACTCATTTGGGTGTTTTTGATCCATTGGATATTATGCTAATTAAGTTGCACCATTGGATTCCTCTCTTCAAGACGAGCAAGATTGGTGTTTTGATTTTCTTCTGAAATGCATTCTATCAAAAACGCGATCTGGAAATATTTCTTGTGAAGGAGAAGGACACGTGGCAGCTTTTTATTGGTTGAAAAAGAAAGTTGCGGATTGCACTGTTATGATTGGGTATTAAATGTGGCGGCTGTAAGTGGGAAGTTATTACTTGATCCGTGTGAAGTGAATCCCTGCTTCTCATTGGTTCTCTTCCTTTTGACATGGATTGATCTTTATTAACTTTCCAAACTTGGCAGAATAAGCCCCTTAACTTGGCAGATTTCTCTTTAAGGCTAGAAACTTCATTCCTTTGACAATTTTGGTCCTTCAACTTTGATTCTTCAACAAAATGACCCTTTGACTTGATTGACTTTGTAGTTTGACCAGGTTTGACTTGGATCTTGACTTTGCAGTATTTGCACTTTAAGTCCCTCAACTTTCAAGACTTGTCAAGATAGGTCCTTGAGCTTTGAAAACTTGTCACTTTTGATCCTCTTTTGTCTTTTTCATCCATTTGAGCTTGGTTTTTCCTTGTTTGCTTGAAATTGTATCCTTTTACCTACATAATAGCACACAAACACAAACATACCACATAACACTGCTTTTTACAATATAAAAGGGTATTTTGCTTCATGTTTTAGGGTTATTTGTTAATAAAAGGATATGAGTTTAAGCTCATATCAAATTCCCCTACACTTGAGCATTGCCATGTCCTCATGCAATATTATCTTTCAAAGTTTTAAAAATTTACATTTCCCTCATAATTAATCCACCTTGGCCATATGAGATGCATCTACACTACTCTAATCTAGATGATACATGATTTGACTTTTAATAATGCAATGAATCAAAAATACAATTCTATCTATATCTTTTTGATTTTTCTTGAAATGGTTTTGATGGAAATAACTCATAAAGAACTCAATGACTTGGATTAGGGCTTGGGTACCATGGACACTTATCACCCTCAAGTTTCACTTTCCCCATACCAAGCTAGTAAATGGAATCATTGCATTCACAAGTAAAAAGTGCATCAACTTATTCATGACAATTAAATGTGGAACCGGTTATTATTTGAGCAAATTGCTTGTGGGCAAATTTGTCATTATTCAAGCGTGAAATATAAGAAGTGTAAAATCCAAAAATAAGGAAGGACGGTTTTAATCCTAAGTAATCTTCTCATCCATTACTTGAAAAACCGCTCACAATTAATATAAGTCCGTATTAAGAGTAATAAGTCATTCGCCTTATGTGTAAAATCCTCATGCCATGCTTTCATAAGTAACTACACACTCGCTAAGGAAAGAAAAATAAAACTCACGCAATAATTTACATCCGCATCTTTTTGAGATTTTGGATCTTCAACCCCGCAACCCGTCAAGGTAATATTGGATTGGAGCAATCTATTGAATCCCCGCAACCCGTCAAGGTAATATTAGAACTCAATAGTCACTATAATTAACACCACACTGCCCCTCTTGGGAGTCTTGCATTAATTTTTTTTTTTCTTTTCTTTTTTTTTCTAGCCACTCATTTTTTTTCATAAGCCGCTCTTATTTTTCTTTATTCCTCACCAAGAAATTTGCAAAGAAGAAAAAGAAAAACACCCGCTAAATATGGAGCATGACACAAGTCTAGTACACATAAAACGTGCTAACTTAGAATCTTAAGACGTACTCATATCAACCATAAATGATTAGCCAAAAATGCATAAGAGATTACGAACCAATTAAAACCGTACTTGATTATTTATTAACAATTATATACAAGCGAAGAAAATAGAGGTAGAGAAGAGAAGGGTTAAGCCACAAGTAATTTCCATGAAGTCTATCTAGCCCTTTTACACTTGCTTCAACTCTATCATTTCCCATTCTCCACAAATTTAAAATTTCAAAGAATGAAATTGGTGGAAGCTTAGCCTAATAGACCAATGAAGGACTACATGGTTAAGGATACTAGCTAGAGAGTGCTAAAATAAGCAAACTCGGGTTGAGTCAAAATATCCATGGCTGGCCTAATATGTCAAAGAAATCTAAACTTGTTAAAACCATGTTTTATTATATTTTTCCTTTTTATATATTTTTGATAAAAAAAAATAAAAGAAGAAATATATACAATGCAAATGTGTTATGCAAATGAAAAATGAATGATGCAAAAATTATGAATGCATATTTTTGTTGGCCAAAGTAGATCAAAAATTTGAAAAATGTTGAAAATCCAATTTTTCATGTTATCATGCAAGACAATGACAAGTTCTAGGTAAGGTCACTTCGATAGAAGACCCCCCTACACTTAAGCTAAACATTGTCCTCAATGTTTAAGAGCATGGAAGTATAAAAACTTCCCCTACACTTATGACAATGAACAGACTTTGCTTAACCCAAGTTAAGGAAAGGACTACTATTAGTGAAATCAAGTTTAAGCACAAGGGGTCAATGAAAAATCACTAAAGTAACGAAGTGAACCGGATACAAGGGCCTCCTCCATAAGCTCCAAAGCATGAGATGAGTGAGCAACCCTACAAACAAGCATGAAGACAAAAAGAAGGTCTCCCCTACACTTATCTCCAAATCTATGCCTTTATTTCTAACCTACAACACTCTAACCTAGTTATACGATGCTTGAGTTAATGAGTCTCTAGCTCGACTCGTCCCTCAATGAATTAATTCATGGGGAAAATGGGGACCTCTTGGACCATTTCAACGGAAATGTCCTCCCCAAAGTAGTGCTTAACACGGTGACCATTCACTTTAAAATTTGGACCATCGGGTTGGGATAACTCAAGAGTTCCATATGGAAACACTTGAGCAATAGTGAATGGACCGGACCATCTCGACTTAAGCTTGCCCGCAAAAAGCTTCAATCTTGAGTTAAAGAGGAGAACCGGCTCTCCAACTTTGAACTCACGATTCTTAATCTTAGCATCATGCAATTTCTTAGTCTTTTCCTTGTATAGCAAAGAATTCTCATAGGCATTGGCTCTCAACTCATCCATCTCATTGATTTGATCTTTCCTATGTGAACCGGCTTGGTTTAAATCAAAGTTAGCCCACTTGAGAGCCCAAGATGCCTTATGTTCTAACTCAAATGGGAGGTGGCACGCTTTTCCATAGACAAGCCTATAAGGAGTACAACCAATTGGTGTCTTAAAAGCCGTCCTAAACGCCCACAAAGCATCATCAAGCTTATCCGACCAAGAAGCTCTATGCTCTCCCACCGTTCTCTCTAAAATTCTCTTTAAACCACGATTTGTGACCTCGGTTTGACCATTTGTTTGAGGGTGATACGCGGTAGAAAGTCTATGATTCACTCCATATTTCTTCATAACTCTCGTGAATTGATCATTACAAAAGTGCGTACCACGATCACTTATGATGGCCCGAGGTACACCAAATCTAGCAAATAATTGTTTCAAGAACTTTACAACCACTCTAGCATCATTAGTAGGTAAGGCTTTAGCCTCCACCCACTTGGACACATAATCCACCGCCACAAGTATATACTTGTTTCCCTTAGAGGATGGAAAAGGTCCCATGAAATCTATTCCCCATACATCAAATATCTCACACTCTTGGATAAAATTTTGTGGCATCTCATCACGTTGTGTAATTTTTCCTTGTCTTTGACAAACATCACAAAAATTCACCATCTCTTGAGCATCCTTGTAAATGGAAGGCCAATAGTAACCCGAATCAAAGACTTTCTTGGCGGTGTAAGTAGGCCCAAAATGTCCACCCGTAGGTCCTTTATGACATGCCTCTAAGATTTTAAATGCCTCGGGCCCATCTACACACCGTCTAATGATTTGGTCCGCACATTGCCTAAAAAGATATGGATCATCCCAAAAGTAATACTTAACTTCCTTAAGAAACTTTTTCTTTTGTTGGTAAGTAAGACCCTCAATAAGCACATTGCCCACAAGATAGTTTGCAATATCCGCAAACCAAGGTGTGGCATCCTCTTGGGAAGAGATAGACATGAGCTCCTCTAATGGAAAGGATTCCTTGATTTCTTGATGTGGGAAATCTCCTTGAAAAGGATGCTCAAGTCTACTCAAATGATCCGCCGCTAAATTCTCGGCCCCTTTTTTATCACGAATCTCTATCTTAAACTCTTGAAGCAACAAAACCCATCTTAAAAGCCTAGGCTTAGCATCTTGTTTTGTCATAAGATACTTGAGAGCGGAATGATCCGTATACACTATGGTCTTGGAAAGCACAAGATATGGTCTAAACTTCTCAAAAGCATATACGATAGCAAGCAACTCTTTTTCCGTGGTAGTGTAATGAAGTTGGGCACCGGTCATGGTTTTACTCGCATAGTGTATAGGTTGGAAATGCTTATTAACTCTTTGTCCTAAGACGGCCCCCACCGCATAATCACTAGCGTCACACATAAGCTCAAAAGGTAATTCCCAATTTGGAGAAACCAAAACGGGAGCCTTTGTCAATTTTTCCTTAAGTGTCTCAAAAGATTCTAAACAAGCTTGGTCAAAAATGAAAGGAGCCTCTTTCTCCAAGAGATGAGTCATCGGTCTAGCTATCTTAGAGAAATCTTGTATAAAGCGCCTATAAAAACCCGCATGACCTAAGAAACTCCTCACACCTTTAACCGAGGTGGGTGGGGGAAGCTTAGCAATCACATCAATTTTGGCACGATCAACTTCTAATCCCTTATTGGATATCTTGTGTCCTAAAACAATTCCCTCTTTCACCATGAAATGACATTTCTCCCAATTAAGCACCAAACGTGTTTCCTCACAACGCTTAAGCATTCTCTCAAGATTGGTGAGACACGAGCTAAAGGAGTTCCCGAATACGGAAAAGTCATCCATAAAAACCTCCATGGTTTGCTCTATCATATCATGGAAAATTGCCATCATGCACCTTTGAAACGTCCCCGGTGCATTACATAGGCCAAAAGGCATCCTCTTGTAAGCAAATGTACCGTATGGACAAGTGAATGTGGTTTTTTCTTGATCCTTAGGGTCAATTGGGATTTGGAAATAACCCGAAAAGCCATCAAGAAAACAATAATACTCATTTCCCGCTAAACGTTCAAGCATTTGATCCATAAAGGGAAGCGGGAAATGGTCTTTCCTAGTTGCCTCATTGAGTTTTCTATAATCAATGCAAACTCTCCAACCGGTTACAAGTCTCGTGGGAATAAGCTCATTGTTCTCATTAGGCACCACGGTGATTCCACCCTTCTTTGGAACACAATGAACCGGGCTAACCCATGGAGAGTCGGAAATGGGGTAAATCATACCCGCATCTAAGAGTTTAATCACTTCCTTCTTAATAACCTCATGAATTTTTGGGTTAACTCTCCTTTGGTTTTGAATGGCGGGTTTATAATCATCCTCCATAAGGATTTTGTGAGTACAAAAATGTGGATCAATTCCCCTTATGTCGGATATTTTCCATGCTAAAGCTTTCTTATGTTTCTTAAGGACTTCAATAAGTTGCTCCTTCTCATCCTCTTTCAATTCCTTAGCAATAATCACCGGTAATTGGTCTTTTCCTTCTAAGAAAGCATATTCTAAGTGGGATGGAAGTTCCTTAAGTTCAATGGGAGGTGGACTCTCTATGGAAGGTTTCACTATGGAAGGTTCCTCAATGGTAATCTCTTGTGGAATAGGGGAAGGAATAGGGTCCTCATTGAGCAACTTTTGGATTGTAAGAATATCTTCTTCCCAATTAATGGGAGAATCATCATCACCAAGAAAGTTGGACTCAAATTCCTCCAAGAGGAAATCACTCTCTCCAAAAGGTGTTAAAGAGGGAGCAATTGAGGCCACGGTTTCAACATGTGGAATCTCATCACTAGCATTCTTACAAGCATCATGAAAGTGTTCATTACACACTTCATCTAGCACATCCACAATGTTAATCGTCTCACAAGGTCTAGACTCCTTAACTTCTTTTCTATCACAAACCTTCCCTAACTTAAACACCACTTTCTCATCCTCTACTCTCATAATTAATTCTCCTTCCGCCACATCTATCAAGGTACGACCCGTTCTCAAAAACGGTCTACCAACAATCAAAGGCACTCTAGGATCCATGTCATAATCGACCACGACAAAGTCGGCCGGAAAGGTAAACTTATCCACACCTACAAACACATCTTCCGCTATACCTACGGGATGAGCTATGGTTCGGTTGGCTAGTTCAAGAGTCATCCTAGTGGGGGTGAGCTCGGGAAGAGAGAGTTGTTTCCAAACCGATAAAGGCATGAGATTTATGCTTGCCCCTAAATCCGCCAAAGCCATGCAATTTTCAACACCGGGAAAATTACAAGGTATCAAGAAGCGCCCCGGATCTCCAAGTTTTGTTGGTAAGGTTTTAAGTAACACCGCGGAACAATTTTCATTAAGTGATGTGTTGGGCAAGTCAACCAATTTTTCTTTGTTTGAGAGCAAATCCTTGAACATCTTAGCAAACTTTGGCATATAAGCAAGAGCTTCCGCAAAGGATATGTTGATATTGAGTTGCTTGAACATCCTTAAGAAATTGGACACTTGTATGTCATCTTTGTTCTTTAACTTGTCCTTTTTCAACCTTGAAGGGTATGGAAGAGTAGGTTTGGGTGTAGGTGGAATAGGTGTTGTAGTGGAAGATTTGTCTTTGGTAGCCTCTTCATTGGGAATTGTAGAAGATAAAGGAGAAGTATGAGGTGGTTGAGAAGGTGTGTTTGAGTGAATAGGAGCACTTTGAGGAGGTGGAGTAGAAGTAGAAGGCTTATCACAAGTAGGAGCACAAGTGGGTTGAACAATAGTAGGTTTAGGAGGTGAAGGATCCTTTGTTGTTGTACCACTTCTTGTTGTAATGGCATTGACATTGGCCCTAGGATTTGTTTGTGTGTTTGAAGGTAAAGCTCCTTGTGGTCTTTGATTTAATGCCATGAAAAGCTTATTGAATTGGTCATTCATTTTCTTGTCCATAGCTTGGAATTTCTTTTCATTCTCTTGATTCATCTTTTGCAAAAGATCCATTGTGTTTAACTCTTGTGGCACATAACCTTGAAAACCTTGAGGTTGGAAAGGTAAAGGTTGGGAGTTAAATCCTTGATTTGGTGGATAAAAGGTACTTGCTTGAGGTTGAAAGTGATTTGGTGCCTTGTAGTTATTTCCTTGGTATGGTTGTCTTTGCCCTTGATTCCTTGCTAAAATTTGAGGAGGATTTTGTTGAATTTGGGTGGGTGGTTGGGGTGGAAAGCCGGGTGGAGTAAGGTAATTTTGGGATTTGTAAGAAAGGTTATTTGGATTGATGTTAGGCTTGAAGTGTTCACGGTGTTCCTCTTGATAAGCATAGCATTCCCCTTGATACCCTTGCACCTTGTCACATTGTTCATAAGAGTGAGGGCCTCCACAAGTAACACAAGAAATGGTGATGGCATTCACATTGTTTGAGGACTTGTTCAATGTCATGCTCTTAAAATCTTGAATCATGCCTTGAGTCATTTCTTGTCCTTGTTTGACTTGTTGAAGAATCTCTTGAAGAATTTGGAGTTCACAAGGGGTTTTAGAAGTATTTTGGATCACATGAACTCTTTCTTCAAATGGATCGTTTGTTTGAACCATTGCCTTAGTCTCAATAATGGTTAAAGCCTCTTGGTATGTCTTGAAATGAATACTTCCTCCTGCGGAAGCATTTAGTGAATCTTGGTGGTGAGGTTTAAGGCCATTGTAGAAGGTATTGATTTGGGTTAGATCATCCATTCCATGATTAGGACATCGCCTCAACAACTCACTATACTCTTCCCAAGCATCACCAAAGGATTGACTAGGTTTTTGTGTAAAGCCCATAATCATATTTCTCAAAGCCATAGTCTTTTGTGGAGGAAAGAATTTGTTCAAAAACTTAGTGGTAAAACCATCCCATGTAGTGATACTATCGGGTGGTTGGGTGTCTAACCAATGCTTAGCACTCCCATCTAGTGAAAATGACACTAACAACAATCTAATGACATCCGGTGGAACCCCATTATGCTTAATGGTATTGCAAAGTGAAAGGAATCTCTTAAGATGAGCATGGGGATCCTCATTTTGTTTTCCATAGAAAGGTGATGCAGCAACCATATTGATCATAGATGTATGTAGCTCAAATGTGTTAGCGGGATAGTCGGGAATCTTAATGGCACTAACAAATCCATGAATGTTGGTTTGCATACGTTCAAACAAAGTACGGTTATCAACAGCCATGGCTCCTCGTGGTGGTGACAAAGCACGATTCTCGTGATCGGCTTGGTGGACGATGGTGGTCTTACTCTTTCTTTTCTTCTTCCTTTTCGGAGGAAGAGGTTGTACACCAATCGGTATTTGTGCACGCCCGCGAGTGAGCATGCAACTCAATACGAGGAATGAGAGAGAAGCTCTCGTGTGACTTTGAAAAGAATAAGATTATCCTCTTCGAGTTTCGATATTAAATATCCACAAGAAAGTAACAATATATGTAATACTACTTTGGGTGCAAGACCCTCAATGAAGCTTTCCTTCTTAGAATACTCCCAAGTGAACGGGGGGTTAGGTGGCGCGAAGCACTTAAGTACCTATTGACCCTTAGATGGCATTTTATAGCACATCGCCTTTCTATTCACTTAAATGTTCGTATTCTTCGAATTATTGCTTATTGAGAGTATTTATCTATTCTTGCTTTATTTTGTTTGATCGATACGCGTGTCAAGGACCGGAGCGCCCCTCAACACGGTGTATTGCCTCGGCAATACTTATGGAAGATATGTAGATTGATTGTTCTTATACGTATACGTATGTACTTATAATAATATATGGAAAATATTTTTGTATTTATGAGTTTTTATTGGAAAATACTATATGTACATAAAAACCGAGAGAATCCAATAATATATATTTTTGGGTGCAATCTCTTAGGAAAAAAATTGCTTTTTGGATTTTTTAATTTTTTTTGGTCAATTCTTTAGGAAAAGAATTGTTTTGTTAATTTTTTAGTTTTTATATATTTTTATATTTTTGATTTTTTATTTGTTTTTGATTTATGATACGTAAAAATAACGTTCACAAAGTGAACGGATCCCAAAAGCCAATGAAAACCGTCAATCGATAGTCTCTCGTGTAGTCAAAGAACCGGCAGCGGCGCCATTTGAAATGTGGTATAATGCAAGTTCGTTTTCTCAGTTCTTAACTAATAGAAAGTCCAATCAATATCAAATTTATAATTGTTTTTGGTTGTTCAAGCTTGCTTGGTAATCTATTGCTAATTCAAACAACACTAAGTAAAAATGAAAAATATAAACCTACTTATACGTAAAACAAATTGCACATTCCAAATTTTATTCAAATAGAATATTAAAATGCAAAATATAAAACTATAAGGACTGAAAATGAAATTTCTATGAAATGTAAATGCTTAAAATGTAAATTCTAAAAATTATAAGGACTAAAAATGTAATACAGTTAACTAAAAGGACTTAACTTGTAAAAACTTTAACAAACTAACCAAATGTTAACAAACTTATAAACTGAAATTTAACAAACTAACAAATCCAGGGACCAAGTTTTGCAATTACCACAAAATTAGGACCATTAGCTAGGTTTAGAAACAGATTAGAAATATAGGGACTAAAGTGCAAATAAACCAAAATTATAACCAAAAACGGGCACAAAGAATGAATAAGCTCGTTTGAGCTTATTTCTCAACCAAATAAGCTGAAATCACTTGCAAAACTTCTAAAATCCAATTACAACTATGTGTGTTCAAGGAAATAAGCTAAAAGTTCAAGATAAGCAAAAGAGTGCTTATCAATAAGCTCAAAATAAGCTACAGCTTAATCCAAACATCCACAACTTGATTTTTTTATCAAAACTGATTAAGCTCTTGATTTAAGGAAGGGGAAATCAAATTAGAACAATTTTCATCCAGAAATAAGCCAGATATCTGAAAATAAGCTCAAATGAGCTTATTTTGACCAAACGTTGACCAGATTTTTGAAAAAGCTCAAAATCTCAAAACTTCATATCCAACACTTACTAATCAGGACTGTGAAAGAAAACAGCTAGTTTTATGAAGTGAATTAAGAGATCTAGTGAAACAGTAAGCTACTTATATCAGAGAATGAAGAATGCTCAGGCCTTAACTAATAAGCTGTTTTCTTGCTTATTTCTTTAAACTGTAGAATTTCCTCTTAAAGTCTGAAAGATTATGTTATAAGCTATAACTAGAAACTGGTTTGAGCAAATTTGATCTAGTAATGAAGGAGAAATGATCAAGTGATTTTGGCAAGTTTTGTAATGAAAACTGAATTCAAGAATGACCCAAACTTTTTATCAACCAATTGCCTTTTTGACTAATATTATGACTTACAAATTACTTAGGACTACTTGTTACCTTCTAATGAGTAGAAATGAACACTTAAACACCAATTAACAACACTTGAAAACTGAATTACAACTAGTCCCAAACACACCTTATCTGATTATGATCAAACTATTTCAAAGACTAAATGAGTTATGATTAAGACTGAGTAAAGAGCTATAGCAAACTAGTTTAGGTGATCCAAATGAAAGCTAATCAAACTGAAATCACACACTAATGACAACTAGAACTCAATTAAGGTGATTAGCTACAAAGTTACTGAAATTAAGCCAAAAACTACAAGACTGAACTCAAAAGCACAAGAACAAGCTACAATTCACTAGGATCACTCAATCAACAACTACTAATCAAATAGAACAGGCAGCCATCAACTTTACACTAGAGAATGAAGCATGCAAAGACTGTTTAGAGGAATTTAAAAACAGAAGCCATGAAACCTAGTGTAGAGATCCTTTGGGTAGAAGAGGAGCGCTGAGCTCTCTTGCCCTAGTGATACCACCACCTATCACTAGCTATCAACTCAATTCATCATCCAAAACAGCTACAAATCATCATTCTGCCATGAAAACTTCAGAAACTAGGAATGAACTGGAATTATGATCAAACAGCAACAATTCTTCAACAAAGTCAGTTATGATCAATGTATGATCATAACAAACTTCTATCAGCAACAATGTGATCACACAACAGCAGTAAAATAGCAGGGATTGAAGAATAAGAATTGGCGGGAAAACTTGGATTTGAATTTTTATTGATGAAATCAGTTACAAATGGTAGTTACAAGGTCTTAACTAACTAACTAACTCAAGAGTTTGTCAGACTCTTGAGTAGTTAGGTGAAAAGGAGAGAAAAAGAGAAAAGTGAAATTGAGAGAACTATGTGTTTACAGAATTAAGCTACTTCTGAAAATGAAGAACAATCTAAGTATTTATAGGCTAGACTTGAGAGTTTGTTGGAGATATGACGTGTTCGGGCCAATCACAGCTTGACACGTGGAGGAATTCTGCAAACCCACTTTGAAGGTGATGAACTCATTTGGGTGTTTTTGATCCATTGGATATTATGCTAATTAAGTTGCACCATTGGATTCCTCTCTTCAAGACGAGCAAGATTGGTGTTTTGATTTTCTTCTGAAATGCATTCTATCAAAAACGCGATCTGGAAATATTTCTTGTGAAGGAGAAGGACACGTGGCAGCTTTTTATTGGTTGAAAAAGAAAGTTGCGGATTGCACTGTTATGATTGGGTATTAAATGTGGCGGCTGTAAGTGGGAAGTTATTACTTGATCCGTGTGAAGTGAATCCCTGCTTCTCATTGGTTCTCTTCCTTTTGACATGGATTGATCTTTATTAACTTTCCAAACTTGGCAGAATAAGCCCCTTAACTTGGCAGATTTCTCTTTAAGGCTAGAAACTTCATTCCTTTGACAATTTTGGTCCTTCAACTTTGATTCTTCAACAAAATGACCCTTTGACTTGATTGACTTTGTAGTTTGACCAGGTTTGACTTGGATCTTGACTTTGCAGTATTTGCACTTTAAGTCCCTCAACTTTCAAGACTTGTCAAGATAGGTCCTTGAGCTTTGAAAACTTGTCACTTTTGATCCTCTTTTGTCTTTTTCATCCATTTGAGCTTGGTTTTTCCTTGTTTGCTTGAAATTGTATCCTTTTACCTACATAATAGCACACAAACACAAACATACCACATAACACTGCTTTTTACAATATAAAAGGGTATTTTGCTTCATGTTTTAGGGTTATTTGTTAATAAAAGGATATGAGTTTAAGCTCATATCAATCACCATTAGTGATGAAAAGATAAGTCTTTGATGAACAAGGCTTGGATTTTGATGGAAAAACTTATGATAAAACAATATAATCTTCAAGTCTACAAACCTTTATAAACTTCTCATGGAAAATCAGCCCTATGACACCAACAAATCTTCTCCTTGGATGTTAGAATCACCACCAATCTTCAAAGCTTCAAAGTAGCATCATCATGTGTATGAGTAACACATGATTTTATGGCTAACATAGATCAAATGAGGGTTGTTTTTGATGATGGTTGGACGAATTTTAGAGAGATGAGAGAGTTTGGTGAGTGGTTTGCATGAGTTGCTAAGTGTAAATGGTATGAATGAAGTGGTTTTGGTGGTTTTGTGCTAAGTTAGCTTACATGTTAAGCTTATGCTAACATGTGTTAGCTTTCTAGCTAAAAGGGTGCCACATCTTATGATGTGGTGTTCTCTTTTGGCCATCTCTTTTGAGTGGGATGGGATAAACTTGTTTTGTCCCATCCCAATAATTTACGGGTATTCTTCGATTCTAGTTTCCTTGATTTGCGTGCCCTCGGGTCGTTTTACAAATAACGTTTTTATAAATTATGAATCAACGGCACAAAATGAATCTAATAAAAATTGTCTCATCAAAAACGTAAATACGTAATCCTAAGGTTTCCGGTTTAGTCGTAAAGGACGTTATTTATGAACGCAAGTCCTAATCTCTTCTCGTAAATTTTTTAGTTTATGAACCAACTCAAAATTAAAATCCCAAAATAATATTCACGGATAAATTTATTTCCTGAAATGTCAGACTGTCACCAAAAACGGTGTATGTAAACGTAAGCACGTAACGTAGAGTCCTCCGGTTTAAACGTAGTAGATGCTACTTCAAGGCGTAAATCCAAATTTCTTCCCAAAAATAAGTGAGGTCATACTATAACATTAAAATTATGTTTTTAAATAATATTTGAGAAAAAAATATAAACCATAAATTGACGGATTGTCACAGCATTTACCCCTAAACAGGATCTTTGTCTTCAAAGATCATCTTATCTTACTACTCGCTTCTTATAGAGTTAAATCCATGTGGGTATTTCCTCCACATTCGGTCTTTTCTCACAAGTGTAATTCATTACAATATGCGAGTTTCATCAAACATAACTATGGGAATAAGATCAGGCTTAATGTTGACTTACTTTCTCTATCCATGATGTTCACGGGTTTTTGATGAATGCAACTTTTCGCCGATCTAAACTTTATCAAGAAGAATTCAGATTTTCACTTGATAGATATTTTATCAAGTTAGATATACGAATCATAATTCACGCAGCCCTTGAAGTCCTAGGGTAGATTGTAACACTCTCAAATTCGGTCATATTAGCGGAAGGTCCTTGAGTGTTACTTACATGATACAATCACACAATTATAGAAAACAGCTCAAAACGAGTCGTTTTTACAAAAACATCCATTCATTCATTCAAAAGATAATACTCCATACACGGTCCCAGATAATTTTAAAATATTTACAATACACATCAAAAGATAAAAAAATTGTTTTGAATGGATATAATTTATAAAAGCGGGCCAGAGTCACTAAAATTTAGCAAGCTTCATGAAACCACCTTCCTTGAGTACCTTCTTTATGGACCTGAGATAAAACATGTTATAAAATCAACAAAAATTGTTGAGTGAATCCATAGAGTTTAAACTAAATAAAGAGAACACAAGTATTCTGAATAACCTTCCATGGTTAATAATTCATCGAAAGACAATTATGTTGTACGGACATAATTATCGGTGTTATTACATAAGCCTCATGACATTGAACGTTAACATATATTATTTCAGCCCAACACACCTAGCCAAGTGCGTATATTTCTCTTATACGTATGCATCCGATGTGCTCCAATACACATGTGCTTCACTACACATTGCGATAGCTAATCGCATCGGACTGGGCGTCACCCCGATAGATCTATCCATAGTATTAGCGTTCTTTCGATTAACAATTCACGATTCAATGGGTCTTTTAAGGCTAAAGTTAACTTATGTAATAACTTTCATCTAATCATACAATCGGGTCCCTTGTGTTCTATTTAAAATAAATAGGTTTACCACAACTTCTGGTTGCACCCATTCATGGGTTTACAGCAACTCTTGTTGTACCCTTCATTTTCAATAAATACTTTTCAAGTAAATAGAGTTTCCACAGCTACTAGTTGCCCCATTCAATTGGTTTACCGCAACTTATAGTTGTACTCTTTATTTTTAATAAAACCCGCGACACACCAGTCCAGAAAAATTTGTGTAGTTTTCAAAATACAAGTCTAGTTAAGTCCACATCAGTTGGAGTGTTTAGCCCTTACAACTTTTATCTTTGCCATTTTAGTGACTTTAGTACAAAAATTTTGACTTATAGACCCATTAAGAACAGGTGTTCAGCAGTTGCACGCCATTACCATTTTCACTATAATAAAATCACCGGACATCGTCATGAAATAAGATACCCGACAAATCGAAGGTAAGAACTGTAGCTACAAGCTCATATTTTTTCTAACAACCAAGACCCAGGAAATTTTAAAAAGTAACACTCCAACGCAGCAACTCAAAAATCAAATATAGAAATATATCTAGTCACTTGTTTTAATCTATTTCTTTGTTAAAAGTCTTGTACAATGACTTATTTTAGCACATTATTGCAAGTTTTTGCTAGTATACTTTTTCATATATGCATGCTCAAAAAAAAATCATCAAATGAATATATATCAAGGTTAAAAAGAAAGATGATGTTCTTACAATAAATGATGGTAGATTTTTAGTAAGATAATAGGTAAACTCTTACATAGATCCAGCTTATATGCCTTTCAAACCAATTTTTACATCATCTCAATGGTCCCATTCAACGGGGACTTATTTCCCATGATCTTTCAGATCATATATTCATTTTTCCAAGGTGGAAATTTTTGGCATCACTTCGCTACCCATCCGGCACTTCAAGATCTACACTTCATATTCACATAACCTCCTACCTACTATCGGTAGTCAATAATCAGATCCTAATTTCAACAACCATTTCAGGTCTCGCGGGTCGAATATTTTGTAAGGTTAGGTTCGCCATCATAGGAAACCTTAAACCTAAAAGACACGTCCAACTCATAATGGGTGTATGTCAGGTGTCTTCATCCCAACTCCTGCTTACAGATGCTCTAATATTTAGATCCTCACAAGATTCGATCTCGATCCTAATACGATAATTATCAATGATAGTATCTCCAAAGGAAAGCGATTATACGGTTTATTACCATAGGTCAATCATTCAAGCATAAAACAACACTTATAGTATTTTGTATCGTTACTTTACCTCGTCCCTTCGATTGGGGTGGTAAACAGTACTCTAATCAAGATTCGTTCTCAATGACTTTTGAGCAAATCTCTAGAAATTCGATGCAAAGCGAGGATCTTGATAGAGATGATCGATACAGGCACACCATGTTTACACAACTCCTTTAAATACAAAAGAGTCAATTTCTTCATCAAGAATCTATCATTAACAGGAATGATATTAGCAGATTTGGTCAGTCTATCGACGTTGACCCAAATCGAATCAAATTCAGATGACGACCTTTGCAATAGTTAGACGTTTACTAATGTATGAGGCGATGTCTGCCTTCATAATTTGCAATCAGTACAACTTCTTCAGATAAGATACATTAAATCAGAAATGACATGAATCGAATACTTAATCTTACGAGATTCCAACATGACTACATCTCACAATCTCCATATTTAGGCAACCACAAGCGGCCTTTTATACATTTAACGCCATTGGCTTCTCAATTCTAATGGTTCACATTAGCCGCGAACCCCTTTTATTATCTATATTATCCTTTTTACAAGCATCGGCTATATTTTAATATTGCTTGGCAATTTACTTTGCATAGTCATTCTTAAGAAACACATCCTAATTGATTCTTTATCCTTTCTACATAATATGTTAGTAATTACCTTCACCTTCCAGATGAAATAATTATCATGACCACAATTCACTCAGAATTTCTTTCTTCATATTTTCCAAGTTTTAATTTCGTCTCAACTATCATTTTTATCAGTTTTGCTCGATTCGACGTCTAAAGCGTCGACAAGTATTACTAGTAATTAAATAATAAATATTTAATTTTTATGAGACGTAAACGTAAAAATTTCAATTTTCCTAGTTCGACCAATTATATAAAAGAAATGTTCAAAATAAATTTGAATTTAGTTAACACGATTTTTGGTTGATTTATTGAAAATAATTAATAAGATTCGTAAATGTTCGAAAAATCTTTGGTTATACTTTGGTCAGAATTTTCTTAGTTGAAAAGCGTAAATTATCGTTTTAAATTTCAAGTCATGGTTTAAATGGTTTCCTCAATCCCTCTTAGGTTGTCTTGAGGTATACACAACCATTTACCCCTAAACAGGAGTTTAGTTAAATGTTCTGGGTATAAGGAATAATCCCTCAAAAGTTCTTTTTGATAAAACATTTGTCAAAACATATTTACACTTTCTTTTTGGTAAAGCCAAAAGTCTTAAATGACTTCTAATTTTTGAAGAGTCAATATAGATTCCATTATCTATTAATCACACGGTCAATTAATATAAAAGATTAAGTCTTAAATCACATGTTAATTATTCAAGGTACATGTTTTGCATTGTTCGGCCAATTCAGGGCAGTCTATAAATATTTATTAACTCCTTCCTATTCTTATAAACAAACAAATGGTCCTTAATGATCACGAGCATGAATTTATCAAATTACAGCCTACGCACGTGATTCACTAAATTTATGGATGCTACATGTGTATTAGTCAATCCATACGACATCACGTGAAACTCATAATTTTCATTACAAGTTCTGGATGTAATGATTGTAATAGATAATCTTTTTCGTGGACGCGAAGTTGATGATAACCATGTCGAGGATCAAATCTTGAATATACGCTAGAACCTTGTAAATGATCGAACAAATCTATCATCTTGGGTAGTGGATATAGATTTTTAATCGTCAATTTACCTAGTTCACGGTAATCACTAAATATAAGGAATGATAACACCATAGCTCTTTATGATAACGAGCTTGGTAGAATAAAATCTTTCTCCGACAACTCTCTCAGTCATACGGTAATTCTTTTAATTCAGATGGTGTTGACGTACAGTGCACATGCCACAGGTGCAACACTGAGAATATAATCAATACCAAATTCAACTTGCCTTAATGGCGAAAGTCTAGGTAATTCACCAGCCAATACCTCCTAAAGTTTCAGATAGCAGGAACATCTTTTAATAACTTCATATTAGGTTCTTTCTAGATTACAAAATCTATGACTAATTCACAACTATTCACGGTATAATTTCAAGTCTAAATGCAGCATATGGTCATTCATCAAGAATTATTTAGATCACTATTGATAATCAACATCTTATCATTTAGGGGAATTCTATTCGAGGTCCCATCAATTAAGACAATGTCGTCATGTCATAATCAATCAATCCATTCTACTGGCACTATCAACTTTTCAGTTTTATTGTCGTCGATAAGATGTGAACTTCTCAAAAGACTAAAAATAACTCATAATCCTTCACAATTCAAGGATATCTGGAGACATAACTAACCTTAAAAGAGTAAGGTCAACGCATAATCTACGCGAGAGAATTTCAAATCAGATACAGACGAAAACATTTAATGAATATGAATATATCCCATGTTTTCATAATTTGAGTACGCATTCGAAAGCTTCTCGGATCGTTACCCAGGTCATTCAAATGAAATCTAATCAAAAGAAATGATAGGAACGTCGATACATCCAGCCGGGTATCAACACTCGGTAATCAGATACTTTTCCTAAGAATCTCACCACGGGAGAATTGGACAAGAAGGGAATATCAATTGTCAATTAAGACAATATCTATAGATGAGTAAATTTGACTTAGAAGATTAAATAGTACGGGCACATATGTAGGTGTCCCTAACCATATGTCCCTATTTTGCACTTCTTGCAGATCTCATAAATTTTTAATCTTTTCATAACTTCAAAGAAAATGTAGTGTTTATTAACAATTTCATGGTGACTACTAATCAGCCTTGCATGGTCCCTTCCAAATTGTATGTAGGCGCGCAACTATATACAATTTCAAGATTAATGATGCAATACTCAGTTCGTCAAAATTTTATCATCAAGTTTATAATAAAAACATTTTCATGCTTAATTCTTAAATAAGAATCAAAAATAAATTCACAAAGATTTTCTTTGTGATGAAAACAATTAAGTTTTCCAAGGTGTTTTATAAACAACTTCATTTCGATAACGATTATTTATAAGTATCATTTTAAATAATCCATATGGTGATGACAACCCAATTTTTCTCAAGGGATACTTATTAACTTATAAAAACAATTAGTGATCTGCAAAGGAGTGATGAAAAGTTGTTCACCAAGAACTAACTACAATAATAGAAAATGAGCTTAGCCAAATAATCATGAGGTTCATGACCTCGATGGCACTCAAAAAGAATAATCCACCACGTAACTCAATTCGAGATGAGTACTTGTTCAATGGTTGCATCACTAATGTGAACATTAGGAACAAGCAAGAAAAGATAGATAACATCGATACATGTAGAATTTAGCAATCAAAGGTAGTCTTTTCATTAATCACAAACAAGTCAAAATTGTACCGTAACACATTACGTGTCACTATGTCATACAATTCCAAGAACTCATCCTACCAACTGACGTCTCAGTTAAGTTAGGGATTTTTAAAAGATGCCACAATTAATACTAATCTACAAGAGTTGTTAGGTGTCCCACATGTCCCGGAAGATCCATCGGTCCCAATTTAGAAGAACATTTATTCAATTTATTTATTGGACACTGGGCATCCTCGTCATTGGACAATGGCCTAGGAACAACCCTTAACCCGAACTAACAATCAACTAAAACCTTATAATTCAACCACAGAACTTAACGACTTCCTCTTAACAATTTCATATTCCATAAAAGTTAAATTTTACTTTATTCAAATTTCAATCAACTTATACTCAATGCAATATCCTACCTCATTCTCCAATACTTTCATCCTTATTCTTAGACCTTCAAAGTGCAATAAAAGCTCGATATGAACAACACTTAATTTCCAATCCTATAGCTCCTTCATCAATAGTTATCAAATGAGTCACTAGTATGAAATGACTCTCACATTCAATAAGACTTCTCGGAAAGGTACTAGTGGCATGAGGCTTTTGGGTAATGGTTCCAATAACAGCCTCAAGTGCAACATTCACCCTTTCGATTTCAATTTAAGAATTGGATGACAACGAATCATATGACATCTTTCTAGGTGGTAACGTTTTGTCAAATTCCACTCTATAAGGAAAGATCGTCATGACATCGATATCAGTTTTAATCTCGCCAATTCTTCTTCAATATCACAATCAACTAATATCTACATTTCTACGAATATCAACCATTTTGTTGGGATCATAAATATCCACAACTTCGTTTAGATCTAGAATAGCTAGAATTCCTACAGAAATAGCTTTGATTGATTTACTAGGGGAGTTAGGGTTTCTTGTGACAATCTACGTCGTATAAATACCTCGTATAAATATTAAAATAATCATCAAACAATCATGTAATCAAATTACATCATATATATATATATATATATATATATATATATATATATATATATATATATATATATATAATCCAAGTTATATATATATATATATATATATATATATATATATATATATATATATATATATATATATATATATATATATATATATATATATATATATATATATATATTAAAATAACACTTCTCAGTCTGGCCTTGTCGGTAACTCGGGAATTCTTCGGCACCGTTATAGTCAAAAGATTTTTTTAGACATTTTTAGAAAAATGTTTATAGTTAAAATATTTTGAAATATTTTATTCAAAACCTTAGTTTTAAAAATATTTCGTTCTATATAACGAGAGCTCTGGTACCAAACTGTAACACCCCCAAATTTATACACTTCAATACAGCGGAAGACTCGTTGGTGTTACGGGATAGCACATTACTCACATCATAGACAACGCTTAAAAATCGCGTCGTTTAATAATAAAGAATTTCCATTCATGAATGTCAAATTTACATAGGTCCCAAGTCATAGTCATTTCATACAATTTTACAAAAGATTATGGAAATTGTTATTTAAGTGCGGGCCATGAATTCTTGTTGTCTTCCCGAGAATTACCTTCAAGTACCTGAGACAAACATGTTGAAAGAAAAGGTCAGCGATAACGCCGAGTGAATTCATAGAGTTTAATGAAAACCATTAATATATCATCGGTATATATTTATTACCGAAAATCATTTCGTACAAATCTTGTAGTAGGCCATAAAATAGCCAAAGTCATTTTATACAAATCCTTATCAAAAATCATAAGATAGGCTTTCGCCTTCAAAATCATTATACGAACCATTGTCGTTAAAAACATCATACAATACGTTTTATAACGTTTTATAGAGTTAAATAAAAACTGTTATATGGATATGGTTATATAAAACCAAAACACAAACATAATATCAATAATAAGACCCTGTATTGCTAGTCAGCCAATATATCGTAATTCAATGCATAAAGCAGTATTTTCGTTATTTGGATTATTATAAGCCGCATGACATTGTTACCTTACTACAACAAACAACGGGTAGCTAACCCGACAATCATTTGCCCATCTAAATTAGTGTGTCGTCACAATAATCACGCTTGTGTAAATCTTCTCATACATAAATTCGCTTACCAATCAATGTGGCACGACGGGGATCAACCGTCAAGGCACGAACTGGGGTGATCGTCCCCAAATAGTACTATTATATGAATAAGCGTCTACCAAATCCCGGTAGTTCACAATTCATGCTAATGGGACTTTTAGTAACATAACCTAACTTTAATAATCCATTTCATTTCATCTATCGGGTCATTTAATCATTCATCAGGTCATACAATCATTCGGGTCCAAATCAATAAACAAACAATCGAGACAAATGATGTCCTATTTTATCAAAACTAACATGTTATCTCCCTCGCGGGTTTATAAAAAAATTCATAAAAACATTTAAAATAGTGCGAGGCTATGAACTCACATTGATGTGGGAAAGCGGGTTATCGGCAATTCGGATGTACAGTACGTGCTTCATTCACGGAAACCTAAACAAATAATACTCGTCTTAGACTTTTGTCCAATGAGTTTATCAAAATAATAATTATGTATACATATGATGATTTTATATATATGATGATGATCAAGTGGGTTTATACATCTTTACTCATTCATTATAGTGTTTATGTGTTGGTAACTTTTTACTATTTTACTAGTTTTACCTATTTACATGTTTTAGGTCCAATAAGCCTATTATAAGTTCATTAACTTGTATTAATCCATTTTATACTTGTATTATCAGTATTTATACTTTACATGTTGAGCCCAAATGGGTTAAGCCCAATAAGAAATTTTTATAAGTGTTTAACTTATTTAGTTAAATTATTAGTCCAAATATGCTAACTTAGCTCGTTAATGTCCGTATGTCATATAGTTAGGGTTTTATTGGTTTTTACTTGTATTAGGTACTTATACATCAGTATATGACTTTTAAAAACTTTACATTAGACGGGTTTGATCGTCTAAGTTTTAATTGGCGAAAAACGTTAATTTTACGGTAATAGCCGAAAAAGTCGTAAATATCATGTTTATAGTTTTTATAACTTATAAATCTTATTCAACTACCATTTTTATAAAGTGTCCATTTATTTAATCTTATACATATTTATATAAATGAAATTTATAAGTTAGTGGGTTTTAATTCACATTTTATACTATATTAGTTTGAGTGCTTATATAATACTATTAAACATTAATTCTTCAAAATCTGATTTTTAGTTTCATCTTCACCATTTTTATCATATCTTGAGTTCTATAAGGAGATAGAATCTCATTTTTGGATGGAATAAACTTCATATTATGTGCTACAAATAAGTTAGTTATAGCTACTTCTCATTCAATGTCTAACTATCCTTCACAGTCCCGACAAAACAGACTATTCAGATTGGCACACTAATCTTGTTTTGATCATATCTCACTCATTTTTATGATTCCATTGCATGGCCAACTCTCACATGTGCATGACATCTATTACTTACTGTATATTGATTCCACCATGCCATTTTATCAGTTCATAACTTGGTTACTTACTGTTTTTATACAGCTAACAATTTAAGCAAGATTTTAGCCTTGTTTCTTATGGTTTTTCATCTTTTTAATCATATTTATCAACACTTGATCCCCACACAACATTTTTATCATCATATATTCATCATATACATATAAAATAAGAAAGAAAATACATGATTACATAATCAAAATAACAAGAGGATGGGGAGAACAATCTTTATACCACCATTAGTGATGAAAAGATGAGTCTTTGATGAACAAGGCTTGGATTTTGATGGCAAAACTTGTGATAAACCAATATCATCTTCAAGTATACCAACCTTTATAAAATTCTCATGGAAAACCAGCCCTATGACACCAACAAATCTTCTCCTTGGATGTTAGAATCACCTCCAATCTTCAAAGCTTCAAAGTAGCATCATCATGTGTATGAGTAACACATGATTTTATGGCTAACATAGATCAAATGAGGGTTGTTTTTGATGATGGTTGGACGAATTTTAGAGAGATGAGAGAGTTTAGTGAGTGGTTTGCATGAGTTGCTAAGTGTAAATGGTATGAATGAAGTGGTTTTGGTAGTTTTGTGCTAAATTAGCTTACATGGTAAGCTTATGCTAACATGTGTTAGCTTTCTAGCTAAAAGGGTGCCACATCTTATGATGTGGTGTCCTCTTTTGGCCATCTCTTTTGAGTGGGGTGGGATAAACTTGTTTTCTCCCATCCCACTAATTTACGGGTATTCTTCGATTCTAGTTTCCTCGATTTGCGTGCCCTCGGGTCGTTTTACGAAAAACATTTTTATAAATTATGAATCAACGGCACAAAACGAATCTAATAAAAATTGTCTCATCAAAAACGGAGTTCAAAAACGTAAATACGTAATCCTAAGGTTTTCGGTTTAGTCGTAAAGGACGTTAAATTATGAACCTAAGTCCTAATCTCTTCTCGTAAATTTGTGAGTTTATGAACCAACTCAAAATTAAAATCCCAAAATAATATTCACGGATAAATTTATTTCCTGAAATGTCGGACTGTCACCAAAAACGGTGTATGTAAACGTAAGCACGTAACGTAGAGTCCTCCGGTTTAAACGTAGTCGATGCTAATTCAAGACGTAAATCCAAATTTCTTCCCAAAAATAAGTGAGGTCATAATATAACATTAAAATAATGTTTTTGAATAATATTTGAGAAAAAAATATAAACCATAAATTGACGGATTGTCACAGTTGCTATTGCACATTCCGGATTGTTTCAAGTATATGGATTTCGAATTAAGTGTGAGATTGATATTCCAGATTGTGTGAAATCTATACATTCCGGATTAGTATTGTTTTGGATTCTGACTTATGTTGGTTTTAATTTTCCCGAATTGTTGTAATTTTCAAATCTTTATTTTTCCCGCCATTTTTACTTAGCATTTTTCTTTAAGTGTTTTGTCTTAGTTATTTTCAAGTTTAATTTTTATAAAGTTTTAATTTTTCAAATTTACTTTTATTAAAGTTTTAAACTTTTGTCATTTACTTTCAAAATCTTTATTGTTAGTTTAATCTTTTCAAGCTTTAATTTTATTAAGTTACTCAACGACATTTTCATCTTTATTTTAAAATAGATAATCACATTTCTTTCTTTTCACCAAGAAGAACTGAGTTACACGTAAAACCATGATCAATTCGATTAGAAAGATTTCAAAGAACAATTTATCATGTATTTAGGATGCACCTACTGAACCATTTAATGTGAGTGATAAGGGGTCCCATGAAGGTTCGTATAGGACAAAAGAGGTAGCTGAGGCACTTACAGAGTTGAAGGAACAAGCTACTAATCTTTTGGTTACCCCTATGAAGTAGTCTTTCGCAAAGATGATGTTGCAAGAAAGTGGACTTTCAACCACTAATAAAGGTAACTTGCACGTTGACACATCTATTTCAGCCGCTGACAGGATTCCTTGTTTGATTGGTGTATCCCAACCACCTCTCTTGATCAAGGAGATCTCCACTCAGGTACCAACTTCTTTTCCTATTATTGATCCATTGGTTAAGGGTAAAGCGGTTATGGTATGTTTCCAAGGATACAACCCAGATTTAGTATGATACTATGGTTGCTCATCAGCTACATGAGCAAGAAAAGAAAGGGCTTGAGAAGGGGAGTAATGAAGCTCAGATTCTCTCATTTGAATCTGAGAGTGAATAGATTGATGGATTTGATGATGATGGAAGTTCACACAGCTCAACTGGTGATATGAGCAGTATGTTGGATTTAGAGAAGATAGAGTATGGGGAGGATGAGCTAGCAAGCGAAAAGCTCAGGGAACTAAAGAAGCAGGTTGATTTTGATATGCCCCATGTGTCTACTATGTATTTCTAATAGGAAGAGCTCTGCATAGCAAATCCAGATGTGACTGTGACAGAACAGATATTGGGTTTGGAGATTTTGTTGAGAGTTCAAAATGATCGCAACGTCATTTTGAAATATAGTGCAAAGAAGGTACTGTCCAAAAGCAAAACAACAAGGAGAGATATTTACTACATGCTTCTTAGGTGTCATTAAACAGGATGGACTTATGCAAAATTGAGGAAGCTTACTTTTGACTAGTTGGAGTACTTTGCTTATCCTATTTGGGACTATGTCTGTGAAGCAAACACATATAGAATGCTTTCTATGGAAAGACATGAAGAAATAGAGGAGATGCTAAAGATTAAGAAGGCATTGGTTGTGCCTGAACTAGTGAAGAAGGGATTCAAGCTAAGATTTCCAATGCTTGATCAGTTGAATCTACATGAAGTTGTTTTAAAGAGGAACATGATGCTTTCTCCATTGATGGCATCTCATTTAGCGGTTGTTGTACCTTTGGACTTCAGGAATCTAATCATCAAGTACGAAGAAGATTCTGTTGGTTTTTGGAAGATCACCAAGGCTGGTGATAAGGTACATACTTTTACCTCTTTAATTTCATTGTTTGCTAGCTTGGATAGAGAAGATGTGTAAACTCTTTGGAGTTTAATGAAGGAGGTGTATGAGGCAGAAGCTCCTTCATCAGTGAATGGAATAAAAATTTGGACAATATTTAGAAGAATGTTTTCCCATGATGTTGATGATCCAGTATGGTTGAATCTGGATGATTTGAGTAGCTTGACGTGGCATTTGTATTCAGCTGCTGGTGTGTTCTATCTTAGTACTACAAAGTTTGTAGAATACTTGTTGATAGATGAGAAGTATCCACTGTCACAAGAATTATTGATGAAGTTGGTCAACACCAAGCTTGAAGTTGATTACACTAGTGATGTTAGCATGGACTTTATGAGGTTTATATATTCTCATATTCAGGAGTAGGTTTTGTTTGTAAGAATCCCCTTTGTATTTTGTTTTTATTCAGAGACTTGATTATTAGAGTAAGTATCAAGTTTAGGGGAGGATTGTTGGGAATAAAAACTAGCTAAGTCACTATGCCACTGACATAGGGATTTTGGACGTTGACAAGAGTAAATGAAGCGCTGACAAATTGGACGCTGACAAGAATTATCAAGGCGCTGACAAAGGAAATCCTAGTTATTTTCAACTACTTAGTAAACATTTTGTATGTTTAGGAAATATATGTTCTACATTGTATTCTCTATATTTATCTTTTCCTAAAATAGTTGATAAGTAGATTATTGTACAAGACTCCTTAAGTTAAAAAAGGAGGTCTTAGGTTTTATTATTTATATATGTTCTTAATACTTTCATTGTACCTCATCGATTATTAATACAACTGAAAGTTTGGTATACATTATGTTTTGCTTTGTTCTTTGTTTTAAGTGTTAATTCCGCATAACACTTAGATTGTCATAAACACAAGGTTTCTCTACGTGTTATACTTGATTCAATCTTGATAACATAAAACTAAATCGATCTAAGTTTGGGATCAACAATGAGGATTTGGCAGACGCCAATGATGTGAGTCACAAGAGTAATGCAGATGATGATGACCTTGTAGAAGAGGTCCCTGAAATTTTAATAGAGTAGCAGGTTGATCAGTCTGAAAAAAAATATGAGGACCCCTTTGAGCTCTACCCTCTCTTAAATAAAGAGAAACCAACAAACTTAGAGAAACCCAATGTTAGCAAGAGTCGTGAAATTCCACCAGGTTATACACCTCCTGTTACGGTTAATGAGGAAGGATTTTCTTCGTCTGCAACTGCAAAAGATCACAACATTAATAAGGTGTGTAATTCTAAAGTTATGTAGAAATATAAAGGTCAATGCGATGGGAACTCAGAGTCAAGCACTTATAGGAGGTTCAAGATTTTTGATGTTTCACGCTCAGGAAGATCTATTTTAAGTCTCATGGAAGACTAGTTGAAGTAGGACATGCTATGGGTTATAAAATGGGGGGTTGTGAAAATGACATAACAGAGATTATGGATAACCAATGAGCTTCTTTGGTTCCTCTATCAATTTTATGTCCCTTAAAATTCAAGGCCTTGCCGAAAAGGCCAAAAAAGTTTGGGTTCGGGAGTTGTGTGTAAAGTTCAAGGTTAATGTTTTGGCTCTTTCAAGAAACTAAAATAGAGCATATGGAGTTGTTTTGTGTGAAATCGTGTTGGGGTAACTTTGCTTTTGATTTGGTTCATAGTGATTCAGTCGGTAACTCTGAAGGAATTTTATGTGCCTAGGATCCTAATAGTTTTCAGAAAAGGAATCATACCATTTTAGATTTTTTTTGTTATTGTGCATTGAGTTTGGTTGAAGTCTGGTGGAACCATGATGCTAGTGGTTGTTTATGTTCCTCATGACCATCAGTATAAAATAATTCTATGGGATTAAGTGACACGCGTGATTAATAATTGGAATGGTGAAGTTATCTTGATGGGAGACTTTAAAGAGGTTCGTAATAAGTCAGAAAGGTTTGGTTCTGCCTTTAACGTTAACGTTGCAGATCTTTTTAACTCGTTTATTATGAATGCGAGGCTTGATGAGGTTCATCTTTGGGGAAGCACATACACTTGGTGTCATAAATCTACTTCTAAGATCAGTAACCTTGATCGCTTTCTTGTTTCTGAAAAACTTACTAGTTTCCTATTCTAACATTAGTGCCATCACTTTGGATAGATTTCTCTCAGATCATCGTCCTATTTTGTTGCGGTAATCTTCATAATATTATGGACCTTTCCCATTTCTATTATATCATCATTGGTTGGAAGTTAACGGGTTTTCTGAACTTGTCAATGATTCTTGGAAGGAAGCTCCGATTGATAACTCTAATGGTATTCACAATTTGATGAAGAAATTGCAATATCTTAAAAGTAAAATTCAGGAATGGAACTGTGTCAATCAATCATATAAGGTGGCTGATATGACCAAACTTAAAAGAGAGCTACATATTCTTGATGAGTGATAAGGGTACTAGTTCCGAGTCGACTATTTCCAACGGATGGAGGTGATGGATTTTATTCATCGTCTTATTAAAAGTGTTACGGTTGAGCTTGCCCAAAAAGCGAAGATTAAATGGTCTGTTGAAGGGATGAAAACTCTAAGTTTTTTCATGGCATGCTTAATAGAAAACGTAACCAAATGAATCTTACGGGATTATGATTGATGGTGTTTGAATTGATAAACCCGATTTAGTTAAAAGCGAATTTCTCAATCACTTCAGTAATCGTTTTGCAGCTCCTTAACTTAGGAGATTGCATTTTGGGAGGAATTTTACATCTACCATTTCGATGGATCAACAGGAGAGTTGAGAAAGCATGGTGACTAAGGATGAATTGAAGCGGGCAGTATGGGATTGTGGTGTTAATAAATCTCCCGGTCTGGATGGCTTCACATTTGGATTCTATCGGCACTTCTGGTCGCTTATCGAGAAGATGTGTTCACAGCTATTACGTACTTCTTTACCAATGGCGAGATTCCAAATGGTTGTAACTCTTCTTTCATAGCATTGATCCCTAAAGTGTCGGATGCTAATCTTGTTAAATATTTTCGGCCAATTAGTCGTATTGGGAGTATTTATAAAATCATTGCCAAGATTTTGGCAAATCGGCTAGTCAATGTGCTGGATGGTATTTTCAATGATGTGCAATCAGCTTTTGTTGCTGGTAGACAAATTCTTGACGACCCTTTTATTATTAATGAAATCATTGAATGGCGTCCTTCAAAAAAGAGACAAACGGTCATATTCAAAGTAGAATTTGAGAAGGCTTTTGACTCGGTTCGTTGGGATTATTTGGAGGACATTTAATTTAAATTTGGGTTCGGTAGTAAGTGGTGTGCTTGGATCCGAAACTGCCTTAGTTCTTCTAGGGCCTCCATTCTTACCAATGGCTCTCCGACAAATGAATTCTAATTTTTTAAAGGTCTCAACCAAGGAGACCCATTATCTCCTCTTTTATTTATCCTTGTTATAGAGAGCCTCCATGTTTCTTTCCAACGTGTGGAGGACGCTAGCATGTCTACAAGTATTAAACTCAGTAACTCATTGACTCTTGTTCTTTGAGAATGATGTTGTGTTCGTAGGAAAATGGTGTGTTGGTAATATTAGCACTCTTGTTAATGTTTTGGATTGTCTTCACCGTGCCTCTAGCCTTAAAAATAATATGAGTAAAAGTAAACTGATGGGAATTAATGTGGAGGACGTGTTGATTAATCAAGCTGCGGCAAAACTTGATTGTCTTACCCTTCGCACTCCGTTTACCTACTTGGGTTTGAAAGTGGACGGCTCTATGTCTAAGATTTTAGAATGGAAAGAGGTTGTGGATAAAGTTAAAACCCGCGTCTCAAAATGGAAGCTAAAAACTCTATCTATATGTGGTAGACTCACTTTGCTCAGGTCTGTTCTTGGTTCAATTCCTATATTTCCCATGTCTACATATCGAGTTCCAAAAAATGTTCTTCAAGAACTTGAATCTATTAGATGCCATTTCTTTAACGGACATGATCGTAATCAACGAAAGATATCATGGAATAAATGGAGGAGTGTTACTACTTCGAAAGAGAAGGGTGGTCTTGGTGTCGCCAGCCTCTATGCCATTAATAGAGGTCAAATGTTAAAATAGTTGTGGAGATTTTTCTCCTTTCCTCATTCTATATGGGCTCGTGTCGTGAAGGCTATTCATGGTGGAGATGAATGTGTGGGTAGGCATTTAAAAAAGTAGGACGTTCTTGCTGGCTTAATATAGTAAAAGAAGCTTCGGTTCTCAAAGATCATGGTGTTGATTTTTTTGAATTCCTGAAACCTAAACTTTGGGACAGAAATTAGTTCTCATTATGGGATAATAAGTGGTGTGAGGGAGGTATTCCTAAAACAAGATTCCCTAGAGTGTATGCTGTGGATACTTGTAATCAGGTTAGCGTCAGAACTAAGCTGGAGACTTCTATTATAGATTCTACCTTGCGTCGCGCTGTCCGTGTGGACGCATTGAGCAATCACAATATGATTCGCTTATAGATCTTATAAGTGGGGTTAATCTTCTACCTCAAGCGGACAAATATACTTGGACTCTTGAAGGCACATGCGTTTATTCAGTGAGCTCGATTCGAAAGAAGCTTGATGATCATAGGTCCGCATCTATTTCGTCTAAAACTCGTTGGTTCAAATGCATGCCCAACAAGTTAAATGTCTTTTCATTGAAACTTAAGCTTAATGGTTGATTGTGGTAAAAATACGCTTTTAGGAAAAAGACGTATATATGGTAAGTATTAAGTAAGTTGATTTAGGAAAATCAACTACTAATGACCCAAATAAGTTCGTTCATCAAGGAGGAATAAAGTGTGTGTTAAACTTGATATGTTTTGAATTAATATTGAGAATGAGGAAAAAGAAAATGACGGAGTACGATTAAATTTAAACTAAGACGAAAAACGTGTTTTCATGCAAAACGAGGCAAAATTAAAACTTATCCTAAAAATTTCCAAAAATTCACCAAAAATTCCTAAAAATATATCTAAGGTATACAAATAAACAAAATTCTTGAAACTTTTTATATTAATTGATATCTAATTTTTAAATGTTAATTAAAGCCCTAAAAATCAAATAAATTAACAAAAAGCCCAAACAAAGATTTTTTTAACTTGTAAACCTAAAAAATATTCTAACTAAGCTAAAAAGTATTTTTCCAAGTTTTAAAACCTATTAAATCTATTTAAAAACCCAAAAAAATTTTTTTAATTAAAATAAAATAATAAAATAATTCCTAAAAATCCAAAATTTGTAAAAAATTCTAAAAACTTGGAAACTAGTGTATTTTTGTATAATTAATACAGAAATGAAATTAGAGTTTCCTAAATACCCCTATTGGGCCCCCAAATGGGCTAAAAACAAAAACAGTACCGTTAATGGGCTTAATGAGCCCAATAAAATCCAAACTACTTAGAAACTTATGAAAAAGCCTAGTCTTACTCAAAATTTAATTTTAAGCACAAAACTCTAAAGGTACAAAAGTTGAAAGTGAGCTTATCACAGCTTAATCAGCAATAAGCTAAACCTTAATGGGCCAATAAGCCCATTACGCTATAAGCCAATGCCATAAGCTCTTCTTAGACACATGTCCTTCTTATGAGATTTTAAGTTTATTTTCAAAAAGAAATTCTGAAAAAGGTCAAGTAATAAGCTAGAAACAAGAAAAGTACTTTTTTCACTAAATGACAAAATAGTCGGGTTTGAGTTTTTGACCACCTTAGAAGTTTTAAAAGCTTCTAAATGGCTTAACTATGAATAATAAAAAATTAAATTTCCAAAAAGCTAAGAAGAATAAGCTGTAAAAGGAAATAAGCTAGCTGAATAAGCACAATAAGTTGATTTTCTAGTAAAAGCTTAACCAAAAGAGCTGCAAACTTCTATGATTGATAATAAGCTGAGAAAAATGAAACCTACTACAAAATTAAAGTTGTTGCACACACCAATAAGCTAAACAAATTCAATAAGCACTTTGGCCAATTTTGACCAAAGTCAACGAAAGTCAAACTTGAATTTCCTGGGCTTATGGACTTGTAAGCTGTTTTAGGGCATGAATAAGCTTTAATGGAGAAATCCTTTGAGTTCAAAATCCAGTGAACAAGTCTCACCAGTTGGTAAACTTGCCTGATTTTTGGACAGAAATCTCAATAATCCAAATGAGCTTATGAGCCAAGCAAATAAGCTGAAAACACTTAAAGCACACTCAACAAGCAACAATGAAGTAATAACAAGAAAATAATCACACAAAATCACAAAGAAATGACAAAACCCAAAGCATGCATTTTGTTGATGTACTTGACCAAAACAGTGAGATTCAATAAGCTAGAACTTATTCAATAAGCAGCAAAATGAAAAACCCGATGTGGCACAGATATACCACCTCAAGAAATATAAGCAACCTAAGTTTTAGACCCTAATATCAACAATCAAGGATTTTAGACCTTCTAATGTGTTTGACCTTGTTATAGGTATAAAAGTGGTTAATATGTAATTCCTTGTTTTATTTGTTTGCACAAGTTATCAAATAGCACAAGTCACCTAAGAACATGTACTAAACAGATTCAAGGAAAGAAAAACAAAGCCCTAAGGCCCTAAATCCTTTTGACAGTGAAATCCAAACAACCTTTTCAACTCTTGATTTCAAACAATCTTGTGATTTTTTCCTTATAACATGCAATCTTTTTACTCAATCAAGATTCAATATACCTAAATGACAGATTCAAACCACAAAAACAACACTTGCAAGCATGGAACACTAAATCACATGACAATGCACATTTTTGACAGAAAAATGGGTTTTAGGAGACAAACCTCCAAGGTGTACTTCCACACCTTGGATTGAGAGAGCTTAGGTGTTAGCACAACAAATACCAGCTTCCTTAGCTGCTAAGAACAAAGGATATCTAAAGCTCAAGGCATGAAGGCCTTGAAACGGTGGGGTTAGAACAAGTGATATACAAGAAACAAAACAAAGAAATTGGTGATTCAAGTCACCCCACAATCTTTATAGGCTCACCACCCCTTGGCCTTGATAAACCAAGGAGCTATGATCCATTTTAAGCCCAAATGAACAAGCTATTAGGTCTACTTTATCAACCAAAATTCTTAAGCAGAAACTTAGAGTAAAACTTTTCTTTCTTCTTAAAAACCTTATGAAACTTAATCTATTTTTGAAAAACACAATATGGGATACGGATTAGAAAAAGTAAGCAAATAAAAAAGGCCCCAAGGACTTTGAGCTTTTCAACAGATTATACCAACTTCTTCTTACTTTGGGAAGAAAGGAACTACAAAGCTAATGTGAAAGGGCCTCAAGGCTTTTTGCACAACGGTTTTAAGAAAATGATAATAACAATGGAACTCATATTCTTTTCACAACACAATACCAACTTTTCATAAATAAGAAAAAGGAATTACAAGGTTTGAAACAAAGAAATTTGAGAACAAGCTTAGACTATGTTACCCTAATGCCTTATATAGACTACAATGGTTCTAGAAACATAAAGGAAATACTGAAAACCCTAGTTATGAAGTTCCCATAATGCCCTTGTCGAATTTGAATGTTTGATGTCATGTGAAGAATTTTTGGACTTTTGTGGATGCATAGCTGTTAGGGGGCAATCTCAAACGTTTATCTTCATGTGGGGACCAAGTTTAAGCTTTAAGCCGTTGGATTGAGGCTTAAACTTTGTCTTGTTGTTGAAGACGAATGGGGAGTGAGCATGGGAGACACGTGGAGGCCTCTTGGGTGATGGGGGGGGGAACCATAATGAAGGTTGGGTTTTGATTATCCTATGATCAATCATAAATCTGGAGGTAATGGTGGTTTAATTATCATTAAACATGAAATCCACAGTTATGTTCATAAGATGAATAGTGCATGATTTGATCCGATTTAGGATTATGTAAATGTGTTTGGCTCTAAGTTTAAACATAATTAATTATTGTTTAAACTTGGTTAATGGGATATGAGGTGGCAGGGGTGAGAGATGTGGATGGTGGTGATTGATGGGTGTTGGTGAGTGGGGTGTGACATGGTAGAGGAGTAATGGATGTTTGATATTAGGGTTACGTTAGTCTGGTAACTTGGCAAAGTTAACCCCTCCCTGTTTATACTCCCTTTTATATCTTTTGCATCGTTAGTCCTCATGGTATTTCACAGCAAGTCCTTGTGGCTTTTCATGTTAAGTCCTTTTGGATAACAAGGGGTAACAAATGACTAATAATCAAACTTGAAGGGCTTTTCTTGTATAGTCTTCAAACTTTAGGAACCCCTATTGTACTTTTGAGATTTCTAGGGGTATATAGTGTCATTCTTCACTTCCTGAGGAACTTGTTTTGCCAATCTTCAATTCCTGAGGAACCCGTTTCTCGTGTTCGTTTTTGCTTATTTCTTGTGATATTTTGTCTTTTTCACGATATACATACCTAAAACACACAAAGAGCAAATACAAGTATATTAAACCCATTTTAAACCCATTTTAAGCCCGTTTAGGATGATGAGACCATGTATAATTGCAGTCTCATCACTCCCTCATACTAAACCATTGTCATGCCCTCACGCAATGCTAGACTTAAGTATCTAAGCATCTCCAAAATTCATTTTTATTGTAACACCCCCAAATTTATACAACTCAGTACAGTGGAAGACTAGTTGGTGTTACGGGATAGCACATTACTCACATCATAGACAACGCTTAAAAGTCGCAGCGTTTTAATAATAAAGCATTTCCATTCATAAATATCAAAGTTACATCGGTCCCAAGTCATTGTATTTAATACAGGTTTTACAAACATTTGAATGGAAATTATAATTTAAGTGCGGGCCATGAATTCTTGTCGTCTTCCCGAGAATTACCTTCAAGTACCTGAGATAAAACATGTTAAAAGAAAAGGTCAGCGATAACGCCGAGTGAATTCATAGAGTTTAATAAAATCCATCAATATGATAAGCAAAAATTGTCGTTTTAAATTTCAAGTCATGGTTTCCTCAATCCCTCTTATGTTGTCTTGAGGCATACACAAACATTTACCCCTAAACAGGAGTTTAGTTAAATGATTTGTGTATAAGGGAATAATCCCTTAAAAATCCTTTGTTAAAACATTTGTCAAAACATATTTCCATTTTTCTTTTTAGTAAAACCCAAAGTCTTAAAAGGGCTCTAAATTTTGAAGGGTCAATTTATATTCCATTATCTATTAATCACATGGTCAATTAATATAAAGGATTAAGTCTTTAATCA
This sequence comes from Glebionis coronaria, assembly GCA_025667525.1. NCBI lineage: Eukaryota > Viridiplantae > Streptophyta > Magnoliopsida > Asterales > Asteraceae > Glebionis > Glebionis coronaria. The sequence continues at coordinate 573,361,758 of CM046879.1, read as the reverse complement.
CATGTTAAATACTCAAGGTACAGGTTTTTATCGTTCGGCTAATTCAGGGAAATCTATAAACAATTATTAACTCATTCTTATTCTTATAAACAAATAAATGGTCCTTAATGATCACGAGCATTAATTTATCAAATTACAGCCTACACACGTGATTCACCAAATTTATGAATGCCACATGTGTATTAGTTAATCCAAACGAAATCATGTGAAACTCATAATGTTCATTACAAGTACCGGATGTAGTGATTGGAATACATAATCTTTTTCGCAGATGCGAAGTTGATGATAACCATGCCGTGGATCAATTGCCAGAACCTTGTAAATGATCGAACAAATCTTCCATTTCGAGTTATGGATATTGTTTTCGATTGTCAATTTACTCAGTTCTCAGTAATCTATAAATATAAGGAATAATAACACCATAGCTCTTCATGATGACGAGCTTGGTAGAATAAAACCTTTCTCCGACAACTCTCTCAGTTGTACGGTAATTCTTTTAATTCAAATGATGTTGTCGTATAGCACGCCACAGGTGCAGCACCGAGAATATAATCAATACCAAATTCAACTTGCCTTAATGGCGAAAGTCTATGTAATTCACCAGCAAATACCTCCTAAAGTTTCAGATAACATAAACATCTTTTAATACATTTACTTTAAGTTCTTTCTAGATTATAATATCTATGACTAGTTCATAACCATTAACGGTATAATTTCAAGTCATCCATCAAGAATTATTTACATCACTTTTGATAATCAACATCTTATCTTTTAGGGGAATTCTACTCGAGTTCCCATCAATTAAGACAATGTCGTCATGTCATAATCAATCAATCCATTCTACTGGCATTATCAACTTTTCAGTTTTTATTGCCGTCGATAAGATGTGAACTTCTCAAAAGACTAATAATAACTCATAATCCTTCATAATTCAGGGATATCTGGAGACATAACTAACCTTAAAAGAGTAAGGTCAACGCAAAATTTACGCAAGAGAATTTCAAATCAGATAAAGATGAAAACATTTAACGAATATGAATATATCCCATGTTTTCATAATTTGAGTACGCATTCGAAAGCTCCTCGGATCGTTACCCAGGTTATTCAAATGAAATCAAATCAAAAGAAATGATAGGAACGTCGATACATCCAGTCGGGTATCAACACTCGGTAATCAGATACTTTTCCTAAGAATCTCACTACGGGAGAATTGGACAAGAAAGAATTGTCAATTGTCAAATAAGACAAATTCCACAGATGAGTAAATTCAACTCAGAATAATAGATGCTAGAGGCACATATGTAGGTGTCCCTAACACTATGTCCCTATTTTTCACTTCTTGCAGATCTCATAAAATTTAATCTTTCACAATCTTCAAAGAAAATGTAGTGTTTATTCATTAGTTTTATGGTGACTACTAATCAGTCTTGCATGGTCCATTCCAAATTGTATGTAGGCGCGTAACTATATACAATTTCAAGATCAACGATGCAATACTCAGTTCGTCAAAATTTTATCATCATGTTTATAATAAAAACATTTTCATGCTCAATTCTTAAATAAGAGTCAAAATAAATTTACAAAGATTTTCTTTGTTATGAAAACAATTAAGTTTTCCAAGGTGTTTCATAAATAACTTCATTTCGATAACGATTATCTATAAATCTCACTTTAAATAATCCTTATGGTGATGAAATTTTTATTTTTTTTCTCAAGGGATACTATTGTATCTTATAAAACAATGAGTAATCTGCAAAAGAGTGATGAAGAGTTGTTCACCAAGAACTAACTACAATATGATAGGAAATGAGCTTAGCCAAATAATCATGAGTTTTATGATCTCGATGGCATTCAAAAGAATATTCCACAACGTAACTCAAACCGAGATGAGTACTTGTTCAATGGTTGCATCACTAATGCGAACATTAGGATGAAGCAATAAAAGATAGATAACATCGGTAGATGTAGAGTTTATCAATCAAAGGTAGTCTTTTCATTAATCACAAACAAGTCTAAATTGTACCGTAACACATTACGTGTCACTATGTCATACAATTCCAAGAACTCATCCTACCAACTTATGTCACAGTTAAGTTAGGGATTATTTTTAAAAGATACCACAATGAATACTAATCTACAAGAGTCATTAGGTGTTCCACTTGTCCCGGAAGATCCATCGGTCCCAATTCAGAAGAAGATTTCTTCAATTTATTTCTTAGACACTGGGCATCCTCGTTAGTGGACAATGGCCTAGGAACAACCCTTAACACGAATCAACAATCAATTCAAACCTTATAATTCAATCACAGGACTTAGCGGATTCCTCTTAATAATCTCATATTCCATATAAGTTAAATTTTACTTTATTCAAGTTTCAACCAATTTTATACTCAATTCGATATCCTACCTCATTCTCCAATACTTTTAATCTTATTCTTAGGCCTTAATAGGGCAATAAAAGCTCGATATGATCAACACTTAATTCTAATCCTATAGTTCTTACAACAACAATTATCAAATGAGTCACTAGCATGAGATGACTCACTCATTCAATCAGATTTCTCGGAAAGGTACTAGTGGCATGAGGCTTTTGGGTAATGGTTCCAATAACAGCCTCAAGTGCAACATTCACCCTTTCGATTTCAATTTAAGAATTGGATGACACGAATCAGATGACATCTTTCTAGGTGATAACGTTTTGTCAAACTCCACTCTTATAAGGAAAGATCGTCATGACATCGATATCAGATTTAATCTCGCCAATTCTTTTTCAATATCACAATCAACTAATATCTACATTCCTACGAGTATCAACCATTTGTCGGGATCATAAATATCCACAACTTGGTTTAGATCTAGGATAGCTAGAATTCCTACGAGAATAGCTTCGATTAATTTACTAGGGGATTTAGGGTTTCTTGTGACAATCTACGTCGTATAAATACCTCGTACAAATATCAAAATAATCATCAAACAATCGTGTAATAAAATTACATCATATATATATATATAATCCAAGTTATATTATATATATATTAAAGTAACACTTCTCAGTCTGGCCTTGTCGGTAACTCGGGAATTCTTCAGCACCGTTATAGTCAAAAGTTTTTTAGACATTTGTGAAAAATGTTTATAATTAAAAGATTTTGAAATGTTTTATTCAAAACCTTAGTTTTAAAAATCTTTCGTTCTCTATAACGAGAGCTCTGATACCAAACTGTAACACCCCCAAATTTATACAACTCAGTACAGCGGAAGACTAGTTGGTGTTACGGGATAGCACATTACTCACATCATAGACAACGCTTAAAGGTCGCGTCGTTTTAATAATAAAGCATTTCCATTCATAAATATCAAAGTTACATCGGTCCCAAGTCATTGTATTTAATACAGGTTTTTACAAACATTTGAATGGAAATTATAATTTAAGTGCGGGCCATGAATTCTTGTCGTCTTCCCGAGAATTACCGTCAAGTACCTGAGATAAAACATGTTAAAAGAAAAGGTCAGCGATAACGCCGAGTGAATTCATACAGTTTAATAAAATCCATCAATATGATATCAGTATAAAATTCTAACTGAAAATCATTTTGTACAAATCTTTGTAATAGGCCATAAAATAGCCAAAATCATTTTTATACAAATCCTTGTCGAAAATCATAATATAGGCATTTGCCTTAAAAATCATTATACGAGCCAATGTCGTAAAAACATCATACAATACGTTTTATAACGTTGTATAGATTAAATAAAAACCGTTATATGAATATGGTTATATAAACCAAAACACAAACATAATATCAATAGTATTAGTCAGGCAATACATCGTAATTCGGTGCGTATATCAGTATTTCGTTAATTGGATTATTATAAGCCGCATGACATTGTTACCTTACTAAACCAAACAACGGGTAGCTAACCCGATACTCAATTTGCCCATCTAAAGTAGCGTGTCGTCACAAAGGTCACGCTATGGAAATCTTCTCATACATAAATTCGCTTACCAATCAATGTGGCACGACAGAGATCAACCGTCAAGGCGCGAACTGGGGTGATGGTCCCCAAATAGTACTATTATATGCATAAGCCTCTACCAAATCCCGGTAGTTCACAATTCATGCTAATGGGACTTTTAGTGACATAACCTAACTTTAATAATCCATTTAATTTCATCTATTGGGTCATCTAATCATTTATCGTGTCATACAATCGGGTCATACAATCATTCGGGTCCAAATCAATAAATAAACAATCGGGACAAATGGTGTCCTATTTTATAAAAACTAACATGTTATCTCCCTCTCGGGTTTATAAAACATTTCATAAAAACATTTAAAAGAGTGCGAGGCTATGAACTCACGTTGATGTGGGAAGGCGGTTATCGGCGATTTGGATGTATGGTACGTGCTTCAATCACGGAAACCTAGACAAATAATACTCGTCTTAGACTCTTGTCCAATGACTTTATAAAAATAACAATTATGTATACATATGATGATTTTGTACATATGATGATGATCAAGTGGGTTTATATATTCTTATTTACTCATTTTAGTGTTTATGTATTGGTAAGTTTTTACTAGTTTACTAGTTTTACCTATTTACGTGTTTTAGGTCCAATAAGCCTATTATAAGTTCATTAACTTGTATTAATCCATTTTATACTCGTATTATCAGTATTATACTTTACATGTTGAGCCCAAATGGGTTAAGCCCAATAAGTAATTTTTATAAGTGTTTAACTTATTTAGTTAAATTATTAGTCCAATTATGCTAACTTAGCTCGTTAATGTCCGTATGTCATATAGTTCGGGTTTTATCGGTTTTTACTTGTTATATATGTTTATATATCAGTATATGAGTTTTATATAGTCTACATTTAGACGGGTCCAACCGTCTAAGTTTTGTTTAACAAAAACGTTAATTTTACGGTAATAGCCGAAAAAGTCGTAAAAATCATGTTTATAGTTTTATAACTTATAAAACTTAATAAGTTACCATTTTTATAAAATGTCCACTTATTTACCATTGTACATATTTATATAAATGTATTATATGAGTTAGTGGGTTTTTATTCACATTTTATACTATATTTACTTGAGTGCTTATATAATACTATTATACTTTAATTTCCAAAATCTGATTTTTTTATTTTCATGTTCACCAAAACTGACATAACTAGAGATCTATATGGAGATAGAAGCTCAAAATTTTATGACATAAACTACATGATATGTGCTCCATTTAACTCTCCTATAGATACTGATGATTCATCTTCTAAATATTTTCTAAAAATCGTCCAAAACAGTAAACTCAGATTTGTACTTTAAACTTGTTTTGATCATATCTCACTCATTTTGATGATTCCATTGCATGGACAACTCTCACATGTGTATGACATCTAACACTTACTGTAAATCGATTCCACTTTATCATTTTATCAGTTTAACCTTTGGTTACTTACTGTTTTTATACAGCCATCATATTTAGCAAGATTTTAACCATTTTACATGTGGTTTTCCATCTTTTTACCCATGTTTATCAAATCTATCAACACCAAATCCCCACATAATATTTTTAATCATCATTCATCATCATATACATATACATAAATAAAGAAAATACAAGATTATATAATCAAAATATCAAGAGGATAGGAAGAACAATATCTATACCACCATTAGTGATGAAAAGATGAGTCTTTGATGAACAAGGCTTGGATTTTGATGGCAAAACTTGTGATAAACCAATATCATTGATGAGACTGCTTTTATACATAGTCTCATCGTCCAAATCGGGCTTAAAATGCATTAAATATCATCAAAACTGTCAAATATATGCTCGTGTTTGTTACTTGTGTATTTTTAGGTACGGATATTGAGGAATTGGCAAAAGATCACAAGAATCATTCAAAAACGAACACGAGAAACGAAGCCGCACAATGAACCGGGCCCAAGGTTGGAATTTTGCAAAAAGACCATTGAAGAATTGAAGATTGGCAACTTTAGTCCCTCATCTTTGAAAACTTGTCACAAATGACCCTCCAAATGTCAATTGTACAAGAATGGTCCTTAAGGAATGAAGACTATACAAGATCAGCCCTTGGAAAATGAAGAATATGCATTAATAGCCCTTATTTCAAGTTTATAAACCTTTTGTGCCAAATTTGACAACTGGCCAAAAGTTGTTAAGTTCAAATTGGGCGTTGATGGGTATTATTTACAACATGGAAGAAATGTGAAACCTTGGGGGCCTTATCTGCCAAGACAGCCAAACTCCCACACCCAGTCACAACCCTCCACGTCACCCCACTCAACCATCCCACCAATCACCTTCCTCCAACCCTCCACGTCACAACCCACCACTAATTAACTGATTAATTAATCAGTTAAATCCTTTCCCACCAAAACACTTTTTAAAACCAATTTTCCCCAAAATGGATTAAACTCTCCTTAATCCTCCTATAAACCCTAATCCTACCCAGACACAATTAAGCTAAATTCAAAGGGTTTTTCCCCCTTCTTGTGCAGATGGTTGATTAACCACTTTCTCACCCCAACCCACATCACAAAACACCACAAGACACACCCATGTGTCTTGTGGGACCCTCCCCTGCACCCATCGTTTTCCCCCAAACCCTATAACCCGACCAAATGAATGACTCAGATGATCCCCTTGTCCTCCAAGCTCAATCAAACGTCCAAGATCAACAAAGAAAGCTGGCATCAAACAAAGCATCACATGGGAGCACAATTTGACCATTCTCAGTCAAGATTCCAAGGGCATTACTGGAATTCCACATATTAGGGTTTTAGTTTCTAGTATTTTCCATTTGCTTGTATAAATAGAGACGTATGTGCCTCTATTATGTTTTTGTTCCAGTTTAGCTTTTCAACTCTTGTAATCCTTTTTTAAAGAAATAAAGTTGGTATTTTTAAATTAAACTGTAATTCCTTTTATTATATTTGAAAAGTTGGTATGTGTTGATAGTTAGACTGAGTTCCAATATTATTGTACACACTTTGTGTGTTTGGATTTTCAAAAAGTTTCAAAAAGGTTTCTAAAAGGTTTTGAAAAGAATTTTATAAATTTCAGAAAGCATAGGTTGTTATGAAGTGAAAGTGGAATAACATTCTATGATTTGTGATTTAAAAGTTGTTTTTAAAACGTGTCAGTAGATTTCAAGGTTTGTGGAAATTGTTTTAAAAGGTTTTGAGTAAAACAGAACATAGTATCTATTGCCTGTTTTTTTTATTTTCTTAGCAGGGTGGTTTGTCGTTGATCAAGATTACTGCATAGGCCCGATCCTATTGGAAAAGGCATAGCAGCCTTGGTTGAGCCTGGATGTAGGCTCAACAAGGTAGCCCTTGTTCTTCTTTTTTTAGTTTTTCAGAATTTCAGTTTTACATGATTTGCTTGAAAAAGGTGTTAAGTGTTTGTTTAAGTAATGAATTTTGCTCATGATAAGTGTTTAAGCATGTTATAACTGTTCTAGATCAGTTTGAGTGTGATTTGTACTCATTGGCTTTGTTAAAAATGGTTATCAGTTTTTAAGGGTGTTTGTATAGGTGTTTTAAACAGGTTTTGTGACAAGCTATTGATTTAAATCTTGTTTAAATAAACTGCAAAAGTCTTCTTAGGGTTGTATTAGTTTGTAGGTTGGCATAGGATCTCAGTTGAACAGGTTTTAAACACATTGCATGCTAAAAAGTTGAAAGAAGGATAGCTTAAAACTACATAGTCATTTTTCTACATGTTTTTCTGAAATTTTGAGCTTGATATTTGATAAGTTGTTAGATTATAGGGTGTTTAAGGATTGAAGTTTGATTGTATGCTGTTTGGAGTGATTGTGTGCAAGATTTGTGGTTTTGAAACTCTGTTTTGTGCATATAGCTTGGTAAAAAACCCACCAGACCCATAAAGGACATCAACAAAGTTCATTTGCTTCATTGTGGCCTATTTGTGTGATTTGGTGTTAGAACCTGCTTGCTTTGTGATTTATTAGACTCCTTGTACTCAACTGAGTACAAGGATGCCCCTGATTGTCCACAAAAACATCCACAGATCATAACCAAGCTCTCTTGGTTCATAAATGCACAAGTGAAGAAAAGAAAGAATTGCTTGTGTTCTTGAAGTCCCAACTGGGCACGTTTTGGTTTCAAATTTTGCTTTAATCTTGTTAAAAGTTGAATTGGTTTTGTGCTTTTAAGCTAAAAAAGGGTCACAGGTTGGTTTGCAAGTTTAAAAAAAAAAATTAAAGTTACAAAAAGGACTGGCCAGGACTCGAACCTGCGCCATCCCTTTCAACACACACACACTCTACCGTCGCGCCCTTGGGTCTTTTACTGACCAAGGGTGCAACACAAGTGCATTTAAGGGCATTTTCAAAGAGTGCTTATTTAAAAAGCCGTAGCCTTTTGGCTTATTTGTGGCTTATTAATTAAGTGTTTTTGGCTTATTTTTTTTTCTTAGATTTAGTATTAGACTTAGGATTTTTCTGGATAAAATTTTGATTTTTCCTTTTCTTTTATTATTTTTTATTCATTTTTATTTAGCTGTATATTATTAAATAGTTAAAAAATAGTAAAAAGTACTTTTAATTTTAGGAAAAATAATTTTTAAGTTTTATTTAAATAAATTGAGGTTTACATCACATTAGATTTTCAAAAACTCTTATTTTTAATTTTATTTTATTTTAGGGTTTTTTATAAACTTCATAATTTAATATAAAATTAATAAAAAGGTTTTAGGAACTTTTAATTTCATTTTTATCTTAGTTAGAATATTTAGGATTTTTGGTAATTTTTTAGAATTTATTTTTAAACTTTTTATTTATTTTTATTATTTTAATATTATTTTATTCCCAAAAATAGAATGTTTATTTTTTCTACTTTTTTCATTTTTCCTAGATTATAGACATTAAATTAGGAACTTTGTAACTTTACAAATATTTTTAGGACTTTTCATTTATTTTCTAGAATTAATTTAAGATTTAATAGATTTTAATAGTTTTTAGGAGTTTAAAAATAGTTTAATTTGGTTTTAAAATTTTTAAAAATAGTTTTTAGTTTAATTAGGTCATTTTTGAGGTTTACAAACTTGAAAACCTTGTTTGGGGCTTTTTAATATTTAAAAGGGGTTTTTAGGGCTTTAATTAACATTAAAAAGTCATTATTAAATTAATTAAAAGGTTTTAGCAAGTTTGGATTTTTTGTAAACTCTTATAATTTTATTGTGGATTTTTAGTAATTTTTAGGGATTTTTAGGTTAAAAATTTTAATTTTTGTGTTTTTTTACGTTTCTACGTCTTAACTTTCTAGTAGTAGTTTTTGTTAATTTTTTATTTTTTCGTCTTCGTCATTTTCTCTTCTCTTTTCTTCTTAATAAAATCATCAATCAAATCAATTCATTACACAACACACGTGCCTCCTCGAGAGAACGATCCCCATTTGGGTCATAACTTGTGATTTTCCTAAATCACTCGTTAATGCTTACCACTATTTTGTCATCCTTTTCCTAAAGGGTATAAAAACATTACATCATTTTTGGCGCCGCTGCCGGGGAGGCCTGTTGTGTTTTGATTTCAATTGTTGTTTTTCATATTAGCCATAAATAGTATTTGTATTAGTAGCACTCTACTAATACGTATTATCGTTTTTTGGTTTTTGTGTGAATATTATTAATATATTGTATACGTAGAACAGTAAATACACAAGTACTCCAAATACGTGAGAAATCACAACCTTGACTTGGGAGGTCATTACCCAATCATTGTAGTCGAATCTCAAACCAAAGAAAAAGGCAAAAATAGATAAATACTTTCGTGAAGCTTAATCTTGATAATACAAACTATAAGGTGGGTATAAGGCGGTTGTATTTCACAACCTAAAGGAAAAAGGCTCTTAAGTGCTTCGCGCCGCCTCGTTTCCTCCACTTGCTTGTGCGTATTTGATTTTGAGAGTGAATCGAGGGTTTTGCCGCCCAAAGTATTATTACATATCATATATATTTTCTTGGTTTCATTTGATTAAACCCTCTTGAACGATTTGGTGTTCCACCATCGTTCTAAAGTCATCGAAGGCGTTCACTCCACGTGATCGTTTTCATTCCTTGTGGCTTCTTTAATCGAGAGATTTGATTAAGGAGGAGATTTGTGGACTTTTTGTCTACTTAATACATTTCACCAATTTCCAAAAGGTTAATACAATCAAAAACCACAAAAAAAAATTGAAAAACACAAAATACCAAAAAGAATCTTCTTTGCTCGTCTCCACGTTGTACGTGACGTTTATGCTCACTCGTAATCAAGCAAAACGTGCACGTAAAGAAATAACAAAACTCCCACTCCAACTCATTCTAGTGAGGAGTCTCCTATTGACGAACCCATTGTACGAGAAGCACCAACCATGGCTAATCGAACTATGATGGAGTTACTTCAAGCACCCACCGAGGGTTATGGAGAAGCTATTGTGATTCCCGCTATCCTTGCGGAGAATTTTGAGGTGAAAACGGGTTTGTTGTCCATGATCCAAAACAACAAATTCCGTGGTGATGAGAAGGACAATCCCCACAACCATATCCGCCAATTTAATCGTCTTACCGCCACGTGCAAATTCAAGGATGTCTCGAATGACTCGATTAAGATGATGCTTTTTCCGTATTCCTTAGCGGGGCCCGCTAAAATTTGGTTAGAGAAAGAGCCACCCAATTCTATATTGACGTGGAAGGATCTCGTTTCAAAATTTGTGAACCAATTTTTTCCGCCCTCTAAGACTACGCATTTGAAAAATGAGATTTCTAAATTTTCACAAGAATCAAATGAAAGTTTTTCTACGGCTTGGAATAGATTTAAGGAGATGTTACATGAATGTCCTCATCACGGTTTTTCCGATTTGCACCAAATCGACACGTTTTACAATGGACTTAATGATCATGAAAGAGATTATTTAAATGCCGCCGCAGGTGGTAATTTTTTGTGTAAAACGGTTGAAGAAGCTTTGGTCATAATTGAGAATAGGTCTAAGGTTTATAGCCCTCGTCACACACCGAGTGTTTCCAAAATGGGCTCATCATCGTCTCGTTCCATTAATGCTTTACATGATGAGGCAAATGAAGAAAATCGGTTTTTCGATAGGTTTTCGACCCTTATGTCCCATTGGAAAGCTCAAGAAGCTTCCAATTCCGCTTCGGTTAAAGCGGTTTCTAAGAGTTGTTTTTCGTGTGGTGGAGCTCATGATCTTTCCGAGTGCATTACCGCGGATGGTAACACTTCGAATGCTTTTGTAGCCACAAGAACTTATAACCAAATCGGTCAAGGTTCCCGCCAAAATCAAGCTCCACCAAATCAAAATGCTAATAACTATCGCAACAACAACCAAGGTGGAAATTACCAAGGAAATCAAAGGAATTATAACAAAGGTAATTACCAAAGTGGAAATGAGCAAATTTCTAATCAAAACCAAAACCGTGATTTTCAAAACAATGCCCAAGGTTTTCAAAACGATCACACCAAAAATCTCCAAGGAGAATTTTTGAATTATGCAAAGGCTAATGATGCTAAGTTTGACAGTATGCAACGTGAAATGGTTAGCTTAAGGTCCGAGTTGAAAAACGAGCTAAAAAACGAACTTGCTAATGAACTTAAAACTCATGCTAATAAAATGGAAGGAAATGTCACACGTCTCCAACAAAATCAACAAAAAATGGAGCAAGGTCAACATGAGATTAAGCAAGAATTGTTAAAAGTGGATGCTAGGCAATCTAAGTTTGAAGACCGTATGGCTAAAATGTTTGAAGCTATCATGTGTAAGCCCTCTTCTTCGGGTGGTCTTCCTAGTGATACCATCGTGAACCCGAAAGGAGAATTGAAGGTTATTACTACTCGTAGTGGTAAAACTTTCAAAGACCCCATTTCTCATCCAAGTACTTCTATGGAGAAGGAAAAAGAGAAAGAACCCGAGGTTGTGGTTGAAAAGGAGCAAATTACAAGCCCACGAAGTACCGCTCAAACCACACCTACGGTTGAACCTACACCAATCATGGAACCCGAGATTCCAAGGTTGATGCCTATGCCTACTTTGCCCCAACCCACACCACCTTTACCCTACCCTTCAAGACGAGACAAGGAAAAGGCACAAGAACGAAATAATTATCAATTTGAACTCTTTATGAAAATGTTTCGTGACTTGCATTTTAATATAAGTTTTGCCGACGCCTTAGTCATGATGCCTCGATTTGCCGCGAACTTCAAAAGTATGTTGAATAACAAAGAAAAATTGCAAAAATCGTCTAGTTGTTCTTCGGTTTTTCTAAGCCGCATACCTCAAAAAGTCGGTGATCCTGGAAAGTTTTTAATCCCATGTGCTATCCAAGACATGGAAGAATGCTACGCCTTGGCCGATCTTGGTGCTAGTATTAATTTGATGCCTCTCGAGATTTTTAAATCGCTCAATCTTCCAAATATCACTCCTTCAAGAATGTCAATCGAAATGGCCGATCATCCTACGATTCTAGCTTGTGGAGTTGCCGAGGACGTCTTCGTGAAAGTTGGAAAGTTCTACTATCCTGTAGACTTTATTGTTGTTGATATTCCCATCGATCCTAAAGTTCCGTTAATTTTAGGTCGATCTTTTTTGGATACCTCGAGAGCACTTATCGATGTGCATGCAAGAAAAATCACTCTTCATTTCAATGAGAAAGAACTCGTCATTAATGCAACCCAAAACTCCACCCTTTCTCATGAGTATTCTATCACATCTTTGTACAATATCAATCCCATCAAAAGCATTTGCAAAAAGATTTCAAATAGAGTTTTAGGAGTTGTTGAGAAAAATGAAGTTTCGTCCCCTCCGCCGGTGGAGGTTAAGAGTGTTAAGCCTACGATTCCAATCTCGAGTGATTCTTCGGATGATGAATACGTTGATCCCGATGGGGAGGTTTTCTTTATTGACAAAAGATTTGAAAACTTACCACCACCTAAACCAAAAAGATTTCAAAATGTGAGAATTTTTAGTGTGACTAACATTGCTTTAGATACACCAAATATTTTTGACATAATCAAATCGGGTTTTCACAAGGAGAGAGTAAAAGATGAAAAAGGAAAAGATTTTAACTTGGATTTAAAAGATTTTTCTACAATTCTAACTCCGTCATCACCACGTGTCTTGAGTACTACAAGCTCGTCTTCTCCTTTTGACGATGCTTTGTGTGGACCTAGTGTGGGGGAATCCCCTTATGTTCCCTCCCCTTTCTCCACCGAGGACGAGATATTTGATCCTGGAATTGCTTATAAAGGGAAATCTCGGTCTTCCACCGATGCAATAAATGGAAAATCTTTTCATTTGATTGGTGCGAGTCTACCTCGAGTAGCTCAATGTTTTGACTTACCCATTGTCCCACCCTTCTATTTCTTCTCGTCTATTTTCTTGAAACTCTTTGAGTTTGTGTTGACTATCCTTGAAGTGGCATTGATTTGTTTTTCCAATGAAAATGAGAACGCCATCTTCGATCCCGGTATTTTGCACCATCAAATGACTTAGTCCTTTATACCGGTTGTTTTTGGGCCTTGTTTATCATGTAAGCCCCACCAAAAATTGACCACACCATAATATCCCTAAATGATCACATTTATGGGGATTCGAGTCGATCTTTTGACACGGTTATCAAAAACAAGGTGCCTCATGGGGGAGACCCATGCTTATCCATGTACATATTATTGCTTTCTAATTAGTTTAATGTGAGGGGATTTGTGCCCTTCCAACCTTTGTTCCGTGGTTGTTTGTGCATTGTGGTTTTTAGATCATGATCTTTACGATTGGAGCCTCTCGTGTTCGTTTTATGGGAGCACTCGATCGTTTGCTTTGGAGGCCTTTCTCAATATCCAAATGATATATCCTTTTATGTTCTAACCTTAGGTTTTTAGCACACTTCATAAACGGCTATTACTTATTGGTTACACCCTTTCCATGCTAGATTAGGCATTCGACTACGTCTCTAGTATGGGGGTGTTTGCACCCCTAGACTCGAAACATTGAGGACAATGTTTAACTTTAGTATGGGGGGGTGAATAGATACTTGCCTTGCCAAATCTTCACGCTTTCCAAAATTTATCTTTTTGTTTATCATTTTGTTGCAAAATAAGGGTAAAAATGGCCAAATTTTAAAATTTTTCTCATGTTTTATAAGTGTTTGAAGACACGAATGTAGATTTTCCGATGGCGAGAATAAGAGTAATTTTTGACTCGACCGTGCGTGTTGAGCACTTAGCTTTGATTCCTTAACTACACATTAGGCTAAGTCTCTTAAATGAGGACGAGAAATGATAGAGTGAATTATAAGTTACTATGCTAAACGTAGAGTACTCGTATTCTTTCAAAAACTCATGTGTTCTCGTTGTTTGCTTATTCTCCCTTCACTTGTAAATATTTTTTGCTTAATAAATATTGACTTAGCGGTTTAGTTAGGATTGTTGGGTTTCTAGTCTTTTCTAGTAGCTTCCGTGTAATTAAATTGGGAAGACATTAAGGTATCGCCAGCGTCACGGTTTTGAAGTATTGGCACCCCAATAATCGAAAGCTTCACCCAATAATAAGATTTCAAGTGCTCACCTATATCTAGCAAACAATTTGAAGCCCCACAAGGCCAAAAATCTATGCAAAAATTGAAAGTGAATCAAGCCTTAATCTTCGAAGCTTTAAAGATCCAAAATTCGCTTTAGCGTGAGGATATACGTCTTTGGCTAATAAAACCACCGATGAGGCGGATAATAAAAGGCAAGGCAAGACCGAAGTCATAATAAAAGCTTCATGGCGAAGTTGAATAAAAGATGGAGGTAAACCAAAGATAATAAGGCTCTTCCGTTAGGGGGCGTATAAAAGTCTTGGTAATAAGTCTCATGTTCAAAACCGTTATAAAACCGTGTTTATCGATTCTTCTTGTCAACTTAATTTTTTAACATCGTTGTCTATTAGGAGGGGTTATTGATTTGATGGTCTTAGTTACACCGTTAGGACTCTATTTTTAGACCTAAATCTCTATTATCGCATAAGTCAAACAATGTATCCTCGTGAAACATTCAAGACAAAATAAAATATAAGAGATACAAATTAGGAATAATGGGAGAATAAGTACGTGATTAGGGCATATGAGTAGTGTTAGCATTACTAACTTATAATGACAATGATCTCGTTGCACGCTTGGCATGGAATTGGAGTGAAAATCTAGGACGACGAAATTATTTCTAACGAAGCATTCACGTGTTCTTATTCTATGAACCTAAACGTCCCATTTTGCGATGAAAATCATACATTATGTCTATAACGCAAGTAATAGTAGTAGTAGTAGAATAGCTAGTTTATCATTTCAATAAAGTGAATAAAATTAAATTTTGGAGATGCTTTAGCATTGCGTGAGGGCACGGTAATGGTTTAGTATGGGGGAGTGATGAGACTGCTTTTATACATAGTCTCATCGTCCAAATCGGGCTTAAAATGCATTAAATATCATCAAAACTGCCAAATATATGCTCGTGTGTTGTTACTTGTGTATTTTTAGGTACGGATAATGAGGAATTGGCAAAAGATCACAAGAATCATTCAAAAACGAACACGGGAAACGAAGCCGCACAATGAACCGGGCCCAAGTTTGGAATTTTGCAAAAAGACCCTTGAAGAATTGAAGATTGGCAACTTTAGTCCCTCATCTTTGAAAACTTGTCACAAATGACCCTCCAAATGTCAATTGTACAAGAATGGTCCTTAAGGAATGAAGACTATACAAGATCAGCCCTTGGAAAATGAAGAATATGCATTAATAGCCCTTATTTCAAGTTTATAAACCTTTTGTGCCAAATTTGACAACTGGCCAAAAGTTGTTAAGTGCAAATTGGGCGTGGATGGGTATTATTTACAACATGGAAGAAATGTGAAACCTTGGGGGCCTTATCTGCCAAGACAGCCAAACTCCCACACCCAGTCACAACCCTCCACGTCACCCCACTCAACCATCCCACCAATCACCTTCCTCCAACCCTCCACGTCACAACCCACCACTAATTAACTGATTAATTAATCAGTTAAATCCTTTCCCACCAAAACACTTTTTTAAAACCAATTTTCCCCAAAATGGATTAAACTCCCCTTAATCCTCCTATAAACCCTAATCCTACCCAGACACAACTAAGCTAAATTCAAAGGGTTTTTCCCCCTTCTTGTGCAAATGGTTGATTAACCACTTTCTCACCCCAACCCACATCACAAAACGCCACAAGACACACCCATGTGTCTTGTGGGACCCTCCCCTACACCCATCGTTTTCCCCCAAACCCTATAACCCGACCAAATGAACGACTCAGATGATCCCCTTGTCCTCCAAGCTCAATCAAACGTCCAAGATCAACAAAGAAAGCTGGCATCCAACAAAGCATCACATGGGAGCACAATTTGACCATTCTCAGTCAAGATTCCAAGGGCATTACTGGAATTCCACATATTAGGGTTTTAGTTTCTAGTATTTTCCATTTGCTTGTATAAATAGAGACGTATGTGCCTCTATTATGTTTTTGTTCCAGTTTAGCTTTTCAACTCTTGTAATCCTTTTTTTAAAGAAATAAAGTTGGTATTTTTAAATTAAACTGTAATTCCTTTTATTAGATTTGAAAAGTTGGTATGTGTTGATAGCTAGACTGAGTTCCAATATTATTGTACACACTTTGTGTGTTTGGATTTTCAAAAAGTTTCAAAAAGGTTTCTAAAAGGTTTTGAAAAGAATTTTATAAATTTCAGAAAGCATAGGTTGTTATGAAGTGAAAGTGGAATAACATTCTATGATTTGTGATTTATAAGTTGTTTTTAAAACGTGTTAGTAGATTTCAAGGTTTGTGGAAATTGTTTTAAAAGGTTTTGAGTAAAACAGAACATAGTATCTATTGCCTGTTTTTTTTATTTTCTTAGCAGGGTGGTTTGTTGTTGATCAAGATTACTGCATAGGCCCGAGCCTATTGGAAAAGGCATAGCAGCCTTGGTTGAGCCTGGATGTAGGCTCAACAAGGTAGCCCTTGTTCTTCTTTTTTTAGTTTTTCAGAATTTCAGTTTTACATGATTTGCTTGAAAAAGGTGTTAAGTGTTTGTTTAAGTAATGAATTTTGCTCATGATAAGTGTTTAAGCATGTTATAAGTGTTTTAGATCAGTTTAAGTGTGATTTGTACTCATTGGCTTTGTTAAAAATGGTGATCAGTTTTTAAGGGGTGTTTGGATAGGTGTTTTAAATAGGTTTTGTGACAAGCTATTGATTTAATCTTGTTTAAATAAACTGCAAAAGTCTTCTTAGGGTTGTATTAGTTTGTAGGTTGGCATAGGATCTCAGTTGAACAGGTTTTAAACACATTGCATGCTAAAAAGTTGAAAGAGGGATAGCTTAAAACTGCATAGTCATTTTTCTACATGTTTTTCTGAAATTTTGAGCTTGATATTTGATAAGTTGTTAGATTATAGGGTGTTTAAGGATTGAAGTTTGATTGTATGCTGTTTGGAGTGATTGTGTGCAAGATTTGTGGTTTTGAAACTCAGTTTTGTGCATATAGCTTGGTAAAAAACCCACCAGACCCATAAAGGACATCAGCAACCTTCATTTGCTTCATTGTGGCCTATTTGTGTGATTTGGTGTTAGAACCTGCTTGCTTTGTGATTTATTAGACTCCTTGTACTCAATTGAGTACAAGGGTGCCCCTGATTGTCCACAAAAACATCCACAGATCATAACCAAGCCCTCTTGGTTCATAAATGCACAAGTGAAGAAAAGAAAGAATTGCTTGTGTTCTTGAAGTCCCAACTGGGCACGTTTTGGTTTCAAATTTTTCTTTAATCTTGTTAAAAGTTGAATTGGGTTTGTGCTTTTAAGCTAAAAAAGGGTCACAGGTTGGTTTGCAAGTTTAAAAAAAGAAAAAAAAATAAAAGTTACAAAAAGGACTGGCCAGGACTCGAACCTGCGCCATCCCTTTCAACACACACACACTCTACCGTCGCGCCCTTGGGTCTTTTACTGACCAAGGGTGCAACACAAGTGCATTTAAGGGCATTTTCAAAGAGTGCTTATTTAAAAAGCCGTAGCCTTTTGGCTTATTTGTGGCTTATTAATTAAGTGTTTTTGGCTTATTTTATTTTTCTTACATTTAGTATTAGACTTAGGATTTTTATGGATAAAATTTTGATTTTTCCTTTTCTTTTATTATTTTTTATTCATTTTTATTTAGCCGTTTATTATTAAATAGTTAAAAAATAGTAAAAAGTACTTTTAATTTTAGGAAAAAAATTTTTTAAGTTTTATTTAAATAAATTGAGGTTTACATCACATTAGATTTTCAAAAACTCTTATTTTTAATTTTATTTTATTTTAGGGTTTCTTATGAACCTCATAATTTAATATAAAATTAATATAAAGGTTTTAGGAACTTTTAATTGCATTTTTATCTTAGTTAGAATATTTAGGATTTTTGGTAATTTTTTAGAATTTATTTTTAAACTTTTTATTTTTTTTGATTATTTTAATATTATTTTATTCCCAAAAATAGAGTTTATTTTTTCTACTTTTTTCATTTTTCCTAGATTATAGACATTAAATTAGGAACTTTGTAACTTTCCAAATCTTTTTAGGACTTTTCATTTATTTTCTAGAATTAATTTAAGATTTAATAGATTTTAATAGTTTTTAGGAGTTTAAAAATAGTTTAATTTGGTTTTAAAATTTTTAAAAATAGTTTTTAGTTTAATTAGGTCATTTTTTAGGTTTACAAACTTGAAAACCTTGTTTGGGGCTTTTTAATATTTAAAAGTGGTTTTTAGGGATTTAATTAGCATTAAAAAGTCATTATTAAATTAATTAAAAGGTTTTAGCAAGTTTGGATTTTTTGTAAACTCTTAGAATTTTATTGTGAATTTTTAGTAATTTTTAGGAATTTTTAGGTTAAAATTTTAATTTTTGTGTTTTTTTACGTTTCTACGTCTTAACTTTCTAGTAGTAGTTTTTGTTAATTTTTATTTTTTCGTCTTCGTCATTTTCTCTTCTCTTTTATTCTTAATAAAATCATCAATCAAATCAATTCATTACACAACACACGTGCCTCCTCGAGAGAACGATCCCCATTTGGGTCATAACTTGTGATTTTCCTAAATCACTCGTTAATGCTTACCACTATTTTGTCATCCTTTTCCTAAAGGGTACAAAAACATTACATCAATCATCTTCAAGTTTACCAACCTTTATAAACATCTCATGGAAAATCAGCCCTATGACACCAACAAATCTTCTCCTTGGATGTTAGAATCACCTCCAATCTTCAAAGCTTCAAAGTAGCATCATCATGTGTATGAGTAACACATGATTTTATGGCTAACATAGATCAAATGAGGGTTATTTTTTATGATTGTTTTATGAATTTAAGAGAGAGAGGAGAGGAAAAATGGTGGTTTGCATGTGAAAATGGAAGTAATGGTAAGTGTTAGTGGTTTTGTGGTTTTGGTAGGTGAATAATGCTTCCATGTTAAGATAAGCTTACATGTGTAAGCTTGTAGACTGTAAGGATGCCACATCAAATGATGTGGTGTCCTCTTGGCCTTCCCTTTTAGTTAGTGGGGTGGGATAAACTTGTTTTGTCCCATCCCGCTAATTTACGGGTATTCCTCGATTCTGTTTTCCTCGATTTGCGTGCCCTCGGGTCGTTTTACGAAAAACGTTTTTATAAATTATGAATCAACGACACAAAACGAATCTAATAAAAATTGTCTCATCAAAAACGGAGTTCGAAAACGTAAATACGTAATCCTAAGGTTTCCGGTTTAGTCGTAAAGGACGTTAAAATAAAATCGTAAGTCCTAATCTCTTCTCGTAAATTTGTGAGTTTATGAACTAACACAAATTTAAAATCTCAAAATAATATTCACGGACAAATTTATTTTCTGAAATGTCGGACTGTCACCAAAGACGGTGTATGTAAACGTAAGCACGTAACGTTGAATCCTCCGGTTTAGACGTAGTCAACGCTACTTCAAGATGTAAATCCAAATTACTTCCCAAAAATAAGTGAGTTCATACTATAACATTAAAATAATGTTTTTAAATAATATTTGAGAATAAAATATCAACCATAAATTGACGGATTGTCACATTTATCGACTTCTATTGAAACGTAAACTTACTAAACTACTAATACGTGTGCTTTAGACATAATGTATGATTTTCATCACAAAATGGGACTTTTAGGTTCATAGAATAAGAACACATGAATGCCTCATAGTGATAAGTTCCTCGTCCTCGATTTCACCCAATTCCATGCTAAGCGTCTAACAAGATCATTGTCATTATAAGTTAGTAATGCTAACGCTACTCATATGCTCTAATCACGTACTTAGACTCCCTTTGTCCTAATTGGTATCTATTATATTTTATTTTTGTCTTGAATGATCATGATGATACGTTTTTTACTTATCCGATAATAAAGATTATGGTCCAAAAATAGAGTCATAACGGTGTAACCAAAATCATTGAATTAATAACCTTTCCTAACAGACAACGATGTCAAAAAAATTAAGTCAACAAGAAGGATTGATAAACACGGTTTTATAAGGGTTTTGAACATGAGACTTATTACCAATTTGGAATTGGTTTACCTCCACCTTTTATTTAACTTCGCAATGAAGTGTTTATTATGGCTTTGGTCTTGCTCTTGTCTTTTATTAACCTCTCCATGAGGTATTTATTATGACTTGATGTATATCCTCACGCTAAGGCGAATTTTGGATCTTTAAGGCTTCGAGATTTAAGACATTCACTTTTAATTTTACATACATTTTTCGGCCTTGTGAGCTTGAAATTTTTTCTTGATTTAGGTGAAGAGGAGCTTATATTATTATTGTGGAAGCCTTTGATTACTCGGGTTGCCAATACTTCAAAACCGTATCGCTAGCCAATGCTTAAGTTTTCCTAATTTAATTACATGGAAGCTACGAGAATCAATTAGCAACCAACAATTAAGACTAAACTGCTAAGTCATTATTTATTAACAAAATTTATATACAAGCGAGGGGAGAATATGAAAACAACTAGAACACATGAGTTTTTGAAAGAATACGCGTATTCTACGATTAGCATAGTAGCTTATAATTAAGTCTATCATTTCTCGTCCTCATTTAAGAGACTTAGCCTATAAAAAGTTAAGGAATCGAAGCTAAGTGCTCAACACGCACGATCGAGTAAAAAATTACTCTTATTCTCGCCATCAGAAAATCTACATTCGTGTCTTAAACACTTATGAAAACATAAGAAAAATTTTAAAATTTGTACACTTTTAGCCTTATTTGCAACAAAACGATAACAAAAATATAAACTTTGGAGAGCGTGAAGGTTTAGCAAGGTCGAGCATCTATGCACCCCCCATACTAAAGATAAACATTATCCTCAATGTTTCGAGTATAAGTGTAAAATACCCCCATACTAGAGACGAAAAGTCAAATTCTTAATCTAGCATGGAAAGGGTAATTAACAATAAAATCTTAAGCAGTTTATGAAGTCTGCTAAAAGATTATCGTTAGAACATTCAAAGGATATGTTGTGGATTCGTGAAAACTTCTTCAAGAAAACAATCGAGGCTCACGTAAACGAACACGAGAGGATTTAATCATGGTGATGATTATCATCTAGATAACACATTCACAAACAACCACGAGACAACGATTTGGAAGGGCACAAATCCCCTCACATTAACTACCTTAGAAAGCGATAATATGTACAAGGATAAGCATAGGAATGCCCCCATGAAGCACCTCAATTTTTATTAGCGAGTCATGAGCTCGGCTCGATCCCCTCAATACTAATTATCATTGGGGAAGGTGACTTGATCAAGGTCTTCCAAAGAAGGGACTTCCCCACCGAAGTAGTGCTTAAGCCTATGTCCATTCATCTTAAAGTGAGGTCCATCATTTTGAGCTAGCTCGATGGTCCCATAAGGAAAAACTTGTTTGACGGTGAATGGACCCGACCAACAGGATTTCAATTTTCCGGAAAATATCTTCAAACGAGAGTTAAAAAGCAACACTTGATCACCAATGTTAAAAACCCGGTTTTTAATTTTTGAATCATGAAACTTTTTTGTCTTTTCCTTAAAAATCAATGAATTTTCATAAGCATTATCACGTAATTCATCCAATTCATCAAGTTGTATTTTACGGTGATCTCCCACGGTCTTCGAATAAAAATTTGAATGCTTAAGGGCCCAATATGCCTTGTGTTCAAGTTCGATAGGAAAATGGCAATTCTTCCCATACACCAACTTATAAGGAGTGCACCCAATGGGTGTCTTATAAGCGGTGCAAAAGGCCCATAAAGCATCATCTAGTTTGTCGGACCAAGACGCACGGTTTTCTCCAATAGACCTCTCCAAAATCCTCTTCAATGCTCGGTTTGAAACCTCGACTTGCCCACTCATTTTTGGGTGATAAGCCATAGAAAGACGATTTCTTTAGAACCTTTTCCAATTGGTCATTACAAAAATGTGTTCCACGATCGCTTATAATCGCGCGAGGGGTTCCAAACCGAGAAAATAATTGCTTCAAGAATTTGACTACTACTCGAGCATCATTCGTAGGTAAAGCCTTAGCTTCCACCCATTTAGATAAGTTGTCGACGACAATGAGGATATATTTGTTTCCATGAGACGATGGGAACGACCCCATAAAGTTAATGCCCCAAACGTCAAAAATCTCACAAACATAGATTATATTTTGTGGCATTTCATCCTTTTGAGAGGATTTTCCTTGATGTTGGCAAGAATCACACGACTTAACAAGTACGTGTGCATCACGTTAGATCGTAGGCCAAAAGAAACCGGCATCAAATACTTTTTTAGCCGTGAGATCAGCACCGTGATGACCTCTTGTAGGGCCTTCATGACAAGCTCTAAGGATATTAGTAGCTTCAGTGCCAAATACAAATCGTCTAATGATTTGATGTGCACAAACTCTAAAGAGATAAGGGTCGTCCCAAAAATACAACTTGACGTCACAAAAGAATTTTCGCTTTTGTTGTGTCGTCATACCCTTGA
Organism: Glebionis coronaria; assembly: GCA_025667525.1. Lineage (NCBI taxonomy): Eukaryota > Viridiplantae > Streptophyta > Magnoliopsida > Asterales > Asteraceae > Glebionis > Glebionis coronaria. The sequence continues at coordinate 573,338,668 of CM046879.1, read as the reverse complement.
TTATGGAGTTGCCCGCATTGTAATTTTAAATGTCCGCAAACCATGGGTTAGATGAGTCTTCTTTAAAGTTCACTACACCAAGTGTCTCGAGAGGAAATGTTTCAGTGATTTCCTTGTTCTCGTGCACACTTTGGTGAGGATCTTCCATACGAGAGAGATTATCGGCCGCAAGATTATCGGATCCTTTTTTGTCAAGTATGGTGACATCAAAATGATGTAGGAGGAGAATCCAACGAATTAATCTCAGCTTTGCATCAAGTTTAGAGAAGAGGAACTTGATAGCCGAATGGTCCGTATACACTATGCTTTTAGTCAAAACGAGATAAGGTCGGAATTTCTTGAAAGCATACACCACGGAAAGTAATTCTTATTCCCTTGTGGTGTATTTAATTTGAGCCTCGGTCATTGTTTTGCTAGCATAGTGGATAGGCAAGAAGTATTTTGCATGACGTTGCCCCAAAACGGCCCCAATAGCGTAATCATTAGCATCACACATTAGTTCAAAGGGGAGGTTCCAATTTTAAGCAACAAGAATGGGAGCTTCGGTTAGTTTCCTTTTGAAAGTTTCAAAAGCTCGAACACAATCTACAGAAAAAATGAAAGGAGCATCTTTCTCGAGAAGGTGTGTCATGGGTCGAGATATTTTTGAAAGTCTTTGATGAATCGACGATAAAAGCCTGTGTGGCCTAGGAAACTCCTAACTCCCTTAACGGTTTTGGGATGAGGTAATTTGGCGAGGACGTCTATTTTAGATTTATCTACCTCAATCCTCGCTTTCGAGACCTTGTGCCCTAAGATTGGTTATGGTATAATACGACCTTTTAGGAAAAAGGCGTAAAAGCGGTAAGTATCGAGTGATGATTTAGGAAAATCAACACTAATGACCCTTAAGGTATGAAAGTTCGTTTCCCAAGGAGGTATTTGTGTGTGAGAAATTTGTTAAATGTTTGTGATTAATGATTGGTTTAGAAGGGGGTGAGAAAAGAAGAAGACGAAGGCGTAAAAATAAAAATAAGTACTACTAGAAAGTTAAAACGTAGAACCTTAAAAACCACAAAAATAAAAATTAATTCTAAAAATTACCAAAAATTCACCAAAAATCAAAATAAATAAACTAAGAGTTTACCAATGATCAAAACTTTTTCAAACCTTTTAAATAATTAAATATTCAATTTTTAAATGCTAATTAAAGCCCTAAAAATCAAATAAATTATCAAAAAGCCCAAATAAAGATTTTTCAATTGGTAAACCTCTAAAATGACCTAAAAAGACTAAAAACTATTTTTAGAAATTTTTAAACTAATAAAAACTATTTAAAATGATTTAAAAACTATTAAAACTTAAAATAATTATAAAAATTAATCTAAAAGTGATAAAATTATTCTAAAAGTTGCTAAATTCTTATTTTAATGTATTTAACCTAAGAAAAATGTAAAAAGTTGGAAAAAGTGAAATTTTAAAAATAATAATAAAATAATAATAAAATAATATTAAAAATCCAAAAATTATAAAAAATTCTAAAAACTTGCAAACTAGTTTATTTTAACCTAAATAATCAGAAAATCAAAGTGAAATTACCAAAATACCCCTATTGGGCCCTCAAATGGGCCAAAACCAAAAACAGTCAAACCAAATGGGCTTTTGGGCCCAAAAAGTCAAACTTGGCCCAATTGACTTGGAAAAGCCCTATCTGACTCAAAATTCAATTCTAAGAACAAAACTCTAAAGGCCCAAAAGCTGAAAATGAGCTTATCACAGCTTATTGAACACTCAGCTTATTCTTATTGGGCTTTTCAGCCCATTAAGCAATAAGCTAATGCCATAAGCTCTAATTTGACACACAACCTTCTTTTGGGATGCTTATGAAATCTGTAAAAAGAAATTTTGAAAAAGCTCACTCAATAAGCCAGAAATAAGCAAAGTAAAAATTCACTAAAAGACAAAATAGTCGTTTTAGAGATTTAGGGCACCTCGGGACTTGATTCAACTTGAAAAAGATCACAAATGGACTCAATAAGCAAAATCAATCAACAAAAATCCAATAAGCACAACCAATAAGCCAGAATAAGCACAAATGAACTTATGAAAAAGTCAATGGAGTTGGTTTTCTAGTCAAACCCTAAAGTCAACCACCCAAATGCTCCAGTATGAACAAATGGGTCAAAATATGAGTACCTATTACAAAAACAAAGTTGTTGCTGGTTAAAATAAGCTATTATAGCTTATTGATAAGGTGAACCCAGTTTTACACTATCAGTGGCAACTAGCAGGGGAAAGGAGTTCCCACTGCTTTGACTATTTGACCAAGCTTATATGAGAGTTCTGGTTTGATTCAATTGGAAACAAAGGCACCCTTGTGATCAGTGAATCACAAGGAGTCAATAGCAACAAGAAAATCACAATTTGGTTCACACAATAATCCACAATAAGCCAAACAGTCACCAGATATGCACCAGATATGGAAATAAGCAGTTTAGCACTTAATAAGCAGATTTAGACTGAATAAGCCAACCAAACTTAACAAGATGCATACACAAGCTATATAAACTAAGAAAAAACACAAAGCAACAAGAATCAAACACTGAATCAAAGTAATCAACAAGATCAAAGCACAAAATGTTTCTGATGAACAATGAACAATATGCAGACAAGTTTTGCTGAACTACTTGACACTTGATCCAATTTCAAGCCTCAAATCCTTCTTCCCTGGTGTGATTAACTCAGATTTAGCACTTGTTAGCCCTAGCCTAAGCTTAGATCTAGGTGTCCTCAAAATCCTAGCCAATTTTACCAAGAATTTAAGATTTTATAGCCAAATTTTGAATCTATGTGTTCAAACCCACAAAACCTACAAACAGATGAACAAATACACCTAAATAACAGATACCAACACTTTCTTACACAAAACAAGCACTTAACAAACCACAATCCTAACTTATGAAGTAAACCCAAACACCCTTTTAAAACTTGTTTTCACAATTTTTCAAAGGCTTATGCAGATTTTACCCACAAATCAGATCAATAACACCTCAATAACATCAAACCAAGCCAAATCAATAATAATCAACCACAATATCACAGATTCAAGCATAAACATGCAATAATCACCAAATTCAGAAAAATAAAAGAGAAAATGAAAAGGGAGAAGGATGCAAACCTCCAAGACCTACATCTAGACCCTGGATTGTTTGAGCTTAGGTACTAGCAGAACAAGTACCAGCTTCCAAGCTGCTAAGAAGAACAAACCACAAGGTGAGATCAAAATAATTCCAACTTTCTGATTTTTGATGCACAAGCTTTATCACTTAAAACCTTGCGTCAAAAATCTTCAAACCAGATAATGGAACTTAGATTTTAGCTTATCAAACACCAAAGTTTTATAAATAACAGATTAGAACTCAAAATTTTAAGAAATTCAAACTTTATTTCATAAAAAGGAATTACAAAGATTTAAAAGCTAAAATCTGGAACAAAGCTCTCTCACAGGTTGAGGAGTCTTTATATAGGCAAATGCCAAGGCTAGCACTATTCACAAACCCTAGAAGTGAAATTACCTAAATGCCCTAAGTCCTTCTAGACGAATCCTTGGTGTGAGCTTTTCAAATGCATCTTGGTCGTTCATTTCAGCTTTGATATGAAGCAAAGAGTCTAGGCTGTTGATTTGGCCACGTCATTTTACTTGAAGGCCAAGTTGTGTTTTCATTGGTTGAGAATGTTGAGTGTGGGGTCTAGGGAGTAGTGGGAGTGAGGGTTTTGTGTGTGGGATTATTTTCTGCACATGCGAATCAAGTGTGGGTAAGGTTAATTTAGATTTACCCTTTGTTTAAGTTGGTGTAAATTCTGGGTTGGTAAAAGTGAATAGTAACATGTTTTGATCCGAAATTGGGGGAATGGGATGTGTTTGGCGCAATTTGGGAGTTTGAATGTTTCAGTGCACACAAATGGTCCTTGTTCTTTGGGATTTTTGGTAAATTAAGTTTTTCAACCACAAAAACGTATTTCCCTTTGTATTAACTTTCACCATTTGTCACTTTTGGCACCAAACCTTCCAAAAAGTGTTTCAAGGGTTATTTTTGACACTTTTGCATATTTGAAGGGCTGATTTTGGACAATGTTGATCTTCAAAGGTCTTCAATGTATCTTTGGCTTGATGAGGGACCATAATTGACAATTTGAAATTGTTGAGGGACTAATCTTGCCATTTCTTCAAAGTTGAGGGACCTTTTGTGTAATTTTGACAAACTTAAGGGACCAAACTTGTATTTATGAATATACAAGGGTTTTAAGTGTCATTTCTTCAATAAATGAGGATCAATCTTGTTTGTCTTCAAGTCTTCAAGGGTATTTGTTGAGTATTCCATGATTAGGGCCCGGTTCTTTGTACGGCTTCGTTTCTCGTGTCCGTTTTTCCTTGTAACTTGTGATCTTTTGTCTTTTTCACGATATCCATACCTAAAATACACAAGTAAACAAACACAAGCATATATATGGTATATTATGACATTTTTATGCATTTAAAGCCCGAAAAGAACGATGAGATCATGTATAAATGCCATCTCATCACTCCCCCATACTAAGCCATTGCCGTGCCCTCACGCAATGCTAGAATAAAGTATCTAAGCATCACCAAAGTTCAATTTTATTAACCTTTATTGAAAAGTAAAAGTCTTGCAATGTACTACGAAGATGTGTAAAGACATAATGTATGATTTTCATCACAAAAAGTGACTTTTAGGGTCAAAGAATAGAAACAAGCAAATGTCCCTTAGAGTAAACTTCGTCATCCTTGATTGTCATACTTTCCATGCTAAGTGCAAAAACGAGATCATTGTTGGTACAAGTCACAATGCTAACACTACTCATACGTCCAAATTGTGTAATACTTTTTCTCCCCGCAATCCTAGTTATTATAAAAGGAAATGGGTTACTAGCATTTTTTATCTATTTGTCATGGATCACAAGTGATTCATATTGACTTATTTGAGTAGTTATTAGTCCGAAAGCAAAGTAGCACGATTTGATTAATAGTTAGCCGAAGGACAAAATCTTTTAAAACGGCTTCTAGTGTATCTCCTTAAGTTCATATCTTGGCATAACTTGTTTCACAAATTGAGACCTTTCTCGGACCGATATTTGGCATGTACTTCATACTTCAAATCTTGGGAAGACGTTCTCGAAATTATGGTCTTCTCTTCATATATTTGGAATTTCTTCACTTGACGTTTTTGAGAGATTCTTCTTATTGGACCACGACTTCATCATTTTTCTTCAATCTTTACTTTGGATTTTGATATACAACGATCCGCCTCCTTTTCGGACTTGGATATATTTATCCTCATACCTTGTTAGGGTCTTTTTGGATAGATTTTCTCCATGATCTTTAGGGGAGTAATTGCTTTTCGTCGTGTGTCTTGATCCTTCATATTGATTTAGGAATAATGATACTTCACATCATCTTTGGATATTTAGCAAAAATAGAGCTCCTCATGCCTTGTTAGGGCCTTTTTGGATGATCGCCAATCTTCGCGTCCCGCTTCAATAAGTTATGCCTTGGCTATGAACTCTATTCAACCCCGAGCAACTTTTAAACGATCTTGCGCTAGAGGCTAAGTAACCTTTCAAATCGTACGACCTTACTTATTGCAATTATGATTTATTCCTAATGCATTGATCTTATGGGAAGAAAAAGCCACAATTAAAACCTTATGAGTTTTTGAAAGAACACTTTCATGTTCTACGTTTAGCATGATCACTTGTCTAACTCTATCATTTCTCGTTCTTCACTATATAAAGACATCTAATTAAAGAGACTCGTGAATACTTAGCCATGCAAGTCAAAATTAAGCCAAATTTGGATTAGCTTTCATTAAGACTATATCAAATCAAAGTTTTGGGTTTTGAAGCCACCTATAGGATCTTGCACTTTCTTGGACTCTTTCAAGTTTAGAGAATGCGTTTTAAAGTTCCCTTGATAAGTGACTTTGTAGGATCAATTATAGGAACTTGCGAAAAGTTCTTGTTCTTAACCCGTATGAATTAAGACTTTCGCGTTTTAAAGCTCCCTATATAAAAGTCTAGCAAAACTTGAATTGAGCGTGTTAAGGAATGTAAATGGCTCCAAATGCCCATCAAGTCAAAAATTAACTCTTATTCTACCCAACGGAAAATATACATTCGTGCCTTAAAACACTTATGAAAACTAAGAAAATTTTTAAAATTTGGCCATTTTTAGCCTTATTAGCAAAACAAAACATTGAAAGTTGGAAAGCGTGAGGGCGTAGCAAAGCAAGTAACTATTCACCCCCCATACTAAAAGTAAACATTGTCCTTAATGTTTCGAGTCTAAAGGTGGAACACCCCCATACTAGAGACGAAGAGTCGAATGCTTAGGATCTAGCATGGAAAGGGTGATTAACAATATATCTAAAGCCGTTTATTAGGTATGCTAAAAGATAATTGTTAGAACAATAAAGGATATGTCATGGATTCGTGAAAAACTTCTTCAAACGAACGATGGAGGCTCACGTAAACGAACACGAGAGTCTTCAATCGTAGATGATGATGATGATCTAGATAACACAATCACAAACAACCACGAGACCATGAGTTGAAAGGGTACAAGTCCCCTTATTAGTGAATAGTAAGCCTAAAAGATAAGCATGGGATCTCCCCCACGAGGCACCTCGTTTTTGATTATCGAGTCATGAGCTCGACTCGATCCCCTCAATGCTAGTTATCATTAGGGAAGGTGACTTGGTCGAGGGCAACCATTGAAGGAATTTACCCACCAAAGTAGTGCTTAAGCCTATGTCCATTCACCTTGAAATTAGGACCATCATCTTGAGCTAGCTCAATGGTCCCATATGGAAACACTGGAATGGTGAACGGACCCGACCAACGAGATTTTAATTTCCCGGAAAATATCTTAAGACGAGAGTTAAAAAGCAACACTTGATCACCAATGTTAAAAACCCGGTTTTTAATCTTTGAATCATGAAACTTTTTAGTCTTTTCTTTAAAAATTAATGAATTTTCATAAGCATTATCTCTTAATTCATCCAATTCATTCAATTGTATTTTCCGGTGATCTCCCGCGGTCTTCAAGTCAAAGTTAGCATGCTTAAGGGCCCAATATGCCTTGTGCTCCAATTCAATGGGCAAATGACAATTCTTCCCATAGACTAACTTATAAGGAGTGCAACCGATAGGTGTCTTATAAGCGGTCCTAAAGGCGCATAAAGCGTCATCAAGTTTGTCGGACCATGAAGCACGGTTTTCTCCAATTGACCTTTCTAAAATCCTCTTCAAAGCTCGGTTCGAAACCTCGACTTGCCCACTCGTTTGCGGGTGATAAGCCGTAGAAAGACGATGAGTAACTCCATATTTCTTTAGAACCTTTTCGAATTGGTCATTACAAAAATGGGTTCCACGATCGCTTATAATAGCACGAGGGGTTCCGAACCGAGAGAATAGTTGCTTCAAAAACTTCACTACCACACGAGCATCATTAGTAGGCAAAGCCTTAGCTTCCACCCACTTAGAAAGGTAGTCCACCGCGACGAGGATATATTTGTTGCCATGAGACGATGGGAATGGACCCATAAAGTCTATTCCCCGTATGTCGAAAATCTCACACACTTGAATTATGTTTTGTGGCATTTCATCACGTTGAGACGATTTTCCTTGACATTGGCACGAATCACACGACTTTACAAGTGCGTGTGCATCACGATAGATAGAAGGCCAAAAGAAACCGGCATCGAACACTTTCTTAGCCGTGAGATTAGCACCGTGGTGACCACCCGTGGGTCCCTCGTGACAAGATCTAAGGATATTAGAAGCTTCGGCACCAAAAACACAACGTCGAACGAGTTGATCCGCACAAACTCGAAAGAGATAAGGGTCGTCCCAAAAATAGAACTTGATGTCACGAAAGAATTTTCGTTTTTGTTGTGTCGTCATACCCTTGATTATGAAATTGCCCGCATGGTAATTTGCAATGTCGGCAAACCATGGGGTGGTGTCTTTAGAATTCACTACACCGAGAGTCTCGAGAGGAAATGTTTCGGTAATTTCCTTGTTCTCGAAAACATCTTTGTGAGGATCTTCTAGACGAGAGAGATGATCGGCCGCTAGATTCTCGGCTCCTTTTTTGTCAAGCACGGTGACATCAAATTCTTGGAGGAGGAGCATCCAACGAAGCAATCTCGGCTTAGCATCTTGCTTAGCTAAGAGATACTTGATAGCCGAATGGGATGCTTTTAGTCAAGACGAGATAAGGTCGGAATTTCTCAAAAGCATAGACCACGGCAAGGAATTCCTTTTCTGTTGTGGTCTACTTTAATTGAGCCTCGGTCAACGTCTTACTAGCATAGTGGATAGGATGGAAATGCTTGTCATAACGTTGCCCTAAGACGGCCCCTATAACATAATCACTTGCATCGCACATGATTTCACAGGGTAATTCCCAATTAGGAGCAACAAGAATGGGAGCTTCGGTAAGTTTCCTTTTGAGAGTTTCGAAAGCCTTAACACAATCTTCATTGAAGTTAAAAGGAGCATCCTTCTCGAGAAGGTGTGTCATAGGTCGAGAGATTTTCGAAAAGTCCTTGATGAAACGACGATAAAAGCCCGCGTGGCCTAGGAAACTCCTAACTCCCTTAACGGTTTTGGGATGAGGTAACTTGGCGATGACGTCTACCTTAGCTTTATAGACCTCAATCCCCGCCTTCGACACCTTATGTCCTAAGACGATTCCTTGTTTACACATAAAATGACATTTTTCCCAATTAAGCACAAGATAGGTTTCTTCACAACGTTTTAACATTTGCTCGAGATTAGATAAACATGACGTGAACGAATTACCAAACACCGAGAAGTCATCCATAAACACTTCCATCGACTTCTCGATCATATCGTGAAAAATCGTCATCATACACCGTTGAAACGTACCGGGTGCATTACAAAGTCCGAAAGGCATCCTACGATAAGCGAACGTTCCATAAGGACACGTAAAAGTAGTCTTCTCTTGATCACGAGGGTCGATAGGGATTTGAAAGTAACCGGAAAAACCATCTAAAAAGCAATAGAATTCGTTTCCCGCAAGTCGCTCCAACATTTGATCCATGAAGGGCAAGGGAAAGTGGTCTTTACGAGTGGCGTCATTTAACTTTCGGTAGTCAATGCACACCCTCCAACCGGTCATAACACGAGTGGGAATTAACTCGTTGTTTTTATTAGGCACAACGGTCATTCCTCCCTTTTTAGGGACACAATGGATTGGGCTCACCCATGGGCTATCGGATATAGGATAAATCATTCCCACGTCAAGGGGTTTAAGGACCTCCTTTTTAATGACATCGTGAATTTTGGGATTCACCCTTCTTTGACTTTGAATTGCGGGTTTGTAGTCCTCCTCCATTAAAATCTTGTAAGTACAAAATTTTGGGTCAATACCCTTAATGTCGGATATTTTCCACGCAATTGCCCCTTTATGAGCCTTAAGAACTTTCAAGAGCTCGGTTTTTTAATTATTGGCAAGACCTTTTGCAATAATAACCGGCAACTTGTCGTCACCTTCCAAGAATGCGTATTCAAGGTGAGAAGGAAGATCTTTCAATTCAAGGATAGGTGGTTCCTCGATTGAAGATTTTGGTTCAACACTCATAACTTCCATCGGCGGAAGAAATGGTGGAATAGAAGTATCATCACTAATCAACACCTCATCTTCATTGTCGATTTCATTTGAAGTGAGATCTCCTCCTTGGAATGGAGTGAGATTTGGTGTGGAATTAGCAAGAATCGGATCCAAAATAGTGGGATTGCCACTTGACGAGCTATCGGAAAAACCTAACACTTCTTGTGAAAACTCATCGCAAACCACATCAACGATGTCAATGTGATTGATGGTAGCGATTGCATAAACATGAGAAGGTTTCGAGTTTTGAGTAGCGTTTATAACAAGTTCCTCTTCGTTGAATCTCAAAGTGATAGTTCTTGCATGAACATCGATAAGCGATCTCAAAGTATCTAAAAATGAACGACCTAAAATTAGAGGAACTTGAGGATCCGCGGGGATGTCAACTACTATAAAATCAACGGGATAGTAGAACTTCCCCACTTTCACGAAAACATCTTCGGCAACTCCACATTCCATAATCGTAGAATGATCGGCCATCTCGATAGACATGTTCGAAGGTATGAGGGCCGGAAGCGAAAGCGATTTCCAAATAGAAAATGGCATCAAATTAATGCTTGCACCAAGATCGGCCAAGGCGAGGCATTCTTTCATATCTTGTATGTCACAAGGAATGAGAAACTTTCCGGGGTCACCAACTTTTTCCGGTATGCGGTTAAGATAAACCGAAGAACAATTAGCAAGCTTTGAAAGCTTTTCCTTATCGCTCATCATACTTTTAAAAGTGGAAGCGAAACGAGGCATATACAACAACGCGTCGGCTAAACTCACATAAAAATGCACTTGTTGAAACATTTTTATAAAAAGCTCGATTTGTTGTTTGTTACGTTCTTGCAACTTCTCTTTGTTTCGTCTCGAAGGGTAGGGTAAAGGTTGTGTGGGTTGGTCATTAGGCAACGGCCTTGGAAACTCGGGTTCCACAATTGGTATTGGTTCAACTGTAGGTGTGGTTTGAGCGGTACTTCGTGGGATTGTAATGTGCTCCTTTTCGACCATCACCTCGGGTTCTTTCTCGATTTCCTTCTCCATAGAAGTACTTGGTCGAGAGATTGGTTCCTTGAAAGTTTTACCACTTCGTGTAGTAATAACCTTCATTTCTCCCTTCGGGTTTGCAATGGTATCACTAGGAAGACCACCCGAGGAAGAGGGTTTACACATGATTGCTTCAAACATCTTAGCCATTCGGTCCTCAAATTTTGATTGCCTAGCATCCGCTTTTAATAACTCTTGCTTAATCTCATGTTGTCCTAATTCCATCTTTTGTTGATTTTGTTGTAGACGTTGGACATTTCCTTCAATTTTGTTTGCATGAGTTTTATGTTCATTAGCAAGTTCATTTTTTAGCTCGTTTTTCAACTCGGATCTTAAGCTAATCATCTCACGTTGCATATTATCAAATTTAGCATCATTTGCTTTAGCATAATCCACAAATTCTCCATGCAAATTTTTAGTGTGAGCATTTTGAAAACCTTTTGTAGTGTTTTGAAAATCACGGTTTTGGTTTTGATTAGAAATTTGTCCATTCCCATTTTGATAATTCCCTTTGTTGTAATTGCGTGAATTGCCTTGGTAATTACCTTGGTTGTTGTTTCGATAATTATTAACATTTTGATTAGGTGGAGCTTGATTTTGGCGGGAACCTTGACCATTTTGGTTGTAAGTTCCCGTTGCTAAATAAGCACTCGAACTGTTACCATCCGCGGTAATGCACTCGGAAAGATCATGAGCTCCCCCACACGACAAACAACTCTTAGCAACAGCTTTAACCGAAGCGTAATTTGAAGCTTCTTGAGTTTTCCAATGGGACATTATATTAGCAAATCTATCAAAAAACCGATTTTCCTCATTAGCTTCATCATGTAAGGCATTAATGCTACGAGACGATTGTGACGATGATGACGAACCCATATTGGCAACACTCGGTGTGTTACGAGGGTTATAAACCTTAGATCTATTCTCGATGATTTGTAAAGCCTCATTTGTCGTCTTGCACAAAAAATTACCACCCGCGGCGGCATTCAAATAATCTCGTTCATGATCATTAAACCCATTATAAAAAGTATCAACTTGATGTAATTCCGTAAAATCATGGTGTGGACATTCATGTAACATTTCTTTAAAGCGTTCCAATGCCATTGAAAAACTTTCATTATTTCTTTGCACAAATCGTGAAATCTCATTTTTCAAGTGTGTTGTTTTAGATGGTGGAAAAAACTTGTTCACAAACTTAGAAACGAGATCGGCCCATGTCAAAATCGAATTTGGCGGTTCTTTCTCGAGTATGGAAACAACATCATCTTAATGGCGTCATGTGGAACATCCTTAAACTTGCTAGTAGCGGTGAGACGGTTAAAATTCCTAATGTGGTAGTGCGGGTTGTCTTTCTCGTGACCTCTAAACTTATTTGCTTGCAACATCGACATTAAACCCGTCTTAATCTCGAAATTCTCTGCAAGGATGGCGGGAATCACAATGGCCTCTCCAAAACCCTCGGTGGGTGCTTGTAGCAACTCCATCATAGTACGATTAGCCATGACGACTTCTTGTTCTACAATAGGTTCAACAATTGGAGGTTGTTCTTCAATCAACGTCTCTTGATCGGCTGGCTTTTGAAGTCGTTTACGAGCTCGTTTTGCTTGATTACGAGTGATCATAAACTTCACGAAGAATGGGAGGTGAGCAAAGAAGATTCTTTTTGGGTGTTTTGTGAATTTTCAATTTTTTTTGTGTTTTTGATGATATTTAAATTTTTTTTGGATTTTGGTGTATCTTCGTAGACAACAATCTACAAAATCTCTCCTCGAATCAAACTCTTGATTAAAGAAGACTCAAAGGAATGAAAACGATCACGTGGAGTGAACGCCTTCGACTGACTTTAGAACTTTGGTGTAAACCAAATTGTTCAAGAGGTTTTAATCACAAAGAAACCAAGCAAATATATTATACGTAATAATACTTTGGGCGTCAAAACCCTCGATTAGCCTTCAATCTCAAAATACTCACAAGCAAGCGGGGAAACGAGGCGGCGCGAAGCACTTAAGAGCCTTTTTCCTTAGGGTATATTTTATAATACCCGCCTTATACCCACCTTATAGTTTGTATTTTTCAAAATCGAGCTTCACGAAAGTATTTATCTATTTTTGCCTTTTTCTTTTTGTTTGAGATTCGAATACAATAATTGAGTGATGAAATCCCAATTAAGGTTGTGTTTTCACACTTTTGGAGATATTGTGAATTTATTGTGATACTTAATACAATATATTAATAATATTTGTACAAGAAAAACCAAGAAAACCGATAATACGTATTAGTAGAGTTCTACTAATACAAATACTATTTTGGTTAATATTAAAAACCACAATACAAATTAATCACGACACACCTCCCCGGCAGCGGCGCCAAAATGGTTATGATATAATACGACCTTTTAGGAAAAAGGCGTAAAAGCGGTAAGTATCGAGTGATGATTTAGGAAAATCAACACTAATGACCCTTAAGGTATGAAAGTTCGTTTCCCAAGGAGGTATATGTGTGTGAGAAATTTGTTAAATGTTTGTGATTAATGATTGGTTTAGAAGGGGATGAGAAAATAAGAAGACGAAGGCGTAAAAATAAAAATAAGTACTACTAGAAAGTTAAAACGTAAAACCTTAAAAACCACAAAAATAAAAATTAATTCTAAAAATTACCAAAAATTCACCAAAAATCAAAATAAATAAACTAAGAGTTTACCAATGATCAAAACTTTTTCAAACCTTTTAAATAATTAAATATTCAATTTTTAAATGCTAATTAAAGCCCTAAAAATCAAATAAATTATCAAAAAGCCCAAATAAAGATTTTTCAATTGGTAAACCTCTAAAATGACCTAAAAAGATTAAAAACTATTTTTAGAAATTTTTAAACTAATAAAAACTATTTATAATGATTTAAAAACTATTAAAAGTTAAAATAATTATAAAAATTAATCTAAAAGTGATAAAATTATTCTAAAAGTTGCTAAATTCCTATTTTAATGTATTTAACCTAAGAAAAATCTAAAAAGTTGGAAAAAGTGAAATTTTAAAAATAATAATAAAATAATAATGAAATAATATTAAAAATCCAAAAATTATAAAAAGTTCTAAAAACTTGCAAACTAGTTTATTTTAACCTAAATAATCAGAAAATCAAAGTGAAATTACCAAAATACCCCTATTGGGCCCTCAAATGGGCCAAAACCAAAAACAGTCAAACCAAATGGGCTTTTGGGCCCAAAAAGTCAAACTTGGCCCAATTGACTTGGAAAAGCCCTATCTGACTCAAAATTCAATTCTAAGAACAAAACTCTAAAGGCCCAAAAGCTGAAAATGAGCTTATCACAGCTTATTGAACACTCAGCCTATTCTTATTGGGCTTTTCAGCCCATTAACAAATAAGCTAATGCCATAAGCTCTAATTTGACACACAACCTTCTTTTGGGATGCTTATGAGATCTGTAAAAAGAAATTTTGAAAAGCTCACTCAATAAGCCAGAAATAAGCAAAGTAAAAATTCACTAAAAGATAAAATAGTCGTTTTAGAGATTTAGGGCACCTCAGGACTTGATTCAACTTGCAAAAGATCACAAATGGACTCACTAAGCGAAATCAATCAACAAAAATCCAATAAGCACAACCAATAATCCAGAATAAGCACAAATGAACTTATGAAAAAGTCAATGGAGTTGGTTTTCTAGTCAAACCCTAAAGTCAACCACCCAAATGCTCCAGTATGAACAAATGGGTCAAAATATGAGCACCTATTACAAAGAAAAAGTTGTTGCTGGTTAAAATAAGCTATTATAGCTTATTGATAAGCTGAACCCAATTTTACACTATCAGTGGCAACTAGCAGGGGAAAGGAGTTCCCATTGCTTTGACTATTTGACCAAGCTTATATGAGAGTTCTGGTTTGATTCAATTGGAAACAAAGGCACCCTTGTGATCAGTGAATCACAAGGAGTCAATAGCAACAAGAAAATCACAATTTGGTTCACACAATAAGCCACAATAAGCCAAACAGTCACCAGATATGGAAATAAGCAGTTTAGCACTTAATAAGCAGATTTAGACTGAATAAGCCAACCAAACTTAACAAGATGCATACACAAGCTATATAAACTAAGAACAAACACAAAGCAACAAGAATCAAACACTGAATCAAAGTAATCAACAAGATCAAAGCACAAAATGTTTCTGATGAACAATGAACAATATGCAGACAAGTTTTGCTTAACTACTTGACACTTGATCCAATTTCAAGCCTCAAATCCTTCTTCCCTGGTGTGATTAACTCAGATTTAGCACTTGTTAGCCCTAGCCTAAGCTTAGATCTAGGTGTCCTCAAAATCCTAGCCAATTTTACCAAGAATTTAAGATTTTATAGCCAAATTATGAATCTATGTGTTCAAACCCACAGAACCTGCAAACAGATGAACAAATACACCTAAATAACAGATACCAACACTTGCTTACACAAAACAAGCACTTAACAAACCACAATCCTAACTTATGCAGTAAACCCAAACACTTTTAAAACTTGTTTTCACAATTTTTCAAAGGCTTATGCAGATTTTACCCACAAATCAAATCAATAACACCTCAATAACATCAAACCAAGCCAAATCAATAATAATCAACCACAATATCATAGATTCAAGCATAAACATGCAATAATCACCAAATTCAGAAAAATAAAAGAGAAAATGAAAAGGGAGAAGGATGCAAACCTCCAAGACCTACATCCAGGCCCTGGATTGTTTGAGCTTAGGTACTAGCAGAACAAGTACCAGCTTCCAAGCTGCTAAGAAGAACAAACCACAAGGTGAGATCAAAATAATTCCAACATTCTGATTTTTGATGCACAAGCTTTATCACTTAAAACCTTGCCTCAAAAACCTTCAAACAAGATAATGGAACTCAGATTTTAGCTTATCAAACACCAAACTTTTATAAATAACAAATTAGAACTCAAAATTTTAAGAAATTCAAACTTTATTTCATAAAAAGGAATTACAAAGATTTAAAAGCTAAAATCTGGAACAAAGCTCTCTCACAGGTTGAGGAGTCTTTATATAGGCAAATGCCAAGGCTAGCACTATTCACAAACCCTAGACGTGAAATTCCCTAAATGCCCTAAGTCCTTCTAGACGAATCCTTGGTGTGAGATGTTCAAATGAATTTTGGATGTTCATTTCAGCTTTGATATGAAGCAAAGAGTCTAGGCTGTTGATTTGGCCACGTCATTTTACTTGAAGGCCAAGTTGTGTTTTCATTGGTTGAGAATGTTGAGTGTGGGGTCCAGGGAGTAGTGGGAGTGAGGGTTTTGTGTGTGGGATTAGTTTCTGCACATGCGAATCAAGTGTGGGTAAGGTTAATTTAGATTTACCCTTTGTTTAAGTTGGTGTAAATTCTGGGTTGGTAAAAGTGAACAGTAACATGTTTTGATCCGAAATTGGGGGAATGGGATGTGTTTGGCGTAATTTGGGAGTTTGAATGTTTCAGTGCACACAAATGGTCCTTGTTCTTTGGGATTTTGGTAAATTAAGTTTTTCAACCACAAAAACGTATTTCCCTTTGTATTAACTTTCACCATTTGTCACTTTTGGCACCAAACTTTCCAAAAAGTGTTTCAAGGGTTATTTTTGACACTTTTGCATATTTGAAGGGCTGATTTTGGACAATGTTGATCTTCAAAGGTCTTGAATGTATCTTTGGCTTGACGAGGGACCATATATGACAATTTGAAATTGTTGAGGGACTAATCTTGCCATTTCTTCAAAGTTGAGGGACCTTTTGTGTAATTTTGACAAACTTAAGGGACCAAACTTGTATTTATGAATATACAAGGGTTTTAAGTGTCATTTCTTCAATAAATGAGGATCAATCTTGTTTGTCTTCAAGTCTTCAAGGGTATTTGTTGAGTATTCCATGATTAGGGCCCGGTTCTTTGTACGGCTTCGTTTCTCGTGTCCGTTTTTCCTTGTAACTTGTGATCTTTTGTCTTTTTCACGATATCCATACCTAAAATACACAAGTAAACAAACACAAGAATATATATGGTATATTATGACATTTTTATGCATTTAAAGCCCGAAAAGAACGATGAGATCATGTATAAATGCCATCTCATCAATGATTCCCTCTTTACACATAAAATGACATTTTTCCCAATTGAGCACAAGGTTGGTTTCTTCACAACGTTACAACATTCTTTCTAAGTTGGCTAAACACGAAGTGAACGAATCACCAAACACCGAGAAGTCATCCATGAAGACTTCCATCGTCTTCTCGATCATATCATGAAAAATAGCCATCATGCAACTTTGAAAGGTTCCCGGTGCATTGCAAAGTCCGAATGGCATTCTACGATAAGCAAACGTTTCATATGGACACGTAAACATAGTTTTTCTTGATCACAAGGATCGATGGGGATTCGAATGTAACCGGAATAACCATCTAAAAAGAAATAGAAATCGTTTCTCGCAAGTCGCTCCAACATTTGATCAATGAAGGGCAAGGGAAAATGGTCTTTTTGAGTGGCATCGTTAAGTTTATGATAATCAATGCACACTCTCCAACCAGTAACAACAAGAGTTGGAATTAACATGTTGTCATCATTGGACACAACGGTCATTCCTCCCTTTTTAGGGACACAATGGATTAGGCTCACCCAAGGGCTATCAGATATAAGGTAAATCATTCCCGCGTCTAGGAGTTTTAAGACTTCCTTTTTGATTACATAGTGAATTTTGGGGTTTACCCTTCTTTGACATTGAATTGCGGGTTTGTAGTCCTCCTCCATTAAAATATTGTGTGTATAAAATTTTGGGTCAATACCCTTAATGTCAGAAAGTTTCCACGCAATTGCCCTTTTGTGAGCTTTCAAGATTTTCAAAAATGCGGTTTTTTCATCATTGGAATGATCTTTCACAATAATAAATAGCAAGTTGTCAACACCTTCCAAGAATGCATATTCTAAGTGAGCTGGAACATCTTTCAATTCAAGGATTGGTGGATCCTCGATTAAAGATTTTGGTTCAACACTCATAATTTCCATCGGCGGAAAAGATTGTGGAATATGATTGAGAATAACCTCACTAGTTGTCACCTCATCTTCATTGTCGACTTCATTAAAAATAAAATTGCCTCCTTGGAATGGAGTGAGATTAGATGAAGAATTATCAAGGATAGGATTCATAATAGTGGGATTTCCAATAATCGGACTATCGGAAAAACCTAACACTTTTGGTGAAAATTCATCGCAAACTACATCAACTAAGTCAACGTAGTTTATGATCGCGATTGCATAAACATGAGAAGGTGTAGAATTTTGAGTAGCGTTTATAAAAAGTTCCTCCTCATTGAATCGCAAAGTGATTTTCTAGCCTTTATTGGTTTTTTGAAAATCACGATTTTGGTTTTGAGTTTGCAATTGATTATTGTTCCCACCATTGTTGTTGTAATTACCCTTGTTGTAATTACCCTTGTTGTAATTTCTTTGATTCCCTTGGTAATCACCACCTTGATTGTTGTTTCGATAGTTATTAGCATTTTTATTTTGTGGAGCTTGATTTGGGCGGGAACATTGTCCGTTTTGGTTATAAGTTCCCGTTGCTACATAAGCACTCGAAGTGTTACCATCCTCGGTAATGCACTCGGAAAAATCATGAGCTCCACCACAAGATATACAACTTTTATCAACCGCTTTAACCGATGCGGAACTTAAAGCATCTTGTGCTTTCCAATGACTCATAAGTGATGAAAATCTATCGAAAAACCTATTTTTCTCATTTGCTTCATCTTGTAAGGCACTACTCATGTTACGAGACGACGATGACGAATCCATAGTGTCAACACTCGGTGTGTTACGAGGGTTATAAACCTTAGACCTATTCTCGATTATCGTTAAAGCTTCATTGGTCGTTTTGCACAAAAAATTACCACCCGCTGCGGCATTTAAGTAATCTCGTTCATGATCATTAAGCCCATTATAAAACGTATCAATTTGATGCAATTCGGAAAAATCATGGTCTGGACGTTCATGTAACGTTTCTTTAAACCCTTCCCAAGCCATTGAAAAACTCTCATTAGGTTTTTGAGTAACTACAGAAATCTCGTTTTTCAAATGTGTAGTCTTAGATGGCGGAAAAAATTGGTTCACAAATTTAGACACGAGATCTCCCCACGTAAATATCGAATTTTGTGGTTCTTTCTTGAGCCAAATTTTGGCGGGCCCATCTAAAGAGTACTGAAAAAGCATCATCTTAATCGCGTCGTGTGGAACATCTTTAACTTGCTAGTCGCGGTGAGACTATTAATATTCCGAATGTGATAATGAGGTTTGTCTTTTTCATGTCCGCGAAATATGTTTGCTTGGAGCATACACATTAAACCCGTCTTTATCTCAAAATTCTCCACAAGGATAGCGGGAATCACAATCGCTTCTCCAAAACCCTCGGTGGGTGCTTGAAGCAAATCCATCATAGTACGATTATCCATGGTGGCTTCTTGTTCTACAACGGTTTCCACAATTGGAGATTATTCAATAGGAGGAGTTTGGGTTCCTTCCTTTCGATTACGACGTCTACGTGCACGTTGCGCTTGAGAGCGAGTTAGCATAACGTAACGTAGAACGTGGGGGTGAGCAAAGAAGATTATTTTGGGTGTTTTTACGTTTTCCAATTTTTTTTTTGTGTTTTTGATTGTTTTTTTTTTTGGATTTTCTTGTGAATTACATAGACGAAAATCTACAAAAGCTCTCCTCGAATCAAACCTTATGATTAGAGAAGCCTCAAAGAATGAAAACGATTACGTGAAGTGAAAGCCTTCGATGACTTGAAAATGTTGGTGGAACACCAAAACGTTTAGGAGGGTTTAGTAATTCAAAACCAAGCAAATATATATGATCCGTAGATAATACTTTGGTTGGCAAACCCTTAATTAGCCCTCACTTTCTAAGTACACACAAGCAAGCAGAGGAAACGAGGTGGCGCGAAGCACTTAAGAACGTTTTTCCTTTAGGTCGTGAAATACAAACGCCTTATACCTACCTTATAGTTTGCACTTATTGAGTTTAAGCTTCTTAAAAGTATTTATCTATTTTGCCTTTTTCTTTGTTTGAATTGGATACACTCACTAACGACCGGAACGCCGCTAATGAGGTGCAATTTTTCACGTATTTGGATATACTTTGAATTTATTTGTGATACGTAATGCAATGTAGTAATACTATTCACAACAAACGAACAACGATAATACGTATGATTAGAGTGCTAATCACACAAATACTATTATTGGTTAATATTAAAAACAAAATTTCAAAATTTTAACACAACACGCCTGCCCGGCAGCGACGCTAAAATAATTGTGGTAAAAAACGCTTTTAGGAAAAAGACATATATATGGTAAGTATTAAGTAAGTTGATTTTGGAAAATCAACTACTAATGACCCAAATAAGCTTGTTCACCAAGGAGGACTAAAGTGTGTGTTAAACTTGATATGTTTTGGATTAATATGGAGAATGAGGAAAAAGAAAATGACAGAGTACGATTAAATTTAAACTAAGAGGAAAAACGTTTTTCACGCAAAACGAGGCGAAATTAAAACTTATCCTAAAAATTCCCAAAAAACGCAAAAAATTCCTAAAAATATATCTAAGGTTTACAAATAAACAAAATTTCTTGAAACTTTTTAAATTAATTGATATTTAATTTTCAAATGCTTATTAAAGACCTAAAATTCAAATAAATTAACAAAATGCCCAAACAAAGATATTTTTACTTGTAAACCTCAAACATATTCTAACTAAGCTAAAAAGAATTTTTCTAAATTTTAAAACCTATTAAATCTAATTAAAAACCCTAAAAACAATTTTAATTAAAATAAATAAATAAATAAATTAATACCTAAAAATCCGAAATTTGTAAAAAATTATAAAAACTTGCAAACTGGTGTATTTTGTCTAATTAAAATAGAAATGAAAGTGAAATTACCTAAATACCCCTATTAGGCCCCCAAATGGGCTAAAACAAAAACAGTACACTTAATGTGCTTAATGGGCCTAATAAAATCCAAAATACTCAAAAACTTATGAAAAAGCTCAGTCTTACTCAAAATTTAATTTTAAGAACACAATTCTAAAGGCCCAAGTGCTAAAAGTGAGCTTATCACAACTTAATCAGCAATAAGCTAAACCTTAATGGGCCAATAAGCCCATTAAGCAATAAGCCAATGCCATAAGCTTTTCTTGAACACACGTCCTTCTTATGAGATTTTAAGCTTATTTGCAAAAAGAAATTCTAAAAAAGGTCAAGTAATAAGCCAGAAACAAGAAAAGTACCTTTTCACTAAATGACAAAAAAGTTGGGTTTAAGTTATGGACCACCTTAGAAGCTGATTCTTTTTGCAAAAGCTTCTAAATGGCTTAATTAAGAATAATCAACGAGAAAATTTGCAAAAAAGCTAAGTAGAATAAGCTGTAGAAGGCAATAAGCTAGATGAATAAGCACAATAAGTTGATTTTCTAGTAAAAGCTTAACCAAAAGAGCTGCAAACTTCTAAGATTGATAATAAGCTGAGAAAAATGACACATACTAAAAAGTTAAAGTTTTGCACACACCAATAAGCTAAACAGATTCAATAAGCACTTTTCCAATTTTGACCAAAGTCAACGAAAGTAAAACTTGTATTTCTTGGACTTATAGACTTGTAAGATGTTTTAGGGAATGAATAAGCTTTAATAAAGGAAGCTTTTGAGTTTAAAAGTCAATGAAAATGTCTAACCAGTTGGTGAACTTTCCTGATTTTTGGACAGAAAGCTCAATAAGCCAAATGAGCTTATGAGTCAAGCACATAAGCTGAAAACACTTAAAGCACACTCAACATGCAACAATGAAGCAATAACAAGCAAATAATCACACAAAATCACAAAGCAATTACAAAATCCAAAGCATGCATTTTGTTGATGTACTTGACAAAAACAGTTAGATTCAATAAACTATAACTTATTCAATAAGCAGCCAAAATGAAAACCCAGATGTTGCACGGATATACCACCACAAGAACTATAAGCAAACCAAGTTTTAGACCCTAATATCAAAAATCAAATATTTTAGACCTTCTGATGTGTTTGTCCTTGTTTTTAGGTATAAAGTGGTTAATATACAATTCCTTGTTTTATATGTTTATATAAGTTATCAAATAGTACAAGTCAGCTAACAACATGTACTAAGCAGATTCAAGCAAAGAAAAACAAAGCCCTAAGGCCCTAGAGCCTTTTGATAGTCAAATCCAAACAATCTTTTCAACACTTGATTTCAAACAATCTTGTGATTTTATTCTTATAACATGCAATCTTTTTCCTCAAACAAGATTTAATATACCTAAATGACTGATTCAAACCATAAAAACAACACTTGCAAGCATGGAACACAAATCACATGGTAATGCACATTTTTGACAAAAAAATGGGATTTAGGAGACAAACCTCCAAGGTGTACTTACACACCTTATATTGAGAGAGCTTAGGTGTTAGCACAACAAACACCAGCTTCCTTAGCTGCTAAGAACAAGGGAAAGACAAAGCTCAAGGCTTGAAGGCCTTGAAACAGTGGGGTTAGAACAAGTGATATACAAGAAACAAAAGAAAGAACTTGGTGATTAAAGTCACCTCACAAGATGCTACCCAGCCTTATAAGCTCACTACCCTTTGGCCTTGATAAACCAGGGAGCTATGATCCCTTATAAGCCCAAATGAACAAGCATTTAGGCCTACTTTCTCAACAAAAATTCTTAAATAGAAACTTTGAGTAAACCTTTTCTTTCTTCTCAAAACCCATTTGAAACTTAAACTCTTTTTGAAAAACACAATATGGGATACGAATTAGAACATGTAAGCAAATAACAAACACGCCAAGGACTTTGAGCTTTTCAACAGCTTATACCAACTTCTTCTCACGATGGGAACAAAGGAATTACAAAGATAATGTGAAAGGGACTCAAGGCTTGTTGCACAATAGTTTTAAGCAAATGAGAATAACAATGGAACTCATATTCTTTTCACAACACAATACCAAATTTTCATAAATAAGAAAAAGGAATTATAAGGTTTGAAACAAAGAAGATCTGAGAACAAGCTTAAACTATGTTACCCTAATGCCTTATGTAAAACCCTTGATATTACCTCTTTGACTTTGTCACCTTATGCACACATCTTTCTTGAATCTATGTAATCTAACTTCATTTAATTTTATGAAGCTTCAGTCTCTCATTAATTTACACTGTCAATACTAGTGTATTTATAGATACATGAGAATTTTGTCATCTTTTACTACTTTAACCTCCACATAGCCTCAATTTACACATTTAATATATACAACATACTTTAATAAAGAAGTTGACTCTCTACATTATATCTAGTCCTAACTAATTTAATCACATTTATCTTATACATATACAAAAGACCCTAAAAATGATACATTACCCCTTTTGAAGCTATATGACACACGAATGGTATATACATACAAGTATATACTTACCAAAAACCCTTCCTAAACTTAAAACACTACCTAACACACTCCCTTGTCACTAGATATTTTTGTAAAAATCCTTTCCCCACATGTCTTATGTATACACGGCTAGGAAGCCTTCCAACCAAACCAAACTCAACTATCTACAAAGCAAATCTAGTACTAGGATTATCTCATTAAAGCTTGTACTAGGATGTCCCCTATTTACCATCCACCTAGCCGAATAACAAACCTCATAACCCATATGTACATCTCTTCCATTTATGAGATGTACTAAACTTTACTATACATACATCACACTTTCTACAACTAGCAAAACCAAAACCACTCTTCCTTAGAAAAACATACGGCTACAAACAACATAAAGAGCTAGTCCTCACTAAACCATTCAACCCTCACTTCGTATACTCTCCAATCATTCTTAACTCTTACACATTCACTTCTCATAGCATTGAATGGGTCAAATAGCATTGAAGAAGGAAAGGGTCTCGACATACATATTTTTGACAAGGAAATCTTCACATTCCACTCCTAAGTAACCTCAAGCTCTAGTGTTGCTACTCCTTGTTCATCATTCATCATCTTCTCAAAACAATTAAGTGAATCATCTCCATACCACCATTCGATTTATTTTTACTTCCCATTGGATGTCATGCATGTAAACTCTTAGAAATCGAGACTAAGAATGCATGCACACGTCCAAAGCTATACTAAAAACCAACTAGAAAGCCACGGCTTGAAATTGTGGTTTTGAGAAAACATGCCTTCATGTTTCGATCTATAAGTAACTCATGTAAACCATTAGATATACTTAAGGTTTTCTTCCTAGTAAAACTAGAGTGTTTAAACCCTAATTTATGGCTACTCAAGACACTAAGGTCATGGCTCAATATTTATGCCAAGAGGAAATACCTTGGCTAACGAAACCTTATCTTGGCTTAGGATGAAATGGGAAGAAAGATTATTAATAAGCTAGATAAGCCACGAACTTAAATAAGCCAAGCCAAATAAGCCGAATCAAATAAGTCATAAGCTTATATAAGTCGAAACATAATAGGCCCATAAGCCCAAGATAAGTGTTTGGATTAAATGTATTTGGTTAAATAAATGTTTACTAATATTAACTAAGCCTATTAATAAGCCCGTTAGGCCCAAGATACCAAACAGGACCCTTAATAGGCCAACCGAGCCCACTAAGCATCTAATATTATTAATGGAGACTTTTTATGCCATGTTTGTCATATAGTGAAAGTACTAGTCGAAAACAAAATTGTATAAAACTTATATACTTATTTCATGACTTAAAACAAGTACAAGGACTAAACTTGCCAATTTGAAAAGTCTAGGGTTGTGTTTTATATATAGCCGAACCTTTATTAAACCTCGAGGACTAAACTTTCCCTTTTAAAAACTCATTACAAGCCCTAAAATGTTTTTCGTGCCATATTGATTTAGTTCGAGACTTGGGGGACTGGTATTGTCAATTTCATGAACTTATTTAAACCCTAGGTTAATATTTGTTCCCTTTTATACATTTCGAAACCACAAGGGCTTATTTTGCCACATTTCGAATATAAACTAAACCCTAGGGGGCTGTTATGTAACATGTGCACACCCCCTAACCCAAACCGAACTACAAGGACCAAACTTGTCAATCCTGAAAGATATGCAAGCCCTAGTTACACGTGTAACTAGGGGGACTTGTTTTGCCAAACCTTGAAACGAAAACAAGCCCTAGGGGCGTTTCTATAATTTGCCGAGAGTATATATACTTGAGGGACTAATATTGTAATTTTCCTAAACTTAAACAAACCCTAATTATATATACTTTCCCTAATATTAAAAAGTGTAAACTTAATTAAACCTATAAATACAAAAATCATTTTCCTTCTCAAACTTGTCATTTAATTAAATTATATAAACTTCGGATACTTTTTATTGAATAAAATGTAATACACTTTTGTAAACATTATTTATATAAGTTATATATAAAATAAATACAATTAATTTATAAGAATAAATATATTAAATACATTTCTATTAATCTTATACATTTTAAATATATATAAAACCTTCTTTTATAAATATTTAACTCACCTCATAATGGTACAAGTACGAAGACATTAATTAAACGAATTAGTTACTTGAATGATATTAATTATTACGCACTTAAAAATAAGTACTCTATTACTTTTACAACGATGAATTAAATTACAAGGATCATAATAAAATACTTAAAACCAGTATAAGCATGCACATGTTGTTTTTGTAAAACCCGCATGCTTTTACCATAAATACTACCCTTAAGATCGTACGTACTAGATTAAAACTTTCCTATTATAGTATGATTACGTTCACATGTTAGATTTCTACGTATTACGTAAGTGTTAGAACACGATAAGTATTTATTACGTACGAACACTCAATAATTATGTAACAATAATTAATCACGAACATGCGATCACGAAGTCATGAACGTAATTAAATCACGACCTATATTAATTACGTACATATATTTATTACGAGCACGAATAAATATAGTCACGGTTAATATTTAACGAGAACACATAAAACACGAACACAAATAAACACGAACGAACACTTAAATAACGAGACACGGAAAACGGTACGGGTACCCCATGTGGGGCCCCCTACCCGCGGCTACATCAAGGACGATGGGCCAAGCCCATCAAATTTTTAACTAACAAGGGTTAATGTGAAATCTTGTTTTCACTTTTCACTTTATAGTAAAACAAATAAAAAACCTAAAAAGTTTTCTCCTTCTCCTTCTTGCTCTCTTGTGGCCGCCGCATATAACACACCAAAGGGGGGTGTTTATTTGATTTTGATCTTGGTTTTTGTACGTGTGTTCGTGTGTGTTCATCCTCGTCAGATCCACGCATTCGGTATACCTTTTAATCCTTTTCTTTTTGATTTGATTTAATAAAATTAATTAAGAACATGATGTTTTTAAAAACCTAATTAAAAACATAAACTAATCATGAAAAGGTTATGGGGTAAATCAAAAAGGAGGTTTTTAGGGGTGTTTTGTTTGGCCAGCGCCTAAACCGAACCCCAAGGGGGTCTCGGTTTGGCTTATAGACCACCACCGAGACCATAAGGTCCCGGTTTGGTGGTGTGGGTCCCACGTCAGCAGCAAACAAGGGGGAACCCCGAAGTGGTTCGTGGTATGGTGTTGATTTCGAGTCCAGGTCATGGTTTCTAGTCATGATCCGGTTCATGGTTTATGTTAAGGTTATGTTTTAATAATCATATGTTAAAATTAAATTAATAATTATATGACATGATTAATTTAATAAAACATGACTTAGATTATAATTTAATTATAAGATCATGGAATTATTAATCTAAGTATTTATATTTTTCTAGACTTATAATTAATTAATTATTTAAAAACCATGGTTATAATTAATTAATTAACATGACTTAGGTTATATTATTAATAAATAATAATACATGTTTTAACCTATGTATTTAACTTTATTTAATTAAAAACATGATATATTTAATTAAATCCATTTAACCTATAGTTTATGTAAAATACATGTAATAATTAATAAACTATACCTTATATCATTATGACATAGAAAAATAATCAGAAAACACTTAAGCTTATATACTTAGCTTATTTAACCAGCTTATATCTAATTATGGAAACTTTCTATTTTTAGAAACTTATTTAATTAAGGCAGCTAATCTGTTTATGGAAACTTTCTATTTTTAGAAACTTATTTATTTTAAGCAGTAATTCTAGTTTTGGAAACTTTCTATTTTTGGAAACTTTCTATTTTTGGAAACTTTATATTTTTGGAAACTTTCTATTTTTGGTAACTTTCTATTTTTGGAAACTTTCTATTTTAGGAAACCTGCTATTTTTAGAAAGTTACTTATTATTACACAGTAAGTATAATAATACATGAAATACAAGAAATACTTAATCAGAATAGACAGAATATAAGATAAACACAGTTTAAGGCTCCAAAACAGTAAAACATGACATGAACGTATAAAATAAGCTAAGACATGATATAAAACCAGTTACGTATTTAGTAATCAGATATTTATTCACGTAAATATGTAGCATTTGTGATACCGAAGTAGGATCCTCCTCAGTTCGTTTTCTTCGTTCACTGGACATAAGGTACGGATTCCCGTCCTTTCAGTATGAACATTCTTTCCTTATTAGGATTCCCCGTATGCAGCCAACTGTTTTCCCGTAGTATAAGTTTATATGTTTGATTTGCATATGTTTAATTTAGAATACCTATAGCCATATACATGCATGACCAGTTTCACCTAGTAATGGAGGTACCATAACCATAACATTAGAGGCACTGGTGTTATGACTTCACCACGGCGGAGTGATTGCTCGTGGCGTCCCTTCAGCTTTTGGCCATATTATTATATTTATCATGTGGGGCGTATGGGTGCATCCTAGTTACATGTTTTTCAGCAGATTACTCAGTGTGAATGTGGTGTGTGCCTTGCATCCTTCACAAGGAGCTGATCCCTCCTACCCAAAACTAGTATATTAAATTAGAGGCAGCCCCTCTAATTTGCATGATGAGGTCACCCCTCCAAGTATTCATGCACGGTGGATTTTCATGACTTATATTGGCTAATGGTAGAATATGCTAAACAGTTTTTATAAGATAAACATAAGGCTTTTCAAACTATAAACTAGTTTTACCAAGACTTAACCAGGTTATTCGGGACTTAGTTTCTTCCGATGTTATATGTTATATGCTTATCCTATTCATGCTTTATTGTACATCCGTGCACTGAGTGTATTGCTCAACCGTTTTCCTTTTCTATGTTCCCAAAACGACAGGTACTCAGGGACGCTCGTAGACTTTAAGCGTACGTGCATATGGACTGGAAGCTTTCTAGCCTTTCTTTACTTTATGCATTATCTTTACTTTGATACACTTGCTATGGACATTGCTTAGTCCTTTCCTTTACAGTATTTATGTTTGTGTGTGATGAGCTTTACTTTTGGGACTACCGATGTTTGATTCTGGTATTTTCCTTTTATGGTCATGTAATGTTTAGACATTTTTCCTTGTATACTTTGATGACACGCCATAATTACGCGTGACATTCCATTATCAAAATGGGGTGTTACAATTATGGTATCAGAGCCAAGGCTTCGACATGTAGGCTCTCAAAATATGACATGTGATTAGTGGGTAGTCACTTTGGTCTTCCTAGTGGCAGTCGTTTTCATGCATTCATCATTTTTATGCATACACATATATTTCATTGTCGCAGGTTTATGACTAAGTAATGGTTGGTATAGGACTGGCCCTATTTAGTCGCACGTGTTTTATCAAAACTTTTAAATTTGGGACCGACCCATAGGCGTCCCCTCGCCGTGTCTTTTATTTTGGGTGAAATGACGATAGGTGTTCACTCTCGAGCATACAAAAGTTTTCAAAAAACTGCATCATGCATTCATACACAAAATTTTCTTGCATAAAATTTTTTTCTTCTTGAATTTTGGTATAAATTTTTTTCATGTATATATATATATTATGTTTTGAGCTGTTTAATCATATGTTTTATGTTATACTGTCAGATGGTTCTCACACGCGAACAGGAACAACTCAATGCTGCAATCCAAGCTGCAATGCAAGCTTTGCTTCCTCAACTGAGGAACGACATCAGGGCTGAGGTTCAAGCTGCCAACAATCAGCAGCACAACCAGGCACCTCCTCCTCCTCCAGTGACATTAGCAGTATGGCTGGAGAGATTCAACAAGCTCCGTCCTCGAGCTTTTGAGAAAACAGATAGCCCCAGTGATGCTGAAAGCTGGTTGGCTCACATCGAGAAGATTTTCAATGCTATGGGTTGTGACCCCGCGTACAAGGCGAGGTTAGCATGCTATCGGTTCGAAGGCGATGTGCTAAATTGGTGGTTAGCGTTGATGCAGTCTGAGGGAGGTGACGAGTGGGTTGCTGGTTTGACTTGGGCTCAGTTCAAGGACAGGGTGATGGAGAAGTTCTTTCCAAAGGCTGAACAAGACAAGCTCAAGAGGGAGTACCATGGGATCCGACAGAGAGCTAGGGAGAATAGCAACGAGTTTTTGCCGCGCTTTCTTCACTTAGCTGGTTTCCTTGGTGAAGCAGCAGGTACTCCTGAAGAGCAGGCACACCACTTTAGGTGGGCTCTTCGCACATCGGTCGCAAACAATCTGGTGTGTGTTATGTTCAACACTGTAGCACAAGTGGCCGATGCAGCACGTAAGCTGGAGATGCTGTAGGAGAGAGATGAGTTCGGGGAAGCTGAGAGAACTGACAAGAGGTAAACATTCGTATTCAAGCGGTGATCAATCCGTATTCTTTCCATATATGTCAATTATTCATCTCTTTAAAATGTATCTTCGAGGCAGAAAACTGGGGACCAGTCTCAGCCGGCTACTCAGCAGCAGCCTCATCAGCCCAAGGGAAACGGTCAGACTAACAACCGTTCTGCTACGGATAGGCGTGTCGGTAATGATAATTACCGTAACAACGCTGGACACTCCAACAACAGCTGGTCCTAATACTTACGCATTTTCTTATGATTTCATGTATAACTCATATTCTGACACTTTAGTAAATTTCTACCAAGAACCATGGAAACGGTAGGGACCAGAACCAGAGAGGTTCACAGCCTAACTGTAAAGCTATCACTGGTATTAAATCTTACGATTATCCGCATTGTCCTTTGTACCCTATTATCATGTCTTATGTAAAATATTTTATCAGGTTCTCAGCCAGCCAGAGCACCTGCTGGAGGATATACTCATCCTCTTTGCTCTACTTGCCACCGTAGGCACCCAGGGCCATGTCGTCGTAACACTGACGCATACTTCAAGTGTGGTCTTCCTGGCCATATCATGAAGGATTTCCGTAAGGGCGAGATGAAGGGCACATCGGGACATGTTGATTCTAAGCCGCCTCCTACCACCGGGCGTTTCTACACGACATCTCGAGACCAGGCCAACAAGTGTACAGGTACCATCACTGGAATCTTGTATATGTATGGTCAAGCTGTGTGTGTTCTTTTCGATATGGGTGCTACTCACTCGGTCATTTCTACTGCTTATGCTAAGAACATTAGGATGCTCCCCATGCCATTAGAGAATAGGCTTACTATTTCCACGCCTTTGAGGGACTCTGTATTAATCACCCATGTATACAAGAGTCTTCCCCTAGAATTTGACGATAAGGTTCGACCAGTTGACGCACTTCCGCTAGACATGATTTTGGGCATGGATTGGCTATCCAAGAATCATGCTACCATAGATTGCCATTCATATCGAGTTATCTTCGGTGATGGTAATGCACCAGAGTACATTCATAACGGGTTCGTACCCGGACGATCTGTACAAATCATATCTACCCTGCAAGCGCGTGCACTACTGTCACATGGCTGCGAGGGTTATCTTGCTACGGTTCACGACATGGATGCTGAATCTCCATCAATTCAGGATCAACCAATAGTGTCAGAATTCCAAGATGCATTTCCAGTAGAACTTCCGGGCATACCACCTGCACGAGAAGTGGAATTCAATATCGAGCTTATTCTAGGAGCTGAACCAACCTCCAAGGCTCCTTATCGCATGGCTCCCATAGAACTGAAGGAGCTGAAGGATCAACTACAAGAACTTCTTGAACGAGGTTTCATTCGACCGAGGGCCTCTCCATGGGGCGCACCGGTCTTATTTTTAAGAAGAAGGACGGTAGTATGCGTCTTTGCATAGACTATCGCGAGCTCAACAAGATTACTATCCAGAATAGGTATCCACTGCCCCGTATAGACGATCTGTTTGACCAACTCCAAGGGGCCAAACACTTCTCCAAGATTGATCTTAGGTCAGGCTATCATCAGCTACGGGTTAAGGAGCAGGACAACGCCAAGACTGCTTTTCGTACCCGCTATGGCCACTACGAGTTTGTAGTTATGCCATTCGGCCTAACAAATGCTCCAGCAGTGTTCATGGACTTGATGAACAGAATCTTCCATGAATTTCTGGACAAGTTCGTCATTGTCTTCATCGATGACATCCTGATTTTCTCAAAGTCCAAGGAGGAACACAAAGACCATCTTCGTACAGTATTGCAGATTCTTCGCCAGAAGCAGCTGTATGCTAAATTCTCTAAATGTGAGTTCTGGTTAGACAAGGTGGTTTTCTTAGGTCACATTGTATCAGCAGAAGGAATCACTATGGATCCAGCGAAGGTTGAGGCCATTAATTAGTGGCCGAGGCCGACATCAGCGACGGAAGTCCACAGTTTCTTAGGCTTAGCTGGCTATTACTGTAGGTTCGTGGAGAACTTTTCCCGCTTAGCACTACCATTGACCAAACTGATGCGGAAAGGGGAGAAATTCGTCTGGACTGAAGAACGAGAGAAGAGCTTTGAAGACCTGAAGCAGAAGCTAGTATCTGCACCTATTCTTACTCTCTCATCTGGTACGGGTGGATTTCAAATCTACAGTGATGCATCGGGGAAGGGACTTGGCTGTGTTCTCATGCAACATGGGAAAGTGATCGCGTACGCTTCACGGCAGCTTAAACCTTATGAAGAAAATTACCCCACGCATGACTTGGAACTTGTTGCAGTCGTGTTTGCATTGAAGATATGGAGGCACTACTTGTATGGAGAATCATGTGACGTTTTCACGGACCACGAGAGCTTGAATTATATCTTCACTCAACGTGAGTTGACCATGAGGCAGAGAAGATGGTTAGAGCTGTTGAAGGATTATGACATTAATCTACAGTATCATCCTGGAAAAGCAAATGTAGTAGCAGATGCTCTTAGCAGGAAGTCCGGAATGATCAACGGCATTAAAATTGAGGAGGAAATCATAAGAGACTTGGAGCGACTAGAAATCGAGATCATGGTACGTGGACAGCACGGTTACTGGGCTAATCTTAGAGTAGACCCCGAGTTACTCTTTAAGATCAAGGAAGCTTAGAAAGATGATGGAGAAATCTGGGCGATAATACAGAACTTGGAGAAACAGACGGAATTCAGAGTAGATGCATATGGTATCGTATGGCAGGGCACGAGACTTTGTGTTCCTGATGATCAAGAACTCCGGGAAGCCTTGTTAGCTGAAGCTCATAGCTCCCCATTCTCTATACATCCTGGTTCGACTAAGATGTACCATGACATCAAGCAACACTTTTGGTGGAGTGGTATGAAACAGGATGTGGCCACTTACGTCTCCAAATGTCTTACCTGCCAGCAGGTTAAGATCGAGCATCAGCGATCTGGCGGTCTCCTTCAACCGTTAGATATTCCAGAGTGGAAGTGGGACAAAATCACCATGGATTTTGTTACTGGTCTTCCGCCTACCAAGAGGAAGCACGATGCAATTTGGGTTATCGTAGATCGACTTACCAAATCAGCTCATTTCTTACCGATCTGCAAGGAAGATCCGGTAAGTAAACTCGCCGATACATATAGAAGGGAGATCATGAGACTCCACGGTGCTCCATCCAGCATATTCTCAGACTGAGATCCTCGTTTCACTTCGCGATTTTGGAAGAGTCTGCAGAAGGCTTGGGTTACACAACTTAAGCTTAGCACGACTTTTCACCCTCAGACAGACGGACAGTCGGAGCGAACGATTCAAACATTGGAAGACATGCTGAGGTCATGTGCGTTAGAATGGACGGGTGATTGGGACGATTACATCTGTTTGGTAGAGTTTGCATACAACAATAGTTGGCACGCCAGTATCAAGTGTGCTCTTTTCGAGATGTTATATGGCAGAAAATGCGCGCCCCGATCTGCTGGGATCAGGTTGGCGAGAGAACACTTGAAGGACCAGAAATCATAGAGATGACCAATGAAAAGATCACAGTAGCTAAGTAGAAACTTCAGGAGGCACGGTCACGCCAGAAGTGTTACGCCGATAAGCATCTTAGGGACATACATTTTAACGTAGGAGATCACGTCTTCCTTAAGGTTTCGCCGGAACGTGGTGTTAGACGCTGCGAGATTAAAGGGAAGCCCAGTCCTCGTTTCATCGGACCGTTTTTGATATATTGAACGAGTCGGTGAAGTATCTTACCGGTTAGCGTTACCTCCGCAGTTTTCGCATGTACACAATGTGTTTCATGTCTCCTTACTCAGAGGATACCAGTATCATCTCCTTCACATGGTTCAGTATCCACTGGAACAGATACGTGAAGATCTCACTTTCATAGAAGAACCCGAACAAGTTCTTTACAGACAAGAACGAGTCATGAGAAGGAAGACGATTCCATTCGTCAAAATCCTTTGGAGGGATCATACCGAGCGGGAAGCCACTTGGGAAACATAGGAGTCTATCCGGGCTTCTTACCCTCATTTCATATTTTGAATTCGGGTATGTTCTTCTTTTCCAGTTTACTTTATCTATAATTCGGGGACGAATTATTCTTTTTAGGGGGAAGAGTTGCAAAACCCGCATGCTTTTACCATGAATAGTACCCTTAAGATCGTACATACTAGATTAAAACTTTCCTATTATAGTATGATTACATTCATGTGTTAGATTTCTACGTATTACGTACGTGTTAGAACACGATAAGTATTTATTACGTACGAACACTCAATAATTATTTAACAATAATTAAGCACGAACATGCGATCACGAAGTCATGAACTTAATTAAATCACGAACTAATGACACGGAAAACGGTACGGGTACCCCATGTGGGGCCCCCTACCCGTGGATACATCAAGGAAGATGGGCCAAGCCCATCAAATTTTTAACTAACAAGGGTTAATGTGAAATCTTGTTTTCACTTTTCACTTTATAGTAAAACAAATCAAAAACCTAAAAAGTTTTCTCCTTCTCCTTCTTGCTCTCTTGTGGCCGCCGCATATAACACACCAAAGGGGGGTGTTTATTTGATTTTGATCTTGGTTTTTGTACGTGTGTTCGTGTGTGTTCATCCTCGTCAGATCCACGCATTCGGTATACCTTTTAATCCTTTTCCTTTTGATTTGATTTAATAAAATTAATTAAGAACATGATGTTTTTAAAAACCTAATTAAAAACATAAACTAAACATGAAAAGGTTATGGGGTAAATCAAAAAGGAGGTTTTTAAGGGTGTTTTGTTTAGCCGGCGCCTAAACCGAACCCCAAGGGGGTCTCGGTTTGGCTTATAGACCACCACCGAGACCGTAAGGTCCCGTTTTGGTGGTGTGGGTCCCACGGCAGCAGCAAACAAGGGGGAACCCCGAAGTGGTTCGGGGTATGGTGTTGATTTCGAGTCCGGTTCATGGTTTCTAGTCACGATCAGGTTCATGGTTTATGTTAAGGTTATGTTTTAATAATCATATTTTAAAATTAAATTAATAATTATATGACATGATTAATTTAATAAAACATGAATTAGGTTATAATTTAATTATTAGATCATGGAATTATTAAACTAAGTATTTATATTTTTCTAGACTTATAATTAATTAATTATTTAAAAACCATGGTTATAATTAATTAATTAACATGACTTAGGTTATATTTTTAATAAATAATAATACATGTTTTAACCTAAGTATTTAACTTTATTTAATTAAAAACATGATATATTTAATTAAATACTTTTAACCTATAGTTTATGTAAATTACATGTAATAATTAATAAACTATACCTTATATCATTATGACTTAGAAAAATAATCAGAAAACAC
This sequence comes from Glebionis coronaria, assembly GCA_025667525.1. Lineage (NCBI taxonomy): Eukaryota > Viridiplantae > Streptophyta > Magnoliopsida > Asterales > Asteraceae > Glebionis > Glebionis coronaria. The sequence goes on along the minus strand of CM046879.1, from coordinate 573,303,717 downwards.
TTATGCTTATATACTTAGCTTATTTAACCAGCTTATATCTAATTATGAAAACTTTCTATTTTTAGAAACTTATTTAATTAAGGCAGCTAATCTATTTATGGAAACTTTCTATTTTTAGAAACTTATTTATTTTAAGTAGTAATTCTATTTTTGGAAACTTTCTACTTTTGGAAACTTTCTATTTTTGGAAACTTTCTATTTTTGGAAACTTTCTATTTTTGGAAACTTTCTATTTTTGGAAACTTTCTATTTAGGAAACCTGCTATTTTTAGAAAGTTACTTATTTTTACACAGTAAGTATAATAATACATGAAATACAAGAAATACTTAATCAGAATAGACAAAATATAAGATAAACACAGTTTAAGGCTTAAAACAGTAAAACATGACATGAACGTATAAAATAAGCTAAGACATGATATAAAACCAGTTACGTATTTAGTAATCAGATACTTATTCACGTATGTATTTATGTAGCATTAGTGATACCGAAGTAGGATCCTCCTCAGTTCTTCTTATTCGTTCACTGGACATAAGGTACGGATTCCCGTCCTTTCAGTATGGACATTCTTTCCTTATTAGGATTCCCCGTATGCAGCCAACTGTTTTCCCGTAGTATAAGTTTATATGTTTGATTTGTTTATGTTTAATTTAGAATACCTATAGCCATATACATGCATGACCAGTTTCACCTAGTTATGGAGGTACCATCACCATAACACTAGAGGCACTAGTGTTATGACTTCACCACGACGGAGTGATTGCTCGTGGCGTCCCTTCAGCTTTTGGCCATATTATTATATTTATCATGTGGGGCGTATGGGTGCATCCTAGTTACATGTTTTTCAGCAGATTACTCAGTATGAATGTGGTGTGTGCCTTGCATCCTTCACAAGGAGCTGATCCCTCCTACCCAAAACTAGTATATTAAATTAAAGGCAACCCCTCTAATTTGCATGATGAGGTCACCCCTCCAAGTATTCATGCTCGGTGGATTTTCATGACCTATATTGGCTAATGGTAGAATATGCTAAACAGTTTTTATAAGATAAACATAAGGCTTTTCATACTATAAAACCAGTTTTACCAAGACTTAACCAGGTTATTCGGGACTTAGTTTCTTCCGCTGTTATATGTTATATGCTTATCCTATTCATGCTTTATTGTACATCCGTGCACTGAGCGTATTGCTCAGCCGTTTACCTTTTCTATGTTCCCAAAACGGCAGGTACTCAGGGACGCTCGTAGACTTCAAGCGTACGTGCATATGGACTGGAAGCTTTCTAGCCTTTATTTACCTTATGCATTATCTTTACTTTGATACACTTCCTATGGACATTGTTTAGTCCTTTCCTTACAGTATTTATGTTTGTGTGTGATGAGCTTTACTTTTGGGACTACCGATGTTTGATTCCGGTATTTTCCTTTTATGGTCATGTAATGTTTAGACATTTTTCCTTGTATGCTTTGATGACACGCCATAATTACGCGTCACATTCCATTATCAAAATGGGGTGTTACAATTTTAGTGACTTTTATACATCCTATCACTACAAGAAAATAGGGTTAAAGTAACACTCGTAAAGTGTTGTATTATGTCTTAAAAATGTTGCATTATGCATAATGTGACACTTTATGAAGTGCTATGTTATGCAATGTCGCCTTAGGTATAAGTGACACTTTTCGTTAGAATGTGCAACACTTTTTTAATGTGTTGCCTCTGTTTTATCAATGTGATACTTTAAAATGCAACACATCTTACACTCAAATACAACACTTTTTACACTCAACTGTAACACTTCCACTCTGAATTGCAACACTCATTAGACTAAAATGCAACACTCTACATACCAAAGTGCAACACTTTTTACACAAAAATGAATTTTTTTTACTTAAGTGTAACACTTTTCCAAATTGAAATGCAATATTTTTCTCACAATCGTAACACTTTTAGATTAAATTGCAACACTCTCCCAATATTACATCTAATTATGCAACGCTTCATTCTGTGAAATGCAACACTTCTAGATGTTTTCCTTAACATAAGGCGACACTTTCATAATGATTAGTAACAACATCGTTTGACCACACACGACAATGCTAAATATATGCGGTACTGGTATCATACAGATTCTTCAAAAAGGAAAAAAGGTCATATAATACATTAATTATTCTCATGTTTAACCACATGAATGCGAAAATACCATAGATAACATTCGGGTTGAACTTTGAACAAACAGTGTAATGTAAAATAACCATCATAAAAGTTCTATTGAATAAAAGAAAAGACATCAAATTATAATCCTATAAATCTTGACTTCATCTTTTCAAAGCTCCACATGCATCCTGAAGTACTATGAAACGACGCTGCCTGGTCCAATATGACGCCCTGGTCCAATAGAAAATACTATTAGTTTACACTCATGATATAGATTTATATAAACTTATTTTACACCAAAAAAACTAATAATATAGATCTTAGTATGATCCGACTAAACCAACGTAAATTGTTCAATTCATAAATAAAATGGTGACCTAACACACAATGCTCTTCACATGTTATAAATGTGTAATACCAATATATAACATTTAGCTATAAATACTACAGGTCTTGCTACAAATTCTGGTTTCGCTACAGTTCTACTACCTTAGTTATGCTATTGTATGTACTTGTATTATTATTAGGTACCAACACTCAACCCCTTCACATATGACAATTACCTATCCTAATATCAAGGTAGCTTCTTTTTTAAACCAATGCGGCGTATGAAATATAATTAGACTAGTTCAATAAATTAACTCATGTTTTATATGCATAATTATAAATTAAGGGCGTACCTTGCACCAAACATATATGATAGCTCATGTTAAAAACTCTTTAACAATTCTAGTAGGTAACTTTTGAATAAGCATAGCAAACGCATCTTCAACAAGTTTGTCACATTGGTCTTCAATGTCTTTACGCATATCTCCTAGTTCAGCTTTGTTTCTTTTATGTTCCTCTGCTATCTCGAGCTTCTTCTGTTCATGATCATCTTCAATTTGTTTTCGCATTTCAACCAACCGATTTACTTCAGTATCTATATTAGTTATCACAGATTCTATAAGCTCCCCTTGAATTATATATGATGTCTCACTCCCATTCACCTTCTTTATTAACTTGTTTGTAACACCCCTACCAAAAAGTCTACGGTGTCCATTGTACTCTTTGTTCATCACAGCAAGAAAAGGATCTACAAATGAACTTCTATATTCACCACTTCCGTCTTCTTCTTGAGTGTTGTAGTTCTTCATTTGTTCCTTCATTAATAAGGGAAAAAGTTTACCTAGCTGATTACTAGTACAAATTAAAAGTGCAATTAAATATATTAATAATACATCATTTCATACAATGAGCTTTTTTGTGTCATCATATGTATCAACATATAAATGTCCTTCTTTCCTTTCACATGTGCACTCAAACATTGTGGTTAAGCTTGGGGGTTCCTTGTTGGGATCTTTATTTTTCTATATTCACAAAAAATAAAAGCAACAACTTAGTATAACTGGTGGGTATGCCCTTAAGGGGCTGTTTGGTTCATCAATTTAAAATACCAATATTTCAAAACTGGTCAAAACTTAAATCATGACAGGTTTCAAATAATTTCATTTGAAATACTATATTACGTTTGGTTGGCCAATTTCTTGTAGAATCTAAAACGTAAATGTCCAGCATACCCTTCATATCATTTTGAGATAAAAAAAAATAAACCAAACACATCAAATATAAGTGAAGAACAAACACTGTTACACATATGCATAATCATTGAAATAAACATTTTCAGTAAACCCAAGTTGATAACTAGTGAAAGGCAATTAAAAAAAGCTGGATACATTCATTCATTTGCACCAAGTTGATAACCAATGGAGGTCGTGAAATCCTAAAGGAGGAGGTCACTTACATAAAAAAATTCAAGTGATTCTCTATCACCAACAGAAACAAGTCTAACATTGATACCAATTTACTCCATATAATCTGTTTATTTGTTGCGATTCAGGACCCACAAAGGAGAAAATTTTAATCTAACGGATGACCTAGTGAACCGAATATAACAATGTTGTCAATTTGTTGAATCAAAAATACCTAAATTTGCTCATGTATACATCAGGTTCTTGAAGGAAAGGAGATAATAAATAGTAAAATAATATACTGGTGGTTGTTGATAGTTTTTTAATTATTAGAGGGATAATTTTTTCTACTTGTGCAATATAAACGCTAGTAAAAGAATCCACACCTCACCCACTAGTTTTTTAAACCACCTTTTTTGTGGGACCCACAACATTTAAAGCCTCTACTTATTATATACCAGACATGATTTTTAGATGTTTTTAAATTGAAACTCATCAAAATACATCAAATATCAGTGAACCAAACAACCTCTAAGTTAAAGCACATATCATGAATAAAACAAAGACTACTTACTAGATCCTCACGAATCCTTGCAAAACTTTTTTGACCAGCTGTATGCAAGTTTTTTTGCGACATTTGAGGCTCCTTTGCGATTAAACAACGCTTCTGTACATTAGATTTATAAACATATAAAAAGAAACTATTATTGAAAAGAAATATTCGAGGTAAGTAATTTAGAGGCAATAATTAGGGGTAACAAATTACTTGATCTTCTTTAGTATTCCATCAGCGAAGCAACTGTATAAAATCCTTTTCCGGGATGCTTTTTGGACGTTGCTTTAATATAGTGGTGGTTTCCTTGAGGTCATAAAAGTTCGTTTTCCTGAGCCTAGATTTGTGTCCCCTCCATAACGCTCCAATAGACTGCAGCGCATGAGATTTAGCCTCTTCGGGCACAATGTATTTTTCCTAAACCAAAGAGTTACTATAAGTTAGTACAAAAATAAAAGGAAAACATTTATACATATAAGCAGGGTATAACAACATATAAACATACCAACACATACTCCCACATTTTGTCCTTGTAAGGCACTTTGTGCCATGAACTACAAGTCAATGGACAATAACTATAAGTACGAGCTATTGTGCCTAAAAACCGAGAGAATTTTCCTACTACATCATTCTCTTTGGTTGATGGTCCAATAGGTCGATTAAATTCATTGCATATGATAACCTCACGATTATCAAATTCTCGTGTGTGTATGTTATGCATCATTGTTGGTCCTCGTTTCTTAGTTGTAGAGATACCTATAACACCAGACATATACTAAGTTATTCTAGAAAGGAATGTGAGTGTGGGGCTGTAATGTATATAAAGTAAGATATACAACGTATTAAAACTATGCCGTAATATCAATATAAAAGACCTCAATTTATCTACAAATGCATAACAAGCAAAACAAATCCTATGGTATTCAAGTTAAACATTTCCTTTTTGTGATCGATCGACTTGAAGTATTTCAAGTTTAGCACCCTCATTTTCAAACTCATCCTCACTGCCATCGGATCCTTCATCAGCTTCCATGTTTTCATGCTCATCATCCTCAACGGATTCTTCATCACCTTCATTAACATATAAAGTAAGGTAAATAATGGTTGTTGTTATGTCTAAGCTATGTATTCATATTATGATAAATTACACGAATTTAAAAATGTAAAAATAATCCACATACCCAATCTCAGGTCTTCCTCCATGTCTTCATTCTCATCGTCTTCATAGCCTCCATCCTCTCTATATGTTTCATTAACAGTTGTGATCATAGAAAAGTAAATATGACAAAAAAAGGTTGACAAATTCCCTATTATCTTGCTATATTATTGAAATTTTCATGTTTCTCGCTGCTAAATCATGTACGTACGTTGATATATTAAGTCATCCTATTCCTCATTTTCTTCCTCAGCTGTTTGACTCCTTGATCCACTTAAGATGTTTGTAGCAGAATTGGGCTTTGTTGCATTCTTTTTCAAAATGCCCCTTTGCATTTGTGAGCCTTTTTGTTTAATAATAGTTCACCCATGGTTATATATGTTCTCGATTGTTGCTTTCCTACCTCATCTATATCTCTTTTATTCAAATTTGTAATCATAGAATAAAAGGTTAACAAATATATTATTTTAAATTTTAAAGTTTGTGGCTGCTAAATCATATAGGTACCTTGAGATATTAAGACATCCTCATCATCGGTGTCTTTGTTAAAGAGTTGTCTCGTTGGTCCACTTGAAATGGTTGTTGTAGCAGAATTGGGCTTTGTTGTATTCTTTTTCAACACACCCCTTTGCATTTGTGAGCCTTTTTTGTTTAATAATAGTTCTCCCCTAGTGACATTTGTTCTTGATTGTTGCTTGGTTACCTCATCTATATCTCTTTCATTCAAGTCTGTAATCAAAGAAAAAAGGTTAACAAATATATCATTTTAATTTTTGAAGTATGTGGTTGCTAAATCATATAGGTACCTTGAGATTTTAAGACATCCACATCATCGGCGTGTTGGTGAAATAGGTGTCTCATTGATCCACTTTAAATGGTTGTTGTAGCAGAATTGGGCTTTGTTGTATTCTTTTTCAACACATCCCTTTGCATTTGTGACCGTTTAGTGTTTAATAAGAACTCACCCATGGTGAGCTTTGTGACAATCCGTCAATTTATGGTTTATATTTTATTCTCAAGTATTATTTAAAAAGATTATTTTAATTTTATATTATGAACTCACTTATTTTTTGGAAGAAATTTGGATTTACGTCTTGAAGTAGCATCGACTACGTCTAAACCGGAGGATTCTACGTTACGTGCTTACGTTTACATACACCGTTTTGGTGACAGTCCGACATTTCAGAAATTAAATTTGTCCGTGAATAATATTTTTAGATTTTAAATTTGTGTTGGTTCATAAACTCACAAATTTACGAGAAGAGATTAGGACTTGTTGATCCCAAACTTAGATCGATTAAGCTTTGTGTATACGAGATTAGATCAAGTACTACACTTAGAGAAACCTTTGCTTATGAATAAAGTAACAAAGTGTTATGCGGAATTAACACTTGATCTAAAACACAAAGATGTTAAACAAACTTTCACTTGTATTAGAATAAACGAACTTGATTACAATGAAAGAGGTTTAACTTGCGAATACTTATGAAAACTGATATTAAACATTAACCTAAACGACCTTCTTTTATAGATTAAGAAGTCTTGTACAATAAGCTACGAATCAACTATTCTAGGTAAAGATAATAATAGAAAATACAATGTCGAGCTTATCTTTACTAGAAGTATTCTAGAATATAATAAACGTGTAGCTCACATCTTCCATCAGTGCTTGTCTTCAATCTGTCAACGCTTGACTTTAACTTGTCAACGCTTATGCTATCAGCGCTCACTTTGCTCTTGTCAACGCTTGAGTTGTTCTTGTCAGCGTTCAAGTGATCTGGCCTTAATTTATTCCCAACAATCCTCCCCTAAACTTGATATCCACTCTTATGATCAAGTTTCTGAATAAACACTAAGAGCTTGGAGGAGTCTGACAAACCTTATCATATTGGTAATAAATAAATCTGATTAAATTCTTTGCCACGTCACTTGTATAGTCTATCTCCAACTGGGTGTCCTTCATCTTTTCCAAAACAGCCTTGGATATGAAATACTGAGCATCTACAAGTAAATACTCAGCAAACTTTGTAGAACTCAAATGGTATACACCAGCAGCTGAATATAACCTCCATTGAAGACCACTGAGGTCATCTTCAAGATCCTTCCATACTTCAGGATCTTCTTCTTTTGTCCCACACATTCTTTTGAATGTGGTCCAAAGTTTTATTCCATTGACTGAAGTTGGTGCTTCAGCCTCATACTTGGTCTCTAGCAACCTCCAAAGGTCCACCAAGTCTTCTCTATCACAACTTGCAAATAAAGATATGAGAGTGGTAAAAGTGTGTACCTCCTTGCCAAATCTTCCAATTTTCCAGAATCCACATTCATCTTCATCATAACTCACAATTGGATTCCTGGAATCTAGTGGTAACACATGCACCATATCTGAAGCTTCTAATGAGGAGAGCTTGAGGCTCTTTCTAATAACTGCTTCACTTGGATATAGTTGATTCATATCTTTTGGAAACTCAAGAATAAATCCCTTCTTTACTGGTCTGGGAACTATCATAGCTCTCTTGATTTCCATCTCCTCTGCAAGTTGCTCCTTTCTTTCATCTGAAAGAAGTCTGAAAGTGTTTTCTTCCTGCACTTTCACCCAAATAGGATAAGCCCTATGTTCCAACTCATCAAATGTCAAAGCCTTCAGCTTCTGATGTGTCCATCCAACTCCATGACATTTGAGCAACATAAAGTAGAGCTTCCTTCTATCCCTTTTCAACTCAGAGAGAATGTTGCTTGCCTTGTGCTTCAAAATCACCTTACAATCCTTCTGAACTCTAAGAAGAATTTCCAAACCCCATATCTGATCTGAAATGGTCAAGTCTGGATTATCCATACAGCTTTCTTCCCAAGAATTGTACATCTGAACCACCTCTGGCATATCAAAATCAATCTACAACTTTAAATCTCTCAGCTTTTCCCTAGCAAGCTCATCACCATACTCAAGTCTTTCTGGTTCAACAATCATCACACTTGAATCTGAGCTAGCTCCATCACTTTCTTCTTCAGAAGTCACAACAAATGGTGACTTTTCCTTTTCACCTTGTTCCATCATTTGCTCAGCCAATCTTCTATCAAATTCAACCTGAGCTGCATTCTTTGGAACAATTTCTTCTACCAACTTACCCTTACCCTTATCTGTTGGTGCAATTGTTGGTAGGGTAGATGATAATACCTGAGTAGGAACATCTTTGATGATAGATGATGACTGGAATACATCACCTCCATATGCAGATCTGTCAACGCCCAAATTTCCTCTATCAGCGCCCAAAATACCTCTATCAGCGTCCATACTTGTCTTGTCAATGCTCAAATATTTTCCCTCAGCGCCTTGTGTAACCTCTCTCAACATATCTGTAAATGATAAATTTAAATTGGTTGGAGAGATCAAGGACGTATCAAAACCTGTTTGTTCCTTTAAAGTAGTAAGAGCTTCAGCAACATCCAATGATTGACCATCTTGACTGCTCTTATCACTCAGATTTCTTTGATCTTCCTCCCCTTTGGAAGACTCCTCCATACCTCCCTTTGCATGAACACTTTCCAAAACAACAATCCTCTCCCTCAATTCCTTAAGTTCAAGGCCTTGGTTACTGACAATTTGTACTAAGTCTGCATTCTGCTTTTGCAAGCTAATGCAGACAGCCGTCAATTCCAAAAGCGTCATTGGTTCCAGTCTGCCCTCTTCCAAAATGGGGATTTGACCTCCCAAGTCAGGTTCATTGGGCATGGATGAGGACTTAATTATGGTGGGACTGCCTTGGCCAACTGCTAAGCCATAACCAATAGTCCCAGCCTCATCCAGGTCACCAGCCACACTTGTGGTGGTGGTTCTCTCTGCTTCATGGCTAGGACCACCAGAGGAGAACACTCCAACAGTCCTTTGGCGTTTAATCAACCTATATTCAGGTGGTGTGGAAGATGGTGTAGAAGAAGGTGTAGATGTGGGTTGGTTAAGGGGTGTTTGGGATTGTGATGGTTGGGTGTCAGCGGTTGAAATAGGCACATCAACGCCCACATTAGATGTATCAGCGTCAAAGGGATTTTGGTCTATTTGCATTTGGTCAGGTGAGGGTAAAGGTTCAGGGATAGGTTCAAGTTGTGGGTGAGGGTCAATATGAGGTTGGGGGTCTGGTTGGGGTTGTGCTGCTGCAATAACAGCAAGCATGGCTGGGGTTAAAGGTAGGTCTCTATGAGGTGGTGAATTCATCTTGGTAAAAATAGCCTTCTTTTGTTCAGGGATTTTATAAAAATCATTGTGATCCCTTGAACAATATCTTTGAGCATCAAAAACCATTTGCAGAAAACGGGGATAAGCTAAAGTCATTTTTGTCCCCTTGTTTTTACACATTCCTTCAAAAATCATTTTAGACCAGTTATACTTTTGCCCTGTTGCAATACACACAATAGCAGTTGCAATGGATCTATTGATCTCATTGTGTGTAGTACATTTGGGACTCAAACATTGAAGGAGAATGTGAATGAGGTACTTCCAGGCTGGGGAAAATTCCTGCTTATGGTACTTATTAAGAGTACCTTCATCAGGAATAGGGTATCCCAAAGCCCTAAGCCCTTGTTCTATTTCAGATATGGGAAGAATGGTTATACCATCAGCATCATTAAGATGCAAGGCCTGGCGTACCAAGGCCTCAGTAACCACCCAAGATCTCCCATGAACAATAGAAGTTAATGTGGTTACTCCATTAACTGTTGAGGAACTAACAGTGTTCCAAAACTGTTTAATGTGTGTGACTGGAATGAGTGGTGCATGAGAAAGAGCATACCTTAATGGGGATGCGTTCAAATACTCCACCATCTGTGTGTATTGAGGAAACAAAGTATTATCAGCAACAAGATAAGCAATCATGTTGTGTTGAGACTTGAACCCCAAATCCAATTCTGCTGAGTTAAATCTTGGTGCCATTGATGAAAGCTGTTAATTTGAAGTATAAAAGATGAAGGTTGATAAGAGAAAAGTGTTAGACAAGAATTATAGATACCCTGTTTAAAAATAGGAGCCAAATTTATAGGAGTGGATGAATGCATGTGATTGGCCCAAAAATAGGCAAAGATTTTCAAAAACTAATCATGAAAATATTGAAAAAGTTATAAGTTATCTCATGCATTTAATGAAAGTAACAACTCCTAAAATTACGGCTTGAAAATATGTCAAAAAGTAACAACTGGGTAGGTCCCATTGTTTGTCAACGGTCAAATAGAACCCATCAACGCCCAACGGCTATAATCTTGTCAACGTTCGCCTAAAGCCATGTCAGCGTCCATTTTGGTCACAACAACGCTTGGAAAAATCTTGTCAGCGTCCAAAAATAAAATTATTTTAAAAAGTGAAAAATGACCTTAACAAGTAATTTATCTAGAGAAGATAACCAAAAGCTGATAATTATCATAGGGCGGCAAGCACTGTCCAGTTATGCACACTTGCATAAGCAAGATAGACATAACAGTCCTCTAGTGTCCCTTGCTAACCAAAATTCTTAACAACCAAGTTACCTTATAAAATCCTTGTTACTCCCAGGTAAAACCCATATCAAAATGATTCCCAAGTCTCCCAACAGACCACAACCAATTCTAGGCCAAAAATGTCTTGGCAGCATGCAAAGTTGATATACTATGCATGCTACAGTGCCTCATGGTTTAGTAAAACTAACCCATACTCACCTGTGGACACAATCTAGAATTGTGATAAGAGTATCATATGGATACCCAAAAATCCTAAAGGTTCCTTAAACCTCCCGTTAAACTATGATACATGAGTTCTCAAAATATATATGAACATTAAAAATTTATGTCAAGATAGGAATATAAGTATTCCAACCATCATCCATATACAAAAACATGTCCAAATAGCTCTTCAAAGATCCATAAGCAACTCTGTATCCAATGGCATAAAGCTACCACCACCTACACATTTAGATGAAAACCACAAAACTAACATTTGTTGCTAACAGCGTCCCGACAACACTTAACAGCGTTGAAGGAACTCTTGTCAGCGTTAGACAATAATATCTCTAACAACGGCAAAATAACACTTGACAGCGTTACATTGACCTTTGTCAGTGTTAGAAAAATAAAGTGGAAAATCTAAATTATCACAAAGACCAATAACAATGCATTATCCTGTACATACTTTTACAAAAAGGTTCCAAAACACATATTAAGTGAGATTAACCATTCCAATATTTGTTACCAAATATTGAAATCTTCCAGCATCAAAAGGTTTAGTTAATAAATCAGCCACATTATCTTCTGTGGCTACCCTATCTGGTTGTATTAAACCTTTCTCAAAGCAATCTCTTATAAAATGATGTCTAATTTCTATGTGTTTGGTTTTAGAATGATGTACAGGATTTTTAATAATGCATAAAGTACTGTTATTGTCTACAAAAATCTTGGTATGCATAAAATTATACCCATAATCCAACAGCTGGTTCTGAATCCATAAGACTTGTCCACAACAAGCAGCTGCAGCCACATATTCTGCTTCAGTTGTAGAGTTTGCCACCACTGTTTGTTTCTTGCATTGCCAAGATATTAATCTGCTCCCAAGAAATTGACATCCACCAGTTGTGGATTTCCTATCAAACTTGTCACCACCATAATCACTGTCTGAATATGCAATAAGATCCAATGGAGAATCTTTTGGGTACCACAAGCCAAGATCTGGATAACATCTTAGGTACCTAAAAATTCTCTTTACAGCAAAAAGGTGACATTCTTTGGGAGTCACTTGATGGCGTGCACATGTACACACAGCAAACATGATGTCAGGTCTTGAGGCTGTAAGATACATCAATGATCCAATCATTGATCTATAGTGCCTAACATCCACATCCTTTCCAGCTCCAATTTTTCCCCAAGGGTGTTGCCTATCCATAGGAGTGGAAGCATCCTTCTCATGTGGAGAAAAACCATATTTCTTCAAGATTTTAGCTACATACTTGTCTTGGGAGATGAAGATACCATCTTCTTTCTGCTGAACTTGCAAACCGAGAAAGAAGTTCATCTCACCCATTGCACTCATCTTGAATTTATCTGTCATGAGCTTGGAAAAGTCCTCACTCATTTTTGGATCAGTAGACCCAAAAATGATGTCATCAACATAGACCTGCACAAGCAACACATGTTTTCCTTTCTTCTTTGTAAATAGTGTCTGATCTATGGTGCCCCTCTTGAAACCATTTTCCACCAAGTAGGTGGACAATGTACCATACCATGCTCTTGGGGCTTGATGAAGTCCATACATAGCTTTCTTCACTCTATAAACCTTGTCTGGATTCTCAGGATCTTCAAAACCAGGAGGTTGCATGACATATACCTCCTCAACAATTGTCCCATAGAGGAAAGCACTCTTCACATCCATTTGATAAACAGTGAAGTTCATACAAGAGGCATAAGCTAAGAAAATCCTTATAGCTTCAATTCTTGCAACAGGAGCAAATACCTCCTCATAATCTATTCCTTCCTCTTGTGTGTATCCCTGAGCTACCAAACGTGCCTTGTTTCTGACCACAATACCTCTTTCATCTTTCTTGTTCCTTAGAACCCATCTTGTCCCAATTGGTCTCACATATCTAGGACAATCAACCAGCTCCCAAACATCCTGTATAGCAAATTGGTGAAGCTCATCCTGCATTGCTTCCACCCAACTTGGTTCTTTGAGAGCATCAAAAATTTTCTTGGGTTCTTCCTGTGACAGAAAACAGGCAAACAAACATGCTTGTACAAGAGGGGTATCAACCTTCTTGTGTATATTGGCAATAAATCCACCAAGACTTTGATGGGATCTTCTTGTCTGAACTGGAGCCATAACATCACCAATGATCTGAGATGTGGGGTGATCCTTTGCTGTGGAAGTGAGAACTCCTCCTTCAAAAAGTCTAGTGTCCTCAACTTCACGCTCCATGTTGCCAATATCTTCTTCCTCAGATTCTTCTTGAGCAACAGAAATCTCTTCATGAACATTGGAAGGTCCACCCTGTTCAAAATGGGAAGAGAAAAGCTGTGTAAAGGTGTCACCAAAGTCTGAACCTTGTTTGTCAGCGCTTGGGCTAACAACGCTTGAACTGTTGTTGTCAGCGTTTGAGCCATCAGCGTCTGAATTGGTCTTGTCAGCGCTTGATTTCCCTTTGTCAGCGCCTGAAGAATCATGCATGTTTGTATTTGGTGGTATTTGAACACCACCATTATCTTTCCTAGCAGCAGTAGCAGTAGCATAATACTCATCTGTCCATATAGGAGGTGTAACATATTCTTGTGTGGGAGATGACTCAGCTGCTGGTGGTCCATCCTTCTTAGCAACCTGTATACCTGAAACATTACCAATTCTCTTTTCCAAAACACTTGAAGTTACCTTCACAATGTCTGGATCAGTAACAGGCATATAATTTAAAGCTCTAGATAAAGGTCCTAAGTCAAACAACCAATTTGGACCACTTTCAGGATCACTAGGTTTACTCTCTAAAAACCTAACATGTACTTTTTCAAGTATACGTTTTTCCTTTTTAATGTAAACCCTATATCCTTTGCTCTGCACTGAATAACCCATGAAGTAGCCTTCATCACCTTTTGAATCAAATTTACCTAGGGCCTCACTAGTTTCTAGAACAACTACATGACATCCAAAAGGCTTGAGAAAGCCAATATTGGGCTTCCTTCCCCAAAGTAATTCATAAGGTGTCTTATTATGTATCTTGTTGACCAATGCCCTATTTTGAACATAACAAGCTGTGTTAACAGCTTCAGCCCAAAAGGCTATAGGAAAGTGGGCATCAGCCAACATGGTTCTGGCTGCTTCAATAAGGGTTCTATTCTTCCTTTCAGCAACCCCATTTTGTTGTGGGGTTCTAGCTATGCTAAACTGCCTAGTAATCCCTTTCTTGGCACAAAAATCATCTAACAACTGATTTCTAAACTCACCCCCATTGTCACTTCTAATAATTTTGACCTCATTACCATTCTTCTTTTCAATCTGGGTAATGAAATTAATCAGACTTTGGGCAGTTTCACTTTTCTTGGCTAAAAAGAAAGTCCATGTAAACCTGGAATAATCATCAGTGATAACAAAACAATATGATTTACCCTTCAAACTTTCTATATTAGTTGGACCAAAGAGATCCATATGCAATAAGTGAAGTGGTTTAGAACTAGAGTGCACCTGTTTAGACCTGAATGAGACCTTGTGCTGCTTGCCCTTAAGACATGCAACACAAGTGTAGTCATTATGGAAAGCCTTTTCAGGCAAACCATCAACTAAACCAAGCCTCACAAGTCTATTGATATTCTTAAAGTTTATGTGCCCTATTATCCTGTGCCAAAGATTACTTTCATCTACTGAGGCTTTAGCATACAGACATGACATTTTATTATTTATCTTAATTCCATTAAGATTCACATTATATATGTCTTTATGCCTTGGTGTTCTAAAATCTATATATTTTTCCTCAGGGAGCTTATAATCTTTGCTTAACACCAAGCACTCAGTATCTGTGAAAAGAACCTTATTTTTGTTATCACACACTTGTGATACACTAAACAAATTATAATCCAGTTCTTTTACCAAGAAGACATTCTCAAACCGTAGATTGTTGGTGACAAGGGTTCCTTTTCCAGTGATGGTGCCGTAGCCCCCTCCAAAGTATACCTTATCACCATCTTGAATAGGAGAGAAATTTGTCAGATAGTCTTCCTTTCCTGTCATGTGCCTTGAGCATCCACTATCCCAGTATCCATAATCATTGATCTTCTTCTGAATGCCCTGCACATAAAGAAAACAAATTAGTTTTCTTTGGGAACCCAAGCCTTGGAAGACTTGGATTCATTTGGTTGTTCAACAAGAACAGACTTGGTTCTCATAACAACCCCATTTTCATCCCTGTTTGAATGAAATTCCCAGTTAACCCCAATTGGTGTTGACAATGCCTTTGAAATATAATGAAACCTGTTGCATGTCATAGAAATACTAGTAAAATTAGGGTTTTGTTCTTGTTTTGGTCTCCATGTTAAGCTAGTAGAAGCTTTAGACCTATTTCCCTGTGGTTGCAAATACCTAGGTTTGGCAGTGTGTCTGTCAGCGCTGAAATTGCTCTTGTCAGCGCCCCGATTGCCTTTATCAGCGTTGAACCTAGGGTTTGCTACAGGAACCCATTGCCTATCGGACCAAGTGTTTGACTTTTGAAAAGGTCTTAGGCCTTGTGTGTTAGACCCTCTAGAAAAGAATGGGGCTGGTCTAACAACTTGTGAACTTTTGTTCACAAAGGTATTGGGTCTGACAGTGTTTGACCTATGTTGACTTTTGTCAGCGCTGAAATGGTTCCTATCAGCGTTGACATTGGAAGCGTTGACACATTTGTATGCCAAATGTGAGAAGCTACCACATGAGTAACAAGCTTTTCTAGACATAGTCTTAGGTCTAGAAGCAAAGAAGCCTGTTCCATGGTTACTAACTTGGCTTTTTGGTGACCTAGTATTTCTATACATCTCTGCATACTTAACACTAGGTTTTCTAACAGTTTGTGGGCCAAGGTCAACATCTTTGCCAGTGGTAGGGTGTGTGATCTTAATAGGTTTAGGATCATTGGACTCCACAATTGGTATCATGTTTGGTGTGGGCTCATTTGGACTTTCACACAACAACCCTCCCTTAACAAACAAGGTGTGGTTAGCTTTCTTCCACTCATCTAGGTCAGTCAGTTTTTGCTTGTATTCCTCAACTGGGGAAGTCACTCTAGGTGGAGGAATGAATTCCTCCTCTTGGCATTCTGGCAAGCCAGTCCAAGATAAATCCTTTGATTGGACACCATAGAAATCCCCAGCTGGTGGTGGAACACCAGTATAATTATTCATCCCAATCCCACTCATATCCTTAGAGTCTCTTTGTTTACTAACACACTCTCCTAGGGATTGTGTGGCCTTATCAAATCTCTGGATTTTAAGACTCACATTATCTTTATTTTTGTTAGCCTCTTCTAACTGAGCTATCAAATCAAGATTAACCCTATTTACTATATCTTGAACATCTTTACTCTGATGTAACTCATGTTTTAAGATATTTATTTGATCCTTTAAATCAAACTCCATTTTCTTATACTCAGCTACTGTCTTTTCTGTTTGGGTAAGAGCAATTTGATAATTAGATACTTTGCATCTTTCAGTACTTGCCTCATCTAATAATTTAACTATCTCTTGATTTAGTTTTTCAGTATTTAAACGACAACCCTTAGAACAGAAAGCATCATCATATACCTCATTATCTGATGAAGAGGAGGAGTGTGCCATGAGAGCATATTCAACATGCTCTTCTTTAACTTCAGCAACCAAAGCTCTGTCCTCTTCCTCATCCTTAGCCATCCAGCTCCAGTCCCATTCTCCAACACCATCAATTTGTTGAACAGCAACCATGGCCTTGGGATCTGGGCTCTTAATCATTTGGCTTGAAGGCTTACCAGCATCAGATCTTCTTGGAGATCTACATTCCCTCATAAAGTGCCCCATCCTATGACAGTTGTAGCACTCAACCTTGGACTTGTCAAAGCCAGCAACATCCTTAGCATTAAAGGTCATCTTCTTCTTGAACCTTTTATTAAACCTGTTTGCTCTTAAGCTTACAAGAGCCATAGTCCACTTGATGTCCATCTCTTCCAATTGTTCATCACTTATCTGCTCAAGATCTTCATATGTAATCCTTGAATCACTGGGCAAAGAAGCAATGGATGCACACACAGTATCTAGATCTAAACCAGCAGGTTTAAGTCTATCAGCGCCAAAGTTGTGTGTCTCAGCGCTTGAGTACAAAGCGTTGACAGGATATGATCCAGCGCTGACAGACTGACATCCAGCGCTGACACCTTGAGATCCAGTGGCTGGATGTCCATAGAAGTTCATGGAATCAAATTGGCCTTCACTTTGTGAGAAGAAGGCCATGTACTGGAAGATTTATTATCACTATCCAATTGCCATTCATTCTCCAACAGTCTTAGTTTGTTGAAGATGTCATCAAACCTTGAGGTCTTGTGGGTATTATTGACAAGAATGGATCTTGTCTCAATCTTCCATACATCACCAAGGCTTTTGAGAAAAGTAGCTTTCAATTCAGGGTCATCAATCTGTGTTCCCATGAAGGAAAGTTGACTTGTGATGTCAAGAAGTCTACTTCTCACACTGCTGAGATTCTCATTGGGTTGAGCTTTAAAGACAGCATACTCATGCAAGAGTTGCTTCTTCTTTTCTTCTTTTGTATCAGCATTGCCACCATGTGCTACTTCAAGAGCTTCCCAAAGCTCTTTTGCAGACTCAAAGCGTTTGTACTTGTGCTGATTCTCATGACCTAGGGCGTGTTTCATGATGTTCAAGATTTTCATGTCCACCCTCTTCTTGGCTATATCTTCAACAGCTACAGCTCTCCCATCTCCAGGCTTTTCCTTCTTATCAGCTTCAGGACAATTAGGAACAGCTGTCCTTGTGGCAATTGCAGCAGCAATCTTTGCTGCTTTATCGAATGTGTTCCCATATTCGACAATCTCCCAAAGAGTGTAGTCATGAATAGCTATATATTGCTCAAAATTTGACTTCCAAAGCTCAAAGTTCCTGGCATCAAACATGGGAATTTTGATACTAGGATTTGAGGAGTTGTTTTGTAGCAAAGCAGCAGGTTGATCTGTGCCAGACATGATGTTTTTAGGGTTTTGAGAATTTTAGGGTTTTTAGGGTTTTTGGTGTTTTAGGGTTCTATGTTACTTAAAGATCAAAAGTTTCTCAACAAGCTCTGATACCACTTGTTGATCCCAAACTTAGATCGATTAAGCTTTGTGTATACGAGATTAGATCAAGTACTACACGTAGAGAAACCTTTGCTTATGAATAAAGTAACAAAGTGTTATGCGGAATTAACACTTGATCTAAAACACAAAGATGTTAAACAAACTTTCACTTGTATTAGAATAAACGAACTTGATTACAATGAAAGAGGTTTAACTTGCGAATACTTATGAAAACAGATATTAAACATTAACCTAAACGACCTTCTTTTATAGATTAAGAAGTCTTGTACAATAAGCTACGAATCAACTATTCTAGGTAAAGATAATAATAGAAAATACAATGTCGAGCTTATCTTTACTAGAAGTATTCTAGAATATAATAAACGTGTAGCTCACATCTTCCCTCAGTGCTTGTCTTCAATCTGTCAACGCTTGACTTTAACTTGTCAACGCTTATGCTATCAGCGCTCACTTTGCTCTTGTCAACGCTTGAGTTGTTCTTGTCAACGTTCAAGTGATCTGGCCTTAATTTATTCCCAACAGGACTTACGATTATAATTTAACGTCCTTTACGACTAAACCAGAAACCTTAGGATTACGTATTTACGTTTTCGAACTCCATTTTTATGAGACAATTTTTATTAGATTCGTTTTGTGTCGTTGATTCATAATTTTTAAAAACATTTTTCGTAAAACGACCCGAG
The DNA here is from genome assembly GCA_025667525.1 of Glebionis coronaria. Lineage (NCBI taxonomy): Eukaryota > Viridiplantae > Streptophyta > Magnoliopsida > Asterales > Asteraceae > Glebionis > Glebionis coronaria. Next base: position 573,284,640 of record CM046879.1, on the reverse strand, counting down.
GGCACGGAAATCGAGGAAACTATAATCGAGGAATACACGTAAATTAGCGGGATGGGACAAAAAACGTTTATCCCACCCCACTAAAAGGGACGGCCCAAAAGAGGACACCACATCTTTTGATGTGGCACCCTTATAACTATTAAGCTTAGACATGTAAGCCTAAGCTTAACATGTAAGCTACCAACACCAAAAACACTCCACCACAAACCATTTCTTCATTTTACACATGAAATACCACCAAAAACTCACACACTCCTCTCCTATCTCTCTAAAATTCGTCCAACCATCATCAAAAACAACCCTCATTTGATCTATGTTAGCCATAAAATAATGTGTTACTCATACACATGATGATGCTACTTTGAAGCTTTGAAGATTGGAGGTGATTCTAACATCGAAGGAGAAGATTTGTTAGTGTCATAGGGCTGATTTTCCATGAGAAGTTTATAAAGGTTGGTAGACTTGAAGATGATATTGGTTTATCACAAGTTTTTCCATCAAAATCCAAGTCTTGTTCATCAAAGACTCATCTTTTCATCACTAATGGTGGTATAGAGATTGTTCTTCCTATCCGCTTGTTATTTTGATTATGTAATCTTGTATTTTCTTTATTTATGTATATGTATATGATGATGAATGATGATTAAAAATATTATGAGGGGATTTGGTGTTGATAGATTTTATAAACATGGGTAAAAAGATGGAAAAACCACATGTAAAAATGGTTAAATCTTGCTTAATATGATGGCTGCATAAAAACAGTAAGTAACCAAATGATAAACTGATATTATGGCATAGTGGAATCAAGTTACAGTAAGTATTAGATGTCATACACATGTGAGAGTTGACCATGCAATGGAATCATCAAAATGAGTGAGATATGATCAAAACAAAATTAGTATACCAATCTTAATAGTTTGTTTTATAGGGACTGTTAAGGATACTTAGACATGGATATTAGAAGTAGCTATATCTAACTTATTTGTAGCACATAATATGAAGTTTATGTCATCCAAAAATGAGCTTCTATCTCCTTATAGAACTCAAGATATGATAAAAATGGTTAAAGTGAAACTAAATCAGATTTTGTAAAATTAAAGTTTAATAGTATTATATAAGTACTCAAATAATATAGTATAAAATGTGAAATTAAAACCCACTAACTTATATATTTCATTTATATAAATATGTATAAGGATAAATAAATGGAAATTATATAAAAATGGTAGTTTGGTAAGTTTTATAAGTTATAAAAACTATAAACATGATTTTTACGTCTTTTCGGCTATTACCGTAAAATTAACGTTTTTCGCCAATTAAAACTTAGACGATCAAACCCGTCTAATGTAATGTTTTTAAAAGTCATATACTGATATATAAGTACCTAATACAAGTAAAAGCCGATAAAACCCGAAATAAATAACATATGGACATTAACGGGCTAAGTTAACATTATTGGACTATAAACCCGACTACTTGGTAAAACACTTATAAACTTACTTATTGGGCTTAACACATTTGGGACCAACATGTAAAGTATAATACTGATATTAAAGGTATAATTGGGCTAATAACAAGTATTGGGCTTGTAATGGGCCTATTGGGTGTAACACTCTCATTTTTCGTATCGGTACAGCGGAAGGGTCTTTCAGAGTGTTACGGGATAGCACAATAACTCCAATCATAGACAACACATAAAAATGGTTGTACAAGGTTTAACAAACATTCATTCGATAAAAAGTTTCAAAAGCGTACAACAGGTCCCAAATTATACAGGTCATTAAGTTTACAAAACACAGATCGAATGAACATTTTTAATATTAAGTGTGGGCCATCAGAGTCGATCTCCATCCGGATTACCTTCAAGCACCTGAGATAAAAACATGCAAAAATCATATCAGTGAATGCCGAGTGAATTCATAGAGTTTAATGAAAACCGTTATATAAAACAATCATTTACAATCATTTAAAATCAGAACACAAGTATAATATCGGAAGTAAGTCCTCATATTGCTAGTCAGGCAATATATATCAAGCATACATCTGTAACCGTCCATGAGACCGTAGTCTCTATATTACCATGATAGGTAATATATTCATCGTTAATAACGTCGTATCATATCGTTTATTTAGATTATATAGATTGAATAGATTATATGATTATTATTAGCCGCATGACATTGTTACCTTACTGTGAAAACAGCGGGCCGCGAACCCGACAAACAATTTGCCCATCTAAGTTAGCGTGTCGTCACAAAAATCACGCTATGGAATCTTCTCATACATAAATTCGCTTAGCAATCAATGTGGTACGACGGGGATCAACCGTCAAGGCGCGAACTAGGGTGATCGTCCCCAAATAGAAATATCAAATGCATAAGCGTCTACCAAATCCCGGTAGTTCACAATTCATGCTAATGGGACTTTAAGTGACATAACCTAACTACTAATAATCCTTTTAGTCTCGAATATAGGGTCATAGCATCATTCGGGTCCATATCATTTAGCATACAATCGGGACTACTTGTGTTCTATTTTTATAAAAATCTAGCATGTTATCTCCCTCGCGGGTTTACAAATCATTTTATAAAATATTTAAAAGAGTGCGAGGCTATGAACTCACGTTGTTAATGAAAGGCGGATTATCGGCTACGGGCGTACTTCGGTCACGGAAACCTATATAAATAATAATCGGTCTTAGACTCGGTCCAATGACTTTTATCAAAATAACAATATACATATGATGATTTTGTACATATGATGATGATCAAGTGGGTTTATACATCCTTGTTTACTCATTTTAGCGTTTACGTCTTGATAACGTCTTACTAGTTAGCTAGTTTTAACTATTTATCCATTTTAAGTCCATTAAGCCTTGTATAAGTTCTTTAACTTTTTTTTATCCATTTTATACCTATATGATCAGTATATATACTTTTCATGTTGGGCCCAATGGGTTAAGCCCAATAAGCTCTTTTTATAAGTTTTTATCTTATTAAGTCCAATTATTAGTCTAATGTGTTTAGTTAGCTCGTAAATGTCCGTAATTCTTATAGTTCGGGTTTTATCGGTTTTTACTTGTCTTAGTTATCTATACATCAGTATATGACTTTTATAAACTTTACATTAGACGGGTTTGGTCGTCTAAGTTTTATTTGGCGAAAAACGTTAATTTTACGGCGATAGCCGAAAAAGTCGTAAAAATCATGTTTATAGTTTTTATTACTTATAAATATTATTTTACCACCATTTATATAATTTACCCATTTAATTAACCTTTTCTACATTTATATAAATAAGTTTTATAAGTTAGTGGGTTTATATTTGTACATTTTATAAATTATATTGTGAGTGCTTATATAATATAAATAAACATTATTTCCAAAAATCTGATTTTTAACTTCATGTTCACCATTTTTAACATATCTAGAGTTCTATAATGACTTAGAAGCTCATTTTTGGATGAAATGTTCTTCATAATATGTGCTACATATAACTTAGTTATAGCTACTGCCCATTTTGAGTTTAAGTTGCCTTAACAGTCCCTACAAAACTGCTTATTCAGATTACACCATCTAACTTGTTTTGATCATATCTCACTCATTATTTTGATTCCATTGCATGGCCAACTCTCACATGTGTATAACATCATCTACTTACTGTAAATGGATCAAACCATGCAATTTTATCAGTTCATCTTTTAGTTATCTACTGTTTTTATACAGCCAACTAAATAGTCAAGATTTTAGCTTCATTTCTTATAGTTATCATCATTTTAAAGCATATTTATCAACACTTGATCCCCACACAACATTTTTATCATCATATATACATCATATACATATACAAAATGAAAGAAAATACATTTGTTCTTAACAAAATAATAAGAGAAAAATGTAGAGGATGATCTTCTTTACCAATCCAAGTGGATTTCTTGTTTTAGGAAGACAAGAACTTGATGAACACAACAAGTATCTCCAAGACCATCAAATATCAAGAACATAGGTTGGAAAATCAGCCCTAGGACACAAGCAAATCACCTCCAAAGTTGTTGATATGGCCACCAAATGATCAAGGCTTCAAGAGAACACCTTAATAGGACTAGTAAACATGTGGTTTATGGCTAGAAAAGATCAAGAATGGTGTTTGTTGGCTTATTTGGGACGGCACAAAGGAGAGTTGAGAGAGTTTTTGGTGTTGAGTTGCATGTAGAAAATGAGGGAAATGAAACAACTTGCTAGTTTTGTGTTAGTGGAGAAAGGTTAGCTTAATGTGTAAGCACATGCTTACACTTGTTGTAAGCTACTTAACTTGATGCCACATTGGTGTTGTGGTGTCAAGTGTAGCCGTCCCATATTGCTAGTGGGGTGGGACAAAGTGTTTTGTCCCATGTCACTAGTTTACGGGTATTTCTTGATTCTAGTTTTCTCGATTTGCGTGCCCTCGGGTCGTTTTACGAAAAACGTTTTTATAAATTATGAATCACCGTCACAAAACGAATCCAATAAAAATTGTCTCATCAAAAAAGGAGTTAAAAAACGTAAATACGTAATCCTAAGGTTTCCAGTTTAGTCGTAAAAGACGCCAAATTATGCACGTAAGCCAAAATTTAAATCCGTAAATTGTGAGTTCGTCAACCAACACAAAAATAAGTTTCAAAATATTATAGGAGAAAATATTTCACTACCTGAAAATGTTAGATTGTCACAGCTTTTCCTCCTAAAAGGGATCAACGTCCTCGTGATCCATTTCATTTGGATGTCCGTTTCTTATTGAAATCGAAGAGGTGCGGATATTTCTTCCACATTTCATCCTCTCGTTCCCAAGTATACTCCGGTCCATGCTTTGAATTCCATCGGATTTTGACAATAGGTATCCGACTTTGTTTCAGTTGCTTTACCTCACGGTCCATAACTTCTACGGGCTCTTCGATAAAATGCAACTTCCCATCTATTCGAACCTTACCTAATGGAATTTTCTCATCACTCACTACTAGACATTTCTTCAGATTAGATACATGGAATGTGTTGTGAACACCATGAAGTTCTGGGGGTAACTCTAGTTTGTAAGCCACCGGACCTACTCTAGATAAAATCTTAAAGGGTCCAATATAACGGGGATTCAATTTTCCTCGTTTTCCAAATCTTATAACGCCTTTCCATGGCGATACTTTCAACATTACTCGGTCACCCACTTCAAACTCCATTGGCTTCCGCCGCACATCCGCGTAACTTTTCTGTCTACTACGGGCAGTCAACAACCTCTTCTTAATCTGAACTATCATCTCCGTAGTCTCCCGGATCAATTCCGGTCCCGTGAGCTGGGTATCCCCAACTTCACTCCAACATACAGGAGATCTACACTTCCTACCATACAAAGCTTCAAACGGTGCAGCCTTAATACTAGAATGGTAACTATTGTTATACGAAAACTCTGCTAACGACAAATGTTTATCCCAATTCTTACCAAAGTCTAACACACAAGCTCTCAACATATCTTCCAGTGTTTGTATCGTCCTTTCACTCTGCCCATCAGTCTGGGGGTGATAAGCAGTGCTCATGTCGAGATTCGTTCCCAAAGATCTTTGGAGAGATTTCCAAAAATTCGATGCGAATCTAGGATCTCGATCTGAAATGATCGATACAGGCACTCCATGCTTGCATACAACATTATCAAGGTATATTCGAGTCAGCTTCTCCAGTGAGAACTGCTCCTTAACCGGAATGAAGTGTGCTGATTTGGTCAGTCTATTGATAATAACCCAAATCGAATTGTTTCCAGATGATGTTCTAGGAAGCTTGGTGATAAAGTCCATCGTAATTCGCTCCCACTTCCATTCAGGAATCTTTGGTTGTTGAAGTAGTCCTGATGGTTTTTGATGTTCGGCTTTAACTCTAGCACATGTCAAGCATTGTAGAACATACATAGCTATGTCAGCTTTCATATTCGGCCACCAATACAACTTCTTCAAATCATGGTACATCTTATCAGATCCCGGATGAATGGAATACTTAGATTTATGGGATTCTAACATAACCAAATCTCTTAAGCCTCCAAACTTAGGTATCCACATACGACCTCTTAAGCATTTCACTCCATCAGCTCTAACCTCTAAAGGATCTCCTTCTCCTCGGAACCCTTCATTAACAAAATTCTCCTTCTTACAAGCTTCTATTTGCGCATTTCTAATTTGCTCAGGCAAATTATTGTGCACGGTCAAGACTAGAGAACGCACCCTGATAGGCTCTCTATCTTTCCTACTCAACGCATCAGCAACAACATTGGCTTTTCCCTGGGTGATATTTTATATCACAGTCATAATCACTTAACAAATCTATCCATCTTCGTTGCCTCATGTTCAATTCCTTTTGGTCGAGAATATACTGTAGGCTTTTGTGATCGGTGAATACCGTACACTTGGTGCCATACAGATAATGTCTCCACAACCTAAGAGCAAAGACTACAGCTCCTAACTCAAGATCATGAGTAGTATAATTCTCCTCATTCTTCCTTAATTGCCTAGAAGCATAAGCTATCACTTTCTCTCTCTGCATCAAAACAGCTCCATAACCTCTAAGAGATGCATCACAATACACTACAAAATCTTCACTCCCGTCGGGTAATGATAAGATTGGCGCACTACATAATTTTTGCTTCAATGTCTGAAATGCTCCATCTTCATCACTTCCCCAAACGAAAGGTTTATTCTTCTGAGTAAGCTTAGTCAAGGGTTTAGATATCAAAGAAAATTCTTTAATGAATCGCCTATAATAGCCAGCCAATCCTAAGAACTGTCGCACTTCCGTTGGCGTTGTCGGTGCAGACCAATTCTTAATAGCTTCAACCTTTGCAGGATCAACATGAATTCCATCTCTGTTAATCACATGACCAAGAAATTGCATAGAATCTAACCAGAAATCACATTTCGAAAACTTAGCATACAACCTTTCATCCTTCAACAAATTCAAAACAATCCTCAAATGTTCTCTATGCTCATCTTCATTCTTAGAATAGATTAGAATATCGTCAATAAACACGATCACAAATTTATCCAAGTAGGGCTTGCACACTCGATTCATTAAATCCATGAAAACCGCAGGTGCGTTAGTTAACCCAAATGGCATTACTTGAAATTCATAGTGTCCATAACGAGTTCTAAATGCAGTTATAGGAATATCTTCTTCACGGACGCGAAGTTGGTGATATCCTGACCGCAAATCTATCTTAGAATACACACTAGATCCTTGCAATTGATGAAACAAATCATCAATCCTAGGTAAAGGATATCGATTCTTAATTGTCAACTTATTCAGTTCCCTATAATCAATGCACATACGAAAAGATCCATCCTTCTTCTTAACGAACAAGACTGGAGCTCCCCAAGGCGACGAGCTCGGTCGAATAAAACCTTTATCAGACAACTCCTTAAGTTGCTCAGATAACTCCTTTAATTCAGAAGGGGCTAATCGGTAAGGCGCACGTGCCACCGGTGCAGCACCAGGAATTAAATCGATTCGAAACTCTACTTGCCTTATCGGTGGAAGTCCGGGTAAATCTTTAGGAAATACCTCAGGAAATTCACAAATAATAGGTACATCTTCCAATCGTTTCTCCCTAGACTCATTCCCGGTCACTTGAGCTAAGAATAACTCACAACCGTTCCTGATGTACTTTTGGACTTTAATACATGAAACGATTTTCAAACAGGATTCACCTCGACTACCATCAATTACTAACGTCCTATTCCTAAGAGGAATCTTAACCTTCTTCTCTCCACATAAAATTGTAAAACCCGCATGCTTTTACCATGAATAGTGCCCTTAAGATCGTACGTCCTAGATTAAAACTTACCTTATTCAGTATCGATCACATTCATGTGCTATTAATCAAGCAAGTGCATACGTGTATGACATGATAAGTATCGATTACGTACGAACCCATGATAAACAGTTAATAAATATGTCACGTGAACGTAATTAAATCATGATCACCATTTAAAATACGAACTAGAATAATTACGTAAATACATATAATATAATTACGAGCGTTAAGATTACGATAAACGACATGATAAAATAAACAGAAACACGTTAAACACGAACACGTTTAACCACGAACGAACACGAAACATCGGGACACGAGAAAGGTACGGGTACCCCATGTGGGGCCCCCATACCCACGGCACAACAACCAAGAATGGGCTAAGCCCATGGACTTTTACAAATAAAGGGGGGTTATGGTAAATATGTTTTTCATTTTTCACTTTCAAGCAAAATAACATTTTAACCTAAAAAGTTTTCTCCACCTCCTCCTTGCTCTCTCTTGTGCCGCCACCTATAACACCACCATAGGAGGGTGTTGTTGATTTTTGACATTAAAAACAAGTGCTAGAAATCGTGTTTGTTCATCCCCTTTCAAGCTACGTATTGGTATATCATTCTAAACCCTTCTTTTTAATTCTTTTTAATCTTTGATTATTTTCATGAACATGTTATTATTATTCTTATTAAAACATGATAATTAAACATTGATCTAACATGTTTTGGGGTAAATTAAAATCAAAGAACGTTATAAAAAGGGTGTTTGTTTTAGCCGCCTAGCAAACAAACCCGAGGGGGGTTTGGTTTGCTTATTGCCGCCACCACCAAGACCATTTTTGGTCTTGGTTGGTGCTTGTGGGACCCACGGCAGCAAGGGGGCACACGTACCCCGAGTTTGGCTCGAGGTACGGTGTTGAATTCATGCCCGATTCATGGTTCGTTGGTTAAATCATGATTTATGCTACATGTTAATTTTTATGAATTATGAACTTAGGTTATAAATTAATTAATAACATGAAATATGAATTAAACCATGACTTAGGTTATTTTAATTATTAATTTAGCATGATATTAATTTAACCTAAGTATTTTATGTTATAAGTTATAATTAATTAATTATTTAAAACATGCCTATAATTAATTAATTTAGACATGACTTAGGTTATATTATTAATAATAATAATACACATTTTAACCTAAGTATTTCATTTCATTTTAATTAAAACATGTTATACTTTAATTAAAATGCTTAACCTATAGTTTAATTAAAATACATGAAATAATAATTAAACTATATACTATATCATATGACTTAAGAAACAAGCTTATAAACACTTAGACTTATATGTTAGCTTATGTAACCAGCTTAATTCTAAATATGGAAACTTCTATTTATAGAAACTTAATTAAATAAGGCAACTAATCTATTAATGGAAACCTTCTATATATGGAAATCTATCTAATTCAGGCAGCTAATCTAATCATGGAAACCTTCTATATATGGAAACTTATTTAATTAAGGCAGCTGATCTATTTTTGGAAACTTTCTATTTTTAGAAACTAATCTATTTTAAGCAGTAAATTCTATTTTTTTGGAAACTTTCTATTTTTGGAAACTTTCTATTTTTGGAAACTTTCTATTTTTGGAAATTTTCTATTTTTGGAAACTTTCTATTTTTGGAAACCTGCTATTTTTGGAAAGTTACTTATTATTACACAGTAAGTATAATAATACATGAAATACCAGTAATACTTAAACAGATTAATCAGAATACAAGATAAACACAGTTTGAGGCTTTAAACAGTAAACCATGACTTAAAACATATAAAGTAAGCTAAGATGAGACATGAAACCCAGTACGTAATCAGTGATTCGATACTTATACACGTGTGTATTCATGTAGCTTTAGTGATCCAGAAGTAGGAGTCTTTCTTCCGTTCATTCACTGGACTTGAGGTATGGATTCCCGTCCTTTCAGTATGGACATTCTTTCCTTATTAGGATTTCCCGTATGCAGCCAACTGTTTTCCCTAGTATTTGTTTTATTGTTTTGAACTGCTTATGTTTAATTAGCATAATCTATAGCCATATACAAGCATGACCAGTTTCACCTAGTTATGGAGGTACCATAACCATAGCATTGGAGGCACCAATGTTATGACTTCCCCACGGCGGAGTGATTGCTCGTGGCGTCCCTTTCAGTTTTGGCCATATTATTATATCATGTGGGGCGTATGGGTGCATCCTAGTTACATGTTTTATTCAGTATTTCATGGTGAATGTGGTGTGTGCCTTGCATCCTTCACAAGGAGTTGATCCCTCCTACCCAAACCAGTATACTAATTAGAGGCATCCCCTCTAATCAGCATGATGAGGTCACCCCTCCAAGTATTCATGCACGTGACCTTTTCATGACCTATATGGGCTATGGTATATTTATGTTAAAACAGTTTTCATAAGATAAACATAAGGCTTTTCAAACTATAAAACCAGTTTTCTCAATACTTAACCAGTCTACTCAGAACTTAGTCTTCCGCTGTTATATGTTACATGCTTATCCTATTTCATGCTATATTGTATATCCGTGCACTGAGCGTTTTGCTCAGCCGTTACTTTCCTTTCCATGTCCCAAAACGGCAGGTACCCAAGACTCGAGCATTTGGAGGACATGCATAGGATGGAAGCTGCCTTAGACTTCTTCTCCTGTTTCCTTCATATATTTATGCTTGTTTAGTCTTTCATTCAGTTCATTTACTTTCTTATGTTTTGGGCTTATGTTTGGGAACCGATGTTTGATTCCGGTTTTCCCTATGGTCATGTATGTTTTACTACATATTACCTTGCATGCTTTGATGACACGCCATAATTACGCGTGACATTCCATTTATCAAAATGGGGTGTTACAATTATGGTATCAGAGCCAAGGCTTCGACCTGTAGGCTCTAAAACTCGACCTGTGACTAGTAGGTAGTCACCAGGAGCTTCCTAAGCCAACGATTGTTATTCCATGTATTGATGTTTCAGCGCGTTGTTGTTTTAACCATTATGTTTTCAGCACCTTTTTGTTTTAGCCATGACGTTTCCAGCACCTTGTTGTTTTCACCATGATGTTTTCACCAGTATCGTCCTACTAATATGGAATGAACAACCGTCATCCATACTTAGTTATGTGTCATTGTCTATGCATGATGTTCCTCGTGAACTGTGACGATGTGGACTGACCCCAGTAGTTCATAATTTTCACATAAAATTTTTTTTCTGTTAAGTTTTGACAATGACTTTTAATTATTATGTTTCATGCATTCATGCATTTATATCATATGTCATCTGTTGCAGGAATTTTGACTAAGTAATGGTTGGTACAGGACTGACCCTATTTAGTCGCATGTGCTTTTATCGAAACTTTTAACTTTGGGACCGACCCATAGGCGTCCCCTCGCCATGTCTTTTGTTTTGGAACCGACCCATAGGCGTTCCCTCGCACATATAAAGGTTTTATAAACTACATTACGCATTTATGCACTGTTTTATTGCATAAAATTTTTCTCATGATTTAAATTGGCATAAATTTTTTTCATGTCCCCTCATAAGTTATTATGTTTTTATGTCAAGTATGTTTCCATACTGTCATGGTTAACTTCAGTTTCATGCTGATTATGTTATACACTTCTTCGTAATAGATGGTTTCATGTTTCCTCCTGATAATTCCGTCTTCATGTTGATTATGTTTCACGCCTCTTTTGTTATTTACGTTGTCCTGCAAGACATTGTTAGATTTCTTGAATCATCCTTTCACGATAGTCATGGTTGGTTTCCATTGATCATGCTGTTAGGCAAATCATCGTTGAATTCTGTGTAACCACACTTTAGTGTTTCTCTATGCGACCAAAATGATGTCTATGCTAATACTGCCAGGTTATCATGATGGTTTTCCTAACCGTTTAACCGGTTTACTTTCCTTAAATCATGACAAATGTTCGAGCCCATACCGATCATTTCATGTGCATTCCATGTGTAATCCACGTACCGTATTTCATGTGTATTACATGTACCTTAATCCATGTGTATTCCACTTGCAATACTTCACGAGTATTCGCTAGTCGATTCTAAATCATCTCAGGCGTATGTTCACTTGCTGATATTCTACAAAATTGTCGATGCCGCTCATAGCTTGGAGATGTTACTGAAGGTTGATGCTGCTGATGTTGGGAGACGCTACGAGATGCTGATGCTGATGCTGTTCACAACCTGGAGATTCTAAAAGACAAAGACAAAGGCGTCGGAGCAAAGCAATTGGACGAGAAGATGCTTCACCATCAGACAATTCCCATCAATCATTGTCCCAAATTCATAGTTACATGTCACACGTCGTTCGGCTGTCATTTCAGCCATATGAGTGCAAACCAGTACCAGCCGGCCACTCAGCTAAATAGTTACATGAGTCACGGTCATGAGAATGATCGTCATGGAACCGTCAGACAAGATGATAGTAACCACTACTATGACAGCAACTATCCTAGAAATCGCAACCGAGGCTCTGGCCACGGACGTGATCAGACATACAAATGATCAGACATACAACCGATCCGCCAATTCTGGCATATTAACCTAATATTTGTAGTTCTAGTTGTTTCACATCTCGAGACACATGTCAAGACATCAGTCAAGACACATGTCTCACGTATACTTCTGAGGACACATGTCAAGATACCAGTCAAGACATATGTCACGCTTACATTTCTCAAGACACGAGTCAAGACACATGACTCACGTCTAATTATGGAACATTTCTAAGAAATTCAGGGTACCCTCCAAGGGTATATCTATGTTGTTGTGCCATGTATTAATCAGGCCACAAGAATTTCAATACCATTATCGGCGCATCAGTGAGAACTGTCACGTTGCCGATGTCACTTTCATTTCTTTCACCATAGTTCATATATTCATAACCATGAAGGATGCCTTTCGGATTCCCACGCATATGAAGGTTTTCCTTCAGCTTAATGATAAGATCCAAGCTGCTAATGCATTTTCCTCGGACAGACACGGGAGGAATTTTATCCTAATTATGTACTATGAACAGCACACCATGCAACGATTCATAATTATGTACAGTAATGCTCAGGCTCCTGAATACATTCAGCTTGATTTTCCATCGAGAAAATCTATACAAGTTATCTATGCTTACAAGCATGTGCGTTGTTAGCCATGGTCGCTAAAATTTTCTAGCTGTCAGTAAGACACAACCACTAAATTCTTTTACGCATCGCCAGTTGATTATTCCAAAGTCTTCCTATACATTCCAGAAGAACCTTCAAGGAGAAGGAGGGTACCATGAGATTATGTGTCGACTACCGTCGACTTAAACAAATCACCATTCTTGACCGTTATTCTCCTCCACATATTGACAACATGTCCAACCAACCGTATGGTGTTAATCACTTTTCCAAGATCGAACTCACGATCATGCTGCCAACAGTGACGAGTGAAAAAGCAGGACATGTCCATGACTGCTATTCGTACACGACTCGGTCATGCTAAATTTATGATTTTGAATTAGTCTCATCAATGCTCCAACCGCATTATGGACTTAATAAATTGAGTTTCCATGAACTCCTAAACAAATTCATCAGCGTTTTCATTGAGGATAACCTGATTTCCTCTAAGCCTAGAGAAGAACAGGAAGACCATATCTGCACTATGTTGCAATTTCTATGACAAGAGAAATTCTACCCTGGAAATTTTTTTTCCTATATCAATTCTGTTTGATTACAGTGACACACTGAATCACATGGGTTTCTATGGTTAATCTTACCATGACTCAGCTTATGCGTAAAGGAGAGAGAACCCTACACTACATTAGGTGTTCTAGAAAATTATACGCTAGGAGAAGTCTAGATTCAGAGACTCAGAGTTTCGCAAACTCCTAGGTATCAAGTTCTACGAAGCAAGATACAGTTACGTTCATATCTAGGTACCTGACATACCAACAGGTTAAGATAGGACACCAACAAACCGAGATGTTTTCATCATATGAAATTGTGAATCGAAAAGGGACAAGATCTCCATGGATTTTAGTTACCAGATTTCAGCAAACTCAGAAGAAGCATGATGCTATCTGGGTTATTGTCAACAGTTTGATCAAGTCTGCAGAATCCTTACATCCGTACGGATTTCAGAACCAACAGATTGAACGAACATGTTCCAGCCAAGGCTCATCCGATCACTTGGCAATCCCTCAGCTATCGGGTCAGACAAAGATTCGTAATTGTACTCCTAACTTACTTCATGTCTTCATTTTAATTCCACGACTTGCTTTCGCGCTCACGTTCATGACACTATTCACGTTCATGATCGTATATTGGCTTACGATTTTACGTTCATTTCTTTTCTCATTCTGGGAAGTTTGCAAGAACATGTAAGACCAGACCCAAGTTTAGTATAACTCTCCATCATCAGATAGACGTTTCACGTCATATTCCACGTCTCACCTTGTAGCGTTTGGCGTTACCGCCATTATATTCTATGATCACGATATGTCTCACATGTCATGTTCATTCCACGTTCCTCATATCACGATCAAGATATGTTACACGTATCATGGATCACGATATGCTTACTCATACTACACTCGCCATATCTCAACGTAGCACGTTCAAAATTTTTCACGTATCACGTTCAAAATTTTTCACGTACTACGTTTCTTTATGTCTCGCGCATCGTTTCTAATTATCAGTTAAGTTAGATTGTCTTGCATCGTAACGTTTCAGTTACCCTTGCACGTTAACTTTTATTTTTCTCGATCGAATTTAGGGGATCTACCTTCCGTTGATAACCAAGAATTTCTTCGTATTCCAGGTCAAGGTCAGGAGGACCAAGATTTATCATTAGTGCCAGGATCTTTTGAAGGAACCGTTCCAAGAGGGAGGCCACTTGGAAACGGACAAGTTCATCCGGACTTCTTATTCATTTTTCTCTTATCGATTAGATATATCCTTTCAGTCACGTCACGTTCCATGTCTTTTCAAGACATGTCACGTTCCACGTTCCCTTCTACCATGTCACCTTCATTTCCGTTATTTTGCATACCTTTCCAGTTTGATTCGGGTATGTTTCGCTTCCAGTTACTTTATCTATAATTCGGGGACGAATTATTCTTTTTAGGGGGGAAGAATTGTAAAACCCGCATGCTTTTACCATGAATAGTGCCCTTAAGATCGTACGTCCTAGATTAAAACTTACCTTATTCAGTATCGATCACATTCATGTGCTATTAATCAAGCAAGTGCATACGTGTATGACATGATAAGTATCGATTACGTACGAACCCATGATAAACAGTTAATAAATATGTCACGTGAACGTAATTAAATCATGACCACCATTTAAAATACGAACTAGAATAATTACGTAAATACATATAATATAATTACGAGCGTTAAGATTACGATAAACGACATGATAAAATAAACAGAAACACGTTAAACACGAACACGTTTAACCACGAACGAACACGAAACATCGGGACACGAGAAAGGTACGGGTACCCCATGTGGGGCCCCCATAACCACGGCACAACAACCAAGAATGGGCTAAGCCCATGGACTTTTACAAGTAAAGGGGGGTTATGGTAAATATGTTTTTCATTTTTCACTTTCAAGCAAAATAACATTTTAACCTAAAAAGTTTTCTCCTCCTCCTCCTTGCTCTCTCTTGTGCCGCCACCTATAACACCACCATAGGAGGGTGTTGTTGATTTTTGACATTAAAAACAAGTGCTAGAAACCGTGTTTGTTCATCCCCTTTCAAGCTACATATTGGTATATCATTCTAAACCCTTCTTTTTAATTCTTTTTAATCTTTGATTATTTTCATGAACATGTTATTATTATTCTTATTAAAACATGATAATTAAACATTGATCTAACATGTTTTGGGGTAAATTAAAATCAAAGAACGTTATAAAAAGGGTGTTTGTTTTAGCCGCCTAGCAAACAAACCCGAGGGGGGTTTGGTTTGCTTATTGCCGCCACCACCAAGACCATTTTTGGTCTTGGTTGGTGCTTGTGGGACCCACGGCAGCAAGGGGGCACACGTACCCCGAGTTTGGCTCGAGGTACGTTGTCGAATTCATGCCCGATTCATGGTTCGTTGGTTAAATCATGATTTATGCTACATGTTAATTTTTATGAATTATGAACTTAGGTTATAAATTAATTAATAACATGAAATATTAATTAAACCATGACTTAGGTTATTTTAATTATTAATTTAGCATGATATTAATTTAACCTAAGTATTTTATGTTATAAGTTATAATTAATTAATTATTTAAAACATGCCTATAATTAATTAATTTAGACATGACTTAGGTTATATTATTAATAATAATAATACACATTTTAACCTAAGTATTTCATTTCATTTTAATTAAAACATGTTATACTTTAATTAAAATGCTTAACCTATAGTTTAATTAAAATACATGAAATAATAATTAAACTATATACTATATCATATGACTTAAGAAACAAGCTTATAAACACTTAGACTTATATGTTAGCTTATGTAACAAGCTTAATTCTAAATATGGAAACTTCTATTTATAGAAACTTAATTAAATAAGGAAACTAATCTATTAATGGAAACCTTCTATATATGGAAATCTATCTAATTCAGGCAGCTAATCTAATCATGCAAACCTTCTATATATGGAAACTTATTTAATTAAGGCAGCTGATCTATTTTTGGAAACTTTCTATTTTTAGAAACTAATCTATTTTAAGCAGTAAATTCTATTTTTTGGAAACTTTCTATTTTTGGAAACTTTCTATTTTTGGAAACTTTCTATTTTTAGAAACTTTCTATTGTTGGAAACCTGCTATTTTTGGAAAGTTACTTATTTATTACACAGTAAGTATAATAATACATGAAATACCAGTAATACTTAAACAGATTAATCAGAATACAAGATAAACACAGTTTGAGGCTTTAAACAGTAAACCATGACTTAAAACATATAAAGTAAGCTAAGATGAGACATGAAACCCAGTACGTAATCAGTGATTCGATACTTATACACGTGTGTATTCATGTAGCTTTAGTGATCCAGAAGTAGGAGTCTTTCTTCCGTTCATTCACTGGACTTGAGGTACGGATTCCTGATGAGACTGCTTTTATACATGGTCTCATCGTCCAAAACGGCCTTAAAATGCATAAAATATCATAAAATAGACCAAATATATGCTCGTGTTTGTTACTTGTGTATTTTTAGGTACGGATATTGTAGAATTGGCAAAAGAACACAAGAATCAATCAAAAACGAACACGGGAAACGAAGTCGCACAATGAACCAGGCCCAAGTTTGGAATTTTGCAAAATGACCCTTGAAGAATTGAAGGTTGGCAAAAATGGCCCCTCATCTTTGAAGAACTTGTCACATTTGACCCTCAAAATATCAAATGTACAAGTTTGATCCTTTATGATTGAAGATATTACAAGTTCAGCCCTTGGGAATGAAGAATATGCATTTAATACCCTTGGAAAAACTTTTGGAAGAGTTTGTGCCAGTTTTGACAACTTGGCAAAAGTTGACAAAGGCTAAACTAGGCGCTGATGGCATTTAATACAACTTGAAAGAATGTTGAAACCTTGGGGACCAATCCTGCCAATTAACCAAACAAACCCACCCAACCAGGAGGCGACACCTCAGCCCTACCCATCTTATTTACCCAATACCCTACCCTACCCGTCCACCCACCCATTAACCAACCCGGTTTATTATTTAAACTTGGTCAAACCCAAGTCAAATACACCCACTAACCCACCTTCCCTCCTAAACACTAAATTTGAAAATAATTATCCCCAAAACAGATTCAACTCACCCCTTAATCACCATAAACCCTAAACCCACCCCAGATTAATTAACCTTCAAACCAAAGGGGTTTTACCCCAAATGCTCCAGATTCCTGATTAATGTCCACGTCACCCTTTCCCACCTCACCCAACACACTCACATGGACTGTGGACCCCCCCCCCCCCCCCAGCCTTCCCCTGCAACGTCTCTTTCGCACCAAAACCCACACCCGACCAAACCAACACCCAGGATCATCCCCTTGGTCCCAAAGGTTCATCCAACGACTCAAGATGAAGATTCCAAGCTGGCATCCAGTACATGATCACATGGGCACGATTTTGACCCATTTTCAGTCAAATCTTCAAGGGGCTTTTAGGCATTTCAGTTAGCTAGGGTTTTAGCTCCTAGAATGTTCTACTTGTAGTATAAAAGGGATATGAGCCTGTTCATAAGCCCTTGTTCCAGTTTTTTAGCTTCTTACTTGTAATTCCTTTTTTATGAAATAAAAGTTTGGTGTTTGAGAAAATCAAGTGTAATTCCTTTTTAGGTTTATAAAAAGTTGTGTATTGTGTTGAAGCTAAGATTCTGAGTTCCACTTTGTTATTTGGTTAAGTAACTTTGATTCTCAAAGTTATTTAAAAGGTTTCTGAAATTTGAAAGATTTTTGTAAAAAAAATTGTTTCAGGTTTGATGTTAAGAAATTGGTTTGTTTGTTGAATTAGTGTTTTGAAAACGTATTAAGAAGTTTGGAAAGGTTTTGGAAGAGTTTTAAGAAAGAAGAAAGTGAATCAGAATATATATTACTTGTATGCTGTTTTTCTTTGATTTTTCTTAAGCAGGTTTTGAAAGGTTGTTGATCTTTGTGTCTGCATGCACCCGGGTGCATAAGGAAGTGGATTTTCATCCACCAAGGGCTTGGATGTAAGCCCTTGAGGTAAAATCCTTTTACCTTTGTAAATTTTCAGAAAATAGTAGTTCTTGTGATCTGGTTTGATTTGATGTTATTGTGTGTTTAAGTTGTTGAATTTGTGTTGGTATGCATGTTGGATGATAATAGGATCAGTTAGAATAGGATTTAAGGTACCTTTGTTTGATAAAAATTGAAAACAAGTTTTTAAAAGGGTGTTTGGATATCAGTTTTAGCAGGGTATTTGATTTGTTTTGAGCTTTGATTAAGTGTTAGAGTGATACAATAGGGTTGATTAGGGCTTGTTGTTAGTTGTGCATCAACTTGTAAGAGATTTGAAGCAAATTTGTGCAAGTAAAAAGGGAATAGATAGCTTAAAATCTGCATATGCCTATTCTGCTTGTTTTTGCTATGATTTGTGCTTAGATCTTGTAACTTGTTAAGTGTTAGGGTGATTTCAGGTTGGATTTTGTTTGTATATTGATTAGTGAGCTTGTGTGACAAGTTTTGGGCTGTGACAGTCACTTGTGTGCAATCTGTTTAGCAAAACACCCACCAGACCTATCTGTTTATATCAGCAACTTGATATGCTTTTGGTGTGCTTGATTTGCTTTGATCTTATGTGCTAGTGTTGATTTCCTGCTTGTTTTGACTCCCTACACTCAGAAAGAGTGTAGGGGTGCCCTTTGTTCCAAGTAATCACCACAAAAAAAGTCACCAGCCAAGTCCTCTTGGTTTCCAAAGTTTACAAGTAAACATACTTGTTCATCAGAAATATACCCAGACCTGGTTACATTTTTCATTGATTTTAGCTTAATCTTGGTGTAAATTGTATTTTGTTTGTGTTTTAGTAAGTAATTAAGTACTGGAATCAAGTTTTTAAACTTTTAAAAAAAAAATATAAATTGCCAAAAAGGACGTGGCCAGGACTCGAACCTGCGCCACTCCTCTCACACACATACGCTCTAACCATCTGCCCTAGGGTCTTTGACTGGTAAGAGTTTACAAAGTCAAATACTTAAGGAGGGTTTGTTTTGGCTTATCTAAAATAAGCCGTGAGCTTTTAAGTCATTTTCAGCTTATTTATTAAGCTTTTTTAGCTTCTTTTCATTTTTCCTAGGATTATAATAGGTTTTAGGATTTTTCTGTTCAAAAGTTTTATTTTTCCTATTATTTAAATAATTTTTAGGATTATTTTTAGTTTTAGATTTAAAAAGTCATTTAAAAATATTAAACAGTAATAAAAAAATACAAAAAAATAGTTTTTAGGTTTTTATTTGTAATTTTGAGGTTTACATATCAAAAAGTTTTCAAAAACTTTAATTTTTGATTTTATTTGATTTTAGGTTTTTTTATTAAACTTTGAAAATTAATATAAAATTAACTAAAAGGTTTTAGGAGCTTTAATTTACATTTTCTTCTTAGTTAGAATATTTAGGATTTTTGAGAATTTTTTAGAATTTATTTGAGAATTTTTAATTTTTTAGATTATTTTAATATTATTTTATTCATTAAAATAAAAAGTTTTATTTTTATTTTTCATTTTTTCTAGATTCTAGACATTAAAATAGGACCTTTGTCACTTTCCAAATAATTTTTAGGCTTTTCAATTAATTTTTAGAATTAATAGATTTTAATAGTTTTTAGGAGTTTAAAAATAGTTTAAATTGGTTTTAAAATTTTTAAAAATAGTTTTTAGCTTAATTAGGTTGTCTTTGAGGTTTACAAGTTATAAAAGCTTGTTTAGGGCTTTTTAATATTTAAAAGTGATTTTTAGGGCTTTAATTAGCATTAAAAAGTCATTATTAAATTAATTAAAAGGTTTTGGCAAGTTTGGATTTTTTGTAAACTCTTAGAATATTATTTGGGATTTTTTAGTAATTTTTAGGAATTTTTAGGTTAAAATTTTAAATTTTGCACTTTTTACGTTCTACGTCGTAACTTTCTAGTAGTGTTTTTGCCTTATTTTTCTATTTTTTTGTCTTCGTCATTTTCTCTTCTTTTCTTCTAGTTAATAATCAAAAACATAATCAATCATTCATTACGCAACACACGTGCCTCCTCGAGAACGAACTCACTTTCAAGGGTCATTTACACACGGTTTTCCTAAATCGTCGTGCTTACCCTATATTATTACCTTGTTTTCCTAAACAAGTGTGATTTTACACTACATCAATTTTGGCGCCGCTGCCGGGGAGGCGTGTTGTGTTTTGATTGAACATTGTTGTTTTCTATATTAACCATATAGTAATTGTATTAATAGCACTCTATTAATACGTATTATCGTTTTTTCGGTTTTTGTGTGAATATTATTACTATATTGTATACGTAGAACAATAAATACACAAGTACTCCAAATACGTGAGCAATCACAACCTTGATTCGGGATTTCATCACTCGATCATTGTATTCGAATCTCAAACCAAAGAAAAAGGCAAAAATAGATAAATACTTTCGTGAAGCTTAATCTTGATAATACAAACTATAAGGTGGGTATAAGGCGGTTGTATTTCACAACCTAAAGGAAAAAGGCTCTTAAGTGCTTCGCGCCGCCTCGTTTCCTCCGCTTGCTTGTGCGTATTTGATTTTGAGAGTGAATCGAGGGTTTTGCCGCCCAAAGTATTATTACATATCATATATATTTTCTTGGTTTTCATTTGATTAAACCCTCTTGAACGATTTGGTGTTCCACCATCGTTCTAAAGTCATCGAAGGCGTTCACTCCACGTGATCGTTTTCATTCCTTGAGGCCTTTTTAATCAAGAGATTTGATTAGTAAGGAGATTTGTGGACTCATTGTCTACTTAATATATTCACCAATTCCAAAAAAGTTAATACAATCAAAAATCACAAAAAAAAAAAAAAAAAAAAAAATTGAAAAAACACAAAATACCAAAAAGAATCTTCTTTGCTCGCCTTCTCGTTGTACGTGACGTTTATGCAAACTCGCTCTAAAGCTAGACGTGCTCGTAAACGAAGAAACAAATCACTCACTCAATCTAGTGAGGAGTCTCCACGTGAGGAACCTATTGTAGAACAAGAAGCTATCATGGCTAATCGTACTATGATGGAGTTGCTTCAAGCACCCACCGAGGGTTTTGGAGAGGCCATTGTGATTCCCGCCATCCTTGCGGAGAACTTTGTAATCAAAACGGGTTTAATGTCTATGCTTCAAGCAAACAAGTTTCGCGGTCACGAAAAAGACAACCCACATTATCACATTAGGCAATTTAATCGTCTTACCGCGACAAGCAAGTTTAAGGATGTACCACACGATGCCATTAAGATGATGTTGTTTCCTTACTCATTAGATGGACCCGCCAAGATATGGCTTGAGAAAGAACCGCCGAATTCGATTTTGACATGGGCCGATCTCGTGTCTAAATTTGTGAATCAATTTTTTCCACCATCTAAGACAACACATTTGAAAAACGAGATTTCACGTTTTACACAAAGACCAAATGAAAGTTTTTCAATGGCTTGGGAAAGATTTAAAGAAATGCTACATGAATGTCCACACCATGATTTTTCCGAATTGCATCAAATTGACACTTTTTATAATGGGCTTAATGAACATGAACGAGATTATTTAAATGCCGCCGCGGGTGGTAATTTTTTGTGCAAAACGACAAATGAGGCTTTGAAAATCATAGAAAATAGGTCTAAGGTCTATAGCCCTCGTAACACACCGAGTGTTGCCAATTTGGGCTCGTCATCATCTCGTTCCATTAATGCCTTGCAAGATGAAGCAAATGAGGAGAATCGGTTTTTCGATAGGTTTTCGACTCTTATGTCTCATTGGAAAGCTCAAGAAGCTTCAAACACCGCTTCGGTTAAAGCGGTTGCTAAGAGTTGTATTTCATGTGGTGGAGCTCATGATTTTTCCGAGTGCATTACCGCGGATGGTAACACTTCGAATGCTTATGTAGCCACGGGAACTTATAACCAAATCGGTCAAGGTTCTCGTTCAAATCAAGCTCCACAAAATCAAAATGCTAATAACTATCGAAACAACAATCAAGGTGGAAATTACCAAGGAAATCAAAGGAATTATAACAAAGGTAATTACCAAAGTAGAAATGGGCAAATTTCTAACCAAAACCAAAACCGTGATTTTCAAACTCCTACTCAAGGTTTTCAAAATGCTCACACTAAAAATTTGCAAGGAGAATTTTTAGATTATGCTAAGGCTAATGATGCTAAGTTTGACAACATGCGACGTGAGATGATTAGCTTAAGGTCCGAATTGAAAAATGAGCTTAAAACCGAACTTGCTAATGAACTTAAAACTCATGCTAATAAAATGGAAGGAAATGTCACACGACTCCAACAAAATCAACAAAAAATGGAGCAAGGACAACATGAGATTAAGCAAGAGTTGTTAAAAGCGGATGCTAGGCAATCTAAGTTTGAAGACCGTATGGCTAAAATGTTTGAAGCTATCATGTGTAAGCCCTCTTCTTCGGGTGGTCTTCCTAGTGATACCATCGTGAACCCGAAAGGGGAATTGAAGGTTATTACTACTCGTAGTGGTAAAACTTTCAAAGAACCCATTTCTCGTCCAAGTACTTCTAAGGAGAAGGAAATCGAGAAAGAACCCGAGGTGATGGTTGAAAAGGAGCACATTACAAGCCCACGAAGTACCGCTCAAACCACACCTACGGTTGAACCAATACCCATAATGGAACCCGAGATTCCAAGGCCGATGCCTATGCCTAATTTTCCCCAACCCACACCACCTTTACCCTACCCATCAAGACGAGACAAGGAAAAGGCACAAGAACGAAATAATTATCAATTTGAACTTTTTAGGAAAATGTTTCGTGACTTGCATTTTAATATAAGTTTTGCCGACGCCTTAGTCATGATGCCTCGATTTGCCGCGAACTTCAAGAGTATGTTGAATAACAAAGAGAAATTGCAAAAATCGTCTAGTTGTTCTTCGGTTTTTCTAAGCCGCATACCTCAAAAAGTCGGTGATCCTGGAAAGTTTTTAATCCCATGTGCTATCCAAGACATGGAAGAATGCTACGCCTTGGCCGATCTTGGTGCTAGTATTAATTTGATGCCTCTCGAGATTTTTAAGTCACTCAATCTTCCAAATCTCACTCCTTCAAGAATGTCAATCGAAATGGCCGATCATTCTACGATTCTAGCTTGTGGAGTTTCCGAGGACGTCTTCGTGAAAGTTGGGAAATTCTATTATCCCGTGGACTTCATAGTTGTTGATATTCCTATCGATCCTAAAGTTCCGTTAATTTTAGGTCGATCTTTTTTGGATACCTCGAGAGCACTTATCGATGTGCATGCAAGAAAAATCACTCTTCGTTTCAATGAGGAAGAACTCGTCATTAATGCAACCCAAAACTCCACTCTTTCTCATGTTTATTCGATCACATCTTTGTACAATGTCAATCCCATCAAAAACATTTGTCAAAAGATTTCAAATAGAGTTTTAGGAGTTGAAAAAAATGAAGTTCCGTCCCCTCCGCCGATGGAGGTTAAGAGTGTTAAGCCTATGATTCCAATCTCGAGTGATTCTTCGGATGATGAATACGTTGATCCCGATGGGGAGGTTTTCTTTGTTGACAAAAGATTTGAAAACTTGCCACCACCTAAACCAAAACGCTTTCAAAATGTGAGAATTTTTAGTGTGACTAACATTGTTTTAGATACACCAAATATTTTTGACATAATCAAATCGGGTTTTCACAAAGAGAGTTTAAAAGATGAAAAAGGAAAAGATTTTGAATCTAATTTAAAAGAATTTTCTACAATTCTAACTCCGTCATCACCGCGTGTCTTGAGTACTACAAGCTCGTCTTCTCCTTTTGACGATGTTTTGTGTGGACCAAGTGTGGGGGAAGCCCCTTATGTTCCCTCCCCTTTCTCCACCGAGGACGAGATATTTGATCCTGGAATTGCTTATATAGGGAAATCTCGGTCTTCCACCGATGCAATAAATGGAAAATCTTTTCATTTGATTGGTGCGAGTCTACCTCGAGTAGCTCAATGTTTTGCCTTACCCATTGTCTCACCCTTCTATTTCTTCTCTCCTATTTTCTTCTATCCCATTGGGATTTGTGTTGGAGTTGTGTTGTCTCGTCTTTCATCCGAAAACGAGGACGCTACCTTTGACCCCGGTATACGTTTATCGGATTTTTAAAGTACTCCACGTACTTTTGGGCCTTGTTTATCATGTAAGCCCCACCAAAAATTGACCAAACCATGATTATCCCTAAATGATCACATTTATGGGGATTCGAGTCGAGCTTTTGACTCGGTTATCAAAAACAAGGTGCCTCGTGGGGGATTCTCATGCTTATCCATGTATATATTATCGCTTTCTAATTAGTTTAATGTGAGGGGATTTGTGCCCTTCCAACCTTTGTTCCGTGGTTGTTTGTGAATTGTGTCTTTTAGATCATCATCTTCACGATTGGAGCCTCTCGTGTTCGTTTCATGGGAGCACTCGATCGTTTGCTTTGGAGGCCATTCCCAATAATCCATCATGATATATCCTTTTATGTTCTAACCTTAGGTATAACACACTTCATAAACGGTTTTAAACTTATTGGTTACACCCTTTCCATGCTAGATTAGGCATTTGACTACGTCTCTAGTATGGGGGTGTTTGCACCCCTAGACTCGAAACATTGAGGACAATGTTTAACTTTAGTATGGGGGGTGAATAGATACTTACCTTGCCAAACCTTCACGCTTTCCAAAGTTTATCGTTTTGTTTATCGTTTTCTTGCAAAATAAGGCTAAAAATGGCCAAATTTTAAAATTTTTCTCATGTTTTATAAGTGTTTGAAGACACGAATGTAGATTTTCCGATGGCGAGAATAAGAGTAATTTTTGACTCGACCGTGCGTGTTGAGCACTAAGCTTTGATTCCTTAACTACACATTAGGCTAAGTCTCTTAAATGAGGACGAGAAATGATAGAGTTAATTATAAGTTACTATGCTAAACGTATAGTACTCGTATTCTTTCAAAAACTCATGTGTTCTCGTTGTTTGCTTATTCTCCCTTCGCTTGTAAATATTTTTTGCTTAATAAATATTGACTTAGCGGTTTAGTTTTGATTGTTGGGTTTCTAGTCTTTTCTAGTAGCTTCCGTGTAATTAAATTGGGAAGACATTAAGGTATCGCCAGCGTCACGGTTTTGAAGTATTGGCAACCCGAATAATCGAAAGCTTCACCTAATAATAAGATTTCAAGTGCTCACCTAAATCTAGCAAACAATTTGAAGCCCCACAAGGCGAAAAATCTATGCAAAATTGAAAGTGAATCAAGCCTTAATCTTCGAAGCTTTAAAGATCCAAAATTCGCTTTAGCGTGAGGATATACGTCTTTGGCTAATAAAACCACCGATGAGGCGGATAATAAAAGGCAAGGCAAGACCGAAGTCATAATAAAAGCTTCATGGCGAAGTTGAATAAAAGATGGAGGTAAACCAAAGATAATAAGGCCCTTCCGTTAGGGGGCGTATAAAAGTCTTGGTAATAAGTCTCATGTTCAAAACCGTTATAAAACCGTGTTTATCGATTCTTCTTGTCAACTTAATTTTTTAACATCGTTGTCTATTAGGAGGGGTTATTGATTTGATGGTCTTAGTTACACCGTTAGGACTCTATTTTTAGACCTAAATCTCTATTATCGCATAAGTCAACAATGTATCCTCGTGAACATTAAGACATAATAAAATATAAGAGATACAACTTAGGAATAATGGGAGAATAAGTACGTGATTAGGGCATATGAGTAGTGTTAGCATTACTAACTTATAATGACAATGATCTCGTTACACGCTTAGCATGGAATTAAGGTGAAAATCGAGGACGATGAAATTATTTCTAACGAAGCATTCACGTGTTCTTATTCTATGAACCTAAACGTCCCATTTTGCGATGAAGATCATACATTATGTCTATAACACAAGTAGTAGTAATCATAGTGTGTAGCTAGTTTATCTTTTCAATAAAGTGAATAAAATTGAATTTTGGAGATGCTTTGATACTTTATTCTTAGCATTGCGTGAGGGCACGGCAATGGTTTAGTATGGGGGAGTGATGAGACTGCTTTTATACATGGTCTCATCGTCCAAAACGGCCTTAAAATGCATAAAATATCATAAAATAGACCAAATATATGCTCGTGTTTGTTACTTGTGTATTTTTAGGTACGGATATTGTGGAATTGGCAAAAGAACACAAGAATCAATCAAAAACGAACACGGGAAACGAAGTCGCACAATGAACCAGGCCCAAGTTTGGAATTTTGCAAAATGACCCTTGAAGAATTGAAGGTTGGCAAAAATGGCCCCTCATCTTTGAAGAACTTGTCACATTTGACCCTCAAAATATCAAATGTACAAGTTTGATCCTTTATGATTGAAGATATTACAAGTTCAGCCCTTGGGAATCAAGAATATGCATTTAATACCCTTAGAAAACTTTTGGAAGAGTTTGTGCCAGTTTTGACAACTTGGCAAAAGTTGACAAAGGCTAAACTAGGCGCTGATGGCATTTAATACAACTTGAAAGAATGTTGAAACCTTGGGGACCAATCCTGCCAATTAACCAAACAAACCCACCCAACCAGGAGGCGACACCTCAGCCCTACCCATCTTATTTACCCAATACCCTACCCTACCCGTCCACCCACCCATTAACCAACCCGGTTTATTATTTAAACTTGGTCAAACCCAAGTCAAATACACCCACTAACCCACCTTCCCTCCTAAACACTAAATTTGAAAATAATTATCCCCAAAACAGATTCAATTCACCCCTTAATCACCATAAACCCTAAACCCACCCCAGATTAATTAACCTTCAAACCAAAGGGGTTTTACCCCAAATGCTCCAGATTCCTGATTAATGTCCACGTCACCCTTTCCCACCTCACCCAACACACTCACATGGACTGTGGACCCCCCCCAGCCTTCCCCTGCAACGTCTCTTTCGCACCAAAACCCACACCCGACCAAACCAACACCCAGGATCATCCCCTTGGTCCCAAAGGTTCATCCAACGACTCAAGATGAAGATTCCAAGCTGGCATCCAGTACATGATCACATGGGCACGATTTTGACCCATTTTCAGTCAAATCTTCAAGGGCCTTTTAGGCATTTCAGTTAGCTAGGGTTTTAGCTCCTAGAATGTTCTACTTGTAGTATAAAAGGGATATGAGCCTGTTCATAAGCCCTTGTTCCAGTTTTTTAGCTTCTTACTTGAAATTCCTTTTTTATGAAATAAAAGTTTGGTGTTTGAGAAAATCAAGTGTAATTCCTTTTTAGGTTTATAAAAAGTTGTGTATTGTGTTGAAGCTAAGATTCTGAGTTCCACTTTGTTATTTGGTTAAGTAACTTTGATTCTCAAAGTTATTTAAAAGGTTTCTGAAATTTGAAAGATTTTTGTAAAAAAAATTGTTTCAGGTTTGATGTTAAGAAATTGGTTTGTTTGTTGAATTAGTGTTTTGAAAACGTATTAAGAAGTTTGGAAAGGTTTTGGAAAAGTTTTAAGAAAGAAGAAAGTGAATCAGAATATATATTACTTGTATGCTGTTTTTCTTTGATTTTTCTTAAGCAGGTTTTGAAAGGTTGTTGATCTTTGTGTCTGCATGCACCCGGGTGCATAAGGAAGTGGATTTTCATCCACCAAGGGCTTGGATGTAAGCCCTTGAGGTAAAATCCTTTTACCTTTGGAAATTTTCAGAAAATAGTAGTTCTTGTGATCTGGTTTGATTTGATGTTATTGTGTGTTTAAGTTGTTGAATTTGTGTTGGTATGCATGTTGGATGATAATAGGATCAGTTAGAATAGGATTTAAGGTACCTTTGTTTGATAAAAACTGAAAACAAGTTTTTAAAAGGGTGTTTGGATATCAGTTTTAGCAGGGTATTTGATTTGTTTTGAGCTTTGATTAAGTGTTAGAGTGATACAATAGGGTTGATTAGGGCTTGTTGTTAGTTGTGCATCAACTTGTAAGAGATTTGAAGCAAATTTGTGCAAGTAAAAAGGGAATAGATAGCTTAAAATCTGCATATGCCTATTCTGCTTGTTTTTGCTATGATTTGTGCTTAGATCTTGTAACTTGTTAAGTGTTAGGGTGATTTCAGGTTGGATTTTGTTTGTATATTGATTAGTGAGCTTGTGTGACAAGTTTTGGGCTGTGACAGTCACTTGTGTGCAATCTGTTTAGCAAAACACCCACCAGACCTATCTGTTTATATCAGCAACTTGATATGCTTTTGGTGTGCTTGATTTGCTTTGATCTTATGTGCTAGTGTTGATTTCCTGCTTGTTTTGACTCCCTACACTCAGAAAGAGTGTAGGGGTGCCCTTTGTTCCAAGTAATCACCACAAAAAAAGTCACCAGCCAAGTCCTCTTGGTTTCCAAAGTTTACAAGTAAACATACTTGTTCATCAGAAATATACCCAGACCTGGTTACATTTTTCATTGATTTTAGCTTAATCTTGGTCTAAATTGTATTTTGTTTGTGTTTTAGTAAGTAATTAAGTACTGGAATCAAGTTTTTAAACTTAAAAAAAAAAAATATAAATTGCCAAAAAGGACGTGGCCAGGACTCGAACCTGCGCCACTCCTCTCACACACATACGCTCTAACCATCTGCCCTAGGGTCTTTGACTGGTAAGAGATTACAAAGTCAAATACTTAAGGAGGGTTTGTTTTGGCTTATCTAAAATAAGTCGTGAGCTTTTAAGTCATTTTCAGCTTATTTATTAAGCTTTTTTAGCTTCTTTTCATTTTTCCTAGGATTATAATAGGTTTTAGGATTTTTCTGTTCAAAAGTTTTATTTTTCCTATTATTTAAATAATTTTTAGGATTATTTTTAGTTTTAGATTTAAAAAGTCATTTAAAAATATTAAACAGTAATAAAAAAATACAAAAAAATAGTTTTTAGGTTTTTATTTGTAATTTTGAGGTTTACATATCAAAAAGTTTTCAAAAACTTTAATTTTTGATTTTATTTGATTTTAGGTTTTTTATTAAACTTTGAAAATTAATATAAAATTAACTAAAAGGTTTTAGGAGCTTTAATTTACATTTTCTTCTTAGTTAGAATATTTAGGATTTTTGAGAATTCTTTAGAATTTATTTGAGAATTTTTAATTTTTTAGATTATTTTAATATTATTTTATTCATTAAAATAAAAAGTTTTATTTTTATTTTTCATTTTTTCTAGATTCTAGACATTAAAATAGGACCTTTGTCACTTTCCAAATAATTTTTAGGCTTTTCAATTAATTTTTAGAATTAATTTAAGATTTAATAGATTTTAATAGTTTTTAGGAGTTTAAAAATAGTTTAAATTGGTTTTAAAATTTTTAAAAATAGTTTTTAGCTTAATTAGGTTGTCTTTGAGGTTTACAAATTATAAAAGCTTGTTTAGGGCTTTTTAATATTTAAAAGTGATTTTTAGGGCTTTAATTAGCATTAAAAAGTCATTATTAAATTAATTAAAAGGTTTTGGCAAGTTTGGATTTTTTGTAAACTCTTAGAATATTATTTGGGATTTTTTAGTAATTTTTAGGAATTTTTAGGTTAAAATTTTAAATTTTGCACTTTTTACGTTCTACGTCGTAACTTTCTAGTAGTGTTTTTGCCTTATTTTTCTATTTTTTTCGTCTTCGTCATTTTCTCTTCTTTTCTTCTAGTTAATAATCAAAAACATAATCAATCATTCATTACACAACACACGTGCCTCCTCGAGAACGAACTCACTTTCAAGGGTCATTTACACACGGTTTTCCTAAATCATCGTGCTTACCCTATATTATTACCTTGTTTTCCTAAACAAGTGTGATTTTACACTACATCAATTCCCGTCCTTTCAGTATGGACATTCTTTCCTTATTAGGATTTCCCCGTATGCAGCCAACTGTTTTCCCCAGTATTTGTTTTATTGTTTTGAACTGCTTATGTTTAATTAGCATAATCTATAGCCATATACAAGCATGACCAGTTTCACCTAGTTATGGAGGTACCATAACCATAACATTGGAGGCACCAATGTTATGACTTCCCCACGGCGGAGTGATTGCTCGTGGCGTCCCTTTCAGTTTTGGCCATATTATTATATCATGTGGGGCGTATGGGTGCATCCTAGTTACATGTTTTATTCAGTATTTCATGGTGAATGTGGTGTGTGCCTTGCATCCTTCACAAGGAGTTGATCCCTCCTACCCAGACCAGTATACTAATTAGAGGCATCCCCTCTAATCAGCATGACGAGGTCACCCCTCCAAGTATTCATGCACGTGACCTTTTCATGACCTATATGGGTTATGGTATATTTATGTTAAAACAGTTTTCATAAGATAAACATAAGGCTTTTCAAACTATAAAACCAGTTTTCTCAATACTTAACCAGTCTACTCAGAACTTAGTCTTCCGCTGTTATATGTTACATGCTTATCCTATTTCATGCTATATTGTATATCCGTGCACTGAGCGTTTTGCTCAGCCGTTACTTTCCTTTCCATGTCCCAAAACGGCAGGTACCCAAGACTCGAGCATTTGGACGACATGCATAGGATGGAAGCTGCCTTAGACTTCTTCTCCTGTTTCCTTCATATATTTATGCTTGTTTAGTCTTTCATTCAGTTCATTTACTTTCTTATGTTTTGGGCTTATGTTTGGGAACCGATGTTTGATTCCGGTTTTCCCTATGGTCATGTATGTTTTACTACATATTACCTTGCATGCTTTGATGACACGCCATAATTACGCGTGACATTCCATTTATCAAAATGGGGTGTTACAAAAATAGTAGCATTATTCAACGACAACCAATCCATACCAATAATAATATCAAAACTACCTAATTCTATCATCATCAAATCAATCGGAAAGGAATGGTTTAAGAGATTTAGAGAGCATCCTTCTAATAGCTTATTAGTTTTCACTAATTTACCATCAGCCAATTCCACCTCGTAACTGGTACTTATCTCAACAGGTTCAATATCAATAAGGGCACTAAATTTAGTGGATACAAAGCTCCTATCGGCACCCGAATCGAATAAAGCAACAACATAATGATTGTTGAGTAAAAACGTACCGGTAACGACATTCGGATCCTCTTTCTTCACCTCAATTGTTCAAAGTTGGTAGATACCACCCTGGGGATTTCTTCCAGGTACAATCGCTTTCAACTTGGGGCATTCCGATTTCCTATGACCTTCTTCATTACAGTTGAAGCAAATGGTTCCCTTCTTACACCTTTCAACCTTGTGTCCAAGCTTTCCGCAATTTCGGCACTTCCAGCAGTCGCCAGGATGCCTCTTGTTGCCACACTTAGGACATCTATCATCGTTGCGCGGTGCATTATTGGTAAGAGCATTTGCATTCCCCTTTCTCTTGTTCTGACGGCGATTGAAATTCTTCCTATTATCACCTCTATCTACACGCTCACCGTCTCCCTTTCTTTTCTCACCAACACGGGCTTCATCTTCCTTATCCTGAATTATCTGTCCAATGAGTTGGTAAGCCATTCGAACAGCATCATCAATGGTCAGTGGTTTCGATGATGTCACGTCCCCCCGGATATTCCTGGTCAACCCTTTCACATATTGCTCAATTCGGATCTCTTCGGGTTCAACCAATCGAGGACATAGCAAGGCCAACTCATGGAATCGATTCGTGTAACTATCAATGTCCACACCTTTCATTCTCAAATGAATCAACTCTTGTTCTAACCTAATGATCACACTACGAGGACAAAACTCCAAAGTCATCCACTTATTAATTTCAGCCCAAGGAGTAGCATTAGCAGCATCAAGACCCATGAAAGCAATTCTCCCATTCCACCAAGTCAACGCACGACCTTTAAGAGTAGCCATAGCAAAAGTCACCTTATCTTCCTCCTTACACTTACTAATCCTAAATACCGATTCAATCTTTTCAATCCATTGGCTTAGTCCTACAGCACCTTCAGTTCCATTAAAAGGTAGAGGTTCACACTTCATGAACGTCACATAAGTACAGCCACCAACTTCTGGTGCATTAGTTCCAAGTCCTCCTATATTTCCTCCAGCATTAGCATTCACATTCACATTAGTACCGCCAATTCCACTACCGCCAGCTCTACTACCGCCAGCTCCACTACCGCCAGCTCCACTACCGCCAGCTCCACTACCGCCAGCTTCATTTCTAGCATTTGCCATAAATTCAGTCATAGATGCGGTAACTTGCTCCGTAATAATCCTACGTACATCATCCTTAGTCACAGCCTTCTTGGGCGACATAGTTCTATAATTTCACAATTTCAAAGTATTAAGCATTCATCCAACAAAGGATTCATATAATATGGATCGAATTCATAATCAAGATACAAATAAGGCACAATATGGAATTCAAGACAAGATACATATTTCATTCGATCTGAAACAAAAGTATTGTCTTAGTACATCCCATATCAAAGTTCTAACACTATATACACTCAAAATTCGTGCCAAGTCTATTACTAACAAGTCGGTTCAGTCAAAGCTACAAAAACACAAAAGATATAAAGGTCACTACTAAATACAGACTGGTCTACTGAGAACCGCCAGATGGTACATCATCCATCGTCTTCTGAATCTTCGTCGGACGATCACTAGACACATCTTCAGCTGGGCGCTTACTGATTACTCCTCTTTCAACCATGTCGGCATAAAATCTACTGTTCCATCCCACGGATATATTCAACTCCTTTTCGGCTTTCTCACTCATCGCACGAGCCACACTCAACTGAATCTCCATAGTATTCACCTTTTTCTTCATAGCAGCATACTCACCACTTTCCAATACCGATAACCTCCTAAAAGCCTCATTCAAACCACGTTCTACATCACTCAAATCCAAGCTAAGCAATTCTCGCTCTTTCCCGCCAACCTTTGTCTTCGACTCCAAATAAGCAACCTGAGTCTGAACAACACCTAATCTAACCTCTGTCATACAACTCTTAACACGGGAAGCATCTAGATCACGTCTCAAGGCCCATGGTGCAAGACCATCAATATGAGTAGCCTCTCGAGCACTAGACGACTCTCCTATCTCACGTCTACGAGTAGTAATACCATCAGTACCATCAGGTGCATCGTCATCCTCATCCTCCTCTGATTCAGAATCAGATTCAGACGATTCAGACATTTCATCCCTAGGTAACTCATCCTCAGAATCAGACAAACAAACTGGTGGGGGCAAAGGCTCTCCCTCTGGAACATCATACGGATAAATAAGCTCAGCTTCCTCATCGTCATCAACCTCAACATCTATACCTACATCCTCCTCGACATCCTCGTCGTCAATCTCGTCATCTAAATTATCTAACCCAATCTCATCCTCATTCTCAATATCAGCATTCTCAATCTCCACATTCTCATTACCCACATTCTCAATATCCACATTCTCATTACCCACATTCTCAATCTCATTCTCTACTAAGTCAACCTGAGGGGCAATCTGATCTCCTAGTCCTAACTCGGGCTCGGGATCCTCAAATGGTTCCTCCTCATCATCAATATCAAAATCTACTAAGTCTAAATAAGGATCATCTTCTATATTAGGTTCGGGAATAGCATGGTTTTCTACAGGAATATTAGGGTCAGCCATGAGAATCTGCATTTATATATATATATATATATATATATATATATATATATATATATATATATATATATATATATATATATATATATATATATATATATATATATATATATATATATATATCTCGTATTAGGATAACATACTAGTTAAACAATTACATATTGAAATCACGATATATACATATATATATAAATTAAATTATATATATCAAAATATATATCTTCTCAATAGGGCTTGTTGGTAACGTCAGAGATCTCTTGCACCGTTATAGTCAAAAGATTTTTCAAATATTTTTCTTAAATGTTCATTGTCAAAGGATTTTGAAAAGTTTTGTTCAAAACCTTGGTTTTTAAAATCTTTTGTTCTCTATAATGAGAGCTCTGGTACCAAACTGTAACACTCTCATTTTTCGTATCGGTACAGCAGAAGGGTCTTTCAGAGTGTTACGGGATAGCACAATAACTCCAATCATAGACAACACATAAAAATGGTTGTACAAGGATTAACAAACATTCATTCGATAAAAAGTTTCAAAAGCGTACAACAGGTCCCAAATTATACAGGTCATTAAGTTTACAAAACACAGATCGAATGAACATTTTTAATATTAAGTATGGGCCATCAGAGTCGATCTCCATCCGGATTACCTTCAAGCACCTGAGATAAAAACATGCAAAAATCATATCAGCGAATGCCGAGTGAATTCATAGAGTTTAATGAAAACCGTTATATAAAACAATCATTTACAATCATTTAAAATCAGAACACAAG
The DNA here is from genome assembly GCA_025667525.1 of Glebionis coronaria. Taxonomy (NCBI): domain Eukaryota; kingdom Viridiplantae; phylum Streptophyta; class Magnoliopsida; order Asterales; family Asteraceae; genus Glebionis; species Glebionis coronaria. Next base: position 573,249,661 of record CM046879.1, on the reverse strand, counting down.
TATAATATCGGAAGTAAGTCCTCATATTGCTAGTCAGGCAATATATATGAAGCATACATCTGTAACCGTCCATGAGACCGTAGTCTCTATATTACCATGATAGGTAATATATTCATCGTTAATAGCGTCGTATCATATCGTTTATTTAGATTATATAGATTGAATAGATTATAGGATTATTATTAGCCGCATGAAATTGTTACCTTACTGTGAAACAGCGGGCCGCGAACCCGACAAACAATTTGCCCATCTAAGTTAGCGTGTCGTCACAAAAATCACTCTATGGAATCTTCTCATACATAAATTCGCTTACCAATCAATGTGGTACGACGGGGATCAACCGTCAAGGCCCGAACTGGGGTGATCGTCCCCAAATAGTACTATCAAATGCATAAGCGTCTACCAAATCCCGGTAGTTCACAATTCATGCTAATGGGACTTTAAGTGACATAACCTAACTACTAATAATCCTTTTAGTCTCGAATATAGGGTCATAGCATCATTCGGGTCCATATCATTTAGCATACAATCGGGACTACTTGTGTTCTATTTTTATAAAAATCTAGCATGTTATCTCCCTCGCGGGTTTACAAATCATTTTATAGAACATTTAAAAGAGTGCGAGGCTATGAACTCACGTTGTTAATGAAAGGCGGATTATCAGCTACGGGCGTGCTTCGGTCACGGAAACCTATATAAATAATAATCGGTCTTAGACTCGGTCCAATGACTTTTATCAAAATAACAATATACATATGATGATTTTGTACATATGATGATGATCAAGTGGGTTTATACATCCTTGTTTACTCATTTTAGCGTTTACGTCTTGATAACGTCTTACTAGTTAGCTAGTTTTAACTATTTATCCATTTTAAGTCCATTAAGCCTTGTATAAGTTCTTTAACTTGTTTTTATCCATTTTATACCTATATGATCAGTATATATACTTTTCATGTTGGGCCCAATGGGTTAAGCCCAATAAGCTCTTTTTATAAGTTTTATCTTATTAAGTCCAATTATTAGTCTAATGTGTTTAGTTAGCTCGTAAATGTCCGTAATTCTTATAGTTCGGGTTTTATCGGTTTTTACTTGTCTTAGTTATCTATACATCAGTATATGACTTTTATAAACTTTACATTAGACGGGTTTGGTCGTCTAAGTTTTATTTGGCGAAAAACGTTAATTTTACGGCGATAGCCGAAAAAGTCGTAAAAATCAAGTTTATAGTTTTTATTACTTATAAATATTATTTTACCACCATTTATATAATTTACCCATTTAATTAACCATTTTATACATTTATATAAATAAGTTTTATAAGTTAGTGGGTTTATATTTGTACATTTTATAAATTATATTGTGAGTGCTTATATAATATTAATAAACATTATTTCCAAAAATCTGATTTTTAACTTCATGTTCACCATTTTTAACATATCTAGAGTTCTATAATGACTTAGAAGCTCATTTTTGGATGACATGTTCTTCATAATATGTGCTACATATAACTTAGCTATAGCTACTGCCCATTTTGAGTTTAAGTTGCCTTAACAGTCCCTACAAAACTGCTTATTCAGATTACACCACCTAACTTGTTTTGATCATATCTCACTCATTATTTTGATTCCATTGCATGGCCAACTCTCACATGTGTATAACATCATCTACTTACTGTAAATGGATCAAACCATGAAATTTTATCAGTTCATCTTTTAGTTATCTACTGTTTTTATACAGCCAACTAAATAGTCAAGATTTTAGCTTCATTTCTTATAGTTATCATCATTTTTAAGCATATTTATCAACACTTGATCCCCACACAACATTTTTATCATCATATATACATCATATACATATAAAAAATGAAATAAAATACATTTGTTCTTTACAAAATAATAAGAGAAAAATGTAGAGGATGATCTTCTTTACCAATCCAAGTGGATTTCTTGTTTTAGGAAGACAAGAACTTGATGAACACAACAAGTATCTCCAAGACCATCAAATATCAAGAACATAGGTTGGAAAATCAGCCCTAGGACACAAGCAAATCACCTCCAAAGTTGTTGATATGGCCACCAAGTGATCAAGGCTTCAAGAGAACACCTTAATAGGACTAGTAAACATGTGGTTTATGGCTAGAAAAGATCAAGAATGGTGTTTGTTGGCTTATTTGGGACGACACAAATGAGGGTTGAGAGAGTTTTTGGTGTTGAGTTGCATGTAGGAAATGAGGGAAATGAAACAACTTGCTAGTTTTGTGTTAGTGGAGAAAGGTTAGCTTAATGTGTAAGCACATGCTTACACTTGTTGTAAGCTACTTAACTTGATGCCACATTGGTGTTGTGGTGTCAAGTGTAGCCGTCCCATATTGCTAGTGGGGTGGGACGAAGTGTTTTGTCCCATCTCACTAGTTTACGGGTATTTCTCGATTCTAGTTTTCTCGATTTGCGTGCCCTCGGGTCGTTTTACGAAAAACGTTTTTATAAATTATGAATCACCGTCACAAAACGAATCCAATAAAAATTGTCTCATCAAAAACGGAGTTCAAAAATGTAAATACGTAATCCTAAGGTTTCCGGTTTAGTCGTAAAAGACGCCAAATTATGCACGTAAGCCCAAATTTAAATCCGTAAATTGTGAGTTCGTCAACCAACACAAAAATAAGTTTCAAAATATTATACGAAAAAATATTTCACTACCTGAAAATGTTAGATTGTCACATTGGGCCTCAAAATGTAAACAAGTTAAACTAGTGTATCTAGTCTAGAAAGTTACCAATACATAACACTAAAATGAGTGAATGAGAATGTATAAACCCACTTGATCATCATCATATATATAAAATCATCATATGTATACATAATTGTTATTTTGATAAATTCATTGGACAAGAGTCTAAGACGAGTATTATTTGTCTAGGTTCACGTACCGTACATCTGAATTGCCGATAAACCGCTTTCCCACATCAACTTGAGTTCATAGCCTCACACTCTTTTAAATGTTTTTATGAAATGTTTTATAAATCCGCGAGGGAGATAACATGTTAGTTTTTATAAAATAGGACACTAGTTGTCCCGATTGTCTGCTTATTGATTTGGACCCGAATGATTATATGACCCAATGAATGATTAAATGACCCGATAGATGAAATGAAATGGATTATTAAAGTTAGGTTATGTCACTAAAAGTCCCATTAGCATGAATTGTGAACTACAAGGATTTGGTAGAAGCTAATGCATATAATAGTACTATTTGGGGACGATCACCCCAGTTCGCGCCTTGACGGTTGATCCCCGTCGTGCCACATTGATTGGTAAGCGAATTTATGTATGAGAAGATTTACACAAGCGTGATTATTGTGACGACACGCTAATTTAGATGGGCAAATTGAGTTTCGGGCTAGCTACCCGTTGTTTGTTGTAGTAAGGTAACAATGTCATGCGACTTATAATAATCCAAAATAACAAAACACTGCTAAACGCACTAAATTATGATATATTGCCTGACTAGCAATACAGGGTCTTACTATTGATATTATGTTCGTGTTTTGGTTTACATAACCATAATCATATAACGGTTTTTATTTAACTTTATACAACGTTATAAAACGTATTGTATGATGTTTTTACGACAATGGTTCGTATAATGATTTTGAAGGCAAACGCCTATATTATGATTTTGATAAGGATTTGTATAAAATGACCTTGGCTATTTTATGGCCTATTACTATGATTTGTAAAAAAATGATTTTCCGTAATAATTGTATACCGATGTTATATTGATGGATTTTATTAAACTCTATGAATTCACTCGGCGTTATCGCTGACATTTTCTTTTAACATGTTTTATCTCAGGTACTTGAAGGTAATTCTCGGGAAGACAACAAGAATTCTGGCTCACACTTAAATAATAATTTCCATTCAAATGCTTTGTAAAACCTGTATGAAATACAATGACTTGGGACCTATGTAAATTTGATATTTATGAATGGAAATGCTTTATTATTAAACGACACAATTTTTAAGCGTTGTCTATGATGTGAGTAATGTGCTATCCCATAACACCAACGAGTCTTCCGCTGTATTGAATTGTGTAAATTTGGGGGTGTTATAGTTTGGTACCAGAGCTCTCGTTATAGAGAAAAGAAAGATTTTTAAAACCAAGGTTTTGAATAAAACATTCAATCTTTTAACTATAAACATTTTTCTCAAAATGTATAAAAATGTCTTGACTATAACGGTGCCGAAGAATTCCCGAGTTACCGACAAGGCCAGACTGAGAAGTGTTATTTTAATATATATATCACTTGGATTATATATATATGTTGTCATTTTATTACATGATGGTTTGATTATTATTTTAATATTTATACGAGATATTTATACGACGTAGATTGTCACAAGGAACCCTAACTCCCCTAGCAAATGAATCGAAGCTATTCCCGTAGGAAATTCTAGCTATTCCAGATCTAAACCAAGTTGTGGATATTTATGATCCCAATAAAATGGTTGATATTCGTAGAAATGTAGATATTAGTTGATTGTGATGTTGAAGAAGAATTGGCGAGATTAAATCTGATATCGATATCGTGACGATCTTTCCTTAGAGAGTGGAGTTTGACAAAACGTTATCACCTGGAAAGGTGTCATCTGATTCGTCGTCACCCAATTCTTAAATTGAAATCGAAAGGGTGAATGTTGCACTTGAGGTTGTCAATGGAACCATTACCCAAAAGCCTCATGCCACTAGTGTCTTTCCGAGAAGTCTAATTGAATATATGAGTCATTTCATACTAGTGACTCATTTGATAACTATTGATGAAGGAGCTATAAGATTGCAAATTAAGTGTTGTTCATATTGAACTTTTATTGCCCTATTAAGGTCTAAAAATAAGGATGAAAGTATTGGAGAATGAGGTAGGATATTGCATTGAGTATAAGTTGATTGAAACTTGAATAAAGTAAAATTTAACTTGTATGGAATAAGAAATTGTTAAGAGGAAGTCATTAAGTTCTGTGATTGAATTATAAGGTTTTAATTGATTGTTGATTCGTGTTAAGGGTTGTTCCTAGGCTATTGTCCAATGATGAGGATGCTCAGTGTCCAATAAATAAACTAAAGAAATCTTCTTCTGAATTGGGACCGATGGATCTTTTGGGACATGTGGAACACCTAATGATTCTTGTAGATTAGTATTCATTGTGGTATCTTTTAAAAATAATCCCTAACTTAACTGAGACATCAGTTGGTAGGATGAGTTCTTGGAATTGTATGACATAATAACACGTAATGTGTTACGGTACAATTTTGACTTGTTTGTGATTGATGAAAAGACTACCTTTGATTGCTAAATCCTACATGTATCGATGTTATCTATCTTTTATTGCTTGTTCCTAATGTTCACATTAGTGATGCAACCATTGAACAAGTACTCATCTCGAATTGAGTTACGTTGTGGATTATTCATTTTGAGTGCCATCGAGGTCATGAACCTCATGATTATTTGGCTAAGCTCATTTCCTATTATATTGTAGTTAGTTCTTGGTGAACAACTTTTCATCACTCTTTTGCAGATCACTCATTGTTTTTATAAGATAAAACAATATCCCTTGAGAAAAATTGAATTTTCATCACTATAAGGATTATTCAAAGTGATATTTATAAGTGATCGTTATCGAAATGAAGTTGTTTATAAAACACCTTGGAAAACTTAATTGTTTTCATATCAAAGAAAATCTTTGTAAATTTATTTTTTATTCTTATTTAAGAATTAAGCATGAAATTTTTTTTATTATAAACATGATGATAAAATTTCGACGAACTGAGTATTGCATCGTTAATCTTGAAATTGTATATAGTTGCGCGCCTACATACAATTTGGAATGGACCATGCAAGGCTGATTAGTAGTCACCATAAAACTGATTAATAAACACTACATTTTCTTTGAAGATTGTGAAAGATTAAATTTTATGAGATCTGCAAGAAGTGAAAAATAGGGACATAGTGTTAGGGACACCTACATATGTGCCTGTAGCATCTATTCTTCTGAGTCGAATTTACTCATCTATGGAAATGATCTTATTTGACAATTGACAATTCTTTCTTGTCCAATTCTCCCGTAGTAAGATTCTTAGGAAAAGTATCTGATTACCGAGTGTTGATACCCGACTGGATGTATCGACGTTCCTATCATTCCTTTTGATTTGATTTCATTTGAATGACCTGGGTAACGATCCGAGGAGCTTTCGAATGCGTACTCAAATTATGAAAACATGGGATATATTCATATTCGTTAAATGTTTTCGTCTGTATCTAATTTGAAATTCTCTCCCGTAGATTATGCGTTAACCTTACTCCTTTAAGGTTAGTTATGTCTCCAGATATCCTTGAATTGCGAAGGATTATGAGTTATTATTAGTCTTTTGAGAACTTCACATCTTATCGACGACAATAAAACTAAAAAGTTGATAGTACTAGTAGAATGGATTGATTGATTATGACATGACGACATTGTCTTAATTGCTGGGAACTCGAGTAGAATTCCCCTAAATGATAAGATGTTGATTATCAAAAGTGATCTAAATAATTCTTGATGGATGACCATATCCTGCATTTAGACTTGAAATAATACCGTGAATGGTTGTGAATTAGTCATAAATATTATAATCTAGAAAGAACCTAATATGAATTTATTAAACGATGTTTCTGTTATCTGAAACTTTAGGAGGTATTTATTGGTGAATTACCTAGACTTTTGCCATTAAGGCAAGTTGAAATTGGTATTGATTATATTCCCGGTGCTGCACCTGTGGCTTGTCGGAGAAAGCTTTTATTCTACCAAGCTTGTAATTATGAAGAGCTATGGTGTTATCATTCCTTATATTTGTTGAATTACCGTGAACTAAATAAATTGACGATTAAAATCTATATCCACTACCCAAGATGATAGATTTGTTCGATCATTTACAAGGTTCTAACGTATGTTTTAAAGATTTGATCCATGGCATGGTTATCATCAACTTCGCATCTGCGAAAAAGATTATCTATTCCAATCACTACATCCAGAACTTATAATGAACATTATGAGTTTCACGTGATGTCGCTTGAATTGACTAATACACATGTAACATCCATAAATTTGGTGAATCACGTGTGTAGGCTGTAATTTGATAAATTCATGCTTGTGATCATTAAGGACCATTTGTTTGTTTATAAGAATAAGGAGTTAATAATTATTTATAGATTGCCCTGAATTGACCGAACAATGAAAACCTGTACCTTGAATATTTAACATGTGATTTAAGGCTTAATCATTTACATTAAATGACCGCGTAATCAACTGTAATGAAATCTATATTGACTCTTCAAAAATTAGAAGACATTTAAGACTTTGGATTTTACCTAATAGTAGGTGCAAATATGTTTTGACAAATGTTTTATCAAAAAGAACTTTTGAGGGATTATTCCCTTATACCCAGAACATTTAACTAAACTCCTGTTTAGGGGTAAATGTTCGTGTTTACCTCAAGACAACCTAAGAGGGATTGAGGAAACCGTTAAACCATGACTTAAAATTTGAAACGACAATTTTTGATTTACAACTAAGAAAATTTTGACCAAAGTATAACCAAAGATTTTTCGAACATTTACAAATCTTATTAATTATTTTCGATAAATCAACAAAAATCGTGTTAACTAATTCAAATTTATTTTGAATATTTTTCTATAAATGGGACAAACTAAGAAATTTAAAACTTTTTACGTTTATGTTTCATAAAAATTAAATATTTATTATTTAATTACTTGTAATAATTATCGACGTTTTAGACGGCGGATTCAGTAAAACGGATAAAAATAATAATTGAGACGAAACTAAAACTTAGAAGATGTGTAGAAAGAATTTCTAAGTGAATTGTGGACATGATAATTATTCCATCTAGGAAAGTGAACGTAATTACTGACACATTATGTAAAAATAAAGAATCAATTAGGATATGTTCCTTAGTAATGATTGTGCAAAATAAATTGCCGAACAATTTAGAAATAATTGATGTTTGTAAAAAGGATAATATAGATAATAAAAAGGGTTCGCGGCTAATGTGAACCATTAGAATTGAGAAGCCGATGGCGATAAATGATTAAAAAGCCACTTGTGATTGTCTAAATATGGAGGATTGTGAGATATAGTTATGTTGGAATCTTGTAAGTATAAGTATTCTATTCATGTCATTTCTGGCTAAATGTATCTTTATCTGAAGAAGTTGTACTGATGGCAAATTATGAAGGCAGACATCGCCTCATACATTAGTAAACGTCTAACTATTGCAAAGGTCATCATCTGAATTTGATTTGATTTGGGTCATCGTCGACAGACTGACCGAATCTGCTAATATCATTCTTGTTAATGATAAATTATTGATGAGGAAATTGTCTCTTTTGTATTTAAAGGAGTTGTGTAAACATGGTGTGCATGTATCGATCATCTCTATCAAGATCCTTGCTTCGCATCGAATTTCTAGAGATTTGCTCATAAGTCATTGAGAACGAATCTTGATGAGAGTATTGTGTACCACCCCAATCGAAGGGACGAGGTAAAGTAACGATACAAAAAACTATAAGTGATGTTTTATGTTTGAATGATTGACCTTTGGTAATAAACTGTAAAATCGTTTTCCTTTGGAGAGATTATGATTGATAATTATCGTATTAGGATCAAGATCGAATCTTGTGAGGATATATATTAGAGCATCTGTAAGCAGGAGTTGGGACGAAGACACCCGACATACACCCACTGTGAGTTGGACATGTCTTTTAGGTTTAAGGTTTTCTATGACGACAAACCTAACCTTACAAAATACTCAACCCGTGAGACCTGAAATGTTTGTTGAAATTAGGATCTGATTATTGACTGCCAGTAGTGGGCAGGAGGTTATGTGAATATGAAATGTAGATCTTGAAGTTCCAGATGGGTAGTGAAGTTATGCAAAAAATTTTAACCATAGAAAAATGAATTGATGATCTGAAAGATCATGGGATATAAGTCCCCGTTGTATGGGACCATTGAGATGATGTAAAAGATTGGTTTGAAAGGCATATAAGCTGGATCTACCCTAGGACTTCAAGAGCTGCGTGAATTATGTTTCGTATATCGAACTTGATAAAATGCCTATCAAGTGAAAATCTGACTATTCCTTAATGAAGTTTAGACCGGCGAAAAGTTGCATTCATCAAAAACCCGTGAACATCATGGATAGAGAAAGTAAGTCAACAATAAGCCTGATCTTATTCCCGTAGTTATGTTTGATGAAACTCGCGTATTGTAATGGATTACACTTGTGAGAAAAGACGGAATGTGGAGGAAATACCCACATGGCTTTAACTCTATAAGAAGCGAGTAGTAACATAAGTTGATCTTTGAGGACAAAGATCCTGTTTAGGGGTAAATGCTGTGACAATCCGTCAATTTATGGTTTATATTTTATTCTCAAGTATTATTTAAAAACATTATTTTAATGTTATATTATGAACTCACTTATTTTTGGGAAGAAATTTGGATTTACGTCTTGACGTAGCATCGACTACGACTAAACCGGAGGATTCTACGTTACGTGCTTACGTTTACATACACCGTTTTGGTGACAGTCCGACATTTCAAAAAATAAATTTGTCCGTGAATATTATTTTGAGATTTTAAATTTGTGTTGGTTCATAAACTCACAAATTTACGAGAAGAGATTAGGACTTACGATTATAATTTAACGTCCTTTACGACTAAACCAGAAACCTTAGGATTACGTATTTACGTTTTCGAACTCCGTTTTTGATGAGACAATTTTTATTAGATTCGTTTTGTGTCGTTGATTCATAATTTATAAAAACGTTTTTCGTAAAACGATCCGAAGGCACGTAAATCGAGGAAACTAGAATCGAGGAATACCCGTAAATTAGCGGGATGGGACAAAACAAGTTTATCCCACCCCACTAAAAGGGACGGCCCAAAAGAGGACACCACATCTTTTGATGTGGCACCCTTATAACCATTAAACTTACACATGTAAACCTAAGCTTAACATGTAAGCTACCAACACCAAAACCACTCCACTACAAACCATTTCTTCATTTTACACATGCAATACCACCAAAAACTCACACACTCCTCTCCTCTCTCTCTAAAATTCGTCCAACCATCATAAAAAACAACCCTCATTTGATCTATGTTAGCCATAAAATCATGTGTTACTCATACACATGATGATGCTACTTTGAAGCTTTGAAGATTGGAGGTGATTCTAACATCGAAGGAAAAGATTTGTTGGTGTCATAGGGCTGATTTTCCATGAGAAGTTTATAAAGGTAGGTAGACTTGAAGATGATATTGGTTTATCACAAGTTTTGCCATCAAAAACCAAGCCTTGTTCATCAAAGACTCATCTTTTCATCACTAATGGTGGTATATAGAGATTGTTCTTCCTATCCTCTTGTTATTTTGATTATGTAATCTTATATTTTCTTTATTTATGTATATGTATATGATGATGAATGATGATTAAAAATATTATGAGGGGATTTGGTGTTGATAGATTTGATAAACATGGGTAAAAAGATGGAAAAACCACATGTAAAAATGGTTAAAATCTTGCTTAATATGATGGTTGTATAAAAACAGTAAGTAACCAAATGATAAACTGATAAAATGGCATAGTGGAATCAATTTACAGTAATTATTAGATGTCATACACATGTGAGAGTTGGCCATGCAATGGAATCATCAAAATGAGTGAGATATGATCAAAACAAAATTAGTATACTAATCTGAATAGTCTGTTTTGTAGGGACTGTTAAGGATACTTAGACATGGATTGAGCAGTAGCTATAACTAACTTATTTGTAGCAAATAATATGAAGTTTATTTCATCCAAAAATGAGCTTCTATCTCCTTATACAACTCAAGATATGATAAAAATGGTGAAAGTGAAACTAAAAATCAGATTTTGTAAAATTAAAGTTTAATAGTATTATATAAGCACTCAAATAATATAGTATAAAATGTGAAATTAAAACCCACTAACTTATATATTTCATTTATATAAATATTTATAAAGATAAATAGATGGAAATTATATGAAAATGGTAGTTTGGTAAGTTTTATAAGTTATAAAAACTATAAACATGATTTTTACGTCTTTTCGGCTATTACCGTAAAATTAACGTTTTTCGCCAATTAAAACTTAGACGATCAAACCCGTCTAATTGTAATGTTTTTAAAAGTCATATACTGATATATAAGTACCTAATACAAGTAAAAACCGATAAAACCCGAACTAAATAACATATGGACATTAACGGGCTAAGTTAGCATTATTGGACTATAAACCCGACTAGTTGGTAAAACACTTATAAACTTACTTATTGGACTTAACCCATTTGGGCCCAAAATGTAAAGTATAATATTGATATTAAAGGTATAATTGGGCTAATAAAAAGTATTGGGCTTGTAATGGGCCTATTGGGCCTCAAAATGTAAACAAGTTAAACTAGTGTAACTAGTCTAGAAAGTTACCAATACATAACACTAAAATAAGTAAATGAGAATGTATAAACCCACTTGATCATCATCATATATATAAAATCATCATATGTATACATAATTGTTATTTTGATAAAGTCATTGGACAAGAGTCTAAGACGAGTATTATTTGTCTAGGTTTCCGTGATTGAAGCACGTACCGTACATCCGAATTGCCGATAACCCGCTTTCCCACATCAACGTGAGTTCATAGCCTCACACTCTTTTAAATGTTTTTATGAAATTTTTTATAAACCCGCGAGGGAGATAACATGTTAGTTTTTATAAAATAGGACACTAGTTGTCCCGATTGTCTGCTTATTGATTTGGACCCGAATGATTGTATGACCCGATGAATGATTAAATGACCCGATAGATGAAATGAAATGGATTATTAAAGTTAGGTTATGTCACTAAAAGTCCCACTAGCATGAATTATGAACTACCGGGATTTGGTAGACGCTTATGCATATAATAGTACTATTTGGGGACGATCACCCCAGTTCGCGCCTTGACGGTTGATCCCCGTCGTGCCACATTGATTGGTAAGCGAATTTATGTATGAGAAGATTTACACAAGCGTGATTATTGTGACGACACACTAATTTATATGGGCAAATTGAGTTTCGGGCTAGCTACCCGTTGTTTGTTGTAGTAAGGTAACAATGTCATGCGGCTTATAATAATCCAAAATAACAAAATACTACTATACCCACTAAATTACGATATATTGCTTGACTAGCAATACGGGGTCTTACTATTGATATTATGTTCGTGTTTTGGTTTACATAACAATAATCATATAACGGTTTTTATTTAACATTATACAACGTTATAAAACGTATTGTATGATATTTTTACGACAATGGTTCGTATAATGATTTTGAAGACAAACGCCTATATTATGATTTTTGATAAGGATTTGTATAAAATGACCTTGGCTATTTTATGGCCTATTACAATGATTTGTAAAAAAATGATTTTCGGTAATAATTTTATACCGATGTTATATTGATGGATTTTATTAAACTCTATGAATTCACTCGGCGTTATCGCTGACCTTTTCTTTTAACATGTTTTATCTCAGGTACTTGACGGTAATTCTCGGGAAGACAACAAGAATCCAAGGCCCGCACTTAAATAATAATTTCCATTCAAATGCTTTGTAAAACCTGTATGAAATACAATGACTTGGGACCTATGTAAATTTGATATTTATGAATGAAAATGCTTTATTATTAAACGACGCAATTTTTAGGCGTTGTCTATGATGTGAGTAATGTTCTATCCCGTAACACCAACGAGTCTTCCGCTGTATTGAATTGTGTAAATTCGGGGGTGTTAAAAGCTTTGATCTCGGTTGATTCTTTTTTGTTGTACTTGCATCAACAAATTCTAAATTTTGTTCATTAGCTTTGTCACATTGTTGTAACCTACTCTTTTTTGACGCATTAGAATCAGGGAAAGTTTCATGTCCTTCACATCCTTCCTCAACTTGTAAGGTGCGGGAGTCATTAGGAGCAACAATACGTTTCTTTGCTAAGTTAGCATATTTGTTCATGGATAATGGCGGAATAAACAGTGGGCGACGTTGCTGTATAAACATATAAATGTACTAGAGAACAAATTTATTAAAATGTATACAAATATAACAATGAAATGTATCTCAATTAGTTACCATTTTGGCCGCTACAACACTTCCAGAAACTTCTTCACGAAAAAGTTTGGCATCTCTCTCACTATTGGTCGTTGGATTCTTTGTTGTTTTCTTTGGCTTTTGGCTATCTACTAAACTTGTCAAAGAATTTGCCATGTTTTTAATCCCTACCTGTCTTAACCTCTCTAAGTTTTCTTGAACCCTCAACAATTTACTCCTCTCATAATCACTTATATGTGTCGGTGCACTTTGGTCGTAATTGTTTTTCCCATATCTGACCTGTTGCAAGTAAAACAAAACATTAGTATCAACAATTTATTTGTCAATTTTTCTATTTGGGTTCAACTTTATATCTTAATTAAAGAAGTTAAGCAACATATTAAAAAGTATGAGCAAACATGATCTACCACATACAAGTTATGTTATGTGGCTATAAATAGTAAAATGCCTCAATTTTGAGCTGTTAAAGCACGGTTTTGTGTCTCTGGGTCATTTCGTAACACCATGTAAAAAAATATTAAATTTAAGGCCCGGATTTCAACCTGTGCAGGCTGCCCAACTGCATAGGGCCTGACATTTTTAAAAGTCCTCTAATTTGGAATAAAGCCCAATATTCATGTAACTGTTCTACTCTTTGGTTCAGTTTAAGTTATAAAAGGGTCGTTACGCCTAGCATGATAATGTTAATACCGATGCTAGTACTTATATTTACGAAAAAGAATCAGAAATTATATGATCAGACTATGTGGGTGAGTAAACTTTTATATGATCAAACTAAGTGAGACTCTACTTCAGAAAGAGTTTGATACTCGGATTCTAGCTAATCCTAGTGACTCAGAGTTCAACAGATTCACCTTGCAAATAAGAGACCTTCGAAACTACGAATAAAGAAAATATGAAGGATATGAATGCCTCATTTGCCGATATATAAAGTAAGGGAGTTTAAGCAAATCCCTTATTATCATCGAACATCTAACCACTTATCTAACATGATTTTGTCATTAGACAACGGTTAATATGACTTACTCATCATAAATCAATAGATAGCAAGACTGATGACAACCATGACATTAAGACACTAAACTCGGCCTATCTGATCCATTTAGATCCTAAGAAAATATAGAATTTTGTTTAGGTAGGCAAATATGAATCTCTACCCAAGTTTGATAATTTTGATTATTAGCAACATAAAATAGCATCCAAGTATCCAAGAAACACAAAAGGGAATTGTTATTGTAAAACCCGTAAAAATAAGGTCATAATTTAATTCTATTTTCAATTATTTTGAAGTATTTTATAACGTTAAATATTATTATGTTTAACGGTTTAAGTTGAAACCGATATTAAATATTATATTTTAATATTTTGACGAGCAACGAGGACTACCAGTGATCGCGATACCGACGGATGCCAAAAATTTTATATCGTATAATATTTTGAAACTTATTTTTGTGTTGGTTGATGAACTCACAGTTTACGGTGTTGGGAATAAATTAAGGCCAGATCACTTGAGCGCTGACAAGAGTAATACAAGCGTTGACAAGAACAAAACAAGTGCTGACAGCTCAAGCGTTGACAAGATAAAGTCAAGCGTTGACACATTGAAGACAAGCACTGATGGGAAGATATACTCTACGCGTTTATTGTATTCTAGAATAGTTCTAGTAAAGATAGGAACAACAATGTATTTTCTATATTTATCTTTACCTAGAATAGTAGATACGTAGATTATTGTACAAGGCTTCTTATGTCTATAAAAGAAGACCTTTAGGTTAATGTTTCATATACGTTTCATTCGTAAACTACTTTCATTGTAAGCAAGTTTGATATTGATAATCAAAGTGAAAGTTTGTTTATATCATTGTGTGTTCTTGTTTAAGTTTTAAATTCCGCATAACACTTAAATTCATAAGCATATACAAAGGTTTCTCTAAGTGTATTACTTGATCTAATCTCGTATACATAACGCTAAATCGATCTAAGTTTGGGATAAACAAGTGGTATCAGAGCTTGTTGAGGAACTTTTGATCTTAAAGAACACCAGAACCCTAAAAATCACCAAAACCCTAATTTTCTTAGAAACCCTAACAACATCATGTCTGAAGCAATAACCTCCTCTTCCTCAGCTTTACCAAACATCAAGATTCCCATGCTTGATGCAACCAACTTTGACTTGTGGAAGTTCAACTTTGAACATTATCTGGGGATCTATGACTACACACTCTGGGAGATTATTGAATATGGAAACACATTCAATAAGGCTCAAAAGATTACTAATGCCATTGCTGCAAGAACAGCTGTTGCTGGATGTTCTGAAGAGGATAAGAGAGAAAAACCTGGAGATGGTAGGGCTGTGGCTGCTGATGACATAGCAAAGAGAAGGGTTGACATGAAAGCCCTAAATATTCTGAAAGTCTCTTTGGGACAAGAAAACCAACATAAATATAGAGGCTATGACTCTGCTAGGGATCTTTGGGCAGCTCTTGAAGTTGCATATGGTGGCAATGCACACACTAAGGAAGAAAAGAAAAAGCAACTTCTGCATGATTATGCTGTCTTCAAAGCTCAACCCAATGAGAAACTGACTAGTGTGAGAAGCAGATTGCTTGACATTACAAGCAAATTGTCCTTCATGGGGATACAAGTTGGTGATGTTGACATTAATGCTACCTTTCTTAAAAGTCTTGGTGAGGCATGGAAGATTGAGGCAAGATCCATTCTTGCCAATAATACTTACAAGAGCTCCTCGTTTGATGACATCTACAACAAACTAAGGCTGTTGGAAGATGAAACTCTTTTAGATCATAGAAGCAAATCTACCAACAACAACATGGCCTTCTTCTCTCATAGTGAAGGTCAATTCAATCAGAAGGACTCTTACATGCATCCAGTTACTGGATCATCATATGTCAGCGCTGGAACAAGTCCTGTCAACGTCTCCTATTCAGACGCTGACACATTCAAGAGTGACTCCCCAAGAGTTAAACCTGCTGGTTTTGATTTGGATACTGTTTGTGCTTACATTGCTTCTTTGCCAAATGGTTCAGTGATTACATATGAGGACCTTGAGCAGATAAGTGATGAGCACTTGGAAGTGGCTCTTGCTAGTATAAGAGCAAATAGGTGGAACTGAAGGTTTAAAAAGAAGATGACCTTCAATGCTAAAGACACAGCTGGATTTGATAAATCCAAAGTTGAATGCTACAACTGTCATCGTATGGGGCACTTCATGAGGGAATGCAGATCTCCTAGAAGATCTGATGCTGGTAAACCCTCAAGTCAGGTTGTTAAAGCTCAGGATTCCAAAGCCATGGTTGCAGTTCAAGGAATTGATGGTATGGGCTGGGAATGGAGCTATCTGGCTAAGAATGTTGAAGAGGATAAAGCTTTGGTTGCTGATATTGAAGAAGAAGAGCATGTTGAATATGCTCTCATGGCACACTCCTCCTCTTCATCTGATAATGAGGTATATGATGACGCTTTTTGTAGCAAAGGGTGTAGGTTAAATACTGAAAGACTTAACAAAGAGGTGTTAAGATTATTAGATGATATGAGTACTGAAAGATGTAAATTGTCTAATTACCAACTAGCTCTCACTGAAACTGAGAAAACCGTTTCTGAATACATGAAAATGGAATTTGACTTAAAAGATAAAATCAATATTTTAAAACATGAGTTAGAGGCTAGTATGGATATTAGAAACATCATGGAAAGGGTTAATGGTGAGTTAAAGGCTAAGTTAGATGAGGCTATTAAGAATAAAGATAATGTTAGCCTTAAAATTCAAAGATTTGATAGAGCCACCCAAACCCTAGGAGATTGTGTGGCTAAACAAAGGGATCCTAAGGACATGACTGGGATTGGGATGAATGATTACTCTTTGGTTCCACCACCAGCTGGTGACTTCTATGGTGTTCAACAAAAGGACCTATCTTGGACTGGTTTGCCAGAGCTCCAAGAAGAGGAATTCATTCCTCCACCAAGAATTGTCACTCCAGTTGAAGAGTATCAACAAAAGTTGACTGACCTGAATGAATGGAAGAAAGCTAACCCTACTTTATTTGTTAAGGGTGGCTTACTTTGTGAAAGTCCAAATGAGTCAACACCCATTAAGGTTACTAACCCACTCACTGGTAAAGTTGTTAATCTTGGCTCAAATACTGATAGAAAACCTAGCATTAAATATGCAGAGATGTATAGGAATACTAGGTCACCCAAGAGCCAAGTCAGCAATCAAGGAACATGCTTCTTTTCTTCTAGACCCAAAGTTGTATCTAGAAAAGCTTGTTACACTTGTGGTAGCTTTTCACACTTGGCATACAAGTGTGTCAACGCTCCCAAAGCCAGCACTGACAGGAATAATTTCAGCGCTGACAGGAACAAAGTCAATGTTGTTAGGAAGTCAAACGTTTTCAGACCCAAACCTTGTGTGCAGCAAAGTCCACAAGTGATTAGACCTGCCCCATTCTTTACTAGAGGGTCTAACACTCATGGACAAAGACCATTTCAAAAGACAAACACCTGGTCAAATAGGCAATGGGTTTCTGTAGCAAACCCTAGGTTCAACGCTGACAAGGGTAATTTCAGCGTTGACAAGACAAATTCTAACACTGACAGAAACGTGACCAGACCTAAATATTTGCAACCACAAGGTAAGGGGTCTAAAGCTTCTTCAAGCTTAACATGGAGACCCAAGAAAGATCAAAACCCTAATGATAATGGGATTTCAATGACTTGCAATAGATTTAATTACATTTCAAAGGTCATTACAAAACCTATTGGGGTTAACTGGGTATTTCATCCTAAGAAGGATGAAAATGGGGTTTTATGAGAACTAAGTCTGTTCTTATTGAACAACCAGATGAATCCAAGTCTTTTAAGACTTGGGTTCCCAAAGAAAACTAATTTGTTTTCTTTATGTGTAGGGCATTCAAAGACAAGTCAATGATTATGGATATTGGGATAGTGGATGCTCAAGGCACATGACAGGGAAGGAAGACTATTTGACAAACTTCACTCCCATTAAAGATGGTGATAAGGTTTACTTTGGAGGTGGATATGGTACTATCACAGGCAAAGGAACCCTTCTCACCAAGAATTTGCGTTTTGAGAACGTCTTCCTGGTAAAGAACTTGATTACAACCTTTTTAGTGTATCACAAGTTTGTGATAACCAAAATAAAGTTCTTTTTACTGATACTGAGTGTTTGGTGTTAAGCAAGGATTTTAAGATCCCTGATGAGAAATATATTGAGTATAGAACACCTAGGCATAAGGACATATATAATGTGAATTTGAATGGGATTAAAATGAATAATAATATGTCTTGTTTTTATGCTAAGGCCTCAGTAGATGAGAATAACTTGTGGCACAGGAGACTAGGGCACATAAATTTTTAAAATATAAATAGACTTGTGAGACTTGTTTTAGTTGATGGTTTGCCTGAGAAGGCCTTCCACAATGACCACTCTTGTGTTGCATGTCTTAAAGGCAAGCAGCACAAGGTCTCATTCAAGTCCAAACAGGTGCACACTAGTTCTAGACCTCTTCATATGCTACACATGGATCTCTTTGGTCCAACCAATATAGAAAGTTTGAATGGTAAGTCATATTGCTTTGTCATCACAGATGACTTTTCTAGGTCTACTTGGACATTCTTTCTAGCCATGAAGAGTGACATAGCTGATATTCTAATTGATTTTATCACTCAGATTGAGAAGAGGTCTGGCAAAGAGGTTAAAATGCTTAGGAGTGATAATGGTGGAGAATTTAGGAATAAGAAGCTAGATGATTTCTGTGTCAGGAAAGGAATTACAAGGCAATTTAGTATTGCTAGAACCCCACAACAAAATGGGGTTGCTGAGAGAAAAAATAGAACCCTAATTGAAGCAGCCAGAACAATGTTGGCTGATGCTCATTTTCCTATAGCATTTTGGGCTGAGGCTGTTAATACAGCTTGTTATGTTCAAAATAGAGCATTGGTTAACAAAATTCAGAACAAAACACCTTATGAGTTACTTTGGGGTAGAAAACCTAATATTGGTCTTCTCAGACCTTTTGGCTGTCATGTAGTAGTGTTAGATACTAGTGATGCCTTAGGGAAATTTAGTGCAAAAGGTGATGAGGGTTACTTCATGGGGTATTTAGTGCAGAGCAAGGGTTATAGGGTTTATCTTAAAGAAGAAAACGTATACTTGAAAGAGTACATGTTAGGTTTTTAGAAAATAAGCCTAGTGATCCTGAAAGTGGTCCTAATTGGTTGTTTGATTTGGAACCCTTATCTAGAACTTTAAATTATATGCCTGTCACTAATCCAGACATTGTGAAGGTAACTTCAAATGTTGTGGAGGAACAAGTTGTTGATGTTTCAGGTACACAGGTTTATGAGAGGGTTGGATCACAAGCAGAAAAGACATCTCCTATCTAAGAATATGTTACAATTCCCATTTGGACAGATGCTTTTGCTGCTGCTGCTGCTGGACAAGATAATGGTGGTTTCCAAGCACCACCAGATACAAACATGCATGGTCCTTCAGGCGCTGACAAAGGCAAATCTAGCGCTGACAAGACCAATTCAGACGTTGATGGCTCAGACGTTGACAACAACAGTTCAAGCGTTGTTAGCCCAAGCGTTGACAAACAAGGTTCAGACGTTGACAACACCTTTGCACATCTTTTCTCTTCCACTTTTGAACAAGGTGAACCTTCCAATTCATATGAAGAAGGTCATCCTTATGTTGATATAAGAGAGTCTGATGAAGAAGATATTGGCAACTTGGAGCATGAGGTTGAGGACACCACAATTTTTGAAGGAGGGGTTCTTACTTCCACAATGAAGAATCATCCCACTTCCCAGATCATTGGTGATATTATGACTCCAGTTCAGACTAGAAGATCTCATCAAGGTCTTGGTGGGTTTATTGCCAATATACACAAGAAGGTTGATACCCCTCTTGTGCAAGCATGTTTGTTTGCGTGTTTTCTGTCACAACAGGAACCCAAGAAAATATTTGATGCTCTCAAAGAACCAAGTTGGGTGGAAGCAATGCAGGATGAGCTTCACCAATTTGCAATTCAGGATGTTTGGGAGCTGGTTGATTGTCCAAGATATGTCAGACCTATAGGGACAAGATGGGTTCTAAGGAACAAAAGAGATGAAAGAGGCATTATGGTTAGAAACAAGGCAAGGTTAGTGGCTCAGGGATATACACAAGAGGAGGGGATAGACTATGAGGAGGTCTGTGCACCAGTTGCAAGGATTGAAGCTATTAGGATTTTTCTAGCCTATGCATCCTGCATGGGCTTCATAGTCTATCAAATGGATTTCAAGAGTGCATTACTCTATGGAACTATTGTTGAGGAAGTATATGTAATGCAGCCTCCTGGTTTTGAGGATCCAGAGCATCCAGATAAAGTGTATAGAGTCAAAAAGGCTATGTATGGCCTTCATCAAGCCCCTAGAGCATGGTATGGTAATTTGTCCACCTATTTGGTGGACAATGGATTCAAGAGGGGCACCATAGATCAGACACTGTTTACAAAGAAGAAAGGCAAGGATGTGTTGCTTGTGCAGGTCTATGTTGATGATATCATTTTTGGGTCCACTGATCCAAAGATGAGTGAGGATTTCTCCAAGCTTATGACAAACAAATTCAAGATGAGTGCTATGGGGGAGATGAACTTCTTTCTTGGTTTACAAGTTCAACAGAAAGAAGATGGCATCTTCATCTCCCAGGATAAATATGTTGCTGAGATCTTAAAGAAGTTTGGCTTTTCTCCACATGAAAAGAGGGCTACTACTCCTATGGATAGAGAACACCCTTGGGGAAAGATTGGAGATGGGAAAGATGTTGATGTCAGGCACTATAGATCCATGATTGGATCCTTGATGTATCTTAATGCCTCCAGACCTGACATCATGTTTGTTGTGTGTGCTTGTGCACGCCATCAAGTGACTCCCAAAGAATGTCACCTTTATGCTGTGAAGAGGATCTTTAGGTACCTAAGATGCTATCCTGGTCTTGGTTTGTGGTACCCAAAGGATTCACCATTGGATCTGATTGCATATTCAGATAGTGATTATGGAGGTGATAAATTTGATAGGAAATCCACAACTGGTGGATGTCAGTTTCTTGGGAGCAGGTTGATTTCTTGGCAATGCAAGAAACAAACAGTGGTGGCTAATTCTACAACTGAAGCTGAATATGTGGCTGCAGCTGCATGTTGTGGCCATGTTTTGTGGATTCAGAACCAGCTGTTGGACTATGGGTATAATTTCATGCATACCAAGATATTTGTTGACAATAACAGTACTTTATGCATCATTAAGAATCCTGTACATCATTCTAAAACTAAACACATAGAAATCAGACACCATTTTATAAGAGATTGCTTTGAGAAAGGTTTAATACAACCAGATAGGGTTGAGACTGAGGAAAATGTGTCAGATTTATTAACTAAACCTATTGATGCTGGGAGATTTCAATACTTGGTAACAAGTATTGGAATGGTCAATCTCACATAATATGTGTTTTGGAATTTATTTTGTAAAAGTATGTACAGGATGATGCATTGTTATTGATCTTATTGATGATTTAGATTTTCTACTATATTTTTCTAACACTGACAAAGGTTGCTTAAACACTGATAAGTGTTTTTGTAACGTTGTCAGCCATATAACTGTCTAACACTGACAAAGCTTCCCTCAACGCTGTCATGTGTTAACGGGGCGTTGTCAGCAACAATGTTAGTTTTGTGGTTTTTAATCTAAATGTGCAGATGGTGTTAGCAGTATACCATTGGATACAGAGTTGCTTATGGATCAATGGAGAAGCATTTGGACAAGTTTTTATTTATGGATTATGGTTGGAATGTTTCATTCCTATCTTGACATAAATTTTTATGTTCATGCATATTTTTGGCAAAATTTTGTATCATAGTTTAAGGGGAGGTTTTAGGAACCCTTAGGATGTTTGGGTATCCATATGATACTCTTATCACAATTCTAGATTGTGTCCACAGGTGAGTATGAGTTAGTTTTACTAAATCATGAGGCACTGTAGCATGCAAAGTTGATATACTATGCATGCTGCCAAGACATTTTTGGCCTAGAATTGGTTGTGGTCTGTTGGGAGACTTGGAAATAATTTTGTTATGGGAGTTACCTGGGAGTAACAAGGAATTTTGTAAGGTAACTTGGTTGTTAAGAGTTTTGGTTAGCAAGGGACACTAGAGGACTGTTATGTCTATCTTGCTTAAGCAAGTGTGCATAACTGGACAGTGCTTGCCGCCCTATAATAATTATCAGCTTTTGGTTATCTTCTCTAGGATAAATTACTTGTTTAGGTCATTTTTCATGTTTAAAAAAACATTTTATTTTTGGACGCTGACAAGAATTTTCCAAGCGTTGTTGTGACCAATTTGGACGCTGACATGGTTATAGGCAAACGTTGACAAGATTATAGCCGTTGGGCGTTGATGGGTTATTTTCGACCGTTGACACTCAATGGGACCTACCCAGTTGTTATTTTTGACATATCTTTAGGCCGTAATTTTGGGAGTTGTTACTTTACATTTAATGCATGAGATAAACTTATACTTTTTCAATATTTTCATGATTGATTTTTGAAAATACTTGCCTATTTTTGGGCCTATCACATGCATTTTTTTCTCCTATAAATTTGGCTCCTATTTTTTTAAATAGGGTATCTATAATTCTTGTCTAACACAATTTTCTCTCATCAACTTCATCTTCTTCACTTAAATTTAACAGCTTTCATCAATGGCACCCAAGTTTAAACCATCAGAATTAGAATTGGGGTTCACGTTTCAACACAACATGATTGCGTATCTTGAAGCTGATGATGCTTTGTTTCCCCAATACACACAAATGGTGGCGTATTTGAACGCATCCCCATTAAGGTATGCTCTTTCTCATGCACCACTCAATCCAGTCACACATATTAAGCAGTTTTGGAACACAGTTAGTTCCTCAACAATTAATAGAGTGACTACATTGACTTCTATTGTTCATGGGAGACCTTGGGTGGTTACTGAGGCTTTGGTACGCCAAGCCTTGCACCTTGATGATGCTGATGGTATATCCATTCTTGCCATTAATGAAATAGAACAAGGGCTTAGGGCTTTGGGATATCCTTTTCCTGATGAAGGTACCTTAAACAAGTATCATAAGCAGGATTTTCCCCAGCCTGGAAGTACCTCATACATGTCCTCCTTCAATGTTTGAGTCCCAAATGCACTGCACACAATGAGATCAATAGATCCATTGCCAGTGCTATTGTGTGCATTGCAACAGGGCAAAAATTTAATTATTCTAAAATGATTTTTGAGGGGATGTGTAAAAACAAGGGGAACAAAATGACTTTAGCTTATCCCCGTTTTCTACAAATGGTTTTTGATGTCCAAGGTTACTGCTCAAGGGATCACAATGATTTTTATAAGATCCCTGAGCAAAAGAAAGCTATTTTTATGAAGATGAATTCACCACCCCATCGTGACCTACCCTTGACCCCAGCTATGCTTGCTGTTATTGCAGCAGCACAACCCCAACCAGACCCCCTACCACAAATTGACCCCCAACCACAACTTGAACCAATCCCTAAACTTTTACCTTCACCTGAACACATGCAAATTGACTCTGAATCCTTCAACGCTGACACATTAAATTTTGGCGTTGATGTGCCTATTTCCAACGCTGACACACAACCTTCACAAACCCAAACACCCCTTAACCAACCCACATCCACCCATTCTTCCACACCATCTTCCACACCCCCTGAATATAGGTTGATGAAACGCCAAAGGACTACTGGAGTGTTCTCCTTTGGTGGTCCTAGCCATGAAGCAGAGAGAACCACCACCACAAGTGTGGCTGGTGCCCTGGATGAGGCTGGGACTATTGGTTCTGGATTAGATGCTGGCCAAGGCAGTCCCACCATCATTAAGTCCTCATCCATGCCCAATGAATCTGACTTGGGAGGTCAAATCCCCATTTTAGAAGAGGGCAGACTGGAACCAATGACTCTTATAGAATTGACGGCAGTCTGCATGAGCTTGCAAAAGCAAAATGCAGACTTAGTACAAGTTGTCAGCTCACAAGGCCTTGAACTCAAGCAATTGAGGGAGAGGATTGTTGTTTTGGTGAGTGCTAGTGTAAGGAGGGGTATGAAGGAATCTTCCAAAGGGGAGGAAGATCCAATAAATCTAAGTGATAAGGGCAGTCATTATGGTCAATCAATGGATGTTGCTGAGGCCCTTACAACTTTGAAGAACCAAACAGGTTTTGATACGTCCTTAGTCTCTCCTACCAACTTAAATTTATCATTTACAGCTATGTTGAGAGAGGTTACACAAGGCGCTGAGGGAAGATATTTGGGAGTTGACAAGGAAGAGTTGGACGCTGACAGAAATATTTTGGGCGCTGATAGGACAAATTTGGGCGTTGACAGACCTGCACATGAAGGTGATGTATCCCAGTCATCATCTATCATCAAGGAGGTTTCTACACAGGTATCACCATCTACCTTACCAACCATTGCACCAACAGATAAGGGTAAGGGTATAATGGTAGAAGAGATTGTTCCAAAGGATGCAGCTCAAGTTGAGTTTGATAGAAGATTAGTTGCACAAATCTTGGAACAGGATAAAAAGGAGATGAAAGAGTCACCATTTGTTGTGACTTCAGAAGAAGGAAGTGATGGAGCTAGCTCAGACTCAAGTGTGATGATTATAGAACCAGAAAGGCTTGAGTATGGGGATGAGTTGGCTAAGGAGAAGCTGAGAGAATTGAAATTGCAGGTTGACTTTGACATGCCAGAGGTTGTTCAAATGTACAATGCTTGGGAAGAAAGATGTATGGAGAATCCAGACTTGAACATCTCAGATCAAATATGGGGTTTGGAGATTCTTCTCATAGTTCAGAAGGATTGCCAGGTAATTTTGAAACACAAGGCAAGTAATATTCTCTCAGAGTTGAAAAGGGATAGAAGGGAGCTATACTTTATGTTGCTCAGATGTCATGGAGTTGGATGGATATATCAGAAGTTGAGGGCTTTGACATTTGATGAGTTGGAAAACAGGGCTTATCCTATTTGGGTGAGAGTGCAGGAATCAAACACTCTCAGACTTCTTTCAGATGAAAGAAAGGAGGAACTTGCAGAAGAAATGGAACTCAAGAAAGCTATGTTTGTTCCCAGGCCAATGAAGAAGGGAATTTCATTTGAGTTTCCCAAAGATATGGATCCACTATATCCAAGTGAAGCTGTCATCAGAAAGAGCCTCAAGCTCTCACCTTTAGAAGCTTCAGATATGGTGCAAGTGTTACCATTAGATTCTAGGAACCCAATTGTGAGCTATGAAGAAGATGAATGTGGGTTTTGGAAGATGGGAAGATATGGCAAAGAGGTACACACTTTTACCACTCTCATATCTTTGTTTGCAAGTTGTGATAGAGAAGACTTGGTGGACCTTTGGAGGTTGCTGGAGACCAAGTATGAGGTTGAAGCACCAACTTCAGCTAATGGAATGAAACTTTGGTCCACATTCAAAAGAATGTGTGGACCAAAAGATGAGGATCCTGCTGTTTGGAAAGATCTTGAAGATGACCTCAGTGGTCTTCAATGGAGGTTATATTCAGCTGCTGGTGTTTACCATTTGATTTCTACAAAGTTTGCTGAGTATCTACTTGTGGATGGTCAGTATTTCATATCCAAAGCTATTTTGGAGAAGATGAAGGACACTCAGTTGGAAATAGATTATTCAAGTGACGTGGCAAAAGATTTGATTAGATATATTCATTATCAATATGAGAAGGTTTGTAAGATTTCTCCTAGTCCTTAATGCTTATTCAGAAAGTTGATCATAAGAGTGGATATCAAGTTTAGGGGAGGATTGTTGGGAATAAATTAAGACCAGATCACTTGAGCGCTGACAAGAGTAATACAAGCGTTGACAAGAACAAAACAAGCGCTGACAGCTCAAGCGTTGACAAGATAAAGTCAAGCGTTGACACATTGAAGACAAGCACTGATGGGAAGATATACTCTACGCGTTTATTGTATTCTAGAATAGTTCTAGTAAAGATAGGAACAACAATGTATTTTCTATATTTATCTTTACCTAGAATAGCTGATACATAGATTATTGTACAAGGCTTCTTATGTCTATAAAAGAAGACCCTTAGGTTAATGTTTCATATAAGTTTTCATTCGTAAACTACTTTCATTGTAAGCAAGTTTGATATTGATAATCAAAGTGAAAGTTTGTTTATATCATTGTGTGTTCTTGTTTAAGTGTTAAATTCCGCATAACACTTAAATTCATAAGCATATACAAAGGTTTCTCTAAGTGTATTACTTGATCTAATCTCGTATACATAAAGCTAAATCGATCTAAGTTTGGGATCAACATACGGATTTAAATTTGGGCTTACGTGCATAACTTAGCGTCCTTTACGACTAAACCGGAAACCTTAGGATTACGTATTTACGTTTTTGAACTCCGTTTTTGATGAGACAATTTTTATTGGATTCGTTTTGTGACGTTGATTCATAATTTATAAAAACGTTTTTCGTGAAACGACCCGAGGGCACGCAAATCGAGAAAACTAGAATCGAGGGATACCCGTAAATTAGTGAGGTGGGACAAAATACATTATCCCACCCCACTAGCTAGCATGGGATGGCACAACATGACACCACAACCATATGTGGCATCATGCTAGCTAAGTACTTACAAGTGTAAGACTAAGCTTACACTTTAATCTTACATCTTTCCACCAACACAAAACCACTAGCAACATTTCAGACATACCATTTCCATACATGCAAACAACCTCAAAACTCTCTCAACACCACCACCTTGTCGTCCACTTTTAAGCTACAAACACCCCTTTTGATCTTTTTTCTAGCCTTGAAATACATGTTATCTAGCTCTATCATGGAGTTATCTTGAAGCCTTGATCATTTGGTGGCCATATTAACAACAGAGGAGATGATTTGCTTGTGTCCTAGGGCTGATTTCTCAACTATTGTTCTTGGTGTTTGATGATCTTGGAGTTACTTTTGGTGTTCATCAAGTTCTTGTCTTCCAAAAACAAGAAATACACTTGGTTGGTAAAGAAGATCATCCTCTCCATTTTCTCTTGTTATTTTTGTAAAGAACAAATGTATTTTCTTTCTAATTGTATATGTATATGATGTATATATGATGATAAAAATGTTGTGTGGGGATCAAGTGTTGATAAATATGCTTAAAAATGTTAACAACCATGAGAAATAAGGCTAAAAGCATGCTTATTTAGTTGGCTGTATAAAAACAGTATGTAACTAAATCTTGAACTGATAAACTTGCATGGTATAATCTATTTACAGTAAGTACAAGATGTTATACACATGTGATAGTTGGCCATGCAATGGAATCATTATAATGAGTGAGATATGATCAAAACAAAATAGGTGTGCTAATCTGAATAAGCTGTTTTGTAGGGACTTTTAAGCATAGATAAACTTAAAATGAGCAGTAGCTATAACTAAGTTAAATGTAGCACATAATATGAAGATCATGCCACCCAAAAATGAGCTTCTAATTCATTATAGAACTCTAGATATGATAAAAATGGTGAAGATGAAAATAAAAATCAGATTTTGAGAATTAGTGTTTATTATTATTATATAAGCACTCAAATTTTATTGTATAAAATGTAAAATAAAAACCCACTAACTTATGAAACTTATTTATATAAATATGTAAAAGGTTAAATAAATGGATAAATTATATAAATGGTAGTGGAATAATACTTATAAGTAATAAAAACTATAAACTTGATTTTTACGACTTTTTCGGCTATTACCGTAAAATTAATGTTTTTCGCCAATTAAAACTTAGACGATCAAACCCGTCTAATGTAAAGTTTTTAAAATTCATATACTGATATATAAGTAACTAAGCATATTGGACTAATAATTGGACTAAATAAGTTAAACACTTATAAAAAAAGAACTTATTGGGCTTAACCCATTTGGGCCCAATATGGAAAGTATAGATACTGATAATATAGGTATAAAATGGATTAAAACAAGTTAAAGAACTTATACTAAGCTTAATGGACTTAAAATAGGTAAGTAGGTAAAACTAGTAAACTAGTAAAAAGTTACCAAAATGTAAACACTAAAATGAGTAAACAAGGATATATAAACCCACTTGATCATCATAATATGTAAAAAATCATCATATGTATATTGTTATTTTGATAAAAGTCATTAGACAAGAGTCTAAGACCGATTATTATTTATATAGGTTTCCGTGACCGAAGCACGCCCGTAGCCGATAATCCGCCTTTCATTATCAACGTGAGTCTATAGCCTAGCTTTATACTAGTTATTAAATGATTTTAAACCCGCGAGGGGGAATACATGTTTTATAAACCTAGAACACAAGATTTTTATGGTATGCTTTGTCCCTCTATGAATGGACCCGTGGTTGCCTTTAAATTGCATTAAGTGATTGCCTTTGTTAAAACCTCAATTATGGACCGTTAATTAACCTATGATGGGTTAACCGCTAGTACAATTAATAGATCTATGGGGGAAGCCGCCCAGGTTCAGTTTTTGTGGACTTGTCATAGAAGCTTAGGCCCGACCTCCACACTGTTTGAGCATATTGTATTGAGAAGTCAGGTATACGGCAATGTACCATTAATCTAGAGGTAACCGACAATTAATAAATCTCCTGTCCTATCAGACCTCTAAAGGGAGTGTCTAAGGGTTCGGTTCCATGAGCTTATTGCAATTTATGCTATATACAATTATCATTGTTGATGCCAATTATTATTTGATGCTTATAAGCATGCCACAAACTTATAATCTTTGCTTGTGTTCAAATTGATTTCATAAACCTATAGATTCACTCGGTATTTTTGCTGATTGTTTTACTCACATGTATTTCAGGTAATCAAGAAGTGGAAGCTTGGAGGTCACGGGGAATGAAGTTGTGCACTGCTTTTGTTGTTCAAACTCTTTGATTTATTTATCGTTCCATTTTCAAAACAAACCAATATGTTGTTTTAACTTATCTTTTGGTAAAGATTACTTGGGACTACGCTACTCTGACAAATGTTTTAGGAACGATAAATCTAAAACGTCTCTTTTCGAGTCGTTCTTTATAAATTATGTGTTGTTGTATCATTGTTTAGCACCCAAAGATGTATTCCGCTGCGTGTAAATTTGGGGGTGTTAAAGATTGGTATCAGAGCCATGAGTTATAGAGAACTAGGTCTTTTTCTAAAAACCTAAACTATAACAGTCGGTTTTATTTTTCAAAGAGTCGGTGCACATGATTTCGCGTGACTTCAGGTTCAAGCTACTTCTAGGATTACAACTTTAGTATACATTATTATGTATGCCTTATTGCTAAGTATTTCTAAATAAATACTATAATACTTTATCGATATATATTTATGTCGTTAAACTTTTCGATAAAAGTTTATCATTTATTAATGATTAATTTAAATAAATACAATGAATTTCAAGATCTTTCTGTATTTATTTTTGAAGTATTTAAATTGCTTTTATTGCAAAAATTTTTATATTATGACCTTACATAACTTCATCTACGCGCGTTATTTTCATTGTTTAACCCTTTGTGATATCTATATAGATATCCAAATCGTCTTCCGACTGTTTGTGTTTAGACGTCTTGAAACGTAATTTCTAGACCATTGTGTAGCTCAATGTGTCCTTGGAATAGACTAACCGCTATCATGTGAGTCATACATTTTGAAACATTTCTTAAAATAGTGTTGAATAATACCATGCTTTTTCATAATATTTTGTTGATTTTTATTATCGTTTTACACGACATGCGAAGATTTAATTCGTTGACATTTATATGTATCGACTCCGAAGTGTATTGTTCACTTATATCTCGGTAACGTCATCGTTATTTTATAAATCATCGTCTAGATTATGGCACTAGAATTGGAATACGATTTTACTTCTATAAAATTGTATCATTTGTTTTTCATTAACTTTCTTGCTCCCGGAGTGCAACCCGTTAATGTTCCATTCTTTTCTTGTTATGTTTTGTGTTTTTGACAATCATGGCACCAAGGAGATTTGCCTACATTGCATTTTGAAATCTAAATTACGAACGTCTCTCACCGTCTTGCTTCCTAAATTTCGTGTTGAATACCTTGAAGCATGTTCTGTCATTCATCATGCTATATTTTATTTGATGCTCATTACGAGATTTATTTTTTGTTGTTGTAAAATCCACAAGAAATGTGTGTATATATGTATATATTTTGAGCCGTTAAGAAGTGTCGAAAAATACACTTTATGCAGAAACTGTAGGGGCAGTATAAACCGGTCAAAACTTAAAAGTAAAACCTGCGTTTTTAAAATAAAATAGTCAAACCTGCACAGAACTTGCAGGGGTATTTTGGTCATTTTACATTGGATTTCAGGTCCGAGTCTTGGAGATGTCGTTTATCGGGTCAATTAATCGGCTCATATTTAAAAGCCAAATCTGATAAAAAATTTGGAACATGGGTTTTAAACGATTCTAAGCAGTTTTAAGTTCATTTGAGATCGTAAAATTTTAACGAATATTATTTTACAACTAACTAATACTAGTTGCATGTGAAATTGTTTAAAAATAGAAACATTACAGGATTAGCAATTACCGGATTAATGGTGTAATTTGAAAATGAATAATTAGTTTCTTAAAAACATGTTTTGTCTAGAGTATCTTACATAAAATACACATATGGATTGATTTATTTTATATATATATATATGACTCGTTTATCATTCGATGTTATTTTATTTTTATTTTCTTCTAACCTTCCACTGATTTGGGTTGAGTTTTGAAGTTTTGCCTTCACATTCTTTTCCGACATTCTTATCACGTGTCTCATGGCGTTTTCGTCTAAATCTTATAACCTTCTGAAACATTAACAACTTGTAACCCTTTCTTTGATTGTTTTATGAGCTACTATTTGCTACTTTTTGCAAACCTTTGGCTACTTTATACGTTGTCATAATGTCACCTTATAAATAAATCTGATATTGTTTTACGATTATTTTCACCAATTGTTTTTACTTTGGTCTTAATACTTTTCGTAATATTAAAAGTTGCTTATTGAGTATCTCACAAATTACATGTATCCTTTAAATTTATAAACTATTTTTAAATTCCATTTTACAAATGGCATGGTTTATATAAAGATAAGAAACGTAATACTTTTCGAGGAAACGGAGCACTGCATTGCTAGCCCTAAATTATACATGGCCTGATCACCTATGTCTAATTTAGAAGGAGCCATGCTAGGCTGAATAGTAGTCACCTTAAAAATCTTGATGATAATCAACTTGTTACTTGTAATTATGATAAAGATAAATAAAATGAAATAAATTGAAAAGAAGTTTTGAAAACCTTTATATTTTATGCAAGTAGCACAATTTCTATGCATCCGCGTATGTTTTCTTACCTTTTGTTAAACGAATTACATGATTATAAGTACGTTTTTACTCGATGATTGTTTTTCCACTTGTTACTTTATTTTGTCTTATAACTGATTTCTTTTGACTGTTCGTCTAATTATTGACCGTTCATAAATGACCTAAAAGTCTCGTTATTTTATCCTTCCGTCTCATCCAATTTTCTTTATGCGACTGGGTAGATATTGGGAATGTCTCCGCACGTGAATAATGAATTATCAGTAGAGTGATTTTCATATATCCGGGATGACGTCCGTCACTCTCGTTTGTCTCGAAATCCACTCTTGTGAACCGTGCTTTGACTTGTCTCTTTAAACACTAACATCGTTCATTTGATTTATTTTAATTACAAGTGATTATTAGGAATTTTCTTTTATTAAAGTTTTGTATGGATCTTATTTCCGATCATGTATCGACCACCGCTAAGTTAACGAGCTGATGTTGGTGAACCACCGACCGCACTAACAAAATTGACAAATTGTTTAATCTATTATTTCTTATCGTCTTACCATCAACGCCTTTATTTTGTTATTCTCTTTAAGAATTTATACGACATTTGCTTCGTTGTCTTTTGTACCATTGATTTCGTATTAATTGTTGACTATATTATCATTCGTATTCGTTTGTTATCTTGACACATTTCGAAACCCGAATATATCCCATGTTATTTTGAAATAATAAACACCTTTATGTATTTCTACAAAGTATTATAAAATTATTATGGAACTTGTCTACATTTTCTAATGATTTTCAATTATCGAAATAACCATCACAAGTAAAAGGTCAAATTTATACACCATATTTTGTATAACTAAAACTAATGTTTAAAAATGAAATTATGTTCTACCTTTTGAACTAATTGACTTAGCATACTTTACTTTAAATGTAATGAAATTATTGGTTTAATTTATATTCCTAATAATGATTTAATTTGGAAATTATGTTTTCTAAATCGTAACCATCAATATGAGTTTAATTTATAAAATTCATGTCTTTCTTTCAAAGTTTCTTAAGACAACCAAAATAAATTATGAAACTATTTTACTTCTATTTTTGATATATCATCTTTATCATGAAGGTACCTCAACTGAGTTTTAAGGTAATACCCAAAACCGGGATGGATAATTGTGACAAATGTTACTTTAATGTTAATATTTAATTTTTTCTTCGCTCTCATTTTTTTTCTAAGTATTGTGATTTATTATGTTTTACGGTTACGTGAGTCGAGATCCCTCATCGATCGTCAACCTTAAATCATCTTACCAAATCTTGTCCGTTTATGTGTTTATTGAATTCATTTTTATCTCGTTCTGTTCCTCGTATTAAAGATCACTATTTTATTCTGAGTTTACAATGAATCTCGGGAAGCAGTGTATAAGAAGAAATGATAAGTGTCACCAGGATTTATGCGTGTACTTGTGGAATGATTGAGGACCGAATCTCTTAATGAATGGAGTTAATAAATTCGTTACAACCTCGAGGAGTAAGTTGAAGCCGACACCGCAAGTGGAAAGACTCTTGAGATAAAGTAGTTATTATCAAGGATTCTTTCAAGGTTTTCTCAATGATTAACGGTGGAGATCTATACTCGATGTTTATGTTCGACCTTTTCTTTTATGTACTTAAATGGTGTGTGATCTAGTCAAATGATCGTAAGTTGTGAGAACTTGAGACGGCATCATCCGATGACGTCCGATCATGTAGAACACATATTATGTAATATCTTTTTGACTTTCAACGACGATGTTTATTGAGACTTTAATGCTCGTTGGCGAAAGTGAGATGGTGTCTTTGTATTATCTTTTGAGTAGGGACCCGTTTGTGAGCACCCTCCGATGATGAAAATGTTTTTCTTTTTAGTTCTTTTTGATGTGTGTCCATGGCTATCCGGCCGATGGATATCCTTTAATTTGCAACATTCCTTTTAACTCGACTTACCCGTAAACCCTGTCATATATTCTTGTCGTCGAATGAGCTTCGTGTGACTCATAAAATTTTCATGTGTCGAGCTTGACGGGTGACTGGTGGATAAGGATTTATTTATTCCTTTTTGGTGAGATACAACTTGACGACAAGTTGTGTTTTGTAAAAGAACCAGTGGAGATCGTGGATCGAGATTCACGTGGGAATGTAAGGACTTCTTATTAAGGAATGTCGTCATCCTTCCGGGTAGTGAAAAACTCGTGTATGAGGCGAGTTGAGCGCCGGGACGTCGCTCCCTTAAGGTGGTGAGGATGTAAAACCCGTAAAAATAAGGTCATAATTTAATTCTATTTTCAATTATTTTGAAGTATTTTATAATGTTAAATATTATTATGTTTAACGGTTTAAGTTGAAACCGATATTAAATATTATATTTTAATATTTTGACGAGCAACGAGGACTACTAGTGATCGCGATACCGACGGATGCCAAAAATTTTATATCGTATAATATTTTGAAACTTATTTTTGTGTTGGTTGATGAACTCACAATTTACGGATTTAAATTTGGGCTTACGTGCATAACTTAGCGTCCTTTACGACTAAACCGGAAACCTTAGGATTACGTATTTACGTTTTTGAACTCCGTTTTTGATTAGACAATTTTTATTGGATTCGTTTTGTGACGTTGATTCGTAATTTATAAAAACGTTTTTCGTGAAACGACCCGAGGGCACGCAAATCGAGAAAACTAGAATCGAGGGATACCCGTAAATTAGTGAGGTGGGACAAAATACATTATCCCACCCTACTAGCTAGCATGGGATGGCACAACATGACACCACAACCATATGTGGCATCATGTTAGCTAAGTACTTACAAGTTTAAGACTAAGCTTACACTTTAATCTTACATCTTTCCACCAACACAAAACCACTAGCAACATTTCACACATACCATTTCCATACATGCAAACAACCTCAAAACTCTCTCAACACCACCACCTTTCCGTCCACTTTTAAGCTAAAAAACCTCTTTTGATCTTTTCTATCCATGAAATACATGTTATCTAGCTCTATCATGGAGTTAACTTGAAGCCTTGATCATTTGGTGGCCATATTAACAACATAGGAGGTGATTTTCTTGTGTCCTAGGGATGATTTCTCAACTATTGTTCTTGGTGTTTGATGATATTGGAGTTACTTTTGATGTTCATCAAGTTCTTGTCTTCCAAAAACAAGAAATACACTTGGTTGGTAAAGAAGATCATCCTCTCCATTTTCTCTTGTTATTTTTGTAAGGAACAAATGTATTTTCTTTCTTATTGTATATGTATATGATGTATATATGATGATAAAAATGTTGTGTGGGGATCAAGTGTTGATAAATATGCTTAAAATGTTAATAACCATGAGAAATAAGGCTAAGAGCATGCTTATTTAGTTGGCTGTATAAAAACAATATGTAACTAAAACTTGAACTGATAAACTTGCATGGTATAATCCATTTACAGTAAGTACAAGATGTTATACACATGTGAGAGTTGGCCATGCAATGGAATCATTATAATGAGTGAGATATGATCAAAACAAAATAGGTGTGCTAATCTGAATAAGCTGTTTTGTAGGGACTTTTAAGCATAGATAAACTTAAAATAAGCAGTATCTATAACTAAGTTAAATGTAGCACATAATATGAAGATCATGCCACCCAAGAATGAGCTTCTAATTCATTATAGAACTCTAGATATGATAAAAATTGTGAAGATGAAAATAAAAATCAGATTTTGAGAATTAATGTTTATTATTATTATATAAGCACCCAAATTTTATTGTATAAAATGTAAAATAAAAGCCCACTAACTTTTGAAACTTATTTATACAAATATGTAAAAGGTTAAATAAATGGATAAATTATATAAATGGTAGTGGAATAATACTTATAAGTAATAAAAACTATAAACTTGATTTTTACGACTTTTTCGGCTATTACCGTAAAATTAACGTTTTTCGCCAATTAAAACTTAGACGATCAAACCCGTCTAATGTAAAGTTTTTAAAAGTCATATACTGATATATAAGTAACTAATACAAGTAAAAACCGATAAAACCCGAACTATAGGACATACGGACATTAACGAGCTAACTAAGCATATTGGACTAATAATTGGACTAAATAAGTTAAACACTTATAAAAAAAGAACTTATTGGGCTTAACCCATTTGGGTTAAACATGGAATGTATAGATACTGATAATATAGGTATAAAATGGATTAAAACAAGTTAAAAAACTTATACTAAGCTTAATGGACTTAAAATAGGTAAGTAGGTAAAACTAGTAAACTAGTAAAAAGTTACCAAAACGTAAACACTAAAATGAGTAAACAAGGATATATAAACCCACTTGATCATCATCATATGTACAAAATCATCATATGTATATTGTTATTTTGATAAAAGTCATTAGACAAGAGTCTAAGACCGATTATTATTTATATAGGTTTCCGTGACCGAAGCACGCCCGTAGCCGATAATCCGCATTTCATTATCAACGTGAGTCTATAGCCTCGCTTTATACTAGTTATTAAATGATTTTAATCCCGCGAGGGGGAATACATGTTTTATAAACTTAGAACACAAAATTTTATGGTATGCTTTGTCACTCTATGAATGGACCCGTGGTTGCCTTTATATTGCATTAAGTGATTGCCTTTGTTAAAACCTCAATTATGGACCGTTAATTAACCTATGATGGGTTAACCGCTAGTACAATTAATAGATCTATGGGGGAAGCCGCCCCGGTTCAGTTTTTGTGGACTTGTTATAGAAGCTTAGGCCCGACCTCCACACTGTTTGAGCATATTGTATTGAGAAGTCAGGTATACGGCAATGTACCATTAATCTAGAGGTAACCGACAATTAATAAATCTCCTGTCTTATCAGACCTCTAAAGGGAGTGTCTAAGGGCTCGGTTCCATGAGCTTATTGCAATTTTTGCTATATACAATTATCATTGTTGATGCAAATTATTATTTGATGCTTATAAGCATGCCACAAACTTATAATCTTTGCATGTGTTCAAATTGATTTCATAAACCTATAGATTCACTCGGCATTTTTGCTGATTGTTTTACGCACATGTATTTCAGGTAATCAAGAAGTGGAAGCTTGGAGGTCACGGGGAATGAAGTTGTGCACTGCTTTTGTTGTTCAAAATCTTTGACTTATTTATCGTTCCATTTTCAAAACAAACCAATATGTTGTTTTAACTCATCTTTTGGTAACGATTACTTGGGACTACGCTACTCTGTCAAATGTTTTTGGAACGATAAATCTAAAACGTCTCTTTTCGAGTCGTTCTTTATAAATTATGTGTTGTTGTATCATTGTTTAGCACCCAAAGATGTATTCCGCTGCGTGTAAATTTGGGGGTGTTAAAGTTAAATTCGTTTTACCAATAGAAATTGAGGATATAAGGTCAAAGTCAATCCTAATATTGATATAAGAATAAAACCAATAGTAACCTCACACAAATCTTAATTCA
Source organism: Glebionis coronaria (assembly GCA_025667525.1). Lineage (NCBI taxonomy): Eukaryota > Viridiplantae > Streptophyta > Magnoliopsida > Asterales > Asteraceae > Glebionis > Glebionis coronaria. Next base: position 573,212,452 of record CM046879.1, on the reverse strand, counting down.
TACGCTAACTATCTACTGATCCACTTATATACAAACCCCATACAAATCGATATAAAAATGGACATGATAAGACAAAAAAAATTGGTTTTACCTTTGATTTCGGCTGAAATGAGGTCTCACAAACAGAATAGCTAAATTGAAACAAAGGTAAGGGTGATTGGGTTCACAGTAACCTGAAAGGAGGCTCAATTGGTTTTTACTGAATTCATAGCTGAAGGTTTGGAGAAGAGAGATGAAATGTGGTTATCCAATATTTTCTTTTTATTTATACTTTGATCAAATATGTTGACCGAGTTTTAGTATTAATTTTGTATTAACATTAATCAAATTTTTTTTGTAAAATGTCTTTACTTTTTTATTAGGGATGAGCTTGGTATAAATCTCGTCCCGATTTAATGCTTCTGATTTTTTTAATCTAAAAAGTTATGCACCGATCTTATACCAAACAGGAATTCAGATATCGGTGGTGACGAGAAATCGAGATTTTATTGATTTCGTACCGGACTTGTACCGAATTGCTCTCATCCCTACTTTTTCCCGTCTAGTCATCGAGTCACGATTCAATCATGTTTTTTTTCTTGAAATCAGAATCCCGTCTAGTTGTGTTTTAGAGTTTATTTTTTGATGTATTTTATTTCAATACGAAGGCTTATTCTCGTTATGAACATGTGGATTAGGGTTAGCAAAATTCATATTCGTGTCTTTAATATCAGAATAATTAGAATAATTATTAGGAACCACATAGAGCTCCATCTAGAAGTTACTAAAACCATCTAAAAGTTACTTAGTTCAATCAACTCAGCTAACTTACCAACAAACCCCGAGAATTGGTAATAATTAATTAGGTTTTGCAAATAGACCATAAATGGTCGCTTACTAACAAGTTTAGTATTCCCCTATTAGATCCCTAATTCAAGTGATCACCTTAACCTTAAAAACACGATAATCGAGGGCTTGTTATTTACTGGAGTAAGTTATCAAAAACTCATTGGTATATAGAATACATACGAGTTTAATGGAGTAAGTTATGACCATTAGCATGGTCATTACGAGAGTATAACTTACACACGAGACCCTTGTGAGTTAAGTGACTATAGTTCCACCAATTAAGTCCACACAATCACATAACAAATAAAATCCTAATTCGATCAATATTGTTTAAGTTCACTAATTTCAATGAATATCATTATTTTTATGCCCCATTGGTTAAATGAGAGATAATGAAAAAAAATCGTTCAAGTTCATTTAAGAGGTTAAAATGAGAGATAATGTTAATTTATTTCGGGTTTACCTAAATAACCTGTGTTTTAAAACCGGTATTGACCATGTTGATTGAACACTTGAATCATGACTCGGTCGGATGAACGGACCTCAATCTTGAGTAAAAAATACTGTTAAACCATGACCGAACAGTGTGACCGTACCAATTAATAAACCAATTTTTAATATATTATTAAAATAACCTAGATAAAGTGTTTTGTTTAAAACCCGATTGATCATGTTGATTGTACACTTGAATCGTGCCTCGGTCGGATGAACGGACCTTAATTTTGAGTAATAAATACGGGTGAACCGTGATCGAATAGTGTGACCGTACCAATTAATAAACGATTTTGAAAAATATTATTAAAATAACCTAAGTGTTTTTTTTTTAAATTATAAAAAAAATTATGCATTATATCAAAAAGAAATAAAAATTTATTTATTAAAAGTTATAATGGCTTATATCATTCCCGCCCTTGTTTTCCCAATTTTCATGTCATTCACGTCCTTGTTTTCCCAATTTTCATGTCATTCCCGCCTATCATTTTCCCCAATTATCATGTTATTCTCGCCCTTTATTTTGTTAATTTTTTTCCTGTTTATTCTCACTGGATTACCTGCTCCCCTTTGACTATTTCATTTCAATATTCTCCAATCATCGTCTTAACTTTGACGGTTATTGATGGTTTGAGTGGACAAAGGAATAACAAGGAAAAATTTGCATATATCTATCCTTTATCCATTTTGTTTTCATAGTAAGTTTCGTATATTTTTTTTATTTCTTTGCTACTTATGATCTGTCATTTTTTTATATTTGTTAAACATTTACATATGTGAATGCCAAATGTTTGATGAAATGTATAAATGAAAATTGTTTTTAATCTATGTTATTATATGTAATATATACCAAGTGTGCTTGTAATTTTACAGCTTTGATTCAGGAATTAGGACCTTTTGAGAAATATATCGCTGATACTTTTGACTCAAAATCTTTAAAAACCTTATATGTCGCAAATGCCCGTATTTAAAAGTAGGTACTTATTCTTATTCTGGTAATTATGGTCTAAACAACCCATATGTTTTGTTCAGGACATTGAGATATGGTGAATGATGGTAGAGAATGGATGTATTATCCTAGAAGGTTGCCTAAGTTTGAAGCTGGAGTTAATGAATTTCTTGATGCTTCCTTTGCTAAGTCGGCAAGAGGAGGTGAAATTCATTATACATGTAAGAAGTGTAGAAACCGCTTCTGGTGTAGTAGAGATGACGTAAAAGATCACTTAATAGGACAAGGATTTATAAGAAACTACTATGTGTGGAATTTTCATGCAGAGGTCCCAGCCATAAAAAGAGGAACTAATAATCGAGCTAATATTGTTACCGAAGATGATAGTGTGATGCATGACAATATGGATGAGTTATTACATGATAGATTTCTGTTGGAAATAAATATAAGTCTATAGTTACCCCTGCTAGTTGGTCAAAGGTTCCCCTGCTAGAGTAAGTTCCCACTGCTAAATAACAAAGGCAGGGGGATTGGTTCCCCTGCTGAAGTCAACGACCCTGCCGCTAGAGATAAACTTGGAATAAATTATAACGTGTTTCTTTTACTACTCCGAGATACTTTCCAAGTTTGTTAGTAGTAATCTTGTACGTGAGTCCTTGTACTATAAAAGGACCCACTAGGTTATCATGTAATGTGTGTCTTTCTCTATTGTCTTTCATTTCATACTTTAAGGTTTTTGTAACCCTAATACCATCATTGGGTATTCGTATATCTTTGATATATTAAAGTTTAACGTTTGATTTAACCATTTGTTCTTGTGCTAAACACTACATTCCGCATCTTGTTTAGTTACTTTGTATTGCGAAGTTTCTCTAGTGTTATATTGAATCTATTTTTTATATCGCAACCCTTAAACAAGCTAAGGTTTAAGATCTGAGTTTGGGATCAACAAGTGGTATCAGAGCTTGTTGAGAAACTTTGATTAAAACAAGAATAAAACATCTCACAAAATCAACATCAACCATGGCTTCAGATTCCAATTCATCCTCAACCAACAACAATGCTCTCAACTACCCATTCTGGATCCTGAAAACTTTGAACTATGTGAATTTAGAATTCAACAATACCTTGAGATGGAACACTATGTTCTATGGGAGATCATAGAATTTGGTGATCAATTTCCAAAGACTGTACAAGTTGAAGATGGTGGTGTGAGAGAAGATAAAGGTGAAAGCTCCAAAGGTGAAGCCAAGAAGAAGTCTGCTGCTCTTGCTGACAAATAAATACTGGCAAGAAGGCATGATGTCAGGGCTCATAGTTCCTTGTTGTTGGCCCTACCTGATAGACATCAGCTAAGATTCAAAAAGTACAAAACAACTAAGGAACTCTCGGAAGCAATAGGCAAAACCTTTGGAGGAAATGAAGCCACAAAGAAGAAGAAGAAGAATCAAATGCTTGATCAATTTGCTTCTTTCAAAGCAATTGGTGATGAAGCAATTGGTGCTATCTAAAATAGGCTTCAAGATATGGTGGATCAGTTAGAATTCTTTGAAATTGAAGTGAAAAGAGAACAGGTGAATACCAGGTTTCTTAACAGTCTTCAGAAAGAATGGTCCGTCTAAAAAGCTATTTGGCAAAATAGGGATGACATAGATGACAAGAACATTGATGACATATACAATAAGTTGATTTTTTTTGAGCCAGTGGTAAATGGGATGAAGTCGTTAGGAACCATTCCCACCAATTCAAGTGATCTACTGATTCCCCTGCTAACATGGCTTTCATATCTCACAGCAGTGGAATCTTCAAAGGCAGTGGCATCGAAGTTGGCCCTGCGACCCATTCCCCTGCTACTAGATCTGGATCATCTTATGATGAAGAAAGGCCTGCAACATTCAGCCTTGACACTACTTGTGCTTTCATAGCATTCCAAGCCCCACAAGGATATACTATGTTACATGAAGATCTGAGTCAAATCAGTAAGCAAGGACTGGAGGAGATGGACATTAAGTGGAACATGGCTCTTCTTAGTATGAGAGCCAACAGGGTTTACAAGAAGTATGGGAAGAAGATCTCCATCAATCCTTCTGATGTAGTTGGATTTGACAAAACAAAGGTTGAATGCTACAAATGTGGCAAGAAATGTCATTTTACTAGGGAATGTAGAGGACCTAAGATTAGGAACAGCTATAGGAAGGAAAGCAGGGATAATGATTCTGGTGCTAAGTGTGACAATCCGTCAAATTTATGGTTGATATTTTATTCTCAATATTTATTTGAAAACATTATTTTAATGTTACAATATGAACTCACTTATTTTTGGGAAGTAATTTGGATTTACGTCCTGAAGTAGCGTCGACAACGTCTAAACCGGAGGATTCTACGTTACGTGCTTACGTTTACATACACCGTCTTTGGTGACAGTCCGACATTTCAGAAAATAAATTTGTCCGTGAATATTATTTTGAGATTTTAAATTTGTGTTGGTTCATAAACTCACAAATTTACGAGAAGAGACTAGGACTTACGATTTTATTTTAATGTCCTTTACGACTAAACCGGAAACCTTAGGATTACGTATTTACGTTTTCGAACTCCGTTTTTGATGAGACAATTTTTATTGGATTCGTTTTGTGCCGTTGATTCATAAATTATAAAAACGTTTTTCGTAAAACGACCCGAGGGCACGCAAATCGAGGAAACTAGAATCGAGGAATACCCGTAAATTAGCGGGATGGGACAAAACAAGTTTATCCCACCCTACTAAAAGGGATGGCCAAAAGAGGACACCACATCTCTTGATGTGGCACCTTTATAACTATTAAGCTTACACATGTAAGCTTAAGCATAACATGTAAGCTACACCTTTCACCAAACTAACAAAACCACTTCATTTTACCATTTGCATTCATAAACACATGCAAACCACTCTCTCATCCTTCCTCTCTCTCTATATTTCGTCCCATATTCACCCAAAACAACCCTCATTTGATCAAATTTAACCATGGAATCATATGTATAATTTACATATGATGAAAACCCATTGAAATTATGAAGATTGGAGGTGATCTTAACATGTAAAAAGGAGTTTTCAAGGGAGTTTGGGGCTGATTTCTCAAGGAGTTTTCATGAAGAACAAGGGATTATTTTTGGAGGAATCTACAAATACTTGGTGATCCTAGAAGTGGTGTTGATATCTCATAAGATTGGTTACCCAAAACCAAGTCTTGTTCATCAAAAACCTCATCTTTTCATCACTAATGGTGGTATAGAGATTGTTCTTCCTATCCTCTTGTTATTTTTGAATATGTAATCTTGTATTTCTTTTAATTATGTATATGTATATGATGATGAATGATGATTAAAAATATTGTGTGGGGATTTGGTGTTGATAAACATGCTTAAAAAGATGAAAATCTATATGTAAAAAGGTTAAAATCTTGCTTAATTTAGATGGCTGTATAAAACAGTAAATAACCATGTGATGAACTGATAAAATGGCATGAACAAATTAATATACAGTAAGTATAAGATGTTATACACATGTGAGAGTTGGCCATGCAATGGAATCATTATAATGAGTGAGATATGATCAAAACAAGATGGGTGTGCTAATCTGAATAAGCTGTTTTGTAGGGACTGTTAAGCATAGATAAACTTAAAATGAGCAGTAGCTATAACTAAGTTAAATGTAGCACATAATATGAAGATCATGCCATCCAAAAATGAGCTTCTAATTCATTGTAGAACTCTAGATATGATAAAAATGGTGAAGATGAAAATAAAAATCAGATTTTGAGAATTAATGTTTATTACTATTATATAAGCACTCAAAATTATATTGTATAAAATGTAAAATTAAAACTCACTAACTCATGAATTTTATTTATATAAATATTTTAAAGGTTAAATAAATGGATAAATTATAAAAATAGCAGTGGAATAATATTTATAAGTTATTAAAACTATAAACTTGATTTTTACGACTTTTTCGGCTATTATCGTAAAATTAACGTTTTTCGCCAATTAAAACTTAGACGATCAAACCCGTCTAATGTAAAGTTTTAAAAGTCAAATACTGATAATATAAGTATAAAATAGATTAAAACAAGTTAAAGAACTTATAATAAGTTTATTGGACCTAAGACACGTAAATAGGTAAAACTAGTAAACTAGTAAGAAGTTACCAATACGTAAACACTAAAATCAGTAAAGGAGAATATGTAAACCCACTTGATCATCATATATATAAAATCATCATATGTATACATAATTGTTATTTTTATAAAGTCATTGGACATGAGTCTAAGACGAGTATTATTTGTCTAGATTTCCGTGATTGAAGCACGTATCGTACGTCCGAATTGCTGATAACTCGCCTTCCCGCATCAACGTGAGTTCATAGCCTCGCACTCTTTTAAATGTTTTTATGAAATGTTTTATAAACCCGCGAGGGAGATAACATGTTAGTTTTTATAAAATAGGACACCATTTGTCCCGATTGTTTGTTTAATTGATTTGGACCCGAATGATTGTATGACCCGATTGTATGACCCGATAAATGATTAAAGGACCCGATAGATGAATTAAAATGGATTATTAAAGTTAGGTTATGTCACTAAAAGTCCCATTAGCATGAATTGTGAACTACCAGGGTTTGGTAGACGCTTGTGCATATAATAGTACTATTTGGGGACGATCACCCCAGTTCGCGCCTTGATGGTTGATTCCCGTCGTGCCACATTGATTGGTAAGTGAATTTATGTATGAGAAGATTTCCATAGCGTGACCTTTGTGACGACACGCTAATTTAGATGGGAAAATTGAGTATCGGTTTAGCTACCCGTTGTTTGGTTTAGTAAGGTAACAATGTCATGCGGCTTATAATAATTCGATTAACGAAATACTACTAGACGCACCGAATTACGATGTATTGCCTGACTAGCAATACGAGGTCATACTATTGATATTATGTTCGTGTTTTGGTTTTCATAACCATATTCATATAACGGTTTTTATTTAACTTTATACAACGTCATAAGACGTATTGTATGATGTTTTTACGACATTGGCTCGTATAATGATTTTTAAGACAAATGCCTATATTATGATTTTGACAAGGATTTGTATAAAATGATTTTGGCTATTTTACGGCCTATTACAATGATTTGTACGAAATGATTTTTGGTAATAATTTTATACCAAAGTTATATTGATGGAATTTATTAAACTCTATGAATTCACTCGGCGTTATCGCTGACCTTTTCTTTTAACATGTTTTGTCTCAGGTACTTGAAGGTAATTCTCGGGAAGACATCAAGAATTCATGGCCCGCACTTAAATAATAATTTCCATTCAAATGCTTTGTAAAACCTGTATGAAATAATATGACTTGGGACCTATGTAAATTTGATATTTATGAATGGAAATGCTTTATTATTAAACGACGCGATTTTTATGCATTGTCTATGATGTGAGTAATGTGCTATCCCATAACACCAACTAGTCTTCCGCTGTATTGAGTTGTATAAATTTTGGGGGTGTTACAGTTTGGTACCAGAGCTCTCGTTATAGAGAACGAAAGATTTTTAAAACCAAGGTTTCGAATAAAACATTTCAAAATCTTTTAACCATAAACATTTTTCTAAAATTGTCTAAAAATCTTTTGACTATAACGGTGCCGAAGAAATCCCGAGTTACCGACAAGACCAGAATGAGAAGTGTTATTTTAATATATATATAACTTGGATTATATATATATATGATGTAATTTTGTTACATGATTGTTTGATGATGATTTTGATATTTATACGAGGTATTTATACGACGTAGATTGTCATAAGTAACCCTAAATCCCCTTGTAAATTAATCGAAGCTATTCTCGTAGGAATTCTAGCTATCCTTGATCTAAACCAAGTTGTGGATATTTATGATCCCAACAAAATGGTTAATATTCGTAGAAATGTAGATATTAGTTGATTGTGATATTGAAAAAGAATTGGCGAGATTAAAACTGATATCGATGTCATGACGATCTTTTCTTATAGAGTGGAGTTTGACAAAACGTTACCACCTAGAAAGATGTCATATGATTCGTTGTCATCCAATTGTTAAATTGAAATCAAAAGGGTGAATGTTGCACTTGAGGCTGTCATTGGAACCATTACCCAAAAGACTCATGCCACTAGTACCTTTCCAAGAAGTCTAATTGAATGTATGAGTCATTTCATACTAGAGACTCATTTAATAACTGTTGTTGTAAGAGCTATAGGATTGGAAATTAAGTGTTGATCATATTGAGATTTTATTGCCCTATTGAGGTCTAAAAATAAGATTGAAAGTATTGGAGAATGAGGTAGGATATCGAATTGAGTATAAGTTGATTGAAACTTGAATAAAGTAAAATTTAACTTGTATTGGAATATGAAATTGTTGATAGGAAGTCGCTAAAGTTCTGTGATTATTATAAGGTTTTAATTGATTGTAGGTTCGTGTTAAGGGTTGTTCCTAGGCTATTGTCCACTAATGAGGATGCCCAGTGTCCAAGAAATTAATTGAAGAAATCTTCTTCTGAATTGAGACCGATGGATCTTCTGGGACATGTGGAACACCTAATGACTCTTGTAGATTAGTATTCATTGTGGTATCTTTTAAAAAAAAATCCCCAACTTAACTGAGACATCAGTTGGTAGGATGAGATCTTGGAATTGTATGACATAGTGACACATAATGTGTTACGGTACAATTTGACTTGATTGTAATTAATGAAAAGACTACCCTTGATTGCTAAATTCTACATGTATCTATGTTATCTATCTTTTCTTGCTTCTTCCTAATGCTCGCATTAGTAATGCAACCATTGAACAAGTACTCATCTTGAATTGAGTTACGTTGTGGATTATTCTTTTTGAGTGCCATCGAGGTCATGAACCTCATGATTAATTGGCTAAGCTCATTTCCTATTATATTGTAGTTAGTTCTTGGTGAACAACTCTTTATCACTCTTTTGCAGATCACTCATTGTTTTTATAAGATAAAACAGTATCCTTTGAGAAAATTTAATTTTCATCACTATAAGGATTATTCAAAGTGAGATTTATAAATAATCGTTATCGAAATGAAGTTGTTTATGAAACATCTTGGAAAGCTTAATTGTTTTCATAACAAAGAAAATCTTTGTAAATTTATTTTTGATTCTTATTTAAGAATTAAGCATGAAAATGTTTTTATTATAAACATGATGATAAAATTTTGACGAACTGAGTATTGCATCGTTAATCTTGAAATTGTATATAGTTGCGCGCCTACATACAATTTGGAATTGACCATGCAAGACTGATTAGTAGTCACCATAAAACTAATGAATAAACACTACATTTTCTTTGAAGATCATGAAAGATTAAATTTTATGAGATCTACAAGAAGTGAAAAATAGGGACATAGTGTTAGGGACACCTACATATGTGCCTGTAGCATCTATCCTTCTGAGTTGAATTTACTCATCTATGGAATTTGTCTTATTTGACAATTGATATTCCGTTCTTGTCCAATTCTTCCGTATTGAGATTCTTAGGAAAAGTATCCGATTACCGAGTGTTGATACCCGACTGGATGTATTGACGTTCTTATCATTTCTTATGATTTGATTTCATTTGAATGACCTGGGTAACGATCCGAGGAGCTTTCGAATGCGTACTCAAATTAATGAAAACATGGGATATATTTATATTCGTTAAATGTTTTCGTCTGTATCTGATTTGAAATTCTCTCGTGTAGATTATGCGTTGACCTTAATCTTTTAAGGTTAGTTATGTCTCCAGATATCCTTGAATTGTGAAGGATTATGAGTTATTATTAGTCTTTTGAGAAGTTCACATCTTATCAACGATAATGAAACTGGAAAGTTGATAGTGCCAATGAAATGGATTGATTGATTATGACATGACGACATTGTCTTAATTGATGGGAACTCGAGTAGAATTCTCCTAAATGATAAGATGTTGATTATCAAAAGTAATCTAAATAATTCTTGATGGATGACCATATCCTGTATTTAGACTTGAAATTATAACGTGAATGGTTGTGAATTAATCATAGATATTATAATCTAGAAGAACCTAATATGAATTTATTAAAAGATGTTTCTGTTATCTGAAACTTTAGTAAGTATTTGTTGATGAATTACCTAGACTTTCGCCATTAAGGCAAGTAGAATTTGGTATTGATTATATTCTCGGTGCTGCACTGTACGACAGCACCATCTGAATTAAAAGAATTACCGTACAACTGAGAGAGTTGTCGGAGAAAATTTTTATTCTACTGAGCTCGTCATCATGAAGAGCTATGGTGTTATCATTCCTTATATTTAGAGATTACTGTGAACTGAGTAAATTGACAATCGAAAACGATATCCATAACTCGAAATGGAAGATTTGTTCGATCATTTACAAGGTTCTAGCAATTTGATCCACGGCATGGTTATCATCAACTTCGCGTCCGCGAAAGAGATTATGTATTCCAATCACTACATCCGGTACTTATAATGAACATTATGAGTTTCATGTGGTGACGTTTGGATTGACTAATACACATGTAGCATTCATAAATTTGGTGAATCACGTGTGTAGGCTGTAATTTGATAAATTCATGCTCGTGATCATTAAGGACCATTTGTTTGTTTATAAGAATAAGAATGAGTTAATAATTATTTATATACTTCCTTAAATTGGCCGAACAATAAAAACATGTACCTTGAATATTTAACATGAGATTTAAGACTTAATCCTTTACATGATTTAACCGTGTGATTAATAGATAATGGAATATAAATTGACTCTTCAAAATTTAGAAGTCATTTACTTTGAGTTATACTAAAAACAAAGTGCAAATATATTTTGACAAATATTTTAACAAAGTATTTTAAGAGATTATTCCCTTATACACAAACCATTTAACTAAACTTCTATTTAGGGGTAAATGTTTGTGTATACCTCAAGAAAACCTAAGAAGAATTGAGGAAACTATTTAAACCATGACTTAAAATTTGAAACGACAATTTTTGCTTTTCAACTAAGAAAATTTCCACCAAAGAATTAACAAAGGTTTTTTCGAACATTTACGAATCTTATTAAATATTTTTGATAAATCATCAAAAATCTTGTTAATTAAATTCAAATTTATTTTTGAACATTTTCATATAATTGGTCGAACTAAGAAATTTAAAATCTTTACGTTTACGTTTCATAAAAATTGAATATTTATTATTTAATTAGTCGTAATAATTATCGACGCTTTAGACGTCGGATTGAGTAAAACAGATAAAAATGATAGTTGAGAAGAAACTAAAACATAGAAGATATGAAGAAAGAAATTTTGAATTAATACGGTTATGATATTTATTTCATCAGGAAAGTGAACGTAATTACTGACACATTATGTATAAAAGATAAAGAACCAATTAGGACATGTTCCTTAATAATGAAGGTGCAAAATAAATTGCCGAACAATTTAAAAATAGCCGATGATTGTAAAAAGGATAATATAGATAATAAAAAGTGGTTCGCGGCTAATGTGAACCATTAAAATTGAGAAGCCGATAGCGTTAAATATTTTAAAGACCACTTGTGATTGTCTAAATATGGAAGATTGTGAGATGTAGTTATATTGGAAATCTTGTAAGTATAAGTATTATATGTATGTCATTTTTGACTAAAAGTATCTTTGTCTGAAGAAGTTGTACTAATGACAAATTATGAAGGCAGACATCGCCTCATACATTAGTAAACGTCTAGCTATTGCAAAGGTCATCATCTGAATTTGATTCGATTTTGGTCATCGTCGACAGACTAACCAAATCTGCTAACATCATTCCCGTTAATGATAAATGCAAAAGAGTTATGTAAACATAGTGAGCCTGTATCAAACATCTTTATCAAGATCCTCGCTTCGCATCGAATTTCTAGAGATTTGCTCAGAAGTCATTGAGAACGAACCTTGATGAGAGTACTATGTACCACCCCAATCGAAGGGACGAGGTAAAGTAACGATACAAAGTAATATAAGTGCTATTTTATGTTTGAATGATTGACCTTTGGTAACAAGCTGTAAAATCGTTTTCCTTTGGAAGGATTATCATTGATAATTATCGTATTAGGATCGAGATCGAATCTTGTTAGGATCTAAATATTAGAACATCTGTAAGAAAGAGTTGAGGTGAAGACACCCGACATACACCCATTGTGAGTTGGACATGTCTTTTAGGTTTAATGTTTTCTATAATGGCGATCCTAACCTTACAAAATACTCGATCCGCGAGACCTGAAATGACTGTTGAAATTAGGATCTAATTATTGACTGCCGGTAGTGGGCAAGAGGTTATGTGAATATGAAATGTAGATCTTGAAGTGCCAGATGGGTAGCGAAGTTATGCCAAAAATTTTAACCTTGGAGAAATGAATTAATGATCTGACAAATCATGGGATATAGGTCCCCGTTGTATGGGACCATTGAGATGATGTAAAAGATTTGGTTTGAAAGGCATATAAGTTGGATCTACCCTAGGACTTCAAGAGCTGCGTGAATTATGTTTCGTATATCGAACTTGATGGAATATCTATCAAGTGAAAATCTGAATTCTTCTTAATAAAGCTTAGATCGGTGAAAAGTTGCATTCATCAGAAACCCGTGAACATCATGGATAGAGAAAGTAAGTCAACATTAAGCCTGATCTTATTCCCGTAGTTATGTTTGATGAAACTCGCGTATTGTAATGAATTACACTTGTGAGAAAAGACCGAATGTGGAGGAAATACCCACATGGCTTTAACTCTATAAGAAGCGAGTAGTAAAGTAAGATGATCTTTGAGGACAAAGATCATGTTTAGGGGTAAATGCTGTGACAATCCGTCAAATTTATGGTTGATATTTTGTTCTCAATATTTATTTGAAAACATTATTTTAATGTTACAATATGAACTCACTTATTTTTGGGAAGTAATTTGGATTTACGTCCTGAAGTAGCGTCGACTACGTCTAAACCGGAGGATTGTACGTTACGTGCTTACGTTTACATACACCGTCTTTGGTGACAGTCCGACATTTCAGAAAATAAATTTGTCCGTGAATATTATTTTGAGATTTTAAATTTGTGTTGGTTCATAAACTCACAAATTTACGAGAAGAGACTAGGACTTACGATTTTATTTTAACGTCCTTTACGACTAAACCGGAAACCTTAGGATTACGTATTTACGTTTTCGAACTCCGTTTTTGATGAGACAATTTTTATTGGATTCGTTTTGTGCCGTTGATTCATAAATTATAAAAACGTTTTTCGTAAAACGACCCGAGGGCACGCAAATCGAGGAAACTAGAATCGAGGAATACCCGTAAATTAGCGGGATGGGACAAAACAAGTTTATCCCACCCTACTAAAAGGGATGGCCAAAAGAGGACACCACATCTCTTGATGTGGCACCTTTATAACTATTAAGCTTACACATGTAAGCTTAACCTTAACATGTAAGCTACACCTTTCACCAAACTAACAAAACCACTTCATTTTACCATTTGCATTCATAAACACATGCAAACCACTCTCTCATCCTTCCTCTCTCTCTATATTTCGTCCCATATTCACCCAAAACAACCCTCATTTGATCAAATTTAACCATGGAATCATATGTATAATTTACATATGATGAAAACCCATTGAAGTTATGAAGATTGGAGGTGATCTTAACATGTAAAAAGGAGTTTTCAAGGGAGTTTGGGGCTGATTTCTCAAGGAGTTTTCATGAAGAACAAGGGATTATTTTTGGAGGAATCTACAAATACTTGGTGATCCTAGAAGTGGTGTTGATATCTCATAAGATTGGTTACCCAAAACCAAGTCTTGTTCATCAAAAACCTCATCTTTTCATCACTAATGGTGGTATAGAGATTGTTCTTCCTATCCTCTTGTTATTTTTGATTATGTAATCTTGTATTTCTTTTAATTATGTATATGTATATGATGATGAATGATGATTAAAAATATTGTGTGGGGATTTGGTGTTGATAAACATGCTTAAAAAGATGAAAAACTATATGTAAAAAGGTTAAAATCTTGCTTAATTTAGATGGCTGTATAAAACAGTAAAGAACATGTGATGAACTGATAAAATGGCATGAACAAATTAATATACAGTAAGTATAAGATGTTATACACATGTGAGAGTTGGCCATGCAATGGAATCATTATAATGAGTGAGATATGATCAAAACAAGATGGGTGTGCTAATCTGAATAAGCTGTTTTGTAGGGACTGTTAAGCATAGATAAACTTAAAATGAGCAGTAGATATAGCTAAGTTAAATGTAGCACATAATATGAAGATCATGCCATCCAAAAATGAGCTTCTAATTCATTGTAGAACTTTAGATATGATAAAAATGGTGAAAATGAAAATAAAAATCAGATTTTGAGAATTAATGTTTATTACTATTATATAAGCACTCAAAATTATATTGTATAAAATGTAAAATTAAAACCCACTAACTCATGAATTTTATTTATATAAATATGTTAAAGGTTAAATAAATGGATAAATTATAAAAATAGCAGTGGAATAATATTTATAAGTTATTAAAACTATAAACTTGATTTTTACGACTTTTTCGGCTATTATCGTAAAATTAACGTTTTTCGCCAATTAAAACTTAGACGATCAAACCCGTCTAATGTAAAGTTTTAAAAGTCAAATACTGATAATATAAGTATAAAATAGATTAAAACAAGTTAAAGAACTTATAATAAGTTTATTGGACCTAAGACACGTAAATAGGTAAAACTAGTAAACTAGTAAGAAGTTACCAATACGTAAACACTAAAATGAGTAAAGGAGAATATGTAAACCCACTTGATCATCATATATATAAAATCATCATATGGATACATAATTGTTATTTTTATAAAGTCATTGGACATGAGTCTAAGACGAGTATTATTTGTCTAGATTTCCGTGATTGAAGCACGTACCGTACGTCCGAATTGCCGATAACTCGCCTTCCCGCATCAACGTGAGTTCATAGCCTCACACTCTTTTAAATGTTTTTATGAAATGTTTTATAAACCCGCGAGGGATATAACATGTTAGTTTTTATAAAATAGGACACCATTTGTCCCGATTGTTTGTTTAATTGATTTGGACCCGAATGATTGTATGACCCGATTCTATGACCCGATAAATGATTAAAGGACCCGATAGATGAATTAAAATGGATTATTAAAGTTAGGTTATGTCACTAAAAGTCCCATTAGCATGAATTGTGAACTACCAGGATTTGGTAGACGCTTGTGCATATAATAGTACTATTTGGGGACGATCACCCCAGTTCGCGCCTTGACGGTTGATCCCCGTCGGGCCACATTGATTGGTAAGCGAATTTATGTATGAGAAGATTTCCATAGCGTGACCTTTGTGACGACACGCTAATTTAGATGGGCAAATTGAGTATCGGTTTAGCTACCCGTTGTTTGGTTTAGTAAGGTAACAATGTCATGCGGCTTATAATAATCCGATTAACGAAATACTACTAGACGCACCGAATTACGATGTATTGCATGACTAGCAATACGAGGTCATACTATTGATATTATGTTCGTGTTTTGGTTTTCATAACCATATTCATATAACGGTTTTTATTTAACTTTATACAACGTCATAAGACGTATTGTATGATGTTTTTACGACATTGGCTCGTATAATGATTTTTAAGACAAATGCCTATATTATGATTTTGACAAGGATTTGTATAAAATGATTTTGGCTATTTTACGGCCTATTACAATGATTTGTACGAAATGATTTTTGGTAATAATTTTATACCAAAGTTATATTGATGGAATATATTAAACTCTATGAATTCACTCGGCGTTATCGCTGACCTTTTCTTTTAACATGTTTTGTCTCAGGTACTTGAAGGTAATTCTCGGGAAGACATCAAGAATTCATGGCCCGCACTTAAATAATAATTTCCATTCAAATGATTTGTAAAACCTGTATGAAATAATATGACTTGGGACCTATGTAAATTTGATATTTATGAATGGAAATGCTTTATTATTAAACGACGCGATTTTTATGCATTGTCTATGATGTGAGTAATGTGCTATCCCGTAACACCAACTAGTCTTCCACTGTATTGAGTTGTATAAATTTGGGGGTGTTACACTAAGGCTATGGTAGCCATGCAGGGGATAGATGAAGAAGGTGGATGGGATTGGAGTGCCATGACAGAGAGTGTTGAAAGAAAACAAGCCTTGGTTGTTGAGGAAAAGGAGGAAGATTTTGCTCTTATGGCCATGTCAAGCTCTAGCTCAGACAATGAGGTATATGATGATTCATATTGTACTAAAGCTTGTAGGAAAAATACCGAGTCATTGAATGATCAAATAAGAAAGATAAAAGTTGATTACATTAATTGTGACAATGACCTTGATAACTACAAACGTGCTTTAGAACAACTAGAGTCCACCATAAGAGAGTATAAACAAACAGAATGTGATTATAGAGATCACATTGTGATTTTAGAAAGAGATGCTAAAGAAAATAATGATTCCATTAAGGAATTAACTGTCGAACTAGAAGTTTTTAGATCTAATAAAAGGATAGTTGAAGAAAATGTTGAAAATTTTGGAAAAGCTTCTATAGATTTAAGTAAAGCAGTTGAAATTGGACAGTCTCCTAGGGACAAAACAGGTTTTGGTGTCAAAAATGAGCATTCTACCATACCACCACCACCTGCTAATATTCATGCACCTTTTCCTAGAAAATATTTGTCTTGGACTGGTCTCTCTTGTTTCAAGAAGCAGGAAGATATTGAATTTGACTTAAGTGCATACATACCTAATAATCTAGAAACAGATGAACCACTAGTGAAAACCAGTGCTTTTAGGGACTTTGAAATGGAACAAATTGCTTTGAAACAGTGGAAAATTGATAACCTTGTTCTCTTTTCAAGAGAAGGACTTTTTGGTAGTGATTCCATTTCTAAGAGTAGTTCACCAAAATCTAAAACAGGATCAAAGTCCTTTAAGTCCACTGTTAAATATTCTGGTATGTATAGGTCTGTTAGAGGTAATCAGAGAAATTGGAATGACCAAAAGTCTCATCAATTAGGAGAGGACTTTGTGATAAATACCAAACCTTGTTTCACATGTGGCAGTTTTGATCACACTTATCAAGACTGTCAGACACCAATGGAAGTGGTGGCTGCAAATCCCTTAAAGGACATGCAACCAAATGCCATTATTTTGAATGCAGGGGCAAAATCCTTTTCCCCTGCCAAGTATGTTGCCCCTGCCTTGAGAAACAAGGTATCTGATAAGTATGTTATTCCTGCTCTAAGGAAGGTGAATGCTGCATATCCCAAGACCAGCTCTTCTATGACCAACCCATCACCTCATAATGCATATAAATCTGTCTCTAGACCTTACCAGCACATCAATAAAGACCAAAACAAAAGATGGGTTCCCTCTGCCAAGCATAGGGATTCCCCGGCTAAATCTGGGGTATCCCCTGCTAGCAAAGTTTTGCCCTCTAGGAACATGGTCAGATGGGGAAAAGCTGTGAAAGCCTCAGCTCGTTGGGTTTGGGTAACCAAAAGGGTGCTCAGTCTAAAGGTGTATCTCTAGTCTTTGATAAGATATCCTATATTGATACACGAGGTAGATCCTAGTCTGTAATGGCTTGGGTCCCCAAGAAAAACTAATTTGTTTTTCTTTTTGCAGGTGACAAAGAAGACCAGGGATGATAAAGCATATTGGGATAGTGGATGCTCACGGAGCATGACTGGACATAAATCATATTTTTCTAACTTTGTTCCCCTACATGACAATGATGGTGTTTCTTTTGGAGATGGGCATGGAACAATCACAGGAAAAGGAACTATTGTCACCAATGGGATGACTTTTGACAATGTTTACTTGGTGAAAGAGCTCAAGTACAATCTCTTCAGTGTGACACAAATGATTGATAACAAAATTTTTGTCTTGTTTACAGATACAGAATGTATGGTGTTAGGAAAGGAGTTTGTCTTACCACCCAACACTCCTATTATACTCAAAACACCAAGACAAAAGAATATGTACACAATTGATCTCAAGGACATCTCTCTTCAAGACAATGAAACCTGTTTCATTGCCAAAGCCTCAATTGATGAATGTAAGAAATGGCATAGAAGACTTGGTCATCTTAATTTTAAGAACATGAACAAACTGGTAAAATATAATATGGTTCATGGTCTTCCTTCCAAGTTCTTTTCCAATGATCATACTTGTGCTTCTTGTCTGAAAGGGAATCAACATAGAGCATCTTGCAAATCAAAAACAAGTATGTCCACTACTAAGCCATTGGAATTACTGCATATGGATCTTTTTGGTCCTACTTCTGTGGCTAGCATAATGAATAAATGGTACTGCCTAGTGATTACTGATGATTTTTCAAGGTTCACATGGACATTCTTTCTTTTTGAAAAGAGTGACACGACAGATGTACTCACTGGGTTCATCAAACAGATTGAACTCTCCAAAAGTATGAGGGTAGTAACCATGAGATCAGACAATGGTGGTGAATTCAGAAATAAGAAACTGGACACTTTTTGCATAAACAAAGGAATCAAGAGGGAATTCACTATTGAAAGAACACCTCAACAAAATGGAGTTGCAGAAAGGAGGAATAGGACACTTATTGAAGCTGTAAGGACAATGCTATCTGATTCCAAGCTTTTAGTCATCTTTTGGGCTGAGGATGTAGCCACTGCTTGTTATGTTCAAAACAGGGCCTTGGTGGTTAAGGCACACAACAAGACCCCTTATAAGCTATTCAATGGTATACCTCCTTTAATTGACTTCTTTATACCATTTGGATGTCATGTGATCATTTTGAACACAATTGACAATCTAGGCAAGTTCAGTGAAAAAGGGATGATGGGTACTTTGTTGGTTATTCATTAAACAACAAGAGACATATGGTCTTCAACAAGAAGACAAGCAAAGTGAAAGAAAATCTTCATGTGGATTTTCTTGAAGATAAGCCTAGAGATGTACAAACAGGTCCTGATTGGTTCTTTGATATTATGGTTCTTTCAAAATCTATGAATTATGTACATGTTGCTTTGCAAAATACTAACATTTCAGGTACTAAAGAACCAACTGGTGTGGAGAAGCCACCATTGAGGTATATGAATGTACCCTCACTGTTTCCCATTGAAGCTGCTCCAAAAACAGGTGAAGAAGATGATACATCTCAAAGGAAAGAACAACCAATCTCTTCCCCTGCTAAGTCAACTTCTGAAAGCAGTGGAATGGCTGAAAGCAGTGGAATCCACGATTCCCCCGCTAGATCAATTGCTTCCCCTGTTACCAAGGATCCAGCTGTCAATGACATTAATGATGAAGAAAGAGAATCCCCACTCATTTCCTCATCTTCACCTACATCTGGTGGTCCTCTCATATCTAGCAGTGTAAGCAGAATAATTAGGAGTGGAGGTCCAAGTTATTCAGAGCTGCATTCAGCTCATCAGCACCCATCTCTAGGTCATGAAGTATCATTTGGAAGCTCTTTTGAGGAGTTATTTCCTAATCAATATAGGCCCATCAATTATGATTTGGAAGAGGATGAAACAGAAGTAATCATGAGCATGCAGCCTACCTACAGAATCAAAAGGATCACCCCTTATCACAAATCATTGGTGATCCTGAAGCTCCTAGACATACAAGGTATTCAGCAAAGGAACACAACTTCATTGCAAACATCACCATGAAGTTTAATCATGACAACATGCAATGTTGTCTGTTTACTACATTTTTGTCACAAGAAGAGCCAAAGAAGATTTTTCAGGCTTTAATACAAGGTTTTTTTCCTCGTTTGAAAAAGATTCGTTAATCTAGTCTTTTCGAATTGATTACCAATTGAAAGTGTGACTCAGTCGTTCTTGGTTGAAAATTAAAGTGGTGTGATTATCTATTTAAAACTAAAAGTAAATGTCGTTTAGTAAAAATGTGAGCTTTAAAAGTTAAACTAAAAATTAAGGCTTAAAAAGAAATTTGAAAATAAAATAAAGTAAAATTAAACTAAGACAAATCAAAGTTAAATATAACACTAAGTAAAAATGCGGGAAAAAATTTAAGTTTGAAAACTAAGATAAATAAAACAAGAAATAAAGTCTAAAACTCGAGATCGGATCGCAAACAATGTGATCGTACTCAGATCGCAGTCACGATCGCAAGATTGGATCGTGACCTGGATCGCAACAATGGATCGCACCCACTGATCGCAACCACGATCGTAACAAATGGATCGTAGTTTTTGATCGTGGTCTGTGATCGTGACAATGGATCGCAACAGGGGATCGCACCCAAAAATCCTAACCACGATCGCACTATAGGATTGCAGCCAGTGATCGTAACCACGGTCACAGCAATGGATCGCAACAAGTGGATCGTAGCTATGATCATGGTGTGTGATCGTAGTATGATCGAAGTAAAGGATCGCAAGTAGAAACCCTAGGGGTTTATGCGATCACACTTACTTGAACGGAATGGGTAAACTCATAAGGGTGATACGATGGGATTCAAAAAAAGCAAACAAGCAAAAACGAATAAGCACAAATAAGCAAAGACGAATAAGCACTTATTCAAATCTTAACCAAATAAAAACAAGCATAAATTTAAATACTTTTAAAGCACTAAATAAGCAAATTTTATAAAACAAGCTTTAAAAAGACTAAACTTTTAAGAAAACTTAAAAGACAATAAGCTAGATACGAAATAAGCCAAAAAGCATAACAAGCTTAAAGCTTAAATCGTATAAAATCTTAGATAGGAATAAAAAGATAAACTTTTTAATCACACAAACATCAAAATTAAACGAGATGCATTAATATTTCGGATCAAGAACAAATCAAAATCAAGAAAGGTAGAAGAAGATTAAAGATGAAAACCTTTAACTTGAACTTGTAGATTAAATGATTCCAAAATACAAGTTTACACTAAAGCTTAAACATAAAAGAAAGAAAAGATGAAATTCTAGTGAGAGAAAGTTAACACTTTCTCTCTCTAAAAATTAAAACTACAAAGGAAAAATGAACTAGCTAACTAACACTAACACCCTCCTAATGACACATTAGGAGGGTATATATAGGAGATGGGGAGGCTAAGTTGCTTCCTTCTTTCTTTCTCTTTCTCGTCTTTTAATTTCTCGTCTTTCTCGACTTTGTCTCGGGATTAGTCGAATGATAACTTGAACTCGTCTTCTATTTTTCTTCTTTTAGTAGACTTGTTTCTTCGACTTTGTTAAACTTCCGTCTTTAGACTTTTTCTTCGATAAATCTTCAGAATAGGCCTTTGACTTCCGTTCTTCTTGCACTTTCGATCTTTTGACTTCGTCTTTTGTCTTTTTCTTCGATAAAAGCCCGTGGTAGCCCGTGTTTTCTTCCTTTTTCATATTTTTCTCCTGAAACACAATAAAAACACAAACCACGCATAATTCTGACTTTTATGACATAAAATACACGTTTTGGTCTTGTTATTATTAGAAATAAGCGGTAAAAGGATAAGTGTTTTCACACTTATTAGGGTTTAAATGATCCAAGTTGGGTTGAAGCTATGCAAGAGGAGCTCTTACAGTTTGACATTCAAGAAGTTTGGATTCTGGTAGATTGTCCAAAATGGGCAAGGCCTATTGGGACAAAGTGGGTGCTCAGGAACAAAAAGGATGAGAGGGGTATTGTAGTCAGAAACAAAGCAAGACTGGTGGCACAGGGATATACACAGGAATAAGGCATTAATTATGAGGATGTCTTTTCTCTAGTAGCCATGATTGAAGCCATTAGATTGTTTCTTGCTTATGCTTCATTCATGGACTTCACAGTGTACCAAATGGATGTTAAGAGTGCCTTTTTATATGGCACCATTGATGAAGAAGTCTATGTTATGCAACCTCCAGGGTTTGAAGACCCAGAACACCCAGACAAAGTGTACAAGGTGAAAAAGGCTATGTATGGACTTCACCAAGCTCCCAGGGCATGGTATGGAACTCTTTCTAAATATCTGTTAGATAATGGCTTCAACAGAGGAAAAATTGACCAGACCCTGTTTATCAAGAAACAAAAGGGTGACTTTCTTTTGGTACAAGTCTATGTTGATGACATCATCTTTGGATCCACAAACTCTATGCTTAGCAAAGAGTTTGCCAAGCTGATGCATTACAAATTTTAAATGAGCGCCATGGGTGAACTCAACTTCTTTTTGGGGTTACAAGTTCAGCAGAGGAAAGATGGGATATTCATCTCACAAGACAAATATGTGGCTGAAATTGTGAAGAAGTTTGGCATGTGTGAGGGAAAGAAAGTTTCCACCCCAATGGACAAGGATCATCCTTGGGGCAAAGATGGTCCTAGAAAGCTTATTGATAATAGGAATTACAGGTCGATGATTGGATCTCTCATGTACCATACAGCTTCAAGACCGGACATCATATTTGTAGTCTGTTTATGTGCAAGATACCAAGTGGCACCCACATAGTGTCATCTATTTGTTGTGATGAGAACTTTTAGGTGTCTAAAGTGTCATCCAACTTTAGGAATTTGGTATCCCAAGGAGTCACCATTTGAGTTGATATCCTATTCAGATAGTGATTATGCTGGTGATAACAATGATATGAAGTCTACCACAGGTGGATGCCAATTCTTGGGGAGCAGGCTTATATCTTGGCAGTGTAAGAAGACGACTATTATGGCCACATCCACAAATGAAGCTGAGTATGTAGCAGTTGCTGCATGCTGTTGTCAAGTTCTTTGGGTTCAGAACCAACTACTTGATTATGGGTATAATTTTCTTAGAACCAAGATATTATTGACAACAACAGCACCATTTTCATTATTAAGAATCCTGTTTTCATAACAAGACTAAACATATTGAAATAATACATCATTTTATTAGAGATTGTTTTGAAAAAGGTTGATTGTCCTAGAGAAAATTGATGCAGAACTTAATGTTGCTGATCTCTTGACAAAAGCTTTTGAAGTGGGGAGGTTTTAGTACTTGGTTGCAAGTATTGGGATGGTTTCTCCCTAAAAATTGATGTCTATTTTGTCTTGTATACCAAGGATTTCTTTATTGCTGTTGTTGTATATATGTTAGTCATTTTTTTCCATCACTTTTCATTCCACTGCTTTTGAAAAAAGATTCCCCTGATGGGGTACATTCGCCTGCTAAGAGTTCTTCTCTTAAGATGGGTTTGTTCTTATTAAAAAGTGGTTATATATGGTTTTTGACTCACAATGTAGAGATTTAAATGGTGCATGCTACACTCATGGGAGAATCAGGTATATGCTCTATGTTTTAGGGGATGTTAGGTCACACCTTTAGGATTTAGGGGTATCCTTAGGATACTCATATATGATTCTAAATCATATCCACTGGTGAGTAAGGGTTCAGAATGATGAAAACTTGTTGCAAAGCTTGTTAGAATTCTGAAGCCTTGGGGCACTGTAATGTGTACTTACACTTCTTTATTCAAATAGCTTGCTGTCTGGATTCAGATGTTTAGTACACATTGCCAAGACTAACTGACCATAGGTAAGGGAAAGGTAGGGATGGTGACTAGGGTATGCTTATTTTCTTGGGTTGACAAGGAGCAGGGCTGCTTATGTGTTAACTCTTTGTGTTTAGAACTTTGTTGAATGGAGGACTCTTGAGTTTCTGTTTATCTACCTTGTGTTTACAAGGGTGTGCATTAGAGCAGAGCTATTTAGCATTGGTCTCTTCATGATTAGTCTAATACCCATAGGAAAATTTCCCCTGCTTTCAACTTTTGATTCCCCTGCTTGATCAACATCCCCCTGTTTGACCGTTGACCGACAATACCGTTACCCTGCTTATAGCCGTTGGGTCTGCGTGCTAAACTTTTGGTTAGGGAATATTTTATTCTTTTCAAAAGATATTTAAGGCGCTTTCTTCGCTGATTGGTAATCTTTTCTTTATTATTTCAAAAAAATTACTTTTTTATCAATATTTATCTTTGATGTTTTTGCAATTTGAAAATTTGGTCCAATCACAGCTCTTCAATTTGCCTATAAAAACCTAATTCCCTTAACCAGCATGTCCATCTCTCTCCCTCGACTAAATCCCACCTAACTCTCCTATTATAAACCTTCAAACGTTTTCAATATTTATCATGTCTCTCAAAATTGCTGCTAATCACAATCAAATTACTCTTTTACATGATGAACCAGCAAAATTCGTTGATGTAGTGGCTTTTCTAAAATCTTCGTATTTTAGAGTGGCTCTTCTCATCAATCCCAAGATTTACACCTCACACATCCAACAGTTTTGGTCTAAATCAATGACCAAAATAGTGGATGGAGAGGTAATAATTCAAAGCACAGTAGATGGTCATCCCAAGGTGATTACACTTGCCTCCATCAGAGACAAGCTTGTTTTGGATGATGAGGATGGGATAACCAACCTACTTGATGCTAAAATCTTTGATGGTCTTGTTAAATTGGGGTACACTCTTTCTGATGATCAAAAATGTAATTTTTCTAAAGGTCAGTTTGCCCCACATTGGATATATTTGATTCATACAATTTTGCAATGTTTGTCACCTAAAACCACTACTTTTAATGAATTTGGAAGTGAAGTTGCTTCTGCCCTGATATGCTTAGCAACAGGGAGAAAGTACTGTTTTTCTCAAATGATTTTCAAAGGAATGGTCAAAAATGTCACAAGCAATACTAAATTTTGTATGTACCCAAGGTTTACACAACTTTTGCTGAATATGAGTGAACATGGTCCTATCAAACACACATGATATTTTTCAGCCACCAAACACTCTACCAAACTGTTTACCACACTTCTTGCACCATCTCCACAATTTTTTGGCAGGGTTGTTACACTCACTTCCATCATAATGAAACAAATCAGACAAGAAGCAACTAAAAAAAAATTAGCCACACTCAAACCATCTGATTCCCCTGCCAAGACTCTACCCCCTGCCAGTACTCTACACCCTGCTGATTCAAAACCTGAAAGGAGAACCAAATCCAGGTTTGCCAAGTCTCCCTTGTCTGGTGGATCTTCACAAGTAGCAGAGAGGAGAGCCTCCAAAAGGTTGGAGCACTCTAAGGGTTTGGCTGCCACTACTGTCTCATACTAAAGGGGTGAGCAGGACAGTGACACTATCAGTAAGTCCTCTCCCTCACTCAGTGATACCCAAAAAGGGGAGCAATCCCCTTCTAGGGTTGAGAGCAGAATGCAACCTATTTCTATCTTGGAATTGACGAATATGTGCATTAGCTTGAAAAAGCAAAATGCACAACTTGTACAAACTGTCAAAAAGCAAGGTCTGATTATCAATAATTTGGAAACCAGACTTGATACACTTGAGGGGAGGAGAAAGCCCAAGCTTGTCATATTTACAGATGAGGATGCTTCCAAAGGGGAGGAAGTTCCTAACATAGATGAATCTACTCAATGGTATGCATATCCTGGTGAATAGGATCTTAAACAAGGAAAGGTAGCAAGTGCTGAGAAAGGGACTAAGAAAGGAAGTGTTGAGAAAGGAAGTGATAAGGGGAGTGCGACAAAAGAGATTGCTCAAACATTGTAGACTACGGGCAATCAAGAAGAAGCCCCTACTTCAAAAATTTCCCTGCTAAACCTGATCCCCCTGCTGTAAGTTCTTCCCATGCTAAACCTATTACTCAAACATTTGTTAGGAAGAATAGAAGGCAACCAGCTTAGAAGGGAATTAAATGTAAAACCCATAAAAATAAGGTCATATTTATTTTCTCGTGAATTTTAATTAAATTATATTTTAATTATTTTTCTACTTATTTAAAATGATTTATTTGGATTTATGTAAATTTTTATATATTTTTCCGATTTAATTTAAGTCATGAAAATTGATTTAAATGCTCTCTCGCATAAATTTTATAAAATCGTGACGGATCGATGGAACGGGAACCGGAGGCGATATATTTCGATTTTATTTAGTCAAAAATATTATTTTTATAAATTTTGTATTTACGTAAATAAATTTGCACCGAATAGGATTTATTAGTGTTTTTAAGAATCGAGTTGGGCTAGAAATAGATGCATTTTCTTGGGCTTAAGATTAGTATAATAAGGATTCCATTAGTGGGCTAAAGCCCATTTCTTCCCTTTTGTTTCTTTTGACAGACGCCCCAAAACAACACAAACATATACATCTGTATGTTGTTTACCAAAAATAAATCACCCTCCTCCTTGTTTCTCTCTTGTGAAACGAACAGGAAGCCAAAACAGCCCCAACCTTCAACTTTTCTTCATCAATCTTACAATTAAATCATACCACAATCATCCTTGGTAAGTCCTAAACACAAACCCATGTTTATTTTTTCATATGCATTGATTCTCAAGAAATCATAAAAATTTAGAAGTGATGATTTTGCATGTTTGATCAATGGGATTAACATGCAATGTGTTTATTAAGGTCTAGGCATATATAATTGTTAAGAATTTTGACCATGATCACCCATGGTGGGTTAATGGTGCCACGGCCAAAACATGATCCCATAGGGATCATGTTGTTGATTGTGGTGTTTGATTAGTGTGACTAGCATCATTGATTGAACATGCATTTTAGATGGGTTTTGATTTTGACCATCCATGATATTGAATAATAGTGTTTTGATCTATCTAGGTTAATATAAGATGTGTTTTTGATGGTTGGGAATAAATTAGAGGTTGCTTGGTATAGATGTTATAATGCCCAAATTCGGACAGCTGGTATATGAGCCCAAAACTCACATAATTTCTACTGTGACCTACACTTTTTACCGCTTAAATGGGTTCCTTAGTCCTTTCAAATGTTAGTGGTGAGTTGGATAGGCACTCAACTCCTCCAGATGAGGATGTTATGACCTATTTAAGGTCGAAGGCCTATTCCGGGACATCAGGTTTGCATAGCTTGTGGCTATAGGTTATTGACCACCATTTATGCATTTTAAGGTTTGCTACAGTAGTAGGGATCATATGTGAAGTCCTCCCACTGACCTCATGTTAATAGCTATCACCAAATGGTTTTTATGACTAAAACGGTAAACCCGAGTTTGATAACCAAATTCTGATTTTGTAACCTTTCAAAGAATGTAACTTTCCCGCTAATTGGTGGTAGCTATTTACTCGTGGTTGGTATGGGCCGAAAGTAGAATCATGAAGCTTTCCAATGGTGGAAATATCAGTTCCTTAAACCTTATAGGTTAACGGGTTATTTTGTCCCAAGTTTGACTAGTGCAGCTTGACTATTAAGTGCTTATGGTAGGGCTGTTAGTGTTTTGGACTTTTAGAGAGTTCCGTAAACTCTTAGATCGAATGGTTGGACATTTTGTAAACTATATTTCAAGTGTGTTCCAGGGGTTTATATCCCATAGCCATTGGATTTATGGTTTGGGAGAGACACTCTTTCCAAGACAGCCTTACCGGAACTTTTTGACTTTTACATCTTTTGTTATGTAAACTTGAGACGTTTTGTGTGAAAACCGTATTATATATTTGGTTTAACACTTAGAACATGTAGAATACATAATTCCTACAGGTTGTAAGCTTTATTTAGCCTTGGTTCATTTTGACTTAGGTGTTGGTGCAAATTTTACCCGTAATACATTTTTATCGAATTATTTTCGTATAATTGTTTTATAAGCATATAAAACGCGTACTTAAGGCTCGTGATCACTTTTGTAGGTCAAGAATAGCCTTGGAGTGCTACTATCTACTCTCCTATAGCCCGGTTCCATTGTTCATCCGTCATCCGTTCCGTTAACTTAAAGGTGAGTCTATAGCCTCGCTTTTATATTATCTTGTAAATGATTTTAACCCGCGAGGGGAATATATGCTGTTTTATAAAATGAAAACAAGTTGTTTTCGGTATGATGGACCCGAATATGATGATAAATGCCTAAGTACCATTGTCTTATGAAGTCCCTGAATTTCATGAACTGTTAATTAACTTGCGAGGTAAACGCTAATACATTTGATAGATCTATTTAGTTTGACAGCCTTATCCTAGGGTATGTATCCTTGTGATCACCTGATAGGGATATAATCTATAAGAGGTCGTTGGTATATGACAATATTACCTGTTAGTAGGGGCGCCGTTAGTGACTCGGTTTGACGTGTTGGTTAACGTTCAGTTGCATGAGCTTAAGGCATTTATCGATATATATATGACTTGTCTATGTGACAAGCTTGAGATGATTAAAATTCTAGTGTTCAAATGATGATTTGAAAAACCTATAGACTTTCTCAACCGTTGTGTTGATGATTTTTATCATGTATTTCAGGTAATCAATATGGATAGCAACGGAGCATGCAGGGAGGAAGTTGGTGCTTACTTGTCTAAAGTTTATATTATTTTCCATCCTTTGAACTGAATAAATGACTTTTAAGTCTTTGACGATTGTTGGGTTGGTAACGGTTTTTGGGACCAAACGCTACTCTGATTTTATATATATTGGGATGGGAAATATTTTAGACAATGTTGTATATTATTTTAACGTCTCTTTTGAAGTCTTTTTCTATGATTGTGTGTGATGTGCTATGAGTAGCGCCCCAATGTGGTATTCCGCTGCGGGGTAATTTGGGGGTGTTACATTAAAATTGGAGAAACTGCACCTAAAGCCAAACCAGCACCAGCAGTGGATCCAAATGACCTGGGAAAAGGGATCATGGTTGAACAACACAAGAAAAAGTACAAGCACAGAACTCTTGAACAACAAAGTGCTCAAGAAGAATATGATGAACAGGTAGCTCTCAGACTTCAACAAGAGGAGATTGATATGCAGGATCAGAGAATGCAAAAGATGAGGCCGAAAGAGATGCTTAAGCAAATTGAAATCATGCATAGAGAGTTGGATGACAGGGTGCCTCATGTTCAAGAGTTTCTAGATCAATGGGAAAAGGAGTTGGTAAATGCTCTTTTGGAAGACAGGTATGAATTGATTTGTCTAGTTTACAAGTATCAAAATGAATATTTGGAAAGAAGGGCAAATCAGATTCAGAAGGAAAAATATTTGAGGTCTGAGAAGGGGAGACTGGCACACTACAAAGTTTTGCTCAAAAGATAAAAGAAGTGGACTGATGGTAATTTCAGAGACATGACTTTTGAGGAGATAGAGAAGGCAGTCAGACCAGTTCTAAGAGAGTTAAATGTGGAAGACTTTATAGCTATCAATAATCCTGAGGAAGATGAGTATCTCAGGAGGCAAAATGAAGTGTTATAGAGAGCTAGGGAATCCAGAAAAAGAAAGGCTAAAGGAACAACAGTGGAAACTACACAAGCAGGTGCATCATCACAAGAAGGTGCATCATCACAAGCATGTGCATCATCACAAGCAGGTGCATCAACTCAAGCAGGTCCAAGTTCTCCAGCAATTGAGAGATCTGTACTTAATGCACAAAGGGCAGCCAAAAGACTCAAGAGGATGGAAAAAGTTGGTATAGTTACTAAGGAGACTCAACGTCCCTCAAATGAAGAAATTGATAAACAACTAATTATGCAAGAAAATGATGAAATCTCACCTAGTGAGTTTGGGAAGAAGTTTGCCATAGTGGAGTATGCTGTTTATGAACACAAGGGGATGACTTGTTGGAAGCTATTTACCAATTCTAGGGTTTATGAGATAGTCATAGAAGGGGTAAGTGTTTACTTGGTTAATCATCGTTATTATCCTTTCAATCAAGAGACATTGAAGAAATTGGCACAGGCTGACTTGATTGTAGATGCTAAAGCACCTGTTGCTTATGATCTGGTAAGGATGATGTACAGTCAGCTTTGGCCAGGAACTTTGTAAGCACCCTCATCAACTAGTATTTATTCAGAAACTTGTCTTTAGGAGAAAGAACAAGTTTAGGGGAGGATTGTTGGGAATAAATATAAGTGTATTAGTTACCCCTCCTAGTTGGTCAAAGGTTCCCATGCTAGAGTAAGTTCCCCATGTCAAATAACAAAGGCAGGGGGATTGGTTCCCCTGCTGAAGTCAAAGACCCTGTCGCTAGAGATAAACTTGGAATAGATTATAACGCGTTTCTGTTACTACTCCGAGATACTTTTCAAGTTTGTTAGTAGTAATCTTGTACGTGAGTCCTTGTACTATAATTGGACCCACTAGGTTATCATGCAATGTGTGTCTTTCTCTATTGTCTTTCATTTCATACTTTAAGGTTTTTGTAACCCTAATATAATTATTGGGTATTCGTATATCTTTGATATATTAAAGTTTAACGTTTACTTTAACCATTTGTTCTTGTGCTAAACACTACATTTCTCATCTTGTTTAGTTACTTTGTATTGCAAAGTTTCTCTGGTGTTAGATAGAATCTATTCTTTCTATCATAACCCTTAAACAAGCTAAGGTTTAAGATCTGAGTTTGGGATCAACAATTTCATGATACCCTAGAGAAAACAAATAATGATGTACACACAGGCCTAAATGAAGAGGCCAAAAAGTTTTATATATTAGTGGAATAGGGAAAACAAGAGTTATTTCTTGGTTGTAAAACTTTTTGAAAGTTATCTTTCATTATTAGGCTACTACTCTACAAGACGCTTAATGGGCTTAGTAATGTCGCATTTGATGAGCTCCTGAAACTCTTAAAGGAGGCTATTCCATAAGTAAACATTCCAGCTAACTTTACTCAAGCTAAAGTATTATAAGAGATTTGGGGCTTGACTATGAGAAGATGTAACACCCCCAAATTTACACAATTCAATACAGCGGAAGACTCGTTCGTGTTACGGGATAGCACCTTACTCACATCATAGACAACGCTTAATAATCACGTTGTTTAATAATAAAGCATTTCCATTCATAAATATCAAAATTTACATAGGTCCCAAGTCATTATATTTTATACAGGTTTTACAAAGCATTTGAATGGAAATTAATATTTAAGTGTGGGCCATGAATTCTTGATGTCTTCCCGAGAATTACCTTCAAGTACCTAAGATAAAACATGTTAAAAGAAAAGGTCAGCGATAACGCCGAGTGAATTCATAGAGTTTAATAAAATCCATCAATATAATATTGGTATAAAATTATTACCAAAAATCATTTTGTACAAATCATTATAATAGGCCATAAAATAGCCAAAGTCATTTTATACAAATCTTTATCAAAAATCATAATATAGGCTTTCGCCGTCAAAATCATTATAAGAACCAATGTCGTAAAATATCATATAATACGTTTTTATAACGTCGTGTAGAGTTAAATAAAAACCGTTATATGAATATGGTTATGTAAAACCAAAACTCAAACGTAATATCATTAATATGACCCCGTATTGCTAGTCAGGCAATATATTGTAGTTCGATGCGTATAGCAGTATTTCGTTAATTGGATTATTATAAGCCGCATGACATTGTTACCTTACTACAACAAACAACGGGTAGCTAGCCCGAAAATCATTTGCCCATATAAATTAGCGTGTCGTCACAATAATCATGCTTGTGTAAATCTTCTCATACATAAATTCGCTTATCAATCAATGTGGCACGACGGGGATCAACCGTCAAGGCGCGAACTCGGGTGATCGTCCCTAAATAGTACTATTATATGCATAAGCGTCTACCAAATCCCGGTAGTTCACAATTCATGCTAATGGGACTTTTAGTGACATAACCTAACTTTAATAATCCATTTCATTTCATCTATCGGGTCATTTAATCATTCATCGGGTCATACAATCATTCGGGTCCAAATCAATAAACAAACAATTGGGACAACTAGTGTCCTATTTCATAAAAACTAACATGTTATCTCCCTCGCGGGGTTATAAAACATTTCATAAAAACAATTAAAAGAGTGCGAGGCTATGAACTCACGTTGATGTGGGAAAGCGGGTTATCGGCGATCGGATGTACGGTACGTGCTTCAATCACGGAAACCTAGACAAATAATACTCGTCTTAGACTTTTGTCCAATGACTTTATAAAAATAACAATTATGTATACATATGATGATTTTATATATATGATGATCAAGTGGGTTTATACATTCTTTTTTACTCATCTTAGTGTTATGTGTTGACAACTTTTATATTAGTTTACTAGTTTTACCTATTTACATGTTTTAGGTCGAATAAGCCTTTTACAAGCCTAATAATTTATATTAGTCCATTTTACACCTTTATTATCAGTATTATACATTTCATGTTGGGCCCAAGTGGGTTAAGCCCAATAAGTAAATTTATAAGTGTTTAGTCCATTTAGTTGGATTATTAGTCCAATAATTCTAACTTAGCCCGTTAATGTCCGTATGTCATATAGTTCGGGTTTTATCGGTTTTTACTTGTATTAAGTACTTATATACCAGTATATGACTTTTAAAAAGTTTACATTGGACGGGTCCGACCGTCTATGTTTTAATTGACGAAAAACGTTAATTTTACGGTATTAGCCGAAAAGACGTAAAAATCATGTTTTATAGTTTTTATAACTTATAAAACTTACCAAACTACCATTTCTATTAAATGTCCATTTATTTATCCTTATACATATTTATATAAATGTAATATATAAGTTAGTGGTTTTTAATTCACATTTTATACTATATTTATTTGAGTGCTTATATAATAATATTAAACTTTAATTTCACAAAATCAGTCCTAAATTTTAAGTTCACTAAAATGTCCATATCTAGAGTTCTATAATGAGATAGGACCTCAAATGTTTATCACAGAAACTACATGATATGTGCTTCATTTTATTCCTTTATAGCTACTGATGTATCAACCTCTAAATATTTTAATGAATTCGTCCAAAACAGTGTAGGCATATTTGCACTCTAAACTTGTTTTGATCATATCTCACTCATTTTTATGATTCCATTGCATGGCCAACTCTCACATGTGTATAACACCTAATACTTACTATATATTGATTCCACTTGACCATTTTATCAGTTTATCATTTGGTTACTTACTGTTTTTATACAGCCATCTTATTAAGCAAGATTTAACCATTTTTACATGTGGTTTTTCCATCTTTTTGCCCATGTTTATCAAATCTATCAACACGAAATCCCCACATAATATTTTTAATCATCATTCATCATCATATACATATACATAAATAAAGAAAATGCAAGATTACATAATCAAAATAACAAGAGGATTGGAAGAACAATCTCTATACCACCATTAGTGATGAAAAGGTGAGGTTTTTGATGAACAAGACTTGGTTCTTGTTATCAAATCTTCAACTTTAGCAAAGCAACTTCTTGGGTCCTTTGGATGGATGAACATCTACATGAAATTAGCCCTCTAACCTTATGAAAACTCCTTTTCATAAGTTATGATCACCTCAAATCTTCATATCTTCAAAGGGTTTCCATCATATGTATGAATAACACATGATATTGTGGTAAAAATTGATCAAATGGGGTGTTTTATGGATGAATATGGACAAAATTGGAGAGTAGAGAGAGATAACTGTGTGTGATTTGCATGTAGGGAATGATTAAATGGTATGTGTCTAGTGGTTTTAAGTGTTAAATGGTTTTGAGACTAAACTAAGGACAAGTGTCCTTGGTTTAGTTATAAAATGGACACATCTTGGTGTGTTGGTGAAGATTTACCTTCCCATGTGTGGGGGTGGGGCAAAACTTGTTCTCTCTCATCTCCAATTATTTACGGGTACTCCTCGATTCTAGTTTCCTCAGTTTGTGTGCCCTCGGGTCGTTTTATGAAAAACGTTTTTATAATTTATGAATCAACGGCACAAAACGAATCTTATAAAAATTGTCTCATCAGAAACGGAGTTCGAAAACATAAATACGTAATCCTAAGGTTTCCAGTTTAGTCGTAGAGGACGTTAAATTATAATCGTAAGTCCTAATCTCTTGTCGTAAATTTGTGACTTTATGAACCAACACAAATTTAAAATTCCAAAATAATATTCACAGATAAATTTATTTTCTGAAGTGTCGGACAGTCACCAAAACGGTGTATGTAAACGTAAGCACGTAACGTAGAATCCTTCGGTTTAGACGTAGTCGATGCTACTTCAAGACGTAAATCCAAATTTCTTCCCAAAAATAAGTGAGTTCATAATATAACATTAAAATAATATTTTTAAATAATATTTGAGAATAAAATATAAACCATAAATTGACGGATTGTCATAGCATTTACCCTTAAACGGGATCTTTGTCCTCAAAGATCATCTTACTACTCGCTTCTTATAGAGTTAAAGCCATGTGGGTATTTCCTCCACATTCGGTCTTTTCTCACAAGTGTAATTCATTACAATACGCGAGTTTTATCAAACATAACTACGAGAATAAGATCAGGCTTAATGTGGACTTACTTTCTCTATCCATGATGTTCACGGGTTTTTGATGAATGCTACTTTTCGCCGATCTAAACTTTTACTAAGAAACAATCAGATTCTCACTTGATACACATTTTATCAAGTTCGATATACGGAACATAATTCACGTAGCTCTTGAAGTCCTAGGGTAGATCCAACTTATATGCCTTTCAAACCAATCTTTTACATCATCTCAATGGTCCCATGCAATGGGGATTTATACCCCATGATCTTTCAGATCATCAATTCATTTTTCCATAGTTAAAATTTTTGGCATAACTTCGCTACCTATCTGGCACTTCAAGATCTACATTTCATATTCACATAACCTCCTGCCCACTACCGGCAGTCAATAATCAGATCCTAACTTAAAAAATCATTTCAGGTCTCGCGGGTCGAGTAATTCGTAAGGTTAGGTTTGTCATCATAGGAAACCTTAAACCTAAAAGACATGTCCAACTCACCGTGGGTGTATGTCGGGTGTCTTCATCCCAACTCCTGCTTATAGATGCTCTAATATAGATCCTCACAAGATTCGATCTCGATCCTAACACGATAATTATCAATGATAATCTATCCAAAGGAAAACGATTATACGGTTTATTACCAAAGGTCAATCATTCAAGCGTAAAACAACACTTCTAGCATTTGTATCGTTACTTTACCTCGTCCCTTCGATTGGGGTGGTAAGAAGTACTTTCATCAAGATTCATTCTCAATGACTTCTGAGCAAATCTCAAGAAATTCGATACGAAGCGAGGATCTTGTTAGAGATGATCGATACAGGCACACCATGTTTACACAACTCCTTTAAATACAAAAGAGTCAATTTCTTCATCAAGAATCTATCATTAACAGGAATGATATTAGCAGATTTGGTCAGTCTGTCGACGATGACCCAAATCGAATCAAATTCAGATGATGACCTTTGCAATAGCTAGACGTTTACTAATGTATGAGGCGGTGTCTGCCTTCATAATTTGCCATCAGTACAACTTCTTCAGATAAAGATACATTTAGTCAGAAATGTCATGAATAGAATAATTATACTTACGAGATTCCAACATAACTATATCTCAAAATCTCCATTTTTAGGCAACCTCAAGTGGCCTGTTATACATTCAACGCCATCGGCTTCTCAATTCTAATGGTTCACATTAGCCACGAACCCCCCTTTTATTATTTATATTATCCTTTTTATAAGCATCGGCTATATTTTAAATTGTTCGGCAATTTATTTTGTACCATCATTACTAAGGAACACATCCTAATTGGTTCTTTATCCTTTTTACATAATGCGTCAGTATCTAAATTCACCTCTCTTGATGATATAATTATCATGTCCACAATTCACTCAGATATTCTTTCTTCATATTTTCTAAGTTTTAATTTCGTCTCAACTATCATTTTTATCCGTTTTACTCAATCCGACGTTTAAAGAGTCGATAGTTATTACAAGTAATTAAATAATAAATATTTAATTTTTATGAAACGTAAACGCAAAAAGTTTTTAAATTTTCTTAGTTTGTCCAATTATATAAAAATGTTCAAAATAAATTAGAATCTAATTAACAAAATTTTTGTTGATTTATCAGAAATAATTAGTAAGATCCGTAAATGTTCGAAAAACCTTTGTTTATTCTTTGGTAGAAATTTTCTTAGTTGAAAAGAAAAAATTGTCGTTTCAAATTTTAAGTCATGTTTTAAATGGTTTTCTCAATCCCTCTTAGGTTGTCTTGAGGTATACACAAACATTTACCCCTAAACAGAAGTTTAGTTAAATGATTTGTGTATAAGGAAATAATTCCTTAAAAATCCTTTGTTAAAACATTTGTCAAAACATGTTTCCATTTTCTTTTTGGTTAAACCCAAAGCCTTAATGGTTCCAATTTTTGAAGAGTCAATATATTTCATTTTCTATTAATCACACGGTCAAATAATATAAAGGATTAAGTCTTAAATCTCATGTTAAATATTCAAGGTACAGGTTTTCATTGTTTGGCCAATTCAGGGCAATCTATAAATAATTATCAACTCCTTCTTATTCTTATAAACAAACAAATGGTCCTTAGTGATCACAAGCATGAATTTATCAATTTATAGCCTACACACGTGATTCACCCAATTTATGAATGCTACATGTGTATTAGTCAATCCAAACGTCATCACGTGAAACTTATAATGTTTATTACATGTTCTGGATGTAGTTATTGGAATAGATAATCTTTTTCGCAGATGCGATGTTGATGATAACCATGCCATGGATCAAATCTTTAGAACATACGCTAGAACTTGTAAATGATCAAACAAATCTATCATCTTGGGTAGTGGATATAGATTTTAATCGTCACTTTACTTAGTTCACGGTAATTCAACAAATATAAGGAATAATAACACCATAGCTCTTCATGATGACGAGCTTGATAGAATAAAAGCTTTCTCCGACAACACTCTCAGTTGTAGGGTAATTCTTTTAATTCAGATGATGCTGACGTACAGTGCACATGCCACAGATGCAGCACCGGGAGTATAATCAATACCAAATTCAACATGCCTTAATGGCGAAAGTCTAGGTAATTCACCAGCAAATACCTCCTAAAGTTTCAGATAACAGAAACATATTTTAATAAATTTACTTTAAGTTCTTTCCAGATTACAATATCTATGACTAGTTCACAACCATTCATGGTATAATTTCAAGTCTAAATGCATGATATGGTCATCCATCAAGAATCATTTAGATCACTTTCGATAATCAATATTTTATCCTTTGGGGGAATTCTACTCGAGTTCCCATCAATTAAGACAATGTCTTCATGTCATAATCAATCAACCCATTCTAATGGCACTACCAACTTTTTAGTTTTATTGTCGTCGATAAGATGTGAACTTCTCAAAAGACTAATAATAACTCATAATCCTTCACAAAATCAAGGATATATGGAGACACAACTACCATTAAAAGAGTAAGGTTAATGCATAATCTACGCGAGAGAATTTCAAATCAGATAAAGACGAAAACATTTAGCGAATATGAATATATCCCATGTTTTCATAATTTGAGTACGCATTCGAAAGCTCCTCGGATCATTACCCAGGTCATTCAAATGAAACCAAATCAAAAGAAATGATAGGAATGTCGATACATCCAGTCGTGTATCAACACTCGGTAATCATATACTTTTCCTAAGAATCTCACTACGGGAGAATTGGACAAGAAAGAATTGTCAATTGTCAAATAAGACAATTTCCACAGATGAGTAAATTCGACTCAGAAGAATAGATACTACAGGCACATATGTAGGTGTCCCTAACGCTATGTCCCTATTTTTCACTTCTTGCAGATCTCATAAAATTTATTCTTTCACAATCTTTAAAGAAAATGTAGTGTTTATTAATCAGTTTTATGGTGACTACTAATCAGCCTTGCATGGTCCATTCCAAATTGTATGTAGGCGCGCAACTATATACAATTTTAAGATTAACGATGCAACACTCAGTTCGTCAAAATTTTATCATCATGTTTATAATAAAAACATTTTCATGCTTAATTCTTAAATAAGAATCAAAAATAAATTTACAAAGATTTTCTTTGTTATGAAAACAATTAAGTTTTCCTAGGTATTTCATAATCAACTTTATTTCAATAATGATTATTTATAAGTCTCACTTTAAATAATCCATATAGTGATGAAAATTCAATTTTCTCAAAGGATACTGTTTTATCTTATAAAAACAATGAGTGATCTGCAAAAGAGTGATGAAAACTTGTTCACCAAGAACTAAAATAAAATATGATAAGAAATGAGCTTAGCCAATTAATCATGAGGTTCATGACCTCGATGACACTCAAAAAGAATATTCCACAACGTAACTCAAATCGAGATGAGCACTTGTTCAATGGTTGCATTACTAATGCGAGCATTAGGATGAAGCAATAAAAGATAGATAACATCGATACATGTAGAATTTAGCAATCAAATGTAGTCTTTTCATTAATCAAAAACAAGTCAAAATTGTACCGTAACACATTATGTGTCACTATGTCATACAATTCCAAGAACTCATCCTACCAACTGATGTCTCAGTTAAGTTAGGGATTTTTAAAAGATACCACAATGAATACTAATCTACAAGAGTCATTAGGTGTTCCACATGTCCCGAACGATCCATCGGTCCCAATTCTGAAGAAGATTTCTTCAATTTATTTATTGGACACTAGGCATCCTCGTTATTGGACAATGGTTTAGGAACAACCCTTAACACAAACTAACAATCATTTAAAACCTTATAATTCAATCACAGAACTTAACGACTCCCTCTTAACAATCTCATATTCCATACAAGTTAAAATTTTATTTTATTCAAGTTTCAATCAACTTATACTCAGGGCGATATCCTACCTCATTTTCCAATACTTTCAACCTTATTCATAAACTTTAAAAGGGCAATAAAAGCTCGATATGATCAATACTTAGTTTCCAATCCTATAGCTCTTACAACAATAGTTATCAAATGAGTCACTAGTATGAAATGACTCGATCATTCAATTAGACTTCTCGGAAAGGTACAAGTGTCATGAGGCCTTTGGGTAATGGTTCCATTGACAGCCTCAAGTGCAACATTCACCCTTTTGATTCTCAAATTTATGAATTGGGTGACAACGAATCAGATGACACCTTTCCAGGTGGTAACATTTTGTCAAACTCCACTCTATAAGGAAAGATCGTCATGACATCGATATCAGTTTTAATCTCGCAAACTCTTCTTCTATGTCACAATCAACTAATATCTACATTTCTACAAATATCAACCATTTTGTTGGGATCATAAATATCCGCAACTTGGTTTAGATCTAGAATAGCTAGAATTCCTACGAGAATAGCTTCGATTGATTTGCTAGGGGAGTTAGGGTTCCTTGTGACAATCTACGTCGTATAAATACCTCGTATAAATATAAAAATAATCATCAAACAATCATGTAATCAAGTTACAACATATATATAATCCAAGTTATATATATATTAAAATAACACTTCTCAGTCTGGCCTTGTCGGTAACTCGGGAATTCTTCGGCACCGTTATAGTCAAAAGATTTTTAGACATTTTGTGAAAATGTTTATAGTTAAAAGATTTTGAAATGTTTTATTCAAAACCTTGGTTTTAAAAATCTTTCGTTCTCTATAACGAGAGCTCTGGTGCCAAACTGTAACACCCCCAAATTTACACAATTCAATACAGCGGAAGACTCGTTGGTGTTACGGGATAGCACATTACTCACATCATAGACAACGCTTAATAATCGCGTCGTTTAATAATAAAGCATTTCCATTCATAAATATCAAAATTTACATAGGTCCCAAGTCATTGTATTTTATACAAGTTTTACAAAGAATTTGAATGGAAATTAATATTTAAGTGCGGGCCATGAATTCTTGATGTCTTCCCGAGAATTACCTTCAAGTACCTGAGATAAAACATGTTAAAAGAAAAGGTCAGCGATAACGCCGAGTGTATTCATAGAGTTTAATAAAATCCATCAATATAATATCGATATAAAATTATTACCAAAAATCATTTTGTACAAATCATTATAATAGACCATAAAATAGCCAAAGTCATTTTATACAAATCCTTATCAAAAATCATAATATAAGCTTTCGCCTTCAAAATCATTATACGAACCAATGTAGTAAAAATATCATACAATACATTTTTATAACGTCGTGTAGAGTTAAATAAAAACTGTTATATGAATATGGTTATGTAAAACCAAAACACAAACGTAAAATCAATAATATGACCCCGTATTGCTAGTCAGGAAATATATTGTAATTCGGTGCGTATAGCAGTATTTCGTTAATTGGATTATTATAAGCCGCATGACATTGTTACCTTACTACAACAAACAACGGGTAGCTAGCCCAAAACTCATTTGCCCATCTAAATTAGCGTGTCGTCACAATAATCACGCTTCTGTAAATCTTCTCATACATAAATTCGCTTACCAATCAATGTGGCATGACAGGGATCAACCGTCAAGGCGCGAACTGGGGTGATCGTCCCCAAATAGTAATATTATATGCATAAGCGTCTACCAAATCCCGGTAGTTCACAATTCATGCTAATGGGACTTTTAGTGACATAACCTAACTTTAATAATCCATTTCATTTCATCTATCGGGTTATTTAATCATTCATCGGGTCATACAATCATTCGGGTCCAAATCAATAAACAAACAATTGGGACAACTAGTGTCCTATTTCATAAAAACTAACATGTTATCTCCCTCGCGGGTTTATAAAACATTTCATAAAAACAATTAAAAGAGTGCGAGGCTATGAACTCACGTTGATGTGGGAAAGCGGGTTATCGGCGATCGAATGTACGGTACGTGCTTCAATCACGGAAACCTAGACAAATAATACTTGTCTTAGACTTTTGTCCAATGACTTTATAAAAATAACAATTATGTATACATATGATGATTTTATATATATGATGATCAAGCGGGTTTATACATTCTCTTTTACTCATCTTAGTGTTATGTGTTGACAACTTTTATATTAGTTTACTAGTTTTACCTATTTACATGTTTTAGGTCTAATAAGCCTTTTACAAGCCCAATACTTTATATTAGTCCATTTTACACCTTTATTATCAGTATAATACTTTTCATGTTGGGCCCAAGTGGGTTAAGCCCAATAAGTAAATTTATAAGTGTTTAGTCCATTTAGTTGGATTATTAGTCCAATAATGCTAACTTAGCCCGTTAATGTCCGTATGTTATATAGTTCGGGTTTTATCGGTTTTTACTTGTATTAAGTACTTATATATCAGTATATGACTTTTAAAAAGTTTACATTAGACGGGTCCGACCGTCTATGTTTTAATTGACGAAAAACGTTAATTTTACGGTATTAGCCAAAAAGACGTAAAAATCATGTTTTATAGTTTTTATAACTTATAAAACTTACCAAACTACCATTTCTATAAAATATCCATTTATTTATCCTTACACATATTTATATAAATGTAATATATAAGTTAGTGGTTTTTAATTCACATTTTATACTATATTTATTTGAGTGCTTATATAATAATATTAAACTTTAATTTCACAAAATCAGTCCTAAATTTTAAATTCACTAAAATGTCCATATCTAGAGTTCTATAATGAGATAGGACCTCAAATGTTTATCACAGAAACTACATGATATGTGCTTCATTTTATTTTTGTATAACTACTGATGAATCAACCTCTAAATATATTAATAAATTCGTCCAAAACAGTGTAGGCAGATTTGCAATCTAAACTTGTTTTGATTATATCTCACTCATTTTTATGATTCTATTGCATGGCCAACTCTCACATGTGTATAACACCTAATACTTACTGTATATTGATTCCAGTTTACCATTTTATCATTTTATCATTTGGTTACTTACTGTTTTTATACAGCCATCTTATTAAGCAAGATTTAACAATTTTAACATGTGGTTTTTCCATCTTTTTACCCATGTTTATCAAATCTATCAACACCAAATCCCCACATAATATTTTTAATTATCATTCATCATCATATACATATACATAAATAAAGAGAATGCAAGATTACATAATCAAAATAACAAGAGGATTGGAAGAACAATCTCTATACCACCATTAGTGATGAAAAGGTGAGGTTTTTTATGAACAAGACTTGGTTCTTGTTATCAAATCTTAAACTTTAGCAAGGCAACTTCTTGGGTCCTTTGGATGGATGAACATCTCCATGAAATCAGCCCTCTAACCTTATGAAAACTCATTTTCATAAGTTATGATCACCTCAAATCTTCATATCTTCAAAGGGTTTCCATTATATGTATGAATAACACATGATATTGTGGTAAAAATTGATCAAATGGGTGTTTTATGAA
This sequence comes from Glebionis coronaria, assembly GCA_025667525.1. NCBI lineage: Eukaryota > Viridiplantae > Streptophyta > Magnoliopsida > Asterales > Asteraceae > Glebionis > Glebionis coronaria. The sequence continues at coordinate 573,169,867 of CM046879.1, read as the reverse complement.
TGAATATGGACGAAATTGGGGAGTAGAGAGAGAGAATTGTGTGTGATTTGCATGTAGGGAATGAGTAAATGGTATGTGTCTAGTGGTTTTAAGTGTTAAATGGTTTTGAGACTAAACTAAGGACAAGTGTCCTTGGTTTAGTTATAAAATGGACACATCTTGGTGTGTTGGTGAAGATTTGCCTTCCCATGTGTGGGGGTGGGGCAAAACATGTTTTGTCTCATCCCCAATTATTTACGGGTACTCCTCGATTCTAGTTTCCTCGATTTGTGTGACAATCCGTCAATTTATGGTTGATATTTTATTCTCAAGTATTATTTAAAAACACTATTTTAATGTTATATTATGAACTTGCTTATTTTTGGGAAGAAATTTGGATTCACGTCTTGAAGTAGCATCGACTACGTCTAAACCGGAGGATTCTACATTACGTGCTTACGTTTACATACACCGTTTTGGTGACAAGTCTGACACTTCAGGAAATAAATTTATCCATGAATATTATTTTGAGATTTAAAATTTGTGTTGGTTCATAAACTCACAAATTTACGAGAAGAGATTAGGACTTACGATTATAATTTAACGTCCTTTACGACTAAACCGAAAACCTTAGGATTACGTATTTACATTTTTGAACTCTATTTTTCATGAGACAATTTTTATTAGATTCGTTTTGTGCCGTTGATTCATAATTTATAAAAACGTTTTTCGTAAAACGACCCGAGGGCACGTAAAACGAGGAAACTAGAATCGAGGAATACCCGTAAATTAGTGGGATGGGACAAGTTTTACACTTGCCCACCCCACTATATTGATGGCTAAATAAGATCCAACACACTCCATGATGTGTCAAAATTTCAACTAACAAGTTAACACTTGTTAACTTGAAGCTTACAAAGTAAGCTACGAACATCAAAACCATTTCTTCCAAACCATTCACTCATTCCATCCCATGCAAACCACTCATACTCTCCTCCCTCTCTCTCAATATTTCGTCCACTCTTCACCCAAAACAACCCCCATTTGATCTTGATTCATTCATAAATCATATATATAATTTACATATGATGAAAACCCATTGAAGTTATGAAGATTGGAGGTGATCTTAACATGTAAAAAGGAGTTTTCAAGGGAGTTTGGGGCTGATTTATCAAGGAGTTTTCATGAAGAATAAGGGCTGATTTTTGGAGGAATCTACAAATACTTGGTGATCCTAGAAGTGATGTTGATATCTCATAAGATTGGTTACCCAAAACCAAGTCTTGTTCATCATCAACCCCATCTTTTCATCACTTTGGTGGTATAGAGATGTTCTTCCCATCCTCTTGTTATTTTGATTATGTAATCTGGTATTTTCTTTATTTATGTATATGATGATGAATGATGATAAAAATATTATGTGAGGATTTGGTGTTGATAAACATGGGTAAAAAGATGGAAAACCACATGTAAACTGGTTAAAATCTTTCTTAATGTGATGGCTGAATAAAAATAGTAAGTAACCAAATGTTAAACTGATAAAATGGTAAAGTTGAATCAATATACAGTAAGTATTAGGTGTTATACACATGTGAGAGTTGTCCATGCAATGGAATCATAAAAATGAGTGAGTTATGATCAAAACAAGTTTAGAGTGCAAATCTGCCTACACTGTTTTGGACGAATTTATTAAAATATTTAAAGGTTGATTCATCAGTAGCTATAAAGGACTAAAATGAAGAACATATCATGTAGTTTCCGTGATAAAAATTTGAGGTCCTATTTCATTATATAACTCTAGATATGGACATTTTAGTGAACTTAAAATTTAAGACTGATTTTGTAAAATAAAAGTTTAATATTATTATATAAGCACTCAAATAAATATAGTATAAAAATGGTAGTTTTACGTCTTTTCGACTAAAACCGAAAGATTAACGTTTTTGTCAAATAAAACTTAGACGGTCGGACCCGTCTAATATAAACTTTTATAAACTCACATACTGATATATGAACTTATATAACAAGTAAAAACCGATAAAACCCGAACTTTACAACATATAGACATTAACGGGCCAAAGTAGCCTTATTGGACTATAAACCCGACTAGTTAGTAAAACACTAATAAATTTACTTATTAGGCTTAACCCACTTGGGCCCAACATGTAAAGTATAATACTGATAACAAAAGTATAAAATGGATTAATACAAGTTAATGGACTTATAAAAGGCTTATTGGACCTAAAACATGTAAATAAGTAAAACTAGTAAACTAGTATAAAAATGTACCAACACATAAACACTATAATGAATGAGTAAAAATGTACAATCCCACTTGATCATCATCATATGTATACATAATTGTTATTTTTATAAAGTCATTGGACAAGAGGCTAAGACGAGTATTATTTGTCTAGGTTTCCGTGACTGAAGCACGTACCGTACATCCAAATCGCCGATAACCGCCTTCCCACATCAACGTGAGTTCATAGCCTCGCACTCTTTTAAATGTTTTTATGAAATGTTTAATAAACCCGCGAGGGAGATAACATGTTAGTTTTTACGAAATAGGACACTAGTTGTCCCAATTGTTTGTTTATTGATTTGAACCCGAATGATTGTATGACCCGATGAATGATTATATGACCCGATGTATGAATAAAATGGATTATTAAAGTTAGGTTATGTCACTAAAAGTCCCATTAGCATGAATTGTGAACTACCGGGATTTGGTAGACGCTTATGCATATAATAGTACTATTTGGGAATGATCACCCCAGTTCGCGCCTTGACGGTTGATCCCCGTCGTGCCACATTGATTGGTAAGAGAATTTATGTATGAGAAGATTTCCATAGTGTGATTATTGTGACGACACGCTGTTTTAGATGGGCAAATGATTGTCGGGTTAGCTACCCGTTGTTTGTTGTAGTAAGGTAACAATGTCATGCGGCTTATAATAATCCAATAACGAAAATACTGCTTTATGCATTGAATCACGATATATTGACTGACTTGCAATACAGGGTCTTATTATTGATATTATGTTCGTGTTTTGGTTTTACATAACGATATTCATATACGATTTTTATTCAACTCTATACAACGTTATAGAACGTATTGTATGATGTTTTTAACGACAATGGTTCGTATAATGATTTTAAAGGCGAAAGCCTATATTATGATTTTGATAACGATTTGTATAAAATGATTTTGGCTATTTTATGGCCTATTACAAAGATTTGTACAAAATGATTTTCGGTAATAACTATATACCGATGATATATTAATGGTTTTATCAAACTCTATGAATTCACTCGGCGTTATCGCTGACCTTTTCTTTTAACATGTTTTGTCTCAGGTACTTGAAGGTAATTCTCGGGAAGACAACAAGAATTCATGGCCCGCACTTAAATAATAATTTCCATTCAAATGCTTTGTAAAACCTGTATGAAATACAATGACTTGGGACCTATGTAAATTTGATATTTATGAATGGAAATGCTTTATTATTAAACGACGCGATTTTTAAGCGTTGTCTATGATGTGAAGTAATGTGCTATCCTGTAACACCAACGAGTCTTCCGCTGTATTGAATTGTATAAATTTGGGGGTGTTAGAGTTTGGTACCAGAGCTCTCGTTATAGAGAACGAAAGATTTTTAAAACCAAGGTTTTGAATAAAACTTTTCAAAATATTTTAACTATAAACATTTTCTTAATATGTCTAAAAATCTTTGACTATAACGGTGCCGAAGAATTCCCGAGTTACCGACAAGGCCAGACTGAGAAGTGTTATTTTAGGATACATATAACTTGGATTATACATATATATATATATATATATGATGTAATTTGATTACATGATTGTTTGATGATTATTTTAATATTTATACGAGGTATTTATACGACGTAGATTGTCACAAGGAACCCTAAATCCCCTAGTAAATTAATCGAAGCTATTCTTATCGGAATTCTAGCTATCCTAGATCTAAACCAAGTTGTAGATATTCATGATCCCAACAAAATGGTTGATATTCGTAGAAATATAGATATTAGTTGATTGTGATATTGAAGAAGAATTGGCGAGATTAAATCATGACGATCTTTCCTTATAGAATGGAGTTTGACAAAATGTTACCACCTAGAAAGATGTCATATGATTTGTTGTCACCCAATTCATAAATTTGAAATCGAAAGCGGGAATGTTGAACTTGAGGCTGTCATTGGAACCATTACCCAAAAGCCTCATGCCACTAGTACCTTTCCGAGAAGTCTTATTGAATGTATGAGTCATCTCATACTAGTGACTCATTTGATACTATTGTTGAAAGAGCTATAGGATTGGAAATTAAGTGTTGTTCATATCGAGCTTTTATTGCACTATTAAGGTCTTAGAATAAGGTTGAAAGTATTGGAGAATGAGGTAGGATATCGCATTAAGTATGATTTGGTTGAAACTTGAATGAAGTAAAATTTAACTTGTATGGAATATGAAATTGTTAAGAGGAAGTCATTGAGTCATGTGATTGAATTATTAGGTTTTAATTGATTGTTAGTTCGTGTTAAGGGTTGTTCCTAGACCATTGTCCAATGATGAGGATGCCTAGTGTCCAATAAATAAATTGAAGAAATCTTCTTCTGAATTGAGACCGATGGATCTTTCGGGACATGTGGAACACCTAATGACTCTTGTAGATTAGTATTCATTGTGGTATCTTTTAAAAATAATCCCTAACTTAACTGAGACATCAATTGGTAGGATGAGTTCTTGGAATTGTATGACATAGTGACACATGATGTGTTATGATACAATTTTGACTTGTATGAGATTAATGAAAATACTACCTTTGATTGCTAAATCCTACATGTATCGATGTTATCTATCTTTTATTGCTTCATCCTAATGTTCGCACTAGTGATGCAACCATTGAACAAGTACTCATATCGATTTGAGTTACGTTATGGATTATTCTCTTTTGACTGCCATCAAGGTCATGAACCTCATGATTACTTGGCTAAGCTCATTTCCTATTATATTGTAGTTAGTTATTGGTGAACAACTTCTCATCACTCTTTTGTAGATCACTCATTGTTTTTATAAGATAAAACAGTATCCCTTGAGAAAAATTGAATTTTCATCACTATAAGGATTATTCAAAGTGAGATTTATAAGTGATCGTTATCGAAATGAAGTTGTTTATGAAACACCTTGGAGAACTTAATTGTTTTCATAACAAAGAACATCTTTGTAAATTTATTTTTGATTCTTATTTAAGAATTAAGCATGAAAATATTTTTATTATAAACATGATGATAAAATTTTGACGAACTGAGTATTGCATCGTTAATCTTGAAATTGTATATAGTTGCGCGCCTACATACAATTTGGAAGGGACCATGTGTAACACTCCCAAATTTCGGATAACAGCGGAAGGGTCATTGGGAGTATTACTTCATAATCACAAGCACATGTACAAAGAGAACGACTCAAAAAGAGGTGTTTGAAAAGTTTAATCCATTCGATAATCTAAATTCAGAGTTTAAAAGCAGACACAGGTCCCAACAATAATGTAATAATAAACAGTTTCAAAAAGTTTATCGAATGGTAATCAATATTTTATTGCCTTTAAAATATCCAGTGCGAATCCATGCTCCAGCTGCTATTAAACCTGAGTACCTGAGAAATACATGCTAAAACATCAACACAACGGTTGAGTGAATTCATAGGTTTGTAAGTAAAAGCAGTGGAGCACAAGATTTCAGTATTCAGATTACAAAAGTCAGATACCATCAGTTATCGCATTTAGCTCATGAAACCGAACATTAACATCCGTTATTCCGTTCAAGTTTCAAATACAGTGCGTCCAGTCGGTTTTCCGTTAAACCCGGACGGAGAGGTCAATCCCAATAGATCTATTCACAGCATTCACGTTTACTCGACCAGTACAGTCGGTCCAAGTAATTAACGGTTCATGACTAAAAGGGATAAAATAAGCATACAGTTTAAGTACTTGCGTCCATTCGTAAAAAAATAGCATGTATCCCCCTCGCGGGTTTTATAAAACATATAAAGTAGTAAAAGCGAGGCTATAAACTCACATGATATGACGAAACGCATATTATACAATTAGATGTCGAAACATTCGAAGAACATCAAAACGTGACTACAGTTTCTTGTCTCGCAACTTCAAAAACCAATACCCACGTCAACTCGTATGAATCAGGAACCATGGCAAACTTGCACAACTTTTATTAAAAAAAAATTGTAGTTAATTTGATGAATTTTTGCGGATGTATGTCTCCAATTTTTTTCGTTTGATATATGTGTTTTTGTTGAGATGCTATCTTCACCGTTTTAATTTGATAAGTCATAATTCTTAAGGTGTACGTTAACTTGTCATTGCAATAATGTCTATATGAAAGGCACGTATCTTTTGTTTCAAAAGTTTCATATACCGTGTCCTAGTCTAGTAAAATGCATCTGTTAGATGCCCATCATTTGAATGTCAACAATTTCATTTGAAAAAAAGTCAAGTGTTGCAACTAGATAAAAACAACTTAAGTTAATATAGTATATTATTGTAGTTATAATTTATGTATAGCTTTTAAATTCATATAGTCATACTAACAAAATGTTTGACGTCACATGGTAACTTTAACCAACTAATTAATATATTTTTCTTATGTGTGAATGATAATATATCCCATGATTTGCTAAAGCGGGTATTATCGAAATTCGATATTTTAAAAGTTACGCGATATGAAAATTATATATAAAACACGAAAAATAAACGCTCAATATAAAATAAAAATGTCGACATTCGGAGAACATTTTTATTTCAATATATAAATGACGACATATTATTTAATAAACGTTAACGCGTCATATAAACGAATTACACTTATAAGGTTTATCATAAATTACGAAAAGAAGAAAAATAAAAGAGACGGAAATAAAATTATTTCTACGTCATAACGAGAATATCTAAGGTCGGTGACGGGCATAGACTCTGCCGATAAATAATAAATAATAATTTATTATTTTTTTTTGTAAAAACAACCACGATAAATAACACTCGGGTTATAAATATTGATCCAAAAATTAAGAATTGCTACAGTCTAACCACCATAAAAGAACTCTGTCCCAGAGTTCGGTTGTTTTACATGTTCAGGATACGTTCGAGAAAAGGTGAGCTTACTTTTAAGTTCACAAGAGTCTATACATGCTCGGAATAATCCATACAAAGGTATCAAAAATATAAAAAAAAATAAAAAAAATTAAAAGAGTCATTCGTAAAAGATAATAACGATATGAATTAGAATAACGATAGACAACAAACGAACAATACAATCAAACTACGAGTCGGAAGGAAACAGTTTGTGCAAATGCCACATGCTTAAGCCCACTCACTCACAAATTATTAATTACATGGGTTCGTCAGGTCCATCTAATTAATATTTAGAAACTAATGGTTCAGTAATTTATAATATGCTTGTTTAAACGATTGACGAATTCGTTTCAACAAGATAATTATAAATTAGCCTACCTAAGCATCGTTTGCACAAAGGACGAGATCAAGACCAAATCAAATAATCTGTAAAGAAAATAATCTCCTTGGCGGCATGATTCTTCAAAATCATCCGGAGTGGCAAGAAAAATCAAGGGACACAATTAATCCGTGTTACAAAAGAAATAAGTGTGCCAATTTTGCAAAACACGAGGTGTAAAGTAAAAGGTGTACTCCAATGAAACATAAGACTTTACAACGGTGGCTTACGAGATAACGTATACGATTCCAAAGCACAAGACGAGTATTCAAACTCGGAGCCGAAAGATAAATAAACAGTGGAATCGGGACTTGAAGGTGAATAATCAATAGAATCGTCAGTTGGCGGTGAGTTAACGCTTATAGAAAATATTGTCATAAAAGTTATGGAAAACTTTACAAAGACCATTACGTCACTTGCAATGTCTTTTAGCTCAATATTTGTATAAATAATCCCTTCATATAAACATACTAACGAGAAACAATAATTTATACCAATATACATATTTTACAAGATTTCGGGTAGCATGAGCGCGCACGGATGATCTTCAAGGCAATAAAATCATTTTAGCGAAAGAGCTGTTATAGTCCAGGTTTTAAAAATGACCTAGTTCTCTATAACAAGTGCTCTGATACCAATCTGTAACACTCCCAAATTTCGGATAACAGCGGAAGGGTCATTGGGAGTATTACTTCATAATCACAAGCACATGTACAAAGAGAACGACTCAAAAAGAGGTGTTTGAAAAGTTTAATCCATTCGATAATCTAAATTCAGAGTTTAAAAGCAGACACAGGTCCCAACAATAATGTAATAATAAACAGTTTCAAAAAGTTTATCGAATGGTAATCAATATTTTATTGCCTTTAAAATATCCAGTGCGAATCCATGCTCCAGCTGCTATTAAACCTGAGTACCTGAGAAATACATGCTAAAACATCAACACAACGGTTGAGTGAATTCATAGGTTTGTAAGTAAAAGCAGTGGAGCACAAGATTTCAGTATTCAGATTACAAAAGTCAGATACCATCAGTTATCGCATTTAGCTCATGAAACCGAACATTAACATCCGTTATTCCGTTCAAGTTTCAAATACAGTGCGTCCAGTCGGTTTTCCGTTAAACCCGGACGGAGAGGTCAATCCCAATAGATCTATTCACAGCATTCACGTTTACTCGACCAGTACAGTCGGTCCAAGTAATTAACGGTTCATGACTAAAAGGGATAAAATAAGCATACAGTTTAAGTACTTGCGTCCATTCGTAAAAAAATAGCATGTATCCCCCTCGCGGGTTTTATAAAACATATAAAGTAGTAAAAGCGAGGCTATAAACTCACATGATATGACGAAACGCATATTATACAATTAGATGTCGAAACATTCGAAGAACATCAAAACGTGACTACAGTTTCTTGTCTCGCAACTTCAAAAACCAATACCCACGTCAACTCGTATGAATCAGGAACCATGGCAAACTTGCACAACTTTTATTAAAAAAAAATTGTAGTTAATTTGATGAATTTTTGCGGATGTATGTCTCCAATTTTTTTCGTTTGATATATGTGTTTTTGTTGAGATGCTATCTTCACCGTTTTAATTTGATAAGTCATAATTCTTAAGGTGTACGTTAACTTGTCATTGCAATAATGTCTATATGAAAGGCACGTATCTTTTGTTTCAAAAGTTTCATATACCGTGTCCTAGTCTAGTAAAATGCATCTGTTAGATGCCCATCATTTGAATGTCAACAATTTCATTTGAAAAAAAGTCAAGTGTTGCAACTAGATAAAAACAACTTAAGTTAATATAGTATATTATTGTAGTTATAATTTATGTATAGCTTTTAAATTCATATAGTCATACTAACAAAATGTTTGACGTCACATGGTAACTTTAACCAACTAATTAATATATTTTTCTTATGTGTGAATGATAATATATCCCATGATTTGCTAAAGCGGGTATTATCGAAATTCGATATTTTAAAAGTTACGCGATATGAAAATTATATATAAAACACGAAAAATAAACGCTCAATATAAAATAAAAATGTCGACATTCGGAGAACATTTTTATTTCAATATATAAATGACGACATATTATTTAATAAACGTTAACGCGTCATATAAACGAATTACACTTATAAGGTTTATCATAAATTACGAAAAGAAGAAAAATAAAAGAGACGGAAATAAAATTATTTCTACGTCATAACGAGAATATCTAAGGTCGGTGACGGGCATAGACTCTGCCGATAAATAATAAATAATAATTTATTATTTTTTTTTGTAAAAACAACCACGATAAATAACACTCGGGTTATAAATATTGATCCAAAAATTAAGAATTGCTACACCATGCAAGGCTGATTAGTGGTTGATGAGATGGCATTTATACATGATCTCATCGTTCTTTTCGGGCTTTTAATGCATAAAATGTCATAAAATACCATATATATGCTTGTGTTTGTTTACTTGTGTATTTTAGGTATGGATATCGTGAAAAAAACAAAAGATCACAAGATACAAGGAAAAACGGACACGAGAAACGAAGCCGTACAAAGAACCGGGCCCTAATCATGGAATACTCAACAAATACCCTTGAAGACTTGAAGACAAACAAGATTGATCCTCATTTATTGAAGAAATGACACTTAAAACCCTTGTATATTAATAATTACAAGTTTGGTCCCTTAAGTTTGTCAAAATTACACAAAAGGTCCCTCAACTTTGAAGAAATGGCAAGATTAGTCCCTCAACAATTTCAAATTGTCAATTATGGTCCCTCATCAAGCCAAAGAAACATTGAAGACCTTTGAAGATCAACATTGTCCAAAATCAGCCCTTCAAATATGCAAAAGTGTCAAAAATAACCCTTGAAACATTTTTTGGAAAGTTTGGTGCCAAAAGTGACAAATGGTGAAAGTTAATACAAAGGGAAATACATTTTTGAGGCTGAAAGACTTAGTTTACCAAAAATACCAAAGTACAAGGACCATTTTTTTGCACTGAAACATTCACACTCCAAAAATGCGCCAAACACATCCCATTCCCCCAATTTCGGATCAAAAGGTGTTACTGTTCACCTTTTACCACCCAGAATTACATCACTTAAAACAAAGGGTAATTTGCAATTACCTTGGCACACGTTTGATCACCTCACCTTAAACACATCCCAACCTCAAAACCCTCACTCCCACTCACCAAGAGACCCCACCATTCAACACGTCACCCAATCAGAATGCAACTTACCCTCCAAGTAATCCTATGTGGCAAAATCAACAGCCAAGACTCATTGCTTCATTCCAAAGCTAAAATGAACATCCTTGATCAATTTGGACAGCTCAAATTCAGAAAACGTCTAGAAGGACTTAGGGCATTTAGGGAATTTCACTTCTAGGGTTTGTGAATAGTGTTTAGCCAGGCATTTGCCTATAAAAGGAGACCTCAACATGTGAGAGTCCCTTTGTTCCAGTTTTAGGCTATTATCTTTGTAATTCCTTTTTAAGTTTAAATAAAATTTGAATTTCTGAAATTGTGAAATCTCTTTTTGATTTAATTAAAAGTTTGGTGTTTGAGTAGCCTAATTCTGAGTTCCATTTGATTGTTAAGGCCTACCTTAATCTTGTAGTTAAGGCATGTCTTGTTTCATAAGGTTTTTAAGGTTTGAATACCTTGAAATCCTAGGTTCTGTTTTGGCTTATTTTGTGTACTAACCCTTGACCATTTGCTATTAGCTCTTACAAGCTTGTTGACACCAAGCTTGTGAAGGGATTAGAGCCCTTGGTTGAGTTGTCTGTTGCATGTGTTGAAGATATCAAGTCCTTGAGGTTCTACTTTGAACCATCAACCAAGGCAGTTTGCATCATCTTCATTGAAGTACCTTGGTCTTGTTCTAGTTGTTGAACAAGGTCCAAGGAGCATAGCTGGCCTTCCTAGGATGTTGTGGAAGGCAGGTATAATCCCTTGATTAATATTCCTCTCAAAAGTTCATGTTTATGACTGTTTTTGATTTGGTGCTTGATTTTTAGTATTTGTGTTTGAGCTGGTGATTTTTGAGTTTGATTGTGTTAGTTGCTATTGTTTAAGTGTTTTTGATCATTAAAATCAGTAGGTTATTAGTTAAAATCACAAGTTTCTTTGTTAAGTGGTAGATTAAGGAGTGTTTGGGTCTACTGCATACTTTGGATTTGTGGTTTGCTAAGTGCTTGTGTTGTGGTAGCAAGTGTTGGTATCTGTTATTTAGGTGCTAGTGTTCATCTGTTTGCAGGTTTGAAGGTTTGAAACACATAGATTCCTAATTTGGGTATAAAATCTTTTATACTTGGTAAAATTGGCTAGGATTTTGAGGACACCTAGATCTAAGCTTAGGCTAGGGCTAACAAGTGCTAAATCTTAGTTAATCACATCAGGAAAGAAGGATTTGAGGCTTGAAATTGGATCAAGTGTCAAGTATATCAGCAAACTTGTTTCTGTATATGTTTATTGTTCATCAGTAACTACTAGTGCTTTGATCTTGTTATTTACTTTGATTCAGTGTTTGATTCTTGTTGCTTTGTGTTTGTTCTTAGTTTATATAGCTTGTGTATGCATCCTGTTAAGTTTGGTTGGCTTATTGTGGCTAAATCTGCTTATTAAGTGCTTAACTGCTTATTTCCATATCTGGTGCATATCTGGTGACTGTTTGGCTTTTTGTGGCTTATTGTGTGAACCAATTTGTGATTTTATTGTTGCTTTTGACTCCTTGTGATTCACTGTTCACAAGAGTGCCTTTCTTTCCAATTGAATCGAACAAGAACTCTCAAATAAGCTTGGTCAAATAGTCAAAGCAGTGGTAACTCCTTTCCCCTGCTGGTTGCCACTACTAGTGTAAAACTGGTGTCAGCTTATCAATAAGCTATAATAGCTTATTCCAACCTGCAACAACTTTTTTTTTGTAATAGGTGCTCATATTTTGACCCATTTGTTCATACTGGAGCATTTGGGTGGTTGACTTTAGGGTTTGACTAGAAAACCAACTCCTTTGACTTTTACATGAGTTCATTTGTGCTTATTCTGGCTTATTGGTTGTGCTTATTGGATTTTAGTTGATTGAATTTTCTTATTGAGTCCATTTGAAAGCTTTTGCAAGTTGAATCAAGTCCTGAGGTGCCCTAAATCTCTAAAACGACTATTTTGTCTTTTAGTGAAATTTTTCTTTGCTTATTTCTGGCTTATTGAGTTAGCTTTTTCAAAAATTCTTTTTACAGATCTCATAAGAATCCCAAAAGAAGGTTGTGTGTCAAATTAGAGCTTATGGCATTAGCTTATGGCTTAATGGGCTGAAAAGCCCAATAAGAATAAGCTTTGTGTTCAATAAGCTGTGATAAGCTCATATTCAGCTTTTGGGCCTTTAGAGTTTTGTTCTTAGAATTGAATTTTGAGTCAGATAGGGCTTTTCCAAGTCAATTGGGCCAAGTTTGACTTTTTGGGCCCAAAAGCCCAATTTGGTTGACTGTTTTTGGTTTTGGCCCATTTGAGGGCCCAATAGGGGTATTCTGGTAATTTCACTTTGATTTTCTGATTATTTAGGTTAAAATAAACTAGTTTGCAAGTTTTTAGAATTTTTTATAATTTTTGGATTTTTAATATTATTTTATTATTATATTATTATTATTTTTAAAATTTCACATTTTCCAACTTTTTACATTTTTCTTAGGTTTAATACATTAAAATAGGAATTTAGAAACTTTTAGAATAATTTTATCTCTTTTAGATTAATTTTAATAATTATTTTAAGTTTTAATAGTTTTTTAATCATTTTAAATAAGTTTTTATTAGTTTAAAAATCTCTAAAATAGTTTTTAATCTTTTTAGGTCATTTTAGAGGTTTACCAATTGAAAAATCTTTATTTGGGCCTTTTGATAATTTATTTTATTTTTAGGGCATTAATTAGCATTTAAAAATTGAATATTTAATTATTAAAAAAGGTTTGAAAAAGTTTTGATCATTGGTAAACTCTTAGTTTATTTATTTTGATTTTTGGTGAATTTTTGGTAATTTTTAGAATTAATTTTTATTTTTGTGAATTTTTTTAGGTTCTACGTCTTAACTTTCTAGTAGTGTTTATTTTTATTTTTACGTCTTCGTCATCTTCTTTTCTCATCCCCTTCTAAACCAATTATTAATCACAAACTTTTACAAGTTTTTCACAACACATATACCTCCTTGGGAAACGAACTTTCATTTCATTAAGGGTCATTAGTGTTGATTTTCCTAAATCATCACTCGATAATTTCCCTATTTACGCTCTTTTCCTAAAGAGTAGTAAAACACTACAATCATTTTGGCGCCGCTGCCGGGGAGGTGTGTCGTGATTAATTTGCATTGTTGTTTTTAATATTAACCAAAATAGTATTTGTATTAGTAGAACTCTACTAATACGTATTATCGGTTTTCTTGGTTTTTCTTGACAAATATTATTACTATATTGTATTAAGTATCACAATAAATTCACAATATCTCCAAAAGTGTGAAAACACAACCTTAATTGGGATTTCATCACTCAATTATTGTATTCGAATCTCAAACAAAAAGAAAAAGGCAAAAATAGATAAATACTTTCGTGAAGCTCGATTTTGAAAAAATACAAACTATAAGGTGGGTATAAGGCGGGTATTATAAAATATACCCTAAGGAAAAAGGCTCTTAAGTGTTTCGCGCCGCCTCGTTTCCCCGCTTGCTTGTGAGTATTTTAAGATTGAAGGCTAATCGAGGGTTTTGCCGCCCAAAGTATTATTACGTATAATATATTTGCTTGGTTTCTTTGTGATTAAAACCTCTTGAACAATTTGGTTTTCACCAAAGTTCTAAAGTCATTCGAAGGCGTTCACTCCACGTGATCGTTTTCATTCCTTTGAGGCTTCTTTAATCAAGAGTTTGATTCGAGGAGAGATTTTGTAGATTGTTGTCTACGAAGATACACCAAAATCCAAAAAAATTAAATATCATCAAAAACACAAAAAAAAATTGAAAATTCACAAAACACCCAAAAAGAATCTTCTTTGCACACCTCCCATTCTTCGTGAAGTTTATGATCACTCGTAATCAAGCAAAACGAGCTCGTAAACGACTTCAAAAGCAAGCCAATCAAGAGACGTTGATTTTAGAAGAACCTCCAATTGTTGAACCTATTGTAGAACAAGAAGTCGTCATGGCTAATCGTACTATGATGGAGTTGCTACAAGCACCCACCGAGGGTTTTGGAGAGGCTATTGTGATTCCCGCCATCCTTGCGGAGAATTTCGAAATTAAGACGGGTTTAATGTCGATGTTGCAAGCAAATAAGTTTAGAGGTCACGAGAAAGACAACCCGCATTACCATATTAGGAATTTTAACCGTCTCACCGCCACTAGTAAGTTTAAGGATGTTCCACATGACGCCATTAAGATGATGTTTTTTCCATACTCGTTGGATGGACCCGCAAAAATTTGGCTTGAGAAAGAACCGCCAAATTCGATTTTGACATGGGCCGATCTCGTTTCTAAGTTTGTGAACAAGTTTTTTCCACCATCTAAGACAACACATTTGAAAAATGAGATTTCACGATTTGTGCAAAGAAATAATGAAAGTTTTTCAATGGCATGGGAACGATTTAAAGAAATGTTACATGAATGTCCACACCATGATTTTACGGAATTGCATCAAGTTGATACTTTTTATAATGGGCTTAATGATCATAAACGAGATTATTTGAATGCCGCCGCGGGTGGTAATTTTTTGTGCAAGACGACAAATGAGGCTTTACAAATCATCGAAAATAGATCTAAGGTTTATAACCCTCGTAACACACCGAGTGTTGCCAATTTGGGTTCGTCATCTTCGTCACAATCGTCTCGTGGCATTAATGCCTTACATGATGAAGCTAATGAGGAAAATCGGTTTTTTGATAGATTTGCTAATCTTATGTCCCATTGGAAGACTCAAGAAGCTTCCAATTCCGCTTCGGTTAAAGCGGTTGCTAAGAGTTGTTTGTCGTGTGGAGGAGCTCATTATCTTTCCGAGTGCATTACCGCGGATGGTAACACTTCGAGTGCTTATGTAGCAACGGGAACTTACAACCAAAACGGTCAAGGTTCCCGCCCAAATCAAGCTCCACCAAATCAAAATGTTAACAATTATCGAAACAACAACCAAGGTAATTACCAAGGCAATTCACGCAATTACAACAAGGGGAATTATCAAAATGGGAATGGACAAATTTCTAATCAAAACCAAAACCGTGATTTTCAAAACACTACACAAGGTTTTCAAAATGCTCACACTAAAAATTTACTAGGAGAATTTTTGGATTATGCTAAAGCAAATGATGCTAAATTTGATAACATGCAACGTGAGATGATTAGCTTAAGATCCGAGTTGAAAAAAGAGCTAAAAAATGTACTTGATAATGAACTAAAAACTCATGCAAACAAAATGGAAGGAAATGTCCAACGTCTTCAACAAAACCAACAAAAGATGGAATTAGGACAACATGAGATTAAGCAAGAGTTATTAAAAGCGGATGCTAGGCAATAAAAATTTGAGGACCAAATGGCTAAGATGTTTGAAGCAAGCATGTGTAAACCCTCTTCCTCGGGTGGTCTTCCTAGTGATACCATTGCAAACCCGAAGGGAGAAATGAAGGTTATTACTACACGAAGTGGTAAAACTTTCAAGGAACCAATCTCTCGTCCAAGTACTTCTACGGAGAAGGAAATCAAGAAAGAACCCGAGGTGATGGTCGAAAAGGAGCACATTACAATCCCACGAAGTACCGCTCATACCACACCTACGGTTGAACCAATACCAATTATGGAACCCGAGTTTCCAAGGCCGTTGCCTTATGACCAACCCACACCACCTTTACCCTACCCTTCAAGACGAAAAAAAGAAAAGTTGCAAGAACGTAACAAACAACAAATCGAGCTTTTTATAAAAATGTTTCAACAAGTGCATTTTGATGTGAGTTTAGCCGACGCGTTGTTATATATGCCTCGTTTCGCTTCCACTTTTAAAAGTATGATGAGCGATAAGGTAAATCTTTCAATGCTTGCTAATTGTTCTTCGGTTTATCTTAACCGCATACCGGAAAAAGTTGGTGATCCCGGAAAGTTTCTCATTCCTTGTGACATACAAGATATGAAAGAATGCTTCGCCTTGGCCGATCTTGGTGCGAGCATTAATTTGATGCCATTTTCCATTTGGAAATCGCTTTCGCTTCCGGCTCTCATTCCTTCGAACATGTCCTTCGAGATGGCCGATCATTCTATGATTATGGCATGTGGAGTAGCCGAAGATGTTTTCGTGAAAGTGGGGAAGTTCTACTATCCCGTTGATTTTATAGTAGTTGACATCCCCGCGGATCCTCAAGTTCCTCTAATTTTAGGTCGTTCATTTTTAGACACTTCGAGATAGCTTATCGATGTTCATGCGAGAACTATCACTTTGAGATTCAACGAAGAGGAACTTGTTATAAACGCTACTCAAAACTCAAAACCTTCTCATGTTTATGCAATTGCTACCATCAATCGCATCGACATCGTTGATGTGGTTTGCGATGAGTTTTCACAAGAAGTGTTAGGTTTTTCCGATAGCTCGTCAAGTGGCAATCCCACTATTTTGGATCCGATTCATGCTAATTCCACACCAAATCTCACTCCATTCCAAGGAGGCGATTTCACTTCAAATGAAATCGACAATGAAGATGAGGTGTTGATTAGTGATGATACTTCTATTCCACCATTTCTTTCGCCGATGGAAGTTATGAGTGTTGAACCAAAATCTTCAATCGAGGAACCACTTATCCTTGAATTGAAAGATCTTCCTTCTCATCTTGAATACGCATTCTTGGAAGGTGATGACAAGTTGCCGGTTATTATTGCAAAAGGTCTTGCTAATGATGAAAAAACCGAGCTCTTGAAAGTTCTTAAGGCTCATAAAGGGGCAATTGCGTGGAAAATATCCGACATTAAGGGTATTGACCCAAAATTTTGTACTCACAAGATTTTAATGGAGGAGGACTATAAACCGGCAATTCAAAGTCAAAGAAGGGTGAATCCCAAAATTCACGATGTCATTAAAAAGGAGGTCCTTAAACTCCTTGACGCGGGAATGATTTATCCTATATCTGATAGCCCATGGGTGAGCCCAATCCATTATGTCCCTAAAAAGGGAGGAATGACCGTTGTACCTAATGAAAACAACAAGTTAATTCCCACTCGTGTTGTGACCGGTTGGAGGGTGTGTATTGACTACCGAAAGTTAAATGACGCCACTCGTAAAGACCACTTTCCTTTGCCCTTCATGGATCAAATGTTGGAGCGACTTGCTGGAAATGAATTCTATTGCTTTTTAGATGGTTTTTCCGGTTACTTTCAAATCCCTATCGACCCTCGGGATCAAGAGAAGACTACGTTTACGTGCCCTTATGGAACGTTCGCTTATCGTAGGATGCCTTTCGGACTTTATAACGCACCGGGTACGTTTCAACGGTGTATGATGGCAATTTTTCATGATATGATCGAGAAGTCGATGGAAGTGTTTATGGATGACTTCTCGGTGTTTGGCAATTCGTTCACGTCATGTTTATCTAATCTTGAGCAAATGTTAAAACGTTGTAAAGAAACCAATCTTGTGCTTAATTGGGAAAAATGTCATTTTATGTGTAAACAAGGAATCGTCGTAGGACATAAGGTGTCGAAGGCGGGGATTGAGGTCGATAAAGCTAAGGTAGACGTCATCGCCAAGTTTCCTCATCCCAAAACCGTTAAGGGAGTTAGGAGTTTCCTAGGCCACGCGGGCTTTTATCGTCGTTTCATCAAGGACTTTTCGAAAATCTCTCGACCTATGACACACCTTCTCGAGAAGGATGCTCCTTTTAACTTCAATGAGGATTGTGTTAAGGCTTTCGAAACTCTCAAAAGGAAACTTACTGAAGCTCCCATTCTTGTTGCTCCTAATTGGGAATTACCCTTTGAAATCATGTGCGATGCAAGTGATTATGCTATAGGGGCCGTCTTAGGGCAACGTTATGACAAGCATTTTCGTCCTATCCATTATGCTAGTAAGACGATGACCGAGGCTCAATTAAATTACACCACAACGGAAAAGGAATTCCTTGCCGTGGTCTATGCTTTTGAGAAATTCGACCTTATCTCGTCTTGACTAAAAGCATTGTGTATACCGACCATTCGGCTATCAAGTATCTCTTAGCTAAGCAAGATGCTAAGCCGAGATTGCTTCGTTGGATGCTCCTCCTCTAAGAATTTGATGTCACCGTGCTTGACAAAAAAGGAGCCGAGAATCTAGCGGCCGATCATCTCTCTCGTCTAGAAGATCCTCACAAAGATGTTTTCGAGAACAAGGAAATTACCGAAACATTTCCTCTTGAGACTCTCGGTGTAGTGAATTCTAAAGACACCACCCCATGGTTTACCGACATTGCAAATTACCATGCGGGCAATTTCATAATCAAGTGTATGACGACACAACAAAAACGAAAATTCTTTCGTGACGTCAAGTTCTATTTTTGGGACGACCCTTATCTCTTTCGGATTTGTGCGGATCAACTCGTTCGACGATGTGTTTTTGGTGCCGAAGCTTCTAATATCCTTAGAGCTTGTCACAAGGGACCCACGGGTGGTCACCACGGTGCTAATCTCACAGCTAAGAAAGTGTTCGATGCCGGTTTCTTTTGTCCTTCTATCTATCGTGATGCACACGCACTTGTGAAGTCGTGTGATTCGTGCCAACGTCAAGAAAAATCGTCTCAACGTGATGAAATGCCGCAAAACATAATTCAAGTGTGTGAGATTTTCGACATATGGGGAATAGACTTTATGGGGCCGTTCCCATCGTCTCATGGCAACAAATATATCCTCGTCGCGGTGGACTACCTTTCTAAGTGGGTGGAAGTTAAGGCTTTGCCTACTAATGATGCTCGTGTGGTAGTGAAGTTTTTGAAGCAACTATTCTCTCGGTTCGGAACCCCTCGTGCTATTATAAGCGATCATGGAACCCATTTTTGTAATGACCAATTCGAAAAGGTTCTAAAGAAATATGGAGTTACTCATCGTCTTTCTACGGCTTATCACCCGCAAACGAGTGGGCAAGTCGAGGTTTCAAACCGAGCTTTGAAGAGGATTTTGGAGAGGTCAATTGGAGAAAACCGTTCTTCATGGTCCGAAAAACTTGATGACGCTTTATGGGCCTTTAGGACCGCTTATAAGACACCTATCGGTTGCACTCCTTATAAGTTAGTCTATGGGAAGAATTGTCATTTGCCCATTGAGTTGGAGCACAAGGCATATTGGGCCCTTAAGCATGCAAACTTTGACTTGAAGACCGCGGGAGATCACCGGAAAATACAATTAAATGAATTGGATGAATTAAGAGATAATGCTTATGAAAATTCATTAATTTTTAAAGAAAAGACTAAAAAGTTTCATGATTCAAAGATTAAAAACCGGGTTTTTAACGTTGGTGATCAAGTGTTGCTTTTTAACTCTCGTCTTAAGATATTTTCCGGTAAATTGAAATCTCGTTGGTCGGGTCCGTTCACCATTACACAAGTATTTCCATATGGGACCATCGAGCTAGCTCAAGATGATGGTCCTAATTTCAAGGTGAATGGACATAGGCTTAAGCACTACTTCGGTGGGGAAATTCCTTCAATGGTTGCCCTCGACCAAGTCACCTTCCCCAATGATAACTAGGATTGAGGGGATCGAGTCGAGCTCATGACTCGGTAATCAAAAACGAGGTGCCTCGTGGGGGAGATCCCATGCTTATCGTTTATGCTCACTATTCACTAATAAGGGGACTTGTACCCTTTCAACTCGTTGTCTCGTGGTTGTTTGTGATTGTGTTATCTAGATCATCATCATCATCATCTACGATTGTGTGGATCCCAAACTTAGATCGATTAAGCTTTGTGTATACGAGATTAGATCAAGTAATACACGTAGAGAAACTTTTGATGTATTCAACAATCTAAGTATTATGCGGAAACTAATACTCAGAACGAAGAACAACCAGAATATATGAATACCAAACTTTCACTTTGATTAATAATAATAATGAAAGATTACAATGAAAGTGTTATGAGATATGTGAAAAGATGTATGTGAGATATATCTTATGTCTAACCCTAAGGCCTCCTTTTATAGGTTTAAGGAGCCTTGTACAAGAAGCTAAGATCAACTATTTTAGGAAGAGACACAAGATAAAAATACATAAATAACATATTGACTAAATCTTTTTAAACATTAAGAATATATTCTGAATTCTTATCTTCATACTTTGTCCACCAGCTTTGAAGAATTCATCATTGGCTGATTTAGTCCTTGTCTTTGTCTTTAAGATTCTTCTTGTCAACGCCTTGATAATTCGTATCAGCGTCTCATCTGTCAGCGTCTCGTTTACTCTTGTAAGCGTCCAATTTCCTCTTGTCAGCGTTCAAGTGACTTAGCTAATTTTATTCCCAACAATCCTCCCCTAAACTTGATATCTACTCTAGTAATCAAGTTTCTGAATAAAATAAAACATACAGAGAGGATTCTTACAAATATACTTATCCCTGAATTTGAGTAATAATAAATCTCGAAAAGTCAATCACTCAAATCACTTGTATAGTCAGCCTTCACTTGGTCTTAATTATCTTCAACACCTGTAGAGTCTTTGGAGCTTTCTTTATTACTTTTGTCACTCAAATTCGATTACTCCTCCCCTTTTTAAGACTCCTCTCCAAGATCAATATATAAGGACGGAATCAAGAACATCCTCCTTGCATCAGTTTCCAAAATAACAATCCTTGACAATTTGTACCATTTCTGTATTATGCTTTTACAAACTAATACAGATTTTCGTCAATTCCATTAATGTCAAAGGTTTCATACTGTCCTCATCCACATTTAGGAAATGAATCCTCAATGTTGATTCATAGGAAATGGAGATGGACTTACTGATGATAAGACTGACTTGACCTGCATTAAAGCTAGTGCCAATAGTCTCAGCCATCTCCATAACACTATACACCCTTGTGAAAGTGATCTCTGCTGCTACTAGATGTCAATCACTTAGGAAAAACATCTCAATGATCATTAGGCTTCCAGATATCCAAAAAAAAAAAATTGAAAAATGTAAGGGTGATGAAACGTTTTGGGTCTATAAAGAAGTTTAAAAATGACATCAGCTAAGATGGCATAGCATAAAATGTACTTGAGAATGCATAAAACCTTAATTAAAACACAAACAAAGGTAATAATCCTAAGGAAATTAACTAGTCTCTAATAAGCAAGAATGACAAACACTGTTCATGCATACACTCATGCAAAAGCATGATAGACACACATGAACTCTAGAGTCCTTTGTTCACAAATGCCCCAAAGAGAAAGTTAACTCATATAAAACCTTTGCAACTCCCCAAGTAAGCCCAAAAATATATCTACCCCAAGTCACCCATACGACCACACCCAATTCTAGGTCAAAAGTCTTGGCAGCATGCATGCAAAATAAATTACGTGCATGCTACAGTGCCTCGAGGTTTAGAAATTCCAACAATTTCATAATGAAAGAGCCTTCACTATTTCTAACCCCCACTCACCAGTGGACACAATCTAGAATCGTGCAAGAGTGCTCTAAGAGTACCCAAAAACCTAGAGGTTTACCTCCCCTTAACAGAAGCATACAAATCATTATATGTGAAGAAACAAAATTTTATCTCAAGATAGGAATGTAAACACTCCAACCATCATAAATAAAAGTTTGCAATTCTGTATCCATCCATATGTAGCTCCACTTTCCTGCATAGTTAGACAAAAACCACAAAAACACACACCAACAGAGGCTACCCTTTCCCACAATAATGGGTAGAGATAACATGTCAATGGATAAAAATAATATCAGTGGAAAGACCAACAATGCATGTTTCTTGAGCATCCACTATCCCGATATCCTTGATCATTAACCCGCTTTTGGATAGGCTGCTCAAAAAGAAAACAAATTAGTTTTCTTTGGAGATCCAAGCCTTGTAGGACTTGGATCTGTCTAGTTGTTCAACTAGAGTGGTATTATTCTTTACCATAAATGCCTGTTCATCCCTTTGTGACCTAAGCACCCAATTTGTTCCAATGAGACTAGTAATGACCTTCTCAAGATATTTGAATCTATTACAAGTCATTGAAATACCATTAAAATTAGAGTTTTGCGCTTGTTTAGGTTTCCATGTTAAGTGGGATGATGCTTCAGACCATTGACCCTTATTAACCAAGTATCTTTGTTTATATGGTCTAAAATAAGGTCTCATACAACACTTGGAGCTGTCAGCGTTGCATTTGTTCCTGTCAGCATTGAACTTGTTCCTGTCAGCGCTGAATTTTATCTTGTCAGCGCTGAATTTGTTGCTATCAGCGCCCAAATTAGGGTTTGCTACAGGAACATACTGTCTGTTTGACCAAGTGTTGGTCTTTTGGAAAGGTCTTAGGCCATGTGTGTTAGAACCTCTAGTAAAGAATGGGGCTGGTCTAACAACTTGTGAACTTTTGTTCACAAAGGTTTTGGGTCTGACAGCGTTTGACCTATGTTGACATTTATCAGCGCTGAAGTTGTTCTTGTCAGCGTTGACATTGGAAGCGTTGACACATTTGTATGCCAAATGTGAAAAGCTACCACAAGTGTAACATGCTTTTCTAGACATAGTCTTAGGTCTAGAAGCAAAGAAACCTGTTCCATGGTTACTAACTTGGCTTTTTGGGGACCTAGTATTCCTATACATCTCTGCATACTTAACACTAGGTTTCTTAACAGTGTGTGAGCCAAGGTCAACAGTCTTGCCAGTGGATGGGTGTGTGATCTTGATGGGGACAGACTCTTGTGTGATGATAGGGGTAGGGTCATTTGGACTTTCACACAATAAACCTCCCTTAACAAACAAAGTATGGTTAGCTTTCTTCCATTCCTCTAGGTCAGTCAGTTTTTGTTTATACTCTTCAACTGGGGAAATCACTCTAGGAGGAGGAATGAATTCCTTCTCTTGGAGTTCTGGCAAGCCAGTCCAAGATAAGTCCTTTGATTGGACACCATAGAAATCCCCAGCTGGTGGTGGAACACCAGTATAATCTTTCATCCCAATCCCACTCATGTCCTTAGAGTCTCTTTGTTTACTAACACACTCTCCTAGGGTTTGTGTGGCCTTATCAAATCTCTGGATTTTAAGACTCACATTATCTTTATTTTTGTTAGCCTCATCTAACTTAGCTATCAAATCAAGATTAACCCTGTTTGTGATATCTTGAATATCTTTACTTTGATGTAACTCATGTTTTAAGATATTTATTTTATCCTTTAAATCAAACTCCATTTTCTTATACTCAGCTACTGTCCTTTCTGTTTGGGTGAGAGCAATTTGATAATTAGATACTTTGCATCTTTCAGAACTTGCCTCATCTAATAATTTTACTATCTCCTTATTTAGTTTCTCAGTATTTAAACGACAAGAAGAGTTATCACATACCTCATTATCAGAACATGAAGAAGAATTGGAACTTGAAGTAGACGTGGCCTTAACTGAAAACATCATCAGATTCTTCTTCACCTTCTTCCTTAGCTTGGTTCACCTCACGATATTGGATCTCGTTCTTCAAATCAAAGTTCCTCAACAAGCTCTGATACCACTTGTGGATCCCAAACTTAGATCGATTAAGCTTTGTGTATACGAGATTAGATCAAGTAATATACGTAGAGAAACTTTTGATGTATTCAACAATCTAAGTATTATGCGGAAACTAATACTCAGAACGAAGAACAACCAGAATATATGAATACCAAACTTTCACTTTGATTAATAATAACAATGAAAGATTACAATGAAAGTGTTATGAGATATGTGAAAAGATGTATGTGAGATATATCTTATGTCTAACCCTAAGGCCTCCTTTTATAGGTTTAAGGAGCCTTGTACAAGAAGCTAAGATCAACTATTTTAGGAAGAGACACAAGATAAACATACATAAATAACATATTGACTAAATCTTTTTAAACATTAAGAATATATTATGAATTCTTATCTTCATACTTTGTCCACCAGCTTTGAAGAATTCATCATTGGCAGATTTAGTCCTTGTCTTTGTCTTTAAGATTCTTCTTGTCAACGCCTTGATAATTCGTATCAGCGTCTCATCTGTCAGCGTCTCGTTTACTCTTGTCAGCGTCCAATTTCCTCTTGTCAGCGTTCAAGTGACTTAGCTAATTTTATTCCCAACAGATTGAAGACTCTCGTGTTCGTTTACGTGAGCCTCCATCGTTCGTTTGAAGAAGTTTTTCACGAATCCATGACATATCCTTTATTGTTGTAACAATTATCTTTTAGCATACCTAATAAACGGCTTTAGATATATTGATGATCACCCTTTCCATGCTAGATCCTAAGCATTCGACTCTTCGTCTCTAGTATGGGGGTGCTCCACCTTTAGACTCGAAACATTGAGGACAATGTTTACTTTTAGTATGGGGGGGTGAATAGGTACTTGCTTTGCTACGCCCTCACGCTTTCCAACTTTCAATATTTTGTTTTGCTAATAAGGCTAAAAATGGCCAAATTTTAAATTTTTCTTAGTTTTCATAAGTGTTTTTAAGACACGAATATATATTTTCCGTTGGGTAGAATAAGAGTTAATTTTTGACTTGATGGGCATTTGGAGCCATTTACATTCCTTAACCCGCTCAATTCAAGTTTTGCTAGACTATTATATAGGGAGCTTTAAAACGCGAAAGTCTTAATTCATTCGGGTTAAGAACAAGAACTTTTCGCAAGTTCCTATAATTGATCCTAGAAAGTCACTTATCAAGGGAACTTTAAAACGCATTCTCTAAACTTGAAAAAGTCCAAGAAAGTGCAAGATCCTATAGGTGGCTTGAAAACCCAAAACTTTGATTTGATATAGTCTTAATGAAAGCTAATCCAAATTTGGCTTAATTTTGACTTGCATGGCTAAGTATTCACGAGTCTCTTTAATTAGAGGTCTTTATATAGTGAAGAACGAGAAATGATAGAGTTAGACAAGTGATCATGCTAAACATAGAACACGAAAGTGTTCTTTCAAAAACTCATATGTTTTTAATTGTGGCTTTTTCTTCCCATAAGATCAATGCATTAGGAATAAATCATAATTGCAATAAGTAAGGTCGTACGATTTGAAAGGTTACTTAGCCTCTAGCGCAAGATCTTTTAAAAGTTGCTCGGGGTTGAATAGAGTTCATAGCGAAGGCATAACTTATTGAAGCGGGACGCGAAGATTGGCGATTATCCAAAAAGGCCCTAACAAGGCATGAGGAGCTCTATTTTTGCTAAAGATCCAAAGATGATGTGAAGTATCATTATTCCTAAATCAATATGAAGGATCGAGACACACGACGAGAAGCAATTACTCCCCTAAAGATCATGGAGAAAGTCTATCCAAAAAGACCCTAACAAGGTATGAGGATAAATATATCCAAGTCCGAAAAGGAGGCGGATCGTTGTATATCAAAATCCAAAGTAAAGATTGAAGAAAAATGATGATGTCGTGGTCCAATATGAAGAATCTCTCAAAAACGTCAAGTGAAGAAATTCCAAATATATGAAGAGAAGACCATAATTTCAAGAACGTCTTCCCAAGATTTGAAGTATGAAGTACATGCCAAATATCAGTCCGAGAAAGGTCTCAAATCGTGAAACGAGTTATGCCAAGATATGAACTTAAGGAGATACACGAGAAGCCGTTTTAAAAGATTTTATCCTTCGGCTAACTATTGATAAAATCGTGCTACTTTGCTTTCGGACTAATAACTACTCAAATAAGTCAATATGAATCACTTGTGATCCATGACAAATAGATAAAAATGCTAGTAACCCATTTTCCTTTTATAATAACTAGGATTGCGGGGAGAAAAAGTATTACACAATTTGGACGTATGAGTAGTGTTAGCATTGTGACTTGTACCAACAATGATCTCGTTTTTGCACTTAGCATGGAATGTATGACAATCAAGGATGACGAAGTTTACTCTAAGGGACATTCACTTGTTTCTATTCTTTGACCCTAAAAGTCACTTTTTGTGATGAAAATCATATGTTATGTCTTTACACACCTTCGTAGTATGTTGCAAGTATTTTACTTTTCAATAAAGGTTAATAAAATTGAACTTTGGTGATGCTTAGATACTTTATTCTAGCATTGCGTGAGGGCACGGCAATGGCTTAGTATGGGGGAGTGATGAGATGGCATTTATACATGATCTCATCGTTCTTTTCGGGCTTTTAATGCATAAAAATGTCATAAAATACCATATATATTCTTGTGTTTGTTTACTTGTGTATTTTAGGTATGGAATATCGTGAAAAAGACAAAAGATCACAAGATACAAGGAAAAACGGACATGAGAAACGAAGTCGTACAAAGAACCGGGCCCTAATCATGGAATACTCAACAAATACCCTTGAAGACTTGAAGACAAACAAGATTGATCCTCATTTATTGAAGAAATGACACTTAAAACCCTTGTATATTAATAATTACAAGTTTGGTCCCTTAAGTTTGTCAAAATTACACAAAAGGTCCCTCAACTTTGAAGAAATGGCAAGATTAGTCCCTCAACAATTTCAAATTGTCAATTATGGTCCCTCATCAAGCCAAAGAAACATTGAAGACCTTTGAAGATCAACATTGTCCAAAATCAGCCCTTCAAATATGCAAAAGTGTCAAAAATAACCCTTGAAACATTTTTTGGAAAGTTTGGTGCCAAAAGTGACAAATGGTGAAAGTTAATACAAAGGGAAATACGTTTTTTAGGCTGAAAGACTTAGTTTACCAAAAATCCCAAAGTACAAGGACCATTTTTGTGCACTGAAACATTCAAACTCCAAAAATGCGCCAAACACATCCCATTCCCCCAATTTCGGATCAAAAGGTGTTAATGTTCACCTTTTACCACCCAGAATTACATCACTTAAAACAAAGGGTAATTTGCAATTACGTTGGCACACGTTTGATTCACCTCACCTTAAACACATCCCAACCTCAAAACCCTCACTCCCACTCACCAAGAGACCCCACCATTCAACACGTCACCCAATCAAAATGCAACTTACCCTCCAAGTAATCATATTTGGCAAAATCAACAGCCAAGACTCATTGATTCATTCCAAAGCTAACATGAACAGCCTTGATCAATTTGGACAGCTCAAATTCAGAAAACGTCTAGAAGGACTTAGGGCATTTAGGGAGTTTCACTTCTAGGGTTTGTGAATAGTGTTTAGCCAGGCATTTGCCTATAAAAGGAGACCTCAACATGTGAGAGTCCATTTGTTCCAGTTTTAGGCTATTATCTTTGTAATTCCTTTTTAAGTTTAAATAAAATTTGAATTTTTGAAATTGTGAAATCTATTTTTGATTTAATTAAAAGTTTGGTGTTTGAGTAGCCTAATTCTGAGTTCCATTTGATTGTTAAGGCCTACCTTAATCTTGTGGTTAAGGCACGTCTTGCTTCATAAGGTTTTTAAGGTTTGAATACCTTGAAATCCTAGGTTCTGTTTTGGCTTATTTTGTGTACTAACCCTTGACCATTTGCTATAAGCTCTTACAAGCTTGTTGACACCAAGCTTGTGAAGGGATTAGAGCCCTTGGTTGAGTTGTTTGCTTCTTGTGTTGAAGATATCAAGTCCTTGAGGTTCTACTTTAAACCATCAACCAAGCCAGTTTGCATCATCTTCATTGAAGTACCTTGGTCTTGTTTTAGTTGTTGAACAAGGTCCAAGGAGCATAGCTGGCCTTCCTAGGATGTTGTGGAACGCAGGTATAATCCCTTGATTAAGATTCCTCTCAAAAGTTCATGTTTATGACTGTTTTTTATTTGGTGCTTGATTTTGAGTATTTGTGTTTGAGCTGGTGATTTTTGAGTTTGATTGTGTTAGTTGCTATTGTTTAAGTGTTTTTGATCATTAAAATCAGTAGGTTATTAGTTAAAATCACAAGTTTCTTTGTTAAGTGGTAGATTAAGGAGTGTTTGGGTCTACTGCATACTTTGGATTTGTGGTTTGCTAAGTGCTTGTGTTGTGGTAGCAAGTGTTGGTATCTGTTATTTAGGTGCTAGTGTTCATCTGTTTGCAGGTTTGAAGGTTTGAAACACATAGATTCCTAATTTGGGTATAAAATCTTTTATACTTGGTAAAATTGGCTAGGATTTTGAGGACACCTAGATCTAAGCTTAGGCTAGGGCTAACAAGTGCTAAATCTTAGTTAATTACATCAGGGAAGAAGGATTTGAGGCTTGAAATTGGATCAAGTGTCAAGTATATCAGCAAACTTGTTTCTGCATATGTTCATTGTTCATCAGTAACTTCTAGTGCTTTGATCTTGTTATTTACTTTGATTCAGTGTTTGATTCTTGTTGCTTTGTGTTTGTTCTTAGTTTATATAGCTTGTGTATGCTTCCTGTTAAGTTTGGTTGGCTTATTGTGGCTAAATCTGCTTATTAAGTGCTTAACTGCTTATTTCCATATCTGGTGCATATCTGGTGACTGCTTGGCTTTTTGTGGCTTATTGTGTGAACCAATTTGTGATTTTATTGTTTCTATTGACTCCTTGCGATTCACTGATTACAAGAGTGCCTTTGTTTCCTATTGAATCAAACTAGAACTCTCAAATAAGCTTGGTCAAATAGTCAAAGCAGTGGGAACTCCTTTCCCCTGCTGGTTTCCACTACTAGTGTAAAACTGGTGTCAGCTTATCAATAAGCTATAATAGCTTATTCCAACCTGCAACAACTTTGTTTTTGTAATAGGTACTCATATTTTGACCCATTTGTTCATACTGGAGCATTTGGGTGGTTGACTTTAGGGTTTGACTAGAAAACCAACTCCTTTGACTTTTACATAAGTTCACTTGTGCTTATTCTGGCTTATTGGTTGTGCTTATTGGATTTTAGTTGATTGAATTTGCTTATTGAGTCCATTTGAAAGCTTTTGCCAGTTGAATCAAGTCCTGAGGTGCCCTAAATCTCTAAAACGATTATTTTGTCTTTTAGTGAAATTTTTCTTTGCTTATTTCTGGCTTATTGAGTTAGCTTTTTCAAAAATTCTTTTTATATATCTCATAAGCATCCCAAAAGAAGGTTGTGTGTCAAATCAGATCTTATGGCATTAGCTTATGGCTTAATGGGCTGAAAAGCCCAATAAGAATAAGCTTTATGTTCAATAAGCTGTGATAAGCTCATATTCAGCTTTTGGGCCTTTAGAGTTTTGTTCTTAGAATTGAATTTTGAGTCAGATAGGGCTTTTCCAAGTCAATTGGGCCAAGTTTGACTTTTTGGGCCCAAAAGCCCAATTTGGTTGACTGTTTTTGGTTTTGCCCCATTTGAGGGCCCAATAGGGGTATTCTGGTAATTTCACTTTGATTTTCTGATTATTTAGGTTAAAATAAACTAGTTTGCAAGTTTTTAGAATTTTTAGAATTTTTGGATTTTTTAAATTCTTTTATTATTATTTTATTATTATTTTTAAAATTTCACATTTTCCAACTTTTTACATTTTTCTTAGGTTTAATACATTAAAATAGGAATTTAGCAACTTTTAGAATAATTTTATCTCTTTTAGATTAATTTTTATAATTATTTTAAGTTTTAATAGTTTTTTAATCATTTTAAATAAGTTTTTATTAGTTTAAAATTTTCTAAAAATAGTTTTTAATCTTTTTAGGTCATTTTAGAGGTTTACCAATTGAAAAAACTTTATTTGGGCTTTTTGATAATTTATTTGATTTTTAGGGCTTTAATTAGCATTTAAAAATTGAATATTTAATTATTTAAAAAGGTTTGAAAAAGTTTTGATCATTGGTAAACTCTTAGTTTATTTATTTTGATTTTTGGTGAATTTTTGGTAATTTTTAGAATTAATTTTTATTTTTGTGATTTTTTTTAGGTTCTACGTCTTAACTTTCTAGTAGTGTTTATTTTTATTTTTACGTCTTCGTCATCTTCTTTTCTCATCCCCTTCTAAACCAATTATTAATCACATACTTTTACAAGTTTTTCACAACACATATACCTCCTTGGGAAACGAACTTTCATTTCATTAAGGGTCATTAGTGTTGATTTTCCTAAATCATCACTCGATACTTTCCCTATTTACACTCTTTTCCTAAAGAGTAGTAAAACACTACAATCAGTGGTCACCATGAAATTATTAATAAACACTATATTTTCTTTGAAGATTGTGAAAGATTATATTTTATGAGATCTGCAAGAAGTGAAAAATAGGGACAGTGTTAGGGACACCTACATATGTGCATGTAGCATCTATTCTTCTGAGTCGAATTTACTCATCTGTGGAAATTGTCTTATTTGACAATTGACAATTCTCTCGCGTAGATTATGCGTTGACCTTACTCTTTTAATGGTAGCTATGTCTCCTGATATCCTTGAATTTGTGAAGGATTATGAGTTATTATTAGTCTTTTGAGAAGTTCACATCTTATCGACGACAATAAAACTGAAAAGTTGATAGTGCCAATAGAATGGATAGATTGTATATGACATGATGACATTGTCTTAATTGATGGGAACTCGAATAGAATTCCCCTAAATGATAAGATGTTGATTATCAAAAGTGATCTAAATGATTCTTGATGGATGACCATATTCTGCATTTAGACTTGAAATTATGCCATGAATGGTTGTGAATTAGTCATAGATATTATAATCTTGAAAGAACTTAAAATGAATGTATTAAAAAATGTTTATGTTATCTGAAACTTTAGGAGGTATTTGTTGGTAAATTACCTAGACTTTCGCCATTAAGGCAACTTGAATTTGGAATTGAATATATTCCCGATGCTGCACCTATGGCATGTGCACTATAAGTCAGCACCATTTGAATTAAAAGAATTACCGTACAACTGAGAGAGTTTTTGGAGTAAGATTTTATTCTACCGAGCTCGTCATCATGAAGAGCTATGGTGTTATCATTCCTTATATTTATTGATTACCGTGAACTAGGTAAATTGACGATTAAAAATCTATATCCACTACCCAAGATGATAAATTTGTTCGATCATTTACAAGGTTCTAGCGTATGTTTTAAAGATTTGATCTACGGCATGGTTATCATCAACTTCGCGTCCGCGAAAAAGATTATCTATTCAAATCACAACATCTAGAACTTGTAATGAATATTATGAGTTTCATGATATGTCGTTTGGATTGACTAATACACATGTAGCATCCATAAATTTGGTGAATCTCGTATGTAGGCTGTAATTTGATAAATTCATGCTTGTGATCATTAAGGACCATTTGTTTATTTATAAGAATAAGAATGAGTTAATAATTATTAGTAGAATGCCCTGAGTCGGCCGGGTAGTGAAAACTTGTACCTTGAATATTTAACATGTGATGAAAGACTTAATCCTTTACATTATTTGACCGTGTGATTAATAGAAAATGGAATATATTGACTCTTCAAAAATTAGAACCATTAAGGCTTTGGGTTTTACTAAAAAGAAAATGGAAATATGTTTTGACAAATGTTTTAACAAAGGATTTTTAAGAGATTATTCCCTTATACACAAATCATTTAACTAAACTCCTGTTTAGGGGTAAAAGTTTGTGTATACCTCAAGACAACCTAAGAGGGATTGAGGAAACCGTTAAACCATGACTTAAAATTTGAAACGACAATTTCTGGTTTTCAACTAAGAAATTTTTTACCATAGAATAAACGAAGGTTTTTCGAACATTTACGGATCTTACTAATTATTTCCGATAAATCAACAAAAATTGTGTTAATTAAATTCAAATTCATTTTGAACATTTTTTATATAATTGGACAAACTGAGAAAATTTAAAACTTTTTATGTTTACGTTTCATAAAAATTAAATATTTATTATTTAATTACTTGTTATAAAACGTATTGTATGATTTTTTAACGACAATGGTTCGTATAATGATTTTAAAGGCGAAAGCCTATATTATGATTTTGATAAGGATTTGTATAAAATGATTTTGGCTATTTTATGGCCTATTACAAAGATTTGTACCAAATGATTTTCGGTAATAACTATATACCGATGATATATTAATGGTTTTATCAAACTCTATGAATTCACTCGGCGTTATCGCTGACCTTTTCTTTTAACATGTTTTGTTTCAGGTACTTGAAGGTAATTCTCGGGAAGACAACAAGAATTCATGGCCCGCACTTAAATAATAATTTCCATTCAAATACTTTGTAAAACCTTTATGAAATACAATGACTTGGGACCTATGTAAATTTGATATTTATGAATGGAAATGTTTTATTATTAAACGACGCGATTTTTAAGCGTTGTCTATGATGTGAAGTAATGTGCTATCCCGTAACACCAACGAGTCTTCCGTTGTATTGAATTGTATAAATTTGGGGGTGTTACAAATTGTGTGCCCTCGGGTCGTTTTACGAAAAACGTTTTTATAATTTATGAATCAACGGCACAAAAGGAATCTAATAAAAATTGCCTCATCAAAAACAGAGTTCGAAAACGTAATACGTAATCCTAAGGTTTCCGGTTTAGTCGTAAAGGACGTTAAATTATAATCGTAAGTCCTAATTTCTTCTCGTAAATTTGTGAGTTTATGAACCAACACAAATTTAAAATTCCAAAATAATATTCACAGATAAATTTATTTTCTGAAGTGACGGACTGTCACCAAAACGGTGTATGAAAACGTGAGCACGTAACGTAGAATCCTCCGGTTTAGACATAGTCGATGCTACTTCAAGACGTAAATCCAAATTTCTTCCCAAAAATAAGTGAGTTCATAATATAACATTAAAATAATATTTTTAAATAATATTTGAGAATAAAATATAAACCATAAATTGATCGATCGTCACAGAAGATACCTGCGTGTCCAAATGATTGCATCCTATATTGGGATACTTATAAAGAGGCTGATACATGTCATGTATGAAGTGCTTCCAAATGGAAAGAAACTAAAGATGAACCATCCGGAAAAAGTTCAAAGGTTCCAGTTAAGGTAGTTTGGCACTTTCCTTTAAAGCCTAGGCTACAAAGACTTTATATGTGTTCAAAAACAGCTAAACACATGACCTGGCATGAAGAAAAATGCCCCAAATATGGAAATCTAGACACCCAGCAGATGGGCAAAGTTGGAAGGAATTTGATTTAAGGTACGATGAATTTTCCAAAGAACCTAGAAATGTAAGGTTGGGGTTGTCTAGTGATGGGTTTAATCCATTCAGAACAATGAGCATTTCACATAGCACCTGGCCTGTTGTGTTAGTTAATTACAATTTACCTCTGTGGATGTCAATGAAACCAGAATACTTTATGTTGTCCTTATTAATACCCGGTCCTGAATCTCCAGGTAATAACATTGATGTTTACTTACAACCTTTGATTAAGGAGTTGAAGGATTTGTGGAATGACGGGCTGGATACATATGATAAGTGTGACAACCATGGTTTTGGGGTTCGTCACTTAGACTATAGTTTAGGGTGTTTTGTGCGAATATGTGCTTTTATGTGCTTATGTGTTAATTTTATGTGTTTGGAGTGAGGTTTGGATATCGTTTATGGGTAAATGGTACTCATAGGTAAATCGAGGAACGGTTATTTCATGTTCATGAGCTCATAAATTGGCGACTATGAAATAAATGGTGTTATTTTGGTGTTTTACGTATACATATAAGTATAATAGTAAATCGTATTTTTACGATTTAAGGTTTAGCATTTAGAGGTCTCGGATGAGGTAATTAGTCACGGGAGTATTTTTCGGGATGATTTTAAGTCATTTAGGACTTTGTTAATTAGTTTATTTCCTATTTCAAAAGTTTTTATAAAACTGTATATATTTTACATCTTTTACGATATACGCGTAAATTTGACTAGTTTTACAATTTTGAGGTTTTGGAGGCTTTAGGAACTGAAATAAATTAAGGTTATTTAAGGTAATATTAATTGATAGTTAATTTACAGTAATATAATAAAGAAAAGTCGGCCATAGGGTGTTGGACTTGGTTTTGGGCCGCATTTTGCTTAAGGAAGGGAAGGGGAGCCAAGTTTGAGTACTATTAGGCGTCCTGTTTAGTTTTAATTACCCATACTAATCCCTTTAACCCCAAAAACAATTTTTCCTTCTACCAAACTTAATATCAGTCGTGATTAACAATGGTGGATCAAGAAAACCCAATCATTCAATTAGGGTTTAAGGTAAACACTTACTATGTTCAACTAACGTTTAATTTACGAATTTGTAACCTAGTATGATGGATTAGGGTTTAGGAATTCATAAATTTTTATTAGGGTTTGTTAATGATCTGTAATTAGTGATGTAATTAATGATTTTTTATCATTAGAAATTTTTTTTGGTTTTAATTAGGGTTTATGTATGATTAACTAGGTTAATCATATTAAATTCGTCATTAAAAACTGGGCAGAATTTTTGGGTCATTTTTTGATCATATCTAGAGTTTTACAAACTGTTAAATTGCGATCTTGGTACCCTAGAAAGGTAATTGAGTTGGCTTCAAATGCAAGAAACGAGAACTAAATTGGAGGTCAGAAAGTGGGTAAAAAATAGGTTACAACAGTCCGAGGTCAAGGTAGTTTTGAAATCAGTCGGGTTTAAACTAATGTTTTAAGATGTTTAGGGTACTTAGGAGTATAATTGGACCTTCAAACGAACATGAGACTTATAATATATGTCAAATAAAATATCTGGAGGACGGCTAAAGAAATGGGTTAGGGTAAGACCCTCTAATCATAACAAAGTTTTCATATGTTCAAAATCAATAAATTCTGGATAGGTAAAAGTATATATATATATATATATATATATGGAGGCCTTAACAGTAGCTTTAAGATTGAGGCTAAATGTTAGAGTTAGCTAACACATGTAAAGGCATAGGTTTTTTACAGGGCATGTTATTTTGGTTAAGGGGGTGTTCGACCTATAGTTTGAAGTATGAAAAAGGGACTGTTTTGGGTTAAATGTTAACGGGGCGAGTTATGAACTAAACTAAGTTAAGGGCATTATAGAGGGATGTAATGAGATGCATATATCATTTAAATGGGGTTAAGTGGTAGGATAAGGTTATATATCCATCATATATTGGTGAGCCATTTTGGTATGTGGTTCATGTCTTGATTGTATACGTTTGTGTGTTTAGATTTTTGCTGAGCGCGGATACTTGGAGAAGGTTGTTCAGGTGAGTTTCATAGTCCCATTTTTTATGATTTTAATTCCAGATGAGATGGAAGAGACACTGTATGGTTTTGTAACTAATGCTGTGAATGTTTTTACGGTTTGTGATGGACTTGTGTGTGCACTTATGTGATTAACTGCCACGTGATTCTTGATTGTGTTTATGATTTGGTTCGGGGGACACGTACCGTCTCAGTTATTGTGGTTTGACTTGGTACCAAGGGGATGTTGACAAGGCGGGGCCTTGGGATTGGTTCATAGGTGTATGGGTGCCTATGGGACCATGGTTATTGGTAAGGCTTGGAGCCTAGGAATTGTTGTTATTGGTAAGGCTTGGAGCCTTAGATTTGTGGTGATTGGTTAATCTTGAATGCTAGTTGTTTATAAATAATTTTAGCACATTGTCCATATGTTCTTTTGTTAATGGTTGTTATTCACAGCTTATAATTGATTTGGAGTTGGAGTCTAAACCTATGACTCTCACCAACTTTATGTTGACGTGTTTTAGTCTCTCTTTCAGGTGAGAATGTGGTTAAGCGTGAGAATAGGAGTGGCTAGCTGGAATGCTTAGGATTGCATTTGGAGGAACCCCCTTTCCTCTTAGTCTTTATTTATG
The DNA here is from genome assembly GCA_025667525.1 of Glebionis coronaria. Taxonomy (NCBI): domain Eukaryota; kingdom Viridiplantae; phylum Streptophyta; class Magnoliopsida; order Asterales; family Asteraceae; genus Glebionis; species Glebionis coronaria. The sequence goes on along the minus strand of CM046879.1, from coordinate 573,133,464 downwards.
TTTGAATAAGTGATACTTTGTAGACACCTATATGTTTGTTATTTGGTAATTGTATGTCTTTAGTAAGTGGTAGACCTATTACTACTTACCTAGACGCCTGCATTGTTTGAGATATCTTCATGACATTGTGTCACCATTTATGATATTTCCATTTCATATAGTTATCTCTATAGACACGCTATTGTTGTGATGATATCCATACATCGCGCCCCATATTCTGCCATGGTGGGGTGTGACAGAATGGTATCAGAGACAATGGTTATAGAGAATTAGGTTGCCTAGTCTAGTAGCCTAGTCTATAGCTTAAGGGTCCATGCATGTAGGTGTCATAGGGGTATATGTGCATTATAGTATATGGAGTGCTTAAGTGTTAATTTTGTTTTGGATATTTATTTACTTTCATACTTACTTATTAAGATATAGTATATGTAAGTACATACGTTTATTTTCTATTGATGCGACGTCTGAACCGGATGTTTAGGAACTTATTTAGTGTTACCCATGTCGCGTAGAAGAAGATGCGCGCTATTTAATAATAGGATAGTACCGATGTTGAGTCTGCGACTAGTAGTAGATTCGAATCTCCGCCTGAATGGTTATGATCATTTTTTTAATGTTGGATATTTTGTTGTTATTGATTTGTTTTGACATTTGAGCCTCGAGTTATGAATGAAGTTAGGGTTGACGTATGAGATGTTCTTATTTGACCTACACGGTATTTATATAGAGTGTATTTTATGTGGTATATATGTGTTCCATGTAGTACTAATTTCTTATAAGTGTCGTTATAGGAAAGGGACATATATAACTATGGAGGCCTACGTAATTATATATGTGCCACAACACTGATAGACTTCCAAGTATGGTTGCATGAAAAAGGGGTTAGTACATGCTTGTATATGATGAGATCTGTATTCTGGGTATTTGTAAACAATAGGGGTTTATGTAATGGTGGCCTATGATATCCTATTTCTTTTTTTGTGTTTTATGTTTTGAGTAATAGTCATGTTGTGTGATTATGATGTCACTCAATATGGTTTGGTTTTGGTGATAGGTGTTATGCCTTGTTGTGGCATGGTGAGATGGTGAGATGCTGATTACTCGTATGGAAAAACGAGTGTATGACGCGATCTATTGACTTGACATGTATGATAACAAGTATGTTTTGGGAGATTTAATATGTATATATATGCGGAGGTATATACTAGTAGATGTTATGTTATGATTGATAGGTGTGAAAACACCCATCCTTTTTACCACTTAATTACAATAATAACTTAGCCAAAACGTGTCTTTTATGTCATTTATGTCGGAATTATGCGTGGTTTGTGTTTTTGTTGTGATTTAGGACGAAAAGGTGAAAAGTGGAGAAAACACGGGATTTCACGGGCTTTTATCGAAGAAAAAGGCAAAAGACAAAGTCGAAAGATCAAAAGTGGAAAAAGAACGGAAGTCCAAGACCAATTCTGAAGATTTATCGAAGAAAAAGTCAAAAGACGGAAGTTTACTAAAAAGCCGAAGAACTCAAGTCGAATTTATTGAAAATTACAAGACGAGTTTGAAGAAATCCCAAGACAAAGTCCAAGTATTAAGAAGATTAACAAAAGATTAAGAAGATCAAGGACTTAAGTGTGCAATTAAGAGAAAGAAGAAAGAGGGAGGAAGCTTCCTAAGCTCATCCCTAATCTCCCTATATATAGTGTTCACCTTCATTTTGTTTAGGTTGTTGGAGGCCTGACAAGCCTCTCTTCCCCATTTTCATTTTCATGTTCCTTAATTTGATGCACTTTAATCCTCATGTAATGCACCTTTAACTTTCTTTTAATTCCAAGTAAGTTTACATTTAATTATTGTTGAATCTTTACTTTTCTTGTTCAATCTCCTTCTACCTTTCTTGTTTGATTTGTTCTTAATATTTGTGTTCATGTTCTTGAGTTTTATGGTTTTGATTAAGTGGGTTTTGATTGATTTGGCTTTGTTTGTTAATTTTGTTGATTTGTTTTGATTGATTATTGTTAGTTGATGCTTTGTGGTTGTTTTGGTTAAATCTTTTGGTTTATCTTGGTTAGATTTTGTTAAACTCGTACTCCTTTTCTCCTTTCTGTTCTTCATGATCTTGGTTTCTGTTTCTTTCCCAGTTATTATGGATCACCTGTTTTCATTGTTCCTTATGCGGAATATTAGTTATTCCGAATAGAACGTTTATGAGGAATGTTTGGTTATTCCGAATAGGATGGTTATGCGGAGTATGAGTTATTCCGGATAGGATGTTTATGCGGAATATTAGGTTATTCCGGATAGGCATTTTATTCCGAGTAGCGAGATATTACGAGTAACATCTTTTATTCCGTATAAGCTTACATTCCGCATAAGGGTTCTTGTTCAATTATTCCGCATAAGCGTTATTTACTTTATTCCGCATAGAGTAGATTTTATTATTCCGCATAACCTTTATTCCGAGTAGAGTGTTTTTCCATTTTTTATTATTCCGTATAGCATACTTTATTCCGCATAGGCATTTTTATTCCGCATAACATGATTATTCCGAATAGCCTTTTATTGAGTTTTTTAGTTTTAAGTTTTAAGCTTTATTTTCCCCGCCTTTTTCTTTATTTGCATTTTTACTCGATTTCATTTTAGTTTAAGTTTACGTTTGAGTTATTTACCTTTATAGCTTTTAATTTCTCGTCATTTATTTCCCGTCAAGTTTTAATCTTTAATCTTTCATTGTCGTTCCTTTTTACCGTCTTTACTTTATTTCTATTTGTTTCAAATCTTTATTTTTACTTAGTTTTAGACAACGACAACTCTTTTATTTGATTCACCAAGAACAACTTATCTCTCGCACTTAACCTGAAATCAATTCGAAGAGATTCCGAGAAACAAACTTTCAACATAGAAAATCTCTATATTAAAATGGCGCCGCTGCCGGCTCTTTTCGTGAGGATTAAAAGTTTTTTGAGAGAGTCACGTTGGATTTTGGGATCCGTTCACTTGTGAACGTTATTTTTCGTGTCAAACATTTTCAAAAATCCAAAAACATTTGCAAAATCTTAAAAAGCATTTCTTTTTCAAAGTTTTGCACCAAAAATATTCTTCTTACTTATCTATCTTTCTTTATGGATTTTTATGTCCATTGCGTCCGGTGTGGGAAACAATTATCTGGGAACAACTCTTGTCAATGGTGTACATGTGAGCGGTGCGGTAACAATATCGACAACACACAATTCGGATTTTGTCCATGGTGCAACTCGACTAATTCGTCCTTTTTAAACCCACCTCCTGTTCCCCCGTGCATCTATTGTGGAAGCGATTCTCATTGGCATGTTTCGTGCCCGGTTCGATACCCGTATGGTCACGGGCAAGACCCGGGGTACAATTATGTCAATGATAATAGCTATCCACAAGACGCACCAGATTTTTCTCCATACCCGGTTTGCAACAACTGTGGGGGTCCTCACGATACCTATTATTGTCAACCAATGAATTATTATGATCAAAATCCGGATCCTCAGTTTTCTTCGCCTACGGATTATTATGAACCAAACCCGGTTTCTAATTCTTCTCAACCGATGAACAACTATGAGCCACAACCTTGCTATAATTCTGGTTTTCAAACTCTTAAGCCCTCACCACACTCACTCGATCATCAGCCTCGTCACGGGATGAGTTACCAAGAACCAACTGTCGATCTTGCTACAGCCTTTCAAGAACAACGAAACGATCTTGCTACAGCTTTTCAAGAGCAAACGAACGAGCTTTTACACACGCTGCGAACTTGTATGGAGTCATTTCTACAACAGCGAGATCAGACGAGTACTCATATCCCTGAGCATATTATTGGCCCTATAGATAATGAGGAGAGTGATGACGATATTGAGGTTATTTTCGACGAGGAGGAATTTCTAAAGCAAAATACATCACTCCTTACTGATGATCGTTTTCACATTCCTGAGATCGATGAGTTTCTTGATATTGATACACCCGTGGAATACATATCCAGGTATTCTGATATGGAGGGAGATATACTTTTTCTAGAGGATTTATTACACGATGACACTATACCTTCTATCCCAGAGGTGGAAAGACGTGAATCTTCTGAAAAAGGGACGCAGGTGGAAGGTAATTGTTCTCATACTTCTCATATTATATTTCCACCTCATCCTCCCACGTGCACACCCAAGCGGGTGATGTATCACTTTTACTCTACTCGTTTTATACCGGGAAATGAGGATGAGTGCTTTGACCCGGGAGGTGACATTGATTATGCTATCATTGATGACATCACGGCTTTGCCGAATGCTCAGCCTCCATTGTCTTTGGGGGATGACAATGTGCTTACTATACCCAACCCACCTCCCGTGGATCTTGAATTCACATACTTCTCGTATGTTGATAGGGTTTTTCTCCCATTCAAGACTTATTCCCCCGCTACTCCTTTGTTGATGTCCTCCGAGAACGAGGACAAGGTCTTTGATCCCGGTATCACATTCGAGGCTTCCCCATGGACTATTTAATCCGGGGACGAGTCAGGCTCGTGACTCGGTTAATATAAACAAGCGCTTTTTGGGATGCAACCCAATTATCTATCTATCTTTCCTGTTTTCACAATAAGTGTAGGGGGAGCCCCGTTGGTGTTTCTTGTTCTCTTTCTTATCATGTGCAGGGATTAGAGCTTCAAAGACACACTCTTGATGACTTTTGACGAACCGTGATTCCGTGTTCCCTTCTTCCTGGTTCAATCCTAAACTCTTTTCGATTCACTATTTTATATTTCTCAATAGTAAAATAGGAATCTCTTTAGTGGTCTTTTCCTTAACGAGATCTAAACAAAGTGCACAATGTCCTAAGTGTAGGGGAGTTTACTCCCACATGCTTAAACATTGAGGACAATGTTTATATTAAGTGTAGGGGGGACTTCTATCGAAGTTAAGTGGTCTTTTCCTTGTATTTGTCCTCATTTTAACCGGAAAATCAATTTTTCGACATTTTTCAAATTTTTTTAATCTATTTTGGCCTAGTTGTAGTCTCCTTTATTTTTGTTACTTTCTAGCATTTTAATAAAATGGTTTAAGCAAGTTTAGATATCTTAGATATATTAGGCCCGTTGTGAATATTTTGACTCAACCCGAGTTTACTTATCCAAGTTCACTCTAGCTAGTATCCTTAACCACGTAGACCTTAATTGGTTTATTAGGCTAAGCATCCACGAGTCTCATTACTTGAGATTTTAAATTGTGGAGAACGAGAAATGATAGAGTTAGTTACAAGTTTGGTATTCTCTCATTAACTTATGTGAGTTAATTATGATCTTTTTCTCCCATCACTTGCTAATAATTTATCTGCAATAAGTAAGGTCGTACGATTTGAAAGGTTACTTAGCTTCTAGCCCAAGATCGTTTAAAAGTTTCTCGGTAATGATAAGAGTTCATAGCCAAGGCATAACTTTTGAAGCGGGGCGCGAAGATTGGCGAGTCCGAAAAGGCCCTAACAAGGCATGAGGATTCCATTTTATTGCTAAAGATCCAAAGTGATATGAAAAGAATTATTTCCAAAGTCAATATGAAGGATCAAGACTCACGACGAAAAGCAATCAACTCCAATAAAGATCATGGAGAAGTCTATCCGAAAAGACCCTAACAAGGTATGAGGATAAATAGATCCAAGTCCGAAAAGGAGGCGGATCGTTGTATCTCAAAATCCCAATTAGAGATTAAAGAATAATCATGAAGTCGTGGTCAACAAAGCTGGAGTACTCCTCAAAAGTCTCCAAGTGAAGAAACTCTATAACGAAGAGAAGACCATTATCTCAAAAACGTCTCTCGAAGATATGAAGTATGAAGTACATGCCAAATATCGGCCCAAGAAGGTCTCAAATCGTGAACCAAGTTATGCCAAGATATGAACTTTTTGATATCCCGAGAAGCAGTTTTAAGAGATTTCGTCCTTTAGCTAACTATTGATCAAATCGTCCTACTTTTCTTTCAGCCTAAATAAATTATCGAAATAAGTCAACAATACATCCTCGTGATCATTCAAGACATCAATAAAATATAAGAGATACTCGTAGGAATAAGGGAGTTTAAGTGATTAATTGAACCATATGAGTAAATGTTTGTTATGCTAACTTGTACTAACAATGATCTTGTTTTTAAGCTTTGCATGGGGAACGTGAAACTTGAGGGTGATGAATATTCATGACACCCAAGCCCTAATGTAAGTCTTAGATTTCTTTACAAGTTTCTTCCTTGTTGCATCTTGTTATTTTCTATCTTTTTGATTTTCCTTAGTTGTTTAATAAAGGCCAAGGTAGGTTGATTATGATGGAAAATGTAAAACGTGCTATGTAAACTAATGCATTGCATGAGGACATTGCAATGGTTAAGTGTAGGGGATTTGATAGGTGTGAAAACACTCATCCTTTTTACCACTTAATTACAATAATAACTGAGCCAAAACGTGTATTTTATGTCATTTATGTCAGAATTATGCGTGGTTTTGTGTTTTTGTTGTGATTTAGGACGAAAAGGTGAAAAGTGGAGAAAACACGGGATTTCACGGGCTTTTATCGAAGAAAAAGGCAAAAGACAAAGTCGAAAGATCAAAAGTGGAAAAAGAACGGAAGTCCAAAACCAATTCTGAAGATTTATCGAAGAAAAAGTCAAAAGACGGAAGTTTACTAAAAAGCCGAAGAACTCAAGTCGAATTTATTGAAAATTACAAGACGAGTTTGAAGAAATCCCAAGACAAGGTCTAAGTATTAAGAATATTAACAAAAGATTAAGAAGATCAAGGACTTAAGTGTGCAATTAAGAGAAAGAAGAAAGAGGGTGGAAGCTTCCTAAGCTCCTCCCTAATCTCCCTATATATAGTGTTCACCTTCATTTTGTTTAGGTTGTTGGAGGCCTGACAAGCCTCTCTTCCCCATTTTCATTTTCATGTTCCTTAATTTGATGCACTTTAATCTTCATGTAATGCACCTTTAACTTTCTTTTAATTCCAAGTAAGTTTACATTTAATTATTGTTGAATCTTTACTTTTCTTGTTCAATCTCCTTCTACCTTTCTTGTTTGATTTGTTCTTAATATTTGTGTTCATGTTCTTGAGTTTTATGGTTTTGATTAAGTGGGTTTTGATTGATTTGGCTTTGTTTGTTAATTTTGTTGATTTGTTTTGATTGATTATTGTTAGTTGATGCTTTGTGGTTGTTTTGGTTAAATCTTTTGGTTTATCTTGGTTAGATTTTGTTAAACTCGTACTCCTTTTCTCCTTTCTGTTCTTCATGATCTTGGTTTCTGTTTCTTTCCCAGTTATTACGGATCACCTGTTTTCATTGTTCCTTATGCGGAATATTAGTTATTCTGAATAGAACGTTTATGAGGAATGTTTGGTTATTCCGAATAGGATGGTTATGCGGAATATGAGTTATTCCGGATAGGATGTTTATGCGGAATATTAAGTTATTCCATATAGGCATTTTATTCCGAGTAGCGAGATATTCCGAGTAACATCTTTTATTCCGTATAAGCTTACATTCCACATAAGGGTTCTTGTTCAATTATTCCGCATAAGCGTTATTTACTTTATTCCGCATAGAGTAGATTTTATTATTCCGCATAACCTTTATTCCGAGTAGAGTGTTTTTCCATTTTTTTTTATTCCGTATAGCATACTTTATTCCGCATAGGCATTTTTATTCCGCATAACATGATTATTCCGAATAGCCTTTTATTGAGTTTTTTAGTTTTAAGTTTTAAGCTTTATTTTTCCCGCCTTTTTCTTTATTTGCATTTTTACTCGCTTTCCTTTTAGGTCAAGTTTACGTTTGAGTTATTTACCTTTATAGCTTTTAATTTCTCGTCATTTATTTCCCGTCAAGTTTTAATCTTTAATCTTTCATTGTCGTTCCTTTTTACCGTCTTTACTTTATTTCTATTTGTTTCAAATCTTTATTTTTACTTAGTTTTAGACAACGACAACTCTTTTATTTGATTCACCAAGAACAATTTATCTCTCGCACTTAACCTGAAATCAATTCGAAGAGATTCCGAAAAACGAACTTTCAACATAGAAAATCTCTATATTAATGATATACAGTCGTTCAATATAATTTGAACGTACCTAGTGTTCTCTCGTGTTTAAACAGCTTATTAGTGTTGGAGTTTGATGGAGTTCCAACGACGTTTTGAAGTGTGTCTACATTCAGGTATGTATTTTAATTGATGAGAACTACCAAATTTTCTTGCAAAGGAGTCTAGCTAATTAAAGGAAAATGCTTTTGAAAATACTTTGTAAGTGTACGGTATGATTTCCTGACTTACATATCTTTTCTTTAAGTTTATTAGTAATAAGTTAAAAAAAATCTTGACAATGAATGGATTAGTTTTCTAGGTGACATGTGATAGTACATATAAAGGGTAAAGAAATTTTACGATAACTTTCTTAAAAGTGGAGTTACAATTTTAGAAGTATTTAAATAGACGAAAAGAGTAAAAAGGAAGATTTTATTATAATAATGATAATAATAACACCACACTTTATAAACGTGTAATAGTTAGTTATAACTAGCCTAAATGGATTATATAAAATAATTATAATATAGAATAAAATGAATAAAAACACCATATTTTATAAACACGTATTGGTTTCATAATAACAAGTGAAATGAGTTTAATGTGAGTAAACAAGATAATGGTTAGAATAACGTTATACTATACTAACTAGTGGATACCTTTTACAAAATAATGAAGATAAAAGAAGAGTTTATTGTTAAAGGAGATGATAGATAAAGTGAGTTTTAGTACACTAACTGAGTTATGCCCTTTGATAGTAACGAAGATGGTTAAATATGACTATGATTTCATTTATTGGGGTTAAAATATGGTCCTAATGTGAAGTAACTAATTGAGATGAAAATTTAAAATTTTCTAAGATATTGAAATTTGGTAATACAAATCATGATGAGTCTATCTTTTGTTGTTGGCACACTCTAGTGATCTTTCGGATTACATTGTTTTGTTTTCAGTTTTTTGGCTAGGGTTCGTTTTATCGTTTATTTTATTTTGGGACATGATTGTTTCGAATTATTTTGGTACAATTCATGGTTGATTTAGTTATACAGTTGTGGGAACCTTAAGATGAGAGGATAGAGTTGGGTAGTATTACTTATGATTAGATATTAGAATGGAGAGATGTATTTTTGTTTAAAGGTTGTGTTGAAGGAATGATTAATATTTGTGGAGTTTTGAAACTTAGATTGGTTACGAGAATAAGGGAGTAAGTAAAGTTAGTTGACTGGTCGTGGGAAAGAGATGTCATGCTATGAGAAGTTGGTTGAAGTACCATTAGGAGATTAATGAAAGTACTATATGTGAGGGTAGAGTAGAAAGTTTATACTAATGGGAATATGGGGCAAATAACATGCAAGGGAATTGGAATAGTTATGGAGGCAAGGTAGTAGTAGACACGTGAAGGAAAACATGGATGTGAAAGAATGATTGGTAGGAGGCTGATTAATGGTAAATTACAACAAGTAAGGAAGAGTGAGCCAATGAGGGGTTGCAGTACCTTTATAAATATCGTGGTTGATGAGTTGAAGTTAGAAGCTACTGCGTAGTGTGAAGTTCCTAGGTAACATCATGGAGACGAGAAGGAGTGCGTGAAGAGCTACATCGTGAAGCAAGGAGCAGAAAGGACTACGTGTCGGCTGCTAGAAGGATGAAAGAGATTTCGAAGGAGTCATAGAAGTTGCAAGGACTGGAAAGGTGACAAGAACTATGATGGGAATCTCCGTATGGTTCGTGACGAAGAAGGACAGATCGAGTACCGGAGTGGAGCTACAAAGAGCTGAACCAATGGATCGTGATGGAGTGACTACATAACATGTGAGATTAAGAGCTCGTGGAAGTAACAAGGGGAGTCGAGTGACTACACAAAGATAGAATTTCATAGCAATCAATATCGAGGGATGAGTAGTGAAGCTGAGCGAAATAAGTTCGTGGAGAAGTGATTATAGGGTCAGTTTAGTGAAGGTGTTTATGAAGGATCTTTGGAAGAGACAGTTATGCATTATCCAATGAAATAACGATTTCCATAGAATTGATGATTTGAGTGAGAAATTTTGGTTGGACATGATAGTAAAGGAATTAGGGAGAACCATGGAAGGAGAGAATAAAGTATTCTTAGAAGATGATGATTGAAAGTACCTCATGTTAGGTGCAAGGTCATAATAGAAGTATAAGACTTGAGTAAGAATATAGAATATGGCTTAGTTTAGACATATGGAAACTAATATGGGTATAAGATGAGAGTGTGATCCGCATGTAATCACATGAAACTCTAGTTTGTCCCTATTAGGAGGGAGTAGGAGAACTGCTCGTGAGGAAAACAAGTGAAGCTACGTGGAAAATTTTGATGTATAGATGACTTGAAATACAGGAAGCATAACCTCGTGATGTATGCCATTAGCTGCGGAAGAAGAAGGAAGTGTGGATAGATGCGAATCATGAATGAAATAGGTCGAGATAGGAACCGAAGGTAAAACTTTGGTATAGCCTAATGAGTAGACTAAAGCATAAAGCATGCTAATATTGTTGTAGTATGGAAAAGGGAATGACACTGACTGATACTGTTGGATTGGAAGGCTTAGTATCGATAATCGAATAGGTGAGGTGTTATAGATGTAATGTGTCATGAGAGACGAAGGGTTTGGTCTAACTGAGACAAGTTGAGGAGCACTATGACCTTGAAGGTATGACATTGTGCAGGTATAAAGGAAGTGTTGGGTATAAAAAAAATAATAAAAAAAATCTTTCATTGAGGAAAGTGAGAAAAAAAGTGTATGGGTGCTACTAATGAGCTATCCAAATTTGATGGAAGTAGTTGTAACATAGGTTTGGATGACAGTTGATAAAACTAACTAATGAATATGTGAATGACCGTCATAGGTGTAACACTCTCAATATCTGTATCGGTACAACGGAAGGGTCTTTTAGAGTGTTACGGGATAGCACAATAACTCCAATCATAGACAACACATAAAATGGTTGTACAAGGTTTAACATACATTCATTCGATAAAAATTTTTAAAGTGTACAACAGGTCCCAAATTATACAGGTCATTAAGTTTAAAAAACATAGATCGAATGAACATTTTTAATATTATGTGGGCCATCAAAGTCGATCTCCATCCGGATTACCTTCAAGCACCCGAGATAAAAACATGCAAAAATCATATCAGCGAATGCCGAGTGAATTCATAGAGTTTAATAAAACCGTTATATAAAACAATCGTTGAAGTCAGAACACAAGTATAATATCGTAAGTAAGTCCTCGTATTGCTAGTCAGACAATATATAAATCAAGCATACATCTTAAACCGTCCATGAGACCGTAGCCTCAATATTACCATTATAGGTAATATTATTATTGTTATTAGCATCGTATCATATTGTATTGAAATACATTTTAGGATTATTATTAGCCGCATGACATTGTTACCTTACTATGAAAACAACGGGCCGCGAACCCGACAAACAATTTGCCCATCTAAGTTAGCGTGTCGTCACAAAAATCACGCTATGTAATCTTCTCATACATAAATTCGCTTACCAATCAATGTGGCACGACAGGGATCAACCGTCAAGGCGCGAACTGGGTTGATCGTCCCCAAATAGTACTATAATATGCATAAGCGTCTACCAAATCCCGGTAGTTCACAATTCATGCTAATGGGACTTTGAGTGACATAACCTAACTACTAGTAATCCGTTTTATCTCGTTTATAGGGTCATAGCATCATTCGGGTCCATATCATTAAGCATACCATCGGGACTACTTGTGTTCTATTTTTATCAAAAACTAGCATGTTATCTCCCTCGCAGGTTTACAAATCATTTTATAAAACATTTAAAAGAGTGTGAGGCTATGAACTCACGTTGATAATGAAAGGCGGATTATCGGCTACGGGCGTTCTTCGGTCACAGAAACCTATATAAATAATAATCGGTCTTAGACTTTTGTCCAATGACTTTATCAAAATAACAATTTACATATGATGATTTTGTACATATGATGATGATCAAGTGGTTTTATATATCCTTGTTTACTCATTTTAGTGTTTATGTATTGGTAACTTTTTACTAGTTTACTAGTTTTACCTATTTACATGTTTTAAGTCCAATAAGCTTATTATAAGTTCTTTAACTTGTATTAATCCATTTTATACTTGTATTATCAGTATTTATACTTTACATGTCGGGCCCAAATGGGTTAAGCCCAAAAAGTAATTTTTATAAGTGTTTAACTTATTTAGTCCAATTATTAGTCCAATATGCTTACTTAGCTCGATAATGTCCGTATGTCCAATAGTTCGGGTTTTATCGGTTTTTACTTGTGTTAGATACTTAAATATCAGTATATGACTTTCAAAAACTTTACATTAGACGGGTTTGATCGTCTAAGTTTTAATTGGCGAAAAATGTTAATTTTACGGTAATAGCCGAAAAAGTCGTAAAAATCATGATTAAAGTTTTTATAATTTATAAATATTATTCAACTACCATTTTTATAAATTGTCCATTTATTTAAACTTATACACATTTATATAAATGAAATTCATAAGTTAGTGGGTTTTAATTTCACATTTTATACTATATAATGAGTGCTTATATAATAGTACTAAACATTAATTCTTCAAAATCTGATTTTTATTTTCATCTTCACCATTTTTATCATATCTAGAGTTCTACAATGAAATAGAAGCTCATCTTTGGATGGAATGAACTTCATATTATGTGCTACAAATACGTTAGTTATAGCTACTGCTCATTCTATGTTTAACTATCCTTAACAGTCCCTACAAGACAGACTATTCAGATTAGCACACTCATCTTGTTTTGATCATATCTCACTCATTTTAATGATTCCATTGCATGGCGAACTCTCACATGTGTATGACATCTTATACTTACTGTAAATGGATTCCACCATGCAAATTTATCAGTTTAAGTTTTGGTTACTTACTGTTTTTATGCAGCCAAAAAATTAAGCTTGATTTTAGCCTTGTTTCTTATGGTTATTAATCTTTTTAAGCATATTTATCAACACTTGATCCCCACACAACATTTTTATCATCATATATTCATCATATACATATACAATAAGAAAGAAAATACATTTGATCTTTACAAAAATAACAAGAGAAATGGAAAGGATGATCTTCTTTACCAACCAAGAGTATATCTTGTTTTTGGAAGACAACAACTTGATGAACACCAAATATATCTCCAAGATCATCAAACACCAAGAAAGTTTGTTGAGAAATTAGCCCTAGGACACAAGAAAATCACCTCCTTTGTTGTTAAAATGGCCACCAAGCAATCAAGGCTTCAAGGTTACTCCATAATATAGCTAGATAACAAGTATCTTGTGGCTAGAAAAGATCAAATGGGGTGTTTGTTCTTGAATGTGGGACGGCAATGGGGTGAGAGTTGAGAGAGTTTGATAGTTGTTTGAATGAGAGAAATGGTGGTAAATGGTTTAGCTTGTGGTTTTGTGATGGAAGTAGCTTAAGTGTAAGGCTAAGCTTACACTTGTAAGCTAAGAGTAAAAATGATGCCACATCCTTGATGTGGTGTCTAGTTTGGCCGCCCCTTAAGTTAGTGGGCTGGGATAAATTATTTTGTCCCATCCCGCTAATTTACTGGTACTCCTCGATTCTAGTTTCCTCGATTTGCATGCCCTCGGGTCATTTTACGAAAAACGTTTTTATAAATTATGAATCAACGGCACAAAACGAATCTAATAAAAATTGTCTCATCAAAAACGGAGTTCAAAAACGTAAATACGTAATCCTAAGGTTTCCGGTTTAGTCGTAAAGGACGCTAAATTGTGCACGTAAGCCCAAATTTAAATCCGTAAATTGTGAGTTCATCAACCAACACAAAAATAAGTTTCAAAATATTATACGAGAAAATAATTCACTACCTGAAAATGTTAGATTGTCACAGCTTTTCCTCCTAAAAGGGATCAACGTCCTCGTGATCCATTTCATTTTGATGTCCGTTTCTTATTGAAATCGAAGAGGTGCGGATATTTCTTCCACATTTCATCCTCTCGTCCCCAAGTATATTCCGGCCCATGCTTTGAATTCCATCGGATCTTGACAATAGGTATCCGACTTTGTTTTAGTTGCTTTACCTCACGATCCATAACCTCTACGGGTTCTTCGATAAAATGCAACTTCCCATCTATTCGAACCTTATCCAACAAAATTTTCTCATCACTCACTGCAAAATATATCTTTAGATTTGATACATGGAATGTGTTGTGAACACCATGAAGTTCTGGGGTAACTCTAGTTTGTAAGGCACCAGACCTACTCTAGATAAAATCTTAAAGGGTCCAATATAACGGGGATTCAATTTCCCTCGCTTTTCCATGGCGATACTTTCAACATTACTCGGTCACCCACTTTAAACTCCATCAGCTTCCGCCGCACATCCGCGTAACTTTTCTGTCTATTACGGGCAGTCAACAACCGGTTCTTAATCTGAACTATCATCTCCGTAGTCTCCCGGATCAATTCCGGTCCCGTGAGCTGGGTATCCCCAACTTCACTCCAACATACAGGAGATCTACACTTCCTACCATACAAGGCTTCAAACGGTGCAACCTTAATACTAGAATGGTAACTATTGTTATACGAAAACTCTGCTAACGGCAAATGTTTATCCCAATTCTTACCAGAATGTAACACACAAGCTCTCAACATATCTTCTAGTGTTTGTATCGTCCTTTCACTCTGCCCATCAGTCTGGGGGTGATAAGCAGTGCTCATGTCGAGATTCGTTCCCAAAGATTTTTGGGGAGATTTCCAAAAATTCGATGCGAATCTAGGATCTCGATCTGAAATGATCGATACAGGCACTCCATGCTTGCATACAACATTCTCAAGGTAAATACGAGTCAACTTCTCTAGTGATAACTGCTCTTTAACCGGAAAGTGTGCTGATTTGGTCAGTCTGTCGACAATAACCCAAATCGAGTTGTTTCCAGATGATGTTCTAGGAAGCTTGGTGATAAAGTCCATCATAATTCGCTCCCACTTCCATTCAGGAATCTTTGGTTGTTGAAGTAGTCCTGAGGGCTTTTGATGTTCCGCTTTAACTCTAGCACAAGTCAAGAATTGAAGAACATACATAACAATATCAGCTTTCATATTCGGCCACCAGTACAACTTCTTCAAATCATGGTACATTTTATCAGATCCCGGATGAATGGAATACTTAGATTTATGGGATTCTAACATAATCAAGTCTCTTAATCCTCCAAACTTAGGTATCCACATACGACCTCTTAAGCATTTCACTCCATCAGCTCTAACCTCTAAAGGATCTCCTTCTCCTCGGAACCCTTCATTAAAAAAATTTTATTTCTTACAGGCTTCTATTTGCGCATTTCTAATCTGCTCAGGCAAATTATTGTGCACGGTCAAGACTAGAGAACGTACCCTGATAGGCTCTCTATCTTTCCTACTTAATGCATCAGCAACAACTTTGGCTTTTCCTGGGTGATATTTTATATCACAATCATAATCGCTTAACAACTCTATCAATCTTCGTTGCCTCATGTTCAATTCCTTCTGATCGAGAATATACTGTAGGCTTTTGTGATTGGTGAATACCGTACACTTGGTACCATACAGATAACGTCTCCAAAACCTAAGAGCAAAGACTACAACTCCTAACTCAAGATCATGAGTAGTATAATTCTCCTCATTCTTCCTTAATTGCCTAGAAGCATAAGCTATCACTTTTTCTCGCTGCATCAAAACAGCTCCATAGCCTCTAAGAGATGCATCACAATACACAATGAAATCTTCACTCCCGTCGGGTAATGATAGAATTGGCGCACTACATAATTTTTGCTTCAATGTCTGAAATGCTCCATCCTCATCACTTCCCCAAACGAAAAGTTTATTCTTCTGTGTAAGCTTAGTCAATGGTTTAGCTATTAGAGAAAATTCTTTAAAGAACTGCCTATAATAGCCAGCCAATCCTAAGAATTGTCGCACTTCCGTTGGCGTTGTCGGTGCAGACCAATTCTTAATGACTTCAACCTTTGCAGGATCAACTTGAATTCCATCTTTGTTAATCACATGACCAAGAAATTGCACAGAATCTAACCAGAAATCAAATTTTGAAAACTTAGCATACAACCTTTCATCCTTCAACAAATTCAAAACAATCCTTAAATGTTATATATGTTCATCTTCATTCTTAGAATAGATTAGAATATCGTCAATAAACACAATCACAAATTTATCCAAGTAGGGCTTGCATACTCGATTCATTAAATCCATGAAAACCGCAGGGGCGTTAGTTAACCCAAATGGCATTACTTGAAATTCATAGTGTCCATAACGAGTTCTAAATGCAGTTATAGGAATATCTTCTTCACGGATGCAAAGTTGGTGATATCCTGACCGCAAATCTATCTTAGAATACACACTAGATGCTTGTAGTTGATCAAACAAATCATCAATCCTAGGTAAAGGATATCTATTTTTAATTGTCAACTTATTTAGTTCCCTATAATCAATGCACATACGGAAAGATCCATCCTTCTTCTTAACGAACAAGACTGGAGCTCCCCAAGGCGACGAGCTCGGTCGAATAAAACCTTTATCAGACAACTCCTTAAGTTGCTCAGATAACTCCTTTAATTCAGAAGGGGCTAATCGGTAAGGCGCACGTGCCACCGGTGCAGCACCAGGAATTAAATTGATTCAAAACTCTACTTGCCTTATCGGTGGAAGTCCGGGTAAATCTTTAGGAAATACCTCAGGAAATTCACAAATAATAGGTACATCTTCCAATCGTTTCTCCCTAGACTCATTCCGGGTCACTTGAGCTAAGAATAACTCACAACCGTTCCTGATGTACTTTTGGACTTTAATACATGAAACGATTTTCAAACGGGATTCACCTCGATTACCATCAATTACTAACGTCCTATTCCTAAGAGGAATCTTAACCTTCTTCTCTCCACATAAAATAGTAGCATTATTCAACGATAACTAATCCATACCAATAATAATATCAAAACTACCTAATTCTATCAACATCAAATCAATCGGAAAGGAATAGTTCAAGAGATTTAGAGAGCATCCTTCTAGTAGCTTATTAGTTTTCACTAATTTACCATCAGCCAATTCCACCTCGTAACTGGTATTTATCTCAATAGGTTCAATGTCAATAAGGGCACTAAATTTAGTGGATACAAAGCTCCTATCAGCACCCGAATCAAATAAAGCAACAGCATAATGATTGTTGAGTAAAAACGTATCGGTAACGACATTCGGATCCTCTTTCTTCACCTCAATTATTCCAAGTTGATAGACACCACCCTGGGGGTTTCTTCCAGGTACAATCGCTTTCAACTTGGGGCATTCCGATTTCCTATGACCTTCTTCATTACAGTTGAAGCAAATGGTTCCCTTCTTACACCTTTCAACCTTGTGTCCAAGCTTTCCCCAATTTCGGCACTTCCAGCAGTCGCCAGCATGCCTCTTGTTGCCACACTTAGGACATCTATCATCGTTGCGCGGTGTGTTGTTGGTAAGAGCATTTGCATCCCCCTTTCTCTAGTTCTGACGGCGATTGAAATTCTTCCTATTATCACCTCGATCTATACGATCACCATCTCCCTTTCTTTCCTCACCAACACGGGCTTCATCTTCCCTATCCTGAATTATATGTCCAAAGAGTTGGTAAGCCATTCGAACAGCATCATCAATGGTCAGTGGTTTAGATGATATCACGTCCCCCCGGATATTCTTGGTCAACCCTTTAATATATTGTTCAATTCGGATCACTTCGGGTTCCACCAATCGAGGACATAGCAAGGCCAACTCATGGAATCGGTTTGTGTAACTATCAATGTCCACACCTTTCATTCACAAATGAATCAACTCCTGTTCTAACCTAATGATCACACTACGGGGACAAAACTCCAAAGTCATCCACTTCTTAATTTCAGCCCAAGGAGTAGCATTAGCAGCATCAATACCCATGAAAGCAATTCTCCCGTTCCACCAAGTCAACGCACGACCTTTAAGGGTAGCCATAGCAAAAGTCACCTTATCTTCCTCCTTACACTTACTAATCCGAAACACCGACTCAACCTTCTCAATCCACTGGCTTAATCCTACAACACCTTCAGTTCCATTAAAAGGTAGAGGTTCACACTTCATGAACGTCACATAAGTACAGCCACCAACTTCAGGTGCATTAGTTCCAATTCCTCCTACATTTCCTCTAGCATTAGCATTCACATTATTAGCATTCACATTCACATTAGTACCACCAATTCCACTACCGCCAGCTCCACTACCGCCAGCTCCACTACCGCCAGCTTCATTAACGCCGGCTCGACTACCGCCAACTTCATTTCTAGAATTTGCCATAAATTCAGTCATAGATGCGGTAACTTGCTCCGTAATAATCCTACGTACATCATCCTCAATTACAGCTTTCTTGGGCGTCATAGTTCTATAATTTCACAATTTCAAAGTATTAAGCATTCACCCAACAAAGGATTCATATAATATGGATTGAATTCATAATCAAGATACAAATAAGGCACAATATGGAATTCAAGACAAGATACATATTTCATTCGATTTGAAACAAAAGCATTGTCTTAGTTACATTCCATATCAAAGTTCTAGCACTATACATACTCAAAATTTGTGCCAAGTCTACTACTAACAAGTCGGTTTAGTCAAAGCTACAAAAGTACAAAAGATACAAAGGTCACTACTAAACACAGACTGGACTACTGAGAACCGCCAGATGGTCCATCATCCATCGTCTTCTGTATCTTTATCGGACGATCACTAGACACATCTTCAGCTGGGCGCTTACGGATCACTCCTCTTTCAACCATGTCAGCATAAAATCTACTATTCCAATCCACTGATATATTCAACTCCTTCTCAGCTTTCTCACGCATCGCACGAGCTACATTCAACTGAATCTCCATAGAATTCACCTTTTTCTTCATAGCAGCAAACTCACCACTTTCTAACACCGATAACCTCCTATAAGCCTCATTCAAACCATGCTCTACATCAGTCAAATCCAAACTAAGCAATTCCCGCTCTTTCTCACCAACCTTAGTCTTCGACTCCAAATAAGCAACATGAGTCTGAACAACACCTAATCCAATCTCTGTCATACTACTCTTAACACGGGAAGCATCTAGATCACAACTCAAGGCCCATGGTGCAAGACCATCAATATGAGTAGCCTCTCGAGTACTAGACGACTCTCCTATCACACGTCTATGAGTAGTAATACCATCAGTACCGTCAGGTGCATAATCATCCTCGTCCTCCTCTAATTCAGAATCAGATTCAGACGATTCAGACATTTCATCCCTAGGTAGTTCAACCTCAGAATCAGACAAATAAACTGGTGGGGGTAAGGGCTCGCCCTCTGGAACATCATAAGGGAAATAAGCTAGGCTTCCTCATCATCATCAACCTCATCGTCTATACCTATATCCTCCTCTACATCCTCGTCGTCAATCTCATCATCTAAATATTCTCAATATCAACATTATCAATCTCATTCTCTATCATATCAACCTGAGGGGCAATCTGATCTCCTAGTCCTATCTCGGGCTCGGGATCCTCAAATGGTTCCTCATAATCATCCATATCATAATCAACTAAGTCTAAATAAGGATCATCATCTACATTAGGTTCGGGAATAGCATGGTTCTCTACAGGAATATGAGGGTCAGCCATGACAATCTTCATTTATATATTTATCTCGTATTAGGATAACATACTTATTAAACAATTACATATTGAAATCACGATATATACATATATATAAATTAAATTATATATATCAAAATATATATCTTCTCAATAGGGCTTGTTGGTAACGTCGGAGATCTTTGGCACCGTTATAGTCAAAAGATTTTTCAAATATTTTCTCAAATGTTCATAGTTAAAAGATTTCGAAAAGTTTTGTTCAAAACCTTGGTTTTTAAAATCTTTTGTTCTCTATAGCGAGAGCTCTGGTACCAAACTGTAACACTCTCAATATTCGTATCGGTACAGCGGAAGGGTCTTTTAGAGTGTTACGGGATAGCACAATAACTCCAATCATAGACAACACATAAAAATGGTTGTACAAGGTTTAACATACATTCATTCGATAAAAAGTTTTAAAGTGTACAACAGGTCCTAAATTATACAGGTCATTAAGTTTACAAAACATAGATCAAATGAACATTTTTAATATTATGTGGGCCATCATTGTCGATCTCCATCCGGATTACCTTCAAGCACCTGAGATAAAAACATTCAAAAATCATATCAACGAATGTTGAGTGAATTCATAGAGTTTAATAAAACCGTTATATAAGACAATCGTTGAAATCAGCACACAAGTATAATATCGGAAGTAAGTCCTCGTATTGCTAGTCAGGCAATATATAAATCAAGCATACATCTTAAACCGTCCATGAGACCGTAGCCTCAATATTACCATTATAGGTAATATTATTATTGTTATTAGCATCGTATCATATTGTATTGAAATACATTTTAGGATTATTATTAGCCGTATGACATTGTTACCTTACTATGAAAACAACAGGCCGCGAACCCGACAAACAATTTGCCCATCTAAGTTAGCGTGTCGTCACAAAAATCACGCTATGTAATCTTCTCATACATAAATTCGCTTACCAGTCAATGTGGCACGACGGGGATCAACCGTCAAGGCGCGAACTGGGGTGATCGTCCCCAAATAGTACTATCATATGCATAAGCGTCTACCAAATCTCGGTAGTTCACAATTCATGCTAATGGGACTTTGAGTGACATAACCTAACTACTAATAATCCTTTTTATCTCGTTTATAGGGTCATAGCATCATTCGGGTCCATATCATTAAGCATATCATCGGGACTACTTGTGTTCTATTTTTATCAAAAACTAGCATGTTATCTCCCTCGCGGGTTTACAAATCATTTTATAAAACATTTAAAAGAGTGCGAGGATATGAACTCACGTTGATAACGAAAGGCGGATTATCGGCTACGGGCGTGCTTCGGTCACGGAAACCTATATAAATAATAATCGGTCTTAGACATTTGTCCAATGACTTTATCAAAATAACAATATACTTATGATGATTTTGTACATATGATGATGATCAAGTGGGTTTATATATCCTTGTTTACTCATTTTAGTGTTTATGTATTAATAACTTTTTACTAGTTTACTAGTTTTACCTATTTACATGTTTTAAGTCCAATAAGCTTATTATAAGTTCTTTAACTTTTATTAATCCATTTTATACTTTTATTATCAGTATTTATACTTTACATGTTGTGCCTAAATGGGTTAAGCCCAATAAGTAATTTTTATAAGTGTTTAACTTATTTAGTCCAATTATTAGTCCAATATGCTTACTTAGCTCGTTAATGTCCGTATGTCCTATAGTTCGGGTTTTATCGGTTTTTACCTGTGTTAGATACTTACATATCAGTATATTACTTTTAAAAACTTTACATTAGACGGGTTTGATCGTCTAAGTTTTAATTGGCGAAAAACGTTAATTTTACGGTAATAGCCGAAAAAGTCGTAAAAATCATGTTTATAGTTTTTATAACTTATAAATATTATTCAACTACCATTTTTATAAATTGTCCATTTATTAACCTTATACATATTTATATAAATGAAATTCATAAGTTAGTGGGTTTTAATTTCACATTTTATACTATATAATTTGAGTGCTTATATTATAGTATTAAACATTAATTCTTCAAAATCTGATTTTTATTTTCATCTTCACCATTTTTATCATATCTAGAGTTATACAATGAACTAGAAGCTCATTTTTTGATGGCATGAACTTCATTTTATGTGCTACAAATAAGTTAGTTATAGCTACTGCTCATTCTATGTTTAACTATCCTTAATGGTCCCTACAAAACAGGCTATTCAGATTACCACACTCATCTTGTTTTGATCACATCTCACTCATTTTAATGATTCCATTGCATGGCCAACTCTCACTTGTGTATGACATCTTATAATTACTGTAAATGGATTCCACCATGCAAATTTATCAGTTTAAGTTTTGGTTACTTACTGTTTTTATACAGCCAACAAATTAAGCATGATTTTAGCCTTGTTTCTTATGGTTATTAATCTTTTTAAGCATATTTATCAACACTTGATCCCCACACAACATTTTTATCATCATATATTCATCATATACATATAAAACAAGAAAGAAAATACATTTGATCTTTACAAAAATAACAAGAGAAATGGAAAGAATGATCTTCTTTACCAACCAAGAGTATATCTTGTTTTTGGAAGACAACAACTTGATGAACACCAAATATATCTCCAAGATCATCAAAAACCAAGAAAGTTTGTTGAGAAATTAGGCCTAGGACACAAGCAAATCACCTCCTTTGTTGTTAAAATGGCCACCAAGCAATCAAGGCTTCAAGGTTACTCCATAATATAGCTAGATAACAAGTATCTTGTGGCTAGAAAAGATCAAATAGGGTGTTTGTTCTTGAATGAGGGACGGAAATGGGGTGAGAGTTGAGAGAGTTTGAGAGTTGTTTGCATGAGAGAAATTGGTGGTAAATGGTTTAGCTTGTGGTTTTGTGATGGAAGTAGCTTAAGTGTAAGGCTAAGCTTACACTTGTAAGCTAAGAGTTAAAATGATGCCACATCCTTGATGTGGTGTCTAGTTTGGCCACCCCTTAAGTTAGTGGGGTGGGATAAATTATTTTGTCCCATCCCGCTAATTTACGGGTACTCCTCGATTCTAGTTCCTCGATTTGAGTGCCCTCGGTTCGTTTTACAAAAAAACGTTTTTATAAATTATGAATCAACGGCACAAAACGAATGTAATAAAAATTGTCTCATCAAAAACGGAGTTTAAAAACGTAAATACGTAATCCTAAGGTTTCCAATTTAGTCGTAAAGGACGCTAAATTGTGTACGTAAGACCAAATTTAAATCCATAAATTGTGAGTTCATCAACCAACACAAAAACAAGTTTCAAAATATTATACGAGAAAGTAATTCACTACCTGAAAATGTTAGATTGTCACAATAGGTCACTTTTGTAAGAAAATTGGAATTTTTAAGTGGTTTGGGGTACGAACTAAAGGGATTGATGAACATGATTGGACATGAGTATATCCGGTTAACTGGAAATGGATGGACGAAGTGAGAAATTTCTACAAGTATAGGAATCGTGTTGAGAGCTTGGGTGACTGATTTAGAGGAACGTGGGAAACTCGTTAGCAATGTACGAGTTTTCATATAATGATAGTTATCATACTAGAAGTCAATGAATGCCATTTTAGGCACTATATGGAAGGATATGATGAGTTTCCCCTATTGTGGACTAGAATTGGTGAAAGAGGCTGCTAATATAATAATGGTGTTTGTGGAAAGGACGAGATAAACAAGAGATAATATCTTAAAAAGGAGGAAAACACTACAGTTTAGTGACAAAGTTATGTAGGAAGTTTCACATATAGTAACGGGCGCCATGTTTAGGAAAAAAGGAAAAGTTGATGTCGAGTTTTGTAGGTCCATTTATGATCTTTTGAAAGATTGGACCAGTAGTTTATGGGTATAGAATTACCTGGGGAATTGAGTGGTGTACACGATATATTTCATGTATTGAGACTTAGGAAAAGTGGTTTGAGAATGCATATTTGCATGTACGTTATTAGGGATTTGTGTTAAAAATAGTCATTTGTGAGATTTTTGGGCTGTGTGGTCAATAGTTTGGGAATGAGTTTAAATAATTTTGGTTAATATATGTGGTAATTTGAGACTCGAACTAAAGTACACATGGAAATGAGAGGAGTTCATTTAGAACAAGTATCCTCATGTGATTTGTTGTTTGTGTGTTTGATCCTAATGAGTAAATCTTGGGACGAGATTTCTATTAGGAGGGAGTGATGTGACAACCATGGTTTTGGGGTTCATCACTTAGACTATAGTTTAGGATGTTTTGGGCAAATATTTGCTTTTATGTGCTTATGTGTTTATTTTGTGTGTTTGAAGTGAGGTTTAGATATCATTTATGAGTAAATGGTACTCATAAGTAAATCTAGGAACGGTTATTTCATGTTCATGAGCTCACAAATTGGTGACTATTAAATAAATGGTGTTATTTTGGTGTTTTACGCATACGTATAAATATAATAGTAAATCGTATTTTTACGATTTAAGGTTTAACATTTAGAGGTCTCGGATGAGGTAATTGTAGGATATGTAAATATTGCTTATGTTTTAGAGAGAGAAAGAGATAGAAAGATGGTGGATTACACACAATTCTAGAGAGAGAAACTTAATAAGAACTATGTGAAAAATGAATAACCACACTACCCTCTCCATCAAAGGAGAGGGTTTATATACCCAAGCCCTTGTCATGGGCTTGGGCTTACATTTGGGTCGGCCTACACATGTTGTAGGCTAGGCTTGGTGTTGTTTGTTAAATAAAGATAAGTAACTAAACTACGAGCTATTACATGGACTATTGTTGGAGTGACCGATCCTTCTTAATACGTAAAACGTATTTCCAACAATCTCCCCCTAAGGGAGGTCACTCCAAACAAGGGCGTTACCCGAGTTACAATAATGAAATAAACCTAGCATACTATGCTTGTCTTGAGCTCGTAGTCTTCGTCTTTTTTTTTTATTTTTCTTTTCTGGTGAACATGCTGATGTGATCTATGATATCAATCTTGAGCATTAATCTCTTGCCTTGATCTCGTGCATTCATCACTTGTGATCTTCGCCTCTTCGCGACCTCTCATCCCACATACTTATACCTTTGTAATTGTTGAAAGCTTCAGAGTTTGATACAGCGGAATACTTAACTTTTAGGCTTTCTTGAATTAGATGAGGTATTAAGTGCATAGAGTATAAGCATGCGGGGACGACTTCTTCTCGGATTCCGCAACGCCACCGTCTTCAAATGCCGCAACATAAGTAGACACGAACGAAATGGCTTTGAAAATTTCATTCTAATTCGGTAGAATTTTACCTCTGGTCGGTGAAGACCGTTGGACGATATAAAATATCGTACTTGTGGCAGGTAAATTTAATTAAAAATCTCCTTGACAAGATTTCGCGGGTAAACCCGTTCTCTTTACTCGACCGTCCAAAGCTGACTGCGAACGTAAAGAGTGAATCATTTGGATAAAATTATCCGCATGATTGAAGTCGTCAATTATGATTCCTAGACCAAGTTTGATTCATTAAAGAATCGCACCATCGTTGCTTTCTAGTTTTCACGAGCTTGATTCATATTGAATCTTGCAAGTTACCTACCAATTGTTGTTTGAGGTTAACACTAGAAGGATTTCCACTCATCACTGTGAACACTAAGGTATCACTCTGAGTGTTCCGGCAAGATCACTAAGATATTGCATAGAGGCCTGGAACGTGTTTAAATTCAGTTAAGAATTAAACCACTGTTGCTTTCTAGTTATCACAAGCTTGATTCATAAAGAGTCACACAAGTCACCTACCATGAGCTTTTTGATATTCGCTCAAGAAGGATTTCCATCTTCATTGTAAATACTTTCGTATTATTCGGATGTTCAGGAAAGATCATGAAGATTTTGCGTAGGACTCTTAAAATCTATCTTACTTTTTACAGTGTGTGAAGAAGCAAGGAATTATGAAAGTGTGTCCTAATGTGATATTTGATTATCTCAAATGGCTCTTGACTCGATCGTGCTTTTTGGATTTTAGTGATCGGAGGCTGGAGAGGAGTGCCACCTTTTCAATACCAATTTATTCGGAGTGAATAAATCAATAGATAATGCGTTGTCTCCGTGTAATTAAAACAAATATCTTTTGAGAGATATCTGAGTTAGCTAGGATGGGTTGTGCATTGCATCACTGGGTCCATGATGTATGTCTTCAATATCAAGCATCATTAAAAATGATCTCAATAGCATATGTATTGACCCGGTTTCTGCCTAATGTTGTAAGGAGGGCTTCTTTCTTTACACCCTTTATCTTTACAATTCTTTTTCCTTCTTCAACCCCTTCAATGCTTACCAATACGTCCTTATGTCACATTTACAATCTTTCTAACTTATGTACTAACTTATGTACCTTGTTGTGATTGTTCCAGTGCTAACTTATGTACTTGGTTGGCATTCAGCTACATTTACAATCTTTCTCCTTCTTTCATAAGGACTACTATTTCTAGCTATGGAATGTCCTTGGGACGATTCCTCCGGTTCTGGAAGAATCATAGGACTTAACCTATCCTACCATCCTTATGTCACCACAATCTTCATCGTCGTGAAATAAACGGGTTGTGGGTAAGTATATGTCACCATGAAAATCCATTTTGATATGCAAATCCGTTTTGCTGCCCCTTAACATATGCCACGATATTCGAAAACATTTCGCATATGTCGGGATGAGCCAGCACATTAAGTCAAACCATTTGTGATAATTTCCCATATTAAATCATATTTTCTCCCCCATATTAAAAATATTAACCCAATCGATGTTTTTAATATCAATTGACTTAATGAAGTTTTAACAAAGGTTTTGGGAAGAAAAATGCGAGTCTGTTTTATCTTCATGATACCAAATGTATGAGATATGATACCGATTTGTAACATAATCACATATTCACCATATTAAAAATAATTGACAAGGTTGGACCTGATTGATGAGAACATCATATGATAAGATCAAATTGTTCTTGTCAGCGTATGTTGGTCACCTCGTCACGTCTGAGGTCATCTTTTGACACCACGTGTACGATTGGTATTGTTTTGACACCAACTTGTGAACTTGGCACGTTCAGCATCGAAGATTCTGAATGCTTGATAATTGCTCCCCCTCCATTGTTGACCCGTGTTCTTTTGAAAGAGCTGTAGTCGTCGTTTGAGTAGTTACATCGTCGAGTATGTAGATACCAATTGTAGATAGCTGTGGTTAGAGATGCTAACTTCATAAAAAACAAGACTTCTCCTGTTTTAACAAATAAATGCACTTAGGCGTACATAGATTTGTGTTAGATCAAGTTAGAAAGTAAACTTGATCCCTTACAAGGTTTTAAAGTAAATCTCGCCCGAGAAAATTAATTCCCGTTGAGAGCCAAAGCTTTCATAAGAAATACTTGACTTTAATATGAAAACCGTGTTGCAGTCTGAAATAACTACAAGCCATATTGGCATGTTTTATGAAATATTTACAACTTTTGTACGAACTCTATTTATGGCGCCATGTCAATATTAATCGACAATTCTAAGGCCGTAAATATTATCGTACCAAAAGACATGCCGTTGAAAAATAAAGTAAAAATATTTTTGGATTTTTATGAATTTTTCAATTTTATGGTTTTTATATGGTTTTATATTTTTCTATTTTGCTTTTGTGGATAGAAATATAAACAATATATATAAATGATCACCAAGGATGCGGAGAATAGTTTACCACCACTATTCTTTCGCTTCATCTGCTAGTTCCTTAAGAGTCTCAGGCGAGATGGTTGTCATTCCTAGCTTGTCGGCCAAAAATTCAATTCGAGCGCGATCTAAAGCCTTCGTGAAAATATCCGCCAATTGATACTCATATCGGATAAAGTAAAGCTCGATTACTCCATTTTCCACTTGCTCCTTGATGAAGTGGTAGCGAATTTCAATGTGCTTCGACCGGGATAATTGAACGTTGTTGCAGCATAAGGCAATTGCACTCTTGTTGTCACAGTACATCGGAATTTTGTTGAAACCTAGACCATAGTCGGTTAATTGCGATCTCATCCAAAGAATTTGAGCACAGCAACCGGACATAGCTATGTATTCTGCTTCCGTACTTGAAATTGCAGCGCTTTTCTGCCTTTTCGATGCCCAATTGATTAATCGATCTCCTAGTAGTTGCAAAGTTCCACTCGTGCTACGCCGTGTATCTTGACAACCCGCGTGATCTGCATCTGCATATGCCATAAGTGCAATCGAAGAGTCCTTCGAATACCAAAGTCCCCGATTAATGGTTCCTTTCAGATAACGAAAGATCCGTTTCACAGTAGCCAAGTGTAACTCAGTAGGCCTAGTTTGATACCGAACACACATATAGATAGCAAACTGAAGGTCAGGTCGACTAGCTGTGATATACAGAAGAGTACCGATCATTCCACGATAAAGTGTCGGATCAACGACAACTCCATGTGGATCTGTATCAAGTTTAGTTCGTTCCACCATTGGAGTATCCACGGGGTCGCAAGATTCCTTCTTATACTTCTTTAGCGATTCAAGGGAATACTTAGATTGATTGATAAAGATGCCTCTAGGACTCTAAGATATCTGAAGACCTAAGAAGAATGATACCTTGCCCATCATTGACATCTTAAACTCGGAAGACATGAGTTTCCCAAACTCGTCGGATAAGGTTTGAGTCGAGGCTACAAATATAATATCATCAACATATATTTGTACCATAATCATATCTTTACCTCGTGTCTGAATGAACATCGTGGGATCCACCTTGCCTTTAGCGAATCCTTGCGTAATGAGGAATTGTGACAGTAGATCATACCATGCGCGTGGAGCTTGATTCAACCCATAGAGAGCCTTCTTAAGCTTGTACACATGATTAGGATATTTAGGGTTCACAAAACCATCCGGTTGTTGAACATAGACCTCTTCCTTGATTTCACCATTAAGAAATGCCGTCTTCACATCCATTTGATAGACGATCATATTCATGTGGGCTGCATAAGCGAGGAATAGTCTAATAGCTTCTAAACGGGAAACAGGTGCAAAGGATTCCATAAAGTCGATGCCTAATAATTGCTTGTATCCACGAGCTACAATTCGAGCTTTGCTCTTCAATATTCCACCTAACTCGTCGAGTTTCACCTTGTAAACCCATTTCAAAGTGAGTAACTGCACTTGATCCGGGCATGGGACAAGTTCCCATACTTCAAGACGTATGAATTCATTAAGTTCTTCTTGCATAGCTTCTATCCAACAGGATTGAGTAAAAGCTTCTTGCCATGTCTTAGGTTCAACTTCAGTGAGAAAAGCATCAAAGTGACAAAACATTGCATTTTCTAGCAGCTGACTTCGTGTGGATATCAGACGATTACGGTCACCAATAATAGAATCTATAGGATGATCCTTTGTCCACTTGCTGTCATGTTCACGAATCTGTGGATTGGAGTAAACCGTAGTAGGAGCTTCCTCTGAGGTGGTCGACCCGGCACGATTAGAGTCGGGAATAGATACACCAAAGAATGGAAGTTCACGCATTTGAGCGAATTCCAAATCATGATCATCATCATCCTCTTCATCATCAACAGGCATGACATGGGTAGTTGTTACATGTGTTGGTTGAGAATTACTTGTTGAAGGTATATCCTGACCTATTGTAGGTGCATGTGTGTCTGATTGTGCAACGGTTGCTGGAGCGACAACTTCGGTTACCGGAGCTATTACCTCAGGTTCTGGAGCAACAATACTTGGAGGAGTAAAGAATTCATCAAAGAAAGGTTGAAACAATGTATCCCATTCATTCCTAGTAGGTGGTATAAATGATGATGAAGTAGGGTTATTTGGGACAAGACCAGAACTAATGTTACTGGGTCCCATTTCATGAAGTGCGGGTTCAGAGCTGCTTTGCTCAGAAGCCATTGTTGACAGCTCATCAAAATCAACATTCATAGTTTCGAGGATCTTGCGAGAGTTACGGTTGTAGATTCGGTATGCCTTCTTTGCGGGTGCGTAACCAATGAAAATACCAATATCAGCCTTTGGTTGAAGTTTTCCCAAATTGTCACCATCATTATTTGGATAGCAAAGAGAACCAAATACATGAAGATATGATAAATCTGGTACTTTTCAATGGAGAAGCTCATAAGGTGTTTTACCATGGCGTTTGCGAATTAGTGACCGGTTTTGGGTGTACACAGCTGTTGATATTGCTTCTGCCCATAAAAACAATGGAGCCTTTGCGTAAATTAACATCGTTCGAGAAGCTTCCATAAGTGTGCTATTTCACCTTTCAACGACACCGTTTTGTTGTGGAGTGCGAGCAACGGATGTTTCATGAGAAATGCCAACTTCTTCATAATAATCACGCAAAATTTGGTTCACAAATTCGGTTCCATTATCTGTACGAATGCGTCGGACAGTAGTGTTGAGACGCACTTGAATCATCTTGAGAAATATGATGATGAATTTAGGTGCCTCATTTTTTTGCTTTGAGGAATTTCACCCATGTAAACCGAGAGTAATTATCGACAATGACGAGGATGTACTTTTTACCACTAAGACTTTCAACACGCATTGGCCCACAAAGATCCATATGCAACAGATAAAGTTTAGTGCTTTTCCCCATTGTACACGTGGAACACAAATGATCCTTGTGAAATGATAGTTTAGGAAGACCACGAACAAGTTCGTTTTTCGCCAAGTGATTAATAGCGTCAAAGTTAAGATGAGATAACCGTCGATGCCATAACCATGACTTAGTCTTTGATGCTTTGGAGAGAAGACATACGGGAGAAGCGACCATCATATCTTGTAGAGACAAAGTGTATAGATTATTCCCTCGAGTACCTTTTAATAAATCAACCCCTTCCAAATTACGTATGAAGCAGGTATGCTCTCGAAAAGAAACTTCTAGGTTTGCATCACAAAACGGCCCCACAGAAAATAAGTTGTGACCGAGACCTTCCACGTAATACACTCTTGAAATTATAACAATCCCAATATGATATTCACCATAACCCATTATCTTTGCAATATGATCATTTCCAAATCGAACCGTACCAAGAAACTTGCTGACGAAATTTCTGAGCTGAGAGCGATCTCCGCTCATATGCTTGGAGCAACCAGAGTCCAAATACCAGAGAACAATTTGGACCACCTATTTTCAACCACAACAGTAGACAATGCATTGGAAACTATTGGTTCCAAAGTGTTAGTAGATACAGATATGAGATTATCAAAATTGCTAACATTTGTGTTATCCTTAGATTTCCTGCGTTTTCTACTGTGAGTTTTAGCACTAACAGGTTTTACTATTCCAACTTTCTTAGGTTTTGGATTATTAGTGGGCACTACAGTGGGAGTAGACCTATTTAAAGGGCACTTTGTTCCTACAGTAGTGTTGGTGTTCCTAGTTAAAAGACATGCTTGTGTTTTGGTAGCCTTGGTACTCCTAGTTAAAGGGCACACTTTCTTCGCTTTAGTGGGAGTGATCCTACTTAAAGTGCACATATTTACTACTATAGTGAAAGTTCTACCAGTGGGGCGCCACATCCAACCAACTTGGGTTAACACTTTCCCAGTCGGTTTCCATTCTAATCCATTTTTCCGGGCATACATCTCATTCACATGGTCAATAAGGCAAGAATCATGACGACTAGAAAACATACATTCATTGCAATTCCAACATTTCAAATTAAAATTCAAAGTAGGCTTAGAACGCTGCACAACCGCAGAGCCTTTAGGTTTACCTACATGATTCTTTTTATTCAAAACAGAAATAACATTCCTAGGATGGGCTTCTACTTTCTTCTTCACTTGACTACTAGATGGGGGCAAGATCCTATCATTCTTCTTGTTTCTTTTAAGCTTAGATCTTTGACCCTTAGTAGTGGTGCTTACTTCTGTAGAAGGCAACACGGGAATATTAGAAGCTGGTTTTGATTCCGCCTTATCTTTAGTGACCAAAGTTTGAGATGGTTTAGTCCTAGGGCCCTTATTAAATGGTGTGACGGCTATAAGGTTCCTTTTGATTTCACTAGAGGACGATGCTGAGACAGTGGCTGCGTTATCCACAACATTCTTACCTTTGAGAGTACGAAGTGTTTCCTTTAACTCAGCCAAGACCAGATTCTTATCAAAAATTTGTTCCCTCAAATCAGATATTTCCACCGACTTTCGATTCAATTGTTCAATCAATGATTGATTATGTGGAGTGGTATTAGCACATGCGGGCTTTACTAAATCGAAGAGTCGTGTATCTTTCTGTTTTAAGTTATCAACTTTGGACAAAATCTTGGAAACTCGATTATCTAGATCAAGTTTAAAATTCTCAGCAGCCTCAAGTACGTTCACACAGTTAAGCTCCTTAGATTTCTCTATTTCTATCGGCAAAGATTTAGCAACTTTGTCACTTGGCTGACGCTGTTTTGATTGTAAATTCAATCGAAAATTCTTTTCAAAGTTTGCATCATCGATATTAACACCTTCGAATGACGTTTCAAAGATTTCTTGAATAAATTGTTGTTTGCAGTCAAGCGAAATACAATGTGTTTGAATCTCATCAAAACGTTTTAAAAGAGAAGAATATGAATCTTGAAGCATTAAAAATTCAGCGTCAGATTCGTGACAAGTACTATCTACCACATTATCCACAAATTCAACATTATGCACAATAGAATCATTATCAACACTTCTATTCACACAGACGGAAACTATATCATGAGACATCACTTGCTTCAGAAGCTGATCATTTTGGCGTGAAACCCGTTCTATTTCAAGTAAACTGTTTTCATAAGCATCATCCATTTCATTGAAAACACGTCTAACTTCTTCTATTTCCAAAAGCAAATCTTGATCAAGATTACTAAGACAAGCCTTAACATTCGTTACAAACGGAACAATTTCGTCTCGAAACGCAGCTCTAGTGTGCTCAAAGTTCCATTCACCTTCCGTTATGGCCGAAGCCGTCGTACGTTTCAAAATGACCTTGTCAAAATCGGCTAAGTGTTGGTGTACCGCATTTAAGTTAACGGACGCCTTACTTACTGGTGGAATTAACTTCGTAAAATCCGTTTTGACATGTGTAGGAGACGTACTAGGAGGGTTTTCATTTGACAAACTTTGGGGCACAAGAACTGTCAATTCAGCTAATTCCTTTTGTAAGCGAATGCGGGTCTTTTTAGACAATTGATCTTTGTTATACTGATCATAATCAATTGTATGGAATTTTGAAAGCATTTTAGAATGAGTTTCATCCGCAAGTGACTGTGTCTCCTCAGTACTACGAACAAAAGGTGCTTCTTTCGATTTGACAATTAGGGTCATATCATAAAGACACGGAATATATTCCTGAGCTTGTTTTGCATAACCGGGATTAGGTGGTAAATCTTGAAGACGCTTAAGTTCGAGTTCTTTAAATGATTTAGTTAAAAGATGAACCTTTTCTGTGGAAGCGTATTGTTTTAAAAGCTGTTGTTCCTTGAATTTAAGAAGTTTGGTAGCATTAATTTCTGATTCAACCTTTTTAGATTCGAGAGTTTCGAAATCCATTTTAAGTTTATGAAAATCATTGACAACCGACTCTTTTGCTTTTAATTCATTGGAAAGGTTAGCTTTTAATGATTCTATTTCTTTCAAGTGTTCAATCTTTTCAAAATGAAATTGGTCAAATTCAGAACATGTTATTTTCTCTGCTTGAGGGACCATTTCAAAAGTTTTGACCTTTTCTTTATGCAACACAAGCTCAGCAGTTAGGGTGGAATTAGTATCTACGGATTGTCTGAGGGCCATATGCATTTGATCAATAATATGTTTAGGCACCATGACCAAATCATGTTGAGCATAAGATGCCATACCCGTCGTTGCATTTGGTTGAGTTCACTCAAATGTGTAGGATTGGGTACCACATCATTTGAGTTACTAGTCCCCGAATGCTTTTCGAGGTTGTCATTTTCATGCCCAACTTGATGTTGGTTATCATCAATATTATTAGATGTGGTTGGCACCTCACTGAGAACATCAGAACCGTAGTGAGAGAAATTAGCAACGAGAGCAGCTTGGGCAGAGTGAATATCATTACAATCCGAATCATATGCGTCAAGATCATCTGCTTGATAAGCTGCATTAGAAGTAGAAACGACTGCAATGCCTTCAGTATCTGTTGCACCTGGGTCTTCAAGAGATGATAACTCCTCTGAATCCAAAATCTTCCCCTTAGACTGAGCATCAACCAAATACATCTTCTCACGAAACCATGCATCATCCCTTCTCCTTTTTGGCTGAGTGCATTGCCTAGCCATATGACCTGGTCCTCGGCAATTGTAGCAAGTCACAACCTTTTGAGGACCAATGGGGCTTCCATTTCCATTAGCTTGAGAATTCACAGCTTGAGCATTCACAGTCCTTGTAGGAGGTCCATATGAATATTTCCATCCCTGAATAGGTTGCACTGTTACTTGACCATCTTGAACAGTAGCTTGTTGTCGAGGATTTGAAGAGGTGCGGAGCTGATTGTTTGATGGTGGAAATCCTCTAGTTGCAACAAGTTTTGACAAGTAGGCAGTGAGATGGTTTAGAACATCAGCTGGCGTATCATTTGGAGTAAAGACCGGTGCTTGGATTGGTGGAACTTCATTAGAGTACTAAGCTTGTGCTGGTTGTGCTTCTATTGGAAAATATCCTTGCTGAGGAGTATATCCCATTGGAGAAGTGTTGGCTTGTGATGGTGATGTCTGATATGGTGGTTGCTGTGGAAAAGATTGTTGATGAACACTTTGTTGAAATTCTTGTTGTGGCATCATTAGTGGTTGATATGTGTGAAAACACACATCTTTTCTACCACTTAATTACAATAATAACCGGACCAAAACGTGTATTCTATGTCTTTTATGTCGGAATTATGCGTGGTTTGTGTTTTTGTTGTGATTTAGGACGAAAAGGTGAAAAGTGGAGAAAACACGGGAATTCACGGGCATTTACGGACTTTTATTGAAGAAAAAGATGAAAAGACGAAGTCAAGAAGTCAAGAGTGCAAAAAGAGCGGAAGTCCAAGACCAATTCTGAAGATTTATCGAAGAAAGAGTCAAAAGACGGAAGTTCACTTAAAGCCGAGGAACTCAAGTCTTATTTATCGAAGAATTAAAAGACGAGTCCAAAGAAATCCCGAGCCAAAAGTCGTTAAAGTCCAAGATTAAAGAAGATTTGAAGGCTTAAGGACTAATGGCGCAATTAACTAAAAGATTAAAGAAGAGGAGGGACCTAAGCATGCAATTAAGGAAGAATGGAAGGAGAGGAGGAAGCTTCCTCTAACCTCCTCCCTAATCCCCTATATATAGTCATTAGCTAATCACTTTTCATGTTGTTGGCTAGATTGACAAACTAGTTCTTCCACCTTTATTTTATGAACCTTTAATTACTTGTCATTTAAATACATGTTTTGCACCTTTAATTACCTTTAATTTCAAGTAAGTGTTTCTTTTAATTACTTGCTCCTTTACTTTATCTTGTTAATCTTCTTCTACCTTTCTTTGATTTACACGTTTTTAACTTGTTGATTTGTTAAAGATTTGATTTTTATGCTTTTGATTGTTTTAAATCTCTTATTTTCATAGCTTATTTGATTTATTTTCAAGTTTATATAGTTTATTGGTTGCTGTGGTTGCTGTGGTTGCTGTGGTTGCTGTGTTTTCACACAAATTTTCAAAATGGGGAAGCTTACAGGCAAATCCTTTGGAGGCCGAGAATCAGTAAATATGATAAATGTGCTCGATGACTTTACCGTCTCTGACAATCCTCTATTCGATTCTTCCACTGATAATCCACTCTTTGAAGATGATGTGGATGATTCTCCCCCCAATTTGGAAGCTTCTCCCATTTATGATTTACCACCGGTCTTTGATGCTTATGATGATGATGATTCTAGCTCAAATTCGGATGATTTTGATTGTACTTCTGAGTATCCCGAGGTGCCTATTTTCGATGATTTTGATGAGGCTGATACTCTATCGAGCGATTCTTAACATGATGAAGATCCTCCGCCATCACTCGATCCTACTTTGGACGATTATTCATTTGAGGAAGATTTCTCTGAATTTCTCAACACATACTTTCCTCATGAGAGTGATGCTCCTCCTTTTGACTTTGAAGATTATCGCCTTGATCCTACTTTAGATTTGAAGAGCATTTTGTCAAAGGAGAAGAAACCGGTCGACACCGAAATCTGTTGCACGTATGATTTGACACCTCTTTGTCCCACTTCTGAGGACGAGGTTGTGCTTCTTTGCGGATCTTCTTCACACTCGGCTGAGCCTGAGTGCTATTTTCCCCTAAAGGAAAAGGTGTTCGACCCCGGTATTGAAGTCTTTAAGCCATCTCAGTATCCACCTGATGAAATAAAAGGAAAAATCTTTGGAAATTTTGAAGACATGCTTGCACCGCTTCCTACTTGCTTCCACCGTGCTCCATCACTGCTTAAGGGAACCTTGCCACTTCTTCCTTGGCTTGCCTTGTTCGCCTTAAGCTCTTGCTTATTGATGGATGAAAACTATGTCTTTGATCCTGGTGGATATGTTTCTTGCTACTTCCGTTGATGATCAAGGTCGAGTCAGGCTCACGACTCGGTTAACAAAAACCAAGCGCTTCTTGGGAGGCAACCCATGCATCTATCTTTTCGCTTTCTTTATCATAAGTGTAGGGGGGACCCTTTGGATTGCTATTTCCTCTCCTCACTTCTTAATCAGGGATTCGAGCTTCAATGATCCACTCTTAATGATTCTTGACGACCCGTGATTCCGTGTTCTACTTTATCCCGGTTCTATCCTAAACTCTTTTCGATTCACTATTTTATATTTTCTCAATATTAAAATAGGAATCTCTTTAGTTGTCTTTTCCTTAGCGAGATTTAAACAACGTGCACAATGTCCTAAGTGTAGGGGAGTTTACTCCCACATGCTTAAACATTGAGGACAATGTTTATCTTAAGTGTAGGGGGGTCTTCTATCGAAGTTAAGTGGTCTTTTCCTTGTTTTTGTCCTCAGTTTAACCGGAAAATCAATTTTTCGACATTTTTCAAAATTTTTGATCTATTTTGGCCTATTAGTTGTTACCTTTGTATAGTTATTTTCTTTCTTTGCTAGAATAAATGTTTAATAAGTGGTTTTAATTTTCAAACGTTGTGAATCTTTTGACTCAACCCGAGTTTACTTGCATAAGTTACTCTAGCTAGTATCCTTAACGTGTTTAAGTCAAGTTTTGCTAGGCTATTATATAGGGAGCTATAAAACGCGAAAGTCTTAACTCTCACGGGTTAAGAACAAGAACTTTTCGCAAGTTCCTATAATTGATCCTAGAGAGTCGTTTATCAAGGGAACTTTAAAATGCGATTTCTAAACTTGAAAAAGTCCAAGAATTTGCAAGATCCTATAGGCGACTCGAAAACCCAAAATTTTGATTTAATAGGCTAAGTATCCACGAGTCTCACTACTTGAGATTTTAAACTGTGGAGAACGAGAGATGATAGAGCCAATTATAAGTCTGGTATTCTTTCGTGAATTTATGTGAGTTAATTATAAGCCTATTCTCCCATCGCTTGCTAATAAATTTATCTTCTAATAAATAAGGTTGTACGATTTGAAAAGTTACTTAGCTTCTAGCCCCAGATCGTTTAAAAGTTGCTCGGTATGGATTAGAGTTCATAGCCAAGGCATAACTTATTGAAGGGGGATGCGAAGATTGGCGAGTCCAAAAAGGCCCTAACAAGGCATGAGGGCTATATTTTGTTGCTAAAGATCCAAAGTGATGTGAAGAATCATTTATCGAAAATCAATATGAAGGATCGAGACACACGACGTAAAGCAAAACTCCCCAAAAGTCATGGAGAAGTGTATCCGAAAAGACCCTAACAAGGTATTAGGATAAATAGATCCAAGTCAATAAAAGGAGGCGGATCGTTGTATATCAAAGTCCAAAATAAAGATTGGAGAAAAATGAAGAAGTCGTGGTCCAAGTATGAATCTCTCAAAAACTTCAAGTGAAGAAATTCCATTATGAAGAGAAGACCATAATTTCATGAACCTCTCTCAAGATTTGAAGTATGAAGTCGTTGCCAAACATCGGTCCGAGAAAGGTCTCAAATCGCGAAACGAGTTATGCCAAGATATGAACTTTATGAGGTCCCGAGAAGCAGTTTTAAAAGATTTGGTCCTTTAGCTAACTATTGATTAAATCGTTCGCTTTATTTTCAGACTAAATAACTACCGAAATAAGTCAAACAATGCATCCTCGTGATCATTCAAGACAACAATAAAATATAAGAGATACCCCTAGGAATAAGGGAGTCTAAGTGAATAATTAGCCCACATGAGTTCGTGATAGTTTACTAACTTATAATAACAATGATCTCGTTTTTAAGCTTGGTTTGGAGAAAGTGAAAACTTGAGGATGATGATTATTCATAACATTTTCAAAACCCAAGGTATGCTTTTGATTTCTTTATTTTGTATGATTTTAATTTTCTATCTCTTTAATAAAGGCCAACGTGGATTAATTTTGATGAAAAATGTAAACGTGCTTTGTAACTAATGCATTGCATGTGGACATTGCAATGGTCAAGTGTAGGGGATTTGATATGTGTGAAAACACACATCTTTTCTACCACTTAATTACAATAATAACCGGACCAAAACGTGTATTCTATGTCTTTTATGTCGGAATTATGCGTGGTTTGTGTTTTTGTTGTGATTTAGGACGAAAAGGTGAAAAGTGGAGAAAACACGAGAATTCACGGGCATTTACGGACTTTTATTGAAGAAAAAGATGAAAAGACGAAGTCAAGAAGTCAAGAGTGCAAAAAGAGCGGAAGTCCAAGACCAATTCTGAAGATTTATCGAAGAAAGAGTCAAAAGGCGGAAGTTCACTTAAAGCCGAGGAACTCAAGTCTTATTTATCGAAGAATTAAAAGACGAGTCCAAAGAAATCCCGAGCCAGAAGTCGTTAAAGTCCAAGATTAAAGAAGATTTGAAGGCTTAAGGACTAATGGCGCAATTAACTAAAAGATTAAAGAAGAGGAGGGACCTAAGCATGCAATTAAGGAAGAAAGGAAGGAGAGGAGGAAGCTTCCTCTAACCTCCTCCCTAATCCCCTATATATAGTCATTAGCTAATCACTTTTCATGTTGTTGGCTAGATTGACAAACTAGTTCTTCCACCTTTATTTTATGCACCTTTAATTACTTGTCATTTAAATACATG
Organism: Glebionis coronaria; assembly: GCA_025667525.1. Classification (NCBI taxonomy): domain Eukaryota; kingdom Viridiplantae; phylum Streptophyta; class Magnoliopsida; order Asterales; family Asteraceae; genus Glebionis; species Glebionis coronaria. Next base: position 573,094,396 of record CM046879.1, on the reverse strand, counting down.
TTTTGCACCTTTAATTACCTTTAATTTCAAGTAAGTGTTTCTTTTAATTACTTGCTCCTTTACTTTATCTTGTTAATCTTCTTCTACCTTTCTTTGATTTACACGTTTTTAACTTGTTGATTTGTTAAAGATTTGATTTTTATGCTTTTGATTGTTTTAAATCTCTTATTTTCATAGCTTATTTGATTTATTTTCAAGTTTATATAGTTTTTACAAAAGTTATTTTTATATAAAAAGTTGTTTTTCTTAAAGTTTATTAATTTCGTGTCTTAAAAGTTTTTAACTTTCAGTTTCGTAGCTTATTTTTACACGTTTTTACCTTAGGATTTCGCCTTGTGCTTATTAGAATCTTAGCTTATTGTTATAGCTTATTTTGTGTACTTTTCTTCGTATTCCGACCTGACAAATCGGAAGAGGGAGTAACATTCCGATTGATACCAATCTGAAAAGGGTTTTAATATTCCGATTGAGGGAACTTGGTATTCCGATTGGGGTAAGGTAGTGGTATTCCGATCGTGTGTGAGTGACAAACATTCCGATTGGTTCTCCTTTCCACATTCCGATCGAGGTGCATAATCAGTTTTCCGATTGGGACAGTGACAGTATTCCGATCAGTGGTTTCCGATTAGCATTCCGACCAGGTCACCATATTCCGATCAAGAGGCAGTTAAACATTCCGATTGGAGGTGTTTTGGATATTCCGATTGGTTGTGACAGCATTCCGATTGGGGTTCCGATTGACATTCCGATTGGCCAGGTTTGATATTCCGATTGGTAGGATCGGAATATATTCCGATTGGGAGTTACTTTTAGTACTTTGTCTTGTTTCATTTTTATGTTATCATTTCCTATACTTGTCTAATTTTAATTCTCGTCACGTTTTATTTTAAGTCATTTAATTATTTACTTTCCGTCAAGCTTTTAAATATTGCACATTTAATTTTAAATTAGATTTAGATTTATTTTCACGTTCTTTTAATACTTGCCCTTTACTTTAACGACATTTACTTTTAAGTTTTGCACATTTAAATTTAAAACCAACCAAAAATAATTGTTCCACCAAAATAAAACTGAGTCACACATTAAACACAAGTTTTTCAATTCGAAGAGAACACTAGAACGATAATTTTCATACGGGCTAAAAGCCTTGTATTACTGTGGTTGCTGATAGTTGTGTGGTGGTGGCTGCTGCAAGTATGATGGTTGTTGATAAGTATAAGCCATGTTTTGTTGAGAAGCATACATTGCAAGTGGATCATGAACGTGAGGTGTAGACAACCAAGCCTCAATCACTTGGCATTCGGGTTGTTGAAGAAAAGCTTGAAGTTGATCCACATTGGTGTTATGCAAGTCCTTAGCCAATTTAACATCCGTCACGTACTTTTTCCATTCTAAAGGAAGAGTGTTCAAATACTTGGTGTTCAATTGGAACGTAGGAATTGCCATGCCATAGATATTGAGCTCATTCAACAATAGGGTAAGTCTCAGATAGTAGTCATTGAGAGTCTCCCCTAGTACATAGGCAAACTTATCAAAAGTATCATAAAGCTTACACTCTCGTTCTTGTTTAGTTAACGAGGTGCCTTGCATGTGAACACAAATTCTATCCCATAACTCTTTGGTAACTTTATGTTTGCTGACGAGTTTGAAGACATCTGGAGGAAGGGCTTGGAGAATGATATTTGTAGCATACTTATCACATTTGTCTTGAATCTTCATATCTCCTGTCAATTCACCCGTTGTGCGAGGACGAGTAGCTGTACCTTCCATCACTGTACCATAATCTAATGGTCCATTGAGCACCGATGCCCAAATGAGATGTCCATTCTCTTTGTTCAACATGTAAAGTTCCATTCGAGAAGTCCAATCCTCGTACATAGACTTCTCCAACATTGGTGGACGATTATCCGTACCCGAGAGGATGGACTTATCCGTAAGAGATGTGTACTCCATTTCGATAAGTGAAGATTTACAAACGTTGATCGATCAATGAGAGAAAGTAAATGTGTTTGTTGATGTGAGTTGAAGTTGAGAAACAGTGTTAAAATCCCCTAAAATATCTTCTCGATAAACCAAAAATTCCAAGTCGAATTTACACACGATCGGAATGTACCAAATCGGAATGTCGGAATGTTGATTGTCGGAAATTTTTTATGGAATAATTTTTTATTGTCAGAATGTTGATCGAAAAGCTGTCGGAATAAGCCTATCGGAATACCCTGATCGGAATATCAAATCGGAATGTCCTTATAGGAATGCACCAAATCGGAATATCAAATCGGAAAACCAAATCGGATTACCTAATCGGAATGTACCAAAATAGGAATACGTAATCGGAATGTACCAAAATCGGAATAACAAATCGGAATACCTAATCGGAATGTACCAAATCGGAATACCTAATCGGAATGTACCAAAATCGGAATACCTAATCGGAATGTACCAAAATCGGAATCCCTAAACCCTATTCCGATTACACTGATCGGAATACCTATAAACCCTTTTCCGATGACCTTATCGGAATAAACACCACTTTTCTCGGACAAAACTCAACCAATTCGTGATTTTAAGCCAAAGAATGATCAAAACACCCAAAAATTTTGTGTTTTTAGCCAAAGTAAATATACCAAATCACTACCACAACTATGTAGATGATTTGTATCAAGAAAAAACTATAAAGAACACAAAAATTTTTTGGACGTGTTTAAAAAGGATCAAAATAGGCGTATGGATCAAGAACACAAACACATGAAAAATACAATCATTCCATGGCTCTTGATACCATTTGTAGGATATGTAAATCTTGATTACGTTTTAAGAGAGAAGGTGGATTCACACAATTCTAGAGAGAGAAAATAAGAAGAACTATGTGAAAAAATGAATAACCACACTACCCTCTCCATCAAAGGAGAGGGTTTATATACCCAAGCCCTTGTCATGGGCTTGGGCTTAAATTTGGGCCGGCCTACACATGTTGTAGGCTAGGCTTTGTGTTGTTTGTTAAATAAAGATAAGTAACTAAACTACGAGCTATTACATGGACTATTGTTGGAGTGACCGATCCTTCTTAATACGTAAAACGTACTTCCAACAGTAATTAGTCACGGGAGTATTTTTCGGGATGGTTTTAAGTCATTTCGAACATAGTTAATTAGTTTATTTCATATTTCAAAAGTTTTTATAAAACTGTATATTTTACGTCTTTTACGGTATACGCGTAAATTTGACTAGTTTTACGGTTTTGAGGTTTTAGAGGCTTTAGGAGCTGAAATAAATTAAGGGAATCTAAGGTAATAATAATTAATAATTAATTTACAGTAATATAATTAAAAAAGTTGGCCATAGGGTGTTGGACTTAGTTTTGGGCCGAATTTTGCTTAAGGAAGGGAAGGGGAGCCCAGTTTGAGTACTATTAGGCTTCCTGGTTAGTTTTAATTACCCATACTAATCCCTTTAGCCCCAAAAACGATTTTCCCTTCTCCCAAACTTAATATAAGTCATGATTAACAATGGTGGATCAAGAAAACCAAATTACTCAATTAGAGTTTAAGGTAAACACTTACTATGTTCAATTAACGTTTAATTTACATATTTGTAACCTAGTATGATGGATTAGGGTTTAGGAATTCATAATTTTTTATTAGGTTTTGTTAATGATATGTATATAGTGATGTAATTAATGAGTTTTTATCATTGGAAATTGTTTTTAGGTTTTAATTAGGGTTTATGTATGATTAATTAGGTTAATCATATTAAATTCGTCATTAAAAACTGGTCAGAATTTTTGGGTCATTGTTTTGATCATATCTAGAGTTTTACCAACTTTTAAATTGCGATCTTGGTACCAATATAAAGGTAATTGGGTTGGTTTTCAAATACAAGAAACGAGAACTAAATTGGAGGTGTGAAAGTGGGTCAAATATAGGTTACAACAGTCAGAGGTCAAGGTAGTTTTGAAATCAGTCGGATTTAAATTAATATTTTAAGATGTCTAGGGTACTTAGGAGTATACTGGGACCTTCAAACTAACATGAGACTTTGATTATATGTTAAATATAAGAGCTGGAGGAGGTCTAAACAAATGGGTTAGGGTAAGACCTCTGATCATAACAAACTTTTCATATGTTCAAAATCAGTAAATTCTGGATAGGTAAAAGTATATATATATATATATATATATATATATATATATATATATATATATATATATATATATATATATATATATATATATATATATATATATATATATATATATATATATATATATATATGGAGGCCTTAACAGTAGCTTTAAGGTTGAGGACAAATGTGAGAGTTAGCTAACACATGTAAGGGAATAAGGTTTCTTTTACAGGACATGTTATTTTGGTTAAGGGGGTGTTCGACCCATAGTTTGAAGTATGAAAAAAGGGACTGTTTTGGGTTAAATGTTAACGGGGTGAGTTATGAACTAAACTAAGTTAAGGGCTTTATAGAGGGATGTAATGAGATGCATATGGCATATAAATGGGGTTAAATGGTAGGATAAGGTTATATATCCATCATAGATTGGTGATACATTTTGGTATGTGGTTCATGTCTTGATTGTAGACATTTGTGTGTTTAGATTTTTACTAGAGCGTGAATACTTTGAGAAGCATGTTCAGGTGAGTTTCATAGTCCTATGTCTTTTTATGATTTGAATTCCAGATGGGATGGAAGAGACACTGTATGGTTTTGTTGTAACACCCCCAAATTTACAAAATTCAATACAGCGGAAGACTCGTTGGTGTTACGGGATAGCACATTACTCACATCATAGACAACACTTAAGAATTGCGTCGTTTAGTAATAAAGCATTTCCATTCATAAATATCAAATTTACATAGGTCCCAAGTCATTGTATTTCATACAAGTTTTAAAAATAATTTGAATGGAAATTATTATTTAAGTGCGGGCCATGAATTCTTGTTGTCTTCCCGAGAATTACCTTCAGGTACCTGAGATAAAACATGTTAAAAGAAAAGGTCAGCGATAACGCCGAGTGAATTCATAGAGTTTAATAATTTCCATCAATATAACATCGGTATAAAATTATTACCGATAATTATTTTGTACAAATCATTGTAATAGGCCATAAAATAGCCAAAGTCATTTTATACAAGTCCTTATCAAAATCATAATATAGGCTTTCGCCTTCAAAATCATTATACGAACCATTGTCGTTAAAAACATTATACAATACGTTTTATAACGTTATATAAAGTTAAATAAAAACCGTTATATGTATATGGTTATGTAAAACCAAAACACGAACATTAAATCAATAATAAGACCCCGTATTGCTAGTCAGGCAATATATCGTAATTCAATGCATAAAGCAGTATTTCGTTAATTAGATTATTACAAGCCGCATGACATTATTACCTTACTAAACCAAACAACGGGTAGCTAGCCCGAAACTCATTTTCCCATCTAAATTAGCGTGTCGTCACAATAATCACGCTTGTGTAAATCTTCTCATACATAAATTCGCTTACCAATCAATGTGGCACGACGGGGATCAACCGTCAAGGCGCGAACTGGGGTGATCGTCCCCAAATAGTACTATTATATGCATAAGCGTCTACCAAATCCCGGTAGTTCACAATTCATGCTAATCGGACTATTAGTGACATAACCTAACTTTAATAATCCATTTCATTTCATCTATCGGGTCATTTAATCATTCATCGGGTCATACAATCATTCGGATCCAAATCAATAAACAGACAATGGAGACAACTAGTGTCCTATTTTATAAAAACTAACATGTTATCTCCCTCGCGGGTTTATAAAACATTTCATAAAAACATTTAAAAGAGTGCGAGGCTATGAACTCACGTTGATGTGGGAAGGCGGTTATCGGCGATTCGGATATACGATACATGCTTCAATCACGGAAACCTAGACAAATAATACTCGTCTTAGACTTTTGTCCAACGACTTTATCAAAATAATAATTATGTATACATATGATGATTTTATATATATGATGATGATCAAGTGGGTTTAAACATCTTTACTCATTCATTATAGTGTTTATGTGTTGTTAACTTTTTACTATTTTATTAGTTTTACATATTTACATGTTTTAGGTCCAATAAGCCTATTATAAGTTCATTAACTTGTATTAATCTATTTTATACTTGTATTATCAGTATTTGTACTTTACATGTTGAGCCCAAATGGGTTAAGCCCAATAAGAAATTTTTATAAGTGTTTAACTTATTTAGTTAAATTATTAGTCCAAATATGCTAACTTAGCTCGTTAATGTCCGTATGTCATATAGTTCGGGTTTTATCGGTTTTTACTTGTATTAGGTACTTATACATCAGTATATGACTTTTAAAAACTTTACATTAGACGGGTTTGATCATCTAAGTTTTAATTGGCGAAAAACGTTAATTTTACGGTAATAGCCGAAAAAGTCGTAAAAATCATGTTTATAGTTTCTATAACTTATAAATCTTATTCAACTACCATTTTTATAAAGTGTCCATTTCTTTAATCTTATACATATTTATATAAATGAAATTTATAAGTTAGTGGGTTTTAATTCACATTTTATACTATATTAGTTTGAGTGCTTATATAATACTATTAAACATTAATTCTTCAAAATCTGATTTTTAGTTTCATCTTCACCATTTTTATCATATCTTGAGTTATACAAAGAGATAGAAGCTAATTTTTGGATTGAATAAACTTCATATTATGTGCTATAAATAAGTTAGTTATAGATACTGCTCAATCCATGTCTAACTATCCCTAATAGTCCCTACAAAACAGACTATTCAGATTGTCACACTAATCTTGTTTTGATCATATCTCACTCATTTTTATGATTCCATTGCATGGCCAACTCTCACGTGTTTATGACATCTATTACTTACTGTATATTGATTCCACCATGCCATTTTATCAGTTCATAACTTGGTTACTTACTGTTTTTATACAGCTAACAATTTAAGCAAGATTTTAGCCTTGTTTCTTATGATTTTTCATCTTTTTAATCATATTTATCAACACTTGATCCCCACACAACATTTTTATCATCATATATTCATCATATACATATACAATAACAAAGAAAATACATAATTACATAATCAAAATAACAAGAGGATGGGGAGAATAATCTTTATACCACCATTAGTGATGAAAAGATGAGTCTTTGATGAACAAGGCTTGGATTTTGATAGCAAAACTTGTGATAAACCAATATCATCTTCAAGTATATCAACTTTTATAAACTTCTCATGGAAAATCAGCCCTATGACACCAACTAATCTTCTCCTTGGATTTTAGAATCACCTCCAATCTTTAAAGCTTCAAAGTAGCATCATCATGTGTATGAGTAACACATGATTTTATGGCTAACATAGATAAAATGAGGGTTGTTTTTGATGATGGTTGGACGAATTTTAGAGAGATGAGAGAGTTTGGTGAGTGGTTTGCATGAGTTGCTAAGTGTAAACGGTATGAATGAAGTGGTTTTGGTGGTTTTGTGCTAAGCTAGCTTACATGTTAAGCTTATGCTAACACGTGTTAGCTTTCTAGCTAAAAGGGTGCCACATCTTATGACGTGGTGTCCTCTTTTGGCCATCTCTTATGAGTGGGTAGGATAAACTTGTTTTGTCCCACCCCACTAATTTACGGGTATTCTTCGATTCTAGTTTCCTCGATTTGCGTGCCCTCGGGTCGTTTTACGAAAAACGTTTTTATAAATTATGAATCAACGGCACAAAATGAATCTAATAAAAATTGTCTCATCAAAAACGGAGTTCAAAAACGTAAATACGTAATCCTAAGGTTTCTGGTTTAGTCGTAAAGGACGTTAAATTATAATCGTAAGTCCTAATCGCTTCTCGTAAATTTGTGAGTTTATGAACCAACACAAATTTAAAATTCCAAAATAATATTCACGAATAAATTTATTTCCTGAAGTGTCGGACTGTCACCAAAAACGGTGTATGTAAACGTAAGCACGTAACGTAGAATCCTCCGGTTTAGACGTAGTCGATGCTACATCAAGACGTAAATCCAAATTTCTTCCCAAAAATAAGTGAGTTCATATTATAACATTAAAATAATGTTTTTAAATAAATATTGAGAATAAAATATCAACCATAAATTGATGGATTGTGACAACATTTACCCCTAAACGGGATCTTTGTCCTCAAAGATCATCTTATCTTACTACTCGTTTCTTATAGAGTTAAAGCCATGTGGGTATTTCCTCCACATTCGGTCTTTTCTCACAAGTGTAATTCATTACAATATGCGAGTTTCATCAAACATAGCTATGGGAATAAGACCAGACTTAATGTTGACTTACTTTCTCTATCCATGATGTTCACGGGTTTTTGATGAATGCAACTTTTCGCCGATCTAAACTTTATCAAGAAGAATTCAGATTTTCACTTGATAGATATTTTATCAAGTTAGATATACGAATCATAATTCACGCAGCCCTTGAAGTCCTAGGGTAGATCCAGCTTATATGCCTTTCAAACCAATTTTTACATCATCTCAATGGTCCCATTCAACGGGGACTTATTGCCCATGATCTTTCAGATCATCTATTCATTTTTCCAAGGTGGAAATTTTTGGCATCACTTCGCTACCCATCTTGCACTTCAAGATCTACATTTCATATTCACATAACCTCCTACCCACTATCGGCACTCAATAATCAGATCCTAATTTCAACAATCATTTCAGGTCTCGCGGGTCGAGTATTTTGTAAGGTTAGTGATGAGACTGCTTTTATACATAGTCTCATCGTCCAAATCGGGCTTAAAATGCATAAAATATCATTAAAACTGCCAAATATATGCTCGTGTCTGTTGCTTGTGTATTTTAGGTACGGATATTGAGGAAATGACAAAAAGATCACAAGAATCATTCAAAAACGAACACGGGAAACGAAGCCACACAATGAACCAGACCCGAATTATGAATTTCCAAAATGTTCCTTGAAGAATTGAAGATTGTCAACATTGGTCCCTCATTTTTGAAGATTTGGCAAGTTAAGACCTTGAAGAAATCATCATTTGGCAACAAAGGTCCTCCATGTTTGAAGATATTACAAGAATGGCCCTTGAAGAATGCAAGTTATGCATTTAAAATCCTTATTTTAAGTTTGAGAAAGTATTTGTGCCAACAGTGTCAAACTGCCAAAGATATTACAAAGGAAAAAGTTGTTTTGAGCTGTTTATTACAACCTGAAGAAAGAAGGAGAGTAGAGGGACTGAAAGCATCAAACATCCAAACTTCATCCACCAATATAAACCTGACACCTCACCCTCCACGTCACCATACCCGACCCTACCCATTTACCCAACCCAAACCCGTAACCCACCACCCAGGTTTATTAAATAAACCTGGTCAACAAACCCCAGTCAAACCTCCCACTTTCCCTCTAAACATATTTTTTAAATCCTATTTTCCCGAAAATGGATTAAACTCCCTCTAATCACCCTTATAAACCCTACATAATCCCAGACTCAATCCAATCAAAAACAAGGGGGTTTTGTCTCTCCTTTTCCAAATCACTAACTCACAACTTTGTCACCCAAACCCACATCCCAAATCAACACAAGACACACCCATGTGTCTTGTGGGACCCTCCCCTACACCCGTCTTTGTCCCCAAACCCCAATACCAGACAGCATCAACGTCCATGATCCTTCTACTTGGTCCCCAAGACTTATTTAACGTCTTTGATCAACAAAATCAGCTGGCAACATCACATGATCCTTTTGACCAAGATTCCAGTCAAAAATCAAGGGGCATTTCTGGAATTCTATGCATTAGGGTTTTAGCTTAGTATTATTTTATTCCTAGTACTAGAACCTTCTGTTTAGGGCTATATATAGGAGCTCCAACATGTGGAAGCCCTTTGTTCCAGATTTTTCTCATTAAAATTTGTAATACCTTTTTAAGTTATAAAAGTTGGTGTTTTTATGAGTACTTCCTTTTTATACTTAAAAGTTGGTTTGTTTATGTGAGATAATCTGAGTTCCATCATCAATTTGGTAAAAATATTTTGAAGTTTCAGTTTTGAAAAAGGTTTCAAAAGGTTTCTTTTAGGTTTTCAGAAATCCAAGATTCCATGAAGTGAAAGTGGATTGGAATCTTGAGTTTTCAGAAGTTGTTACTTGTTTCAAAAGGTGTTCATTGGTTCAAGGTTTATTGGATTGTAAAAGTTTTTTTTAAAGGGTAAAAAAAATCAGATTTTTGGAATTGTGTTTCTTCATTTTTTCTTAGCAGGTTTCTTTGAGTGCTTGTTTTGTCCAAGGATCTGCACAGACCCGGGTCTGTTTGGAGATGGCTAGCAGCCATTGAGGGGCCTGGATGTAGGTCCCTCTAGGTAAAATCCTTGTTTCCTTTTTTCAGTTTTCAAAAGTTTCAGTTCTATGTGATTTTGCATGAAATTTGTGAGAGACTGGTTATGTGTTTGTTAAACTGACTGGATATTGCTTAATTTAGGATTTTATGCATGTTATAAGCAGTAGAAATTAATTTGGTTGTAGTTTGATTGCATTTGGTTTGAAAATTTTCAAATTCTGAAAATTAAGGGGTGTTTGGGAAAGGGGTTTAAGCCAATGGTTTGACAAGCTTATGGTTAATAATCCACCTAAACACACTTAAAATTAATAGTGGTAGTTTACTTCTGTGATTGGTTTCATTTTGAAAGGTTTTAAAATCCGTTGTGTGCTCAAAGTTTGGTAAAACTTGGCCAAAAATCAGTAGCCTTAAAATCAAACTGATCAGTTGAAATTTGTGCCATCAAGTTTGATTATCTGTTAGAGATAGGTTCAAGTAGGGTTTGAAATAGCTTATATGTGATTTGGTTGGATTGTTTGCAAGTTTGAGAGCATTAAAAATCATTTGTGTGCATATTGAACCAGTCAACTATTCATCAGAAACATACAAGTAAAATCAGTATCTTCTTGTACCTATTTAGCTTGATTTTTGTGATAAACTTGTGTTTCTTTTGCATAATCTGACTCCCTACACTCCACTGAGTGTAGGGGTGCCTTGTTGTCCAAAGAAATCCACTCAAGCAAGCTTTCCTAAGCTCTAAGGTCTCCTGACCAAATTTTTACACTACCAGTGGGAACCAATTTCCCACTGCTAGCTTTGTTGTTACCACTGCTAAGCTAAAAGACAAGACTTGGTCACATGTCACTTTCAGTAATCTTTCTTTTTTGTCTTTGGTGACTGAATTTTAGAGTTAGGACTTCAAACTTGTTTCTATATTTTTCTAATTTTATTTTTGATTTTTCTGATTAATTAGATTTTTATTTACTATTCATTTTATATTTTTTAGATTAAATAGCATTTTTAATTAACTTTTTATATTTCTGTTTTTGGCATTTAGTGCCAAAAATACTTATTTTTCAGTTCAAACATTTTTCTTAGATTTAGAAAAACATTTTGAGATTTTTAGTTAAAAAAGTTTTTACTGTTCATCTTTTAATTATTTTTTAGAATTAATTTAGTATAATTAGGGTTTTAATTTAAACTATTTTTGTCCTTTAGTGAAAATTTTTATATTTTTCAAACTTTTTCAATTTTCTACTGTTCATTAGAGTAAATTAGGATTTTTAAAATTGGTAAATTATTTTTAGTATTATTTTATTATTTTTTATAATTATTTTAGTTTAAAAATAGTTTTTAGTGATTTAAAATAGAAAAATAGTTTTCAAAAATTAGGAAAAATACTTTTTAGTCTTTAGATATTATAAGTAAGTTATTTGTTCAATAAATTATATTTTGGACATTTTGATTAATTATATTTAATTTTAGGGCTTTAATTAGCATTTAAAATTGAATATTTAATTAATAAAAGGTTTTAAAATATTTTATTGGATTTTTATTCTTATTTATATTATTTTAGACTACTTTTAGCTTTTAATTAATTTTTAGGTTTAAAATTTTTAATTTTGTAGTTTTTTACGGTTTTACGTGAACGCCTTTTCGTCTTAGCTCGATCCATCTTCGTAACCGTCTTCCTTTTCTAAATCTCATTTCTTTCTTTCTTTTTCAATCATATAATCACAAATCATTTATCATCTCTTAACACAACGCACTTGCCTCCTTGGGAAACGAACTTGGACTGATTTGGTCATTAGTGCTCGGTTTTCCTAAACCGACACTTAACGCTTACCACTATTTTTTCATCCTTATCCTAAAGGGTACAAAAACTCTACAATCATTTTGTCGCCGCTGCCGGGGAGGCGTGTTGTGTTTTGATTGAACAATTGTTATTTTTTATATAACCATAATTAGTATTTGTATTAGTAGCACTCTACTAATACGTATTATCGCTTTTTGGTTTTTGTGTGAATACTATTACTATATTGTATACGTAGAACAATAAATTCACAAGTACTCCAAATACGTGAGAAATCACAACCTTGACTTGGGAGGTCATTACCCAATCATTGTATTCGAATCTCAAACCAAAGAAAAAAGGCAAAAATAGATAAATACTTTCGAGAAGCTCGATTTTGAAAAATACAAACTATAAGGTGGGTATAAGGCGGTTGTATTTCACGACCTAAAGGAAAAAGGCTCTTAAGTGCTTCACGCCGCCTCGTTTCCTCCGCTTGCTTGTGAGTATTTGATTTTGAGAGCTAATCGAGGGTTTTGCCGCCCAAAGTATTATTACATATCATATATATTTTCTTGGTTTCTTTTGATTAAACCCTCTTGAACGATTTGGTGTTCCACCATCGTTCTTAAGTCATCGAAGGCGTTCACTTCACGTGATCGTTTTCATTCCTTGAGGCTTCTTTAATCGAGAGATTTGATTAAGGAGGAGATTTGTAGATTTGTGTCTACTTAATACATTCACCAATTTCCAAAAAGGTTAATACAATCAAAAACCACAAAAAAATTTAAAAAATTCAAAACACCAAAAAGAATCTTCTTTGCTCGTCTCCACGTTGTACGTGACGTTTATGCTACCTCGAAATCAAGCAAAACGTGCACGTAGACGAAAGAACAAAACTCCCACTCCAACTCATTCTAGTGAGGAGTCTCCTATTGACGAACCCATTGTACGAGAAGCACCAACCATGGCGAATCGAACTATGATGGAGTTACTTCAAGCACCCACCGAGGGTTATGGAGAAGCTATTGTGATTCCCGCTATCCTTGCGGAGAATTTTGAGGTGAAAACGGGTTTGTTGTCGATGATCCAAAACAACAAATTCCGTGTTGATGAGAAGGACAATCCACACAACCATATCCGCCAATTCAATCGTCTTACCGCTACTTGCAAGTTTAAGGACGTCTCTAACGACTCGATTAAGATGATGCTTTTTCTGTATTCCTTAGCGGGGCCCGAAAAATTTGGTTAGAGAAAGAGCCACCCAATTCTATATTGACGTGGAAGGATCTCGTTTCAAAGTTCGTGAACCAATTTTTTCCGCCCTCTAAGACTACGCATTTGAAAAACGAGATTTCAAAGTTTTCACAAGAATGTAATGAAAGTTTTTCAACGACTTGGAATAGGTTTAAGGAAATGTTACATGAATGTCCTCATCACGGTTTTTCATACTTGCACCAAAGTGACACGTTTTACAATTTAATGATCATGAAAGAGATTATTTAAATGCCGCCGCGGGTGGTAATTTTTTGTGTAAAACGGTTGAGGAAGCTTTGGTCATAATTGAGAATAGGTCTAAGGTTTATAGCCCTCGTAACACACTGAGTGTTGCCAAATTGGGCTCATCATCGTCTCGTAGCATTAACGCCTTACATGATGAAGCAAATGAAGAAAATCTGTTTTTTGATAGATTTGCTAACCTTATGTCCCATTAGAAAGCTTAAGAAGCTTCAAATTCCGCTTCGGTTAAAGCGGTTTCTAAGAGTTGTTTGTCGTGTGGTGGAGCTCATGATCTTTCCGAGTGCATTACGGCGGATGGTAACACTTCGAGTGCTTACATAGCCACGGGAACTTATAACCAAAACGGCCAAGGTTCCCGCCAAAATCAAGCTCCACCAAATCAAAATGCTAATAACTATCGAAACAACAACCAAGGTGGTAATTATCAAGGCAATCAACGTAATTACAACAAGGGTAATTATCAAAGTGGAAATGGGCAAATTTCAAATGAAAACCAAAACCGTGATTTTCAAACTACTACACAAGGTTTTCAAAATGATCACACCAAAAATCTTCAAGGAGAGTTTTTGAATTATGCTAAGGCAAACGATGCTATGTTTGATAATATGCAACGTGAAATGGTTAGCTTAAGATCCGAGTTGAAAAACGAGCTTAAAAACGAACTTGCTAATGAACTTAAGACTCATGCTAATAAAATGGAAAGAAATGTTCAACAACTCCAACAAAATCAACAAAAAATGGAGCAAGGTCAACATGAGATTAAGCAAGAGTTGTTAAAAGCGGATGCTAGGCAATCTAAGTTTGAAGACCGAATGGGAAAAATGTTTGAAGCTATCATGTGTAAACCCTCTTCTTCGGGTGGTCTTCCTAGTGATACCATCGTGAACCCGAAAGGAGAATTGAAGGTTATTACCACTCGTAGTGGTAAAACTTTCAAAGAACCCAATTCTCGTCCAAGTACTTCTATGGAGAAGGAAAAAGAGAAAGAACCCGAGGTGGTGGTAGAAAAGGAGCACATTCAAAGCCCACGAAGTACCACTCAAACCACACCTACGGTTAAACCAATACCAATCATGGAACCCGAGATTCCAAGGCCGATGCCTATGCCCCAACCCACACCACCCTTACCTTACCCTTCATGACGAGACAAAGAAAAGGCACAAGAACGAAATAATTATCAATTTGAACTTTTTGTGCAAATGTTTCGTGACTTGCATTTTAATATAAGTTTTGCCGATGCCATAGTCATGATGCCTCGATTTGCCGCGAACTTCAAAAGTATGTTGAATAACAAAGAGAAATTGCAAAAATCGTCTAGTTGTTCTTCGGTTTTTCTTAGCCGCATACCTCAAAAAGTCGGTGATCCCGGCATGTTTTTAATCCCATGTGCTATACAAGACATGGAAGAATGCTACGCCTTGGCCGATCTTGGTGCTAGTATTAATTTGATGCCTCTTGAGATTTTTAAATCGCTCAATCTTCCCAATCTCACTCCTTCAAGAATGTCAATCGAGATGGCCGATCATTCTACGATTCTAGCTTGTGGAGTAGCCTAGGATGTCTTCGTGAAAGTTGGAAAGTTCTACTATCCCGTAGACTTTATTGTTGTTGACATTCCTATCGATCCTAAAGTTCCTCTAATTTTAGGTCGATCATTTTTGGATACCTCGAGAGCACTCATCGATGTGCATGCAAGGAAAATCACTCGTCGTTTCAATGAGGAAGAACTCGTCATTAATGCAACTCAAAACTCCACACTTTCTCATGTGTATTCCATCACGTCTTTGTACAATGTCAATCCCATCAAAAACATTTGCAAAAAGATTTCAAAAAGAGTTTTAGAAGTTGTTGAAAAAAATGAAGTTCCGTCCCCTCCGCCGGTGGAGGTTAAGAGTGTTAAGCCTACGATTACAATTGTGAATGATTCTTCGGATGATGAATATGTTGATCCCGATGGGGGAGTTTTCTTTGTTGATAAACGTTTTGAAAACTTACCACCACCTTTACCAAAACGGTTTTCAAATGTGAGAATTTTTAGTGTGACTAATATTGGTTTAGAAACACCAAATATTTTTGACATAATTAAATCGGGTTTTCACAAGGAGAGTTTAAAAGATGAAAAAGGAAAGGATTTTAAATTGAATTTAAAAGATTTTTCTACAATTCTAACTCCGTCATCACCACGTGTTTTGAGTGCTACAAGCTCATCTTCTCCTTTTGACGATGCTTTGTGTGGACTTAGTGTGGGGAAAACCCCTTATGTTCCCTTCCCTTTCTTCACCGAGGACGAGATATTTGATCCTGGAATTGCTTATAAAGGGAAATTTCGGTCTTCCACCGATGCAATAAATGGAAAATCTTTTCATTTGATTGGTGCGAGTCTACCTCGAGTAGCTCATGTTTATAGTGACTTACCCATTGTCCCACCCTTCTATTTCTTCTCATCTATTTTCTTGAAACCCTTTGGGTTTGTGTTGGCACACGATGAAGTGACGTTGATTTGTTTTTCCAACGAAAACGAGAACGCCATCTTCGACCCCGGTATTTTGTACCATTAAAGGACTTAGTCCTTTATACCGGTTGTTTTTGGGCCTTGTTTATCATGTAAGCCCCACCAAAAATTGACCATACCATGATAATCCCTAAATGATCACATTTATGGGGATTCGAGTCGAGCTTTTGACTCGGTTATCAAAAAAAGGTGCCTCGTGGGGGAGACCCATGCTTATCCATGTACATATTATTGCTTTCTAATTAGTTTAATGTGAGGGGATTTGTGCCCTTCCAACCTTTGTTTCGTGGTTGTTTGTGAATTGTGAACTTTAGATGATCATGATCTTCACGATTGGAGCCTCTCGTGTTCGTTTTATGGGAACACTCGATCGTTTGCTTTGGAGACTTTCTCAATATCCAAATGATATATGCTTTTGATGTTCTAACCTTAGGTTTTTAGCACACTTCATAAACGGCTATTAATTTATTGGTTACACATTTTCCATGCTAGATTAGGCATTCGACTACGTCTCTAGTATGGGGTGTTTGCACCCCTAGACTCGAAACATTGAGGACAATGTTTAACTTTAGTATGGGGGGTGAATAGATACTTGCCTTGCCAAACCTTCACGCTTTCCAAAGTTTATCTTTTTGTTTATCGTTTTTGTTGCAAAATAAGGCTAAAATTGGCCAAATTTTAAAATTTTTCTCATGTTTTATAAGTGTTTGAAGACACGAATGTAGGTTTTCCGGTGGCGAGAATAAGAGTAATTTTTGACTCGACCGTGCGTGTTGAGCACTTAGATTTGATTCCTTAACTTCACATTAGGCTAAGTCTCTTAAATGAGGATGAGAAATGATAGAGTTAATTATAAGTTACTATGCTAAACGTAGAGTACTCGTATTCTTTCAAAAACTCATGTGTTCTCGTTGTTTGCTTATTCTCCCTTCGCATGTAAATATTTTTTGCTTAATAAATATTGACTTAGCGGTTTAGTTAGGATTGTTGGGTTTCTAGTCTTTTCTAGTAGCTTCCGTGTAATTAAATTGGGAAGACATTAAGGTATCGCCAGCGTCACGGTTTTGAAGTATTGGCACCCGAATAATCGAAAGCTTCACCTAATAATAAGATTTCAAGTGCTCACCTAAATCTAGCAAACAATTTGAAGCCCCACAAGGCCGAAAAATCTATGCAAAATTGAAAGTAAATCAAGCCTTAATCTTCGAAGCTTTAAAGATCCAAAATTCGCTTTAGCGTGAGGATATACGTCTTTGGCTAATAAAACCACCGATGAGGCGGATAATAAAAGGAAAGGCAAGACCGAAGTCATAATAAAAGCTTCATGGCGAAGTTGAATAAAAGATGGAGGTAAACCAAAGATAATAAGGCCCTTCCGTTAGGGGGCGTATAAAAGTCTTGGTAATAAGTCTCATGTTCAAAACCGTTATAAAACCGTGTTTATCGATTCTTCTTGTCAACTTAATTTTTTAACATCGTTGTCTATTAGGAGGGGTTATTGATTTGATGGTCTTAGTTACACTGTTAGGACTCTATTTTTAGACCTAAATCTCTATTATCGCATAAGTCAAACAATGTATCCTCGTGAAACATTCAAGACAAAATAAAATATAAGAGATACAACTTAGGAATAATGGGAGGATAAGTACATGATTAGGGCATATGAGTAGTGTTAGCATTACTAACTTATAATGACAATGATCTCGTTGCACGCTTGGCATGGAATTGGAGTGAAAATCGAGGACGATGAAATTATTTCTAACGAAGCATTCACGTGTTCTTATTCTATGAACCTAAATGTCCCATTTTGCGATGAAAATCATACATTATGTCTAAAACGCAAGTAGTAGTAATAGTAGTAGTGTAGCTAGTTTATCATTCAATAAAGTGAATAAAAATAAATTTTGGAGATCCTACGATACTTTATTCTAGCATTGCGTGAGGGCACGGTAATGGTTTAGTATGGGGGAGTGATGAGACTGCTTTTATACATAGTCTCATCGTCCAAATCGGGCTTAAAATGCACAAAATATCATTAAAACTGCCAAATATATGCTCGTGTCTGTTGCTTGTGTATTTTAGGTATGGATATTGAGGAAATGACAAAAAGATCACAAGAATCATTCAAAAACGAACACGGGAAACGAAGCCGCACAATGAACCGGACCCGAATTATGAATTTCCAAAATGGTCATGAAGAATTGAAGATTGTCAACATTGGTCCCTCATTTTTGAAGATTTGGCAAGTTAAGACCTTGAAGAAATCATCATTTGGCAACAAAGGTCCTCCATGTTTAAAGATATTACAAGAATGGCCCTTGAAGAATGCAAGTTATGCATTTAAAATCCTTATTTTAAGTTTGAGAAAGTATTTGTGCCAAAAGTGTCAAACTGCCAAAGATATTTCAAAGGAAAAAGTTGTTTTGAGTTGTTTATTACAACATGAAGAAAGAAGGAGAGTAGAGGGACTGAAAGCATCAAACATCCAAACTTCATCCACCAATATAAACCTGACACCTCACCCTCCACGTCACCATACCCGACCCTACCCATTTACCCAACCCAAACCCGTAACCCACCACCCAGGTTTATTAAATAAACCTGGTCAACAAACCCCAGTCAAACCTCCCACTTTCCCTTTAAACACATTTTTTAAATCCTATTTTCCCCAAAATGGATTAAACTCCCTCTAATCACCCTTATAAACCCTACTTAATCCCAGACTTAATCCAATCAAAAACAAGGGGGTTTTGTCTCTCCTTTTCCAGATCACTAATTTACAACTTTGTCACCCAAACCCACATCCCAAATCAACACAAGACACACCCATGTGTCTTGTGGGACCCTCCCCTGCACCCGTCTTTGTCCCCAAACCCCAATACCATACAGCATCAACGTCCATGATCCTTCTACTTGGTCCCCAAGACTTATTTAACGTCTTTGATCAACAAAAACTGCTGGCAACATCACATGATCCTTTTGAACAAGATTCCAGTCAAAAATCAAGGGGCATTTTTGGAATTCTATGCATTAGGGTTTTAGCTTAGTATTATTTTATTCCTAGGACTAGAACCTTCTGTTTAGGGCTATATATAGGAGCTCCAACATGTGGAAGCCCTTTGTTCCAGATTTTTCTCATTAAAATTTGTAATACCTTTTTAAGTTATAAAAGTTGGTGTTTTATGAGTAATTCCTTTTTATAGTTAAAAGTTGGTTTGTTTATGTGAGATAATCTGAGTTCCATCATCAATTTGGTAAAAATATTTTGAAGTTTCAGTTTTGAGAAAGGTTTCAAAAGGTTTCTTTTAGGTTTTCAGAAATCCAAGATTCCATGAAGTGAAAGTGGATTGGAATTTTGAGTTTTCAGAAGTTGTTACTTGTTTCAAAAGGTGTTCATTGGTTCAAGGTTTATTGGATTGTAAAAGTTTTTTTTAAAGGGTAAAAAAAAATCAGATTTTTGGAATTGTGTTTCTGCATTTTTTCTTAGCATGTTTCTTTGAGTGCTTGTTTTGTCCAAGGATCTGCACAGACTCGGGTCTGTTTGGAGATGGCTAGCAGCCATTGAGGGGCCTGGATGTAGGTCCCTCTAGGTAAAATCCTTGTTTCCTTTTTTCAGTTTTCAAAAGTTTCAGTTCTATGTGATTTTACATGAAATTTGTGAGATACTGGTTATGTGTTTGTTAAACTGATTGGATATTGCTTAATTTAGGATTTTATGCATGTTATAATCAGTAGAAATTAATTTGGTTGTAGTTTGATTGCATTTGGTTTGAAAAATTTCAAATTCTGAAAATTTGTGTTTGGGAAAGGGGTTTAAGCCAATGGTTTGACAAGCTTATGGTTAATAATCCACCTAAACACACTTAAAATTGATAGTGGTAGTTTACTTCTGTGATTGGTTTCATTTTGAAAGGTTTTAAATCCGTTGTGTGCTCAAAGTTTGGTAAAACTTGGCCAAAAATCAGTAGCCTTAAAACCAAACTGATCAGTTGAAATTTGTGCCATCAAGTTTGATTATCTGTTAGAGATAGGTTCAAGTAGGGTTTGAAATAGCTTATATGTGATTTGGTTGGATTGTTTGCAAGTTTGAGAGCATTAAAAATCATTTGTGTGTATATTGAACAAGTCAACTATTCATCAGAAACATACAAGTAAAATCAGTAACTTCTTGTGCCTATTTAGCTTGATTTTTGTGATAAACTTGTGTTTCTTTTTGCATAATCTGACTCCCTACACTCCATTGAGTGTAGGGGTGCCTTGTTGTCCAAAGAAATCCACTCAAGCAAGCTTTCCTAAGCTCTAAGGTCTCCTGACCAAATTTTTACACTACCAGTGGGAACCAATTTCCCACTGCTAGCTTTGTTGTTACCACTGCTAAGCTAAAAGACAAGACTTGGTCACATGTCACTTTCAGTAATATTTCTTTTTTGTCTTTAGTGACTGAATTTTAGATTTAGGACTTCAAACTTGTTTCTATATTTTTCTAATTTTATTTTTGATTTTTCTGATTAATTAGATTTTTATTTATTGTTCATTTTATATTTTTTAGATTAAATAGCATTTTTAATTAACTTTTTATATTTCTGTTTTTGGCATTTAGTGCCAAAAATACTTATTTTTCAGTTTAAACATTTTTCTTAGATTTAGAAAAACATTTTAAGATTTTTAGTTAAAAAAGTTTTTACTGTTCATCTTTTAATTATTTTTTAGAATTAATTTAGTATAATTAGGGTTTTAATTTAAACTGTTTTTGTCCTTTAGTGAAAAATTTTATATTTTTCAAACTTTTTCAATTTTCTATTGTTCATTAGAGTAAATTAGAAATTGGTAAATTATTTTTAGTATTATTTTATTATTTTTTATAATTATTTTAGTTTAAAAATAGTTTTTAGTGATTTAAAATAGAAAATAGTTTTCAAAAATTAGGAAAAATACTTTTTAGTCTTTAGATAATATAAGTAAGTTACTTGTTCAATAAAATTATATTTTGGACATTTTGATTAATTATATTTAATTTTAGGTCTTTAATTAGCATTTAAAATTGAATATTTAATTAATAAAAGGTTTTAAAATATTTTTATTAGATTTTTATTCTTATTTATATTATTTTAGACTACTTTTAGCTTTTAATTAATTTTTAGGTTTAAAATTTTTTATTTTGTAGTTTTTTACGGTTTTACGTGAACGCCTTTTCGTCTTAGCTCGATCCGTCTTCGTAACCGTCTTCCTTTTCTAACACAACGCACTTGCCTCCTTGGGAAACGAACTTGGACTTATTTGGTCATTAGTGCTCGGTTTTCCTAAACCGACACTTAACGCTTACCACTATTTTGTCATCCTTTTCCTAAAGGGTACAAAAACTCTACAATCAGTTAGGTTCGCCATCATAGGAAACCTTAAACCTAAAAGACATGTCCAACTCGCAATGGGTGTATGTCGGGTGTCTTCATCCCAACTCCTGCTTACAGATGCTCTAATATTTAGATCCTCACAAGATTCGATCTCGATCCTAATACGATAATTATCAGTGATAATATCTCCAAAGGAAAGCGATTATACGGTTTATTACCAAAGGTCAATCATTCAAGCATAAAACAGCACTTATAGTATTTTGTATCGTTAATTTACCTCGTCCCTTCGATTGGGGTGGTAAACAGTACTCTCATCAAGATTCGTTCTCAATGACTTCTGAGCAAATCTCTAGAAATTCGATGTGAAGCGAGGATCTTGATAGAGATGATCGATACAGGCACACCATGTTTACACAACTCCTTTAAATACAAAAGAGTCAATTTCTTCATCAAGAATCTATCATTAACAGGAATGATGTTAACGGATTTGGTCAGTCTGTCGATGATGACCCAAATCGAATCAAATTAAGATGATGACCTTTGCAATAGTTAGACGTTTACTAATGTATGAGGCGATGTCTGCCTTCATAATTTGCCATTAGTACAACTTCTTCAGATAAAAATACATTAAATCATAAATGTCAGGAATAGAATACCTATACTTACAAGATTCCAACATGACTACATCTCAAAATCTCCATATTTAGGCAACCATAAACGGCCTTTTATACTTTTAACGCCATCGGATTTTCAAATCTAATGGTTCACATTAGCCGCGAATCCCCTTTTATTATTTATATTATCCTTCTTACAGGCATCAATTATTTCTAAATGTGCGGGCAAATTACTTTGCACCGTCATTATTAAGGAACACAATCCTAATTTATTCTTTATCCTTTCTATATTATGTGTCAGTATCTACATTCATCTTCCCTGATGAAATAATTATCATGTCCGTATTTATTCAAAAATTATTTCTTCACATTTTCTGAGTTTTAGTTTCTTCTCAACTATCATTTTTATCCGTTATACTCAATCCGATGTCTAAAGCGTCGATAACTTTTGCTAGTAATTAAATAATAGATATTTAATTTTATGAAACGTAAACGTAAAAAGTTTTAAATTTCTCGGTTCGTCCAATTATAGGAAAATGTTCAAAAGAATAAATTTGAATTTAATTAACACGATTTTTGTTGATTTACTGAAAATAATTAGTGAGATTCGTAAATGTTCGAAAAATCTTTGTTTATACTTTGGTCACAATTTTCTTATTTGACAAGCAAAAATTGTCGTTTTAAATTTCAAGTCATAAGTTATATTGTTTCCTCAATTCTTCTTAAGTTGTCTATAAGTACACACAAACATTTACCCCTAAACAGGAGTTTAGTTAAATGTTCTGGGTATAAGGGAATAATCCCTCAAAAGTTCATTTGATAAAACATTTGTCAAAACATATTTCCATTTTCTTTTTGGTAAAACCCAAAGTCTTAAAAGGGCTCTAAATTTTTGAAGAGTCAATACAGATTCCATTATCTTATTAATCACACGGTCCAAAAATGTAAAGGATTAAGTCTTAGATCCCATTTTAAATATTGAAGGTACAGGTTTTCGTTGTTCGGCTAATTCAGGGCAATCTATTAATAATTATTAACTCATTCTTATTCTTATAAACAAACAGATGGTTCTTAATGATCACAAGTATGAATTTATCAATTTACAGCCTACACACGTGATTCACCCAATTTATGAATGCTACATGTGTATTAGTCAATCCAAACGTCATCACGTGAAACTCATAATGGTCATTACAAGTTTTGGATGCATCGATTGGAATAGATAATCTTTTTCGCGGATGCGAAGTTGATGATAACCATGTCGTGGATCAAATCTTTAGAACATACGCTAGAACCTTGTAAATGATCGAACAAATCTATCATCTTAGGTAGTGGATATAGATTTTCATCATCAATTTACCTAGTTTGCGGTAATTCGAGAAATATAAGGAATGATAATACCATAGCTCTTCATAATGACGAGCTTGGTAGAATAAAAGCTTTCTCCGACAACTCTCTCAGTTGTACAGTAATACTTTTAATTCGGATGGTGCTGACGTACAGTGCACACGCCACGGGTGCAGCACCGGGAATATAATCAATACCAATTTCAACTTGCCTTAATGGCAAAAGTCAAGGTAATTCACCATCAAATACCTCCTAAAATTTCAGATAACAGAAACATCTTTTAAAAAATTTACTTTAAGTTCTTTCTAGATTATAATATCTATGACTAGTTCACAACCATTCATGGTATAATTTCAAGTCTAAATGCAGGATATGGTCATCCATCAAGAATTATTTAGATCACTTTTGATAATCAACATCTTATCATTTAGGGGAATTCTATTCGAGTTCCCATCAATTAAGACAATGTCGTCATGTCATAATCAATCAATCCATTCTACTGGCACTATTAACTTTCCAGTTTCATTGTCGCCGATAAGATGTGAATTTCTCAAAAGACTAATAATAACTCATAATCCTTCACAAGTTCAAGGATATCTTAAAAGAGTAAGGTCAACGCATAATCTACGGCAGAGAATTTCAAATCAGATACAGACGAAAACATTTAATGAATAAGAATATATCCCATGTTTCATAATTTGAGTACGCATTCGAAAGCTCCTCGGATCGTTACCCAGGTCATTCAAATGAAATCTAATCAAAAGAAATGATAGGAACGTTGATACATCCAATCGGGTATCAACACTCGGTAATCAGATACTTTTCCAAAGAATCTCACCACGGGAGAATTGGACAAGAAAGGAATATCAATTTGTCAAATAAGACAAATTCCACATATGAGTAAATTCGACTCAGAAGAATAAATAGTACGGGCACATATGTAGGTTTCCCTATCAATATGTCCCTATTTTTCACTTCTTGCAGATCTCATAAAATTTAATCTTTCACAATCTTCAAAGAAAATTTAGTGTTTATTAATAACTTCATGGTGACTACTAATCATCCTTGCATGGTCACTTCCAAATTAAATGTAGGCGCGCAACTATATACAATTTCAAGATTAACGATGCAATACTCAGTTCGTCAAAATTTAATCATCATGTTTGTAATAAAAACATTTTCATGCTTAATTCTTAAAAAAGAATCAAAAATAAATTTACAAAGATTTTCTTTGTTATGAAAACAATTAAGTTTTCCAAGGTGTTTCATAAATAACTTCATTTCGATAACGATTATCTATAAATCTCACTTTAAATAATCCTTATGGTGGTGAAAATTCAATTTTTCTCAAGGGATACTATTGTATCTTATAAAACAATGAGTAATCTGCAAAAGAGTGATGAAGAGTTGTTCACCAAGAACTAACTACAATATGATAGGAAATGAGCTTAGCCAAATAATCATGAGGTTCATGACCTCGATGGCACCCAAAAAGAATAATCCACAACGTAACTCAAACTGAGATGTGTACTTGTTCAATGGTTGCATCACTAATGCGAACATTAGGATGAAGCAATAAAAGATAGATAACATCGATACATGTAGAATTTAGCAATCAAAGGTAGTCTTTTCATTAATCACAAACAAGTCAAAATTGTACCGTAACACATTACGTGTCACTATGTCATACAATTCCAAGAACTCATCCTACCAACTGATGTCTCAGTTAAGTTAGGGATTATTTTTAAAAGACACCACAATGAATACTAATCTACAAGAGTCATTAGGTGTTCCACATGTCCCGAAAGATCCATCGGTCCCAATTTCAGAAGAGGATTTCTTCAATTTATTTCTTGGACACTGAGCATCCTCGTTAGTGGACAATGGCCTAGGAACAACCCTTAACACGAACCAACAATCATTTAAAACTTTACAATTCAATCACATGACTTAACGACTTCCTCTTAACAATCTCATATTCCATACGGGTTAAATTTTACTTTATTCAAGTTTCAACCAACTTATACTCAATGCGATATCCTACCTCATTCTCCAATACTTTCAATCTTTATTCTTAGACCTTAATAGGGCAATAAAAGTTCGATGTGAACAGCACTTAATTTCAAATCCTATAGCTCCTACAACAATAGTTATCAAATGAGTCACTAGTCTAAAATGACTCGATCATTCAATTAGACTTCTTGGAAAGGTACTAGTGGCATGAGGCTTTTGGGTAATGGTTGGGGTAATGGTTCCAATGACAGCCTCAAGTGCAACATTCACCCTTTCGATTTCAATTTAAGAATTGGATGACAACGAATCAGATGACATCTTTCTAGGTGGTAACGTTTTATCAAGCTCCACTCTATAAGGAAAGATCGTCATGACATCGATATTAGATATAATCTCGCCAATTATTCTTTAATATCACAATCAACTAATATCAACATTTCTACGAATATTAACCATTTTGTTGGGATCATAAATATCCGCAACTTGGTTTAGATCAAGAATAGCTAGAATTCCTACGGGAATAGCTTCGGTTAATTTACTAGGGGATTTAGGGTTCCTTGTGACAATCTACGTCGTATAAATACCTCGTATAAATATTAAAATAATCATCAAACAATCATGTTTTATTCAAAACCTTAGTTTTAAAAATCTTTCGTTCTCTATAACGAGAGCTTTGATACCAAACTGTAACACCCCCAAATTTACACAATTCAATACAGCGGAAGACTCGTTGGTGTTACGGGATAGCACATTACTCACATCATAGACAACGCTTAAATTTACATAGGTCCCAAGTTATTGTATTTCATACAAGTTTTACAAAGAATTTGAATGGAAATTATTATTTAAGTGCGGGCCATGAATTCTTTTTATCTTCCTGAGAATTACCTTCAAGTACCTGAGATAAAACATGTTAAAAGAAAAGGACAGCGATAACGCCGAGTGAATTCATAGAGTAATAATTTCCATCAATATAACATCGGTATAAAATTATTACCGAAAATTATTTTGTACAAATCATTGTAATAGGCCATAAAATAGCCAAAGTCATTTTATACAAATCCTTATCAAAATCATAATATAGGCTGTCGCCTTCAAAATCATTATATGAACCATTGTCGTTAAAAACATTATACAATACGTTTTATAACGTTGTATAAAGTTAAATAAAAACCGTTATATGTATATAGTTATGTAAAACCAAAACACGAACATTAAATCAATAATAAGACCTCGTATTGCTACTCAGGCAATATATCGTAATTCAATGCATAAAGCAGTATTTCGTTGATTAGATTATTACAAGCCGCATGACATTATTACCTTACTAAACCAAACAACGGGTAGCTAGCCCGAAACTCATTTTCCAATCTAAATTAGCGTGTCGTCACAATAATCACGCTTGTGCAAATCTTCTCATACATAAATTCGCTTACCAATCAATGTGGCACGACGGGGATCAACCGTCAAGGCGCGAACTGGGGTGATCGTCCCCAAATAGTACTATTATATGCATAAGCGTCTACCAAATCCCGGTAGTTCACAATTCATGCTAATGGGACTTTTAGTGACATAACCTAACTTTAATAATCCATTTCATTACATCTATCGGGTCATTTAATCATTCATCGGGTCATACAATCATTCGGATCCAAATCAATAAACAGACAATCGAGACAACTAGTGTCCTATTTTATAAAAACTAACATGTTATCTCCCTCGTGGGTTTATTAAACATTTCATAAAAACATTTAAAAGAGTGCGAGGCTATGAACTCAAGTTGATGTGGGAAGGCGGTTATCGGCGATTCGGATGTACGGTACGTGCTTCAATCACGGAAACCTAGACAAATAATACTCGTCTTAGACTTTTGTCCAACGACTTTATCAAAATAATAATTATGTATACATATGATGATTTTATATATATGATGATGATCAAGTGGGTTTATACATCTTTACTCATTCATTATAGTGTTTATGTGTTGGTAACTTTTTACTATTTTATGAGTTTTACATATTTACATGTTTTAGGTCCAATAAGCCTATTATAAGTTCATTAACTTGTATTAATCCATTTTAAACTTGTATTATCAGTATTTATACTTGACATGTTGAGCCCAAATGGGTTAAGCCCAATAAGAAATTTTTATAAGTGTTTAACTTATTTAGTTAAATTATTAGTCCAAATATGCTAACTTAGCTCGTTAATGTCCGTATGTCATATAGTTCGGGTTTTATCGGTTTTTAC
The DNA here is from genome assembly GCA_025667525.1 of Glebionis coronaria. Taxonomy (NCBI): domain Eukaryota; kingdom Viridiplantae; phylum Streptophyta; class Magnoliopsida; order Asterales; family Asteraceae; genus Glebionis; species Glebionis coronaria. Next base: position 573,066,639 of record CM046879.1, on the reverse strand, counting down.
TTGTATTAGGTACTTATACATCAGTATATGACTTTTAAAAACTTTACATTAGACGGGTTTGATCGTCTAAGTTTTAATTGGCGGAAAACGTTAATTTTACGGTAATAGCCGAAAAAGTCGTAACAATCATGTTTATAGTTTTTATAACTTATAAATCTTATTCAACTGCCATTTTTATAAAGTGTCCATTTCTTTAATCTTATACATATTTATATAAATGAAATTTATAAGTTAGTGGGTTTTAATTCATATTTTATACTATATTAGTTTGAGTGCTTATATAATACTATTAAACATTAATTCTTCAAAATGTGATTTTTACTTTCATCTTCACCATTTTTATCATATCTTGAGTTCTATAAGTAGATAGAAGCTCATTCTTGGATGGCATAAACTCCATATTATGTTCTACAAATAAGTTAGTTATAGCTACTGCTCATTCCATGTCTAACTATCCCTAACAGTCCCTACAAAACAGACTATTCAGATTGTCACACTAATCTTGTTTTGATCATATCTCACTCATTTTTATGATTCCATTGCATGGTCAACTCTCACATGTGTATGACATCTATTACTTACTGTATATTGATTCCACCATGCCATTTTATCAGGTCATAACTTGGTTACTTACTGTTTTTATACAGCTAAAAATTTAAGCAAGATTTTAGCCTTGTTTCTTATGGTTTTTCATCTTTTTAATCATATTTTTCAACACTTGATCCCCACAAAACATTTTAATCATCATATATTCATCATATGCATATACAATAACAAAGAAAATACATGATTACATAATCAAAATAACAAGAGGATGGGGAGAACAATCTTTATACCACCATTAGTGATGAAAAGATGAGTCTTTGATGAACAAGGCTTGGATTTTGATGGCAAAACTTGTGATAAACCAATATCATCTTCAAGTATACCAACTTTTATAAACTTCTCATGGAAAATCAGCCCTATGACACCAACAAATCTTCTCCTTGGATGTTAGAATTACCTCCAATCTTCAAAGCTTCAAAGTAGCATCATCATGTGTATGAGTAACACATGATTTTATGGCTAACATAGATCAAATGAGGGTTGTTTTGGATGATGGTTGGACGAATTTTAGAGAGATGAGTGAGTTTGGTGAGTGGTTTGCATGAGTTGCTAAGTGTAAATGGTATGAATGAAGTGGTTTTGGTGGTTTTGTGCTAAGTTAGCTTACATGTTAAGCTTATGCTAACATGTGTTAGCTTTCTAGCTAAAAGGGTGCCACATCTTATGATGTGGTGTCCTCTTTTGGCCATCTCTTTTGAGTGGGGTAAGATAAACTTGTTTTGTCCCATCCCACTAATTTACGGGTATTCTTCGGTTCTAGTTTCCTCGATTTGCGTGCCCTCGGGTCGTTTTACGAAAAACGTTTTTATAAATTATGAATCAACGACAAAAAACGAATCTAATAAAAATTGTCTCATCAAAAACGGAGTTCAAAAATGTAAATACGTAATCCTAAGGTTTTTGGTTTAGTCGTAAAGGACGTTAAATTATAATCGTAAGTCCTAATCTCTTCTCGTAAATTTGTGAGTTTATGAACCAACACAAATTTAAAATTACAAAATAATATTCACGGATAAATTTATTTCCTGAAGTGTCAGACTGTCACCAAAAACGGTGTATGTAAACGTAAGCACGTAACGTAGAATCCTCCGGTTTAGACGTAGTCGATGCTACTTCAAGACGTAAATCCAAATTTCTTCCCAAAAATAAGTGAGTTCATATTATAACATTAAAATAATGTTTTTAAATAAATATTGAGAATAAAATATCAACCATAAATTGATGGATTGTCACATTTGTAATTAATGCTGTGAATGTTTTTATGGTTTGTGATGGACTTGTGTGTGCACTTATGTGATTAACTGCTATGTGATTCTTGATTGTGTTTATGATTTGGATCGGGGGACACGTACCGCCTCAGTTATTGTGGTTTGACTTGGTACCAAGGGGATGTTGACAATGGTTCATAGGTGTATGGGCGCCTATGGGACCATGGTTATTGGTAACGTTTGGAGCCTTGGAATTGTGGTTATTGGTAAGGCTTGGATCCTTGGATTTGTGGTAATTGGTTAATCTTGAATGCTAGTTGTTAATACATAATTGTAGCATATTGTCCATATGCTCTTTTTTTAATGGTTGTTATTCACAGCTTATAATTCTTTTGGAGTTGGAGTCTAAACCTATGACTATCACCAACTTTATGTTGGCGTGTTTTAGTGTCTCTTTCAGGTGAGAATGTCGTTAAGCATGAGAATAGGAGTGGCTAGCTGGAAGGCTTAGGATTGCATTTGGAGGTACCCCCTTTCCTCTTAGTCTTTATTTATGTTTGAATAAGTGATACTTTGTAGACACATATATGTTTGTTATTTGTTAATTGTATGTATTTGGTAAGAGGTAGACGTGTTACCTACATACCTAGACGCCTGCATTGTTTGAGATATCTTCATGACATTGTGTCACCATTTATGATATTTCCATTTCATTTAGTTATCTCAATAGACACGCTATTGTTGTGATGCTATACATACGTCGCGCCCCATATTCCGCCATGATGAGGTGTGACAATAAGTTCAGATATATGACCTTTAAAATGTATACAGCCTTAACATGGACTATCAGTGAGTTTCCAGGTTATTCAATGTTGTCAGGGTGGAAAACAAAAGGAAAATTTGCATGTCCATGTTGTAATTATGAGACTAGTTCATTATACTTGAAACATAGCCGAAAGACATGCTACATGGATCATCAGAGATTTTTAGATGCACATCACCCATGGCGACGAAATAAGAGCGCTTTTAATGGTCAATTTGAGAAAAGGCTTTCTCCACAGCCTTTATCAAGCGTTGAAGCTTTGAAAGATGTCTCTGATTTTGAAAATCTTTTTGGAAAGAAATAGAAGAAAAGAAATGATAGCACTTGCCCATGGAAGAAAAGATCGATATTCTTTGAATTGCCATACTGGCAGTTTAATTCATGTGCGCCTAATCTTGATGTTATGCACATTGAAAAGAATTTACTTGATAATATGATTGGGAGTTTGTTGGATATGAATGGGAAGATAAAGGATCATGCAAAAGCTCGCTTTGATCTTGTAGATTTAGGCATAAAAGAAAGATTACAGCCACAATTATCTAGCGATAATGAGCATGTTATACAAAATCATGTGATGATAGATGCAAGACTCAAAATAGCGGTGTTTCAGTTAGGCGAAAGGCCGAATTTATGTAACATTTTTGTTCAAATTAACTAATGTACGCAAGATACTTTTTTTATTCCATATCTACGCAACATACTTTCAAATACTTACTAATATATGCAATATTGACCAAAATGTGACTTGTTTGACCGGTTACCAATTAGGAAAGTTATAGTTTGGTCCTTTGGTCTACGTGGACTTCCTCGTTAGTCCTTTGACATTTCTTTCGTTAATAACTTAGTAATGATACTTTGTCTTTAATACACACATTTTTATCCACCATTTTATACACACTTTTTTATACGTACAATTATATACACGCTTTTATACGCGAGAAAATTTTAACTTTCACAGACAATTTTAGCGTCAAAAATGATCCCGTAGACTCCGAAAATCTCGCGCTAAGTCAATGTATACGTCCTCTACATCTTTCATGTTTTACGTTTTACATGAAAAAGATATTTAGATGGTCGAAAATCGAATTAAAACTGTGACAGCAATACTAGTATTTTTAGTAATTAAGCAGATTCGGATTTCGACGATCTCGTTTAGTGCTAAAAACTTACTTTTAAGTCTCTAAACCTATTAGTGACTAAATATAGACAATCCATATATAAAATATTATTAAATAAAGTTTAAAACTTATAAGGATAGTAGTATGATAAAAAAATGGAAAATTAATAAGCGCATATCGATTCCATTACGTATTTGAAAAATATAATATTGAAAAGAAATTGCTTAAAAACTTCCCGTTTAAAATTAAACTCAAACACATAACATGCGCCTAAAAATGTGTATCGAAGTGTGTGTATACAAACGTGTATAAAAAAGAGTGTATAAAAATGTATATAAAACTGTGTGTATACACACGTTTTTATACAACTTTTATACACACAATTTTCTAAAAAAAATTACTCTTTTTAATACACACAATTTTATACACGCGTTTTTATACAACTTTTATATACGTTTGTCTACACACACTTCGATACACATTTTTAGACACATGTTTTGTGTTTGAGTTTAACCTTAAACGAGAAATTATCCGAGCAATTTCTTTTCACATGGTTTTTTTAGATACGTAATAGAATCGATCTGGTGCACTTATTAAATTTTCTATTTTTATCATACTACTATTTTTATAAGTTTTACACATTGTTTTATAATATTTTACGTATAGAATGTCTATATTACTCATTGATAGGTTTAGAGACTTCAAAGTAAGTATTTAGCACTAACCGTGACCGTCAAAATTCGGATTTACTTAATTACCGAAAATACTAGTATTGTTGTCATAGTTTTAAATCGGGTTTCGACCATCTAAATGTCTTTTTCATGAATAACATAAAACATGAAAGTTGTAGAGAACGTATACATTGACTTAACGTGAGTTTTTTTGGAGTTTACGGAATAAGTTTTGACGTTGAAATCGTCTGTCAAAGTTCAGAATTTCTCGCGTATAAAACGTGTTTATATTAACAAGTATAAAAAGTGTGCATAAAAACGTGTATAAAAATACGTGTATTAAATTCAAGGTATCATTACTAAGTTTTCTAATGAAAAAAATGTCAAAGGACTAACGGTGGAAGTCCACGCAGGCCAAAGGACCAAACTGTAACTGTTTTAAGTGGTAACCGTTCAAAAAAGTCACATTTTGGTCAATATTGCGTAGATTAGTAAGTATTTGAAAGTATCTTGCGTAGATCTGGAATAAAAAAAGTATCTTACGTACATGAGTTAATTTGAACAAATACATTACATAAATTCATTATTTCCCCCTTTAAGTTACAGCTTCAACTACTAGTTTTGCAAGTTCGAGGGAGAAAAATCAAGTTGTGGGTGATGTTGAGTACTATGGTAGAGTTTTAGAAACAATCGAACTCGACTATTGGTCAAAGTTTAAAGTTGTTTTGTTTCGCTGTGAGTGTTACCAAGTTGAGAAAGATGAACTTGGTTTAAGCTGTGTAAATTTTAACAAGTTATGTTGTTCAGATGATCCCTTTGTTATGCCTTCCTAAGTGCACCGAGTATTCTATGTGCCGGATCCTATACATAATGGTTTGCATTATGTTGTGAGTAGGGTTCCTAGAGATCTCCTTGACTTAGAGGAAGATAGTAGTGAAAATGTAGGTGACTGGTATTGGTGCGAGCCTACTGAGAATAGGCTAGAACACGTGGCACAAACTATTGAGCATGATACTGAATTGTTGAGAAATGACATGCCTCCTATTGTGGTTAATGCAAATGCAAGTTTAGCCGATGCGGAAGAAGTTAATGTTCAAGCCGACGATTCTAATTATGATGACACATTATGGGATTGGATGCCAGGAGATGAAGACAATGTCGGTGATATCTAACGAGTGTTATGTGATTGTTGCATTAGAGTAATATGGCTCACGTTATTCAGTTTGCTAGTTCCCGCTTATGTATATAACATGTGACAGTTTGGCAAGTGACTAGCTTCCTTTCATTTATATATTCGTTTACCCAATAGAACTGCGAGGTTCATGGTTTGTTGGTCATTAGGGTTATTGGTTCGTAGGTTTAGTGCTCAAAGTGTTGACAATGGATGCTAGGTTCTTGTAAGTTATTATTTCCTACTATTATTTCTTTTTAAATTTCCCCATTTACGATGGTAGATTCATTAAGCTGTTAACGGGTGCGCCTAATCATGAGTGTGACTTCACTTTATGTAATTGTTTACTTTTTACTTATTGGTATCTGTTATGGTGGATGCATTTGGTTCTTGTGCTCTGTAGGCGGGCAGAAGTATGGCTAGATAGGAGATATTGTGGAATACGGTAGTTTCAGTAACACCCCCAAATTACCACGCAGCGGAATACCACTATGGGGCGCTACTCATAGCACATCACACACAATCATAGGAAACGACCTCAAAAGAGACGTGAAAAATATTATACAATCTTGTCCAAAAAGTTTCCCATCCAAATAAAAAAAAATCAGAGTAGCGTTGGTCCCAAAAACCATTACCAATCACAATACATTAAATGCTTAAAAGCAGTTTATTCATTTCAAAGGATGGAAAAGTAAACAAAGATTTAGACAAGTAAGCACCAACTTCCTCCTCACATGCCCCGCAGCTATCCATCTTGATTACATGAAATACATGTGTAAAATCATCAACACAAAGGTTGAGCAAGTCTATAGGTTTTACAAATCGATTTGAACACAAGCAAAGATTATAAGTTTGTGGCATACTTGAAGGCAACAAGCATCAAATAATAATTTGCATCAACAATAATAATTGTATATAGCATAAATTGCAATAAGCTCATGGAACCGAGCCCTTAGACACTCCCTTTAGAGGTCTGATAAGACAAGAGATTTATTAATTGTCGGTTACCTCCAGATTATTGGTACATTGCCGTATACCTGACTTCTCAATACAATATGTTCAAACAGTGTGGAGGTCGGGCCTAAGCTTCTATGACAAGTCCACAAAAACTGAACCGGGGCGGCTTCCCCCATAGATCTATTAAATGTACTAGCGATTAACCCATCATAAGTTAATTAACGGTCCATAATTGAGGCTTTAACAAAGGCAATCACTTAATGCAATTTAAAGGCAACCACGAGTCCATTCATAAAGGGACAAGCATACCATAAAAATCTTGTGTTCTAAGTTTACAAAACATGTATTCCCCCTCGCGGGTTTTAAAAATCATTTACAAGATAGTATAAAGCAAGGCTATAGACTTACCTTAAATGCAGACATCAGCAGAATACAAGTGTCAACACCTCACGACATATCATAACCTAATACTGCTTCGCATAATTATCAACACAGCACCACATAATCTACACGGCTTGATTCCAACAGTCGCAATACACCATAAATAGCTAATAATCATGTAACGTCAACAATATCCTTTCGCGGTTGTAATTAATTCCACAGCTATGCTCTAATCGTTTGGTGAGGTTTATGTTTTGGTGTTTTCCCGATGGATGGTTACATCGACTCGACACAAAATAAATTAATAAAATTTGACTCGTAAAACTTTGGTGGTTGGCCAAATAAAATAAAATCATAAAATAAATCATATAATATATTCGGTATATAATTTATATGTGAACATGACGCTCATAATTCATGTCGTAAGTTATTATTTAGGGTTAACATTTAAAAATGTATTTGTTAAATTATATATACTATATCCTTCGGTTATAATAGTGTATACAAAGTTATTTTATATAATTCGACACTCGTTGGAAAATCGTTATATAACTCATTAAAATTTATTTATCATATATAAACATTATAGTTCATATTAACTAAACTAATATGTTTCGAAAATTATTATATAACGTAGGTATTCGTTAACTAATTCTATTATTAACGTATACATTTTTAGAAAATTTCGGCATGACCTTGCCGTTTTTATAACGTTTCCATGTATATAAAATACATAATTTTTCTCAATTAATATCCCAATTAATACTTTCCTCAATCATTATATATATTATATTAAATATATATATTCCCATAGTTAATATTTTAATTACTTTCTATATTTCCTCAATTAATTTCTTTTTATATTTCAATCAACACCCTAATTAATATATTAATTATCGCCATCAATATTTTAATTACTTTCCATATATCATTAAATAATTTTATATCTTAATATACCATTTATTAATAATAATATTAATAACAATATCCTCTAAATATGTATGTATTTATTTATTTCTTATAAGTCCTCAAATAATTATATATCTCATTTTATCAAATAATTATTATTATTATTATTATTATATTTTCAGAATTCTTACACTCTATTATTTTACTATACCATTTTATTTATTATAATCCATGTCTCCTCAAATAATAATTCAACCAATTATATCAAATAATAATTATTTTTATTATTATATATCCTCAAAATATGTACATTCATCCCTTCTAAATTCATCATATCCCTTATTTATTTATTTATTTTAGTTACATATTATTTAAAGTTAATTATATAAATTTATAAGCACAAAATAATGATTAGATAACCAAAATAGATGTCACCACCACCAACCCACCACCAAAGGTGTGGCTGTGGTTGTTCCCGTCGTCCGGCCGCCACCACAGCGGTGGTCCGGCGGCGGCAGCCCCCCTTTTGGTCAAGTCTATAGCCAAAAACCACCATAAAGTAAAACAAAAATAAATTTAATAAACCATCTTATATAATCTTGATGTAACCATCTTGCATGTGTAGATCGGGACAAGATCAAAAGGTTTTTGGGGTTTTCAAGGTATACCCATTTGGGAATGATAGCAATCCGTCACCCACACACCACCACAAGGTGGCGGCGGCTGGAAAACACCACAGCAGTGGCGGCGGCACAAGGTGGCCGCAAGTGAGAGAGAGTGAGTGTGATATTTGGGTAGATCGGGGCTTTTGGAACACTTTTGGTCTCGCCAGAAAAAGATGAAGATCCGCTGGAAAAAATGGAGGTCCGCCGGAAAACTCGCCGGAAAAGTTTTCCGGCGGCAGCACACTGTTGGCAGCCATGGGAGGATATTTGAGAGCTTGTGTGTTTTATTTGATGAAAATGAAAGAAAATGAGTAAAAATTCCCTTTTATACTAAAAGGTGTAAATTGAAAGTGGCAAGGAGATAGAAGTTTAGGGTAAAATCTGTAAATACTTTATTTACTTTCGTACAATAAGCGTTCGACGCTCGTTTGGGCGACTTAAAGGACGATTCAAGACACGAGACTTGCGCCATCATTTTTAAAATCATTTTTACAATAAATATGAGTCCTTACTTCGTCGATTTTCGAAAACATTTGCTACTAATTATTTAAATGCTCGTTTAATCATTTCTAGCTATTTTGGTTAGATTTCGCCGTAAAAATAAAATGTAAATTTTATTGCTCACGTTATTAGCAACGTTTTAGAATATAATAAAATACTATTCCTCCATATTTTCAAAGTTTTCATTTTGGATTGTTTCAACTATTAGTTTTATCAGTTTTACTCAGACCGTCGTTTAAAACGTCGATAAATATTACAAGTAATTAAATAATAAATATTTAAATTTACGAAACGTAACGTAAAAATTTTAAATTTCTCAGTTCCTAAACTAAAAGAAAATATTCAAAATAAATTTGAATTTTAACTAACACGATCTTCGTTAAATTTATCGAAAATAAATAACAAGTTTCGTAAATGTTCGAAAAATCTTAATTTAAACTTTGGTCAAAATTTTCGGGTTGTTATATCATCCACTCCTTTAGGAAGCGACGTCCCGACGCTTAATTCTCATACGATAGTCTTCAATCTAACAGTGAAGAGTGAAAAACAGGCAAGTCATCGGCTAAGTTCCAAAGAAAGTCGAAAGATATTATATGGTACATGTTCTCCATGATCGGACGTCATTGGACAATGCCGTCTCAAGTTCTCACAACTTACGATCATTCGGCTAGATCACATGCCACATAAGTATCTAAAAGGAAAAGGTCAAACGTAAACATCAAACATAGATCTCCACTGTTGATCATCGAGAAAATCTTGAATGAACCCTTAATAATAGCAAGTAAAATTACAAAATCTTCACTTCCACGATTAGTCGTCAGTTATAACTTGATCCTCAGCCAATTCATAAGTACATGATCCATAAGTACATGCTTAAGTCCTGGTGACACTTAAACAAGTCGCCTATTCTCGGAACAGTTAACGGTTCTTAACAATTAGCTTATACAGCTCGCGATCATCGAGACACATTAGAAATGCTCCATCGAAACAAATCACAACACGAGAGAAGTACAACGGGTTATTCGTACATAGATGATAATCAACGATCATCATAATGACGACGTCATCGAACGATTCATATCAACGAAACACAATTCGAAGGAAGACGTACGCACATCAAACATCCACAAATCGAGCCAGACATACTTGGGTCCACTCATTTATAACTCCTTGTCTACATCAAAAGGCGTCCCCTTTCATGTATACAATATTTTATAAACTTACGGTTCAGGAACTTATAACTTTCTTGTTCAAATGAAAAGGCGTCCCAATCCAATTCAACAAAATGATTATAAGTCAACCTACTCAAGTATTACTACCTCTCAACACGATATCATATCAAAATACCATAGTAAATACAAGGTGTCAATAAACATATATCATGATTTCTGTATTCAAACGTCCCATTCCATCTGAATAAGGAAAACACGACAATCTTAGGTCCAGTGGTTTAAAATTTGCTTATTCAAATGTCCTAATCCATTTAAATAAGACAACCTTAAACGACTCTTAGTTGGGCGAATTAAAATCTATATATCTAAATTTCCCATTCCTTTTAGATACACAGTAATAAGTCACTCAACCGAATGACTATTACGAGCATATCATTGTTGTACCCAAACTATATATATTTGATTAGGATATATATAGCTTAAGTCCAACATTGGCATCCTCCTTTCGCCAATAAAACATAGTCATGTAAATCAAATCAGACGTCGCATTACGTACGAGATATCGTCTCGGATAAATGATTCTTCAAAATCATAAGTAGTAACGAAAACACGAACATCGCATTTATCAATTTCGTTTCGAAAGGAGATGTCCTAAAATGGCACATCACGATGCGATGATAACAATCGAACTTAAACAAGTCGATATGCGATAGGTTACGAAACCATATTTACATACTCAAATATCAACCAAGTTTCACACTCGTATTCAGATAATACATAATCATCAAGATTGATTATTGGCAGTGAAACCAAATCCAATATAAACCGTATTATAAAATGTACGACAATCATTCAAGGAACATTGCTTCGCGTGCAATGCCTTTAAATATCATAGTATATTCATACATATACATATTACCATACCTACATACACATAGATTCACATAATCACAATAAATAATAAAGTAATACAAGAATAGCCTTACCGGAGCCATGCGGAGTAGTTGCGTGCTTAAAACCTTTTAAAACATACCAAAAGTTATAGTTTAGGACATTTTCAAAATCGACCTATTTCTCTATAACTTGTGGCTCTAATACCAATCTGTAACACCCCTAAATTACCACGCAGCGGAATACCACTATGGGGCGCTACTCATAGCACATCACAGACAATCATAGAAAACGACCTCAAAAGAGACGTTAAAAATATTATACAATCTTGTCTAAAAAGTTTCCCATCCAAATTAAAAAAAAAATCAGAGTAGCGTTGGTCCCAAAAACCGTTACCAATCACAATACGTTAAATGCTTAAAAGCAGTTTATTCATTTCAAATAATGGAAAAGTAAACAAAGATTTAGACAAGTAAGCACCAACTTCCTCCTCACATGCCCCGCTGCTATCCATCTTGATTACCTGAAATACATTTGTAAAATCATCAACACAAAGGTTGAGCAAGTCTATAGGTTTTACAAATCGATTTGAACACAAGCAAAGATTATAAGTTTGTGGCATACTTGAAGGCAACAAGCATCAGATAATAATTTGCATCAACAATAATAATTGTATATAGCATAAATTGCAATAAGCTCATGGAACCGAGCCCTTATACACTCCCTTTAGAGGTCTGATAAGACAGGAGATTTATTAATTGTCGGTTACCTCCAGATTATTGGTACATTGCCGTATACCTGACTTCTCAATACAATATGTTCAAACAGTGTGGAGGTCGGGCCTAAGCTTCTATGACAAGTCCACAAAAACTGAACCGGGGCGGCTTCCCCCATAGATCTATTAATTGTTCTAGCGGTTAACCCATCATAAGTTAATTAACGGTCCATAATTGAGGCTTTAACAAAGGCAATTACTAAATGCAATTTAAAGGCAACCACAGGTCCATTCATAAAGGGACAAGCATACCATAAAAATCTTGTGTTCTAAGTTTACAAAACATGTATTCCCCTCGCGGGTTTTAAAAATCATTTACAAGATAGTATAAAGCGAGGCTATAGACTTACCTTAAATGCAGACATCAACAGAATACAAGTGTCAACACCTCACGGCATATCATAACCTAATACTGCTTCGCATAATTATCAACACAGCACCACATAATCTACACGGCTTGATTCCAATAGTCGCAATACACCATAAATAGCTAATAATCATGTAACGTCAACAATATCCTTTCGCGGTTGTAATTAATTCCACAGCTATGCTCCAACCGTTTGGTGAGGTTTATGTTTTGGTGTTTTCCCGATGGATGGTTACATCGACTCGACACAAAATAAATTAATAAAATTTGACTCGTAAAACTTTGGTGGTTGGCCAAATAAAATAAAATCATAAAATAAATCATATAATATATTCGGTATATAATTTATATGTGAACATGACTCTCATAATTCATGTCGTAAGTTATTATTTAGAACAAACATTTAAAAATGTATTTCTTAAATTATATACTATATCCTTCGGTTATAATAGTGTATACGAAGTTATTTTATATAATTCGACACTCGTTGGAAAATCGTTATATAACTCATTAAAATTTATTTATCATATATAAACGTTATAGTTCATATTAACTAAACTAATATGTTTCGAAAATTATTATATAACGTAGGTATTCGTTAACTAATTCTATTATAAACGTACACATTTTTAGAAAATTTCGGCATGACCTTGCCGTTTTTATAACGTTTCCATGTATATAAAATACATAATTTTTCTCAATTAATATCCCAATTAATACTTTCCTCAATCATTATATATATTATATTAAATATATATATTCCCATAATTAATATTTTAATTACTTTCTATATTTCCTCAATTAATTTCTTTCTATATTTCAATCAACACCCTAATTAATATATTAATTATCCCCATCAATATTTTAATTAATTTCCATATATCATTAAATAATTTTATATCTTAATATACCATTTATTAATAATAATATTAATAACAATATGCTCTAAATATGTATGTATTTATTTATTTCTTATTAGTCCTCAAATAATTATATATCTCATTTTATTAAATAATAATAATTATTATTATTATAATATTTTCAGAATTCTTACACTCTATTATTTTATTATACCATTTTATTTATTATAATCCATGTCTCCTCAAATAGTAATTCAACCAATTATATCAAATAATAATTATTGTTATTATTATATATCCTCAAAATATGTACATTCATCCCTTTTAAATTCATCATATCCTTTATTTATTTATTTATTTTAGTTACATATTATTTAAAGTTAATTATATAAATTTATAACCACAAATTAATGATTAGATAACCAAAATAGATGTCACCACCACCAACCCACCACCAAAGGTGTGGCTGTGGTTGTTCCCGTCGTCCGGCCGCCACCACAGCGGTGGTCCGGCGGCGGCAGCCCCCCTTTTGGTCAAGTCTATAGCCAAAAACCACCATAAAGTAAAACAAAAATAAATTTAATAAACCATCTTATATAATCTTGATGTAACCATCTTGCATGTGTAGATCGGGACAAGATCAAAAGGTTTTTGGGGTTTTCAAGGTATACCCATTTGGGAATGATAGCAATCCGTCACCCACACACCACCACAAGGTGGCGGCGGCTGGAAAACACCACAGCAGTGGCGGCGGCACAAGGTGGCCGCGAGTGAGAGAGAGTGAGTGTGATATTTGGATAAATCGGGGCTTTTGGAACACTTTTGGTCTCGCCGGAAAAAGATGAAGATCCGCCAGAAAAAATGGAGGTCCGCCGGAAAACTCGCCGGAAAAGTTTTCCGGCGGCAGCACACTGTTGGCAGCCATGGGAGGATATTTGAGAGCTTGTGTGTTTTTTTTTGATGAAAATGAAAGAAAATGAGTAAAAATTCCCTTTTATACTAAAAGGTGTAAATTGAAAGTGGCAAGGAGATAGAAGTTTAGGGTAAAATCTGTAAATACTTTATTTACTTTCGTACAATAAGCGTTCGACGCTCGTTTGGGCGACTTAACGGACGATTCAAGACACGAGACTTGCGCCATCATTTTTAAAATCATTTTTACAATAAATATGAGTCCTTACTTCCTCGATTTTCGAAAACATTTGCTACTAATTATTTAAATGCTCGTTTAATCATTTCTAGCTATTTTGGTTAGATTTCGCCGTAAAAATAAAATGTAAATTTTATTGCTCACGTTATTAGCAACGTTTTAGAATATAATAAATTACTATTCCTTCATATTTTCAAAGTTTTCGTTTTGGATTGTTTCAACTATTAGTTTTATCAGTTTTGCTCAGTCCGTCGTTTAAAACGTCGATAAATATTACAAGTAATTAAATAATAAATATTTAATTTTACGAAACATAACGTAAAAATTTTAAATTTCTCAGTTCCTAAACTAAAAGAAAATATTCAAAATAAATTTGAATTTTAACTAACACGATCTTCGTTAAATTTATCGAAAATAAATAACAAGTTTCGTAAATGTTCGAAAAATCTTAATTTAAACTTTGGTCAAAATTTTCGGGTTGTTATAGTTTCTTTCTTCACTTATAGTTCCCTACTGTTAAAAACACAAGATAGACATGTTGGTACTCAAATCCAACGTGTCGTATCGAATTACGATGACAATGCTGCTGAGAACAAGGATGATAACTAGAGGGTTTATTTTTACGTGTCACCTTATGTAAGGACAAGGTCTAGTTTACGTCAGATTGCTAAAGAGATTCCTAGAAAGAGTGTTATTGGTGTTAGAGAGGAATGTAGGATTAGAGAGCAAGATTTTGGGAAATTTCAGACTACGAAAAAGATGAAAGCTGTTAAGATGAGTAGGCAAAAGTTTGGTAGGTTTTTTATATAGGTTTCCTGAAGGGGAGTCTGTTGCTGATGTTTATGATCGCGTTTCTAGTAAGTTTTTGTTTCATTGTTTTTTGTTGTTCTTGTTAGTTGTAATTATACATTTTCTTAAGCTATTAGGATTGCTTTTTGGATCTTAGAACCCGTCCCTTTTTGCAAATTTTTTATGATGTGCACAGTCTAATAGTTCTTTTTGTGACAGCGAGGTTTAAACCCTGGTCTCTTTAGATATTTTTGAGACATACCAGTACTAGGCCACCATGGGACCCCTTATAGAAGGATCCATGTAGGTTATCCAGGAAATCAAGCCTTTTTGGCTTTGATGTATGTTGCCAAACCGGTATTCCTGTGGCCGTTCTTTGACTTTTCCTAGGCTATCCCAAGATGTCCACCCATCAAGGTTCAAGCCTTGGTCTCTTCTGAAATTTTGGGTACATCTCACCACTAGTCCACCTTAGAGATGCTTATTTTTATATTCAATTAGAATCTGATTTTTACTTCTAGCATAGTAGAATAGTGGCTGCTCATATCAAAAGGCATATGCAGTTAGCAATCACGAACACTCCTGTGGTTGATGCTTATTGTACTTTAATATTTGGATTGCTTATATGATTTTCTATTCTTGGATAAGGAGATTCTGAGGTGCTTAATTTACATAGCTTTGTGGATAAGTAGTTCTAGTAAGGAATCCCAAACACCCCCTTTTCAAAATGAAGGCTTGATAGGATAGGTTAGGTTGGTGGTCATTGTTATGGGTTGAGTTTTTAGTCAAATAGATGAAGTTCTACAACATACAACTTATATTAGCTATCTGAGTTTGAAATATATTTTGAAAAAAATTAACAGATAATCTTAAAGATGGTGATGATTTTTAAAAATATGGGGTGTTCTAAATGAAACTTCTTATTTAACTTTTGAGTTTAAATAAGCGGAACCACCAAGCAGTTTATGTGGTGTTTTAGCACATGAGAAGTAAATCCATACACTATCTCTTACATTGCAGTGCATTCTGTAAAAGGTAATTATGTGCCTCTGCAAATTATTAGTCTTAGTATGCAATCCCAAACACCTCTTAAGTGTCTGACTTGTATTACAATTGCCACTTTTTTATGTTCTGATGTACACATTTTCAAGGATGTTTTGGATCGCTTATTTCATTAGTTATAGTATGTAGTATTATGTTTTGGATCACATTTTTATGTTCTGATGTACACTTTTTTATGCAGTTTATGTAGTTCAGTTATGGTTTTGTGGCTATGAGATACTAGAATTTTTTATGTTCTATTCTTCCTAGATCTACTATTATTAGATATTTTTTAGACACAAAACTCATGACAAGTTGCTCATACCTATGGCAATGCCTTCCAATGTGATGTTATGTTGTCTCTGCTAACGGTTTTTCTATTTCTTTTGTGTCGACTTCTATTTTAAGTGATGTGTTCGGAACCTTTTTTTGACACATCGTGGTTTCAAATTTCTTGGAAATGGCTATTTTTCTTTAAATGATGTTGTCACAAAAGCAAGATGGGTCAAACTGGAATTTTTTTTCTTTCAAGTTTAACACATTTGATGAGTAATATTGTATAGCAGTATTTTATATATATATACATACATATATATATATATATATATATATATATATATATATATATATATATATATATATATATATATATATATATATATATATATATATATATATATATATATATATATATATATATATATATATATATATATATATATATATATATATATATATATATATATATATATATATATATATATATATATATATATATATATATATATATATATATATATATATATATATATATATATATATATATATATATATATATATATATGTGTGTGTGTGTGTGTACATAATTAATTAGTTTCCTTGCAAATGTTGAGTTATACCTTCACCAAACAATCATATGACTAATTAATACCCTTTAGTAAATATGTATCTGATTATATGACTTAATTAATAATTTTATTGGTTTAAGTCATTAGACTAAAGTAGTTATGCCTATAAATAGAGTAAAGTTGGATTGTCAGTTTTTGAGTAAACAAGAGCTATTGTTATACATGTCTTGCATTTAGCCGTGTCTTGCATCTAGTAATGAAATTAGTCCTTCCTGTTCATGGTCATGTGGAACTGCATAGGGACCCCAATTTCTCATTTTAGAACAAAATGCACAAAATAAGGCCTCCTTTAAATTCCTCTAAAATCTTTCAGTCAATTTACTCCCTATAAGTGAAACATGACTGTGATTATTAATCATAAATATTTACTTTCTACTGTATGAAGTAGTCAAGTAACTGGAAAAGCTAAAGCCAATTGGTCGAACAATAATGTTCAACGGGAAATAAGCTAACTAGAGACACCAGAATGCAGCAAAAGTCGAGCCTTTACCTTTTAGCATAGTAACTAATGGGTGGCAGAAGGTGTTGGGCCTCCCCCAATGAGCTAGGAACCGAAATGTGTGAGAAATCCAGCATCAACTTCACGAAAAGACTCCCTTTTGCGACTGTGTGACAAATTCGGCATGTCATAAATGGTGTTTGAGATGTTTGTGAAGTTGATTACTCAGCCACCCCCAACTGACCAACTTGTCCAAATTATAACACCCCTTATAAAGCTCAAGTATGATAGAAATGATAATATATCTTTCCAATTTGGATGTCGATCTGTCTATGTAAGCTCAAGAATGGCATATTACAAAGAATGAAGAAGATAAAGTTGAATGGAGAACATTACTTTATTTCTTGGGAAAATGTGTTTGTTTGTCAGTAAGAAAAATAATATAAAAATGATTATGGTATGTACTATACAACATAAATATAATAATATTATATACTCTTTTTTCTAGAATGGATTTTTACTTTATTTTCCGCCAAAATATTAGAAGTCATTTATATGCTATATTGTGTTTATCGTTTGTATAGGAAAAATTTGTATAATAACTAGTTAATTCGAATCTTAAAAGTAAGTCCATAGTTCAAGTTTTATAATTTTTATAAAAATAAATGAAGATATATATTTTATTTACATAATTTGTTCTTATAAATGCAAATATGATACGTTATTACTATCCCGAAATATTTGTGCTCTCCACTAACTTGAATTCCCGGCTCCACCCCTACTCATATACTACTAAAAAGTAACCAAAAATACAACATTATATAAAGGATGTTTATGGGTGTATCTATGCACAATACCTGACTTCAGAAATTCTAAACGTTTAGTTTCTTATAACATGTAGTTAGTTTGGTACTTGTAAATTTATCAAAATTGATAAAAAATGTATCCAAATACGACACTTTTTGAAATATTATGCAACACTCTTTACCATGTTGCGTGATTGAATCAGATTTGTAACACTCTAAACAAAAGTGTTGTATTTTTCCTTAAAGAAATGCAACACTTTTATTAAAGTGTTGTATTTGACAATAAAAGATGCGACACTAAGAAAATAATGTTGCGTTAGATCCAAAAATGCAACACTTATTTACTAAAGTGTTGCTTGATTAATATTGACATGTATAAGGCAATAATTTCAAAAGTGTTTCTTCTAAAATGCTACAATAGCTTCCTTTTCATTTAGTGTATTATACTTTTACTGAGACTGTATAATTATTTAGGTTGTTGACTGTGTTGTGGGCACTACTTTGGATCTTGTGATTTATTACTGTATTATGGAGGTGAGTTCATGGCCCCACTTTATATATTGACAAACTTTTAAATCCTTTATGGGGAAGAAATTATGCAACTTATTTTATGGATGTAAACTGAACTATATCAACTTTTGATTACATGTGCCTATTGTAGAATTCATAATGACCCGTGAACTGAAACTGTTAGAATTATTGGATTACCTGAATGTTATAAATAGATCTATTTAGGATTGACCATCCCCATCTGGATGAGTCATGCTCATTGTGCCTTGGTCGGGACAACAGGTGTTTACAATATCAGAACGGAACATTTGGTGCATTATTATTAATGCGAAGGGTTCTCATTTGTTGAGGGCTTAACTTGTCAACTGTCAGTTTCGGGCAATAGGCAATGTAATTACTCTTAAGTATTGATGCTATGTGCATTACTACTTCAACGACTATTTTACTATCCAAATTTATTTATTAAACCTGTGAATTCATCAACTTTATGTTGACCCTCAAAAGCATGTTTTTCTTAGGTATTTGAAGCAGGTAATTATTATGTGCATGGATCTCAATATCAGGATAGGCAGCATTCTAGCACTCATCTGGGGATATTATTATTGGGGATTTACAAACAATCTTTTATTTATGTTGGAACCATTTAAATGTCAATTTGCACCCTTTATCATGTAATAAATGTTTGATAATGTTTTATTTGATGCTCAATGTACTATCTGCTATTGATCCACCTACGTGACACCCAAGTATTATTTCTGCTGCTTCTGACCGATTTGGTGGTGTCACAAAATGGTATCAGAGCGATAGTTATAGAGAACCAGACTAAAAATTAATAAAATATAAAAATAATTTTTTTATATAAACTGGACTATAACTGCTTAAAAATCTTTTGGGATTTTCGGGACAAAATAGCTAAGCATAAAGAACGTAGAGCATGCATTTATTATGTAAACTGTGTGAGCATTTATTATTAGCTTATGGTTATATGATCTTATAAGTATTAACTAAGCCTTTTAACTCGCAATCTTAAGAGAACACCTCACTACAACCATTATAACATAAAAATATCTTTGTTTTTTAAAACTTTTTAACTTGAGTAAGCTCATACTTACGTCAATTAAAAATGATGTTATTCCCAGATTTACTATGACATCACCGACAGCTGTACCAAATGTAGACCCCACTCCAGTTGCACCACCGTCACAGACGTCAGTGCTGCCAGGATGGCTGTCAGCTTCCGATTTTGAGGACAGTCATACCGACAGAGTAGTCCTGACTATTGCTACCCCACCTGCTGCTTTGGTTCCCCCTACTGAGGAGGAGGGACAGATGACCTATGCCCTACCACCCCTACCACCCTCGTAACCTCTCCAGGGCTATGCGCCCGGATCTCTACCACCTCGTAAGAGGAGGTACGGGACTGCCCTCGCCTCTATTTTTGAGGTCGGAGAGGGTTCCAGGACTAGACAGGTTGACCCTGTCCAGGCCCAGATTGCAGCATTGGCTACTCGATAGGCCCAGGACATGGCAGATGACCACAACTTGCTGGTTGCCAGCTAGGCTGAGCAATCTATCTTACAGGAGCGTGTAGATTCCCTTACTTGGACCATCTGGGCAGAAGCCCAAGTCGCCAAAGGGACATGGGCTACAGTCCACGATGCTCTTTAGTGTCTCATGGGGGAGTACGATTTCATCTGTCATCGCATCTACACTGTGGAGAGCCTACAGCATCAGACTCATGCAACCCTCTCAGCTCAAGAGTGTTGATCCCAAACTTAGATCGATTTAGCTTTATGTATACGAGATTAGATCAAGTAATACACTTAGAGAAACCTTTGTATATGTATATGATAATCTAAGTGTTATGCGGAATTAACACTTAAACAAGAACACACAAGATGTAAACAAACTTTCACTCTGATTAATGATATCAAACTTGCTTACAATGAAAGTGTTTACGTATGAAAACTTATATAAAACTTATATTGAACATTAACCTAAAGGTCTTCTTTTATAGACATAAGAAGCCTTGTACAATAATCTACGTATCAACTATTCTAGGTAAAGATAAATATAGAAAATACATTGTTGTTCCTATCTTTACTAGAAGTAATCTAGAATACAATAAACGCGTAGAGTATATCCTTCCATTAGTGCTTGTCTTCAATGTATCAACGCTTGACTAATTCTTGTCAACGCTTGATCTGTCAGCGTTTGTTTTACTCCTGTCAACGCTTGTTTTACTCTTGTCAGCGCTCAAGCAGACTGGCTATAATTTATTCCCAAAAATCCTCCCCTAAACTTTATATCCACTCTAGTAATCAAGTTTCTGAATAAACATTAAGAACTAGGAGGAATCTTACAAACCTTCTCATATTGGTAATAAATAAATCTGATCAAATCCTTAGCCACGTCACTTGAATAATCAATTTCCAGCTGTGTGTTCTTCATCTTCTCAAAGACTTCCCTGGACATGAAATACTGGCCATCTACAAGTAGATACTCAACAAACTTTGTAGAACTCAAATAATAAACACCAGCAGCTGAATATAATCTCCACTGAAGACCACTGAGGTCATCTTCAAGATCCTTCCAAATAGCAGGATCTTCATCTCTTGGTCCACACAATCTTTGGAATGTAGACCACAGTTTTATTCCATTGACTGAAGTTGGTGCTTCAGTCTCATACTTGGCCTCTAACAATCTCCATAGATCCACCAAGTCTTCTCTATCAAAACTTGCAAACAAAGATATAAGGGTGGTAAAAGTGTGAACCTCTTTTCCATACCTGCCAATCTTCCAAAAATAATAGAGTCACACATAGAACCTAGATCAATTCGATTAGACCACTAGAACGATAATTTTTTTATACTGAGTAAAATCATAGTTATCAAATGGCGCCGCTGCCGGCTCTTTTCGTAAAGATTAACGGTTTTCTGTGAGAGACGCGTTGCTTTTTGGGATCCGTTCACTTGTGAGCGTTATTTTCTTGCACAAAAATTCAAAAAACCATAAAAATTAAAAATTCTTAAAAATCCATAAAAATTAAAAATTTCAAAAATCCAAAAAGATTTAATTTTTATTGTGTATATATATTGTCTTTGTGTTTGGTTTCTTTTTCTTTTTCATTTTCAGGTGTATGCGTACTAGATCTTCTAATTATCAAGAGCCCGAGACTCGAGAAGATTTAAGTATGTCAGGTGTTAACAACAACAATAATCCACCACACCTCAACAATAACAACAATGTTCTTCCACAGCCCGATCTTCGGACAATGGAGGAGCTTTGTCAACCTACCATGTTTGGACGAGGAGGACCGATTGCGCCGATACAAATCAACGCTCCGGAGTTTTCGTTGAAGCACCACATGATTCAGCAAGTTCAAACAAATCCTTTTAGAGGAATGCCTGATGATGATGCCAACAAACACCTCGACAAGTTCATTACAATCACCCAAAGCATGAAGTTGCCTGGTGCCACAATGGATGTTCTACGCCTTCAACTCTTTCCACATACTTTATCACATCATGCCGAGAAATGGTTTGATCGTCTTCCGAAGAATTCTATTCATACTTGGGATGACATGACTCAACGTTTTTTGTCGCGCTACTTTCCACCATCCATGGTCACGAGCCTTCGCAATCAAATCAGCGGTTTCATGCAAGAACCCGATGAATCTCTTTTTGATGCTTGGGAACGATATAATGTCTTGATTGATCGTTGTCCAAACCACAACATGCTCCCTGTGACCTTAATTGATACTTTCTACAACTGTTTGACTTTTTGAGATCGTGATACGATTAATGCAGCCGCCGGTGGCACATTTATGAAAAGGAGACCCGAGGAGTATAGAGAGCTAATTGAGAACATGACTACTCACCACAAAAACTGGGATTCCTCCGCTTCTTCAAGGAACAACCCGAGAGTCAATGTTTCTTCTACTTCAGCAAACCCTTATATGACCGAACTCACCCGCATGATGACTGAAATGAGCAAAAGTATCTTGCTTATCGCTTCAAACGAACAACAACAAGTTAAAGCGGTTGCACCTTCTTGTGAAACATGCGGTGGTCCAAACCCAAACACCGATTGTCCTTCTACTCAAGGAAATCCGGAATATGTGTATGCAGCTTATGGTAATTATTCACCAGAAAATTACCAAGCTCGAACTCAAGGGGATAGAAATATGCTGAGTTACCGGTCCAACAACTACCTTTCACCCGGTTTTTCTCCTCAAAACCAAAACCCCGCCAACAACTACAATAGAAGAAACTAAATCCCACCAAGAGCTTCTAATCCTTATCACCCACCCGCTCAACAAGCCCCACCCATTAATCCCGAGGTTGAAGCCATCATGAGAACCCAAGGTGAGCAAATCAAGAATCTGCAGAGCCAAATTATAAATTTGAAAGGAGATATCACCAAGTAAGGGAATGAGATAAGATCCGAGCTTCGAGATAATATCCAATCTTCCTTCAGCAATCAAACGAATGATTTGAAGAATATGCATGCCAGTTCTTGCCCGCCGCTCAACCTTCTTCTTCGAGTTCTCTACCTTCAAACACCGTCAACAATCCGCGAGAAAATGTGAGTGCTATTACTACCCGTAGTAGAGTCACCATAGTAGGACCACCGATCCCGCCCCCATCATCTAAACCTCCTCCACCACCATTTATCCCTACTCCTCCTACACCTAGTATTAGTGCACCATTACCGTCTCCGCATCGTCATGACGATGTACCTAGGAAGGACCCTTCAACATCTCAACCTTTACCACCTTCACCTTCACCACCCAAACCCAATATCCCATATCCTTCTCGCTTAGGCAAGACCAACGAGCTAACCATGAATGACTGTCAAGTGCAAAGCTATGTGAAGATGCTCTCTCAAATGAACATCAACATGAGCCTTGTTGAAGTACTTGTCCACATGCCGAAATTTGTTAAAGCATTTAAGGAATTGCTTAACAAGAAGGAGAAGCTGATTGAGCTCGCCAACACACGCTTAAATGAAAACTCCTTTAGCAGTTATTCTTAAAGAACTTCCGGAAAAGCTTGGAGATCCCGGTCATTTTGTGTTGCCTTGCATTTTCAACAAAACCGAAGAATTTACTGCCCTTGCTGATCTCGGGGCTAGTATTAATCTTATGCCTTTGAGTGTTTGGAAAACACTATCATTACCCGACCTCACTCCAACAAAGATGACTCTTGAACTTGCAAATCACACTCTCGCTTACCCCGTTGGTATAGCCGAAGACGTGTTCATTAAAGTTGGCACATTTACTTTCCCGGTCGATTTTGTCGTTGTTGATTATGAAATGGACCCTCGTATTCCTTTAATACTTGGTCGGCCATTCTTGAGAACCGGACGAGCTCTAGTTGATGTTACCGAAGGTGAGTTAATCTTAAGTGTCGGGGATGATGCACAAGTTTTTAAAATGGGGAAGCTTACAAGCAAATCCTTTGGACGAGAATCTGTGAATATGATTAATGTGCTCGATGACTTTGTCGTTTACGACAATCCTCTATTCGAGTCTTGTGATGATAATCCACTTTTTCACGATGATGTGGATAATTCTCTCTCCAATGTGGACGCTTCTCCCATTTATTATTCTCCACCGATCCTTGATGCTTATGATGATGATTCTAGCTCAGATTCGGATGATTTTGATGACCTTACTTCTGAGTATCCTGACATGTCCACATATGATGATTTTGATGAGGCCGATACTTTTTCGAGCGATTCTTCACATGATGAAGATCCTCCGCCATCACTCGATCCTACTTTGGACGATTACTCATTTGAGGAAGACTTCTCTGCATTTGTCAATACTTACTTCCCTCATGAGAGTGATGCACCTCCTTTGGACTTTGAAGATTATCGTCTTGATCCTACTTTGGATTTGAAGAAAATTCTTTCAAAGGAGAAGAAACCGGTCGACACCAATATCCGAAGCACGTATGAGTTAACACCTCTTTGTCCATCTTCTAAGGACGAGGTTGTGCATATTCTTCGCGGATCCTCTTCACACTCTACTGAGCCTGAGTGCTATTTTCCCTTAAAGGAAAAGGTGTTCGACCCCGGTATCGATATTCTACAGCCATCTCAGTATCCGTCTGATGGAATAAAAGGAAATATCTTTGGAACTTATGGAAATCTGCTTGCACCACTTCACCCTTGCTTCCACCTTGCTCCATCGTTGCTTAAGGGAACCTTGCCTACTCTTCTTTGGCTTGCCTTGTTCGCCTTAAGCTTATGCTACTTGATGGACGAAAACTATGTCTTTGATGTGGGTATGTTTCATGCTTCTTCCTATGATGATCAAGGTCGAGACAGGCTCACGACTCGGTTAACAAAAATCAAGCGCTTATTGGGAGGCAACCCATGTTCTATCTTTTAGCTTTCTTTATCATAAGTGTAGGGGAGACCCCTTGGTGTTTGCTTCTCCTCTCTTCTACTAATCAGGGATTCGAGCTTCAATGATCCACTCTTGATGATTCTTGACGACCTGTGATTCCGTGTTCCACTTTCCCGGTTCTATCCTAAACTCTTTTCGATTCACTATTTTATATTTTCTCAATATTAAAATAGGAATCTCTTTAGTTGTCTCTTCCTTAGCAAGATTTAAACAAAGTGCACAATGTCCTAAGTGTAGGGGAGTTTACTCCCACATGCTTAAACATTGAGGACAATGTTTATGTTAAGTGTAGGGGGAGATCTATCGAAGTTAAGTGGAATTTTGCTTGTATTTGTCCTCATTTTAACCAGAAAATCAATTTTTCGACATTTTTCAAAATTTTTGATCTATTTTGGCCTATTAGTTTTTACCTTTGTATAGTTATTTTCTTCCTTTGCTAGAATAAATCTTTAAATAAGTGGTTTTATTTTCAAAATGTTGTGAATCTTTTGACTCAACCCGAGTTTACTTATCTAAGTTTGCTCTAGCTAGTATCCTTAACGTGTTTAAGTCAATTTTTGCTAGGCTTTTATATAGGGAGCTATAAAACGCGAAAGTCTTAACTCTCACGGGTTAAGAACAAGAACTTTTCACAAGTTCCTATAATTGAGCCTAGAGAGTCGTTTATCAAGGGAACTTTAAAATGCGATTTCGAAACTTGAAAAAGTCTAAGAATTTGCAAGATCCTATAGGCGACTCGAAAACCCAAAACTTTGATTTAATAGGCTAAGCATCCATGAGTCTCATTCCTTGAGATTTTAAACTGTGGAGAACGAGAGATGATAGAGCCAATTATAAGTTCGATATTCTTTCGTGAATTTATGTGAGTTAATTATAAGCCTATTCTCCCATCGCCTGCTAATAAATTTATCTGCAATAAATAAGGTTGTACGATTTGAAAAGTTACTTAGCTTCTAGCCCAAGATCGTTTAAAAGTTGCTCGGTGTGGATTAGAGTTCATAGCCAAGGCATAACTTATTGAAGCGGGATGCGAAGATTGGCGAGTCCAAAAAGGTCCTAACAAGACGTGAGGGCTATATTTTGCTAAAGATCCAAAGTGATGTGAAGAATCATTTATCGAAAATCAATATGAAGGATCGAGACACACGACGAAAAGCAAAAACTCCCCAAAAGATCATGGAGAAGTCTATCCAAAAAGGCCATAATAGGGTATGAGGATAAATAGATCCAAGTCCAAAAAGGAGGCGGATCCTTGTATATCAAAGTCCAAAATAAAGATTGGAGAAAAATGAAGAAGTCGTGGTCCATATGTGAAGAATCTCTCAAAAATTTCAAGTGAAGAAATTCCATTTATGAAGAGAAGACCATAATTTCATGAACGTCTCTCAAGGTTTGAAGTATGAAGTCGCTGCCAAATATCGGTCCGAGAAAGGTCTCAAATCGCGAAGCGAGTTATGCCAAGATATGAACTTTATGAGGTCCCGAGAAGCAGTTTTAAAAGATTTTGTCCTTTAGCTAACTATTGATTAAATCGTCCCACTTTATTTCCAGACTTAATAACTATCGAAATAATTCAACAATGCATCCTCGTGATCATTCAAGACAATAATAAAATATAAGAGATACACCTAGGAATAAGGGAGTCTAAGTGAATAATTGGCCCACATGAGTTCGTGTTAGTTTGCTAACTTATAATAACAATGATCTCGTTTTTAAGCTTGGTTTGGAGAAAGTAAAAACTTGAGGATGATGATTATTCATGACATTTTCAAAAACCCAAGGTATGCTTTTGATTTCTTTACTTTGAATGTTTATAGTTTTCTATCTCTTTAATAAAGGCCAACGTGGATTGATTATGATGAAAAATGTAATCTTGCTTTGTAACTAATGCAGTGCATGAGGACATTGCAATGGTCAAGTGTAGGGGATTTGATAGGTGTGTAAACACCCATCCTTTTTACCACTTAATTACAATAATAACCGAGCCAAAACGTGTATTTTATGTCTTTTATGTCGGAATTATGCGTGGTTTGTGTTTTTGTTGTGATTTAGGATGAAAAGGTGAAAAGTGGAGAAAACACGGGCATTCACGGGCTTTTATTGAAGAAAAAGATGAAAGACGAAGTCAAGAAGTCAAGAGTGCAAAAAGAACGGAAGTCCAAGACCAATTCTGAATATTTATCGAAGAAAAGGTCAAAAGACGGAAGTTTATCAAAAGCTGAAAAACTCAAGTCTTATTTATTGAAGAATTAAAAGACGAGTTTAAAGAAATCCCGAGCCAAAGGCCATTAAAGTCCAAGATTAACAAAAGATTAAGAAGGGAAGGACTTAATGGTGCAATTAAGAAGAAAGGAAGGAGGGGAGGAAGCTTCCTCTAACCACCTCCCTAATCTCCTATAAATAGCTTTCATTTTTTATTTCATTAGTTTTGTTGGCTAGAGTGACACTAGTTCTTCCACCCTTTTAATTACTTGCACATTTTCTTTATTGCACTTTAATTACCTTGTCTTGCACCTTATTTTTCCAAGTAAGTTACTTTTATTTTAATTGCACCTTTACTTTTCTTGTTTAAATTTCTCATTCTACCTTTCTTTCTTTGCTTGATCATTATGTTTATGTGTTTATTTTCGTGCTTATTTGATTAAAAATTATGTTTTTATGCTTTTGATTGTTTTGGATCATTGATTTTTATAGCTTATTTGTGTTATCTTTAAGTTTTTAAAAGTTTTTATAAAAGTTATTTTTATATAAAAGTTTGTTTTTCGTAAACCTTTTTAATTTCGTGTTTTTAAAAGTCTTTAAATCATAGCGTATTAGCTTTTTCTTATACGGTTTTGTTTAGGATTTTAGACTTGTGCTTATTTGATTTATAGCTTATTTGTTTAGCTTATTTTCGGATCCTTTAACTGTATTCCGATCATGCCGATCGGAAAAGGGTTTTGTATTCCGACCAGCACTTCTTTGCTTGGTCGGAAAAGGGCTTTGGTATTCCGATTGAGAGGTGCGTTTGGTATTCCGATCAGGAGGTGAGTGACAGCATTCCGATCTGAGTCCACTCCACATTCCGATTGAGGTGTTCGTTTGGTTATTCCGATCAGGATAGGTGACAGCATTTCGATTAGGGGTTCCGATCAGCATTCCGACCAGGGTCCATTTCTTATTCCGACGAGATCATCATTCCGATCAAAGGTAAGTTTGGTATTCCGATCAGAGGTAAGTGACGGTATTCCGATCAGAAGACCATTCTTTATTTCGATCAGGGTTGGTTCTACGCATTCCGATCTGCGGTTTGTTCTTGGTTATTCCGATCAGAAAAAGGTGACAGCATTCCGATTGGTTTTCCGATCAACATTCCGATCGGAATGTATTCCGATGGTAGGGTTGTTTTACTATTTTGTCTTGTTTAATTTTTAAGTTCACATTTTAATACTTGGTCAAATTGTAATTCTCGTCACGCATTTAAATTCAAGTCATTTAATTTCAAGTCATTTAGTTTAATTTACTTTTCAAAGTTTTTAATATTGCACCCTTTACTTTTAATTAGATTTAGACTTATTTTAACGCCATTTTATTTTAACGCCTTTTACTTTAATTGTTTTGCACATTTTAAATATACTACAACGACACAACCTTTTTTGTTCCACCAAAAACAATAGAGTCACACATAGAACCTAGATCAATTCGATTAGACCACTAGAACGATAATTTTTTTATACTGAGTAAAATCTTAGTTATCACCTTCTTAGAGTGTTTGCTTCCTGCACTCTAACCCAAATGGGATAAGCTCTGCACTCTAACTCTTCAAATGTCAATGCCATCAACTTCTTATAAGTCCACCCTGTTCCATGACATCTGAGCAACATGCAGTACAACTCCCTTCTATCCCTTTTCAAATTTGAGAGAACATTGCTTGCTTTGTGTTTCAGAATGACCTTGCAATCCTTTTGTACTCTTAGAAGAATCTCCAAAACCCATATCTGATCTGAAATGGTCAAATGTGGATTCTCCATACACCTATCTTCCCAAGCATGGTACATATGAACAACCTCTGGCATATCAAAATCAACCTACAATTTCAACTCATTCAACTTCTCTTTTGCCAATTCATCACCATACTCAAGTATTTTTTGCTGTTCTATGATCATAACACTTGATTCAGAACTGGCTCCATCACTTCCTTCTTGCTCTTCTGAAGTGACAACAAAAGGTGATTCACCCACTTGCTTTCTTTCTTGTTCCACACTTTGTGCAGCCAACCTTCTATCAAACTCAATTTGTGCTGCATTCTTTGGAACAACTTCTTCTACCATAATACCCTTACCCTTATCTAATGGATCAACTGTTGGTAAGGTAGATGGTAATACCTGTGAAGAAACCTCTTTGATGATGGATGATGACTGGAATACATCAACCTCATTTGCAGGTCTGTCAACGCTCACTTTTGCTTTGTCAGCGCCCAAAATACTCATGTCAGCGTTCAAATATGTCTTGTCAACGCCCAAAGTACCTATCTCAGCGCCTCTTGCAATTTCCTCCAACATGGCTGTAAATGACAAATTTAAGTTTGTAGGAGAGACTAGAGACGTATCAAAACCTGTCTGTTTCTTCAAACAGGTAAGGGCTTCAGCAACACCCAAAGATTCTTCGTCATATGAACCTTTTCCACTCTCAACAAATGGTTCTGTAGCAGCTTCATGTGAGCCTTTATCACTCAAATTAACAGGCTCTGTAGCAGCTTCCTCCCCTTTGTAAGAATCCTCCTCAGATAAAAGGACCCTTGTCTGCCTTCTCCTTGACTCAGCTGTTTCCAAAATAACAATCCTCTCACTCAATTGCTTGAGTTCAAGGCCTTGTGTGCTGACAACTTGTACCAAGTCTGCATATTGCTTTTGCAAGCTCATGCACACTGCCGTCAATTCCATCAAAGTCATTGGTTCCAATGTGCCCTCTTCTAAAATGGGTATTTGACCTCCTAAGTTAGATTCATTGGGCATGGATGAGGTCTTAATAATGGTTGGACTGCCTTGGCCAGCTTCTTAGCCAAAACCAATAGTCCCAGCCTCATCCATAGCACCAACCACACTTATGGTGGTGGTTCTCTCTGCTAAATGGCTAGGACCACTAGAGGAGAACACTCCAGTAGTCCTTTGGCGTTTTTGTAACCTATATTGTGTGGGGGGAGAAGAAGATGTGGATTTGGTGGATGTGGGTTGGTTAAGGGGTGTTTGGGTCTGTGAAGGATTTGTGTCAACGTCTGGATTAGGTGTGTCAACGCTAACATTTAATGTGTCAACGCTGAAGGGTTCTTGGTCAAGTTGCATAGGTTGTGGTGAAGGTAAAGGTTCAGGTATTGGGTCAATTTGGGGTTGTGGGTCTCGTTGGGGTTGTGTTGCTTCAATGACAGCAATCGTAGCTGGAGTTAGGGGTAGGTCACGATGTGGGGGTGAGTTCATTTTCATAAAAATTGCTTTCTTTTGCACAGGGATCTCATAAAAATCATCATGATCCCTTGTGTAGTAATTTTGCACCTCAAAAACCATTTGTAAAAATCTGGGATAAGCTAAAGTCATTTTGTTCCCTTTATTTTTACACATGCCCTCAAAAATCATTTAGGGATAATTAAACTTTTGCCCAGTAGTAATGCACACAATATCACTTGCAATAGATCTATTGATCTCATTGTGTGCAGTACACTTGGGACACAAACATTGTAGGAGGACATGTATTAGGTACTTCCAGGCTGGGGGAAATTCATGTTTATGATATTTATTTAAAGTTCCTTCAGCAGGAAAAGGATAACCCAAAGCCCTTAGTCCTTGTTCTATTTCACTAATGGGGAGGGTGGTTATACCATCAGCATCATTAAGATGCAAAGCTTTGCGTACCAAAGCTTCAGTAACCACCCATGTTCTCCCATGAACAATAGAAGATAATGTAGTCATTCTATTAACTGTTGAGGAACTAACAGTGTTCCAAAACTATTTAATATGTGTGACATGAATGAGTGGAGCATGAGAAAGATCATACCTAAGTGGGGATGCGTTCAAATACGCCACCATTTGCGTGTATTGGGGAAACAGAGTATCATCAGCTTCAAGATATGCTACCATGTTGTGT
The DNA here is from genome assembly GCA_025667525.1 of Glebionis coronaria. Lineage (NCBI taxonomy): Eukaryota > Viridiplantae > Streptophyta > Magnoliopsida > Asterales > Asteraceae > Glebionis > Glebionis coronaria. Next base: position 573,035,386 of record CM046879.1, on the reverse strand, counting down.
TGACTTTTGAACCCCAATTCCAAATCAGATGGTTTAAACTTTGGTGCCATTGTTGAAAGCTGTTTGAATGATTGATAAAGATGAAGTTTATAGGAGAAAAATTGTGTTAGACAAGATTGATAGGTACCCTATTTAAAATATGAGCCAAATATATAGGAGAAGAAAATGCATGTGATTGGCCCAAAAATAGGCAACTCTTTTCAAAATACAATCATGAAAATATTGAAAAAGAATAAGTTTCTCTCATGCATTAAATGAAAATTATCTGCTCCCAAAATTACGGCCCAAAAATATATCAAAAAGTAACAACTGGGTAGGTCCCATGGAGTGTCAACGGTCAAAAATAAACCATCAACGCCCAACGGCTATATCCTTGTCAACGTTTGCCAAAGCCATGTCAGCGTCTAAATTGGCCACAACAACGCTTGGAAAAATACTTGTCAGCGTCCAAAAATAAAAATTCATAAAAATGAAAAATGACCTTAACAAAGTAATTTATCCTAGAGAAGATAACCAAAAGTTGATAATTATTATAGGGCGGCAAGCACTATCCAGTTATGCACACTTGCTTATGCAAGATAGACATAACAGTCCTCTAGTGTCCCTTGCTAACCAAAAGTCTTAAAAACTAAGTTACCTTATAAAATTCCTTATTACTCCCAGGTAAAACCCATGATAAAATCATTCCCAAGTCTCCCAGCAGACCACAACCAATTCTAGGCCAAAAATGTCTTGGCAGCATGCATAGTATATCAACTTTGCATGCTACAGTGACTCATGATTTAGTAAAACTAACTCATACTCACATGTGGACACAATCTAGAATTGTGATAAGAGTAACATATGGATACCCGAACATCCTAAAGGTTCCTAAAACCTCCCCTTAAACTATGATACATAGGTTGCTGAAAATATGCATGAACATAAAAAATTTATGTAAAGATAGGAATTAAAAATTCCTACCATCATCCATAAATAAAAACATATCTAAATGCTTCTCCAATGATCCATAAGCAACTCTGTATCCAAAGGTATACTGCTAACACCACCTGCACATTTAGATTGAAAACCACAAAACTAACATTGTTGCTGACAACGCCCCGATAATACTTGTCAGTGTTAAGAAAGGCTTTGTCAGCGTTAGACAAATATATTACTGACAACGTCACAATAACACTTATCAGCGTTAAATCATCCTTTGTCAGTGTTAGAAAAATATAGTGGAAAATCTAAATCCTCAAAAAGACCAATAACAATGCATTATCCTGTACATACTTTTACAAAAAGACTCAAAACCACATATTATGTGAGATTGATCATTCCAATACTTGTTACCAAGTATTGAAACCTTCCAGCATCAAAAGGTTTAGTTATTAAATCTGACACATTTTCTTCTGTGTCAACCCTATCTGGTTGTATTAAACCTTTTTCAAAACAATCTCTTATAAAATGGTGTCTAATTTCTATGTGTTTAATTTTAGAATGATGTACAGGATTCTTAATAATGCATAAAGTGCTGTTATTGTCAACAAATATCTTGGTATGCATGAAATTATACCCATAGTCCAACAACTGGTTCTTAATCCATAAAACTTGTCCATAACAAGCAGCTGCAGCCACATACTCTGCTTCAGTTGTAGAATTAGCCACCACTGTTTGTTTCTTGCATTGCCAAGATATCAACCTGCTCCCAAGAAACTGACATCCACTAGTTGTGGATTTTATATCAAACTTATCACCTCCATAGTCACTGTCTGAATATGCAATCAGCTCCAATGGTGAATCTTTTAGGTACCACAAGCCAAGACTAGGATAGCATCTTGGGTACCTAAAGATCCTCTTGACAGCATAAAGGTGACATTCTTTGGGAGTCACTTGATGGCGTGCACAAGCACACACAACAAACATGATGTCAGGTCGAGAGGCTGTGAGACACATCAATGAACCAATCATTGATCTATAATGCCTGACATCAACATCCTTTCCATCTCCAATCTTTCCCCAAGGGTGTTCTCTATCCATAGGAGTAGTGGCCCTCTTTTCATGTGGAGAAAAGCCAAACTTCTTCAAGATCTCTGCCACATATTTATCCTGAGAGATGAAGATACCATCTTCTTTCTGCTGAACATGTAACCCAAGAGAGAAGTTCATCTCCCCCATATCACTCATCTTGAATTTGTTTGTCATAAGTTTGGAGAAATCCTCACTCATCTTTGGATCTGTGGTCATCAACATAGACCTGAACAAGCAACACATCCTTACCATTCTTCTTTGTAAACAGTGTCTGATCTATGGTGCCCCTCTTGAATCCATTGTCCACTAAATAAGTAGACAAAGTACCATACCATGCTCTTGGGGCTTGATGAAGTCCATACATAGCCTTTTTGACTCTATACACTTTGTCTGGTTTCTCTGGATCCTCAAAACCAGGAGGCTGCATCACATATACCTCCTCAACAATTGTTCCATAGAGGAAGGCACTCTTGACATCCATTTGATAGACAGTGAAGCCCATGCATGATGCATAGGCTAGAAAGATCCTTATAGCTTCAATCCTTGCAACTGGTGCAAAGACCTCCTCATAGTCTATCCCCTCCTCTTGTTTATATCCCTGAGCCACTAATCTTGCCTTGTTTCTGACAACAATACCTCTTTCATCTCTCTTGTTTCTTAGAACCCATCTTGTCCTAATAGGTCTGACATACCTGGAACAATCAGCCAGCTCCCAAACATCCTGAATTGCAAATTGGTGAAGCTCATCCTGCATTGCTTCCACCCAACTTGGTTCTTTGAGAGCATCAAATATCTTCTTGGGTTCCTGTTGAGATAGAAAACATGCAAACAAACATGCTTGCACAAGAGGGGTATCAATCTTCTTGTGAATATTGGCAATAAATCCACAAAGACCTTGATGAGATCTTCTAGTCTGAACAGGAGTCATAATATCACCAATGATTTGAGAAGTAGGGTGATTCTTCATAGAAGAAGTGAGAACTCATCCTTCAAAAAGTCTGGTGTCTTCAATTTCATTATCCATGTTGCCAATATCTTCTTCTTCAGACTCTCTTTCATCAATATGAGGATGACTCTCTTCATATATGTTGGAAGGTTCACCCTGTTCAAATGTAGAAGAGAAAAGATGTGCAAAAGTGTTGTCAACGCCTGAACCTTGGTTGTCAGCGTGTGGGCTAACAACGCTTGAACTGTTGTTGTCAACGTCTGAGCCATGAACGTCTGAATTGGTCTTGTCAGCGCTAGATTTGCCTTTGTCAGCGCCTGAAGGACCATGCATGTTGTTATCTGGTGGTACTTGGGGACCACAATTATCTTTTCCAGCAGCAGCAAAAGCATATGTTCATATGGGAATTGTGACATACTCTAGTATAGAAGATGACTTTTCTGCTTGTGATCCAACCTTTTCATGAACATGTGTACCTGAAACATCAACAACTTGTTCTTCCACAATATTTGAAGTTACTTTCACAATGTCTGGATTAGTGACAGACATATAAATTAAAGTCCTAGATAAAGGTTCCAAGTCAAACAACCAATTTAGACCACTTTCAGGATCACTAGGTTTATTCTCTAAAAACCTAACATGTACTCTTTCTACAATACGTTTTTCCTTTTTAAGATAAACCCTATATCCCTTGCTCTGCACTGAATACCCCATGAAGTAGCCTTCATCACCTTTTGCACTAAATTTACCCAAGGCATCACTAGTATCTAAGACAACTACATGACAACCAAAATGTCTGAGAAAACCAATATTAGGTTTTCTTCCCCAAAGTAACTCATAAGGTGTTTTGTTCTGTATTTTGTTAACCAATGCTCTATTTTGAACATAGCAAGCTGTATTAACAGCCTCGGCCCAAAAAGCTATAGGGAGATGAGCATCAACCAACATGGTTCTGGCTGCTTCAATTAGGGTTCTATTTTTCCTCTCAGCAACCCCATTTTGCTGTGGGGTTCTGGTAACACTAAATTGCCTAGTAATTCCTTTCCTGGCACAAAAATCATCTAACACTTTATTCCTAAATTCACCACCATTATCACTCCTAAGCATTTTAACTTCATTATCAGTCTTCTTCTCAATCTATGTGATAAAATCATTTAAAGTGTCAGCTGTATCACTCTTCATAGCTAAAAATAAATTCTAAGTAAACCTAGAAAAGTCATCTGTGATGACAAAGCAGTATGATTTACCATTCGAACTCTCTATATTGGTTGGACCAAATAGGTCCATATGAAGCAAGTAAAGAGGTCTAGTACTAGAGTGCACCTGTTTGGACTTGAATGAGACCTTGTGCTGCTTGCCTTTAAGACATGCAACACAAGAGTGGTCATTGTGGAAGGCCTTCTAAGGCAAACCATCAACCAAGCCAAGTCTTACAAGCCTGTTTATATTCTTAAAGTTTATGTGCCCTAGTCTCCTGTGCCATAGATTAATTTCATCTACTGAAGCTTTAGCATAAAAACATGACATATTGCTATTCATTCTAATCTCATTCAGATTCACATTATATATGTCTTTATGTCTAGGTGTTCTATAGTCAATATATTTCTCATCAGGGATCTTATAATCCTTGCTTAACACCAAACATTCAGTATCAGTAAACAGAACTTTATTTTTGTTATCACAAACTTGTGATACACTAAAAAGATTGTAATCAAGTTCCTTTACCAAAAATACGTTCTCAAAACACAAGTTCTTGGTGAGAAGTGTTCCTTTGCCTGTGATAGTACCATATCCGCCTCCAAAGTAAACCTTATCACGATCCTTAATGGGAGTGAAGTTAGTCAGATAATCTTCCTTCCCTGTCATGTGCCTTGAGCATCTACTGTCTTAATATCCATAATCATTGACCTGTTTTTGAATGTCCTGCACATAAAGAAAACAAGTTAGTTTTCTTTGGAAACCCAAGCCTTAGCAGACTTGGGTTCATCTGGTTGTTCAACAAGAACAGACTTGGTTCTCATAACAACCCCTTGTTCATCCCTTTTTGGATGAAATACCCAGTTAACCCCAATAGGTTTTGTAATGACCTTTGAAATATAATTAAATCTATTGCAGGTCATTGAAATCGTATTATCATTAGGGTTTAGATCTTTCTTTGGTCTCCAAGTCAGGCTTGAAGAAGCTTTAGACCCCTTACCTTGTGGTTGCAAATATTTAGGTCTGGTCACGTTTCTATCAGCGTTGGATTTGGTCTTGTCAATGCTGAAATTACCCTTGTCAGCGTTGAACCTAGGGTTTGCTAAAGAAACCCATTGCCTATTAGACCAAGTATTTGTCTTTTGAAATTCCTTTGTCCATGAGTGTTAGACCCTCTAGTGAAGAATGGGGCAGGTCTAACCACTTGTGAACTTTGCTGCACACAAGGTTTGGGTCTGACAACGTTTGAATTTTTAACAGCGTTGACTTTGGAGGCGTTGACACACTTATATGATAAATGTGAAAAGCTACCACAAGTGTAACACGCTTTTCTAGACACAACCCTAGGTCTAGAAGAGAAGAAGCCTGTTCCATCATTACTAACTTGGCTTTTAGGTGATCTAGTATTCCTATACATTTATGTATACTTGACACTAGGTTTTTTAACAGTGTTTGAGCCAAGGTCAACAGCCTTACCAGTAATTGGGTTGGTTACCTTAATAGGGGTTGTCTCATTTGGACTTTCACATAACAATCCACCCTTAACAAATAAGGTAGGATTGGCTTTCTTCCATTCATTCAAGTCAGTAAACTTCTGTTGATACTCTTCAACTGGGGTAATGACTCTTGGTGGAGGAATAAATTCCTCCTCTTGGAATTTTGGTAAGCCAGTCCAAGATAGGTCCTTTTGTTGGACACCATAGAAGTCACCAGCTGGTGGTGGAACAAGAGTATAGTCTTTCATCCCAATCACAGTCATGTCCTTAGGATCCCTTTGTTTATTGACACATTCACCTAGGGTTTGTGAGGCCTTATCAAATCTCTATATTTTAAGGTCAACATTATCCTTATTCTTAATAGATTCATCTAATTTAGCCTGTAACTCACCATTAACCCTTTCCATGATGCTCCTAATATCATTACTAGCATTTAACTCATGTTTTAAGATGTGTATCTTATCTTTTAAGTCAAATTCCATTTTCTTGTATTCAGAAACTGTCTTCTCAGTTTGAGTGAGAGCTAGTTGATAATTAGATAGTTTGCATCTCTCAGTACTCACATCATCTAATAATCTTAACACATCTTTGTTAAGTTTCTCAGTATTTAATCTACAACCTTTACTACAAAAAGCATCATTGTATACCTCATTATCTGATGAAGAGGAGGAGTGTGCCATGAGAGCATATTGAACATGCTCTTCTTCTTCTATTTCAGCAACCAAGGCATTATCCTCTTCCCCATCCTTAGCCAAATAGCTCCAATCCCATCCCATACCATCAAATTCTTGAACAACAACCATGGTCTTAGGATCCTGAGCCTTAACAATTTGACTTGAGGGTTTGCCAACATCAGATCTTCTAGGAGATCTGCATTCCCTCATGAAGTGCCCCATACGATGACAGTTGTAGCATTCAACCTTGGATTTATCAAATCCAGCTGTATCCTTTGCATTGAAGGTCATCTTCTTCTTAAACCTTCTATTCCACCTGTTTGCTCTTATACTAGCAAGAGCCATGTTCCACTTAATATCCATCTCTTCCAAGTGCTCATCACTTATCTGCTCAAGGTCCTCATATGTAATCACTGAACCATTGGGCAAAGAAGCAATATAAGAACATACAGTATCCAGATCCAAACCAGCAGGTTTAACTCTTGGTGAGTCACTCTTGTATGTGTCAGCGTCTGAGTATGAGGCGTTGACAGGACATGTTCCAGCGTTGACACATGATGATCCAGTAACTGGATGCATGTAAGTGTCCTTCTGATTGAATTGACCTTCACTATGAGAAAAGAAGGCCATGTTACTGTTGGTGGACTTGCTTACATGCTCCAAAATATTTTCATCTTCCAACAGCCTCAGTTTGTTGTAGATATCATCAAACGTGGAACTTTTGTGAGTGTTATTGGCAAGAATAGATCTTGCCTCAATCTTCCATGCCTCACCAAGACTTTTAAGAAAAGTGGCATTAATGTCAACATCACCAAGTTGTGTCCCCATGAAGGACAATTTGCTTGTAATATCAAGCAATCTGCTTCTCACACTACTAAGCTTCTCATTAGGTTGAGCCTTGAAGACAGCATAATCATGCATGCTTTGCTTCTTCTTCTCTTCCGTAGTATCTTCATTGCCACCATATGCAACTTCAAGAGCTGCCCAAAGGTCCATAGTAGATTCATAACCTCTGTACTTATGCTGGTTCTCTTATCCCAAAGAGAGTTTCAGAATATTTAGGGTTTTCATGTCAACCCTTTTCTTTGCTATGTCTTCAGCGGACACAGCTCTACCATCATCAGGCTTTTCTTTCTTATCTGCTTCTGAACATCCAGCAACAGCTGCTCTTGTAGCAATGGCATCAACAATCTTTTGAGCTTTATTGAATGTGTTTCCATATTCAATAATCTCCCAGAGAGTGTAGTCATAGATCCCCAGATATTGCTCAAAGTTGAATTTCCACAGTTCAAAGTTGGTTGCATCAAGCATGGGAATCTTGATGTTTGGTAAAGGTGAGGAGGAGGAGGTTAATTCTGGATTTGACATGATGTTTTTAGGGTTTTGAGAAAATTAGGGTTTTGGTGATTTTAGGGTTCTTGTATTCTTTAAGATCAAAAGTTCCTCAACAAGCTCTGATACCACTTGTTGATCCCAAACTTAGATCGATTTAGCTTTATGTATACGAGATTAGATCAATTAATACACTTAGAGAAACCTTTGTATATGTATATGATAATCTAAGTGTTATGTGAAATTAACACTTAAACAAGAACACACAAGATGTAAACAAACTTACACTTTGATTAATGATATCAAACTTGCTTACAATGAAAGTGTTTACGTATGAAAACTTATATAAAACTTATATTGAACATTAACCTAAAGGTCTTCTTTTATAGACATAAGAAGCCTTTACAATAATCTACGTATCAACTATTCTAGGTAAAGATAAATATAGAAAATACATTGTTGTTCCTATCTTTACTAGATTTAATCTAGAATACAATTAACGCGTAGAGTATATCCTTCCATCAGTGCTTGTCTTCAATGTATCAACGCTTGACTAATTCTTGTCAACGCTTGATCTGTCAGCGTTTGTTTTACTCCGGTCAACGCTTGTTTTACTCTTGTCAGCGCTCAAGTAGACTGGCTATAATTTATTCCCAACAGAAAAGTCTAGGGTTACATTTTATATATAGCCGAACCTTTATTAAACCCCGAGGACTAAACTTGCCATTTTACAAACTCATTACAAGCCCTAAAATGTTTTTCGTGCCATAATGATTTAGTTCGCGACTTGGGGGACTAGTATTGTCAATTTCATGAACTTATTTAAACCCTAGGTTACTATTCGTGCCCTTTTTATACATTTCGAAACCACAAGGGCTTATTTTGCCACATTTCGAATATAAACCAAGTCCTAGGGGGCTGTTATGTAACATATGTACACCCATTAACCCTACCTGAACAACAAGGACCAAACTTGTCAATACCCGAAAGATATGCAAGCCCTAGTTACACGTATATGTAGGGGGGAGTTGTTTTGCCAACCTTGAAACTAAAACAAGCCCTAGGGGCGTTTGTGTAATTTTCTGAGAGTATATATATACTTGAGGGACTAATATTGTAATTTCCCTAAACTTAAACAAACCCTAATTATATATACTTTCCCTAATATTAAAAAGTGTAAACTTAATTAAACCTACAAATACAAAAATCATTTTCCTTCTCAAACTTGTCATTTAAATAAATTATATAAACTTCAGAGACTTTTTATTAAATAAAATGTAATACACTTTTGTAACATTATTTATATATATAAATTAAATACAATTAATTTATAATAATAAATATATTAAATACATTTACTATTAACCTTATACATTTTAAATATATATATAAGCTTCTTTTATAAATATTTAACTCACCTCATAATGTTACAAGTATGAAGATATTAATTAAACGAATTAGTTACTTGAACGATATTAATTATTACGCACTTAAAAATAAGTACTCTATTACTTGTACAATGATGAATTAAATTACAAGGATCATAATAAAATACTTAAAACCAGTATAAGCATGCACAAATTGTTTTAGTGACTTTTATACATCCTATTATACTTTTACTGAGACAGTATAATTATTTAGGTTGTTGATTGTGTTGTGGGCACTACGTTGGATTCGTGTGACTTATTATTGTATTACGGAGGTGAGTTCATGGCCCCACTTTATATATTGACAAACTTTTAAATCCTTTATGGGTAAGAAATCATGCAACTTATTTTATGGATGTAAAGTGAACTGTATCAACTTTTGATTACATGTGCCTATTGTAGAATTTCTCATGACCCGTGAACTGAAACTGTTAGAATTACTGGATTACCTGAATTTTATAAATAGAACTATTTGGGATTGACCATCCCCATCTGGGTGAGTCATGCTCACTGTGCCTTGGCCAGGACAACATGTGTTTACCATGTCAGAACGGAATATTGGGTGCATTATTATTAATGCGAAGGGTTCTCATTTGTTGAGGGCTTAACTTGTCAAGTGTCAGTTTCGGGCAATAGGCAATGTAATTACTTTTAAGTATTGATGTTATGTGCATTACAACTTCAGTGACTGTTTTACTATCCAAACTTACATATTAAACTTGTGAATTCACCAACTTTATGTTGACCCTGAAAAACATGTTTTTCTCAGGTATTTGAAGCAGGTAGTTATTATGTGCATGATTCTCAGCATCAGGATAGGCAACATTCTAGCACTCATCTGGGATATTATTATTGGGGATTTACAAACAATCTTTTATTTATTTTGGAACCATTTAAATGACAATTTGCACTCTTGATCATGTAACAAATGTTTGATAATCTTTTATCTGATGCTCTATGTACTATCTGCTATTGATCCACCTACGTGACACCGAAGTATTATTTTCGCTGCATTTGACCAATTTGGGGGTGTCACACCTTGTATAGGCTACAATGGTTCTAGAAACATAAACGAAATGCTGAAAACCCTAGTTATGAAGTTCCCATAGTGCCCTTGTCGAATTTGAATGTTTGATGCCATGTGAAGAATTCTTGGACTATTGTGAATGCATAGCTGTTAAGGGGAAATCTCAAACGTTTATCTTCATGTGGGGACTAAGTTTAAGCTTGGAGTCGTTGGATTGAGGCTTGAACTTTGTCTTATTGTTGAAGACGAATGGGGAGTGAGCAAGGGAGGCCTATTGGGTGATGGGGGGACCAAAATTGTAAAACCCATAAAAATAAGGTCATAATTTAATTCTATTTTCAATTATTTTGAAATATTTTATAACGTTAAATACTATTATGCTTAACTGTTTAAGTTGAAACCGATATTAAATATTTTATTTTAATATTTTGACGAGCAACGAGGACTACTAGTGATCGCTATACCGACGTATGCCAAAAAATTTATATTTTATTATCGATAGTTTCGATATTTAATACTTTCGACGATATCGTTTTAATTACGTATCGAGTCGTTATATTATTATTTTTCGTGTGTGTTTAAACTTTTTAGTATTTTTACGAAACCCGAGTCTCGTAATTATTTCAAAATTTACAATTTACAATTTCCACCCTTTAAAACTATTTTATTACATTTTGGACCAAAACTATCACAAATTGGCAAAAACTACCCTAACCATACACTATATATAAAATTCCCACTAACTACATCACATTTTTTTTATCAAAAAAATCACTTTCTCCTTCCTTTCTCTCTTTCTTTGCCATACAACACCAAGAACCCCATCACCAAAAACCTTCAATCTTCTTAATTTCTTGTTTTAATCTTCAAAAACCAATAAAAGTCCCATCCTAGATTTTTAAAGGGCTACATTTTGATACCATTTTCATCAACATGCATGAACTTTGAAATTTTGATCAAGAATCTTGGTGAGTAAAGTTGTTAGATGATGTTGCATGTGATTATCTAGTGATAATCATGTGTAGATCATGTTATTTTTGTAAAGAAAATATATTTTTAATTTTTGTGTTTTGATTTTGATGATGATACAAGTGTTAGGATTTGTTTATGGTGATATTAGGATGTTAGAATGATGATAAAAGTTGTTGGAATTGATCAAAAACATGATTTTGCAAGAGATTTTAATAGTCAATTTTGGGCAGTAGGTTTGAGGTCATTTTCGGAAATCTTAAGTCTGAATATAGGTTGTTATTATGGGATTATGTCGTAGAGAATTTCGTTAGCTTCGATTTGATATAAAGTAGGCCTTCCAACTCCAAACGAGGTGGAAGATACACTAGTTTGATTTTCGTGTACCGGGAGACGAGTGTCGACACAATCCGAAAATTGTTTTCGATATTTGGATCGAATCTCGGGGACTATAAAATGAGTTTCAAAATGATTCAAGGGCTGTTCTCAGGCTCAAAGTTTAGCATTTTGAGTCTATTTTTAGAATCAAGTGGCGGTTTTACAAACGGAGTTGTTTAGAATGGTCAAAATGGTTTCGTAAGTCAAGGTCGCTAAACTGTCCGGATTTTGTGATTCAAAGATGAGTCGGGCAGGGAACATTAGAAGTAAAATCTTTTAATGGGATCTTGGGAGGACTTTCTACATATAGTAAGTAAGTTCTCTGAGTAGTATCATAAAAATTTGATATGTTTAAGTATGGGAAAACGGCTTGGACATTCGGTATGTTCCGGCAGATTTTTATTAAAGACATAGAATAATAAAATGAATATATAGGAGAGTGTAATAGTATCACTTGTATCGTTTTCTCTCGAGTTTGTCGTGATTATATGAGTCGAATTTTATATTCTTATGTATGTTTTATTTCTCGAGTCTATTATTAATGAACGCAACTCATTTGATAGGTTGCGGTTCTCGTGTTTGAAAGGCATCATCTATCGTCAGCGATCGTCTCATTACCACTATTGGCTAAGGTGAGTCTATAGCCTCGCTTTATACTAGTTATTAAATGATTTTAAACCCGCAAGGGGAATACATGTTTTATAAACTTAGAACACAAGATTTTTATGGTATGCTTTGTCCCTCTATGAATGGACCCGTGGTTGCCTTTAAATTGCATTAAGTGATTGCCTTTGTTAAAACCTCAATTATGGACCGTTAATTAACCTATGATGGGTTAACCGCTAGTACAATTAATTGATCTATGGGGGAAGCCGCCCCGGTTCAGTTTTTGTGGACTTGTCATAGAAGCTTAGGCCTGACCTCCACACTGTTTGAGCATATTGTATTGAGAAGTCAGGTATACAGCAATGTACCAATAATCTGGAGGTAACCGACAATTAATAAATCTCCTGTCTTATCAGACCTCTAAAGGGAGTGTCTAAGGGCTCGGTTCCATGAGCTTATTGCAATTTATGCTATATATAATTATTATTGTTGATGCAAATTATTATTTGATGCTTGTTGCCTTTAAGCATGCCACAAACTTATAATCTTTGCTTGTGTTCAAAATGATTATATAAACCTATAGATTTACTCGGCATTTTTGCTGATGATTTTCTCACATGTATTTTAGGTAATCAGGAAGGGTGAAGCTTGGAAGCCACGGGAATGAATGTTGTGCACTACTTTGCAATAGAATCTCTTTGAATAATTGTCGTTCCTTTTGTTCAAAACAATTTAAATCTTTTTTTTTGGTTGTACTTTGGTTACGAAGTCTTGGGACTACGCTACTCTGACAAATGTTTTAGAAACGATAAATCTAAAACGTCTCTTTTCGAGTCGTTCTTTATAAATTATGTGTTGTTGTATCACTGTTTAGCACCCAAAGATGTATTCTGCTGCGTGTAAATTTGGGGGTGTTAAAAAAATGAAGGTTGGGTTTTGATAATCATATGATTAATCATAAATCTGGAGGTAATGGTGGTTTGAATATCATTAAACATGAAATCCCCAGTTGTGTGCATAAGATGAATAGTGCATGATTTGATACGATTTAGGATTATGTAAATGTGTTTGGCGCCAAGTTTAAACATAATTAATTATTGTTCAAACTTGGTTAATGGGATATGAGGTGGCAGGGGTGAGTGATGTGGATGGTGGTGATTGGTGGGTGTTGGTGAGTGGGGTGTGACATGGTAGAGGACTAATGGCTGTTTCATATTAGGGTTAAGTTAGTTTGGTAACTTGGAAAAGTTAACCCCTCCCGTTTATACTTCCTTTTATATCTTTTGCACCGTTAGTCCTCATGGTATTTCGTAGCAAGTCCTTGTGGCTTTTCATGTTAAGTCCTTTGGGATAACAAACGATAACAAGGGATAACAAATGACTAATAATCAAACTTGAAGTTATGTTCTTGTAAAGTCTTCAAACTTTAGGGACCCTATTGTACTTTTGAGATTTATAGGGGTATATAATGTCATTCTTCAATTCTTGAGGAACTTGTTTTGCGAATCTTCAATTCTTCAAGGTCTTTTGTGCCCGGTTCTTTATGTGGCTTCGTTTCTCGTGTTCGTTTTTGCTTGTTTCTTGTGATCTTTTGTCTTTTTCATGATATACATACCTAAAACACACAAAGAGCAAACACATGTATATTTCACGGTATTTACGACATTTATACACATTTTAAGCCCATTTTGGACGATGAGACCATGTATAATTGTAGTCTCATCAATGGTCTTCCAACAAGGTAAAATAACTCACGTCGTGGAATGGATATCGACTCTCTTTTGTGTCCTTTATGCCAACAAGGGGTAGAATCTTCTTCTCATTTATTATTTAGATTTTCTTTGATTAAACAGCTTTATATCAAGATTTTTCGTTGGGGGATATCCCTATTGATAGTTACAATTCTTACGTAGAATGGCCGGGCTAGATGATTTCTATTCGTCTTCCTACGAAGACTCAACTTATGTTGTAAGGCGTGATGTATTCTCTTTGGTGGCATATATGGGTTTTTCGCAACAGACCCTCTTTGATAGCAATATTCCCTCTAAGGCGACGTTGTTTGATAATATTGTTTTGAGTTCTTTCGATTGGTGTAGATTTAGATGTAAAGCCGCGTTTAGTTGGGACACTTGGCTAAAAATTCCTCATCTCATTGTTTTGTAATTCTAGCTCCTTGCTAGTTTTTTTTTTAATATAATCGCGGTTAAAAAAAAGTAAATTGAGAGGAAGGGAGTATATATCTTTAATATAGAGTTAAATCCTTTTTGGTCCTCGTGGTTTGGTCCGATTTTCACTTTTAGTCAAAAAATTCAAATAGTTTTGATTTTGGTCAAAAACGTAAACTTTTCCTTCACTTTTGGTCCATTTCAATTAATATGAAGCGTAATTTCATCTTTTCATTATAAAATTAATATGATTATATTTTTTATTTTATTATAATTATTATTTTTACACATAAACATATTATTCCCAAATTATAAACGTACAATTAGAAACCTACTGGATCACAACATTCCACTTATCTCATCTAATATTTTCTCTTACTTATAAGATAAAACATACACCAAATCACACAATCAAACACTAACAAACACCATTACTCATCTCACGACACTTAAATATATTATCACTTATTTAACCATAACATAAACACCACTGTCACCTAACAACCAACATAGTGGTCCTGGATCTGATGGTGGTCTTACCCACTAGATGCTAACTCCGATGGCTCTGAGTGGTGGTGTATTTATGAACAAGAAAAGAAACAATATGTTGAAATATTGATGGGATTTTTTGGTTGTTTTTATGGGTTTTAGATAATGATAAATATTTGATTACTTGAATTAATTGAGGTATGTGACGAAGGATTGATTAATTAATTTTTGTAAGATTTTGTAGATTATTTTTGGGTTTTTTATATGTTGACTGAGTTTGTGTTAAAATTTGTATTACAGTTAATCGATATTCATTTTAATCATTGTTTTTCTTATTTTAATTGTTATATGAGATTTTGAGAAAGTAAAAAAATCCCAAAGATATGTTCATTTTCGTCTGCTGATGTAATGATTTATAATGCAATGATATTATCAAATAATAATAATAATAATAATAATAATAATAGATTGAAAAATGACATTTTAGTCATTTACATTGTTAAAACAAAGGTATTTTAGTCATTATCTATCTTTTTAACTTGTCAAACTAATAGTCAACGAAAATTGTAGCAAAGTGAAGAAATAATTTATCTTTTTGGTCAAAATCAAAACTATCTGAATTTTTGAACCAAAAATGAAAAAGAGACCAAACCACGAGGACAAAAAATACAGTTAACTCTCTAATATACGTGATGATGTATAGTGGCCATCTCAACTATTCGATCCGACTCACATAACACTATTTATATCCAACCTATCATGTATGCGTTGGATTACCGCGGGCAGTCCAATAGGCCTGGTTTAAGATGGGTCGTACGCATTTTCATACAAGTCCTGGCGGAATCGCATGGAGTTGTAATTAAACAAAATTAAATTCTAATAAGGACTATCATTCTGCTAAGTTAGAAAAGGATATGCATTCCTTATTTATGAATAAAGATCCCGAGTATATCTCCTAGACTTGGGCCGCAAGATTCGAGAAACTTAATTAGGTTTCACAACCTATAAAAGGAACCCCTTGGTTCCATTCAAGGTATCATATTCTAACCAATAATTGATACCAAGTTATAAATCATAAATTGATTACTTATTGTAACACCTCATTTTGATAAATGGAATGTCACGCGTAATTATATCGTGTCATCAAAGCATACAAGGATAAATGTCTAAAACATTACATGACCAAAAAAACGAAATACCGAAATCAAACATCGGTAGTCCAAAAGTAAAGCTCATCACACACAAACATATGTATTGTAAATGAAAGGACTAAACAATTTCCATAGAAAGAGTATCAAAGTATAGATAATGCATAAAGTAAAGAAAGGCTAGAAAGCTTCCAATCCATATGCACGTACGCTTAAAGTCTACGAGCGTCCCCGAGTACCTGCTGTTTTGGGAACATGAAAAGGAAAACGGCTGAGCAATACGCTCAGTGCACGGATGTAAAATAAAGCATGAATAATATAAGCATATAAGCATATAACAGCGGAAGAAACTATGTCCCGAATAACCCGGTTAAGTCTTAGTAAAACTGTTTTTATAGTTTGAAAAGCCTTATGTTTATCTTGTAAAAACTGTTTAACATATTTTACCATCAGCCAATATAAGTCATGAAAATCCACCGTGCATGAATACTTGGAGGGGTGACCTCATCATGCAAATTAGAGGGGCTGCCTCTAATTTAATATACTGGTTTTGGACAGGAGGGATCAGCTCCTTGTGAAGGATGCAAGGCATACACCACATTCACACTAAGTAATCTGCTGGAAAACATGTTACTAGGATGCACCCATACGCCCCATATGATAAATATAATAATATGGACAAAAGCTGAAGGGACGCCACGAGCAATCGCTCCGCCGTCGGGATATCATAACACCAGTGCCTCTAGTGTTATGGTTATGGTACCTCCATAACTAGGTGAAACTGGTCATGCATGTATATGGCTTAAGGTATTCTAATTAAACATAAGCAATCAAACATACAAACTTATACTATGGGAAAACAGTTGGCTGCATACGGGGAATCCTAATAAGGAAAGAATGTCCATACTGAAAGGACGGAAATCCGCACCTTATGTCCAGTGAACGAAGAAGACGAACAGAAGAGAGTTCTACTTCGGTATCACTAATGTTACATAAACACATACGTGTATAAGTATCTGATTACTACATACGTAACTGGTTTTATGTCATGTCTTAGCTTATTTCATACGTTCATGTCATGTTTTACTGTTTTAAGCTTTATATTGTATTTATCTTATATTCTGTCTATTCTGCTTAAGTATTACTTGTATTTCATGTATTATTATACTTGCTGTGTAATAATAAGTAACTTTCTAAAAATAGCAGGTTTCCTAGAATAGAAAGTTTCCAAAAATAGAAAGTTACCAAAAATAGAAAATTTCCAAAAATAGAAAGTTTCCAAAAATAAAAAGTTTCCAAAAATAATAAGTTTCCAAAAATAGAATTACTGCTTAAATAGATAAGTTTCTAAAAATAGAAAGTTTCCATAAATAGATTAGCTGCCTTAATTAAATAAGTTTCTAAAAATAGAAAGTTTCCATAAATAGATATAAGTTGGTTAAATAAGCTAATTATATAAGCTTAAGTGTTTTCTGATTATTATTCTAAGTCATGTAGTTATAAAGTATAGTTTATTAATTATTGCATGTAAATTAAATAAACTATAGGTTAAAAGTATTTAATTAAATATATATCATGTTTTTAATTAAATAACGGTAAAATACTTAGGTTAAAACATGCATTATTAATTATTAATAATATAACCTAAGTCATGTTAATTAATTAATTATAGTCATAGTTTTTAATAATTAATTAATTATAAGGTCTAATAAAATATAAATACTTAGGTTAAAATTCATGATCTAATAATTAAATTTATAACCTAAGTCATGTTAATTAAATTAATCATGTCATGTTTTATTAATTTAATTTTTAACACATAACTAGTAAAATCATAAACCTTAAAAATAATCTATGAACCGGGCCCGTGACTAGAAACCATGAACCGGACACATAATCAATACCATACCATACCCCGACCAAGGTCGGGGTTCCCCTTGTTTTGGCTGCTGCCATGGGACCACCACCCCCATGCCTAGACCATATGGTCTCGGTGGTGGGTAATAAGCCAAGACGAGACCCCTAAGGGGCTCGGTTAGGCGTCGGCTACAAACACAACACCCTAGAACCCTTGTTTTGATTACCCTCATTATCACTAACATGTATTAATAATGGTTTTTAATTTGTTTTTAAAAACATCATGATTTTATGTGATTCATTAAATCAAAACATAAAAGAAAAGGTTAAAAATGTTATACCGATTACGTGAAACAAATGAGGATGAACACACACGAATCCTTGTAAAATTCCAAGATCAAAAATCAACCCGAAACACCCTTGTGGTGTTGTATATCCGGCGGCTAAGGGAGAGAAGGAAGAAGGAAGAACTTTTTACGGTTTTAACTATTTTCTTGTTTTGTAAATAATAAAACATGTTTTACCTTAACCCCCTAATTAGTTAATTTTGCATGGGCTTGGCCCATGTCTTTGTATATGCCGCGGGTAGGGGCCCCACATGGGGTAACCCGTACTTTTCTCGAGTCTAAATATTACAGTGTGTGTTCGTGTTTTATCGTGTTCGTGTTTTATGTGTTCTAATTAATTATTGATCGTGACTTAATATATTTATTCGTGTTTGTAATAAATATATATACGTAAATAATATTATCTCGTGATTAAATTACGTTCATGATTTCATGATCGCATGTTCGTGATTATAATTATTATTTAAATAAATATCATGTGTTCATACGTAATAAATACTTATCGTGTTCTAACACGTACGTAATACTTAAAATTCTTATACGTGAACGTAAACATGCTATAAAAGGAAAGTTCTAATCTTGTACGTACGATCTAAAGGGTACTATTCATGGTAAAAGCATGCGGGTTTTACAACTCTTCCCCCCTAAAAAGAATAATCCGTCCCCGAATTATAGATAAAGTAAACTGAAAAAGGAGAACATACCCAAATTCAACATATGAAATGAGGGTAAGAAGCCCGGATAGACTTCTCTGTTTCCCAAGTGGCTTCCCGCTCGGTATGATCCCTCCAAAGGATTTTGACGAATGGAATCGTCTTCCTTCTCATGACGCGTTCCTGTCTGTCAAGAACTCGTTCGGGTTCTTCTATGAAAGTGAGATCTTCACGTATCTGTTCCAGTAGATACTGAACCATGTGAAGGGGATGATACTGGTACCCTCTGAGTAAGGACACATGAAACACATTGTGTTCATGCGAAAGCTGCGTAGGTAACGCTAACCGGTAAGATACTTCACCGACTCGTTCAATGATATCAAATGGTCCGAAGAAACGAGGACTGAGCTTCCCTTTAATCCCGAAGCGTCTAACACCATGTGACGGCAAAACCTTAAGAAAGACGTGATCTCCTACGTTAAAATTTATGTCCCTACGATGCTTATCGGCGTAACTCTTCTAACGTGACCGTTCTTCTTTAAGTTTCTGCTTAGCTACTGCGACCCTCTCATTAGTCATCTCTATGATCTCTGGTCCTTCAAGTGTTCGCTCACCAACCTGATCCCAGCAGATTGGGGCGCGACACTTCCTGCCATACAACATTTCGAAAGGAGCACACTTGATACTTGCGTGCCAACTATTGTTGTATGCAAACTCCACCATAGATATAATCATCCCAATCACCCGTCCATTCCAACACACCTGACCTCATAATGTCCTCTAATGTCTGAATCGTTCACTCTGACTGCCCGTCTGTTTGAGGATGAAAAGCCGCGCTAAGCTTAAGTTGTGTACCCCAAGCTTTCTGCAGACTCTTCCAAAATCGCGAAGTGAATCGAGGATCTCTGTCTGAGACGATGCTAGATGGAGAACCATGGAGTCTCATGATCTCTCTTCTACATGTATCGGCGAGTTTACTGACCGAATCTTCCTTGCGGATCGGTAAGAAATGAGCTGATTTGGTAAGTCGATCTACGATAACCCAAATTGCATCGTGCTTCCTCTTGGTTGGCGGAAGACCAGTAACAAAATCCATGGTGATTTTGTCCCACCTCCACTCTAGAATATCTAACGGTTGAAGGAGACCGCCAGATCGCTGATGCTCGATCTTAACCTGCTGGCAGGTAAGACATTTGGAGATGTAAGTGGCAACATCCTATTTCATACCACTCCACCAAAAGTACTGCTTGATGTCATGGTACATCTTAGTCGAAACAGGATGTATAGAGAATGGGGAGCTATGAGCTTCAGCTAACAAGGCTTCCTGGAGTTCTTGATCATCAGGAACACAAAGTCTCATACCCTGCCATATGATACCATCTGCATCTACTCTGAATTCCATCTGCTTCCCCAAATTCTAAACTATCGCCCAGATTTCTCCATCATCTTTCTGAGCTTCCTTGATCCTAGAGAGTAACTCAGGTTCTACTCTAAGATTAGCCCAGTAACCGTGTTGTCTACGTACCATGATCTCTATGTCTAGTCGCTCCAAGTCTCCTATGATTTCCTCCTCAATCTTAATGCCGTTGATCATTCCGGACTTCCTGCTATGTGCATCTGTTACTACATTCGCCTTTCTGGGATGAGACTGTAGATTAATGTCATAATCCTTCAACAGCTCTAACCATCTTCTCTGTCTCATGTTTAATTCACGCTGAGTGAAGATATACTTCAAGCTCTTGTGGTCCGTAAAAATGTCACATGATTCTCCATATAAGTAGTGCCTCCATATCTTCAATGCAAACACGACTGCAGCAAGTTCCAAGTCATGCGTAGGGTAATTTTCTTCATAAGGCTTAAGCTGCCGTGAAGCGTACGCGATCACTTTCCCATGTTGCATGAGAACACAGCCAAGTCCCTTCCCCGATGCATCATAGTAGATTTGAAATCCACCCGTACCAGATGGGAGAGTAAGAATGGGTGCAGATACTAGCTTTTGCTTCAGGTCTCCAAAGCTCTTCTCTCGTTCTTCAGTCCAGATGAATTTCTCCCTTTTCCGCATCAGTTTGGTCAATGGTAGTGCCAAGCGGGAAAAGTTCCCCATGAACCTACGGTAATATCCACCAAAGCCTAAGAAACTGCGGAATTCAGTCGCTGATGTCGGCCTCGGCCACTTAGTAATAGCCTCAACCTTCGCTGGATCCATAGTGATTCCTTCTGCTGATACAATGTGACCTAAGAATGCCACCTTGTCTAACCAGAACTCACACTTGGAGAATTTAGCATACAGCTGCTTCTGGCGAAGAATCTGTAGTACTGTACGAAGATGGTCTTCGTGTTCCTCCTTGGACTTTGAGAAAATCAGGATGTCATCGATGAAGACAATGACGAACTTGTCCAGAAATTCATGGAAGATTTTGTTCATCAAATCCATGAACACTGCTGGAGCATTGGTCAGGCCGAATGGCATGACTACAAATTCGTAGTAGCCATAGCGGGTACGAAAAGTAGTCTTGGCGATGTCCTGCTCCTTAACCTGTAGTAGATGATAGCCTTACCTAAGATCAATCTTGGAGAAGTGTTTGGCCCCTTGGAGTTGGTCAAACAGATCGTCTATACGCGGCAGTGGATACCTATTCCTGACAGTAATCTTGTTGAGCTCGCGACAGTCTATGCAAAGACGCATACTGCCGTCCTTCTTCTTAACAAATAAGACCGGTGCGCCCCATGGAGATACGCTCGGTCAAATGAAGCCTCGTTCTAGAAGTTCTTGCAGTTGATCCTTCAGCTCCTTTTACTCTATGGGAGCCATGCGATAAGGTGCCTTGGGAATCGGTTCAGATCCTGGGATCAGCTCGATATTGAATTCCACTTCTCGTTCTGGTGGTATGCCCGGATAGTCTTCTGGAAATAAATCTTGGAATTTCGACACTATAGGCTGATCTTGAATTGATGGAGATTCAGCATCCATGTCGTGAACCGTGGCTAGATAACCCTCGCAGCCATGTGACAACAATGCACGTGCTTGTAGGGTAGATATGATTTGTACAGACCTTTCGGGTACGAACCCATTGTGAATGTACTCTGGTGCATTGATATCACCGAAGATGACTCGATATGAATGGCAGTCTATGGTAGCATGATGCTTGGATAGCCAATTCATGCCCAAAATCATGTCAAAGTCATTCATGTCCAGCGGAAGTGCGTCAACAAGACGAACCTTATCATCAAACTCTAGGGTAAGACTCTTGTATACATGGGTGATTAATACAGAGTCCCTCAAAGGCGTGGAAATACTGAGTCTATTATCTAGTGGCATGGGGAGCATCCTAATGTTCTTAGCATAAGCAGTAGAAATGACCGAGTGAGTAGCACCCGTATCAAATAGAATACACGCATCTTGACCATACATATACAAGATTCCAGTGATGGTACCTGTAGACTTGTTGGCCTGATCTCGGGATGTCGTGTAGACACGTCCAGTGGTAGGAGGCGGCTTGGTATCAGCATGTCCTGATGTGCCCTCCATCTCGCCCTTACGACAGTCCTTCATGCGATGGCCAGGAAGACCACACTTGAAGCATGCGTCGGTGTCACGATGATATGGCCCTGGGTGCCTACGATGGCAAGTAGAGCAAAGAGTATGAGTATATCCTCCAGCAGGTGCTCTGGTTGGCTGAGGACCTGATAAAACATTTTACATGATACATGATAATAGGGTACAAATGTAACACCCCCAAATTTATACAACTCAATACAGCGGAAGACTAGTTGGTGTTACGGGATAGCACATTACTCACATCATAGACAACGCTTAAAAATTGCGTCGTTTAATAATAAAACATTTCCATTCATAAATATCAAATTTACATATGTCCCAAGTCATTGTATTTAATACAGGTTTTACAAAGCATTTGAATGGAAATAAGTATTTAGGTGCGGGCCATGAATTCTTGTTGTCTTCTCGAGAATTACCTTCAAGTACTTAAGACAAAACATGTTAAAAGAAAAAGTCAGCGATAACGCCGAGTGAATTCATAGAGTTTAATAAAATCCCTCAATATAATATCAGTATAAAATTATTACTGAAAATCATTTTGTACAAATCATTTTAATAGGCCATAAAATAGCCAAAGTCATTTTATACAAATCTTCATCAAAATCATAATATAGGCATTTGCCTTAAAAATCATTATACGAGCCAATGTCGTAAAAACATCATACAATACGTCTTATGACGTTGTATGAAAATAAAAACCGTTATATGAATATGGTTATGAAAACCAAAACACGAACATAATATCAATAGTATGACCCTGTATTGCTAGTCAGGCAATACATCGTAATTCGGTGAGTCTAGTAGTATTTCGTTAGTCGGATTATTATAAGTCGCATGACATTGTTACCTGAATACAACAAACAACGGGTAGCTAACCCGATATTCAATTTGCCCATCTAAATTAGTGTGTCGTCACAAAGGTCACGCTATGGAAATCTTCTCATACATAAATTCGCTTACCAATCAATGTGGCATGACGGGGATCAACCGTCAAGGCGCGAACTGGGGTGATCGTCCCCAAATAGTACTATTATATGCATAAGCGTCTACCAAATCCCGGTAGTTCACAATTCATGCTAATGGGACTTTTATTGACATAACCTAACTTTAATAATAAATTTTTATTTCATCTATCGGGTCCTTTAATCATTCATATGGTCATACAATCAGGTCATACAATCATTCGGGTCCAAATCAATAAACAAATAATCGGGACAAATGGTGTCCTATTTTATAAAAACTAACATGTTATCTCCCTCGCGGGTTTATAAAACATTTCATAAAAACATTTAAAGAGTGCGAGGCTATGAACTCACGTTGATGTGGGAAGGCGGGTTATCGGCAATTCGGACGTACGGTACATGCTTCAATCACGGAAACCTAGACAAATAATACTCGTGTTAGACTCATGTCCAATGACTTTATAAAAATAACAATTATGTATACATATGATGATTATATATATATGATGATCAAGTGGGTTTACATATTCCCTTTTACTCATTTTAGTGTTTACGTATTGGTATTTTCTTACTAGTTTACTAGTTTTACCTATTCACGTGTTTTAAGTCCAATAAACTTATTATAAGTTCTTTAACTTGTATTGATCCATGTTACACTTATATTTTCAGTATCTACACTTTACAAGTTGGGCCTAAATGGGTTATTCCCAATAAATAAGTTTATAAGTGTTTTAGTCCATTTTGTTGTATTATTAGTCCAATAACGTTAACGTAGCCCGTTAATATCCGTATGTTATATAGTTCGGGTTTTATCGGTTTTTACTTGTTATATATGTTTATATATCAGTATATGAGTTTTATAAAGTTTACATTAGACGGGTCCGACCGTCTAAGTTTTATTTAACAAAAACGTTAATTTTACGGTAATAGCCGAAAAAGTCGTAAAAATTATGTTTATAGTTTTATAACTTATAAAACTTAACAAGTTACCATTTTTATAAAATGTCCACTTATTTACCATTGTACATATTTATATAAATGAAATATATAAGTTAGTGGGTTTTAAATTTATATTTTATATTATTTTTATTTGAGTGCTTATATAATACTATTATACTTTAATTTCCAAAATCTGATTTTTATTTTCATGTTCACCAAAACCGCCATATCTAGAGTTCTATATGGAGATAGAAGCTCAAATTTTTATGACATAAACTACATGATATGTGCTCCATTTAACTCTCTTATAGCTACTGTTGAATAAGTCTCTAAGTATTTTCTAAAAATCGTCCAAAACAGTGAACTCAAATGTGTACTTTAAACTTCTTTTGATCATATCTCACTCATTACAATGATTCCATTGCATGGCCAACTCTAACATGTGTACAAGACATATAGCTTACTGTATATTAATCTATTTAAGCCATTTCATCAGTTTATCATATGAGTCTTTACTGTTTTATACAGCCATCTAAATTAAGCAAGATTTTAACCTTGTTTCTTATAGTTTTTCATCTTTTTAAGCATGTTTATCAACACCAAATCCCCACACAATATTTTTAATCATCATTCATCATCATATAAATATACATAAGTGAAAGAAATACAAGATTACATAATCAAAAATAACAAGAGGATGAGGAGGACAATCTTTATACCACCAAGTTGATGTAGGTTATGATTTGGACATGGATTTTGATGGAGAAACTTGTGGATAACCAAGACCATCTTCAAGACCACCATTATTCATTACCACCTTGTGGAAAATCAGCCCTAATACTCCATAGAAACTCCTCCTTGGATGTTATAATCACCACCAATCAATAGGGTTTTAAAAGGGCTTCAACATGTGCAAGAATAACATAGGATTTCATGGTAAATTTTGATCAAAAGTGGTGTTATAGTGTGAGCGAGGGACGGAATTAATGGAAGAAATGAGAGGATTTTTAGTAGTTTGCATGTTGTAAATGGATGCAAATGGTTTTGCTTGTAGGTTTTGAGACATTGTGGCTTCATTGTGAAGCTAAGTTACATGTGTAACTTAGTTTCATGTAACTTTGACACCTAAGGGTGTTGTGGCCGGTTATAGTGGGGGTGGGGCAAGTGCCCCACTTGTCTCATCCCCATTTAATTACGGGTACTCCTCGACTCTAGTTTCCTTGATTTGCGTGCCCTCGGGTCGTTTTACGAAAAACATTTTTATAAATTATGAATCAACGGCACAAAACGAATCTAATAAAAATTGTCTCATCAAAAACGGAGTTCGAAAACGTAAATACGTAATCCTAAGGTTTCTGTTTTAGTCGTAAAGGATCTTAAAATAAAATCGTAAGTCCTAATCTCTTCTCGTAAATTTCTGAGTTTATGAACCAACACAAATTTAAAACTCCAAAATAATATTCACGGATAAATTTATTTTCTGAAATGTCGGACTGTCACCAAAGACGGTGTATGTAAACGTAAGCACGTAACGTTGAATCCTCCGGTTTAGACGTAGTCGGCGCTACTTCAAGACGTAAATCCAAATTACTTCCCAAAAATAAGTGAGTTCATATTATAACATTAAAATAATGTTTTTAAATAACACTTGAGAATAAAATATCAACCATAAATTGACGGATTGTCACAGCATTTACCCCTAAACAGGATCTTTGTCCTCAAAGATCATCTTACTACTCGCTTCTTATAGAGTTAAAGCCATGTGGGTATTTCTTCCACATTCGATCTTTTCTCACAAGTGTAATTTATTACAATACGCGAGTTTCATCAAACATAACTACGGGAATAAGATCAGGCTAAATGTTGACTTACTTTCTCTATCCATGATGTTCACGGGTTTCTGATGAATGCACCTTTTTGTCGATCTAAACTTTACTAAGAAGAATTCAGATTTTCACTTGATAGATATTTATCAAGTTTGATTTATGAAACATAATTCACCCAGCTCTTGGAGTCCTAGGGTAGATCCAGCTTATATGCCTTTCAAACCAATCTTTTACATCATCTCAATGGTCCATACAACGGGGACTTATATCCCATGATCTTTCAGATCATCAATTCATTTTTCCATGGTTAAAATTGTTGGCATAACTTCGCTACCCATCTGGCACTTCAAGATCTACATTTCATATTCACATAACCTCTTACCCACTACCGGCAGTCATTAATCAGATCCTAATTTCAACAATCATTTCAGGTCTCGCGGGTCGAGTATTTTGTAAGGTTAGGTTCGCCATCATAGGAAACCTTAAACGTAAAAGACATGTCCAACTCACAATGGGTGTATGTCGGGTGTCTTCATCTCAACTCCTCCTTACAGATTCTCTAATATAGATCCTAACAAGATTAGATCTCGATCCTAATACGATAATTATCAATGATAATTTCTCCAAGGGAAAACGATTATACGATATATTACCAAAGGTCAATCATTCAAACCTAGTACAACACTTATAGTATTTTGTATCGTTACTTTACCTCGTCCCTTCGATTGGGGTGGTACATAGTACTCTCATCAAGATTCGTTCTCAATGACTTCTGAGCAAATCTCTAGAAATTCGATGCGAAGCGAGGATCTTGATAAAGATGTTCGATACAGGCACACTATGTTTACATAACTCTTTTGCATTTATCATTAACGGGAATGATATTAGTAGATTTGGTCAGTCTGTCGACGATGACCCAAATCGAATCAAATTCAGATGATCACCTTTGCAATAGTTATACGTTTACTAATGTATGAGGCGACGTCTGCCTTCATAATTGCCATCAATACAACTTCTTCAGACAAAGATACTTTTAGTCAAAAAATGACATACATATAATACTTATACTTACAAGATTTCCAATATACTATATCTCACAATATTTAGGCAACCACAAGTGGCCTTTTATACTTTTAACGCTATCGGCTTCTCAATTCTGATGGTTCATATTAGCTGCGAACCCCTTTTTATTATCTATATTATCCTTGTTACAAACATTAGTTATTTTTAAATTGTTCGACAATTTATTTTGCATATTCATTATTAAGGAAACATATCCTAATTGATTCTTTATCTTTCTACATAATTTGTCAGTATCTACATTCACCTTTCTTGATGAAATAATTATCATGTCCACAATTTACTCATAAATTCTTTCTTCATATTTTCTAAGTTTCAATTTTTGTTTCAGCTATTATTTTTATCGGTTTTGCTTAATCCGATGTTTAAAGCGTCGATAATTATTACAACTAATTAAATAATAATTATTTATATGAAACATAACGTAAAAATTTTAATTTTTCCTAGTTCTACCAATTATAAAAATGTTCGAAATAAATTTGAATTTAATTAACAAGAT
The DNA here is from genome assembly GCA_025667525.1 of Glebionis coronaria. Lineage (NCBI taxonomy): Eukaryota > Viridiplantae > Streptophyta > Magnoliopsida > Asterales > Asteraceae > Glebionis > Glebionis coronaria. The sequence goes on along the minus strand of CM046879.1, from coordinate 573,007,797 downwards.
TTTTTTTGATTTATCAAAAATAATTAAAATAATTAATAAGATCCGTAAATGTTCGAAAAATCTTTGGTTATAATTTGGTCAAAATTTTCTTATTTGAAAAACAAAAATTGTCGTTTCAAATTTTAAGTCATGGTTTAACGGTTTCCTCAACCCTTCTTAGGTTGTATTTTAGGTATACGCAAACATTTACCCCTAAACAAGAGTTTAGTTAAATGATTTGTGTATAAGGAAATAATCCCTTAAAATCCTTTGAAAAATTATTTGTCAAAACATTTGTCAAAACACATTTGTACTTTCTTTTTGGTAAACCCAAAATCTTAAAAGGGCTCTTAATTTTTAAAGAGTCAATATATTCCATTATCTTATTAATCACACGGTTAAATAATGTAAAAGATCAAGTCTTAAATCACATGTTAATTATTTAGGGTACAGGTTTTTACTGTTCGGTCAATTCAGGGCAATCTATAAATAAGTATTAACTCCTTCTTATACTTATAAACAAACAAATGGTCCTTAATGATCACAAGCATGAATTTATCAAATTACAGCCTACACACGTGATTCACCCTATTTATGAATACTACATGTGCATTGGTCAATCCAAACGACATCACGTGAAACTCATAATATTCATTACAAGTACCGGATGTAGTGATTGGAATACATAAGCTTTTTCGCAGATGTGAAGTTGATGATAACCATATCGTGGATCAAATTGCTAGAACCTTGTAAATGATCGAACAAATCTTCCATTTCGAGTTATGGATATCGTTTTCGATTGTCAATTTACTCAGCTCACAGTAATCTATAAATATAAGGAATGATAACACCATAGCTCTTCATGATGACGAGCTCGGTAGAATAAAATCTTTCTCCGACAACTCTCTCAGTTGTACGGTAATTCCTTTAATTTAGATGGTGTTGACGTACAGTGCACAAGCCACAGGTGCAACACCGAGAATATAATCAATACCAATTTCAACTTGCTTTAATGGCAAAAGACTAGGTAATTTACCAACAAATACTTCCTAAAGTTCAGATAATATAAACATGTTTTAATAAATTCAAATTAGGTTCTTTCTAAATTATGATATCTATGAGTAATTCACAACCATTCACGGTATACTTTTAAGTCCAAAAGCAGGATACAACCACCTATCGGGAATTATTTAAATCACTGTTGATAATCAACATCTTATCTTTTTAGGGGAATTCTACTCGAGTTCCAATCAATTAAGACAATGTCGTCATGTCATAATCAATCAATCCATTCTACTGGCACTATCAACTTTCCAGTTTTATTGCCGTCGATAAGATGTGAACTTCTCAAAAGACTAATAATAACTCATAATCCTTCACAAATTCAAGGATATATGGAGACACAACTAGCATTAAAAGAGTAAGGTCAACGCATAATCTACACGAGAGAACTTCAAATCATATATAAACGAAAACATCTAACGAATATGAATATATCCCATGTTTTCATAATTTGAGTACGCATTCGAAAGATCCTTGGATCGTTACCCAGGTCGTTCAAATGAAATCAAATCATAAGAAATGATAAGAACGTCAATACATCCAGTCGGGTATCAACACTCGGTAATCATATATTTTTCCTAAGAATCTCACTACAGGAGATTTGGACAAGAAGTAATTGTCAATTGTCAAATAAGACAATTTTCACGGATGAGTAAATTCGACTCAGAAGAATAGATAGTACGGGCACATATGTAGGTGTCCCTAACACTATGTCCCTATTTTTCACTTCTTGCAGATCTCATAAAGTGTAATCTTTCACAATCTTCAAAGAAAATTTAGTGTTTATTAATAAGTTTTATGGTGACAACTAATCAGCCTTTCATGGTCCATTCCAAATTGTATGTAGCCGCGCAACTATATACAATTTCAAGATTAATGATGCAATACTCAGTTCGTTAAAACTTTGTCATCATGTTTATAATAAAAACATTTTCATGCTTAATTCTTAAATAAGAATCAAGAATAAATTTACAAAGATTTTCTTTGTTATGAAAAAAATTAGGTTTTCTAAGGTACTTTATAAACAACCTCATTCGATAACGATTACTTATAAATCTCATTTTGAATAATCCTTTTAGTGATGAAAATTCAATTTTTCTCAAGGAATACTGTTTTAACTTTATAAAAACAATGTGTGATCTGCAAAAGAGTGATGAAGAGTTGTTTACCAAGAACTTAACTACAATATGATATGAAATGAGCTTTTTCCAAATAATCATGAGGTTCATGACCTCGATGGCGCTCAAAAAGAATAATCCACAACGTAACTTAGTTCAAGATGAGTACTTGTTCAATGGTCGCATCACTAATGCGAACATTAGGATGAAGCAATAAAAGATAGATAACATCGATATATGTAGGATTTAGCAATCAAAGGTAGTCTTTTTCATTAATCACAAACAAGTCAAAATTGTATCGTAACACATTACGTATCACTATGTCGTACAATTCTTAGAACTCATCCTACCAACTGATTCTCGGTTAAGTTAGGGATTATTTTTAAAAGATACCACAATGAATACTAATCTACAAGAGTCATTAGGTGTTCCACATGTCCCAGAAGATCCATCGGTCTCAATTCAGAAGAAGATTTCTTCAATTTATTTCTTGGACACTGGGCATCCTCGTTTGTGGACAATGGCCTAGGAACAACCCTTAACACGATCTAACAATCATTTAAAACCTTGTAATTCAATCACAGAACTTAACGACTTCCTCTTAACAATTTCATATTCCATACGAGTTAAATTTTACTTTATTCAAGTTTTAACCAATTTATACTCAATTATATATCCTACCTCATTCTCCAATACTTTCAATCTTAATCTTAGACCTTAATAGGGCAATAAAAGCTCGATATAAACAACACTTAATTTCCAATCCTATAGCTCTTACAACAACAATTATCAAATGAGTTACTAGTATGAAATGACTTGATCATTCAACTAGACTTCTCGGAAAGGTACTAGTGGCATGAGGCTTTTGGGTAATGGTTCCAATTACAGCCTCAAGTGCAACATTCACCCTTTCGATTTCGATTTAAGAATTGGATGACAATGAATCAGATGACATCTTTCTAGGTGGTAACGTTTTGTCAAACTCCACTCTATATAGAAAGATCGTCATGACATTGATATCAGATTTAATCTCGCCAATTCTTCTTCAATATCGCAATCAACTAATATCTACATTTCTACGAATATCAACCATTTTTTGGGATCATAAATATCCACAACTTGGTTTAGATCTAGGATAGCTAGAATTCCTACGAGAATAGCTTAGATTGATTTACTAGGGGATTTAGGGTTTCTTGTGACAATCGACGTCGTATAAATACCTCGTATAAATATCAAAATAATCATCAAACAATCATGTAATAAAATTACATCATATATATATATATATAATCCATGTTATATATATATATTAAAATAACACTTCTCAGTCTGGCCTTGTCGGTAACTCGAGAATGTTTTATAGTTAAAATGTTTTGAAATGTTTTATTCAAAACCTTGATTTTAAAAATCTTTTGTTCTCTATAACGAGAGCTCTGATACCAAACTGTAACACCCCCAAATTTATACAACTCAATACAGTGGAAGACTAGTTGTTGTTACGGGATAGCACATTACTCACATCATAGACAACGTTTAAAAATTGCGTCGTTTAAAAATAAAACATTTCCATTCATAAATATCAAATTTACATAGGTCCCAAGTCATTGTATTTAATACAGGTTTTACAAAGCATTTGAATGGAAATAAGTATTTAGGTGTGGGCCATGAATTCTTGTTGTCTTCCCGAGAATTACCTTCAAGTACCTAAGACAAAACATGTTAAAAGAAAAGGTCAGCGATAACGCCGAGTGAATTCATAGAGTTTAATAAAATCCCTCAATATAATATCAGTATAAAATTATTACTGAAAATCATTTTGTACAAATCATTTTAATAGGCCATAAAATAGCCAAAGTCATTTTATACAAATCTTCATCAAAATCATAATATAGGCATTTGCCTTAAAAATCATTATACGAGCCAATGTCGTAAAAACATCATACAATACGTCTTATGACGTTGTATGAAAATAAAAACCGTTATATGAATATGGTTATGAAAACCAAAACACGAACATAATATCAATAGTATGACCCTGTATTGCTAGTCAGGCAATACATCGTAATTCGGTGCGTCTAGTAGTATTTCGTTAGTCGGATTATTATAAGCCGCATGACATTTTTACCTTAATATAACAAACAACGGGTAGCTAACCCGATATTCAATTTGCCCATCTAAATTAGCGTGTCGTCACAAAGGTCACGCTATGGAAATCTTCTCATACATAAATTCGCTTACCAATCAATGTGGCACGACAGGGATCAACTGTCAAGGCGCGAACTGGGGTGATTATCCCCAAATAGTACTATTATATGCATAAGCGTCTACCAAATCCCGGTAGTTCACAATTCATGTTAATGGGACTTTTAGTGACATAACCTAACTTTAATAATCCATTTTTATTTCATCTATCGGGTCCTTTAATCATTCATAGGGTCATACAATCGGGTCATACAATCATTCGGGTCCAAATCAATAAACAAACAATCGGGACAAATGGTGTCCTATTTTATAAAAACTAACATGTTATCTCCCTCGCGGGTTTATAAAACATTTCATAAAAACATTTAAAGAGTGCGAGGCTATGAACTCACGTTGATGTGGGAAGGTGGGTTATCGGCAATTAGGACGTACAGTACATGCTTCAATCACGGAAACCTAGACAAATAATACTCGTCTTAGACTCATGTCCAAGGACTTTATAAAAATAACAATTATGTATACATATGATGATTATATATATATGATGATCAAGTGGGTTTACATATTCCCTTTTACTCATTTTAGTGTTTACGTATTGGTATTTTCTTACTAGTTTACTAGTTTTACCTATTCACGTGTTTTAAGTCCAATAAACTTATTATAAGTTCTTTAACTTGTATTAATCCATGTTACACTTATATTATCAGTATCTACACTTTAAAAGTTGGGCCTAAATGGGTTATTCCCAATAAATAAGTTTATAAGTGTTTTAGTCCATTTTGTTGTATTATTAGTCCAATAACGTTAACCTAGTCCGTTAATGTCCGTATGTTATATAGTTCGGGTTTTATTGGTTTTTACTTGTTATATATGTTTATATATCAGTATATGAGTTTTATAAAGTTTACATTAGACGGGTCCGACCGTCTAAGTTTTATTTAACAAAAACGTTAATTTTACGGTAATAGCCGAAAAAGTCGTAAAAATCATGTTTATAGTTTTATAACTTATAAAACTTAACAAGTTACCATTTTTATAAAATGTCCACTTTTTTACCATTGTACATATTTATATAAATGAAATATATAAGTTAGTGGGTTTTAAATTTACATTTTATATTATTTTTATTTGAGTGCTTATATAATACTATTATACTTTAATTTCCAAAATCTTATTTTTATTTTCATGTTCACCAAAACTGCCATATCTAGAGTTCTATATGGAGATAGAAGCTCAAATTTTTATGACATAAACTACATGATATGTGCTCCATTTAAATCTGCTATAGCTACTGTTGAATCAGTCTCTAAGTATTTTCTAAAAATCGTCCAAAACAGTGAACTCAAATTTGTACTTTAAACTTGTTTTGATCATATCTCACTCATTACAATGATTTCATGGCATGGCCAACTCTAACATGTGTACAATACATATAGCTTACTGTATATTAATCTATTTAAGCCATTTAATCAGTTTATCATATGAGTCTTTACTGTTTTATACAGCCATCTAAATTAAGCAAGATTTTAACCTTGTTTCTTATAGTTTTTCATCTTTTTAAGCATGTTTATCAACACCAAATCGCAACACAATATTTTTAATCATCATTCATCATCATATACATATACATATGTGAAAGAAATACAAGATTACATAATCAAAAATAACAAGAGGATGAGGAGGACAATCTTTATACTACCAAGTTGATGTAGGTTATGATTTGGACATGGATTTTGATGGAGAAACTTGTGGATAACCAAGACCATCTTCAAGACCACCATTCTTCATGAACACCTTGTGGAAAATCAGCCCTAATACTCCATAGAAACTCCTCCTTGGATGTTATAATCACTACCAATCAATAGGGTTTCAAAATGGCTTCAACATGTGCAAGAATAACATAGGATTTCATGGTAAATTTTGATCAAAAGTGGTGTTATGGTGTGAGAGTGGGACGACATTAATGGAAGAAATGAGATGATTTTTAGTAGTTTGCATGTTGTAAATGGATGCAAATGGTTTTGCTTGTGGGTTTTGAGATAATGTGGCTTCATTGTGAAGCTAAGTTACATGTGTAACTTAGTTTCATGTAACTTTGACACCTAAGGGTGTTGTGGCCGGTTATAGTGGGGGTGGGGCAAGTGTCCCACTTGTCTCATCCCCATTTAATTACGGGTACTCCTCGATTCTAGTTTCCTCGATTTGCGTGCCCTCGGGTCATTTTACGGAAAACGTTTTTATAAATTATGAATCAACGGCACAAAACGAATCTAATAAAAATTGTCTCATCAAAAACGGAGTTCGAAAACGTAAATACGTAATCCTAAGGTTTCCGGTTTAGTCATAAAGGACGTTAAAATAAAATTGTAAGTCCTAATCTCTTCTCGTAAATTTGTGAGTTTATGAACCAACACAAATTTAAAACTCCAAAATAATATTCACGGATAAATTTATTTTCTGAAAGGTCGGACTGTCACCAAAGACGGTGTATGTAAACGTAAGCACGTAACGTTGAATCCTCCGGTTTAGACGTAGTCGGCGCTACTTCGGGACGTAAATCCAAATTACTTCCCAAAAATAAGTGAGTTCATATTATAACATTAAAATAATGTTTTTAAATAACGCTTGAGAATAAAATATCAACCATAAATTGACGGATTGTCACAACAAAGGACAATGCGAATAATCGTAAGATTGAATACAAGTGATAGCTGGACGGCTAGGCTGTGAACCTCTCTGGTTCTGGTCCCTACCGTTTCCATGGTTCCTGGTAGAAGATTTGTTAAAGTGTCATAATTATGAGTTATAACATGAAATCATAAGGAAATGCGTAAGTATTTGGACCTGTTGCCGTTGGAGTGTCCAGCGTTGTTACGGTAATTATCATTACCGCCACGCCTATCCGTAGTAGAACGGTCGTTAGTCTGACCGTTTCCCTTGGGCTGATTAGGCTGCTGCTGAGTAGCCGGCTGAGACCGGTCCCTAGTTTTCTTCCTGGAAGGTACAATTTAAAGAGATGAATAATTGACATATATAAAAATAATACGGATTGGTCACCACACGAATACGAATGTTTACCTCTTCTTGGGTCTCTCAGCATCCCCGGACTCATCTCTCTCCTGTAGCATCTCTAGGTTACGTGCTGCCTCAGCCACTTGTGCTACCCTGTCCAACGGAGCACCTTCTAAGTTATTGGCAATCATTGGATTAAGGGCCCAACAAAAATGTTGTGCCTGTTCTTCAGTGGTGCCCGCAGCTGCTCTCAGGACACCGATAAATTGAAGAAAACACTGCATGAAGTCATTACTGTCTTCCTCAGGTCACTGTCTAATGGTATAGTATTCTCTCATGAGCTGATTCCTTCCTTCCGTGGGGAAAATGCTCGGTGGGGGAGGATAGTTGTCGTTCTGATGAAGGATGTCTTGCATATCTGCATTGGCAGCTGCAACCATCTCCCGGATATTGTTTGTGTTTGCCATCTGACATTATAACATAAAATAAATAATTAAAAAGATCAAAACATAAAATATATATACATGAAAAAATTTATACCAATAAATCACGTGAAAAATTTTATGCCATAAAATTTGTATATGCATGCATGATGCAGTTTTATGAAAACTTTTGTATGCTCGAGAGTGAACGCCTATGGGCGGTTCACCCAAAATAAAAGACATGGCGAGGGGACGCCTATGGGTCGGTACTAAATTTAAAAGTTTCGATAAAACACATGCGACTAAATAGGGCCAGTCCTGTACCAACCGTTACTTAGTCATAAACCTGCGACAATGACATATATATGTATGCATGAAAATGATGAATGCATGAAAACCGACTGTCAGTTCTAGGAAGACCATAGTGACTACCCACTAATCACAGGTCATGTTTTGAGAGCCTACAGGTCGAAGCCTTGGCTCTGATACCATAATTGTGACACCCCATTTTGATAAACGGAATGTCACACGTAATTATGGCGTGTCATCAAAGCATACAAGGATAAATGTCTAAAACATTACATGACCATAAAAAGGAAATACCGGAATCAAACATCGGTATTCCAAAAGTAAAGCTCATCACACACAAACATAAGCACTGTAAATGAAAGGACTAAACAATGTCCATGGAAAGAGTATCAAAGTATAGATAATGCATAAAGTAAAGAAAGGCTAGAAAGCTTCCAGTCCATATGCACATACGCTTAAAGTCTACGAGCGTCCCTGAGTACCTGCCGTTTTGGGAACATGAAAAGGAAAACGGCTGAGCAATACGCTCAGTGCACGGATGTACAATAAAGCATGAATAATATAAGCATATAAGCATATAACAGCGGAAGAAACTAAGTCCCAAATAACCCAGTTAAGTCTTAGTAAAACTGGTTTTATAGTTTGAAAAGCCTTATGTTTATCTTGTAAAAACTGTTTAACATATTTTACCATCAGCCAATATAGGTTATGAAAATCCACCGTGCATGAATACTTGGAGGGGTGACCTCCTCATGCAAATTAGAGGGGCTGTCTCTAATTTAATATACTGGTTTTGGGTAGGAGGGATCAACTCCTTATGAAGGATGCAAGGCACACACCACATTCACACTGAGTAATCTGCTGAAAAACATGAAACTAGGATGCACCCATACGCCCCACATGATAAATATAATAATATGGCCAAAAGCTGAAGGGACCCCACGAGCAATCACTCCGCCGTAGGGAAGTCATAACACCAGTGCCTCTAGTGTTATGGTTATGGTACCTCCATAACTAGGTGAAACTGGTCATGCATGTATATGGCTATAGGTATTCTAATTAAACATAAGCAATCAAACATACAAACTTATACTATTGGAAAAGAGTTGGCTGCATATGGGGAATCCTAATAAGGAAAGAATGTCCATACTGAAAGGACGGGAATCCGTACCTTATGTCCAGTGAACGAAGAAGACGAACAGAAGAGAGTCCTACTTCGGTATCACTAATGCTACATAAACACATACGTGTAAAAGTATCTGATTACTACAAACATAACTGGTTTTATTTCATGTCTTAGCTTATTTCATACCTTCATGTCATGTTTTACTATTTTAAGCTTTATACTGTAATTATCTTATATTCTGTCTATTCTGCTTAAGTATTACTTGTATTTCATGTATTATTATACTTGCTGTGTAATACTACCTCCGTCCCACTATTATTGTCCTCATTTGACTTTTTGAAGTCTTATTTCTTCAACTTTGATCTTTAATAAATTCTTTTGTGTTATATAATACTTGATGATAATGATATTAATGAAAATACATTTAAAAATCAATTCATTCATATATTTTACATCAAGTATTATATAATAAAAACAAAAATATTTAAGATCAAAGTTGAAAAAATAAGACTTCAAAAAGTCAAATGAGGACAATTAAAGTGGGACGGAGGAAGTAATAAGTAACTTTCTAAAAATAGCAGGTTTCCTAAAATAGAAAATTTCCAAAAATAGAAATTTACCGAAAATAGAAAGTTTCCAAAAAAAGTTTCCAAAAATAGAAAGTTTCCAAAAATAGAAAGTTTCCAAAAATAGAATTACTGCTTAAAATAGATAAGTATTTAAAAATAGAAAGTTTCCATAAATAGATTAGCTGCATTAATTAAATAAGTTTCTAAAAATAGAAAGTTTCCGAAAATAGATATAAGCTGGTTAAATAAGCTAAGTATATAAGCTTAAGTGTTTTCTGATTATTATTCTAAGTCATGTAGTTATAAAGTATAGTTTATTAATTATTACATGTAAATTAAATAAACTGTAGGTTAAAAGTATTTAATTAAATATATCATGTTTTTAATTAAATAAAGGTAAAATACTTAGTTAAAACATGCATTATTAAATATTAATAATATAACCTAAGTCATGTTAATTAATTAATTATAGTCATGGTTTTTAATAATTAATTAATTATAAGGTCTAATAAAATATAAGTACTTAGGTTAAAATTCATGATCTAATAATTAAATTTATAACCTAAGTCATGTTAATTAAATTAATCATGTCATGTTTTATTAATTTAATTTTTAACACATAACTAGTAAAATCATAAACCTTAAAAATAATCTATGAACCGGACCCGTGACTAGAAATCATGAACAGGACCAGTAATCAATACCATACCATACCCCAACCAAGGTTGGGGTTCCCCTTGCTTTGGCTGCTGCCGTGGGACCACCACCCCTATATCGAGACCATATGGTCTCGGTGGTGGGTAATATGCCAAGCCGAGACCCCTTAGGGGCTCGGTTAGGCGTCGGCTACAAACACAACACCCCAAAACCCTTGTTTTGATTTACCCCATGATCACTAACATGTTTTAATAATTGTTTTTAATTAGTTTTTAAAAACATCATGATTTTATGTGATTCATTAAATCAAAACATAAAAGAAAAGGTTAAAAAGGTTATACCGATTACGTGAAACAAATGAGGATGAACACACACGAATCCTTGTAAAATTCCAAGATCAAAAATCAACCCGAAGCACCCTTGTGGTGTTGTATATCCGACGGCCAAGGGAGAGAAGGAAGAAGGAAGAACTTTTTAGGGTTTTAACCATTTTCTTGTTTTGTAATTAATATAACATGTTTTTACCTTAACCCCCTAATTAGTTAATTTCGCATAGGATTAGCCCATGTCTTTGTATATGCCGCGGGTAGGGGCCCCACATGGGGTAACCCGTACTTTTCTCGAGTCTAAATATTACAGTGTGTGTTTGTGTTTTATCGTGTTCGTGTTTTATGTGTTCTAATTAATTATTGATCGTGACTTAATATATTTATTCGTGTTCGTAATAAATATATATATGTAAATAATATTATCTCCTGATTAAATTACGTTCTTGATTTCATGATCGCATGTTCGTGATTATAATTATTATTTAAATAATTATCGTGTGTTCATACGTAATAAATACTTATCGTGTTTTAACACGTACATAATACTTAAAATTCTTATACGTGAACGTAAACATGCTATAAAAGGAAAGTTATAATCTTGTACGTATGATCTAAAGGGTACTATTCATGGTAAAAGCATGTGGGTTTTACACTTATTCTCACACTGGATGTTAATCGTGTAAGATTAAGATAAAACCCTCATCTTGTATATGTTTTATTCAACCACTATATATATATTGGTAAAATCCTAATGCCTCAAACCCACAAACTGCGATTGGGCCTACTTATTCCCTAATACTCCCCCGCAGTCCGAGCGACGAAATTGCAAAAGCTAGGACTGGAGCACAAAATAAAATACAAAATAAAAACAAATGAAACATTAAAAGGCAATGCACCATCCGATTCATCTTCCTATATTTCAACCATACCAACACAAATGCATAAATACCTACACAACATTCAATTCCTCTTCATAAACGTTAATTGTGTATTGTGACCTTTGCACAAACATCCAACCAAATAAACAATAATGTGAATTTGTGACCTTAGCACAAATCACAAACACACGAAGATAGAATAAACGAGTTTAGTTATTTTATATACTCGAGCTCGACTGATCGAAAACCTTAAGATGGTAGAATCGAATAAGCAAACAACTTTAAAAAACAGTAAGACTTGACTTTTTTTAATACCAAAACTAAAATAAATGAGATCTACATGAGAACCATCCCATTAACTTTTTTTTCTCTTTAACTTACCAATGAGTCTTTTTATTTTCATTCGCTAATAACAAACGCACAAAGCCAAAGAGATCATTAGTAACCCATTTTCCTTCTTTAAGATGACGTATTCACAATAAGAATTATTATGAATTTAGAGGATTTGAGATCTCACACGAACGAACAGAACTGGTTTTTTTTAGTTTAAGTATTGTAGTTTTGGGGAAGATAACAGTGGTGACAGCGGTTTCAGGGATGGCCCATCAAAGGCGGTTCATAGCCATAGGTCTGAGGATCAGACTCTCTAATACCATGTAAGATTATGATAAAACCCTCATCTTGTATATGTTTTATTCAACCACTATATATAGTGGTAAAACCCTAATGCCTCAAACCCACAAACCGGGCTTGAGTCTACTTATTCCCTAATAAATCGTGGGAGACAATCCCATGCTAAACTTAACAGTGTTTTTCCCTTGTGCAAGGCTGCATAAAACTCACTTGGTGCAGGGGCTCCAAACATCCGAATTACTCCGAACTCGGGTCAGACAAGTCCAATCCAACTTTTGGATTAACAAGTTGGTCCCATCTGTGGGACCCTACACTAAAATTCTACGAGGACTAAGACAACACCAGGATCTTCTCACCATCATACTCCGACGAGAAGGAAGGCCATCAAATTTATATGCCCTGATCTTATCTACTTCGAACTCATTGGGGAGACAGAACTTCCAACAAGGAAGAACTCCGGTTGACTCAAATGTCTGAAACACAAGAGGGAAACGGTCATAATAGGTGGCGACGCCACAACTGGGGATAACACAACAGCTAGCGGTAAACACTTACTTTTGATTTTATTACCAACTACACCAATATAACCATGAGATGATTGGATTACCTTTTTAATCACACAACAGTTGGGGGCACCACAACAGCTCGTGACATTACCAACGAATTTTTGATTTTGTTTCGACTACACCAATATAACCATGAAATGATTGTATTACCTTTTTAATTGAGTAAAATACCTTTTTGACACATAATTGTCGTTTAGCCTTTGTAGTCAACAAATGTGAATGTATATTTTTATATTGTCTAATTTAAATACCAGCAAATGATTCCATTCTCATTTTTTTCATCATAATATTTTCAATTATGCCTTTTTATGTGACATGTAATTTGTTTCCAGTTTCATTATAGCTTCCAGTAATAACACCTAGTCAATGCATCCTTGTCATCGTATGGCGCCGTTGTGCCTTCCCGTCGTCTGCTATTTTTACCGATAACTCGCTGGTCGCCGCCTCTCTTACATGTCACCATCGATGCTACTCCATGTCACTGCCATCACCAATCATGTTTTTTATTTAAAGCTTGATCCAATTTTTTTGTTTGATTTTAAATGAAAGACATATGTCTTCTTCATAAAATTCTTATATAACTTTGAACCTTTTTCTAAGATTTTTGGAATTTTAGGCATATAGGTGATCATTATTTATCTAGTGAATATGTGGTGAATTGTAATAATAGTTGATAAATATGATGATAATTTTTTTAAAAAAATTGTATCTGCACACTTTTGATATTGGGAGAGATGAAAAAAACGCTTGATTAGTACTAATATGTCCAAAACAAGTGGTTGATATGTCCCAAACAAGTGGTTGATAGCCCCACAAACCTATCTCTAGATCTAAATGGCTATAGTAGTAATTTTTTATGAAACCAATAAATTAGTGTTGGGACCTTCCAATGAATGACTGAGATTTATGAAGAAAAATGGGCTATTGGCCATAAAAAAGTTAACACTGTCTTTATCTAGAATTAATTTAGGCATAATAATTTATATTTTTATGAAGATATTGTTACAAAGAACATAATGTTAAAAGTTTAAGACAAGCAGAAATAGAAGAGTAAGAAGAAAAACACTATTATGTTGGCAAAAGATGTAATTTTATCAAAAAATAAGGATAATATAGTCAATTTAGTATTATATTGTTATACTCGGAATAAAATTGAAAATTCGTTGTTAACGTCATGAAAAGAAACAAGTAAATGTTTAAAGTCGGTAGATTTTAAAAAATACGTGGGTATTATTTATCTTTTATCCTTTTAATATCCATTGTTAGTTAAAATAGATACATTAGGATGAAGTATTGCTTAGTTCATATTTTGCAAAATTATATTTTGCCAAAAGAGGAAATGCTCCATGAGGTGTAGAATTGCCATTATGACAAATATAAAATATCGTCTTTTCTTATTCTACTAGACGAATACCCGTGCATAGCAGCAGAATTGCCTGACGGCAGATAATTAACGATACTTTATGCCATGGATGCTAAAGCCTTCCCTTAGAAAGCGCGGGATTGAGATGAGACTTCGAAGGATGCCCATGAAACTTGACTTCTTTGATTCTTCTTTCGTGGAGGCGAAGATACAATCTGAGATGTAAGGCGTGAAAGTGTACAAAGTAATGAACTATCTTACATGACTATCTCCGGCATTGCTTGGTTCATGGATGCCATATGTAACCAAATATTTTTCGTTGAGAGAGAAATCTATGAGTTTAACCTACAATAACATCATAATTTTAAAATTACATGCATAAAAGGTGACAAAGAACACGTAAATAAGTTTTCGACGAAAAAGAAAAGGATGATCATACAAAACATGTCAGGCGGTTGAATGTAGAAGTACGACCCCAATCAGCACCTCCGTGTCGGTGAACAGTGGCCAAGTATGCACCCAATGGAAAACACTGAACAAAACTTTCAGTCCAGAACTGCATCTGAAGAAGATCCAAATTTAAAGGAGTAAACAAGATCGGCCTTCAGTTGTCTTGCATACTTCTACAGGAATTCTATTTCCGATCTAGCACAAATAACAAAATGATCTCTAACATTTCTCATTAGTAAGTATGTGTTTGCAGATTTCATTCATTGTTATGCCAAACTACTAAAACTAATTTTCACATCGTATTACTTGATAATTTTAAGGCCGACATGTATTCTACAAACTTTCATGATTCAAGGTGATATTAGTAACCAAATAAATTTTAAGTCATTTTCATTATTAATAATAACCCTACTGATTCTAAAATTTAAACAATGGTAAACCATCCCATTTTCTATCTTTTAGCAATATTTTCAGATCCGGGTCGATCCGGGTCGATCCGGTCGGATCAACTGGTTGAACCGTTTTCGGTTCAAAAAACGATCATATTGGACTGGGATTCACATTTTCGAAACACGGCTAGACTTGCCGGGATTGGGTGACCCGGGTCAACCCGGTTCTCGAGATCCGACCGTGTTTTGATTTTTTTGGGTTTTAAGAAAAAAATATAAATTTTACGTATTTGCGACAGAATTTTATTTTTACATACCTTATTTGTTGGTATGCATTTTATATCTTCAATATACGGAAGTTTTTAGGGTTTATATATATAGTTTTTGTCAATTATTAAAAATATGAAAAATCCATATTTATTTTAAAAACTGGGTTGACTCGGGTTGACCCGAACCTAATAACTCGATCGGGTCGATTTAAAAACCAGGTTTCAAAATATAGACTTTAATTCATTAGAAGATAAGTGAGGTGAACAGCTTCCAAAATCAAATAATCTCACAATGATATATTTTTAGACACAATTTTCTTACAAATTGTAATGAATTAAAAAGGAGTTGATTGTTAGATTAACTTTGATTATAGAAGAAATATAATTTTATTCTTCCATTCAAAGAGAATCCATTCTGAAAATAGAGTAATAGTATCTAAAAAGTTGTCTAAAAAATCGGAAAATATCTCTATCTCATTTAGTGCAGACATTAACAACCCATGTCGACGCATACAACAATTTTAACCTTCGTTGTAAGGATCATCGATAGTTTATCTCATTTAAGGAGTCTATATATGTAAATCGAAAAATCAATAGATTGTCGATGAACATGCGATATAAATTGTACTCTAATTAAGTTGGTAACAATTTGTATTCATGAGTTACACCAATCAAACGTATGGCTTAATTAACTCATACCCTTTTGACATAACAACTCATTATACATCTTTACGTATAAATTGTTTAAAAGTTAATGACTCTTACCTAGGATATTGGAAACTACTTTTACTACCTACTGTATTAATCAACTTGCACTAAAAAAACTACATACCAATTTTAGTAAGTGTTTGTTAACCTAATTAAGACAATATGGCGCCATGGTGGGATGAATGAAACTTCTTTCATGATTTTCGAATACAACTATGGTACATGCTCTTTAAATTCGAATGAAGCTTCGAGTTCAACACGGCTTAATTGATGTCCCAAACGAAGATGGTCATACAAGCTCGTTTCATGTGTACACGTTTATCCTAGGACCCTCGACGTTGTTACGGGTGTACATGGTCCATGTAACACCCCCAAATATTTCATATTTCAAAGCAGCGGAAGAGTCGTTGGTGTTACGGGATAGCACATTACCAAATCATACACAACGCTTAAAAGTCACGTCGTTTAATAACAAAGCATTTTCCATTCATAAATATCAAATTACATAGGTCCTCAAGTCATAGTATGTCATATAAATTTACAAAACATTTGAATGGAAATTTTTATTTGAATGCGGGCCATAAATTCTTGTCGTCTTCCCTAGAATTACCTTCAAGTAGCTGAGATAAAGCATGTTAAAAAGTCATCGAAACGCCGAGCGAATTCAGAGAGTTTAATAAAAACCATTAATATATCACTGGTATAGAATTATTACCGAAAATCAATTTTGTACAATTCTTGTCGTAGGCCATAAAATAGACCAAAGACATTTTTATACGAATCTTAGTCGTAAATCATAATATAGGCTTTTTCCTTCAAAACCATTGTACGAACCATTGTCGTAAAAACATCATACGATACGCTTTATCACGTTGTGAAGAGTTTAATAAAAACCATTATATGAAAATGGTTATGTAAAACCAAAACACGAACATAATATTAGTAATAAGACCCTGTATTGCTAGTCAGGCAATATATTATAGTTCAATTCGTATATCAGTATTTTCATTATTGGATTATTATAAGCCGCATGACATTGCTACCTTACTATAACAAACAACCGGTAGCTAACCCGTAATTCCTTTGCCCATCTAAAACAGCGTGTCGTCACAATAATCACGCTTATATAAATCTTCTCATACATAAATTCGCTTACCAATCAATGTGGCACGACGGGGATCAACCGTCAAGGCGCGAACTGGGGTGATCTTCCCTAAATAGTACTATTATATGCATAAGCGTCTACCAAATCCCGGTAGTTCACAATTCATGCTAATGGTACTTTTAGTGACATAACCTAACTAATAATAATCCATCTCATTTCATTCATCGGGTCATATAATCATTCGGGTCCATATCAATAAGCATACAATCGGGAAAACTGGTGTCCAATTTTTATTAAAACTAACATGTTATCTCCCTCGCGGGTTTGTAAAACATTTCATAAAACATTTAAAAGAGTGTGAGGCTATGAACTCACGTTGATTGGGAAAGGCGGGTTATCGGTGTTTTGGATGTACGGTACGTGCTTCAATCACGGAAACCTAGACAAATAATACTCGGTCTTAGACTCTTGTACAATGACTTTATAAAAATAATGTTTATGTATATATGATGATATCATAAGTATGATGATGATCAAGTGGGATTTTATCTCTTCATACAACATTATAGTTCTTATGTGTTAGTCAATTTAGACTAGTTATACTAGTTTCAACCCAATTACATATTAAGGCCCAATAAGCCCATTAAACGTTCAATTCATTATATTAGCCCATTTATACATTTTAATACCAGACTTATACTCATATGTTGGGCCCAAGTGGATTAAGCCCATGAGTAAGTCCAATAACATTAAACCAAACTAGTTGGGCTAATGGTCCAATAAGGATACTTTGGCCCATTGTTGTTCATAAGTTATAAAGCTCGTGTTTATCGATTTTTACTTGTAAAATGTACTTACATATCAGTAGATGAGTTATAAAAATGTTACATTAGACGGGTCCGACCGTCTAAGTTTTATTTGGTGAAAACGTTAATCTTTCGGTTTTAGCCGAAAAGACGTAAAACTTGTATAGTTTTATAACTTTAGAAAACATTTGAGTCTTTACTTTTATAAAAGTGCTATGTTTATTTATCATAGTATATAACTTGTTTTATACTACTTTTTATTATTTAGTGGGTTTTACATATTTATTTTATAATAATATTACTTGAGTGCTCATTTTATATTATATACTTTTATTTACAAATCTGATTATCAAAGTCACTTCCACTATTTTTGCCATATCTTGAGTTATACAAGGAGATAGAAGCTCAAATTTGGGCAGCACAAACTACATGATATGTGTTGAAGCATAGTTTGGCTGGGCCGGTTCGACGACTCTCCTGGGCCGTTAATCGTCTTCTCGGGTGCTGAGTAATGCTGCAAATAATAGAAGAACCGGTTAGACGTGGACCCGTGGCCGGAGCCCCGGGGTCCACCTCCGACGGTCAAGTTAGTATTGATCGATATATTGTATAAGAGGTGTGGTTGAGAGAGAACCTGTTGTATAATGAGACCCCTAGCCTTGTTTATATAGTGCTAGGGTTTCTTGAAGGATAAGTTAGGTGTGTGTGGGTCGTGGGCCTGTTCGGCCGAGCCCTTAACCGACCGTACGTCTACATGTCCCCCAGTCTAGTATGATATGGTTCATGATCATGTTATGCTAGACTCATTCGTGTATCATGCTCACTAACAACCGCGTGCGGGGCTTGCTGCTAGGACATCCTCGTGGGTCGTCCGTAACATATGGCTTCACTCGTAAATGGGCTACCTTTTAGCAAAAAGATGATGGTTCGGGATTGCAAATAGTGAGCATAGCCACTATACGCCATCATGTCCCCCAGTCTAGTATACAAGGTTGTCACCGAGGTTACTAGACTTTACACCATATCCGCTACCTGTAAGCATATCCACGTCGAAAGAAATGTGAAAACATGTATACGTAAGATGGGTTGTTGTGCTCGAATGCTTGGTTTCCCATGATTAGATGGTAAGGACCCCGTAAGAAGATAGCGTGTTCTATAGCCGGGGTAACACTGGCATTGGAGAGGTATCATTCTTATTTATCCCTAACGTGAGGATGATAAGAAGGTTTTGTGAAGGTGGAAGTGGAACCCGTATGTTGCATTGTGAATATTTTGAAGGCGTACTTCTTGTACCCACTGATGATGCAACATAATGCGAATTTTGCATTCGTCTTAAGGCCAACAGAATTCAACTTCTGTGGCAAATGATGCGGATATTACATCCGTCTTATGGCCACGGAATTTGATAACCACTTCAAAAAATTTGTCACAGTTTTTCCTGGATTAAACTTAGTTGATCAGGCTCCATCTAATTAAGTAAACGATGTAAATTTTGGAAATTCACTCTTAGCCGGGCCAAGTAATTCATCACGGAATACGTACTTTCGTAACAAAGATATGAACCAACAGAAGATGTACTTCTGTGGCAGAAAGAGAAAGTGGAATGAGTACTTCCATGGCGAAGATAACTCGTGGGAGAGTACTTCCACGGTGAAAGATAAGGAGCCCGTGGAAGAGATACTTCCATGGCGAAAATAAGGAGCACGTGGAAGAGATACTTCAACGGCGAAGATAACAAGCACGTGGAAGAGATACTTCCACGACGAAGAAAACAAGCGCGTGGAAGAGATACTTCCACGGCGAAAATAATGAGCACGTGGAAGAGATACTTCCACAACGAAGATAATAAGCACGTGGAAGAGATACTTCCACGACGAAGAAAACAAGGGCGTGGAAGAGACACTCCCACGGGGAAAATAATGAGCACGTGGAAGAGATACTTCCACGGCGAAGATAATAAGCGTGTGAAAGAGATACTTCCACGGCGAAAATAATAAGCACGTGGAAGAGATACTTCCACGGCGAAGATAAGGAGCACGTAGAAGAGATACTCCCACGGCGAAGATAACAAGCACGTGGAAGAGATACTTCCACGGCGAAGATAAGGAGCACGTGGAAGAGATACTTCCACGGCGAAGATAACAAGTACGTGGAAGAGATACTTCCACGGCGAAGAATACAAGCGCGTAGAAGAGATACTTCCACGGCGAAAATAATGAGCACGTGGAAGAGATACTTCCACGGCGAAGATAATAAGCGTGTGGAAGAGATACTTCCAAGGCGAAAATAATAAGCACGTGGAAGAGATACTTCCACGGCGAAGATAAGGAGCACGTGGAAGAGATACTCCCACGACGAAGATAACAAGCACGTGGAAGAGATACTTCCACGGCGATGAAAACAAGCGCGTGGAAGAGATACTTCCACGGCGAAAATAATGAGCACGTGGAAGAGATACATCCACGACGAAGATAATAACCGCATTGAAGAGATACTTCCACGGCGAAAATAATAAGCACGTGGAAGAGATACTTCCACGGCGAAGATAAGGAGCACCTGGAAGAGATACTTCCTCGGCGAAGATAACAAGCACGTGGAAGAGATACTTCCACGGCGAAGAAAACAAGCGCGTGGAAGAGATACTTCCACGGCGAAAATAATGAGCACGTGGAAGAGATACTTCCACGGCGAAGATAATAAGCGCGTGGAAGAGATACTTCCACGACGAAAATAATAAGCACGTGGAAGAGATACTTCCACGGCGAAGAAAACAAGCGCGTGGAAGAGATACTTCCACGACGAAAATAATGAGCACGTGGAAGAGATACTTCCACGGCGAAGATAATAAGCGCGTGGAAGAGATACTTCCACGACGAAAATAATAAGCACGTGGAAGAGATACTTCCACGACGAAGAAAACAAGCGCGTGGAAGAGATACTTCCACGGTGAAAATAATGAGCACGTGGAAGAGATACTTCCACGGCGAAGATAATAAGCGCGTGGAAGAGATACTTCCACGGCGAAAATAATTAGCACGTGGAAGAGATACTTCCACGGCGAAGATAAGAAGCACGTGGAAGAGATACTCCCACGGCGAAGATAACAAGCACGTGGAAGAGATACTTCCACAGTGAAGATAAGGAGCACGTGGAAGAGATACTTCCACGGCGAAGATAACAAGCACGTGGAAGAGATACTTCCACGGCGAAGAAAACAAGCGCGTGGAAGAGATACTTCCACGGCGAAAATAATGAGCACGTGGAAGAGATACTTCCACGGCGAAGATAATAAGCGCGTGGAAGAGATACTTTCACGGCGAAAATAATAAGCACGTGGAAGAGATACTTCCACGGCGAAGAAAACAAGCGCGTGGAAGAGATACTTCCACGGCGAAAATAATAAGCACGTGGAAGAGATACTTCCACGGCGAAGAAAACAAGCGCGTGGAAGAGATACTTCCACGGCGAAAATAATGAGCACGTGGAAGAGATACTTCCACGACGAAGATAATAAGCGCGTGGAAGAGATACTTCCACGGCGAAAATAATAAGCACGTGGAAGAGATACTTCCACAGAGAAGATAAGGAGCACGTGTAAGAGATACTCCCACGGCGAAGATAACAAGCACGTGGAAGAGATACTTCCACGGCGAAGAAAACAAGCGCGTGGAAGAGATACTTCCACGACGAAAATAATGAGCACGTGGAAGAGATACTTCCACGGCGAAGATAATAAGCGCGTGGAAGAGATACTTCTACGTCGAAAATAATAAGCACGTGGAAGAGATACTTCCACGGCGAAGAAAACAAGCGCGTGGAAGAGATACTTCCACGGCAAAAATAATGAGCACGTGGAAGAGATACTTCCACGGCGAAGATAATAAGCGTGTGGAAGAGATACTTCCAAGGCGAAAATAATAAGCACGTGGAAGAGATACTTCCACGGCGAAAATAATAAGCACGTGGAAGAGATACTTCCACGGCGAAGATAAGGAGCACGTAGAAGAGATACTCCCACGGCGAAGATAACAAGCACGTGGAAGAGATACTTCCACGGCGAAGATAAGGAGCACGTGGAAGAGATACTTCCACGGCGAAGATAACAAGTACGTGGAAGAGATACTTCCACGGCGAAGAAAACAAGCGCGTAGAAGAGATACTTCCACGGCGAAAATAATGAGCACGTGGAAGAGATACTTCCACGGCGAAGATAATAAGCGTGTGGAAGAGATACTTCCAAGGCGAAAATAATAAGCACGTGGAAGAGATACTTCCACGGCGAAGATAAGGAGCACGTGGAAGAGATACTCCCACGACGAAGATAACAAGCACGTGGAAGAGATACTTCCACGGCGATGAAAACAAGCGCGTGGAAGAGATACTTCCACGGCGAAAATAATGAGCACGTGGAAGAGATACATCCACGACGAAGATAATAACCGCATTGAAGAGATACTTCCACGGCGAAAATAATAAGCACGTGGAAGAGATACTTCCACGGCGAAGATAAGGAGCACCTGGAAGAGATACTTCCTCGGCGAAGATAACAAGCACGTGGAAGAGATACTTCCACGGCGAAGAAAACAAGCGCGTGGAAGAGATACTTCCACGGCGAAAATAATGAGCACGTGGAAGAGATACTTCCACGGCGAAGATAATAAGCGCGTGGAAGAGATACTTCCACGACGAAAATAATAAGCACGTGGAAGAGATACTTCCACGGCGAAGAAAACAAGCGCGTGGAAGAGATACTTCCACGACGAAAATAATGAGCACGTGGAAGAGATACTTCCACGGCGAAGATAATAAGCGCGTGGAAGAGATACTTCCACGACGAAAATAATAAGCACGTGGAAGAGATACTTCCACGACGAAGAAAACAAGCGCGTGGAAGAGATACTTCCACGGTGAAAATAATGAGCACGTGGAAGAGATACTTCCACGGCGAAGATAATAAGCGCGTGGAAGAGATACTTCCACGGCGAAAATAATTAGCACGTGGAAGAGATACTTCCACGGCGAAGATAAGAAGCACGTGGAAGAGATACTCCCACGGCGAAGATAACAAGCACGTGGAAGAGATACTTCCACAGTGAAGATAAGGAGCACGTGGAAGAGATACTTCCACGGCGAAGATAACAAGCACGTGGAAGAGATACTTCCACGGCGAAGAAAACAAGCGCGTGGAAGAGATACTTCCACGGCGAAAATAATGAGCACGTGGAAGAGATACTTCCACGGCGAAGATAATAAGCGCGTGGAAGAGATACTTTCACGGCGAAAATAATAAGCACGTGGAAGAGATACTTCCACGGCGAAGATAAGGAGCACGTGGAAGAGATACTCCCACGGCGAAGATAACAAGCACGTGGAAGAGATACTTCCACGGCGAAGAAAACAAGCGCGTGGAAGAGATACTTCCACGACGAAAATAATGAGCACGTGGAAGAGATACATCCACGGCGAAGATAATAAGCGCGTGGAAGAGATACTTCCACGGCGAAAATAATAAGCACGTGGAAGAGATACTTCCACGGCGAAGATAAGGAGCACGTGGAAGAGATACTTCCACGGCGAAGATAACAAGCACGTGGAAGAGATACTTCCACGGCGAAGAAAACAAGCGCGTGGAAGAGATACTTCCACGGCGAAAATAATGAGCACGTGGAAGAGATACTTCCACGGCGAAGATAATAAGCGCGTGGAAGAGATACTTCCACGGCGAAAATAATAAGCACGTGGAAGAGATACTTCCACGGCGAAGAAAACAAGCGCGTGGAAGAGATACTTCCACGGCGAAAATAATGAGCACGTGGAAGAGATACTTCCACGACGAAGATAATAAGCGCGTGGAAGAGATACTTCCACGGCGAAAATAATAAGCACGTGGAAGAGATACTTCCACAGAGAAGATAAGGAGCACGTGTAAGAGATACTCCCACGGCGAAGATAACAAGCACGTGGAAGAGATACTTCCACGGCGAAGAAAACAAGCGCGTGGAAGAGATACTTCCACGACGAAAATAATGAGCACGTGGAAGAGATACTTCCACGGCGAAGATAATAAGCGCGTGGAAGAGATACTTCCACGTCGAAAATAATAAGCACGTGGAAGAGATACTTCCACGGCGAAGAAAACAAGCGCGTGGAAGAGATACTTCCACGGCAAAAATAATGAGCACGTGGAAGAGATACTTCCACGGCGAAGATAATAAGCGTGTGGAAGAGATACTTCCAAGGCGAAAATAATAAGCACGTGGAAGAGATACTTCCACGGCGAAGATAAGGAGCACGTGGAAGAGATACTCCCACGACGAAGATAACAAGCACGTGGAAGAGATACTTCCACGGCGATGAAAACAAGCGCGTGGAAGAGATACTTCCACGGCGAAAATAATGAGCACGTGGAAGAGATACATCCACGACGAAGATAATAACCGCATTGAAGAGATACTTCCACGGCGAAAATAATAAGCACGTGGAAGAGATACTTCCACGGCGAAGAAAACAAGCGCGTGGAAGAGATACTTCCACGACGAAAATAATGAGCACGTGGAAGAGATACTTCCACGGCGAAGATAATAAGCGCGTGGAAGAGATACTTCTACGTCGAAAATAATAAGCACGTGGAAGAGATACTTCCACGGCGAAGAAAACAAGCGCGTGGAAGAGATACTTCCACGGCAAAAATAATGAGCACGTGGAAGAGATACTTCCACGGCGAAGATAATAAGCGTGTGGAAGAGATACTTCCAAGGCGAAAATAATAAGCACGTGGAAGAGATACTTCCACGGCGAAAATAATAAGCACGTGGAAGAGATACTTCCACGGCGAAGATAAGGAGCACGTAGAAGAGATACTCCCACGGCGAAGATAACAAGCACGTGGAAGAGATACTTCCACGGCGAAGATAAGGAGCACGTGGAAGAGATACTTCCACGGCGAAGATAACAAGTACGTGGAAGAGATACTTCCACGGCGAAGAAAACAAGCGCGTAGAAGAGATACTTCCACGGCGAAAATAATGAGCACGTGGAAGAGATACTTCCACGGCGAAGATAATAAGCGTGTGGAAGAGATACTTCCAAGGCGAAAATAATAAGCACGTGGAAGAGATACTTCCACGGCGAAGATAAGGAGCACGTGGAAGAGATACTCCCACGACGAAGATAACAAGCACGTGGAAGAGATACTTCCACGGCGATGAAAACAAGCGCGTGGAAGAGATACTTCCACGGCGAAAATAATGAGCACGTGGAAGAGATACATCCACGACGAAGATAATAACCGCATTGAAGAGATACTTCCACGGCGAAAATAATAAGCACGTGGAAGAGATACTTCCACGGCGAAGATAAGGAGCACCTGGAAGAGATACTTCCTCGGCGAAGATAACAAGCACGTGGAAGAGATACTTCCACGGCGAAGAAAACAAGCGCGTGGAAGAGATACTTCCACGGCGAAAATAATGAGCACGTGGAAGAGATACTTCCACGGCGAAGATAATAAGCGCGTGGAAGAGATACTTCCACGACGAAAATAATAAGCACGTGGAAGAGATACTTCCACGGCGAAGAAAACAAGCGCGTGGAAGAGATACTTCCACGACGAAAATAATGAGCACGTGGAAGAGATACTTCCACGGCGAAGATAATAAGCGCGTGGAAGAGATACTTCCACGACGAAAATAATAAGCACGTGGAAGAGATACTTCCACGACGAAGAAAACAAGCGCGTGGAAGAGATACTTCCACGGTGAAAATAATGAGCACGTGGAAGAGATACTTCCACGGCGAAGATAATAAGCGCGTGGAAGAGATACTTCCACGGCGAAAATAATTAGCACGTGGAAGAGATACTTCCACGGCGAAGATAAGAAGCACGTGGAAGAGATACTCCCACGGCGAAGATAACAAGCACGTGGAAGAGATACTTCCACAGTGAAGATAAGGAGCACGTGGAAGAGATACTTCCACGGCGAAGATAACAAGCACGTGGAAGAGATACTTCCACGGCGAAGAAAACAAGCGCGTGGAAGAGATACTTCCACGGCGAAAATAATGAGCACGTGGAAGAGATACTTCCACGGCGAAGATAATAAGCGCGTGGAAGAGATACTTTCACGGCGAAAATAATAAGCACGTGGAAGAGATACTTCCACGGCGAAGATAAGGAGCACGTGGAAGAGATACTCCCACGGCGAAGATAACAAGCACGTGGAAGAGATACTTCCACGGCGAAGAAAACAAGCGCGTGGAAGAGATACTTCCACGACGAAAATAATGAGCACGTGGAAGAGATACATCCACGGCGAAGATAATAAGCGCGTGGAAGAGATACTTCCACGGCGAAAATAATAAGCACGTGGAAGAGATACTTCCACGGCGAAGATAAGGAGCACGTGGAAGAGATACTTCCACGGCGAAGATAACAAGCACGTGGAAGAGATACTTCCACGGCGAAGAAAACAAGCGCGTGGAAGAGATACTTCCACGGCGAAAATAATGAGCACGTGGAAGAGATACTTCCACGGCGAAGATAATAAGCGCGTGGAAGAGATACTTCCACGGCGAAAATAATAAGCACGTGGAAGAGATACTTCCACGGCGAAGAAAACAAGCGCGTGGAAGAGATACTTCCACGGCGAAAATAATGAGCACGTGGAAGAGATACTTCCACGACGAAGATAATAAGCGCGTGGAAGAGATACTTCCACGGCGAAAATAATAAGCACGTGGAAGAGATACTTCCACAGAGAAGATAAGGAGCACGTGTAAGAGATACTCCCACGGCGAAGATAACAAGCACGTGGAAGAGATACTTCCACGGCGAAGAAAACAAGCGCGTGGAAGAGATACTTCCACGACGAAAATAATGAGCACGTGGAAGAGATACTTCCACGGCGAAGATAATAAGCGCGTGGAAGAGATACTTCCACGTCGAAAATAATAAGCACGTGGAAGAGATACTTCCACGGCGAAGAAAACAAGCGCGTGGAAGAGATACTTCCACGGCAAAAATAATGAGCACGTGGAAGAGATACTTCCACGGCGAAGATAATAAGCGTGTGGAAGAGATACTTCCAAGGCGAAAATAATAAGCACGTGGAAGAGATACTTCCACGGCGAAGATAAGGAGCACGTGGAAGAGATACTCCCACGACGAAGATAACAAGCACGTGGAAGAGATACTTCCACGGCGATGAAAACAAGCGCGTGGAAGAGATACTTCCACGGTGAAAATAATGAGCACGTGGAAGAGATACATCCACGACGAAGATAATAACCGCATTGAAGAGATACTTCCACGGCGAAAATAATAAGCACGTGGAAGAGATACTTCCACGGCGAAGATAAGGAGCACCTGGAAGAGATACTTCCTCGGCGAAGATAACAAGCACGTGGAAGAGATACTTCCACGGCGAAGAAAACAAGCGCGTAGAAGAGATACTTCCATGGCGAAAATAATGAGCACGTGGAAGAGATACTTCCACGGCGAAGATAATAAGCGTGTGGAAGAGATACTTCCAAGGCGAAAATAATAAGCACGTGGAAGAGATACTTCCACGGCGAAGATAAGGAGCACGTGGAAGAGATACTCCCACGACGAAGATAACAAGCGCGTGGAAGAGATACTTCCACGATGAAGATAACAAGCACGTGGAAGAGATACTCCCACGGCGAAGATAACAAGCACGTGGAAGAGATACTCCCACGACGAAGATAACAAGCGCGTAGAAGAGATACTTTCACGGCGAAAATAATAAGCACGTGGAAGAGATACTTCCACGGCGAAGATAAGGAGCACGTGGAAGAGATACTTCCACGGCGAAGATAACAAGTACGTGGAAGAGATACTTCCACGGCGAAGAAAACAAGCGCGTAGAAGAGATACTTCCACGGCGAAAATAATGAGCACGTGGAAGAGATACTTCCACGGCGAAGATAATAAGCGTGTGGAAGAGATACTTCCAAGGCGAAAATAATAAGCACGTGGAAGAGATACTTCCACGGCGAAGATAAGGAGCACGTGGAAGAGATACTCCCACGACGAAGATAACAAGCACGTGGAAGAGATACTTCCACGGCGATGAAAACAAGCGCGTGGAAGAGATACTTCCACGGCGAAAATAATGAGCACGTGGAAGAGATACATCCACGACGAAGATAATAACCGCATTGAAGAGATACTTCCACGGCGAAAATAATAAGCACGTGGAAGAGATACTTCCACGGCGAAGATAAGGAGCACCTGGAAGAGATACTTCCTCGGCGAAGATAACAAGCACGTGGAAGAGATACTTCCATGGCGAAGAAAACAAGCGCGTGGAAGAGATACTTCCACGGCGAAAATAATGAGCACGTGGAAGAGATACTTCCACGGCGAAGATAATAAGCGCGTGGAAGAGATACTTCCACGACGAAAATAATAAGCACGTGGAAGAGATACTTCCACGGCGAAGAAAACAAGCGCGTGGAAGAGATACTTCCACGACGAAAATAATGAGCACGTGGAAGAGATACTTCCACGGCGAAGATAATAAGCACGTGGAAGAGATACTTCCACGACGAAAATAATAAGCACGTGGAAGAGATACTTCCACGACGAAGAAAACAAGCGCGTGGAAGAGATACTTCCACGGTGAAAATAATGAGCACGTGGAAGAGATACTTCCATGGCGAAGATAATAAGCGCGTGGAAGAGATACTTCCACGGCGAAAATAATTAGCACGTGGAAGAGATACTTCCACGACGAAGATAAGAAGCACGTGGAAGAGATACTCCCACGGCGAAGATAACAAGCACGTGGAAGAGATACTTCCACAGTGAAGATAAGGAGCACGTGGAAGAGATACTTCCACGGCGAAGATAACAAGCACGTGGAAGAGATACTTCCACGGCGAAGAAAACAAGCGCGTGGAAGAGATACTTCCACGGCGAAAATAATGAGCACGTGGAAGAGATACTTCCACGGCGAAGATAATAAGCGCGTGGAAGAGATACTTTCACGGCGAAAATAATAAGCACGTGGAAGAGATACTTCCACGGCGAAGATAAGGAGCACGTGGAAGAGATACTCCCACGGCGAAGATAACAAGCACGTGGAAGAGATACTTCCACGGCGAAGAAAACAAGCGCGTGGAAGAGATACTTCCACGACGAAAATAATGAGCACGTGGAAGAGATACATCCACGGCGAAGATAATAAGCGCGTGGAAGAGATACTTCCACGGCGAAAATAATAAGCACGTGGAAGAGATACTTCCACGGCGAAGATAAGGAGCACGTGGAAGAGATACTTCCACGGCGAAGATAACAAGCACGTGGAAGAGATACTTCCACGGCGAAGAAAACAAGCGCGTGGAAGAGATACTTCCACGGCGAAAATAATGAGCACGTGGAAGAGATACTTCCACGGCGAAGATAATAAGCGCGTGGAAGAGATACTTCCACGGCGAAAATAATAAGCACGTGGAAGAGATACTTCCACGGCGAAGAAAACAAGCGCGTGGAAGAGATACTTCCACGGCGAAAATAATGAGCACGTGGAAGAGATACTTCCACGACGAAGATAATAAGCGCGTGGAAGAGATACTTCCACGACGAAAATAATAAGCACGTGGAAGAGATACTTCCACGGAGAAGATAAGGAGCACGTGTAAGAGATACTCCCACGGCGAAGATAACAAGCACGTGGAAGAGATACTTCCACGGCGAAGAAAACAAGCGCGTGGAAGAGATACTTCCACGACGAAAATAATGAGCACGTGGAAGAGATACTTCCACGGCGAAGATAATAAGCGCGTGGAAGAGATACTTCCACGTCGAAAATAATAAGCACGTGGAAGAGATACTTCCACGGCGAAGAAAACAAGCGCGTGGAAGAGATACTTCCACGGCAAAAATAATGAGCACGTGGAAGAGATACTTTCACGGCGAAGATAATAAGCGCGTGGAAGAGATACTTCCATGGCGAAAATAATAAGCACGTGGAAGAGATACTTCCACGGCGAAGATAAGGAGCACGTGGAAGAGATACTCCCATGATGAAGATAACAAGCACGTGGAAGAGATACTTCCACGGCGAAGAAAACAAGCGCGTGGAAGAGATACTTCCACGGCTAAAATAATGAGCACGTGGAAGAGATACTTCCATGGCGAAGATAATAAGCACGTGGAAGAGATACTTCCACGGAGAAAATAATAAGCACGTGGAAGAGATACTTCCACGGCGAAGATAAGGAGCACGTGGAAGAGATACTCCCACGGCGAAAATAACAAGCACGTGGAAGAGATACTTCCACGGCGAAGAAAACAAGCGCGTGGAAGAGATACTTCCACGGCGAAAATAATGAGCACGTGGAAGAGATACTTCCACGGAGAAGATAATAAGCGCGTGGAAGAGATACTTCCACGGAGAAAATAATAAGCACGTGGAAGAGATACTTCCACGGCGAAGATAAGGAGCACGTGGAAGCGATACTCCCACGGCGAAGATAACAAGCACGTGGAAGAGATACTTCCACGGCAAAGATAAGGAGCACATGGAAGAGATACTTCCACGGCGAAGATAACAAGCACGTGGAAGAGATACTTCCACCACGAAGAAAACAAGCGCGTGGAAGAGATACTTCCATGGCGAAAATAATGAGCACGTGGAAGAGATACTTCCACGGCGAAGATAATAAGCGCGTGGAAGAGATACTTCCATGGCGAAAATAATAAGCACGTGGAAGAGATACTTCCACGGCGAAGAAAACAAGCGCGTGGAAGAGATACTCCCACGGCGAAAATAATGAGCACGTGGAAGAGATACTTCCACGGAGAAGATAATAAGCGCGTGGAAGAGATACTTCCACGGCGAAAATAATAAGCACGTGGAAGAGATACTTCCACGGCGAAGATAAGGAGCACGTGGAAGAGATACTCCTACGACGAAGATAACAAGCACGTTGATGAGATACTTCCACGGCGAAGAAAACAAGCGCGTGGAAGAGATACTTTCACGGCTAAAATAATGAGCACGTGGAAGAGATACTTCCATGGCGAAGATAATAAGCGCGTGGAAGAGATACTTCCACGGAGAAAATAATAAGCACGTGGAAGAGATACTTCCACGGCGAAGATAAGGAGCACGTGGAAGAGATACTCCCACGGCGAAGATAACAAGCACGTGGAAGAGATACTTCCACGGCGAAGAAAACAAGCGCGTGGAAGAGATACTTCCACGGCGAAAATAATGAGCACATGGAAGAGATACTTCCACGGAGAAGATAATAAGCGCGTGGAAGATATACTTCCACGGCGAAAATAATAAGCACGTGGAAGAGTTACTTCCACGACGAAGATAAGGAGCACGTGGAAGAGATACTCCCACGGCGAAGATAACAAGCACGTGGAAGAGATACTTCCACGGCGAAGATAAGTAGCACGTGGAAGAGATACTTCCACGGCGAAGATAACAAGCACGTGGAAGAGATACTTCCATGGCGAAGAAAACAAGCGCGTGGAAGAGATACTTCCACGGCGAAAATAATGAGCACGTGGAAGAGATACTTCCACGGCGAAGATAATAAGCGCGTGGAAGAGATACTTCCACGCTGAAAATAATAAGCACGTGGAAGAGATACTTCCACGGCGAAGATAATAAGCGCGTGGAAGAGATACTTCCACGGCGAAAATAATAAGCACGTGGAAGAGATACTTCCACGGCGAAGATAAGGAGCACGTGGAAGAGATACTTCTACGGCGAAGATAATAAGTGCGTGGAAGAGATACTTCCACGGCGAAAATAATAAGCACGTGGAAGAGATACTTCCACGGCGAAGATAAGGATCACGTGGAAGAGATACTCCCACGGCGAGATAACAAGCACGTGGAAGAGATACTTCCACGGCGAAGAAAACAAGCGCGTGGAAGAGATACTTCCACGGCTAAAATAATGAGCACGTGGAAGAGATACTTCCATGGCGAAGATAATAAGCGCGTGGAAGAGATACTTCCACGGCGAAAATAATAAGCACGTGGAAGAGATACTTCCACGGCGAAGATAAGGAGCACGTGGAAGAGATACTCCCACGGCGAAGATAACAAGCACGTGGAAGAGATACTTCCACGGCGAAGAAAACAAGCGCGTGGAAGAGATACTTCCACGGCGAAAATAATGAGCACGTGGAAGAGATACTTCCACGGAGAAGATAATAAGCGCGTGGAAGAGATACTTCCACGTCGACAATAGTAAGCACGTGGAAGAGATACTTCCACGGCGAAGATAAGGAGCACGTGGAAGAGATACTCCCACGGCGAAGATAACAAGCATGTGGAAGAGATACTTCCACGGTGAAGATAAGGAGCACGTGGAAGAGATACTTCCACGTCGAAGATAACAAGCACGTGGAAGAGATACTTCCACGGCGAAGAAAACAAGCGCGTGTAAGAGATACTTCCACGGCGAAAATAATGAGCACGTGGAACAGATACTTCCACGACGAAGATAATAACGCGTGGAAGAGATACTTCCACGGCGAAAATTATAAGCACGTGGAAGAGATACTTCCACGGCGAAGATAAGGAGCACGTGGAAGAGATACTCCTACGACGAAGATAACAAGCACGTGGATGAGATACTTCCACGGCGAAGAAAACAAGCGCGTGGAAGAGATACTTCCACGGCTAAAATAATGAGCACGTGGAAGAGATACTTCCATGGCGAAGATAATAAGCGCGTGGAAGAGATACTTCCACGGCGAAAATAATAAGCACGTGGAAGAGATACTTCCACGGCGAAGATAAGGAGCACGTGGAAGAGATACTCCCACGGCGAAGAAAACAAGCGCGTGGAAGAGATACATCCACGGCGAAAATAATGAGCACGTGGAAGAGATACTTCCACGGCGAAGATAATAAGCGCGTGGAAGAGATACTTCCACGGCGAAAATAATAAGCACGTGGAAGAGATACTTCCACGACGAAGATAAGGAGCACGTGGAAGAGATACTCCTACGACGAAGATAACAAGCACGTGGATGAGATACTTCCACGGCAAAGAAAACAAGCGCGTGGAAGAGATACTTCCACGGCTAAAATAATGAGCACGTGGAAGAGATACTTCCATGGCCAAGATAATAAGCGCGTGGAAGAGATACTTCCACGGCGAAAATAATAAGCACGTGGAAGAGATACTTCCACGGTGAAGATAAGGAGCACGTGGAAGAAATACTCCCACGGCGAAGATAACAAGCACGTGGAAGAGATACTTCCACGGCGAAGAAAACAAGCGCGTGGAAGAGATACTTCCACGGCGAAAATAATGAGCACATGGAAGAGATACTTCCACGGAGAAGATAATAAGCGCGTGGAAGATATACTTCCACGGCGAAAATAATAAGCACGTGGAAGAGTTACTTCCACGACGAAGATAAGGAGCACGTGGAAGAGATACTCCCACGGCGAAGATAACAAGCACGTGGAAGAGTTACTTCCACGGCGAAGATAAGTAGCACGTGGAAGAGATACTTCCACGGCGAAGATAACAAGCACGTGGAAGAGATACTTCCATGGCGAAGAAAACAAGCGCGTGGAAGAGATACTTCCACGGCGAAAATAATGAGCACGTGGAAGAGATACTTCCACGGTGAAGATAATAAGCGCGTGGAAGAGATACTTCCACGCCGAAAATAATAAGCACGTGGATGAGATACTTCCACGGCAAAGATAATAAGCGCGTGGAAGAGATACTTCCACGGCGAAAATAATAAGCACGTGGAAGAGATACTTCCACGGCGAAGATAAGGAGCACGTGGAAGAGATACTTTTACAGCGAAGATAACAAGCACGTGGAAGAGATACTTCCACGGCGAAAAAACCAAGCGCGTGGAAGAGATACTTCCACGGCAAAAAAATAAGCACGTGGAAGAGATACTTCCACGGCGAAGATAATAAGTGCGTGGAAGAGATACTTCCACGGCGAAAATAATAAGCACGTGGAAGAGATACTTCCACGGCGAAGATAAGGATCACGTGGAAGAGATACTCCCACGGCGAGATAACAAGCACGTGGAAGAGATACTTCCACGGCGAAGAAAACAAGCGCGTGGAAGAGATACTTCCACGGCTAAAATAATGAGCACGTGGAAGAGATACTTCCATGGCGAAGATAATAAGCGCGTGGAAGAGATACTTCCACGGCGAAAATAATAAGCACGTGGATGAGATACTTCCACGGCGAAGATAAGGAGCACGTGGAAGAGATACTCCCACGGCTAAGATAACAAGCACGTGGAAGAGATACTTCCACGGCGAAGAAAACAAGCGCGTGGAAGAGATACTTCCACGGCGAAAATAATGAGCACGTGGAAGAGATACTTCCACGGAGAAGATAATAAGCGCGTGGAAGAGATACTTCCACGTCGACAATAGTAAGCACGTGGAAGAGATACTTCCACGGCGAAGATAAGGAGCACGTGGAAGAGATACTCCCACGGCGAAGATAACAAGCATGTGGAAGAGATACTTCCACGGTGAAGATAAGGAGCACATGGAAGATATACTTCCACGGCGAAGATAACAAGCACGTGGAAGAGATACTTCCACGGCGAAAATAATGAGCACGTGGAACAGATACTTCCACGACGAAGATAATAACGCGTGGAAGAGATACTTCCACGGCGAAAATTATAAGCACGTGGAAGAGATACTTCCACGGCGAAGATAAGGAGCACGTGGAAGAGATACTCCTACGACGAAGATAACAAGCACGTGGATGAGATACTTCCACGGCGAAGAAAACAAGCGCGTGGAAGAGATACTTCCACGGCTAAAATAATGAGCACGTGGAAGAGATACTTCCATGGCGAAGATAATAAGCGCGTGGAAGAGATACTTCCACGGCGAAAATAATAAGCACGTGGAAGAGATACTTCCACGACGAAGATAAGGAGCACGTGGAAGAGATACTCCCACGGCGAAGATAACAAGCACGTGGAAGAGATACTTCCACGACGAAGAAAACAAGTGCGTGGAAGAGATACTTCCACGGCTAAAATAATGAGCACGTGGAAGAGATACTTCCATGGCGAAGATAATAAGCGCGTGGAAGAGATACTTCCATGGCGAAAATAATAAGCACGTGGAAGAGATACTTCCACGGCGAAGATGAGGAGCACGTGGAAGAGATACTCCCACGGCTAAGATAACAAGCACGTGGAAGAGATACTTCCACGGCGAAGAAAACAAGCGCGTGGAAGAGATACTTCCACGGCGAAAATAATGAGCACGTGGAAGAGATACTTCCACGGAGAAGATAATAAGCGCGTGGAAGAGATACTTCCACGGCGAAAATAGTAAGCACGTGGAAGAGATACTTCCACGGCGAAGATAAGGAGCACGTGGAAGAGATACTCCCACGGCGAAGATAACAAGCATGTGGAAGAGATACTTCCACGGCGAAGATAAGGAGCACGTGGAAGAGATACATCCACGGCGAAGATAACAAGCACGTGGAAGAGATACTTCCACGGCGAAGAAAACAAGCGCGTGGAAGAGATACTTCCACGGCGAAAATAATGAGCACGTGTAAGAGATACTTCCACGGCGAAGATAATAAGCGCGTGGAAGAGATACTTCCACGGCGAAAATAATAAGCACGTGGAAGAGATACTTCCACGGCGAAGATAAGGAGCACGTGGAAGAGATACTCCTACGACAAAGATAACAAGCACGTGGATGAGATACTTCCACGGCGAAGAAAACAAGCACGTGGAAGAGATACTTCCACGGCTAAAATAATGAGCACGTGGAAGAGATACTTCAATGGCGAAGATAATAAGCACGTGGAAGAGATACTTCCAAGGCGAAAATAATAAGCACGTGGAACTTCCACGGCGAAGATAAGGAGCACGTGGAATAGATACTCCCACGGCGAAGATAACAAGCACGTGGAAGAGATACTTCCACGGCGAATAAAACAAGCGCGTGGAAGAGATACTTCCACGACGAAAATAATGAGCACGTGGAAGAGATACTTCCACGGAGAAGATAATAAGCGCGTGGAAGAGATACTTCCACGGCGAAAATAGTAAGCACGTGGAAGAGATACTTCCACGGCGAAGATAAGGAGCACGTGGAAGAGATACTCCCACGGCGAAGATAACAAGCATGTGGAAGAGATACTTCCACGGCGAAGATAAGGAGCACGTGGAAGAGATACTTCCACGGCGAAGATAACAAGCACGTGGAAGAGATACTTCCACGGCGAAGAAAACAAGCGCGTGGAAGAGATACTTCCATGGCGAAAATAATGAGCACGTGGAAGAGATACTTCCACGGCGAAGATAATAAGCGCGTGGAAGAGATACTTCCACGGCGAAAATAATAAGCACGTGGAAGAGATACTTCCACGGCGAAGATAAGGAGCACGTGGAAGAGATACTCCTACGACAAAGATAACAAGCACGTGGATGAGATACTTCCACGGCGAAGAAAACAAGCGCGTGGAAGAGATACTTCCACGGCTAAAATAATGAGCACGTGGAAGAGATACTTCCATGGCGAAGATAATAAGCACGTGGAAGAGATACTTCCACGGCGAAAATAATAAGCACGTGGAAGAGATACTTCCACAACGAAGATAAGGAGCACGTGGAAGAGATACTCCCACGGCGAAGATAACAAGCACGTGGAAGAGATACTTCCACGGCGAAGAAAACAAGGGCGTGGAAGAGATACTTCCACGGAGAAAATAATGAGCACATGGAAGAGATACTTCCACGGAGAAGATAATAAGCGCGTGGAAGAGATACTTCCACGGCGAAAATAATAAGCACGTGGAAGAGATACTTCCACGACGAAGATAAGGAGCACGTGGAAGAGATACTCCCACGGCGAAGATAACAAGCACGTGGAAGAGATAATTCCACGGCGAAGATAAGGAGCACGTTGAAGAGATACTTCCACGGCGAAGATAACAAGCACGTGGAAGAGATACTTCCACGGCGAAGAAAACAAGCGCGTGGAAGAGATACTTCCACGGCGAAAATAATGAGCACGTGGAAGAGATACTTCCACGGCGAAGATAATAAGCGCGTGGAACAGATACTTCCACGGCGAAAATAATAAGCACGTGGAAGAGATACTTCCACGACGAAGATAACAAGCACGTGGAAGAGATACTTCCACGGAAAAAAAAACCAAGCGCGTGGAAGAGATACTTCCAAGGTGAAAATAATGAGCACGTGGAAGAGATACTTCCACGGCAAAGATAATAAGCGCGTGGAAGAGATACTTCCACGGCGAAAATAATAAGCACGTGGAAGAGATACTTCCACGGCGAAGATAAGGAGCACGTGGAAGAGATACTCCTACGACGAAGATAACAAGCACGTGGATGAGATACTTCCACGGCGAAGAAAACAAGTGCGTGGAAGAGATACTTCCACGGCTAAAATAATGAGCACGTGTAAGAGATACTTTCATGGCGAAGATAATAAGCGCGTGGAAGAGATACTTCCACGGCGAAAATAATAAGCACGTGGAAGAGATACTTCCACCGCGAAGATAAGGAGCACGTGGAAGAGATACTCCCACGGCGAAGATAACAAGCACGTGGAAGAGATACTTCCACGGCGAAGAAAACAAGCGCGTGGAAGAGATACTTCCACGGCAAAAATAATGAGCACATGGAAGAGATACTTCCACGGAGAAGATAATAAGCGCGTGGAAGATATACTTCCACGGCGAAAATAATAAGCACGTGGAAGAGATACTTCCACGACGAAGATAAAGAGCACGTGGAAGAGATACTCCCACGTCGAAGATAACAAGCACGTAGAAGAGATACTTCCACGGCGAAGATAAGGAGCACGTGGAAGAGATACTTCCACGGCGAAGATAACAAGCACGTGGAAGAGATACTTCCACGGAGAAGATAATAAGCGCGTGGAAGAGATACTTCCACGGCGAAAATAATAAGCACGTGGAAGAGATACTTCCACGACGAAGATAAGGAGCACGTGGAAGAGATACTCCCACGGTGAAGAAAACAAGCGCGTGGAAGAGATACTTCCACGGTGAAAATAATGAGCACGTGGAAGAGATACTTCTACGACGAAGATAATAAGCGCGTGGAAGAGATACTTCCACGGCGAAAATAATAAGCACGTGGAAGAGATACTTCCACGGCGAAGATAAGGAGCACGTGGAAGAGATACTTCCACGGCGAAGATAACAAGCACGTGGAAGATATACTTCCACGGCGAAAAAAACCAAGCGCGTGGAAGAGATACTTCCACGGCAAAAATAATAAGCACGTGGAAGAGATACTTCCACGGCGAAGATAATAAGCGCGTGGAAGAGATACTTCCACGGCGAAAATAATAAGCACGTGGAAGAGATACTTCCACGGCGAAGATAAGGATCACGTGGAAGAGATACTCCCACGGCGAAGATAACAAGCACGTGGAAGAGATACTTCCACGGCGAAGAAAACAAGCGCGTGGAAGAGATACTTCCACGGAGAAAATAATGAGCACGTGGAAGAGATACTTCCATGGCGAAGATAATAAGCGCGTGGAAGAGATACTTCCACGGCGAAAATAATAAGCACGTGGAAGAGATACTTCCACGGCGAAGATAAGGAGCACGTGGAAGAGATACTCCCACGGCGAAGATAACAAGCACGTGGAAGAGATACATCCACGGCGAAGAAAACAAGCGCGTGGAAGAGATACTTCCACGGCTAAAATAATGAGCACGTGGAAGAGATACTTCCATGGAGAAGATAATAAGCGCGTGGAAGAGATACTTCCACGGCGAAAATAATAAGCACGTGGAAGAGATACTTCCACCGCGAAGATAAGGAGCACGTGGAAGAGATACTCCCACGGCGAAGATAACAAGCACGTGGAAGAGATACTTCCACGGCGAAGAAAACAAGCGCGTGGAAGAGATACTTCCACGGCGAAAATAATGAGCACATGGAAGAGATACTTCCACGGAGAAGATAATAAGCGCGTGGAAGATATACTTCCACGGCGAAAATAATAAGCACGTGGAAGAGATACTTCCACGACGAAGATAAAGAGCACGTGGAAGAGATACTCCCACGTCGAAGATAACAAGCACGTAGAAGAGATACTTCCACGGCGAAGATAAGGAGCACGTGGAAGAGATACTTCCACGGCGAAGATAACAAGCACGTGGAAGAGATACTTCCACGGAGAAGATAATAAGCGCGTGGAAGAGATACTTCCACGGCGAAAATAATAAGCACGTGGAAGAGATACTTCCACGACGAAGATAAGGAGCACGTGGAAGAGATACTCCCACGGTGAAGAAAACAAGCGCGTGGAAGAGATACTTCCACGGCGAAAATAATGAGCACGTGGAAGAGATACTTCTACGACGAAGATAATAAGCACGTGGAAGAGATACTTCCACGGCGAAAATAATAAGCACGTGGAAGAGATACTTCCACGGAGAAGATAAGGAGCACGTTGAAGAGATACTTCCACGGCGAAGATAACAAGCACGTGGAAGATATACTTCCATGGCGAAAAAACCAAGCCCGTGGAAGAGATACTTCCACGGCAAAAATAATAAGCACGTGGAAGAGATACTTCCACGACGAAGATAATAAGCGCGTGGAAGAGATACTTCCACGGCGAAAATAATAAGCACGTGGAAGAGATACTTCCACGGCGAAGATAAGGATCACGTGGAAGAGATACTCCCACGGCGAAGATAACAAGCACGTGGAAGAGATACTTCCACGGCGAAGAAAACAAGCGCGTGGAAGAGATACTTCCACGGAGAAAATAATGAGCACGTGGAAGAGATACTTCCATGG
Organism: Glebionis coronaria; assembly: GCA_025667525.1. Lineage (NCBI taxonomy): Eukaryota > Viridiplantae > Streptophyta > Magnoliopsida > Asterales > Asteraceae > Glebionis > Glebionis coronaria. The sequence goes on along the minus strand of CM046879.1, from coordinate 572,968,000 downwards.
CGAAGATAATAAGCGCGTGGAAGAGATACTTCCACGGCGAAAATAATAAGCACGTGGAAGAGATACTTCCACGGCGAAGATAAGGAGCACGTGGAAGAGATACTCCCAGGGCGAAGATAACAAGCACGTGGAAGAGATACTTCCACGGCGAAGAAAACAAGCGCGTGGAAGAGATACTTCCACGGCTAAAATAATGAGCCCGTGGAAGAGATACTTCCATGGAGAAGATAATAAGCGCGTGGAAGAGATACTTCCACGGCGAAAATAATAAGCACGTGGAAGAGATACTTCCACGGAGAAGATAAGGAGCACGTGGAAGAGATACTCCCACGACGAAGATAACAAGCACGTGGAAGAGATACTTCCATGGCGAAGAAAACAAGCGCGTGGAAGAGATACTTCCACGGCGAAAATAATGAGCACGTGGAAGAGATACTTCCACGGAGAAGATAATAAGCGCGTGGAAGAGATACTTCCACGGTGAAAATAGTAAGCACGTGGAAGAGATACTTCCACGGCGAAGATAAGGAGCACGTGGAAGATATACTCCCACGTCGAAGATAACAAGCACGTGGAAGAGATACTTCCACGGCGAAGAAAACAAGCGCGTGGAAGAGATACTTCCACGGAGAAAATAATGAGCACATGGAAGAGATACTTCCACGGAGAAGATAATAAGCGCGTGGAAGAGATACTTCCACGGCAAAAATAATAAGCACGTGGAAGAGATACTTCCACGGCGAAGATAATAAGCGCGTGGAAGAAATACTTCCACGGCGAAAATAATAAGTACGTGGAAGAGATACTTCCACGGCGAAGATAAGGATCACGTGGAAGAGATACTCCCACGGCGAAGGTAACAAGCACGTGGAAGAGATACTTCCATGGCGAAGAAAACAAGCGCGTGGAAGAGATACTTCCACGGAGAAAATAATGAGCACGTGGAAGAGATACTTCCATGGCGAAGATAATAAGCGCGTGGAAGAGATACTTCCACGGCTAAAATAATAAGCACGTGGAAGAGATACTTCCACGGCGAAGATAAGGAGCACGTGGAAGAGATACTCCCACGGCGAAGATAACAAGCACGTGGAAGAGATACTTCCACGGCGAAGAAAACAAGCGCGTGGAAGAGATACTTCCACGGCTAAAATAATGAGCACGTGGAAGAGATACTTCCATGGCGAAGATAATAAGCGCGTGGAAGAGATACTTCCACGGCGAAAATAATAAGCACGTGGAAGAGATACTTCCACGGCGAAGATAAGGAGCACGTGGAAGAGATACTCCCACGACGAAGATAACAAGCACGTGGAAGAGATACTTCCATGGCGAAGAAAACAAGCGCGTGGAAGAGATACTTCCACGGCGAAAATAATGAGCACGTGGAAGAGATACTTCCACGGAGAAGATAATAAGCGCGTGGAAGAGATACTTCCACTGCGAAAATAGTAAGCACATGGAAGAGATACTTCCACGGCGAAGATAAGGAGCACGTGGAAGATATACTCCCATGTCGAATATAACAAGCACGTGGAAGAGATACTTCCACGGCGAAGAAAACAAGCGCGTGGAAGAGATACTTCACGGAGAAAATAATGAGCACATGGAAGAGATACTTCCACGGAGAAGATAATAAGCGCGTGGAAGAGATACTTCCACGGCGAAAATAATAAGCACGTGGAAGAGATACTTCCACGACGAAGATAAGGAGCACGTGGAAGAGATACTCCCACGGCGAAGATAACAAGCACGTGGAAGAGATAATTCCACGGCGAAGATAAGGAGCACGTTGAAGAGATACTTCCACGGCGAAGATAACAAGCACGTGGAAGAGATACTTCCACGGCGAAGAAAACAAGCGCGTGGAAGAGATACTTCCACGGCGAAAATAATGAGCACGTGGAAGAGATACTTCCACGGCGAAGATAATAAGCGCGTGGAACAGATACTTCCACGGCGAAAATAATAAGCACGTGGAAGAGATACTTCCACGACGAAGATAACAAGCACGTGGAAGAGATACTTCCACGGAAAAAAAAACCAAGCGCGTGGAAGAGATACTTCCACGGCGAAAATAATGAGCACGTGGAAGAGATACTTCCACGGCAAAGATAATAAGCGCGTGGAAGAGATACTTCCACGGCGAAAATAATATGCACGTGGAAGAGATACTTCCACGGTGAAGATAAGGAGCACGTGGAAGAGATACTCCTACGACGAAGATAACAAGCACGTGGATGAGATACTTCCACGGAGAAGAAAACAAGTGCGTGGAAGAGATACTTCCACGGCTAAAATAATGAGCACGTGGAAGAGATACTTCCATGGAGAAGATAATAAGCGCGTGGAAGAGATACTTCCACGGCGAAAATAATAAGCACGTGGAAGAGATACTTCCACGGCGAAGATAATAAGCGCGTGGAAGAGATACTTCCACGGCGAAAATAACAAGCACGTGGAAGAGATACTTCCACGGCGAAGATAAGGATCACGTGGAAGAGATACTCCCACGGCGAAAATAATGAGCACATGGAAGAGATACTTCCACGGAGAAGATAATAAGCGCGTGGAAGAGATACTTCCACGGCGAAAATAATAAGCACGTGGAAGAGATACTTCCACGACGAAGATAAAGAGCACGTGGAAGAGATACTCCCACGTCGAAGATAACAAGCACGTAGAAGAGATACTTCCACGGCGAAGATAAGGAGCACGTGGAAGAGATACTTCCACGGTGAAGATAACAAGCACGTGGAAGAGATACTTCCACGGAGAAGATAATAAGCGCGTGGAAGAGATACTTCCACGGCGAAAATAATAAGCACGTGGAAGAGATACTTCCACGACGAAGATAAGGAGCACGTGGAAGAGATACTCCCACGACGAAGAAAACAAGCACGTGGAAGAGATACTTCCACGACAAAAATAATGAGCACGTGGAAGAGATACTTCTACGACGAAGATAATAAGCGCGTGGAAGAGATACTTCCACGGCGAAAATAATAAGCACGTGGAAGAGATACTTCCACGGCGAAGATAAGGAGCACGTGGAAGAGATACTTCCACGGCGAAGATAACAAGCACGTGGAAGATATACTTCCACGGCGAAAAAAACCAAGCGCGTGGAAGAGATACTTCCACGGTAAAAATAATAAGCACGAGGAAGAGATACTTCCACGGCGAAGATAATAAGCGCGTGGAAGAGATACTTCCACGGCGAAGATAAGGAGCACGTGGAAGATATACTCCCACGTCGAAGATAACAAGCACGTGGAAGAGATACTTCCACGGCGAAGAAAACAAGCGCGTGGAAGAGATACTTCCACGGAGAAAATAATGAGCACATGGAAGAGATACTTCCACGAAGAAGATAATAAGCGCGTGGAAGAGATACTTCCACGGCAAAAATAATAAGCACGTGGAAGAGATACTTCCACGGCGAAGATAATAAGCGCGTGGAAGAAATACTTCCACGGCGAAAATAATAAGCACGTGGAAGAGATACTTCCACGGCGAAGATAAGGATCACGTGGAAGAGATACTCCCACGGCGAAGGTAACAAGCACGTGGAAGAGATACTTCCATGGCGAAGAAAACAAGCGCGTGGAAGAGATACTTCCACGGAGAAAATAATGAGCACGTGGAAGAGATACTTCCATGGCGAAGATAATAAGCGCGTGGAAGAGATACTTCCACGGCTAAAATAATAAGCACGTGGAAGAGATACTTCCACGGCGAAGATAAGGAGCACGTGGAAGAGATACTCCCACGGCGAAGATAACAAGCACGTGGAAGAGATACTTCCACGGCGAAGAAAACAATCGCGTGGAAGAGATACTTCCACGGCTAAAATAATGAGCACGTGGAAGAGATACTTCCATGGCGAAGATAATAAGCGCGTGGAAGAGATACTTCCACGGCGAAAATAATAAGCACGTGGAAGAGATACTTCCACGGCGAAGATAAGGAGCACGTGGAAGAGATACTCCCACGACGAAGATAACAAGCACGTGGAAGAGATACTTCCATGGCGAAGAAAACAAGCGCGTGGAAGAGATACTTCCACGGCGAAAATAATGAGCACGTGGAAGAGATACTTCCACGGAGAAGATAATAAGCGCGTGGAAGAGATACTTCCACGGCGAAAATAGTAAGCACATGGAAGAGATACTTCACGGCGAAGATAAGGAGCACGTGGAAGATATACTCCCACGTCGAAGATAACAAGCACGTGGAAGAGATACTTCCACGGCGAAGAAAACAAGCGCGTGGAAGAGATACTTCACGGAGAAAATAATGAGCACATGGAAGAGATACTTCCACGGAGAAGATAATAAGCGCGTGGAAGAGATACTTCCACGGCGAAAATAATAAGCACGTGGAAGAGATACTTCCACGACGAAGATAAGGAGCACGTGGAAGAGATACTCCCATGGCGAAGATAACAAGCACGTGGAAGAGATAATTCCACGGCGAAGATAAGGAGCACGTTGAAGAGATACTTCCACGACGAAGATAACAAGCACGTGGAAGAGATACTTCCACGGCGAAGAAAACAAGCGCGTGGAAGAGATAGTTCCACGGCGAAAATAATGAGCACGTGGAAGAGATACTTCCACGGCGAAGATAATAAGCGCGTGGAACAGATACTTCCACGGCGAAAATAATAAGCACGTGGAAGAGATACTTCCACGACGAAGATAACAAGCACGTGGAAGAGATACTTCCACGGAAAAAAAAACCAAGCGCGTGGAAGAGATACTTCCACGGCGAAAATAATGAGCACGTGGAAGAGATACTTCCACGGCAAAGATAATAAGCGCGTGGAAGAGATACTTCCACGGCGAAAATAATATGCACGTGGAAGAGATACTTCCACGGTGAAGATAAGGAGCACGTGGAAGAGATACTCCTACGACGAAGATAACAAGCACGTGGATGAGATACTTCCACGGAGAAGAAAACAAGTGCGTGGAAGAGATACTTCCACGGCTAAAATAATGAGCACGTGGAAGAGATACTTCCATGGAGAAGATAATAAGCGCGTGGAAGAGATACTTCCACGGCGAAAATAATAAGCACGTGGAAGAGATACTTCCACGGCGAAGATAATAAGCGCGTGGAAGAGATACTTCCACGGCGAAAATAACAAGCACGTGGAAGAGATACTTCCACGGCGAAGATAAGGATCACGTGGAAGAGATACTCCCACGGCGAAAATAATGAGCACATGGAAGAGATACTTCCACGGAGAAGATAATAAGCGCGTGGAAGAGATACTTCCACGGCGAAAATAATAAGCACGTGGAAGAGATACTTCCACGACGAAGATAAAGAGCACGTGGAAGAGATACTCCCACGTCGAAGATAACAAGCACGTAGAAGAGATACTTCCACGGCGAAGATAAGGAGCACGTGGAAGAGATACTTCCACGGCGAAGATAACAAGCACGTGGAAGAGATACTTCCACGGAGAAGATAATAAGCGCGTGGAAGAGATACTTCCACGGCGAAAATAATAAGCACGTGGAAGAGATACTTCCACGACGAAGATAAGGAGCACGTGGAAGAGATACTCCCACGACGAAGAAAACAAGCACGTGGAAGAGATACTTCCACGGCAAAAATAATGAGCACGTGGAAGAGATACTTCTACGACGAAGATAATAAGCGCGTGGAAGAGATACTTCCACGGCGAAAATAATAAGCACGTGGAAGAGATACTTCCACGGCGAAGATAAGGAGCACGTGGAAGAGATACTTCCACGGCGAAGATAACAAGCACGTGGAAGATATACTTCTACGGCGAAAAAAACCAAGCGCGTGGAAGAGATACTTCCACGGTAAAAATAATAAGCACGAGGAAGAGATACTTCCACGGCGAAGATAATAAGCGCGTGGAAGAGATACTTCCACGGCGAAAATAATAAGCACGTGGAAGAGATACTTCCACGGCGAAGATAAGGATCACGTGGAAGAGATACTCCCACGGCGAAGATAACAAGCACGTGGAAGAGATACTTCCACGGCGAAGAAAACAAGCGCGTGGAAGAGATACTTCCACGGAGAAAATAATGAGCACGTGGAAGAGATACTTCCATGGCGAAGATAATAAGCTCGTGGAAGAGATACTTCCACGGCGAAAATAATAAGCACGTGGAAGAGATACTTCCACGGCGAAGATAAGGAGCACGTGGAAGAGATACTCCCACGGCGAAGATAACAAGCACGTGGAAGAGATACTTCCACGGCGAAGAAAACAAGCGCGTGGAAGAGATACTTCCACGGCTAAAATAATGAGCACGTGGAAGAGATACTTCCATGGCGAAGATAATAAGCGCGTGGAAGAGATACTTCCACGGCGAAAATAATAAGCACGTGGAAGAGATACTTCCACGGCGAAGATAAGGAGCACGTGGAAGAGATACTCCCACGACGAAGATAACAAGCACGTGGAAGAGATACTTCCATGGCGAAGAAAACAAGCGCGTGGAAGAGATACTTCCACGGCGAAAATAATGAGCACGTGGAAGAGATACTTCCACGGAGAAGATAATAAGCGCGTGGAAGAGATACTTCCACGGCGAAAATAATAAGCACGTGGAAGAGATAATTCCACGGCGAAGAAAACAAGCGCGTGGAAGAGATACTTCCACGGCAAAAATAATGAGCACGTTGAAGAGATACTTCGACGGCGAAGATAAGAAGCGCGTGGAAGAGATACTTCCACGGCGAAGATAACAAGCACGTGGAAGAGATACTTCCACGTCGAAGATAAGGAGCACATGGAAGAGATACTTCCACGGCGAAGATAACAAGCACGTGGAAGAGATACTTCCACGGCGAAGAAAACAAGCGCGTGGAAGAGATATTTCCACGGCGAAAATAATGAGCACGTGGAAGAGATACTTCCACGGTGAAGATAATAAGCGCGTTGAAGAGATACTTCCACAGCGAAAATAATAAGCACGTGGAAGAGATAATTCCACGGCGAAGAAAACAAGCGCGTGGAAGAGATACTTCCACGGCAAAAATAATGAGCACGTTGAAGAGATACTTCGACGGCGAAGATAAGAAGCGCGTGGAAGAGATACTTCCACGGCGAAGATAACAAGCACGTGGAAGAGATACTTCCACGGCGAAGAAAACAAGCGCGTGGAAGAGATACTTCCACGGCGAAGATAACAAGCACGTGGAAGAGATACTTCCACGGCGAAGAAAACAAGCGCGTGGAAGAGATACTTCCACGGCAAAGATAACAAGCGCGTGGAAGAGATACTTCCACGGAGAAGATAATAAGCGCGTGGAAGAGATACTTCCACGGCGAAAATAATAAGCACGTGGAAGAGATACTTCCATGGCGAAGATAAGGAGCACGTGGAAGAGATACTCCCACGGCGAAGATAACAAGCACGTGGAAGAGATACTTCCACGGCGAAGAAAACAAGCGCGTGGAAGAGATACTTCCACGGAGAAAATAATGAGCACGTGGAAGAGATACTTCCATGGCGAAGATAATAAGAGCGTGGTAGAGATACTTCCACGGCGAAAATAATAAGCACGTGGAAGAGATACTTCCACGGCAAAGAAAACAAGAGCGTGGAAGAGATACTTCCACGACGAAAATAATGAGCACGTGGAAGAGATACTTCCACGGCGAAGATAATAAGCGCGTGGAAGAGATACTTCCACGGCGAAAATAATAAGCACGTGGAAGATATACTTCCACGGCGAAGATAAGGAGCACGTGGAAGAGATACTCCCACGGCGAAGATAACAAGCACGTGGAAGAGATACTTCCACGGAGAAGAAAACAAGCGCGTGGAAGAGATACTTCCACGGCGAAAATAATGAGCACGTGGAAGAGATACTTCCACGGCGAAGATAATAAGCGCGTGGAAGAGATACTTCCACGGTGAAAATAATAAGCACGTGGAAGAGATACTTCCACGGCGAAGAAAACAAGCGCGTGGAAGAGATACTTCCACGGAGAAAATAATGAGCACGTGGAAGAGATACTTCCACGACGAAGATAATAAGCGCGTGGAAGAGATACTTCCACGGCGAAAATAATAAGCACGTGGAAGAGATACTTCCACGGCGAAGATAAGGAGCACGTGGAAGAGATACTCCCACGGCGAAGATAACAAGCACATGGAAGAGATACTTCCACGGCTAAAATAATGAGCACGTGGAAGAGATACTTCCATGGCGAAGATAATAAGCGCGTGGAAAAGATACTTCCACGGCGAAGATAAGGAGCACGTGGAAGAGATACTCCCACTGCGAAGATAACAAGCACGTGGAAGAGATACTTCCACGGCGTTGAAAACAAGCGCGTGGAAGAGATACTTCCACGGCGAAAATAATGAGCACGTGGAAGAGATACTTCCACGGCGAAGATAATAAGCGCGTGGAAGAGACACTTCCACGGCGAAAATAATAAGCACGTGGAAGAGATACTTCCACGGCGAAGATAAGGAGCATGTGGAAGAGATACTCCCACGACGAAGATAACAAGCACGTGGAAGAGATACTTCCACGGCGAAGATAAGGAGCACGTGGAAGAGATACTCCCACGGCGAAGATAACAAGCATGTGGAAGAGATACTTCCACGGCGAAGATAAGGAGCACGTGGAAGAGATACTCCCACGACGAAGATAACAAGCACGTGGAAGAGATACTTCCATGGCGAAGAAAACAAGCGCGTGGAAGAGATACTCCCACGACGAAGATAACAAGCACGTGGAAGAGATACTTCCACGGCGAAGATAAGGAGCACGTGGAAGAGATACTCCCACGGCGAAGATAACAAGCATGTGGAAGAGATACTTCCACGGCGAAGATAAGGAGCACGTGGAAGATATACTCCCACGTCGAAGATAACAAGCACGTGGAAGAGATACTTCCACGGCGAAGATAAGGAGCACGTGGAAGAGATACTTCCACGGCGAAGATAACAAGCACGTGGAAGAGATACTTCCACGGCGAAGAAAACAAGCGCGTGGAAGAGATACTTCCACGGCGAAAATAATGAGCACGTGGAAGAGATACTTCCACGGCGAAGATAATAAGCGCGTTGAAGAGATACTTCCACAGCGAAAATAATAAGCACGTGGAAGAGATAATTCCACGGCGAAGAAAACAAGCACGTGGAAGAGATACTTCCACGGCAAAAATAATGAGCACGTTGAAGAGATACTTCCACGGCGAAGAAAAGAAGCGCGTGGAAGAGATACTTCCACGGCGAAGATAACAAGCACGTGGAAGAGATACTTCCACGGAGAAGAAAACAAGCGCGTGGAAGAGATACTTCCACGGCGAAGATAACAAGCACGTGGAAGAGATACTTCCACGGCGAAGAAAACAAGCGCGTAGAAGAGATACTTCCACGGCGAAGATAACAAGCACGTGGAAGAGATACTTCCACGGAGAAGATAATAAGCGCGTGGAAGAGATACTTCCACGGCGAAAATAATAAGCACGTGGAAGAGATACTTCCACGGCGAAGATAAGGAGCACGTGGAAGAGATACTCCCACGGCGAAGATAACAAGCACGTGGAAGAGATACTTCCACGATGAAGAAAACAAGCGCGTGGAAGAGATACTTCCACAGAGAAAATAATGAGCACGTGGAAGAGATACTTCCATGGCGAAGATAATAAGCGCGTGGAAGAGATACTTCCACGGCGAAAATAATAAGCACGTGGAAGAGATACTTCCACGGCAAAGAAAACAAGAGCGTGGAAGAGATACTTCCACGACGAAAATAATGAGCACGTGGAAGAGATACTTCCACGGCGAAGATAATAAGCGTGTGGAAGAGATACTTCCACGGCGAAAATAATAAGCACGTGGAAGAGATACTTCCACGGCGAAGATAAGGAGCACGTGGAAGAGATACTCCCACGGCGAAGATAACAAGCACGTGGAAGAGATACTTCCACGGAGAAGAAAACAAGCGCGTGGAAGAGATACTTCCACGGCGAAAATAATGAGCACGTGGAAGAGATACTTCCACGGCGAAGATAATAAGCGCGTGGAAGAGATACTTCCACGGTGAAAATAATAAGCACGTGGAAGAGATACTTCCACGACGAAGAAAACAAGCGCGTGGAAGAGATACTTCCACGGAGAAAATAATGAGCACGTGGAAGAGATACTTCCACGACGAAGATAATAAGCGCGTGGAAGAGATACTTCCACGGTGAAAATAATAAGCACGTGGAAGAGATACTTCCACGGCGAAGATAAGGAGCACGTGGAAGAGATACTCCCACGGCGAAGATAACAAGCACATGGAAGAGATACTTCCACGGCTAAAATAATGAGCACGTGGAAGAGATACTTCCATGGCGAAGATAATAAGCGCGTGGAAGAGATACTTCCACGGCGAAAATAATAAGCACGTGGAAGAGATACTTCCACGGCGAAGATAAGGAGCACGTGAAAGAGACACTCCCACTGCGAAGATAACAAGCACATGGAAGAGATACTTCCACGGCGAAGAAAACAAGCGCGTGGAAGAGATACTTCCACGGCGAAAATAATGAGCACGTGGAAGAGATACTTCCACGGCGAAGATAATAAGCGCGTGTAAGAGACACTTCCACGGCGAAAATAATAAGCACGTGGAAGAGATACTTCCACGGCGAAGATAAGGAGCACGTGGAAGAGATACTCCCACGACGAAGATAACAAGCACGTGGAAGAGATACTTCCACGGCGAAGATAAGGAGCACGTGGAAGAGATACTTCCATGGCGAAGATAACAAGCACGTGGAAGAGATACTTCCACGGCGAAGAAAACAAGCGCGTGGAAGAGATACTTCCACGGCGAAAATAATGAGCACGTGGAAGAGATACTTCTACAGCGAAGATAATAAGCGCGTGGAAGAGATACTTCCACGACGAAAATAATAAGCACGTGGAAGAGATACTTCCACGGCGAAGATAAGGAGCACGTGGAAGAGATACTTCCACGGCGAAGATAAGGAGCACGTGGAAGAGATACTTCCACGGTGAAAAAAAACAAGCGCGTGGAAGAGATACTTCCACGGCAAAAATAATAAGCACGTGGAAGAGATACTTCCACGGCGAAGATAATAAGCACGTGGAAGAAATACTTCCACGGGGAAAACAATAAGCACGTGGAAGAGATACTTCCACGGCGAAGATAAGGAGCACGTGGAAGAGATACTCCCACGGCGAAGATAACAAGCACGTGGAAGAGATACTTCCACGGCAAAGAAAACAAGCGCGTGGAAGAGATACTTCCACGGCAAAAATAATGAGCACGTGGAAGAGATACTTCTACGGCGAAGATAATAAGCGCGTGGAAGAGATACTTCCACGGCGAAAATAATAAGCACGTGGAAGAGATACTTCCACGGCGAAGATAAGGAGCACGTGGAAGAGATACTCCCACGACGAAGATAACAAGCACGTGTAAGAGATACTTCCATGGCGACGATAATAAGCGCGTGGAAGAGATACTTCCACGGCGAAAATAATAAGCACGTGGAAGAGATACTTCCACGGTGAAGATAAGGAGCACGTGGAAGAGATACTCCCACGGCGAAGATAACAAGCACGTGGAAGAGATACTTCCACGGTGAAGAAAACAAGCGCGTCGAAGAGATACTTTCACGGCGAAAATAATGAGCACGTGGAAGAGATACTTCCACGGAGAAGATAATAAGCGCGTGGAAGAGATACTTCCACGGCGAAAATAGTAAGCACGTGGAAGAGATACTTCCACGGCGAAGATATGGAGCACGTGGAAGATATACTCCCACGTCGAAGATAACAAGCACGTGGAAGAGATACTTCCACGGCGAAGATAAGGAGCACGTGGAAGAGATACTTCCACGGCGAAGATAACAAGCACGTGGAAGAGATACTTACACGGCGAAGAAAACAAGCGCGTGGAAGAGATACTTCCACGGCGAAAATAATGAGCACGTGGAAGAGATACTTCCACGGCGAAGATAATAAGCGCGTTGAAGAGATACTTCCACAGCGAAAATAATAAGCACGTGGAAGAGATACTTCCATGGCGAAGAAAACAAGCGCGTGGAAGAGATACTTCCACAGCGAAAATAATGAGCACGTTGAAGAGATACTTCCACGCCGAAGATAAGAAGCGCGTGGAAGAGATACTTCCACGGCGAAGATAACAAGCACGTGGAAGAGATACTTCCACGGCGAAGAAAACAAGCGCGTGGAAGAGATACTTCCACGGCGAAGATAACAAGCACGTGGAAGAGATACTTCCACGGCGAAGAAAACAAGCGCGTGGAAGAGATACTTCCACGGCGAAGATAACAAGCACGTGGAAGAGATACTTCCACGACGAAGATAATAAGCGCGTGGAAGAGATACTTCCACGGCGAAAATAATAAGCACGTGGAAGAGATACTTCCACGGCGAAGATAACGAGCACGTGGAAGAGATACTCCCACGGCGAAGATAACAAGCACGTGGAAGAGATACTTCCACGGCGAAGAAAACAAGCGCGTGGAAGAGATACTTCCACGGAGAAAATAATGAGCACGTGGAAGAGATACTTCCATGGCGAAGATAATAAGCGCGTGGAAGAGATACTTCCACGGCGAAAATAATAAGCACGTGGAAGAGATACTTCCACGGCAAAGAAAACAAGAGCGTGGAAGAGATACTTCCACGACGAAAATAATGAGCATGTGGAAGATATACTTCCACGGCGAAGATAATAAGCGCGTGGAAGAGATACTTCCACGGTGAAAATAATAAGCACGTTAAAGAGATACTTCCACGGCGAAGAAAACAAGCGCGTGGAAGAGATACTTCCACGGAGAAAATAATGAGCACGTGGAAGAGATACTTCCACGACGAAGATAATAAGCGCGTGGAAGAGATACTTCCACGGCGAAAATAATAAGCACGTGGAAGAGATACTTCCACGGCGAAGATAAGGAGCACATGGAAGAGATACTCCCACGGCGAAGATAACAAGCACATGGAAGAGATACTTCCACGGCTAAAATAATGAGCACGTGGAAGAGATACTTCCATGGCGAAAATAATAAGCACGTGGAAGAGATACTTCCACGGCGAAGAAAACAAGCGCGTGGAAGAGATACTTCCACGGAGAAAATAATGAGCACGTGAAAGAGATACTTCCACGACGAAGATAATAAGCGCGTGGAAGAGATACTTCCACGGCGAAAATAATAAGCACGTGGAAGAGATACTTCCACGGCGAAGATAAGGAGCACGTGGAAGAGATACTCCCACGGCGAAGATAACAAGCACATGGAAGAGATACTTCCACGGCTAAAATAATGAGCACGTGGAAGAGATACTTCCATGGCGAAGATAATAAGCGCGTGGAAGAGATACTTCCACGGCGAAAATAATAAGCACGTGGAAGAGATACTTCCACGGCGAAGATAAGGAGCACGTGGAAGAGACACTCCCACTGCGAAGATAACAAGCACATGGAAGAGATACTTCCACGGCGAAGAAAACAAGCGCGTGGAAGAGATACTTCCACGGCGAAAATAATGAGCACGTGGAAGAGATACTTCCACGGCGAAGATAATAAGCGCGTGGAAGAGACACTTCCACGGCGAAAATAATAAGCACGTGGAAGAGATACTTCCACGGCGAAGATAAGGAGCACGTGGAAGAGATACTCCCACGACGAAGATAACAAGCACGTGGAAGAGATACTTCCACGGCGAAGATAAGGAGCACGTGGAAGAGATACTTCCATGGCGAAGATAACAAGCACGTGGAAGAGATACTTCCACGGCGAAGAAAACAAGCGCGTGGAAGAGATACTTCCACGGCGAAAATAATGAGCACGTGGAAGAGATACTTCTACGGCGAAGATAATAAGCGCGTGGAAGAGATACTTCCACGACGAAAATAATAAGCACGTGGAAGAGATACTTCCACGGCGAAGATACGGAGCACGTGGAAGAGATACTTCCACGGCGAAGATAAGGAGCACGTGGAAGAGATACTTCCACGGTGAAAAAAACAAGCGCGTGGAAGAGATACTTCCACGGCAAAAATAATAAGCACGTGGAAGAGATACTTCCACGGCGAAGATAATAAGCACGTGGAAGAGATACTTCCACGGGGAAAACAATAAGCACGTGGAAGAGATACTTCCACGGCGAAGATAAGGAGCACGTGGAAGAGATACTCCCACGGCGAAGATAACAAGCACGTGGAAGAGATACTTCCACGGCAAAGAAAACAAGCGCGTGGAAGAGATACTTCCACGGCGAAAATAATGAGCACGTGGAAGAGATACTTCCACGGCGAAGATAATAAGCGCGTGGAAGAGATACTTCCACGGCGAAAATAATAAGCACGTGGAAGAGATACTTCCACGGCGAAGATAAGGAGCACGTGGAAGAGATACTCCCACGACGAAGATAACAAGCACGTGTAAGAGATACTTCCATGGCAAAGATAATAAGCGCGTGGAAGAGATACTTCCACGGCGAAAATAATAAGCACGTGGAAGAGATACTTCCACGGTGAAGATAAGGAGCACGTGGAAGAGATACTCCCACGGCGAAGATAACAAGCACGTGGAAGAGATACTTCCACGGTGAAGAAAACAAGCGCGTGGAAGAGATACTTCCACGGCGAAAATAATGAGCACGTGGAAGAGATACTTCCACGGAGAAGATAATAAGCGCGTGGAAGAGATACTTCCACGGCGAAAATAGTAAGCACGTGGAAGAGATACTTCCACGGCGAAGATAAGGAGCACGTGGAAGATATACTCCCACGTCGAAGATAACAAGCACGTGGAAGAGATACTTCCACGGCGAAGATAAGGAGCACGTGGAAGAGATACTTCCACGGCGAAGATAACAAGCACGTGGAAGAGATACTTACACGGCGAAGAAAACAAGCGCGTGGAAGAGATACTTCCACGGCGAAAATAATGAGCACGTGGAAGAGATACTTCCACGGCGAAGATAATAAGCGCGTTGAAGAGATACTTCCACAGCGAAAATAATAAGCACGTGGAAGAGATACTTCCATGGCGAAGAAAACAAGCGCGTGGAAGAGATACTTCCACAGCGAAAATAATGAGCACGTTGAAGAGATACTTCCACGCCGAAGATAAGAAGCGCGTGGAAGAGATACTTCCACGGCGAAGATAACAAGCACGTGGAAGAGATACTTCCACGGCGAAGAAAACAAGCGCGTGGAAGAGATACTTCCACGGCGAAGATAACAAGCACGTGGAAGAGATACTTCCACGGCGAAGAAAACAAGCGCGTGGAAGAGATACTTCCACGGCGAAGATAACAAGCACGTGGAAGAGATACTTCCACGGCGAAGATAATAAGCGCGTGGAAGAGATACTTCCATGGCGAAAATAATAAGCACGTGGAAGAGATACTTCCACGGCGAAGATAACGAGCACGTGGAAGAGATATTCCCACGGCGAAGATAACAAGCACGTGGAAGAGATACTTCCACGGCGAAGAAAACAAGCGCGTGGAAGAGATACTTCCACGGAGAAAATAATGAGCACGTGGAAGAGATACTTCCATGGCGAAGATAATAAGCGCGTGGAAGAGATACTTCCACGGCGAAAATAATAAGCACGTGGAAGAGATACTTCCACGGCAAAGAAAACAAGAGCGTGGAAGAGATACTTCCACGACGAAAATAATGAGCACGTGGAAGAGATACTTCCACGGCGAAGATAATAAGCGCGTGGAAGAGATACTTCCACGGCGAAAATAATAAGCACGTGGAAGAGATACTTCCACGGTGAAGATAAGGAGCACGTGGAAGAGATACTCCCACGGCGAAGATAACAAGCACGTGGAAGAGATACTTCCACGGCGAAAATAATGAGCACGTGGAAGAGATACTTCCACGGCGAAGATAATAAGCGCGTGGAAGAGATAGTTCCACGGTGAAAATAATAAGCATGTGGAAGAGATACTTCCACGGCGAAGAAAACAAGCGCGTGGAAGAGATACTTCCACGGAGAAAATAATGAGCACGTGGAAGAGATATTTCCACGACGAAGATAATAAGCGCGTGGAAGAGATACTTCCACGGCGAAGATAAGGAGCACGTGGAAGAGATACTCCCACGGCGAAGATAACAAGCACATGGAAGAGATACTTCCACGGCTAAAATAATGAGCACGTGGAAGAGATACTTCCATGGCGAAGATAATAAGCGCGTGGAAGAGATACTTCCACGGCGAAAATAATAAGCACGTGGAAGAGATACTTCCACTGCGAAGATAAGGAGCACGTGGAAGAGATACTCCCACGGCGAAGATAACAAGCACGTGGAAGAGGTACTTCCACGGAGAAGAAAACAAGCGCGTGGAAGAGATACTTCCACGGCGAAAATAATGAGCACGTGGAAGAGATACTTCCACGGCGAAGATAATAAGCGCGTGGAAGAGATACTTCCACGGTGAAAATAATAAGCACGTGGAAGAGATACTTCCACGGCGAAGAAAACAAGCGCGTGGAAGAGATACTTCCACGGAGAAAATAATGAGCACGTGGAAGAGATACTTCCACGACGAAGATAATAAGCGCGTGGAAGAGATACTTCCACGGCGAAAATAATAAGCACGTGGAAGAGATACTTCCACGGCGAAGATAAGGAGCACGTGGAAGAGATACTCCCACGGCGAAGATAACAAGCACATGGAAGAGATACTTCCACGGCTAAAATAATGAGCACGTGGAAGAGATACTTCCATGGCGAAGATAATAAGCGCGTGGAAGAGATACTTCCACGGCGAAAATAATAAGCACGTGGAAGAGATACTTCCACGGCGAAGATAAGGAGCACGTGGAAGAGATACTCCCACTGCGAAGATAACAAGCACATGGAAGAGATACTTCCACGGTGAAGAAAACAAGCGCGTGGAAGAGATACTTCCACGGCGAAAATAATGAGCACGTGGAAGAGATACTTCCACGGCGAAGATAATAAGCGCGTGGAAGAGACACTTCCACGGCGAAAATAATAAGCACGTGGAAGAGATACTTCCACGGCGAAGATAAGGAGCACGTGGAAGAGATACTCCCACGACGAAGATAACAAGCACGTGGAAGAGATACTTCCACGGCGAAGATAAGGAGCACGTGGAAGAGATACTTCCATGGCGAAGATAACAAGCACGTGGAAGAGATACTTCCACGGCGAAGAAAACAAGCGCGTGGAAGAGATACTTCCACGGCGAAAATAATGAGCACGTGGAAGAGATACTTCCACGGCGAAGATAATAAGCGCGTGGAAGAGATACTTCCACGACGAAAATAATAAGCACGTGGAAGAGATACTTCCACGGCGAAGATAAGGAGCACGTGGAAGAGATACTTCCACGGTGAAAAAAAACAAGCGCGTGGAAGAGATACTTCCACGGCAAAAATAATAAGCACGTGGAAGAGATACTTCCACGGCGAAGATAATAAGCACGTGGAAGAGATACTTCCACGGGGAAAACAATAAGCACGTGGAAGAGATACTTCCACGACGAAGATAAGGAGCACGTGGAAGACATACTCCCACGGCGAAGATAACAAGCACGTGGAAGAGATACTTCCACGGCAAAGAAAACAAGCGCGTGGAAGAGATACTTCCACGGCGAAAATAATGAGCACGTGGAAGAGATACTTCCACGGCGAAGATAATAAGCGCGTGGAAGAGATACTTCCACGGCGAAAATAATAAGCACGTGGAAGAGATACTTCCACGGTGAAGATAAGGAGCACGTGGAAGAGATACTTCCACGGCGAAGATAACAAGCACGTGGAAGATATACTTCCACGGCGAAATAAACCAAGCGCGTGGAAGAGATACTTCCACGGAAAAAATAATGAGCACGTGGAAGAGATACTTCCACGACGAAGATAATAAGCGCGTGGAAGAGATACTTCCACGGCGAAAATAATAAGCACGTGGAAGAGATACTTCCACGGCGAAGATAAGGAGCACGTGGAAGAGATACTCCCACGGCGAAGATAACAAGCACATGGAAGAGATACTTCCACGGCTAAAATAATGAGCACGTGGAAGAGATACTTCCATGGCGAAGATAATAAGCGCGTGGAAGAGATACTTCCACGGCGAAAATAATAAGCACGTGGAAGAGATACTTCCACGGCGAAGATAAGGAGCACGTGGAAGAGATACTCCCACTGCGAAGATAACAAGCACATGGAAGAGATACTTCCACGGTGAAGAAAACAAGCGCGTGGAAGAGATACTTCCACGGCGAAAATAATGAGCACGTGGAAGAGATACTTCCACGGCGAAGATAATAAGCGCGTGGAAGAGACACTTCCACGGCGAAAATAATAAGCACGTGGAAGAGATACTTCCACGGCGAAGATAAGGAGCACGTGGAAGAGATACTCCCACGACGAAGATAACAAGCACGTGGAAGAGATACTTCCACGGCGAAGATAAGGAGCACGTGGAAGAGATACTTCCATGGCGAAGATAACAAGCACGTGGAAGAGATACTTCCACGGCGAAGAAAACAAGCGCGTGGAAGAGATACTTCCACGGCGAAAATAATGAGCACGTGGAAGAGATACTTCCACGGCGAAGATAATAAGCGCGTGGAAGAGATACTTCCACGGCGAAAATAATAAGCACGTGGAAGAGATACTTCCACGGCGAAGATAAGGAGCACGTGGAAGAGATACTCCCACGGCGAAGATAACAAGCACATGGAAGAGATACTTCCACGGCTAAAATAATGAGCACGTGGAAGAGATACTTCCATGGCGAAGATAATAAGCGCGTGGAAGAGATACTTCCACGGCGAAAATAATAAGCACGTGGAAGAGATACTTCCACGGCGAAGATAAGGAGCACGTGGAAGAGATACTCCCACTGCGAAGATAACAAGCACATGGAAGAGATACTTCCACGGTGAAGAAAACAAGCGCGTGGAAGAGATACTTCCACGGCGAAAATAATGAGCACGTGGAAGAGATACTTCCACGGCGAAGATAATAAGCGCGTGGAAGAGACACTTCCACGGCGAAAATAATAAGCACGTGGAAGAGATACTTCCACGGCGAAGATAAGGAGCACGTGGAAGAGATACTCCCACGACGAAGATAACAAGCACGTGGAAGAGATACTTCCACGGCGAAGATAAGGAGCACGTGGAAGAGATACTCCCACGGCGAAGATAACAAGCACGTGGAAGAGATACTTCCACGGCAAAGAAAACAAGCGCGTGGAAGAGATACTTCCACGGGGAAAATAATGAGCACGTGGAAGAGATACTTCCACGGCGAAGATAATAAGCGCGTGGAAGAGATACTTCCACGGCGAAAATAATAAGCACGTGGAAGAGATACTTCCACGGTGAAGATAAGGAGCACGTGGAAGAGATACTTCCACGGCGAAGATAACAAGCACGTGGAAGATATACTTCCACGGCGAAATAAACCAAGCGCGTGGAAGAGATACTTCCACGGCGAAAATAATGAGCACGTGGAAGAGATACTTCCACGGAGAAGATAATAAGCGCGTGGAAGAGATACTTCCACGGCGAAAATAGTAAGCACGTGGAAGAGATACTTCCACGGCGAAGATAAGGAGCACTTGGAAGATATACTCCCACGTCGAAGATAACAAGCACGTGGAAGAGATACTTCCACGGCGAAGATAAGGAGCACGTGGAAGAGATACTTCCACGGCGAAGATAACAAGCACGTGGAAGAGATACTTACACGGCGAAGAAAACAAGCGCGTGGAAGAGATACTTCCACGGCGAAAATAATGAGCACGTGGAAGAGATACTTCCACGGCGAAGATAATAAGCGCGTTGAAGAGATACTTCCACAGCGAAAATAATAAGCACGTGGAAGAGATACTTCCATGGCGAAGAAAACAAGCGCGTGGAAGAGATACTTCCACAACGAAAATAATGAGCACGTTGAAGAGATACTTCCACGCCGAAGATAAGAAGCGCGTGGAAGAGATACTTCCACGGCGAAGATAACAAGCACGTGGAAGAGATACTTCCACGGCGAAGAAAACAAACGCGTGGAAGAGATACTTCCACGGCGAAGATAACAAGCACGTGGAAGAGATACTTCCACGGCAAAGAAAACAAGCGCGTGGAAGAGATACTTCCACGGCGAAGATAACAAGCACGTGGAAGAGATACTTCCACGGCGAAGATAATAAGCGCGTGGAAGAGATACTTCCACGGCGAAAATAATAAGCACGTGGAAGAGATACTTCCACGGCGAAGATAACGAGCACGTGGAAGAGATACTCCCACGGCGAAGATAACAAGCACGTGGAAGAGATACTTCCACGGCGAAGAAAACAAGCGCGTGGAAGAGATACTTCCACGGAGAAAATAATGAGCACGTGGAAGAGATACTTCCATGGCGAAGATAATAAGCGCGTGGAAGAGATACTTCCACGGCGAAAATAATAAGCACGTGGAAGAGATACTTCCACGGCAAAGAAAACAAGAGCGTGGAAGAGATACTTCCACGACGAAAATAATGAGCACGTGGAAGAGATACTTCCACGGCGAAGATAATAAGCGCGTGGAAGAGATACTTCCACGGCGAAAATAATAAGCACGTGGAAGAGATACTTCCACGGCGAAGATAAGGAGCACGTGGAAGAGATACTCCCACGACGAAGATAACAAGCACGTGGAAGAGATACTTCCACGGAGAAGAAAACAAGCGCGTGGAAGAGATACTTCCACGGCGAAAATAATGAGCACGTGGAAGAGATACTTCCACGGCGAAGATAATAAGCGCGTGGAAGAGATAGTTCCACGGTGAAAATAATAAGCACGTGGAAGAGATACTTCCACGGCGAAGAAAACAAGCGCGTGGAAGAGATACTTCCACGGAGAAAATAATGAGCACGTGGAAGAGATATTTCCACGACGAAGATAATAAGCGCGTGGAAGAGATACTTCCACGACGAAGATAAGGAGCACGTGGAAGAGATACTCCCACGGCGAAGATAACAAGCACATGGAAGAGATACTTCCACGGCTAAAATAATGAGCACGTGGAAGAGATACTTCCATGGCGAAGATAATAAGCGCGTGGAAGAGATACTTCCACGGCGAAAATAATAAGCACGTGGAAGAGATACTTCCACTGCGAAGATAAGGAGCACGTGGAAGAGATACTCCCACGGCGAAGATAACAAGCACGTGGAAGAGATACTTCCACGGCGAAGAAAACAAGCGCGTGGAAGAGATATTTCCACGGCGAAAATAATAAGCACGTGGAAGAGATACTTCCACGGCGAAGATAATAACCGCGTGGAAGAGACACTTCCACGGCGAAAATAATAAGCACGTGGAAGAGATACTTCCACGACGAAGATATGGAGCACGTGGAAGAGATACTCCCACGGCGAAGATAACAAGAACGTGGAAGAGATACTTCCACGGCGAAGATAAGGAGCACGTGGAAGAGATACTTCCACGGCGAAGATAACAAGCACGTGGAAGAGATACTTCCACGGCGAAGAAAACAAGCGCGTGGAAGAGATACTTCCACGGCGAAAATAATGAGGACGTGGAAGAGATACTTCCACGGCGAAGATAATAAGCGCGTGGAAGAGATACTTCCACGACGAAAATAATAAGCACGTGGAAGAGATACTTCCACGGCGAAGATAAGGAGCACGTGGAAGAGATACTTCCACGGCGAAGATAAGGAGCACGTGGAAGAGATACTTCCACGGTGAAAAAAAACAAGCGCGTGGAAGAGATACTTCCACGGCAAAAATAATAAGCACGTGGAAGAGATACTTCCACGGCGAAGATAATAAGCGCGTGGAAGAGATACTTCCACGGGGAGAACAATAAGCACGTGGAAGAGATACTTCCACGGCGAAGATAAGGAGCACGTGGAAGAGATACTCCCACGGCGAAGATAACAAGCACGTGGAAGAGATACTTCCACGACAAAGAAAACAAGCGCGTGGAAGAGATACTTACACGGCGAAAATAATGAGCACGTGGAAGAGATACTTCCACGGCGAAGATAATAAGCGCGTGGAAGAGATACTTCCACGGCGAAAATAATAAGCACGTGGAAGAGATACTTCCACGGCGAAGATAAGGAGCACGTGGAAGAGATACTCCCACGACGAAGATAACAAGCACGTGTAAGAGATACTTCCACGACGAAGATAAGGAGCACGTGGAAGAGATACTTCCACGGCGAAGATAACAAGCACGTGGAAGAGATACTTCCACGGCGAAGAAAACAAGCGCGTGGAAGAGATACTTCCATGGCGAAAATAATGAGCACGTGGAAGAGATACTTCCACGGCGAAGATAATAAGCGCGTGGAAGAGATACTTCCACGGCAAAAATAATAAGCACGTGGAAGAGATACTTCCACGGCGAAGATAAGGAGCACGTGGAAGAGATACTTCCACGGCGAAGATAACAAGCACGTGGAAGATATACTTCCACGGCGAAATAAACCAAGCGCGTGGACGAGATACTTCCACGGCAAAAATAATAAGCACGTGGAAGAGATACTTCCACGGCGAAGAAAACAAGCGCGTGGAAGAGATACTTCCACGGAGAAAATAATGAGCACGTGGAAGAGATACTTCCATGGCGAAGATAATAAGCGCGTGGAAGAGATACTTCCACGGCGAAAATAATAAGCACGTGGAAGAGATACTTCCACGACAAAGAAAACAAGAGCGTGGAAGAGATACTTCCACGACGATAATAATGAGCACGTGGAAGAGATACTTCCACGGCGAAGATAATAAGCGCGTGGAAGAGATACTTCCACGGCAAAAATAATAAGCACGTGGAAGAGATACTTCCACGGCGAAGATAAGGAGCACGTGGAAGAGATACTCCCACGGCGAAGATAACAAGCACGTGGAAGAGATACTTCCACGGAGAAGAAAACAAGCGCGTGGAAGAGATACTTCCACGGCGAAAATAATGAGCACGTGGAAGAGATACTTCCACGGCGAAGATAATAAGCACGTGGAAGAGATACTTCCACGGTGAAAATAATAAGCACGTGGAAGAGATACTTCCACGGCGAAGAAAACAAGCGCGTGGAAGAGATACTTCCACGGAGAAAATAATGAGCACGTGTAAGAGATACTTCCACGACGAAGATAATAAGCGCGTGGAAGAGATACTTCCACGGCGAAAATAATAAGCACGTGGAAGAGATACTTCCACGGCGAAGATAAGGAGCACGTGGAAGAGATACTCCCACGGCGAAGATAACAAGCACGTGGAAGAGATACTTCCACGGCAAAGAAAACAAGCGCGTGGAAGAGATACTTCCACGACGAAAATAATGAGCACGTGGAAGAGATACTTCCACGGCGAAGATAATAAGCGCGTGGAAGAGATACTTCCACGGCGAAAATAATAAGCACGTGGAAGAGATACTTCCACGACGAAGATAAGGAGCACGTGGAAGAGATACTCCCACGACGAAGATAACAAGCACGTGTAAGAGATACTTCCACAGCGAAGATAAGTAGCACGTGGAAGAGATACTTCCACGGCGAAGATAACAAACACGTGGAAGAGATACTTCCACGGCGAAGAAAACAAGCGCGTGGAAGAGATACTTCCACGGCGAAAATAATGAGCACGTGGAAGAGATACTTCCACGGCGAAGATAATAAGCGCGTGGAAGAGATACTTCCACGGCGAAAATAATAAGCACGTGGAAGAGATACTTCCACGGCGAAGATAAGGAGCACGTGGAAGAGATACTTCCACGGCGAAGATAACAAGCACGTGGAAGATATACTTCCACGGCGAAATAAACCAAGCGCGTGGACGAGATACTTCCACGGCAAAAATAATAAGCACGTGGAAGAGGTACTTCCACGGCGAAGAAAACAAGCGCGTGGAAGAGATACTTCCACGGAGAAAATAATGAGCACGTGGAAGAGATACTTCCATGGCGAAGATAATAAGCGCGTGGAAGAGATACTTCCACGGCGAAAATAATAAGCACGTGGAAGAGATACTTCCACGGCAAAGAAAATAAGAGCGTGGAAGAGATACTTCCACGACGAAAATAATGAGCACGTGGAAGAGATACTTCCACGGCGAAGATAATAAGCGCGTGGAAGAGATACTTCCATGGCGAAAATAATAAGCACGTGGAAGAGATACTTCCACGGCGAAGATAAGGAGCACGTGGAAGAGATACTCCCACGGCGAAGATAACAAGCACGTGGAAGAGATACTTCCACGGAGAAGAAAACAAGCGCGTGGAAGAGATACTTCCACGACGAAAATAATGAGCACGTGGAAGAGATACTTCCACGGCGAAGATAATAAGCGCGTGGAAGAGATACTTCCACGGTGAAAATAATAAGCACGTGGAAGAGATACTTCCACGGCGAAGAAAACAAGCGCGTGGAAGAGATACTTCCACGGAGAAAATAATGAGCACGTGGAAGAGATACTTCCATCACGAAGATAATAAGCGCGTGGAAGAGATACTTCCACGGCGAAAATAATAAGCACGTGGAAGAGATACTTCCACGGCGAAGATAAGGAGCACGTGGAAGAGATACTCCCACGGCGAAGATAACAAACACATGGAAGAGATACTTCCACGGCTAAAATAATGAGCACGTGGAAGAGATACTTCCATGGCGAAGATAATAAGCGCGTGGAAGAGATACTTCCACGGCGAAAATAATAAGCACGTGGAAGAGATACTTCAACGGCGAAGATAAGGAGCACGTGGAAGAGATACTCCCACGGCGAAGATAACAAGCACGTGGAAGAGATACTTCCACGGAGAAGAAAACAAGCGCGTGGAAGAGATACTTCCACGGAGAAAATAATGAGCACGTAGAAGAGATACTTCCACGGCGAAGATAATAAGCGCGTGGAAGAGACACTTCCACGGCGAAAATAATAAGCACGTGGAAGAGATACTTCCACGGCGAAGATAAGGAGCACGTGGAAGAGATACTCCCACGGCGAAGATAACAAGCACGTGGAAGAGATACTTCCACGGCGAAGATAAGGAGCACGTGGAAGAGATACTTCCACGGCGAAGATAACAAGCACGTGGAAGAGATACTTCCACGGCGAAGAAAACAAGCGCGTGGAAGAGATACTTCCACGGCGAAAATAATGAGCACGTGGAAGAGATACTTCCACGGCGAAGATAATAAGCGCGTGGAAGAGATACTTCCACGACGAAAATAATAAGCACGTGGAAGAGATACTTCCACGGCGAAGATAAGGAGCACGTGGAAGAGATACTTCCACGGCGAAGATAAGGAGCACGTGGAAGAGATACTTCCACGGTGAAAAAAAACAAGCGCGTGGAAGAGATACTTCCACGGCAAAAATAATAAGCACGTGGAAGAGATACTTCCACGGCGATGATAATAAGCGCGTGGAAGAGATACTTCCACGGGGAAAACAATAAGCATGTGGAAGAGATACTTCCACGGCGAAGATAAGGAGCACGTGGAAGAGATACTCCCACGGCGAAGATAACAAGCACGTGGAAGAGATACTTCCACGGCAAAGAAAACAAGCGCGTGGAAGAGATACTTCCACGGCGAAGATAATGAGCACGTGGAAGAGATACTTCCACGGCGAAGATAATAAGCGCGTGGAAGAGATACTTCCACGGCGAAAATAATAAGCACGTGGAAGAGATACTTCCACGGCGAAGATAAGGAGCACGTGGAAGAGATACTCCCACGACGAAGATAACAAGCACGTGTAAGAGATACTTCCACGGCGAAGATAAGGAGTACGTGGAAGAGATACTTCCACGGCGAAGATAACAAGCACGTGGAAGAGATACTTCCACGGCGAAGAAAACAAGCGCGTGGAAGAGATACTTCCACGGCGAAAATAATGAGCACGTGGAAGAGATACTTCCACGATGAAGATAATAAGCGCGTGGAAGAGATACTTCCACGGAGAAGATAAGGAGCACGTGGAAGAGATACTCCCACGGCGAAGATAACAAGCACGTGGAAGAGATACTTCCACGGCGAAGAAAACAAGAGCGTGGAAGAGATACTTCCACGGAGAAAATAATGAGCACGTAGAAGAGATACTTCCACGGCGAAGATAATAAGCGCGTGGAAGAGACACTTCCACGGCGAAAATAATAAGCACGTGGAAGAGATACTTCCACGGCGAAGATAAGGAGCACGTGGAAGAGATACTCCCACGGCGAAGATAACAAGCACGTGGAAGAGATACTTCCACGGCGAAGATAAGGAGCACGTGGAAGAGATACTTCCACGGCGAAGATAACAAGCACGTGGAAGAGATACTTCCACGGCGAAGAAAACAAGCGCGTGGAAGATATACTTCCACGGCGAAAATAATGAGCACGTGGAAGAGATACTTCCACGGCGAAGATAATAAGCGCGTGGAAGAGATACTTCCACGACGAAAATAATAAGCACGTGGAAGAGATACTTCCACGGCGAAGATAAGGAGCACGTGGAAGAGATACTTCCACGGCGAAGATAAGGAGCACGTGGAAGAGATACTTCCACGGTGAAAAAAAACAAGCGCGTGGAAGAGATACTTCCACGGCAAAAATAATAAGCACGTGGAAGAGATACTTCCACGGCGATGATAATAAGCGCGTGGAAGAGATACTTCCACGGGGAAAACAATAAGCATGTGGAAGAGATACTTCCACGGCGAAGATAAGGAGCACGTGGAAGAGATACTCCCACGGCGAAGATAACAAGCACGTGGAAGAGATACTTCCACGGCAAAGAAAACAAGCGCGTGGAAGAGATACTTCCACGGCGAAAATAATGAGCACGTGGAAGAGATACTTCCACGGCGAAAATAATAAGCGCGTGGAAGAGATACTTCCACGGCGAAAATAATAAGCACGTGGAAGAGATACTTCCACGGCGAAGATAAGGAGCACGTGGAAGAGATACTCCCACGACGAAGATAACAAGCACGTGTAAGAGATACTTCCACGGCGAAGATAAGGAGTACGTGGAAGAGATACTTCCACGGCGAAGATAGCAAGCACGTGGAAGAGATACTTCCACGGCGAAGAAAACAAGCGCGTGGAAGAGATACTTCCACGGCGAAAATAATGAGCACGTGGAAGAGATACTTCCACGACGAAGATAATAAGCGCGTGGAAGAGATACTTCCACGGCGAAAATAATAAGCACGTGGAAGAGATACTTCCACGGCGAAGATAAGGAGCACGTGGAAAAGATACTTCCACGGGGAAAACAATAAGCACGTGGAAGAGATACTTCCACGGCGAAGATAAGGAGCACGTGGAAGAGATACTCCCACGGCGAAGATAACAAGCACGTGGAAGAGATACTTCCACGGCAAAGAAAACAAGCGCGTGGAAGAGATACTTCCACGACGAAAATAATGAGCACGTGGAAGAGATACTTCCACGGCGAAGATAATAAGCGCGTGGAAGAGATACTTCCACGGCGAAAATAATAAGCACGTGGAAGAGATACTTCCACGACGAAGATAAGGAGCACGTGGAAGAGATACTCCCACGACGAAGATAACAAGCACGTGTAAGAGATACTTCCACGGCGAAGATAAGTAGCACGTGGAAGAGATACTTCCACGGCGAAGATAACAAACACGTGGAAGAGATACTTCCACGGCGAAGAAAACAAGCGCGTGGAAGAGATACTTCCACGGCGAAAATAATGAGCACGTGGAAGAGATACTTCCACGGCGAAGATAATAAGCGCGTGGAAGAGATACTTCCACGGCGAAAATAATAAGCACGTGGAAGAGATACTTCCACGGCGAAGATAAGGAGCACGTGGAAGAGATACTTCCACGGCGAACATAACAAGCACGTGGAAGATATACTTCCACGGAGAAATAAACCAAGCGCGTGGACGAGATACTTCCACGGCAAAAATAATAAGCACGTGGAAGAGGTACTTCCACGGCGAAGAAAACAAGCGCGTGGAAGAGATACTTCCACGGAGAAAATAATGAGCACGTGGAAGAGATACTTCCATGGCGAAGATAATAAGCGCGTGGAAGAGATACTTCCACGGCGAAAATAATAAGCACGTGGAAGAGATACTTCCACGGCAAAGAAAATAAGAGCGTGGAAGAGATACTTCCACGACGAAAATAATGAGCACGTGGAAGAGATACTTCCACGGCGAAGATAATAAGCGCGTGGAAGAGATACTTCCATGGCGAAAATAATAAGCACGTGGAAGAGATACTTCCACGGCGAAGATAAGGAGCACGTGGAAGAGATACTCCCACGGCGAAGATAACAAGCACGTGGAAGAGATACTTCCACGGAGAAGAAAACAAGCGCGTGGAAGAGATACTTCCACGGCGAAAATAATGAGCACGTGGAAGAGATACTTCCACGGCGAAGATAATAAGCGCGTGGAAGAGATACTTCCACGGTGAAAATAATAAGCACGTGGAAGAGATACTTCCACGGCGAAGAAAACAAGCGCGTGGAAGAGATACTTTCACGGAGAAAATAATGAGCACGTGGAAGAGATACTTCCATGACGAAGATAATAAGCGCGTGGAAGAGATACTTCCACGGCGAAAACAATAAGCACGTGGAAGAGATACTTCCACGGCGAAGATAAGGAGCACGTGGAAGAGATACTCCCACGGCGAAGATAACAAACACATGGAAGAGATACTTCCACGGCTAAAATAATGAGCACGTGGAAGAGATACTTCCATGGCGAAGATAATAAGCGCGTGGAAGAGATACTTCCACGGCGAAAATAATAAGCACGTGGAAGAGATACTTCAACGGCGAAGATAAGGAGCACGTGGAAGATATACTCCCACGGCGAAGATAACAAGCACGTGGAAGAGATACTTCCACGGCGAAGAAAACAAGCACGTGGAAGAGATACTTCCACGGAGAAAATAATGAGCACGTAGAAGAGATACTTCCACGGCGAAGATAATAAGCGCGTGGAAGAGACACTTCCACGGCGAAAATAATAAGCACGTGGAAGAGATACTTCCACGGCGAAGATAAGGAGCACGTGGAAGAGATACTCCCACGGCGAAGATAACAAGCACGTGGAAGAGATACTTCCACGGCGAAGATAAGGAGCACGTGGAAGAGATACTTCCACGGCGAAGATAACAAGCACGTGGAAGAGATACTTCCACGGCGAAGAAAACAAGCGCGTGGAAGAGATACTTCCACGGCGAAAATAATGAGCACGTGGAAGAGATACTTCCACGGCGAAGATAATAAGCGCGTGGAAGAGATACATCCACGACGAAAATAATAAGCACGTGGAAGAGATACTTCCACGGCGAAGATAAGGAGCACGTGGAAGAGATACTTCCACGGCGAAGATAAGGAGCACGTGGAAGAGATACTTCCACGGTGAAAAAAAACAAGCGCGTGGAAGAGATACTTCCACGGCAAAAATAATAAGCACGTGGAAGAGATACTTCCACGGCGATGATAATAAGCGCGTGGAAGAGATACTTCCACGGGGAAAACAATAAGCATGTGGAAGAGATACTTCCACGGCGAAGATAAGGAGCACGTGGAAGAGATACTCCCACGGCGAAGATAACAAGCACGTGGAAGAGATACTTCCACGGCAAAGAAAACAAGCGCGTGGAAGAGATACTTCCACGGCGAAAATAATGAGCACGTGGAAGAGATACTTCCACGGCGAAGATAATAAGCGCGTGGAAGAGATACTTCCACGGCGAAAATAATAAGCACGTGGAAGAGATACTTCCACGGCGAAGATAAGGAGCACGTGGAAGAGATACTCCCACGACGAAGATAACAAGCACGTGTAAGAGATACTTCCACGGCGAAGATAAGGAGTACGTGGAAGAGATACTTCCACGGCGAAGATAACAAGCACGTGGAAGAGATACTTCCACGGCGAAGAAAACAAGCGCGTGGAAGAGATACTTCCACGGCGAAAATAATGAGCACGTGGAAGAGATACTTCCACGGCGAAGATAATAAGCGCGTGGAAGAGATACTTCTACGGCGAAAATAATAAGCACGTGGAAGAGATACTTCCACGGCGAAGATAAGGAGCACGTGGAAGAGATAATTCCACGGCGAAGATAACAAGCACGTGGAAGATATACTTCCACGGCAAAATAAACCAAGCGCGTGGACGAGATACTTCCACGGCAAAAATAATAAGCACGTGGAAGAGATACTTCCACGGCGAAGATAATAAGCGCGTGGAAGAGATACTTCCACGGCGAAAATAAAAAGCACGTGGAAGAGATACTTCCACGGCGAAGATAAGGAGCACGTGGAAGAGATACTCCCACGGCGAAGATAACAAGCACGTGGAAGAGATACTTCCACGGCGAAAATAATAAGCACGTGGAAGAGATACTTCAACGGCGAAGATAAGGAGCACGTGGAAGATATACTCCCACGGCGAAGATAACAAGCACGTGGAAGAGATACTTCCACGGCGAAGAAAACAAGCACGTGGAAGAGATACTTCCACGGAGAAAATAATGAGCACGTAGAAGAGATACTTCCACGGCGAAGATAATAAGCGCGTGGAAGAGACACTTCCACGGCGAAAATAATAAGCACGTGGAAGAGATACTTCCACGGCGAAGATAAGGAGCACGTGGAAGAGATACTCCCACGGCGAAGATAACAAGCACGTGGAAGAGATACTTCCACGGCGAAGATAAGGAGCACGTGGAAGAGATACTTCCACGGCGAAGATAACAAGCACGTGGAAGAGATACTTCCACGGCGAAGAAAACAAGCGCGTGGAAGAGATACTTCCACGGCGAAAATAATGAGCACGTGGAAGAGATACTTCCACGGCGAAGATAATAAGCGCGTGGAAGAGATACATCCACGACGAAAATAATAAGCACGTGGAAGAGATACTTCCACGGCGAAGATAAGGAGCACGTGGAAGAGATACTTCCACGGCGAAGATAAGGAGCACGTGGAAGAGATACTTCCACGGTGAAAAAAAACAAGCGCGTGGAAGAGATACTTCCACGGCAAAAATAATAAGCACGTGGAAGAGATACTTCCACGGCGATGATAATAAGCGCGTGGAAGAGATACTTCCACGGGGAAAACAATAAGCATGTGGAAGAGATACTTCCACGGCGAAGATAAGGAGCACGTGGAAGAGATACTCCCACGGCGAAGATAACAAGCACGTGGAAGAGATACTTCCACGGCAAAGAAAACAAGCGCGTGGAAGAGATACTTCCACGGCGAAAATAATGAGCACGTGGAAGAGATACTTCCACGGCGAAGATAATAAGCGCGTGGAAGAGATACTTCCACGGCGAAAATAATAAGCACGTGGAAGAGATACTTCCACGGCGAAGATAAGGAGCACGTGGAAGAGATACTCCCACGACGAAGATAACAAGCACGTGTAAGAGATACTTCCACGGCGAAGATAAGGAGTACGTGGAAGAGATACTTCCACGGCGAAGATAACAAGCACGTGGAAGAGATACTTCCACGGCGAAGAAAACAAGCGCGTGGAAGAGATACTTCCACGGCGAAAATAATGAGCACGTGGAAGAGATACTTCCACGGCGAAGATAATAAGCGCGTGGAAGAGATACTTCTACGGCGAAAATAATAAGCACGTGGAAGAGATACTTCCACGGCGAAGATAAGGAGCACGTGGAAGAGATAATTCCACGGCGAAGATAACAAGCACGTGGAAGATATACTTCCACGGCAAAATAAACCAAGCGCGTGGACGAGATACTTCCACGGCAAAAATAATAAGCACGTGGAAGAGATACTTCCACGGCGAAGATAATAAGCGCGTGGAAGAGATACTTCCACGGCGAAAATAAAAAGCACGTGGAAGAGATACTTCCACGGCGAAGATAAGGAGCACGTGGAAGAGATACTCCCACGGCGAAGATAACAAGCACGTGGAAGAGATACTTCCACGCCGAAAATAATGAGCACGTGGAAGAGATACTTCCACGGCGAAGATAATAAGCGCGTGGAAGAGACACTTCCACGGCGAAAATAATAAGCACGTGGAAGAGATACTTCCACGGCGAAGATAAGGAGCACGTGGAAGAGATACTCCCACGGCGAAGATAACAAGCACGTGGAAGAGATACTTCCACGGCGAAGATAATAAGCGCGTGGAAGAGATACTTCCACGGCGAAAATAATAAGCACGTGGAAGAGATACTTCCACGGCGAAGAAAACAAGCGCGTGGAAGAGATACTTCCACGGAGAAGATAAGGAGCACGTGGAAGAGATACTCCCACGACGAAGATAACAAGCACGTGTAAGAGATACTTCCACGGCGAAGATAAGGAGTACGTGGAAGAGATACTTCCACGACGAAGATAACAAGCACGTGGAAGAGATACTTCCACGGCGAAGAAAACAAGCGCGTGGAAGAGATACTTCCACGGCGAAAATAATGAGCACGTGGAAGAGATACTTCCACGGCGAAGATAATAAGCGCGTGGAAGAGATACTTCTACGGCGAAAATAATAAGCACGTGGAAGAGATACTTCCACGGCGAAGATAAGGAGCACGTGGAAGAGATACTTCCACGGCGAAGATAACAAGCACGTGGAAGATATACTTCCACGGCAAAATAAACCAAGCGCGTGGACGAGATACTTCCACGGCAAAAATAATAAGCACGTGGAAGAGATACTTCCACGGGGAAAACAATAAGCACGTGGAAGAGACACTTCCACGGCGAAGATAAGGAGCACGTGGAAGAGATACTCCCACGGCGAAGATAACAAGCACGTGGAAGAGATACTTCTACGGCAAAGAAAACAAGCGCGTGGAAGAGATACTTCCACGACGAAAATAATGAGCACGTGGAAGAGATACTTCCACGGCGAAGATAATAAGCGCGTGGAAGAGATACTTCCACGGCGAAAATAATAAGCACGTGGAAGAGATACTTCCACGACGAAGATAAGGAGCACGTGGAAGAGATACTCCCACGACGAAGATAACAAGCACGTGTAAGAGATACTTCCACGGCGAAGATAAGTAGCACGTGGAAGAGATACTTCCACGACGAAGATAACAAACACGTGGAAGAGATACTTCCACGGCGAAGAAAACAAGCGCGTGGAAGAGATACTTCCACGGCGAAAATAATGAGCACGTGGAAGAGATACTTCCACGGCGAAGATAATAAGCGCGTGGAAGAGATACTTCCACGGCGAAAATAATAAGCACGTGGAAGAGATACTTCCACGGCGAAGATAAGGAGCACGTGGAAGAGATACTTCCACGGCGAAGATAACAAGCACGTGGAAGATATACTTCCACGGCGAAATAAACCAAGCGCGTGGACGAGATACTTCCACGGCAAAAATAATAAGCACGTGGAAGAGGTACTTCCACGGCGAAGAAAACAAGCGCGTGGAAGAGATACTTCCACGGAGAAAATAATGAGCACGTGGAAGAGATACTTCCATGGCGAAGATAATAAGCGCGTGGAAGAGATACTTCCACGGCGAAAATAATAAGCACGTGGAAGAGATACTTCCACGGCAAAGAAAATAAGAGCGTGGAAGAGATACTTCCACGACGAAAATAATGAGCACGTGGAAGAGATACTTCCACGGCGAAGATAATAAGCGCGTGGAAGAGATACTTCCATGGCGAAAATAATAAGCACGTGGAAGAGATACTTCCACGGCGAAGATAAGGAGCACGTGGAAGAGATACTCCCACGGCGAAGATAACAAGCACGTGGAAGAGATACTTCCACGGAGAAGAAAACAAGCGCGTGGAAGAGATACTTCCACGGCGAAAATAATGAGCACGTGGAAGAGATACTTCCACGGCGAAGATAATAAGCGCGTGGAAGAGATACTTCCACGGTGAAAATAATAAGCACGTGGAAGAGATACTTCCACGGCGAAGAAAACAAGCGCGTGGAAGAGATACTTCCACGGAGAAAATAATGAGCACGTGGAAGAGATACTTCCATGACGAAGATAATAAGCGCGTGGAAGAGATACTTCCACGGCGAAAACAATAAGCACGTGGAAGAGATACTTCCACGGCGAAGATAAGGAGCACGTGGAAGAGATACTCCCACGGCGAAGATAACAAACACATGGAAGAGATACTTCCACGGCTAAAATAATGAGCACGTGGAAGAGATACTTCCATGGCGAAGATAATAAGCGCGTGGAAGAGATACTTCCACGGCGAAAATAATAAGCACGTGGAAGAGATACTTCAACGGCGAAGATAAGGAGCACGTGGAAGAGATACTCCCACGGCGAAGATAACAAGCACGTGGAAGAGATACTTCCACGGCGAAGAAAACAAGCGCGTGGAAGAGATACTTCCACGGAGAAAATAATGAGCACGTAGAAGAGATACTTCCACGGCGAAGATAATAAGCGCGTGGAAGAGACACTTCCACGGCGAAAATAATAAGCACGTGGAAGAGATACTTCCACGGCGAAGATAAGGAGCACGTGGAAGAGATACTCCCACGGCGAAGATAACAAGCACGTGGAAGAGATACTTCCACGGCGAAGATAAGGAGCACGTGGAAGAGATACTTCCACGGCGAAGATAACAAGCACGTGGAAGAGATACTTCCACGGCGAAGAAAACAAGCGCGTGGAAGAGATACTTCCACGGCGAAAATAATGAGCACGTGGAAGAGATACTTCCACGGCGAAGATAATAAGCGCGTGGAAGAGATACATCCACGACGAAAATAATAAGCACGTGGAAGAGATACTTCCACGGCGAAGATAAGGAGCACGTGGAAGAGATACTTCCACGGCGAAGATAAGGAGCACGTGGAAGAGATACTTCCACGGTGAAAAAAAACAAGCGCGTGGAAGAGATACTTCCACGGCAAAAATAATAAGCACGTGGAAGAGATACTTCCACGGCGATGATAATAAGCGCGTGGAAGAGATACTTCCACGGGGAAAACAATAAGCATGTGGAAGAGATACTTCCACGGCGAAGATAAGGAGCACGTGGAAGAGATACTCCCACGGCGAAGATAACAAGCACGTGGAAGAGATACTTCCACGGCAAAGAAAACAAGCGCGTGGAAGAGATACTTCCACGGCGAAAATAATGAGCACGTGGAAGAGATACTTCCACGGCGAAGATAATAAGCGCGTGGAAGAGATACTTCCACGGCGAAAATAATAAGCACGTGGAAGAGATACTTCCACGGCGAAGATAAGGAGCACGTGGAAGAGATACTCCCACGACGAAGATAACAAGCACGTGTAAGAGATACTTCCACGGCGAAGATAAGGAGTACGTGGAAGAGATACTTCCACGGCGAAGATAACAAGCACGTGGAAGAGATACTTCCACGGCGAAGAAAACAAGCGCGTGGAAGAAATACTTCCACGGCGAAAATAATGAGCACGTGGAAGAGATACTTCCACGGCGAAGATAATAAGCGCGTGGAAGAGATACTTCTACGGCGAAAATAATAAGCACGTGGAAGAGATACTTCCACGGCGAAGATAAGGAGCACGTGGAAGAGATAATTCCACGGCGAAGATAACAAGCACGTGGAAGATATACTTCCACGGCAAAATAAACCAAGCGCGTGGACGAGATACTTCCACGGCAAAAATAATAAGCACGTGGAAGAGATACTTCCACGGCGAAGATAATAAGCGCGTGGAAGAGATACTTCCACGGCGAAAATAAAAAGCACGTGGAAGAGATACTTCCACGGCGAAGATAAGGAGCACGTGGAAGAGATACTCCCACGGCGAAGATAACAAGCACGTGGAAGAGATACTTCCACGCCGAAAATAATGAGCACGTGGAAGAGATACTTCCACGGCGAAGATAATAAGCGCGTGGAAGAGACACTTCCACGGCGAAAATAATAAGCACGTGGAAGAGATACTTCCACGGCGAAGATAAGGAGCACGTGGAAGAGATACTCCCACGGCGAAGATAACAAGCACGTGGAAGAGATACTTCCACGGCGAAGATAATAAGCGCGTGGAAGAGATACTTCCACGGCGAAAATAATAAGCACGTGGAAGAGATACTTCCACGGCGAAGAAAACAAGCGCGTGGAAGAGATACTTCCACGGAGAAGATAAGGAGCACGTGGAAGAGATACTCCCACGACGAAGATAACAAGCACGTGTAAGAGATACTTCCACGGCGAAGATAAGGAGTACGTGGAAGAGATACTTCCACGACGAAGATAACAAGCACGTGGAAGAGATACTTCCACGGCGAAGAAAACAAGCGCGTGGAAGAGATACTTCCACGGCGAAAATAATGAGCACGTGGAAGAGATACTTCCACGGCGAAGATAATAAGCGCGTGGAAGAGATACTTCTACGGCGAAAATAATAAGCACGTGGAAGAGATACTTCCACGGCGAAGATAAGGAGCACGTGGAAGAGATAATTCCACGGCGAAGATAACAAGCACGTGGAAGATATACTTCCACGGCAAAATAAACCAAGCGCGTGGACGAGATACTTCCACGGCAAAAATAATAAGCACGTGGAAGAGATACTTCCACGGCGAAGATAATAAGCGCGTGGAAGAGATACTTCCACGGCGAAAATAAAAAGCACGTGGAAGAGATACTTCCACGGCGAAGATAAGGAGCACGTGGAAGAGATACTCCCACGGCGAAGATAACAAGCACGTGGAAGAGATACTTCCACGCCGAAAATAATGAGCACGTGGAAGAGATACTTCCACGGCGAAGATAATAAGCGCGTGGAAGAGACACTTCCACGGCGAAAATAATAAGCACGTGGAAGAGATACTTCCACGGCGAAGATAATAAGCGCGTGGAAGAGATACTTCCACGGCGAAAATAATAAGCACGTGGAAGAGATACTTCCACGGCGAAGATAAGGAGCACGTGGAAGAGATACTCCCACGACGAAGATAACAAGCACGTGTAAGAGATACTTCCACGGCGAAGATAAGGAGTACGTGGAAGAGATACTTCCACGGCGAAGATAACAAGCACGTGGAAGAGATACTTCCACGGCGAAGAAAACAAGCGCGTGGAAGAGATACTTCCACGGCGAAAATAATGAGCACGTGGAAGAGATACTTCCACGGCGAAGATAATAAGCGCGTGGAAGAGATACTTCTACGGCGAAAATAATAAGCACGTGGAAGAGATACTTCCACGGCGAAGATAAGGAGCACGTGGAAGAGATAATTCCACGGCGAAGATAACAAGCACGTGGAAGATATACTTCCACGGCAAAATAAACCAAGCGCGTGGACGAGATACTTCCACGGCAAAAATAATAAGCACGTGGAAGAGATACTTCCACGGCGAAGATAATAAGCGCGTGGAAGAGATACTTCCACGGCGAAAATAAAAAGCACGTGGAAGAGATACTTCCACGGCGAAGATAAGGAGCACGTGGAAGAGATACTCCCACGGCGAAGATAACAAGCACGTGGAAGAGATACTTCCACGCCGAAAATAATGAGCACGTGGAAGAGATACTTCCACGGCGAAGATAATAAGCGCGTGGAAGAGACACTTCCACGGCGAAAATAATAAGCACGTGGAAGAGATACTTCCACGGCGAAGATAAGGAGCACGTGGAAGAGATACTCCCACGGCGAAGATAACAAGCACGTGGAAGAGATACTTCCACGGCGAAGATAATAAGCGCGTGGAAGAGATACTTCCACGGCGAAAATAATAAGCACGTGGAAGAGATACTTCCACGGCGAAGAAAACAAGCGCGTGGAAGAGATACTTCCACGGAGAAGATAAGGAGCACGTGGAAGAGATACTCCCACGACGAAGATAACAAGCACGTGTAAGAGATACTTCCACGGCGAAGATAAGGAGTACGTGGAAGAGATACTTCCACGACGAAGATAACAAGCACGTGGAAGAGATACTTCCACGGCGAAGAAAACAAGCGCGTGGAAGAGATACTTCCACGGCGAAAATAATGAGCACGTGGAAGAGATACTTCCACGGCGAAGATAATAAGCGCGTGGAAGAGATACTTCTACGGCGAAAATAATAAGCACGTGGAAGAGATACTTCCACGGCGAAGATAAGGAGCACGTGGAAGAGATACTTCCACGGCGAAGATAACAAGCACGTGGAAGATATACTTCCACGGCAAAATAAACCAAGCGCGTGGACGAGATACTTCCACGGCAAAAATAATAAGCACGTGGAAGAGATACTTCCACGGCGAAGATAATAAGCGCGTGGAAGAGATACTTCCACGGCGAAAATAAAAAGCACGTGGAAGAGATACTTCCACGGCGAAGATAAGGAGCACGTGGAAGAGATACTCCCACGGCGAAGATAACAAGTACGTGGAAGAGATACTTCCACGGCGAAGAAAACAAGCGCGTGGAAGAGATACTTCCACGCCGAAAATAATGAGCACGTGAAAGAGATACTTCCACGGCGAAGATAATAAGCGCGTGGAAGAGACACTTCCACGGCGAACATAATAAGCACGTGGAAGAGATACTTCCACGGCGAAGATAAGGAGCACGTGGAAGAGATACTCCCACGGCGAAGATAACAAGCACGTGGAAGAGATACTTCCACGGCGAAGATAATAAGCGCGTGGAAGAGATACTTCCACGGCGAAAATAATAAGCACGTGGAAGAGATACTTCCACGGCGAAGAAAACAAGCGCGTGGAAGAGATACTTCCACGGAGAAAATAATGAGCACGTGGAAGAGATACTTCCACGGCGAAGATAATAAGCGCGTGGAAGAGATACTTCCACGACGAAAATAATAAGCACGTGGAAGAGATACTTCCACGACGAAGATAAGGAGCACGTGGAAGAGATACTTCCACGGCGAAGATAAGGAGCACGTGGAAGAGATACTTCCACAGTAAAAAAAAAAAAGCGCGTGGAAGAGATACTTCCACGGAAAAAATAATAAGCACGTGGAAGAGATACTTCCACGACGAAGATAATAAGCGCGTGGAAGAGATACTTCCACGGGGAAAACAATAAGCACGTGGAAGAGATACTTCCCCGGCGAAGATAAGGAGCACGTGGAAGAGATACTCCCACGGCGAAGATAACAAGCACGTGGAAGAGATACTTCCACGGCAAAGAAAACAAGCGCGTTGAAGAGATACTTCCACGGCGAAAATAATGAGCACGTGGAAGAGATACTTCCACGGAGAAGATAATAAGCGCGTGGAAGAGATACTTCCTCGGCGAAAATAATAAGCACGTGGAAGAGATACTTCCACGGCGAAGATAAGGAGCACGTGGAAGAGATACTCCCACGACGAAGATAACAAGCACGTGTAAGAGATACTTCCACGACGAAGATAAGGAGCACGTGGAAGAGATACTTCCACGGAGAAGATAAGGAGCACGTGGAAGAGATACTTCCACGGCGAATATAATGAGCACGTGGAAGAGATACTTCCACGGCGAAGATAATAAGCGCGTGGAAGAGATACTTCCACGGCGAAAATAATAAGCACGTGGAAGAGATACTTCCACGGCGAAGATAAGGAGCACGTGGAAGAGATACTTCCACGGCGAAGATAACAAGCACGTGGAAGATATACTTCCACGGCGAAATAAACCAAGCGCGTGGAAGAGATACTTCCACGGCAAAAATAATAAGCACGTGGAAGAGATACTTCCACGGCGAAGATAATAAGCGCGTGGAAGAGATACTTCCACGGCGAAAATAATAAGCGCGTGGAAGAGATACTTCCACGGCGAAGATAAGGAGCACGTGGAAGAGATACTTCCACAACGAAGATAACAAGCACGTGGAAGAGATACTTCCACGGCGAAAAAAACAAGCGTGTGGAAGAGATACTTCCACGGCGAAAATAATGAGCACGTGGAAGAGATACTTCCACGGCGAAGATAATAAGCGCGTGGAAGAGATACTTCCACGGCGAAAATAATAAGCACGTGGAAGAGATACTTCCACGGTGAAGATAAGGAGCACGTGGAAGAGATACTTCCACGGAGAAGATAACAAACACGTGGAAGAGATACTTCCACGGCGAAGATAAGGAGCACGTGGAAGAGATACTTCCACGGCGAAGATAACAAGCACGTGGAAGAGATACTTCCACGACGAAGAAAACAAGCGCGTGGAAGAGATACTTCCACGGCGAAAATAATGAGCACGTGGAAGAGATACTTCCATGGCGAAAATAATAAGCACGTGGAAGAGATACTTCCACGGCGAAGAAAACAAGCGCGTGGAAGAGATACTTCCACGGCGAAAATAATGAGCACGTGGAAGAGATACTTCCACGGTGAAGATAATAAGCGCGTGGAAGAGATACTTCCACGGCGAAAATAATAAGCACGTGGAAGAGATACTTCAACGGCGAAGATAAAGAGCACGTGGAAGAGATACTCCCACGGCGAAGATAACAAGCACGTGGAAGAGATACTTCCACGGCTAAAATAATGAGCACGTGGAGGAGATACTTCCATGGCGAAGATAATAAGCGCGTGGAAG
Organism: Glebionis coronaria; assembly: GCA_025667525.1. NCBI lineage: Eukaryota > Viridiplantae > Streptophyta > Magnoliopsida > Asterales > Asteraceae > Glebionis > Glebionis coronaria. The sequence continues at coordinate 572,927,475 of CM046879.1, read as the reverse complement.
AGATACTTCCACGGCGAAAATAATAAGCACGTGGAAGAGATACTCCCACGGCGAAGATAACAAGCACGTGGAAGAGATACTTCCATGGCAAAGAAAACAAGCGCGTGGAAGAGATACTTCCACGGCGAAAATAATGAGCACGTGGAAGAGATACTTCCACGGCGAAGATAATAAGCGCGTGGAAGAGATACTTCCACGGCGAAGAAAACAAGCGCGTGGAAGAGATACTTCCACGGCGAAGATAAGGAGCACGTGGAAGAGATACTCCCACGACGAATATAACAAGCACGTGTAAGAGATACTTCCACGACGAAGATAAGGAGCACGTGGAAGAGATACTTGCACGGAGAAGATAACAAGCACGTGGAAGAGATACTTCCACGGCGAAGAAAACAAGCGCGTGGAAGAGAAACTTCCACGGCGAAGATAATGAGCACGTGGAAGAGATACTTCCACGGCGAAGATAAGGAGCACGTGGAAGAGATACTTCCACGGCGAAGATAACAAGCACGTGGAAGATATACTTCCACGGAGAAATAAACCAAGCGCGTGGAAGAGATACTTCCACGGCAAAAATAATAAGCACGTGGAAGAGATACTTCCACGGCGAAGATAATAAGCGCGTGGAAGAGATACTTCCACGGCGAAAATAATAAGCGCGTGGAAGAGATACTTCCACGGCGAAGATAAGGAGCACGTGGAAGAGATACTTCCACGGCGAAAAAACAAGCGTGTGGAAGAGATACTTCCACGGCGAAAATAATGAGCACGTGGAAGAGATACTTCCACGGCGAAGATAATAAGCGCGTGGAAGAGATACTTCCACGGCGAAAATAATAAGCACGTGGAAGAGATACTTCTACGGCGAAGATAAGGAGCACGTGGAAGAGATACTTCCACGGAGAAGATAACAAGCACGTGGAAGAGATACTTCCACGGCGAAGATAAGGAGCACGTGGAAGAGATACTTCCACGGCGAAGATAACAAGCACGTGGAAGAGATACTTCCACGACGAAGAAAACAAGCGCGTGGAAGAGATACTTCCACGGCGAAAATAATGAGCACGTGGAAGAGATACTTCCACGGCGAAAATAATAAGCACGTGGAAGAGATACTTCCACGGCGAAGAAAACAAGCGCGTGGAAGAGATACTTCCACGGCGAAAATAATGAGCACGTGGAAGAGATACTTCCACGGCGAAAATAATAAGCACGTGGAAGAGATACTTCCACGGCGAAGAAAACAAGCGCGTGGAAGAGATACTTCCACGGCGAAAATAATAAGCACGTGGAAGAGATACTTCAACGGCGAAGATAAAGAGCACGTGGAAGAGATACTCCCACGGCGAAGATAACAAGCACGTGGAAGAGATACTTCCACGGCTAAAATAATGAGCACGTGGAGGAGATACTTCCATGGCGAAGATAATAAGCGCGTGGAAGAGATACAGCCACGGCGAAAATAATAAGCACGTGGAAGAGATACTTCCACGGAGAAAATAATGAGCACGTGGAAGAGATACTTCCACGGCGAAGATAATAAGCGCGTGGAAGAGATACTTCTACGGCGAAAATAATAAGCACGTGGAAGAGATACTTCCACGGCGAAGATAAGGAGCACGTGGAAGAGATACTTCCACGGCGAAGATAACAAGCACGTGGAAGATATACTTCCACGGCAAAATAAACCAAGCGCGTGGACGAGATACTTCCACGGCAAAAATAATAAGCACGTGGAAGAGATACTTCCACGGCGAAGATAATAAGCGCGTGGAAGAGATACTTCCACGGCGAAAATAAAAAGCACGTGGAAGAGATACTTCCACGGCGAAGATAAGGAGCACGTGGAAGAGATACTCCTACGGCGAAGATAACAAGCACGTGGAAGAGATACTTCCACGGCGAAGAAAACAAGCGCGTGGAAGAGATACTTCCACGCCGAAAATAATGAGCACGTGGAAGAGATACTTCCACGGCGAAGATAATAAGCGCGTGGAAGAGACACTTCCACGGCGAAAATAATAAGCACGTGGAAGAGATACTTCCACGGCGAAGATAATAAGCGCGTGGAAGAGATACTTCCACGGCGAAAATAATAAGCACGTGGAAGAGATACTTCCACGGCGAAGATAAGGAGCACGTGGAAGAGATACTTCCACGGCGAAGATAACAAGCACGTGGAAGATATACTTCCACGGAGAAATAAACCAAGCGCGTGGAAGAGATACTTCCACGGCAAAAATAATAAGCACGTGGAAGAGATACTTCCACGGCGAAGATAATAAGCGCGTGGAAGAGATACTTCCACGGCGAAAATAATAAGCGCGTGGAAGAGATACTTCCACGGCGAAGATAAGGAGCACGTGGAAGAGATACTTCCACGGCGAAAAAACAAGCGTGTGGAAGAGATACTTCCACGGCGAAAATAATGAGCACGTGGAAGAGATACTTCCACGGCGAAGATAATAAGCGCGTGGAAGAGATACTTCCACGGCGAAAATAATAAGCACGTGGAAGAGATACTTCTACGGCGAAGATAAGGAGCACGTGGAAGAGATACTTCCACGGAGAAGATAACAAGCACGTGGAAGAGATACTTCCACGGCGAAGATAAGGAGCACGTGGAAGAGATACTTCCACGGCGAAGATAACAAGCACGTGGAAGAGATACTTCCACGACGAAGAAAACAAGCGCGTGGAAGAGATACTTCCACGGCGAAAATAATGAGCACGTGGAAGAGATACTTCCACGGCGAAAATAATAAGCACGTGGAAGAGATACTTCCACGGCGAAGAAAACAAGCGCGTGGAAGAGATACTTCCACGGCGAAAATAATGAGCACGTGGAAGAGATACTTCCACGGCGAAGATAATAAGCCCGTGGAAGAGATACTTCCACGGCGAAAATAATAAGCACGTGGAAGAGATACTTCAACGGCGAAGATAAAGAGCACGTGGAAGAGATACTCCCACGGCGAAGATAACAAGCACGTGGAAGAGATACTTCCACGGCTAAAATAATGAGCACGTGGAGGAGATACTTCCATGGCGAAGATAATAAGCGCGTGGAAGAGATACAGCCACGACGAAAATAATAAGCACGTGGAAGAGATACTTCCACGGAGAAAATAATGAGCACGTGGAAGAGATACTTCCACGGCGAAGATAATAAGCGCGTGGAAGAGATACTTCTACGGCGAAAATAATAAGCACGTGGAAGAGATACTTCCACGGCGAAGATAAGGAGCACGTGGAAGAGATACTTCCACGGCGAAGATAACAAGCACGTGGAAGATATACTTCCACGGCAAAATAAACCAAGCGCGTGGACGAGATACTTCCACGGCAAAAATAATAAGCACGTGGAAGAGATACTTCCACGGCGAAGATAATAAGCGCGTGGAAGAGATACTTCCACGACGAAAATAAAAAGCACGTGGAAGAGATACTTCCACGGCGAAGATAAGGAGCACGTGGAAGAGATACTCCCACGGCGAAGATAACAAGCACGTGGAAGAGATACTTCCACGGCGAAGAAAACAAGCGCGTGGAAGAGATACTTCCACGCCGAAAATAATGAGCACGTGGAAGAGATACTTCCACGGCGAAGATAATAAGCGCGTGGAAGAGACACTTCCACGGCGAAAATAATAAGCACGTGGAAGAGATACTTCCACGGCGAAGATAAGGAGCACGTGGAAGAGATACTCCCACGGCGAAGATAACAAGCACGTGGAAGAGATACTTCCACGGCGAAGATAATAAGCGCGTGGAAGAGATACTTCCACGGCGAAAATAATAAGCACGTGGAAGAGATACTTCCACGGCGAAGATAAAGAGCACGTGGAAGAGATACTTCCACGACGAAGATAAAGAGCACGTGGAAGAGATACTTCCACGGCGAAGATAAGGAGCACGTGGAAGAGATACTTCCAAAGTGAAAAAAACAAGCGCGTGGAAGAGATACTTCCACGGCAAAAATAATAAGCATGTGGAAGAGATACTTCCACGACGAAGATAATAATCGCGTGGAAGAGATACTTCCACGGGGAAAACAATAAGCACGTGGAAGAGATACTTCCACGGCGAAGATAAGGAGCACGTGGAAGAGATACTCCCACGGCGAAGATAACAAGCACGTGGAAGAGATACTTCCACGGCAAAGAAAACAAGCGCGTGGAAGAGATACTTCCACGGCGAAAATAATGAGCACGTGGAAGAGATACTTCCACGGCGAAGATAATAAGCGCGTGGAAGAGATACTTCCTCGGCGAAAATAATAAGCACGTGGAAGAGATACTTCCACGGCGAAGATAAGGAGCACGTGGAAGAGATACTCCCACGACGAAGATAACAAGCACGTGTAAGAGATACTTCCACGACGAAGATAAGGAGCACGTGGAAGAGATACTTCCACGGAGAAGATAACAAGCACGTGGAAGAGATACTTCCACGGCGAAGAAAACAAGCGCGTGGAAGAGATACTTCCACGGCGAAGATAATGAGCACGTGGAAGAGATACTTCCACGGCGAAGATAATAAGCGCGTGGAAGAGATACTTCCACGGCGAAAATAATAAGCACGTGGAAGAGATACTTCCACGGCGAAGATAAGGAGCACGTGGAAGAGATACTTCCACGGCGAAGATAACAAGCACGTGGAAGATATACTTCCACGGCGAAATAAACCAAGCGCGTGGAAGAGATACTTCCACGGCAAAAATAATAAGCACGTGGAAGAGATACTTCCACGGCGAAGATAATAAGCGCGTGGAAGAGATACTTCCACGGCGAAAATAATAAGCGCGTGGAAGAGATACTTCCACGGCGAAGATAAGGAGCACGTGGAAGAGATACTTCCACGACGAAGATAACAAGCACGTGGAAGAGATACTTCCACGGCGAAAAAACAAGCGTGTGGAAGAGATACTTCCACGGCGAAAATAATGAGCACGTGGAAGAGATACTTCCACGACGAAGATAATAAGCGCGTGGAAGAGATACTTCCACGGCGAAAATAATAAGCACGTGGAAGAGATACCTCCACGGCGAAGATAAGGAGCACGTGGAAGAGATACTTCCACGGAGAAGATAACAAGCACGTGGAAGAGATACTTCCACGGCGAAGATAAGGAGCACGTGGAAGAGATACTTCACGGCGAAGATAACAAGCACGTGGAAGAGATACTTCCACGACGAAGAAAACAAGCGCGTGGAAGAGATACTTCCACGGCGAAAATAATGAGCACGTGGAAGAGATACTTCCACGGCGAAAATAATAAGCACGTGGAAGAGATACTTCCAAGGCGAAGAAAACAAGCGCGTGGAAGAGATACTTCCACGGCGAAAATAATGAGCACGTGGAAGAGATACTTCCACGGCGAAGATAATAAGCGCGTGGAAGAGATACTTCCACGGCGAAAATAATAAGCACGTGGAAGAGATACTTCAACAGCGAAGATAAAGAGCACGTGGAAGAGATACTCCCACGGCGAAGATAACAAGCACGTGGAAGAGATACTTCCACGGCTAAAATAATGAGCACGTGGAGGAGATACTTCCATGGCGAAGATAATAAGCGCGTGGAAGAGATACTTCCACGGCGAAAATAATAAGCACGTGGAAGAGATACTCCCACTGCGAAGATAACAAGCACGTGGAAGAGATACTTCCACGGCAAAGAAAACAAGCGCGTGGAAGAGATACTTCCACGGCGAAAATAATGAGCACGTGGAAGAGATACTTCCACGGCGAAGATAATAAGCGCGTGGAAGAGATACTTCCTCGGCGAAAATAATAAGCACGTGGAAGAGATACTTCCACGGCGAAGATAAGGAGCACGTGGAAGAGATACTCCCACGACGAAGATAACAAGCACGTGTAAGAGATACTTCCACGACGAAGATAAGGAGCACGTGGAAGAGATACTTGCACGGAGAAGATAACAAGCACGTGGAAGAGATACTTCCACGGCGAAGAAAACAAGCGCGTGGAAGAGATACTTCCACGGCGAAGATAATGAGCATGTGGAAGAGATACTTCCACGGCGAAGATAATAAGCGCGTGGAAGAGATACTTCCACGGCGAAAATAATAAGCACGTGGAAGAGATACTTCCACGGCGAAGATAAGGAGCACGTGGAAGAAATACTTCCACGGCGAAGATAACAAGCACGTGGAAGATATACTTCCACGGCGAAATAAACCAAGCGCGTGGAAGAGATACTTCCACGGCAAAAATAATAAGCACGTGGAAAAGATACTTCCACGGCGAAGATAATAAGCGCGTGGAAGAGATACTTCCACGGCGAAAATAATAAGCGCGTGGAAGAGATACTTCCACGGCGAAGATAAGGAGCACGTGGAAGAGATACTTCCACGGCGAAAAAACAAGCGTGTGGAAGAGATACTTCCACGGCGAAAATAATGAGCACGTGGAAGAGATACTTCCACGGCGAAGATAATAAGCGCGTGGAAGAGATACTTCCACGGCGAAAATAATAAGCACGTGGAAGAGATACTTCTACGGCGAAGATAAGGAGCACGTGGAAGAGATACTTCCACGGAGAAGATAACAAGCACGTGGAAGAGATACTTCCACGGCGAAGATAAGGAGCACGTGGAAGAGATACTTCCACGGCGAAGATAACAAGCACGTGGAAGAGATACTTCCACGACGAAGAAAACAAGCGCGTAGAAGAGATACTTCCACGGCGAAAATAATGAGCACGTGGAAGAGATACTTCCACGGCGAAAATAATAAGCACGTGGAAGAGATACTTCCACGGCGAAGAAAACAAGCGCGTGGAAGAGATACTTCCACGGCGAAAATAATGAGCACGTGGAAGAGATACTTCCACGGCGAAGATAATAAGCGCGTGGAAGAGATACTTCCACGGCGAAAATAATAAGCACGTGGAAGAGATACTTCAACGGCGAAGATAAAGAGCACGTGGAAGAGATACTCCCACGGCGAAGATAACAAGCACGTGGAAGAGATACTTCCACGGCTAAAATAATGAGCACGTGGAGGAGATACTTCCATGGCGAAGATAATAAGCGCGTGGAAGAGATACTTCCACGGCGAAAATAATAAGCACGTGGAAGAGATACTTCCACGGCAAAGATAAGGAGCACGTGGAAGAGATACTCCCACGGCGAAGATAACAAGCACGTGGAAGAGATACTTCCACGGCGAAGAAAACAAGCGCGTGTAAGAGATACTTCCACAACGAAAATAATGAGCACGTGGAAGAGATACTTCCACGGCGAAGATAATAAGCGCGTGGAAGAGATACTTCCACTGCGAAAATAATAAGCACGTGGAAGAGATACTTCCACGGCGAAGATAAGGAGCACGTGAAAGAGATACTCCCACGGCGAAGATAACAAGCACGTGGAAGAGATACTTCCACGGCGAAGATAAGGAGCACGTGGAAGAGATACTTCTACGGCGAAGATAACAAGCACGTGGAGGAGATACTTCCACGGCGAAGAAAACAAGCGCGTGGAAGAGATACTTCCACGGAGAAAATAATGAGCACGTGGAAGAGATACTTCCACGGCGAAAATAATAAACACGTGGAAGAGATACTTCCACGGCGAAGATAAGGAGCACGTGGAAGAGATACTTCCACGGCGAAATAAACCAAGCGCGTGGAAGAGATACTTCCACGGCAAAAATAATAAGCACGTGGAAAAGATACTTCCACGGCGAAGATAATAAGCGCGTGGAAGAGATACTTCCACGGCGAAAATAATAAGCGCGTGGAAGAGATACTTCCACGGCGAAGATAAGGAGCACGTGGAAGAGATACTTCCACGGCGAAAAAACAAGCGTGTGGAAGAGATACTTCCACGGCGAAAATAATGAGCACGTGGAAGAGATACTTCCACGGCGAAGATAATAAGCGCGTGGAAGAGATACTTCCACGGCGAAAATAATAAGCACGTGGAAGAGATACTTCTACGGCGAAGATAAGGAGCACGTGGAAGAGATACTTCCACGGAGAAGATAACAAGCACGTGGAAGAGATACTTCCACGGCGAAGATAAGGAGCACGTGGAAGAGATACTTCCACGGCGAAGATAACAAGCACGTGGAAGAGATACTTCCACGACGAAGAAAACAAGCGCGTGGAAGAGATACTTCCACGGCGAAAATAATGAGCACGTGGAAGAGATACTTCCACGGCGAAAATAATAAGCACGTGGAAGAGATACTTCCACGGCGAAGAAAACAAGCGCGTGGAAGAGATACTTCCACGGCGAAAATAATGAGCACGTGGAAGAGATACTTCCACGGCGAAGATAATAAGCGCGTGGAAGAGATACTTCCACGGCGAAAATAATAAGCACGTGGAAGAGATACTTCAACGGCGAAGATAAAGAGCACGTGGAAGAGATACTCCCACGGCGAAGATAACAAGCACGTGGAAGAGATACTTCCACGGCTAAAATAATGAGCACGTGGAGGAGATACTTCCATGGCGAAGATAATAAGCGCGTGGAAGAGATACTTCCACGGCGAAAATAATAAGCACGTGGAAGAGATACTTATACGGCGAAGATAAGGAGCACGTGGAAGAGATACTTCCACGGACAAGATAACAAGCACGTGGAAGAGATACTTCCACGGCGAAGATAAGGAGCACGTGGAAGAGATACTTCCACGGCGAAGATAACAAGCACGTGGAAGAGATACTTCCACGACGAAGAAAACAAGCGCGTGGAAGAGATACTTCCACGGCGAAAATAATGAGCACGTGGAAGAGATACTTCCACGGCGAAAATAATAAGCACGAGGAAGAGATACTTCCACGGCGAAGAAAACAAGCGCGTGGAAGAGATACTTCCACGGCGAAAATAATGAGCACGTGGAAGAGATACTTCCACGGCGAAGATAATAAGCGCGTGGAAGAGATACTTCCACGGCGAAAATAATAAGCACGTGGAAGAGATACTTCAACGGCGAAGATAAAGAGCACGTGGAAGAGATACTCCCACGGCGAAGATAACAAGCACGTGGAAGAGATACTTCCACGGCTAAAATAATGAGCACGTGGAGGAGATACTTCCATGGCGAAGATAATAAGCGCGTGGAAGAGATACTTCCACGTCGAAAATAATAAGCACGTGGAAGAGATACTTCCACGACGAAGATAAGGAGCACGTGGAAGAGATACTCCCACGACGAAGATAACAAGCACGTGGAAGAGATACTTCCACGGCGAAGAAAACAAGCGCGTGGAAGAGATACTTCCACAACGAAAATAATGAGCACGTGGAAGAGATACTTCCACGGCGAAGATAATAAGCGCGTGGAAGAGATACTTCCACTGCGAAAATAATAAGCACGTGGAAGAGATACTTCCACGGCGAAGATAAGGAGCACGTGAAAGAGATACTCCCACGGCGAAGATAACAAGCACGTGGAAGAGATACTTCCACGGCGAAGATAAGGAGCACGTGGAAGAGATACTTCTACGGCAAAGATAACAAGCACGTGGAGGAGATACTTCAACGGCGAAGAAAACAAGCGCGTGGAAGAGATACTTCCACGGAGAAAATAATGAGCACGTGGAAGAGATACTTCCACGGCGAAAATAATAAGCACGTGGAAGAGATACTTCCACGGTGAAGATAAGGAGCACGTGGAAGAGATACTCCCACGGCGAAGATAACAAGCACGTGGAAGAGATACTTCCACGGCGAAGATAAGGAGCACGTGGAAGAGATACTTCTACGGCAAAGATAACAAGCACGTGGAGGAGATACTTCCACGGTGAAGAAAACAAGCGCCTGGAAGAGATACTTCCACGGAGAAAATAATGAGCACGTGGAAGAGATACTTCCACGGCGAAGATAATAAGCGCATGGAAGAGATACTTCCACGGTGAAAATAATAAGCACGTGGAAGAGATACTTCAACGGCGAAGATAAGGAGCACGTGGAAGAGATACTTCCACGACGAAGATAACAAGCACGTGGAAGAGATACTTCCACGGCGAAAAAAAACAAGCGCGTGGAAGAGATACTTCCACGGCAAAAATAATAAGCACGTGGAAGAGATACTTCCACGGCGAAGATAATAAGCGCGTGGAAGAGATACTTCCACGGCGAAAATAATAAGCACGTGGAAGAGATACTTCCACGGCGAAGATAAGGAGCACGTGGAAGAGATACTCCCACGGCGAAGATAACAAGCACGTGGAAGAGATACTTCCACGGCGAAGGAAACAAGCGCGTGGAAGAGATACTTCCACGGAGAAAATAATGAGCACGTGGAAGAGATACTTCCACGGCGAAGATAATAAGCGCGTGGAAGAGATACTTCCACGGCGAAAATAATAAGCACGTGGAAGAGATACTTCCACGGCGAAGATAAGGAGCACGTGGAAGAGATACTCCCACGTCGAAGATAACAAGCACGTGGAAGAGATACTTCCACGGCGAAGATAAGGAGCACGTGGAAGAGATACTTCCACGGCGAAGATAACAAGCACGTGGAAGAGATACTTCCACCGCGAAGAAAACAAGCGTGTGGAAGAGATACTTCCATGGCGAAAATAATGAGCACGTGGAAGAGATACTTCCACGGCGAAGATAATAAGCTCGTGGAAGAGATACTTCTACGGCGAAAATAATAAGCACGTGGAAGAGATACTTCCACGGCGAAGATAAGGAGCACGTGGAAGAGATACTTCCCCGGCGAAGATAACAAGCACGTGGAAGAGATACTTCCACGGCGAAAAAACAAGCGCGTGGAAGAGATACTTCCACGGCGAAAATAATGAGCACGTGGAAGAGATACTTCCACGACGAAGATAATAAGCGCTTGGAAGAGATACTTCCATGGTGAAAATAATAAGCACGTGGAAGAGATACTTCCACGGCGAAGATAAGGAGCACGTGGAAGAGATACTTCCACGGCGAAGATAACAAGCACGTGGAAGAGATACTTCCAAGGCGAAGATAAGGAGCACGTGGAAGAGATACTTCCACGGCGAAGATAACAAGCACGTGGAAGAGATACTTCCACGGCGAAGAAAAAAAGCGCGTGGAAGAGATACTTCCACGGTGAAAATAATGAGCACGTGGAAGAGATACTTCCACGGCGAAGATAATAAGCGCGTGGAAGAGATACTTCCACGGCGAAAATAATAAGCACGTGGAAGAGATACTTCCACGGCGAAGATAAGGAGCACGTGGAAGATATACTTCCATGGCGAAGATAACAAGCACGTGGAAGAGATACTTCCACGGCGCAAAAAACAAGCGCGTGGAAGAGATACTTCCACGGAGAAAATAATGAGCACGTGGAAGAGATACTTCTACGGCGAAGATAATAAGAGCGTGGAAGAGATACTTCCACGGCGAAAATAATAAGCACGTGGAAGAGATACTTCCACGGCGAAGATAAGGAGCACGTGGAAGAGATACTTCCACGGCGAAGAAAACAAGAGCGTGGAAGAGATACTTCCACGGCGAAAATAATGAGCATGTGGAAGAGATACTTCCACGGCAATGATAATAAGCGCGTGGAAGAGATACTTCCACGGTGAAAATAATAACCACGTGGAAGAGATACTTCCACGGCGAAGATAAGGAGCACGTGGAAGAGATACTTCCACGGCGAAGATAACAAGCACGTGGAAGAGATACTTCCACGGCGAAAAAAACAAGCGCGTGGAAGAGATACTTCCACGGCGAAAATAATGAGCACGTGGAAGAGATACTTCCAGGCGAAGATAATAAGCGCGTGGAAGAGATACTTCCACGGCGAAAATAATAAGCACGTGGAAGAGATACTTCCACGGCGAAGATAAGGAGCACGTGGAAGAGATACTCCCACGTCGAAGATAACAAGCACGTGGAAGAGATACTTCCACGGCGAAGATAAGGAGCACGTGGAAGAGATACTTCCACGGCGAAGATAACAAGCACGTGGAAGAGATACTTCCACCGCGAAGAAAACAAGCGCGTGGAAGAGATACTTCGACGGCGAAAATAATGATCACGTGGAAGAGATACTTCCACGGCGAAGATAATAAGCTCGTGGAAGAGATACTTCCACGGCGAAAATAATAAGCACGTGGAAGAGATACTTCCACGGCGAAGATAAGGAGCACGTGGAAGAGATACTTCCCCGGCGAAGATAACAAGCACGTGGAAGAGATACTTCCACGACGAAGATAAGGAGCACGTGAAAGAGATACTCCCACGGCGAAGATAACAAGCACGTGGAAGAGATACTTCCACGGCGAAGATAAGGAGCACGTGGAAGAGATACTTCTACGGCGAAGATAACAAGCACGTGGAGGAGATACTTCCACGGCGAAGAAAACAAGCGCGTGGAAGAGATACTTCCACGGAGAAAATAATGAGCACGTGGAAGAGATACTTCCACGGCGAAAATAATAAGCACGTGGAAGAGATACTTCCACGGCGAAGATAAGGAGCACGTGGAAGAGATACTCCCACGGTGAAGATAACAAGCACGTGGAAGAGATACTTCCACGGCGAAGATAAGGAGCACGTGGAAGAGATACTTCTACGGCAAAGATAACAAGCACGTGGAGGAGATACTTCCACGGTGAAGAAAACAAGCGCCTGGAAGAGATACTTCCACAGAGAAAATAATGAGCACGTGGAAGAGATACTTCCACGGCGAAGATAATAAGCGCGTGGAAGAGATACTTCCACGGCGAAAATAATAAGCACGTGGAAGAGATACTTCAACGGCGAAGATAAGGAGCACGTGGAAGAGATACTTCCACGGCGAAGATAACAAGCACGTGGAAGAGATACTTCCACGGCGAAAAAAAACAAGCGCGTGGAAGAGATACTTCCACGGCAAAAATAATAAGCACGTGGAAGAGATACTTCCACGGCGAAGATAATAAGCGCGTGGAAGAGATACTTCCACGGCGAAAATAATAAGCACGTGGAAGAGATACTTCCACGGCGAAGATAAGGAGCACGTGGAAGAGATACTCCCACGGCGAAGATAACAAGCACGTGGAAGAGATACTTCCACGGCGAAGGAAACAAGCGCGTGGAAGAGATACTTCCACGGAGAAAATAATGAGCACGTGGAAGAGATACTTCCACGGCGAAGATAATAAGTGCGTGGAAGAGATACTTCCACGGCGAAAATAATAAGCACGTGGAAGAGATATTTCCACGGCGAAGATAAGGAGCACGTGGAAGAGATACTCCCACGTCAAAGATAACAAGCACGTGGAAGAGATACTTCCACGGCGAAGATAAGGAGCACGTGGAAGAGATACTTCCACGGCGAAGATAACAAGCACGTGGAAGAGATACTTCCACCGCGAAGAAAACAAGCGCGTGGAAGAGATACTTCCACGGCGAAAATAATGAGCACGTGGAAGAGATACTTCCACGGCGAAGATAATAAGCTCGTGGAAGAGATACTTCCACGGCGAAAATAATAAGCACGTGGAAGAGATACTTCCACGGCGAAGATAAGGAGCACGTGGAAGAGATACTTCCCCGGCGAAGATAACAAGCACGTGGAAGAGATACTTCCACGGCGAAAAAACAAGCGCGTGGAAGAGATACTTCCACGGCGAAAATAATGAGCACGTGGAAGAGATACTTCCACGACGAAGATAATAAGCGCTTGGAAGAGATACTTCCATGGTGAAAATAATAAGCACGTGGAAGAGATACTTCCACGGCGAAGATAAGGAGCACGTGGAAGAGATACTTCCACGGCGAAGATAACAAGCACGTGGAAGAGATACTTCCACGGCGAAGATAAGGAGCACGTGGAAGAGATACTTCCACGGCGAAGATAACAAGCACGTGGAAGAGATACTTCCACGGCGAAGAAAACAAGCGCGTGGAAGAGATACTTCCACGGTGAAAATAATGAGCACGTGGAAGAGATACTTCCACGGCGAAGATAATAAGCGCGTGGAAGAGATACTTCCACGGCGAAAAAAACAAGCGCGTGGAAGAGATACTTCCACGGCGAAAATAATGAGCACGTGGAAGAGATACTTCCACGGCGAAGATAATAAGCGCGTGGAAGAGATACTTCCACGGCGAAAATAATAAGCACGTGGAAGAGATACTTCCACGGCGAAGATAAGGAGCACGTGGAAGAGATACTTCCACGGCGAAGATAACAAGCACGTGGATGAGATACTTCCACGGCGAAGATAAGGAGCACGTGGAAGAGATACTTCCACGGCGAAGATAACAAGCACGTGGAAGAGATACTTCCATGGCAAAGAAAACAAGCACGTGGAAGAGATACTTCCACGGCGAAGATAACAAGCACGTGGAAGAGATACTTCCACGGCGAAGAAAACAAGCGCGTGAAAGAGATACTTCCACGGCGAAGATAACAAGCACGTGGAAGAGATTCTTCCACGGCGAAGATAACAAGCACGTGGAAGAGATACTTCCACGGCGCAAAAAACAAGCGCGTGGAAGAGATACTTCCACGGCGAAAATAATGAGCACGTGGAAGAGATACTTCTACGGCGAAGATAATAAGAGCGTGGAAGAGATACTTCCACGGCGAAAATAATAAGCACGTGGAAGAGATACTTCCACGGCGAAGATAAGGAGCACGTGGAAGAGATACTTCCACGGCGAAGAAAACAAGAGCGTGGAAGAGATACTTCCACGGCGAAAATAATGAGCACGTGGAAGAGATACTTCCACGGCAATGATAATAAGCGCGTGGAAGAGATACTTCCACGGTGAAAATAATAACCACGTGGAAGAGATACTTCCACGGCGAAGATAAGGAGCACGTGGAAGAGATACTTCCACGGCGAAGATAACAAGCACGTGGAAGAGATACTTCCACGGCGAAAAAAACAAGCGCGTGGAAGAGATACTTCCACGGCGAAAATAATGAGCACGTGGAAGAGATACTTCCACGGCGAAGATAATAAGCGCGTGGAAGAGATACTTCCACGGCGAAAATAATAAGCATGTGGAAGAGATACTTCCACGGCGAAGATAAGGAGCACGTGGAAGAGATACTTCCACGGCGAAGATAACAAGCACGTGGATGAGATACTTCCACGGCGAAGATAAGGAGCACGTGGAAGAGATACTTCCACGGCGAAGATAACAAGCACGTGGAAGAGATACTTCCATGGCAAAGAAAACAAGCACGTGGAAGAGATACTTCCACGGCGAAGATAACAAGCACGTGGAAGAGATACTTCCACGGAGAAGAAAACAAGCGCGTGAAAGAGATACTTCCACGGCGAAGATAACAAGCACGTGGAAGAGATTCTTCCACGGCGAAGATAATAATCGCGTGGAAGAGATACTTCCACGGCGAAAATAATAAGCACGTGGAAGAGATACTTCCACGTCGAAGATAAGGAGCACGTGGAAGAGATACTTCCACGGCGAAGATAAGGAGCACGTGGAAGAGATACTTCCACGGCGAAGATAACAAGCACGTGGAAGAGATACTTCCACGGCGAAAAAAACAAGCGCGTGGAAGAGATACTTCCACGGCGAAAATAATGAGCACGTGGAAGAGATACTTCCACGGCGAAGATAATAAGCGCGTGGAAGAGATACTTCCACGGCGAAAATAATAAGCACGTGGAAGAGATACTTCCACGGCGAAGATAAGGAGCACGTGGAAGAGATACTTCCACGGCGAAGATAACAAGCACGTGGATGAGATACTTCCACGGCGAAGATAAGGAGCACGTGGAAGAGATACTTCCACGGCGAAGATAACAAGCACGTGGAAGAGATACTTCCATGGCAAAGAAAACAAGCACGTGGAAGAGATACTTCCACGGCGAAGATAACAAGCACGTGGAAGAGATACTTCCACGGCGAAGAAAACAAGCGCGTGAAAGAGATACTTCCACGGCGAAGATAACAAGCACGTGGAAGAGATTCTTCCACGGCGAAGATAATAATCGCGTGGAAGAGATACTTCCACGGCGAAAATAATAAGCACGTGGAAGAGATACTTCCACGTCGAAGATAAGGAGCACGTGGAAGAGATACTTCCACGGCGAAGATAGCAAGCACGTGGAAGAATACTTCCACGGCACATGAATAATGAGCACTTGGAAGAGATACTTCCGTGGCAAAGGCATAAGCTAATGGAAGAGATACTTCCACGGCGAAGATAAGGAGCACGTGGAAGAGATACTTCCCCGGCGAAGATAACAAGCACGTGGAAGAGATACTTCCACGGCGAAGATAAGGAGCACGTGAAAGAGATACTCCCACGGCGAAGATAACAAGCACGTGGAAGAGATACTTCCACGGCGAAGATAAGGAGCACGTGGAAGAGATACTTCTACGGCGAAGATAACAAGCACGTGGAGGAGATACTTCCACGGCGAAGAAAACAAGCGCGTGGAAGAGATACTTCCACGGAGAAAATAATGAGCACGTGGAAGAGATACTTCCACGGCGAAAATAATAAGCACGTGGAAGAGATACTTCCACGGCGAAGATAAGGAGCACGTGGAAGAGATACTCCCACGGCGAAGATAACAAGCACGTGGAAGAGATACTTCCACGGCGAAGATAAGGAGCACGTGGAAGAGATACTTCCACGGCGAAGATAACAAGCACGTGGAAGAGATACTTCCATGGCAAAGAAAACAAGCACGTGGAAGAGATACTTCCACGGCGAAGATAAGGAGCACGTGGAAGAGATACTTCCACGGCGAAGATAACAAGCACGTGGAAGAGATACTTCCATGGCAAAGAAAACAAGCACGTGGAAGAGATACTTCCACGGCGAAGATAACAAGCACGTGGAAGAGATACTTCCACGGTGAAGAAAACAAGCGCGTGAAAGAGATACTTCCACGGCGAAGATAACAAGCACGTGGAAGAGATTCTTCCACGGCGAAGATAACAAGCACGTGGAAGAGATACTTCCACGGCGCAAAAAACAAGCGCGTGGAAGAGATACTTCCACGGCGAAAATAATGAGCACGTGGAAGAGATACTTCTACGGCGAAGATAATAAGAGCGTGGAAGAGATACTTCCACGGCGAAAATAATAAGCACGTGGAAGAGATACTTCCACGGCGAAGATAAGGAGCACGTGGAAGAGATACTTCCACGGCGAAGAAAACAAGAGCGTGGAAGAGATACTTCCACGGCGAAAATAATGAGCACGTGGAAGAGATACTTCCACGGCAATGATAATAAGCGCGTGGAAGAGATACTTCCACGGTGAAAATAATAACCACGTGGAAGAGATACTTCCACGGCGAAGATAAGGAGCACGTGGAAGAGATACTTCCACGGCGAAGATAACAAGCACGTGGAAGAGATACTTCCACGGCGAAAAAAACAAGCGCGTGGAAGAGATACTTCCACGGCGAAAATAATGAGCACGTGGAAGAGATACTTCCACGGCGAAGATAATAAGCGCGTGGAAGAGATACTTCCACGGCGAAAATAATAAGCATGTGGAAGAGATACTTCCACGGCGAAGATAAGGAGCACGTGGAAGAGATACTTCCACGGCGAAGATAACAAGCACGTGGATGAGATACTTCCACGGCGAAGATAAGGAGCACGTGAAAGAGATACTCCCACGGCGAAGATAACAAGCACGTGGAAGAGATACTTCCACGGCGAAGATAAGGAGCACGTGGAAGAGATACTTCTACGGCGAAGATAACAAGCACGTGGAGGAGATACTTCCACGGCGAAGAAAACAAGCGCGTGGAAGAGATACTTCCACGGAGAAAATAATGAGCACGTGGAAGAGATACTTCCACGGCGAAAATAATAAGCACGTGGAAGAGATACTTCCACGGCGAAGATAAGGAGCACGTGGAAGAGATACTCCCACGGCGAAGATAACAAGCACGTGGAAGAGATACTTCCACGGCGAAGATAAGGAGCACGTGGAAGAGATACTTCCCCGGCGAAGATAACAAGCACGTGGAAGAGATACTTCCACGGCGAAGATAAGGAGCACGTGAAAGAGATACTCCCACGGCGAAGATAACAAGCACGTGGAAGAGATACTTCCACGGCGAAGATAAGGAGCACGTGGAAGAGATACTTCTACGGCGAAGATAACAAGCACGTGGAGGAGATACTTCCACGGCGAAGAAAACAAGCGCGTGGAAGAGATACTTCCACGGAGAAAATAATGAGCACGTGGAAGAGATACTTCCACGGCGAAAATAATAAGCACGTGGAAGAGATACTTCCACGGCGAAGATAAGGAGCACGTGGAAGAGATA
Organism: Glebionis coronaria; assembly: GCA_025667525.1. Classification (NCBI taxonomy): domain Eukaryota; kingdom Viridiplantae; phylum Streptophyta; class Magnoliopsida; order Asterales; family Asteraceae; genus Glebionis; species Glebionis coronaria. The sequence goes on along the minus strand of CM046879.1, from coordinate 572,909,229 downwards.
CTCCCACGGCGAAGATAACAAGCACGTGGAAGAGATACTTCCACGGCGAAGATAAGGAGCACGTGGAAGAGATACTTCCACGGCGAAGATAACAAGCACGTGGAAGAGATACTTCCATGGCAAAGAAAACAAGCACGTGGATGAGATACTTCCACGGCGAAGATAAGGAGCACGTGGAAGAGATACTTCCACGGCGAAGATAACAAGCACGTGGAAGAGATACTTCCATGGCAAAGAAAACAAGCACGTGGAAGAGATACTTCCACGGCGAAGATAACAAGCACGTGGAAGAGATACTTCCACGGCGAAGAAAACAAGCGCGTGAAAGAGATACTTCCACGGCGAAGATAACAAGCACGTGGAAGAGATTCTTCCACGGCGAAGATAACAAGCACGTGGAAGAGATACTTCCACGGCGCAAAAAACAAGCGCGTGGAAGAGATACTTCCACGGCGAAAATAATGAGCACGTGGAAGAGATACTTCTACGGCGAAGATAATAAGAGCGTGGAAGAGATACTTCCACGGCGAAAATAATAAGCACGTGGAAGAGATACTTCCACGGCGAAGATAAGGAGCACGTGGAAGAGATACTTCCACGGCGAAGAAAACAAGAGCGTGGAAGAGATACTTCCACGGCGAAAATAATGAGCACGTGGAAGAGATACTTCCACGGCAATGATAATAAGCGCGTGGAAGAGATACTTCCACGGTGAAAATAATAACCACGTGGAAGAGATACTTCCACGGCGAAGATAAGGAGCACGTGGAAGAGATACTTCCACGGCGAAGATAACA